>CM057452.1:657477500-662277500 GCA_016271365.2 Neoceratodus forsteri
TCATGCAGCTCATGGAGACTATGGTTTCTCTGGCAGATACAGTCCCCTGTGCACTAATTCACATGCGACCCATCCAGGCAAACCTAGTCAGACTGTAGTCCCAATCCAGACACAACCAGGACCAAAAGATCCCAATTTCTCACCAGATGAGGACCTCTGTTCATTGGAGGACTTAAGACCAATATCATGAGAGGTCGCAAGTTGGGGCTTCCACGCCAAATGAGAATCAGTGGCGTGCATTAATCATCAGGGCAGCACAAGAAGCTCATGGATGCTCAGGGAATCTCTTCTGTTCTTTCAGTGGGCTGAACGTCACATCGTAAGCCTGAGAGTGGTGTACATTCCAGGTCAGGAGAACATCACAGCAGACTGGCTCAGTCGCAAGGAGGTCCTACTGGGGGAATGGGAGCTGAAGGACAGCAACTTCCAAGTCCTCACAGAACGTTGGGACTGTCTTCAGGTAGATCTTTTCGCCTGCCGGCAAAAATCCAAGGTCAGTTTTTTATTATTCTATATAAACATTACTTCTGCCTGACGTGGCCTTCGGGCTGCAGTGTATGTCTCTTGATCCTTGCTTACCCTACATTGTACCTGTGTGTGTTTCTTGACGTGGAACCTATGTAAAAGAGCCCCTGGCTCAAAGATGTTCTGAAATTTTGATAAATAAAGCAATTCTGCTCAGTAGCCATGGCCGAACTAGCAGTGGCTCAGGATGCCTTTCCCCTAAACTGGGGTCAGTACAGTCCTGTATGCCTTCTCTCCCGTACCACTTCTATCCAGAGTTCTCAACAAAGTAGCGCTTGATCGGGCAGGGCTGATACTAGTCTGCCCGTACTGGCCCCGTCGTCCATGGTTCCCCTTCTGAATCACCTGTCAAGGCAGCCACCTCTAATTTTTCGAATCAGCCCGGACTTTCTTCATCAAGGCCCTGTGCTACATCCCAGTCTGCGCAATCTGTCCCTCTCGGCCTGGAAATTGAGTGGGAAACTCTCAGAGCTAGGATATACCGCTCACATGATTGAGATGATGGTTCACTCGCATCGCACATCTTTCTTCAAAGTGTACTAACATTGCACATCTTCCTCCAAAGTGTACTGCAGGATTTGGCGGAGATTCCTGTTCAGGCTTCAATCCTGACAAACACCAAATCAGCCAATATTGTTACCTGTTCTGCTTCAATTCCTTCAAGAAGGATTCGACAAAAGGCTGCAACCAGCCACCTTGTGAGTTCGGGTTTCCGCACTGGGGGCGGTCTTGTTAATAGATTCAGGGGAGTCTCTGGGTTCTAATCCCCATGTTAGAAGGTTCCTGCGTGCAGCAACTCTAAAACGCCCACCAGTTAAACCAAAGGTGCCCCTTGGAGTCTCAATTTGGTCCTCTCAAAGCATAGACCAAGGCTCCCTTTGAACCTCTCAAGGCGGCGTTCCTTAGACATTTCACGAGGAAAGTCACCTTTTCTCACAGCCATTATTTCAGCCAGAAGAATCGGCGAGCTGGGAGCTCTCTCGACTAAAGAACCTTATACTGTGTTTCATCAGGACTCTGTAGTCCTCCAAACAGATCCAGGTTTTTTGTGCAAGGTACTGTCTCATTACATTACAGCCAGGAGTCTATTCTGCCTTCCTTCTGTCCTCACCCAAAAAAATGACAAGGAGAGGGAATTTCACTCTCTGGACCCCAGAAGAGCAGTAAAGCTTTACCTTAAAAGATTGGAGTCAGTACGCAAACCTTCTAGTTTGTTCATTCTCACTGTGGGACAGAATATGGGCAAAAAAGCTTCTAAATACTCTATAGCTTGATGGACCCGTTAAACCATCTCCACTGTCTACAGTCAGGCTGGAGTGCCTTTGCCTGGGCCAGTGAAAGCCCACTCAACCCGGGCTATGGACACCTCTTGGCCAGATTTTAGAGAACTTGATCCAGCAGACTTGTGCAGGGCGGCTACCTGGTCGCCTGTTCACACATTCACCAAGTTTTGCAAACTGAATGTGACTGCCTTGTCTTTTGGCCACCGAGTTCTCTAGGCGGTGGTGGACCCTTAAGGGCAATTACATTCTTCCCAACGGGGATGTCAGTGGATGTACTGCTTTAGTATATCCCATCAGTATGGAAGCCCGAAGACCAGCTTAGGAGAGAAGACGATATTTAAATACCTGTAAATTTTCTTTCTCCAACGGCTGGTCTCCAGGCTTCTTCCCTCCCAGAATGTACAAATGTGGCAAGTTGTCCGAATGTTTGGATAATATTTCTCATTTTTGTTTCCACGTTTATATAGTACTACCAGATTTGGACTGCTTTAGGAAGAACTGGTGTGCACAGGAAGTGGAGGGGAGGATATCCAGGCTGCAGAGTTTTGGTTCCTGCCTGCATGATAGCATCAGGAGGTACAGCCCATCAGTATGGAAGCCTGAAGACTAGCCGTTGGAGAAAGAAAATTGCAGGTATTTAAATTCTGTTATTTCTTTCATGAGTTACATAGTGCCCTACTTACGATGTGAATGGCACTAGTGCTGTTTAAGTGGGCAATAATGTACGGCAAGGTGCAGGTTTGTTGGGAAATGATTGGCAGTCCTCTGGTGAGTGCTTCTTTGCACTTACCAGAAGAGTGCATATATCTCCCATTGAATGCAGTACCCAGGAATGTGTTACTGCATGGCTTGATAATAAGCAGTATGGTTTAGAAAATGCAGCACTGTGTGTAAGTACATATAGGTAGAACACAGTGAAATAATTTATATTTTTTTATAATTTTTTCTTTATTTTTCTGGCATTCCTTATATCTTTTTAATCATTAAAAATATGGTTTTATTTCTTATCACATTTACATTCATAAAATACCTCAGAATGTCCTTATACACACTAGAAATCATGTTCCTAGTATTCTACATTGTATTAAGTAGCATTATGCTATGGCCTTAAGGTTTTGTGAATCAGAAAATTCTGCTGCTGCTTCCTTATTCCGTGTCTATGGTAAAAACGGAGCCTAAACAACTGCTGCAAGCATTCATTAACTTTTTTATGTGCTTGTTTTCATTTTATTTCTTTTTATACCTTGAATTTCTTATTTCTTTTTTAAGAAAAACGCGGGTCTCAAAATATAGGCATGTTATGTGACATTGTTAGTACAGTGATTAAGCAGTATTTGCTGTGGTTTTCTTGAGCCATTTTGTAATAAGCAGTATAAAACTGTGGTTGAAAACAGCGCCTTCTAATATGCGAATAGTATTCTAAAATGAAAAGGGAACCCTCGTGGTCATTAGAACAATAAGAATTTTAACTATTAAATAGTTTAACAAAAGAAAGAAACCACAGCATTAAGGCACTCCACAGAGTGGCTTATCTTTGTTAATCTAACCCTAGGGGCATAATGCCCTGGACTACACCTTGTGCATCATGACTCCCAGAAGGTTTGGTTAGCTAACAGAAACACAACCCTTGCTCAAGTATGGGTCAAATATTGGATGGACAGAAGTAATCTGATTAGAGGAAGAATACAAAGCAGACAGAGCTAGTAAAAATAATTCTAATTATTATTATTACTATTTTAGTTTTTGGCAAACAGCATGATCTGTACTGGTTGAATACATGCGATCATGCATTCCTTTACACTTGCACTATGTAAAGTGACTTGCAGGCACAAAGTCCTCCTACGCGACTCAACCTGTCATTTCTGTCATCAGAGGGGTTGGCCATGGGGGACACTGGGAAATTAGTACAACAGCATGTATTTTTTTTTGGGGGGTGGGGGCTTGAAGAATCAACCAGATAAAACTATAGAAAAGTGGGTGGAAAAAAAAATTGTGCATATTTTTCCTAGTCTGGACTTAAAGGTCAAGCTGCAGTTCTGCAGGGGAGCTGAGTTTCCCTTTACCAATTTAACATATATTTAAAACAGTTTATTTTCTTTCAAGAAGAACAGAGAAGTATAATCATACCAAGACCCCTTCAATAATGCAGCACCCATATACCTCCCTCTGCATTCCAAGGCTATTTTGTTTATGGTTTCTTTAATTACCATGTAATTCTCCATTTCATCTCCGTGTCAAGCACATTACAAGACTCACTGACTAGGAATGTTGTTCATTATTTACGTTCCCTCTTGATCTGAATGATGAATATTTGCTGTCTGTGACATGTAGTGTGCTTAACATGGACATGATATGGTGGCTTACATAGCACTTGTCACTTTTTTTTTAATATAAAAAGTGAAATGTTACTGCAGTCTTATTTCTTCTCTGGTAGTGCTGTGGTTGAGTAGTTTACCCATATGATGTTTCATATTCTGTTTTCAGATATCACCATAGTGAAGGCTGTAGCCTGACTGATCACTGTCATCTCCTCTTTAGTTGGAATATTGACTATTTTTACAGTCTACTTTGGTAGAGGGCATAGTAAGGTAGTAACTAAGTCTGTTCTTTTGTCATGGAGAATTTTGGAGAAAATCAAGTTATTGTCTTTGTCAAAATGACAGAAATCAAAAACATATTGAATGTCATAGATCCATTTTGTGTTAAACAATTCACCTCTATTTGATATTGTTCTACAAGCAACTTTGCAAAGATTTAAAGACAGGACATTATTTCCTAATTGGCAACTGTTCACAACATTACAGTTTTCACAAGTGATCGACCTACCCCTAAATTATTACATTTTGACGTAACCTGATTTAAATGTAAAGTGAGCAACTGCATTTTGCATAATTTTATTTTTATGAGCAGCATTCTGTTACAGTCCTGTTCATGGAACCAACGATTTGGAGTTTTAACTGTCGTGGTTTGTGTACCAGAATCTGAGCATGGTTGATAAGTCAGCAGCCCATGTTTAGTAGTCTGTACTCAAAAATGACTTAGTAGAAACTCCAACATACTGGTTCCATAAAGAAAACTGTACAGAATGTTAATTAAGCTATAAACCACGACAGGGTGTTGGTGATGCTGGGTAAATCATCACCAACACCCTGAAGTGGTTTATTGCTATTATACAATGTTCCTGTTCATTTACTGTTAAGATAAAATAAAAAATACATAGTTTTTATTAGTTGTAGTTTTAATTGAATTTATTGTTGCGCATAAAAAAAAAATAGTTCCCTTTTGGTGCTGGGTAGAATAGTGCCTCACATGTTTCGGGTAGGAGACGAACATGGGAGGGTTTAGTTTTTTTTTTTTTTTTTTTAAATTGAAACCTCATTGTCAGAGAAGTAAACTATTGAAGGACCTGCGCAGCAGACTGTAAGCAGACTCTGTGACCATCACTTTTGTGTGTTTCAACTTAAGATGGTGATAGCGTGGTTGCTGCCACAGTACTGAAGCCGCGAGAGGTTTTTGATGGGTAACTGTATCCGTTTTCACGTCGTGATATTTTTTTTAAAATCTGTGAGGAATTCTGAAGTGGAGAAAGTGGTTTTTGCAAAATTAAGATATATTTTAGTTTTTCCGTATGGCGCAAACCACTTGTTCATGGGAGTCAACCGAGCAGTTATCGGAGATGACGGAAGGGAGTCGAATTGAGGGTCAGAGGTGAGCTGGGTAGAAATGGTTGCGGGGCAATAATTTCACAGTACCAGACTGTTTCAGGTATGAATTCGATTGGGAGTGTTGCTTTCTACAAGTTTTAGTTTTGAATTTGGTGTGGTGCAGTGTCAGGTGTGCGAGACTGCTGTTTAGCGATGTTTAAATATGGCGGCTTTTTCGTGGTCGGGGGTGACAGTGATTTGAGAGATGCGGCAGACTGGCACCTTTTGCGTTGGTAATGCTGAATTTTACAATGCTGTAAAGGTGCCAGTCAACCAATCACATCTCTTCATTTTGAAGCACCATTGTATAATAAAAAGAAGACAATGGAAACAGTGTTTCAGGTACAGTTAAATGTGGATCATTTGGAGGTGTGGAATTCATTCCTCTAAATAGGAACATTACTAACGTCTGCAAATTCTCACAAAGTTGCTGTCCACTTTAAATGTTCAAAAACATGTTAGGCTGTCCCAACAGCAGGAGTCAGCACATTGTGCTACAGTCTTGGAGAATGGGGCTCACAGAAAGCCCCATAGTACCACACTGGAGCCAGCTGGCAGTCAAGTGCGCTATGCTGGTGTGGCACAACATTATGGATCTTTCATTTGCAAACACCAGAAACTAGGGTGTTTTAATGAAAAATGCTAAAAATCTTGGGTTGTCATGAAAATGCCACAACTTAGTTTTCACAAAAATGGGAAAAATGGAATCTGACTTTGTGACAAATGTGCATTTGTAGCAATAACTTACAACAGCAGGTGCTTTGTGCTGAATAATGCATGCTCAGTGTGCGTCCAGCATGAAGCATGCCTCAATGTGGATTGTTGGGCTGACAGAATGGGTTACTGTATGTTAAAGAACAATAAAGAAATTGTTAAGCAGTACTAGTAGTTAGTGAGCTAAAAAGTTATCCTTTTTTAGAGGATAATGTATGTGCAACCAAACACAACAAGCCTGGATCTGCATCGAGAGGATTCTGTGGCAACCAGGAACCTCTGGATCAAAGCTGGTGAGATTCCCTTGTTGCAATAGAAAACTTAAGATGAAGACGCAGACTTGTTTGTCTGTGTGTGGATGCTCATACAGTATTTTTATCAGTCACCAAAAGAGTATGCACAAGGATTGTGGTGCTCATCCAGAAGATTCAACAGTAGTACGCAAACTGTAGCACTCACACCCACTTTAGACACTGGAGCTCAGAACCAAAGTACTTTAATAAGTATTAAAATGCTACATCAGACAGCCTGACGTGTTTCGGATTCAGTTAATCCTTTATCAAAGGCTAAAAAACAGTTGATCACATGATTCATATATACCAGCACCAATTACAACCACACATAATCGCATAACACAAAATTTAAAATGATTGGTTGCAGACTTAATTGTTAAACGTACATTCTAATCCAATAACAACTGAGTCATAGCAACTATCAAAACATCAATAAATACATGTAAATACTGAATACTGTAAGTGCCCCACTATAATTAAAGTGCTTAAACCAGTATACATATACTCCTAAACATCAAATCGATATTTCTTCTTCAGTGCAGCATAACATATTCATCTTTCTTCTAGATAGGGTTTTAACTCCAATCCTGCATTTAAACCTGGAAAGATGAAACATGTGCTACAGCAGCACACATTTTGAATGACAACGATGGCCAGGTACACAAGTTTGAGTTTACTGGTATTGAGAAGGTCTATCGCAACCCAAGAGGGGCAATTTTAGAAATAAAATTCTAAAAAAGGAAAATGACTGGATATTGAGGCTGAGGGCTAATAAAAAAAAAAAACAGGCTTAAATGCAGGTCTGGATGGCCTGACGTTGGACCCTCGGATGCCGGCCCCATCACCGGCCGACATGCCCTTACCGGACGTCACCCCGATGCCCGCAGGGCCATCTGTCTCTGGCCCGCCTTCAGGGCCTCTTCTAGGACCTTCTACCCTGGTACAGCCCCTGGTGCCAGATCTTATGCGGTCTTATCTGGCTCCGCAGTATCCGGCACCGCAGTACCAGATGCCTCGGTACCTGACGCCGGGCTTCCCGCCGACGGGCTACAGATACCCCCAGTATCTGTATCCCCCTCCCCCTCAGCCACCGATGAATCTGAGGGAGACTCTGGTTTCTTGGTGGGCAGAGGCCAAGGCTCAGCCCACCAGGGAGGCAGAGAGCCGCCTCCCGATAATGGACCCGGTCCCGGATACCCGTCACGGGGGGCGAGAGACCACTCCTCCCCCCCTAACCCCAGAGACACTGCTACGGGGTCTAAGACTGGGGGTGGCACCTTGCCCCTAGGGGCCATGTTCCTCCCTTGAGTGGGGAGGGGTCTTCGTCTCCTTCTTCTTCGGACTCATTGGAGGACTCTGATGACAGTTCCGATCTGGATGAGCTTCGCACTCCTGACAAGCCCAGACCCAGGACTCCTCCAAAGTCCCCTCCGGAGGATCCCTTGTTTACGGAGCTGCTAAGAAAAATCCAGGCTCTTCATCAGTGGAAATCTCTGGAGCTGGATCCACAGAGGCAGAAACTAGCTAACTATTTGGATTTGCCTGAGGTTGCTCTCACGTTAGTTCCACCCTGGATCGAGCCTCATGCCGACCTCGTTTCAGCTATCTGGAAACCATCATCGGCTTTAGCCCCCCTTCCTCGGAAGGCGGATAGGCTGTATCAGGCTCCCAAGGGGGTTGACTTTCTCATGTCACACCCCAAGGCTGATTTGGTCATGATCAGCGCTGCCCACGGCCATTCAGCTAACCCGAAACACTTGAGCTCGTCCCCACCCGATAAGGAATCCCGCCTTCTGGACCAGTATGGCAAGAGCTATTCTTCTTCCACTCTGGGCATTAGAGCCTTGAACTATGTGGCTCACATGGGGGATTACCAGAAGGCTATCCTTAGCGAGGTGGAAGCCAAGTTGGACTCCCTTCCTCAGTCACAGACTAAACAGGAAGTGGCAGACTGGTTCGCTGCACACATTTGGCCAGTAGGCACATGCTGAGCGCTACTTATGATGCGGTGGACGCTTCTGGATGAAGCTCGGCGTTCGCCGTGAGGCTACGACGACATGCCTGGCTTCGGGTGTCAGGTTTAGCCTCCGGAATACAATCTGCCATCTAGGACACCCCCTTCAGAGGTTCGGTGTTGTTCGGTGGTGATGTCAAGGACATCATTACAGGACTGTGAGAGAAGGGCACTGCTCTCAAGGAGGTTGACTCCATGTACAGAGCCCCTCAAGCGCAGTGTCGTTCCTTTCACCGTCGCGCATGGCCTAAGGCGAAACCACAAGGAAAGCGGGCCAACAAATGCCGGGACCCTCTGGCTGCGAGACCCCCCCCACACACACCCAAACGGGCTGCGGGACCTCCCGCCGCGGTGCTGCCTCACACCTCCTGACTCCCTCCCTCTCCCACAGCCTCTGGTCGATCCAGAGGAACCAGTAGGCGGGAGATTCTCCCTATATCTGCCAGGTTGGGAGAGGATCACTTCCTACTCTTGGGACCTCCAGCTCATAGCGGAGCGCCACACCATCGAGTTTCTTCAGAAACCTCCCAGAACCACACCCCCCCCCCCAAAATCTTACTCCCCAGTACACCTTCTCAGGGTTCAGGAAGAAGTTTCTTCCCTTCTAGTGAAGGAGGCTATAGAACCTGTCCCTTCCCCTCTTCGGAGGACTGGTTTCTACTCCCATTTCTTCCTGGTCCCCAAGAAGGTTGGAGACGTGAGGCCCATTCTAGACCTCCGCTCCCTGAATCGGTTTGTGGAGTACAAAAGGTTCAGGATGCTCTCCCTGCAGTCTCTCCTGCTCCTTCTTCGGCTGGGACAGTGGCTGTGTGCTCTGCACATGCAGGACGCGTACCTGCATATCCTTATCCGTCCTTCCCACCGCAAGTACCTCCAGTTTGCTTTCCAGGAGGACCACTGCCAGTTCAAGGCCCTCCCATTTGGTCTTTCCTTGGCCCCCCGAGTATTCACCAGATACCTGTCTGTGGTGGTGGCCCACCTGCGTACTCGGGGAGTTCAGGTTTTCCCGTACCTGGACGATTGGCTCCTGGCGACCCCATCCAGGGAGAAACTCCTGCGTTCCCTTTGTCTTACCAGGCAGGTTTTTACCAGCCTAGGTACTACCATCAACTGGGCAAAATCCCATTTGATCCCATCGCAATGCCTCCAGTTTACTGGGGCTATTCTGGACACTACCACTGGTATGGCCTTTCTGCCCCCGGACAAGGTGGCCACCCTCCATCCTCAGGCAAGCTACTTGTCCTCCCACAGGCGGGTTCCTGCCAGGTCGGTCCTTCGCCTCCTGGGGCTCATGGCGGCTGCAATTCAGAAAATTCTGTGCACGTGGCTTCACATGAGAATCTTTCAGTGGACTCTTCGGTCTCAGTGGGATCAATTGCTTGACCTGGACCAAGAGGTGCTGGTCTCGACCCTGATGCTTCGGGATTTGCACTGGTGGTTGGTTCAGGAGAACCTTTGTCGGGGAGTTCCCTTCTGTCTTCCTCCTCCCTCCCAAACGCCGACAACGGACGCCTCGGGCAAAGGTTGGGGAGCCCATTTGGGATCCCAGCGGACCGAGGGCTCCTTGTCCAATCTCGAGCAGATGCTTCACATCAATGTGCTCGAGCTCAGAGTGGTGTTGTACGCTCTTCAAGCACTGCACCCTTTTCTGCTTCCCAGTCATCTGGCTGTCCAGACCGACATGTGTAGTCTGGTACCTCAACAAGCGGGGGGGACCATTCCTGCCTTCTTTGTCGGGAAGCGATGCGGGTCTGGGAATGTGCAACCCTCCCAACCTTCACCTCACAGCAGTCCATGTCCCAGGGGTAGAGAATTCATTGGCAGATCACTTGGGCGATCCTCTGCACAACCTCACAGTGGGAACTGGATCGGAAATAGCAGACATCATCTTCCCTCGTTGGGAACCCCTAGGTCTACTGTTCCGTCCCTCTAAGCATAAAACTGCCCACCTTTTGCTCGCTCGTTCCAGGGCACGGGCGACTCTGGAGAGACGCTCTCTCTCTCGACTGGAAGGGCAGATTCATCTATGCTTTTCCCCCAGTTCGGTTGATTCAGAGGATCCTGCACAAGCTCAGCTCAGAGGGGGCCCGTATGAGTCTCATCGCTCCCTTCTGGCCCAGGCAAGTTTGGTTCTCTCTTCTGCAGCAGTACTCAGAGGAACCTCCGATTCCTGTTCTGCTTTCACGACTACTGTTGACCCAGGATCGGGGTTCCCTGGTCCATCCTGGCCTCACGTCCCTTCAGCTGCATGCTTGGCTCCTATAGACGTAGCATAAGCCCGCTTTGGGGTTTCCCCACAAGTGGCAGAGATTTTGGTAGAAGCCAGGAAGCTGTCCACTCGTTCCACTTATGCCATAAAATGGAAACTGTTTTCCATTTGGGCTTCGTCCAAAGACCTGGAGTCTTTCTTCTGTCCTGTTGGGCGACTACTGGACTACATGCGTTCTCTTCTACCTGGGTCTCAGTCATTCCTCTTTGAAAGTTCACATGGCAGCTCTTGCCGCTTATCATATTCTCTTTGGGGACAGAACTTTTGCTCAGCTGGAGGTCGCGAAGACCTTCCTTCGAGGGGCTCTCCATCTGAGACCCCCATTTGGTTCTACGCCCCCTTGGGATTTGAATTTCATTCGAAAGCACACTGCCCCTTTGGCGGCAGCCTCAGCAGACCTTAAGTTCCTTTCGTGGAAGACTCTCTTCCTAGTGGCCATTTCTTCCGCTCGAAGAATTTCTGAGCTTCAGGCCTTGATGTGCAAAATTCCATATTTGATTTTCCATCAAGAACGTGTGGCTCTGCTCACCAATCCTTAGTTTTTCCCTAAGGTGGTAGCGGAATCTACGTTGAACCAGACTATTGAACTGCCTGCGTTTTTCTCACAGCACTCCAATCACGGAGAGTATCTTTTACTGTACATACTCTGGAGATTCATCGGATCCTGAGATACTACACCAACGGGACGAAGGATCTCAGAAAGACTGACTAACTATTTGTTTCTTTTGCCAGCAAAAGAGAGGGCAACGCTGTTTCCAAACATTTGTCCGAATGGTTGGCTCATTTCATCACTTTCTGCTACAACAAGTATCACAAGACCTTGCCAGGTCAGTTCAGGGGTCACTCCACCAGGGGTGTTGCGGCCTCTGCTGCTTGTTTCAAGAATGTGTCAGAGGCTGACATTTGCGCAGCCGCAACTTGGACTTCTGCCCATACCTTTACGAAACACTACAGTTTGGACATTGTCTTTTGCCGTAGAGCCGGCTTTGGGTTGGCTGTTCTGCAAGGGCTTCTTTCTTGAGCCCTCTTCAGCCAGAGGATCTCTGTATGAGTAGTTTCCTCCTCCCGTTTGCTTCTTCTTGTTCCAGACTGCTTGTGTCTCAGTCCTATATGTAATTACCTACTGCAAGAGCTCTTTCGAAGTAAGATAGTATAGTTACGTAAGAACTTACTGTAACAGTAGATCTTAGAGAGGCTCTTGCAGTAGGTAATCCCTTCCTGCCCTCCATGCCCCTTAGTTTTTTCAGCTACTTTTCCAGGAAGGGAAATATCCGCGCTTCTCTCATCTCACCTTTTTGGCCTTTGGCGGGAAAGAACTGGAAGGTGGGCGTGGGGGACACGTCCTTTATACCGACAAGCACAGCCTTCAGATGTCATCTGTCGATGGGGCAGTACCCGCCAGAGACTGCTAGCTAGAAATTTTCCCTGGGGTCCTGATACCTGCCAGCTTCAGTCCTATATGTAAGGACCTACTGCAAGAGCCTCTCTCGAAGATCTACTGTTGCGATAAGTTCTTACGTAACTGTACTTTTCCCCACCTTCCTCAACAATACAGAAGTCTCTAACAAATGTAAATCTGCTGTCCGGTCTGCAAAAACCACGTCATGGGTAGAGGGTAGATAAACGAGTGGATCAGCATTTTCTCCGGTGGACTTACTGTCATTGATCCTTTGGAAGTTGCCTCCCTTTTTAACCGCTGCTTCGGCAATCTTGATAAATACAAGCCTAACCACACTCCCTCCCACAGACCTTTCTCCTCACCCCTCCCAAACCCCCACCCCAGTTTCTATCTTTGTTACATCTCCCCCTCTGAAGTGCTAAAACTTTTATAAAGGCCCATGACCTCAGGCCTTCCATCGGGCCTGACAACATTAACTACTGGGTCCTCAAATTGGCCTGTGATTCCATAGCTGTTCCCTTCACTAATATATTCAACTACTCCCTCTGCACCGGGACCTATCCACTCAAATGGAAAAGCGCCATACTCAAACCCCTTCACAAAACCAGGCACAAACATGACGTCTCTAACTATAGACCCATCTCCCTCTTGGCCCCTTCATCCAGAATTCTGGAAAAAATCGTGCACAAGCAAACCACTGATTTTTCATAAGGCTTATAAACTTCTGACAGAAGCCAATCATGGGTTCAGGGCCAGCCATAACACAGAGACCGCTCTCATTAAATTCACAAACTGTATCAATAGAACTAATGATGAAGGACTATATACTGGCTCGGGTTTTGTGGACCTCACAAAAACGTTTGACCTTGTAGACCACAATATCCTACTCTTTACCCTATCTGATCTACACTTTTCGTCCGAAGTTACTAACTGGTTTTGAAACTACGTCAGCCTCAGGTCCCATCAAACCATTATAAACTGAGTCCTGTCTAAACTCTGCCCCATAAAGTTTGGCGTACTCCAAGGGTCCATACTGGGTCCCCTCCTTTTCTCCCTGGTTGTTAATTCACTTCCTGAAATCTACGTGAACACCGAACTCATCTTGTTTGCCAACGATGCTGCCCTTTTCTGCAAGGACAAAGATCTCTCCTCCCTACTGAACAAGCTACCAAGTGATTTCAGTAGCCTCCACTCCTGGTTCCTGTCCAAAGGGCTAGTGCTAAATGCAAAAAACAAAAACATGATTTTCTTCAGCTTTCAAACAGCTTTTTTTTTTTTCTTCCAGTTTCACTCTACTTGACAAAGACGGCAAGAGTCAGCAAATTCAAATACCTAGGCTTGCTCCTCGACAGTCATCTCACTCAACTATGATTTGCACATAAATCAGCTAATTAAGAAAGCCCACAAACGGCTTGGCATGCTTTAGAGTGAAGCCTTACCTAACCAACGAATCCAAGACCCTACTCACCTCCAGTTTCCTGATCTCTCTGTTCGACTATATTGCTCAGTTTATCCCCCACTCAAAGTAACCTCAACAAACTCCGGTCCACCTATTATAACATCATTCGATTCATTTCTGGTCTCTCCAGACCCCCTGTGCTTTTATTTTTTTACGGTGCCCAGAGCCTCCAGGATTGGGCATCTTTTAAATAACTTTCCTTGCCTTACCCACCACTGCAATCTTTACAGAATCTCTAAGTGAACCTCCCTTGAGGACAGACTCAACAGCAAAATAGTCACTTTCTTTCACAAACTTTCCCTTGGCCTCCTCCCTGACAGCATTATATCCCTGTTCTCCAAGTCTTCCCTCTCTCAGACCACTAGAAGGTCCTCCACCCACTCCTTTTCCGCTCCGTTCCGTCGCACCACCCAAGGCCAAAACACCCTCACCTACAACTTTTCAACGTTCTTCTTCCCTATCATCATCGAGTCCCCCCACAGCTTCCTTTAAGTATAACCTAAAGTTACACCTTTCTCAGGCCGCCACTTGCAAGTGTCTCGCCACTTGACATTCCTTTCTTGGTGCCTGTTCCCCTACACTTGAACAGCTGAATCTTGCCCCTTGTAATTTGGAGGAATGATCACCAGGTCTGAGAATTTCCTAGCACTTTTCCTCCCAAAGCACTTGTTAATGTTTCTCTGTTTATCTTAAATTGTTTTAGTGTTATACAGTATCTGTACTTAAACTGTCTTATTTCTAGCTTGTATCCCCATTTTGTGAACCTTTGACTGTATTGCATTTAATCATGTAACCCCCTGTTGTATTTGTCCATTACTGGACGCTTGCGAAAACAGGCAACTTTTGCTCACGTGCCCATCCAGTATAATTAATAAACTGAACTAAAGGCGGAGATCAAGTACGGTCTGCAGTGTTACAGTAGGTAGGGAAAATGGGCAGACTAGGTGGGCCAAGTGGTCCTTATCTGCCTTCAAACTCTATTTTGCAAGTGTTCAACAGAAGGCCAAGCATGTTAAGTAACCTGTGGTTGGATGCTTTAAAGGAAAACTGTCTAAATACAGATGACCATCCCTGAAAGGCTTACCCCCGATTAAGCTTTTTATGTAAAGTCCATTTTTAATGCGCTGGCACTTTATTTTTATCTTAAAGTCCGCGAACTGGGACTATGGTGGGGGCTCCATTTACTGTACATTACATTTGTATTGAAGCAGTGGTGTGGCCTGCCTGTTACAGTAAATGGAGCCCCTAGCGTCATACATATTTCAGTTTGAACTTTTCAAAATAAAAAAAGTGCGAGCGCATTAAAAGGTCTTGTACATAAAAAGCTTAATGGGATGTAAGCCTTTCAGGGTGGGGTGAGGGGGTTCTGCATTTAGACATTTTTCCTTTAAGGAGGGACAGGACTTCACCAACCAGCTCTCCTGAGTTAGGGCATCAAGTTATCCTTCCTGTAATGTCAGATTATTTTGCATGTGCATTGTTAGTGTTAGGTTTTAAGGAGAAAACTCGTTGACCTGGGCGTTTTGCAGATTATTGGCTATGTAGGAGTGTACAGGTACTGCATGAACAAGAGGTGACTGGAGAATGTTGGCTTTCAGAATGTTCATATGCCCAGGATTGAATGCTGATGACAGCTTTGGGCTGTGCCACTACCACAGTAGGGGTGGTCATTACCCATAAATATTAACTCCCCATTGATAATGTTGGAGCTAACAGAAAATAAAATTACAGTAAGTATGAAGGAATTTCTCCTTTCGTTGAGGTTAGCTTTTAAATCTGCATCCTAGATTCATACTGTGGATGTATAAGGATGGGGCTACTACATATTTCTGATGATAAACACATTGTAGAATCACACCAAAATATATTTTTGTCAGTGTATTAATACATTTATACATTTACAGACAAACCAAACCCATCACGTTATTGTACTGTATACACAATCATGTGACTTTAACTGGCATATTATAAAAATGAAAACATTTAGGGGAGTATCTCACTTTAGCACTAATTACACATCCGATTCTAGGTGTACAGCCCACACTTTGTAGGTATAGCCATGGTATTTTCTGGATTCTGTCAGTCTGATTGGGGCAAGCTGGCATTATTTAGTCCATTTTACAGCCTCTTAATGTCCATACCTGGTTTTTACTTCTGACCATACCTAGCAAATTATGTACACGTGAACGTAAAACTAACATTATCCTCAATAGAACAGTTATAGAATGAAGGTTTGCGGTACATTACTCCAAAAGGCTTAACATAATGTTTGTAACACCACTAACAAATGTGCTACACAAATCATACAACCAAAGAAAATATTTAAGATGGTAAGATACGAAAAATAAAGTAAAAAATAGCAGTAGATTTTACTTTAATATAACTATCAGTTCAGCCCTAAAGCTACCAACGTTCTGAAGCCTGATACAGGGCAGTGGCTGTAGAGGATGTCCGCATTGTCAAGTAGAGGTAGGAAGGTTGTTTGGACCAGTGTCTTTTTTGCCTCGTATAAGAGAAGATGTCTTATACGATAGAAGACGCTCAGGCACTGTCTCAGTTTTTCAGCTGGTTACTGCAAATGTACCGTAAAATTAAACTTACTGTCTAGCCAAAAACCTAGATATTTAAAGTTAACAATTTCAGTTGGTTTATCAAGTAAGGTGAGTATCCTTTAATGGTGTACAGTTGTCGTTGGAGTATGGGATTTAGGGGAGACGACCATAGCTTTTGTTTTGCTTGCATTAAGGAGGAGCTTCAGCTGCAGAAAATTATTTTGCAGGATGTCAAATTCATGTTTTGCTCCTTGAAAGCAAGCTCAGGGGAAGAGCACACTGTGTATATCAGTGTCATCTGCAGATGGATAGCATACGTGCCTTGTGTATTTCGGAACCAGTGTTATTAATATAGATTGCAAAGTATATGGGACCCAGTATGGAGCCTTGTGGTACTCCACGCGGTTGAATTTTAAGCAGCGAGAGATCACCTTGGTCTTTGATTTGTTGCATTCTGCTTGTAAGGTAACAGCTGAACCATTTCATGGAGGTATCGTCAAGTCCAAGGTGGCTCAAAGCAGCCAGTAGCAGGCTATGGTCAGCGGTATTAAAGGCCTTGCTTAGGTCTAAAAACAAGGCATAGATGTGCTTCTTTGCACCAGTTGCATTTAACCAATCACTAGAGACTTTAGCGAGGGCGGATACAGTGCTGTGCTTTGGTCTGAAACCCGATTGTATGGGATTTAGTAGGTCCTTAGATTCCAGGAAGTCCCTTAGCTGTTGGTTACTTAGCTTCTCCAGTAGTTTTGATAGGATGGGGAGTAGGGAAAGTGGCCTGTAATTGTTTAAGTCACATGTATTCCCAGACTTGAAAAGGGGGATAATGTGTGCGATTTTCCAGATTGGTGGGAGGTCCCCTAGTGAAAGGGAAAGATTGAAAAGGTGTGTGATGGGAGCAGTTAAGTGAAAATGTCCTAATTTCAGAAAAAAGGACTCTAAAAAGGTCTGCCCCGGCGCTTTTCTTTGTATCCAGTGCCAACAATTGATCCTTAACCTGCTTAAAGGTTACAGGACTAAAACAGAAGGAGGACTTCTAATTCGTTTTGCTGGCAGGGCGAGGGGTGTTGGGCAGAGACTGAATAGCTAGCCTACTGGCAGGTGAGGTGTTGAACACTAGTCCTGCTGTGATGAAGTGATTGAGTTGCTCCAGTATGTCAGCCTTTTCAGTATATGTGACTTCTTCAACCATTATTCTTCTCCTTGGTGACTTTAATATCAACTGGCTAGCACCAGACACAGGGTCGACTAAGGATGCCATCCTTGCTGCAAACTTAATACAGTTGGTCAATTCACCTACTAGGAAAAACTATAAATCTGGTAATAGTACCCTAATAGATTGGATCCTTACCAATCACCCTGCACGGATACATAATGTCGCTGTTCTCCCGGACTCTCTTAGCGACCACTGTCCCTTAAAATGTACCTGGTCAAACAAGTTCAGAAAACCACCTCCTAGAACCATCTCTAGTAGAGTATTACCTTTTGGCAACCTTATCCCTCTCAAGGAAATCTTAGACAGAAAGACTGGTCTCTCATTTACAATACTCGAGATGTCGAAGAAGCCCTGAGTCACTTTATCAACACTTTCAATGCTGCCTGTGATTCCTATGCACCTGTAAAAAAGCGTAAAGTGAAAGCGCTCTCAAATCCTTGGCTCACTGCTAATCTATTGGCCCTACACAAAGGAAGGGACCACCTCTGGGCTATAGCACGAGGCACTGGCTCTCTGACTGACATCCAAAAGTATAAACAGCCCGAAACTACTGACCAAAGAGACTGCCAGTGAAGGCGCCTACTTCAAGAATGCCCTCTCAACTCCTGGGGTGAAGGAAATCCTTCTGGGACAATCTAAGAAATATCACGGGTAAGCAGTCCAAGTCCTCTCCTACTATATTGAATGTGGATGGCACTACCAACCTTGACCCTTGGTCATAGCAAACACCCTTAATGAGACTTTCACTGACCTTAGCGGTGTCCTCTCATCTGACTACTTCACTGATACTGACCCTTCAATCTCTATATCCCCCCCCCTCCAAGCATACCACCCTTTCATCTTAAAATAGTTAAAGCATATGAAGTTCATAAATACATAAAGAAGGCTATATCTAAATCCCGGGCAAGCAGTGACTCTATTGACCTTAAAATACTGTTCCTTACTCTGGGTGAAGTTCTACTCCCCCTCACCAGAATATTCAATCTCTCCCTCTGCTCCAGCAAGTTCCCTAGTAAATGGAAGGCTGCAATAGTCACTCTGGTACACAAAAGTGGTGACAAGTCTCTGCCTGGTAACTGTAGACCTATTTCAATACTTCCTCCCTTGTCAAAGGCGCTTGAACGTATAGTGGCTGACCAACTAACAGACTACCTTCAGAAATATAACATCCTCTGTGCCCAGCAACATGGATTCAGACAAAGGCATAGTACATCGACAGCCCTGCTCGAATTCTCAGGAGCAATCCACAAGGCCTTGGACAAAGGACTCCTTACCGGAGCTGTGTACATTGATCTAACGAAGGCATTTGACACTGTACATCATGGTCTACTCATCAGTCAACTACAGTCTCTTGGGCTCTCCCTGGGCTCTGGTGCCTGGATAAAAAGCTACCTTGCCCACCGCTCTCAGGTTGTAAAAATAGCTGGAGTTCTCTCAGACCCTAAGCCTGTCCTTTCAGGAGTGCCGCAGGGATCCATTTAGGCCCTCTCCTCTTCAGCCTTTTTCTAAACTCCCTTCCTAAATCCTGCCCAGAGCAAATTATCCTCTATGCTAATGATGCTGTGATTCTATCTTCGCACAAAGATCCAAACCCCTTACGCCTTAGCCTCCAGCATGCATTTGCCTGTGTTGAGACATGGTTCATTGAACATAAGCTGATCCTAAACCACAAAAAAACAAAATCCATGCTCTTCTCAAGTCCTCAAAACAAGAAAAGGCAAGTACCTCTCACTATCAACACATCCCTGGGAATCACCCTTGAACAGGTGGCTACCTTCAAATACCTTGGAATCACCTTTGATCAAGGCCTAGTCTGTGCAACACATATTGATAATATAGCCAAAACTATTAATCAGCGGCTTGGGATACTTTACCGAAACAGACAACTCCTTACCCTACCAGCACTGAAGCTAGCTATTCAATCCTCAGTCATCTCAGTCATCGACTACGGCTTAATTGTCTATGGGTCCGCCTCTTCTATTTAACTTAAGCATCACAACCTCCCTTAACAAGGCCTGTCGGCTGCTTACTGGTGCTCATCGACGTACTCATACTTGCGAGCTCTACTCTGAAACTGGGTGGTTACAACTTTAAAACCGTATAAAGTACCTCACCTGCCTTATGGCTAAGAAATCCATCATGGGCCTCACCCCACCTTGCATTCAAGACCTGTTATGCCAGAACACAAGTGTCCGACCCACCAGAAGATCAGTAAATCAGCCTCTTCAGGTCCCCCGTTGCCGGACTACACAGGGTCAACGATCATTAACCTATCATGCCCCCAACTGGCTAAATACCCTTAGCACCATTATTACCTCCTCTAACTCTCTAGGTGCTTTTAAATCTAGCCTATTCTCTCACCTTGCCACCTCCAACTCTTGTGACTGCCTTGATTAAATCCTAACTATTTCCTTTTCTCCGCCCTGACCACCTACCTGACAAAGGCCTGGTAGAGGTTTCCTTTTCTCTAACCATGGTCCGCTCCTCCCTCCTTTTTCTCTCTTGTGCTACCTATCCCACTTCCTTACCTATTCTTTTCCTTTCCTAATGTTCTCTAAATGATGAAAGTGTTTAACTGGTAATTTATCTGTCGTTCACAAATGTATATGATGTTTAACTGTTTAATGTCACTGTTTATTTCCTCAATGTAATCTAAATGTGCAACTCACTGTAACCCTATTGTTTGTACCTAATTTTGACGCGGAACCTTTGTAAAAGAGCCTTGGCTCAAAGGTATTTAATTCCTAGAATACAATAAATAAATAAATAAAAAATTTATCTTGGTAGGCAGGAGCGAGGAAGATGGTCGGCCCTTGACCTCCTTTAGGGTATTCCAGAATTTGGCAGTTATTTTTGTTCTCTTCAAGGGCAGATTGGAAATAGAGACCTTTCTCAGCCCTAATAAGTTTAGTGCAGGAGTTTCTAGTGACACAGAAGGCAAGCCAGTCAGAATCAGTTTTCGTTTTTTTGGCTTTCCCCCACAACTTGTCTCTGCCCTTAAGAGCTGCTTTCAGGGTGGGTGTAAACCAGGGGGATGACCTTTATCTGGACTTGCTTTTGGTAAGGGGGCATGCTTATCAATCACATCCCTGACAAGGTTTTGGAAGATGTTGCAGGCCTCAGTGATTGATGTAGCTAAATAAAAGTCCTGCCATCTAATCTCGTTTAGGTCTGATAGGAAGGCAGCCTGGCTAAAATTCCTTAGGCATCTTTTGACTTTGAAGATAAGAGATTGAGTTAAGCTTGGGAGTATGCCTTACACAGGTTATAGCACTATAATTGCTTACATCGTTATGGAATACCCCTGCATGGGATATATTGTGAGGCTTGTTAACAAGAATTAAATCCTGGAGTGAGCTACGATTCGGATTTTTGCTATTAGGGCGGGGTGACATCAGGGGTCATTTGCGACAGGCTGTGCTTGTCACAACTCCTTCAGAGTTTTAGAGCATTCGACTTTCCAGTTAAGATTAAGGTCCCTTATAATAATGCATTCAGAGTTGGCCTTCTCCAAATGCTTGTGGAGGTGGTCTAGTATTCCAAAGTCACCAGATGGCAGTCTATAGCAGGTAGTTGTTGCTCTGGTTTCCTCACAGGAAAGTGTTAACTTCACAGTAATGCTCTCAAACTCCTTGGGGGAGGAGATGTCAATAACTGTTAAGGCGAAGCTCTCTTTAAAAAAGATAGCGACCCCACCACCACCCCTAGTTGGTCTGTCTGACCTGAGTACATTGTAGCCAGGGATATTGATGCTGCAGTCGGGAGTGGAACTCTTAAGCCACGTTTCTGAGATCACAAATGTATCTGGGGATGCGTGAAATGCCCAAGCCTGTATCAAGTCCATTTGCTTTAGCAAGCTGCAGACATTTAGGTGAAGGAAGCTAATGCCCTTAGGTTGAGGTAGCTCTGAAGGGACATCTAGAATTGTAGGGGGACCAGGGTTTAGCTCAACGTTCCCAGAACATAATAAAAGGGCTAACAATTTCATAAGTCCAATTATAATTCCCTTAATAATGCGTGTTTTATGCTGTTTTGTAGGCAGGGTTTTTGAATTGGGCTTAGTGGGAATAGATTGCCTAAAAAGAGACGATACATACAGCGCTGTTCTAACAGATATTGAAAAGGGTGCCTGGAAGAAGTCTGTTGGCGTAGGCTGGTAAAAAGGCATGGCGACTGTTAGGAAGTAGATTTCAGAATGTTTTGAGGTAGTTGTATCCCTAGGGAGTGTTACGTGTGACACTCCATGTTTAGAGGAGATTGCTAAGGTTTTGTGGGTGGGGTGAGGCAAGAGGAGGAACAGGTAACCATAAAGGAAGAACTACTGTATATATGCCATCATATCTGAGTACACTGAACTGTGCCAGTGGTATAGTAGCACAGGTTTCACAGGTGGCTTGTAGATGAAAAGCGCAGCTTGGATAGGCAAGTTATGTTTTGGGAGATGCTGACTGAAAAAAAGTGTCCAATTTAATATACTCAGAGTAGGGTCTCTGTGTTATCTTACTATTGTCTCTCTGAATCGGTGCAACCCCTAGGTAGCAGGGAGCTTTATAATAATACTGTCTGGTTTCAAATAAGCATGGGGGGGGTGGAGATCTAGGACACTGGCAGTGGACTTCAGGGGGGCAGACTTCGTGGGAATGGGAAATATTGTCAAGGATCACTTGAAGGGGATTACATCAATGACAAATGTGGAAAAGAGATGGGAGGTCATAAAACGGGGACTTCATGAGGCAGTCAGGACCTGCGCTAAGGTGAAACGTAAGGGAGCAAGGTCACGTAAACCATGCTGTTGGTCCAGTGAGGTTCAGGTAGTGGTCAGAGAAAAGAAGGCGGCCTACAAAAAGTATAAAACAACAAGAAGGGATAGGGATAAGGAAATGTACCATCTTGCATCTAGAAAAGTCACCCGGATGGTGAGGGGGGCAAAGTCCGGTAAAGAGCAGTGGCTGGCACAGGTGATACATGGAGGGGAAAAGGGGTTCTTCCAGTACATTGGGGAGCGGAGAAAAACTAAGGGCCATCTCAGCAGATTGAGATCTGAAGGAGGGTGGGTGGAAGAGGCGAGGGACCAGGCAGAGGTATTAAACGAGTACTTCGCCTCTGTGTTCACTAGGGAGGGGATGGGACATCTACAAATCAAAGGCACGATGGGGATAGAAGCGGCAGTGGGGGTGAGTGGATCAGGAGCAACAGAAATGGAGCAAGAGGGAGGAGAGGTACCCCAGGGGTGTCACATCAGGATCAGGATAAGGATAAAAAGGCCAGTAAGGTGGAGGGGACGGATGATGCGATCTCCACCGAAAGGGTGTGGTTAGCCTTCAGGGCCCTAAAGAAAGACACATCTCCTGGGCCGGATGACATTCATCTGAGAGTACTATGGGAATTGGCGGACATACTGGCTGCACCCCTGGTGGAGCTCTTCAACAGGTTGCTTGAGACAGGGAGGGTACCTAGGGATTGGCGGGAGGCACATGTGGTGCCAATCCATAAAGGGGGGTCGAGGGAAGTACCAGGTAACTATAGACCAATCAGTTTGACCTCAGTGGTGGGAAAATTAATGGAGAGTATACTAAAGGAACGATTGGGGGTGTACTTGGAGGAGGTGGGAGGTCTAGATAGTCTGCAACATGGGTTTGTGCCAGGTAGATCATGTCAAACCAATCTTGTGGAGTCCTACGAATGGGTAACGTCAGAACTAGACAGGGGAAAGCCTGTGGATGTATTGTTCTTGGACTTCAGCAAGGCGTTTTACTCTGTCCCCTACAATGGTCTGGTGGAGAAACTGATGAGGTTGGGAGTAGGCCCTTGAATGGTCAGATGGATTAAAAACTGGCTAGCTGGACGCACCCAGAGAGTAGTGGTCGGTGGGGAGCTCTCGAACCCTAGAGAGGTCGGTAGTGGGGTACCGCAGGGCTCTGTCCTGGGTCCGATCCTGTTTAATGCATACATATCGGACATCAAGGAGGGTATAGGGTGTGAAATGAGTCTCTTCGCTGATTACCCAAGGTGGGAGCAGTAGTTGAGGGAGAAGAGGAGGTTGGCCTGCAAGGGACCTGGACACCCTGGAAAGCTGGGCTCACACATGGAAATTAAATTTCAATATCACCAAGTGCAAGGTGTTACATCTTGGGTGGAAACCCTAAACACAGGTACACCCTGGGAGGGGAGCGCTGGAGGCCTCAATAGGAAAAAAGACCTAGGGGTCATGGTGGATGCATGTATGAATAACTCTGAGCAGTGCAGGAGGAGGCTAGCAAGGCAAACAGGATGTTGGGATGCATCATGAGGGATCACCTCTAGGAGCAGGAAGTGATTCTGCTGCTGTACAATGGACTGGTTGGACCACACCTTGAGTACTGCTACAGTACTGAGACCACACTTGAAGAGCGACATACAGCTCCTGGAGAGGGTACAGAGGAGGGCAACTAAGATGATATGAGGACTAGGGGTTTGTGTATGAGGACAGACTTGAGGAGCTCTGCCTGTTTTCATTGGAGAGGGAGAGACAGGGGACGTGATTTGAGGTCTTCAAGTACCTCAAGGAAATAAATAGGGTAAACATGGAGGGATCGTTAGACTAAAGCAGGAGGTATCACCAGAGAGCATGGTTTGAAGTTGAAGGTGGAAGGGTGAGGGGGAGGAGGAGGTTTTTCACTGAGAGGGTGGTGGACCCTTGGAATGTACTGCCTAGCGAGCTGGTTCAGAGATCCACAGTGGAGGGCTTCAAGAGAGGGTGGGGCAGACACAGAAAGTGGATGTATCAGATGATGGCCTGGCCCAGGGGGGTGGGGATGGATGATAGGGGTTTCTGGAACACAAGGGGGCCTCTGCACCCAACTAGGGATCTGAGGGTCGAGCAGACTCTATAGACTGTAAGGCCTAATCTGCTGACAATTAGTATGTTAGTAATTGCAGGGGGTTTGTAATAGTGTTTGATGTCCAATTCCAGGGGGGTAGAAGAGTTGTAGGCAGCTTATGGTACTTGTCCCTTTAAGTACTGGAGAGTGCTTACCTTTAAGGTTCAGAAGGGGTGAAGTACTGTATTTAATTAAGGCCAGGGCGAGGTACAGCCAGGGCTCTGAGCTCAGCTTAGCACGGACGAGTTTAGTAGTTTTCCTTTTTAAGGTTAGCCTAAAAACTTAAGCAGTTATCCTGGAAATACCAAACTTTGAGCAAGTAGAAGGTATAAGGCTCCTGATTACAAGAGCAGAGTTTTATCAAAGTGCCCCTGAAGTCCACGCTTAAAGCGTAGGATAGGAATTTTCAGCAAGTGAGTTCAGTAAAAAAGGCGGCAAGTTTGAAAACAAGTGGTACAGTCTCCGAGGTTGTCCAGGCTATGTCATACCTTGCAGCTTGTTGCATGACAAAACAGCCGGGGGAGCTGCTCCGTGGGCTGGCTGCCCTGCTCAGCCAGGGGGCTAAGGAGAGAGAAAGGGTGGGCAAGGTTTAAAAAGGTAAAAAGGGAGGTGGCTCACAGTTAGATTTTAGTAGGAGGAGATAGAAAGACAGAGGAGGGGATGGGGCAGACAAGATGCAGTACAGAGTAAAATTCAGCAGTAAGGCTTGGCAGTAAACTTTGCACACATCTTAATTCATAACTTAGTCTCAAAACAGCATAAGTAACCATCACCAAACATTTAGCAAAATGTGTTCCCACTCTTACTGTGAGTCCTTCGAAATAAAATAAAAAAATCTGTCTTAGCCTCCAAATAATGTCCGGAGCTAGCAGCACAGCATAGCAGGGGGTTTGAAACTGCTGGTGCACTTTAAATAGCAGGGCTTCAGCCCCGGTTGCAGCAGTTGGTTTTCGGCGTCGGGGGTTGGAGGTGTGGACTGGTCCTCGCTGGGACCCCCTCCTTCCCCACTTGGACAAGGACTTAGTACTGTGGTTAATTCGTCCTTCCCGCCCACCCACCCAGTTCCCTCCTGCCCACTCACCCCATTCCCTCCTCCCCTTAAATGTTTGTAAGCCCCTCCCTTAATTGTTCAGGGACCCCATTAGCAGATTGGGTGTGGCTAAAAAAAATGAAAACAGTTTTTGTTTTTGTCTTTTTCACTAGCTAATGATATTTCTCATTGCTTGGGGTTTCGTTCCCTCAAACTGCTTACATTTTCCTGTACCAGTTTATTTTTGAATACTCCTGTCTACTCTTTAAAGTTACCCTGTACTGTTGCAGTAGTGTTCTCCAGGTTTCATGCTGGCATATACCCTGTCTGTACCTCCCTAGGATGTTGCCTTGGGTGATTGCTGGGTCAGATATATAAATAATTTAGGATACTCAGGTTTCATGCTAGCATACACATAATCATTGGTGTTGGATAATAATCAATGTCACTGTCTGCGTAACCTGTGCATGACTTGCAATTTCCGTGTAACCAGTGCATGACTTGCAGTTTTCTTGAAGCAGGAGCCATTGCTATTTGGGATACCATAACTTTGGAACAATAACTTTGCATGGGCATGCGCCGCAGGCCCAGGTATACTGAAGCTACAACCAACCCACCTTCTGTATAGCCTGAGATAGGTCAATACTCCAGGGGCCCCCATCCCTAAATACTCTCTCCTCCCACCCACTAGGATAACCCTGCCAGGGGAGCTAGATCCTGTTACTGCAGCCCTGAAGTAACTGCCCAAGGGCGCTTACCTCACCCCCTGCCCCAGCCTCTACCCCCGGTCTGACAGGATGCCACCTCTGAGTAGCTGCTCCATGCTTCATGGTCTGGCAGGGACCCCAGCCCCAAATCATGGTCCACTGGTTGCCAAACCATCTCCGAAACTCCCTTCCCCGACTGGAGATCTGCCAAAGGCTTGAGATTGGTGCACCTAAACGTACGCAGCCTGCTGCCCAACCTCGCCTAGCTTACAGCTTGGGTGGTGCTTTATAACCCTGACATTATGGGGGTCACAGAGACCTGGCTGAAGCCACATACTCCAGACTCTGCCTGTGCCTTTCCGGGCTACAATCTCATTAGGCAAGACAGGGCAGGGAACGAGAGGGGGTGGGGTACTCCTATACTATAAGACGCACCTAAACTTATCCGTCATAGGACACGTGACACCCCCGTCCCATTCTTGTGAGTTCCTGCATGCCCTCCTCCTGCTAGGCAACACCAAGACACCAAGAAGGTACACCTGGTCTGTGCCTACAACCCTCCAAAGGGTGGTGTGCCAGGGTTCTCCTCCCTTCTTGACAGCCTTAGCCCCATGGTTGGTTTGAATGAGCTTCTAGTCCTAGGTGACTTCAACCTCAACTGGGTAGGCCACAACGTCCAGCGATACCAGCGCCCTGTTGGCTGGTCTCGCCCTCAGCCAACTCATCTCTGAACCCACTAGGCTCTCCACGTGGAGACAGGGATTCCCTCATTGTCTGGGTGCTGAGCAACAGACTGGAGAAAACTGTCTCCTCTGGCATTCTCCCAGATGCTGTAACGGATCCCTCTCCCACTTACTGCATATGGGGCATCTCTCCTCCTAAGATCCCCTGCAAGGTGATCCAAATGAGGGACTTCTCCAAACTCAACATTGGGGACTACCTTGCTGACCTGCGACACGTTGACTGGTCACTGCCACAAATGACCCCTCAAAGGCCCTTGACAACTTCCTGACTGTCTTCACCCCAATGCAAGACAAACATGCACCTCTCTCAAAAAGGAGGGTGAGGGGCACTGTCACAAAGTGGCTCCATGGAGGCCTTTTTCCTCTAATGAAACAAAGGGATAAATGCTGGGTGAGATGCAAGAACTCCCTCTCCAGTACAGACCTCCCATAGTACAGGCAGCTGAGAAACCTGTGCAAAAGAGCCATCCAATCTGCAAAAAGCGAGTTCTGTCAATCTGCCCTACTCTCCACTGCCAGAAACCCAAGGAGTTTCTGGCAGAACATCAAGTATGCGGTTGGGGGGGGTCCGCCAGAGCTCGGGTTACTGATATGCACATTGGTGGGGTAAACTGCAAGAACCCCTGTACAATTGCCAATGAGTTTAACCGCCTGTTCTCTATCCTGCCAGCTTTCCCCAACCAGACATACGACCCTAAGGATCACACCCACCTCCCAGGGAGAAGCCCCCCAACCCCCTTCTACCTCAGGGTCATCTCTGTCATGGAGATGCAGAAGCTCCTCTCCCCCCCCCCCCATACTGGCGCTGGGCACGACTGCCTTGAGCCCAGACTACTTAGGCTAGGGGTGTTCTTCCTAATCTGACCCATCACCCACATCTTCAATGCATCACTTACCTCTGGCATAGCCCCGGATATCTGGAAGATGGCCAAAGTCATTACGGTCCCCAAACAAGGTGACCCAAAAGACGCAATGAATTACCGCCCTATAGTGATCCTGTCAGCGATCAGCAAACTCCTGGAAAAGGCCGTCTCCTCTCAGCTCAGCCTCTACCTACAGACCCATAATCTACTCTCTCCAGCTCAGCACGGGTTTAGAAAAGGGCACAGCACCTTCACTGCCCTAGCAGCTGTTGACTCCGCTATCAGGACTGCTGCTGACCAAGGCAAGCTGACTGGTGCCATCTTCGTGGACCTCTCGAAAGCCTTTGACCGGGTTGACCACGCTCTGCTATGCTCCACAAAGTTCAACAAGGCCCTGTCTGAGCCAGCTCCGGTTAGCTGCAGGGTCCCCCAGGGCTCTGTCCTGGGGCCTCTCCTGTTCTCCCTCTTCGTAAACGAACTACCCTCAGCCCCGGCGCATGGGCTCACCACTCTATATGCAGACGATCTAGTCATCATGACTAGCTCCCGGGATATCTCTGCCATCAGCGCCGAGCTAAACTACAACTTTGACTGAATCCAAACCTGACCAAAGGCCCACAAGCTCACAATTAACCTGCAGAAGACGCAGACCATGCTCTTCTGCTCAACAGCCAAGATAAAAGCTGTCCCAGGCCTGCTTAAGATCTTGGGTATCGATGGGTCCTCACTGCAAGTTACAGATTCTGTCAAGTACCTGGGGGTGTCGTTTGACCCTCAACTGGATCTGAATTTGCACATAAGCAACGCATGCAAGGCCTCAAATTGCAAGTTGGGCCTCGCATACAGAGCAAAAAAACTCTCACCCCTTCTGCCCGACTCGCCTTAGCCAGGGAGTCCTCCTACCCACGCTGTGCTATGGGCTTGTCACCTTCGCCTACATTGCTAAAACTAGTCTCACAAAATGGGACACTGTGTATAACAACGTATGCCACTTTACACTCTCAGCTCCCTGCTTTACCCACTGCTGTGAGCTCTACTCCTGGCTTGAGTGGCTCCCACTGGAAAAGCACCATTCCTATGTCTTGGGCAGTTTCATAGATAATGTTGTCAGGTCTGCCACCCCCTTAGCCCTCGCTGAATCTCTAGTTCTGGCTAACCCCAGCTACCTTCTGAGATCCAAGCGACTCTCAGGCTCCCTCCTGGTGCCCAAGACTCACCTGCAAATGGGTGACCGGGCTTTCGCTGCGTACGCGTCCAGGTTGTGGAACTCTCACCAGACGAACCCACCCGACCTCCGTTGCTCTGACTGGTTGAGTCGCCATCAAACTTATCTGGCTATGGCAGTGGTCCGCTGCACCATTATTCCATTACCGAGCGAGACACCAACTAGTTAGATTAATCCACTTTAGGCCCAACCGCTCAATCACTGTGTGCATAGTTAGTGTCCCACTTCCAGACTATGCATTGGGCCTCCTCCACCCTCGTTTGTTTCTTCTCTGCCTACCTACTAGTTTTTATTGATTTGCTGCCCAACATGGTGGCCCCTGCCTATCCTGAGACTACCCTAATGTTATACTACCTGCTGTCTGCATTGTTAAAATCCTGCTGTCTTCCTGTACTGACCTTGTTGTATGATGCACTTTAAATGTAACCTTACTTGTTTTGCCTGTCCAAGAATGTACCGTTGTAATCTCCCGGGTCGCACCTGAAAATAAGCACTTGGTTGTTTAGTGTGCTCACCCGGTTAACAAAAGCAAGTAAAAAATAAGACGCTAACTCCCAAAGGGGAGAGAGAGAGCACGGATTCAGCTGACAATTGTGAGGAGAGTAAGCTCAAATTTAATTCAGGTACTACCACAATACTGGCTGAAATGGCAAGTTAGAGGCATCTGCGACAGCAAAATTACAACAGTCCAAATCCAAATTATTTATTTAAATTAATATTTCAATGCTGAAAATCCCCAGGGAGTGAGCAGCCAGGGCTGTGAGCTCAGTTCGGTACAGCCTGAGTTTAATAGTTTTCTTTTTTAAGGATAGCCTAAAAACGTTAGCAGTTATTCTGGAAATACCAATGTTTGAGCAATTAGATGGTATAAGGCTCCTGATTACAAGAGCAGAGTTTTATCAATAAAGGTAAAGTGCCCCTGCGGTCCACGCTTAACGAGTAGGATAGGAATTTCCAGCAAGTGAGTTCAGTAAAAAAGGCGCCTAGTTTGAAAACCAGTGGCGCAGTCTCCGAAGTTGTCCAGGCTATGTCGTATGGTGCAGTTTGTTGCATGGCAAAACGGCCGCGGGAGGTGCTCCGTGAGTTGGTTGCCCTGCTCAGCCAGGGGCTTGCAGTTTGTTGCATGGCAAAATGGCCGGGGGAGCTGCTCCATGGGCTGGTTGCCCTGCTCAGCCAGGGGGCTAAGGATGAAATCTGGTGTGAAAACCTGCTTGGCTCCATTGCAAAGGTCATGGCAATTCCAGTAAGGCATCCTGTAATTTTATGATTTATTTCTAGAACCTGCAGTAGTTATATTGTATCGGTCAGTGCTGTTACTGTATTATGCAATCCCCATGTTCTTGCACTTTGCTGGCCATGAAACTTTTGAGGTATAGTAAGTGTCCTGCTGTTTTCTGTAGTCGAAGGTGTTTCTGAAATAGAAAAAAATGCTTTTAGAGAATACATGGACTTCACAAGACATGTAACCGAACTGACTGAGATTAGAACTTCTGCTGGCTTATGCAGGTACACATCAACTCCCATGATGCTTTACATGGGTGGGGGTCATGACCTTTGCAAGGTCAAGATTCAGTGCTAAGAAGTGCAAGGTAATGCACCTGGGAAACAAAAACCCAAGGGAAGAGTACACAATGGGGGGTGAGATACTAACAGCAACAAAAATGGAAAGGGACCTGGGGGTAGTCATATCAGATGACCTAAAGGTGGGCAAGCAATGTGAGAGGGCAGCAAGGAGGGCTGGGGGGATACTGGGATGCGTAGGGAGAGGCATCACCAGTAGAAAACAAGAAGTTATTATCCTCTGTTCAGACAGCTGGTGAGACCACATCTGAGTACTCGTGCAGTTCTGGAGACCCAATCTCCGCAAAGACATAGACAGGATGGAAGCTGTCCAGAGGAGGGCAACTAAAATGGTGCAGGGTCTGCACCGAAGACATATGAAGAGAGACTTAAGGAGCTTAATATGTATAGCCCGAGGAAAGGAGGGAGAGGGGACATGATAGAAACGCTCAAGTACCTCAAGGAATCAACAAAGTCCAAGAGGGTAGCATCTTTCAAAAAAGAGTGTGCAAGAACAAGGGGCACAATTTGAAGATAGAAGAGGCGGCTCAGAGGTAATTTAAGGAAGTATTTTTTCACAGAGAGGGTTGTGGATGTATGGAACAGCCTTCCAGAGGAGGTTGTGGAGTCAAAAACAGTGGTGGAATTCAAGCATGCATGGGACAGTCATAAGGCAATTCTAGGGGGCGGGGGTAGGAAGAAGTAGGCTGCTGGTTAACTAGGATCTGCAGCTTATCCATCAGGTAGGGAAATGGGCAGACTGGGTGGGCCAAGCGGTCCTTATCTGCTGTCAAATTCTATGTTTCTGTGTTTCTATGTAAGGGTGTAAAACAGGTTTTCACACCCAGGCACAACAGAGTGAAGCAACCTCATTTATATTTTAATTAGGGTGAAATTAAGGGGATTTTTATTTTTATTTACAGTTTTTGACCAAAAAAGGCACACTAAGCAGTGATGGCTTGTTTCCTTCTGCGTCCTGGGTGGTGGGTTACATTAGCCTGTTTTATTGACGGGAATGTTGGCCATGACACAGGTGGATCTGCCCTACTCTTCATCGATTAAATTCTGTGGGATCTTTTACTTCCACCTGGACAGTGACCAGAGATAGGCAGAAGGGACCTCTGTTTAGCATCTCGTCCACAAGACAGTACCTCAGTTGTGCAGCACCCCCCTAGTTCTGCAGTACAGTGTCAGTTATGGGTATTACCCCAAGCACGTAGTGTGGGGCTAGACCCATGATCATTTGATCTTCCGTCCCCAGTGGCAAGTGTGCTGCCTACTGAGTCACTGACACTACTTGCTTGGGGTGCAGGAGAGGGAATCATTGTTCATGCCTAAAAACTACACAAGTATACAGAAAACAGGTTATGGGGACTTTCCCTTTACTATATTGGTATTTTTGGCAGAAATTCATTATTGCTGAAAAATGACAGACTATCACATAGTGATTGACAAATACTGCTAATTGAAAGTAGATCCAGGTTGCCATGCCATTGTGTCAAATTCATACATGGCCATGTGATTGAATATCTTCATTCACAATACAGGAATTTTCCATCCTGTTTTAGAAATTCCACTGTTAACTGCATCCACTGAAATGTAACAGACTTGTAGGCAGTGATAAACTCTCAGCTTCACATTTCAGTTCTTCTCTTTTGTGCTGCATTCTGCCTTCAATGAACAAGACACTGCATTTATTGATTTTTGTTTTTGGTTTTTAAGCAAAAAGAACAATACCCAACACTCACCCAGCTAAACTTCAAGAAGGCATTCATTCAATAAGTCTGGTTAAAACCCTTCTTTATTCAAAAGGTACCAATATCTGTGCAGTAGCCAGAAAAGAGTCCCTAACCCAATGTTCTGCTTCTTAGCAGAAGCTTTTCTCAAAGATGCTGCCCCTTGCTTCTGTCAGTCTTTATAGTGGACTCTTATAGATAAAGCATTCTGGTTAATCCAGTAGTTCCATACCTAAAAGGGTTGATGCACAAGATGGAGTGGAAAGGATGAGAAGGGACTTGGCAAGGTTGGAGGAATGGTCAGATGTATGGCAGCTCAGATTCAGTGCAAAGAAGTGCAAGGTAATGCACCTGGGAAACAAAAACCCAGGGGAAGAGTACACAATGGGGGGCGAGATACTGACAATAGTACAAAAGGAAAGGGACCTGGGGGTAATTATATCAGATGACCTAAAGGTGGGCAAGCAATGTGAGAAGGCAGTAAGGAAGGCTGGGGGGATACTGAGATGCATAGGGAGAGGCATCAGTAGTAGAAAACAGAAAGTTATCCCTCTGTACAGAAAGTTGTTGAGACCCCAAATAGAGTACTGTGTGCAGTTCTGGAGACCCCATCTCCGCAGAGACATAGACAAGGTGGAGGCTGTCCAGAGGAGGGCAACCAAAATGGTGCGGGGTCTGCACCAGAAGACATACGAAGAAAAACTAAAGGAGCTTAATATGTATACCCTTGAGGAAAGAAGGGAGAGGGGGGGGACATGATAGAAACTTTCAAGTACCTCAAGGGAATCAACAAAGTCCAAGAGTGTAGTATCTTTCAGAAAGAGATGTGCAAGCACAAGGGGGCACAATTTGAAGATTGAGGGGGGACGGCTCAGAGGTAATGTGAGGAAGTATTTTTTCACGGAGAGGGTTGTGGATGTATGGAACAACCTCCCTGAGGAGGTTGTGGAGTCAAGAACAGTGGGGGAATTCAAGAATGCATGGGGCAGGCATAAGGCAGTCCTAGTGGGGGGGGGGGTAGGAGGAAGTAAGCTGTTGGTTAACTAGGATCTGAAGCTGATCTGTTGGATAGGAAAATGGGCAGACTAGGTGGGCCAAGCGGTCCTTATCTGCTGTCAGATTCTTTGTTTTAAAAGGTAAGTAACTGAGCAGACTAGATAGACTGCTTGGAATCGAAAAAGAAACTGCAAACTCAAAATCCAGTTTCATACAAGTAAATTATTCTAAAATGGTGGAGACACTGAGGAAACACGTTTGCCCCTCCCCCCATGCTTTGAGCTTGCTTTGCCTCTTTATCGGGGCAATGGCTAACAGGTACCTACTTCCTCATTTCATACTCCTTGCTACTAGATTGGGGGGGGGGTCACATTATGAGATGGACAAACATTAGGGGAGCTGGAAAATGAGCTAAACCAAGTGGAGAAAATATGTACATTACAGATGTAGTGACAGTCATTAAAGCAGAGTGTCAAAGTTAAAATCCTTACAAAACTGCATAGTTTAAGCTGAAATGCAGCTGATATCAAAACAAGACTGAACTATGGAAGTATTATCATAGACCGCTAGGCCTTTTTCTGCCTTCAGTTTTTCTATGCTTCTAGCAGCCACAGTGGCTCTTGAGTAAAAAGTTAAAATTACGCGGCAGAATACACTTTATAATGCTAATACAAAGAGAATAATGAAACTGCTAAGTGTGAAGTACTAGCTGGTATTGTACATCGAGTTGGTGTGGTGACATCATGAGTATGGGAGCAAAGCTCTCGTGCCTTTACAACGTTGCAACACTAACCAGGTGTGGAATACAGGGTTTTAAATAATTGATTGGCAGTTTTTTTTCCTTGGGACAATACTAACTGTACAGAACATATTTATATAGATTTTCTAGACATGTTATGTTTGTTAAACACAGTGAGGCAAGTGCTATGCATTTTCATAATGTTTTAGCACTTTTATGAGCAAAACGCTGATCAATTTTTAGAGTTAAATAAAACCCTGGAATACCAGGGAACACTGCATTTAGTTTATTTTTTTACTGTGTACAGTACAAGAGGAGATTGTTAGAAACACCAGTTCTTGGTTGGATCATATTGAGGGTTTTGTCTATAGTGCTTTTTGTTGCTGTGAGAACTGTTTATACAGCGCTTGTGGAGATCTGCTTTTTTACAACACTCGTGATGTTAAAATCTGCTGTGGTAATGAGCTTGCGTTCTGTAGACTCTGTAGCAGAATGAAGCTGATTAAGACAGCTGTGTAGAGAAATAATTCACTTTCTAGGACGTGAATTATTTCTTTAGAATGTGAATTACAACATTGAAGAGCCACTGTTGAAAACAGGCTTATGTATTATAAAGTGCTAATGCTTGTGTAAAAATTATAAACATTAATAAAACCAACATTTGCAGCAGAAATGAAAAGCAGATGAAAACAAGATACACAAACACTGGCCATCAGGATTTTCAATAATGAAAATTTAAGTTATGATAACATGCTCATTCACATAAGTCTGAAGCCAGACACCAGAAAGAAATCAATATTAGGATCTGTATTTATACTAAAAGTTCTCTTCAAAAAAGCCAGAGACCCCAAAACTGTGCTCACAAGTGTAATTGATCAGTTTGTTGCGGGTGGCATTTTGGTGTCTTTTTCATTTTTACAAACCCGTCCCTGCCAACTGAACCTGTCTTGATAATCTCCCAGCCTGCTCCTGCCCTGCCTGAAATCCTCCCTACATGTGACTGCGGCCCTCCAATCCACCTGCAACTCACCTGTAGGCAACCTTCCTCGGGGCGGGGCCACCTTCTGCACCCTGGCGCTTCCTTGAATCAGTCCAGCAGCAGAGGTGAAGGTCAGAAGGTAGCGTGGCCCAGGTGGGTAGGATCTGGTGGTGGATGCGTGGGCTGTGGAGTGACGTTGCCCATCCAGCCAACAGGGTGTTTCTGTGTTCTGAACACTCCCCCAAAAGGGAATGGACATGCAATAATGTTTAGGAGAGGCACATACGCCCATGTGTGCTCCTTGCAGACATCCGCCACCTCCTACTATCCCCTTGTACTTGATGGATGTTGGCTCAATTCCCCCTAGCTGCTGCCAGGGGATATCATGTCGCTGGAGCCCTATGCCTACTCACCTTGGAGGAGGTGAGAAGTTTATCAGACATGTATAACTCCTCCCCTACGCTGATCCTCTGATGCGCTAGGCTGGCTCACAAACCTGGGTTGTCGGCGCCGCAAGCAGTAGAGTTACCACTGCACCAGCGAGCTGGCTACATTTTGGTGTCTTTACAAGTCTTAAAGAGGAATGTGCATATATTGAGCCCCACACCTGTGTTAGGGGCTGCAGCAGTTAAGAGATTTGCAGTAAAAAAAAAAAAAATCCTTACTTGCCTTTTCTTAAAATACTTTATTCTGGATGATTCTGCCACCTGCCTGCTCATCTATCTCATGCATAATGCTGCTTGGGGCGCATCCCAGAATCCCTTGTGACTCATGCCCACCACAGGTGTTGGCCTGGAAGATTCAACTGCATACAGTGTATGCAAGAGCTTTATAAACCTCTGAATCAGCTGTAGTCCAGTGCTGGTGCACTTCCAAGGCTAAGTGGGTTTGCACAATTGATACTTAGCCAAAGGAAGGCACCGGGAATGGCGAACAGCTGATTGGAAGTGTATAAAGCTCTTGTATACATTTATGCAGTTGAATATCCAATGGCTGATATCTCTGGCCATCATCAGCAAAAAGGGATTCTGGAATATGTCCCATGAGGTGGGCAGACAGGAGAGGGAGAACGGCAGGATCAATCGGATAAAAGGCATTTTGAAAGAATGCAAGTAAGGATAACTTACTTTTTACTGCAGATCTCTTAATCAGGGCAGCCCCCACACATGGGTATGGGACTCAGTACATTCACATTCCCCTTTAATATGCCAGTTAAATTGAGTTTTGCTGTAAACTGCAGCATTGAACCCTAACATTCATTTCAGAACTGGTAGTGACGGTAGCTTTGCTGGTGGAACACTTGGATGGCAGCTAAAGGCCTGTGCTGCAGTCCTCAGACACAACACATCCTTTCCTGTTGACATTGATACCTTCTGAGCTCACAAATGTGAAAATTACTTTTTTACGCTGTTCCTCTTTAAAGTCATTGTTTTACCTTGGCCGAAATTGAATATAGCTGACTTGAGTAATGCATTTCCGCTGTAGCTTTTCACCAAAGCCACTATCCCCTGCATTGTTAACTTTAGTAATCCTCTCTTCCCATTCTTCCAGGTGTTGCACACCAGTGTTACTATGGATTTATCAAAGCCATCCAAGAAGGGAATATTCAGTGGGAGAGTAGGACGTATCCTTATCCTGGAACGCCCATCACTCAACGCTTCTCCCATAGTAAGTGTTTCAGCAGGGGAATCTGTTGGGTTTGTCGTGTTTATATAAAATAAAAATTTTCATAGTGGGAAATGAGTTTGGTGGGTAATGATGGTGGTGGAGTGGGCAGTGAGGTACCTGAAGGAATGAGCTACTGCTGAGTGAAAGAGCAAAAAAAAAACAACTTTGTTTTCAGGAAAGCAAACCATCACACCTGTGTTAACGTTTTTACATTGCTGACGGTGCTTCAGATTGCAGAACTGACTGATGCAACAACTGAGAAGTAACATTTTGTGTGTATTTTTTTCCATTAAATATTTTCTTTGTAAATCGCATAACCGACATGTTACTCCTGTTGTAGGTTTTGCATTTGATGTTGTAATTTATGGTGTAAACATTTATCACTGCTGCTGTTACACTTTTTACTATAGACATAATGTTCCTGAAAATGGGACTTTCCTCAGTCCACTGTCTCGGGTAAATAATTCTAAATAAAATTCAACTACTTTGTTAGTGGCTTTTTTTTTTTTTGCATGTTTTTTAATATAGTTTCCAGCTTTCTCTCTCCCAGTTCCACCTGATGCACGTGCGCGCCCCCCCCCCCCCGTCACCAACTTTCTCATAGATTTACTGGTTATCTACCACTTACTCAGGATCAGACAGTAGCGAGTGGCTTACTATGTTGTTTATGCATAAATCTGCATGGGGTACTGGTTTAGGGTCAGACTGTAGCTTTTTCTTCCAAATCTTGTCTTTCTCCCCACGAGTGTTGCCATTTGTTTTTTAACTGGAATCCATTAACTGGAAATGTTCCTATGAGATGCATATAATTGGGCTTTTGAAATAAAATATGCAATATTTGCAGGGAAGGGAATAACCATGTGATCTAGTATCACAGGGCCTGGGTGAGTGGCATGACTCATCCAGATGTGGGCACCTACATCCTTTGTGCATCGGTAGCTGCTGGGCATACCGTGTTTTTCATTAAGTTGTGTCCATGAAGTATATGGGTGGGTGTTCCACATGGCAACTATTGTTACACTGCTACTGTTTTCAACCTATTGAATATTTATTATAGCCAGATCAAGGTGTACAGATTTTGCTCCTGTGCCCACAATTTTTCGTTTTTGGAGCCCTGGAACTGAGGGTCTTGGTTTGGGTAAATATTCCAGGGCTATGATATTTATTTTAATTTTTTTTTTTAAGTTTTTAACTCTTATTCTTGTGAGCCAATGAGCATAACTGTGTGTTTTCATTAGTACATGAACATGCAAGCAATACAGTGATATACAAAGAATACAAACACTTCAACAATAAGTTAGGTACTTCATCATAGACACGTTCAAATGCTGTGCTGAAGTAGTCATGATTTCAGTTTGGGTTTAAACAGTGATAGTAGAACAGTTGGCCATTTCATTAGGTAATAAAATTGAGGGGCCCTCAGCAAAGTGACCTTTATGAAGATTTTTTTTTTTAAATGGAATAAAAAAAAAAACTAGGGTGCCTGGTTCTATTCCCTTGGCAGTTACAAATTGTGCAAAACATGCCACAGACAGACCCAGGAAGTTAAGCACAAAAAATCCTTCTGCATCAATTACACCATATTGAAATTTATACCAGCCTTCTAAAGAGAGGCAACCAGCTGCTGAGCAGAAGTGACAGTGGTGTGTAGTTCTAGGCGGGGTGATGAACAGACATATACTATTATAAATAGTCCAAACCTTTGTCATATTACCAAGATTTTTCAGATACAATTTTTGCACTTTTCCTGTTGCTGCGTGTCTTGCAGTCCACAGAGGTACAGTGCAGATGCATCCTAAAGAAATGTTACTATTTCCGCCAAAAAAAAAAAAATCACTGCTGGGTTCCACAGAACTTAGCTACGCAAAATTCCACCATCGGCTGAATTTCATGACCTTTCATTTTTTATTGCTGTAGATATTTTATAAAACAGGGTGTTTTCCCCATAGGTGTCATCTGATAGTTGTTTATTACTTCTGTGAAATTCTATTCCTCTGCATGTGACGTCACAACCTGATGCTGCAGAGGTGATTCTGGTGTCCTAGTCAAAGGTTATAATTTCAAAGCAAGGGAGGCAGCAAGTAACAGAGAAAGTCTAAGGAGCAAAGAGCATGTTTTCCATCAGATGTCTCCTGTAATAAAGAATGGAATGTTTAGAAATTCATATTTTCTCTTTAATTGTATGAGATTTGAGTCCTGCTGGTGCCAGCTTTCATTTGTTTGTCTAATCCTGGAAAAAGACTTTAAAGAGCAGCTATCCACTTAATGTAATTTCATAAATGTACTCTGTTAAACTACCACAGTTTACTGGAGAACTCCCTTTTTAAATGTTATCTGCTTCATCAGGTTTTGTAGTACTTTTTTCAACTTATTCGTTATCTGTATAAAGATTCAGCCTGAATTTCTGACTGCATCCTGCACTTTTTATGACATCAGATAGTGGTTACCATGACAGCTGATGGTGATGTCACAAACAGCAGTTGTCATGTCACTTGCGGACCATCAGCTGATTTTGAACCAGACAGCTGAATTAAGGGCTTGTTAATCTGAAATACTTAAAACATTAATAATTGGAGGACTCTCAAAACCTATGTCTGTTCTTTAGGTCCTCAGCTTGGGATAAATTATGTAGGACAAGAAGAGTCAGTTGGAAATAGTTGCTGTTGACTGTGAAAAAGATTTTATACTGGCTGACATTAGAGCAGAAGAACTGTTTACACTTGTGTGTAGCCTTGAGTGCTGAAAAATGTAAATGAAAATAAAATCAATAGCTGCTTGAAGTGAGGGTTCTGGTTCCTGGAATAAAATGCCATGAATGATTTATGTCCTACAGCAGTAACTAATGAGGCTGGCCTAGAGAGATGTAAACAGATGAGTGGTTTAGAAGCAAAAATATGGCCTCTACTAGTTAGCGAATTTGGTAACCTCACAGCATATCTATGGGAGTTTATGTGAGGCTTAGTCCAACATATTATCAAAGTGTGCATCATTATAATGTAGCATTGTTGTTTAAACATTTGCATAAATTGCTAGCAACATTTCTGTGTTTGAAAAAACTTGTATTGTCTAAATGGGGACATCCCTGACACAGTTCTTTGAAGAACGGATGAAAGCCTTAACAGACCTGCATCCAGTAAAGGAACCAGCTACACAGTAATGGACCCAGTAGATCAATTCATTGAAATTTAGTCTCATTTCATTACCTTCAGAAAGTTCCCTTTGATCAACGCTCCTATAGATGTAAATTTGTCTTGACTGCGTTACCCTTTATGTTTATAATACCTAGATAGTGTATAGCGTTCTGCTGACTATAACAAACTTTAATAGAAAGACTTGTAGTAGTACTGACCCTTGCAGTATATTGGTGTTGGTTTTTCCAGTGGGGAGTCCGTGTCATCAAAAACTCAAAATGCTATTGCTCTGGTATCAGAAAGTCGTCATACTGTCATTCCGGCATCAGATCACTGGTATTATGAGATGGAATGCTCAGAGTTTTCCATGTATTACAGAAAATGGGTAAGAAACCAGCTTGCCATTCCATCTTGGGAGTCTGGTGGCATCATAAACCACTCAAGCTTTGCTGTCATGGTTTATGATGTCACCAGAATCCCTTGGTGGAATTACAGCCTAGTTACTGATTTCCTGTTGTACTATTTATAGTCAAGATAAAAATACTCGTTTTTTTTTTTTTTAAGTTGAGCTTGTGTATGTAATCTTCGACTATATAGTTTTGTATAATCATTCTATGGGCATGAGTATAGGCAGTTTTCCTTTCCCTTGGAAGACCAGCCAGAACGTCTTTCTTCCCACCTACCTAGGTGGTATACTCCCTGGCTCCACCACGTGATGTCAGATCGTCCGCTCTGCTGGAAAAGTCGGGTCTTCTCCTTCACAGCTCTGTGTGTGGTGTACATCAGAGTTTTTTTCGAACTTTTTTTTTTAGCGTTTTCAGCTAAATATTAGATTTTCGTTCCATTATGGAGCATGAAGAAGCTCAGTCTGGTCTCGGCTTCAAGTGATGCGTTGCTTGTAATCAGAAAATGTCCTGGATGGATCTGCACTCCTTGTGCATCTGCTGCCTTAGGGCAGAACACAGCCGTCACTCAGGCTTGTGGCCTGTGCATGTCATTACCCTCCTTACTCAAGGATCACTACACCCGCTTCCTCCTTGGTTGGCCCCAAAGACGTGCGTAAGGTGTCCATGGCAGTTCACTTGGCCACTTAGCTTGTGGCCATGGAAGAGGTGGCAGCCCAGGCTGCGGCGTTTTTTTTGTTGATGTCTGTGCTGCTCCCGGCCAGGGTCAGCATTGAGGCATCCTTCATGGGCACATTCTGTGAAATGTGATAGTCTCTGCAAACCTCGGGGAGGGCCCTTCCCGTCAAGCAAAGAAGATTAAGAAATACTGCCATCGGTCGTGAGACTGGGAACGAGTGTGCTCTTCCCGCTCCCACAATTCCCTCAGCTGCTTGACTGCTGTCGAGAATTGGCCTCAGCTCTTTGGTTGATGGTTAGGCTGCTAGCTCCATGGTAAACCCATTGGGCTCGTTGGCTGTGACACAGGCCAATCGGCTGAAAGGATCAAGGATGACTTGGAATGCAAGGACTTCATGTCCTTTCGACCCTCTCTCAGGAGGGTCAGGAGAAGCCGGTCAAGCAGTCTTATTTCTTCCCAAGACTTACCTCCTTCGGGGGTCCCTCAGAAAGACCCGGTCCATGTCCTGTACGCGGCCCCTTCTCCGGTTTTTCCTTGCCGTCGGTGCTCCAGTCGGTCGAGGCCCTGATCTCTGTCAAGATTGTGGTCCAGGGAATCCTCGTGTTCCCACATTCAGCCCTCTGCTAGGAAGCACCCATTGGCCCTCTTCCCTTTTGTCTTCAGGCAAAGAGAAGCTCTGAGGCAGGTTGCATCAGTGCTGCGAGGAGGTGATGTGGCAGCAGTGGGTCCTCGGGCACAGTATGCCCTTTTCTCAGACCCCAGCACTTCCCTGGTCGTCCCTGGTCCAGCCAGTCCTGGTCAATGGAGATCCCCCTGGAGCTGCTCTGGAAGTGGGGCTGGCAGTATAGCCTGGAGGTTAGAGTACCGAGCTGTGAACGAGGTTGGTACATCCAGCAGACCAGACCTTGGTTTGATTCTCACAACCTCCACTTGCATACTGTGAGACTCTGAGCAAGTCACTTAATCGCCCAGTGCTCCGAGGTTGCCCCTGAAAACAGGCACTTGCCTAGTGGGCCTTACCCAGTTACAAAGACTAAAATAAAAAAAAAAATTAAAAAGTACCCCCTTACAGAGATCCTTGATCGGGATGATTCCCAGGGGGTGGCCTTTCCAGTGGCAGAGGCTATCTTTGGTCCTGCGCTGGAGTTCTGGCAGCATCCAACTTTGTGCGTGGCGCCGTCGGCCACATGGTCTGCAAGTACATTGTCCTGATTGGTTCCCTTCCCAGATTTTTGGACCATCCCTCGGCCAAGGGTTTGGTGGTGGACTCTGTCTTTTGCAAGACAGGCAGTGTCTGGGATATGCACAGGCCCCCCCGAAAAGGAGTCCCAAGAAGGTCTGTGCTGCATCCTTCCTGGGTCTCTCATCAGGCAAGCTCTGCCTTGATGATGGCCAACTTTGGTCACACCCTTATGGGTGTCCTGGACCATGTCCTTCCCTGCCTTCCTGCAGACTTGCAGTTGGCGGTAAAGATCGTCAGAGACCAGAGTCAAGCCCTAGCCAAGCACCAGCTACAGAATTCCTTGGACATCGGTGACTCCAGTCCCTGGTCTGTGGCAGTGGCGGGTGGATGCATTGAAGGGCCTGGCTGTGGATTTCCACCTTCACGGCGATACCCAGCACAAACTAGTTGATGTACTCTTCCTGGGCACAGACCTTTTTTATCCTAGGGTGGATGGCACCTCACCAGGATTGAGAAGTCCAGTGCCACCCTCGATTTGGTGACATCCTCACTGAAGGGCAAAATGTAATCACCACCTTTGGATCAGTGCCAGCCTAATTGCCCAGTGTAAACTGAGATCGCATACGGGGGCTACCTACAAATCCTCCCTGACCCAGGCTGACTTCCAAATGCACGAAGGCAGTCTGGACAGCCAAGGCAGACTATTTCAAGGATCTCCACTCTAGCCACGGCTCTCCCTCAAATTTCTGAAAAACCATCCACTCTCTCATTGACACCCCCCCCCCCCCGGTCAGCCACCCCTGTCCTCTCAATTGACGGTTCCCTCGTCTCAGATCCTCCTCTGTAGTTGACACCCTAAACAAATACTGTACTTTGTCATGTGCACTTCCTGACCCCCAACGGCCCACTCTGTGCCTCCCACTCTTCACTCCCATAGCGGATACCATTTTCTCCCTGTCTCTAAGTAGGAGGTCTACTGTGCTCTGTTGTCACTTAACTCTAAGAATAGCCCTGATGGCATTGACCCCAAGCTCTTTAATATCTCCTGTCCTGCCATTGCCCTTCCCCTTACATACCTGCTAAAAATCTTCCTCTCCTCAGGCACAGTCCCTTTGGCATGGAAAATGGCCAAGGTCCTGCCTCTGCACAAAGGTGATGACCCTTCCTGCCCTGGAAACTACCGCCCCATTTTCTTCCTTCTTGCCAAACTCCAGGAGTCCCTAGTCAACACTGGGGTTGCTGATTTCCTCACCAGTCACCAACACTATCTCCCTGGTCCAAGCTGGTTTTGGGAGGAACCACCCTATTACTTCCTCCTTATTACGAGTCACAGATTCCATTCTGTCAGGCATGGATCTGGGTCACATCACTGCTGCTATCTTCATTGACTTGACGAAGGCATTAGACTCTGTCCCACCTGCTTCTGCTAAGTAAGCTGCACTCAGTTGGCCTAGCGGCACCAGCAGTGAACTGGTTAAGTTCTTGCCTTATGAACAGGAGTCAGACATGACTAATCTGCCTCCGGGTGTATTTTATTGCCATCACTTCATGCTGTTTGCACTTGTCTCTTCACATTAATCATTTTACCTTAAGATTCACTTCTTCAGTTGTTAATGAACATTCTACACCAGTCTGTTCCTTTATAACTGTCTGAGTAAGCGTCCTGAACTGCTCTTCCTAAATTAACTGAACTGTAGTCCCAAGAAGTATACCTGGGTAGGCTTGAAGGCATGTGTGAAAATTCTTCATTTAGTCTAATAAAAGATATATTACCACAAAAACAGATATTTGTTTCTGTGCTTGCTGGCCTTCATCACATCTGTATCAGTTTGGTCTGTCTTTCTGTGCTTTTCTGGCCTTATCTGCATCTCTGTCTTCCTGGAAGTCTAATCCTCATCCTTGCCTGTGCACTGTGGTAAACTGCTCTTCTCTGGCAAAACAACCCCAGAAAAGTAAATTACGAGGTTTCTGTTTTTTTACATATTCAAATGTTTTAGGTATTAGCTCCTGGTTGGCTTGAATAGCTCCTGGTCAGCTGAAAATTGTTGATGACCAAGAGCTTTTCATGGCTCTTGATTGGCAAAACCTTAATTTTGGTCCCTGGATAAAGTGTGTGGCATGCAGACATGTACGAATTTATAGAGATTTCCTACCCACATTACTGTTCAGTGTACCTTGTAATTCACTTGGTGAGCAGAAATTTGTCTAGGCTTACCTTGAAGACTTTTCACGGTCTTCATGTCCACATTCTCTACTGATGAGCTAATCCATAGGTTTACCACCCTCTGAGAAAAGTGCCTCCTGAACTTACCTCTCGGTTCACCACTGCTTAGCTCCAGGACGTGTCCCCACGTCCTGCTTGTGGATGCCTGATCAAACATCTGTTTGCTCTATCATGTCGATACTTGTGAATATTCAGAAGACTAAGATCATGCCCCTGTGAGCCTTCTTTTCTCCAGGGTGACCGTGGCCCACCAGTTTCTCCTCATAGCTTTTGCCTTCATAACCCTGACCAGTTGACCTACCTTGCACCCTCTAAACTGCCTCAACACCCTTTTTGTATTGAGCCCAGAACTGTGTAAACACTGTTCTAGGGACATGGATATGTTGTTCATCCACACTGTCTGGCAGGTATCCTTGCCGCTTTAAATCTTGCTGGAAGTTCTTCAAGCTGGCTCCTCCCACCCACCCAGGTGGTAAAACTCTCGGCTCCGCCACATGACGCTAGATCTTCCTTACCGCTTGGAAGCTCAGGTTCCTCCTTAATGCTCTCGTGTAAGACTGGTTCCTAATTCTTGGTTTTCGAATTTAAAAGGTTTTGCATTATAGACTTGGTCTTCTATCCCCAGCGACTCACGATGGACAATCGACTCCCAGTTTTGGTGGTGCCCTTTCCGGCAGAAGATGTCTTGGACGGATCCGCACTCCACGTGTCTACTGTTTAGGCCTTGAGCACGACTGCAGGCTTGCGACCTGTGCTCTTCCTTCTCAGCCTCTCGCTCCAGGAGACCGTGCTGCCTGTTTACAACTGGGTGCCCAAAAACTTTTCCTCCGGTAAAGTCAAAGAGGCCCGGTCGGCCGGTTTCCTTGGCGGCGAGCTCGGCTGGATCCAGCTAGAGCAGATGATGCCCCTCGAAGAAGGAGGCGGCTGGGCGCATCTTCCTCGACGCGGCATTTATCCCGCTCTCCCTGGGTTCCTCTTACACAGCTTCCTTTAAGGAGCTTTTCTGTCCCTCTCCACTAGAGGAGAGGGACCAGAATCTGCTGGACCTTCTTCTCAGTCAAGAAGAAAGACAAGGTAAGTCCCTTCGTCGGCGCTCTTGGGAGCGGGAAAGGTCCCTCTCCCCGAGTTGTTGTCCATCGACTTCGGTCGATCGTTCGGCTTCGGCCACTGGTCTCACGGTGTCCCCGTCGGGTCAATTGACCGAGACTCCCGTCGACGCAGTAGAGATCTTTCTCGACCTGTTGGGCGGGTTGTCGACCAATAAAATCCTTCGGTTCCCCAGTGGGAGTTGGGATCCAGCGGGCTTGCCAGTGCCTCCAGTTCCAGAGCCCTCAGGCAAACCCTCCGAGCGAGGAGGAGCAGTTCCCCGTCCCCTCCCGCGATCCTCGGAAGGGCCAAGGTTCTCGGTCTCGGACTTCTTGGCAGTCAGCCCGATCCGCCGTCATAAAGCGGTCTCGGTCTATTTTGTGATAGAGTAACGCCGCCCGCTCGTCCTCGTCCTCCTCCTCGGATGAGGAGGCTAGCGTAAGTTAAGTCGACGATACGAGGACCTCATGTGGCAATAGCTCCTTCTGACCGGGAACAAGCCGTCGCCTTCCCCGGCCATTAAGTGGCTGTCACCGGAGCGGCCGAAATAACGCCTCATTTTACCCGAGGAGCCTGTTCCCAAGCCGGTTGTTCGGCCAAAACCAGCTGCCCCAACGATTCCGGTGGAACCTCCGCCTCCACAGCCGCTGTTTGGGGCTCCGACCAGGAACTCTCGGTTGGCTCAGGGTCTGCCTCATAGGCTGTCGGTCACCCTCACTCCCGATCGCCCTCGGCAGGTGGAGGGTGGCTCAGGCCCGAGGCAGCTCTTTGCGGACTCTTCTGAGTCCGACGACGATTCCTCCCTTTTCTCCAAGCGAGTGGACTTGGAGTCCTCTGGAGGTCAGTGGCTGGGCGACAGCCCTTAGTCCTTCCTGGGTTTGCTCAGGCTCATCCCGAGTCCACGGCATGCAGCTCGAGCCCGTATCCAGCGGGCAAAGTATCCCTCACGGAGATATTGGACCGGGGGATTCCCTATGAGGCCTTTCCTGTGGCTGAGGCCATTGTGGGCCCGGCCTTGGAGCTCTGGCAGCACTCTGCTTCTGCCCTCTTAAGCCTGGCCAGGATGGCCAGGAAGTATCGCGGTCCCTACCGGTTCCCTGTCCGGTTTCTCGGAACATCCCTCAGCGAGGGGTTAGTTACCGACAGCGTTTTCCCGCGTGCGGAAACTCTGGGGCGTGGACAAACCTCCCGACAGGAGTCCAGAAATTGGACTATGCCGGGCGAAAAGTCTCACGCTGCGTCCTCCCTTGGCCTTCGTCCAGGCAAGCTCGGCGTGCTTATGGCACATTTCTCCCATGCCCTGTTGGGCTCCTGGACGAGTAGTCCTCATCTCCTAGCTGACCTGCAGACCACAGTTAGGCAGGTGCGGGACCAGGGCAGGGCAGTGGCCAGCAGCAACTTCAGACTGCTCTGGACATTGAGACTCATCAGCCAGGTCAGTCGCGGCCCGGTGGCTATCGCGCCGTCAGGCATGGCTGAGGATATCCACCTTCACAGCGGATACCCAGCACAAATAGGCGGATGTCCCTTCCTGGGGACCAACCTCTTCAGCCCTGGGTGGAAGGCCACCTCCAGAGGATCGAAAAGTCCAATGCCACTTTGGACTCGGTCTCATCCGGCTCAGAGGGACAAGGGCTGCAGGCCGCCAACCCAAGCCTTTCCGTCCGTCTGCGCCCCGCACGTCCGACCCAGCAACACCAGGGCCAGCAGGGCGCGCTCTTGGCATCCCAAGCCCAAGCCGTGGCTTCCTCCTCCAGGAAGCAGGGGAGGTAAAGGCGGCGGTCCCTCGGCGGTCCCTCCTCAAGCCTGCACAGTGAGCGGGTTGGGGGTGCATGGCCCCAACCTCGTCACCTCACGAGTTCCCCCTGTAGAGGGCGGCTCCGATTCTTCCTTTCGATGCAGTCTGCTATTACCACAGACCAGTGGGTGTTACAAGTGGTAGGAAAGGGCCTGCCTCTGGAGTTCGAGGCAGGCCCCACCCTTCAGGACCATCGCACCTCGGGGCCTCGGGGTCAGAAGCCTAGCTGTCAGCTTCAAGCCGACATCGCTCTCTCCTCGAGAAGGAGGTGATAAGAGAGGTGGCGGACCCTCCTCAAACCTGGGGTATCGTGTCCAGGTACTTCCTGGTTCGAGAAACTGGCGGAGGCTGGCGCCCATTCTCGACCCTACCGGCCCAAACAAGTTCCTAAGGTCTCGAACCTTCAGGATGGTCACTCTGGCTCAGATAATACCATCCCATAGAACAGGCGTGTGGTTCTGCTTTCTCTGGACCTACAGGGCATTCTTTCACGTCACTATCAAGTCGTCCCATCAAAAGGTTCCTTCGCTTTCGGCGGAGGATCCCTTCAGTTCAAGCCATGCCCTTGACTTATCTCCAGCTCAGGGTCTTCACCAAATGCATGGCAGTGGTGACAGCATTCCCTCGCAGCTGTGGTCAGTTTTACCCTTGGACAGTGGCTGGTGCAGCCCCACTCAGACGGGAGGTGGAGGCCGGTCAGAGATCCTGGCCCTCCAGGTTTTGCTCTCAGGTTGACCTCCTCATCAAGGAGGCCAAGTCAGAACTCCCTCGAGTCAAGCAGGTGATTCTTTTCATCGGGGCAGAAAGCCGACTCTCTGAAGCCGAGGTAAGGCTCCCGGCAGGACAGGGCCGAGGTTCTTTCCTCCTTGCCCAATCATTTCTGGTTGGGCAATTCAGCCTGCCGGGACTTCCTGCCTCCTGGGTCTCATGGCGGCCTGTACCAGCGTGGTCCGTTGGGCCACGTTGGAACATCGCCCCCCTTCGAGTGGGGGCTGGCCAGCCAGTGAGTCCCAATGCTGCGATCCATTGGACCAGCTAGTGACTGTGACCCAGAGGATGTGGAGCGACTCTCCAGTGGTGGACGTTCCAGTTCATCTGCAGGAGGGCATCCTGTTTATCTGCCCGAGCAGGCGGTCTCTCTGATCGACCGATGCTCTCTCTGATGGGTTGGGGTGCCCATCTGGGGAGAACACCGGCCGTCGAGCCTCTGGTCCCGAGGAGTCCGATGCCATCAACCTGCTGGAGGGCTCGGCGGTCCGCTAGCTCTCACCGCCCCTTTGCCCGTTTCTTCTGGGTCCAAGTGGTCGGGTCCCGAGGCCAGGACAACACCATGACCATGTACTATCCTAAACCGCCAAGAGCGGGGCCGCTCCAATGCTTCTATGCAAGGAAGCTTTCGCATCTGGTCACTTTCGTGCAGCCTGGAGGCGGATCTCTAGCCATTCATGTGGCAGGAGCCTCCAACCACACTGGCAGATGCCTAAGCGGGATAGGGGCTGCGTCCCACGAGTGGTCTCTCCTGCTGGAGGGTGGTACAGATCTATTCTCCCATTGGGGCACACCTCTGGTGGACCTGTTTGCCTCAGGGGAGAATGCTGAGCTGAGGCTGTTCCATGCCGTCCCCTCAGCAGGGATAGCTGCAGGGGGATGCCTTCAGAGCCCGTGGACCCGGGCCTCTTCGCTTTCCCCGTTCCCCTTGATTGCTCAAGGTGCTTCTCTCCAAAACAAGGAGGGACAAGGCATGAGTGATTCTGATAACCTCAGACTAGCCCAGCCAGTACACAATTTCCGATCTCCCTCAGCCTCAGCTCCAGGCTTCTGAGGCAGCTTCCATCGCCCGGGACCTGCTCTCTCCAGTCCAATCAGGGGAAGGGTATTCCATCAGGACCTTCAATCCCTGCACCCTGGCCGCCTGGTTCCTGAGTGGCTAGAGTTCCAGGCCTTGGGTCTTTTCCGGCGAGGTCCTCCAGCGTATTAGGCGTCCCGTGAGTGTCGACCAGAAAATGCTAAGCCTTCAAATGGAAAGATTTTCCATTTGGTGTCAGAACAAGAGCCTGGACCTTTCCTCCTGTTCCTTGGTGAGCATATTGGACTACCTTTGGTCCCTTTCTCCAGTAAGGGCTTAGGTCGGCGACCATTAAGGTGCACTAGCAGCCATCTCTGCTTACGGGCGGGCAGGGAAGCAGTCGTGGCACAAGGAGAGGAAGGTGGTCTGGCGCTTTTCAAGGCCTTGATCACATTTCCCCTCGTGCAAGAACCTCCACCTCCATGGGATCTACTGCTGGTACTGGCAAAGCTCCTGGGCAAAGCCATTGAACCAATGCACAGGTGTGAACTCTCCTCACCTGTACGTGGAAGACACCGCCTTCTTGGTGGCCATCCGTCCAGCCAGAAAGATGGGAGAGCTCAGGCTCTGCATAGAGTCTCCTTACCTGGTCTTCCAGAGGGACAGGTTGTCCTGTGCCCCCACCGAAAGTCCCTTCGAAGGTGGTGTCGGAGTTTCACCTTAACCAGGTGTTGACTCTGCCGGTGTTCTACCCCAATCACACCTCGGGAGGCCGATATAGGCTCCATACTCTGGACCCTAGAAGGGCGCACTTATAAGGAGCCATCGGCTGAAATTGGGGAGAGGTTCGCCAGCTGTTTGTCACCACGCTGAAGCCGACCTGGCAGACCTGCAGCCAAGCAGGCGATAGGCAGATGGGTCACCTCCTGCATAGATCTCTGCTGTAAGTTGGCGGGCATGGAGCCTCCCAGAGGGATAAGAGCTCATTCTACCCGCCATACTGCTGCATCGGTGGCTGCTTCCAGGGACGTTCCTATCCAGGAAATCTGCAGGGCTGCTACCTGGAAGTCAGCACACACCTTCATCACCCATTACCACATCGACCTTGAGTCACGCCGGGATGCTGGTTTTGGGGCCTTGGTTCTTCAGTCTCTATTCCCTAAGTAGGGGTCGCCTTGCCTCCCTCCTCCTGGAGAACTGCTAGGAGTCTGCCAGACAGTGTGGATGAACAACATATCCATGTCCTAAATACAGGTTACTCACCTGTAACAGGAGTTCGAGAATGGTATATGTTGTTCATCATGACCCTACGACCTCCGAAACCCCGGCCTGGCCTGAAACCAGCGGGCCAGATCTGGCGTCATGGGGCGGAGAGAGTTTTACCACCCGGTGGGTGGGAGGAGCCAGCTTGAAGACCTTCCGGCAAGATTTAAAGCGGCAAGGATACCTGCCAGACAGTGTGGATGAACAACATATACCATTCCTAGAACTCCTGTTACAGGTGAGTAACCTGTATATATTGTACCTACCTAGAATGGGAAAGTGATAAAGCTAGATAGAGCTCTTAGTCTTTGGATCTGATCTTCAGAACATTTACCTGTGAAATTTGGTTACATATGCACATTTTTAAGAGCTTTGGGGAAGAAAAATGCCAGTCCAGATTGTCTAGGGACAGTTTCAAACATCAGATTAACCATGTTAGAGTGTGTATTTTAATAGCGCACACCTGGCACTCGGGGCACTGTCAACTTTTGGGAAATTGTTTTTGATGATACAAGTAAATCAAACTTGTACAAGCAGAAGTTTAGATGTACTTCGGTGCCCTGTTGAATGTGCACACGTGGAAGGAGTGGGCAGTGAGGATGTAGTTGGGATGAGCTTGTGCAAGTAGTATACATACGAAGGGGAATGTTACAGATGCCTGCAGGTGTAGTTTTTTCAAAGGGGTAAAAAGTCAGTCAGAAACCTGACTGTATCCCTACAGTGCCACCAAGCTGATAGTAAGCTTTGGAGGTAAGAGCTGTTCAAGGAGTGAGACTGAACATACTCAAATGATTCTGTCAAGATAAGAGAACACTGAGAGGGGACATTATCATGGTTTTCCTATTCACACAGAGGATGGTAATGTGAAATAGGCTAACCATTGAAGTTCTGAAAGGAAGCTACCACTGTTTAGGCTTTTAAAGCAGAACTAGATAAATTCCTGAGGGATAATGGCATTGAAGGTTATAAAGTATTGGGAGGGGGCAGCATTCTAACTGATAATCTTGAATATGTGTCCATAGTCAAATCAGACATAGTCATTGCTGTTGGAAGAAGGGCCAGACAAGAGGGACAAGTTCCTTTGGTCATTACAATGTTGTGTTACTAAGTTACCTTGACATCCACCAGAGACTAGCAGAAGAGACCTCCGTTTAACATCTCATCTGACAAACAGCACCTCTAACAGTGCATCCGTACTGTATCGGTGTGGGATTAACCCAAGTGACTGGTGCAGTTTTTGAACGCACAGCCAGCAGGTCTGTCTGGCTCAGATTCCAGAGTGCTGCCAGCTGAGTCACTTTCACATAATGTCATGATTTGGCCCCGAGTACCAAGATGTTTCACAGTGGGACATATAGATCTTCCAGGAAATCTTATATTCTCCATAGTCGCACTCTTTTGTCTTTATGCCAAAAGCGGCAAGACTCTGCGGGAACCAGCACTTTCAGACCTGGCAGTGCCAGTGCGTAGTAATGGTGCCTACGGTGTCATCTGCATGTCCGCAGGGTATGTAGCAGCATCGGCCCCAACTGCCTGACTTTATTTTTTCCTTCCGTTTAAGCAATTTGCTTTCCTCATTGAGAACCAGAACACCCATCTTCTTTTTATTTTTTTTGAACTTTCTGTTTATTGTTATACAGTACATACAGTTATTTCTCCAGAGGCAGTACGTAAGGAGATGCACTTGAAACATATTCACATGAGGGTGCCACCCCTCTTAATACAAGCAGGTTAAAACTTTAACATACTGCTTCAATTAGATACATCATGTTGGGGGTCCGTAGGAAAAAATATATTTTACTCCAGAAATAAATTTAGACAGTTGTGCTGTTTACATAAGCCCATGAGCTGCATGATGATGTAATCCATAACAGTGCCCATAAACCTTCGAATTCCCTTTCCTGTAAAGGATATATAAATATCATGCTAAAACATTTTTTAGGAACCTTACTGGTATCCTGTTGAATTATATTTAAAGCGCCCCATTTATGAACTCTTACTATTATTTTGCATAGAGATGGAACAACCACAACCTAGGATAACCAGAATTCTTTTTTTAGAGCGGCATCCCGACTATAGTAATGTACATCTCAAAACTCCTAATATTTATTTATTCTGTCTACAGCACCTTAACATTTATTCAGAGGTGCCTAAAAATAAGATATCATTCAAAAGAAATGGTAAAATGTTCCCCTACATGAGGAAGAACCATTAACAGGAGCCTATCACGCTCAGCAGTCTCAGTACATTATAATACTTTTTTTTTTTTTTTTTTTAAGTTCAAGTACTTTCAGTCTCTAGCCCAGACTATAAAATCTGTCATGTGTGAGGCAAACCTGGAGCCAGGCATGACAACACCGAAATCAGGTCTCCCCTTCATCTGATTCCTCCTGGTCGATCTGGTCTGGGGAATCCATTCGTGTAGATGGCACTGCGGGTGTTGGGCCCACTTCAGAGCTTTGCTGGAGTCAGAAAAAATATATACCTTGCCAGCATGAAGGATCCGAAGACTGGCAGGGAAGAGCATATTATGTGGAATTCCTGGTTTTTGCAAGATGGCCCTAACGCAGTCAAAGCTTTTTTTTTGTTTTGCTTCGTGGAGTAGCTTAAGTCCGGGTAAAGTCTTACTTGGATGCCATCATGGAGCAGCATTCTTTTTTAGCGTGCTAATGCCAGAACGAAGTCCCTTGATTCCACACCGTCCAGAACCACAACTATAGTTTGGGGTGCCTCGGGGTCGTCTGATCGTCTCCTGAAAGCCACCCGATAGGCATTTGGTATCTTAATTTGGCAGTCGGAAAAGGGTTTGCCCAGTTGCTGCTCCATCCAGTCGTACGTGAACAAACCTAAATGGTCTCCTTTACTCCGCTCGGGCATACCAACAATACGAAGATTGACCGTACGGGCTTGATTTTTCTAAGGCCTCAAGTCTAGAGCGGAGATGTGTGTTTTTCTTCACCAGTGTTGAAGTGGTGCCCAGGGCCGCCTCCGAACTCTTGCGGGTCTCTGTGGCCTCCGATTTTATTAGTCACCTCTGTTTCCAAGTTTGTTACCCTGTTAGTCATGGTTTCAAATTTTTCTGCCAGTCCAGACACTGTAAAAATGAGGTGATTTATTTTAACACGTAAGGACTGTAGTGTTTCTTCTCCAGTGTCCAGATCTTCGGGTGTATTGCTGCCTTGGGTTGACTGCGTGGCAGGGAGACCCGGGATGTTTTTACTTCTTACTCCTTCGTGCTGGCGTTTCTTTCTTTGGTTGCCCATATTTGTTGTCCTGCTATTCCAATTGCTGTTTCTGGTCGTGGATTTCTTCAGATCAGTCAAAGTGTTTTAATTTAGCTTGATTTACCGATTTTTGAAGAGAGCTTTAATTCTTAGCTGCCGCTTAGCTCAGGCTCAACAGCGCCCCTCCAGAACACCCATTTTCATACCACCAATAACGTTTTAGTCTAGTTTGTGTTTATCACTGTGTTTAACTGCTTTTGTTGTTTTTATATAACTTAATTGCCATGTTTTCTCACATCTGTACCTCATTTGACTAAGTAAAAACGTTATGGCAGATAGGGTGCATAAAAAGGCTACTTGCTCCTACAACAAGGTTATGTCTGACCACCACTCCTCTCTGTACAAGAGATCTAGTACAGGGCACTCTCATGACCAAGAGGATAGGGAGTCCTCTCGTAGTCAGAAAAGCAAATGGCCTGTCCGTACTCAGTTTGTGTTGGGTTCTGGGGACTGCTTGATCTCCACCTTGTCCTTACATAAAAAGGGTAAAGAAAAATAACGGCATACGTCTAGGTCTAGCTCTTACTTCGAGAGGGCCCTTGCAATAGGTAATAACCTTGAGGACAGTGCCCCCTGGTGTCAGGACCACACGGGAAGCTTTAGCCAGCAGTATCACACGTCATTAGGGCCGGCATCTTTGGGAGGGTGGTGGGGTGTACAGGGTGTGGAGCAACCATGATACTGGACTGGGCTTGGAAGTTCGATGGTTGCCCAGTGTGCTACCAGCTGGCACAGCTTAGGGAGGAGGTTGAGGGGGTTGGGAGACAGCTGGGGGGAGGGGGGGATTTATGGTTGGGAAATAGGGCAGGGGCTCTCCCATGGGGTTGCAGCAAGCACTAGGGGTGGGGGCATAGGGAAAGGAGTGCAGGAGAGTACTCTGGGCTCGCACAGGAACCCTGACAGAGGGGGCCGAAAAGGAGGACACTACCAAGGAAGCAGGCAAGGTATCTGGGGAGCCCCACAGAGGGGGCCGAAAAGGACATTCTCAGGGAAGCAGGCAGATGGCTGGGACTGGACAGAAGGAAGCAAGGTGGGGAGGTGGATCAGACCTTAAGCTCAGTAACCACTTCAGTTCACTTCTTCAGCTTTAGGATGAGGGGGGTGATGTAGCCATGACAGGGGCGGTTAGAGATGGAAAGGGAGTGGGGGCAGGAGGAGGGGCCAGATAGCAGAAAAATGGGAGGGGACTTGGAACATGGAAAATGGGAGGAGGAGGGAGAGGGGAGGAACGCAAGGAGAAGGATCAGTTGGGAGGAAAGGGCAAGGAGAAGGACCAAGTACAAGGAGGATACAGTGGGGGCTCAGGGTTTAGGCCAGGAGCCACGACAGGCAGGAGGGGCTGAACAGAGGCGGAAGGAAGGAGGACAGAGCCAGGCAAGTTTAGGAGATTGGTGGGGGAAGGACCAGTCGCGAGCAGTGACCGGGAGGGGTGGCGGGTGTACAGAAGGATACTCGGGAGGAGGAGAGGCATAGGATCAGAGGGGAGGTGGTGGCCAGGGTAAATAAGGAGGGGGTGGCAGATGGCACCCAGATAGGAGAGGAGCAAGGAGCCGGCTGGGGAGAGGGGCCAGTAGAGAGGATGAGGGACAAGGAAGGGGGTAAACGAAGGAAAAGGAGTGGTCAGAGTGCTCTTGTTGGGGATTCCATGATCAGGAGTATCAAATGTGATTTTTTTTTTTTTGGGGCTGCCCATTTAGAACAAAATGCTTCCCTGGACTAACGATGCACAGGGCCAAGCATGAGGTGTATCAGCTGGCAAAGGATTGTGGGGGTTCCCCGGACATGCTGGTCCACCTGGGTACCAATGACATTGAGGGAACTAGCGAGCTAGAGATACAGGCAAGGTTCAGGGAGCTTGCCAGGGTCTTTCATGGCATAGGATGCGCGATTTCCTTCTTGGAAATCCTGCCAGTGCCAAGGGCTAGTGGGGAACACAAAAGGAAGGTTAGGGAGATAAACCAGTGGCTATGGGAGTGGTGTGGGGCCAGAGGGTATGGGTTGATGGGGGATTGGGGGGAGACCTGGGAGGATAAGGGCTGTTTGCTAGAGATGGGCTCCATCTCAATTTGGGGGGGAAGGAAAGCCTTAAGTTATAAATAGAGGGGTTCATTGGTGAAAGCTGGGGTTAAAACTTGTGAAACGGGGAGGGAGGGATGGGAGGAAAAGGCTGACGAGGGGGGTCCGATAAAGGAGGGACTCTGTCTCCACCCCCCTGGGGAGCTGGAGGAAAGCGGGAAAAGGTCGACTGGTAAGGTGCAGACCAGGGGGAGACGGAATCCCCATGGGAACGTGTGCGGGGGAAATGGAAGTATAGGGAAGGGGTGGAAGGTAGTCCTTCTAAATGCCAGGAGCTTGGGCAATAAAATGCCTGAGCTCCAGGTGATGCTAACTGAGGGAGAGGTGGATGTGGCAGCAGTCACTGAGACCTGGGCCACTGCAGGGCACGACTGGGACTTGAACCTGGAGGGTTACACCATGTTCAGGAAGGACAGGGGGGAGGGAAGGGGAGGAGGGGTAGCAATAATGGTCAAAAACTGCATTGGCATAGGAGGAGTAGAGGAGGTGGAGGGAACTGTGGAGGCGAGTTGAGTCACCTTGATAACAAGGAGGGGGGGCCAAAGAGTAAAAATAGGAGTGGTGCATCGACCCCTGCACTGGTGAAGGAGCTGGAGGAGAGTCTGATGGCAGATGTTGGGAGACTCTGCATATTGGGCAGGGGAAGGGTGGTGGTGTTGGAGGACTTAAACATGCCAGGAACAGACTGGGAGAGACTGACATCCTTGGTGGCCAGGGAACAGAGGTTGTTGGATGTCTTTCAGGATGCGTTCCTAACTCAGCAGGTGGGGGAACCGACCAGGGAGGCGCTGGTACTGGATATGGTCCTGGCAGACAGTGACCAGATTGGGGGCCTGGAGGTAAGGGACCCATTGGCGGGGAGCGACCATGCCACAGTCTGGTTCTGCCTGGACCTAGGAGGGGTAGAAGGCTGCACAAAGATGGAGGTAACTGACTTCAGGGGGCCAGATTTCAAGGAAATGGGAAGGATCCTTAAGGAGCATTTGGATGGGATTGGGCCAGACAGGGACGCTGATAGTAGGTGGAAAATCATCAGGAGGGGGGTGCAGGAGGCTACCAGCACCTGTGCAAGAGTAAGACAAAAATGTGGTAGAGCCCGAAAACCCTGCTGGTGGACCAGGGAGGTTCAGGAGGTGGTGAGGGGAAAGAAGGCTGCTTATAGGCAATTCAAGTGCTCAAGGAGGAAGGGATCAAGGGAGTACGACAGGATGGGTCAGAAGGGCCACTAGGGTGGTGAGGGCGGCTAAGGCAAGGAAGGAGCAGAATCTGGCCAGGGAAATTAGGAGAGGGAACAAGGGGTTCTTTAGATATATTGGGGGGAAAACGAAGGGTGAAGGGGCAGATTAGCAGGATTAAAACAGGGGAGGGATGGGCACAAGACCCGGGGGTGCAGGCTGAGGTACCAAATGAGTGCTTCACCTCAGTTTTCACCAAGGAAAATGGGGCTGCATCATACGTGGGAGGAGACGGTGAAACTGAGGAGAGGGGGGACCCTTACCGATCGGCGGGTCTGGGGAGAGGGGCATCACTGGCAAGAGGGGAAGGCTAAGCAGGGGAGAGGTAGTGGAGGTGGAAATCGTGGCAGAGAGTGAGGAAGCCTCAGGTCCTTAAGGCCAGACTGGGGTCAGATCGTGCATCCCAAAGTGCTGGAAGGAACTGGGCGGATGTCCTGGCAAAACCCTGGCGGAGCATTTCAGCATATCTCTGGGGACAGGGTGGATGCCCCAGGTCTGGAAGGTGACGCATATAGTACCTATCCACAAGGGGGGGATCAAGGGAGGTGGCAGGGAATTACAGGCCCGTCAGCCTGACATCGGAGGTGGGCAAGGTGATGGAGGGCATTGTCAAGGAGAGGCTGGGGAGGACATGGAAAAGTCAGGGTGTCTGGATGATAGGCAGCATGGATTCGTCCCAGGGGAAATCGTGTCAGACAAACCTTGTGGAGTTCTATGACTGGGTGGCGAGTGCCTTGGACCTGGGTATACCCTGGGAGGAGACACGATTCAAGTATTGGGGGGGGGTAGTGGTAGATGTCAAAATGAACAACTCTGAGACCTGTAGGAAGGCAGCAGCAAGGGCGAATGGGATGCTGGGATTCATCGCCAGGGGGATTACCTCCAGTAAGGCGGAAGTGATGCTTCCCCTGTACAACTGCTTGGTTAGGCCACACCTCGAGTATTGTGTACAGTTTTGGAGACCACATTTAAAGAGGGACATTATACTCCTAGGGAGGGTCCAAAGGAGGGCAACCAAAATGAACTGGGGCCTGGGGGAGAGGACCTATGAGGAGAGGCTCAAGGAGCTCGACATGTACACCCTGGAGGAGAGGGGGGACATGATGGAGATCTTTAAGTACATGAAAGGGATCAATAAGGGAGGCCCAGTCAGGGTGCTCCAAAGGAAGGGGGGGGGGGCTACGAGAGGTCACGGGTGTAAGCTGGAAGGGGGCAGGCTCAGAGGGGAGGAGAGAAGGTGTTATTTCACCGAAAGGATGGTGGAACCATGGAATGCGCTGTCCAGGGAGCTAGTAGAGGTGGAGACCGTGGATGGGTTTAAGAGGGGATGGAACAGGTACAGGGGGAGGGTAAATCTGACCAGGCCCAATAGAGGTGGAACATCTGGGACTGGGGTCAGTATAACCCATGGGGGAGGGGGGACACCAAAATCTGCCCTCGGTGCGGGTGCTGAAAATCGAGCAGATTTGAAAGACCGCTGGGCCTATTCTGCTGGCATTTTAGTATGTTAGTATGTAAAGGGATGAGGATAACCAGAATACCTATGCAAGGTATTCTGGTTATTCTTATTTCCTTCTGCTACATTTTTTCCAACCAGAGGTTTCACTGACAAACACAAGAGCTCACTTGTCTTCTTAATTTGTTGTTCCTAATGTTAAAACTAGCTTAGGGCAGATATCTTTGTTTCAGCTACCAAAATTTTAAAATTCTTTATAGATATAGACACTGTCGGCAGATAAAGGCCTATGGCCCACCCAGTCTGCCCATGTGAGCTTGTAAGTTCCCTTTACATTTTTCTAGAAGTCTGTTGCCCTTTACCCCGACCTCCATGATTCCCTCATGTCTGGCCCATGCATTCTTAAATCCCATGATTGTCTCAGCCCCCACCACTTCCTCTGGCAAGGTGTTCCACTTGTCTACCACCCTTTCTGTGAATAAAATTCTTCCTCACGTTTCCTCTGAATCACCCTCCTTCCAACTTCATCCCATGCCCTCTAGTCGTGGAACATCTTTTTCGCCGGAAAGAAGTGTATTACTGCACCTTGTTCCTCCTGCTAAGGTACTTGTATGTCTGTTCCCCCAGAGTCTTACTGCTGGTATGTCAGTTTTAACTGTTTTTAAATGTAATCTTAAAAAATCATTTGCTTTGGATTGTTGTAAATGTGATTGAGTTTATTTATATATGGTACTGTTATGTCTGGAGTGTTTATGTAATTTGTTTGTTTGCATGGTTTGATTTAATTTCATTTTTTTTTTTGTTTTTTGTATCTGGTTGCCCATGAAAAATGGCAGTTTTTGCTATTGGTCTTGCCAGATGTTAAATAAACCAAACCTAGGAAGGGTAAAACAAGAGGAATGAAAAAAACATTAAATGGAGATGTAGTCTAATGAATACTCTTGAGTCCGAATAATACATTTGGAGAGCCTGAGGCAGTAGCCAAAATGGATAATTCAGCATTTAGAGGAAGACCAGAAACCTGGTGGACTCCAGAAGACTTATGACAGAAGAATCTGGAAGTATATACTTTGCTTAAGAAGGATTAAGTTGGAAGAAATGGAGGGGTTGGCACTCTATATATTAGTAGCCTTCTTTGGTCAGAGGTGGTATGCACCAAAACTGTTCGTGAAAATGAAACCATATGGATTAGGGTGGGTGTCAGTAGTAAACTTGAGTATTTATTACTGAGATTAAACTGTAGGCCACCAAATTTACCAGGATATGTGGACATAGACCTTAAATACTGGTAGGCAAGAAAAAAAAGTCCTACTAATGGGGGACATGACTATGCCTGGAATAAATTGGGAGACTGGTGAAAGTAGAAGTGTGCAAAGACAACAGGTTAGCCAACAATATTAAAAATGTCAATCTAGAACAGTTTGTTAAAACTGCTACAAGGGGTACCAATACACTCAATATCATCCTGAGTGATACGCTAGGATTGATCCAAAATTGGTCACTTTAAACATAGACGGGAAAATAAATAAAAATAGGGGCATCACTAAAATCAAATGCCACCGTAAGGCCTACTTTGGATGAATGAGGGACGAATGAAAGAACTGGAGAGGGGAAAAAGATTTTGAAAACAGGGGCGTTAAAGATATATGGGGCATCCTAGTGGGCAAAATAGAACTTAGTTGAGATTTTTTGATAGATAAAAGTATATTAAAGATGGGGTTAAACCAACATGGTTAACCAAGAAGGTCCTGGATGTAAGATGAGTCAAAAGGAAACTATATAGAAGGCAAAGGATGCGGGAACCAAAGATCTCTGGGGGAAAAACAGTGTGAAAGTTAAGGATTGCGCGTGCCTCAGATCCTCCACAGCCCCCTTGGACAGAGCCCTCGCTCTAAATTCTCACTTGGTGGTCCTGCCTGCAGGAGACTGCCTGCTCCAATCAGCCCCACACTAAAGGACCCTCCGCCCGCTCGGTCGCACCTCTGATCCTCCACGCCCCTCCTCGCAAAGCCTCACTCTTAATACTTACTTGGTGGTCCTGCTCTGCAGGAGACCGCCTCTAATCAGCCCCACACTGTGTTGCAAAACTGAGACCGAGAACGCCTTTGCCGCCTCGCCGCTATTGCTTTTGAGCTGCTACTAGATCAAGCCCCTACCAATTCTATCTTGGCATGTCCTATAGGGGTCGTATGTCGGTTTCAGCTGACGCCTAGCAGGCCACTTTTCCATTAGCTGCTTATCGCTCACTTCCACTAGGGGTCGTCGGCTCTTTCATTGTTCTCATCAAGTGCCTGGACTTGCTGTTTATAACTTCACAAGACATTTTCCACTCCCTTCTGTATATACAACTGTACTAATTACTGCTCAAATATGACTCATAAAATATTGGTCTCTCTAATAACCAGCCTGTTGCTCTGTTCCCTTACTAAGCTCTCGATGCTACCCTGTTCCCACAGTAACACCAGGCTGCAGAACACAAATGGTAATTTTATATTCTCAAACATGCTGGTTAGACCTGCTGTCTACCTTGATCTTACTCCAATACTGTTCCCAAGATTTATTAATTATCTGGTGGTCACCTACTTAGATCGTAGACTCTGGTTTAAAACTATTATGGTCTCTCATCATTCATCGCTAGCTCTAGTACCTCTTGCTACTTGCAATTCTGTTGGCGGGCGATGTTGATCTAAACCTGGGTCCATTACGTCCCCAGCCTTGCATCAGTGCCTCCTGGACTACTACTGTTAGGCTCTGCATAGCCAATCTAAACATTAGGAGCCTTACGTGAAATTTTATGGAGCTTGAGGCTTGGGTCTCCACCTACAGTCCGGATATACTATGCCTAGCTGAGATGTGGCTTAAGCCTTCCACCCCTGACTCAATCTGCTCGCTACAAAACTATAGCCTTATCAGGAATGACAGACAATCTCCTAAGTGGGGTGGGGTGGGGGGTGTTGCGCTATTTTACAAAACTCATCTAAACGTCTGCAAAATGTAATACCCCAATCCTCTGCTTGAGTCCCTTCGTGCGCTACTCCGCTTGGGTGTGAAAAATCTTCACATAGTTGTTGCTTATAACCTGCCCCAGGGAGGACCATCTGCCTTCATAAATTTGCTGGAGAACTCTGTAAAACAGGCAGGTCATAATGAACTGCTTATTCTTGGGGACATGAACCTAAACTGGCTTGGGCAAACACAGCCAACTTCTATCTGCAATCCAGAACTACAGCCTGTATCAAGTAATTACAGAGCCCTCAAGGGTCTCCCCTAAAACAACGTCTAGCATGTAACTGGATTAGGTACTAACTGACCGGGTTGACAGAACTATGAAGGCAGGCACTCTGCCAGATACTATAACAGATCACTCCCCCAATTTTTATGTGTGGCAACTCTCTAGCTCCCAGTCTCTACCCCCATGCTACACCACTTTCAGGAATTATGCTAATCTGAACTAGGCTAAATTCCTTCATGAAGTCTCACTGATTGACTGGTCTTACCTTAATCAGCCCCTGGCTGCACAAACAGCTCTGAACTACTTTTTAGACCAATTACGTTCTATTCAGGAAAGACACACACCCCTAGTGACCTGACGTGTGCGCTTGTCACACACCAAGTAGTTACACAAAGATCTCCTGACAGCTTTACATGTCGGGGACAAAAGCTGGAGGCATTTTAGAAAAACGGGCCTCACTGATGACTACCACACATATGACCCAGAGAAGTGATTGTAAGAAGCAGATCAGACAAGCAAAAAGCACATACTGCAAGGGGTTTCTGCTGGGAGCAACAGTTGACTCCAGAAAATTCTGAGCACACGTACAATCATTCCTAGGAATAAAGAAAACCAACCTGGCAGACGATATGTTCATTAGTGGGGTCCACTGCAGTAACCCTAGGGCTATTGCAGAGGCGTTTAATAATAAATTCTCTGACCTGTCTAGCTTTACATCTGTCTTCCAGAATGGTCTGACTTCACTCACCCCTCCTGTTGCCCTGTCCTCATCCCACACTTTTACTTTAAGGCGGTATCAAAATTTGACATCCTACACCTGCTTAATACCATTTCTGACAACACCAGTGTAGGCAGTGATGGGATAGAACCCAAACCCCTAAAACTGGCTGCACCATTTATTGCACAGCCCCTGTCGAGGATCTTTACCCTCTCTCTTTGCACTGGTGTTGTCCCTGATATCTGGAAAATGTCGTTACTCCAGTCTTTAAGAAAGGTGATAAGAGAGATGGCTTACTATCGTCTGAAAGCTATAGTATCAGTTCTGTGTAAAATCCTGGAAAAGTTAGTATTGATGCAAGTTATTGAATTTCTGTCTAAACATAACCTTTCTCCTATTCAATATGGCTTTCGGAAGGGTCATAGCACCTCCACGGCCCTGCTGCACCTTGCAAATGACACTCTAACTGCGATGGACAGTGGTCACTTCATGGGTGCAGTCTTTATTGATCTGACAAAGGTTTTTGACCTTGTTGATCACCCTCTTCTGCTTGATAGTCTCCAAGCCCTTGGTTTCTCCCCAAACTCAGTTTCTTGGTTTAAAAGCTATTTGTCTAATAGGACTTGGCTTGTAAGATTCAACTCTGCTATATCCAGCCCCAGAGCTGTTAATCTAGGTGTCCCCAAGGGATCAATATTAGGACCCCTTCTCAATTTTCATTAATAGTATCTCTCTGAATATCCCCGGTTGCTCGGCTATCCTCTACGCGGATGACCTGGTCTTGAACTGTAGTATTAAGAATATTCTCCACATTAACCAAACCCTTACTACTGCTTTCAAGTCCACCCAGTCTTAGCTCTTCCATCACAAGCTAATCCTTAATACTGATAAAACACATACTATGCTGTTTGGCTTCACAGTCAAATTAAGTAATGACCAGGACAAATTTGAAGTCTCTGGTCAGGGTGTGAAGGCCCTTACACCAGTGCTCTCATTCAGGTATACTAACATACTAAAAGCCAGCAGAATAGGCCAAATGGTCTGTCTTGTCTGTTTGAAAGCCAGCAACCTAGTGGTTGCTCGCCTTACCACCCCTCAGCCCCCAAGAGGATGGTCTTTAGTTTGTTTCCCCTTGTACCTGTCCCACCCCTTCTTGAAACCCTCCACTGTGCCTTCCTCCACCAGTCTTCCTGGAAGCGCATTCCACGTCTCCACCAACTTCAGTTAAAAAATGCTTCCTATGTTCCACCCTGAAATGTCCCCCCTCCAACTTCCACTCATGGCCCCTTGTCACTTCCCCCTTCTTCAGCCTAAGCAACTCCCTGGTTCTACTCCAAATTATTCCCTTTACATACTTGAAAACCTCTATCATGTCCCCTCATCCCTCCTCTCCTCCAGTCAGTAAAGCCCAAGCTCATCCAGTCTCTCCTCATAAGGCCTCCCCTCCATGTCCTGAATCATCCTGGTCGCTCTCCTCTGGACCCTTTCCAGCAGCACTATGTCCTTCTTCAGATGAGGTCTCCAAAACTGCACACAGTACTCCAAATGCGGCCTGACCAAGGCATTATATAGAGGGAGGATCACCTCCCTGCTTCTGGACGTAATTCCCCTGGCTATGCAACCCAGTATCCTGTTTGCCTTGGCTGTAATTTTTCTACAGTTTTCAGAGTTGTTCATTTTGACATCCACCACCACCACCTCTAAATCCCTTTCACCCAGTGTGGCATGCAGTGTGATCCCCTTCCCTGGGTATATATACATGCCCCTGGTTTTTGACCCCCAAATGAAGAACTTTACATTTCCCGGCATTAAACTTCAGTCACCACCTTCTTGACCACCCCTCCAGGGTATCCAGATCTCCCTGGACTGTCTCCCTTGCTTCCTCACTATCCACCAGTGCTCCCAATTTTGTATCATCTGCAGAAAGACTCCATCTATTTCTAATTTCCCTCCCTATATCCGAGACGTAGGCATTGAACAAGAGTGGCCCCAATACTGAACCCTGAGGGACTCCACTGATATCCTTCCGGGGAGATATTATCCCACCCACCATTACCCTCTGTAAATGCCCAGAAAGCCAATTTTCAACCCAATTTAGCTCCTGTCCTCCCACCCCTATCCGTCCCATTTTTGCTATCAGTACCCTATGAGGTACTGAATCAAACCCTTTGCTAAAATCCAGGTATAGGATATCTACTGGCCTATGCCTATCCAGGGCCTCCATCACCCAATCATAAAACTCTACGAGGTTGGTCTGACACAATCTCCCTCGAACAAAGCCATACTGCTCATTATCCTGGTGGCCTAACCTTTCCAATTGCCTCCCAAGCCTCTCCTTGATAAAGCCCTCCATTACTTTGCCCACTACTGACGTTAGACTGACTGGCCTATAATTCCCCATCTCCTCCCTAGACCCCCCCTTTATGTATAGGTACCACATAAGCCACCCTCCAGTCCTGTGGCACCCAGCCCATCCGCAGGGAGATGTTGGAGTGCAGCCAGTGGGGCTGCCAGCACATCCGCCAATTCCTTCATAACCCTCTGATGTATTCCATCTGGTCCTGGTGCCTTATCAGTTTTCAGATTCCGAAGGGCCTCCCTCACCCTATCCACTGTGATTCCCCCCCACCCACAAAAACCACTCCCTCCTGTAACTTTTCTACTCTTTTTTGGTCTGGTCTAGCCTGTGCCACAATCTCTTGCCATCCTATGGACTCAAACTGAGACAGACCTATCGCTTTTACTGGCTCCTCATCTGTCCCATCTGGCTGTAGGGATCCCTTATCACCCTCTGCAAATATTGAGGCTAAGTACTCATTTAGCACCTCTGCCTGTTCCCCTGCTTCCTGAGCCCATGCCCCCACAATCTTAATCCTATTGATGTGTGTCCTCTTTTCTTTTCTCTCATGTATCTATAGAATCCCCCAAATACAGTCATGGCCAAAAATATTGGCGCCCTTGCACTTTTTTAAAATAACTCACAATTTCCTCTAAACATAAGTTGAAATTAACAACAGTATTTGGTCTCCACAATTCTTTATTTCTCTGTTAATATTACAGAACCTTTGTTTTTTGATTCAGAATTTAATATATCCTTTTAAATCAGAAAATGAAAAGAAAATGGCATTGACAAAATTTTTGACACCGTAGACTTAATATTTGGTAGCACAGCCTTTGGTCAAAATAACTGCAATCAACCACTTCCTATAGCCATGGATGAGCTTCCTGCACCTCTCTACTGGCAGTTTGACCCACTCTTCTTGTGCAGACTGCTCCAGTTCTCCCAGATTTGAAGGGTGCCTTCTCCCACCTGCTGTTTTCAGATCTCTCCACAGGTTTTCAATGGGATTTAGATCTGGACTCGTTGCTGGCCACTTCAGAACAGTCCAGCATCTGGTCTTGAACCATTCCTGGGTGCTTTCTGAAGTGTGTTTGGGGTCATTGTCCTGCTGGAAGACCCATGACCTTCGACGGAGACCCAGCTTTCTGACACTGGGTTCAACATTGCGCTCCAAAATGGCCTGGTAATCTCCAGATTTCATGATGCCATGCACACGTTCAAGGCACCCAGTGCCAGAGGCAGCACAGCAACCCCAAAACATCACTGAACCTCCTCCATGTTTGACTGTAGGGAAGGTGTTCTTTTCTTTAAAGGCTTCATTTTGTTTTCTGTAAACATAGAGATGATGTGCTTTACCAAAAGCCCTAATTTGGTCTCATCTGTCCACAGGACATTCTCCCAGAAGGATTTTGCTTCCAGCTGTGTTTTGGCAAACTCTGAGTGGGGCTTTCTTATGTCTCTCTCTCTCAGCAGTGGGTCCTCCTGGGCCTCTACCATATAACCCTTTCATTGAGTTGGCGGCGGATGAGTGCCGAGTTATGAAACTGTCAGTACCTTGTGTCTGAAGGTCAGCTTGAATCTGTTTGGCAGTTGATCGAGGGCTTTCTCCACCATTGAACAATCCTGCGCTGCAATCTTCGATCAAGCTTTCTCTTGTGGCCACGTCCAGGGAGGTTGGCTACAGTGCCATGGGCCTTAAACTTCCTGATAACATTACGTACGGTGGGAATAGGAAAATTAAGGTCTCTGGAGATTGATTTGTAGCCTTGAGATTGTCCATGCTTGGCTACAATCTTCTGTCTGACCTTCTCAGACAGTTCTCTGACTTTCTTTCTTTTCTCCATGCTCATTGTGGTACACACAGTGACACAAAACAGGAGAATGAGTCCTTTTCTCTATTTAAACTGGTTGAATAAGTGATTTTTATATTGCAGGCACCTGCAACTCACCACAGGTGAGTTCATTTCCAAAGTGAAGGAGAATCACCTGCTTGAAATCTAATTATTTCTAACTACTTCTAAAAGGTGCCAATAATTTTGTCCGGGCCATTTAAGGATTTCTGTGCCGAATAAGCTAAGACTTAGTAAATTTTTCTGCGTTTTGTGTTTTATTCCACTGCAAACCAAAGAAATACATATGTGGATACCAAAATATTTTTTAATTTCAACAATTTTCTGGAAGGAATGGTGCATTATTAGGAAAAACTGCAAGGGCGCCAATATTTTTGGCCACGACTGTATATCCCTAGCCAGATTTTTCTCCATCTCTGCCTTAGAGCCCCTCACTACTCTGGTGACCTTCCTGGCCAATAGTACATATTCTCCTCGCTCCTTATCCCCCCTAGAATGTTTAAAACGTACATAGGCAGTCTTTTTATCCCTCACTGCCTCTTGCACTTCCCTGGTCCACCAACATGGCTTGCTGGTTCTACCATGCTTACGCCTTTTTTAGTACAGGACCTAGTAGCCTCTTGTGCCCCTTCTTCAGATGGGTCTCCCTCAACCTTCCAGCATCCATATCTGGTCTAACCATGATTCAACCTCTCCTTAGAATACTACCCATACCACAAGTCTGCTCTGGAAATCAACCACTACCGCTATGAGTGCTTTCCGATAGAGCAGAAACCAAACCGTCGCATGGTCTCCACCCGCCAGTGGACTGCACACCTCCAGGCCACCTAATTTATTCAGTATCCGCTAGAACAACGTCCAATATTTGCCCCTCTCTAGTAGGTTCCCCCTCCTGCTGAACCAGGAAGGCATCCTGAATGACATCCATCAGTCTCTGTTCCCTGGTTACAGAGGATGTCATAGTGTCCCAGTCCACTCTCGGCTTATTAAGATCACCCATGACAACCACCCTTCCTTTTGCAAGATCACAGTGAGCCTTGATATTCTCAACCAACTTATCCTCCAGATCCTCCTCTATTGCAGGGGGCCTGTATACCACCTCTATCTTCAATTTCTTCCCTCCCCTAGTTTGCAGTGTTACCCAAATCACCTCCACATCCCCTCCAGCCTCCATCACTCCACTAACCATTATGTCATTTCTGACTATCAGCGCAACCACCCCCACTCCCCTATCCTTCCTGAATATCTTGTAGCCCTCCAAGTTTAGTTCCCACTCATTTCTCTGATTTGCCCATGTCTCTGTAATTGCTGCCACATCCGCTGTTCCCTCAACCAACATAGCTTGAAGTTCAGGCATTTTATTGCTCATACTCCTGGCATTGATCAGGACTGTCCTCCACCCTGACTTCTCCCCTCTCTCAAGTCCCCTCAGCCCTGCGCAATCCCTTTTCTGCCCAGTTATCCTAGAAATCTTAACATTATCTCTCCCACTCCTCTCGTACTCTTGGAGTACTCCTTGATGAGAATCTTAACTTTGGTCAGCATATAACATCCACCTATAAATCAGTAAATGCCAAAATTGGGGTAGCCTATAAGACCAGCTATGTCCTCACACAATCAGCAAGACTAGCCATAGCCCATGGGATCCTGCTTCCGTCACTATCTTATGGGGTAGATCTTACTTCGAGAGGGCTCTTGCAGTAGGTAATTACATATAGGACTGATACCGGCCGGCGTCAGGACCCAACGGAAACATTTCTATCTAGCAGTCTCTGGCGGGGGACTGCCCCCACATCAGGTGACCGTCATGCGGCGTCAGTATAAAGGGGAGGTCACTCACGCCCGCCTTCCAGTTCTTTCCCACCGTTGGCTCATGTCAGTGCCTCGCGGTAAAGTTTAATGCTCGTCATCTCTCTCGTCAGTAGTTTTTATAGTCTTTTTTTTCGATTCTTCAATTAAAATTGTCAGGCATTCGTCAGTGTATGTCGTCCCCTACACCTTCAGAGCACAAAAATAAGTGCGACTCGTGCGGCGCCTAACTCCTGCACAAGGACGGCCATTCCCAGTGCCTCTTCTGTCTAGGCCTAGATCATCAGGTGAAGTGCCAGCACTGCCTAAAATTCAACGCCGCTACCCGCAGACGGAGACAGCAGTCCCTGGAGGCCCACATACTAAAGAAGAAAATGTCCTCCATGGAGAAGGAGTTAAAGCTCCGGCAGGCGTCCACTTCCCCCGAAGGCCATCGTAAGAAGAAAGACAAGGAAAAGCAACGGGATAAGGGCTCCTCATCCACTGCGTCTTCTTCGGGAGTTGCCGTGCTACAGGTAATGTCGCCTCTGGGGAACCGCTTCACGACGGCTACCTTGGAGGCTTCCAAGGTGGCGTCAAGTCCATCCATCTGGCTAGTGCTCGGGCCTTTGACCTCGGGCTATTAGGGCCTCCGCTCCCAGTGAAGCTGCCACTGTGCGACATACTGGATTCGGCGGCTGCAGTGGCGGGCGTGGCTCCTTTGCTGCGGAGGCGGTAGATAAGTCGCCTGACCCGGGCGTGTGCACGGCCCCTCTTCCGCCCGACAAGGCGCTCCTCCTTCCTGACCTGCCTCGGGCGATGGGTCGATAAGTCTGCCTGCCTGACGCCCGCTGAGCTGATGCCGGACCCTCCCACGTCCGCCATTCCCGACTCCCCGCAGCCTTTGCAGCCCTCTGGGGACCCTGGGTGTCCTCAGCCTGATCCCAAGGACTTTTCTCCTCCATCCCCGGGTGATGCCGAGGTTCCTGCTGCACCCCGGTCAGGCCGTCCACCCGCTGGTCCGACTGACCTGACGTCGGTTCCCCGGACGCCGGTCTTGCCGACGCCGGGTGACATCCCGCTCCCGGATTCCGCTCCAACGCCGGGCCTTCTGCTCCAGGCCCTCCCATGGGCCCTCCGGTTGGACAGTCTCCAGCAGACCCCCCAGCTCGTGGATATCCAACGCCGTCGTATCCGACGCAGTCTTACTTGGCTCTGCAGTATCCGCCCCAATACCCGACACCTGCCTATCCAACGCCGCAGTACCCAGTGCCTCAATACCCGATGCCGGGTTTCTCGCCGTCGGGTTATGGATACACGCCTGACAGGTACAATCAATACCCATATCCCCCTCCTCTTCCTCCACCGCTCCCTCATCCGCCAGTGGACTTGAAGGAGACTCTGGCCTCCTGGTGGGCTGAAGCCAAGGCTCAACTCACCAGAGAGGTGGAGAGTCATCTCACGACGACGGTGCCGATTCCGGCTCCCGTACGTCCGCGATGACAGACTCCCTTCGCACCTTCGGACACCAGGGGCGAGCCCTCTGGTTCCAGGGCGGGGCAAGATACGCTTCCTCGAGGACCTTCCAAGGGTCCGTCCCCCTCGCCAGGAGAGAGAGTCTTCCTCTTCCTCCTTGGACACCTCGGACGACTCAGACAGTTGCTCCGAGCCAGATGACGTGCCACGCTCTCTGTCTAAGCCGAGGCGTAGGACTCCTCTGAAGTCTCCTCCAGAGGATCCTTCCTGTACGGAGTTGCTACACAAAATCCAGGATGTTCACAAGTGGCATTCCTTGGAGCTGGATCCACAGCGTAAGAAACTCGCTGAACATCTGGACCTGTCCAAGACAGCTCCTACATTGATGCCACCCTGGATTGAGCCTCATGCAGACCTTGTTTCCACTATTTGGAAGCAACCGACTGCTTTAGCTCCGCTTCCTCGGAAGTCGAACAGGCTATATCAGGCTCACGAGGGTATTGACTTTTTAGATTTTCACCCTCTAGCTGATTCGGTCCTGATTAGTGCCGCTCATGGTCGGACAGCTAACCCGAAACATCTGAGCTCGTCTCCACCTGACAAAGAATCCCGTCTTCTGGACCAGTACGGGAAGATGATCTATGCTTCTTCCACTCTGGGCATTAGGGCCCTAAATTATGTCGGTCACATGGGGGATTACCAGAAGGTGATTCTTAGTGAGGTGCAATCCAAATTGGACTCCCTTCCGCACTCTCAGGTTAAACAGGAAGTGGCTGACCTTGTCCACTCTGCATGTTCGGTCAGTCTGCACATGCTTCGTGCTACTTATGGTACAGTGGACACTGCTGGTAGGAGCTCCGCTTTCGCTGTAGGCTTACGGCGTCATGCCTGGCTCAGTGTGTCCGGTTTAGTCCGGGAAGTGCAGTCCACTATTCAGGAAGCGCCCTTCCAGGGTTTGGTACTGTGCGGTGGTGATGTCAAGGACATTATCGCCTATCTGCAGGAGTAGGGGACTGCACTGAAGTCTGGATTCCATGTATCATCCCCGTCCCTTTTGCAGGCGGAATCGGCAAAAGGTGAAACCCCAGGGAAAGCGGGCTGCTAAACGCCAGGCCCCTCTGGCTGCCAAGCCCCTTCCACCCAAAAAACAGTGGGTGCTTCAGACGCGATGTTGCCCCACACCACCCGACTCCTTTCCTCTCCCACAGCCTCTGGGCCTTCCGGAGGAGCCGGTAAGAGGGAGGTTTTCCCTCCACCTCCTGGGTTGGGAGAGGATAACGTCAGATTCCTGGGTGCTCCAGCTGATCGTAGGACACTCAGTAGAGTTTCTTCAGATACCCCCCTAGACACCCTCCCCCAAGGTCGTCGTACTCTCGGGAACATCATTTTCTGGTCCAGGAAGAGATTTCGGCACTTTTGCTGAAGGAGGCGATAGAACCCGTCCCCATTCCTCTTCAGGGAACGGGATACTATTCCCATTTCTTCCTGGTCCCGAAGAAAACTGGCGATGTGAGGCTGATTCTCGACCTCGGCTCCCTGAACTTGTTTGTGGAGTACAAGAGGTTCAGGAAGCTCTCACTGCAGAGCCTCCTGCCCCTTCTTCGTCCGGGACTGTGGCTGTGCGCTTTGGATATGCAGGATGCCTACCTGCATATCCCAATCCGCCCTTCCCATTGCAAATACCTGCGTTTTGTGTTCCAGGAGGACCACTACTGGTTCAGGGACCTCCCATTTGGTCTTTCCTCTGCGCCCCGAGTGTTCACTAAATGCCTTTCGGTGGTAGCGGCCTACCTGCGTACCCAGGGGGTGCAGGTTTTCCCATACCTGGACGATTGGCTCCTAGCAGCCCCATCCAGGGAGGAACTCCTGCGCTTCCTTCAGCAGGACTTTGCCTGCCTGGGTATTACCATCAACCAAGCCAAGTCGCATCTGATCCCGTCCCAGAGGCTCCAGTTTATCGAGGCGATCCTGGACGTGACCTCTGGCAGGGCCTTGATGCCACTGGACAGGGAGGCCACTCTTCAGGCCCAGGTAAGCCTGTTGTCCAGCCACAGGCGGGTCAGCACCAGGTCAGTCCTTCACCTCCTTGGGCTAATGGCGGCTGCGATTCCGACAGTCCCTCACTCTCAGCTCCACGTGAGAATCTTTTAGTAGACACTTCCGTCTCAATGGGATCAGCTGGTGGACGACCTAGATCAACTTGTCCTGGGCTCCACTCCCATGTCTCGGGACTTGCAGTAGTTGATGGTTCAGGAGAACCTCGGCCTGGGAGTTCCCTTCAATCCCCCACAGACGTTGACTACGGATGCTTCCGGCGAGGGTTGAGGAGCCCATCTCGGTCCTCACAGGACCCAGGGCTCCTGGTCTAAGCTCGAAGTTCCTCCACATCAATGTGCTGGAACTAAGGGCAGTACTGTATGCTCTTAAGGCTGTGCATCTGTATTTGTCTCCAGGTCACCTAGCGGTACAGACGGACAACGTGTGTGTGTGGTCTGGTACATCAACAAACAGGAAGGAACTCATTCCTACGCCCTTTGCCGAGAGGTGATGCGAATCTGGGATTGGGCAGTACAGCACAACCTTCACCTCACTGCATCTCATGTCCCGGGGATCGAGGACATGCTGGCAGACAGGCTAAGCCGGTCATCTGCTCTAGCTCACGGATGGGAACTGGATCAGGGGGTCGTAGACGACATCTTTCTACGCTGGGGAACTACATAGCTAGACCTGTTCGCTTCCCCCCAAAACTTCCCGTCTTCTACTCTCTCGCTCCAGGGCATGGTATTTTTTGGAGAGTCACTCTGTCTCTAGACTGGAAGGGCAGATTCGTTTATGCCCCCCTCCCCCGATTCCACTGATTACGAGGGTCATGCAGAAACTCGGTTTGGAAGGAGCTCGAATGATTCTGATCGCTCCTTTCTGGTCCAGGCAAGTTTGGTTCTCTCTTCCACAACAGTACTCAGAGGAACCTCCTCTTACTCTTCTTCTGTCGCTATTTTTGCTGACCCAGGATCAGGGGACCCTGGTCCATCCAGGCCCCAATTCCCTTCAGTTGCAAGCGTGGCTCCTGCAGACGTAGCTCAGGTCCGATTCTGGGTCCACCTCCCCTCCCCCCAAGTAGTTGAGATTCTGGTGGAGTCCAGGAAACCCTCAATCAGATCTACTTATGCCATGAAATGGAAGCGGTTCTCTATTTGGGCTGCCTCCAATGATGTTGAGCCCTTCTCATGCTCTGTCTGCCGACTTCTGAATTACCTGTGACACCTCTTCGATCTGGGTCTCAGCCATTCATCGTAAAAGGTTCACATGGTGGCTATTTTGGCTTATCATGTCCCCTTTGCAGACCGTTTGCTCAGCTGGAGGTCTCTAAGGTCTTTTTGAGAGGGGTCTTTCACTTACGACACCCTATCCGGGTTTCTGCCCCTCCTTGGGGTCTGAATTTCATTTTAGAGAAACTTACTCTGCTTCCTTTCGAGCCGGCAGCATCAGTGGACCTAAATTTCCTTTCTTGGAAGACTCTGTTCCTAGTGGCCATTACTTCTGCTCAACAGATTTCCGAGCTTCAGGCCCTGATGTGTAAAATCCTGTATTTGATTTTTCACAAGGAGCGTGTGGCTCTGCGTAGTGACCCTAAGTTTCTCCCTAAGGTGGTAGCGGAATTAACGCTGAATCAATCCATAGAGTTGCCTGCCTTTTTTATGCAGCACTCCAACCAAGGAGAGTATCTCTTGCATACTTTGGATGTTCACCGAATTCTGAGATACTACACCAACAGGACGAAGGATCTCAGAAAGACTGATTAACTGTTCGTCTCTCTAGCCCATAAAAGAGAAGGCAATGCAGTTTCTAAGCAATGCCTAGCGAAATGGTTGGTTCATTGTATCACTTTCTGTTATGACAAGTACAACAAGACCCTGCCGGGTCAAGTTAGAGACCACTCCACCAGAGAGGTCGCTGCCTCTGCGGCTTGTTTCAAAACCGTGTCAGCGGCTGACATTTGTGCAGCCGCCACTTGGACTTCTGTCCATACCTTTACGAAACATTACAGTTTGGACATTGCCTCTTGCCGTAGAGCAGGCTTCGGGCTGGCTATTTTGCAAGGCCTCCTTTCCTAAGGCCTTCACAACCAGGGGGTCTACTTCTGAGTAGCTTCCTCCCCCCATTTGCTTCTCCTTGTTCCAGACTACTTGGGACTCAGTCCTATATGTAATTACCTTCTGCAAGAGCCCTCTCGAAGTAACATAGTACAGTTACGTAAGGACTTACCGTAACAGTAGATCTTCGAGAGAGGCTCTTGCAGTAGGTAATGCCTTCCCGCCCTCCATCCCCCTAAGCTTTTTCAGCTCCTTTTCCAGGAAAGGAAATAGCCGCTTCTCTCTCATCTTGCCTTTTGGTCTTTAGCGGGAAAGAACTGGAAGGCGGGCGTGGGGGACAGCCCCTTTATACTGACGCCGCATGACGTCAGTCACCTGTCGTGGGGGCTGTCCCCGCCAGAGACTGCTAGATATAATTTTTTCCGTTGGGTCCTGACGCTGGCCGGCATCAGTCCTACATGTAATTGCCTACGGCAAGAGCCTCTCTCAAAGATCTACTGTTACGGTAAGTTCTTGCGTAACTGTACTTTACCTATCTCAGTGCATCCAAAACTCTCCTCAGGGAGTGGGACACTACACACAGCAGCATCTGCAGGTATGCATCTGCCTCACCCTGGTCAAAACACAGTTGCAAACTATATGCCAACCTAAATTGGCTACCCTCTGCATCGGCTCAAACTCTTGCCCTCGGCTCCCTAACTGATATTATTAGAGCAGACATTCCTATCTCGCTGGCCTCTCTACTAATCCCACAGCCCTCCTGTCACGGCCTGCAATCAGTTGATGAGTCGCTGCTACAAATACCCAAATGTAAATCTAACAAAGGAACCCTTGCTTTCTCTTACTCGCCTGCCAAACTTTGGAACTCCCTGCCGCTTGATGTACGCTTAGCCCCCAGTCACGCCCAGTTCAAAAACAGTCGTCGTCCTTTCTTCTTAAGCCAGATCTCCTGTGCCTGTTTCAAGCCCCCCTGAGTTTTGCTTTCGACTTATACCCACTTCCTCACTGCTGCAAACTGCTCTACACTTATCTTGACCATCTGGTCAGATCTTTGACGCACTTTTGTCTCTTATTGTTATGTTTCAGCTACCCTAAACTCAGCAGCATGTGATTTTTTTTTTCTCACTGAATTTTTATGTTTCTGACTATAAACTATGTACTATCTTTTATTACCAACTCATGTTGTTATGATACGTTGATATAGCTCTGTATGTATTTTCTCTTCCCAATCAAATTATATTCCATGTGTGTCCCCACCTATTGTAATCTCCCGGGTCGCGCCCTAAAATAGCGATGTCTTGGCTAATGGCACTCGCCCAGTTAACAAAACTAAATAAATAAATAAATTAGAAGGGTTAAACGGGAGAGGGAGAAAGACATTGTGAATAAATCATGTACAAACCCACAGAGTTCTGGGCTTACGCGAGGAGCAACAAAATGGTGAAGGTAGGGCATTGGACTCATAAGTGGCAGGCTAGATGGGCTCTTCAAACAAAATGAAGTCTTGCTGTATTCTGACAATTGCAGTGATTTCCAACCTTTGAACTGCCCCTGAGAATAAAGAGTTAACTTTCCATGTAGGGCATGGAACGCTGAGCTCGAGCTCGGTTGAAGTCTCTTTCTGGAGTGTTTTGAGCTCAGACCATCAGATTCTTTACTCCGCCTCACTGAACGGTCGCTCCAGAGATTTCTCCTTCAGCTCGGTTCGAAAGTCTGTTAAAGTTTTCAGTTTTTGTCTGTTTTAAACCGAAAAAAGTATCCGCATAGTCTGTGCAGTCTCTGTGTGCGGTGCCGTGAGTACTAGATAGGAATTGTTCTGGTTTTCTGTGTGGACCTTGTAAAAGTGCGGTCGGTTCGGCTGAACCGGCCATTTGATTGTGAATTTTGTTTGTGTACTTAGTGTGTGGTTACTGGTTCTTATCAGTTCTAAAAAAACAAACAAAAAAAAAAGGTGTTTTTAACCGTTTTATCCCAATACCCGTGACTCTGTTAGGAACCGATAAGGGAGTCTTGCCTGGCGGTTGCCGAAAAAAAGGTAAGTTTGGTTAGGTTGGCCATGTCTGAGAAACCCAAGAAAAAAAACGGGCCCACTGGGTTTCAACACTGCAGTGAGTGTGGGGAGGTCTTTGCGAAGGCCGATCCCCACACCACCTGTGTTTATGGTCTGGGGTTTGACCACCTCGATTCAGACTGCCAAATATGTAAAAACGTTCCCAGATCTACCCTTGAAAAGAGATTAGGTAGACTGAGGGAAAAGGAGGCCGAGAAGGCCGCTGACCCAGATGGCCAGCCCGGTTCGGTTTCGACCGAACCAGAAGGAGTGCTCTCTGACCAGGGCGATACTACTTCGGGCAAAAGGAGAGCCGATTCTGAGGGATCGGTTCCGACAAAAAGAAAGTGCAAAAATAAATTGACTGGTTCGGATCCAGAGGTTCATGTTCCAGCCGCTGAAGAGATAACAGGGCGATTCAGATTGTGGCATTGCTCCATCCGGTTCTGACCGATTGGCTCCTTCTGGCATGGGTTCGGTCGGTTCCCCCGGTTCAAGAGTATATCCTAGAAGATTTTTATGAACCAGAATTTGAAGAGGAAGGGGAATTTGAGGATTATGATGTAAGTGAAGGTCTGGATGTGCTTGTGGAACAGGACATCTCCCCAGACAGACCTTCAGGTGTTCCCCTCCTAGGCTTTGAGTCCCCTTCTCACTTTGTTTTACAGAAAGGTGGCTGAAACCCTTCAGCTTCCTATGGAGGAGGCTGTGGAAGATCAAGAGGAGCCTGATTATGTAGAGATGATGGATATCCCAGAGTCCAGGAGACTGTCTATTCCCCTCCATAAATCTTTTGGGAAACGCACTAAAAATCTTAGTCTCCTAACACTATACCTCCTGTGGATAGAAGAATGGACAAGAGGTGTACACTTTCAGGCTCAGACATGGAGTTCTTATATCAACAATGCAGCCATGTTAGGGTAGTGCAGGCTACTGCCTGTGACAAAGCAAATATTCCCTTGGCTTCACACCCCACTGACAAGGACTCCAGGAAGATTGATGCCATGGCAAAGAAGCAGTACATGGCATCTTCTTTGGGAGTCAGGCAGGCAAATTACATGGCCTATACAGCCAGGTACCAGAAAGTCCAGGTGGGACACTGTACTGGCACTGGCTAAACAGGCCTCCCCCCGGCTAGCCAAGGAGCTGAAGGCGGTGGCTGCAGATGGGATTGAGGCATCTAAGGTTCAGTTTCATGCTGCTGTGGACTCCAGTGATGTGTCATCAAGAGTCATGACTACATCTGTGGCTCTTCGGAGGATGGCTTGGCTCAGATGTACTAGCCTCTCACAGGATACCCAGGCTAAGGCCATGGATTTCCCTGTGGTTGGGTTATTCTCTGTTTGGGGAGCAGACAGAGAATTACATGAAGAAAATGGATGAGTACAGGACCACTTACAGGAGTGCTCAGGCCAAGGAAAGGCAGGCAACTCCTCAAAGGCAGCAGTCTAGGGACAGGGGCATGCCTTTTCAAAGGCCTTTTTACCAAGCACAGGCCTCTTCTTCTTTTTCCCAGAGGGGGTTCTTCAGAGGGAGAGGCAGAAGGGGGATGAGCAGGGCTTCATCCACTCCTCAGCCTAAGGCTTCTGCAAAGCAGACACCCTGATGGGCCTGCCTGGGTCGACTCTCCTATTCCAGTAAGGGTCAGGCTGGCTTACTTTGTCCAGGACTGGATGTCTATTACATCAGACAAGTGGGTCCTGGAAGGAGTAAGCAAGGGACTGGTTCTCAGCTTCAAAAAAAGTTCCCAAGATGAGAGCCAGATGTTTTCCACCTGCAAATCTCTCTGAAACCCTTGTCCTAGAGGCATAGGTTTCTTCTCTCCTAGCTTTAAGAGCTATATAGAGAGTACCTACCCTACACTGGGGCAAAGGACTGTACTCCAGGTATTTCCTGACCCCCAAAAAGACAGGGTAGTGGCGAACCATCCTAGACCTAAGATATCTAAACAAACATCTTTTAAAACCAAAGTTCAAGATGATAACTCTGGGAATAATCCTTCCCTCTCTAAGGCTAGGGGACTGGCTAGCCTCCCTGGACCTCAGAGATGCCTGCTTTCACATTCCCATCAGGTGCTCCCACAGAAAGTACCTCAGGTTCGAGTTGCCTCAGGCCATTATCAGTTCAGAGCAATGCCCTTTGGCCTAACCTCAGCCCCAAGGGTTTTCACAAAGTGCCGGACAGTAGTAGTTGCCTTTCTAAGAAGGCAAAATATTTCTATTTTTCCATATCTGGACGATTGACTAATAGTGGGTCAGTCTCCAGACCAAGTCAAGTCTCACCTGCAAGTGACCCAGCAACTGCTCACTTCTCTAGGATTTCTTCTCAACCTTCCCAACCTGACTACCCTCTTTAACAAATCATGGGAGGATGGGGTGGTACCCGAGGACTGGAGGAGGGCAGATGTGATTTCTCCTTCACAAAAGGAGGAGGGCAGATGTGATTCCCCTTCACAAAAGTGGGAGCAAGGCAGAAGCAGGAAACTATAGACCTGTTAGTTTAACCTCAGTGATAGGGAAAATGATGGAATCACTTCTAAAGGAAAGAATTGTCGAGTATCTAGAGGCCAGAGGGGCACAAGACCCTAGGCAGCATGGATTCACAGCGGGAAGGTCATGCCAGACGAATCTGATAGATTTCTTTGACTGGGTGACCAAAGTAGTAGATCAGGGAGGGCTGTGGACATGGCCTACCTAGACTTTAGCAAGGCATTTGACACAGTCCCACACAAAAGATTAATATATAAGTTAGCCAGCCTGGGAGTGGGTCCCAAGATGACAGCCTGGGTAAAGAATTGGCTGAGAATAGGACACAGAGTAACAGTAAATGGAGTCCACTCAGAAGAAAGGAGGGTTACTAGCGGGGTACCGCAGGGTTCAATTAGGACTAGTCCTCTTCAATGTCTTTATGCTCATTGCAGAAGGACTGAAGGAAAGATGTCTCTTTGCAGATGACACTAAGATCTGCAACAGAGTTGATGCACAGGGTGGGGTGGAAAGGATGAGAAGGGACTTGGCAAGGTTAGAGGAATGGTCAAATGTATGGCAGCTTAGATTCAATGCTAAGAAGTGCAAGGTAATGCACTTGGGAAACAAAAACCAGGGAAGAGTACACAATGGGGGGTGAGATACTAACAACAACAAAAATGGAAAGGGACCTGGGGGTAGTCATATCAGATGACCTAAAGGTGGGCAAGCAATGTGAGAAGGCAGCAAGGAGGGTTGGGGGATACTGGGATGCATAGGAGAGGCATCACCAGTAGAAAACAGGAAGTTATTATCCTCTGTACAGACAGCTGGTGAGACCCCATCTGGAGTACTGTGTGCAGTTCTGGAGACCCAACTCCAGAAGACATAGACAGGATGGAAGCTGTCCAGAGGAGGGCAACTAAAATGGTGCAGGGTCTGCACTGGAGGACATATGAAGAGAGACTTAAGGAGCTTAATATGTATAGCCTCGAGGAAAGGAGGGAGAGGGGGACATGATAGAAACTTTCAAGTACCTCAAGGAATCAACAAAGTCCAAGAGGGTAGCATCTTTCAAAAAAAGAGTGCAAGAACAAGAGGGCACAATTTGAAGATAGAGGGGGGTGTGGCTCAGAGGTAATTTAAGGAAGTATTTTTTTCACAGAGAGGGTTGTGGATGCATGGAATGGCCGGAGGTTGTGGAGTCAAAATCAGTGGTGGAATTCAAGCATGCATGGGATAGTCATAAGGCAATTCTGGGGGGTTGGGGTAGAAAGAAGTAGGCTGCTGGTTAACTAGGATCTGCAGCTTATCCAGTAGGTAGGGGAAATGGGCAGACTGGGTGGGCCAAGCGGTCCTTATCTGCCGTCAAATTCTATGTTTCTATGTTTCCCAAGTCAGTTCTCGGACCAGTCCAGCTTCTTACCTTTATAGGGGCAGAACTGGACACACTCAGAGCAAGAGCCTTTGAGACAGCATGAAGTCTTGCTATATTATGACTATTGCAGTTTGCCCCAGCCTTAGAACTGCTCCGGAGGTGAAAGAGTTAACTTCCATGCAGAGCATGGAGCTTAGAGCGCGAGCTCGGTTCAGAAGCTCTGTTTGGCTGGTTTCAAACCGAAACCGTCAGATTCTTTACTCTGCCTCACTGAACAGTCGCTCCGGAGATTCCTCCTGTTGCTGGGTTCATTTCTTCGGTTTAAAGCGCTATTTCTCGGTTGAATTTAACCGCGATTTCATTATTTTAACCGCAAAACCAATCGGTTCAGGCTCTGTCTATGGTAATCGTAAGTAATAGATAGGGTTTTTTCTGTGTGGAACTTGTAAAAGTATTATCGGTTCGGTTGAACCGATCGAGTTGTATTTGAATATAAGTTTAAAGCCTTTTAAGGCTTTTTAGAGTGCGGTTCCCGGTTCTTATCGGTTCTAAAAAAAACGGATTTCATTACGTTTTTTCCACGACCCGTGACACAGTTTGGAACCGATAAGGGTGTCTTGCCTGGCACTGCCATCAAAAGGGCAAGTTGGTTGGTTAGGCTGGCATCATGTCTGAGAAACCCAAAAGAAAAACCGGGCCCACTGGGTTTCAACACTGTAGTGTCTGTGGGGAAGCCTTTGCCAAGGCTGACCCACACACTACATGTGTTTATTGTCTGGGGTTTGACCACTTCAATTCAGACTGCCAGATTTGTAAAAATTTCCTGCAGCCACCCTGGACAAGAGAGTGGGCAGGCTCAGGGAACGAGAGGCCAAAAGTCCGCTGACCTCGATGGACAGCCTGGTTCGGTGCCAGCCCATCCGAGGGAGTGCCCTCGACCAGGCGAGACTTCCTCGGCAACGGTGCTGGCTCTGAGGAGCCAGTTCCAGCAAAGAAATCTAAAAATCAGCAGGTTTGAGTCCAAAATTCCTTCTCCAACTGCTGCTGAGATAGCCAGGCAATACACATTGTCCAGTCCTGTCTCAGTTCCTCCGAACCGCCACTGTCTGCAAAAGGTCGGTTCGGTCGGTTCCAGTGGTTCAGGATTATGATATAGAAGAGTTCTATGAACCAGAGGAGGGGGATGAGGATTATGATCAGTGTGAATGTGACTTTGAAAGTCTGGATGTGCCCATTGAACCGGACATCTCCCCAGACAGACCTTCAGGTGAGTCTCCCCCTAGGCTTTCTGAGTCCCCTTCTCATTTTTTGTTTTATAAAAAGTTGCTGAGACCCTCCAGCTTCCCTTAGAGGAGGCTTTTTGTTTTGTTTGTTTAGGCCCCGCACTCCGCCATTCCTCCGGCACCATCCCCAGACATGAGACCCCCTCCTTTCAGCACCCCGTGACTTACCCTTCGTGGCAGGGTGGTGGGGAGCGACTCAACCCACCAGAACGGGTCCATGCCAGGGAGGCGTCCTCCAGGGATGGCGACAGGGAACGACGTCGTGCTGCGGCTCTATTTTTCCCAATTTTCTCGGCAGGCGTGGCGTGCAATGGCGCGGCGACTGAAATGCAGCGTGCGCTCCGTGCACGCACTAGGCAAGCGTCTGCCACGTCCTGTCTCTGGCCGCGTGTTGTCGATTCCCAGCCCGCTAGGGTCAGGGGCAAGCGGCCGCCAATCTCCACCTCTGGAGATGGAGAGCAGTCCACCGGACGCTCGATTCATCTCCTCCTCACGACCTCGACAACCCGTGCTCGTGCCTCGAACACTGGTCGCCGCGTGGCGCGAGGTGGTGTAGACCAGCGCCTCAACCCTCAGCGCCACTGGGCCGGCCTTAGAGGAGGCTTTGGATGAGTAAGAGGAGCCTGACTATGTGGAGATGATGGATATCCCACTTACAGGAGTGCACAAGCCAAGGAACGGCAAGCCACTCCTCAGAAGCAGCCCCCCAGGGGTAGGGGTAGGCCTTTTCACAGGCCATTTTACCAGACTCGGGCCCCCTTCTCTTCAGCCTATGTACAGAGGGGGTTCTTCAGAGGGAGAGGCAGACGGGGTTCGAGCAGGCCTGCTCCCACCCCTCAGCCTAAAGCCCCTGCACAAACAGGCACCCTGATGGGATGCCCAGGGTCGGCCTCTCCACTACCTGTAGGGGCAGTTTGGCTCACTTGGTCCAGTACTGGCAGTCTTTAACTTCAGACAGGTGGGTCTGGAAGTAGTGAGCCAGGGTCTGGTTCTCAGCTTAAGAAATTTCCAAAGATGAGAGCCAGATCTTTTCCACCACAAACCCTTTAGAGACTCTTGCTTTGGAAACAGAAGTCTCAACCCTCCTGGCTCTCAGAGCTGTAGAAAAGGTTTCTCCCCTTCACCAGGGCAAGGGTCTGTACTCCAGGTACTTCCTTACCCCAAAAAAAGACAGGAGAGTGGCGGCCTATCGTGGATCTAAGATATCTAAACAAGCACCTTTTGAAGCCAAAGTTCAAAATGATGACACTGGGAATGCTATTACCCTCCCTAAGGCCAGGGGCTGGCTAGCCTCCTGACCTCAAAGATGCCTACTTTCATGTTCTTATCGGAAGCTCCCATCAAAAGTACCTCAGATCTGAACTGCCCTCAGGCCATTATCAGTTCAGAGCAATGCCCTTGACCTCACTTCTGCCCCAAGGGTGTTCACAAAGTGTCTGGCAGTAGCAGTGCTCACCTAAGAAGGCAAAAGATTGCCATTTTCCTACCTGGACGACTGGCTTATTGTGGGTCAGTCTCAGACCAGGTCAAATCACACCTGCTAGTTACCCAACAGCTGCTTACCTCTCTAGGATTTCTTCTCAATCTTCCAAAGTCAGTTTTGAACCTGTCCAGGTACTCGCCTTTATAGGCGCAGAACTGGATACAAAGCAGGCCAGAGCCTTCCTTCCCTTGGAAAGGGTAAGGACCTTAGTGGCCCTGGCGCCCTTCACTCTGCAGGTTTCTCGACCAGCAAGGCATTTCCTGCAGCTCCTAGGGCACATGGCTGCCTCCCCACAGCTGTGGTACAAGGAGCAAGATTTCAGATGAGGGACATTCAGTTCCATTTGAGAGCTTTCTGGTCTCAAAGAAGAGATCCTATCCAAGTTAATCCCAGTGACTCGAACCCTGATCCAGGCCCTTCAGTGGTGGCAGGATCAGAGCAATCTGAGACAGGGGTGCTTCTTCATCCCTCTGTCCCATTCCTTGACCCTTACTACAGATGCATCCCCTTTGGGATGGGAGCTCACATGGCCACCTTCCACCCAGGGATTATGGTCCCTCAGGAATCTCTGCTCCACATCAATCTGTTGGAACTCAGAGCTGTTTTCTAGCACTTCAGGTTTTCTCTGCATCTGTTCAGAACAAGGTAGTACAGGTCAGAACAGACAACACCACTACAATGTGGTACATCAACAAACAAGGGGCACTCTGTCTTGGCCTTGTGCACCGAGGCAATGAAGTTGTGGTCTCTGGCTTACTCCCTGAACACTTCCCTCATAGCAGTTCACCTCCCAGGCAAAGACAATGTGCTGGCAGATGCCCTCAGCAGGATTTCCAGGGCCATCACTTAATGGTCGCTGCATCCCCTAGTACTGGGATAGTGTTTGCCAGATGGGGCACCCTCAGATAGATCTTTCGCAGCCCCAGACAATTATCAACTTCCACTGTTTTGTTGCAGGCCCCAGTGTTGGGCTCAATTTCCCTGGATGCCTTTCTCCTCGATTGGGAAGGAAGTTTCTTTATGCCTTTCCTCCTTCCCTCTCCTGTTCAAAGTACTAGTCAAAGTCAGGTCTCAGCCCTGCAAAAATGATCCTGATTGTTCCAGACTGGGACAGGCAGCCCTGGTACCCACTCCTTCTGTCCTTAGCAGTCCATCTTCCCCTGTGTCTCCCCAGGAACCACAATCTGTTAACCTGTGCTCAGGGAAGAGTTTGTATCCAATCTCAAATCCTCAACCTCAAGGCTTGGCTCTTGAGCAAGTTAGAGGTGCATTTATCTGCAACTCTTCTCAAAGTGTTCTCGAAATCCTGAAGGCTGCTAGGAAGCCTCCACCAGGGCTACCTATAACCCAAGTGGAAAAGGTTTTCCATATGGTGTTCTGGGAAGCATGTTTCCAGAATCTGCTGATCTACCTACTGTATTGGACTCACATGGTCCATCTTAATTTTTGGGACTGAGACCAGCCACCCTGAAAGTGCACTTGGCTGCTGTCTCTGCCTTCATTTCAGCAGGAAGCCCTCTCTCTCTCTGCTCATCCTGTATTTTCCAAGTTTTTAAAGGATTGCTTCACACCAATCCTCCATTCAGGGACCCTGCCCGCTTGGGATCTTAATGTATGCATTGCTCAGCTAATGCAACCCCCTTTGAGCCTCTGTCTTCAGCAGGCTAAGTATTGACTTGGAAAACTGTATTTCTGGTAGCCATCACTTCTGCCAGGCGTATAAGTGAGTTACAGGCTTTATCAGTAGAAACTGACTTTATTTCCTTTCACAGGGATAAAGTGGTCCTCAGGACTAACAGGAAGTTTTGCCTAAGGTGGTTTCAGATTTCCACCTTAACCAATCTATTTCACTCCCAGTGTTCTTCACTGACCATTCCTCCTCTGGTGAGAGGCTGCACAACAGATGTTAAGAGGGCCCTAAGTTACTACACAGAGTGTACCAAGGGTCACAGGTTTGACTCCCTCAACTGTTTCTCACTTATGGTGAGGTTGGGAAAGGAGACCTGCCACTAAAAGATCCATTGCCAGGTGGATCGGTTTCTTGTATCCAATTTTGCTATCAAAAGCTGGGTAAGGTTCCCCCTCAGGCCTGAGGGCTCACTCTACCAGAGGTACAGCTGCATCTCTAGCTGCTGCTAGAGACATCCCTGTCTTGGAGATATGTCAGGCAGCTACTTGGAAGACAGTACACTTTCACCGAGCATTACTCCCTGGATATTCAGGCCAGGAGGGATGCTCGGTTTAGCTACAGCGTGCTTCAGAGCCTATTTCCTAGTAGGTTCTGTCCCTCCTCCATGGAGGTACTGCTGTGTAGTCTGCAATAGTCATAATATAGCAAGACTTCGATGTTGTCTGAAGAAAAATTACTCACCTTAGTAATGTTGTTTCTTCTAATGGAGTCTTGCATATTATGACCTCTCCAGCCTGCCCCTTTCAGAACTCCTACTTTGGGGTATGGGTGGGTAGTCCTCTGTTGGCATTTATTGATGCCCTCTTTCATGTTTGGGTGTTGTGTTTATTTAGTTATTTTATCTTAATTTTCTGGTCCACTGACTTGAGTCTTTGTGTTGGGACCAGTGAAAATGTGTTAATATATTAGTAGCCAGTTGGCTTGTGTAGGTTACAGCTTCCACACAGAACCTTAGTGAGTTTTTGCTCGTAAAGATCTGACAGTTTCGGTTTGAAACCAGCCAAACAGAGCTTCTGAACCGAGCTCGCGCTCTAAGCTCCATGCTCTGCATGGAAGTTAACTCTTTCACCTCCTGAGCAGTTCTAAGGCTGGGGCAAACTGCAATAGTCATAATATAGCAAGACTCCATTAGAAGAAACAACATTACTAAGGTGAGTAATTTTTTTCTTCTTCCTCTAAGAAAGGGCAAGGGCTCTTATGGAACTAGCTTCTTCCTTCAGCCTTCAGGTATCTCTACCAGCAAGGCATTTCCTCCAGCTCTTGGGCCACATGGCAGCTTCAACAGCAGTGGTCCAAGGGACAAGATTCCAGATGAGGGATATTCAGTTCCACCTGAGAGCTTTCTGGTCTCAGAGAAAGGACTCCCTTACCAAACTGATTCCAGTGACTCTGACCTTGATCCAAGCCCTCCAGTGGTGGCAAGATCAGGACAATTTAAGGCAAGGTGTTCCTTTTGTTGCTCAGCCTTGTTCAGTGGTCCTTACCTTGGATGCTTCTCTCCTGGGCTGGGGAGCCCACCTGGGGTCCCTTACTGTCCAGGGCCTGTGGTCCCCCCCCCAAGAATCCCTTCTCCACATCAGTCTTCTAGAACTCAGGGCAGTGTTTCTGGCTCTAAAAGCATTCTCACAGTCCGTTCAGAACAAGGTGGTTCAAGTCAGAACAGACACCACCACCCCCATGTGGTACATCAGCAAGCAGGGAGGCGCTCGGTCCACGGCCTTGTGCACAGGAGCCTTGAAGTTGTGGTCCCTGGCTTATTCCCTGCAAACCTCTCTTGTAGCAGTTCACCTTCCAGGCAAGGACAATGTGCTAGCAGATGCACTGAGCAGGATTTCTCAGGGCCATCACGAATGGTCCCGCTGGACCCCCAGGTTTTGAAAGTGATTTTTTCAAGGTGGGGCACTCCAGAGATCTCTCTGCAGCCCCAGACAATCACCAACTCCCTCTCTTTTGTTGCAGACCTCCAGTCCTGGGCTCTCTCCCTCTGGACGCCCTGATCCTCAATTGGGAGGGGAAGTTTCCGTATGCCTTCCCCCCCTCCCTCTCCTGTTCAAAGTTTTGGTAAAAATAAGGTCTCAACCATGCAGGGTGATTCTGATTGCTCCAGATTGGGCCAGACAGCCCTGGTGCCCCCTGTTGCTGTCTCTAGCAGTCCATTTTCCCAGGAATTACAACCTGTTAACATCCTCTCAGGGAAGAATTTGATACCCCAAACTTCAGTCTCTCAATCTCAAAGCATGGCTCTTGAAGAGTTAGTTTGCAGATCTGCATCTTTCCCAAGGGGTTCTGGATATCCTCAAGGCTTCTCGTAAGCCCTCCACCAGAAAGTTTTACAACTCCAAATGGAAAAGATTCAGCATTTGGTGTTCTAAGAAGCATATTTCTCCAGACACTGCTGAATTGCCTATGGTTCTGGATTTTATGGTCCATCTTAATGGCCGAGGCCTCAGACCAGCTACTCTCAAGGTACACTTGTCAGCTGTTTCTGCATTTTTGTCTGTGGGGAAGCCTTCCTCGCTATCTTCTCATCCTGTGTTCTGTAAATGTTTTTAAAGGATTGCTTCACACCACACCAATCCCCTTTTAGAGACCCTGCCCCTGGCTGGGATTTGAATATTTGCATTGCTTAGCTTATGCAACCCTCCTTTGAGCCTATGTCTTCAGCAGAGCTTAAGTACTTGACTTGGAAAACTGTGTTCCTGGTAGCCATTACCTCTGCCAGGTGTATCAGTGAATTGCAAGCCCTGTCAGTGGAACCTGATTTTTATCTCCTTTCACTGGGATAAAGTGGTTCTTAGAACCAATAGAAGGTTCTTGCCCAAAGTGGTTTCAGACTTCCATTTAAAGGAAAACTACACCCAAAACTTGAAAAAATATATGCTGTGCAGAGTGTTTTAATTTGTATGTGAATTTCTAATGTTTCCTTCCCTCTGACTGGTATTAGGAGTTCTTCCTAAATTAGCCTGCTAGCTTTAGGGTAGTTTTACGACCCCTGGAGATCACCATATCAAATAGCTTTATTGCATTTCTTTGTCCTGCAGTGCACCTTGTTTCATGTAATGGTGATATAGTAGAGCCCATAAATCCAGCAGAAACTATTTCATTACAATCAGTTCACAACAATAGAGATGGCTGTGTTTTAAAATCTGTAGAATTCAGCTTGGTGACCACCCTCATCCTAAAGGTTTTACTGTCCCGAAAAACTTTGCTGCTGGTAATTTTTGTGCAGCTTGTAAAGCTTCCAAGATATTTAGTTTGTTTGGCATGTGTGTGCTGAATGTTGGGTCTCTCTTACATCACACTCACATGAGACGAGATGCACTGTGGGAACAAGAAATACAATTACGCTATCAGGTATGAAGATCCCCAGGGGTCGTAAAACTAGCATAAAGCTAGCAGGCTAATTTGGGAAAAACTAATACCAGTCAGAGGGAAGGAAACACTAGAACTTCACATGCAAATGAAAACACTCTGCACAACATATATTTTTTCAAGTTTTGGGTGTAGTTTTCCTTTAAACCAGTCTTTGTCTCTCCCTGTTTTCTTCACTGATCATTCTTCCTCAGGAGAGAGGAGGCTTCACAGTTTAGATGTCAAAAGAGCCCTTAGTTACTACATAGAGCATACCAAGGGTCACAGGTTTGACTCCCTCCAGTTGTTCCTCACTTAAGGAGAAGTGGGAAAGGGCAAACCTGCCACCAAAAGATCTGTTGCCCGGTGGATTGTGTCTTGTACAGTATACAATTCTGCTATGAAAAACAGGGAAAAACTCCACCCTCAGGTCTGAGGGCTCATTCCACAAGAGGTACAGCTGCTTCCCTGGCTGCGGCCAGGGATATTCCTCTCTTAGAAATTTGTCAGGCAGCCACCTAGAAAACTGTCCATACCTTTACCAAACACTACTCTCTGGATATCCAGGCTGGGAGTAATGCTCGGTTTGGCACAGCAGTACTTCAGAGCCTATTCCCAAAGTAGGTTCTGTCCCTCCTCCTTGGAGGTGCTGCTTGGTAGTCTGCAGTTGTCAGAATACAGCAAGACTTCATGTTTGAAGAAAAAATTACTCACCTTAGTAATTATATTTCTTCTAATGGAGCCTTGCTGTATTCTGACCTCCCTTCCTGCCTCCCCTCTCAGAACCTGTTTTTGGGAAGTGGCTGGGCAGGTGCAGTGTTGCACCCCAGGGGTGTTTTTTGCTTGCACCCTCCTCCCTTTTTGTTTGGGTGCTTCTTATTGTTATTTTTAGTATGTTGGGTTTTGTTCTTGGGTTTCCTGACTTGAGTCTTCCTTGGGAATCCAAAACTTTTTTCAACCAGTTGGCTAGTAGAATTTTTACAATTTCCACATAGAATTTTTAATTTAGTTGGGCTCGTAAGAATCTGACGGTTTAAGTTCAGAACACTCCAGACAGAGACTTCAACCGAGCTCGAGCTCAGCGTTCCATGCCCTGCATGGAAAATTAACTCTTTGTTCTCCAGGACAGTTCAAAGGTTGGGAATCACTGCAATTGTCAGAATACAGCAAGACTCCATTAGAAGAAATATAATTACTAAGGTGAGTAATTTTTTCTTATGTCTGAACCACTTCTGTATCCTGTGTATCCTAAGCTATCACTCAGCAGATCTCTTTGGGAGGTTTTCCTCTACCTCTGTGGTGTCTTCCATCAGAAAGAGTGGGAAATGGATCTTACTGTTTACTTGTCACAGCTCTTTTACCTTGTGGGTACAGGAGGGGTCCCAGTGGTGGGCATTTATCTTGTTAGGTGTTTTATTTCCCTCAGTTTCTTTTTTCCTGATTTAAAATAATGTTTTTTTTTTTTTTGTGAATATTCTGTTTAAGAATTTTTTTTTACAAACAGTACATATATAACATACAGCGGACAACTACAAGAACAGACAAACTAATATCCTAAGTAAACTAATAACAAATAATGAATAACAGATGCAATCGAGTGTGCGTTCCAGTACATACCATTATAAATATACAAGTACTCACAGTTACACACATAAGCCCAAAGAGATCCATTCCATTCTGTGCAAAATAATATCATTAACACAAAATAGACAATGAATAGCCAACTAGCAAAAGGAGCCCTTCCATTTAAACTGGCATTTATACTAGTGTTTATATATTCAGCCCTGTGCGAAGCATCATATTTTCAGATATGCTTAGGGACGCTAAAAAGGGAGCCCAATCCCTCAGGAACGCCTCCTTCTTATCTCTTACCAGTAGTGTGAGAAGAAAAAAAAAACAAGTTTTAATGAATGTGTCCCTCATTCCGTAGTTAACTCAAGTTTGATTTCATTACCACTTGGGTATCTTTTGTGTGACAAGAAAAATTCAGGGACAAAAGCTAGATTACAAATCCATAGATACATAAACACTGTTGGCAGATAAAGGCCCAGGCCCACCCAGTCTGCCCATTTGAGCTTGTAAGTTAACTTTGTTTTTCTAGAAGCCTGATGCCCCTTACCCCTGACCTCCAGAATTCCCTTGTGTCTATCGCATGCATTCTTAAATTCTGTGATTGTTTCAGCCCCCACCACTTCCACTGGCAGGGTGTTCCACTTGTCCACCACCCTTTCCCTGAAGAAATTCTTCCTCACGTTTCTTCTCTGAATTGCCCTCCCTCCAACTTCATCCCATGCCCTCTAGTCCTGGAACATCTTTTTTTGCTGGAAAATAGTGTATTCCTTTACCCTGTTCCTCCCTGTAAGGTACTTGTATGTGTCTATCATATCCCTTCTTTCCCTTCTCTCCTTCAGGGAGTACATATTCAAGTCCTTCAGTATGTCCTCATAGGACTTGTGATACAATCTCTGTACCATCTTTGTTGCCCTCCTTTGAACTCTCAAGCCTGCCTATGTCCTTACGTAGGTAAGATCTCCAGAACTCTACACTGTACTCCAGGTGGGGCCTCACTAGTGCCTTGTATAGTGGAAGTATGACCTCCCTGCCCCTGCCTATGCATACCAGCATCCTATTTGCTTTACCTGCTGCCTTGTCACACTGTTTCCCTACCTTGAGGTCATCAGAGCTGATAAACCAAGGTCTCTTTCCTGCTTGGTGCATGCTATTTCCTCACCCCCCAACTGATATGTTGTTCCAGGGTTTGTGTGCCCTATATGCATTATCTTGCACTTCTTTGCATTGAATTTCAACTGCCAAACCCTTGACTGCTCTTCAGGCTTCTGCAGGTCCCTCCTGTCTGCACCCTCTGGCATGTCCACTCTGTTACAGAGCTTCGTGTCATCAGCGAACAGGGGAAATTCTGCCTTCTAGGTCCTGCGCAATGTCACTGATGAAGACGTTAAATAGGATCGGTTCCAGCACTGATCCCTGTGGTGCCCCACTGGTCACTCTTTTCTCTCTGTGGAGTGATAGCCATTTACCGCCACCCTCTGTGTCCTGACACCCAGCCATTTACCTACCCACTGCACTACTGTCCTGCCCACTCCCATATTCCCCAGTTTGTTGAATAGCCTTCTATGTGGCACAGTGTCAAAGGCCTTGCTAAAGTCCAGATAGGCCACGTTCACTGCCCTCCCCTAATCCACCTCCCTTGTCATCCAGTCAAAAAATTCAGTGAGGCCGGTCTGCCATGACCTCCCCTGGAGAAATCATGCTGCCTTGGGTCCTGTAGTCCACTGGCAACCAGATGTTAACATACTAAAAGCCAGCAGAATAGGCCTCATGGTCGGTCATGTCTGCTCGGTAGTCAGACACCTACTGGGTGCTCTCAGCCCCCCACCCCCCGAGAGAGACTCTTTGGCTTTGGTTTCCCTTGTACCTGTCCCACCCTTCTTGAAACCTCCACTGTACCCTCTTCCACCAGACTCCTGGGCAGTGCATTCCACGGCTCCACCACCCTCTCTGTGAGTGAGTGTTTCCCTCGCCCCCTGTAATTTCTCCCTCCAGCTTCCACTCATGCCCCTAGTTGTCTCCCCCTTAGCCTGAACACCTCCTTGGCTCTGCCCTTATTTATTCCTTTTACATATTTGAAGACCTCTGTCCTTTGGCCCCGTCCGCCTCTCCTCCAGTGGGTACAGCCTGAGCTCGTCCAGTCTCTCCTCATAGAGGCCCCCCCAAATGCCCTGAATCATCCTGGTCGCCCTCCTCTGGACCCTCTCCAGCAGTGCTATGTCTTTCTTAAGGTGGAGTCTCCAGAACTGCACACGGTACTCAAGATGTGGCCTAACCAGGGCATTATACAGAGGGAGGTAATCCCCCTGGCTATGCAGCGTAGTATCCTGTTTACTTTTGCTGCGGTTCTTCAACAGTTTTTAGTGTTGTTCATTTTGACGTCCACCACCATCACCCCTAGATTCCTCTCACCCAATGTGATCCCCCCCCCCAAGGTGTATACATCACCTAGGTTTCTGACCCCCCAGATGCAGCACCTTACGTTTCCCTGCATTAAACTTCAGTCCTCATCTCCTTGATCACCTCTCCAGGGTATCCAGGTCCCCCTGGATGTTCCACCAGTTTCTTCTTCAGTAGTGCTTCCATGATCTTCCCCACTACCGAGGTCAGGCTGACTGGTCTGTAGTTCCCCACTTCCTCTTTGTTGCCGCTTTTGTATAAGGGGACTATATCTGCTGTCCTCCTCCAGTCTTTGGGTACCTTCCCTGTTTTCGGCTAAACAGGATTGCCAGAGGTTCAGCCACCGCGCCTCTTAGTTCCTTTAGGACCCTGGGGTGCACCCCCATCTGGCCCCATTGCTTTGACTGTTATTCCTTCCAGTTCCTTTGGGACCCTTTCCCGTGTGAAGGGACTCGTGTCCATTTCTGCACTTTTCCCACCCCTTGTACTCCCTTCAGGCCCATTAGCGTCCTCTTCCTCAGTAAAGACTGAGCAAAAATATCTGTTCAGTGTGTCAGCTTTACTGTTGTCATCCTCCATGCGGTGCCCATCCTCCCCCTTCAGTCTCACTATCCCTCCCTTTTCCCTTCTTTTTTCACTTAAGTACCTGTAAAAGATTTTGTCCCCTCTACCCAGTGATTTTGCAGTGCGCTTTTCTGTCTGAGCTTTGGCTTCCCTTACTGACCTCCCTTTGCTTCTCGTGGTACTCCTCCCTGTCCCCTTCTGCCTAAGTCTTTTTGTATTACCTGAATGTGATCTTTCTGCTTTCACTTTATTTGCTACCTCCTTGGAAAACCTTAATGGCCTCCTATTTTTCCCCTTGCTGACCTGCTTAATGCATAATTCTGTTACTCTTGCAATCCCCGTTTTAAATATCGCCTACTGTTCCTCAACCCAATTCCCTCCCCATTCCCATTAATGCCTCTTTCAAGCATTTCCCCATTTTCCCAAAGTCTGTCTTCCTAAAATCCAGGATTCATGTTTTTGTGCGGTTTGATTCTGCTCCTTCTGTGATTTCAAACCACAATGACCGGTGGTCCGTGTTCCCCAGGTACTCCCCCACTGTTACCCCCATCACACTGTCCCTTGTGAGCACGAGGTCCAGTATTGCCTTTTGCCGAGTTGGTTCCATACCAGTTGCTTGAGGAAGGCACCTTGAAATTAGTCCAGGATAAATCTGCTCCTGGTTGATGCTGCTGGGAGGCTCCAGTCCCTGTCTGGAATATTGAAGTCTCCAATCAGCACCACCTCACCCTTGTCTGCCATCCTTTGGATGACTAGCATCAGCTCCCTATCTGTTTCTTCCTCCTGGGCTGGTGATCTGTAGACCACCCCTGTGTGGATGGCTAACCCCATTTTCCTTTCCAGCTTAACCCACAGTACCTCTCCCCCATTTTGTTCCTCCTGGATCTCTGTGACTTTTATACTGTCTGTCACATAAAGTGCCACTCCTCCTCCCTTTCTGCCTGCCCTGTCTCTTCTGAATATGTTGTAGCTGGGTATGGCCATCTCCCAACGGTGGTTATCATTACACCAGGTCTCTGTGATGTCCACAGTGTCCAGGTCCAACTGCATCATGGCAGCCTCCAGATGATCTGTCTTGTTGCTAAGGCTCCTGGCATTGGCACACATGGCTTTCCATTATGTGAACTCCCTGGACTGTTTAGTTGTTCTACTCCAGGCCCCTCCCTGGTTGTTCTTTAGCCCTGGTTCTCCCTGCTGTCTGCCCTTCTGTTGAATTTTGCCCCCTTTCTGCCTATCCACCCCTTGAGTGCTTATCACCATCTTTTGCACACTGCTTTGTAGAGATATCCACTCCTCCTGTTCACTGATTCAACTGCTAGCTGTGGGGGGTGGGCAGTTAAGTACCCTCCTTGTTAGCATGCCACCCCTTCCTTGGCTAGTTTAAATGCTTTTCCATGTAGCATTTAAACTTATCTCTGAGTGCTTGGATTCCTATTCAGGATGGATGCAGGCCGTAAGTCTTGAACACGACCCATCCCTCTGGGTGGGTCCCCAGTCATCAATGAATTTAAACCCTTCCTCACAGCACCAGTTCTTCAACCATGAGTTAACGTTACTGATGCATGCGCCCCTACGCTTTCCCGTGCCTCTCACAGGTAATACTTCCGAGAAGGTGACAGAAGTAGCTACTTGCTTGAGACCTCTCACCAATTTCCTAAACTCTTCCTGAACTTCCTTAGTTTCCCCGTTTGCCAGGTCATTAGTAACTAGGTGGATAATGACATCCAGCTCACCCTCCTGTCTTGCCTTCCCCAGGATCTTCCATCCCTCCATGCCATGGCACCTGGTAGGCAGGCACCTCACCTCTCTGTCCTCCCCTCCCCTCCTGTGTTCCTAGCTGGATCCCTCTTATAATAGTCCCCCACCAGGATTCGCTTCCTCCTCCTCCCCTGGGGTCTACTGCTCTCCCCACTGATGTCACCTCCTTATTTATTTACGAGTTTTACCAGGAAGGCATACTGAGCAATAATGCTCGATTCCAGATACGACCCTCCTTGGTTGACCTCCACATCTTTGCCTTCCACTTCTCTGGGTACCTCTGTTTGGTTGTCCACGTTTGCCAGTGCAGCATATGGGTTCTAAAGTGGAATAGGATTTGGGATGTGCCTTCTGCCTGACCATCCTAACCCTCCTAGAGTCCACAGTCATCCAAGTGCTCCTTGTTCTTGTCATTCTTTGAGGCAGTGGTGTTGGACCGAGTGGTCTCTGGATAGGGATGAAGGTACTCCTGACCAAGTTTACTTCCACTGTGAGTCTGGCTACCTCATCCCGCAGTCCAGAGAGATGCATACAGATAGGGCAGCACCTCAGCATCCAGAAGGTGTGCCTGGATACGGCTGCCCCACATCCACTGCATTGCACCACTCCCCACATTATACTGCACTTCCACTGCTGTTCCAGTACTTGTCTGTTACTGAAACTCTTTTTGTAGTTCTCTCTATTAATTTACTGTCCTGAAAATCCTGCCACCGATCCTCTGATACTTCTTTTTTTTAAAGGAAACTTAAACATTTTGACAACAAACTATTCAAAAATCTAACATCAAAGAAGACTAAAGGAAAGGCTACTGAATTCGTTAATGCTAAAACCACATTTAGGTAAGTTACTTAAATGTGGTTCCAAGGCATTTGAAAAATGTAAAATCAGCCTTCCAATTTCAAAAAACTGCCTTACCTGCTTCTTAAAATGGCCGCCAAATGTGTTAAGTGATGACCTCATCGGAGCCAAAGTCAGAGAGCTATATGGCTCTCTCTAGTGCTAACTAGTTGTTTTGTACCTTTGTATAGAATTGTTTCACCAACATTGTCAAAACTATGTGCATTATTTAGATCAATACGCATGTTAGGCTATGGTTCTGTTCATTTTGTTTACTGTAATATGCTGAAATTGTGTTTTAATCCAACCGACTTTCTCTTTGGCAAATTACAGTGCAGTACAAATCTTGAATAACCTGGTGGTCTAGTGGTTATGGCGGATCCAGGATACTGTAGTTTGGGGATGCGTGCATACTTGATATGCACATTTTAGCATTTTTATGAAACTGTTATTTTCTGCTGTTGTGCTTTTCTAGTATGTTTTTAACTGAAACTACAAATGTAATCTATATATTTTTGAATGTAGACATTTGTACAATCAATAAATCAGATTTCTTCAACATAGTGAAATGCAGCAGCAGCAAGCAAGTACTTTACAGTGGGGGGGCTTACAGTCACACCCTTCACCACACCATAGATCCACCACTTGTTTGTAGTAAAGTTCTTCTGTAATCCAATGCCAGAGTTCATACTTTCTTGGAAATCAAAAATATGCTTGTCTTCTCTTCTTTATCCATGAGAATTAAGAATCAGTATTTATATAGTACTTTTCATACACATTGTATCCCAAAGTGCTTTACAAGCAATGCTAGACTGGTAATGAAGTGACTGAATGTGTAGTGGCAGCCACTTCACACATTAATACCTGCACACAGCCTTGGACAATTGCATGATCTGGTTTTATGGGATGGGGAATGTTGGCCAGGACAATAGGGTCAGGTAGTGATCATGGTGCTGGCAGCCCCACATCTTATTTCTCAAAGTGATCTGGTCATATTTCTCCCCTTCTGTCTTCCCCCTTCCCTGAATATAGCAGTACCTTGCAGGAGTGGCCTTCTCAGTCCCCATCTGGTATTCATTCTCACTACTTCTCCCCACACCAAAAACCGGTGAGCTCATCACCCTTTGCATAATGAATGTAGGTAGTACGGTCCCCAGGTTTTTTGACATCAAAAATAAATCTTTCCAGTAAGTCAGGCTGATAGCAGCAGGGAACAAGGGGATTATAGGCTTTCCTATCCTTAAAAGATCCAGGCTACCTTTGATTAGGCACTATTAAATGAGTGTGCACATCATTATGCATGTCATTTAGTAGTGCCTAATCATAGGTGGATTAGATCTTATATAGGTAGGAATGCCTGTGTTTCCTCTTGTTCTCTGTTGCTATCAGCCTGGCTTACCAGAAGGTCATGTTTATTATGTAAAAATGACACAGGTGACTGTACTAACCGCATTCATGATGCAGAAGTAAATTATGTAAATTAAGAAACCCTATTGGGCTTTATAGCCTTTTGCTTCTATCAGATCTTAGTGTGAATCTTAGAAGGGTAGTGAGCTCACCAGTTTTTGGTGTGGACAGAAAAATGCCAGAGAGGGATTGAAGAGGCCATTCTAGCAGGGTACAGCTGTATTCAGGTTAGAGGAAGACAGGAAGGGGGATGTTTAGCAGATCATTGTGAGATCTGAAATGTAGGGCTGCCAGCACCTTGATCACTACCTGACTGTGAATGAGAGCAGCCAGCGATGACAAATACTTAGTGGCAGGGCTGCACTTAGTGTTACTTGAATTCAGTGCAGGAAGATTACCTCGAAGGTGACGCTTGTTAGTACAGTATTGAGGGAGCTGTGTATGGATCATTCAGGATTTAGAAGGGTGGTAGCCAACTGGCTCGCATTGTGGCTTAGGGTACTAAAAAGTACTGGAGAAGATTTACAGGGAACTGTCCTACGGGGTTCTGCATATCACAGGTAAAGGAGCAGGCAGACACTGCAAGTCTGGTGGATTTGCTCAAGGCATTAGTATGCCTCTCCTGCTAATAATATTGTTATCCATAGTAAGTACAGCCTTATGAGGGCACGAATAAGTTTTTCTGGTGAGTCCTGAGGCTTATTGCTTGGCCCTCCACGAAGACCCAATTGTTGGTTAATGAGGCGGGACAAAAACACAACAGGGGAACTGTACGTACTGCCTTCACTGTGCAGAAGGGTGGTGATCCACTCAGTGTTTACTGTGGGAGCAGAAGTCAAACATTGAAAAAGTGGACTTAAGTGTGATTTGGGAGGTATTTTTTTAACAGTGCCAGAGTACTGCGTGCAGTTTTGGAGGCCACACTTAAAGAAGGACATTAACCTCCTGGAGAGGGTCCAGAGGAGGGCAACCAAAATGATTTGGGGCTTGGGGGACAGGACCTATGAGGAGAGGCTCGAAGAGCTAAATATGTACACTTTGGAAGAGAGAAGGGACCGGGGGAACATGATAGAGGTCTTCAGGTACATGAAGAGGGTAAATAGGGGAGGAACAGTGAGGGTGCTTCAAGGAAGGAGGAAGGGGCCACTAGAGGGCATGGGTGGAAGCTGGAGGGAAGATTCAGGGAGAAAGGAGGAGGTGCTACTTCACTGAGAGGGGTGGTAGAGCCATGGAATGCACTACCTAGGGGCTGGTGGAGGCAGAGACAGTGGAGGGGTTCAAGAGGGGTGGGACAGGTACAGGGAAGGGTTCAGGAAGCAAAATCCAATGCAGCAAGAATATCCGGAACTGGGAAGAGAGAAGCCAGAGAAGGCGAGGGGGACGGCAAGGTCAGCACCCAGGGTGGGGGCTGACCAAACGAGCAGACACGAAAGGCCATTAGGCCTATTCTGCTGGCATTTTAGTATGTTAGTATGTTAGCTGTTGATCAGTATCGGTGTAGGTATGCACAACTGTCTGAGGTGTGATAATCTCTATTTTATTTTAATTTAGTTTTTGTTGACCGGGTAAGGTGCGCTAGCCATAACAATGACTATTTTCAGGCACGACCCAGGAGTTTACAGAAACAAAACATTGTTGAACAAAGACAGTACAATCAAACAGTAAATGCTTAGACAATGATACAGTGCAGTCAGAAGAAAACAATACAGTTGATTCAACAATAATGTATAACATAGAACTATAAGACAGCAAAACAATAAATAGTCATCAAGCGGCTTTCAGGAAGTGAAATGGGGAGATTTATAATGAAAAGTACCATTATAATAGCCGTATGAGATGGATATAGGAGAGTCAGGAACTGAATGGGGGTAAGGAAGCAATGGGGGGGGGGTGGAATAGGATAGGAAGTTAAGGCAGGGTAAAGGGATGGGGACTAGATAAAGTAAAAGTTGACCAAGGAGGTGACTGGAGGAAAGTGCAGAGCTTAGCTAATTGTGGTGAGGGGGTGCAGAGATCAGGAAAAGATAATGGGCAAAGGGGGTTTGAAGCAGGAGCAGGAATCAGCGAGATGGTCACGTAGCAATATTTTGAAAAGAGGCATGGGATGATGCTTGTCGTATAGCTAGAGGGAAGGAGTTCCAGCATTGAGGGGCATGACAGGAGAAGGCTCTAGTACCTTTGGAGGAGTGGTGTCAAGGGATGAGGACAGGGGCATTTGCAGTCGAGCGTAGACCATAGCTGGATGTCTGGATGAGAAATGATCCCGCCAAGGGCTTCGGAGTTTGGTGACAGATGATATATATGATTGAGCCGTATGCAAAGTCTCTGGAGGCAGCTGTAGAAAACCACCCTAGTTCAGCGTAAAGGAGGCAGTGGTGTTTCATCTGATGTAAGGAGGATGCATATCTACTTATAATATAAGTAACATCCCACTTCCGAAGGCTAGTTTTACCTGCCGAGGCATACACTGCAGCCCCATAAGTGAGTGGTGGAAGGAGTATGCCACGAGCTATGGCATGCCTCACAGAGGGGGTGAGCACATAGCTGGAACGGTAGGCCATACCAAGTTTCATGTTTGCCAGCTTGCAGGTCTGCTGAATAAGGAGATCAAAAGTAAGAGTCTGATCGAGTGTGAGACCAAGATATTTAAATGAGGGTACCACCCCAACAGAGGAACCATTTATGGCAGTGACATTGAAAGTAGGTTGAGAAAGTCTGAGTTTGGCATTGGAGCCAAATAGCATAGCTTGAGTCTTGGATACATTCAAGACAAGTTTATGGCTGAACAGCCACTGCTGAATTTGTTGAAAGTCCTGGGAAAGTAGTTGGTTGATTGCAGTGATGTTTTTCGCACTGGCATAAAGGACAATATCGTTGGCGTATAACAGGGAGGCAGTCCGGAGAATGTTAGAGCTGATATTTATAAAAATGGAGAAGAGCAGGGGACCGAGAATAGAACCTTGTCGCACGCTACTGTTTAAGGTAGCACAATCCGACAAGGTGGAGTTGAATTTAGCTTGAGTGCGATCCGACAGTTAGCTGTCAAACCATGCAGTGACACTCTGTGAGAAGCCTAGAGATCTTAGAGCAGTTAGGATGATGAGATGATTGACAAGGTCAAAAGCTTTAGTCATGTCTATAAAAATTGCCCCCATTAGGAGACTGGAGTCCATGGCCGCTAGGGTATCAGATGTAAATTTTAGTAATGCAGTGGTGGTGCTGTGACCCTTCATGGGTCCGCAAGCTCATATGCAGCTCCAGGCAGTTCCAAGGACACGGTATGGATGGTGGGGTGTTCAGTAGAAGCCAGGCTAGGTGCAGGAGGTTCCCTTTGAAAAAGAATACAAGAGAAGCTTTTTTTTTGTGGATTAACAAGAATGCATGAGCTTTGGAATTGGACCAGTAGTTCACTGTGTGACCCTGAGCAAGTCACTTAACTTCCTTGTGCTGCCAGGCCACATCTGTAAACAAGGTTTCAGCATAGTCTCTCTCTCCTGGTTAACAAAAAAAAAAAATTCAGGGCATCACATAACCACTAGATCATTAGGTATTTGAAGTGTTGTACTGTTCCGCAGTTTGCCAAAGAAAAAGTCTGCTAGATTGAAAAACATTTTCAGCAAGTTAAAGTAAATAAAATGAACAGAATCCTAGCCTAACATGTACTGATCAAAATAATCCACATGTTAACACATGGTGTTGATCATTCTGGTAAAACAATTGAAACAAAGAGGGAAAGAACTAGTTAGCCTATAGGAATCTATATTGGTCTCTGGCTCCGATGATGTCATCATGACTTGTCACTTAACACAGTTGGCAGACATCTTGATGAGAAGGCAAGGCTGTTTTTTGTAAGTGGAAGGCTGTTTACATTTTTCAATCACTATGAAACTGCATTTGTTATTTACATAACTGCAGTTTTAGCATAAATGTAAACAGTAGCCTCTACTTTACCTCGCTATGAGGCCTGATTTTGGTGTTTGCAGTTTTAAAAAAACTGCTTGTTTAGGTATCCTTTTAAAGGAAAGCAAACAAAAAAAAGAGTCGAAGCACTTGTGCCAAGGCCAGGCTTCCTCCCCCTTATGCCCCTCCAGCTCCACAACCCTTGCTATTCCCTGTTCTTGGCTCCTGTCAATCAGATTTAACAGTGCATATAATTAAGAGTGGGGGGCAGGGGATGGGGGGGCGAAAACTGCAGGGCAAGACAGACGAGACAAAATTTGCAGCAGGTAAAGACAGCAAAGGAAAACGGCACCACTAGAAGGACACCAAACTAGGTTTTAAGTTTTCAACAGCCCAAAAACAATTCTAAGTAAAGACAGCAAAGAAATAACAGTACCACTAAAAGCCCACAAATCTGAGCTTAAAACAAAATGGCATTGAGCAGTTACCGCACTGAAATGAATCTGGATCCTTCCTCTTCTGGCCTCTTTTGAGAAACCAAAAATCAACTTGCTACCTCAAATCTGACTTAGCCCCACCTCCAGTTATTACGTAGCTGAGGTTAGAGGTCAGACAATTAGCACCCCTTCCCCAAACTGCAGGGCAAGACATTGTTTGGTTCTGGCACAAAGCTTAAGCTGGTGCCACTCTTGTTGCTTCTGCCCAGGTTTATTTATTTAGTTTTTGTTGACCGGGTAAGTGCACTACACAAATTCCGCCTATTTTCAGGCATGACCCGGAGAAGGGGGATACAGATGAATGCCAGCTGACCTTGAACCAGATAAAGCTGTTGGTGTTTTTTTTTTTTTTTTTTTTAGTGAATGTTGCCATCCTTTTTCTCTGGTGGTCAGCAAGGCTGTCCTTGCTGTGTGGGTAACTATAACTCTGGCTCAAACTTTGATTTTTGGACTATCTCTACCCCCACCAGGGGGTGTATCCAATATATATCACTTCAAGGGGGCTCTTGCAGTAGGTTACACCATAAGGACTGAAGCCGGCAGGTTCCAGGACCCCACGGAAAACTTATAGTTAGCAGTCTATAGCGGGGGACCACCCCTGATGTCTGCCTATGGTATAAGAGTGGCGGTTCCCCAGCAAAACTTCAGTTCTTTTCCTGCCATTGACCCGCGTAAGTCTGACCTCCACGGATGCCTTCTGCTAAAGTGAACTGCCATTTTCACCGCATTACCCGTGCTTTACCAATTTTTTTTTCTTCTAATTAATATACAATCCATGCATGTAGTCTTCTTTCTCATCAGTCGAGCGGCAGAATGAAAGCGCACTGAGTAACAGCGACTGCCCCACAAGGATGGCCATTCGGCGTGCTTACTCTGCCTAGGCCCGAATCACAACATTAAGGCTTGCCAGCACTGCCAAGATTTCAACCAGCGCACCTGGCTTTGTTGCCAGAAGGCCTTGGAATCCTTCCTGCTGCAGCAAAAGCTTTGATGATAGAGAAGGAGCTTCACCAGAGTACCTCCTCTTCCCCAGCCTCCAGGGCCTCCACTTCTTCGGCGAAGGATTTGAAGAAGTCTTCAGGAAAGCACAAACACTGGAAGAAGCACATGTAGAAGCCCCGGTCAGCTTCCTGCTCCAGATCCCCTGTGCAAGTCTGTCTCAGATCATGGGTTTTCCTCTCGTGGGAGGTCAGCCCCCTCCACTCAGTCAGCCCTCTCTCCATCCGGGCTGCCAGTGGTCAAATCACCTGCTCTCTTAACAGTCTCAGGCGGTGGTTCTTTGGGGCTCGGGTCTGAGACGCCAACCTCTCAGCCCCTGAAGCTTAGGCCCATTCAAAACATGGGTACTCAGCCAGGTGGGTTGACCGGGCCCACTTCAGGCGGTGGGTCTTTGCCAGTCGCCCTTCCAGTCAAGGCGTCTGCGAAGTCTGTTCTAAAGTCAGGGACCAATGTCAGCTTGTGATGCCCGGGACATGTGGTCACCTCCACCGTGAGAGTGATGCCTTTGCCCTGTTCGGGGTCGGCTCCCCTTCACGAGCTTCTACCTTCAGGCCGGTGCCAGCTGCTTCCTCAGACTGGCGTCGGTCTACGCCAGCCTCACCAGTGCCGACCCCGACGCCACAGTCGCCAACGCCAGGGGACTGATGCTCGGTCTTTCAACCCCATTCAGACCAACACCAGGGGGTTCTTTACTTTGGGATCAGATGCCGGTTAAACCGATGCCAGTGGAGTCGATGCCGGGGTTACTGCAACCCGACAAACCAATGCCGAGGCCTTCCAAACCTACCCCACAGATGCCAGTTAGCCAGACCTCACCTTAATTCCCACCCGCGGAGCTTAATGCACTTTTTGCAGCCTGGTGGGCATACTTCAAGGACAAGGGGGCCCTGAAGGAGCCCCCAACTACAAACCTGAGGGACCCTTCTCCCAGTCCTCCTAAGGACTGGGCTCCTCCTAGGAAGGCTCTGACGCCAGCTCCTATGGAGCATACGGCACAGCCAACAAGGCCCTGACACTGGTCATTCTAGGCCTCATAAGCCTCAGCGCTCACTCTCTCCCTCACCAGATTTGGGAGAGTCAGGGGAATATTCCTCCTCCACCTCATACAAGTGGACTCTGGAGATTCAGATATCCCATCAGAACTGGAGGAGCCCATGGATACCCCGAGGTCTCCCACAGACTACCTAACTTTCATGGATGTGATGAGAGATATCCAGGGCCTCATGGGCCTGGGACATTGAGGAAGCTGACCCCTAGCGATGTCTGCTAGCCACTTTCCCTCTCGGAGTCCTTGCCTCTAGTGGTCCCCCCTCTAATAGACTCCTTCAAAGATGTCAAAAGGGCAGCTTGGAAGCACCCGTCTTAACACCAGCAACTTCCAAAAAGTCTGATCGCTTGTATAATGCCCCAAGGGATGAACCCTTCTATGGGGAGCACCCGGAGGCTGATTTGGTCATTATTAATGTGGCCCATGACTGTTCAAAATGAACCAGACACCTCAGCACTCAGCCTCCTGATTAGGACTCTAGTCAGACTGTTTTGGCAAAAAGATCTACTTTACAGCCACATGTACCATCAGTTCCCTAAACTTCCTTGCCCACATGGTTCAATATCAGAATGCCCTGTGGGAGACTGCTTTTGAGGTGGCATAAGCTCAGCCGGATCTCTCTGGGAAGGCTGAACTGTTGCACCTTCTCAAGTCAGGCTATGATGTGGGTACCCACGTCCTCCAAGCCTCCCATGATTCTGCGGACTCCGCAGGTAGAGCCGCAGCTACGGGAATTTCCCTACGCCGCCACTCTTAACATACTAAAAAGCCAGCAGAATAGGCCAAATGGTCTGTCTTGTCTGCTTGAAAGCCAGCAACCTAGTGGCTGCTCGCCTTACCAGCCCTCCAGCCCCCAAGAGGGTCTTCCTTAGTTTGTTTCCCCTTGTACCTGTCCACCCCTTCTTGAATCCCTCCACTGTGCCCTCCTCCACCAGCCTACCAGGCAGCGCATTCCACGGCACCACCACCCTCTCAGTGAAAAAATGTTTCTTATGCGCCCCCCCCCCGGTAGTTTCCCCTCTCCAGCTTCCACTCATGGTCCCTGGTTGTTCCCCGCTTCTTTAGCCTAAAAAGCTCTTTGGTTCCACTCCTGGTTATTCCTTTTACATACTTGAAAACCTCTATTGTATCTCCCCTGTCCCTCCTCTCCTCCAGTGAGTAAAGCCCAAGCTCTTCCAGTCTCTCCTCCTAACGCGTCCCCTCCATGCCCTGAATCATCCTGGTAGCTGTCCTCTGGACCCTCTCCAGCAGCGCTATGTCCTTCTTCAGATGAGGTCTCCAGAGCTGTACACAGTACTCGAGCTGCATCCTGACTAAGGCATTATACAAAGGGAGAGGATCACCTCCCTCCATCTGGACGTAATTCCCCTTTCTGTGCTGGGTTTGCCCTAGATATCCAGTCTAGGATCCTGTATGCTCCCTTTAGAGGCCCCATCTTGTTTGGCGAGCATTTTCAAAGTATAATCACTATCCTCAGTCGGGTAAGGCTATTCGATCAGTTCATACTCTATCGGTCTCGGCCTAAGTCTTCCCGGCGACAGCCTTTTCATCGCAGCTCCATGCAGCAACCTAGAGGTCAGCAGGTCGGGGTGCCTTTAAGAGAGAGGCTACTTCCCAAGTCACAAGAGGTTCAGCGCCCAGAGCTCCTAGAACCTCACAGGCTGCGTTGCCTGTCCCCATCTCCTCTGCCTGACTCCTTACCTGACCCCCCCCAGCAAAATCCCTGGGGGAAGCAGTGGGGGTGGGGGGCACTTCTCTCTTTACAGAGAGGGTTGGAGCAGAATAACCTCGGACCAGTAGATTCCACAGTTAGTGAAACAATGACATACCCTAGAATTGTTGGAGATTCCTGCAGACCATTCTTTAGCTTCCTCCCATTACCCCAGACCCATCTCGATTTGATCCAAGACGATATACAAGCGCTTCTGCAAAAACAAGCCATCAAACCTGTTCTGCTAGTACAGCACGGGAAGGGATTCTACTCGCATTTCTTACTGGTTACAAAGAAAACAGAAGATATGCGCCGCATTCTGGACCTTTGCCTTCTGAACAAATTAAGAGTACAACATTTTCAGGATGGTCACTCTTCCTGGCCTTTTCCCCTTCATCAGGGGACTGGCTCAGCTTCCTGGACATGCAGGATGCTTACCTTCACATCTTGGTGTTTCCACCCAACAGGAGGTTCCTGCGATTCCACTTCCAAGGAAACCACTATCAGTTTTGGGCCCTGCCCCTCGACCTGTCCCCTGCTCCATGAGTCTTCACTAAATACCTCGCAGTAGTGGCAGCTGCCTTAAGGAGGGAAGACCATTATGTCTTCCCTTACCTACACTACGAGCTTCTGACAGCTCCTACCAAGGAACAATTGCCCAAAACCATGAAGGCCACTTTTTCTCAGTTTCAGGATCTAGGGATTCTCCAAAATCATCCCCTTGGCCAAGTCAAAGACTCCAGTACATAGGGGTGATTTTAGACACCAAGCAAGGCATTTCTTCCTCCAGACAGGGCAGAATGCCTTCGGACTCGGGCTCAACTGGTCTTGTCATCTTGACAAGTCCCAGACAGAATGGTTCTAAGACTGCTGGGACATATGGCAGCAGCTATTGTGACAGTACTCCTGGCTTGCCTACACATGAGGGTGGCCCAGTGGAACCTCCTGGTCCAATGGGACCAGCATTCAGACGACTTGGTCCTTCCAGTATCTGTATCCAATTCTGTGTGACAGACCACGATGTGGTGGCTGAACCCCTCCAAACTTTCCAAGGGGATTCCCTTCAGGTCAGAGTCACCTCAGCAAATTCTGATCATAGATGCGTCGGACCAGGGCTTGGGTGCCCATCTGGCTAACTGTCAGACTTAGGGGACTTGGTCCCCATTGGAATAGCATCTCCACATCAGTGTTTTGGAGATGCAAGCGATACTGTATGCTCGCCAAGGCTTTTGGACGCATCTACTCTTGGGTCCTCTCTTGATCTAGATGGACAATATGTCCATGGTCTTCTATATAAACAAGCAAGGGGGCACGCATTCTTACCCCTCTGCAGAGAGGCCGTGAGAGTGCGGTATTGGGCCATAGAACATCACCTGAGCCTGACTGCTGTGCATGTTCCCGGGCATTCAAAACACCTTGGCCTACAGTCTAAGCTGTTTCTGGTCCAAGGTTCACAAATGGTAACTTCTTCCCGCAGTGGTCGAAGATCTCTTCAATAGGTGGGGCCGCCCAGAGCTGGATCTATTCATGTCCCCTTCCAATGCAGAGTTGCCCAGTTTCTGCTCATTAGATCCAGGGCCTGGTGTTTTCTGGCGAGACACATTGTCTCTTTCTTGGACAGGGAAGTTTCTGTATGCCTTCCCTCCCTTTCCACTGCTTTAGAGAGTTCTGCTCAGTTAGCAGTCAGAAGGGGCAGAGATGATTCTGATAGCCCCCTTGGCAGACCATGGCAGATTTGGTTTCCACTTCTCCAGCAGCTTGCAGTGGAACCCCTGATTCCCCTGCCTCTGTGCTGTGACCTGCTTTCACAGGAACAGGGCACCCTGGTCCATCTGGATCTCGGGTCTCTGTACCTTTATGCATGGCTCCTGCAGACTTAGCAATTGCCCATTTTGGAGTTTCCCTCCAGGTGGCGCAAGTTCTAGTGGCTACCAGAATGCCTGCCACTAGATCTACATACACTATGAAGTGGAAGCGGTTCTGCACATGGGCCACCTCTCAACTGGATCCCTTTTACTTGTCCTGAGAATCTCGTTCTGGAGTATCTCCTTTCCTTCTCTAACTCGAGCCTGAATTACTGGTCCATTAAGGTGCATCTTTCAGCCAACTGTGCGTACCATGAACCTGTCGAAGGCAAGACGCTTGTCCAGCTTGACCTATCCCACACATTCTTACGGGGTATTCTGAATCTAAAGCCTCTCATATGGGGCCCTGTCCCTCCTTGGGATCTGTTGTTCAACTTGGCGAAACTTACGTTGCCTCCCTTTGAGCATGCCGCAAGTTGCGAGCTTCGCTTTCTGTCGTGGAAAGCATTATTTTTAGTTGCTGTTACTCGAAGGATTTTTGAGCTGCAGGCTCTGATGTGTAAACAGCCTTGTTTAGTTTTTCACAAAGACATGGTGTCCTTGAGAACCAGTCCTAAGTTCCTGCCTAAGGTGATGTCTGAGTTTACTCTCAATCAGGACACCCACCTTCCTATTACCCAGAGTATTCTAATTCAGGGGAGGCCTTACAACATACTGTAGTCCAACGGGTATGTCGTCATTTGGACTGCACCCGAGCTATCAGAAAAAACTGATCAGTTTGTTCTTTTCTCCCTGAAAAAAGGGGCTTCAGTTTCTAAATGGTGCTTATCCAAATGGTTAGTTAATTGCACTGTTTGTTACCGTAAATGTGACAAGCCTTTACTGGGCCCGGTTAAAGGCCATTCTACTAGGGGTGTAGCTGCTTCATTTGCATCTTTCAGAAATGTGTCCATTGCTGACATCTATGCAGCGGCCACTTGGAGTTCGCTCCACACTTTCATCCAGCATTACAGTCTGGACATTGCCTCTAGGCGTAGGGCAAGCTTTGGACTGGCTGTCCTATAGGGCCTGCTCTCTTGAGAACTTTATTCTGACCCCTGCCTCCTCTCAGCTAGTCCTCTTATTGCTTGGGACTCCGTCCTTATGGTTTGTAACCTGCTGCAAGAGCCCCCTCGAAGTGAGATATTACAGTTGCGTAAGAACTTACCATAACAGTAGATCTTCGAGAGGAGCTCTTGCAGCAGGTGCTGCTTTCCCTCCCTCCATCCCTCTGGTGATTGCTTCTCTATCCTTTTCAGTTTCCTTGGTTTCAGAGGAACGCCTCAGTTCTCCATTTTCTATGCTTACTGGGGTCTCCGGCGGGAGAACTGAGGTGGGACCGCCCCTTTTATACCATAGGCAGACATCGGGGGCTGGTTGACGTCAGGGGGCGGCCTCCTGCTATAGACTGCTAGCTAAAAGTTTTCCGTGGGGTCCTGGCACGTGCCTGCTTCAGTCCTTATGGTATAACCTGCTGCAAGAGCTCCTCTCGAAGATCTACTGTTACAGTAAGTTTTTAAGTAACTACTTTTTCCTGTCCCCCTGTCTCTTAAGTTGGTAGTCAGATTCAAGTTCAAGTTTATTGCAGGAAAGACTCCGTTGAGCAAGCTCATTCACAAGGAGGTCCTGATTATATTCAGTTGTTCTCTTCTCTTCTCTTCCTAAATCTCTTTTTCTGTCGCTTTAATACTGTCTATTCTACGAGCATAGCTTGTACCCATGTTTCTCACTCTCCGGGCTAACTGAACTGAGGTAGGTGAGGGAGCCAACAATGGTTATTAACTTATTGGCTGGTACATTGCACTATGCTGTGTTATGCAGACGCCCTAACCTGTGGCTGTTGGTAGCCCTCTGGCTAAAAGATTCACTCCTGTGGGGTCCTGGCACCTCTGGTGTAAACCCAAGAGTGGTACTTTCTAGAGAAGATACCTAGGAAGGTAGTTATGGTAAGTAATGTAACTTTCTTTCTCCTACCTCAAGCAGGAATGGTAGTATAGGTTTGGTCCTCCTCTACTTACTAAGGATTTATAGTGTAAGCTGAAAAATGTCTTTTTTTTTTTGTCTTCCGCTTGCTTCTTCACTTCTTTCATGTATCTTACATTCTTTGCTTTAGAGATGACTTGGGATCAGTGAATAGTACTGAACACCCACTCTCTCCTCGGCAGTATAGTGAAGCACTCAGTCTCCTGATGTGCCGCAAAGCAGAAAGTTGCCTCAGGCAGGCTGAGACCTTTATTTAAGGGCAACTCTTTGTTGATGACCACACACATAAGTCGGATGCGTGACTGCAGCAACATAGCCAGCCAGACGAAAAAGGGCTCTGGAGTCTGCAGTATCCTACCTGAAACTTTAAATGTATTTACAGATCTGATGAACTGTTTTTAATGTAACCTCCCTAGTCCCTCTCCCCTAGGTCACACCTGGAAACGAGCTCTGGCTCAGTGTGCCTTTCCTGGTCAACAACTTTAAATCAATAAATAAATACACCATAAAAGACACTATCGGGGAAGTATGCTGCATCAAAAAATGTAGTCGTCTGATAAGCATGCCGTCCCTATGGGCCTGACTTCCAGACTCCATAGAGGGCTCTGGAATCTGTAGCAACTCACTAACCTCTTCCAAGTCCGGAACACAAGTAGTAGCACAAGCCAGAAACGGGCCTTTTTTCAGGCACAGTACAACAGGAACTCAACAAGCATAACTGCAGACATCAGAGCAAGCTTTTCAGAAGTAGCGCAGCAGCAGGATTGAGTAACGTGCTGTCTGGACACAGGCTGTCGAATCCAGCCACAAAGTGGGCAGGCACGCTGTTCTGTGCATTGGAGCTGTACATCTTCCAGATAGGTGCCTCAAAGGAGTCTGAGCAGACACGTGCATCATAGTATGAATCGAGCAATAAAGCAGCACAGACCAACACCAAAATTACAAGTTATGGAGTAAATTTAGTAGATCAGGGCAAGAGCCGCTTGTGGGAGTGAGAAAAGGTTGTCTGTCAAGTGGCGCTGGTAGATAGTGTATTGCAGTCTCACATAAAGGACCTGGGTTTTTATTGTGGACTTGCCCCCCCCAAATCCATGCTGGTAGAATCTGGATTGCGTTGTTCAGTTAGTGTGCTCTGAGCTGACGGAGCAGGGCTGTGTGCTACATCATTGCCTCCTGTGTAGGTTGTGGCTACCTATGTGATCACATGAAGCTATCCAGGCCCTGCCTGTAGGACTGACACTTAGGGCGTTACTTGTTTTCTGAAGGAGAAGGGTGAAGAAATGGTCTTGGACTAGGATAACGTTGGGGTGACCTTATAGATGAAGTGACCACTGCCACCACATCCATTAATGTGCCATTGTGGACTCTCAGCCTGCCCTCTGGACTGCAGAACCTTACTGCCCAATAGACTAGCCTTACTTGGAAAAGGATCTTGCCCAGCCACCTTGGGGAACGGTAAAGGGGTGGGAGATAAGTACATGGAGGGTGTTCCCCTCGCTGATGTGCTGTGCTTTATATGAATAGAAGTGTAAGCAGTGTTAGAGCCCCTGAACAATGGAGAGAGGAATAAGTTCACGCCTAGTCTGGTGTCAGTGAGGCTTCTGAGTTGAGCTGTTACACAGGGTGGGTGTGGCTTGTGCACCATGGAAGGAGGTCCTGGGTCTTGCCAGGGAGCGGCAGATGGAGATTTTGAATAGTCTCTTGGTGTGTTTCAGTTTTTAGGAGTAAACTGTAGGAAGAGGAGGAATTGTAGGGTGATGGCATACATTTTTATGGTGGGTGATGTCGGACGTAGCTATGCAGAACACATTTAGTCACGTCTTTGTATCCAATATTCAAGACAAAATAATCAAAGTAAACTGAAGAGCCATTATTTTTTTTGAAGTGTTTTAGTAGTTTCTTTGCCAAAATAACCATTAAAATAGTGGGGTAAATTTCAATAATATATAGATCGCTATCTTAGACATTTTAAGCATTTACAGCAGTATGTACTAATATATTTCATTAGGTAGTGATAACTTAAACCACTTTTTTTCCCTCAGAAGAATTGGAGAGAAAAGCCACCTCTCCGGCAGGCAATAGACATGTGGGTTGTTGCTAGCACAAATGTTTAGTAACGATCAAGAAAGTCCCATTTTGAAAAACTGCTGTATTATTTCTCTCTGTTAGAACTTTTATTCAGCTTATTTCAGCCCCCTGCAAATGCCAACAACTGACTCCTCTAAATAGATTGCAGAATGGGGTTCTGCAGCTTTTACTTGTAGCACAGTATGACCATAGCTCTTGCTGCCTATCAAAAAAAGATTATCATAATGCGAATTACCCTTTTATCACAGCCCACCCAATGACAGGCCAGTCATAACGTTAGCACCACCAATGAAGACCTACTAGGTTAGGATGAATTAGGTGTAATAAAACAATTCATTCAGCTGTTTGCACACAACAGACCTCTTCAGCAGGGGAAGCAATAAAATACCCTCCTTGAAGTGTCCCTTTGTCTGACCTGTGACTTGTCATGTAGATTATCCATTTACTCTGTTGAATGATGGGATAACCAGTGCCCTTGCCTTCAGTTGGGAGCCCTCCAGTTTCACTGACCACATAGTAGGAATCAAGGACTGAATCTTTTAGGCTCCTTAGCAGCCATAAACTGACCTGATTGCATACAGTGACACCAGGCTATGTGAAAAAGCAACTAACAAGTGGCTTTCAGTATACCTCTTATGCAGCTACATGTTCTGCTTTATTTTGCTAATTGTTTGGTATTTACCTTTTCTTTCTGTCTGCAGTCCATGCTAAGGCTTTAAAGAAAACAAGCCATGGTTATTGCACAGTAGAAGGGAGAAATGAGGAAAGCCATTTGTCTTTAAAGGATAACTACCTTTATAAAATGGGTAGGGAAAATCCTGCTTCCCGATTGGTGGAGGATGTTCCAAAGCTGTGCGGGTCAGCAGTATTAACTGCACTGCTAAGCTTATCTTAAATTTTTTTTTATATACAGTGAACTCATTTTTTAAGCGTAATAAAACACTCCAGGGTGTGGGTTATTCATGAACCGCACTTCCAGATGGTTGAAGGCACTTAGTGCAAGCACCTTGTGCCTCACAACACACCCGGGAATGCAGTTCTGGAATAGTTAGCCACACACTGTTGTGTCTTATTGCTTTACTGAACTGCAAGCATGTGCTTTCTATAGAAGCGATTTCATATACTGGTTCACATTCTGTTTTTGTTCAATCTTAACTGGCCTTTGCATATATTTTCTGTATGTTTCTAATTTATACACTAGTGGTAAAAGACCATTTGGAGAACTGTATAGTGCAGTTTATGTCCTTGTTAAGCTCTAACATTGTTGTCACAATGCATCCATGTTCTGTTATAGACCTCTGTGGTTTAAACGGACACGAGTTATACCACACAGTTCTAAAATTATACTTACTGAATGTTTATTAAAAAGCTACAAAAGGAGGAACTGTACCAAATTGGAACCAATATTTAAAGGGACACTGTTAGGTTTTTGTTATATATTTTTATAGTCCCTTCAATGGTAGTATAAGGAAAGCTTTTAGCAGGCAGTTATAGTTGGCATGAGTCATACATACAGATTTTGGAGAAAAGTGAAACTTGAGTGGATCGACCTTACCTGCACTGCCTATACATCTGACACTACCACATAGTTCTTTCTGACTCTTGCGAGTTTGGCAATTTTTGGAGGCGCATGAAATAAATAGCTCACTGAATAGTGGCTAACTTTTTTTTTTTTAATATATATTTTTATGAGATATTGATAAATCACATTCACATCAAAACAGACAAGGATATAAATCCTCTTTAGCAAAATTCTGTTTGAAGCCATTGTAGGTGAATGCCCACTTTCTTCTACTCGTCTCACCCCCCCAACCCGTGAAGTATTGGTCCAAGGTCTGCAAGATGGCATAATATTTAATTTATAACATATTGTAATAATATTGTAGTACAGATAGATTCTGTTATGTTACATGGGGAATACTGTCTCCTATATATACACCACATTACGGGGAAAGTGCCAGATCCCCAACCTGGAAGTCATTAGGCGTCCATAATTAATTTTTTTTTTATATATAAGCCAAAATTCCAAATCAATTTTAAAGAAACCTCTATTATATAATCAGGGCCCCTAGTGCTCTGCGGCAAAATTTTCTGATTTCTGCGGCAGGGCTCCTTGACTTCTGCGGCAGCAATTTCTGATTTCTGCAGCATGATTTATTTATTTCTCTGGCAGAACGCAGTCCTGCCATTGGCTAAATATGATGTGATGTCATCAATTACATCATAGCTGAGCATAGAGGAGGGGCTTCAGGATAAATGAGATGGGGAAAGAAAGCCTGACACTATGGAAAAACAGTATATTTGAATGAAAATTCACCAAAAACAATGAATTCTGCGGAAAATTCCGCAACCGCAGAATCCCAAGGGCCTTGTATATAATACACCTAGGAAGAGGAGCTTCCATTAGGTTTGAGGAAGTCGTATTGTCCTTATTCCATTTCCAATATTTCAGGATTATTCTTTTAATGGTGATATTATAATAATAATTTCATCACAAAGATGGTTATCCTCAGTGAAATTTATTGCCCTAGAAATGTTACTAATTGTCTATCCTGCAAAATATAAAGTCTCCACTGTGAATGAATTTTAACATTATTATCCATTTGCAAAACCCCGGGAACCGGATTATGACTGAAAAAAAGGGGTGACGTATCTGACCTAACAATGGAGCACTTGATTCCTAAATCCTCAGAAATAAATACATTGTCCAGTTTAGAATTGGTTAAATGCCTGTAAGAGAAATGAGTATATGATTTAATAGTCATGTCGTTCTCACCACAAGTCAATAAGGTTATCGTCAGATAAGAAGTTATTAAATATACGAGATTTGTATCTGTCCCATTTGCTTGCTGGCAAAGATTTGTCCATGTCCGGATTTTTTAAGCAATTAAAGTTTCCTATTATAAACATATTAGTACAGCTCCGAGTGTTAAAGTTCAGCCAAAAATGCTCCGAAACCTTTAAATGGGGCATAAACCAAGCCAATTAATAGTATGTTTGCATCTATTTGGACCAAGGTGAGAACCACATGACCTTCTATATCTGATACAGTGTCCAGTATAGTGCTTTTAAGTCTTTTATGAAAGCAGAATCGCCACCCCCATACTGTCTTTGGAGGAAGTCTGTGCTGCTACTACTAGATCCACTGAAACCTTTTTTTAAATTTTGAAGTTCTGATAAATTGGATAAGTTTCCTGTAGCATTGCAATATCAGTATTCAGTCTCTTAAGTCTGAGTATTCTGTATCTTTTCATGGGGAAACTGAGTCCATTAACATTCCAAGATGTTACCTTAAACAAAACCATCTATTACCATATTGTTTCCAATGATCATATTTAAACATGATGACTTTACTAACGTACTAAAAAGCCAGCAGAATAGGCCAAATGGTCTGTCTTGTCTGCTCGAAAGCCAGCAACCTAGTGGCTGCTCGCCTTACCAGCCCCCAAGAGTCATCTTTTTTTCAGATTTCCCATGTACCTGTCCCACCCCTTCCTGAAGCCCTCCACTGTGCCCTCTTCCACCAGCCTCCCAGGCAGCGCGATCCACGGTTCTACCACCCTGTCAGTAGAAAAATGCCTCCTACGCGCCCCCCTGTAATTTTCCCCCCTTCAGCTTCACTCATGACCCCTGGTAGTCCCCCCCTTCCCTTCTTTAACCTAAACAGTTCCTTGGTTCACTCCTGGTTATTCCTTTTACATACTTGAAAACCTCTCATGTTTCCCCTGTCCCTTCTGTCCTCCAGTGAGTAAAGCCCAAGCTCTTTCAGTCTCTCCTCATAAGGCCTCCCCTCCATGCCCTGAATCATCCAGGTCACTCTCCTCTGAATCCTCTCCAGCAGCACTATGTCCTTCTTTAAATGAGGTCTCCAGAACTGTACACAGTACTCCAGCTGTGGCCTGACCAAGGCATTGTACAGAGGGAGGATCACCTCCCTTCTTCTGGACATAATACCCCTGGCTATACAGCCCAGTATCCTATTTGCTTTGGCTGCTGTTATTCAATTTTCAGAGTTATTCATTTTGACATCTACCACCACCCCTAAATCCCTTTCTCCCAATGCGACTTGCAGTGTGACCCCCCCCCCGGGTGTATACATAGCCCGGATTTTTTACCCCCAAATGAAATACCTTACACTTCCCAGCGTTAAATTTCAGTCCCCACCTCCTTGACAACCCCTCCAGGGTATCCAGATCCCCCTTGACTGACTCTCTTGCTTCTTTCACAATCCACCAGTGCTCCCAGCTTTGAATCATCCACAAAGAGACTCAACCTATTTTTAACCCCCCTCCCTATATCCGAGACGTAGGCATTGAACAAGAGTGACCCCAATACTGAACCTTGAGGGGCCCCACTGATTACCTTTCTGGGGGAGGAGAGTATCCCACCCAAGATTACTCTCTGTAGACACCCCGAAAGGCCAGTTTTCTACCCAATTGAGTTCCTGTCCTCCCACCCCCTCTCCCCATTTTGCTATCAATCCATTATGGGGCACCGAATCAGATGCCTTGCTGAAATCTAGGTATAGGACATCCACCGGCCTGTGTCTATCCAAGGCTTCCGTCACCCAGTCATAAAACTCTATAAGGTTGGTCTTACATGATCTCCCCGGGACGAAGCCATATTGTTTATCATCCTGTTGTCCTAACCTTTGCAACAGCCTCCCAAGCCTCTCCTTGATAAAGCCCTCCATTACTTTGCCTACCACAGACATCAGACTGACAGGCCTATAATTCCCATCTACTCCCGAGACCCCCTTTATGTATAGGCACTACATAAGCCACCCTCCAATCCTGTGGCATCCATCCCCTTTGCAAAGAGGCATTAAAGAGTGCAGCCAGTTCCTTCGTAACCCTCGGATGTAATCCATCTGGCCCCGGCGCCTTATCTGATTTTAGTTTCCGAAGTGCCTCCCTCACCATATCCACTGTGATTTCTCCCCTGCAGTCCACTCCCTCATGCCATCTTCCTACTCCTTCTTGGTCTGGCCCAGCCTGTACCCTAGCCTCTTTCCATCCTCTGGTCTCAGACTGAGACTGACCTCTCGCTTTTGCTGTCGTCTCATTACTCCCATCAGGCTGTAGGGTTCCCTTGTCACCCTCTGCAAAGATTGAGGCAAAGTACTTGTTTAGCACCTCTGCTTGATCCCCTGCTTCCTGAGCCCATCCCCCCACAATCTTAATCCTATTGATCTGTGTCCTCACTTTTTTTTCTCTTATGTATCTGTAGAATCCCTCCCCCACCCCCATCCGAATATCCCTAGCCAGATTTTTCTCCATCCCTGCCTTGGCGCCCCTTACCACTCTGGTGACCTTCCTGGCCAATAATTCATACTCCCCCCTGCTCCTTATCCCCCTGTAACGTTTGTAGGCAGCCTTTTTTTTCCTCACCACTTCCTGCACTTCCCTGGTCCATCAACATGGCCTGCTAGTTCCACCATGCATACGCATTACTTTAGTACTGGACCTAGTAGCCTCTTGCACCCCTTGTTTAATGGTCTCCCACAAACTTTCAGCATCCATATCCGACCTGATCATGTGCAGCTTCTCCCTTAGGATCTTACCCATACTCATTAAGTCCGCTTTCCTGAAATCAACTACTACTGTATGAGTGTGCCCCAGATACAGCAGGAACCAAACTGTAGCATGATCACCACCCGCCAGTGGACTGCACACCTCCAGGCCCCTTATTTGTTCACTAACCGCAAGAACAACGTCCAGTATCTGCCCCTCTCTAGTAGGTTCCCTTACCTGTTGGACCAGGAAGACATCCATCATTCTCTGTTCCCTAGTTACAGAGGATGTCATGGTATCCCAGTCCGCCCCCGGCATATTAAGATCACCCATAACAACCACCCTACCCTTTCCAAGGTGAAAGTGACCCTTGATGTTCTCAACCAACTTATTATCCAGATCCTCCGCCTATTGCAGGGGGCCTGTACACCACCCCTGTCTTCACTTTCTTCCCTCTCCTCATTTGCAGGGTTACCCAAATCTTCTCCACACTCCTTCCTGCCTCCTCAACTCAACAAACGATTGTCATTTCTGGCTATCGGCGCAACCCCCCACACACACACACTCCTGTCTTTCCTGAATATCTCATAGCCCTCTAAGTTTAGGTCCCAGTCATGTCTCTGAGTGGCCCATGCCTCTGTAATTGCTGCCACATCCGCTGTTCCCTCAGCCAACGTAGCCTGGAGCTCAGGCATTTTATTGCTCATACTCCTGGCATTAATCAGGATTGTCCTCCACCCCGACTTTTCCCCTCTCCACACACCCCAACCCTACCCAGTCCATTTTTTGCCCAGTTTTCCTTGAATTTTCAACATATTCCCTCTCGCGTGTGCCCTCGACCTGGACCTGCAACATATTCCACCTCACCCCCTACTCTGTGTGCCCTAGACCTAGACCCTCAAACAGCCCCCCTGGGGTAAATTTCTTATATGACCTGCCCCCTTTACAAGTTTAAACCCCACCTCTCACTTATAAATGCAGCAAGTTTTAGTTTCAAGATCTCCCTCCCCTCCATGTTGAGGTGCAACTTATCACTGGCATATAGCCCCTTGTCCTCCCAAGTATCCCCCCAGTCACCTACTAGCCCATATCCCTCTGCCCTGCACCAATCCCTGAGCCACTTGTCCCCCCCAAGTTTTAGCTTGGTCTCACCAGTTGCCCTTGGTACCGCAGAATCGGAGAATGGAATTTTGCTTCCTATAGAGTGACAAACCCATGCCAGCTTCTGGAATCTAGCCCATATTTCAAGCTCACTATTCCCTTCCAAGTCATTTGTCCCCAAATGTACTAGGAAGTTTGGGGATCCTCCGTAATCCAAGGCCATAGAGAATAGGTGGAATTTGGCCTTTTGTACTGATAGACCTGGTATACATTTAGCCTTGCCTGCTTTTATTCTCTCCCCCCTCCCCCCCATGGATACCCCTTGTCATGGAATCCCCCAGCAATAACACCTTCACCTCTCTCCCCCCCCACACTTTTAGTCCTCTTTGTTCCTTCCAGACTCCTCCTCCTGTCGTCAGACCCTTATTTGCTCCTACCTCTTCCTTCAGCCTGAGTGTCTTTACTAGCCTGTTTAGTACTTTCCAGGCTCCTCCTCCTGTCGACGACCCCCTGCGTGCTCTCTCCCCCCCATCACCCGGGGGGCAACTCTCATATGCAAGCCCTACTATATTCATACTACTTGCAACTGCCTGTTTACTCCTTGCCTCCCCCACCAATCTCTAGGGTAACCAGAGATCGCCACATATCCCTTCATGAGCTATAATCCTCCAATCCCCCACCCAAGTAACCTCCCACTGCTCCCCCCCCCTTGGACCTGCACCTCCCTCTCCATCAGCTGTAATACTCCCTACCCTATTCTCCTCCTCCCCCAGTGATTTATGTCTCAAGGTTGACCTGACTAGAGAACTCTCTACCTCCCCCTCCTCATTGATTGAATTCCCCAATCTGTATACCGGCTTGTCCCTAATCTTACCACCCTGTCCTCACTTGGTGTCGCTGCATCTGTCACAGTTCCCTCTAACCTAGGCTCATGTCCCTCCATCCTCTCCTTTGGATCAGGCTCCCTCCTCTGTCTGTCTCCCCCCTCTGCCTGCTGGCCAAATTCTCCCTGCCCACTTGCACCCCCTCCCACCATCCTCCTCCACTTCATCTCCTGGGTATAGTATGGTGAAACGGTTTGCAAGTTTGATGCTCGCTCCCATTTTGATCTCTCCTACTTCCTCCTCCCTCGGATGCTCCCTCTGAATAGCTCCCTCCTGTGGTATACTTCTCATATTTTGCTTATTCCACCCCCCCACACCTCCAGAGTTAGCATATGATCTACCTATCCTCCGAGAGATGTCCCAATTGCCTTGTCTTATTGTCCCCAGAGGTATGCCATTTTGGCATTGACCACGTCTACCCACACTTGATCCATACCCTCATTGCCTCCACATCCCACATCCTCCCCCCCCAGCTGCTTTCTGAACCCGTCTGATCTCCTCCCTTAAACCCTCCAATTGAAAACACGCTGACACCCTCTAAACCTCCACGCCCAGTTTAATATTATGGCTGCCCATCACCCTTCCGAAGATACCCGATCTGGATGCCCCCAAGCCCCCCCCCCCATTTTAGGTGTGAACAAGCCTCTACTACCAATAATACTGTCAATCTTACGCAGCCCCCACCATTTAATAAACCCCACACACACTCTCCAGCAACACAGTATATGAATCTTATGCCCTTCCCCCGCAATCCTAAAACAAATCCGATCTTATTGCTCAGTCTCAGTCAGTCACACAATGCTCTCCCTCAAGGATCCGCCCCCACAGACCATTTAATAGAGGTCGGGGCCGGCGTGGGTGATATGGGACACAATTACAGCTCCTTCCCGAGACGTGAGGTGGCTGAGCCAAATTTATGTAGCCCAGCCACTGTTCAAAAATTAGCGCCCTGTCTTCCTATTGGTCCTCCTGTAGAACAGCTCCCTCAGACCCTGGCCCGCTGCAGACTGCAGCCGCCGGGAAGCCCCTCCGATGCCCTCCTCACCAGCTCCTGAAAACCCTGGCCCGCTGCCAACTGCAGCTGCAGGGAAGCCCCTCCGATGCCCTCCTCACCAGCTCCTTAAAAACCCTGGCCTGCTGCCGACTGCAGCTGCCGGGAAGTCCGGTGCCTACTTCAGCTGCCAATACAGCCCCGAAGCCGTCCTCCTCAATGCAGCTGCTGATGTAGCTCAGACTTCTCCTGCAGCAGCCCCCAGCAAGAAATGGGTAGTTGAAAACACATCTCTCCCCCCCCACCAATAGATCCCAAACCTCCCCACCCTCCCTGTGCCAAACAATTGCCATTCCCCTACTCCCCCTCTGACAAAGGGTGCAGTAGTGCAGCTGATCTGCCCCCCCTTCCCCCATCCACCTGAAAACCAGTCAGTTCACATAAATTGCTTTCTTAAATATACCTTAATAATGTATCCTTAAACAGTTGCCACACTCTTCTAATGCCTCTCTCTGTACACCCTAAGCCTCCCCCCTCTCCTATCCTGCCTGCACATGTGTGACACTACCACATAGTGCTGACTGTAGCCATGCTCGTGCAGAAACGAGCTTGGCAGTTTTGAGAGGCATATGAAATAGCTCACTGAATAGTGGCTGTTGAACTGAACTAGTTAATACCTGTATGTATAGGAAACGAATGTTGAATCATAGTATATTCTCTGTTTGAAAAATGAAGCCGTAACTCCTGGTATGTGCATCAGCGGCCACACAGATGCACATGCCCAGAGTCAAGGCCTCTTATTTCAAACAGAAATATACTCTGATTCAGTACTCGTTTCATATACATACAGGTATTGCCGAGCTTCGTTCAATAGCCAGTATTCAGCGAGCTGTTTATTTGATATACCACTCTCAAATTGCTGAGCTCGTTTATGCACGAGTTCGACGAGAGTCAGCACTGTGAGACAGTGTTGTGGACCCGCAAGCAGCGGGTGGCAGCAAGTAAGGTCAGTCCACTTGAGTTTCATTTTTCTCCAAACTACTCATTTTAGGAAGGAAATGTGACTGCTTGAATCATGCTAACAGTTGCCTGCTTGAGAGCACTCCTTGTACTGTCATTGAAGGAACTGTAAAAAAAAAAAAAAAAAAAACTGGTGCCCTTTAAAAAGTTTTTACAGGAAAAATAAATTACAATTTTAATCTAGTTATCCTTCAAGTTACTGGGACCTGTAAGAGCGGTTTCAGTCTTGTATTTTTTTCATCCTTCCTTAAACTATTCATTTGCCTCGACTTTGAGAAAGCATTTTAAACATTTAATTTGACTTTCTGCCTGTGTTAAATGGGAAGAAATTCTTACCTCACATGCATGCAACAGGATCGGTAGGACCAGAGTACTCAATTTGTCACCAAAATAATTTGTGTGTGTACCTACTTTTAATGTTTTTTCTTCTATCTGGTTGATCCTGTGCCCCTTCCCCATTCCAGTAATGAAACTGAAGTGTTTTGTTTTTTTTTTTTTCCGGCTGGGGAAGGGGATTGGCAGTACTGACCAATGCTGACAGTGTTGGTGCTGCTTTTCTGTGCTAGAGCTTTGGAAGGAGAGAGCAGTATTGGCAGTGTCAGCATTTTCAGGGCTACCATATCCTCCTTCCCTGCAAAAAAAAAAATCACTGCAGGTAGTAGCTGTGTCCCCCACAGCTGAGCTTGTGGCTAATGTCAGATGCTAGTACATCTGGGACAGTAGTACTGTTTTGCTGATAGGATTAGGAGGCAGGATTGCAGGATCAACCAGATGAAAGAATAAAAAAAAGAGCAAAATTAAGTATACAAAACGGTATCCTAACTGCCAAATATGCTGGGTGAAGCAGTGGACATGGCCTACTTAGACTTCAACAAGGCCTTTAGTGCTGTACTACATAGAAGACTCGTAAGGAAACCGGGATGTTGGAGGGTACATCCTAAGGTGGTAAGTAATCGGCGTACAATACTGACAGATGACAGTTGGTGGTGGTAAATGGCACTCACTCCAGGGAGGGGAGAATGACCATTGGGTACCTGAGGGATCAGTTCTGGGACCAGTCCGGCATTGTAGATGACCTGGAAGGAAAGGTATGCATCTTTGCAGGTGCAGGGATTGAAACCAACCTTTTCGGCCACTAGCAGACAGGGCTAGTGACTGAAAAAATCCACCAGCTTAACAGGATTTTCACTAGCCCAACACAGTAATTACCAGAAATGTAACTTTTTTTCTCAATTGCAAGTTCTAGTGCAGTTTTTATCAATAAGTATTAAACGTTTAATGTAAAAGAAGTTTTTTTCCTTTTTTCTTACTGGCAATGGACTGCAACATGAAAATAAAGTTCATGACAATGTCATTCCTGACTGCTGCTGTTTTTATGATGTGTGTAACTGCATTCTTTGCTCAAGCTTCATACTCTGATTTTTATGTTCCAGATGACAATGTCTATCCTCTGGCAGGTACTCGACTTGTGTGTGTAACTGCATTTATTGTGCGAATCGCCTACCTGTTTTGTGTTATTTACCTCATTGTAAACGTTGTTGCTTGCCATATTGTATTGTTGCACTGTCTACTGATCCATTGTCTTATCTTGTTCACTTGACGAGGCGCCTTTGTGAATGAGTCACTGACTCAAAGGTGTTTAATTCTGAAATTTAAATAAAGTTAGTGTTTAAGGAGAGAGAGTATGGGGCAGTACAAACCTATCGAGAAGAGATGGCCCAGACCCATCCAGGAGGGACATCAGCCAGAAAAGGACAGTTGTGACACAGCTAGAAGTGCACAGCTCAGACTCCGCTAGGATGCAACAGCACAACCTACTCAGCCAGGATAAGACAAGTGAGGATACTCGGACTCCTTTCCAGCTTGCAGACATCGTCGACCTTGTCCTTGGAGCATTCTGGAACTCCCATTGGCAATTTCTGTCGACTGTACCAAGCAGCCAAGCCTGTAACTTCATTGCCTATGTACAGTGGTAATCACGCAAAAGTTGAGCATTATCGCGATATACTGCTCAGTGCATTAGCGCAGTATGCATGGTAGTACTGTAACGCAATACATGTTGTTCAGTAGCTACTGCGCTAATGTGACATGCAGTATATTGAGCTAATGGTGGTCAGCTTTTGTGCGATTACCACAAGGCGCCCGGCCAGCACTCTATAGCACTAGGTTTACCCGCCTGAGGCAAAATCTACCCGCATTTGGCGTGCGAGTGCCAATTTTGAACCTTGCAGATGACATCAAAATCTGCAGTAGGGTAGACACTCCAGAGGGGTGGAAAGAATGTGCAGAGACTCGCGAAAGCTGAAGGAGTGGTCAAGGGTGTGGCAGCTGTGTTTCAGTACAAAAAGGTACAGAATCATGCACCTAGGGCACAGAAGATGGAGTATAAAGTGACTGTTATAAAACAGGAATGGGACCTTGGAGAACACAGAACGTAGAGCTTGACGGCAGATATAAGGACTGCTTGGCCCACCCATTCTTCCATTTTTTCCCTGCATGTACTGTCACCACAGACCCTACTTGATCTTTCACTCTTCCCCTTATGCTTCCCACCAAGATTCTCTTGTGCCTATCCCATGCATGCTTGAAGCCCACCACTGTTTTTTCTCCTACCCCCTCTGCTGGAAGACTGTTCTAGGCATTCGCCGCTCTATCAGTAAAGAAGTATTTCCACATGTCTCTCTTGAATTTACCCTTTCTAGTTTCATTGCACGTCCCCTTGTTCTCGTGCATATTTTCCTCTGAAAGACACTCCTCTCACCACATACCTAATTTATCCCGGTGAAGTATTCAAAGGTCTCCATCATATCCCCCACTTACTCTTCTCTTACAAGGTGTACATGTTTAGGTCCTTCAGTTTCTCCTCCTAGGGATTCTGATGCAGACCCTGCATCATTTTAGTTGTCCTCCTTTGGACTGCCTCCACTCTGTCCATGTCCTTCCTGAGATCTGGTCTCCAGAACTGGACACAATACTCCGGGTGGGGTCTCACCAGTGACCTGTACAGTGGCAACACCACCTCCCTCCTTCCTTAGCTGTGCACCCGAACACCCCATTGGCCAAACCCTTTTCTTTGTCTCACTGCCTCACCACCATGAGATCATCCGATGTGATTACTTCCAGGTACCTTTCCTATTTGGTGACCTCAGTACCCCTTCTTCTATGTTGTAATCCACATCTGGGTTTCTATGCCCTAAATGCATGGTTTTGCACATTTTCGCATTGAAATGCAGCTGCCATGCCTTTGCTACTTATTGAGTTGTCTGGTCTCTGCACATTCTTTTTTCATCCCCTCTGGAGTGTCCACCCTATTGCAAATTTTACAGTTATCCGCAAAGAGGCAGAACTTCCCTTGCAGCTCATCTGTAATGTCACTTACAAAGATATTAGAGAACTGGTCCTACTATTGAGACCTGTGGCACCCTGCTGGTCTCCCTCCCCTCTGCAGAGTAAACTCCGTTTACCACCACCCTCTGTCGCCTATCCCTTAACCAATTTGTTACCCAGTTTACCACCTTTGGACCTACCCTAAACTGCCCAGTTTCTTTATGAGCCTCTTATATGGAACGGTGTTGAAAGCCTTACTGAAATCTAAGTAGACCACATCCACTGCCCCACACTGATCTATTTCCTGGTCATCCAGTCAAAGAAATCTTTCAGATTTGTCTGACATGATCCACCACCCACCCTGGAGTGAATCAGTGTTGTCTTTGGTCTTGTAACCTGCCGATTCAAGATGCTCCATAATCCTTTCCTTTAGAAGTGACTCCATTAGCTTTCCCACCACCGATGTCAGGATGACTGAACTGTAGTTGCCATGCTCTTTCCTGCTACTGCTTTTGTAAAGCAGGACTACATCTGCTCTCCTCCAGTCCTTTGGAACTACTTTTGTTTCCGTGAGTTGTTAAAAAGGACAGTCAGAAGTGGGACTGCATTTGCTCTCCTCCAGTCCTCTGGAACCACTCCTATTTCTAGCGAGTTGTTTAAAAATAAAACTGTCATAGGTGCTTCTTACCCCAGGAGTCCTTTAGCATCAGTAACTTTTTGCACTTAGCTGGCTAGGTGCAATTGCCCCGGAAGTGTGCCTTTAAGAGATTTTTTAATGAGCGTAGGGCCAGCCAGTCAAAAGACAGGAGGGGGTGTGAACTGAGTGAGAGCTGTTGACTGTTTCAGAATTTTTTCTCCGCTGGACTGAGCATATTGCCTCTGAGGTGTCTCCAAACTTTCCTTGTTGACAGCCTCCTAGTGCTTATCTGGGTAAAGTTTTCCTCATAAATCATTTCCTTTAGTGTGCTGAGTGACAACTTTTACTTTTTCATTAGCGCTTTGCAAATTTTTTATTTTTAACGCGGCTATTTACTTTAAAGCCTAATTTTATCGCAGGTGTTTATTTTGACTTTCCTTCATTTTTGACTAATTTCTTGGGGAACCGTCGAATTAGGGACCAGTTACCTTGTTTTTCCTTAGACCTCGCGGGGTTTACCGCGAGGCACCTGCAGTAGATTTCAAACTTAAACAATGCTTGGGGGTTTTATCTCTAGATTGGCAGTTACGAGGAAACCTTTTTTGTTATATTACTGGACCTTGGTATCATCTGTGTCAGGACTGTCCGTAAGGGTCCAGCAGCCACTTGTGCGCAGTTGAGTATTACTGGTTTTCTTTTAAGATTGGCACTGGTATAGATCCCAGTTTTACAAAAAAAAAAAAGGCACTGGAGTTTAACTGGGGCAGGCCTGGCCGGTGGCATTTTCACAGAAACCTGCACTCAGTTCATAGGTCCAGAACTGGTTTACTTTGCTTAAATTGGCGAACTTAGCAGACAAACCTTTGATAATTATGGCCGAGGATAAATCAAAGGTTTCCGACTAGGGGCCATTTAAAAATACTAATACCAAAAGCAGAGGTGCTGAGGAACCCTCCAGATCCCAGTAAAAAAATAAAGCTTCCAAAGATGAAGTTCTTCACAAATTGAAAAATAAGAGTGACGAAAAAAGGAAGCTTGAGCAAGCCTTTGATGAAGTGGCTAAAAAGAAACTCTGTCAAGACAGATACGCTCCGGGTGCTCCTGGGAAAGCCAACAGCGAGACAACAGGCAGCTAAAAGCATTCAGAAAAAACGAAGCACTTACAAACTGTGCAGGTTCTTCCGTCAGTGCAAGAGATGGAACAAGCATGGCAACTGTTTCAGACCCTTCAAAAGATGGGTCCTCAATTTACTGGGGCTAGCAAGCCCACAGTTCTCTGGTCTGTAGACTGTGAGGGTGACGCAGATGAGGATCAATTCTATGATACCCCTGACATGGATTTTGAGGGGCTTGAGCCCCAGGAGTCCCCGGACCCTCACCTTGGGGATCCCCCGGGTGACCACGAGGATCCTTCCTCTGTTTTCATTTACACAAAATATGCTGGATACCCTGGACCTCCCTACACAGGAGCCCAACCAGGATGTCGATGAAAATGAAGATTATAGGGAGATGAAGGGTCTTTCATCCTTAAAGACCCTGGTCATCCCTATCTATAATGCATTTAGAAAAAAATACCATGAAAGTGCTTTAACACCCTACTTCAGTACTAGGGATTGATAAGCGGCTTGAGAGAAAATCCAAATCGTCTAAAAATGGTACAGAGTTCCTGTCAGCACACCCTAGCCATGAGAATATAGTGCAGCAGACAGCTTGTGAGAAAGCTAGAGTCACCTTGTCCCCCTCTCCCCTGACAAGGATTCCAAGAAAATTGACTTTATAGCAAAGAAAATGTATCCCACAGCTTCCCTGTTTCTCAGGCTTTCTTCTTACATGGCATTCACAGCCAGACATCAGAAAGCCCTTTGGAAATCTGTCCAGGCTATCGCCCGCAACAGATCAGATTCTGTGGTACAGGAGCTGGTGAATACGTCAAAAACTGCCTTGGAAGCTACTACATACCAGTTCCACATGGCAGATGACAATAATGATGCAGCCTCTAGGGCGATGGCCCATGCCATATCTCTGAGACGCTTCGCCTGGTTTAGAACAACCAGTCTGACCACAGACGCTCAGAACAAGGCCATGGATTTTTCCTGTGATCAAAATATGTTTGATCACAGAACCACTGGCTACATGAAAAGATCTGTGAGTACAAGGCCTCCTGGCAGAGCCATTCATCCAAGCCTAAACCCGCCACCCCTCAGAGATCCCGTCTCAGGGGTGGTAGGGGCAGAAGTTTTGTTCCCAGGACTTACAATCCCTATTCCCAGTCTGACTTTAGCCAGTACAGGGGGTCTTTCAGAGGCAGGGGCAGAAGGGGCCAAAGAAGATCCACCTCTACCCAGCCATCTGCCTCTCAGTCTAAGTCCTGATGTGAGTGTCCAGGTCGCCTCCCTGTTTCCGGTTGGAGGCAGACTCTCTCACTATCTTCAGTACTGGTCCCTCATCACGTCTGACAATTGGGTGCTGGAGATGGTGGAGAAGGGTCTTTCATTACAGTTCAAGCAGCTGCCAGACCTCAAGTGTGCCCAGGTGTCAAGACCTCTGTCACCATCACAGATACCGCTGTTGGAAATGGAGGTACAAAACCTTCTGGCTTTACGAGCAGTGGAGAGGGTCCCCACCCACGAGAAGGGCAAGGGCCTCTACTCCAGGTATCTTCTGACAAAAGAAAACTTGGGAGTGGCGACCTATCTTCGATCTCAGATAACATCTGAAAAAAACCAAATTCAAAATGGTCATTCTGTCACTGGTCATAGTCCATACAGCAGGGCGACTGGCTAGCCTCCCTCGACTTAAAGGACGCCTACTACCACATACCCATAAGGAGATCTCACAGGAAATTTCTCAGGTTAAAACTTCCTTCGGTTCACTATCGTTCACCGCAATGCCCTTCGGTCTGTCCTCGGTCCCAAGAGTCTTTACCAAGTGTCTCGCAGTGGTAGCAGCACATCTCAGGAGACTGGATGTCGCTCTCTACCCCTATCTGGATGACTGGCTCATAGCAGCAAAGTCTCCTTGCCAAGTAAAGGAATCTCTTTCCCTCACAGAATGCACTCTGGAGTCTCTAGGTTTCCTGGTAAATCTCAAGAAGTCTCACCCGGAACCCACCCAGCTGCTCACCTTCATAGGGGCCCAGCTGGACACTCAGAAGGGATATGCTTTCCTCCCACAGGAAAGAATTAAGAGTTTCCTTTCAGTGGTAAATTCTTTTGCCCAAGGACAGCCAAGACCAGCCAGACATTTCCTCAAACTTCTGGGACATATGGCCTCTATGACTGCAGTAGTCCCAGGGGTCAGGTACAGGATGAGACTCCTGCAACCCTACTTCAGAGTTCGCTGGTCTCAGAGAAGCAACGCATTTTCAAAGTTAATACCAGTGTCTGAGAAGTTCCTCCAAAATTTGCTGTGGTGGAAGGACCCTTCAAATTTGCAGGCAGGGTTCCATTTCAAGCTCCTCTTCCCACAAAGGTGATCACCACAGATGCCTCCCTGTTTGTCTGGGGAGCTCATCTAGACTGTGCCTCAGTAAGCGGCAACTGGACTCCTGAAGAGTCACAGTTACACATAAATCTTTTGAAACTCAGAGCAGTCTTACTAGCTGGCAAAGCTTTCGCTCCCAGCATAGAAGGGCAGGCGGTTCAAATTCGAACAGACAGCACCACTGCGATGTTCTACATAAACAAACAGGGTGGTACCAATCAGGAATATTCTGTTTGGAAGCTCTGAAGCTCTGGTCTCTAGCATTCTCCCTGGGAGTCAGCCTCTCAGCTGTTCACCTTCTAGGCAAACTCAGTACTCTAGCGGATGCTCTAGCCACATCATTCAAAGTCAGAGCGAATGGACACTGAACAAGCAAGTACTAGCCACAGTGTTCAGGCAGTGGGGCACGCCAGACGTGGATTTGTTTGCTTCGCCTCCCAATTTTCAGCTTCCTCAGTACTGTTGCAGGTCCCCAGTTACAGGAACACTTCCTCTGGATGCCCTGATCCTGGACTGGTCAGGGAGGTTCCTATACGCATTTCCTCCCTTTCCTCTGATATTCAGGGTTTTGCTGAAACTCAGGCAGCAGCCTGCATTCATGATCCTAGTGGCTCCGGACTGGCCCAGGCAAGCCTGGTACCCTCTCTTTCTCCCAATGTCCTGCAACAAGCCCATTCGCCTTACTCCGACTCGCTCCCTGCTGACCCCCCCTCAGATGGGAGTGCAGTACCCAGACGTACACTCTCTTCACCTCAAAGCCTAGTTCTTGAGGAGTTAGTTTCCATCCTCACAGTACTCTGAACAGGTCCTTAAGATACTGAGGATGGCTAAAACAACCGAACACTAAGAAGACTTATGCAGCCAAATGCGAAAGGTTTTCCCTCTGGTGCAGAAGCGAAAAGGTCGAACCCCTATCAGCTTCAGACCCTCAGCTGCTAGGCTACTTGGTACACCTACAGGCGTCAAGCTTGAAACCATCTTCACTCAAGCTACACCTGGCGGCAATTTCATCCTACCTTTTGGTGGGAAAGAAGAAATCAGTTTTTTCCCCATAACATTTTTAAACAGTTTTTCAAAGGCCTCTTGCACCTCCAGCCTCCAACCAGGGAGCCTGTTCCTCCTTGGAGCCTGAACCTTTGCATAGATGGGCTCATGAATCCACCTTTTGAACCTATGTCCACGGCCCATATCAAGTTTGTAACTTGGAAGACCATCTTCCTGGTAGCCATTACGTCTGCCAGGAGGATTTCAGAGCTACAGGCCCTGTGCACTGAGCTGAATTACATCATCCCTCACAACGATAAAGTTGAGCTCAGGACAAATAGGAAATTTCTGCCAAAGGTGGTTTCAGAGTTTCACTTGAACCATTCCATTCCTCTGCCTGTCTTCTTTACTGAGCCATCCACTCCTGGTGAGCAAAAGCTCCACAGCTTGGATGTCAGAAGAGCTATCTTTCACTACTTAGAGCATACTAGACAGTCCAGAGGCTCGGGGATATAGGCAGAGGCAGACCAGCTACCAAGAGAACTATTTCTCGTTGGTTGGTCTCTTGTATTAGATTCTGCTATGAGAGCGCTGGTCAACAACCTCCAGTGGGGCTTGGGGCCCATTCCACCAGGAGCACTGCAGCTTCGCTCGTAGCAGCAAGGGACATTCCCCAACTGAATGTCTGCAAAGCAGCTACCTGGAAATCTGTGCACACCTTTGCAGAACAATACAGTTTGGATGTGCAGACCAGATCTAATGCCAAATTTGGCAGGGCAGTTCTGCAGAGCCTCTTTACTAAGTAGGTTCTCTGCCCGCCTCCCACTTGGTACTGCTTGGTAGCCTGCAAAAAGTTACTGATGCTAAAAGACTCCTGGGGTAAGAAGAAAAAATTACTCACCGCAGTAATCTTCTTTCTTCCGTGTGGTCCTTTAGCATCAGTAAGCTCCCACCCTTCCTCCCTGGTTCACCTGTCGGAGAAGGGCTCTTACGTCACCTTTTACCAAATTTGGCATTTGTTATTGATGAGTTTTTACCTTGTGTTGCTGTTTCTATTTCCACTTTTGGACATTTGCATGTTTTTTGAATCCTGTTAATTCTTTTTCGGGGCGTTTGCTCTCGTTTTTCCTTGAAAAAATTCTGAAGCAGTCTAACTGCTCTCACTCAGTTCACACACCCTCCTGTCTTTTGATTGCCTGGTCCTATGCTCATTAAAAAAATCTCTTAAAGGCACACCTCCGGGGCAGTTGCACCTAGCCAGCTAAGTGCAAAAAGTTACTGATGCTACAGGACCCCATGGAAGAAAGATTACTGCGGTGAGTAATTTTTTCATCCGGTATCTCCCTGAGCTCCCTCAGTGCCCTTGAGTGAACCCCGTCTGACCCCATAGCTTTGTCCTCTTTAGATTTGTGAGTCACTGCTAGACTCTCTACTTTTTAAAGGGACTTGTATCTGCCTCCCCCTCTCCAGTGCCCCTGTTGCTTTTATGCGGTCGATCCCCATCTCCTTCCTCTGTGAAGACTGAAAAAAATATTTGAACTGGATATCTGCTTTCTCTTGACATTCCTACCTCACAGTTCCAGGGTATGAAATAAGCCCCAAAAAATTGATTAGTAGTTTTACATATGAAAGTGCTAATCTGTAGAAATGCATAGTACTTGGAACAGAATGGTTAGCAGAATTTAAAAGTATGTATAATTTTATTAATTTTGTCTACTGCTATGCATTTTTGGAAATGGTTGGCATTACCCCATTTTGCGTAGCATTTTGCTATGCTACACCAGCTATTTAATACCATGCAGTCCCTCCCCTAGTCTTAATTTTTTCACATACAGGCTTAAAAAAATGTCTTGCCCTTTGGTTACCCCTTTTCTTTCTCCTAGTCTTTCCTCAGTTTACGCCTTTGCATTCCTCATCATGTTACCTGCCTCCCTCTGTTTCTTTTGATACTCCTGCCTGTCCTCTTCCCTCTGCGTGTCTTTATACCTTCTGAAAGCTACCCTTTTAGCCTTTACCTTTTTAGTCACTTCCTTTTAGAACCATAATTCTTTTTCCTCTTGTTCTTGCTCACTTTCTTTGTGCTGAGGTTTTTGCTTTCTCTGTGCTTTCCCTCAGCTTAGCCCACTATTCCTCCACCCTACCCAAGTCCCCCACTAGGTTGTCTCTGAAGCATTCAGCACAAGGCAGTAGGGAGGGATGCTGGAGTGCATAGGGAGGTGTATCACCAGCAGAAAGCAGGAGGTGGTGTTTACACTTTATCAGTCATTTGTGAGACTCCACTTGGAGTACTGTGTCCAGTTATGGAGATCACTCTTCAGGAATGACATAGATAGGATGGAGGCTCTCCAGAGGAGGGCAGCTAAAATGTTAGAGACTGCCACAGAAGCCCTGTGAGCAGAGGCTGAGGTAGCTTAGTATGTACACATTGGAAGAGAGGAGGGAGAGGGGTGACGTGATAGAAACCTAGAAATACCTCATGGGGTGAACAAGGTAGAGGAGGGGAGTGTTTTTCAGAGGGAAAGGTGTGTGAGAACAGGGAAGCATGCATTGAAGCTGAGAGTTTGGGATGGATGTGAGGAGTACTTCACTGAAAGAGTGGTGGATGCCTAGAACAGTCTTCAATCGGAAGCTTGTCGCTTTGTGCTTGGGCAGACAAGCGCACCCACAGTTCTTCCCTCTACACCCAAACAAATTGGTTACCCCTACATAGCAGAACTAAGTTCCAGACATGTCTGCTAGCCAAGAAGACGCTACTTGTCCCAATCCCCTGGTCCTAACTCACTGCTTCTATCCTGTTGCCAGTTTATACAACACCCAGCACGAGGCTCGGAATGCCCTTGAACTGCCTTTCTGCCATACTCAACTGGGCAAGTGTTCATTCACAGTTGGTGCTGCTGGCTGGTTAAATGAGCTGCCCAATACCTTGCTCAGTCAACCCAAATTTGACCAGTTCAAGATAGCTCTGTGAACAACCCCAACAGCAACTGTTAAGTGCTAGTCAACCCAACTAAAGTCCCTCCTGGTATACATTTTAAACTGTCAGGCTGACTCGGAGGCTGTGCACCATTACTGTGCTTGTTCTACACTGATTCTGTCCACCTGCTTTACTGTAAAATTGTATACAGTTGATTTCAGCCTTTTTTATACTTGTTCGACTATATTTGTACTTGTCATTCCACTGAAACTCGCTGTATTTATGTTGCTTTGTAATCTGTTACTGACGTGGAACCTTTGTAAAAAGAGCACTTGTGCTCAAAGGTGTTCTTCAAAGTTTGCAATAAATAAATTAGTAGGTGTGAAAACTGGTGGGCTTCAGGCATGCATGGGATAGGCACAAAGGAGTCTTGGGGGTGGTAAACAAAGATCTGGTAGGATAGTATCTTCCTAATACATCACATATCATAAGCATGTACAGACATTTGTATTGTGTAACCAGTCCTTAAGTTTCACCTAATAGTCCTGCAGTCGTATAATTAAGGTTTTCTTTTAACAGGGTATCCCTGATTTTTGTGTCAGAAGATTGAAATGTCTCATCAGTGTTTAGCCCCACTGACACTGCAGGAGTAGCAGTTGCACAAATGAGAAAAAAAAAAATGAAAAGCAGCAGTTTGTTTTTGATTGCTGACATATTCCTAGTGATCTTATCTGTGTGAGTCTTCACCATTCATCACTGGTGAGTTCTGTCTGGAGGATCAGGACCCCATGGGAGCCTTTTTTGTTGTAAAGGGGAGGAGCCAACGTTGAGACAGCGCCTCCCTTGAGGCTGACTCATTGTGTGGCGCTCGCGGGTTGGCCAGTAACTGATGCCAACTCCTCCTCAGCCCCAGTTCTGCTTCTCCTGCCGTTGAGTGAATACGACCTCGTGTGGAGCAAATTTACTGCGTCAGCGGCCTAGTCTGTCGGATCTCTCTGGTTCTGTGCAGCTGCTTTTCTTGGCGCAGTCAACTGGTAAGACCATTCCTTTTTATTTTTCGACGATGCAGAGTACTGTTTGTTTTCCATCCCGTCATGTTTTGTTCGGAGGGACAGAAGAAACTTTCCAAGGCGGGCCAGCCTCCTATGTGGCAGCATCCCTGCAGCCGGCTTTTCTCTCTCGGACCAGCATGACTTGTGCTTGACCTGCTTGGGCCCAAAGCACGATATGAATCGTTGCGACACCTGTTTTTCCATGGATCGTCGAGTTTTGGAAGTTTGAGCGTTTAAAGTCTGATGTATGCCGCTGACTTTCGGTGGATAGGCACGCACCAGGGACACCAAGTGCAGTTTTCTTGACCCTTCCTCTGGGTCGTCTCCTGGTTCTATAGGGCCTGTGGAGGAGGGGGCTTCTGCATCTTCAAGCCTCGCCTCAGTGGAAACCCCTATTATGGTGCAGGAGGCCTGGTCTTACTCCTCCGGGAGTCTGGCAGGAGGCACCATCCTGGCAATCGCATCCTTGGAGGTGAAGGGTCCCCCGGCGTCGCAGCCTAGGGCCTCCGGGCCCGGCCCATCGTTTTCCTCGGCACTGCCTGGGATCCAAGCATCGTTCATGGCGCTGGAGATCAAGGTGGCACCGTGGACAGTACGGAGCCAGTTTTCAGTGCTGTCTCTGATCCCGGTGCCACGTCGTGGCCAGTGCGGGGTCACCTTGCGGTACTGGAAGTGGAGGAGTTCATGGAGTGGTCTGGGTCCATGCCTCCGGGGAGGATGACTATTTGGAGGCAGACCTGGACTGGCTCACGGATTCTTTGGAGTCCTACAACTCCTCTTTGCCCAGCACGACTCCGGTTCAACGCCCCCTTCCAGGTTTGGCAGTTGCTGCCAGCATCGATGTCGGTGGTCCTGACCACTCTTCCAGTGCTGGGGGTGGCACCGGTGGATCTTCCAGAGCTGGTGGTTCTCCTACTCTTGTAAGGGGTGTACCCCCTGCTATGGGTGCTCAGGCTGGGCCCATTTCTGCGTTGGTTAGAGCGTCTGGAGCAGGGGAGGGTGCTCTCGCAGCGGCTGTCTTGCAGTCTGCTACTGTGATTGAGCTGTCTCTGGGGAAGAGGTCCCGCTCTGAGTCTGAGGGGTCGAGGGGACAGAATCAGAGGCAGCATACCTCCCTTTAGCCCGCAGTTGTTCGGGTAGGACTCGCAGCGCCGGTCCTGTTGTTGTTTTTTTTTTTTTTTTCCCCCCTGAAATCTCCCTGGGAAGAATCTCATCTTTAGAGGCTAGGGGCTGCCTTTCTGGGCACATGCAGCCCCGGTCACCTCGCAGGGGGAAATTTTCTTTCAGGGCTCAGTCATGACCGTTCCAGTCCGGTTGAATGGCCTTCGACTAATGGATCTTCTCAAGCTTTAAGGTCACCTGTTCGGTTTCCCAGCCCTTGTAGAGGTCACCCTCCTCCTACTCTGAGGTGTTTAGCTTCTCTACCAACCCCTCCCTCTCAGGCCACTCCAGTCCTACGGGACCCCTGACCTGGGAACAGTTCAGATCCACGACTGCACTATTCCCTGCCTATTATAGGTCCATGGACGAAGAGGTCTTGGACCATTCTCCTGTGCCGCCAGTGCCCGACTCGTCGGCTTCCTCATCTTCCTCACTTGAGAGAGAGGATCCCTCCGTTCACCTATCCCTAGCTGCTGATCTGTCCACTTATCAGTGCTTCCTTTCGGGGTTGGTCATAGAGCCTCACATTTCTAAACTAGGAAGTAGCCATCCTGAGTGGACGGCGTGCGCCTTTTAAGGCGAATTCAGTGCGGCCAACCTGGTGGTTCCCACCTGGCCCTCCCCCTCCAGGGAGGCGTTGTACCAAGCCTGGAGAACTCCTTAAGCTCCCTCTCCAGCCCCGAGGGACTGCCAGCACAGGTATTGCACACCCCTAAGTTCTCCAGGAGCCTTAGCTCACCATCTTTCGGGCATGATCCTTCTAGATGCTTCTTCTGGGCAGAGACGCCTGAGATGTGACCGACCCCCGGAGACAGACTGCTGAGTTTGACTTTTGGGGGAGGAGAGTGTTATTTTCGCATGTCCCTCTCTCTCAACACATCAGGCCCACCATGCTGCCTATAACAGGCACTTTTGGTCCTTACTAGGACAAATCCTAGTATCTTCGCCTGATTTGGAGACGGCCAGACAAGCCATTGTCCTCACCGCACGGGGCCTGGAGCTTGCAAGGCACCAAGCAAGGGCATTGTATGACACTAGTGAGGTGGTATCTAGGCTGTTGGGTACAGCGATCTGCATAAGGCGGACAGCATGGCTTCATCTATCCCGGTTATCACCTGTGGCCTGGCGAAGGGTAGCTGCCTCCTTTTTCCAGGGAACCCACCTTTTTTCCCTCGCAGAGTAAAGCGGGAACTTCAGGAGCGACTTGCTTCTCCTGGCCAGGGGAGAATCCTGCCTCATCCAGACCAATCTCAGGCCTAATTAGGCATGGGAGGGTTTGCCCACTACACTGTCTTCTCTCACAGGAAGCTGAGGGACCACCATCACTTAGGGAGGTTCCAGATCCCCTTCGAAGGGATTGGTAATCACCCACCAGTGATGAATGCTGAAGATTGACACAGATAAGATATGAAAATTACATATTTACTGTAATTCTTGATCTTTTTGTGTTTCTTCACCATTCATCACTGCTTCCTTCCCTCCCTCCCCTCTTGGGCCTCAGTCTCTGGGCGATGTCTTCTCCCTGTTTTTTCTCCAAATTCTGACCCTAGTGGTTCTTATTCTGATGCGTCTTGGCTCTGCTTCTCTTCTGAGGATGTCGGGGGTGTCTTGAAAAAGACAAGTAGGGAGGCAACCCTCTTTGTTAAAGGTCACTTGGGTCTCCTTGACATCCTTACAGGGTCCTCCTCCGTTGGTCGGAACAGTCTTTGGATCCACCGTCTGCTTTAATCTAAAACCCTAGGGGTTCTCTTTAGGGCAGTGTTGGTAGGGCACTGGTGATCCCTTCTTTCCTTTTCTAACCACTGCTTTAAGTGGTCTCCCCTTGCAGGGTTCCCCTCTGGGGAATCACATTCAAGCCCTTTAAAAATAATCCTCCCCTGGCATCGTGTCTCCTCCTTCAGAGGTGACGCTCCTCTAAAACCTCTTGGGAGACTTATTTTTGTTAGGAGGACCCTGCTCCGGGGTGGGTCCTGTCCCCACTCCAGGATATTCTTAAGACAAGAAGTGGAGACACTAGCCTGCTACTCTTCTTGGACTCCAGTGAGGACTCCTTGGAAGTGGTACCCTGCCTTACCTCTCCTGGTCTTCAAGTCAGCCATTCCCCCTGGATAATCTTAAATTGGGGGATTTATTCTCCGCTCCCTTCTTGGAGAGAAGAAATAAGGCTTAAAAGCAGTGGGGTCATTCTTCAGCCCTCAGGCAGTCCTCTGGACCCCTACGAGTGACATGCAGTGTCTCTCCTCTCACCTGTCTTCTCTCTGTTCTACTTTTTCTCCCTCCCTACCTTACTCTGTCCCTCCCTTGCTTGCCCAGAGGTTGGAGCCCCCTATCCCAGACCCCTAGGCTGCTGCTTCTTTCTGTCCTCTCACCCGACATTATTTCTTCCTTGGTTTTTATATCCTTTCCTTTTCCTATCCCACGGACTCTCTTGCCCCGCTCTCTCTCCTTTCCTAACTACTCTCCGGCATGCAGAACTGGAACAGAGGGAGGATGCTGCGTCAGTTACTGGCCAACTCGCGAGCGTCACTCAGTGCGTCAGCCTCAAGGGTGGCGCCATCTTGACGTCCGCTCATACCCTTTACAAAAGGTCCTGATCTTCCGGCCAGGACCCACCAGTGATGAATGGTGAAGATGCACAGAAAGATCAAGAATTACGTTAAGTATGTAATCTTCATTTTCTTCCTTCTGCACGATGTGGAAGAAAGGGAGGGGAGTGTAGGTTGTGCTTTAGCAGTATGAGGCACTTTTTCATGCCTGTTCTGTAGTTGCTTTTCTGACTCTCTTTTTGACTGCGGGGGCGGAGCTCTGCAGTCGTTATGGCAACACACAATCTTAGTATTGTGGAAGCACGTGACCGGGCCACTGTCCAGTGTGCTTCCATAGTGCTGCAGCACAGTTATCATTGTGGCACTTCCCTCTGCCCGGATAAACACACCCACTTCGAGGGCACTTCTTTTTCTTCTGCAACAGCGGAGGTGACGGCCACCATGCACAAGATGGTGGCGGAGAAGCAGACTGCATATTCACGAGCATCGCACATGCGCAGATTTTGTCACGCCACCATCTTGCGATACGACATTTTATGGCTGACTTTCGTAGCAGCTAGGTGCAGCTATTATCCAGCTCTGACTAGAGTTTGTTCTTTTGCCGACTCTTCCTTCAAGTGCTTTAACTGTAGCAGTATTGGGGAGCAAAGCTGTTTGTGACATGGCAGAAAGCAGGGTAGTTTTAAAAAAGCAAGGTGGCCACTCCATGCATGAGTGCTTTAGTTTGTGGGACATGATATTTGCTTGTTTGCTCAATGTGCAATACAGAAGGATTTCTTAAAAATACTAAAATGTTAGGCTTAGGCTTTAGCTTCACACTATGCTAGTTACTGAGGCCTCATGAGTCCCTGGTTATTTCTAGTGTTGTTTGATACCTTGATATATCTGTCCTCTGTCTGCTCTATTTCTCTTCTCTTTGCACTTTAATTGCTGATTCATGCAAGTAATAAGGCACATCAAAGAGGGATTTATGCTGAGATTAGCTAGTATGTAGAGGTGTTCGGAGGCCTTGCAGTCCCTGGAAGTGCAGTAATCTCAGCATAAATCAAACCCTGGAATGTCTTATTGCACTTATAAAATGTGACTTTTATGTCACATTTTTAAACAATTAATAGAACATTTTTTTAAATGTTTTTTTTTTTGTGTGTAGCCAAATAGGTTTTCCACTGGTAGACTTATCACAAGAAGGCACTATAAGTCAACTTTCTGTTTTGTGGTGCCTTCTTTAGTGAGTCATTGTTTTAATTTGTTTTTCTTTTACTTGCTACACAGAAGTTGCCGAGAGAACAGGCAAAAAGAAGCAAACTAAACTGCTATACAGAATATAATAGTGCATTGTTTTGTTAATTTGACTGTGCTCTGTTGTGAGCGAGGGGGAACTGTGGAAATTATGAAGGCACAGGGATCTGCTTGTTCATGAAGCAGGCTGGCACAGGAACTTTTTTTCACCAGGGGCATCTGTTCTTCAATACGGGTGTAAGTGCAACCCTTCCTTAGCCAATCAGCATACCCTTTTTGTAAACATTCACAATCCATTATTGCTCCTGTCCCCTGCCCCCTCCTTTATTGCAGACATTTTCACCCTTCTCCCCTCAACTGTCTTGTACTGCCAACTTATCCTTGAATTCCTAGCTTTTTTTTGTTGTTGCTGCTGTAGAGTTATATATGTAAGCAGCCAACAAGATAGCATACATTTCTGGAGAATTAGTGCGTGCCCTGGTTGAATTGGAAGGCACAAGGACAGCTGTCAAGTTACTTTCAGCTCGCTCGGGAAAGGCATTCATTCTTTTTTTAAAATATCATCTTTATTTAGGTTTTATAACATATTTACAGACATGTCATCCAGTCCAGCGAGAATAACTTCATGCAGATATACATTAAGAGTTTCAGTGTGGGTATAATACTTCAAGATAAAAAAAAAAAAAAAAAGTTAAAAGTCCAAGTTAAGCATAGTTCCTAGGGGAAGGTAGTTCATAAGCAGTTCTTCCTGGCCTTCTGGTAAAAAGGTGAGGTTTAAGGTCTCCCAGACCCTTGGTAGCTTCAGGTTCCTCTTAAGACAAAGAAACCAAAATAACCTCTTAGAAGAGATCCTAGGCGCCCAGTTCTGTATGACTCGGGTACGTGTCCGGGACTATGATGTCTCATACCTGTGCATCAGGAATATCTTGAGGATACTCTCCTCAGTGGCAGACCATGGGCCCCCAAGTCAGCAAAACAACCACCCTCTTCACCCATGGGCCACATGCGAAGGGGTCTCCCACCCGTCACCACACCCCCACTTACGGCACAAAACAGGCCCACCTGGTGGTAAACTTTCCTTTTTGGTTATTTAAGCTGTTATTTTTTTCTGTAGTGTAGATTTGTCTAGTAATACTCCACCAGTCTTGTATCGTGGGTATCTTGGGTGTCAACCACTGCTTTGTGATGGACTTCTTTGCTGCCGTAAGGAGAAGGCATTCTTTAGAAACATAGAATTTGACGGCAGATAAGGACCGCTTGGCCCACCCAGTCTGCCCATTTCCCTACCTGACGGATAAGCTGCAGATTCTAGTTAATCAACAGCTTACTTCCTCCTGCCCCCCCACTAGAATTGCCTTATGCCTGTCCCATGCATTCTTGAATTCTCCCACTGTTCCTGACTCCACAACCTCCTCAGGAAGGCTGTTCCATGCATCCGCAACTCTGTGAAAAAATACTTTCTAACATTACCTCTGAGCCGTCCCCCTGCTATCTTCAAATTGTGCCCCCTTGTTCTTGCACATCTGTTCTTCTGAAAGATACTACCCTCTTGTACCCTGTTAATTCCCTTGAGATACTTGAAAGTTTCTATCATGTCCCCCCTCTCCCTTCTTTCCTCAAGGGTATACATATTAAGCTGCTTTAGTGTCTCCTCGTATGTCTTCTGGTGCAGACCTTGCACCATTTTGGTTGCCCTCCTCTGAACAGCCTCCACTGTGTCTGTCTTTGCGGAGATGGGGTCTCCAGAATTGCACACAGTACTACAGATGGGGTCTCACTGTCTGTAGAGAGGGATAACAACTTCCTGTTTTCTACTGTTGATGCCTCTCCGTGACTTGGAGTGAGTTATTGTGCCTGTAAAATTGAAAATGTTGTGTTTTTTTTTAAAGGAAAAATATTTTTGTCGTTAGTTTGTTGGGGCTGCCAGTATAGCCTAGTGGTTAGAGTAATGAGCTGTGAATGAGCTTGGTACATCCAGCAGACAGGTGTGATTCCCACAATCACCACTTACATACTGTGCGACTCTGAGCAAGTCACTTAACCTCCCCAGTGCTCCCAGGTCACCTCTGAAGACAGGCACGTGTGCTTAGTGGGCCTTACCTGGTTACTAAAGACTAAAATAAATAAAATGTTACTAGGCAGGATATGTGAGTTTCGTAACAAAGGCAGAGTGCTTTTGAATGAAAGTGGGACATGGCGTTAATTTTGAAGAAATCTGTGCTCTGTTGGTTTTTGTGTTTGAAAACTAGAAAAGTGTTTTTTTAATGAAAAAAGGTTTTTTTATACTTTATTTGTACATCAGAATACCTTTGAGCTGTGTGCTCATTTACAAAGGTTCCACGTCAAATGTTGTAACACAGATTTGTATACAGGCAGCTCAGGGGAGCATTTGTCCGAGCAATATTAAAACAAATGTACAATACATGATTTTAACAAATCAGCAGATTACAATATATACCATTAGGTTAGGTAGGAGGAGGAGGGACGGTGGAAGAGGGAGACAGGATAGAAGGGGGCTAAGGACTGGGTAGGAGGGGATGTGTAGAACATGTCGGTCAGGATGAGGTTAGGTGTTAGGATAGGCATCTGCAAGTGGATTCTAGGCTGAGTTCCTTTTTGAGTGCTCTCTGAACAGTGACATTTTAGGTAGCTCAGAGGTGGAGGTAGGAAGGTTATTTAGTCAGTGTGCAGCTCGGCAGGCAAAAGCTCGTTGGCCTGGTTGGTTCTACATTTGGGGACTATCGGCGCTTGTCTTGCCATTCTCCTGGTGGTATACTGGTTGTGAACTGAGCGGAAGAGTGAGGCCACAGCAGGAGGAGCAAGGCCACTGAGTGCTTTTTTGACCATCAAGGTACTCTGATACTTATGCGTTCCTGCAGCGGAAGCCGGCCCATGAGGGAATATAAGGTACAGCAGTGTGATTAGAAATTTAGATAGGTGGTTGTACGGTAGATTAGGGCAGGGTAGTTTTGAACAGTTCTTGTAACAGAAATTAAATGAATGGTGACGGGATGTGTTTAGACCAGTGAAGTTGCTATGATTCTGAAGGATTCTGAACTGCAGTTTACAAGTGTAGTTGTATAATGTGTGTACTGATGAATAGCAAGATAAAAAGTGCTATCTTACTAACATACTAAAAAGCCAGCAGAATAGGCCAAATGGTCTGTCTTGTCTGCTGGAAAGCCAGCAACCTAGTGGCTGCTTGCCTCACCACCCCCCCCCAAGCCCCCAAGAGGGTCTTCTCTAGGTTCAGTTTCCCCTTGTACCTATCCCATCCCTTCTTGAAGCACTCCACTGTACCGTCCTCCACCAGCCTCCCGGGCAGCGCATTCCATGGTTCCACCACCATCTCAGTGAAAAAATGCCCCCTTCGCTCCCCCCTGTAATTTCCCCCCTTCAGCTTCCACTCATGGCCCCTGGTTGCCTAAAAAACTTCTTGGTTCCACTCCTGGTTATTCCCTTTACATACTTGAAAAACCCCTCGTGTCTCCCCTATCCCTCCTCTCCTCCAGTGAGTAAAGCCTAAGCTCTTCCAGTCTCTCCTCATAAGGTCTCCCCTCCATGCCCTAAATCATCGTGGTTGCTCTCCTCTGGACCATCTCCAGCAGTGCTATGCCTTTCTTCAGATGGGGTCTCCAGAACTGTACACAGTACTAGAGCTGCGGCTTGACCAAAGCATTATATAGGGGGAGGGTCACCTCCCTCCTTCTGGATGCAATTCCCCTGGCTTTGCAACCCAATATTCTGTTTGCTTTGGGCTGCTGTTCTTCTACAGTTTTCAGAGGTATTCATTTTGACGTCTACCACCACCCCCAAATGCCTTTCTTCCAGTGTGACACCCCGGGTGTATACATGGCCGGGATTTTTGCCCCCCAGATGAAGTAATTTACATTTCCCAGCATTAAATTTCAGCCCTCACCTCCTTGATCACCCCTCCAGGGTATCCAGGTCCCCCTGAACTGTCTCCCTCGCTACTTCAGAATCCACCAGTGCTCCCAGTTTTGAATCATCCACAGAGAGACTCAACCTAATCCTAACCCCCTCCCTATATCTGAGACGTAGGCGTTAAACAAGAGTGACCCCAATACTGAACCTTGAGGAACCCCACTGATTACCTTCCTGTGGGAGGAAGGTATCCCACCCCCCATTACCTTCTGTAAATGCCCCGAAAGCCAATTTTCAACCCAATTTAGCTCCCGTCTTCCCACATCCATTTTTGCTGTCAGTCCATTATGTGGTGCTGAATCAAACGCCTTGCTGAAATCTAGGTATAGGACATCCACCGGCCTGTGTCTATCCAAGGCCCCCGTCACCCAGTCATAAAACTCTACGAGGTTGGTCAGACATGATCTCCCCGGGACGAAGCTATACTGTTTCTCATCCAGGTGTCTTAACCTTTCCAACTGCCTCCCAAGCCTCTCCTTGATAAAGCCCTCCATTACTTTGCCCACCACAGACATTAGACTGACAAGCCTGTAATTCCCCATCTCCTCCCTAGACCCCCTTCCTTTATATATAGGCACCACATAAGCCACTCTCCAGTCCTGTGGCACCCATCCTGACTGCAGCCAGTGGAGCTGCCATCACCTCTGCCAGTTCCTTTATAACCCTCGGATGTAGTCCATCCGGCTCTGGCGCCTTATCAGTGTTTAGTTTCCGAAGGGCCTCCCTCACCCATCCACTGTGATTTCTCTTCCCCCCACCCAATCCACTCCCTCATGCAACCTTCCTACTACTCCTTGGTCTGGCCCAGCCTGTACCCTAGCCTCTTTCCATCCTCTGGTCTCAGACTGAGACTGACCTCTCACTTTTGCTGGTTCCTCATCTCTCCCATCAGGCTGTAAGGATCCTTTGTCACCCTCTGCAAAGATTGAGACAAAGTACTCGTTTAGCACCTCTGCCTGTTCCCCTGCTTCCTGAGCCTATCCCCCACAATCTTAATCCTGTTGATCTGTGTCCTCTCTTTTCTCATAGTATCTATAGATCCCCGGATATCCCTAGCCAGGTTTTTCTCCGTCCTTGCCTTGGTGCCCTTCACCACACTGGTGACCTTCCTGGCCAATAGTTCATAGTCCCCTTCCTCGCTCCTTATCCCCCCTGTGCGTAGGCAGCCTTTTTATCCCTCACCACTTCCTGCACCTCTCTGGTTCCATGTTTACACCTTACTTTAGTATAGGACCTAGTAGCCTCTTGCACCCTTTCTTTAATGGTCTCCCACAAGCTTCCAGCATCCATATCTGGCCTAATCATGTCCAACCTCTCCCTTAAAATCCTACCCATACCCACGTAATCTGCTCCCCTGAATTCAACCACTGCTGTATGGTGCGGTCCCCCGGTACAGCAGGAACTAAATCGTGGCATGGTCACCACCCGCCAGTGGACTACACACCTCCAGGCCCCTTATTTGTTCACTGTCCGCTAGGACAACGTCCAATATCCTCCCCTCTCTAGTAGGTTCCCCCACCTGTTGGGCCAGGAAGGCATCCTGAAAGACATCAGTCAGTCTCTGTTCCCTGGTTACAGAGGATGTCATAGCGTCCCAGTCCACCCCCAGCATATTAAGATCACCTATGACCACCACGCTACCCTTTCCAAGGTCACAGTAAACCTTAGTGTTCTCAACCAACTTATCCTCCAGAGCCTCCTCTATTGCAGGGGGCCTGTATACCACCCATCTTCAATTTCTTCCCTTCCCTCATTTGTAGGGTTACCCAGATCGCCTCCACCCCCAGCCTCCTCCTCCTCCACTAACCATTATGTAATTTCTGACTATCAACACAACCCCTCCCCCACTCCCTTTCTTTCCTGAATATCTTGTAGCCCTCTAAATTTAGGTCCCAATCATTTCTCTGAGTGGCCCATGTCTCTGTAATTGCTGCCACATCATCTTTTCCCTCAACCAACATAGCTTGAAGTTCAGGCATTTTATTGCTCATACTCCTGGCATTGATCAGGACTGTCCTCCACTCAGACTTCTCCCCTCTCTAGTCCCCCCAACCCCGCGCAGTCCCTTTTCTGCCCAATTTTCCTAGAATTTTCAACATAATCCCTCCCAATCCTCACGTGCCCTAGACCTGTACCTATGAACAGTCCCCCTGGGGTCTTTTTATTATTTGACCCCCCTTTACAAATTTAAACCCCCACGTCTCGCCTATAAATCCAGCAAGTTTTAATTTCAAGATCTCCCTCTCCTCCATGTTGAGGTGTAACGTATCCCTGGCATATAGCCACTTATCCTCCCAAGTATCTCCTCAGTCTCCTGCCAGCCCATACCCCTCTGCCCTGCACCAGTCCCTGAGCCACTTGTTTACATATCTAAGTTTTAGCTTGGTCTCACCGGTTTCCCTTGGTACCGGCAGAATCTTGGAGAAAGAAATTGTGCTTCCTATAGAGTGACAAACCCTTGCCAGCTCCCGGAATCTAGCCTGTATCTCTCGCTCGCTATTGCCTTCCAAATCATTTGTCCCCAAATGTACTAGGAAGTCTGGAGATCCCCCACAATCCAATGCCAACGAGTATAGGTGGAATTTGACCTTGTGTAGGGATAGACCTGGTATACATTTAGCCTTGACAGGGCTGCTTTTATTCTCCCCTTCCCCCTCCCAGTTTATACCCCTAGTCATGGCATACCCCAGCAATATCATCTTCACCTCACCCCCCACTTTATTAGCCCTCTTTATTCCTTTCAGACTCCTCCTTCTATCATTGGACCCTTGTTTGCTCCTACTTCTCCCATCAACCTGAGGGTCTTTGTTAGCCCGTTTAGTACCATCCAGGCTCTTTCTTCTGTCAACGACCCCTTGCTTGTTTCCCCCCCTTAATCATCCAGGGGGTCACCCTCATATGCGAGCCCCACCATACTCCTCCTACCTGCAACTGCCAGTTTACTCCTCGCCCCCCCCCCCAAACTCCTGGGTGGCCAGAGTTCGCCCACCCAGGTCCATCCCCATCTCCCTTTTTGAGCTATAATTCTCCAATCCCCCACCCGAGTAACCTCCCACTGCTTCCCCCTCCTTCTTTGGACCTGCACCTCCCACCTCATCTGCTGTATTTCTCCCTACCCTATTCTCCACCTCACCTAGTGATACATGTCTGGAATCTGAGCTGACTAGAGAACTCTCTACCGCCCCCTCCTCATTGATTGAATGAATTCACCAATCTGGTCACCGGCCTGTCCCCAGTCCTACCTCCTTCCGCCCTGTACTCCCTCAGTGCCCCCCCATCTGTCACATTTCCTGCAACCCTAGGCTCATGCCCCCCCGTCCTTTTCTTTGGTTCAGGCTCCCTCCTCTGTTACCCACCCCTCTCTGCCTACTGACCCTGTCTGTCCACTTGTATCCCCCCATCTTCCTCCACTTCATTTCCTGGGCATAGTATGGTGAAACGGTTTGTAAGCTTGATGCTCACCCCCGTTTGCTCACTCCTAACTCCTGCTTCCTCATCTGCCCCCACTGCGCTTCCCCCTCTTTACGGCATGCTTCCTGTATATTGCTTGTCCCGCCTCCTACACCTCCAGAGTAGCCATATGATCCACTTAACCTCTGTGATAAATCCTTATTGCCATGTCCACTAGTCTCCTGAGGTACGCCAATTTGTCGTTGACCCCCCACACCTCCAGAGTAGCTATATGATCCACCCAACCTCTGGGATAAATTCTTTCTGCCTTGTCCACTAGTCCCCTGAGGTATGCCAATTAGACGTTGACCACATCTACTCACACTTGATCCGTACCCCACTTTATCTCCCCATCCCTCACCTTTCCAGCTGCCTTCTGATCCCTCTGATCTCTTCCCTAAAACCCTCCAGTTGAAAACACACTGGGCACCCTTCGAACCTCCATGCCCAGTTTAATATTATGGCTGTCCCACACCCCGTACACCCAGCCACCCTTCCAAAAATACCCGATCTGGTTTCCACCAAGCCCCACCTCATGTTGGATGCAAACAATATGAACCCCACACGCAATACCCAGCAACACAATATGTTAAACTTATGCCCTTCCCCCTCAGTCCTGCAACAAAGCCAAGCTACTTGTTGCTCAGTCCAGTCAATCACACCGTGCCCTCCCCCAAGGATCCACCCCCCACAGACCATTTACTAGAGGTTGGGGCTGGGGTGGGTGGTGTGGGACAAAATTACAGCTCCTTCCTGAGTGAGGTGGCTGAGCCAGACTTATGCAGCCCAGCCGCTGTTTGAATTTGGCGCCCTCTCTCCTGATTGGTTCACCAGCACAGAAGCTCCCTCAAACCCTGGCCCACTGCCGACGCAGCCCCGATGCCAGCTCCTCTGACCCTGACCCGCTGCCGACTGCAGCCACCGGGAAGTCTGATCCGGTGCCCCGGTGCTTTCTTCAGCTGCCTACGCAGCCCCAATGCCTCCCTCCTCAATACTGCTGCCGATGCAGCTCCGGCACCTCCCAGGCCCCCGGTACAATTCACCGGCACCGATGCAGCCAGCAGCCTCCACTCCTCACTACCAAACAATGATATAACATAGTGAGACACATGAAGTTGGTCGCTGAACATGCCCAGAAATTTATCTCCCTCTCTTTGGCCACGCTGAGCATAACCAGAAATTTATTCCGACATGCAACATGCCATATAGCTTTTGATTTAGTCTAAGGGTGGTCTTCTCTAATGCTGAGCCATTGAACAGAGGGGCACAGTTTTAAGTCAGTAAGTAAAACTTTATACGTTAGCCAATCCCGGAGGCTCTGGGTGCCTTACAAGTGATTTAAAAGCAGGGTTAAACAGACAACATACAAATACATAATAAATTAATAATAAATTATCAGATTAAAATCAGCATAAAATTTCTAAATAAGCTTTTTTTAAAAAGTTGCCTTCAGGCACCTTTTAAATGCCTCCGCTGAAGGGGCTTCCCTCAGATTTTAGGAGTGAGTTTTAGAGGACTGGGCCGGCCACCCCGAAATAAACAGTCAGCAGAGGTTTTCAGTCTGGTCCTCGGAACTGCTAAGAGGCCCTCGGTGGAGGAATGGAGGGAGTGTACTGGGATGGCAGGTGTAAGGAGGTTAGGTTGTACTTTTTCCCCTTTTGTAACTTTTTACTATTTCTATCACAACCACCTTATCACCTGTTTTATAAATTGAATATGACATGGGCGGACATAAGATATCATTTTTGTCTTCATTGGAGGGTGTTAGTCTATTGCTATCTCATATTTATGCAATAGGTGTGGACTCTGTAAGCTCCTGATAGACGTTTATTAGAACTATATGAATAAATTTGTGATGTCAGTACTATACAGATAAACTTGAGGACCACAAATGTATCTGTGTAGTACTGTCGTCATCGGTAGTTTATTCATACAGTACTGTCATCACACAGGCCACTCCCACCACCACTCCCCAGCTGTTTGCTCCTGCTGTTCCTGCACTCCCGAACCGATATTTAAAAAAAACAGTTTCAGCAGACAGTTGCCACCTATTGTATAAATTAAATATGCAATGAGCACAGCTGTTAGATAAAGGATTTATTTTTTTCTTATTCACTGTGAGCGTGTAAAAATAAATCCTTTATCTAATAGCCCACCCCCACTCATCGCATATCCCCTATATATTGCTTTAGTCCCTGGATCAAAGACCAAAACCCCCTCGTAAAGATAAAATATCTTAAGTCGGGCCATGTCAAGTCATGCTGCTGTTTATTTGACTTTGACTCAGCAAAGGGGCTGCTGTTACACAAAAGCAACCAAGGACTTCAAACAACATGAAGTCTTGCTCTATTCTGGCTATATGCAGTTAGCCCCAGCACTTGAACTGCTCCGGGGAAGAAAGGGTTAACTCTATGCCAAGGCATAAAATGTTGAGCTAGAGCTTTGTTTTCAAACCTCTGTCCCAGGTACTCCTCAGTGTAACTGTCAGATTCTTTACTCCGCCTAACTGAGAAGTCGCTCCAGAGATTCTGTCCTTCACCTCGGTTAGGTTTAAGTAAAAAAAAAAATCGGTCAGTTTGTCAACTGTTTACTTATTTTTTCTGTATTCGTATCTCTGTCCTCAGTACAGTAAGTGTTTAGTAGGTAGTTTAGTGTTTTGTGGTAGAAATTTTTTGTTCAGTTTCATCCCAGTCGGTCTGGTTAGGAACCAAAGCAATTCTTTTTTTTCTCTGTGATTTGTATTGTGGTTTCTGGTACCTATCAGATCCTAAAAAAAAGTCCTTGTTTTTTTTTAACCGACCCGTGACACGGTTGGAACCAATAGGTTTGTAGTTGCCTGGCTTAAACGCTGGTAAGGGTAACTTTTTTCCCCTTAGGAATGTCTGAGAAACCAAAAAAGACCGGTCCCACTGGGTTTTAGCAATGCACAGATTGTGGGGTGGCCTTTGCTAAGGCTGATCCACACCTCGTCTGTGTTTACTATGTGGGGTTTGACCACCTTAAAGCTGACTGCCAAATCTGCAAAATCTTTCCCAAAGCCACTTTAGAGAAACGTTTAAGTAGGCTGAAGAAAAGGGAGGCCGAGAAATCCGCTAACCCGGATGGCCAGCCCGGTTTGGTTCAGACTGAACCTGAGGGGGTGCCCACTGACCTGGGCAATACATCCTTGGGCAAAAGGAGAGCCGATTCTACGGAATCGGTTCCTGTCTGAGAAAAGCGCAAGTCAGCCGGTTCGGATCCCATTTCCCATGTTCCAACCGCTGAAGAAAGAGCTAAAGCGATTGTACAATAGCAGTCACTTTGCTCGGTTCCAGCTGACACAGGCTCAAAGACTATTGGTTCGGTTGGATTTTCTGCTTCTGAATATGATCCTGAAGCATTTTATGAGGGCTATTGGGAAGGAGATGAAGATTATGAAGAAGAGGATTATGAAGGCCTAGATGAGCCAGCAGAGCCTGACATCTCACCAGACAGGCCTTCTAATGTGTCTCCTCCCAGTTTTGAGTCCCCCTCACATTTCTTGTTCTATGAGAAAGTGGCCGATACTCTTCAGCTTCCAGTGGAAGAAGCTGAACAGGATCAGGAGGAACCTGACTATGTTGAGATAATGGATGTCCCAGAATCCAAAAGGGTGTCTATCCCTTTGCATAAATCCCTGGGGAAATGGACACAGAAAATTCTTCACTTTCCAACATCCATACCTCCTGTGGATAAAAAGATGGACAGGAGGTATGCCTTGTCAGATCCTGGGACGGAATTCCTTACAAATTATTGTAGCCATGATGGGGGTAGTGCAAGCTGCAGCCTGTGACAAGGCTAACATTCCCCTGGCATCGCACCCCCAAGATGAGAATTCCGGGAAGGTGGATGACATGGCAAAGAAACAGTACTTGGCATCCTCTTTGTGGCTCAGACAATCTAATTACATGGCATATACAGCCAGATACCAGAAGTCTGTGTGGGATATGTGGGAGAGGTGCTGTGTTTTCTTCTACTTTCCCGGCAGCATGGAGCAGGCCAGGGCACCGGATTTTCGGGTAGCAGATCCAGCAGATCGGGGGAGCCATCCCAGCTGCACGGAGCAGGCCAGAGCACTGGAGGAGCACGGCGACAGCCATAGTGTTCTTTCAGCGGCCAATCCAGCCACAGGGAGCAAGGAGTGAGTGCGCCAATTGGGCACAGGGGAGAGGAGCAAATTGGAGGCTGTGGCGGGCAATACGTGTGCTGGGCTGCCTTTATAAGTGGCCCAGCTCATTCTCACTGCGGAGCTGTGTTTTCTTCTACTCTCCCGGCAGCACTGAGCAGGCCAGGGCACCGGATTTTTGGGCAGCAGATTGAGGGAGCCATCACGGCCGCACGGAGTGGGCCAGAGCACCGGATTTTTGGGCAGTAGATCGGGGGAGCCATCCCGGCTGTACGGAGCGGGCCAGGGCACTGGAGGAACGTGGTGGCAGCCAGAGGGTTTTTGTGGCGGCCAGTCCAGCCGCAGGGAGCAAAGAGCGAGTGCGCAATTGGGCGCATAGGAGAGGAGCAAATCAGAGGTTGTGACGGGTAATACATATGCTGGGTTGCCTTTATAAGCAGCCCAGCTTGTATTCTCAGAGGAGCTGTGTTTTCTTCTACTTTCCCGGCAGCACGGAGCGGGCCAGGGCACCGGATTTTCGGGCAGCAGATCGGGGGAGCCATCCCGGCCACAGGGAGCGGGCCAGGGCACCGGATTTTCGGGCAGCAGATCGGGGAGCCATCCCGGCTGCACGGAGCGGGCCATGGCACCGGAAGAGCGCAGCAGCAGCCAGAGGGTTCTTTTGGCGGCCAGTCCAGCCGCAGGGAGCCGGAAGAGAGTGCGCAATCTGGCGCAGAGGAGAGGAGCAAATCGGAGGCTGCGGCGGGGAATACGTATACTGGGCTGCCTTTAAAAGCGGCCTAGCTCATATTCTCACAGAGGAGCTAGTTTTCTTTTCCTTTCCTGGCAGAAGGGAGCGGGCCAGGGCACCGGATTTTCGGGCAGCAGATCGGGGGAGTCATCCCGGCTGCACTGAGTGAGCCAGGGCACCAGATTTTTGTCCCACACCACCCATCCCGGCCCCGACCTCTAAGTGCCCATGGAGGGCGGAGCAAGGAAATCAAGAAGGATCCCATTGGCGGAACACAAACAAGTGGGAAGGAGCTGTGCACTTTTGAACTGGCTGGAGAAGGACTTGGAGGAGGGGAAAAACAGCATGTGGTGTTGAACTTATAGATGGAAAGGGAGGAGGAGGCACCTTACAGTTTAAGCCCAAACAAGGTAAACTGTTTACTGTGTTGTACTACACCTAGAAACGAGGGTACCTGTTTATTGTGGGACTGTATCTAGAGTTAAGGGGGAGACCTGATTAGTGTGGTTCGGGAGTACATGTTGGACTAGTGGGGAACCTGGTGGTTCACCCAAAGAAACCTAATTGAGGGAGGATGGGGTCACACGTCATTGAGGCGGGTGGGGTGCACAGGGTGTGGGGCGGCCATGATACTGGACTGGGCTTGGAAGTTCGGTGGTTGCCCGGTGTGCTACCAGCTAGCACAGTTCAGGGAGGAGGTTGAGGGGATTAGGAGATGGGGGGGAGAGGTGTGTTTGGGGAATAGGGCAGGGGCTCTACCTCGGGGATGCACCAAGCACTAGGGGCAGGGGCATAGAGAAAGGAGTGCAGGAGAGGACTCTGGGGTCGCATGGGGACCCTGACAGAGGGGGCCCAAAAGGAAGACACTACCAAGGTAGCAGGCAGGTAACTGGGGACTCTCACAGAGGGGGGCCAAAAAGGGGACATTCTCAAGGGAGTAGGCAGATGGCTGGGGCTAGACAGAAGGAAGCAGGATGAGGAGGTGAAACGGATCTTAAGCTCAGTAATAGTTTCAGTTCTTTACTTCTGCTTGAGGAGGAGGGGGGAGTTGTAGTCACGACAGGGGTAGGTAGAGATGGACAGGTAGGAGGGGTGCCAGAAAGCAGAAAAATAGGGGGAACTTGGAATGAGGGAAAATGGGGGGAGCAGGGGATCGGAGCAGGTGGAGGAGGGGGTAGAGGGAGGAAAGCGCAAGGAGAAGGATCAGTTGGGAGGAAAAGGCAAGGAGAAAGACCAGAAGTACAAAGAGGACATAGTAAAGGGTGCTGAAGGTTTGGGTCAGAGGGCATGACAGGCAAGGAGGAGCTGAATGGAGACTGGAAGAAAGGGAGGACAAGCCAGGCTAGTTTAGCGGTGGGGGGGACCAGTTGCGAGCAGGGGACGGGGGGTTGGTGGGCACAGAAGGATACTCTGCAGGAGGAGAGGCATAGAAATGGAGGGGAGGAGGTAGCCAGGACAAATTAGGAAGGGGTGGCAGGGGCCACCCAGATAAAGGGAGGAGCAAGGAGCCGGATGGGGGGAGTGGCGTAGAAAGGACGAGGGACATGGAAGGGGGAATGGAGAAAAGGGTGGTGAGGATACTTTTGGGGGATTCCATGATCAGGGGGATCAAATGGGATAGGGAGGGGGATCAGATGGGATAGGGAGGTGGAAGCCTGCCCGTTCAGAACAAAATGCTTCCCTGGACTAACAGTGCCCAAGGCCAGACACGAGGTATATCAGCTGGCAGAGGATTGTGGAGGTTCCCCGGACGTACTGGTTCACTCGGGTTCGAATGACATTGAGGGAGATAGTGAGCTAGAGATCCAGGCGAGGTTCAGGGAGCTAGCCAGGGTTTTGTCATGATATAGGATGCGCAGTTTCCTTCTCGGAAATCGTGCCGGTGCCGAGGGCTAGTGGGGAACACAAGAGGAAGATTAGGGAGATAAACAAGTGGCTCAGGGAGTGGTGTGGGGTCAGAGGGTATGGGTTGATGGGATTGGGGGGAGACCTGGGAGGATAAGGGGCTGTATGTTAGGGATAGGCTTCATCTCAACTTTGAGGGGAAGGAAATCCTTAAGTTGAAAATAGAGGGGTTAGTGGGTGAAAGGTGGGGTTTAAACTTGTGAAGGGAGGGATGGGAGAAGAGGCTACAGAGGGTCCGATAAAGGGAGGGACTCTGCCTCCACCCCTGAGGAGCAGGTGGAATGTGGAAAAGGCAGCCTGGTAAAGGTGCAGACAGGGGATGAAATCCCCCAGGAGCGTGAGCAGGGGAAATGGGAGTATAGGGAAGGGATGAAAGGTAGTCCTGCTAAATGCCAGGAGCTTGGGCAATAAAACGCCTGAGCTTCAGGCGATGCTAGTTGAGGGAGAGGTGAATGTGGCAGCTGTCACTGGGACCTGAACCTGGAGGGTTAAACCATGTTCAGGAAGGACGGTGGGGGGGTGGCAATAATAGTCAAAAACTGCATTGACATGGGAGGAGTGGAGGAGGCGGAAGGAACTGTGGAGGCGATTTGGGTCACTTTGATAACAAGGGGGGCAAGAATAAATGATAGAATCCCGGTTTATATCCGGAGATGGGCCAGATGGGAGCTGTGGAAGGAAGTGAATGTAGCAGAATCACACTTCAGCCACTGTGGAGGCCCTTCTCCCCACTAGCGTTGGAGGAAGAAGGGGCGGGGCTCATCCCCCAATGTATTAATCTGGTCTTGAATTGATAAATGGCTTAAGTGTAGCTGCCGCCCCGTAGAGGGCTATTGGGGAGGAAGGGAGGTGAAAGAGATGTGGGTGCCTTCAAGATAATGAATCGGGATTGCTGGTTTGATCTGTACACCTCCTCTCATCTCCTAACAGCAAATTGACTAATTAGATATGAATACTGGGGGGAGGGGAAAAATATTGTTTATCTCATCTGAACTGCATTAACTTATTGTACAAAAGTAGAAATTGTCTGATCTTCCTGTATCAATTGTACCTGCTGGTTAATAATAAACTTGAATTAAAAAAAAGGGGCAAGAGAGTAAAAATAGGAGTGGTGTACAGACCCCTCCTGCACTGGCGGAGGAACTGGAGGAGAGTCTGGTGGCAGATGTGGGGAGACACTGCAGATTGGGTAGGGGAAGGGTGGTGGTGTTGGGGGATTTAAACATGCCAGGAACGGACTGGGGGACTATGACATCCTCGGTGGCCAGGGAAGGGAGGTTGTTGGATGTCTTTCAAGATGTGTTCTTAACCCAGCAGGTGGGGGAACCGACCAGGGAGGAGCGGATACTGGATGTGGTCCTGGCAGACAGTGAACAGATTAGAGACCTGGAGGTAAGGGACCCATTGGCAGGGAGCAACCATGCTACGGTCTGGTTCTTCCTGGACCTAGGAGGGGGTAGAAGCTGCACAAAGACGGAGGTAATTGACTTTAGGGGGCGGACTTCAAAGAAATGGGAAGGATCCTTAAGGAGCATTTGGATGGAATTGGGCCAGACATGGATGCTGACAGTAGTGGGAAATTATCAGGGGTGTGCAGGAAGCTACCAGCACCCATGCAAGAGTAAGACGCAAATGCGGTAGGGCACGAAAACCCTGCTGGTGGACCAGGGAGGTTCAGGAGGCGGTGAGGGGAAAGAAGGTGGCCTGTAGGCATTTCAAGTGCACAAGGAGTGCAAGGGATCGAGGGAGGTACAAGCTGATGGCCAGAAGGGGTACTAGGGAGGAAAGGGCAGCTAAAGCAAGGAAGTAGCAGAATCTGGCCAGGGAAATTAGGAGAGGGAACAAGGGGTTCTATAGATGCATTGGGGAAAAACGAAGGGTGAAGGGGCAGATTAGAAGGATTAAAATAGCGGAGGGATGGGTACAAGACCCCGGGGAGCAGGCTGAGGTACTAAATGAGTACTTCGACTCAGTTTTCACTAAGGAAAATTGGGAGGCTGCCTTATACAGGGGAGGAGACGGTGAAACTGAGGAGAGGGGTACCCTTAATGATCGGGGCGGGGTCTGGGGAGAGGGGGGCATCACTGGCAGCAGGGGGGAAGGCAATGCAGGGGGGCGAGGTAACGGAGGTGGAAATCACGGCAGAGTGAGGGAAGCCCTCAGGTCCCTTAAGATGGAGAAAGCACCGGGGCCAGACAAAATTTATCCCAGAGTGCTGAAGGAACTGGCGGATGTCCTGGCCAAACCCCTGGCTGAGCTTTTCAGCATCTCCCTGAAGACAGGGTGGGTGCCCCAGGACTGGAAGGTGGCGCATATAGTGTCTATCCACAAGGGTGGATCAAGGGAGGTGGCAGGGAACTACAAGCCCGTCAGCCTGACCTCGGTGGTGAGCAAGGTGATGGAGGGCATCGTAAAGGAGAGACTAGGGGGTGATCTGGAAAAGTCGGGGTGCCAGGCTGATAGACAGCATGGTTTTGTCCCAGGGAAATCATGTCAGACAAACCTTGTGGAGTTCTATGATTGGGTGACGAGCGACTTGGACCTGGGTAGACCGGTGGACGTCGTCTTTCTTGACTTCAGCAAGGTGTTTGACTCTGTTCCCCATGGGGGCCTGTTGGATAAGCTGGGGGAAATGGGGGTGGGGAACAAGATGATCAGATGGATAGGGAATTGGCTCCAGGACCGGACCAAGAGGTTCGTGGTTGGTGGGATAGTCTAATCCCCAAGGAGGGTGATTAGTGGGGTCCCTCAGTGATCGGTTCTTGGGCCCCTCCTGTTCAACACCTAGGTCTCGGACATAAGAAATGGTATCAGGAGTGAGATGAGTCTCTTTGTGGATGACTCAAAGCTGGGGGCAGTGGTGGGTGGGGAGGAGGGGAGGGTGTCCCTTCAGAGATCTGGAGGCTCTGGATGGGTGGTCTAGGAAGTGGAAACTGGGGTTCAGTGCATGGAAATGCAAGGTGCTGCACCGGGGAGCCAGATGCTACAAGTCTCAGTGGCTGAGAGGGACCTGGGGGTGGTGGTGGATGTCAAGATGAACAACTCGGAGACTGTAGGAGGGTTGCGGCCAAGGCCAACAGAATGCTGGGATGCATCGCTAGAGGGATCACCTCCAGAAAGAGGGAGGTGATACTACCTTTGTACAGCTGCTTGGTGAGGCTGCATCTTGAGTACTGCGTGCAGTTCTGGAGGCCACACTTAGAGGGACCTTGAACTCCTGGAAAGGGTCCAGAGGAGGGCAACCAAAATTATCTGGGGCTTGGGGGTCAGGACCTATGGGGAGAGGCTCGAGGTGCTAAATATGTACACATTGGAAGAGAGAAGCGATCAGGGGAACATGATAGGGTCTTCAGGTACATGAGGGGGTGAATGGGGAGGCGAAGTCGGGTGTTCAAGGAAGGGGCAAGTAGAGGGCATGGGTGGAAGCTGGGGGTTCAGGGAGAAGGGGAGGTGTTACTTCACTGAGAGGTGGTGGGGCCATGGAATGAGCTGCCCGGGAGCTGGTGGAGGGTTTAAGAGGAGATGGGATAGGTACAGGGGAAGGGTTCTGGAAGGAAAGTCCAGTGCAGCGAGAATATCCAGGACTAGGAAGGGGGGCAGCAAGGTCAGTTCTCAGGGTGTGGGCTAACCAAACGAACAGACGCGAAAGACTGAAAGGTCCATTTCTGCTGGCATTTTAGTATGTTAGTATGATACGGTTCTGGAGCTTGCTAAGAATGCCCCTCCCCAGCTGGCCAAGGAGCTGGAGAAGGTGGCTGTGGATGGTATTGAGGCATCAAAGGTCCAGTTTCATGCTGCTATTGTCTCGAATGGTGTACATTCTAGGGTCATGGCTACATCTGTCTCCATGAGGAGATTTGCTTGGCTCAGGTGTACCAGTTTATCACAAGATACTTGGACCTACAGACAGTTGGTGAGACCCCATCTGGAGTACTGCGTGCAGTTTTGGAGACCTCATCTACGCAAGGACATACAGGATGGAAGCAGTCCAGAGGAGGGCAACTAAAATGGTGCAGGGTCTACATCAGAAACCATATGAAGAGAGACTGAGAGAGCTTAATATGTATACCCTTGATGAAAGGAGGGACGGGGGGACATGATAGAAACTTTTAAGTACCTCAAGGGAATCAACAAAGTCCAGGAGGGTAGCATCTTTCAGAAAAAGAGATGTAAGAACAAGGGGCACAATTTAAAGTTAGAGGGGCGAGCTCAGGGGTAATGTGAGGAAATTCTTTTCACGGAGAGAGTGGTGGACGATGGAACCGCCTTCCTGGAGAGGTTGTGGGGTCTAAAACAGTGGAGGAATTCAAACATGCATGGGACAGACATAAGGCAATTATAGTGGGGGGTTGCAGGAAATAGGCTGTTGGTTAACTAGAATCTGCAGCTTATCCAGTAGGTAGGGAAATGGGCAGACTGGGTGGGCCAAGTGGTCCTTATCTGCCGTCAAAGTCTATGTTTCTATGTAAGGCCATGGATTTTCCTGTCACCAGTAACACTGTTTGGGGAGCAAACGGAAGCTTACTTGAAAAAAGTGGACGAATACAGGACCACCTACAGGAGTGCTGCAGCCAAGGAAAAGCAGGTCACTCCTCAGAGGCAGCAATCTAGGGCTGGCAGGGGCAGACCTTTTTACCAAGCCCAGGCCTCCTCCTCTTTCCAGCAGAGGGGGTTCTTTAGGGGAAGAGGCAGAAGGGGGATGACCAGGACTCCATCCTCTACTCAGTACAAGCCCCCTGCCAAACAGGCACCCTGATGTGTTGGTCAGGGTCGCCTCCCCGGTTCCAGTAGGGGGCAGGCTGGCTCACTATTTCCAGGTCTGGACGTCTGTTACCTCAGACAAATGGATCCTGGAAGTAGTGAGCCAGGGACTTCCTCTCGGCTTCAAAAGGTTCCCAAAAATGAGAGCAAAGTCTTTAAGTCCTCCCTCTCCTGTGGAGACAAAGGCTTTAGAGGCAGAAGTCTCCTCTCTACTGTTCCTGCGAGTAGTAGTGAAGGTACCTCTCAATCACAGGGCAAAAGACAGAGGAGTGGTGACCCATCCTAGATCTACGATACCTACACAAACACATACTGAAGCCAAAGTTCAAAATGGTGACTCTGGGAATAATTCTCCCCTCTCTGAGACCAGGAGACGGGCTAGCCTTTCTGGATCTCAAAGATGCCTATTTCCACATACCTATCAGACAGTCCCACAGAAAGTACCTCTGGTTCGAGTTGCCCTCAGCCACTACCAGTTCAGAGCAGTGCCTTTCGGCCTAACATCTGCTCAAAGGATGTTCACCAAGTGTCTAGCAGTAGTGGTGGCCTTTATCAGGAGACAAGGCATCTTACTGTTTCCTTACCTGGACAACTGGCTCATAGTGGGTCAGTCCTCAGACCAAGTCAGGTCCGATGTAGAGGTCACACAAAAGCTTCTGGACTCCTTAGGATTCATCCTAAATCTAGAAAAGTCTGTTGTGGAACCAGCCCATCTCACATTTATAGGGGTGGAGCTGGACACTGTCCAGGCCAAGGCCTTTCTTCCTCTTTCAAGAGTTAAGTCCCTCATCACCGTAGCTTCCTCTTTTCGTCCTCTAGTGTCTCAGCCAGCCAGAAATTTCTTGCAGTTGCTAGGCCACATGGCAGCTTGCACTACAGTAGTGCAAGGGGCAGGGTTTCAAATGAGAGATTCAGTTTCATCTAAAATCTTTTTGGTCTCATAAAAAAGGCCCCCTCTCCAAGTTAGTTCCAGTGTCTCAAACTCTGGTTCAGGCTCTCCAGTGGTGGTTGGAGGAGGACAAGCTAAGGCAAGGTGTCCCCTTCCTCAGTCAGGCCCCAACAGTGATTTTCACCACAGATGCTTTCCTGCTGGGATGAGGAGCCCATCTGGATCAGCTTACTGCTCAGGGAACATGGTCTCATCAGGAGTCGCTACCTGCACATAAATCTTCTTGAACTCGGGGCTGTCTTTCTAGCACTTCAGAGATTCTCTAACACAATTCAGGGGAAAGTGGTGTAGATCAGGACCGACAACACCACAACCATGTGGTACATCAACAAGTAGGGGGGCACTCGGTCCTCTGCCTTGTGCACCAAAGACATGAAAATATGGTCACTGGCTTATTCCCTGCAGGTTTCCCTGATAGCTGTGCATCTTCCAGGGAAGGACAGTGTACTGGCAGATGCTCTCAGCAGGATTTCCCAAGGTCACCACGATTGGGCCCTGAATCCTCTTAATTCTTCAGATCATTTTCAAAAGTTGGGGCAATCCAGAGTTCTCTTTGCAGCCCCAGACAATTATCAGCTTCCCCTGTTCTGCTGCAGACCCCCTATTTTGGGTTCGGTTCCTCAAGATGCTCTCCTGTTGGATTGGACAAACAGGTTTCTGTGTGCTTTTTCTCTGATGCTCAGAGTTCTGGTCAAGATCAGATCTCAGCCTTGCACTGTGATTCTGGTGGTTCCAGACTGGGCCAGGTAGCCTTGGTACCCCCTGCTATTGTCAATGTCTGTTACAATTCCTCTTCGACTTCCCAGACAGTTCAATCTTCTCACCTCCTTACAGGGGAGGATACTGTATCCCAACCTTCAGACTCAAAGATTGGCTCTTAAGGAGCTAGAATATGCAGGCCTGCATCTTTCCCAGTCAGCCCTGGACATTCTTAAGGCTAGTAGAAAACCTTCCACTAGGAAAACCTACAATTCCAAATGGAAGAGATTTGGTTTTTGGTGTTCTCAGAGGCATATTCAGCCAGATTCAGCTGGCATTGCCACTGCTTTGGACTATTTGGTGCATCTTAACAGTTTAGGCCTCAGGCCTTCCAGTCTCAAGGTGAATTTGGCAGCCATCTCTGCCTTCCTTTCAGCTGGGAAGGACTCTTCCTTAGCCTCCCATCCAGTTTTCAAGAGTTTGGTTCATATCAGTCCACCTTTTAGGGACCCTACTCCTGTTTGGGATCTGAATATGTGCATTGCGCAGCTTATGCAGCCTCCCTTTGAACCATTATCTTCAGCTGAGCTAAAATACTTGACTTGGAAAACTGTGTTCCTGGTAGCCATTACCTCTGCCAGGAGAATCAGTGAGTTACAGGCTTTATCAGTGGAACCTGATTTCATTTCACAGGGATAAGGTGGTCCTTCGAACTAATAGAAAGTTCCTTCCCAAGGTGGTATCAGACTTTCATTTGAACCATTCTGTGTCATTGCCTGTATTTTTCACTGACCATTCTTCCACTGGGGAGAGGAGACTACACAGTCTTGATGTAAAGAGGGCCCTTAGTTATTATACAGAATTCACTAAGACCAATAGAAATGACTATTCACAGCGGTTTCTTACTTATGGAGAAGTGGGAAAAGGTAAACTTGCCACTAAGAGAACTATTGCCAGGTGGACTGTCTCCTCTATCCAGTTCTGCTACTCAAAGTTGGGGAAAGAGCCAACCTCAGGCCTGAGGGCTTACTCCACCAGAGGTGCAGCTGCTTCGGCTGCAGCAGCCAGACATATACCTCTAGTGGAAATCTGTAAAGCAGCCACCTGGAAAACTGTTCTCACATTTACCAGGCATTACTCTCTCGACATCCAGTTAAGACGTGATGCTAGGTTTGGCACAGCAGTACTGCAGAGCTTGTTCCCAAAATAGGTTCTGTAACTCCCTCCTCCAAGGGGGTACTGCTTGGTAGTCTGCATATAGTCAGAATACAGCAAGACTTGATGTTTGAAGAAAACATTACTCACAATAGTAATGTTTCTTCTAATGGAGTCTTGCTGTATTTGACTTCCCTCCCTGCCTCCCCTCCTGGAACTTAGTTGTTTTTGGAATGTAGGTGGGCAGACACAGTGCTGCACCCCAGGGGTGTGCCTGGGTTACCTTTCCTTAGGATAAGGTTTTTTATTGCGATTTTTAAGTTTCACTACCTACTTGAATTCTTTTTGGGGTTCTCGACTTAAGTCTTTTGGACCCTAAAAATTGTTTTACTACCTTTTGGCACAAAATTTTAGAAAAACAATTTCTGTTTATAGTTAGTTAGCATAGTGTTCATAAGAATCTGATGGTCACACTGAGGAGTACCTGGGACAGAGGTTTGAAAACCAAGCTCAGTGTTCAATGCCTTGGCATAGAGTTAACCCTTTCCTCTCCGGAGCAGTTCAAGTGCTGGGGCTAACTGCATATAGTCAGAATACAGAAAGAATCCATTAGAAGAAACATTACTATGGTGAGCAATTTTTTTCTTCACTGTGCTCTTGTTTCTTTGCTGTTCTGTATATAGTACTTTCCCTCCCTCCCAAACCATCCACCGACCAACCAAACCTTGTCCAACTCTAATTTTATAACTGAAGTTAATTGGTGACAAGTGTAGCCTGGGGAGGCAGGGAAGCAGGCTGGGGCATGGGAGCACATTATCCAAGTGATTAATTAGTGAATCCAAATTGGGGCATAGTTTCAGCTGATTTAGTACATAAACTAGTTATTTTATTTGCACTATTTGACAGTACTAACCAGTTTGTGGGATTGTGTATATCATTACTGGATCAGAGGCTCAGCTAATTTACTTAGTTTGCCATCACTAGCAGATTGTTTGAACTGAAAAGGTCTGTGCTTACCTGCATTACCCAACTTTGGGACCTAAGAGCAGGACGTACTAAACAAGGATAACAGGTAGGATGGAGGGACCTAGGAACTGGGGCAGGCAGCAGTCATGGGAGTGGCAGAGAGGTGGTGGATGTTTGGTGGCAGCAGTATAAGAAGGGATGCAGGGAGGGTGGTAGGCTGCAGTAGCTGTGGGGCAGCCATCTTCTTGGGGGTTGTATGGAGAGCAGGAGGTGTATGGTGTGCAGGCAACTTAGGGAGGAGGTTGTATGGCTGAAGGGAGTTGAGAGGGGGTGGGCAGGGTTGAGGGGGAACATCTGGGGCCGGGGTGGCTCCCCCAGATGTCACACCTGGCGAACAGAGGGTAAAGCAAGGAGGGGGGCTAAAGGAGCAGAGTCCGCATATACTCAGGAGCAGATGGGATCAGAGTCAGATAAGTGGAGGGTGGTTAAGAACGGAGAGAATGGGATCAGCGATAGAGCATGGCATGAAGTCACAGGGTGAGGCATCAGGGGAGGCTTGGGACAAGGGGAGGCAGTCTAGGAACAGGTTCTCAGTGCTGGCTGGGGAAGTCATAGAGAAGGTAAGGGAAAGGGGTAATAGTAGTGTGGGGGGGCTAGCAGGGTGCTGGAAGGTAGCATTGGCAAGATAGGTGTTAAGGCAGGAGTAGGGGTAGTGAATTCAAATAGGGGTGAGTAGGAGCAGGTGGGGATGGTATGGGGGAAGGAGTTAGTCCAGGCAGGAGTAGTGGGGGAGGGGATGAAGGCAAGGGTAAAGCAGGGATCAAGTGAGGCGGTAGAGGGGGGCGCAGGAGTGGAAAGAGATTAAGGGTATCGGGACTGTGAGCAGAAGAATGGGAAGGACCAAAGACCAGAGCAGGAAAAAGAAGGGAGGATCATCATTCTGGGGGACTCAATACAGAAGTGTGTAAGATGGGATGGCAAGGGCACCAGGAAAAGCCGCATATCTGTGGAATGTATGCTAGGCATGACAGCAGGAACAGTTGAGCAATTTATTACCAAGTGTGTGGGGAAGGATGGGGAGAAACCTCACATTGTAATGCATCTGGGTACAAACTACCTGGAGGGGAGTAGGGTCGAAGAGGTGCTGCAGAGGTTCAGAGAAGTGGGAAGGATATGCAATAAGGAGGGACATTCAGTTGCTTTCTCTGAGTTTCTCCCTGTACCTAAAGCAAGTACGGCCAGAAAACAAAGAATTGTGGAGTTCAGCGAATGGCTGGGGGAATAGTGTGAGACCATGTGGTACGGACTGGTAGGGGGTGGGGTAGGTCTTGGGAGAACAAGGATCTTTATGCACCAGATAGGCTGCATTTTAGTAAGGAAAGCTCAGGGGTGCTGAAGCAAATGCTGGGGGAGTACATAACATCCAGAATCAATTTAAAAGGGGGTGGAGGGTGAAAGGTTGGGCGACAGACAGTGCCACCAGGCGAGGGAATCAGTTAGGCCCCCCAACTAATCAGGAGGGGAATTCAAAAGGGGGAGGCAATAGAAGAGAGGGGAAGGGAGAATAGGTCAGGGTCATGATGGATGGTGGTTTCCTTGAATGCAAGGACCCTGGTAAACAAGGAAGTAGAGTTGCAGGCACTGATGGCAGAAGGAGAGGTGGACATAGCAGCCATCACTGGGACATGGGTCACTCAATACCAGGACTGGGACCTGGTAATACTAACATGCCAACAGAATAGGCCTAACAGTCTCTCGAGTCTGCTCTATTTTCAGCACCCGCACTGAGGGTCGGTTTTGGTGCCCCCCCACCCTTGGTTACACTGTCCCCAGTCCTAGATGTTCCACCTGTATTGGGCCTCGTCAGATTTACCCTTCCCCTGTACTTGTCCCATCCCCTCTTAAACCCGTCCAATCTCCACCTCTACCAGCTCCCTGGGCAGTGCATTCCATGGCTCCACCACCCTTTCAGTGAAAACATCGCCTTCTCTCCCCTCTGAGCCTGCCCCCTTCCAGCTTACACCCGTGACCTCTTGTTGCCCCACCCTCCTTCCTTTGGAGCACCCTGACTGGGCCTCCTTTATTGATCCCTTTCATGTACTTAAAGACCTCTATCATATCCCCCCCATCCCTCCTCTCCTCCAGGGTGTACATGTCAAGCTCCTTGAGCCTCTCCTCATAGGTCCTCTTCTCCAGGCCCCAGATCATTTTGGTTGCCCTCGTTGGACCCTCTCTAGGAGTGTAATGTCCCTCTTTAAATGTGGTCTCCAAAACTGTACACAATACTTGAAGTGTGACCTGACCATGCAGTTATATAGTGGATGGATCACTTCTGCCTTTCTGGAGGTAATCCCCCTGGCGATGCATCCCAGCATCCTATTTGCCCTTGCCGCTGCCCTCCTACAGGTCTCAGAGTTGTTCATTTTGACATCTACCACTACCTCCAGGTCCTTTTCACCCTCCGTGACTTGAATCCTGTCTGTTCCCAGGGTATACCCCTGGCCTGGATTTCTGACTCCTAGGTGCAGAACCTTGCACTTCCCCGCATTGAATTTTAGTTTCCATTTTCCTGACCACCTTTTCAGAGCCTCCAGGTCCTCCTGCAAGGCCACCCTCCCCTCCTCCTCATCCACCACTGCACCCAGCTTTGAGTCATCTGCAAAGAGACTCGTCTCACTCCTGATCCCCCTCCTGATGTCTAAGATATAGGTGTTGAAGTTTGGCAGTTGAAATTCAATGCAAGGAAGTGCAAGATAATGCATATGGGGCACAAAAACCCTGGCACAATATATCAGTTGGGGGGTGAGGATATAGCATGCACCAAGCAGGAAAGGGATCTTGGAGTTATCATCTCTGATGACCTCAAATTAGGGAAACAGTGTGACAAGGCAGCAGGTAAAGCAAATAGGATGCTGGGATGCATAGGCAGGGGCATCACCAGCAGGAAAAGGGAGGTCATAATTCCACTATACAAGACGCTAGTGAGGCCGCACTCTGGAGTACACTGTGCAGTTCTGGAGACCTTATCTACGTAAGGACATAGACAGGGTAGAGAAGGTTCAGAGGAGGGCAACAAAGATGGTGCATGGATTGCATCACAAGTCCTATGAGGACAGGTTGAAGGCACTGAACATGTACTGCCTGGAGGAGAGGAGGGAGAGAGGGGATATGATGGAGACATACAAGTATCTTACAGGGAGGAACAGGCTGCAGGAATGCACTATTTTTAAGCGAAAAATATGTTCCAGGACTAGAGGGCATGGGATGAAGTTGGAGGGAGGACGATTCAGAGGAAACGTGAGGAAGAATTTCTTCACAGAACGGGTGGTGGACAAGTGGAACACCCTGCCAGAGGAAGTGGTGGGGGCTGAAACAATCACGGGATTTAAGAATGCATGGGATAGACATAAAGGAATTCTGGAGGTCAGGGGTAAGGGGCAACAGACTTCCTGGAAAACATAAACTGAACTTACAAACTTAAATGGGCAGACTGGGTGGGCCATAGGCCCTTATCTGCCGACACTGTCTATGTATCTATGTATCCCCACTAGTAACCCACCTTGGGGATGAGGCTAACCCTCCAACCACCACCTTTTGAGTATACTCAGAGAGCCAATTTCCTATCCATCTTAACAACTGTCTCCCTACCCCCATTTCCTTCAGTTTAGCTAGCAGGCCACTGTGGGGTACCGAGTCAAACACCTTGCTAAAGTCCAGAAAGAGGACGTCCACTGGCCTACCCTGGGCCAGGGCCGTCGTCATCCAGTCATAGAACTCTACAAGGTTTGTCTGGCACGATCTTCCCATGACAAAGCCATGCTGCCTATCGTCCAAGTACCCAGTTTGCTCCAGTAACCTCTGTAGCCTTTCTTTGACAATACTCTCCATCACCTTGCCGACTACCGATGCCAGGCTAATGGGCCTGTAATTTCCTGCCTCCTCTCTTAATCCCCCCACTTGTGGATCGGCATGACATGGGCCACCCTCCAGTCTTGGGGCACCCATCCAGTCCTCGAGAGATGTTGACAAGCTCCGCTAGAGGGACTACCAGGACATCCGCCAGTTCCCTCAGCACCCTGGGATGTATCTCATCTGGCCCAGGCGCTTCTCCATCTGAAGAGACCTGAGGGCTTCCCTTACACTCTCGACTGGGATTTCAGCCTCCACGTCCTCCCCTTTTCACCCTGCACTGGTGAGCCCCCACCTGTCTGTGGTGGCCACTCCCTTTCCCCAGACCCATCAGGGCCCCTAGTCTCCACCGGTCCCACCCCTTCCTCTGGTTTGCCCCCGTTTCCCTCGCAAGACATAGCCCCTCCACCCTCCCCCGGTAAAACTGAGGCAAAGTACTAATTTAGGACTTATGCCTGTTCCCCCGCCTGCTGTGCCCAACCATCCCCTATCCTTATCTTGCTGATCCCTGGGTGCAGACTGTACCATAGGGACAGAGAAAAAGAGAATAGGGGGAGGGTGGCTATTTATGTAAGGGAAGGGATATGTGCAACAGGGAAGAAGGGGAGGAGGGCAGGGCTGAAGCCTTATGCGTACAGCTCCAGAACTCAAAAGACAGGAGAATTAGATTTGGGGTAGTGTACAGCCCACCCTCTCAAAATGAGGAAGTTGACAGGGAGTTGGGGAGCACATGAGGTATAGTGGTAAGGGCAATGCTGTGATAGTAGGGGATTTGATTCTGCCAGAGGTAGATTGGAGCACCTCAGCTACCGTGAGTGCCTGGGAACAGGTCCTCCTGGAGACCTTCCAGGATGGCTTCCTAACGCAGACTGCAATAATTAAGCAGGGATTGAAACATACTGGGCCTTATGTTGCGGACAAGGAACATATCCAGGACGTAGGGGTGGAAGACCCCCTGGTAGGAAGCGACCACTGCACCGTGTGATTCTTCCTCAATCTAGATAAGGAGGTGGCCAGAACCAAGACAAAGGTAGTGGACTTCAAAAGAGCAGATTTTGGCAGGATGGTAGGTATACTGGAAGGACACCTCACCACCATCCGCCCAGACATGGAATCCGACCAGAAATGGGCCATCATCCTGCTGAGTCTGGCAGAGGCCACTAACTCATGTACAAAGATCCAACGTAAGAAGGCTAGGTCCAAAAAAACGAGCTGGTTGAGCAGGGAGGTAGTAGAGAGGGTGAGGGAGAAAAGAACTGCCTTCAGAAGCTGTAAGAGATCCAAAAGAGAGTAGGACATAGAGGATTATGTGAGGAAGTCCAGAGAGGGGAGTAGAGTAGTCAGGGCCGCCAAGACTTCAAGGGAGCTAAAACTGGCACAGGGGATCAGAGAAGGGAAAAATGATTCTAGGAGCGTGAATATGTTGTTCATCCACACTGTCTGGCATTGTCCCTTTCCCCTTTAAATCTTGCCGGAAGTCTTCAAGCTGGCTCCTCCCACCCACCCGGGTGGTAAATACCTCGGCTCCGCCCCATGATGCCAGATCTTCCTTTCCACTGGAAGTTGCAGGTCCCCTCGTGCTACTTTGCAAGTACCATAGGCCCTGGAGTCAAAGCGACGTTTTTCGCCGCACTTACTCGCTTTAAAACTGGTCAGAGTTCAAGATTCGGATCCGAAGGCTTCGGATATGGAGGACAAGTCGTCCCCTGGGTTTCGCCGGTGTCCTTGTGGACAAAAAATGTCTCGCACCGACCCCCACCTCTCGTGCATCTTCTGCCTAGGCGCCGTGCATAATAATTTGGCTTGCACCATCTTTTCGGCCTTCCATCCCACCGTTCTGGAGGACATAGTAGCATTAAGTTGGGGAGACCGAGCTTACTCAATCACCGGTGGAATCGAAGGAGGCCAGGTGGGCAGTTTCACGGTTATGGATCTGCCAGTAGCTCGAGCAGATGGCGCCCTTCAAGAGAAGCTACCCAAGCTTTGGCCAACTGAAGCTGCTTCGCGCCGCTCAACCTGGGCTCCACCTTCACGGGATCCTTCCGGGAGTTGTGCCAGTCTCTCCCTACTAAGGGTGAGGCGCCTTCGGGCTCGTACTCCTCCTGATCCAAGAACAAGGATAAGGATCCAAAATCATCATCTTCTACCTGAAGAAGACGTTCCTGGGACCAAGAGCGGTCCGACACTCAGGAGCAGGCGGTCTCGGCCACGATCAAGATAACTTCCTCAGCTGCGGCTTTTCGGACCTTCAAATCAGGCAGAGCACCGAAGCCGAGGATCTGACAGAACCGGCGAGATTTCTCCACGACCCGATCAAGCCGTTGTCGTCCGATGCCTGTCGACGACTCTTTGGAGAGGACTCCCATTCTCTCCTTCCCTGACGAGGAGACCCGTCCTTTGGGCATCCCGATCGAGGGACAAGAGCCGGAACCTCGGTTTTCACCGAATCCAGCTTCTCCCGACCGACAGAGCTGACTCTGTCGGTCTCGATCGAGGAGTAGGACCCCGTCAGTTGGTAAACCGAGAAAGGGTCACAAACACTCCCGGAAGAGGCGCCGCCACCATTCCTCATCCTCCTCGGACAAGGAGAGACTTAGACGGAAACTCATTCGACGTTATGAGGACCTCATTTGGCAGCAACTTCTTTTGACGGATCAAAAGCAGTCTGCTCCGGCTGTACCGGCCAATACTTGGTCCCAGCCTCTTCGGCCGACACCGACTCCCTCTGTCCCGAGGACTCCGGTTTTCCCTCCGGTGGGACCGGTGCGTATTTCGGCTTTGCCTGTTATGGGCTTCCCACCAATTTTGGTGGAACCACCACCCAAACAGCCTCAGGGAGGAGCTTCCTCTAAGGAGGATCGACCAACTGCGGGCTTGCCCCATAGGTTGTCCATTACGGTCACTCCTGATCGCCCTAGGCGCATTGAGGGGGACCTAGTTGGGAGACCGTTGTATCCAGATTCCTCTGATTCGGATACTACTGGCCTTCACTCACATGATGAGCTGTCAGTGACAGGCCTGGAGGAAGGCCCTTCTTCCTTCCAGGGCATCCTTCGACTCATTTCGGAGTCCACAGGTATGCCGTTGCAGCCCATACAAAAGAAGGCGGAATATCCTCTCTCAGATATTCTCAAGAGGGGGGGATACCCCGACGGAGGCCTTCCCAGTGGCCGAAGCCATAGTTGGCCCAGCACTGGAACTTTGGCAGCGTCCTGCCTCTTGCCCGGCTCCTTCCGCCCACATGACCTGCAAGTACACGGTGCCCATGGAGTCCTTGGCAGGCTTCACTGAGCATCCCTCAGCCGAGAGCCTTGTGACTGCCTCAGTGTTTGGGTGCATGGGCAGCTCTGTGGATACTGACCGTCCTCCGGACAAGGAGTCCAAAAATATGGACCACTCTGCCCGGAAGGTTTACGCGGCATCATCCCTAGGCCTTCGTCAGGCTAGCTCAGCAGTGATCATGCTACACTTCTCTCAAGCTCTTCTGGGGTCACTTGATGAAGTCCTCCCTCATCTCCCAGCAGACATGCAGACCACGGTCAAGCAGGTCCGGGACCAGGGCCGTGCTGTTGCTAAACAACAGCTTCAGACGGCTCTGGACATTGGTGATTCCTGTGCCTGTTCACTTGCTGCCGCGGTAGCCACTCACCGCAGGGCTTGGCTGAGGTTATCCTCCTTTCCCGCGGATACTCTGCATAAGCTAGCTGATGTGCCCTTCCTTGGCACCGACCTCTTCGGTCCGGGAGTGGCAGGTCATCTACAGTGCATTGAGCAGTCTAATGCCACCTTAGATGCCACCTCTACTAAGGGTTCTTCAGGCAAGAACCAGCAGAAGCGCAAGAAGTCCTTTTGGCATTCTTCCCCTGTGGTTAGACGGCCCTCCTTCCAGGGAGGTCAGCAACAGCAACAGGCTCCAGCTTGGTGTCCTAGGCCCAAGCAAGGTCCCCAACAGCCCCGCAAAGGAGGCCGAGGTGCTGGTCCAGGTGCCTCCTCCTCCTCCAAGCCTGCACAGTGACGGGTCGGGGGTGGCCTCCCCTATACCCGTTACGCCAGGTCTGGGTCCTCCTGTGGGGGCTGGCTCCGCCACTTTCTTTCTGCCTGGTCCGGTATCACTTCGGACAGTTGGGTTTTGGAAGTGGTCGGGCAGGGACTGCCTCTAGAGTTCGAGCAGTACCCCCCCAGCCGGGCCCTGTGCCCCACGGGAGGAAAGGATCTCAGCTGACGCTCAGTTGGCCCCTTCGGGACGACATTGCTCAGCCCCTCCACAAGGAGGCGGTAGCTCCAGTGCCGGATCCTCCTTCAGACCCAGGCTTCATCTCCCGGTATTTCCTGGTGCCCAAGCGGATGGGGGTTTGGCGCCCCATCCTAGATCTCCACTACCTGAATTGATATCTTGGGTCTCGCACCTTCCGGATGGTAACTCTGAACCAGATCATACCATCCCTGGAGCGAAACATGTGGTTCTGTTCACTGGATCTTCAGGACGCGTTCTACCACGTCCCAATCCGGCCCATCCCATCAGTGGTTCCTCCACCAGGGCTTTAAGGACCCTGTACGAGTTCAGAGCCATGCCGCTCGCCTGTTATCGGCCCCACAGGTCTTCACCAAATGCACCGCAGTGGTGGCAGCCCATCCACGCGCTGAGGTTCAGATTACCCTATTTAGATGATTGGTTTGGCGGTTCCTCCTTACAGGAGGTGGAGAGGTCCAGGGACCTGACCCTCCGAACCTGCTCCCACCTGGGCCTCCAAATCAACGAGGCCAAATCGGAACTCGTGCCCTCTCAGGTGATGGGCTTCATCGGGGCAGAGCTTGACTCTCATCAAGCCAGAGCTTGGCTCCCGGCGGACAGGGAGGAGGTTCTTTCCTCCTTTGCCCAATCATTTCTGGTTGGGCACTTGCGCCCTGCCAGGGACTTCCTGCGCCTCCTGGGTTACATGGCGGTGTGCACCTCAGTGATCCGTTGGGCCAGATTGCACATGCGCCCCCTTCAATGGGAGCTGGCCTCCCAGTGGTTTCAGCATCAGGGTCTCTTCGACCAGCTGGTCACTGTCACCAAGAGGATGGGGGACGCATTCCAGTAGTGGACCGTCCCGAGTCATTTGAGGGAAGGGATCCCGTTTGTCCGCCCCGAGCTGATGTTCGTCCTTACGACCGATGCCTCTCTTATGGCCTGGGGAGCCCACATGGGGGACAACAGAGCTCATGGGTTCTGGACCCCCGAGGAGTCCCGATGCCACATCAACCTGTTGGAGCTCAGAGCAGTTAGACTGGCACTGTCGCTTCGCCTCAGCTCGGGGTCAAGTGGTTCAAGTCCAGACGGACAATACCACCACCATGTACTACCTCAACAAACAGGGCGGCATGCACCCCATCTGCTATGCAGGGAGGCGCCCGGATCTGGACCTTCATCAGCCGTTGAGGCGGATCTCCTGCCATCCATGTGGCAGGAGTCTCAATCAACTGGCGGATGCTTTAGCAAGATATGCCAGACATCCCACTGAGTGGTCTCTCCATCCAGAGGTAGCATTATCTGTTCTCCGCTAGCAAACCATTGGTGACCTGTTCGCCTCCAGGGAGAACACCAAGCTCAGGCTGTACCATGCCCGCCTCAGCAGGGCTTGCTGCAGGGGATGCCTTCGAGGTCACGTGGACGCCAGGCCTCCTTACGCCTTCCTCCATTTCCTTTGATCCACAAGGTGTTACTGAAGGTGAGGAGGGACAAGGCGAAGGTGATCCTGGTAGCCCCAGATTAGCCACGCCAGTTCTGGTATCTAGATCTCCTCAGCCTCAGCTGCAGGACCCCGGAGCGGCTTTGTACACGCCCAGACCTGATATCGATGAACCAGGGGAAGGTCTTCCACTCGGACCTTCAATCCCTGTACCTCACAGCCTGGTTCCTGAGTGGCTAGAGTTCCAGGCTCTGGGTCTTTCCAAGGATGTCTACACCGTGGTGGAAGCATCTCGAAAGGAATCTACCAGGAAATGTGATGCCTTCAAATGGAAAAGGTTTTCCATTTGGTGTCAGGGAAAGAGCCTGGACCCCTTATCCTGCTCTGTGGCTAACATTCTAGACTACCTTTGTCCTCTCCAAAGGGGGTCTTCGGTCATCGACCCTTAGGGTGCACCTGGCAGCCATCTCTGCTTACCGGGCGCGGGCCGGTCAGCTAACATTGACACAGGAGACAGTGGTTGGGCGCTTTTTCAAAGGCCTGGATCATATATCCCCTCCGGTGCCTGAACCTACACCTCCATGGGATCTCTTGCTGGTTTTGGCAAAGCTCATGGGCAAGCCATTCGAACCCAAGCGCAAGTATGAGCTCTCACAATTGTCGTGGAAGACTGCCTTCCTGGTGGCTATCACGTCAGCCAGAAGGACAGGGGAGCTCCAGGCGCTTTCGGTGGACTCCCCTTATCTGGTCTTTCACAGGGACAGAGTTGTCCTGCGCCCCCACCCGAAATTCCTTCCGAAGGTGGTGTCAGAGTTTCACCTTAATCAGGTGTTGACTGTGCTGGTTTACTACCCTAACTACACCTCAGACACTGAGTACAGGCTCCATACTCTGGACCTCAGACGTGCTGTCTCCTACTATAAGGAGAGGACGGCGGAAATTCGGGGAGAGGTTCGCCAGCTGTTTGTCACCTACACTGAAGCCGCTTCTGGCAGACCTGCAGCCAAGCAGACTGTCGCAAGATGGATCACATCATGCATAAGTCTGTGTTATGAATTGGCGGGCAAGGAGCTCTCCAGAGGGATAAGAGCTCATTCTACCCACCATACTGCTACTCGGTGGCTGCTTCCAGGGACATCCCTATTAGGAAATCTGTCGGCTGCTACCTGGAAGTCAGCGAACACCTTTATTACCCATTACTACATCGACCTTGAGTCACGACGTGATGCTGGTTTTGGGGCCTCGGTTCTCCAAACTTTTTCCTAAGTAGGAGGTGTGCACCTTGCCTCCCTTCTCCCAGAGAACTGCTAGGAGTCTGCCAGACAGTGTGGATGAAAACATATCACGCTCCTAGAAAAACAAGTTACTCACCTGTGTAGCAGTTCTGAGGTGGTTTATGTTGTTCATCCACACGCACCCCACCGAGCCTCCCGCTTTAGGCACACAACCTGCTTCCAGCGGGCTGGATCTGGCGTCATGGGGCGGAGCTGAGGTATTTACCACCCGGGTGGGTGGGAGGAGCCAGCTTGAAGACTTCTGGCAAGATTTAAAGGGGAAAGGGACAATGCCAGACAGTGTGGATGAACAACATATACCACTCCTAGAACTACTGTTACAGGTGAGTAACCTGTTTTCTTCAGGTACATGAGGGAGAAGAGAAGCTGTAAAGATCAGATTGTCAGGATCAAGAAGGATGGAGGGTGGACAGAAAAGGGGGGCGGAGCAGGCAGAAGCACTCAATGAGTATTTCTGTTCATTGTTTACCGGGGATAGGGATGAGCCTATGCCCCAGGGGAAAGGCGGGGTCTGCATGGGTGGAGGGTGTTGGAGGGCCTTAGGTCCCTGTGGGTGGGTAAGGCGCCAGGGCTGGATGATGTGCATACAAGGGTCCTGAAGGAGTTGGTGGAGGTCCTGGCGGGACCTCTAGCAGACATGTTTAACACCTCCCTGGGGATTGGGTGATGCCCAGGACTGAGGATACATGTGGCCCCTCCGCAGAGGGGCCCACGAACCAGGTAACTACAGACTGGTCAGCCTTACCTCCATCGTGGGGAAGCTAATGGAGACTATCCTTAAAGAGAGGTTGGTGATTTTTCAGGAGGAGAATTGTCTCCTGGATGATAGGCAAAATGGGTTTATCTTGTGCAGATCCTGCCAGGCAAACCTGGTTGATTTTTTTTTTTTTTTTTGACTGGGTTACAAGGACACTCGATAGAGGCCATGTGGTGGATGTCCTGTATCTTGACTTAGTTACTAAAATGCCAGCAGAGGAGGCCTGTTGGTCTTTCGTGTCTGCTCGATAGGCAGCACCCATACTGGGCGCCGATTTTGCTGTGCCCCCCCCCCGTTTCTCTGTCCCCTGTCCAAGATGTTCCTTGTATTGGACTGGCCAGTAAAACCTTCCCCATACCTGTCCCAGCCCTCTTAACCCCCACAGTCTCTGCCTCCACCATTCCCTTAGGCAGTGCATTCCATGGTTCCACCACCCTCTCCGTGAAGTAACACCCTCCAACTTCCACCCATGTCCTCTAGTTGCCACCCTTCTTCCTTTGGAGCACCTCGACAGAGCCACCCTTATTGATCCCTTCATGTACTTGAAGACCTCATCGTGTTACTCTCTCGTCACTGCTCTCTGGAGGTACATGTTGAACTCTCAGTCTCTCCGAGGTCCTTTTCCCCAGGCCCCAGATAATTTTGGTTGCCCTTATTTGTACTCTTCCAGGAGTGCAATGTCCCTCCTTTAGTGCGGTCTCCAAAACTGCACTCAGTTCTTGAGGTGCGGCCTACCAAGCAGTTAAACAGAGGAAGGATCACTTCTGCCCTGTTAGAGGTAGTCCCTCTAGCGATGCAACCCAGCATCCTATTGGCTTTTGCAGCTGCCCTCCTACAAATCAGAGTTGTTCATTCTGTCATCCACCACCACCCCCAGGTCCCTGTCGCCCTCAGACTTGCAGTGTTCCCCCCCCCCCCGTATATCCTTGGCCAGGATTTCTGGCTTCCAGGTGCAGAACCCTGTACTTCCTGCATTGAACCTCAGTTTCCACTTTCTCAACCACCTAGCCAGAGCCTCCAGGTCCTCCTGCAGGGCCACTCTCCCCTCCACCACCACACCTGGGAGGAGGGGAGAAACTGGTTGGATGGGTTAAGAGCTGACTGCTGGACAGACAGCAGAGGGTAGTTGTAGGGGGAGATTTCTCAACTGCCAGAGCTGTGGCCCAGTGATGCTAAGGGTTGAGGTGCTGGATGCCACCCCAGCGACCTGGGTTCGGAAATTAGCTCAGCTGTTTTGGGGGTCTGCAGGGGAGAGGGAGGATCAAGCACCCGGAGGACTGCTCTCCTCTCTCTGGGAGGGATCCATGGTCAGCTTGGCATCTTTGTGGCCCCTGCTGGAGACTGGAGGCACTGCAATGCCTAGGGCAAGCACGCAGGGAAAGACGTCCAGCGGCTGCCTTCCGGACGTGGGTGGGAGCATCCACGTCACTGGCAGGGCGGCATTGCACGTCCTACGTCTGGGGAGTAAAGCAGAAACACTCCAGCACACCGAGGAGGCAGCTAGGGCCTCTGGGACCTCCCTCACATTCCCAGCATCGGACACCCGCTCCGACAACCCACGGCCGACCTCCGGGGAGAGATGGACTCTCTAATCCCAGAAAGACGCTGCCAAGGTAGGAGTGGTGGGTTCTGCCCCGGTGGGTGATCTGGGGCGCTGGGAAGTCTCTCAACAGGGGGGCGGGGGCGCGGTGTGTCTTGGTGGGCAGTAGAAGGGGTCGAGAGTAGAGTGGGCACCTCTGAGAGATGCCTCAATGTGTCTGTGCAGAAAAGAGGTTTTTTTTTTGAGGGGTTGGGCTCCCAGAACTGTAAACAATAGCATCTCACAAGTCTCGGTACTAGGACCGGTGCTATTTAACATTTAAAAAAGCATTAAAGTCTAATTGTCCTATCTCACTCGTTGCTTCTTTTGTCAGTGTCTGGATCATTTCTTTTTGGTTCTGTTTTGTGTGTCAGTTTTTTCCAAGGGGGTTTGAGTGGAGATCAATAGTTTGACAGAGTTCTACATAGAAAATGTACATGAAGTTTCAGTAAAAAAGTATTGTTTTTACTTTCTAATTAATTAATTCATTGCTTACTGTTGTATGGGTTAATGGGCAAAGTAAGGAGCTGTGAATGATAGTGGTACACCCTGCAGATTTGGGTTTGGTTCCCAGGTCATCCAACTGCATACTGTGTTCCTCTATGTAAATTGCTTAGTACTTTCTGATCCAGAAGCAAATGATTTGATAGCTTTTATTGGACCAACATAGATGCAACAAAAAGGACAAAATGCTTAATGACAATTATTTAGAAAATCCTATACTTTTAACACCTAGATCATGCAGAAAAAAAAACTGAAAAAATCCCCACTGCTTTAAAATACTTATTTAAAAAATAAAACAAGTCACCTCAGAGAAAAGTAACAGTTCAGCTTCAGCTGAAAGGGCCTAAAGGTCAGATGTGCTTAGAGCATTTGTTTATTTATATTAGGAAAATGTTTCACCAGGAAAGACGACGTGAGCTGTAGAAATGAGCTCATTTCCAGAAGCACCCTGGGGTGGGAGTACAAGAATTGGGGGCGGGGGGGGGGCTCTCTGTTTAAAAGTCTCTCAAATAGATTCCTCTAATGTAGTTCCACCTTCTGCTTTCCTTGTTTAAATAGCCACTGTTTATTTTATTAATTTCAGATTCGGATTAATTACCTTTGTTTTGGAAGCAGTCTTTTTTTTATTTTTGATGAAAAGCTGTATGCCCAGATAAAAGGTACCTCGTTGGACACCACTTTTGCACCGAATCTGGCCAGTCTCTCCTTCAGGTATCTAGGAGTCACTCTCGACCCATCTCTTGACTTTAACCTCCACATTGCGGCTACATGTAAGACAGTTTACTCAAAACTTGGCCTTGCCTTTAAAATTAAGTCCTCCCTCAATGATGCTGCCTGGCTTGCTGTTGCACAAGGATTTCTCCTCCCTGCTTTAACATATTGCTCTCAGGTTTACCTTTAAGCTAGCAAAGGAGCACTCCAGAAATGGAGCACCTGCTATAACAGTATATGCAGATTTGCTCTCTCCGCTCACAGACTTACCCATCATTGCCTGCTCTACTCAAAACTAAATTAGCTCTCCCAGACTCGCTCAGACACTATTCTGCAGGCTGTACAATTGATAATATGATCAGAACGGGGTCCCCTAAATACCTTGCCGAACTATTAACTCAGCCCTCCCAAGCATACCTCCTCAGGGCATCTGCTCAAACCCAACTTGAAATTCAGATATCTCACACAAAAAGGAGAACCATCTCATATCTGCCCGCTTCTGGAACTCTATTCCTCCCACATCAAACTCTCCAAATCCCACAAGGCCTTTAAACTGAGTCTTCGGCACACCTATTAGAATCCCATCTGTTTTGTGCTGCTGTAACTTGAGCTTTCTCCTAGCATTTTCTCCTCCCTATGGCACTTACTGATTTCTACTGGTCTCCAAAATCTGAAAGTTTCCACATCCAGCAGAAACCTATTGTTATAATGCTACTTCAATTAAGTTTTGTTTGCTGTTTGTCGTTTCAATTTAGTCATTGATGGATCATCAGATGAAAATAATTAATGTAATGTTATCTGTTTCTCTTGTCGTTACTGATAATGACTGTACCTGGCTGTATACTGTTCAAATGTTTGTTCTCACCTCATGCTGCGTCATGAAATACTCTTTAATGTTGACTCTGGTCTCCCCTGTCTGTACTCCCCCGGGTCGTGCCTGAATATAGGCAACATTGTTGTCTAGTGTACTTACCCAGTAAACAAAAACCAAATAAATAAATAAACTCGCTGCATTTATGACCCTGTGCAGAACCCCTTCTGCCACCAGGTGGCCACGTGGAGGAGGTAACTGGATGAAATTTCATAGTGTAGACAGGGTCTAATCAAGTATTGGATTCATTTATACAGTATATTAACACCACAAGCCAACATTTGAAATTTACATTTGACAAGAACAAATACGAAGTGGATTTTCTGGATCTAACTATTTTTAAAGAAGGGAACAGGTTAAAAACAGATTTCCTTTACTGCTAGCAGACAATTGCCTTCCACCATTTCAATTCCAATGGGTCGAGTTCTTAGAATACAGAGAACATGTAGTAATGAGGCAGACTTCAGAGTAAATGGTGTGAACATGGGTAAAAGATTTACCGATAGGAAATACGACACATAGCAAATCTTGCCAGCATATCAGCTGACAAAAAATAAAACCAAAGAAACAGTATTACCAGGGAATCAGAATAATGCCTTCATTGAAGCTACATGGCAACCAACTGTTTGACTCAGTATAACCCCATGGCACACCAGATTGGTTCACTGGTTATATGAAAACATTTGGACGTTAAAAGTTTGTATGAAATGGAGCCCTGGATTACTTGGTTACAGAAGGGGAAGAAACATTAAAGATTTGGTGGCACGAGCTGTATTGCCAAAGCTACAACAGGAAACTGTTTCTAGGGACGTGGATATGTTGTTCAATCCACACTTACTGGCAGGTTCCTTGCCACTTTAAATCTTGCTGGAAGGTCTTCAGGCTGGCTCCTCCCACCCACCCAGGTGATAAAACACTCTGCTCCGCTCCATGACGCCAGATCTTCCTTACCGCTTGGAGGCTCAGGTTCCCTCCTTGGCACTCTGCGTTTTTGGCCTGGATCCACACTCTTCGGTCAATCCGAAACTTATTCTTAAATTCAAACGACTTTGGTCTTCTCTTCCCTTGCGCTGATGGACAAATCAATTCCTGATTTCAAGTGGTGCCCCTGTGGGCAGAAGATGTCTTGGACTCCATCCGCACTCCACGTGCATACTGCCTGGGGCTTGGTCACGATTCGCAGGCCTGTGACTTGTGCAAGTCCTTTCAGGCTATAGTCGTGAGACGGCGCTGCCAGATTACAACCTGCGCCCGAAAACGGTATCCGCCGGGTCAAGTCGGCGAGAGCTCCGCTATCGGTGGCTGCAAGCTCGGCTGAACAGCTCGAACAGATGATCGCCCTCAAGGAGGAGGTGGCCCAGGCCGCATCTTCTTCATCTTCGGTCACGGCATTTATCCTGCTCTCCTTGGGTTCCTCCTACACAGCTTCTTTTAAGGAGCTTTGCCAATCCCTCTCCACCAAGGGAGAAGGGCCTTCGGGACATTCCTCTCTGTTCAAAAAGGACTCAAAAGGTAAGTCCCACCGTCGGCGTTAGTGGGGCGGGAGAGGTCCCTTCCTAATAGTCAACACTTGACTTGGGTTGGGTGCTAAGGTTGCTTGGCTTCTACAGTGTCCCCGCCAGGTCAGCCTGCCAAGACACCCGTCCGACGCCGTTCATTTTCTCGACCGTCGGATGGTTTGTCGACTGGAGAAGCCGACAGCCCTTCTTCACCAGTTCCCCAGTGGAAACCGAGAACCTGCCCAGTGCCTCCTGTACCGGAGTCCCCGGTTAAGGTCGCTGAACCGAGGGAGGAGCGGGTTTCTTCAGCCCCCTCGCTGACCCACCCTCGGAATCCCCGAAGGTATAGTAGTATATATATATATATATATATATATTTCATTGTTAAGAGTGCAGGATCCTTCGGACCCTGTGCTCCCATCCCTCCACAGATGCACATAGGTATCTAGCTGTAGAAACACAGGGTCTCCTGCCCCTGTGCTTCCTTCCACACATTAAGTTACGAGCAGGCGTAGTGAATTTGCAACAAATAGTCATAACTGTGCCATCTTAAATAATATTCACCCCAAATGTTCAACATAACCTTATCACCTCACCGCATGTACCCAGTACAGAAAATTTTCAAATTCCCTTTTAAACTTAATTCTGCACAACTGTAATGCCATTCTGTGCCACAGGTGTGGAAAAATGACAACTGCACTGTTCATGATGTGGTGTGAGAAAATGGCAATGCTGAAAATTTGGAGTGAAAATATGATAAATTGCCAAAGTTTATTTATTTATTTTTGTTGACCGGGTAAGTGCACTAGACAAATCCTGCCTGTTTTCAGGCACAACACGGGGGAAGGGGATACAGATGAATGAAAGTTACGAGCATGCGTAGAAGAAATTCCAATGACTAGTTGTGACACGGGCATTTTTAGGTATGTTTGATTCAAATTTTCAACATGGTTTTAGACCCCAATTACCTATCAGTGACAGTCATTTCGTTAGTACTGAAAGGTGATTTTTCAGCAATTACGCCATTCTGTGCCACTGCTGCATAAACACGTTTCGGGCAGGACGTGAGAAATGACACCTGTGTACTGTGCATGAGGTGGTGTGAAAAACTGGCAATGTTGAAAATTTGGAGTGAAAATATTTAAATTTGCCAAAGTTACATGCGTGCATAGTGAAATTTCAATGACCATACATAACGCAGGCTTTTCTGGGTGTTTTTGCTCCAGATTTTCAACATGCCCTTTTTGGGACCCAGCCTCATAAGCAGTGGCACTGTCGTCTCATTACTCGGTCCTGAAAAGGTGATTTTGCACAGTAATCGAAAAATCACCTTTTGGGACCGAGTAACAAAATGGCAGTGCCAGTGTTCATTAGGTGGGTCCCAAGAACCCCATGTTGAAAATTTGTGCCCAACTCCTATAAATGGCTGAGATGTCAACATAAGTTGAAAACTCCATTGACTACCATTATACGACGTTTATCTTGATTCTTCAGTTCACGATTCGACTTTGAAGAGTACAGACATGTCCCAGTCCACAGAAGATGACAGCGGACGACCGCCAGAGGTAAGTATGTAGGGTAAAGGGGAAGGGGTGGTGTCTGGGGAGTGTGTGGAGTGGGGACGGGGAGACGAGGGACTATTTTCTTTTACAGATTTAAATAAAAGGAAAAAAATTGGGGACAATTTTCTTTTTAACAGCTTTAATAAAAACATTTCGGGACACTTGAGTGGCTCCCAGTGTTCCTGAGTACTGGGGGTTCTTAAGAATGGCTACACGGGATTGAGCACCCTGAAGTCAGCAGTCTGAATGTTTATTTTATTATACCAGTGGGCTTTTGGGGGCGATCTGGCACCAGGGCTGGGCATCCTACTGGTCAGATACTTTTAATAATTTATTTTGGCACACTGGGGGTGGGCTCCCCAGTGTGCCACAGTAATGGAGGGGGATGGATAAATGCTGACACAGGGATTGGGAACCCCAATGTCTGTGAAAAAATGGGCTTGGGGCAGTGTTCCCATTAAGGCTGTAGATCTGGGGGTGCACTGCACCCTCTCCAAATATTTTCAGGGGTACAAAATAAATTATACGGGTTCATTCTACCATTTTTACAACATTTTTGTGGGGGAACATATACTTCAGACAGAATTATGGGGGTGCAGTGTACCCCCTTCACACAAAAATGTACTTGAATTTCATAATTTGTACTTGAATCATGTACAGATGGGGGTAAATGGGAACACTGACTTGTGGGGCAGTTCAGTGCAGGATTCTGCATCGAAAATGGCAGTTCGATGTAGGATTCTGCATCGAACTAAAAAAAAAAGACGCCGGGGACTGTTTTTTTTTTTTTTTTCAGGAAAATAAAGAAAGCAGATTTCGGACACTGGGGTGGGCTCCCAGTGTCCCATACTACGCGGAGTTCAGGGTAAAGGCTGACACAGAAATTGGGCCCCCGATGTCAGGACATAGAAAACAAAATAACGGAATGGGGCAGCGACTTTTAAAATCTCTTTTCGCAATCCTTTTTCACCAGCCGAGCTTCTAAAAGTGATCAGCTACAAAAGGATTAAACTTTTAAAAGTGCCGCTTATCATGTAACTTTAAAAAAAAAAAAAAAGGGCATGGGCGGGGTAGAGGATGTCCCCTTCACCAAAACCCATGCCCTGGTTCTTACAAAATGTCCCTGGCAGTGTTACAACATTTTTTCTCCTCGCTAAGCTTAGAAAACAAATGTATGCTGGCAAACGCAGATTTTTCTCGTGAGAAGGGATTTTGCGAGATTTCCGAATTGTATACAGACCCCCGTCTCAAGTGGAGGAAATAGACAAGAAAATGATAGAGGGCATTCTCAGAATCGCTGAAAAAGGGGACCTGAATATGCCAGATGTTAACTGGACGACATGGACTGCAGCCACATCCAAGAGCAGGGTCATTCTCTATGCCCTACAGGGGGCATGCCTTAGACAGCTAGTGGTGGAACCCACTCGGGAGGGAGCAATATTAGACCTGGTACTCTCAAATGGAGAGAGGATCACAAATTTAGAAGTCAGTAGACATCTGGGAACAAGCGACCACTGCACAGTGTGCTTCACAATAAACACAACCATGGAGACAAGCCAAACAAAGACAAGGATACTGGACTTTAGAAGGGCTGACTTTGGCATAATGGGTGAATACCTGAGGAATGCATTAGTAAATGGCCAGAAAGGAGGGGTGGAAGAACAATGGAGAAAAATCAAAACTGCCATCATGGAGGCAACAAGCCTTTGTGTGAAACAAATAAAACAAAGCGGAATAAAAAAACACTATGGTTCTCAAAAGAGGTGTCAGGGAAGGTTAGGGAGAAAAGGCTGATTCAAGAAGTATAAGGAATCACAGAAGGACCACGACAGGAACTGTATCAATTAAAGCAGAAAGAAGTGGGAAGGCAGTCAGAAAAGCAAAGGCCCAAACCGAGGAAAAGATAGCCAACTCAGTTAAGAAGGGGGATAAAACCTTTTATAGGTACATTAGGGAGCATAGAAAGGTTAAGGGAGGGAGTGAAGATTAATAAAGGAGAGGGAGGTGGGCAGAGGGAGACAGTGAAAAGGCAGAGATACTGAAGGAATACTTTTGCTCAGTATTCACAAAAGAAGAAGAGGAGGAGTTACCTAAACCAAACAGTAGAAGCACTCTGGATAGTGGGGTTGACGCCAGTCCATTTACAGAAGAGAGAGTCCTGAAGAACTCCTAAAACTCAATGGACAAAGCAATGGGGCCTGACGGATCTACCCTAGAATCCTAAAAAGAGCTAAGTGAGGACCTAGTGACACCACTGACCACACTTTTTAACAAATCATGGGAAGATGGGTGGTACCTGAGGACTGGAGGAGGGCAGATGTGATTCCCTTCTCACAAAAGTGGGAGCAAGGCAGCAGGAAACTACAGACCTGTTAGTTTGACCTCAGTGGTGGGGAAAATGATGGAATCACTTCTGAAAGAAAGAATTGTTCAGTACCTAGAGGCCAGCGGGGCACAGGACCCAAAGCAGCATGGATTCACAGCAGGAAGGTCATGTCAGACGAATCTAATTGATTTCTTTGACTGGGTGACCAAAGTAATAGACCAGGGAGGGGCTGTGGATATGGCCTACCTAGACTTTAGCAAGGCATTTGACACAGTCCTGCACAAAAGATTAATAATCAAGTTAGCCAACCTGGGAGTGGGTCCCAGGGTGGTAACCTGGCTAGCAAACTGGCTACACAACAGGACACAGAAGGTCATTGTGAATGGAACACATTCTAAAGAAAGGGGGGTTACTAGTGGAGTACCTCAGGGCTCAATACTGGGTCCAGTCCTCTTTAACGTCTTTATAGGTGACATTGCAGAGGGTCTGGAAGGAAAGGTATGCCTCTTTGCAGATGACTCAAAAGATCTGTAACAGAGTTGATACAGAAGGGGGGGTAGAAAGGATGAGAAGGGACTTGGCAAGTTTTGAAGAATGGTCAGACATATGGCAACTTAGATTCAATGCAAAGAAATGCACCTGGGAAATAAAAATCCAGGAGAAGAGTACACAATAGCAGGGGAGGTACTAACGACAGTAATGGAAAGGGATCTGGGTGTAGTCATATCAGATGACCTAAAGGTGGGTAAGCAATGAGAGAAGTCAGTAAAGAGAGCCAGGGAGATACTGGGATGCATAGGGAAGGGCATCACATGTAGAAAAAAGGAAGTGGTTATCCCTCTGTACAGACAGTTGGTGAGACCCCATCTGGAGTACTGCATGCAGTTTTGGAGACCTCATCTTCACAAGGACATAGACAGGATGGAAGCAGTCCAGAGGACAACTAAAATGGTGCAGGGTCTACATCAGAAACCATATGAAGAGAGACTGAGAGAGCTTAATATGTATACCCTTGATGAAAGGAGGGACAGGGGACATGATAGAAACTTTTAAGTACCTCAAGGGAAGCAACAAAGTCCAGGAGGGTAGCATCTTTCAGAAAAAGAGATGTGTAAGAACAAGGGGGCACAATTTAAAGTTAGAGGGGGGACGGCTCAGGGGTTATGTGAGGAAATACTTTTTCACGGAGAGAGTGGTGGACGCATGGAACCGCCTTCCTGGAGAGGTTGTGGGGTCTAAAACAGTGGGGAATTCAAACATGCATGGGACAGACATAAGGCAGTTATAGTGGGGGGTTGCAGGAAGTAGGCTGTTGGTTAACTAGAATTTGCAGCTTATCCAGTAGTAGGGGATCAAGCAGACTTGGTGGGCCAAGTATCTGTCAAAGGCTATGTTTCTGTGTTTTCGCAATCCCTGTTCCCGAGCCGCTTACATCAGGAATCTTGATCGAAACTATGCATCTATCCAAAAGACTGAACTCATGCATACTCAGAACCCAAATTTAACAATTTAATAACTTTGGAACGGATTCATATTTTTGTCACCAAACCAATGCTACATTGTTCCTTGGTATAACCTTTCTACTCTGAAAATTTCAGGCCAAAATTTAAACTGCAGGTGCGCGAGGCCAAAAATTTACCCTGACATTTGCCAAAAAGGTGAAAACGCATTGTTTGGTGCTTCGCTGCATGAAAACCACAATGCCGATCAAAGTGCAACTTGACAAATCAAGAGAGCTACCATCCATGACCGTGAATTCCAAATTTTGTGCAAATCCGTTGAACGGTTACAAAGTTATTAATGTGCAAAATGTGGGGCTTAACATTAAACTGCCTATTCTGGCCGGCCCGGTTGCGCTGAGGGCTGAGGTGCTGGATGCCTTACCTCGTGGCATGCCAGCGACCCAGGTTTGGGAACGAGCCCTGGTCGGCGGTCGGCAGTGGGGGGTGGGGATGGCAGAGCTGGATTGAGCTGCCGACAGGGAGGTTACATGGCATCCCTCGGCCAATGGTGACTCCTAATGGAGGCTAGGAGTTGCACGGGCTCAGAGGTTGCCAGGCTACAGGGCCATGGGGTGGGTGAAAGGTCGAACTGGGACTGTAGGCACATGCCTCCTACTCCTGGGGATCCTGGGCAAACTGAAGGTAGAAATGCCAGCAGCAAGCTGGATGGTGACCGACTCCTCGCAGACTCCACTCTCAGGCTGGGTACAAGGTAAGCGCCAGCGATTCTGGTTGATGAGGCTGGGGGGTTGGTCGGATGGGGATGGTTGACCGGAGGAGCACAGAGGGGGAAAAAAAAAAACTGCCTACTCAACCCTAACTATAGGTGTGCGACCGTGCCACTATAATATATATTATCCTGTCGACGTGGTCTCCTCTGTCGTACAGACAAAGTGGGAACTGAAAGTCCACGAAGGGGAGCACAATCAGCCATTTGGATAAAAAAAAAAAATCACACAAATGCCCTGAGAAAACACTTTCTTGAAGCTGGACACAACTAAACTACAATGTTTAAAATTCATCAGAATAGAAAAGATCGAACTGGGATTTAGAAATGGAGATTTGGTGAAGTGTACTGAATGTCCACTTTGGACGACATGACACCACATGGCTTACATGATGACTTTTGTGTCCTTTCATTTCTATAATTTGTTGGTGATGTCTCTCCTTGAATAACTGAAAGGTGTTACTCCATACAGCCCCCCCTCAATTCTTTCCCACTGTTTGTGAGTTGTATTTTACTGTCCCCTGTCCCACCCTGAGTTTTGGACTGTGCTGCTGTTGCTTGAATATGTCATCTAATGCTTATTTAAGATATTTATTGCTGTATTAGTGATGTGACTTTAGTAATGAGCAGAAGTTTATTTGCATTAACTGGTATTTAAAGGAAATTTCCGATGTAAGGCAGCCACTCACACATAGTGGTGGCTGCCCTCATTTTATCCTGGTTGTAATAATAGAAAGGATTTAGTACCTGAAGGATATGCCTCGTAATTTTGATTTTCAGACTTCAGCCCTCCACAGTTTGAATATCAGAGTTCTGCCGCCAAGCCCCCGCGCTAGGGCCCGTAATGACATGTGGCCATGGAGAGTGCATGGGCGTGCCCCATTGACATGAATGGGGCTGGATTTCTAATTCATTTTTAAAATACAAAACGGTCACTTGACGATTAATGAAGGACACCGCTCGACTAACATGGGACATTCAAATTGTGGAAGGCTGAACCCTTAAAACTCAATTATGAGGCATATCCTTCAGGTACTAAATATTTTTATTATAGCCAGGATAAAATGACGGCCGATGAGGGCAGCCACTATTATGTGTGAGTGGTAGCTGCTCTCGGATAGGTCGGAAATTCTCTTTAAGATTGTTTTCAGTATTTATAATTATTTGTCTTGTATATCTTTTGTATGTTTTTAATTTTTGTTATGTACTATAACCTTTGCACAATTTCTGCTTCAATCACTATAATTTTCTCACACAGTTCTCTGTCAGCACTTATAATAATGTTGCATCTGTATGTGTATCATCTCCTGTTGGACCTTTTAAGTCCACATTCTGGGCCTCCTCATTGCTCCAGGAAAGATGTAATTTTTGACGTCAAAACATCAAGAGGGCATGGTCTTACAATGCTGCATACGAGAGGCAAAGTATCAGTTTTGCTAGTTCTGAAACGATTAGTCTGAAAAGTTATAGTTCGCAGCCTAGTCGCTTTGCCAAATATTTTTCTGAATCCCGAGCATGGTTTAATAAATTAGATGGCTGATGTGTGGATATATGAACTGTTGAAAACTACAAACTGCAGAGTAAGCCAAGTGAAAGCATGCAGCAAGTTGATGAGAAAGCAGTGTTCCCCATTCATTAAAAGTGAGAGGCGGGCCGCCACGCTATTTTAAACTGCCGCCTCTCATATTGTGTGACCTATCTCTTTAAATCCAGTTCTCGCACAGTGGAGCAGCGTGCTTGCGCATTGAACAAGTCGCGCATGCACAAGAACGAGGAGAAAGAAAAAAACGGAGTCTGGTGTGAGCTGTGTAATGTAGGAGGCGGTCGGAGCTCTCTGATCACATGGGGCTCGTTCTGGTGGGTCAGATGACTCTCGGAAGAATGGAGTAGGAGCGCCAAATGAAGGATCCAATGAAGAGTCTTATCCAGGAGCGATGTCCCATCAGTGAAACAGCTACACCACTGGGGTAAGTCCCATTTCGGTAGTCTGCTGCCACTTCGGAAGAGTGTTAGTGCATTTGTGTCCTGGACCTTGCATGCGTAACTTGTTTTGAGCGTTTGTTTCGTTGAGATAATTTATTACTAGAGACTTTGTAGTTGTTCAAATAAAGTAAGCTAGCTGCTTGACACAGTTATCAGACTTAGTTATTTTAACTGAGTCACTCCAAACTTCTGTTTATAACAGCTGCAATAACGAAGGGGTGCTGTGTGTGAGGGAGAGATTGAGTGGTCTGTTCAACAAATGACCACCATGCAGCTCTGATTTTGTTCTCTGTTGAATTGCTGAATTAAGAAAAAAAAAAGTTCTTGTTGGAAAAATACAAGGTGCACAGTAGAAAGTTGTGCAGACATTGGGAATAGGAGCCAGTATTGATTCCTCCCTTCATAAAATATATTATCAAGACCAGGGTCTAGTAGTTTTGTGGCCACTGTTACCCACAGATTTCTTGGATAGTTTTGTGGCCACAGTACTACTCCCACATATTTATTCTTGACTCCCTGATATCTGATGTATTGGCCCATGATTTCGGTGTGCACTACCTTTTCTATGTGAACACTGGTCAATTTAGTATTTTTTGGCCCCAATACTTATCAAGACAAGTTGATCTGTCTTACAATTTTACAAAATTAAACTGATTGTGGGCTTGATCTGTTATACTCACTGTGACTTGTCCCTGTTCTTTAAACGTGTGCATTTCCTAACTTTTGTGTGGGTGTTTACTTCCCAAATACTCTGATAAACATTTTTAGGAAATAATTTGTGTGCGAGGCCACCAGTGGGTCTGCCAGTCCCTGTCCTACCAGTCTTGTGCATTCCTTGCTTCGACAGTGTGAGCGGTCACTTGTTTCTAAGTCAGTAGTAAAGAAAAAAAAAATATTTGTGTGAGAAAACAAATTCGGGGCTCAACCAGCATTACCAAACTCTCATTCTGTATTGACAGTAAACACACAACAACACTTAGGAAAAAAAAGCTTTATTGTACACAATGCAGAAACTAACTAACTTTGGTTTCAAATTAACTCAAAAACGGAAACATCCTGATCAAGATGACAATTGTGAGTCGATGATTGGGACAATGCCAGTTGGTCCAGTTGATATCGACGTCATTGTCCAAAAGACTCCCTGCACTTCCTCCTGTAATACAGAAGAAAACACCTCTAAGCATAGAGCAACAGGCTTTTATACTGGCTGGCTTAACAAATACTGTTGGTTACAGTACAAAGAAAATGATGGCATGTTTTGTGCATTTTGCATAAAACATAAACAGATGCCCAAATCAGGAACAGTTTGGGTACTCAGTGGGTGTAAGACATTCAGAGAAGATGCTATAAGTAAGGATTAAGCCACGAGAAAGCATGGGTCTACTGTGGTATTAATCCATGGTTGGGGGAGTTGGGCCACAAGGCCGAAGGCCGAGTGGGTCCAACCAACCAACCAACCATGGATTAATTCCACAGTAGACCCATCCTTATGAGTGGCTTAATCCACTTGTAACATGGCAATAAGTGTATAACTAATAGTCTTTGAATAAATGAGTACAATCACACTGATTTACTTTCAGAATATTATATATTGAGCTATTAAACATGATGTACATATACTTGAAAACAATTGGAACACACCTATTGGAAATATCGTGGCCGCTATTTCACTTTTGTTAAAATAACTTTCATTACAAGCTTTAAGCTTTCTAACATCAAAACATATTTTACAACTTTTCAAAAACTTACAATTCACTTTCTATTCTAGGTGCTTTGATTTTCCTCTCTATGTATTAGAACAATAGTTCTCAGACTTTGTCACAGTGAGCCTCCCCAAATCCATGGAAAAGATTTTGAGCCTCCCCCAAAAATTGAAATAATCTTGGGCCTCCCCAAAGAAAAATAACACACTGTACTTTGCGCAGTACCCTATGAATAAATTGAAACCCTTTTGAATACTTGGCTCACATTCAGTTCTTTGGCTTATTCTGACTTGGAACTTTTGAAAAAGAGCTCCTGTGCTTAAAGGTATTATCTGAATAATAAATAAAATAAACAAGTATTATTATTCAGCTTATTGTAACCCCACCCTCCCCACACACACACACACACACAGGCCAACCTACTTGCTCTGCTATTTTCATTTTTGAACCATTGTTACCCTTTGTTGCAGTACCTTCATGGGCCGACTACTTTCTCTGTTTCCTCTCTATATGAAATAACCTTCCTGCATACTTTGCCTTCCTCCTTCCTTCTAAGCAACTTCTCAGGGATCACTCTGCTCCTTCCTGCTATTGCTCTTAGCACTTCTATGCTCAACCCTTGTATTTGGGCTGTTCTGCTGTCAGTTTACAAATTGATCAAGTACCACCACTCATTATTAATTTATTGTTCATATTTATTTGCAGTATTGCTCATTGTATATTTCTAGATTGTTTTGCAGTTACCTTTTGAAATGTATTCACTCCCTACCCTTTCCCGTTTACACCTGAAATTAGCCTTGGCTCATTCACCTTCCCTTGTCACCTATTAGTAAATAAATGCATAAAATTCGCCTACTGTTATTATCCTCTTTCAGTTTGCTTCATCTCTTCACACAAAATATATCAAACCCAAAATTTAAATACAGTACTTTTTCAGACTTGCTTGAGCCTCCCCTGGAACAGGTTGGGGCCTCCCCAAGGAGGCTGGCCTCATCATTTGAGAACGCCTGTATTAGAAGATATGGGCTGCGCTGCATGATGGGAGTGTGCTATGGTACATTTTAGTTTTCTTTCTCCAGTTCCTTTGCAGGCCAATAGGTGGCTGTCACACAATCCTAGTAGCACAAGCACCTTTTCTTCAAATGTACTGAACTAGGCCAATCTGAAAAACACTTTATTGAACAACTACTATTTTGCGGAATATTATTTTCACTTTTTCCCTCTAAACTACCTAACTCAGCAGGACATAGAACAACATAACGTTTACTGCTTTCATCTTTCAAATACTTGTTTTGACTACTTTTTTTTTGTTTCTCTCAATTTATTTTTCTTTTCACCCACAGAAGTATCCTCTCTCTTTAATTTTGCTTTGTTTATCTCAGTGTCTGTTATTTTTGCTTTCAGTTATAGAAGCTGCATGCTCATCTTTCCACTGTGTATTCACCAAGAAAAGGCTAGGCCAGATAATGTTATTCAGTCATCCACAATGCATTGCACCCAAAGTTACTTAGAAAGCAGTAGATCAGAAGGGATGGTAACAGTTCACTTCTACAGAAATATTGCTGCAGCATAATTAACAGTATATGTGGTGTTTAAATGTATAATCTTTAGTGACTCATGAACTTCTGTTGTAGTTACAACATAGAACAATCTTGAAAAAGTCAAAAACCCTGTGCCAGGAAAATTCTTAGTAAATACAACTTGGCACAATTATACATTGCAAACTATTTGCATATTGCTTTCACTTGTATACTGCTTCTTGCCTGTAGTGGGTTGCCAAGGTATTATAATACAAACCATGATCTACTATGGTATTAGACCATGGTTTCTACTGTACCACATGGTGTGTTTGCACCTATCTGACTGCTTCATTTCGTTTTTATGCCATATGAGGCTTCAGAACAGTTCAGTTCACGTTGTTGCTTCTGAACTGGAAGCTAACTGCAGAATTTCAGCTTCAAAAGGTGGAATAGAGCTGGCAATGCTGCAGGCCCTGACCCTGGAACAAGGAGCTTTTGTGGCATCCCTTCGTTGTATGTACTGGCTAATAAAAATGAGCTGCCTCACAAACGTAAATATGGCTCACTGCTGATCCTCGCCAAATCATTGGGATGGAAATACCTAGGCAATATACATATTGCTGATGCTGTTATATATCGTTCTGATCGAACTGTCAGAGAAATGGTTCTCTCTCTGGGTGAGGTGGTCAGGAGATCAGTTCTTACAGATTTGAAGGCTGCCAAATTTTTTTCGTATTTGGTGGATGAAACAACTGATATTGCTGTTATGAAGCAGCTCATTTTGTATGGTATGTACTGCAAAGAAGGGAAACCCAGAGTTTCTTTCCTGGGACTTGAGGAACTAATTGATGGAAAGGCAGACACAATTGTTTAAAAAAAAAAAAAAAAATGCTGGAGTTCTCTGATAACAATCAAATCTCGGTTGATCATCTTGCAGGGTTAGGCAGTGATGGAGCAGCCGTTATGCTGGGCAGGCAAAACGGGGTGGCTAAAAAGCTGAAAGAAGTCAGCCCAATTCTTGTTGAAAATCACTGTATGGCTCACCGGAGGCCTTGGCTGTAAAGCAGCAGCAAATGAAGTGAACGCATTAAAAAAGTTTAATCAAACACTTGATCACTTATACAGATATTATGAAAACTCTGCTGTTCGCATGGCTGCCCTGAAAGAAATTCAGCAGGCAATGGAAAACCCTGTTTTAAAGCCTAAACAGGCAAAAGCAGTTAGGTGGTTGTCCCATGATGCAGAATGTGACACACTAAGGAAGATTTTCCCATCTGTTACGTCCTTGCATAGAGAGGCCTCTGAAAGGCATGATCCCCAAGCTGTGGGCCTAGTAAAAATGGTGGAAAACTGGGAGTTTTTCTGTATTTTATGCATGATGTGTGACATACTTCCACACCTTAGCATCTTATCTAAATGCTTTCTAACATCAGCTCTGAATTTTACTGATATAAAGAGACATTTACATTCCACTTTAGAGATTCTTAGGGCATGCCTACTGGTACCTGGTCAGTACTTCTCCTCCGTTTCGCCTGAACTAGTACTCCTGAATGATAATGGCCTGAACTTGCCATTTAGCGAACCACAGTTAAATCATTTCACAACCTCTGTGCATGACAAGTTTATTAGGGCCCTAATTGCTCAAATTGAGCAAAGTTTCCAAGCACAGAACTTTTGGATGCATTCAGTATCTTTGACCCCAGCATGATACAGGAAGTTGATATTGAAGAGTTGGAAGGGTATGGTAGTGATAGCCTTGAGATTATTCTTGGTCAGTATGCTACTGTTGTGCATGTAGATGCTTTTACACTGGAATGGGCTTCTCTGCGTAGTCTCATGTTCACGGAAAAGATGGCCTCTAAGACTATTTCTGATGTGCTGCATGCTCTAACTACTAAGTATGTAGACCTGTACCCAAACATATCTACTTTGGCAGAGCTGGCAATGATAATACCCATGTCAACTGCAGATTGTGAGAGGGGGTTTTCTGCGCTGAATCGAATAAAAACGCAGGAACGAAATAGATTAAGTGCCAGTGTGCTAAATGCACTTATGCTTATCTCAATTGAGGGCCCTGATGTTGACAGTTTCCCTTATTTGGAAGCTGCAGCTCATTGGGCAGGACTGTGAAACTGAAGATTAGATCTTGGCCTTGCAGGCACTAGTAAAGTGTTGTAGTATGGCCTCACCAAAATGTTAAGACTCTCACAAACTGTTGCCTGGCCTGCAACTAGAATGCAGAGGCTCTACAGTATGTTTTATTACACTTTTCTTTTGCTACTGCATACTACAGAGGCCTCCAGATTATCATATTACTCTTATTTCTTGTTTCTTATGCATTTATTGCATCCCGACTGACTCCGCCCACCGGTAGCTCCGCCCCTGTGGCTCCTCCCCTTACCACCGCTCTATATTTTCACGCAATGTGGAACACTGGAAAGTATAGTGTGATGTGTTTTTAAAATGAATTTCAGTAAAGGTACTTGTTGTTGGTGACTTGGAAACAATCTTGAAAGACAGTTTCTTACAAAAGCAACTGGATACCTGGTTAAACTTCCCAAAGATGGATTCCATGATTTCATCTCTGACCAAGAAGACCATCTTTCCAGCATGTGGTGATGCACGCCTCAGGGATACAGTGGACTGGAAAGTGGCTATATACTCCCCCCTCCCCCCCAATATTTTTTTTTCCCGTCAGATCGGCTCTGGCAGGCTATTCAGCCCTGTCCCTGCAACTCCCATCTGGCACCCACTCCCCTCCTGACCTATTCACCCACGGATTTCCCCCTGTGGTGGGGTTGGAGAGGGGACGTCCGTCTCTTTCTCCCCTCCCCCACCCCACCTGGAGACTCTTATCCAGAATTGGGGGGGTGGTCGGGTGACGATGTGGGAACTGTGCAAGCAGACTGGGCTTCAGGAAGCCGGTGCCTTCCCTTTTCTACCTTTACCCCTTGTTGCGGCAGCACGTAAGCGTGCATGGGTGGAGGTGTACACATGCTACGGAACTGTGGCCCCTCCCTTGCATGGCACTTGGACTGTGGCACTGCCACCCAGCCTCCACCAGATGGCAGCCAAGGAGTGAGATGATGTCCCTTCCCATCCCCGGGAGAGGAGAGCAGTCCATCGGACACTCTGTCGTCTTCCCCTTGGGCAACCCCCTGGCATCCCAAGCTTGTTCCTGAACTCTGGTCGCTGACATTGTGAGAGGTAAGGCGAATAGCACCTCAGTGGCTACATACTTAAAATTTTCAAGTCCTCCACCCTTACTGTATTTGCCCCTTTAGTGGTCACCATCTGGATTTTCAGCACCACTATTGTATGATCGCTGAAACCATGTGGTTCCTGGACCATCACTTTTTAGATTCTTTCAGTGTTGGTGAGTACCTGATTCAGCAAAGCGTCTTCCCTTACTGGGCCTTGGAGACTCTAATTCAGTATGCAGCCTCCTTCCACGTGGGGTCTCAGATTGTTAGATCACATGTGAGCCACGACCTGGTACTCTTGGCAAGGCAGAATATGAGTGGGGTTATTTGGGACTTGATAGAGTACTGGTCTCAGCTTAGACATCCCCGATTGGCATGATACCTGTGCAGAAAAAAGACTTGTAAGCTGCCTCCAGTTGTGGCAACAGGTTCAGCACCTAAGAAGAAAGGGATCTTTTTCAAGGATCTCTTCCCTTAGGCCACACCTTTGGGAACTATACCCACGTCACTGCTAGGACCACACAGAAACGTTTGCCAGCCTGTGGCCAACCACGACAGTGGCGTGCGTCACTATGTAAACATGGTCAGCCCCATCTGTCCTCAGTTCTTTTCTTGCCATTGATCATACTCATTGGACCTACTGTGGAAACCACGACCTACTTGCCATTGTTGATTATTTTTTATTTAAAGGGCAGCTGACCTCTTCTGTGTATCTGAATCCTTTGGTGGCTCCAGCTCCACCACCCTCTTGACAACTGAATTGCCAATTTTGTAATGAGAAAAAAAAAAGAAAAGTAAAGGTTTTAATTCCATATTTTCCGACCATGCTTGAACATGGCAGCTCTCAGTCCTCCTGTGTGTTGGCACCGACTGAGATGCTTGTGAGTGGCATCAAGTGGGGAAACTGACTGGCGCTTCTGTAGGTGTAAGTTGCTGAATCGGGTTGATACAGCAGTACATTCATGGTCACAGAATAAAGGAATTGCTGGAAAAATTACTCATCTGTGTTGAGTGCTTATGTTTGATGTGGATATTTATTTTCTTTCGGTTTTTGATCTATTTAAAATCTGGTACGACCACATGGGCCAGAGACCAATTTTTATGGGCAACCAGAACATTTAACAAATGTACAATGCAAGAATTAAACTATCTAAACAAACAATATCAGTATACTTATCTAATGAAAGAATCCATTGTGCGGGTCATACATTTGATGTATTGTTTACTGTTTTCTTCATTTTTGCATTCAAAATAAAGAGCAGCAAAAATGAGACCAGGTTTTTAGTATAAAAATCATTTGGGTGGGGGTTGTTCATATCACAAGTACAGAAGTACGTACATCCTAATTATTTTTTTTTATTATTCTTTTTGCGGATCTAGCCGGTGGCTCCGTCTCTCCGGTCCTGGCGTTGAGACAGCTGGTCCATCATGGAGACTGCCAGCTCCATTTTTCTGATGTCTTCCCCTAGGGCCCACAGTCGTGCAGTGGGTGGAGCGGCTGGGCTCCACCTCCATGGAGGCAGTCTTACGCCCTTAATATGGGCCCTCCCCATTCTGGCAGCATGCCTGTGCTGCCACCCTGCCACCACTGGGTGTTAGGTAACAGTGCGCTGCGCTAACCCCCCTCCCCTGGGGAAGGAGAGCTGTCTGCAGACGCTCGATCCTTCCCCACCCCTGCCGACCCCCAAGCAACCCTAGTCCGTTCCCAATCTTCAGGTCGCTGGCGTGGCATGAGATGTGGCATCAGGCGCCTCAACCCTCAGTGCCACCGGGCCAGCTCTAATTATACATTCTTGTGCATATTGTTACAATCCTTAGTAAGGAGATAATGTTCACACCGCCAACAGTCTGCATTTACTGCATGTGTCTTGTGCATGATTTAGGTTTTTTATATCACACATTAATTCATGCAAGCCTGTGATAGTTCTCTATATTAAATATACACACTGTGCACACAGTACTTGTATAGTTTTTTTTTCAGTTCTTTACAGATTAGCTCCAATCAGGCTCTCATCTTTCCTAAGGAGTAGCTTAATGGACAAAAAAGAAACTCAATTGAAAACATTTTTAAAGTAACTCTCTTCAGGTAATTGCATTCTTCATGACACTGCAGATAAGTTTAACTTGTTTACTGTATTGGCGCTCTAGTACCAACTCCTTATTCCTACAAGTGACCACGTATTCCACTCCTTTCCATCTCACTAGAAACCGCAAACAAATGCTCTGATCCCTTTTTGTGCTGTCACTAATGTTCATTTACTTTTTCACACTTACAGTTGGTTCTCATATTTGTATCAAGCCGCAAAGCAACTGTATAACCCATAAATTTCATTCTTTACTCTTTTGTTAATTCTCAACACTATAATACAATATGTCCCCACAGGTGCACTGATTTATTTCCTCACTTGACGTCAGTGTGTCTTCAGCGCGTGAGCGGCAGCACTTATACGGAGCAGAAGTGCACATCGCCAGGGCGGGAGAAAACGCGAAAAAGGATATTAACCTACATTTCTTCCAATAAATAAATTTGCACAACTAAATAAAATGATGGTCTGACATAGAACCAGCTGAGTTAATAGCTCTTGACTCAGCAGCTCTTTTAAGTGAATCATGAAATTTTAATGATATACTACGATGATGAACTACGTTGTTCTGGTACTGTGAGTGCGGAGAAAGGATTTAAGGATGAGGTACACAAAGTGTCTGCTGTCTAGTCCCATCTCACAACGTCAGGGCTTCAGTCAAGCGACCAGGTGACGCAGAAGAAAGACACTGGAGAAGTCCTTGCTGGAAAAAAAAACTCTGGCAGCAGTGTAAAAAGCCCAGGGTCAGAAAGCAGCATCACCAGCCCCATTAACTAACTCATGGTCATAGAAATCGAAAGACTGTGAAAAAGACCAGTCATCGGGACATAAGCATAAACATAGAGACAGACAGACAGATCTGCTTCCCTGGTGAGTGCTAGGTCACCATTTCAGTCTACAGGTGCTCTACCTTCTTCATTATCGTCTGCTTCAACAGCGATGATGCTAGTCCTCCCCCTAACCAGACACCAGGGTTGGGAATTGGCTCAGTCACTACCATGCCTACTGTGGACGGCTGCAGACATATGCAGCCGTCATCAGTGGGTCCAGACCCGTTGACTGTAGCTGTCACAGCCTCTGGCTAGGGCCTTGCTGAAGCACAGGCAGTACTTATATCATTTTCAGATATGCTACGTGTACTTCGAGGCTTACCTAAGCAGCCTGTACTGCCATTGATGGGTGTTCCTGCATCGCATTCCCTGTCAACATCATTGGCTGGTTCAAAGCATATACCTCCTGAGCAGTAGCCTTTGGCAGTGTGAGAAAGGTTGTCCTTGCCCTTCACTGACAGGGATGTCGAGGAGGAGGAATATTATCCAGACCTAATAATGGAGGATTATGAAGTGGGGGGAGGTTATGGAGAAGAACAATGTGTAGCACATTCCAGCTTCACTGTATTTTCTTGTAGCAAGTATTCTGTGGTGTGCACACCCAGATATCTTCCTGAAGACCCTACCGTTCAGTCTCTGATGCAGCAAATGCAGAATGCAGTGGGCTTTGGTGTGGAAAAGGATTCCACTAAAAGGAACCAGATGGATTTCTTGGAGGTGCCCGACTGACTCCATCATTGTTCCTCCAGTTTATCCTGCATTGGAGGATGCCACACTTGCTGCACAGTGTCGGCCAAATTCAGTACCAGCTGTACCTAGAAAGGCTGACAGGCAGTACCCTACTCCTTATGCCAAGCCTTTTTATGCCAACCAGCCTGAGACAGACTCGCTGTTTATAATGGCTGCCCATGACAGATCCATGGCACCTAAACACGTGAGTACTCTGCCCCTGATAAGGAATCCAGGAGGCTAGATGTAATGGGCAAGCCTACATATGCCTCTGCCTCACTAGGCCTTCGTATTGCAGACTACCAGGACCATATGATCAAGTACCAGAACAGCCTGTGGAAGACTGCAGCTCAGCCTGTTCCTGAAGGAGATGCCAAAAATGAGTTAATTAAAATCTTACTGCTGGGGCTGAGGTTGGCAAACATTTGCTATGCTCAGTATATGATGTTTGTGATGCATCTGCCATAACAGCTGCCACTTGGATGTGCTTGAGACGGTATTCTGGCTTAGAGTGGCTGGGTTTGCAACTGATGTGCAGCAAACAGTTTTGACTTCCCATTTTAGAGGCACCAAACTGTTTGGCTAATATGTGGAAGACGCATTGAGTCCTTTAAGTCTCTGAAATTATTTTAAGGTCATTTATATCCCTGTATCCCACACCTGGTACTTTATCATCTGGACTCCGATCACACCCCCCCCCCCAAAAAAAATCAGCCCCACCACTCTGCCCAGCCCTGTCACCCGCCCTCCCTGGGACTTTCCATACCTCTCCCATGTTCCCCGTGGATGCCCCCCAATAGGAAGGGTCGCCTGGGAGCACCCCAAACAGTGTTAGTGTTGATGAGGGAGAGTGAGCCCAGTCAGTGGTGTGGAACCCACGGCTGAGTGGTGGGTGGCGTCCTGCACAGTATGGGATTTTCTTGGTTGCGTCTCCGTCCCTCGAGTGTTACGAAGTGTAGAACTGATGTCACAACGCCAACGCTCCTCACCCTGCGCACTAGTTCCATGCATGCATTGCTACCCGTGGTCACCCAGGTGGCAGTGTAACAGCGTGAGACCAGGAACCCCCCCCGGAGGCGAGCATTCATGGGACAGCTGTCCTACCACAGCCGTCCTTCCAACAACCCAGATTAATTTCCCAATCCAGATAGCTGGAGTTGCAAGCAGTAGCTCTACCACAGCGTCAGAGGACTGGCTATCCCATACAGTTTTGAAAGATATTCTACATACAATGTATTCTCATTTGTAGTCTGGTTCTGCCTTGCTACCTGAATTATATTCTTGAAGAACTTACTTTGGCTCCTGTTGATCCAGCTTCAAGTTGTGGCTTACGCTTTCTATTATGGAAAGCGTTATTTTTAGTTGCAATCACTTCTGCTCGAAGAATTTCAGAGGTACAGGCCCTTATGTGTGAGCCTCCTTATTTGATTTTTCACGAAGACAGAGTGTATTGCGTACTAATACTAAGCTTTTGCCAAAGGTGGTGTCTGATATCAGGCCATCTACCTTCATGTTTATTTTCTTGAGTATGCCAGTCGGTACTTTGGCTGTACATAGAATACTAAGATGCTATGTGAATCGCACAAAAGGCTGCAGAAAATCTTCTCAGCTTTTTGTTTTGTTTGCCCCTGGGAGAGATGTGGCGCTCCTGTGTCAAAACAGCTTTTCCAGATGGCTAGTACATTGCATTACGTTCTGTTATAGGAACTATGGTAAGGAGCTTCCTGGTGCGGTAAGTGTCAGTCCACCAGGGGAATAGCCACTTTGATTGCTTGTTTCAGAAACATTTCTGCAGCTGGCATCTGTGCTGCAGGCTCATGGAGCACTGACCACACCTTTATTAAGCATTACAGTTTGGATATTTCTTGTAGATGAGCAGGTATTGGCCTTGCTGTTCTGCAAGGCCTGCTGTCCTGAACCCGACTGCACCAACCTCCCAGTTAGTTTTGGGACTGCTTGGGACTCGTTCCAAGTGTGTGACCTAATGGAAGAAATATCCTCTAAGAAGATAGAACAGTTACATACTTACTGTAACAGTAGACCTTTGAGAGAATCTTTCATTAGGCCATGCCAGTTCTCCCTCCTTTCCCCCTTTTCTAATTTGTAAGGCAATAGGGCATCTGATTTCTGCCTTGGGAATTTCCATGCTGTTATATCTAGCGCCTTTACACATCTTGTTGACCACCCATGGGTGACCACCCATTTTGGTGGACTGGGGGGTGCAGGAGGTGGTGAGGGATAAAGAGGCTGCCTACGCATGTTTCAAACGTTCTGGGAGGACAAGGAACGAAGGAAGTATGAACTATTGGCCAGGAAGGTCACCAGAGTGGTAAGGGGTGCCAAGGCAGGGATGAAGAAAAGCCTGGCTAGGGATATCGCGGGGGATTCTATAAATACATGAGAGAAGAGAAAAGGGAGGACACAGATCAGTAGGATTAAGATTGTGGGGGGATGGGCTCAGGAAGCAGGAGAACAGGCAGAGGTGCTAAATGAGTACTTTGTCTCAGTCTTTGCAGAGGGTGACAAGGGATCTCTGCAACCTGATGGGAGGGAAGAGGAGCCAGCAAAAGCGAGAGGTCAGTCTCAGTCTGAGACCAAAGGATGGAAAGAGGCTACGATACAGGATGGGCCAGACCCAGAAGGAGTAGGAAGGTTGCATGAGGGAGTGGATTGGGAGGGTGAAATCACAGTGGATAGGGTTAGGGAGGCCCTTTGAAAACTAAAAACTGATAAGGCGCCGGGGCCAGATGGACTACATCCGAGGGTTATGAAGGAACTGGTGCAGGATCTGGCAGCTCCACTGGCTGCAGTCTTTAACACCTCTCTGCAGACGGGATGGGTGGCTTATGTAGTGCCGATGCATAAAGGGGGGGGGTCTAGGAAGGAGATGGAGAATTATAGGCCTGTCAGTCTGATGTCTGTGGTAGGCAAAGTAATGGAGGGCTTTGTCAAGGAGAGGCTTGGGAAGCAGTTGGAAAGGTTAGGACACCAGGATGAGAAACAGTATGGCTTGCCCCGGGGAGATCGTGTCTGACCAACCTCGTAGAGTTTTATGACTGGTGACGGGGAGGCCTTGATAGACATAGGCTAGTGGATGTCTTATACCTAGATTTTAGCATGCTTGATTCAGTGCCCCATAATGGACTGATAGCAAAACTGGGGAGATGGGGTTGGGAGGACAGGAGCCCAGTTGGGTTGAAAATTGGCTTTCGTGACGTTTACAGAGGGTAATAGTGGGTGGGATACCCAAGAAAAGTAATCAGTGGGTTCTCAAGTTTCAGTATTGGGACCACTTTGTTCAATGCCTACGTACTCGGATACAGGGAGGGGGTTAAAATAGGTTGAGTCTCTTATGGATCGATTCAAAACTGGAAGCACTGGTGGATTGTGAGAAAGCGAAGGAGACGGTCCAGGGGGACCTGGATACCCTGGAGGGGTGGTCAAAGAGGTGGGGACTGAAATGTAATGCCGGGAAATGTAAGGTACTTCATTTGGGGGTCAAAAACCTGGGCCAATAATACACCCGGGGGTGGGGTCACATTGCATGCCACATTGGGAGAAAGATTTAGGGGTGGTGGTAAATATCAAAATGAATAATTCTGAAAATTGTAGAACTGCAGCCAAAGCAACCAGGATACTGGGCTGCGTAGTCAGGGGAGTTACATCCAGAAGGAGGGAGGTGATCCTCCCTGTATATAATGCCTTGGTCAGGCCGCAGCATGAGTACTGTGTACAGTTCTGGAAACCTTATCTGAAGAAGGACATAGCGCTGCTGGAGAGAGTCCAGAGGAGAGCGACCAGGATGATTCAGGGCATGGAAAGGAGGCCTTATGAGGAGAGACTGGAAGAGCTTGGGCTTTACACACTGAAGGAGAGGAGGGACAGAGGAGACATGATTGAGGTTTTCAAATATGTAAAAGGAATAATCAGGAGTGGAACCATGGAGCTGTTTAGACTTAAGAAGGGGGGAACAACCAGGGGACATGAGTGGAAGCTGGAGGGGGGAATCATGGGGGGGGAGACTTAGGAAGCATTTTTTCACTGAGAGGGTGGTGGAGCCATGGAGCGCGCTGCCCGGGAGGCTGGTGGAGGGCTTCAAGAAGGGATGAGACATGTACAAGGGGAAACTGAAACCAAAGAAGATCCTCTCGAGGGCTGGGGGGGGTGATAAGGCGAGCAGCCACTATGTTGCTGGCTTTTGAGCAGACAAGACAGACCATTTGGCCTATTCTGCTGGCTTTTAGTATGTTAGTATCTGCTGTGAGGGGCACTGGTATTCTCTTCTGGTTCCCCAAGAAGTGAGGTCCTCCAAGCACAATCTACGGCGACGAACTGAGGAGAGATGGGACTGCCTATGTTTATGTAGACATGTGTGAGCAGGGCTCGAAATATAGCCTTTCCGTATTTCTGTGGAAATGCAGTTAGGCTACCGGAAATGTTCATTCTAGTTTTGCATTTCCATGTGGAATGCTGTTGCTGTACTTGCAGTTTTCTGCCAGCTGGGGACATGCGCGAGCAAGTCTCTCTCTGACTCTCTGGCTGCGGACATGCTTCGTGTCTCATACGAGGGGAGCGGGTGGGTGAGGCGTGCCATCATACCCTCTCGGTGCAGGCTCAGGACTGACTGATCCTACAAGCAGGAGCTCCTTGGACAGCTGCGGGTCCTTACCACAATGAGACCCATGTGTCCTTACCACAGCTCGACCAATGTGTGATAAACTCCAGCTTCAGTTCATGACTCACTGTCCAGGAGCTCTTCCTGTTGATCTGACCATGAGGGGCATCAGAAGTCTGTTGGCAGCGAGTGAGGAAGGAGCGCTTACTTCTGTTGAGAGAGTGACATTCTCGGAGTCACGGCATAACTATAGCCTGTATTTTCATTCATTAAAAAAATAATTACGATCGATCTCAAGTGCATAGCAGTCAGCAGTAGCTGCAGCACTCTGATAATACAGCCAAGTAATTGCTTTTTCCACAGGTCCGGGGGAAGAGGAGGAGTAGTAGGGGTCATGGCAGAATTAAAAAAAAAAAAAAAAAAATCAAATCTGACAGTTCAGTGGGGAAAAAAATGTCCTCCGGGCACACTAACCCCCAAATATTCAGTTATTTGTTCCAAGGGGACTTGGGAACTTAGCAGTGGTCTGCTACTGTGTTTGGTTGGTGGACAGTAGGCATAGTGAGCCTAAGCTGTATGACTTCTGCAGGCAGGCTTTTTGATTTAAAAAAAAAAAAAGTGTGGAAAAAATATTCCAGTAGGCTGTGACAGTCAGCAGTCAGAAAGCGCTAGCAGCTGCTGCAGTCTGATAGAATGAAGTCACAGACTACCTATTACATATCGTATCACCTTACAGCATCCCCCATTCATTACCTCTGGGTTACATACATCTCATAGGCTAGTTGATGTACATGTGACCAGATGTTCGAAATCTGATTCACCTAGGTCCTCCTCCTGGCCATAGTGCTCCAGTTCATTATTGTGCATCGCAGAGGCTAGCAGCACGTCGCCTAGCTCCACAACTATCCCTACCAAGGTAAGGCCGAAACCTATTTCACCATAGATTGCTTAAATACTAGAACGTCTAACTGCTAAGCAGGGCAAGTTCACTACCAGTGGCAGCTCTGCGATGCATAGAAACAAGAACATTCTATTAATCAGCACTTTGAAAGGTTTATAGCAGACTTAGTCTAATCACAGCACCATCAAGCATTTAAAACTACAAAAAAAAAAAAAATTCACTGCAATGTAGTAACCTGTCCTTGCTGCCATTTAAATTAGCCTTCAATGCTCTCTTTATAGCCTAGATAACCAATATGTTTATGCATACTGTTATACTAGTGAAGCTCTGATTACAGTCTAAATAACGACTTAGTAGCTTAATCTTAAAAAAATTTCATGCTGATTAATGTTAATGCGATCCAGTTAGGACAGATTCGTTACAGCGTCAGGGTACAGTGAGTAAATTGCACAGGAACAAAGGGGACATTTAAATATGGCGCCACACTACTCTGCTCCAACTCGATGCTAGCATTCCGAAACTAGTACCCCTCCCGAGTGGTACAAGTTTCCCCAGAGTGGGCAGGGTCCCCTTGCGAGCAGACCCTACTGATGCTTAGGGACAGACAGCCCTAGCCCTTCTTTCCTGTTCCCATCATCAGAGTCCGCGTCTGTTCGGACTAACACTCACCTCAGCTTCCTGCTCACCCCCAGCAACAGAGCACGTGTCCATTCAGATTAACACTCACTTCGGCTCCTGCTCACCCCTTCCAGCAAGGTAGACAGAGATGGCATCACCACGGTTGCTATCCGAATCAGAGCAAGTCTTGCCGCTGAACCGACTGACCAAGGGCTCCAGCATGAAGCGTCAACTTGCGAGAACGCCACTCCACGTGTCTCCATACCCCCCCCCTCCAGTTTATGGCCATAAAGAAGGCCATGGCCATCTTGGAACCATGTAGCCCCTCCATGCTGGGATTGCAGCATGGCGCTTGGGCACAGCACGCTACTACACGCTGATGAATGCCATAGCACTGGAGCATGCGCATTCAATAATCCACGTCACGGGCGCTCCTCCAATCTCCCCCCCACATTTAAAGGGCACCAGGGCTATTATGTACACAAGGACTTCCTCAAGCCACCTTCTTATGTGGTCCTGCACACTACGCTGCACTGCAACTGAAGGGGCATGAATAAAACATAATTATATCCTCTATTTACAGTTTGGCATGTCATACTAACATACTAAAATGCCAGCAGAATAGGCCTAACGGTCTTTCGTGTCTGCTCGTTTGGTCAGCCCCCACCCTGGGTGCTGACCTTGCTGTCCCCCTCGCCTTCTCTGGCTTCTCCCTTCCCAGTTCCGGATATTCTTGCTGCATTGGATTTTGCTTCCAGAACCCTTCCCTGTACCTGTCCTACCCCTCTTGAACCCTCCACTGTCTCTGCCTCCACCAGCCCCTAGGCAGTGCATTCCATGGCTCCACCACCCTCTCAGTGAAGTAGCACCTCCTCCTTCTCCCTGAATCTTCCCCTCCAGCTTCCACCCATGCCCCAGTGGCCCTTCCTTCAAGCACCCCGACTGTTCCTCCTCTATTTACCCTTCATGTACCTGAAGACCCTCTATCATGTCCCCCGGTCCTCTCTCTTCCAATGTGTACATATTTAGCTCTTCGAGCCTCTCCTCATAGGTCCTGTCCCCAAGCCCCAAATCATTTTGGTTGCACTCCTCTGGACCCTCTCCAGGAGGTTAATGTCCTCTTTAAGTGTGGCCTCCAAAACTGCACGCAGTACTCAAGGTGCGGCCTCACCAAGCAGTTATACAAAGGGAGTATCACTTCCTCCTTCTGAGTGATCCCCAGCGATGCATCCCAGCATCCTGTTGGCCTTGGCTGCTGCCCTCCCACAAGTCTCAGAGTTGTTCATCTTGACATCCACCACCACCCCCAGGTCCTCTCAGCCATCGAGACTTGTAGCATCTCCGGGTGTATACTTGGCCTGGGTTTCTGGCCCCAGGTGGAGTACCTTGCATTTCCCTGCATTGAACCTCAGCTCACTTTCTAGACCATCTTCCAGAGCTCCAGGTCCCCTGTAGGGCCACCTCCCTTCTCCCATCCACCACCGCCCCCAGTTTGAGTCATCTGCAAAGAGACTCATCTCACTCCTGATTCCTGTCCTTATGTCAGATACATAGGCGTTGAACAGAAGGGGCCCAAGGACTGATCCCTGTGGGACCCCACTAATGACCCTCCTTGGGGATGAGACTATCCCACAACTACGACCCTCTGGGTCCGGTCCTGGAGCCAATTGCCTATCCATCTGATCATCTGGTTCCCCAACCCCATTTCTCCCAGCTTATCCAACAGGCCCACGTGAGGAACAGAGTCAAATGCCTTGCTGAAGTCTAGAAAGAGGGCATCCACTGGTCTACCCAGGTCCAAGGCACTTGTCACCCAGTCATAGAACTCCACCAGGTTTGTCTGACACGATTTCCCCGGGATGAATCCATGCTGTCTATCGACCAGGCACCCTGACTTATCCAGGTCCCCCTAGCCTCTCCTTGACAATGCCCTCTATCACCTTGCCCACCACCGATGTCAGGCTGACAGGCCTGTAGTTCCCTGCCACCTCCCTTGATCCCCTTGTGGATAGGCACTATGTGCGCCACCTTCCAGTCTTGGGGCACCCACCCTGTCCTCAGAGAGATGGTGAAAAGCTCTGCCAGGGGTTTCGCCAGGACATCCGCAAGTTCCTTCAGCACTCTGGGATGTAATTTATCCGCCCCGGTGCTTTCTCCGTCTTAAGGGAGCTGAGGGCTTCCTCACACACTCTGCTGTGATTTCCACTCCGTACCTCTTCCTCCTGCTTAGCCCTCCCCACCTGCCAGTGATGCCTCCCTCTCCCCAGACCTGCCGATCGGTAAGGGTCCCCTTCTCAGTATCTCTGTCTCCTCCCATGTATGATGCAGCACTCCATTTTCCCTGGTGAAACTGGAGGTGAAGTACTCATTTAGTACCTCAGCCTGCTCCCCGGTCTTGTGCCCATCTCTCCCTGATTTAATTCTGCTAATCTGCCCTTCACCTTCGTTTTCCCCAATGTATCTAAAGAACCCCTTGTTCCTCTCCTAATTTCCTGGCCAGGTTCTGCTTCTTCCTTGCCTTAGCCGCCTCACCACTCTAGTGGCCCTTCTAGCCATCAGCTCGCACTCTCCCATCCCTTTCACTCCTTGAGCACTTGAATTGCTTATAGGCTGCTTTCTTTCCCCACACCACCTCCTGGACCTCCCTGGTCCACCAACAGGGTTTTTGGACCCTACCGCATTTTCGTCTTACTCTTGCACAGGTGCTGGTAGTATCCTGCACCCCTCTCCGATGATTTCCCACCATCAGCGCCCATGTCTGACCCAATCCCATCCAAATGCTCCTTATGATCCTTCCCATTTCTTAAAATCGCCCCTGAAGTCGGTTACTTCAGTCTTGTGCAGCCTTCTACCCCTCCTAGGTCCAGGCAGAACCAGACCGTGGCATGGTCACTCCCCGCCAATGGGTCCCTTACCTCCAGACCCCAATCTGGTCACTGTCTGCCAGGACCACATCCAGTACCCGTGCATCCCTGGTCGGTTCCCTTACCTGCTGAGTTAGGAACACATCTTGAAAGACATCCAACAACCTCTGTTCCCTGGTCACAGAGGATGTCATAGTCTCCCAGTCTGTTCCTGGCATGTTTAAGTCCTCCAACACCACCACCACCGTTCCTCTGCCCAGTCTGCAGTGTCTCCTAACATCTGCCACCAGACTGTCCTCCAGCTCCTCCGCCAGGGCAGGGGGTCTATACACCACTCCTATTTTTACTCTCTTGCCTCCCCTTGTTATCAAGGTGACCCAAATTGCCTCCACGGTTCCCTCCGCCTCCTACTCCCCCCGTGACAATGAAGTTTTTGACTATCATTGCCACCCCTCCTCCCTTCCCTCCCCTGTCCTTCCTGAACATAGTGTAATCCTCAGGTTCAGGTCCCAGTCATGTCTTGCAGTGGCTCAAGTCTCAGTGACTGCTGCCACATCCACTGCCCTCAGTTAGCATCGCTTGGAGCTCAGGCATTTTATTGCTTGCCTTGGCATTTAGCAGGACTACCTTCCACCCTTTCCTATAGTTCCATTTCCTGCTCGTGTTCCCACGGGGATTCTGTTTTCCCCTGGTCTGCACTTTGCCAGTTGGCCTTTTCCTGCAATCCTCCTGGTCTCCAGGGGGGTGGAGACAGAGTCCCTCCTTTATCGGCACCCCCTTGACAGCCTTTTATCCCATCCCACCCCACTTCACAAGTTTAAACCCCACTTTTCACCAATGAACTTTAAGTGCATAAGTAAAAAAATCATAAACCCCTCACACTCTGCTTGTTTTTCTCCCCTTGTTTCTCACCTAACAGACCATGGCCAAAACAAAAAAAATGCAGACTCTGCCAAATTGCCCTGTTGCCCGGAAACCCCAGGAACTGCTGCCCACTATGCTGTAAGCAACAGGAGGGCTCAGAAATCCTCAATGAGCACGAGGAAGAGGAAGGGATGGAGCAGGGGCCAGAATCTCCACGGAACCCCTCAAATGAACTCCCATCGACAGCAGAATAATTTTTCAGAATGCAACAAGCGGTCATGTTACAAGTCCTACAGCGCATGGAAGAGAGATCAAAAACAGAGAAACCCCAAACAAAATACAAAAAAACAACAAAAGTGAAAAACCAGGCAATAAGGATCCCTTTACGAGTTCCAGGCCATGCCCTTCGGCCTTTCCCTAGCTTCCAGGGTCTTCACCAAATGCATTGCAGTGGTGACAGCATTCCTGCTGCACCGAAGGGTCTGGGTGTACCCCTACTTGGACGATTGGCTGATTGCAGCCCCCTCCAGAGCGGAGGTGGAGCGGTCCAGAGATCTGGCCCTCCAGGTTTGCTCTCAGGTTGGCCTCCTCATCAACTAAGCCAAGTCGGAACTCGTGCCAAAGCAGGTGATACAATTCATCGGGGCAGAGCTAGACTCTCTACGAGCCAGAGCACGGCTCCCATCGGACAGGGCCGAGGTTCTTTCCTCCTTTGCCCAATCATTTCAAGTTGGGCAATCTCGTCCTGCCCGGGACTTCATGCGCCTCCTGGGCCTCATGGTGGCCTGCACCAGCGTGGTCTGTTGGGCCCGCTGGTAGATGCGTCCCCTTCAATGGGGACTGGTTAGCCAATGGTCACAGCACTTCATCCGCTGGATCAGCTAGTGACAGTGACCAGGGGATGTGGGAACGCCTCCAGTGGTGGACCGCTCCAGCTCATCTGCAGGAGGGCATCCCGTCTTGTCCGCCCGAGCCAATGGTCTCTATCGACCGATGCCTCTCTGATGGGTTGGGGTGCCCATCTGGGAGCACAGAGCGTACAGGCCTCTGGTCCCCCGGGAGTCCTGATGCCACATCAACTGCTGGAGTTTTGAGCGGTTCGTCTTGCCTCACCGCCTTTGCTCCGCTTTCTACGGGTCAAGTGGTTCAGGTCCAGACGGACAATACCACGACCATGTACTACCTCAATCGCCAGGGGCGGTGACACGCCTCCATGCCTCTGTGCAGGGAAGCTCTCCGCATTTGGTCACTCGTGCGCAGCCTGGAGGCGGATCTCCTCGCCATTCATGTGGCAGCAGCCTCCAACACCCTGGCCGATGCCCTAAGCCAGATAGGGGCTGCGTCCCATGAGTGGTCTGTCCTGTTGGAGGTAGTACAAGATCTGTTCTCCCACTGGGGTACGCCTCAGGCGGACCTGTTTGCCTCCAGGGAGAATGTGAAGCTGAGACTGTTTCATGCCTGCCCCCCTCAGCAGGGCTCGCTGCAGGGGGATGCCTTCTCGAGGCCGTGGACCCTGGCCCTATTCTACGCCTTTCCCCCATTTCCCTTGATCCACATGGTGCTTCTCAAGGCGAGGAGGGACAAGGCACAGATGATTCTGGTAGCTCCAGACTGGCCCTGCCAGTTCTGGTATCTAGATCTCCTCAGTCTCAGCTCCAGGCTCCCGAGGCGGCTTCCAGCCTGCCCGGACCTGATCTCAGTCAATCAGGGGAAGGTATTCCATCCGGACCTTCAATCCCTGCACCTGACGGCCTGGTTACTGAGCGGCTAGAGTTCCAGGCCTTGGGTCTTTCCGACGAGGTCCTCAACGTCGTTGAGGCGTCCCGTAACGAGTCGACCAGAAAATGCTACACCTTCAAATGGAAGAGATTCTCCATTTGGTGTCAGGGCAAGGGCCTGGACCCTTCTTCTTGTTCCTTGGCAAGCATTTTGGACTACCTGTGGTCCCTTTCTCAGCAAGGGCTTCGGTCGACGACCCTTAAGGTGCACCTGGCAGCCATCTCTGCTTACCGGGCGCGGGCCGGGAAGCGGCTCTGCACAGGAGAAGGTGGTTGGGCACTTTTTCAAAGGCCTTGATCACATATCCCCTCCGGTGCGAGAACCTCCACCTCTGGGGGATCTACTGCTGGTATTGGCTAAGCTCATGGGCAGACCATTCGAACCAGTGCACAGGTGTGACATCTCTCACCTGTCATGGAAAACCGCCTTCTTGGTGGCTATCACGTCAGCCAGAAGGATGGGAGAACTCCAGGTGCTTTCCATCGAGTCTCCTTATCTGGTCTTCCACAGGGACAAGGTTGTCCTGCGCCCCCACCTGAAATTCCTTCCGAAGGTGGTGTCTGAGTTTCACCTTAACCAGGTGTTGACTCTGCCGGTGTTCTATCCCAATCACACCTCGGAGGCTAAATATAGGCTCCATACTTTGGACCCTAGAAGAGTGCTCACTTATTATAAGGAGTGGACGGCTGAAGTTCGGGGAGAGGTTCGCCAGCTGTTTGTCACCTATGCTGAAGCCGCACCTAGCAGACCTGCAGCCAAGCTGACGATAGGCAGGTGGGTCACCTCCTGCATAGATCTCTGATATAGGTTACGGGCATGGAGCCTCCCAGAGGATAAGAGCTCATTCTACCCGCCTATACCGCTGCACGGTGGCTGCTTCCAGGGACGTCCCTATCCAGGAAATCTGCAGGGCTGCTACCTGAAGTCAACACACACCTTCATCACCCACTACCACATCGACCTTGAGTCGGCGCGGATGCTGGTTTTGGGGCCTCGGTTCTCCAGTCTTTATTCCCTTAGTAGGGGGTGAGCGCCTTGCCTCCCTCCTCCCGGAGAACTGCTAGGAGTTTGCCAGACAGTGTGGATGAACAACATATCCATGTCCCTAGAAATACAGGTTACTCACCTGTAACAGGAGTTCTAGGAATGGTATATGTTGTTCATCCACATGACCCACCTGACCTCCCCGGCTTCGACGCACAACCTGGCTTCCAGCGGGCTAGATCTGATGTTATGGGGCGGAGCCGAGAGTTTTACCACCCGGGTGGGTTGGAGGAGCCAGCTTGAAGACCTTCCGGCAAGATTTAAAGCGGCAAGGAACCTGCCGGACAGTGTGGATGAACAACATATACCATTCCTAGAACTCCTGTTACAGATGAGTAACCTGTATTTTTTGTCTACTGTGCCATTTACTTACTGAAAAAAATGGTTAGCAGTCTGTTTCTACTCATTTTTGGAAATGGTTAGCATTACTCGCTGTTTTGCGTAACATTTTGCTATACCAGCTATTTAATACACTGTGTTTACAGACAGCATAAAGAAAAAACAGGAGGCTCCTAACCCGAATTGGAGTTCTTTCATTGCTGTTGCACATTTTTTTAATTGAGCGCCCTAAGGAATGGATGGGATCGTAGGCTGCTCTATCTCTTTCACTTCCTTATCTCCGGCTCCATCCCTTCGATCAGATGTTTTCTGACCTCTGTATATGGAGAGCATGACAGCATGCATCATTCAGTTCTATGGAGCATCTTTTTAAATGCTTCTCAACTTTAAGTCGAGTTTTCGTACAAATCTAAGCCAGGGTTAAGCTAACAAACCTCTTGTTTGTTGTACCTTGGTTTCGATTGGTAGCAGAACTTGACTTAAAGTTGGAAAGCAGTCATTAAGAAAGACACTCCATAGAACAGTGAAGTGCACCACCACACCCCCCATACAGGCTTAACAAAACACCTGAAAGAGGGGGTGGAGCTGGAGATAAGAAAGTGGAAAGGATCGAGCGCCCAACCTCTCTGGGGTAAATTCCGATCTTACTTTGAGAGGGCTCTTGCAGTAGGTATTCACATATAGGACTGACCCGCCAGGCATCAGGACCCCAATGGAAAAATTTCTAGCTAGCGATCTCTGGCGGGGACCACCCCACATCAGCTGACCAGGCCATACATGACGCCGGTATAGGGCAGGTCTCCACGCCTGCCTTCCAGTTCTTTCCTGCCATCAGCTTCTGAAAGTTCCTGGTAGAATGTTTGTTGGTCTTTCGTCGGTCCCTAAGTTTTCAAATTTTTGACCTATTTTTTCTTTCTTTTTTTTTTTTTCCAACGATTCGCTGTGTCTGTCGTCCTCGACGCCCTCCAAATCACATAAGAACAAATGCGACTCGTGTGGTTCCCAACTTCCACACAAGGATGGCTACTCCTTGTGCCTCTTCTGTCTGGGCCCAGACCACCCCGTGGAGAAGTGTCAGCACTGCCAGAAGTTTAATTCCGCTACCCGCAAAAGAAGGCAGCAGTTCCTGGAAGCCCATATCCTAAAGAAGAAAATGGTCTCCATGGAAAAAGAGCTAAAGAAACTTAGGTAAGCGTCCACTTCCCTCGAAGGTCACAGAAAGCGCGACAAGGAGAAGAACCAGGAGTGGAAACCGGCTTCCAGAGCAGCCATAACTTCGGCTAGAGTCGCGGCACTTAAGGTGTAACGTTCCCTCCGGAGGATAGCTCCTCGATGGCCGTCTTGGTGGTTACCAAGAAAGCGTCACCCCTCCCGTCTGGTTCGCTCCCTTTGGGAGCCTCTGGGGCAAAGGAAGCCTCCGCTCACATGAAGGCTGCTTCTTCCACGCGGCCTTCAGGTCAGAGCGGGTCCGGTAAGTTGGACTTCCGTCTCACCGATGCTCGCCTGGACAAGGCTGCTAGGCTGCTTACCCCTTCTGCGGAGCGCCCAGCCAGATCTCCTTCTGATGAGGCCGCATCTCCTGCACGGCCTTCGTCTGGCAGGGAGTCCGATAAGTCGGACGCTGGCTCTTTCGATGTCTACCCAGATTCGACAGATAAGTCGGATGCCGGCTCCGCCGACGCCTGACGAAGAAGCCTGTGCTGGACCTCACGGAACAGTCCCGACGCACCAGGCTCTCCGCAGCAGCTTACCACGTTGCCCTCTAAGGTCCCCGCATCTCTTCGACTGACCCCCGGGGATTATAATACTCCTTCCCTGGTTGTCACCAAGGATACTGGGATGCTGCCGTCAGGAAACCCTCCTTCTGGGCTGAACCCCCTGACGCCAGATCCTCAGACGCTGGTCCTGACACCATCCGGTGTCCTCTTACCTGGTGATAGGGTCCAAAGCACCTGACGGAAGGATAGGCCTATCGAAGGTATACCCATGCTGGGCCTGACCCCCGCAGGGCCAGCAGTAGCACTGTCTGGCCCTCCAGCAGAGCCTCTCCCAGGTCCCTCTACTCCATCAGAGCCCCTGGCACCTGACACCGCAATACCCAGCTCCGCAGTATCTGGCGCCGCAGTACCTGATGCCAGGCTACCCGGCCTCGGGTTATGGATACCCTCAATAGCAGTATCCCCTTCCTCCTCCACCACCCAGTCGCTGGCAGATCTGAAGGAGACCTTGGCCTCCTGGTGGGCTGAGGCCAAGGCTCAGCTCACTAGGGAGGTCGAGAGTCATCTACAGACACTGGGCCCCTACAGGATCCCCTTCGTCCGGACAGGAGACTCCTCTTCCCTCCGGACACCAGAGGAGAGCCCTCTGGTGTCTGAGATGGGGAGGATACATGCCCCAGGGAACTCCCCAGCGGGGCCGTCCCTCCCCCTCACAGAGAGGAGTCTTACTCCTCTTCATCAGCTACTTCAGACTCTGACTCAGAGTCCAGCTACTCTGACCCCGAAGATGAGCCCCGTTCTCCAGAACACCCTAGGCCAAGGACTCCTCCGAAGTCTCTTCCGGAGACCCTCCCCTTCTGGAGTTATCGAAGAAAATCCAGAAGGTTCTTCACTGGCAATCAGTGGAGCCAGACCCACAGCGTAAGAAACTTGCTGCTCATCTGGATCTGCCAGAGGCCGCTCCTACGTTGATTCCACCCTGGAAAGAGCCTCATGCGGATCTTGTTTCCACCATTTGGAAACAACCTTCTGCATTAGCCTCCTTCTGAGGAAGGCGGACAGGCTATATCAGGCTCCTGAGGATGTAGACTTTCTTAGCCTCCACCCCAGTGCGGACTCGGTCATCAGCGCTGCTCACGGCCGCTCCACCAATCCCAAACTCCTCAGCTCGTCTCCGCCTGATAAGGAATCCCGGCTTCTGGACCAATACGGGAAGATCTATTCCTCTTCTACCCTTGGTATTAGGGCCCTTAATTATGTGGCACATATGGGGGATTTCCAGAAGACCATCCTTAAGTCAGGTGGAAGCTAACCTAGACTGCCTTCCTGAGTCACAAACTAAGCAGAAAGTGGCAGATGTCCATTCTGCTCGTTCGGCCAGTCAGCACATGCTTAGTACCACTTACGATGCAGTGGACACAGGTGGAAGTAGCTCTGCCTTCGCCGCAGGCCTATGGCATCGTGCCTGGCTCCGCATGTCAGTTTTGGTCCCTGAAGTGCCATCCTCCATCCAGGATGCTCCCTTCAGGGGTTCTATGCTGTTCGGGGGTGATGTCAAGGACATCATTACCGAACTGCAGGAGAAGGGCACTGCACTAAAGTCTGTCAGCTGTATGTACAGGTCCCCTGAAGGGCACCAGTGTCCTTTTTGGTGACAGAATCGACAGACAAACCTCAGGGCAAACGGGCCAACAAACGTCTGACCCCTCCAGCAACCAAGACTCTCCCCAGCAAAAAAGTCGCAGGAGCCATGGCTGCTACGCTGCCCCACACCTCCTGACTCCCTGCCTCTCCCACTGCCTCTGGAGGTTCCAGAGGAACAGGTAGGGGAGAGATTCTCCTCCCATCTGCTGGGTTGGGAGAGGATAACGTCAGACGCTTAGGTTCTCCAGTTGATATCAGCAGGAAACTCAACAGAATTTCTGCAGGAACCACCTCAAGACCCCCCAGTCGCTCTTACTCTCGCAACATCTTCCTCTGGTCCTAGAGGAAATCATCTCCCTTCTCTCGATGGTGGCGATAGAGCCAGTTCCCACCCATCTTTGGGGAACAGGTTACTATTCCCATTTCTTCCTAGTTCCAAAGAAGACTGGAGACCCGAGGCCTATCCTAGACCTCCGCTCCCTGAATGTGTTCGTGGAGTACAAATGCTTCAGAATGCTCTCTTTGCAGAACCTTCTACCACTTCTTCGGAAGGGACAGTGGCTATGCGCTCTGGACATGCAGGATGCTTACCTGCATATCCCCCTATGCCTTTCTCACCGCAAATTCCTTCATTTTTGCTTTCAGGAGGACCACTACCAATTCTAGGCCCTCCCATTTGATCTTTCCTTGCCACCCCGAGTGTTTACCAAATGCCTGTCTATGGTAGTGGCCCACCTGCATACCCAGGGGTACAGGTATTCTGTACCTGGACGACTGGCTTCTGGCAGCCCCATCCAGGGAGGAACTCCTGCACTCCCTTTTCCTTACCCTGCAGGTTTTCACCAGCCTGGGTATCGCCATCAACCAAGCCAAGTCCCATTTGGTCCCTTGCCAACACTTCCAGTTTATAGGGGTGATTCTGGACATGACCACTGCCAAAGCCTTTTTGCCTCCGGACATAGAAACATAGACTTTGTCTGCATATAAGGACCGCTTGGCCCTTCTAGTCTGCCCATTTCCTACCTACAGGATAGGCTGCAGATCCTAGTTAACCAACAGCCTATTTCTTCCTACCCACCACAAGAATTGCTCTTATGTCTGTCCCATGCATTCTTGAATTCTCCCATAGTTTAGACTCCCACAGCTCTCTCAGGAAGGCTGTTCCATGCATCCACTACCCTCTCTCGGAAATACTTCAAATTGCCCTCGGCTTCCCTCTCTATCTTTAAATTGTGTCCCCTTGTTCTTGCACGCCTTTTCTGAAAGATGCTACCCTCTTGACTTTGTTGATTCCACTGAGGTACTTAAAAGTTTCTATCATGTCCCCTCTCTCCTTCTTTCCTCAAGGGTATACATATTAAGCTCCTTTAGTCTCTCCTCATACGGCTTCTCTTGCAGACCCTGCACCATTTTAGTGCCCTCCTCTGGACTGCCTCTATCCTATCTATGTCCTTATGGAGATGGGGTCTCCAGAACTGGACACAGTACTCCAGATGGGGTCTCACCAACTGCCTGTACAGAGGATAACAATTTCTAGTTTTCTGCTGCCTCCCTATGCATCCCAGTATACCCTAGCCTCCCTATTGCCTTCTCACATTGCTTGCTAACCTTAAGGTCATCTGATATGATTAGTCCCAGGTCCCTTTCCTTTTGTTCCCCCATTGTGTATTCTTCTCCTGGGTTCTTGTTTCCAGGTGCATTATTTCGCACTTCTTTGCATTGAATCCTAGCTGCCACTTCTGACCATTCCTCCAACCTTGCCAAGTCCCTTCTCATCCTTTTCACATCTCCTTGTATATCAGCCCTGTTGCAGATCTTTGTGTCATCTGCAAGAGGCATACTTTTCCTTCCAGTCCCTCTGCAATGTCACTTATGAAGACATTTAAAAGGACTGGACCTAATACTGAACCTCATGTACCCCCACTAGTAACCCCTCTTTCTTCAGAGTGGACTCCATTTACACTACCTTCTGTGTCCTGTTGTCCAGCCAATGTTTTACCCAGACTACCACCATGGGACCCACTCCCAGGCTGGTTACATTGACTATTAATCTTTGTGTGGGACTGTGTCAAATGCCTTGCTAAAGTCTAGGTAGGCCATGTCCACAGCCCCTCCTTGGTCTACTACTTGGTCACCCAGTCAAAGAAATCTATAGATTCTGCCTGAGATCTTCCTGCTAGAACCTATGCTGCCTTGGGTCCTGTGCCCCACTGGCCTCTAGGTACTCAACTATTCTTCTTCCTTCAGAAGTGACTCCATCACTTTCTCTACCACAGAGGTCAGACTGACAGGTCTGTGTTTCCGCTCTGTCTTAGTCCCACTTTTGTGAAGGGAATCACATCCGCCTTCTTCCAGTCCTCGGTGCCACACCATCCTCCCATGATTTATTAAAAAGAGTAGCCAGTGGTTTCACTAGTTCCCCACTCTTTTTCAATTTGGGGTGAATTCCATCATGTCCATTGCTTTGTCCACCTTCAGTTTTAGGAGTTCTTGCAGAACCCTTTTTTTGTGAAAGGACTGGGATCGAACCCTGTCAAGAGTGCTTCTGCATTGGATTAGGCACTTCCCTCCTCTTTGTGAATACTGAGCTAAAATATCTGCTCAGTATCCCTGCCCACCACCGCTCATTCTTTCAGCCTCACTATCCCTCCCTTGACTTTCTACCCGTTGATGTACCTATAAAAGGTTTTATCCCCTTCTTAACCTAGTTGGCTATCCTTTCCTCATTTTGGGCCTTTGCTATTCTGACTTCCCTCCTGCTTCTTTTCTGCCTTAACTGGTAGAGCTCTCTGTCCTGCTCCTTCTGTGTTTCCTTATACTTCGGAATGCTATCTTTTCTTCCTGACTTTCACAGCCACCTCTTTTGAGAACTATAGTGGCTTTTTTCTTCATTTTGATTTGTTTATTTGCTCACACAAAGGCTTGTTGCCTCTGTGATGGCAGTTTTGATGATTCCCATTGTTGCTCCACATCTCCTTCTAGCCTGTTTACTAGTGCTTTTCTGAGGCACTCTCCTATCTTGCCAAAGTCAGCCCTCCTGAAGTCCAGTACCCTCACTTTTGTATGGCTTGACTCTGTAGCTGAGTTTACTGTGAACCACACTGTTTGATGGTCACTTATTCCCAGATGGCAACCCCACTCTAGATCTGTGGATCCTTCACTGCCCCGCTTGAGTGACGAGTTCTAAGATTGCTCTCCCACTCAGTGGGTTCCAAAACTAGCTGTCTGAGGCCTGCCACCTGTAGGGCATCAAGAATGGCCCTGCTCTTGGATGTGGCTGCAGCAAATGTGCTCCAGTTAACATCTGGCATATTCAGGTCTCCCATCAACAGTATCTCCCCTTCTCTGCCATTCTAAGAATGCCTTCTATCATATCCTTGTCCATTCCTCCCCTGACATGGAGTCTGTACACAACCCTGTGTGGATTGTGGATGCTATTCAGTCTCCAAGGTGACCAACAGTGACTCCTCTCCTCAGTTTATTCTTTTGTTCAGTTGCTTTTATCTCCTTCATATAGAGAGTTACCCTCCCCTCTTCTCCCCGCCTGTCTCTCCTGTAGGTTATGTACCCTGTATGTTAACATCCCAGTCATGGTTCTCTGTGTACCATGTTTCTGTGACTGCTCAGCATCCAGGCATCCCTCTTCCATCAAGGCCACCAGCTCAGGGAGCTTGTTGCCCAGACTACGGCATTGGTACTCATTACCCTCCATTTCCTGATGGTCTTACTCCTTTTGCCCCATCCCTGTCCTTCTTGCCTTTGTCACTTCTCCATTTACTCCTGCCCTTTTCCCTATCAACACCTCTATGTGTTGGTAAGCTTACCGCCTACTACCGTGATTTTTTTTGGGGTTAGATTTCCTGATCCTTTCCAGTGCCTCCCCTGGCTAGTTTAAATGCTTGCCAGTGAAGCATTTAAACTTATCACCTAGGATCCTGGTTCCCTCCTGACAGATGCAGCCCATCATGCCAGTATAGGCTTGCATCACTCCAGGTTGACCCTCAGTCCCAATGAAGCCAACTCTCGAGCTCCACACCAGTTTTCAACCACTGATTAGAATCCCATGGTGCGGAACACCTAGCCTCTCCTAGCCATAGATGGGCAGCACCTCTGAGAAGGTTCCGTGTGTGCTACTTGTCTACAAGGCCCTCCCCAATTCCACAAACTCTTCCTGCACTTCTCTAATCCCTTTATTAGCCAGGTCATTTGTCCCTAGGTGGACAATGACATCCAGCTCCCTCCCTGTGCAGCTGCTCTGGCAATCCTGAGGATTGCTTCCCTGTCCCTCTAAGCCATGGCGCTAGGCAGGCACCCACCTCCCTCTCCCTTCCTCCCCAGTTCTACCTTCCTAACACGGAGTCCCCACCAGGAGTTGTTTCTCCCTTCTGCGGGTCCCCTGCCACTCTCCTGTGGGTCTGTTTTGTGGAGGTTCCCAGCATCCTCCTTGGTCTCCACTGTGGGTGCCTCCATAGAGGAACCACACTTTGCCAGAATGGCATAGGAATTGTGGAGAGGTACAACTGGAGGAATGCGCCTCTGTTCCACCACCCTCACCCTCCCTGAGCTCACTGTGGTCCAACCGCTCCTCTTTCTTGGCAACCTGCGAGGCAAAGGCAGTGGCACTGGTGGTCCCTGGATGGAAGAGGAGGTCCCACAGGGTAGCCACCCTTCAGACTCATGCCCGTCTTCTGTCCAGTCGCAGGAGGGTCGGAGCCAGGTCAGTCCTCCGCCTCAGGCTAATGGCGGCTGCCATTCTGACAGTCCCACTCGCTCGGCTCCATATGAGGATCTCTCAGTGGATGCTTAGGTCGCAATGGGACCAGACCATGGACAATCTAGACCAAGAGGTGCTAGTTTATGATCCCATGATCAGGGACTTGCAGTGGTGGATGGTTCAGGGAGAACCTATGCCTGGGAGTACACTTCTGCATCGAACCTCCCCTTCCAGACGTTGATGACAGATGCATCAGGAGAAGGCTGGGGTGCCCATCTAGGGTCTCACAGGACTCAGGGCAGCTGGTCCAAGTCCGAACAAAATATTCACATAAATGTGCTCGAACTAAGAGCAGTCCTTAATGCCCTTCAGACTCTACTCTCCCTCATCCTCCCTGGTCGTCATCTCATACAATCAGACATGTGCGTAGTCTGGTATCTCAGCAAGCAGGGAGGAACGTGTTCCTATCCTCTGTGCCTGAAAGCGATGAGAGTCTGGCAGTGGGCAACCCAACATCACCTTCACTTGTCTATGGTTCACGTTCTGGGAGTGGAAAACACACTGGCAGACCAACTCAATCGGTCCTCAGCAAGGTCCCACGAATGGGAGTTAGATCAAAAAGTCGTAAACGATATCTTTCAGCGATGGGGGACACATCAGATAGACCTTCACTTCTCCCCAAAATGCAAAACTTCCCTACTTCTGCTCGCTCGCTCCAGGGCAAGACATTTTTTGGTGGGATGCTCTGTCTCTCGCTCGAAGGGACAGATTTGTTTATGCCTTCCCTCCCATCCCTTTAATTCTGTGGGTCCTGAACAAACTCTGATCGGAGGGAGCTCCGAATGATTCTCATCACTTCCTTCTGGCCCAGACAAGTTTGGTTCTCTCTTCTGCAACAATTTTCAGAGGAACCTCCTCTTCCTCTGTCGCAACAATTGTTGACCCAGGATCAGGGGACCCTTGTTCATCCAGGTCTCAAATCCCTTCATTTACATGCGTGGCTCCTGCAGTCATAGCTAAAGTCCACTTTGGAGTTTCTCCTCTCATAGCGGACATCTTGGTAGAGGCCAGGAAGCCTTCCACCAGGTCCACCTACGCCATAAAGTGGAAACACTTTTCTATTTTGGCCAATTCGAAGGACGTTGAACCTTTCTCGTTCCCAGCCAGTAAAGTCCTGGACTACATGCGTCACCTCTTGATCTCGGTCTCAACCATTCCTCGTTAAAAGTCCCCACAGCCACTATTTCAGCCTACCATATTCCCTTTGGAGACGGGACTTTTGCTCATTTGGAAGTCTCCAAGACCTTGCGCAGAGGGGTTCTCCATTTGAAATCCCCATCCGCATTCCTGCCCCTCCTTGGGACTTGGATTTCATTTTGGAGAATCTTACCCTACCTCCCTTTGAGCTGGCAGCTACAGCTGATTTAAAGTTCCTTTTCTGGAAGACACTCTTCATAGTGGCCATTACTTCTGCTCGGCGCATCTTTGAGCTTCAGGCCTTGATGTGGAAAATCCCGTATCTGATTTTTCACAAGCAACATGTGGCTCTATGCACCAACCCTAAGTTTCTTCCTAAGGTGGTGGCTGAATCTACGCTGAATCAATCCATTGAGCTACCCGCTTTCTTTACACAACACTCCAATCGAGTGGAGTACCTCTTACATACTTTGGATGTTCACAGAATACTGAGATCTTACTTGGAGAGGGCTCTTTCAGTAGGTAATTACATATAGGACTGAAGCCAGCAAGCGTCAGGGCCCCACGGAAAAATTTCTTGCTAGCAGTCTCTGGTGAGGGACTGCCCCCACGTCAGGTGACCGGTGTCGGGCGATGTCAGTATAAAGGGGTGGTCCCCCACTCCCGCCTTCCAGTTCTTTCCCACCGTTAGCTTGTGAAAGCACCTCGTGGTTAAGGTCACTGCTTCGTCAGTCTGTCGTCTGTTTTATTACTGCCTTTTCTTCATGATTTCTTGCAAAAACTTTAATATATGCCATGTATGTCGTCCCCCTACTCCATCCGATTCGCATAAGAATAAGTGCGATTCGTGCGGCACCCAGATCCCACATATCGGACGGACACTCCCTGTGCCTTTTCTGTCTAGGCCCGTAACACCCCATGGAGAAGTGCCAGAACTACAAACAGTTTAACGCTGCCACCCACAAACGGATGCAACAGTCCTTGGAGGCCCATATCTTGAAGATGTCCTCCATGGAGAAGGAGCCGAAGAAGCTTCAGCAGGTCTCAACTTCCCTTGAGGGTCATCGTAAGAAGGAGGAGAAGCACCGGGACTCCACTTCCATGGCCACCGCGACTCCGGCCAGAGTTGCCGTGTTGAAAGTAAAGCCCCCCAACGGGACCGCTCCTTGACAGCCGGCTTGGAGGTTTCCAAAGGTGGCGGCATCCTCCTCTAGGCTCACGCCGCCCACCGGGAGCCTCTGGGATAAAGGAGGCAGCCGCCCGGGAGACCACCACCGTGCGCCTTCCGGGTCGAGCGGGTCTGGTAAGCTGGATGTCTGTGCCACTGATGCCCGCTTGGACAAGGCCGCTAAGACACCCACCCTCCGGGGCAGCACACAGCCTTGAAAACGCCCAAGACCGCTACTCCATCGCGGCCTTCATTGGGCGGTGGTTCAGATAAGTCGGATGCTGCCTCCTCCGATGCCCGCCCGGACCCCACCGGTAAGGCGGATGTCTGCCTCTCCAGTGGACACACGGCATTAGAGCTGATGCCAGACCCGATCGACCAGTCCACTGCCCCCGGCTCTCCGCTGCTGACCAAGGTTCCAGCGTCTCCCCTGTTGGACCCCATAGATTTATTCCCCCTTCCCCAGGCGATGCAAAGGATACCGGTACGCTCCCGTCAGGTCTCCGTCCCGCTGGGCAGGATGACCGGATGCTGGACCCTCGGACGCCGGCTCTGACGCTGGCCTATCCGATGCCGGGTGACATCCTCTTACCGGACACCGTCCCAACGCCGGACCAGACGCCCACTGGGCCACCTGTTCCTGGCCTGCCTGCTGAGCCTCTTCCAGGGCCTTCTGCTTTGTTAAAGCCCCTGGTTCCTGGGTGTCCGACCCCATCTTATCTGACGCCTTCCTACCTGGGACTGCAGTATCCTACGCTGCAGTACCTAATGCCAGCCTACCAGACGCCGGGCTTCCCGCCATTGGACTACGGATACTTGGATTACGGATACCTTCAATATCCATATCCCACTCCTCCTCCACCGCCCCCCCCACCCAGCCGCTGGTGGATCTTTAGGAGACTCTGGCTTCCTGGTGAGCTGAGGCCAAGACTCTGCTTACTAGGGAGGTGGAGAGCTGCCTGCCGACACCGGACCCGGTTCTGGATGCCCGTCACCAGAGGCGCGAGACTCCCTCCCCCTTACCCAAGACCATGGATGAGCCCTCTGGTTCCAGGGCCGGGGAGGACACGCTTCCCCGAGGGTTGCCCAAGGGGTCCGTACCACCCCCGCGCCAGGAGGGGTCTTTATCTTGCTCTTCGGAGACCTCAGAATCCGATTCCGACTGGTGCTCCGATCCTGACAAGCCATGCACTCCAGACCGACCCAGGCCAAGGACTCCTCTGAAGTCGCCTCCGGAAGATCCTTGTTTTCTGGAGCTGCTGAGAAAGATCCAGGAGGTCCACCAGTGGCAATCTCTGGAGCCAGATCCACAGCGGAAGAAACTCACTGCCCATTTGGATCTGCCCGAAACTGCTCCGACATTAATTCCATCCTGGATCGAGCCTCACGCAGACCTCGTTTCCACTATTTGGAAACGGCCATTGGCGTTGGCCCCACCTTCCACAGAAGGCAGGCTATATCGGTCAGAGTCCGGTCTATTTGAAAAGAACTTCTGGTCACCCTACTGCTCGACTCCCATCGCCTCCGCCGACCAATGAGGGGTTGCTAGAGGTTCCAAGGGTGAATCTGAAATCTGGTGCTCCCACCCTTTGGAATTCTCTACCCAGTCGGTTACGGGAGTGCACTTCTGTGGAGGAATTTAAGAATGGTTTGAAAACTTTTCTTTGGCAAAAAGCCTTTTTAGAGAACTGAATTGTTTATCTGATTATGATTTTGGCTTTGTCAAATATTATTGGAATTTTAATGGTTGTTTTTAATTGTTTTAACTGTTTTATATGTAAGGCGCTTTGGAAACAGGAAGGCGCCATATAAATAAACATTTATTATTATTATTACCAGGCTCCTGAGAGTGTGGATTCTTTGAATGAATACACACCCCAAGGCCGACACTGTCATATTTAGCGCTGCTCACGGCCGGTCGGCGAACCCAAAGCATCTCAGCTTGTCACCACCGGACAAGGAATCCCGCCTTCTGGACCAGTACGGGAAGAAGGTGTGCGAGTCTTCCACTCTGGGGATAAGGGCCCTGAATTATATCACATAGGGGGACTACCAGAAGGCTATCCTTAGTGAGCTGGAAACAAAGTTGGACTCCCTTCCTGAGTCTCAGACAAAGCAGGAAGCAGCTGATGTATTCCGATCTGCTCGTTCGGCCAGTTGGCGCATGCTCAGTGCCACATACGACCCAGTGACCGCTACTGGTCAGAGCACGGCTTTCACCGTAGGTCTTCAATGTCATGCCTGGCTCTGGGTGTCAGGTTTGGTCCCTGAAGTGCAGTCCGCTATTCAGGACGTGCCCTTCAGAGGTTCTGTGCTGTTCGGTGGGGATGTCCAGAACATCACCACCCACCTGTAAGTGAAGGGCACTGCGCTTAAGTCTGTTGACTCGATGTGCAGGCCCCCTCAGGGACAGCTCCACCCTTTTCACAGATGTTCTCGGCCCAAAGCGAAACCTCAGGGCAAGCGGGCCAGCAAACGTTGGGGTCCCTCTGGATGCCAAGCCCCACCCCCGCCCAAAAAAGCGGCAGGAGCTTCAGTCGCTGCATTGCCCCACAGCACTACTCCTCTCCTCTCCCACAGCCTCGGGTCCTACCAGAGGAACCAGTAGGAGGGAGGTTCTCCTTCCATCTACCGGCTTGGGAGAGGATTACATCAGATGCTTGGGTGCTCCAGCTGATAGCTGCAGAACACTCAGTCGAGTTTCTACAGAAACCACCCAGAAAACCACCCCCAAGTCGTCTTACTCCCCGGAACATCTTCCTCTGGTTCAGGAAGAAATATCCTCCCTTCTTCAGAAGGTGGTGATAGAGCCTGTCCCAACCTACCTTCGGGGGACAGGCTACTACTCCCATCTCTTCCTGTTTCCAATGAAATCTGGAGACGTGAGACCTATTTTAGACCTCAGCTCCCTGAATATGTTCGTGGAGTACAAACAGTTCAGAATGCTCTTCCTGCAGAGCCTTCTGTCCTTACTTCAGCAGGGACAGTGGCTATGTGCTCTGGACATGCAGGATGCCTACCTGCATATCCCTATATGCCCTTCCCACCGAAAATTCCTTCGGTTTTCGTTCTAAGGGGACCACTACCTGTTCAAGGCCCTCCCATTTGGTCTTTCCTCGGCACCCCGAGTGTTCACCAAATGCCTTTCTGTGGTAGTGGCTCACTTGCGTACCCAGGGAGTGCAGGTTTTCCCATACCCGGCCAATTGGCTCCTGGTGGCCCTGTCCAGGAGTAGGATCCCTATGTACCTTTCCTCACTCCTGCAGTTTTACCAGCCTGGGCATCGCCATCAACCAGGCCAAGTCGCATCTGGTCCCCTCATCAGAGGCTTCAATTCATCAGGGTGATCCTGGACACGACCACCGGCGTGGCCTTTCTGCCACCGGGCAGGGTGGACACCCTTCAAGCTCATGCAAGCCTGCTGTCCAGTTGCAGGCGGGTCAGCGCCAGATCAGTCCTTTGCCTCCTCAGGCTCATGGTGGCTGTTATTCAGACAGTCCCTCGCACTCTGCTCCATATGAGGATCTCTCAGTGTATGCTTCGATCTCAGTGGGACCAGATGTTGGACGACCTAGATGTCCTGGTTTCCAACCCCATGGTTCGGGACTTGCAATGGTGGATGGTACAAGAGAACCTTTGCCAAGGAGTTCCCTTCTGCCTCAAACCTCCCTCCCAAACTTTGACAACAGACACCTCGGAAGAGGGTTGGGGAGCTGATCTAGGGTCTCACAGGACCCAGGCCTCCTGGTCCAGGCTTGACAGATTCTTCATATAAACGTGCTCAAGCTCAGGGCCTTTCTGTATGCTCTCCAAGCACTGAACTTGTATGTGATTCCCGGTCATCTGGCTGTCCAGACGGACAACGTATGTAGCAGTGTTCCCATTAAGGCTGCAGATCTGGGGGTGCACTGCATCCTCTCCCAAAATTTTCAGGAGTACAGAATAAATTATAAGGGCTTATTCTATCATTTGTACATTTTTGTGAGGTACATATACTTCAAACAGAATTATGGGGGTACAGTGTACCCCCTTCACATAAAAATGTACTTGCATTTCATAATTTGTACTTGAATCAAGTACAGATGGGGGTAAATGGGAACACTGGTGTGTAGTCTGGTACATCAACAAGCAGGGAGGAACGTGTTCCTACCCTCTATGCAGGGAGGCAGTGAGAATTTGGGATTGGGCTGTGCAACACAACCTTCACTTGACGGTGGTTCACGTTCCGGGGGTCGAAAATATGCTGGCAGACCACCTCAGCCGGTCATCAGCAAAGGCTCACGAATGGGAACTGGATCAGGGGGTAGTAGAAAATCTCTTCCTGCGCTGGGGAACATCTCAGAGACCTGTTCATGTCTCCTCACAATGCAAAACTTCCCGCCTTCTGCTCGCTCGCTCCAGGGCGAGGCATTTTTGGAGACACTCTGTCTCTAGACTGGAAGGACAGATTTGTCTATGCCCCGATTCCCTTGATTCTGAGGGTCTTACACAAACTCAAGCTCAGAAGGAGCTCGCATGATCCTAATCGCTCCTTTCTGGCCCAGGCAATTTTGATTCTCTTCTGCAACAGTATTCAGAGGAACCTCCTCTTCCTCTGTCGCAACTTTTGGTGACCCAGGATCAGGGGACACTGATTCATCCAGGTCTCAAGTCCCTTCAGTTACATGCGTGGCTCCTGCAGACGTAGCTCAAGCCTGATTCGGGGTCTCCCTGCTTGTGGCTGAGATTCTGGTGGAGGCTAGAAAGCCTTCCACTAGATGTACCTACGCCATGAAATGGAAATGGTTCTCAATTTGGGCCTCTTCCAAGGATTTTGAGCCATTCTCGTGCCCTGTCGTGAGAATTCTGGACTATGTGCATCATCTCTTTGACCTGGGTCTCGTCCATTCCTCTCTGAAAGTTCTCATGACTGCTATTTCCACTTACCATGTTCCCTTTGGGGACAGAACTTTTGTACAGCTGGAAGTCTCCAAGACTTTTCTTAGAGGGGTTCTCCATTTGAGACCCCCTATTCGCCTTCCTGTCGCTCCTTGGGATCTGAATTTTATTCTTGAGAAGCCTCCTTTTGAACCGGCAGTATCAACAGACTTGAAGTTCCTTTCCTGGAAGACTCTCTTCCTAGTGGCCATTACTTCAGCTCGACGTATTTCTGAGCTTCAGGCCTTGATGTGCAAAATCCCGTATTTGATTTTTCACAAGGAATATGTGGCTCTGCGTACCAACCCTAAGTTTCTGTCTAAGGTGGTAGCGGAATCTATGCTGAATCAATCCATTGAGCTACCTGCTTTCTTTACGCAACACTCCAATCAAGGGGAGTACCTCTTGCATACTTTGGATGTTCATAGAATACTGAGATACCACACCAGTAGGACGAAGGGTCTCAGGAAGTCTGATCAGCATTTCGTCTCTTTTGCTCACAAAAGAGAGGGCAATGTGGTTACCAAGCAATGCCTATCTAAATGGCTGGCTCATTGTATCACTTTCCGTTACAACAATTATCACAAGACCCTGCCGGGTCAAGTCAGAGGCCACCCCACTAGAGGTGTCGCTGCCTTTGCGGCTTGTTTCAAGAATGTGTCAGCGGCTGACATTTGTGCAGCCGCCACTTGGACTTCTGTCCATACCTTTACGAAACACTACAGTTTGTACATTGCCTCTCGCCACAGAGCAGGCTTTGGGCTTGCTATTCTGCAAGGTTTCCATTCTTGAGACCCTTACAGCCAGAGGTACTATGGTTGTGTAGTTTTCCTCCTCCCGTGTGCTTCTCTTTGTTCCAGACTGCTTGGGACTCAGTCCTATATGTAATTACCTACTGCAAGAGCCCTCTTGAAGTAAGATAGTACAGTTACGCAAGACCTTACCGTAACAGTAGATCTTCGAGAGAGGCTCTTGCAGTAAGCATTGCCTTCCCGCCCTCCGTCCCCCTTAGCTTTTTCAGCTCCTTTTCCAGGGAGGGAAATATCCTTTTCTCTCTCGTCTTGCCTTTTTGGCCTTTGGCAGGAAAGAACTGGAAGGCAGGCGTGGGGGACCGCCCCTCTATACTGATGTCGCCTGACATGGGAGTGGTCCCCCACCAGAGACTTTCAGTACTCACACACGTAAGTCTTCAGATACAATTTTAAGAAATTCTTCCCTTATAAATAAGTCTCTTATTTACTTTACAGTTCTAGCTTTAGCCCCAGCCAGCCAGTTGTTTAGATAGGTACACATTTGAACATGCAAGTCTACATAGCTGTCTCCTAGGCCCTTTCTTAATTCCCTGAATTTTCACCTATAAGCCTCAAGAGTTAGCTCAAAACATTTCAGTAACACCCTCTTAACTTTACCATAGTCCATACAGTCCTGATCATCCATTCTAGCAAATGCATGCAAAGTACAGCCAGTAAGCAATGGTGTGGGGGTGGGTCTTCCATGAGCCCTGTCTAATTTACATTGCACACGTACCCTCTCAAATGATATTAAAAACAGATCAAGACCATTCCCTCCCGGTATTGAGGAAACATTTTCGAATTAATTGTGACTTCGTGGGTTTGACCCCCTAGACTGTTACTTGTGGTTTGCTACAGTGCTTTCTGCTGCAGTTTCACCATTTCTTTCTCATGCTGTTGTTCCTTCTGTCTTTCTGCTCATTCATTCTCTCTTGCTTCTCCTATGTGAATCTCATGCTGATGCTGCTGCTCTCTCTCCTGCTACATCAAAATTTCTAGTGTACCTTCTCTTTGCTCCTCAGCCTCCAGCCTTATTCTCTCCCTCCCGACCTCAAGTCTTGCCCTCTGCAATTCTGCCTCCTTCAGCACAAGCTCTAGTGTAGACTAGACTGTATCTCCGCAAAGACATAGACAGGATGGAAGCTGTCCAGAGGAGGGCAACTAAAATGGTGCAGGGTCTGCATTGGAAGACATATGAAGAGAGACTTAAGGAGCTTAATATGTATATAGCCTCGAGGAAAGGGGGGAGACATGATAAAACTTTCAAGTACCTCAAGGAATCAAAGTCCAAGAGGGTAGCATCTTTAAAAAAGAGGTGTGCAAGAACAAGGGCACAATTTGAAGATGAGGGCTCCAGAGGTAATGTAAGAAAGTATTTTTCACAGAGAGGGTTGTGGATGCATGGAGCGGCCTTCCGGAGGAGGTTGTGGAGTCAAAAACAGTTGTGGAATTCAAGCATGCATGGGACAGTCATAAGGCAATTCTAGGGGGTGGGGGTAGGAAGAAGTAGGCTGCTGGTTAACTAGGATCTGCAGTGTACCCATTAGGTAGGGAAATGGGCAGACTGGGTGGGCCAAGCGGTCCTTATCTGCCGTCAAATTCTATGTTTCTATGTACTGCTAGCTAGAAATTTTTCCGTGGAGTCCTGATGCCTGCTGGCTTCAGTCCTATATGTAATTCTCTATTGCAAGAGCCTTTCTCGGAAGATCTACTGTTGCAGTAAGGTCTTGCGTAACTGTACTATACTACACCACTCGGACTAAGGATCTCAGGAAAACTGATCAGCTTTTTGTCTCCTGCTTACAAAAGAGAAGGCAATGCTGTCTCTAAGCAATGCCTATCAAAATGGTTGGCTCGTATCACTTTCTGTTACGACAAGTACAACAAGACCCTGCCAGCTCAAGTCAGAGGTCACTCCACCAGAGGAGTAGCTGCCTCTGCAGCTTGTTTTAAGAATGTGTCGGCGGCAGACATCTGCGCAGCTGCAACTTGGACTTCAGTCCATACCTTTACAGAACACTACAGTTTGGACATTGCCTCTCGCCGTAGAGCAGGCTTCGTGTTGGCTGCTGTACAAGGTCCCCTTTCATGAGACCCGTTCAGCATGAGGTTCCATGCTATGGATGACAGTCCTCCTCCCAAGTACTTTTCCTTGTTCCAGACTGCTTGAGACTCCGTCCTATATGTGAATACCTACTGCAAGAGCCCTCTCGAAGTAAGATAGTACAGTTACGTAGGAACTTACCGTAACTGTAGATCTTCGAGAGAGAGGCTCTTGCAGTAGGTATTGCCTTCCCGCCCTCCGTCCTGTTAAGCTTTTTTGCTCAATTTCCATGGGGGGAAATAGCCTGTTCTAGGGACATGGATATGTTGTTCACACTTATTGGCAGGTTCCTTGCCGCTTTAAATATTGCCGGAAGGTCTTCAAGCTGGCTCCTCCCACCCACCCGGGTGGTAAAACTCTTGGCTCCGCCCCATGACGCCAGATCTTCCTTACCGCTTGGAAGCTCAGGTTCCCTCCTTAGTGCTCTGCGTTTTAGACTGGATCCTCACTCTTTGGTTCATCCGAAACTAGTTTTGAAGTTTTCTAAACTTCGGTCTTCATCATTCCTAGCGGCTGCGATGGACACATCGATTCCCAGCTTTCGGAGGTGCCCTTGCGGGCAGAATATGTCCAGGATGGATCCACACTCCACGTGCGTATACTGCCGAGGCCTAGACCACGACCCGCAGGCCTGCGAGTTCTGCCGCTCCTTTTCGGCCACTGTCCTGGAGGACCGCGCTGCCCGATTGCAGCTCTGGTGCCCCGAGAAGCGTTACCCGCCGGTAAAATCAAAAGAGGCTCGTTGGCGGTGTCCGGCGGCTGGCTCGGCTGAGCAGCTCGAGCAGATGATCGCCCTCGAGGAGGAGGCGGCCCAGGCCACATCTTCCTCCTCCTCGGCCACGGCATTTATCCCGCTCTCTCTGAGTGCCTCGTACTCTGCTTCGTTCAAGGAGCTTTGTCAGTCCCTTTCCATGAAGGGAAAGGGGCCTTCGGGACATTCTTCTTGGCCCAAGAAGAAGGATTCGAAGGGTAAGTCCCACCATCGGCATTCGTGGGAGCGGGAGAGGTCTCCTTCCCCGGACAGCCGACCGTCGACTTCAGTTGAAGTTGCGGCTCAGGCCGCTGGCTTCACGGTGTCCCCGTCAGGCCAGCCTGCCGAGACTCCCGTTGACGCAGTCGAGATTTTTCTCGATCCGTTGGACGGTCTGTCGACTGGTGAAGCCGACAACCCACCTTCACCGGTTCCCCGCTGGAGACAGAGGATCTGCATGCGTCTTGGGGCGCGGTCCCGGATAAAGTGCCTAGCCGAGGGAAGGCGGGGTCCCGCCCTTCCCAGACCAGCTCTCGGTCCCCGAGGTCTCGGACTTCATCTCGGTCAAACCGTTCCGCCCGACATCTCAGCGGTCTCTGTCTCGTGCAAGTGGCAGCGACACCGTTCCTCCTCGTCCTCTTCCTCGGATGAGAGAGGCTTCGACGTCATTTACGTAGACGGTACGAGGAGCTCATGTGGCAGCAGTTACTGTTGTCTGGGACTAAACAGACTCCGGTTCAGCCCCTGGCCATCAAGTGGCTGTCGCCCGAACGACCGAAGCAACTGCTCGCCCCAGTCGAGATGCCCGTTCCAGGGCCGGTTGTTTGGCCTAAACCGGCTGCTCCACCGATTGTGGTGGAACCTCCACCTCCACAACTGAAGTCTGGGGCACTGACCAAGGACTCTCGGTCAGGTCACGGCCTGCCCCACAGGTTGTCGGTCACCCTCACTCCTGACCATCCTCGGCAGGTGGAGGGTGGCTCAGGGCCGAGGCAGCTCTTCACAGACTCTTCGGAATCCGATGTTGATTCCTCACTGTTCTCCAGGCAGGTCGACCTGGAGTCCTCCCGGGGCCAGTCATTGGACGATAGCCCATCGTCCTTCTCGAGTCTGCTTAGACTCATCTTGGAGTCCACCGGGATGCAGCTCGAGCCCATGTCCAAACGGGCCAAGTATTCCCTGATGGAGATACTGGACCGAGGGGATTCCCCCACGGAGGCCTTTCCGGTGGCTGAGGCCATTGTTGGCCCAGCCTTGGAGCTTTGGCATCGGCCTGCTTCCTGTTCTGCCCCCTCGGCTAGGATGGCCAGGAAGTATCACGGTCCCTACTGGCTCTTTGCCCGGTTTCGGAGCACCCTCTGCCGAGGTTGAGTCACCGACAGTGTCTTCCGCGTTCGGGCGCTGGGGCGTGGCTGACCCCCCGACAGAGTCCAAAAAGCTGGACTTTGCCGGGCGCAAGGTGTATGCTGCGTCCTTCCTCGGCCTCCGACAGGCCAGCTCGGCCGTGCTGATGGCACACTTCTCCCACGCTGTCATGGGCTCCCTGGATGAGGTTGTCCCTCATCTCCCGGCCGACCTGCAGACCACGGTCTGGGACCAGGGTAGGGGGTGGCGAAGCAGCAGCTTCAGACTGCTCTGGACATAGGTGATTCCTGTGCCAGGTCAGTAGCGGCCGCGGTGGCTATGCGTCGCAGGGCGTGGCTGAGGATATCCACCTTCACGGCGGATACCCAGCACAAGTTGGCGGATGTCCCCTTCTTGGGACTGACCTCTTCGGCCCTGGAGTGGAGGGACACCTCCAGTGGATCGAAAAGTCCAATGCCACTCTGGACTCAGTCACCTCTGCCCAGAGGGACAAAGGCCCGTCAACAACAGCATAAGTCCTTTCGGCCTTCCGCCCCTGCAGCTCGACCGGCCCAACAGCACCAGCAAAAGGGTCAGCAGGCTCGCGCTTGGCGTCCCAAACCCAAGCCTGTGGCTTCCTCCAGCAGGAGGCAAGGAGGTAAAGGCCCAGGAAGTCCCTCGGCCGGTCCCTCTTCCAAGCCTGCCCAGTGACGGGTTGAGGGGTGCCGACCCCAACCTCGTCACTCCCCCCTGGGTTCCCCCTGTGGGGGGACGGCTCCGCCACTTCCTTTCCGCCTGGTCCGCTATCACCACGGACCGCTGGGTGTTGGAGGTGGTAGGAAAGGGCCTGCCTCTGGAGTCTGAGCAGGCCCCACCCTTTCGAGCCGTCGCCCCTCGGGGGGCCACGGGGTCTGCAGCCTCGCTATCGGCCTGCCGAGCCGTTATTGACTTGCTCCTCGAAAAAGGGGTGATCAAGAAGGTGGCGGATCCTGCTCCAGACCCGGGGTTTGTGTCCAGGTATTCCTGGTCCCAAAACGGATGGGGGGCTGGCGCCCTATCCTCGACCTGCACGACCTGAACAGGTTCCTAAGGTCTCGGACCTTCAGGATGGTCACTCTGGCTCAGATAATCCCATCCTTGGAACGAGGCGTGTGGTTCTGTTCCCTGGACCTCCAGGATGCGTTCTTTCAAGTCCCAATCCGTCCGTCTCATCAGAGATTCCTCCGCTTCAGAGCGGGGGGATCCCTTTACAAGTTCCGGGCCATGCCCTTTGGCCTCTCTCTAGCTCCCAGGGTCTTCACAAATACATGGCAGTGGTGACAGCATTCTCTGGCGCTGTGAAGGTCAGGTGTACCCCTACCCAGGCGACTGGCTGTTTGCAGCCCCTCAGAGCGGAGGTGGGCGGTCCAGAGATCTGGCCCTCCAGGTTTGCTCTCAGGTTGGCCTCCTTATCGGCGAGGCCAAGTTGGAACTCATGCCGAAGCAGGTGATACTCTTCATCGGGGCAGAGCTCGACTCTCTTCAAGCCAGAGCTCGGCTCCCGGCGGACAGGGCCGAGGTTCCTTCCTCCTTTGCCCAGTCATTTCTGGTTGGGCAATCGCGCCCTTCCCCGGGACTTCCTGCACCTCCTGGGCCTCATGGCGGCCTGCACCAGCGTGGTCCATTGGGCCCGTTGGTACATGCGTCCCCTTCAATGGGGACTGGCCAGCCAGTGGTCACAACACTGCGATCCGTTGGACCAGCCCATGACAGTGACCCAGGAGATTTGGAACGCTCTCCAGTGGTGGACCGTTCCGGCACATCTGCAGGAGGGCATCCTGTTCGTCCATCCCGAGCCGACGGTCTCTCTATCGACCGATGCATCTCTGATGGGTTGGGGTGCCTATCTGGGGGAGCACAGAGCGCATGGCCTCTGGTCCCCTCGGGAGTCCCAATGCCATATCAACCTGCTGGAGCTCCGAGCAGTCCACCTAGCTCTCACCGCCTTTGCTCCGTTTCTACGGGGTCAAGTGGTTCATGTCCAGACGGACAATTCCACGACCATGTACTATCTGAACCGCCAGGGTGGGATGCGCTCCATGCTGTTATGCAAGGAAGCTCTCCGCATATGGTCCCTCGTGCGCAGCCTGGCGGCGGATCTCCTAGCCATTCACGTTGCAGGAGCCTCCAACACACTGGCCGATGCCCTAAGCCGGATAGGGGCTGCGTCTCACGAGTGGTCTCTCCTGCCGGAGGTAGTACAAGATCTCTTCTCCCACTGAGGCATGCCTCAGGTGGACCTGTTTGCCTCCAGGGAGAATGCCAAGCTGAGACTGTTCCATGCCCGGCCCCCTCAGCAAGGCTCGCTGCAGGGGGATGCCTTCTTGAGGCCGTGGACCCCGGCCCTCTTCTACTCCTTTCCCCCATTTCCCTTGATCTCAAGGCGAGGAGGGACAAGGCGCAGGTGATTCTGGTAGCCCCAGACAGTTCTGGTATCCAGATCTCCTCAATCTCGGCTCCAGGCTCCCGAGGCGGCTTCCAGCCCACCCAGACCTGATCTCAGTCAATCAGGGGAAGGTAATCCATCTGGACCTTCAGTCCTTGCACCTGACGGCCTGGTTCCTGAGCGGCTAGAGTTCCAGGCCTTGGGTCTTTCCAACGAGGTCCTCAACGTCGTTGAGGCGTCCCATAAGGAGTGGACCAGAAAATGCTACGCCTTCAAATGGAAGAGATTCTCCATTTGGTGTCAGACAAGGGCCTGGACCCTTCCTCTTGTTCCTTGGCAAGCATTCTGGACTACCTGTGGTCCCTTTCTCAGCAAGGGCTTGGTCGTGACCCTTAAGGTGCACCTGGCAGCCATCTCTGCTTGCGGGCGTGGGCGGGAAGCAGTCGGTGGTGCAGGAGAAGGTCGGGCGCTTTTTCAAAGGCCTTGATCACATATCCCCTCTGGTGCGAGAACCTCCACCTTCGTGGATCTACTACTGGTATTGGCTAAGCTCATGGGCAGGCCATTCGAACCAATGCACAGGCGTGATATCTCCCACCTGTTGTGGAAGACTGCCTTCTTGGTGGCTATCACGTCAACCAAAAGGACGGGAGAGCTCCAGGCGCTTCCTTTGAGTCTCCCTATGTGGTCTTCCACAGGGACAAGGTTGTCCTGCGCCCCACCCGAAGTTCCTTCCGAAGGTGGTGTCGGAGCTTCACCTTAACCAGGTGTTGACTCTGCCGGTGTTCTACCCCAATCACACCTCGGAGGCCGAATATAGGCTCCATACTGGAACCTAGTTGAGCGCTTGCTTTCCTAAGGAGCGTACGGCTGAAGTTCAGGAGAGGTTCACCAGCTGTTTGTCACCTACGCTGGAGCCGCACCTGGCAGACCTGCAGCCAAGCAGACGATGGCGGGTGAGTCATCTCTGCATAGATCTCTGCTATAGGTTGCGGGCATGGAGCCTCCCAGAGGGATAAGAGCTCATTTTACCTGCCATACCGCTGCATCGGTGGCTGCTTCCAGGAATGTCCCTATCCAGGATATCTGCAGGGCTGCTACCTGGAAGTCGGCACATAACTTAATTACCCACTACCACATCGACCTTGGGTCACACCGGGATGCTGGTTTTGGGGCCTCGGTTCTCCAGTCTTTATTTCCCAAGTAAGTGTCGGGGGTGTGCACCTTGCCTTCCTCTTCCCGGAGAACTGCTAGGAGTCTACCAATAAGTGTGGATGAACAACATATCCATGTCCCTAGAAATACAGGTTACTCACCCGTAATAGTTCTAGGAATGGTATACGTTGTTCATCCACACGACCCACCCGACCTCCCCAGCTTCGACGCACAACCTGGCTTCCAGCGGGCTAGATCTGGCGTCATGGGCGGACCGAGGAGTTTTACCACCGGGTGGATGGGAGAAGCCAGCTTGAAGACCTTCCGGCAAGATTTAAAGCGGCAAGGAACCTGCCAATAAGTGTAGATGAACAACATATACCATTCCTAGAACTTCTGTTACAGGTGAGTAACCTGTATTTCTCTCTTGTCTTGCCTCTTTTGGCCTTTGGCGGGAAAGAACTGGAAGGCGGGTGTGGGGTATCGCCCTATTATACCAACGTCGTATGACGCAGGTCACCTGACGTGGGGGCGGTCCCTCTGCCAGAGACTGCTAGCTAGAAATGTGTCCGTGGGGTCCTGACGCCTGACTAGTCAGTCCAGTATGTGAATACTTACTGTAAGAGCGCCTCTCGAAGATCTACTGTTACGGTAAGTTCTTGCGTAACTGTACTATTCCTATACTACTTTAGGGGCTTAATTAAAAAAGTACAACAGCGATGGGGGAACTCCCATTCAGCTAAGGGAGCCTTGTGTTTCTTCTTCTGGGTATGGACAGAAAGGTGCTCCTTAAAGACGTTTTTCACATGTACACTCCTGTGAAAAAGCCTGTACCAGCTTGGGACCTAAACCTGGTCCTCCTTCAGCTAATGTCCTACCCCTTTGAGGCTACGGTCACCATTAAGTTAATGTATTTCTCAGTGAAAGCATTATTTTTGGTGGCTTTTACATCTGCAAGGAGGGTCGACGAGTTATAGGCACACTGCACTGATCCCTCGTACCTGATTCTCCACAGGGGAAAAAGTGGCATTATGGACAAATGTACAGTTCCTTCCTAAGATGGTGTAAGAATTCCATCTGTCAGACTGTTGCCTTGCCAGTGTATTCCTCAAGGTTACACACCAATAAAGGGTTGGAAGAAACCATACATTGAATGTTGGAACAGCCCTTAAATTCTGCAGGTCTAGAACAGAGGACATCAGAAATGACGACAAGCAGTTATTTGCCACATATGGTGAGGTATCACACATACACCCCACCTCTAGACAGTCCATATCAAAGTGGATAGTATCCCACAACAGATTTCTGCTATATCAGGACAGGGAAGGTTCCCCCAGATGGCATCAAAGCACACTCCATTAGGAGTACAGCAGCATCAGTGGCAACTAGAAGGAATATGCTACTTGCAGAAATGGGTAAAGCTACTATGTGGTCTGTCTACAGTACATATATTCACATGCCGTTACTTCCTGGGCACACAAGTGAAAATGCTAGATTTGTAATTTCTGTACCTCAGAATCTTTTTCTGACTCCTCCAATTTAGGGTACTACTTGGGATCTGCATACGTTTTACTGAGCTGTTCTAATTCTTGTACAGGTAGGTAGAAGAAAAAGTTATTCTTTGTAGTAACAAGATTTCTTCCAAATGACTAAAACAGCCAGTTAAAGTACCCTTCCCTGTATCAGTTAGGCTTTTTTGGAATCCAATACTGTTTATAGCTTGAGTTTTGAAGAATTGCTGCTGCATGTTCTATGCCATTAAAATCTATTTTTTCTTGTTTGGAATTTGTTACTGTGATTGGCAAATATTTTTCAAATTAGGACCAGTCTCTTGGTCCCTTCAGCTTAAAGATCAGCTGTTGAAATGCTGTAAGGCTTGAGAGCAGCTTTGAAAAAGATTCTAAGTTCCAGGGAACCATATTCCTCGCAGAGATTATGCATACGTTTTACTGGCTGTTCTAATCCTTTAGAAGAAAAGCTGTTACTGCGGTGAGTAACCTTTCCTAATTGCTCACTGACATTAACCTTTTACACAGTAAATCTTTATGAATCTGGGATACCTAGATGGATCTTGATCGGTTTCTTATTTGTTTAGGACTGGTGCGAAAGGTCAAGTAGAAACATAGAAATTTGCGGCAGAAAAGGACCCCTTGGCCCATTTAGTAGGTGTGGATTAATGTTTTCTTACTCAAGTAAGATGATGAGCACCATTTCATTTGATTTTCTTGTAACATCTCAGTACTGCTGGTCTAAACTTTACTGTTAGTGCCATACATACAGAGCATATTTTATTATTGTGACTGTAGAGACAGTACCAGATGAATTTGCTGTTATTCAGGAGATGATGCATGAGGAAAAAATGAAACATTCGTAAGATGAACACAATAAAGGCATTCAGAGTAAACCTGGCTAGGTATACAAGGATGGTCAACCTTTAGGGATATACCTGTAACGACTGTGAAGTAGAAGATGGTCTTGGTGGGCTAATAGGCCATCTTCAGTTTCACTACAATGTTCCTATGAGCTGTAATTTACTGCTGTTCATTTTTTTTCTAGGTGCGTGCTACTACGATGCCAATCAATCCATGTATGTGTTTGGGGGCTGCACACAGAGCAGCTGTAATGCAGCATTCAATGACCTCTGGAGGCTTGATCTAAACAGCAAAGAGTGGATCCGACCTTTAGCATCAGGTAGGACAGTTGCGTGCCTTTTTTGTTTTCCTTTCAGTGGCCCAGCTGGTAGCCCTCATTGCCATGCCCATTGGCACATCCTGACTGGATCAACATGAAAAGCAGGCCTGAATATATATATATAACTTGGTGTGAATGCAAATTGTATTATTTATTATTAATACTCAGAATCTGTCTTGGAGAGGTATAGAGAGGGGACAGTTATGACTGCTTGCTGGTTCGGAATGAGATAGGAATGTCACAGTTATTAGATTTGGTCGAGAATGGTTGTAATGGTACTACAAAGGAAAGCAGAGATGTACTGGGGTGGGTAGAATGGTAACAGCCATTCGGAGTTGAATATAATTTTGTAGTTAATCCTTTTTTATAGGGGCATATGGAATGGGTACAGGAATCCCTACATTCTCATTGACCAAGACGTGGATCTAGCCATGGCCTTGGAGGAGCACAGCGAATGGCTAAAAACAAGCCCTTGACAATCTGGGCGCAGTGGTTTCCATACTCGTATGCCAGTTGCATGGAAAGTTCATTTTTAAATTTTGGTCATCTTTTTGTTCTCACACAGCTACTTCATATAAAAATGTTAAACATAACTCGCAGTGCTAGGTTCCCTGTGCACATAACAGCTGTTAGTTCTTCATATTTTCCCCCACAGACTCTCTTATATGTACATAATTTCTTGAACTTTATCGAGGGTATTTCCTCCATTGGGCCACACCTCTAAAACTTTAAGCTGTGCCAGCCCAGTGACTCTGAAGGTTGAGATGATGGATGCTTTACCTCGCACCGTGCTGGCGACCCGGGTTCAGGAACGACCTTGGGTCATGGGAGAGCTGGCATGGGAGAGAGCAGGATTGAGCCACCTAACGGCAGCTCTCCTCTCCTGGGGAGGTGGTAGCCCCTCCGTAGTTCCACTGTCTTTGGGTGGCGGTCCAGTGACAGTGCAGGCAGAAGGAGGCGCGTGAAGGGAGGGTGTCTTGTAGTGCGTCATGCACGTGCCTCCACACGTGCACGTCCGAACTGAGACAAGGGACTGGGAACGGGGAGAAACATTAGGAAAAAAACTACAAACTATGTACAGGGAGAAAAATAAAACTAAAACTGTAAGCCATCAACATCAGGACCACCCAAAAACTTATGATGGCTAGGGGCCACCCACAATGATGTACGATGAAGATGCCTGATATAACATTGGCGGCTCCCATCATTCCTCAGTTCTTCCTTCCGCTGTAAACCACTTGTTGGATCACAGAGAAACAATGCTGTGGCTTGCCAGACTTTTCTTTTATTTCAGTAGTTCTCAACTGTTGTGGTTGTTTATGCCGCTGTCTGGAGAACCTTTATTAAGGATTTGTACCTGCAGCAAGAAGATCTATAAATATGATTCTAGTTCCGTCTGTTTGCTGTATTATCCCACAGCGCGAGGGCCTATGAAATCTGCCAAGAATTCATCCAAGCCACAAGAAGACGCAGTTGACAGCATCACTCCGCAATTCTTTCTTCTGCCGTCAGCAGCTTGTCTGTTCATGCAAAGAAACAATGCTGTGGTTTACTGGACTTTCCGTTTATTTCAGTAATTCTCAACTACTGTTGTTGTTTTATGCTGCTATCCAAAGAACCTTTATTTAGGTTTTGTACCTGTGGGCAGAAGATCTACAAAGACAAAGCATAGAAACATAGAGGTTGACGGCAGATAAGGACCGCAAGGCCCATCCAGTCTGCCCATTTCTTTTTCTATCTTCTAAATGTGCCATCGGCCTTTGTTCTGTCAGTGGCCTATCTATTAATACTCATCTGTATTGCTCCCTTATGCCCATCCCATGCCTGTTTGAAGCCCTGCACTGTATTTATAGCCACCACTTCCTGAGGTAGGCCATTCCATGCATCCACCACTTTTTCTGTGAAAAAGAATTTCCTCACATTCCACCTTAATCAGCCTCCCTCTAATCTCATGCTGTGTCCTCTTGTCCTATTTTTCTTATATTTAAACATGTTAGACTCTTTCACCTTGTTAATGCCCTTAAGGTGTTTGAATGTTTCGATCATACCACCTCTCTCCCTCCTTTGCTAAAGGGTATACATATTGAGCTCTCTTAATCTGTCCTCGTATGTCTTCTGATGCAGTCCCTGCACCATTTTGGTTGCCCTTCTTTGGACTGCCTCAATTTGGTTAATGTCCTTGTGAAGGTGTGGCCTCCAGTACTGCACACAGTACTCCAGATGGGGCCTAACCAGTGTCTTGTAAAGAGGTATTATTACCTCCCTGTTACGTACGACTTGTGATACCCCTACTAATACACCCGAACATCCCCCTAGCCTTACCTACTGCTTTGGAGGTCTGCTTGGATGGTTTCAGGTCATCTGTGATGATGATACCCAAGTCGCTTTCTTCCTTTGTGACTGCCAGCAACTCCCCTTCCAGCCTATAGGTGGCTTCAGGGTTTCTCTTCCCTATGTGCATGATCTTGCAGTTCTTTGCATTAAATCCCAGTTGCCACTCTTCTGACCATTTTGTTAGTTTATCCAGATCTCTTCTCATTCTGTCTACCCCATCTGGATCTTCTACTCTGTTGCAGATCTTGGTGTCATCTACAAACAGACAAGCACATTGTCTGTCTGTTGTTTGGGATTATCCCACAGTTTGAGGGCCTGGGAGGTGTGCCAAGGATTCAGCGAGGCCCCAAGAAGATGCCATCTAAGGCCCTTGAGACCTCCATCACTAAAAAGGATAAGTATGCGACCGACAAAACCTATGTCTCAAAGCTGGCTTATCCATCCATGATGTCAGCCACTGCTGCTGGGAAGTCATCCATCCCCACACCCCGTGCTTACGAACATACGAAATTTGCCAGCAGATAAAGGCTTGGTAGGGTCTATCAAGTCTGCTCAGGAATGCTTGCAGCTTAGACCTTGATGCAGCTGCCCTCCTTCCCCCTTCCCCTTCATTAACCCTCCCCTTGTCCTGTCCCATCCCCTTTTGAAGCAGTCCACTGTTCTACTGGATACCACTTGCAGGAAATGCATTCCAGCCAGCCACCACCCTCTCTGTAAAAAGTCTCTCCTCATCTCCCTCCTGAACCTTCCTCCCTCCAGTCTCACATCATGGCCCCTTGTGTCCCTCCCCTCCCTTACTTTGAACAGCCCCTCTGTACCTGTCTTGTTTATTCCTTTCATGTACTTAAAGGTTTCAATCATGTCCCCCCTGTCCCTCCTCTCCTCCAGTGAGTACATGTTCAACTCCCTCAACCTCCTCTTGTACAAGTCCCCCAGCCCCTTGATCATCTTTGTCACCCTGCGCTGCACTCCCTCCAGTAACTCAATGTCCCTCTTCAGATACGGGCGCCAGTACTGCATGCAGTACTCCAGGTGTGGTCCAACTAATGACCTATACAGTGGCAGAATCACCTCCTCCCTCCTCGAGGATATACCCCTTGCAATACAACCCAGCATTTTGTTGGCCTTTTCAGCTGCCTTCCTACATTGTGCCAAGTTGTTCATTGACCTTGTAATGAGCACCCCCAGATCTTTCTCCTCCTCTGTCTGGGCTAGCTACACTCCCCCTAGCTGGTAACTCCTCCTTTGGTTCTTCATCCAAAAATGCAACACCTTGGACTTTTTGGTATTAAACCCCAGTTGCCAGGTGTCTGACCAGGTTTCAACCTTTGCCAAATCATCCTGCAACCCCTGCCATCCCCCTAGGTCATCCACCACCGCTCCTACCTTGGTATCATCAGCAAACAGACTGATCTTGTCCTTGATGTCTGACTATATGTCTGCACTGAATATCCCAAACACTGGTCCCAACACTGAGCCCTTTGGAACACCACTCGTCACTACTCTTGGGTGTGAGAGCTCCCCACCCACCACCATCCTCTGTTGCCTTCCCTGAAGCCAGTTTCCTACCCATCTCACCAGCTTTGCACCCGCCCCTGTGCCTACTGAAGTCCAGATAGAGGATTTCCACTGCATGGCCCCTCTCTAGTTACCCAGTTACCCAGTCATAGAACTCCACCAGGTTGGTTTGGCAGGATCTGCCCCGTATGAAGCCATGCTGTCTGCTGTCCTGTAGTCCTTTGGCCTCTAGGAGGGCCACCAGCCTCTCCTTCAGGATAGTCTCCATTAGCTTACCCACGATGGATGTGAGGCTCACTGGTCTGTATTTTTCCGGTTCATTCTTGGGGCCACTCTTGTGGAGGGGCACCACATGAGCCATTCTCCAGTCCTGAAGTACACACTCCGAATGTAGTGAGGCATTAAATAGGTCTGCCAAAGACCCTGGGGTGGATACCATCTGGCCCTGGCGCCTTGTCCACCCTTAGTGCCTTTAAACCCTCCCAAACTCTGCCCTCCATTATTTCCCCATCTGTCACCCCCGTTTCTGCCATTTCTCCCCTTTTGGGTGTCACCCCTCTTCTCTTAGTAAATACTGATCAAGTACTCATTTAGTGCTCTGCTTTATACACCACTACTTCCATCAACCCCTCCTTCCCTAATCCTTACTATGTGGTCCTCCCCAGCTCCTTTTCCTGGCGTACCTAAAAGTCTTTCTCCCCTTCTTAATGCCTTGTGCCAGCCTGAGTTCCATTAGATGCTTTGGCTCCCCTTACTGCCCTTGTCACCTTCTTCGATTCCTCGAGAGTACTCCTCCCTGTCCTGTACTTCCTAAGGCAGCTCTTTCCTCCTCACCTTTTCCATGACCTCCTTGCTCAACCAGCTCCGTTTCTTAGCCCTAGCCTTCTTGCTCTGGGCCTTGCAGCAGGTTTTGGTTGCCTCTGCTATCCCCAGCTTTATGAGCTCCCACCTCTGGTTAGTGTCCATACTAGACTGAATTCTGGCCAGGTACCCTTTACCACTTCCCCATCCTCCAAAATTGACCCTCCTGAAGTCCAGCACTCTTGTGCAGATTCCCTCCTTCCTTGCCCATATCAATGTGAGCCCATACTGAGTGGTGGTCACTCCCTGACAGGTTCTTCCACTGTAAGTTCTCTCACAAAGTCCCCATTTGCCAGCACGGGTCAAGGTATTCCCTAACCTGGTTGGTTCACTGACCATTGCAGCAGGAAGCTGTCCTGGAAGGCATCCAGTAGTACCTGCTCCCTTCTGTTCCTGGTTGATGGGGTACTCCAGTCCACTCCTGGCATGTTGAAGTCCCCACAATCACCCACCACCCTTCACTTGGGTCCTCCTGATCTGTCGCTAGTTCCCTGTCTAAATCCTCCGTCTGAGATGGTGGCCTGTACACCACTCGCATTCTAAGAATCTATTCTTGGAATCCTGGATTACATCTAAATTGACTCAATACTACCTCCTTCCTTCCTCCCTTACACACTTCAGTCCTTACTTCACATATAGTGCCACACCCTCCTTTCCCAATCTTGTCCTAGAAATAACCTGTACCCTGGTACAGAAGGTCCCAGTCATTGTACTGGGTGGCCCATGTTTCTTTGGCTGCAATGTCCACCTCCCTCTGCCATGAGCACCTGTAACTCTGCAGTTTTCCTCCCAAGGCTCCTAACATTAAGGGTAACCACCTTCCACTCCCCATCCTGCCCTCCTTTACTAGCATCACCAGTAGTACTTGCCATTTGTCCTTTGTCACTGTTATTGGGGGGTATAATATGTTTCCCAGCCTGTGGTCTCTGCATATCTCTTGCCCAGTTGCCACCCCACTCCTAGTTTAAATTCCCAAGTTCCTCTATGTACTCCTTCATCCTCTGTTTCAACACTTTCTTTCCCTCCTCACTCAAGTGTAGTCTGTCCTTGGCATAGAGACTACTGTCCTCCCAGGTCTCTTCCCCCCCCCAAAACAGCCCATACCCTTTAGCACAACACCAGGTTCTTAGCCATCTGTTAAATTCCTCTGTTTTCAGCTTTCTTGTTGTGCTTGCCTTGGGCACTGGAAGTATCTGTGAAAAAGTTACTGATCTTCCTGCCCCCTCACATAATTGTGCTAGTTCCTCAATCCTCCTCTGGACTATATCTACTGTCTTGTCAGCCAGGTCGTTTGTCCCAAGATGTATAATTAAATGAGGCTTGTCCCTACCCCTTCTAGCATATTTCAGAACAGGTTGTCCCACCCTTTCCGCTGTCATTTCTGGCATGGCCTCCACCCAAATGCGACTATGCCTCTCCCCCTTGCTACCCCACCTGACTTCTCTTAGTATTGAGTCCCCCAGCACTAAGATTCCATAACTCTTACTCCCTGCTTGCTTCCAGTCATCTCCCTCTCTCATTTCCAGCTCCTCTTCTTCCTCCTGCACATTATTTCCTCCTTTTGCCCCTGTTGCAATTCTCCCAGCAGAACTTCCCCCCGCTCCAGTTTGGTCCAGGCATTTATCAGTTACTCCTCTAATTTCATCACTTCCTCCTCCACCTTCTTCCTCTCTAGCAGTGCAAAACTATTTTCTAAAACCCTTCACAAATGCCGCTCCTCTCTCTGCATAGTAACCTGTTCTCTCCTTTCCACTCCATGACTTTTGCCACTTCTTCGCCTCCCCTCACAAGTCCCTATCTCCTCCTTCCATTTGTCTTTTTTCTCCTGACCTGGTTTCCCCGGCAGTTGTTCTTCCTGGCCTGGGCCCCTTTGTCTCTGCTTCCCTTCTTCTGACCCTCTCCTCACCAGTGTTGGCTTAAATCACCCTTCCTCATCTCCCCTTCTTGGCAGATGCTGTCATCATAGTCCAGGGGCAAGGAAGAGTCTTCTTCTAAATCCTTGTCATCCAGCCATCACCACAAGCACGAAGATAAAGCTCCTGCATAGCTGGCGAGTTCTAGGTCCCCACTCTGTCAGGAGGTGAGTCCTCATCATTACCCCAATAGCCACAACTCCTAAAGTGTCCTCCTTTCCTGACCGTCCAGGAGGTAGCAAGTACAGGGCCTGGCTGTGGCTCTTTTGGATCTAATATGGGCAGCTTGCTGCCATCGACGACAGTCACTCTGACTCCCCTGCAGTGCATCGTCTACTCACAAGTTGTGCTGGCCACAGTGTCGGAGCTGTTTTGTGTAAAGTGCTCTTTTCAGTTGCCATTAAGTCCAGTTACATAGACTCCACGTCGGGTTAAGAACAAAAAAACAAAAACATCAGTTAGTAGAACAGTTGAATAACAGAGCTATACATTGGGTAGGTGAAAATTAACAAAAAAGTCCCTGTTCGGGCACTTAACTTTGGAGGCAGTATAGCGCAGTGGTTTAAGGCTCTGAGCTGCAAATCTGGAGACCTGGGTTTGAATCCCACAGCCCCCACTTGCATACTGTGACCCTGAGCAAGGCACTTAACTTCCCTGTGCTCCCAGATTGCACTGTAAACAAGCTTTCAGCTTAGTGTCTCTCACCTGGTTAAACAATTTGGAGGGGAGGGGGGAGTCTGTTTGAAAGATTTCCAAGCTTCAGGCCCTGATGTGTAAGGAGCCTTATTTGATTTTCCAGAGAGACCGGGTGACTCTGTGTACAAATCCTAAGTTTTTACCAAAGGTGGTTTCTGGGTTCATGTTGAATCAGACCATACACTTACCAGTGTATTACCCTGAACGTTCTAATCAGCGGAAAACAATTCTACATACCTTAGATGTACATAGAATTTTGTGTTACTACACTAACCCGGATGAAGTCAGTCCACAAAACAGATCAGTTGTTGGTTTCTTTTGTGCCCGAAAGAGAGGGCGCTGCTGTTTCTAAACAGTGTTTGTCGAAATGGTTGGCAAACTGCATTTCTGTTATTAGAAGTATAAAGAGCCACTTCCAGGGGAAGTTAAGACATTCAACCAGAGGCATGGCTGCATCTATTCCATTTGCGTATTATATTGTAAAGCTACTAGAGGGCAACAAGATGTGTAGGTTGCAGTCCTCTTCCCACTGCTCTCCCTAACACTTCTAGTCCTGTGTCATTCATACCTAAAGCAAATTATCTACGTCCCAGTATTCAGTGGTGTGTTCTGAATCTGCAAGTATGTAGAAAGCCTCTACTACTCAACCCAGAATGATTTCCGTCTCCCTCCTACTCACACACTTCCTGGTTCTTACCCTTATCCCAGTCTCCACCTCTGCACCTATTACCACTTCTCTCTCCGCTTCCCTTCCAGATACCTCCTTCATCCTGTCAATCACCCCCCCCCACTGCTTCTCTTGTAAACAGACCCCACTTTCCCTGCTACCCTCCAGCATCTGTTTTCCCTTCCTAGTCATTTTGCCTTTCTTCGTTTCCTTATCTTCTTCTTGCCACCCCTCCCTCTTGTATTTCCTACTCTACTTACAGAAGTCCAAAACTACACTAATCCTTGCCCTCCTCCTCCTTTCATCAGGGAACATCCACCCCAGCCCTGGTCCTACTTCTTTTCCTACCCTGACTCCTTACCCAAACATGTCTCCAAACCCCAATTCCACTACAAGCCTTTCTAATGGGTTGAAGCTCCTCCACCTGAACATCTAACATGCTAACATACTAAAAGCCAGCAGAATAGGCCTAATGGTCTGTCATGTCTGCTGGGTAGCCAGCCACCTAGTGGTTGCTCGCTATTGGCCCCCCAAGCCCCCAAAAGGGTCTTCATTGGTTTTAGACTCCTCTTGTACATGTCCCACCCCTTTTTTGAAGCCCTCTACTGTGCCTTCCTCCACCAGCCTCTTGGGTAGTGCATTCCACAGCTCCACCACCCTCTCTGTAAAATAATGCCTCCTACACGCCCCATAATGTCCCCCCTCAAGTTTCCACTCATGCCGCCTCATTGTCCCCCCCTTTAACCTAAACAGCTGCTTGTTTACGCTATCAGTCATTCCCTTTACATACTTGAAGACTCCTATCATGTCTCCACTGTTCCTCCTCTCCTCCAGTGTGTACATCCCAAGCTCCTTCAGTCTCCCTCCATAGGTCCTCACCTCCATTCCCTGAATCATCCTGGTTGTTCTCCTCTGAACTCTCTCCAACAGTGCTATGTCCTTCTTCAGATGAGGTCTCCAGAACTGAACACAGTACTCAAGTTGTGGCCTGACCAAGGCATTGTACAGAGGGAGGATCACCTCCCTCTTTCTGGACGTAATTCCCCTGGCTATGCAGCCCAGTATCCTGTTTGCTTTGGCTGCGGTTCTTCTACTGTTTTTAGAGTTATTCATTTTGATGTCTACCACCACCCCTAAATTCTGCTCACCCATTGTGGCTTGCAGTGTCACACCCCCAAGGGTGTAAACATGACCTGGATTTCTGACCCCCAAATGCAGTATCTTACATTTCCTGGCATTACATTTCAATCCCCACCTCCTTGACCACCCCTCTAGGGCATCCAGATACCCTTGGACTGCCTCTCTTGCTTCTTCCCAGTCCACCAGTGCTCCCAGTTTGGAATCCTTTGCAAAAAGACTTATCCTACTCCTAACCCCCCTCCCTATGTCCGAGACATAGGCGTTAAACAGGAGTGGTCCCATCACCGAACCTTGAGGGACCCTAATTACCTTCTTAGGGGAGGAGACTATCCCACCAACCATTATCCTTTGAAGTCTCCCCCAAAGCCAATTTTCAGCCCACTTCAGCTCCTGTCCTCCCACCCCCAGCTTTGCTATCAGCCCTTTATGGAGTACTGTATCAAACACCTTGCTAAAATCCAGGTACAGGACGTCCACCGGCCTATGTCTATCCAAAGCCCCTCGTCACCCAGTCATAAAACTCTACAAGGTTGGACTGGCACGATCTTCCCAGAACAAAACCATACTGTTTATCATCCTGGTGCCCTAACCCTTCCAGCTGCCTCCCAAGTCTCTCGTTGATAAAGCTCTCCATTAGTTTGCCCACCACAGACGTTGGGCTGACAGGCCTCCTCCCTAGACCCCCCCCTTTATGGATAGGCACTACATACGCCACCTTCCAGTCCTGAGGCACCCATCCTTTCTGCAGAGAGATGTTAGAGTGCAGCCAGTGGAGCTGCCAGTTCCTTCAAAACCCTCAGGTGTAGCCCATCTGGCCCCGGCGCCTTATCATTTTTTAAGATTCCAAAGGGCCTCCATCACCCTTTTCACTGTGATTTCTCCTCCCTCCCCCCCCATCCTCCCTCTCATTCAACCTCCCCACTCCTTCTGGGTCAATCCCTGCCTGCACCCTAGCCTCCCTCCATCCTCTGGTCTCAGACTGATCTCTCGCTTTTGCTGGTTCCTCTTCACTCCCATCAATCTGTAAGGATCCACTTTCCCCATCTGCAAAGATTGAGGCAAAGTACTTATTTGCTTACGTATGCCTGATCCCCCCGCTTTCTGAGCCCATCCCCCACAACTTTAATCCTGTTGATCTGTGTCCTTTCTTTTCTCACTTATGTATCTATAGAATCCCCCCCACCCCATATCCCTAGACAGGCTTTGCTCCATCCCTGCTTTGGCAGCCCTCACCACTCTGGTGACCCCCCCTTGCCAAAAGCTCATACTTTCCTCGCTCCTTATACCCCCTTGATCGTTTAAAATGTGCATAGGCAGCCTTTTTATCCCTCACCACCTCCTGCACCTCCCTAGTCCACCAACATGGTTTGCTGGTTCTGCCATACTTTCTCCTAAATTTTATAAAAGACCTAGTAGCCTCCTGCACCCCTTTTTTAATGGTCTCCCATAAACTTCTAGCATCCATGTCCAGCCTAATCTTTTCCAGCCTCTCTTAGAATCCTACCCATACCCACAAAATCCACTCCCCTGAAATCTATCACTACTGTATTAGTGCGGTTCTCCTCCCCCCCTCTAGATACAGCAGAAACCAGACCGTGGCATGATCCCCACCCGCCAGTGCACTACACACCTCCAGGCCCTTTACCTGGTCACTGTCCGCTAGAACATCATCTGATATCTTCCCCTCTCTTGTAGGTTGCCCCACCTGTTGCACCAGGAAGGCATCCTGAAAGACATCCATCAGTCGCTGTTCCCTGGATACAGAGGATGTCACGGTGTCCCAATCCGCTCCCGGCATATGAAGGTCACCCATGACCACCACCCTACCCCTACCAAGGTCACAATGACCCTTGATGTCCTCAATCAGTTTATCCTCCAGAGTCTCCTCCATTGCGGGTGGCCTGTATACCACCCCTATTATCAATTTTTTTCCTCCCCTCGTTTGCAGGGTTACCCATATTGCCTCCACACCCCCTCCAGCCTCCTCCACTAAACTAACCACTGTCATTTCTGACCATCAGTGCAACCCCTCCCCCTCTTCCAAATCACCTATCTTTTCTGAAAATCCTGTAACCCACCAAATTTAGTTCTCAATCATTTCTCTGGGTGGCCCATGTCTCTAATTGCCGCCACATCTGCTGTTCCCTCAGCCATCATAGCCTGAAGCTTAGGCATTTTATTGCTCATGCTATTGATCAGGGGTGTCGTCCACCTCTGCCCCCCATCCCCCCAGCTCTGTGCAGTCCCTTTTCTGCCCAATTCTCCTTGGATTTTCAACGCAAACCCCCATAATCTTCCCATGCCCTAAATCTGTACCCTCAAACAGACCCCCTGAGTTATTTCTTTTATTTGACCCGCCTCCCTCTATAAGCTTAAACCCCACCTCTCACTTAAAAATCCAGCAAGTTTTAGGTTCAAGATCTCTCTCCCCTCCAGGTTGAGATGTAACCTATCCCTGGCATATAGCCCCTTATCCTCCCATGTATCCCCCCAGTCACCTACCAGCCCATACCCCTCTGCCCTGCACCAGTCCCTGAGCCACTGGTTCACACCTCTTAAGTTTATATTGGTCACCGGTTGCCCTTGGTACTGGCAGAATCTCAGAAAGACATTTTGCTTCCTGTAGAGTGACAAACCCTTGCCAGCTCCCGGAGTCTAGCCTGTATTTCTAGCTTGCTATTCCTTTCCAAATCATTTGTTCCCAAATGTACTAGGAAGTTTGGGGATCCCCACAATCCAGTGCTAACGAGTATAGGAGGAATTTGGCCTTGTGTGCGGATAGACCTGGTATACATTTGCCTTGACTGGGCTGCTTTTATTCCCCAATTTCAGTGGATCACGCCTGGTCATGGGATCCCCCAGCAATATCATCTTTGCCCCACCCCACTTTATTAGCTTGTTTTTAGTCCTTCCAGACTCCTCCTTCTGTCATCGAACCCTTACTTGTTCCTACCTTTCCCATCAGCCTGTGGGTCTTTCATAGCCCGTTTCGTACCTTCCAGGCTCCTTCTCCTATCGACAACCCCCTGCTTGTCCCCCCATCCTCTGGGGGCCACCTTCATATGCAAGCCCTACCATTCTCCTTTTGCCTGCAACTGCCAGTTTACTCCTCACCCGGCCAGTCTCCTGGGTGGCCAGAGTTCGCCCCCCAGTTTCACCCCATCTCCCTTTTTGAGCTATAATCCTCCAATCCCCCTCCTGAGTAACCTCCCACTGCTTCCCCCTCCCACCCTTTGGACCTGCACCTCTCACCCCATCTGCTGTATTTCTCCCTACCCTATTCTCCACCTCACCTAGTGATTCATGTCTCGAATTTGACCTGAGTAGAGACCTCTCTACTGGCCCCTCCTCACTGAATGAATTCCCCAATCTGGACACCACCCTGTCCCTAATCCTACCTCCTTCCACCGTGTCCTCACTCAGTGCCTCCCCATCTAACACATTTCCATCCAACTTAGGTTCATGTCCCTCCCTCCTCCGTCCTTTCCTTTGGTTCAGGCTCCCTCCTCTGTCTCCTCCCCTCTCTGCCCATTTGCTCCCCCCACCCAACCATCCTCCTCCACTTCATCTCCCGGGTATAGTATGGTGAAACAGTTTGTAAGCTTGATGCTTGCCCCTGTTTTGCTCACTCCTACCTCCCCCTCCCTCATCTGCTCCCTCTGAGCAGCCCCCTTCCTATGGCATGCTTCCTGTATGTTGCTTGTTCCGCCCCCCACACCTCCAGAGTAGCCATATGATCCACCTAACCTCTGGCATAAATCCTTTTTGCCTTGTCCACTAGTCTCCTGAGGTATGCCAATTAGACGTTGACCAAGTCTACTTGTACTTGATCCATGCCCCACCTTGCCTCCCAGCTGCCTTCTGATCCCATTGATCTCTTCCCTAAAACCCTCCAGTTGAAAACACACTGGACACCCTCCGAACCTCCTTGCCCAGTTTAATATTATGGCTGCCCCACACCCCGGACACCCACTAAACCTTCTGAAAATGCCCGATCTGGTTGCCCTCAAGTCCACCCTCATTTTGGGTGTGAACAATATGAACTGCACACACAATACCCAGCACACAATATGTTAAGCTTATGCCCTTCCTCCTCAATCCTGCAACAATCCGAGCTTCCTATTGCTCAGTCTCAGTGAATCACACCGTGCCCTTCCCCAAGGATCCTCCCCCACAGACCAATTAATAGAGGTTGAGGTCGGGGCAGAGGTGGGTGCTGTGGGACACAATTACAGCTCCTTCCCGAGTGGCCATCTGTGGCATGCTACCTAAAATAGACCTCCTACAAACACTCATGATTTCACACACCCCTGACATCCTACTTATTAATGAGACATGGCTCAAAAAAAGCATCCCTGACAATGCCATTGCTATCACTGGGTATTCCCTCTCCAGACAAAATTGATCGGGTCACGGAAGGGGAGTGGCCATGTATATCCTGTCCTCACTGCAGTTTACTACCACCCTAGCTATCTACATCCCAGCTACCTGTGAAGCCCTTGTCATTCGCATTAACCTTCTTTTCTCAATCCCAGTCTTTGTGACTGGCATCTAGTGCCGCCTAACCATTCAACCCTCGGTAACGACTGAACTCTTGGCCAATATCACCTCCCTCTCGCAGTCTGGTGAACTGTTCATAATGGGTGACATGAATCTAAATTAGTTGTCTCCCACATTAAACAAGCTACGCAATGATGTCACTGCTCTAAACCTCACTCAACTTATACTTGTGCCCACACGCCCTAATCCCAAAAAAACAAAACCAGACCCTGCTTGACTGGGAATTAAAAACCCACCTGCACAGTGTCATTAAATCTGGTCTCCTCCCTGATGCCCTTAGTGATCACAGCCCCATTTTCATTGTAGGTAAGGATAATCACCCCAAATCTCCCCCTAAAATCATACAGCTCCAGTCCTTCAAATCCTTGGACCTTACCCCACTCAGCTCTGCACTTGCTTCAATCGACTGGTCCCCCCTCTCCACTGCCATTTGTCTACCAAGCCCTTGACTATTTTAAGGATAAATTTATTGCCACCTGGAATGCCTTTGCTCCTTTCAGAAGGACCAGAGTCCATGGGCTTCACCTCCCCTGGATCACCCCTGAACTTCTGGCCTGCTTCAGGGAGCGTGATCGGGCCTGGAGAAGACACAAATCTACTAAACATCCAAACGACTACGCCAAGTACAGAATGCTACCCAATTCATGTACTAAAGCTACTGGACTGGCTAACATGATTATTTCAACTCCTCATTCCTGACTAACGTTAACTTTCCATCTAAATTGTGGAGGGTAGTGCATAACCTGTTCTCTCCCCCTCCCCCTTCAGTTCTCAAAAAAAAAAAAAAAAAAAAAAAAAAACCTAGTTTCCGACCCTGGCTCCATGGCCAGTGAATTTAATGCCTATTACAACTCATGAGCCACATCTCTTCTAAATTCCTTCTCCCACTTGCTGCCTACTAATTTCAGCCCTTCACCTCAGCCAGTGCCTACCCCTCCACCTTTTTCCTTTTCTACTGTCTCTTCTGACAAAGCTCTTACTGCCCTCCTATCCCTGAACCCCTCTAAAGGCTCCTCACCAGATGAGCTTGATCCTAAACTTCTCTACCTTTCTGCTCCTGCAATTGCTTATCCTATCTCCCTAATCCTTAACCTCGCCTTTATTTATGTCCAAGTACCCTCATCCTGGAAACACTCTGTAGTCCTTCCTCTCCCCAAGGGTGGTGACACACAGACTCCTGGCAACTATCGCCCAATTTCCCTCCTTCCTGCCCTTGCCAAACTTCAAGAACATTTAATTCTCTCTCAGCTATCACCCTTCCATAGAAACCTAGAATTTGATGCAGATAAGGATCGCTTGGCCCACCTAGTCTACCCATTTCCCTACCTAACTGATAAGCTGCAGATTCTAGTTAACCAACAGCCTACTTCCTCCTACCCCCCACTAGAATTGTCTTATGTCTTTCCATGCATTCTTGAATTCCTCACTGTTTTTGACTCTTCGACCTCCTCAGGAAGGCTGGTCCATGCATCTACAACCCTCTCTGTGAAGAAATACTTCCTCACATTACCTCTGAGCTGTCCCCCCTCTATCTTCAAATTGTGCCCCCTTGTTCTTGCACATCTTTTTCTGAAAGATGCTACTCTCTTGGACTTCGTTGATTCCCTTTAGGTATTTGAAAGTCTGTCATGTCCCCCCTCTCCCTCCTTTCCTCGTGGCTATACATCTTAAGCTCCTTTAGTCTTTCTTCATATGTCTTCTGGTGCAGACCCTGCACCATTTTGGTTGCCCTCCTCTGGACAGCCTTCACCCTGTCTACGTCTTTGCGGAGTTGTGGTCTCCAGAATTGTACACAGTACTCCAGATGTGGTCTTATCAACTGTCTGTACAGAGGGCCAACAACTTCCTATTTTCTACTGGTGATGCCTCTCCCGATGCATCCCAGTATTCCCCAGCCCTCCTTGCTGCCTTCTCACATTGCTTGCCCACCTTTAGGTCGTCTGATATGACTACCCCCAGGTTCCTTTCCATTTTTGTTGTTGTCAGTATCTCACCCCCATTGTGTACTCTTCCCCTGGGTTTTTGTTTCCCAGGTGCATTACTTTGCACTTCTTAACGTTGAATCTAAGCTGCCATACATTTGACCATTCCTCCAACCTTAGTAAGTCCCTTTTTCATCCTTTCCACACCACCTTGCATATCAACCCTGTTGCAGATCTTTGTGTCATCTGCAAAAAGACATACTTTCCCTTCTAGTCTCCCTGCAATGTCACTTATAAAGACATTAAAAAAGACCGGCACCAGTACTGAACCCTGCGGTACCCCCCTAGTAACCCTTCTTTCTTCACTGTGGACTCCATTTACTATTACCCGCTGTGTCCTGTTGTCCAGCCAGTGTTTTACCCAGGCTTCCACCCTGGGACCCACTCCCAGGCTGGCTAATTTATTTGTTAATCTTTTGTGCGGGACTGTGTTAAATGGCTTGCTAAAGTCTAGGTAGGCCATGTCCACAGCCCCTCCCTGGTCTACTACTTTGGTCACCCAGTCAAAGAAATCAGGTTTGTCTGACATGATCTTCCTGCTATGAATCCATGTTGCCTTGGGTCCTGTGCCCCACTGGCCTTTAGGTACTCAACAGTTCTTTCCTTCAGAAGCGATTCCATCATTCCAGTCAAATTCCTACTTCTTCACCCACTTCTAATCTGGTTTTTTGGAAGAACCACTCAACAACCACCTCCCTCCTCAGGCTTACTGACTCCATCCTTTCAGGGATGGACGATGGCCTGATCACTTCAGCCAGCTTTGTTGACCTAGCCAAAGCTTTCAACACTGTTTCCCATCCCCTGCTTCTTGATTCCCTCTCCTCAGCTGGCCTTGTTCCTTCAGCCACCAACTGGTTTAAATCCTACTGGCAGGACCCAGTCGGTCAGAATCCTTGATTCCATCTCCCCATCAACACTGGTGTCCCTCAGGGCTCAGTGCTTGGTCCCTTACTCTTCTGCATTTTCCTTAATGATCTTCCCACAGCCTGCTCATCCTCATCTATCCACATGTACGCTTATGATACTGTCTTATACAGTTCCGGCAAAAACCCTGCTGCTGTGGAAACCAGCTTACAGCATGACTTCAACCAAGATCAGCTCTTGTTTGCTTCTTACCAGCTTTTTCTAAATGCTAAGAAGACTGTCTCAATGACCTTTGGCACCAGGCAGATGCTCTCTAGTCTCCCGTCCCTACCCACCTTCCACACACTTGATAGTACCATCCTGGAGGACATCTCCTCATTTAGATATCTGGGGGTTTGGCTTGACCAGCACCTCAGCTTCTCTGTGCATATCGATGCTATCCTGAAGAAACTGCACCCCAAGCTTGGTGTTCTGTACAGGAATCGTAGTTGCATCCCACTGACTGCGAGGCATGTGATTGTCCAGAAGATGATACTCCCCATCTTTGACCACTGTGACGTAGTCTATGGTGTTGCTCACAGATCTTCCCTGACCAAGTTGGACACTAACACCTTCTGCTGCTTTGCTCTCGACTCCCCTTCCCACCACTGTGAACTCTATCACTCTCTAATCTTCCTTCCACTATCTCACAGACGCATCTCACACTGTGCAAAACTAACTTCCAAATTCTGGTTCAGAGTGCTCCCCTCCTATCTCTCATCCTCTCTCTCCACTCTGCCTCCCCCCACCCACTGTCTCAGATCTAATGACGCCCGCACTTTGACAGTCCCTCGCCGTGCACCACATTAGGTCAGTCAGACTGGTTTAGAGTCCATCGCTTCCCTAAAATCTGGAATTCCTTTCCCCCTGAAATACGACACTCCTTCTCCAGCTACTCCTTTGACTCTGCCCTACACAGTTGCCTCGTCCTCTGCTGTTCCTGCTTAACCCTCCTGAATACCTATCCCCAGTTTCTGCCTTCCTACCCTGACACCCCGGGCAGGGTTCTCAACATCCTGAAGGGGGAATCGGGAAATGGCTACCCCTTCTGTTCATATTCGGTTCTTGCCTCTGCCCCTCTCTTCTCCACCTGCCCTTCTGGGTCACCTGTGTGCACAACCTACCCCATCCTTTTTACTCCAACAGCACTTGCATACTACCTCAAGCCTACTCCTGGTACACTCATGCACTATAAATGGTTGTATCGCATTATTACTGTTTTATATGTTTATATGTTCTTTTGTATGATTTTGGACATGTATTGTAATTTACCCAATGTTCACTACTGTTTATTGTGCAGGGTCTGCACCGGAAGGCTTATGAAGAGAGAGAGACTAAAGGAGCTTATTATGTATAGCCTCGAGGAAAGGAGGGAGGGGGGACATGATAGAAACTTTCAGGTACCTCAAGGGAATCAACAAAGTCCAAGAAGGTAGCATCTTTCAAAAAGTGTGCAAGAACAAGAGCTGAATTTGAAGATTGGGGGGGTCAGAGGTAATGTAAGGAAATATTTTTTTTCAGAGAGGGTTGTGGGCGCATGGAGCGGCCTTCCGGAGGAGATTGTGGAGTCAAAAACAGTGGTTGAATTCAAGCATGCATGGGACAGTCATAAGGCAATTCTAGGGGGTGGGAGTGGAAAGAAGTAGGCTGCTGGTTAACTAGGATCTGCAGCTTATCCATAAGGGAAATGGGCAGACTGGGTGGGCCAAGCGGTCCTTATCTGCCGTCAGATTCTATGTTTCTGTGTAATACCTTGTGTTCCAACTGTTGCATAATCTTACAATGTTGTATTGTTTGTACTACCCACATACTATTGTAACTGATAATCCTTCACAACCCTATGTAACCCCTTCCCCCTAGGTCGCACTGTGAGATGAGTAACTTGTTCAGTGTGCCCTCCTGGTGAAACATTTCAATAAATAAATAATAAAATCTACTGCTTGTTTCAGAAAAGTCTCGGCGGCTGATATCTGTGTGGCAGCCACTTGGAGTTCTGTCCACTCATTCACTAAGCATTACTGTTTGGACATTGGTTCTAGGGATAGGACTGGCTTTGGCCTCCCCATCCTTCAGGGGCTTCTGTCTTAGGTCTCTGCCTACTGCAGACATCTTCCTGCGTCCCATGTTTCAGACTTGTCTGACTTTGACTGCTTGGGACTCGGTCCTAATGGTAATTGCCTACTGCAAGAGTCCTTTCGCAGTAAGGCAGTACAGTTAAGTAAGAACTTACCGTAACAGTAGATCTTCAAGAGAGGCTCTTGCAGTAGATACTGCTCTCCCTACCACCTTCCCCCTGTTTTTTCTGCTACTTCTTCTTACATAGCCTTTACTTGGGTCCAGGAGCGCACTCCTTCCCCTGTTGCACATTCTGAGTCGCCAGCGAGAGAACTGGAGGGCGGGCGTGGGGACCGCTCACTGTATAGCATCATGCTGATGATCACGTGACTGGTGGGCGGTCCCCCGCCAGACACTGCTAGCTAAAGTTTTACATGTGGTCCTAGCGCCTGACTGCTTGGTCCTAATGGTAATTACCTACTGCAAGTGCCTCTCTTTGTTTCGGTAAATTCTTATGTAACTGTACTTTCTGCAGTGAGACCTTAATTTTGTTCTATAAGAATTGACTGAGGCTACATTTGAGCCAGATGCAACCTATGACGTGCATTTTCTTACCTGGAAAGTGCTCTTTCTTATCACTGTTTCTTCTGCTTATAGAATTTCTGAGCTCCAAGCTCGCGTGGCTGAACCTCCTTGTTTGATTTTTGTCAAGGATAGGGTCTCCTTATAGACCAATCCTAGATTTCTGCCAAAAGGGGTTTCTGATTTCACACTGAATCAGACCATTCACCTTTCTCTTTGTTATGCCGAGCATGCTAACTAACAAAGGGGAAGCATTTCTACATACACTTGATGGGCATAGAACACTACTTTTCTATTTTAATCACACCAAGGACTGCAAAAAGTTCTGTCAGCCTTTTGTTTTTTTTTTTTATTTGCCTTCAGTAAGGCTGGAACCCCTGTGACTAAAAAGTGCCTTTCCTAATAGTTGGATAACTATTTCTGTTATAGGATGTGCCGTACGGAGCTTCCTGGTAGAGCAACAGATAAGGGGGAGTAAAGGGCATCTTACTACTACTGCTTACTACTAAGTTGGTATGTAGTCACAAAATAGGTAGTACTATGCAGTGCTGCCAGACATGGATCCATGCAATAAGCGTGTATGTAGTATGGGTGATGGCAGAAAACTGCATCGGTGTCACATCTGTACAGTGCAGGAGAGTGTCGGGAGTTGTTCACTGGCTGGCCAGAAAGGCCATTAAACAAGGCAGAAATGTTGGAAGTATTGTTACAGCACTACCTAGCAGTGGTGAAGTATCTCAGTATTCCACAACAGTACCTAATAGAGTCAGTGGCTGCAGGCATTCCTTGCGGGTTTGATAATTGGGTTATAGGTGGTGGATCCTAGACAGGGCAATGGATGGTATTGCTACCATTTAGATGAAAATACTACCAGACAGAAAATAAAAGCAGTAAATACTTCCTATTCCTCAAAATTATCTTGATCCCTACTTTCTGTTTCTGTTCATGGTCACTTTACTCAAGGCATGGGCACTTCTTTTGCCTGTTTAAAGAATGTTTCTGCAGCTGCTATACTTGCTGCAGCCACATGGAGTACTGTATATACTTTCACTCAGCATTACAGTCTATACATAGTCTCTTGCAAACTTGCTTGCTTTGGCATTGCTGTACTGCCAGGCCTCCTGTCATAATATCGTACTAGACACTTGCTCCTCCTTGGGTACTTTCTGTACTGATTAGGAATCGTTCCAAAGGTGTGGCCCAGTGGAGGAGATACCCTTGATGAAGATAGGACAGTTGCTTACTGTAACAACAGATCTTCAAGAGAATCCGCTCCATTCGGCCACAGCACAGCCCCCTTCCCCATGTTCTTTTTATGGATGGTGCAGTTGTTTGCAGCCATACCTGCTGCTTTACTGGTGTGTACATATAGGGCTTATGTTTACAATTTTCATTTCCATCATATGTCTCCGTGTGCTTGTTCCTGGTTATGATCTCCTGGTTTCTCCCCATCAGATATCCTCTGAGTTAGTCTTCAATGGGGAACTGAGAAGTGATGGGACTGACAAATGTTTGAGTGGTCCTGACTATGACAGCTTACAGTTCCAAAGGTATGGCCTAGTGGAGGAGATTCAAAGATCTACTGTTGCGGTAAATAACTGTTCTTTTTGTTTAGTGGTGATTACTGGAGGACTACTTGGCTGCCCATCTCGCTATCTTGATCCCCGACAGCTTGCTCGGGTTCTCCCTCTTTCCCACCTGCTCGATCTTCACCCATTATCTTGTTGTTTAATAAATAAATGTAAGGCAGAGTACAGCGCTCAGAACAGGCGGCGCTCACTATACTGCTGTCCTCTAACTGCCACAACTGCTGTTCCTTTTCAAAACCGGAAATGCTGATCAGTGTTTCTCACTTCTGCAGCAGAGAACCTACAAGCCTGTCCACTCACTCCCAGTTAAACTATAATTTAAAAAAATTTGGCACACAAAAAGCAACAGTAAAAGATAAATGAGTTGTGTAAAAAGGTTTTTTATTATAAATATTGTACAAGTGACAAATGAGTCACTAACAATGTCATTACTTCAATCAGCAGGTCCCCTGGTGACACCTACAGGTAGAGGAACTATTGAGCCTTATTTTAAGGCATCTAAATACATTTTTCCTGTGTTTTAAGAGTTATTTATTTTTTAAATATAAATTCCACTACAACCCCATTTTACAAAAGCAGTAAGACATTTTGCACGAGAGTAGTTCTGGGTTTACTGTATTTCCATGGGCTGAAGGCACTTGGCTTCTGGCTTCCTGTTCTGTTACACCCCTGGGCATGCAGTAAACCCAGCAGAAGCCGTGCCCTGTTGCGTCTTTTATTGTTTACATGCTGTTTTCTACTTTCAGTTGTGAAGTGTAACATTTGCAATATTGAGGTAGAAATACTATGTTTGTCACATTTTGTGTTTATTGTGTCTCGTTGAATTTGTTGATCTACTGGATAGCAAAACTGTTGGCCTCTGACTATAGAGGATTACTTGAGTACCATGGATGTGGAGGAAAATTCATTTTCAATACCTGGGATTCTGGTATTTGTACTGTTTTCTGCATTTCTAATTATCTTGGACAAAGTGATTTTCCATGAGTATGTTACTTTGGACCAATTCATTTTTCACAGTTCTGCATGTCACACCAGCAAAGACTACACACCTTTGTCAGTAAAACTGGTTGCAAACAGTTACTGTCAGCAGTTTTCAGTTCTATTAAACAATGACTAGAATATTAGGAGTTGGGTGTACTTTGTGGTGTTGACATGATATAGGTTATCAGTTGACCAGGCGCTCATCCACACAGAAGTAATCTCATCTTCTTGCTTGATGTATTAATGCATTGGTTTTACTAAGCCTAGTCACTAAAGTTGCCAGTCATAAAGATTTTTGAATTGGAATGGGCTTTGTGGAAAAGTAAGTTGCTGAGCAGAGGAGCTGTCGACTAGCACTTCGCCCTGGTCTTGTGTAATGTTAAACATTTGGTAAGTTGATCTTACTTCGAGGAAGTTCTTGCAGAGGCCAGCACCAGTAGGACTTGGCCATCAGCCACCAGGACTACATGGAAACTTTCTAGCTAGCAGTCTACCATGGGGGACTGTCCACTGCCTTCGCCCTGTGATGCCGGCCTGTCCTATAAAGATGGGAGGTCCCCCACACCCTCCTCAGTTCTTTCCTGCTGGCGACCCGTGCGTGTCAGACCCTTAGCGGATACTGTAGTTACAGTCAACCACCATTATCCCCGCTTGCCGCGCTTTTTGTATTTCTTTAGTTTTAACATCAGATTTTCGGTGTTACTGACATCAAGTTTATGCCTTCTCCACCTGCCTCGTCTTCCGACCACTCCACAAAGCGTGCCTGCGGCAAACAAATTACTGAAAAAGACCATCATTCTGCTTGTATCCTATGCCTAGGCCCTAGCCATGACACTGAAGCCTGACGGAAATTCAACCAGGCCACTCTGAGATGTCGTCTAAAAATCCTGGAGAGCCATCTGATCAAACAGAAGTTTGTTGTGATGGAAAAGGAGCTGCAGGCCAGGAGCTCTTCAGCTTTGCCAGCCCAGTTTTCTGGGGCTTCCTCCTCTTCTTAGTCCTGGGAAAAATCTGGCAGAAAGCACAAACACTGGGACAAACACAGAGACTGGGACCAGTATGCTTCCTGCTCGCGGTCTCCCCATAAACCTTCGACCGTGTCTGGGTCGACCCCTATGACCCTGTCTGCCCTCACTACTGCAGGGCTGCCGGTGGCTTCATGGACTGCCCTTATTTCAGTCACGGGTGGTGGCTTCTCTGGGTAAGGGGCTTTGTCTTCTGCCTTCCTGACCCTTATGCTCAGGTCTGTCACTTTCATGGGTTCTCAGCCAGTGTTGGTGCGACTAGTGTTGAATCCTTTGCCATCGCGCCCCCCCCCAACCCCAGCCACAGTGCTGCCTGTACTGGTTCCCTCCTATGGGGACTGTTGCCCGTCCCGCTTAGCAGTGTCTGCAGCAGGCTACCAGCATTTCCTCCAGTCCAGCGTCGTCTGTGCCTTTGCCAGGGAGGTCTCTCTCCTACCAGGTGCCCATCTGTGTCCTCCCGGTGCTGGGGGATTTCCCTCCCAGGCGTCCTCAGCCGTTTCCCTCTGGGCTGCCACCAGTGTTACCTCTGCTGCAGCTTGTGGGCCTAGTACTGGTCCCACAGCCTGCACCTGCTGTCCTTCCACTGGGGTACCCTATGCTGGGCCTGACGCCCCCTTATTGTTACCCGGCACCGGCTACCCTTATCAACCGGTGTATAATTACCCTGCGCTAATGGATTACAATGCCCTGTTTTCTGCATGATGGTCTTTCATGCAGAAGCAGACCCCTGCTTCCCAGGGCCCTCCTCCAGCACCCCTCTGTGGCCTGCTTTGGATCTTCTGCCCCTGGATCAGGCATGATTGGGTCCCAGTGCCCCTCCATACGCTGGTGTCCAGCGGATCCAGACCCGACACCGGCTCCGGCGTTCTTCAGGATGGGCGACTGCCAGCTGAAAGTGAGCCAGATTAGGTGGATGAGGATGACTCAGACTTTTCGGAGTCTTCATCCACCCCAAAGGGCTCTTCTGAGGGCAAAGAACCAGTTAAGGTGGTTCCTAAGTTCCCTCCTGATGATTCATCTTTGGACATCATGAGGCGCATCCAGGCCTTCATGAGTTGGGAAACGTAAGAACAGCACCAGGAGTGGTGTCGCCTGGCCATTTGAGTCAGCCTGATTCCCTTCCTGTGGTTGTGCGCGCGCCCCCCCCCCCCACATTGACTGTTAATGAAAATGTCACAAGGGTGGCTTGGAATCATCCCTGTACAACCCCAGTGGTGCCTAAGAAAGTGGACAGGCTCTACCATGCTCCCGCTGGTGAGCCTTTTTTTTTGGGGGGGGGGGTCAGGCCAGAGCTGACACTGTGGTCAACACAGCGCATGACCGCACCAAGAAGCCAAAGCACCTCTGTGCTCTTCCCCCGACTAGGAATCCAGGCAGCTGGACAAGCGAGTCTTCGCATTCTCCACCCTGGCCATACAGGCCATTAACTATTTAGCCCACATTGTCCAGTACCGGAATGTCCTCTGGGACCAGGCCAGGGAACTGGTTCAGGCCTTGCCCGATGATCCCTCCAAAATACACTCACGCAGGTCCTCATGGAGGGCTCTGACATGGGGACCCACATCCTTCGGGCCTCCTGTGATGCTGTGTATGTCTTGGGCAGAGAAGTTGCCGCAGGCATGGCTCTGGGTGTCCGGCTTTGCCTCCAGTGTCCAGTCCATCATTATCGACGCCCCCTTTCAGGGTTCCGTCCTATTAGCGGGGATGTCCAGTATCTAACTTCCTCCCTCCAGGAGTCGTGCTGTGCCCTCTGGTCCATTCACTTACTGTACCATACCCAACCTAAGATTGGTCAGCGGCCGCCTTTTCGCCATTCCTTCCTCAGACAGGCCCGCCCACCTGCCAGAGGTCAGGGCAAACTCAAAGCGCTGTCAGCCCCATCTGCAACTGCCGTCAGATCCCCTCGAGCGCCCACGGCTGCTCTCCCAGTGCCCCTCCTGCCTCCTTGGCCGGCCAGCTCACACCCCCCACACACACCACCCCGGAAAAGGTTCTGAGGGAGGCTGTTGGGGGTCGGTTCTCCCTGCACCTTGAGGGGGTAGGGGCATTACCTCAGACAGCTGGGTACGGCAGATCATAGAACACAGCCACACGCTAGAGCTTCTCGAGTGGCCACCCAGAAAATCCTCCGGGAAACTCTTCACTCCCCCAGCTCACTTGTTCCTCATTTGGGAGGAAATTATTCAAGCTTTTCTGCAAAAAAAAGGTCTGTAGAGCCAGTCCCTCAGTCTCAGTGGGGCAGGGGATTCTACTCCCACTTCTTCCTGGTCCCCAGAAAGACTGGGGATCATCGGCCCAGCCTGGATCAGTCATTTCAGCTTGTACATAGCGTACAAGCACTTCAGGGTGGTAACCTTTCAGGGTTGTTGTCCCTCCTGCACCAGGGAGACTGGCTCTGTTCTCTGGCCATGCAGGATGTGTATCTGCATATTCAAATTTTTCCTTTCGATCAGTGCTTCCTCCGTTTCCATTTCCAGGGAGCCCGTTTTCAATTCAGGGCCCTCCTATTTTTCCTGTCTTCAGCCCCCAGGGTCTTTACTAAGTGCCTGGCAGTGATAGCAGCTGCCTTGAGAAGTCAGGGCTTCTACATGTTTCCCTACCTGGACTATTGGCTGTTAGCGGCACCCTCCAGGGACCATCTTGTCCAGACCCTGGAGTATACCTTCTGCCTTTTCCTGGCCTTGGGTATCACCATCAGTTGGCCAAAGTCATGCCTGTCTCCTTGCCAGCACCTCCATTATATAGGGGCAGTTCTGGATACCACCCAGGGCATGGCCTTATTGCCCATGGACAGGGCAGAACATGTGATGGCCCATCCTCACCTGGTCTCCTCCATTCGCCAGGTCCCTGCCACATGGCAGCAGCCATTGCTATGGTTCCCCTTGCCTGCCTTCACATGCAGTTACCTCAGTGGACCAGATGGTTATGGTATCTGATCCCATCAAGAGTCCTGTCATGGTGGCTACAGCCGGCCAACCTGCTTCGGGGGTTTCCCTTTGAAATCTCTGACTCTTGTCAGATTCTTGCAACAGTCACCTTAGGTCTGGGCTTGGGAGTTGATTTGGATGCTCACCTGATTCAAGGCACCTGAACAGAAGTGTAGCAGGGTCTCCACATCAATATTTTGGAAATGCAAGCAGTTCTGTGTGCTCTGCAGGCCTTCCAGACTTATCTCCTCCCTGGTCCACTGTTGGTGCAGACTGACAACATGGGTGTGGTTTATTACATCAGTAAGCTGGGGGGGTGGACTTGCTCTTAACTCCTGTGTCAGGAAGTGATGAGGGTTTGGTATTGGGCTGTCGAGCACAGTCTGGAGCTCTCAGGCATTGAAAACATCCTGACGGACAGTCTAAGCCGCTCCCATTCGAGGGCTCATGACTGGGAGCTTCTGACTCCAGTGGTAGAAGTTCTCTTCGACAGGTAGGATTGACCAGAGTTAGACCTTTTTGCATCCCCACTCAATGCAAAACTGCCACTTTTTTGCTCGCTCAGTACCGGGCCGGGAGTTTTCTGCCGAGTTGCATTGTCCCTCTCTTGGAAGGGGAAGTTTCTGTATGCCTTCCCTTCCTTCTCCTCCAGAGTGCTACTTAAACTCTAGCTGGAATGGGCAGAGATGATACTCGTAGCCCCCTTCTGGCCATATCAGATTTGGTTCCAGTTGCAGCAGCAGCCGGAGGTCGAACCTCTAGTGCCCTTGCCCCATGTACCAGCTTGCTTTCCCAGGACTGGAGCACCCTGGTACATCCGGATCTAAAATCTCTGCATCTCCATGCGTGGCTCCTGCAGACTTAGCCATTGCCAGTTTTGGGGTTCCCTCAATGGTTTTGGATGTCCTGGTGGCCGCCAGAAAGCCCTGCACCTGGGCCACTTATACCATGAAGCGGAAATGCTTCACACCAGCTGGAACCCTTCACCTCTCTGGCGAATCAGGTGGTGGAGTACCTTCTCTGCCTTTCAGACTCTAGCTTGGGGTACTCCTCCCTCAAGGTGCATCATTCTGCCATCTCTGCATATCATGCTCCTATTGAGGGGAGGGCCGTGGCTCAGCTTGAGGTGTCTCGCACTTGCCTGCGGGGCATCTTGCATCTGAAACTTCTCATTTGGGACCCGGTCCCTCCATGGGACATCAATTTTATGTTGTAGAAACTCATGTTACTTCTCTTTGAACAGCAACGGTCGCGAGTTGCAAGTTGCGCTTTTTGTCGTGGAAAGCGCTCTTTTTTCAGTTTTTGCTCGAAGGATTTCCAAGCATCTGGCTCTCATGTGTAAAGAGCTATATTTGGTTTTTTCCAGACAGGGTGTATTTCCGTACTAATCCTAAGTTTCTTCCCAAGGTGGTGTCAGAGTTTACTTTAACCCAATCCATCCATCCACCTGCCAGTTTACCATCCTGAATATTCTAATCAGGGATCGGCTTTGCTTCATACTTTGGATGTACATGGAATCTTGTGAAAATATACACAGCGGACCAAAACTTTAAGGAAGTCTAGTCACTTGTTTGTTTCGTTCACCTCCAATAGAGAGGGTGTTCTGGTTTCCAAACAGTGCTTGTCTAAGTGGTTAGCCAGTTGCATTGTTTATTGCTGCCGTGAAATACAACAAGGAACTTCTGGGAGTGGTTAAGGGCCATTCCATCAGGGGTATGGCTGCCTCCATGGCTTGATTCAGAATTGTCTGCTGCAGACATTTGTGCAGCCGCCATCTGGAGTTCTGTCCACACCGTCACCAAACATTATAGTCTGGACATTGCTTCTAGGTGCAGTGCCAACTTAGGCCTTACCGTTTTGCAGGGCCTTCTCTCTTAGGCCATTGGCTGCTGTCTGACCTTCTCCCAGTGTGCTCCCTTTTTACTGCCGAAACTCCATCCTACTGTTGTTGGCCTGCTGCAAGAGCTTCTTCGAAGTAAGATAGTACTGTTACGCAAGAACTTACTGTAACAGTAGATTTTCAAGAGGAGCTCTTGCAGCAGGCCGTGATTTTCCCTCCCTCCTCCCCCCTTCCTTGCTGTTTGTGCTCTCTGGAACCTCCTCAGTTTCTTCTTCCACTGCTTACTTTGGGTCTCTGGCGGGAGAACTGAGGAGGTTGTGGGGGACCATCTGCCTTTATAGGATAGGCCGACATCAGAGGGTGACATCGGCGGTAAGTGGTCCCCCATGGTATAGACTGCTAGCTAGAAAGTTTCCATGCGGTCCTGGTGCCTGATGGCTAAGACTGCTGGCCTGCTGCAAGAGCTCCTCGAAGATCTACTGTTATGGTAAGTTCTTGCGTAGTTGTACTTTTCTCCACTTCTTAGTGAGACATTGTAAAGCCACACTGGGCGCTCAGTTAAAGCGCAGTAATGTGCAAAGTGTTGGTGTGTCTGCATCTTCCGAGGCTGTTCATAGAAATTATAAAAATGTCTGAGAAACAGCTTTCTGATTGGCTGTAAACGTTCTGTCAGCCTTATGTTAATTTATTAAACATGCATGTAAAATCTAATCATATGCAAAATGGGATTTAGCACTATTTAAAAAAATATTTTTATTACAGTGGCAGTAAGTCACTCTCATGGGGTTTTATTGATGGACAGTTACCCTCTAAGGGCATGTGGCACAGCAGAGTGCCACATTACACCCCAGAGGGTGAGTAACATAGAGAATAATGTATGGGGTGGTGTGCATTAAATTGGAGTATGCACACCACTCCATAATTTGTTATAATTACTGGGGAGCAATTTTTTCCCACTAGGTTACTGTGTTTTATGATGGCTGTTAGATGCATAGGCATAAACAAAAAACAAAAAAAAGGATTTGACATAGATGCTTTTTTTTTTTAAATTTAGTATGCTTTATGGGATTGCCTTCTCCAGAGGGAGGGCTTGACCTTTGCCCCTCCTGACGACCACCCACCACCGAGGCATGCCTGGAGTGGCAATCCTCTGAGGCTTGCCCCCTCTGGGTGGAGCCATCATACAGACATAGCCCAACGAACACCTGAAACTGATCCCAGTAAGAACATCACCAGGAGGGCCTTCCTGTCTTACTTCCCAGGGAGGTGCTGCGAAACCGAACCGCACCAGTGGAGACTGCTTGTTCAGTTGCTGGCCAGGCGCCAAAGGCAGTGTGGAGCCGAGACAGTGGGGCGTCATTAATGGAAGCGGCAACCAGTTTTCAGGCTGTAATCCCCGGGAGGCATGGCAAGCAATGACATGGAAGCACCGAGGCACAGATGTCCGCCATGCCTCACCAACAACTCAGCGTCGGTGGCTGCGACACCTGCCCTCTTCCAGGGGTCGATCTAGTGCTGATCACCCATCCTCCTCCCGTGCCCGTCCCTCCGACTCCCCAAATTTGTTCCCGAACCAGAGGCATCGGCGTCACAAGCGGAAATCCAACTGCTGCGCCAGCAGGCTGGCAACATAGTAGATACATGACAGGACTATGCGGTTTTAAACAAATGTATCGAATTACCTGATATAGATATACAGAGAATGATGCTGAATTAAGAAAACTGAAATGGGTGAACAATGGGAGAAGCTACCGGAAAAGCCTTTTTTGCCCCTTTTTTTTAGTTCGGATTTTAGTTTTAGAATGTGTACTGCTTGTGGAGCAGTGCTGTAAACATTTCGATTTTGCAACAAAAATATACAGAAAACAGCTCAGAATGAAGGAAATCAGTAAAGTGCTGGGGAATGTAATGTGTTCCGTAGAGCGTGCACTCTACTGACACGAGGTCTCTGTTTCCATGGGAACACTGATTGCATGAGGTCACGGCTCCTGCAGGTATTTTGGCAGTGACAAAATCCATTCTGAGGTTAGTTTTTTTTCTGTTACTTTATAATGAGGTTTAGTAATATTTGGTGTGTAGTCTCTTCATTTTTACTGGTTTCTAATAGGATCAGGTCCATTCTCACAGCCGCAGCAGGAAGTGAAAGTGACTGCAGCTGTGCGGCGCTGAGAAGAAAGCTTGCGCTTTCAAACTCTGAGGCAGCGTGTGCGTGCCGTAATAACAGGATGGTTATTACGACAAATAACTGGTTGATCCCATAGAAAAAAATTGATCACCAGTAGTTACATACTGTTAACTCCAGGTCATGCCTTATTGCTTAATTATGGTACATTGGTTTTGTTTCCAGCCTGCTGTGTTAGCATTTTAATTATTGGTGCTTTTTTGATATTTTTTTTTTTTGGCCTCCTGTGTGTGCTACCTTGCGGATCCATCCACACTGTGGGTAGTAGTGTTTATTAAATGCATTGTATTTCTTATTATTTTTTGTGAAGGCATTTATTTACTAAAACCACCCTCACCGAAAATGGCAATGTTGTATTGGTTTCCTCTCAGAAAACTAGCATGCTCTGTAAAGTTTAGACTACAGGGCACTACTTGTGGTGCCCACAGCAATGGCAGATTACCATGGATAAATGCTGTGATGCTTTATGCAAAGAAAGTTTTATTTTTCTTCAAAGCACATTATTTCCTCAGCATTTCTATTTTCAGTCCATCAATTTAAATGTTCAAACATGTTTCTAACTCATTTTCCCCATCAGTAAAAGATGAATGGTGTGGTCCGTAAGTCTTTATTGAAAGCGTTACTTGCTTCTAGGGCCATTTTCTCAGACACGTAATGAGGCTGTCAGCTTTTTGTAGCTTGGGCTGACAGCAAGGGAAGAAATGGAGACTCCACTAACTTGCTTTGTAGCTCTTGTTTGACAGTGCATTGTGCTGGGTGAAGTGAATGATAGTAATGTGAAGTCGTGAGAGCCGAGTTGAGTGATAGAAGCCTTTGTCCTGGTAAAAGCATTCTTCCAGTAGCCTTTGTTGCTGGCAGTTCAGGTACTTGAGAAGTGCATATGAGGGTTCCAGTGTTGGTAACCAATGGCAACCAGGCAGTGTGGGAACTAGCAGGTACATTCCAACACAGGGCTGGGGGTTAAAAATTATGCTGGAGTTAAGGAATTTTAACTTTCTTCTCCTGCTTCTCTAAATCTCAAATTCTGTTACTATTGAGGAAGTACAAGATACTCTGGTTATACGGGCAGTATTCATATACATTAGTACATATTTGTAAAGCATGCTTATTATTCCCTTCTTATGAAGGGTTGGGGGGGGGGCAGACCTGCAGGAACTTAATTACCTTCTGTTGCTTGCCTCTCCCTTCCTAACATAGGAGGTAAGATGGTCATGTTGTTGGGCAGCCCATCAGCAAGCTCCTGCTAGCATCAGTGTTTGTTCTCCCAGTTCTTCCTTTTAACCTTTTTAGTTTGAGCTCGTATTTTAGCAGGGCAACTTAGGGAGTTGCTGAAGAGCTTAGGTTTCATTGTTTTGTAGTTCAGACTCGGAGAGGGACCATGTTGGCGTCCTGCACAAGGTCTGTGTTTAGTTTTACTGAGCTTGCTGTGCCAAACCAATTCTGCTGTAGAGTCTGGCTATAATATTCTGACTAAATCTAGCATCGGGCATTCGTGGGACATTTGCAAATTTTAAAAAAAAAACACTCTGTACTGTGTTAATTTGTGGCATGTTCCTACCCCATACCTATGCCAGTCCCCTGTGCAGCATGATCACAAAATATTAAGCAAGGCATTGAAAATGAGAAAGAAAGCGTGACTTATAGTGCACATCACAGGATTATAAGGCTACTCGATAAAATGAGAATGAAAAGGTAATGAGAAATTTGAGAATCAGGATTCAGGACAGTAGAATACATAAAATAAATAAAGGAACTCATGCTTCCTCCTCAGGCATGAGGAAGCAACCCTCACAGTCTTCCAGACTGGAGTTGTCACTGTCTGGAAATTCCTGCTCCATTAAGTTTTCATCCATCTCGCAACCTGTCAATCCATCACTGCTGCCACCAGTTCCACGGTCATAATCATTATCGCCACTTCTGCCAAAACTATGCATCAGGAATAGAAATATAGTAGTGCGCTGTGGAATGGTGCTGTGCATTCATTTTTTTTTCCTCTCCTTAGTTAAGCTGTTTGGCTTCAGGTATCCAGTGCCCCCAACCCCAAATGCCACTCCCTTTACTGTCATGCCGGCTGGGATCCACATGATGAGGGGTCTGAGGGCTCCGAACTGCTGTCAAAATAGTCGACTGGGTCACATTTCTGTTTAACATTTTCCCCTTGTTACCAAGCTGGTGAGCCTGCTGTGATGTGGCATGGGATGTGAAGACACCGAATGTACACAGTGTCACCCCCAGTCAACCAGGATGGCAGTCACTGCCGCACAACCCAGCCTCCGCTAGGTGGCGACCTAGCAGCTACAAACGCTGTACCCCCTCCCCGAAGGAGGAGAGTTGTAGATGAATGCTCAGTACTCCTTCCCCCAGCTGGCCCCCAAGCGACCCTGGTCCATTTCAGAAGCCAGGTCACCGGTGTGGTGGCAGCTGAGGCACCCAGCACCTCAGCCCTCTGTGCCACTGGGCCGGCCCCTGAGCATTCAGTTTAATAAATGTTAACAAGCCAACATTTTTGGTTGACAGAATTGGTGGCCTTTTGTTCATGGTGGTCCTGCTTAACTAAATACATGCTCAGCTCTGACTCACAAGGGTGGGCAGCTCAAGTATTTCATGGCTACTTATCCTCTTTGCTGGGCAATCTGTAACCTTGTCACTCCAGTACAACAAGAGCTGATCTTTTATGGTGAGGTGTCTGTTGTCCACCGAATCGGCATATACCATTCTTTTGATATGCATCCTCATCTGCCTCCCACTCCTCCTTTTCCTCCAGTTCTTCCTTCCGAACCTATGACAAAACATCCCACAGTAGATTGGTTGGGATTTTATCTTGGCTCTTGTATGTTTTCAACTCTGCTTTTATCTGTGCAATCATAGCAACACTCAGTCCCTGTTGTGCTTTTGATAAGTGTTTTTTAAGCATGTGTACTCATCTACCCATCTTATCAAAAGCCCAGTCAAGTTCTGCGCCTAATCCTGGCCACCTTCAAGGATAGATGCAAGGCCACGTGTATGCTGTGAGTCAAGCATGGTGGCGATCCAAAGGTCGGCAACTGCAGGATGTCTGAAATATGCATATCACAGTCCACCATGTAGAGCACATGTTGCATTAGAGCACAACTACCAGAACCACCACCTGCTGCTGTGCATTGAGAATAGCCTACCTCAGCACCTATAGAAGAGATATGACCAGAATTATGCAGGCAGCATCCCCAGTCATTACCTGTGTTGCATGCTCAAATGTCCTGAAAATCATTATCGGGTCATTCATTAGTTGCTACTGGTCTGTTGTCAGAGAGATGGATGCTCCTGCACTGTCCCAGCTTTTGTGAATAAGCAGGTACTCCAAGACAGTTTCATACTGCTTGTACAAGCCCTCTGTGATGGACAGTGTCAAGTTCTATCTTGTGACGAAGTCCAACTTCATACGGTGCCAAGGCAGTTTGTTCTGTATCTGTAGCTGTTATAGCTGGCCGTGGGCCTTTCCAGAATGGACAAAGCTGGCACAGATTTGACCAGCCACAGTAAACATTGCATTACTGTTGGGATTGGTGAGAAATTCCTGCACAAGGGTCAGACAGTGTGCCAAGCATGGCACCTTTAAAGACCCACCATTGCTGGTGCACTTTACAGTATTAAAGCCATTAAGTAACACCCAGCTGTGTAAATGGAGGTGAAGCCACTCATCAGTCTTGTAAGGAGTACTGATGTAATTTTGTGAGCAGTGTGTGCCCCAGCAAGTCTTTTCATTGACAGCATGGCTTGCTGGTGAATACTGCAAGTGCTGCTACCACAGCAGTTCAGCTTAGTGCAGTGCTCGCTGACCCTGAATCAGTTACTGCCCCAAGCACCAGTGTGCAGTAATGCGCACATAGGAGCAGGTGTGTGCAAATCCTATTGCCTGACGCCCGAGGCTGACTGAACAGCTTAATCAGGTGGGGCCTTTGATTTGCTACCCCAGCATGAGGACACGTAACATTGTTTCTTCTTGTGCATCCTTTCTCCTTCCTTTCCTTGGTTTTCTTTTTGCAGAGGCATTATGTGTGGCCAAGCCCCCTTCCCCAGTCATGTGTAGCATTGCCCCCCCCAAACACACACACTGCCTCTTTCTTTTCTCTCTCTCAACTGGTGGACTCTGTCTTAGTCTCTGTGCATGCTAATACTGTGTTTGGTGTTGTTGGTAATTATTTCCATACAGTGACATGGACCCTTCTCTGTTGCTCTCTCATCTTTCGTATGAACTGTAATGCAGGTTGCACAGCAGCAGGTATTAGTTGGCACATTTTCCAGTCAGTGCACACAGCAGCGTGGTGAAGTGATAAGTGTGGAACTATGTTTTTATTTTGTTGCTGAAAAGGTTGTATTTACTTGAAATTGCTAGGTGTGCCTTTGCCAACAGAAATATTTGTTGCTGTGCACCTGTGTCAAAGAACTGTTTGAAGATGTATTCTGCACTGCTGAGATGTTACAGGAACCAGCACTGCCGAGATTTTACAAGAATCCAAGTAAATGGCCCATAGCATTCATCAGTAAACCCTTCAGAGCCATTTTAGAAAACTCTTTTGAATAAACATCTTCTGTGTAAATGTTTGCTGCCTTAATTTGACTGACAAAATTAATGATGTGACTAGTCATCACCCAGCTACATCAAATGTTACGCTGGGCTGCCAAGCTGATACGAGATCACACTGTTTTTGTAGGGCCAGTATAAGATTTACAGCTTGTTGGAAAAATGAGCTATTGCATTAATTTTTTTAATCCTTAAACCATCTTTTTATTAAAGTGGCCAAGCAGTGCCCTGTGACACAGGTAGTGGGAAATTGTATTTGTAGCCAGCAGACGGCTGTGCTAATGTCCAGGGAAAAATTGGCTCCTCGACATCTCGTTAAACAGGTGTGAAATGTTAACCTCTTATAATAGTATCCAGGAGAGCTACTTAAACATAGAAATATATATAGTAGAAATAAAGATACATAAAAGGAAATGTTTCTGGTGCTGTGTAAAATAACACCTTCTACTGGGTTATCTCGGTCATCAGGTAACACCATAGGAACCTTTGCTGTTGGTGAAGGGGAATCCATACAGGAGATTTTCAGCAGTACAACTGGGACTGCTAACGTCAACAACCCTATATAGCTGTGGGTGGCCCTGTTCCCTCCTCAGTTCTGTCCCGCTGTCGACTTGCTAGCATAGTCTCTGCGGAAGCTTCATCGCAGTGTTAGTGCCTTTTTTGGCCTGTGGCTGTTTTTCCTCCAACTCTTACTAAAATCTTTTTTTATAGATTTTTTTCCTTTTGTTTGTTGAGAGTTAATCCTTCTTTTCTGTCGCTGCCGAAAGAAGATTGCCTCTACAGATGAACATTCGGTGTCTGCTGTGTTGGGCCTGACTGCAGTGTCTCAGACTGTGAGCTCTGACAGAAGTTTAATCAACCAATCCTCAGGCGATGCAAGAAAGTTGTGAAAAAATTCATGAAACAGGTAGCCAACTCTGGGCAGAGGTCGTCCGAGGCCCCGGCCGCTCAGTCGCCCACCGGATCTTCGAGCTCCCAGGTATCCAAGGCCTGAGACTAGTCCTGCAGGGGAAAGTTACAAAAAAAACTGGAATCACAACCACTCCCCTGGCGGACATCCCTTCTCTGTTGGCCTCTCCTTCTTTGGTTGGCTCTTCGGAGACGTCAGCTGCTCTGACGAAGAGACCAGCTGTCCACGTCTCTATTCCTACCAGACCCATACCGACAGCTCCTCAGCCTGACTCACAGGGTGTTCATGACAGTTCCGTCGAGACCTTCCCTTTCTTCTTCCAGGGCTACAGGCTTGCCGAACTTCCAGAGAAGTGCAAAGTAATGCACCTGGAAACAAAAACCCAGGAGAAGAGTACACAGTAGCAGGGGAGGTACTAACAACAACAAAAATGGAAAGGGACCTGGGGGTAGTCATATCAGATGATCTAAAGGTTGGTAAGCAATGTGAGAAGTCGGTAAGGAGAGCCGGCGGATACTGGGATGCATAGGAAGGGGCATCACAAGTAGAAAAAGGGAAGTGGTTATCCCTCTGTACAGACAGTTGGTGAGACCCCATCTGGAGTACTGTGTGCAGTTTTGGAGACCTCATCTACGTAACGACATAGACAGGATGAAAGCAGTCCAGAGGAGAACAACTAAAATGGTGCAGGGTCTGCATCAGAAACCATATGAAGAGAGACCTTAATATGTATACCCTTGATGAAAGGAGTGATGAGGGGACATGACGAACATTTAAGTACCTGAAGGGAATCAACAAAGTCCAGGAGGGTAGCATCTTTCAGAAAAAGAGATGTGTAAGAACAAGGGGGCACAATTTAAAGATAGAGGGGGGGATGGCTCAGGGGTAATGTGAGGAAATTTTTTCACGGAGAGAGTGGTGGATGTATGGAACCGCCTTCCTGGGGAGGTTGTTGGGGCTAAAACAGTGGGAATTCAAACATACATGGAACAGACATAAGGCAATTGTAGTGGGGGGGGGTGGCAGGAAGTAGGCTGTTGGTTAACTAGAATCTGCAGCTTATCCAGTAGGTAGGAAAATGGGCAGACTGGGTGGGCAAGTGGTCTTTATCTGCCGTCAAAGTCTATGTTTCCAGGACGGAGGTCATCTGCTCCTGCTGCGCCCCAAATCGACATCCACTATGGACCTGGACAAAGTACCGCTAAATTCACACATGTACTTGTTCAGCAGCTGGGTGCCTTCAGTAGGCCTTTTTCGCTGGAGCTGTCTACGTCTGCTTTGTCGTCGACCCCGAGAGACTCCCTGTGGGCCGCCGCTCCGCCAGTCCCAGAGGAGGAGGTCAGCGCTGAGTATCATCATTGTCCTGACCTCATCCTCCCTGATAATTTTGACGATGAAGAGAAAGGAAATCCTCATCTTGAATAAGTCCATTGCCTCTTCGGTCAGTGAGGACTCTGTCAAGCATACTCCAAGCTCTCCTTCAGAGGATGCCACCTTTTCTAGTGTGATGAAGCAATTGTCTGCCACAATGGGCTTCCAGACTGAGGAAGAGGATGTCACCAGGAAAGACCTGGTGGACTTTCTGGAGGGTCCCAAATCTCCCCTAAGATCATTCCTCCTATGCCTCCAGCACTGAAGAATGCCACTACGGCAACCTGGCACAGACCAGACATGGTGCCAGCTGTGCCACACAGGGCAGACAAACTTTATAATGCCCCTCAGGACCTTCCTTATTTTGCTGCCCAGGCTGAAACTGACTCTGTGGTCAAGGCAGCCCATGACAGGCACCTTGGTTCCCTTTTCCCAGACAAGGAATCCCACAAGATTGACCTCTGGGGTAAAAGGGTTTATGCCTCCTTTTTTTTGGGCTTGAGGATCCTAAATTCTAGGGACATGGATATGTTGTTTATCCACCCTGTCTGGCAGGTTCCTTGCCGCATTAAATCTTGCCGGAAGGTCTTCAAGCTGGCTCCTCCCACCCACCCAGGTGGTAAAACTCTCGGCTCCACCCCATGATGCCAGATCTTCCTTGCCACTTGGAAGCTCAGGTTCCCTCCTTAACGCTCTGCATGTAGACTGGATCCTAATTCTTCGGTTCGCCCGAAACTTATTCTCAAATTTTCAAGACTTCGGTCAAATTACCCCTCGCGGCTGCGATGGACAAATTGACTCCGGATTTCGGTGGTGCCCATGTGGGCAGAAAATGTCAGGGCGGATCCACGCCTCCACGTGGCGCCTGCACTGCTCGGCCTGAGACCATGACCCGCAGGCCTGCGAAGTTATGCCGTTTTCTCTGCCAGCGCCCTGAAGACCGCTGCTGCCTGGTTACAGCTTGAGCGCCCCGAGAAGCGCTACCTGCCGGTGAAGTCAAAGGAGGCCCATTGGGCGGTGTCCGCGGTGGCTGGCTCGGCTGAGCAACTCAAGCAGATGATTGCCCTCGAGGAGGAGGCATCCCAGGCCGCATCATCATCTTCCTCAGTCGCAGCATTTATCCTGCTCTCTTTGGGATTCTCCTACACAGCTTCCTTTAAGGAGCTTTGCCAATCCCTTTCCACGAAGGGAGAGGGGCCATTGGGACATTCTTCTCTGTCCAAAAAGAAGGACTCGAAAGGTAAGTCCCACAATCGGCGTTCGCGGGAGCGGGAGAGGTCCCCTTCTCCGGACAGTCGACACTCGACTTCAGTCGAGGTTGCAGCTAAGGCCACTGGCTTCACGGTGTCCCTGTCAGGTCAGCTGGCCGAGACACCCGTCGACGCGGTCGAGATTATTCTCGACCCATCGGACGGGCTGTCGACTGGTGAAGCAGACAACCCTTCTTCACTGGTTCCCCCGGTGGAGACTGAGGACTTGCCTGCGCCTCTGGTGCCGGAGTCCCCAGTCAAGGCTTCCGAGCCGAGGGAAGAGCGGGTGTCCCCCGCCCCTTCCCAGACCCGTCCTCGGAAACACCGAGGATCTCTGCCTCGGTCTCGGACATCGTCTCGGTCCATCCGATCCCGCCGACATCGGCGGTCTCGGCACTGGCAGCCACGATCGGGCTCTGCCTTCTCCTCGAAGAGGAGAGGCTTCGCGCGTGAAATTGCGCCGACGCCACGAGGACCTGATGTGGCAGCAGTTACTTCTGTCCGGGAACAAGCAGACGCCGCGCTTTCCCCGCCATCAAGTGGCTGTCACCCGAGCGGCCGAAACAACCCCTCGCTGTAGTCGAGGTGCCTAAGCCTGGGCCAGTTGTTCGGCCGAAACCAGCTGCCCCACCGATTGTGGTGGAACCTCTGCCTCCACAACCGAAATTGGGGGCGCCGACCAAGGACTCGCAGTGGGGTCAGGGCCTGCCCCACAAGTTGTCAGTCACCCTTACTCCCGACCGTCCTTGGCAGTTAGAGGGTGGCTTAGGCCCCAGGCAGCTCTTCGTGGACTCCTGTGAGTCCGACGACGACTCCTTCCTGTTCTCCAAGCCCATTGACCTGGAGTCCTCCGGGGGACAGTCGATGGACGAAAGCCCATCATCCTTCATGGGTCTGCTTCGGCTCATCTCGGAGTCTACCAGGATGCAGCTTGAGCCCATATCCAAGTGGGCCAAGTATCCCCTAACGGAGATACTGGACCGAGGGATTCACCCACGGAGGCCTTTCCGTGGCTGAGGCCATTGTTGGCCCAGCCTTGAGCTCTGCAGGCCTGCTTCCTGTCCTGCGCCCGCCAGCATGGTCAGGAAGCGATGTCCCTACCGGCTCTTTGTCCAGTTTTCGAACACCCTCCACCGAGGGTTGGTCACCGATAGTTTTCCGTGTTCTGGGAACGCTAGATGGGATAAGCCCCTGACAAGGAGTCCAAAAGCTGGACTATGCTGGGCCAGTGTACGCTGCATCCTCTTGGCCTTCGTCAGGCCAGCTCGGCCGTGCTGATGGCACACTTCTCCCATGCCCTCATGTGCTCCCTTGATGAGGTGATCCCTCATCTCCTGGCCGACCTGCAGACCACGGCCAGGCAGATATGGGACCAGGGAAGGGCAGTGGCAAAACAGCAGCTCCAAACGGCTCTGGACATTGGTGACTCCTGTGCCAGGTCAGTTGCGGCCGCAGTGGCCATGCGCCGCAGAGCATGGCTGAGGATATCCACCTTCACGGCGGATACCCAGCATAAATTAGCAGATGTCCCCTTCCTGGGGACCGACCTCTTCGGCCCTGGAGTGGAAGGTCACCTCCAGCGGATCGAAAGTCCAATGCCACTCTGGACTCGGGTCACCTCTGCCCAGAAGGACAAGGCCGTCGACAACAGCAACATAAGTCCTTTAGCCCTTCTGCAGCCAGTGCACGCCCAGCCAACAGCACCAACACCAGGGCCAGCAGGCTCAGCTGGCACCCCAAAGCTGCCTGCAGCTTCCTCTAATAGGTAGCAGGAGGAAGGCCAGGAGGTCCCTCGGCCGTCCCTCCTCTAAGCCTGCCCAGTGACGGGTTAGGGGTGCCTGCCCTCAGCCTCGCCTCCTCCTGTGTCTCTGTAGGGATTTGGCCCGCCACTTCCTTTCCGCCTTGGTCCGCTATCACCACAGACCGTGGAGTGTTGGAGTTGGTAGGAAAGGGCCTGCCCTGAGTTCGAACAGGCCCCTCGCCTCTTCTGAGCCGCCGCCTTGGGGCTAGCAGGTCCAGCCTCTCTGCTGGCTCGCCGAAATGAGCATTGCCCTGCTCCTTGAAAAAGAGGTGATCAGGAAGGTGGCGGATCTTCCTCCAGACCCGGGTTTGTGTCCAGGGACTTCCTGGTCCCAAAACGGACAGGGGGCTGGCACCCCATTCTCGACCTGCACAACCTGAACAGGTTCCTAAGGTTTGGACCTTCAGGATGGTCACTCTGGCCCAGATAATCCCATCCTTGGAATGAGGTGTGTGTTTCTGTTCTCTGGACCTCCAGGACGCGTTCTTTCACATCCCAGTCCGTCCGTCCCACCAGAGATTTCTCCACTTCAGGGCAGAGGGATCCCGCTACAAGTTCCGGGCCATGCCCTTCGGCCTCTCCCTAGCTCCCAGGGTCTTCACCAAATGCATGGCAGTGGTGACAGCATTCCTGCGGCGCTGAAGGGTCCAGGTGTACCCCTACCTGGACGACTGGCTAATTGCAGTCCCCTCCAGAACGGAGGTGGAGCAGTCCAGAGGTCTGGCCCTCCAGGTTTGCTCTCATGTTGGCCTCCTCATCGAGGTCAAGTCAGAACTCGTGACAAAGCAGGTGATACAATTAATCTGGGCAGAGCTCGACTCTCTACGAGCCAGAGCACGGCTCCCGGCAGACAGGGCCGAGGTTCTTTCCTCCTTTGCCCAATCATTTCAGGTTGGGCAATTGCGCCCTGCCCGGGACTCCCTGGGCCTCATGGCGGCCTGCACCAGCGTGGTCCGTTGGGCCCATTAGTACATGTGTCCCCTTCAGTGGGGGCTGGCCAGCCAGTGGTCACAGCACTTCGATCCGCTAGATCAGCTAGTGACAGTGACCCAGGGGATGTGGAACGCTCTCCAGTGGTGGACTGTTGCGGCACATCTGCAGGAGGGCATCCCGTTTGTCGGCCCCGAGCCAATGGTCTCTCTATCGACCAATGCCTCTTTGATGGGTTGGGGTGCCCATCTGGGGGAGTACAGAGCGCATGGCCTCTGGTCCCCTCGGGAGTACCGATGCCACATCAACCTGCTGGAGCTTTGAGTGGTTCGTTTAGCCCTCACCACCTTCGCTCCGTTTCTACGGGGTCAAGTGGTTCAGGTCCAGACTGACAATACCACGACCATGTACTACCTAAACCGCCAGGGTGTGACGTGCTCCATGCCGCTGTGCAGGGAAGCTCTCCGCATTTGGTCACTCGTGCGCAGCCTGGAGGCGGATCTCCTTGCCATCCATGTGGCAGGAGCCTCCAACACCCTGGCCGATGCCCTAAGCCGGATAGGGGCTGCGTCCCACGAGTGGTCTCTCTTGCCGGAGGTAGTATAAGATCTGTTCTCCCACTGGGGCACGCCTTTAGGTGGACCTGTTTGCCTCCAGGAGAATGGGGTTGAGACTGTTTTATGCCCGCCCCCTCAGCAGGGCTCACTGCAGGGGGATGCCTTCTTGAGGCCGTGGACCCCGGCCCCCTCTACGCCTTTCCCCCATTTCCCTTGATCCACAAGGTGCTTCTCAAGGCAAGGAGGGACAAGGCGCAGGTGATTCTGGTAGCCCCAGACTGGCCCCGCCAGTTCTGGTATCCAGATCTCCTCAATCTCAGCTGCCGGGTCCCGAGGCGGCTTCCAGCCCACCTGGACCTGATCTCGGTCAATCAGGGGAAGGTATTCCATCCGGACCTTCAATCCCTGCACCTGACGGCCTGGTTCCTGAGCGGCTAGAGTTCCTGGCCTTGGGTCTTTCCGACGAGGTCCTCAACGTCATTGAAGCGTCCCATAAGGAGTCTACCAGAAAATGCTACACCTTCAAATGGAAGAGATTCTCCATTTGGTGTCAGGGCAAGGGCCTGGACCCTTCCTCCTGTTCCTTGGCAAGCATTCTGGACTACCTGTGGTCCCTTTCTCAGCAAGGGCTTCGGTCGATGACCGTTAAGGTGCACCTGGCAGCCATCTCTGCTTACCGGGCACGGGCCGGGAAGCAGTCAGTGGCGCAGGAGAAGGTGGTCGGGTGCTTTTTCAAAGGCCTTGATCACATATCCCCTCCGTTGCAAGAACCTCCACCTCTGTGGGATCTACTGCTGGTATTGGCTAAGCTCATGGGCAAGCCATTCGAGCCAGTGCACAGGTGTGACATCTCTCGCGTGTCATGGAAGACCGCCTTCTTGGTGGCTATCATGTCAGCCAGAAGGATGGGAGAGCTCCAGGTGCTTTCCATCGAGTCTCCCTATCTGGTCTTCCACAGGGACAAGGTTGTCCTGCGCTCCCACCCGAAACTCCTTCCAAAGGTGTTGTCAGAGTTTCACCTTAACCAGGTGTTGACTCTGCCAGTGTTCTATCCCAATCACACCTTGGAGGCCGAATATAGGCTCCATACTTTGGACCCTAGTAGAGCGCTCGCTTACTACAAGGAGCGGACGGCTGAAGTTCGGGGAGAGGTTCGGCAGCTGTTTGTCACCTATGTTGAAGCCGCACCTGGCAGACCTGCAGCCAAGTGGACAATAAGCAGGTGGGTCACCTCCTGCATAGATCTCTGCTATAGGTTGGCGGGCATGGAGCCTCCCAGAGGGATAAGAACTCATTCTACCCGCCACACCGCTGCATCGGTAGCTGCTTCCAGGGACGTCTCTATCCAGGTAATCTGCAGGGCTGCTACCTGGAAGTCAGCACATACCTTCATCACCCACTACCGCATCGATCTTGAGTCACGCCGGGATGCTGGTTTTGGGGTCTCGGTTCTCCAGTCTTTATTTCCCAAGTAGGGGTGTGCTTGCCTTCCTCCCTCCTCCCAGAGAACTGCTAGGAGTTTGCCAGACAGTGTGGATGAACAACATATCCATGTCCTACAAATACAGGTTACTCACCTGTAACAGAGTTCTAGGAATGGTATATGCTGCTCATCCACACCCACTCCACCCGACCTCCGCGGCTCGATGCACAACCTGGCTTCCAGCGGGCTAGATCTGGCATCATGGGGCGGAGCAGAGAGTTTTACCACCCGGGTGGGTGGCAGGAGCCAGCTTGAAGACCTTCCGGCAAGATTTAAAGCAGCAAGGAACCTGCCAGACAGTGTGGATGAACAACATATACCATTCCTAGAACTCCTGTTACAGATGAGTAACCTGCATTTATCTGTCACACATGGTTAATTTTCAGATTGCCAACTGGAGAAAGGGCAGAGCTGCCGATCAGGCCCTTCTTGATGGCTCCCAGAAGCAGGAATTGCTTCAGTGCTTTCAAACTGCTGAGGATGCTAATAAACATCTTCTCAGGGTCCTGTATGATGTACCCGATACAGTGGCCAGGGCAGCTGCCACTGGCATATGCCTTCGTAGGTGGCACTCCTGGCTTAGGGTCTCTGGATTTGCACCCGATGCGCAGAACAAGGTGCTTAACACCCCCCCTTTCAGTGGCACCAAGCTCTTCAGCCCTGATGTAGAGGACCTCATAGATGATCTGCAGGCCTCTGGCATGGCCATTAAATCTGTCCATTCTCTCTACCACACTCCGCCACGATGCAGAAGATTGTCTACCTTTCGTGGACCGGCCAGTAGGCCAGGCTCAGTTCCCTGTACCCGGGGTAAGCATAGAGCCCAGGCTTTCTTGCTGCCCACTCCAGTGCTGGAACGGCAACCACGCATCTCAGAAATGACAGACCAGCCTGTGCAGCTGGTTCCACCTCAGCTTGACTCCTTGCCAGACCCCCCTCCTCTGGGCCAGACCCAGGAGGTGGCTGTTGGAGGTCGGTTCTTCCTCCATCTGAATCAGTGGAGAACAGTAACTTAAGATGCATGGCTCTTGCAGATTATAGAGAGAGAGATCACACCCTGGAGCTTATCCAGCAGCCTCCAGATACCCCTCCCCCACCCTCCAGCTATCCCCCAGCTCACTTGTCTGTTCTTTGGAAGGCAGTACAGTCTCTTCTGCGCAAGCAGGCAAATGAATTAGTGCCAAGGCAACAGAGAAACCAGGGATTTTGTTCCAGGTTTTTCCTGGCCCCCAAAAAGATCAGAGATCTGAGACCCATTTTAGATTTCATGGACCTCATTCTCTTTGTCCAGTACAAAAAGTTCCAGATGGTAACTTTGCCAGGCCTCATGCCCCTCCTCAAGACTGGGGACTGGCTCTGTTCACTGGACGTGCAGGATGCTTACCTGCACATTTCAGTCATTCCTCCTCACAGGAGGTTTCTTCATCTTGTCTTTCAGAGCGAGTGTTATCAGTTCAAAGTGCTGCCCTTAGGCTTATCCTCTATGCCGCATGTTTTTAACAAGTGCTAAGTAGCGGTTGCAGCAGCTTTCAGAAGAGAGGGACTCTGTCTTCCCTTACCTGGACGATTGGCGTCTCAAGGCCCCGTCCGGGGAACAACTTCTGCCAACTCTGGAGTGCACTCTCCAGCACTTCTACTCTCTGGGCATTGCAGTCAACCTGCCCATGTTGGTTCTAGTACTGTCCCAAAGGCTGCAGTACATAGAGGCGGTTCTGTATTCCGAGCAGGGGAAGGCCTTCCTACCCCAAAATAGGGTGGAGTGCGTCATGGCCCAAGCTCAGGAAGTCTCTGAGTTGGTACATTCCTGCCAGGCTGTAACTCAGGTTGTTGGGTCTAATGGCAGTGGCCATTCCTACTGTTCCACTGGCCAGGCTGCACATGCGTACCCTTCAGTGGACCCTGAGAGTGCAGTGGGACCAGCGCATGGGCGAGTTGGACGAATAGGTCCTGGTCTTCTTCCCAGTTCGCAAGGTACTACAGCTGTGGATGGACCCCTTGAATCTTCAAGGGGTTTCCTTCCCCGCATCAAATTCTAACCACGGATGCTTCAGGGCTAGGTTGGGGAGCACACCTGGGTTCCTTTCAAACCCAAGGCTTCTAGTCCCTGTGGGAAGCTGCCCTGCATATCGGTCTCCTGGAGATGAGAGCGGTGCTTTATGCCATGCAGGCATTTCAGGAGCATCTTGCTCCAAGGCAGCTACTTGTGCAGTCAGACAATTTGAGTGTCATCTTCTACATTAACAAGCAGGGCTGGACTCGCTCATATCCCCTTTACAGGGAGGCCATGAGAGTGTGGTATTGGGCACTGGAGCACAGTCAGACTCTCTACAGTCCACAATCCAGGTGTCTTAAACACCCTGGTGGACAGTCTCAGCAGGACTCAATTCAGCATGCAGAAATGGGAGCTTCTCTCATCCATAGCTGAAGATCTGTTCGACATATGGGGTCATCCAGAGTTGGACCTTTTTGTGTCCCCACTTGACGCAAAACTGCCCAGTTTCTTCTCGCAAGATTCAGGGCCTGGAGATTTGGGTGAGATGCATTGTCCCTCTCTTGGAGCAGGAGATTTCTGTACACATTTCCTCCATTTCCTCTAATACAGAGGGTGCTGATCAAGCTGCAAATGGAGGGGGCCAGCATGATTCTGGTAGGTCCATTCTGGCCTTGCCAGATATGGTTCTCTCTGCTTCAGCAGCTGGCAGAGGAACCTCTGGTCCGTCTGCCCCTCTGCAGGAATCTGCTGACCCAGGATCGGGGGACCCTGGTCCATCCCAATCTCAGGTCCCTCCATCTGCATGCCTGGCTCCTGAGGACGTAGTCATTGCCAGATTTGGGGTCTCTAATAGGGTGGCGGTCATCATGGTGGCCACCCGCAAGCCTTCCACCTGTGCCACGTATGCCATGAAGTGGAAGCGGTTTGCCATCTGGGCTGCCAGACATTCCCTAGACCCTTTCACGTGCCTGGTGAGTCATATCCTGGACTACCTGATTTCTTTGTCTGATTCAGAACTCCAGTATTCCTCCCTTAAGGTCCACCTTTTGACTGTTTCTGCTTTTCATGAGCCTGTGGCTGACTGCACGATTGCTCAGCTGGATGTCTCCCGTACTTTTCTTAGAGGCATCCTGCATCTGAAACCCCTAATCCATTCCTCTGCCCCAGCTTGGGACTTAAATTTTATTTTGGAAAAGTTGACCCTGTTTCCTTTTGAGCCTATTGTGACTTGCATTTTGCACTTTCTCTCTCGGAAAGCGCTATTTTTTTTTTAAAACTTTATTTTTATTTTTCAGTTATTAGTCATATAACAATTCCATATTCTAGATAGACCTGTTACATTACAAAGTACATTTCCACATGGAGACACTCAGAATCTCCTTAATAGGATTTGTGCATCTCAAATACTGTGATACCTCATAGGGAGGGTAAAACCAAATTGTCTCTATATGAACATATGATAGTTCCAGTTATAACGGAGTCCATGAGCAGTGTGATTGAAACGAATGCAGAGTCCATAATCATAGTCCAACATAGCACGCCCCCAAGGGGACTGGTGGTGTCACTCTATACATTCTGTAAGCGAAGTTACTATAACAGTATAACACAAGCAACAGCACAAATGTTTGAGCTTTAACTTTCCCATAACTGTTTTCTATGTGAGGATAGTTTAAACAGAGACCCTTTATATTAACAGGCTAAACCACGTACATGCCCCATTTCACTGCCTCCCCCAGCTTAAATCCATTAAATGGTCAGAGCTAACTGATTTGTTAAACAGTTTATTCATAACCCAACTAAATTGAGCCATGTGATGTATTAATAAAATCATATGAAGGCAAGCAAAAAAAAAAAAAGTGGCTCTATCCAACTAAACCCACAAGTACTTGTTAGTTACCCAGTCCTTGATAGTTAAATATACCCTCAAACACTGGGCAAAAAGGAGGAAATAAAGTCAACTTATTGTAATTCAGGTCCCCTTGGTCTCTTCTGGATTGCTGTCTTCAGATACTGCATCAGCGTTGCGAGATGGACTGCAACGCTTATTGTCAAATCGAGCAACCCATTTTCTTGCCTCAATCGAGTCGGCAAACACCCAGACCTTGCCAGCGTGCACCACTTGAAGCCTCGCAGGAAACACTACTGCATGGGGAATTGAAGCCTCTCGTAATTTCTTGTGGACCCCATTAAATTTCCTGCGTCTCGTATGAGTTGTGTAGCTTAAATCCGGGAAAAGATAAATGGAATGTTCATCCTTCGTTAAGTGGCCTGCCTTGTCTCGCCAATCTAAGTATCTGATCCCGTGTCCCAATACCAGCAGTCACTGCTAGTAGGGTACGTGGGATTGCGGTATCTTCTCTGTAGCCCTGTGGGATGATTCTGTAAGCTTTCTGCAGCCCAAAGTGGATTCTTTGACCCTCCGGCACCAGTTTTTCGCCCATCCAGTCCTGCAGGAACTTAAGAGGGTGATCCCCCTCAATCCCCTCTGGTAGTCCGAGAATCCGCACATTGGACGAATGGGCCTGTTTTTCTAGTGTCTCCAGTCTGGCCCCAAGATAAGCGTTTTCTTTTACTATTAGTGAAGTGGTCACAGAAGTAGAGTCTGAAGACTTTTTTACATCCACCATCTCTGTCTGCAGAGTTTCCACTGTTTTCTCCACTCCAGTGACTCGAGTGCCAAAAGAGTCCGTTTTGCATTCAAATCTGCTACTGAGGTAATAATACGTTGTAACTTTTAATCCGATGGTACCCACAGTTTCTTCTGAGTCAGGCTGAGAGACAGCCTGTAGATCTTGGCCTACCCTCGTGGGTTGGGATGAACTAGAAGTTTTCCTACCTTTAAACTCCTGAGCAGTCTTTACAAGGATTACCCATTTTATATTTCAGATTGTCCTCTTTCAATTGGGATGCAAAAATTTTATAGATTCCTGCTCCAAATAGGTGAAATCTTGAATTTTATAACGTTAAATGACGAAGTTCTCAATTACTGCTGCTTGCTGTCTTGGGCTGTACAGTGCCCCCCCCACCACCATCACCACCAAAGTGCTATTTTTAGTTGCAATTACTTCTGCTTTAAGAATTTCAGAGCTTCAGGCCCTCTGGTGCAAGGAGCCTTAATTGATTTTTTTTTTTTTTTTTACAAAGACATGGTATCTTTACACATCCTAAGTTTTTGCCCAAGGTGGTTTCTGAGTTCACACTAAATTAGTCTATGGACCTTCCTGTTTTATTTTCCCGAGCGTGCCAGTCTAGGGGAAGCATTACTCCTCGTTAGATGTGCGCAGAACTTTAAAGTGTTATCTACTCCGGACTAACGAGTCCAGAAAGTCAAAGCAGTTGTTTTTCTTTTGCCCCAGGTAGAGAGGGCATTTCATTTTCTAAGCAGTGTTTATCCAAACGGTTGGCAAATTGCATTGTGTTCTGCTACAGTAAGTATGGAAAAAATTGCCTGGTGCTGTCAAAGCTCATTCCACCAGAGGAATGGCTACCTCGGCTTGTTTCAAAGGGGTCTCAGCCGCTGATATTTGTGCGGCTGCCACCTGGAGTACAGTCCACACTTTCATCAAGCGCAACAGTCTGGACATTGCCTCAAAAGCCCATTCAGGTTTTGGCAGGGCTGTGTTGCAAGGACTCCTGTCTTTAGTTTTTGGAGATCCGGCCTCCCAGACTGTCTGTTTACACTTGCCATTGCTTGGTACTTGATGCTACGGTGTGACCTGATGACTGAGATACCCCCAAAGAAAATAGAACAGTTACATACGAACTTACTGTAACAGTAGATCTTCGAGGGGATCTCAGACATCAGATATAATTTCCCTCCCACCATCCCCCTTCTTGGGGCTCCTGTTCAGGACCTGACTATCTGTTGTATCCTCTTTTCTATCTAGAGCTGGGTCCCTCTCTCTCTCTCTCCTCAGTTTCTCAGGGCTTGAGTCTTGCTCCCTTCGTCTCCAGAGGGAAAGAACTGAGGAGGAAGCGGGGCCGCCCATGCCTATATAGGGTTGCTGACGTCGACGGATGTCAATGGCGTGGTTGGCCCCAGTTGCATTGCTGAAAGTCTTCCATGTGGATTCCCCTTCACTGATGGCGAAGGTTCCCACGGTGCTACCAGATGACTGAGATCCCCTCGAAGATCTGCTGTTATGGTTAAGTTCTTACATAGCTGTTCTTTCTGACTAGTGGGTCATTGTCAATGATGGAAGTCTTGTGTGGTGGTAGTTTGTTGCCTGCTGTTTTTTCAGTACATGTATTTATTAGACTGCTGTACTGTGTTGTAATCTTGTTTTCAGGAGCATAAGCACAATAACAATATTCACCATGATAGCACTTATTTTTTTATTAGCTTTTGTTTACCAGGTAAGCATGCTAGACAAGGAATGCCTATTTTCAGGTGCGACTCGGGAGATTATAAGAGTAGGTGTACAAGCATTATGAGAATATTGCAACAGAGATATACAGGCAGTAACAGTGAGAGACAAACAAGTACTGGGTGATCGGACAAGCATATACATCAGGTAAGAACATACAAGCAGTAAATCATTTCATGGAATAATATATAAGCATTAAGATGGGACATGTGGTGGTTGTCCCATTATAAGGATGGTAAGTGCTGATGTGGAGGACATGGAGATAGGTAGTTCCCCTATTAGAGCACAGAGGGGGGGAAGGGGTTAGGAGCCAGGGAAGTGGATGGAGCACACCAGGGACACTTCAGAGAAAGGAGTGCTGCTCACAGTCTTCAGAGTATTTGTCTGCACTTTATTGTACTTACAGGAAAGTTCACAACACTGAAGCAATATAAGAAACCTGTTTTTGTAACACAACACTTGGTGGTTTGCAGCAGACTTTGTAGTTAGTTGGTGGTGTCTGGAGACCATTTTTACCTAATTATGTCTTGTATTTAAAAAGTGGCTAAAAATGTGGGCGCAGCAGTCACTACTGTTGCACAGAATAGTGAGCAAAACAGCATTCAGTGTGCTGGGGTACCCACCTAGGCAGCAGTGTGGGACTGGTGCTTTGTGTGGAGGAGTTGACGCGGCACTGCAGTGTGCATGCACATCAGGCATTCTTCAACTTCAGTAGCGTCTCAGAGCATTGGAACACAGTTTCTCACACCAGGAGTTCTTTAGCATCAGTAACAACAGCAGTAAGCTGACCAGGTTAAGCTGCCTCGGAGGTGGAGCCATGAATAATGAATATAATGACTTGACCAATCAGAATAGAGCAGGAGGGTGTGCTGAGTGGAGCTTGCCCAGAGGGCACCAGAATTTTTTTCCCAACTGAGAATCACTGCCTCTGAGGTGCTCTCTCTGCTTGAGAAAATAACTTTTGACTAGAAATTATTTTGTGCTGAGTTTGTGAGTATTTTATCTATTTTTACTATTTTGGGTGGGGGGGCAGGTTAGCGGTTCCTGACCGTTGCGGAACTGCATTTTCCCCTATTCTCTGCGGTTCCTTATCTTATTTTGCCAAGGTAAAATATTACCGCGTTCAGTGTTTTCGACGATTTTAGTCACTTTTTGTTTGCTGTTGCCTTATTTTAGCAGGAACCTCTATTTTCTTCACTTTTCCACTGACTTTTATTTAGTTTAAACACGGTTATTTACTGCGAGGGAACAGACCGCATTTCTTTATTTCCCTTTTGGGAACCACATTTAAAAGGCTTTTTCTGACAAATTGGCATGTCAGACAAGCACTGGACCTACAGGTTTTAAAAATTGCATCAAGTGTGGTAAAATCATAGCTAAAGCAGACAACCATGACTTGTGCTTATAGTGCTTGGGTCCAGAACGTTATTGTGCAATTTGCTCTAAATTCTGTTCAAAAACAGTTAAGAAGAGGGCCAAAAGATTGGTAGAGATGGCCTCTCAGTCTGCTTCTTGTATTAAAGAGGGGTCCCCTGCCCTAGCTAAACCTAAAGGCAAAGACCCCATCAGAGAATAAGTCAGATAAACAAAACAGCAGTAATTCTCATGATGACCTTCCTAGAAAGAGACATGGAGTGCAGGTTGCAGATTCTGTGCCTGCTAAAAAACTTTGAAAAGAAAAACATACCACTGACCCTCCCGCGTCAAGGCAAGGGGGAGATGCCAGTGGCAAAAAAGCATAAGGATAAAAGAATAAAGACTGCCAGTCACTTAAAGATGAAGAAAAGGTCTCTGACTCTGACAAAGATTTACCCCCTGTAGAAGACAGCCAAGGTATGGCACCTATATCAAACATTAGAGTATGGGTGGCTTTTTCTCTGCCCCCTCCACTCCTGTTAATCAAATCAGCTCTGTCCCAACCTTAGGGCCACCCTGCTGCAGTATTATGTTCAAGGGGATGATGATGATGAGTCAGAGGGCCACCCCTTGGAGCTAGATATTTCACCTGACCAGGGCTTTGGCACCTCTCTAGATAGTCAGGAGGATCTTTCTTCCCTCCTCACCATCTTGTAACATATGGTGGACACCCTGGACCTGTCCACCCAGGAATCCAGAGGATGAGAATGGAGACTATAGAAATATGATGGCTCTTCCTCCTCCTCCCAAAAAGATTGTGCTCTTTATTTATAAATCCTTTAAAAAAAATCAACTGTGAAGGTCCTACAGACCACTACTTCTCTGTCTGGGGTGGATTAAAAAAGTGGATAGAAACTATCAGCTGGGACTTCCGGTTTGGACACCCATCTAATGACAGCCTAAACAACGCGCTCTGCTGATTGATTTTAAAAATCCACGGGCATCCAGACCTAAACCCACCATCCTGTCGACAAAAAGAATATCATCTGATGCCTCCGAAGCACCGTTGTAAGGATAATTCCTCAGATCAACTGAACAAAAGCTTAAAAATGCCATCTTCACTCAACAGCAAGGAGGCCTTGGAATCCATGAGTCTTGCACCCAGACAAACAGGGGAGGCTCCTCTGGAGGAATCCAAATGTATGATTACTTCTAGAGAACTCTGCCAAACTCTTAAACAAATTAATCAAATCCTTCAAAGGCTAGAAGCAAAGGTTTCAGATCAATGCTCAGAAATTACTATATTAACCAATTGGACTGGGGAGATTGAGGAGCTTCTAACGGATCATACTGCTACTGCTGATGTACATAATAAACCCCTTCTGGACCTTCACTACTGTTAACAACTTGAAGCCCGCCTTGAAGAATTGGAGAACAGAAATTGGAGGAACAACCTTTGGATACATGGGCTACCTGAGGGCACTGAGACTGGCACAGTGGTTAGTTTCATTGACTCTTTCCTGCATGAGATCTTAAATCTCCCCCAAGACAAAGTTCTTAACATCATTAGGGCTCACAGGTCACTGATCCCGAAACCTCGGGACCCCAAAGCAAAGCCACGATCTGTAGTTCATGCTTTTCTGGATTATAGGGTAAAGGAGGAAATATTACAACTAGCATGGTCAAAAAAAGCAATTAAGTTTAGGGACACTCGCTTGTACTTCGACCTCGATTTTACACCACAGCTGCTGTCTTACAGGAGAAAGGTACTCACATTAGTTAAACTGCAGCAGCAGAATATCGGGGCTTTCGTTGAGTACCCAGCACGCCTGAAGGTTCAGCTGGCCAAAGGTCTGAAACGTTTTTCTGACTTACAAGCGGCAGAGGATTTTATGAAGCCATCGGGCATACAACTCCTGACCGAGGAGGTCAGTATGTCGCAGTGTAGGCAGCTAGAATCCAGGGACTGGGCCTTGGGTGGAACTAAAAGACAAGGCATAAAGGGCAATACGGCCTCTTCCGCTATGTGGGACTCCCTACGCAGTAAGAAACGTTCAAGAGGCCAAAACGAGCCAACACAGGCAGAATCTGAAATGGCGCGAGGCAACACCACGGAGGCAGCATCAAACTCTCAAACTACCTGAACAATTCCAGGCTCAGTATCTCTATTAATAACTTAACTTTCTTGATTTCCCCCTTTCTGACTTGGCAAGGACACATCTTGTGGCCCAATCAGGGTGCTTAATGGGACTCAAAGCACTGCCCCACCTGAAGCAGAGGACAGACTGTTCTTCTGTTAATATCTGGAACATTTGAAAATGGACAATTAATTTGTTTACTTTTCTCAAATAAGGGGGAGATTTCTCGATAGGATGTACATATTGTTAATGTACGTTAGGTATCTTTAAAGCCCGTGGGTCGATGGTGGGGGAGGGGGGAGATGCGGGCCTTCCTTGCTGTGGGGGCCTACAGGAGTCGCCGTGTTCAGGTGGGAAAGCCATATCCTGGACATTTTAGACCACCACATAATTTGGAACTGCTAGTAGGAAAATCAGAGGCTAAGGCATGGTTGAATGTGGCACATAGTGTACATGCTCAAACAGTTAATTGTAAGGGACTCAATGGCCCTTTATTGGTGGTCCCACGGTGAGTGTCTTCGGGGCTGTGCTTTTTCTGGGCGGACATTTTTTTCCACTTGGGGCTTGGCTGTGGGGCACTCTGGAGGGGCTGCCACTGAGGTTCGGCCCCTCCTAATTATCAAAGGTGCTTTTGGCCATGTTTGCCCGGTCTCCCACTGCTTGCCTAAGAACTAGCTAACATGCTAAAAGTGGGGATTTACTGTTGGTTATAATACAATATTTACATTTTTTACTTGGCTTCCTTGCCTAGGCCTGGGTGGCAATTCGGGATTTAGCTTATTTTTTTCAGCACTTCTTTACATAAGCATTGGGTCGATTGACTAATTGCCTGTCATGTCAGTGAAAGAAATAACTTGACTAAATAATATTTTTTTTCTCTTTTTCCTTAATGGTGTTCCACTAACAGGAGTGTCAAGGGCAGGTTAGGCTCCAGGTTGTTCGAGCTGGTCCAAATGCTAACACTCACTGTAAGGAGCCAAGAGTATGTAACACCATTGATGCTCTAGGGGGGAGCCCTCCAGTTGGAGAGTGAATGCATTCCCACCCTCTTAATTCTCTTTCCACAGTGGGGAGGAGAGTTTAGACAGAGATCCTTTAAAATTGGCTCTTCTACCTAGGACGTCACTTGTGTTTAATCAGATACATTGTTGCCCTGTTTGCACTGATACCGTTGTACAGTTAACTTGCCGTTCTAAGATTGAGAACTACTGCACTGCTCGGGGTGGAAGCAGGGGAATGTGCTACAGTTGGATTCTAGTTCTCTGTAATACACAATGGCTATTTCAGGTACGCTAGTATGCACATATAATGTAAATGGACTTACAAGTCCAGTTAAACGCAGTAAAATTCTGGCTTTGATTAAGAAGTCAGCAGCAGACTATGCTTCTACAAGAAACTCGCCTCTTTGAGAGGGAGCATGGCAAATTTCTGAAATTGGGTTTTAGGGAGGTAGCTGCCTCCTCATATAAAAAGGGGAGACGTAGAGGCACTATGGTGCTGATACCACATAAGTCTCATTTTGAAAAAGTGGCTGTAAAGTTGGATAAAGAGGGTAGATATGCCCTCATGAAGGACAAACTTGAGAGGCAATTAATAACACTTGCACCTGACACCCCTTACCAGGATTATAGATCCCTCTTCCTCCTACTTCAAGAATGGGCGGACGGAGTTTTGATCTGTGGGGAGACCTAAACCTTACTTTTAATCCTGCCATGGACACGACTTCCCAGATTCCAAGTAAGTCGAATCAGGTGGCAAGGAGGGTCCATAAGTTGTTGGGAGAATTGGGTATCCTTGATGTATGGCGACACCAACGTACTAGGCAGAGGGATTATACCTATTTTTCTGCTACGTATAATATTTACTCCAGATTAGACTTTCTTGGTTCCGAGGAATGAGGTGTCTAGAGTCCAGGAGACTTGTGTCGGGGACTTCGTCCTCTCAGACCACGCCTCACTTTATATACTAACATACTAAAAGCCATCAGAATAGGCCAAATGGTCTTTCAATGTCTGCTCAAAAGCCTGCAACTTAGTGGCTACTCGCCTTGCCACCCCCCATCCCCCAAGAGGGTCTTCTTTGGTTTGTTTCCCCTTGTACCTGTCTCACCGCTTTCTTGAAGCCTTCCACTATACCCTCCTCCAACAGCCTCCTGGGCAGTGCATTCCACGGCTCCACCACCCTCTCAGTGAAAAAATGCCTCCTACGCTCCCCCCTTCAATTTCCACTCATGGCCCCTGGTTATTCCCCCCCTTCTTTAGCCTAAACAGCTCCTTGGTTCCACTCCTGGTTATTCCTTTTACATACTTGAAAACCTCTATCATGTCTCCCTTATTCCTCCTCTCCTCAAGTGAGTAAAGCCCAAGCTCTTCCAATCTCTCCTCATAAGGCCTCCCCTCCATGCCCTGAATCATCTTGGTCGCTCTCCTCTGAACCCTCTCCAACAGCGCTATATGTGTCTGGATGTAGGGGGAGTCTGTAGAAACATATTTTGGAGGCTGAATGTCTCCTTGCTCAAAGACAAGGCAGTTAAAGATCAGATTGTAGATATATATCAAAGTTTTTTTGGCAGAGAATGAGGGACAGAGCACATCATGTGCGACTCTTTGGGATACGGCCAAAGCTGTTCTCCGACGGAGGTTTATTCAGTTGGCAGCCCAGAAGGAGAGAGAGGGGAGAAAGAAAACACTTACTGAACAAATCCAGTCATTGGAGGAAATGCAAAAACAGAAGTTTTCCAGGCCAATAGCACAGCAGCTTAAGACTCTTAAAGGGGAACTGAGACAGATATTGGACTATCAGGTAGAGCAGAAACTGTTGTTTTTAAGGCATAAATATTATGAAGGTGGCCCAGGGTCACTTAGATTATTAGCCAGTAGATTGAGAGCACAAAGAGCTAGGGCCACAATCATGAATCTCTGGCACCCTGGACATTAGAAAGTGGTGTACAAAATGACTGAGATAGCAGAGACTTTTCGGGAGTTTCATGAACAGTTGTATGAGAAAGGAACCCCTCGACCTGAAGGGAGAAGAGAGACTTTCTTAAAAATACTGAAACTGCCGACTCTGTCCCCAGGCCAGGCCAAACAACTGATGCGCCCACTAACTGTAAAGGAATTTAAGGTAGAAGTGAGGGCCCTGAAGACAGGAAAATGCCCTGGGACAGATGGGCTCCCTGGGAATTCTTTAAGTGTTTTAGGGATCACCTTCAACCCCTTATCCTGAAAGCATTCTCAGAGGTCATGGGGGGGAGGGACCTGGCTCCAGTCTCCTGGGCCACAGCACTATCGGTCATACCTAAGCCGGGGAAAGACCCCTCTAGATGTGCCTCTCATCACCCAATTTCACCCTTGAACACTGACTATAAGATCCTTTCCTCCATTATGACAAAAATATTTCAACATTGCCTCCCTCAGCTTATACAGTTAGATCAGAACGGGTTGTCCCAGGTAGACGGGCGCAAGACAATTTGAGAAGGACCACCCACCTCATTGACCATATCAGTAACACTCATACCCCGGCTTTATTAATGAGTCTTGATGCTGAAAAAGCATTTGACAGAGTTGATTGGAATTTTTTTGGGAGCGGTCCTTTCCCGATTTGCATTTCTGAGAGAATTTACACAACTTTTAAGTAAATTGTATGACTCCCTGTCCGCCTGTGTTAGAGCAAATGGCCATATTTCCCGATCTCTGAAACTTGGCAGAGGCACGAGACAGGGGTGCCCACTATCCGCTGCTTTTTGCTTTATATATAGAGCCTCTTGCTCAATCTTATCAGAGAGAATGGGAACATAAGGGGAATACGAATAGATGGGGTTGAGCATAAATTGGCATTATACGCCGATGATGTACTCATGTATCTTACAGAGCTGGATGCCTCCCTCCCTGCCTTGTTTGGACAGCTGAAGGAATATTCCTCCCTTTGTGGATATAAGCTGAACTGCAGTAAAACGGAGGTACTTAGTTGTAACTGTACACCCCCCCCCGATCTGAGGAGTAGATACCCTGTGAGATGGGACTTAGATTAGATGAGCTATTTAGGGATTAGGATTGGTATCAGCAATCAGCAGTTGTGAGATCTTAACTGACCCCCTTTAATTACACAGTTAAGGAAGGATGTTCAGAGATGGATCCTCCTGCCATTGTCTGTATATTCTAAGACACAAGCACTGAAGTTGAATGCCTTACCTAGGCTACTTTATTTATTCCAATGTGTACCCTGTCCGGTCTCACAGAAAGATTTAAAAATATGGTAGAACATGTTTTTTAAATTCCTGTCGGCTAAAGACCAACCTAGGATACATAGAGCTCTTCTTTATGCCCCTAAGCCCCAAGGAGGTTTAGCTTTTCCTAATTTACAGGGCTATTGGGTGGCAGCCCAAATGTGGGTGGCACTCTTATGGAGCTGTCCTGGACTTGGCTGTTAGGACCGAACCACCCCTCCAGGCCATCCTGTTCCAGAGTGGCGCTGGATTTCCAGAGGTATGCTATACGGGGACGAGGGCCATCCTGGAGGTATGGAGGCGAGGTATAACACGAGGTCCCATTAGACACCAGTTGTCGAGGTTTTGATGGTGGACGTATGACCCTCTTTTCCCGGCAGCCACTTTGGACCCCTGGTTTAAGAAATGGGCCAAGAAAGGATTCCATTCTTATCAGGTCTTACTAACGGATAATCTTATTTCCTTTGAGGCAGCCAGGCAGACATTTGGCCTACACCCATGGGATAATTTGAGATTTTACAAAATCAGAGAGTATGTCCATACCCTTCAGAGAACTTAAGCCCGAATACAGGAGGACACTGTGGGTCCCACTTTTCGAGGCATTTGGTCATGGGGGGTAGAGGCTATATCCCTATTATATCAAAGATTTTTACTGGATATGTCCCTACCCACAGAGCAACTCAAACTCAAGTGGGACTCTGACCTGGGGATTACCCTATCAGAGAAACAATGGGCTGGTATATGGTGCATCACATGGCAGACGACGGGGGCCCTGCTTTGGTGGGAATATGGCTGGAAAGTGAGGTCTCGCTATTTCCATTTTGCAGCACAGATGATGCATTATGCTCCAGCAACTGGTTCGGCCCTTTTGGAGGGTGTGTGGCCATGATCCAGCCTCTCAGGCTCATATTCTCTGGACATGCCAGGTGCTTAGGGGGTATTGGATGGAGACAGAACATCATCTGAGGGAGAATTTTCAATTTCAATCTCCTCTGGGTCCGGAACATCTTGTTTTGGGTCTACGGCCAACGGAGGTGAGGGGAAGAGAAGCAATATATTTATGGTCAGTTCTGACGATAGCTGCTCTTAAGGTCATTACTAGGAAATGGGTGCAAAGGACATCCCCCATCCCCCAACCCCCGTTGGAGGACTGGAGGGCTATATAGAGAGTATTCATTTAATGGAGAGAATTACTTTTGGCCTTCGCCAACAAACCCGTTTATACCAGAATAGGTGGGTCAGGTGGCTCTTGTATGAGCCTAATTTAAATGGAGATGCTTAGACACTTACTTTTTGACACCCCCCCCCCCACTACCTCAGGAGCATTTTCTTAGCTATTGCAGTGCATATTTCAAAGTTTCTCCATAGAGTTAGAGTAGATAGACTTTTAAAGTTAACTGATAGATCTGTAGGATTTGTCAGGTCTGTAATTTGATCATCATATGCTTTACTCAGTAGAAAGCTATTTTGTAAGTACACACTGTGTTGTCATCAAGACTTATCTTATGTACCTAGGTATATGATGTATGATCAGTATGTTTGGACATGTTGTAATAAGCCCCTCTGGGCCTACCATAATAAAGGAAGTGTTTAAAAAAAAAAAAAAATCAGCTGACCCAAAATGATGCTGACTTTCTTTATATTCATCGTAGTCAAGAAGGGGTAGTTCAGGCCGCAGCCTGCGACAAGGCTAAGGTCCCTCTTCCCCTCTCCCCTCTCAACCTCCAGAGGAGGAGTCGAGAAAATTGGACTACATGGCTAAAAAATCATATACCACAGCTTTTTATTGCGTCTGTCCTTATACTTGGCATACTCTGTAAAGTACCAGAAGGCACTGTGGAGTTCTATCCAGGCCATCCTTACCTGGAAAACAGATCAGATGGCCCAGGAAATAGCTCGAGACAGTGAAGACTGGATTGGAAGCAACCAAATACCAGTTTCACATGGCTGCGGACACCAACGACACAGCCACCAGGGCCATGGCTCAGGCTATCTCTCTTAGACGCTTTGAATGATTATGAACTACAAACATATCACAAGATACCCAGTCCAAAGCTGTGGACTTCTGTGAAAATAATTCTCTTTGGGATAAAACTGAGGCGTACATGAAAAAGGTGGAGGAATACAAGTCCACCTATGAAAGTAATGCAGCAAAGCAGAAAGCCTCTACCTCCCAGAAGTCGCAGCGCATGGGAAATAGAGGCGGGGGTTACTTTCTCAGGGCATGCTATCCTATGCCCATGGACTTCTCTCAAATGAGAGGCTATTTCAGGGGAAGAGGCAGGAGAGGTCAGAGGAGAGCTGCTACTACTCCTGCTCTTGCCACACAGTCTAAGCCCTGACTTCAGCAAACAGGTCGCTTCCCCTCTCCCAGTACGGGGCATCCTCTCCCATTACCTCTGTGCTTGGACCCACATCACCACAGACGAGTGGCTCTTTGAGATAGTGGAAGAAGGTCTGCCCCTACGGTTCAGAAAATTTCCTTCCCTTCGTGGGCCGTAAGTATCAAACCCCCTAACCCCAACAGAGAGAGAGATCTGTTGGAGCTGGAGGTAAAAAGTGGTGGAGAGAGTTGCCCTTTCACAGCATGGAAAATGTTTTTACTCCAGATACTTCCTGACATTAACGAAAAACTGGGAGTAGTGGCGATCTATTTTAGACCTCAGGTACATAAACAGGCAGTTACTGAAACCAAAATTCAAGATGGTAACACTCCAGATGGTGTTAGACTCTCTGCAGCAGGGTGACTGGCTAGCCTCCCCTGGATCTCAAGGATGCCTATTTTCATATTCCAATAAGGCAGTCCCACAGAAAGTTTCTGAGGTTCAAACTGCATTCAGGTCACTACCAATTTGCAGCCATGCATTTTGGCCTAACTTTGGCTCCCAGAGTGTTTACCAAGTGCCTGTCTGCCCACTTAAGAAAACAAGGAATCTCAGTTTGTCCATATCTGGACGACTGGCTCATAGTGGGCAAAACCCCTCAGCAGGTCAGAGAGGCTTTAAGCGACACAAAACAGACTCTGTTCTCCCTGGGGTTTCTAATCAATGAAAACAAATCCCATCTGGAACCCTTTCAGCTCCTCAACTTTGTAGGAGTAGATTTAGATACCCAGCAGGCAAAAGCCTTTTTTTTTTCCTCGGGACAGGATTCAGAATTTTCGTCTCTAGCAAATTCCTTTCTTCTAGACCAGCCAGACATTTTCTAAAGCTCCTGGTGCACATGTCCTCCATTATTGATGTGGTTCCAGGAGTAAGTTTTCAGATTAGGGACATTCAGTACCACCTGTGAGCACATTGGTCACAGAAGAAAAACTCTGCCTGAGCTTGTCCCAGTGACAAAATCACTGCTTCTGGCACTAGACTGGTGGGAGGAAAAAGAAAGCCTCTCAGTGGGTATTCCCTTTGTTATCTTGTCCCTCAAAGATCATTACCACAGATGCATCCCTCCTGGGGTGGGAAGCTCATTTGGACAACTCCTCAATAAGTGACACTTCGACTCCAATGGAATCTGCAAACCACAGAAATATTTTTGAACTCAGAGTTGTGTACCTGACACTGAAAGCTTTCGCCCCTCAGCACAAGGGATACACTGTTCACTTCAGAACAGACAACACCACTGCCATGTTCTGTATAAACAAGCAGGATGGCACAAGGTCGACTGTGCTGTGCACAGAAGCCATAAGAATCTGATCCCTGGCCTATTCCCTGGATGTGAACCTCTCTGCCATACACCTTCCGGGCAAGGACAACACCCGTATGCCTTCCTGCCTTTTCCCCTGCTACAAAGAGTTCTGCTGAAGCTCTGGGATCATCCAGCAACTATGATCCTCATGGCACCGGACTGGCCAAAGCAGCCCTGGTACCCTCTCCTGATGGCCATGTCTTGGAAGAAACCAATTTGACTTCCTCTAAGTCACTATCTCCCCACCCTACCTCAAGTAGGAGTGAACTATCCAGACCTGGAATCTCTTCACCTCAAAGCCTGGTTCTTGAGGAGTTAGAATTCCCAGATTCCCAGTACTCAGAACAAGTTCTGACCATACTTTGCATGGCTAAAAAGCCAGGCACAAAGAAAACCTATGCAGCCAAGTGGGAAGGATTTTCAATTTGGTGCAGGGGGAAAAGAATAGACCCTTTGAAGGCCTCTGTCCCTCTTTTTGATTACCTAGTTCATTCACAGTCATCAGGCCTTAAAGCCTCTTTCCTGAAGCTCCACTTAGCTGTAATCTCATCTTACTTTTCCACTGGGAAAGAGAAGTCCATCATTTCCATGCCCATTTCCAAAAAGTTTTTCAAGGGCCTCCTTCATCTGCAACCCCCAATTAGGGAACCTGTTCCTCCTTGGGACCCAAATCTCAGCATTGCTAAGCTCATGGGGCCTCATTTTGAGCCCATGACTACAGCCCACCTAAAATGTCATCTGGAAAACAGTATATTTAGTGGTCATAATCATCACTTCTGCAAGAAGGATTTCAGAACTGCAAGCACTCTGCACTGAGCCTAACTACATTAACCTTCGCAAAGATAAGGTTGAGCTCAGAACAAATAGGAAATTCCTTACTAAGGTGATATCTGAGTTTCACCTTAATCAGTCTGTTACTCTCCCTGTCTTTTTCAGAGACAATTCCACTCTAGGGGAACAAAGGCTTCACAGCCTGAATGTCGGGAGAGATCTGTCCTATTATCTGGAGCAAACTAAACACTTCAGAGGCTCCACTTCTGAACTCTTCCTCACGTACGGTGAGGTGGGGAAAAGAAAACCAGCCACCAAGAGAACTGTCTCTCGTTGGATAGTCTCCTGCATTCAGTTTTGTTAGAGTAAGGCTGGCAGGCAGCCCCCTCAGGGCCCACTTCACTAGGGGCACTGCTGCCTCTGCTGCAGCTGCAAGGGGTATCCCCTTGCTAGATGTCTGCAAACCAACTACCTGAAAGACTGTACACATTCATAAATCGTTACTGTCTGGACGTACAGTCAAGGTCTGATGCCAAATTTGGCAGGGCGGTCCCGCAGAGCCTCTTTCCTAAATAGGTTCTGTACCCACCTCCCAACTGTACTTATTGGTAGTCGGCTATTTTTACTGATGCTAAAGGACTCCTGGGGTGAGAAGAAAAAATTTCTCACCATAGTAATTCTGTTTCTTCCAAGGGGTCCTTTAGCATCAGTAACCTCCCACCCTGCTTCCCCAGGCACCTACTTCATGAGGACCCTGCTTCTAATCTTTTTGCCAAATTTGTTAATGTTTTTGGATTATTTTTAGAGCATAGTTAGTATTTTATGATAATAGAATCATAGAACTTTGATGGCAGATGAGGACCTCTTGGCCCACCTAGTCTGCCTCTTAACCCCCTACTATTCTTATTGTTCATGCCATTGCATGGTTTTTAAAACTTGTTAACACAGTCCTTTTTTGGGCAATGTTCCCATTTCAGTTTCAAAAAAATTCTGGTGCCCTCTGGGCAAGCTCCACTCGGCACACCCTCCTGCTCTATTCTGATTGTCCAGTTCATTATATTCATTATTCATGGCTCCACCTCCTTGGCAGCTTAACCTGGTCAGCTTACTGCTATTGTTAATGATGCTAAAGGACACTTTGGAAGAAACAATTACTACAGTGAGTAATATTTTCTTCTGGTCCCTGAGCCATCAAAGCAGCAGCAGCTCCCGGGCTCTCTTAAGGAAGTTTATAGCAATGTGGATTCCATTGAAGTGATTTCATTGGTCAGTTCAATGAAATCTGCATTGCATCAATCTTTGAATAATAACTAGCTCTCGTTTTTTCTCTAAGGGAAACCCATGGCATAATTTGCCATTATAAAGGAGTGTCTATAATGGTAAACACATGCTGGGTTTCCCCTCCTCTGCGCATGCGCCAGCCGCCACGGTTCCCTTTCTCGTAGCTGATGCTAGGGCTTACCGTCTGATGCTTCACCACTACTCCAACTTGCTGGTAAGTCACTTTAAAACAACTGAAAGAATCTCCTGCCTAAAAATGCTTAAACTGGGCTAATTTAAAGTAAAAAAGGGACAAAAAAGGGGAATGGTTTCTGGCGCGTCCCACTGTGGACAAGAAACCATCAGACCACAGCTGAACTGAGATGCCTTATTTATTATAATTGCTGCGCGAAAAATGAGAGCAATTATATGAAAAGGTATGGGTGGTGTGAAACCGATTTATAATTACTCTCTGTGTTGATGCTTGAATAAACCTCTCGAGCTTCGCTCTTGGGGTTTATGTAGCATCCAACACCTCGGGTGTGTATAAAATTTTCATTAACCACACAACCCCATATATTGTTCTATATGTCATACTCTAGTAAAGCCCTTTTACTAGCACAGTGATGTATTGAATCAAGTCCGCCATGGAATGCTGAACTAATGTCAACATTCCAGGGTAGATTTAACCAGTCACTATTACTGTTCCCGATTAACAGGATCACTGCTCTGTTGAGCTTTCTGTAACTTTTTTGTGTCCCATTCTGTTTAATAGTTAAAATAAATAACCTTTCTTCACTAAAAGATCACGATAGCCGAAAACTCTGACACCTGTTTTTGTTGCTTGGTGAACATTTCTAAAAACTGGAATGCTCCACACAGCCACATAGGTATTTTTACACAGTTTTACAAATTGATCTACACTTTTTAGGGATATACGAGACAGTGCAGTACCATTTGCAGAGCTGAAAGGAAACTGTCTTTGCCTATTTCTTGTAGCATGTGTGACCTGAAACCTGAGTAACACCTTCGTTAGCCTCGGAAAGAAATCTATTTCACATGCTACAAAATAGCTACTAATCTCTGTTACCAATACAGCATCGCTCTTCTGACATTTTTTCCTCTCTAGCTGGCTCGCTCAACGGATGCTCTTAATACCCATTGAGGCTTAGTAGACACTCCCAGCCCTCGGTCAGTGAAGTTCTTTGTGTTGCTAATTATAAAATTGGTAGGCTGAATCCAGCAATCTGATTGGCTAAATACACAGGCATGAAATATGTTCCATGCATGAGTGAAAAGAGCTGGCAGTAAAAAGGCTAGTATCCATAAACCGTGTAACGTTGGCATTTTTACTGTCTGCTATCTTTGTATTTGCCAAGCATGACGAAAACCTACTTGGATTATTCAGCTTACCCATTTTATAATTATTCACGATGTTTTCCACAAAACAAGCAGATTTTGATATCAGCATGTCGGATGAGGAGATGGAGAGGATTTTTAACATGCTAGAGGACGATTTTACTGTGGTGGCACCAAAGCCGGCATGTCCCATAATAGGTCTTGTAAATATCAGTGAAACTGTCAGCATGATGCCACCACAATTTACAGTCACTGATAAAGGCCATAGATGTTTTGAAGCAGGCAATTTCAAATGCCTCAATAAAACGCACTAAGACAGTGAAGCCGATGCCCGGCACATCACAGCAATTGACAGTTGCAGCTGTACCTAACATTCAACCAAAACTGTCAAAGACTGCAGCAAATGTCCGTTTCAGTGAAAGTTGCAGCCAAATAACAAGCACCTCGTGGCACTTAACACTAAGTAATGATGCTGTAGATGCGATCGAAGACGGGGGGGGGGGGATGAAAAACACCAATAAGACCACATCCTGGGCCATCAAAGTGTTCGATGATTGGAAAGCTGCAAAAAATGACAAAATCTATTTAAAAACTGTTACCACTACTGAAATTAACTAAGCTTTCCGACGCTTTTATGTCGAAGTGAGTAACACTGAAGGGAAAGGGTATTCCATCAGCAGTTATTGTAGTTTGAGATCATCCCTGAATAGACAGAGTTCTCCACTGTCTGAAAATATAAGTCGGTGGCAGTGGTGATCGGGTCAAAATTTGTGTTATTTTTCAAACAACATGAAGTCTTGCTATATAATGACAATTGCAGTTTGTCCCACCATTAGAACTGCTCCGGAGGTGAAAGAGTTAACTCCATTCCATGAATGGAACTTAGAGCACGAGCTCTAAAGAGAAGCTCCTGTGTAGTTTCAAACCTGAACTGTCAGATTCTTTACTCCGCCTCACTGAACAGTCGCTCCGGAGATTTCTCCTACTGCTCGGTTCATTTTTCGGTTTAAACAGTGTTTTCTCGGTTGATTCAACGAGAATAGTTTTATTTTAACCGCAAAACCGATCGGGTTCAAGCTCTGTCTGTGGTATCGTAAGTAATTTCATTTTTTAATTTCTGTGGAACTTGTAAGTTTTATCGGTTCGGTTTTAAACCGATCAGCTTGGGTAAAACTTAAAGTTTTTAAACTTGAGACTTTAGAGTGCGGTTCCGTTCTTATCGGTTCTAAAAAGCGGTTTCATTACGGTTTTTCCAATACCTGTGACACGTTAGGAACCGATAAGGGTGTCTGCCTGGCACTGCCGCTTAAAGGGCAAGTTTTTCTGGTTAGGCTGGCATTATGTCTGAGAAACCCAAAAGAAAACCGGCCCACTGGGTTTCAACACTGTGATGTCTGTGGGGAAGTCTTTGCCAAGGCTGACCCACACACCACATGTGTTTATTGTCTGGGGTTTGACCACACTCCATTCAGACTGCCAGATTTAGAAGAATTTCCTGCAGCCACCCTGGAAAAGAGATTGGGCAGGCTCAGGGAACGAGAGGCTAAAAAGTCCGCTGACCCGATGGCCTAGCCTGGTTGTGCCAACCGAACTGAGGAGTGCCTCTAACCAGGGCAGACTCTCGGCAAACGGTAAAAGCTGGCTCGGATGAAGCAGTTCCAGTAAAGGGAACAAGAAAGTCAGCAGGTTTGGAGCCCAAAATTCTTACTCCAACTGCTGCAGAGATAGCAAGAGCTATTCAGATTGTCCAGTCACTTTCTTCGGTTCCGTCTGAACCGCCACTATCTGGTAAAAGGTCGGTTCGGTCGGTTCCAACGGTTCAGGAATATGATGTTGAGGAGTTTTATGAACCAGAGGAGGGGGAGGATGATTATGAACAGTATGAATGTGACTTGGAGGGTCTGGGTGTGCCCATTGAACCGGACATCTCCCCAGACAGACCTTTAGAATCTCCCCCTATGCTTTCTGAGTCCCCCTCTCATTTTATGTTTTACAAAAAAGTTGCTGAAACCCTCCAGCTTCCTTTGGAGGAAGCTGTGGATGAGCAAGAGGAGCCTGATTTTGTAGAAATGCTGGATATACCAGAGTCTAGGAGATTGTCTATTCCTTTGCATAAGTCATTTAGGAAACAAACAATAAAAATCTTAAAAACTCCGAATTCTGTGCCTCCTGTAGATAAAAAGATGGACAGGAGGTACACAATGTCAGGTCCTGATACAGAATTCCTTTCTCAGCAATGCAGTCATGTTAGTAGTTCAGGCTGCAGCCTGTGATAAAGCTAATATTCCCCTGGCTTCACATCCTCCTGACAAGGATTCCAGGAAGATTGATGCCATGGCAAAAAAACAGTACATGGCAGCGTCCTTGGGACTCAGGCAAGCAAATTATATGGCTTACGTAGCAAGGTATCAGAAATCTAGATGGGATACTGTTATGGATTTAGCCAAACAAGCCCCTGGCCAGCTTGCTAGTGAGCTGGAGCAGGTGGCTTCCGATGGCATTGAGGCTTCTAAGGTGCAGTTTCATGCTGCTGTGGATTTTAATGATGTTTCCTCTAGAGTCATGGCCACATCTGTATTGCCGAGGTTGGCCTGGCTCAGGTGTATTAGCTTGTCACAGGATACCCAGACTAAGGCTATGGATTTTCCTGTAGGGAAATTCTCTGTTTGGGGAGCAGACAGAGAATTATATGAAGAAGATGGATGAATATAGGACTACCTATAAAAGTGCCCAAGCCAAGGGCGCAAGCCACTCCTCAGAGCACACCCCCAGGGGTAGGGGTGAGCCTTTTACCAAACCAGGCCGCCTCTGCTTATGCTCGGGCGGGTTCTTCAGAAGGCAGAGGCAGGCGGGCGTGGGCAGGCCTGCCCCCACCCTCAGCCTAAAGCACCTGCCAAGCAGGCACCCTGATGGGGTGCCCAGGCCGGTCTCCTTACCAGTAGGGGGCAGGTTGGCTTACTTCATCAGAACTGGGTGTCTTTAACTTTCGCGACAAGTGGGTTCTGGAAGTAGTAGAGAGGTCTGGTTCTCAGCTTCAAAAGTTCCCAAAGATGAGAATCGGGTCTTTTCCACCTGCAAACTCTTTAGAGACCTCTACTCTAGAAGCAGAGGTCTCAACCCTGTTAGCTCTCAGAGCAGTAGAAAGGGTTCCTCCCCTACACCAGGGCAAGGGTCTGTACTCCAGATACTTCCTTACCCCAAAAAAGACAGGAGAGTGGCGGCCCATTTTAGACCTCAGATATCTGAACAAGCATCTTTTGAAACCAAAGTTCAGAATGGTAACTCTGGCAATGATTTTACCTCTCTAAGGCCAGGGGACTGGCTAGCTTCCCTGGACCTCAAGGATGCTTATTTTCACGCCCAATCAGAAGCTCCCACCGAAAGTACCTCAGATTCGAACTGCCCTCAGGTCACTACCAGTTCAGAGCAATGCCCTTCGGCCTTACCTCTGCCCCAAGGGTATTCACAAAATGTCTGGCAGTAGCAGTGGCTCACTTAAGGAGGCAAAGGATTGCTGTTTTTCCCTATCTGGACGACTGGCTCATTGTAGGCCAGTCCCCAGAACAGGTAAAATCTCACCTGCAAGTCACCCAGCAGCATCTCACCTCCCTGGGTTTCCTGCTGAATCTACCAAAGTCGGTTCTGGAACCAGTTCAGGTACTCACCTTCATAGGTACAGAATTGAACACAAATCTGGCCAGAGCTTTTCTTCCCTTAGAAAGGGTAAGGAACTTGGTGGCTCTGGCCTCCTCCTTCAATCTGCAGGTCTCTCGACCAGCAAGACACTTTCTGCAGCTCCTGGGGCACATGGCTGCGCCCACAGCTGTAGTGCAGGGAGCAAGATTTCAGATGAGGGACATTCAGTTTCACTTCAGAGCCTATTGGTCTCAGAGAAGAGACCCTCTTCCAAGTTGGTCCCAGTGACCAACCTTGATCCAGGCCCTCCAGTGGTGGCAGGATCAGAGCAGTTTAAGACTGGGGTCCCTTCATTCCCTTTCTCACACTTTGACCTCACTACGGATGCTTCCCTCCTGGGGTGGGAGCCCACATGGGCACCTCTCCACTCAGGGAGTGTGGTCCCAGGAATCTCTGCCCACATCAATTTGCTGGAACTCAGAGCTGTCTTTTAGCTCTTCAAGCGCTTTTGCTTCTGTCCAGAACAAAGTGGTACAAGTCAGAACAGACAATACCACAACAATGTGGTACATCAACAGCAGGGGGCACTCGGTCTTCGGCCTGTGCACCGAGGCAATGAAGTTGTGGTCTCTGGCCTATTCCCTGAACACTTCACTCATAGCAGTTCACCTTCCAGGAAAGGACAATGTCCTAGCAGATGCTCTCAGCAGGATTTCTCAGGGCCATCACGAATGGTCTCTGGATCCTCAAGTACTGGGGATAGTCTTTGCCAGATGGGGCACCCCTCAGATAGATCTTTTTGCAGCCCCAGACAATCGCCAACTTCCAATGTTCTGTTGCAGGCCCCCAGTGTTGGGCTCAGTCCCCCTGGACACCTTCTCCTGGATTGGGAAGGGAAGTTTCTTTATGCTTTTCCCCCCTTCCCTCTCCTATTCAAGGTGTTAGTAAAAATCAGATCCCAGCCTTGCAGGGTGATTCTGATTGCCCCAGATTGGGCCAGGCAGCCCTGGTACCCACTCCTTCTGTCCCTGACAGTCCATCTCCCCTGTGTCTCCCCAGGAATCACAACCTATTAACCTGTGCCCAGGGAGAGTTTGGTATCCGAACCTCAAACCCTCAACCTCAAGGCCTGGCTCTTGAGGAGTTAGAATTTGCTGACCCACCTCTCTCAGGGTGTTCTTGAAATCCTAAAGGCTTCTAGGAAGCCTTCCACTAGGGCTACTTATAATTCTAAGTGAAAAGGTTCTCCATTTGGTGTTCTGGGAAACATATTTCAGAATCTGCTGATTTGCCCATTGTGTTAGACTACATGGTCCATCTTAATTCTTGGGCCTGAGACCAGCTACCCTGAGAGTTCATTTGGCAGCTGTGTCTGCTTTTGTTTCAGCAGGAAAGCCATCCTCTCTTTCCGCTCACCCTGTATTTTCCAAGTTTTTTAAGGGATTACTTCATACTAATCCACCTTTTCGATCCGGCCCTGCCTGGGACCTTAATGTTTGCATTGCCCAGTTAATGCAACCCCTTTGAACCTCTGTTTTCTGCAGAGCTTAAGTATCTAACTTGGAAAACTGTTTTCCTAGTGGCTATCACTTCTGCTAGACGATAAGTGAGTTGCAAGCCTTGTCAGTAGAAACTGACTTTATTTCTTTCCACAGGGATAAGGTAGTCCTCAGGACTAACAGGAAGTTTTGCCTAAGGTGGTTTCAGATTTCCATCTTAACCAATCTATCTCCCTTCCAGTGTTTTTCACTGAACATTCCTCTTCTGGTGAGAGGAGATTGCACAGTTTGGACGTTAAGAGGGCCCTTAATTACTATATAGAACGTACCAAGGGTCACAGGTTCGAATCCCTCCAACTTTTTCTCACTTATGGTGAGGTTGGGAAAGGGAAACCTGCCACTAAGAGATCAGTTGCCAGGTGGATTGTCTCTTGTATCCAATTTTGTTATCAGAAACTGGGCAGAGATCCCCCCTCTGGCTTGAGGGCTCATTCTACCAGAGGACAGCCGCTGCCTCTAGCTGCTGCCAGAGACATCCCTATATTGGAGATATGTCAAGCTGCTACTTGGAAAACGGTACACACTTTCACCAAGCATTACTCCCTGGATGTCCAGGTTAGGAGAGATGCTCGGTTTGGCACAGCTGTGCTTCAGAGCCTATTCCCTAAGTAGGTTCTGTCCCTCCTCCATGGAGGTACTGCTGTGTAGTCTGCAATCAGTCATAATATAGCAAGACTTCATGTTGTTTGAAGAAAAATTACTCAGCTTAGTAATGTTGTTTCTTCTAATGGAGTCTTGCTATATTATGACCTCCCCAGCCTGCCCCTCTCAGAACTTCTACTTGGGTATGGGGTGGGCAGCCTAGTGTGGGCACTATTTTATGCCCTTTTTATGTGTTTTCACCCCTTCTTGGGGTTTGGGGGTGTGGTGTTTTTCTTTTTTCCTTATATTTCTCTCATATTGTTAAATTATACTATTAGTTCTGGTCCCCTGACTTGAGTCTTTGGTGTTGGGACCAGCAATGGGTGTTAATATTTAGGTAGCCAGTTGGCTAGTGTAGGTTACAGCTTCCACACAGACCTTAGTGAGTTTTTGCTCGTAAAGATCTGACAGTTCAGGTTTGAAACTACATAGACAGAGCTTCTCTTTAGAGCTTGTGCTCTAAGTTCCATTCATGGAATGGAGTTAACTCTTTCACCTCCGGAGCAGTTCTAATGGTGGGACAAACTGCAATTGTCATAATATAGCAAGACTCCATTAGAAGAAACAACATTACTAAGGTGAGTAATTTTTTCTTCTGGACCTCCCATATGCACTATGCATGTGCATAACTGGATTTTAAGTAAAATCTAGTGTGCTGGCATCAAAACAGGGGTAGTAGTGCAATAAAGGATGTCAATAAAAGATAATTTTGGAGGATTTTGTAAAAAACAATCAGTAATGGATAAAAACATTGGGTGGTGGTAAAAAAAAAAATTATAGGGTGGTGGTAAACAATATAGAGCGGTGGTAAAAAAAAAAAAAAAATATATAGGGTGGTGGCCCACTGCGCTAAAACAATGAATGGGGAACACTGATAGACATGTGAATTCTTTCCAGATGAGAAGGCAAATGAACATAATGAATCTGGATTTTTAACACAGGCAACAGCGTCTTTGTCTGTCTGTCACAAAACGTTACCGGAGACAACAAAAAGACGGTTCTAAGCACCACCCTCCAAACTCAAAGGCCGATTTAATGTTGCTTAAAAAAATCTCCAGTTTTATCTCCCAACACCGTGCCTGGCCTTCTTTTTTAAAAAAAAAAAAAGAGTCTGGCTAGACATACAGTTGTACATGGCCAGGCGCAGGTGGAAGGCCTCAGAAGCCTGAAACCTGACAGCTTCAGCTTCCCCATCGATGAGAACGGAGCGGAGTATGTCAGCCTCCTGTTCAGCTAGGCGACCAAAAATCATAGCGACCCATTTGAAGCCAATAAACAACCGCACAGTGTGTTCATGTATGCCGATCCCAGCTCCCCACAATGCCCTGTCAAAAGTTTAAAAAAAAAAAAAAATGTATCTAAACTGCCGCCAGAAGCTCCAGCCCTCTGTCACCCACGCAGATTACCGCAACATTTCCTGGACTGCTCAGAAACCTGGTACACTGCACAACCCCTTGGATTAAACACTGTCCACACTCATGACAAAAATCAGCAAAGACTCAGTAGTAACTCAACCTATCTCAACCCCAAAAGAATAAAATATAAGGACTGCAAAGATGCTCCTTGTGCGTTTTTTTTTTTTATTTGTATTTATATTGTTATGGAGAAGAACTTTCTTGCATATCCAGGTTTTTAAGTTTGTATTGCTCTTCACAATCCCAAGTGCAGCTTACATCATTTCTTGTTGCACTTCATAAATCCAAAATAAAACTTTCAGCATATGTTTCATCATTCCTTATTGCTTTCCATAATTCAAAATAAAGCTTTCGGCATTTAACGTTTCGGGATTCTATCTTGTTCCCTTCATCAGAACCTGAAAGCTAAAATTACACAAAAATTCTTTGATATATTTCATAGTATTCAGTGACAATAAATTGGAGATATAAGTTTGAAAAAATCATCAAAGAGGCATCGCTGAGTCAAATTTATATGAAGTACTCGATCAGGTCGACAGCTGTTCATTTGCTGTCTGAGGCTGGCCTCCAAATCTGAAGTCACGGCTGTAACGGGCACCATTGTGAGGCAAGCCTCCACTTGTATTGGAATGCCTCCTGTCAGGATCGTAAAAGATGGATCTATCTGTAACTGTACATTGAAAACAGTAAAAGAAATATAAAAAAGCATTTTTCTTGTAAAATACCCACTCCAGTTCCCAGTTATTGTTCTATTCCTCACTTTACCCTTCATTCTGTGCAGAACTACTTTATGCTGCATAGTAATTTTTCAGCAAAAAATAAGTTTTTATGCAGCTAAAGCAATGTTTTCCTTACCAGAAAAGTGTCTTACCATTTTATAAGTGCAGTAAGACACTCCAGGGTGTGTATGTAACATATTTTACCACACAGCCAGGGGCTAAAGTCACTCTGCCTGCGGCTTTGTGCTTTATTACGCCCCTGGCCGAGCGATAAAATATGTTCCATGCACGTCATGTCTTATTGCTTACATGATTATGATAATACCAATAATAAAACAATTTTGATGTGGTGCATAGTGTGGCCACCATTGATGAAGCCTGATTTTACAATAGAAATGCCACGCTGGGGGAGAAGATCATCTCCCCTCCCCCGGCCTAAGCCACTTTGTGAAAACAAACAAGGACCCCACTAATCCCTCTTCTTATCGCCCAATTTTGATTTTTTTTTTTTTTTTTTTACTTAGTATTCTTTTATTGTTAGAATATATATATCCATACATATTATCAAACGGCTAATAAGCCAAAGATCTAATATATCACGTAGGCATTAATCCATAACGAAGGTGGCATCTAATGAGGAGTTAATGCATGGTTGGGACCGTCAATGACCAACCATGCATTAGCTCCCTATTAGATGCCACCTTCGTCGTGGATTAATGCGCTTGTAACATGGCAAGTGCAACTGGGCTATTTGTCAGATGCTCTTTTCTTTGCTATAGAACAGTAATCAACAGAAACACTTATTTAACCTTTACAATTATGGTGCATGTCTCTTACTTTTGCTGCCTTTCTGTTGCTGGAGCCGTGCACGTGCACGTTGATGACCCAGCATCGACTAATATAGTGGTGACGACTTTTTCTCCTCTTTGCACTCTGCTGTACGTATACATTTTCGAATAACACTATACTTGCAGCTGCGAATTTGCTACTTGTGCTACCTACTCTATTTCTGTACCCTCGTTTGTATTTCAGATCCCTCCTCTGCTGTATTCTGGGGAACATGTTGCCCGTGCATACTTTGATATCCTCCACAAATAACACTTCTATTCTCAGCTGGGTGTACACCGCGAACCTCACGATTAGCACCAGTAGGTGGCGCTTTGCTACATCTACACCACTTTTTGTCTCGCTCACACTCATTTGTTAGTCACCTATGTTTCCCACTGCTCTTTTCCATTGCTCGGCGACTTGTATTATTTGAACTTACTCGCTCGGTGCCTCCAACATAGCACGGTTCCCTGTTGTTTCCTCTCTCTGGTTTCCTATGGTGCCCGCGCCGACTCAGTACTTTCTGCAGTTCCTCTCTTGCCCTGCCACTTCGCTTTTCTGCTCTCTTCGCACCACCTATTGGTCTACATATCTCTACTCCGTTCATTCCTTGCCTATTTCAGTGAGCGCGTTCACGCTCTCAACAGGGCATTATTGCTCTGAACGTTCGGGAGCAACACGGCATTATCGTGCCATAATGCCGTGTTGCTATTGTGCCACCTGACGCAGTTGAGCCAGTTGGACTCCTTGTTTCCGATCCTCTGATTTTGCCCATGTTACAGTTAACCTTATTATATAATGCTACTCAGTCTATTTTGACAATGATCAAGTTATTCTCGTTGCAGTCCTTTATATTCGCTCTTTGAGATACTGGGGGAGAGGGCCTCCTGCATTCAGTCAAAAGACCTTCCAAGATGGATACAGTTCCATGGAGAATTATGATGCCTTACTCCCAAGTTGGATGTTGGAGCTGAGGAGACTAGAGTTCGTCTCGAGCAAATCCAGGCAGCTGACCAATGAGTTTATGCATATTCAGTCCTCAGAGATAGTATAACCAACTGGTATCTTAACTTTGTTTTTTCCTTTTCAAATAAGCAAACCGTTTAGTTTGACCTTTTTGTTTCTACCTACTACTGAACTTTATGAACCAAAATAAATCTTAATTCTTCAAACTGTAATACAGATTTCTACAACATATGTTATAAATTTGAACGATCAATACACCTCATCCCTACTTTACTTTATTTCTACATTGGACTAAATCCTGAAGCCGATTTTCCTTTTTGCCTGCACCTTCTTCTCCCCTCCTGTTCTTCCACAATGGATTTAATTTGCTGTCCAGTTTATCTCCCCTACCTGTGGGCCTCCCTCCAGACCTGCCAAGGTCTCCAGATATCTAAATATTTTTCCATGGCTAAGTGAATAGCATGAGTAATATGCTCTATCCCCTCCACCACTCGGGAGACCCACTGCTCTCTCGTGAGGGGGGACTAGGTTTCAGCCATGTAGAAGTAATGCATTTTAATGCTATCATTCTTAAGATCTGAGCTAATTCAACCACCTTCCTCTTTTTATTTGATAAAGTTGGAAGACCTAATATATCTTGAAATGTGAGTGGTAGAGGGATCCTTACCATCTGTTCTATGACTGCATGTACCTGTTGCCAAAACTGATGTAATTTGGGATGTTCCCAAAAAATATGGTAGAGCATTGCCCTAGGGGCACCACATTGTCGCCAAGAGGCCTGTGATGCCTGTGGGTGAAAGTGCCTCATATTGACAGGGGATCTAAAAAAAAGTTATAATCTTCCAGTCGAACTCTCTCCAACAAACTGAAGAAGTCACCTGCCATCCTCTCTGACCAATTTCGATTCTTAACACAGACTAAACTTTGTACAGCCATTTGGGCTTCCTGATTGGAGAGGATTTTACCCAGCCTAATCCATAAGGACCAATTTGGCTTTATCAAGAATGGCAGAAAAAGGGGAGATATTGCTGATGGGTGATCTGAATATGCCAGATGTTAACTGGAGTGCAGGTGCAGTTGCAATATCCACTTCTAAGAGTGGGGTTATTCTAGATGCCCTACAGGGGGCATGCCTTGGACAAACTAGTATTGGAACCCACTCAAGAGGGAGCAATTTTAGACCTCGTTCTCTCAAATGGAGATGGAGAGAGGATCACAGATGTAGAAGTGGGTAGCCATCTGGGAACTAGCGACCATCGAATAGTATGGTTCACAGTAAACACAGCAATAGAGTCAAGTCATACAAAGGTAAAAGTACTGGACTTCAGGAGGGCTGACTTTGCCAAAATGGGTGAGTGCCTAGGGAATGCACTAGCAAATGGGCAGGAAGAAGGGGTGGAAGAACAATAGGGAATAATAAAAACTGCCATCACAGAGGTAACAAGCCTTTGTGTGAAGCAAATAAAACTAAACGATGTAAGAAACCACTATGGTTCTCAAAGGAGGTGGCAGTGAAGGTTCAAGAAAAAAAGAAAGCATTCAGGAAGTACAAGGAATCACAGTAGGAGCAGGACAGAGAATTGTATCAGTTAAAGCAAAAGGAAGCTGGGAAGGCAGACAGAACAGCAAAGGCCCGAACCGAAGAAAAGATAGCCAACTCAGTTAAGAAGGGGGATAAAACCTTTTTTAGGTACATCAGGGAGCGAAGGAAGACCAAGGGAGGGATAGTGAGGCTTAATAAAGGGGAGGGTGGTGGGAAGAGGGTGACTGTGAAAAGGCAGATACACTAAACAAATATTTTTGCTCAGTATTTACAAATGAAGAGGGGGAGGTACCTAAAACAAACAATAGAAACACTCTGGATATAGAAGTTGATACCAGCCCATTTACAGAAGAAAGGGTTCTGAAAGAATGCTTAAAACTGAAGGTGGACAAAGCAATGGGGCCTGATGGGATTCATCCCAGAATTCTAAAAGAACTAAGGGTAGAACTAGTGAGACCACTGACTACCCTCTTTTTAACAAATCATGGGAGGGTGGGGTGATACCTGAGGACTGGAGGAGGGCAGATGTGATTCCCCTTCACAAAAGTGGGAGCGAGGCAGAAACAGGAAACTATAGACCTGTTAGTTTAACCTCAGTGATAGGGAAAATGATGGAATCATTGCTGAAGGAAAGAATTGTTGAGTATCTAGAGGGCAGAGGGACACAGGACCCAAGGCAGCATGGATTCACAGCAGGAAGGTTATGCCAGATGAATCTAATAGATTTCTTTGACTGGGTGACCAAAGTAGTAGATCAGGGAGGGGCTGTGGACATGGCCTACCTAGACTTTAGCAAGGCATTTGACACAGTCCCACACAAAAGATTAATATACAAGTTAGCCAGCCTTGGAGTGGGTCCCAAGATGATAGCCTGGGTAAAGAATTGGCTGGAGAATAGGACACAGAGGGTAATAGTAAATGGAGTCCACTCTGAAGAAAGGGGGTTACTAGTGGGGTACCGCAGGGTTCAGTATTAGGACCGGTCCTCTTCAATGTCTTTATAAGTGACATTGCAGAGGGACTGGAAGGAAAAGTATGTGTCTTTGCAGATGACACAAAGATCTGCAACAGAGTTGATGCACAAGGTGGGGTGGAAAGGATGAGAAGGGACTTGGCAAGGTTAGAGGAATGGTCAAATGTATGGCAGCTTAGATTCAGTGCTAAGAAGTGCAAGGTAATGCACTTGGGAAACAAAAACCCAGGGGAAGAGTGCACAATGGGGGGTGAGATACTAACAACAACAAAAATGGAAAGGGACCTGGGAGTAGTCATACCAGATGACTTAAAGATGGGTAAGCAATGTGAGAGTGCAGTAAGGATGCTGGGGGGATACTGGGATGCATAGGGAGAGGCATCACCAGTAGAAAACAGGAAGTTGTTATCCCTCTGTACAGACAGCTGGTGAGACCCCATCTGGAGTACTGCGTGCAGTTCTGGAGACCCAATCTCTGCAAGGACATAGACAGAATGGAAGCTGTCCAGAGGAGGGCAACTAAAATGGTGCAGGGTCTGCACCGGAAGACACATGAAGAGAGACTAAAGGAGCTTAATATGTATAGCCTCGAGGAAAGGAGGGAGAGGGGGGACATGATAGAAACGTTCAAGTACCTAAAGGGAATCAACAAAGTCCAAGAGGGTAGCATCTTTCAAAAAAAGAGGTGTGCAAGAACAAGGGGGCACAATTTGAAGTTGGAAGTGCTCCAGAGGTAATGTAAGGAATATTTTTGCAGAGGTTTGTGGATGCATGGAACAGCCTTCCGAAGGAGGTTGTGAAGTCAAAAACAGTGGTTGAATTCAAGCATGCATGGGACAGTCATAAGGCAATTCTAGGGGGTTGGGGTAGAAAGAAGTAGGCTGCTGGTTAATTAGGATCTGTAGCTTATCCATTAGGTAGGGAAATGGGCAGACTGGGTGGGCCAAGCGGTCTTTATCTGCCGTCAAATTCTATGTTTCTGTTAACCCAAGTGCCTGATGTGGGGATAGAACCCATAGTCTTCTGATCTCCGTGCCTCAGAGGTGAGTGTGCTACCTGCTGAGCCACTGACAATGCTGGTAGCGCTGGTGCCAGTTGGAGGGTCTTTCAGAGGAGAATTCCATGAAATGCGTTTGGCTCTCCTGACCTTGGGAGAGTGCTCCCCCCCCCCCAGGTGCTAAACGCAAGTTCTGCCAGTGTCAGTCATGGTACTGAGAGCAGTAGAGGTCCTACTGGTCCCTCAGCTTGCACGATCAGTTGACTGCTGCTGAGCACTCCTCGACTGAGGGACAGGTTGGGCAGTTTGAGGGCTCTTCTGTTCCCTCATTGAGCCAATCAGCTTTGACTCGTGTCATGCAAGTAGTTGAGATTTTTCTGACTCCTTTCGACCAGCTGTCAGATGAGGTCGTGGACTCTATCTCGCAGACCCTGCTGCTCCCAGTCTTCACCAAGGTCTGGTCAGTGTCCCTGTCAGATCTGCCATAGGATCAGCCTCCAACTGGGGTTGGGGTCTTCAGCACCTGTGTTGCCTAAAGTGGGCAGGCACGTGGTCTGCAGCAACCTGCCAGAAGATTCCTCTCGTTGTTGACCAGTTGGTCGACAGTCATAGTTGAGGCACACTCACTTTTGATCTTACTCAACTGGGAGGCATCACTGTTGACATTCCTTGGTCTACTCATTCTGGGATGAGGAGAGTCACCACTGCAAGATGCACTGGTGCTACAAGGAGCTCCTCTGGCAACAGTGGTCCATTGCATGCAGAGTATGGCTGTACCACCCCCCCCCCCCAGACCTTTGGTTTCCTGGCCACTGTCAGTGACACTCCTGCCAGTTCACACCAATTAGCCACACCCCTTAGCTGGTTCTCCTCTTCTTTGGGTGGAGCTGCCACCACCGCAGCCGAAGGTGGATATTCTTACGAAGGAGGCTGGCTGCTTAGCCACTGGCTTGCCAGTCCGGTTGTCAGTGAGGATCACTCTGAGAGGATTTCTGGGAGATCCGTGGTGGGAAGCAGCTTAGGGCCATTTTTGTGGAGTCATTGGAAGACTTTGATCATGAGTCCATAGCCTCCTCAGAGACTCCATTCTTTGACCGCAGCTCAGTTGGGAGCTTTCTACCAAGTATTTTCCAGCATCTTTGGGGTGTTTCTCAGACTTATTTCAGAATCCATGTTGGTCCCACTTGAGCCAGTCCAGAAGAGAGCGAGGTACCCTCTCGCACATATTTTAGATTGGGCTGAATCCCCGGGGCTTGCCTTCCATGTGGCAAAGGCCATTTTGGGACCAGCTCTGGAGCTTTGGCAGCATCCAGCATCGTGCTCTGCACCCCTCTGCCCATATGGTCTGTAAGTATGCGTTCCCCACAAGCTCCCTTTCGTGGTTTTCGGCCCACCCCTCTGTGGAGGGACTGGTCACAGATTTGGTGTACCATAAATCTGGACACTAGGAGGATGTGGATAAGCCTCCTGATAAGGAGTCTCGAAAGATTGACCACGTCACTAAAAAGTATGCTGCAGCGTCTCTAGGTCTCCAGCAGGTTAGCTATGTTGTGATAATGGCTAAATTCTGTTACTCCCTGATGTGGGAGTTTTTGATGTTATCCTCCCTCACCTCCTTGTTGAGCAACTGTTGGCGGTGAGGCTTATCAGAGACCAGGATCAGACAGCTTTGGGCAGTGGCAGTTCTTGCGCCCATGCCATGGTAGCAGCTGTCTCAGTGCATTGTAGGTCCTGGCTGCATCAGTCCACCTTCACGGCAGACACCCAGCATAAGCTGGCCAATGTCCCTTTTTTAGCACTGACCTTTTCTGCTCTGGAGTGGAAGGACTTCTTACCCACATTGAGAAGTCCAGTGCCACCCTGGATTTTGTGACTTTTTCCCAGAAGGCGCCTAAGAAGCAGGCTTGCCAGTGCTGTCCCTTTCTGTCACAGCTTCCCTGGCAGCAGCCCCAGCAGGCAGTTACAGGCCTGGCATCCCAAGCAGAGGTCTGGGGGCCAGGGTCCAATAAAAGGGAGGTGGGGCAGGGGTAGTGGTGCCCCTCCGACAGCAACCGCCGGTGCCCCTGCTAAAGCTGCCTAGTGACGGGGTGGGGGTGTTATCCCTCCACCTGTCCTGTCCCTGACTGCTCTCCCTGTTAGAGGCAAACTGTCTCACTTGTTACCACATTGGCCTGCTGTAACAACGGACAAGTGGGTATTCGATGTAGTGGGCAGAGAATCCTCTCTAGAGTTAGAGGTTCTAGTGCCCTACCACTTCCACGTGCCTCAGGAGTCCAGGGTGTCTCATGCTATCTGCCCTACGGGTGGATACTGCTCAGCTTCTTGCAAAAGGAGTTGAGCCCATGTCCTGGACACCCTGACCAGTCAGGGTTTCGTGTCCAGGTGCTTTCTGGTCCTGAAACAGATGCAGGGCTGGTACTCCGTACTGAATTTGCACAATTTCAACCAGTTTATGTGGAAACGCAAGATCTTACTTAGAGTGTGAGCTCTTGCAGCAGTCTACACCATAAAGACTATGCCACCAGGCACTAGGATCCCACGGAAAAATTCTTAGCTAGCAGTACCCAGCGGGGACTGTCCCCTGACGTCGGACTGCCTCCGACGTCTGCTAGTGGTATAAAAGGGGAGGTCCCCAGCCACACCCCAGTTCTTTTCCCACCGTTGACCTGTTCACATCTGCTCCACAGACGGCTACTGCTAACCAGTCGACCGCCATTTCCTCAAACTTTTTTATCAGTTTTTTTTTTTTTGTTTTACTGCCTAATCGGTGTATGTCTTCTCTGTCGTCCTCCTCTGGCCAGTGACCGAAATCAAAGTGTGTGTACTGGAAGCGGATCCTGGCCCAAGACAGTCACTCGACCTTCCTCATCTGCTGGGGCCTTACCACAACACTGACTTCTGCCCGCACTGCCAAGGTTTCAGCCACTGGACCCGCATCCGTCAATTGACGACATTAAAGATCTATGTTCTAGAACAGCAGTTGGCTGCCATGCAAAAGACCCCGTCAAGCCTAGGATCCCATCATTCTTCAGGGTTGGGGTTTCTCACAAATCCAAGGAGAAAAAGTCCAGTGGAAAGCACCATCATCGTGAGAGGCACAGGACCCGTTCGGACTCCTGATCCAGGTCTCCATATAAGAAAACGTCCAGCTCCAGTCCTTCCTCCTGTGGGACATTGGACTCTGACCCTTCGCTAACCCATGTCTCCTCTGGTTTGCCGGCCTTGAAACCCCCAGCATTAGTGCGTACATCAAGCGGTGTTTCTTCGGGGCAGGGACATTTAGCCCCCTCCTTAGTCTTGGGGCCCTACAGCCATGCCTCTGGGTCTAAGTCCAAGTAATCAGCCGATCAAGGGGCAGGTGACTGCGTCTTTGCCGCCCCTTACCAGGCCAAGGCCTCCTTCTTGTCGTCTGATCGTTCAGCTGGACCTGATGACAGGAAGCGGCGTTTGGAATGGGAGTCTCACCCTGACGCTCGCTCTCTGAAGCACTGGGCATCAGACTTCAGGTGCTCGACCCCGGCGTCTTCGGTGACTCCCCCGCTGCCTGCACCCCCTAAGCTATCTTCAGGATGGGCGCAGCTGCCAGCCAAGGAGTTGCCTTGCCCCAACTCTCTGATATCAGGAGGCCAGACGCCGGGTCAGCCAGTCAGCCTGCCGTCAGCTCCATTGACACCCCATGACCAAACTCCGGAGAAACCTACGTCACCAGAGCATTCGTCGGCTCCCGACAAGCTGTCAGGCCTGCCACCTGAGGGGCCTGATGACACATCGGAGATGCCAGGCCCATCAGCTTCAGCCATGGTCTCTCTGGCCGATGCCAAGGACGTTTTCTGTTCCTGGTGGGACAAGGTCAAGAAAGACATCCCTAAGGAATCCCCAGTTCCCATACCTCAGCCTGTCCTGGTAGACTCCCTGCAGCGGCCTCCACGGCCCCCACGATTGTCACCCCGGGAAAATCTCCTGCTCCGTCAGACAGGTCTTCCAGACGACGCGGATGTTGTTAGAGATCGTCCTCCAGGCATCACAGGAGGAAACACCGGCATTCCCACTCCAGATCTTCCTCGAAGTCCTCTGACTTGGACTCTCTGCCTCCTCCAGATCCTCAGGGGAGTTTTCATCTCCTCCCCACCACCCTGACCCTCCAGGAGATTAGCCCCGTTCTCACCTGGATGATCCCGTGTTCTTGGACGTGATGCGCCCCATCTAGTGTTTGAACCAGTGGGAAACCAAGGCTCTAGATCCAGAGAGAAAAAGGCTGGCTGATTTCTTGGGTATGAATGAGTCCAAACCCTTAGTCATACTACCCTTGGTGGCACCCTTTCAGGACGCCACCTGGCTAGCCTGGAGGCACCCTTCAACAGCCTCCACTATACCAAAGAAAGCGGGCAGACTGTATCGTACCCCGACGAATGAGCTGTTCATTGGTGAACAGCCCAGGGTGGACATGGTCGTGCTGATGGCTGCCCACGGCAGGACCAAGCAGCCCTGGCTCATGAGCTCCCACCTGAGAAGGAATTCAAACGTCTGGATCAGTTCGGCAGGAAGGTCTATTACTCGACCACCTGCATCATTCAGTCGTTCAGCTTCTTGGCGCACATGGTGCAGTACCATCTGGAACAAGGACATCGAGCTTGCAAAAAAGACAGCCCAATTCCGATAAAATGGAGCTCCTGAACGTGCTCCACTCTGGTTTGGATGTGGGGAAGCATGTCTTGCGGTCCTCCTGTGATTCGATGCACACTGCAGCCAGGGCAGTCGCCACAGTGGTCTGTATGCGGCGGTACTGTTGAATACGAGTTTCTGGATTTAGGCAGGACCTTCAGGATGCCATCATAGATGACCCCTTCCATGGATCTGTGCTCTTCGGTCCAGACATTAAAAAAAATTATCTCGGACCTCCAAGACTCTGGTAAGGCCAGTCAGTCTGTGCATCAGTTGTACAGATCTGATCAGACCCCAGGCAGGCATCGACAGTTTCGTTGCCGGGTGAGGGGGGGCAGAAGCCCAAAGTACAGCAGCAGAGAGGCAACTTTTGCCGCAAAGCTCCCTCTCAACCCGGTGGAGCACAAGGACCTCGGAACACTAAACTCTCCCAGGTCTTCCTGCCCACCCCGGGCTCAAATGCCTGACTCCTTGCCTGACCCCCCCACACACACACACACACCTCTTGCCAAGTCCATGGGAGCGGTAGTAGGGGGTCTGTTCTCGCTTTACCTCGACGGGTGGGCCACCATCATTACTGATGTGTGGGTGCTACAGTTGATAGAGCGGGGTCACGCACTGCAATTCCTGCAGATTCCCGTGGACAATCCCCCGGTCCAAACGACTTGCTCCCCGTCCCATGTCAAGCTCGTTCAGGAGGAGATACAGTCCATACTAGACAAGAAGGCCATAGAACCTGTTCCAGCCCCACAGTGGGGGAAAGGGTTCTACTCCCAATTCTTCTTGGTTCCCAAGAAGACAGAGGACCTGCGCCTCTTGAACAATTACATAGAGTACAAGAGGTTCAGGATGGTCACCCTGCCAGGCATTCTTCCCATGCCGCATCAAGGGGACTGGCTTTGCTGCTTGGACATGCAACATGCCTACCTCCATACTGTGGTGCTTCCAGCTCACAGGAGGTTCCTGAGGTTCTCCTTTCAGGGAAGGCATTTTCAGTTTCGGGCCTTGCCCTTTCCTCAGCACCACGTGTGTTCACGAAGTGCCTAGTGGTAGTGGCAGCAGTCCTAAGGAGGCAGGGACACTTTGTTTATCCCTAGCTCGATGATTGGCTTCTGACCGCTGCCACAAGGGATCGGACTCTGGCGGCTTTAGAGGATACCTTCAGTCTGTTAAGTTCCCCTGGGGATCACCCTAAACATGGCCAAGTCATTCCCAAAGCCATGTCAGAGGTTACAATACATAGGGGCAATCCTTGACATGAAGCATTAGAAGGCATTCCTCCCACCGGACAGGGCACTTTCGCCTTCGCTCTTTGGCCCACAGAGTTTCAGCTGCTCGCCAGATCCCAGCTCAGACCATGCTCCAGCTCCTAGGCCATATGGCTGCGGCCATAGTGACCGTTCCTTCAGCATGCCTGTTTATGAGGGTCCCTGAGTGGACCCTCGGAGTGCAGTGGGATCAGAGGGAAGACGATCTCGACCAGTTGGTCTTGATCTCCAGAGCAGTGGTACAGACTCTCTTGGTGGCTCACTCCCCAGAATCTGGAGTCCAGAGTCCCCTTTCAGAGAGAAGCCCCTTCACAGGTTCTCACAACCGATGCCTCGGGCCTGGGTTGCGGGGTTCATTTTCAAAATTCAGACGCAGGGTGCACGGTCTTCTCTGGAACTGACCCTCCATATCAATATTCTGGAGATGAGGGTAGTTCTCTACACTTTACAAGCGTTTCTGCTGGACCTCTGCCTAGGTCCCCTGTTGGTGCAGACAGACAACATGTTGGTCATTTATTACATGAACAAGCAGGGGGGGAACTCACTCCTACCCCGTCTGTCAGGAGGCTATGTGAGTGTGGTTCTGGGCTCCAGACCATGGCCTATTGCTCACCACAGTTCATGTTTCAAGGGTGAAAAACGCCTTGGCCAACGCCTTAAGCCGGTCTAGGTTGAGGGCTCACGAATGGGAACTTCTGCAGTCTGTAGCGGACAACCTCTTCCAAAGATGGGGTCATCCAGAGCTGGACCTCTCCATGTCCCCATGCAGTGCAATACTGCCCAGTTTCTGCTCGCTCGATCACTGACCTGGTGTTTTCTGGTGAGATGCATTGACCCTTTGCTGGACAGAGAGGTTTCTGTATGCCTTTGCTCCATTTTCCTTCTGCAGAGAGTTCTGCTCAAACTCCAAGCGGAAGGAGCGGAGATGTTCCTTATGGCTCTGCTTTGGCCTCATCAGATATGGTTCCTGCTACTGCAGCAGCTGATGGTGGAACCTCCAGTTTCCCTACCCTTGTCCTCCAGCTTACTGTCGCAGGGGCAGGCTGATTCACCCAGACCTCCAGTCCCTACATCTGCATTCCTGGCACCTGCAGACATAGCTACTTCTCGTCTTGGAGTTTCTCCCAGAGTGGCTGAGGTCTTGGTGGCAGCCAGGAAACCTTCCACTAGGGCTACCTATGCCATGAAGTGGAAACGCTTTGCTTGTGGGCCTCCAGTCTGGGTCTGGACCCTCTCCTGTGCCCTCTGAATGCTGTCCTCGAGTACCTCCTCTCCCTGTCAGACACGGCACTTCAATATTCTTCCATCAAGGTGCACCTTTCTGCAGTCTCTGCCTGTCATGCATCGATGAATGGCGAATATGTTTCCCAGATGGATCTGGCCCGAACATTTTAGAGGGGAATTCTTCATCTTAATCTTCCCATTAGGGATCCGATCCCGTCCCTTCTTGGGATCTTTTATTTTTGTTAGAGAAGCTTACGTTGCCTCCCTTTGAGCCAGCCGCAGATTGCGAGCCATGCTTTCTGTCGTAGAAAGCATTGTTTCTAGGGACATGGATATGTTGTTCATCCACACTGTCTGGCAGGTATCCTTGCCGCTTTAAATCTTGCCGGAAAGTCTTCAAGCTGGCTCCTCCCACCCACCCGGGTGGTAAAACTCTCGGCTCCACCCCATGACGCCAGATCTTCCTTACCGCTTGGAAGCTCAGGTTCCCTCCTTAACGCTCTGCGTATAAGACTGGTTCCTAATTCTTCGGTTTTCCGAATTTAAAAGTTTTTTGCATTATAGACTTCGGTCTTCTATCCTTCGTGGCTGCGATGGACAAATCGACTTCCGGTTTTCAGAGGTGCCCTTGTGGGCAGAAGATGTCTCAGACGGATCCGCACTCCACGTGTGTCTACTGTTTAGGCCTTGAGCACAACCCGCAGGCTTGCGACCTGTGCTATTCCTTCTCAGCCTATGTCCTCGAAGACCGTGCTGCCCGTTTACAACTGGGGTGCCTGAGAAGCGTTTTCCTCGGTGAAAGTCAAAAGGCCGGTCGGCGGTTTCACGGCGGCGGGCTCGGCGGATCAGCTAGAGCAGATGATCCGCCTCAAAGAGGAGGCGGCGCGGGCCGCATCTTCCTCGACCGCGGCATTTATCCCGCTCTTCCTGGGTTCCTGTTACACAGCTTCCTTTAAGGAGCTTTGTCTGTCCCTCTCCACTAGAGGAGAGGGACCAACGTCTGCTGGGCCTTCTTCTCGGTCCAAGAAGAAAGACAAGGTAAGTCCCTCTGTCGCGCTCTTGGGGGCGGAAAGTCCCTCCCAGAGTTGTCGGGCCATCGACTTGATCCGATTGTTAAACCGACCACTGGTCTCATGTCCACTGGACTGGTCCCCGTCCAGGTCAGTTGGCCCGAGACTCCCGTCGGCTTGATCGAGATCTTTCTCGACCTGTTGGGCGGGTTGTCGACGGAGGCTTGAAAATCCTCTCTCACGGTTCCCCGGTGGGAGTTGAGATCCAGCGGGCTCCAGGTGCCTCCGGTTCCGGAGCCCTCGGGGTGAACCCTCGAGCGAGGGAGAGCCGTTTCACCCGTCCCCTCCCCGTCCGTCCTCTGAAGGCCGAGGTTCTCGGTCTGCCGGACTTCCCAGCGGTCCAGCCGATCCCGCCATCGCCGTGATTCACCGGTCTCGGCACCCAGCGGTAAATTAACGCCGCCGCTTCGTCCCTCGTCCTCCTCCTCCGGATGAGGCTTAATTAAATGAGATTACGTCGGCGATCACGAGGTACCTCATGCGTGAATAACTCCTTCTGACTGGGGAGCAAGCCGGCGCCGCCGCCTTCGGCCATTAAGTGGCTGTCACCGGCGGCGAAACAACCCTTCGTCTTACTCGAGAGCCTGTTCCCAGGCGGTTGTTGACCAAAACCAGCTGCTCACCGATTCGGTGGAACCTCCACAACCGCTGTTTGGGGCTCCGACCAAGAACTCGGTTGGCTCAGGGTCTGCCCCATAGGCTGTCGGTCACCCTCACTCCCGGTCGCCCTCGGCAGGTGGGGGCGGCTCAGGCCAGGCAGCTCTTTGCGGACTCTTCTGAGTCACGGCGATTCCTCCCTTTTCTCCAGGCGAGTGGACTTGGAGTCCTCTGGAGGTCAGTCGCTGGACGACAGCCCTTCGTCCTTCCTGGGTTTGCTCAGGCTCATCTCGGAGTCCACCGGGATGCAGCTCGAGCCCGTATCCAAGCGGGCCAAGTATCCCCTCACGGAGATATTGGACTGAGGGGATTCCCCTACGGATGCCTTTCCTGTGGCCGAGGCCATTGTGGGCCCGGCCTTGGCGCTCTGGCAGCGCCCTGCTTCCTGCCCTGCGCCTTCGGCTAGGATGGCCAGGAAGTATGCGGTCCCTAACGGTTCCCTGTCCGGTTTCTCGGAACATCCCTCAGCCGAGGGGTTAGTTACCGACAGCGTTTTCTGGCGTGCGGCAAACGCTAGGGACGTGGACAAACCTCCCGACAAGGAGTCCAAGAAATTGGACTATGCCGGGCTAAAGTCTACGCTCGTCCTCCCACTTCAGCCTTGATCAGGCCAGCTCGGGCCGCTTATGGCACATTTCTCCCATGCCCTGTTGGGCTCCCTGGATGAGGTAGTCCCTCATCTCTGGCTGACCTGCAGACCCACGGTTAGGCAGGTGCGGGACCAGGGCAGGGGCGGTGGCCAACAGCAACTCCAGACTGCTTGGACATTGGAGACTCATCGCCAGGTCAGTGTGACGCAGGTGGCTATCGCGCCGTCGGGCATGGCTGAGGATATCCACCTTCACAGCGGATACCCAGCACAAATTGGATGTCCCCTTCCTGGGGACTGACCTCTTCGGCCCTGGAGTGGAAGGCCACCTCCAGAGGATCGAAAAGTCCAATGCCACTTTGGACTCTGTCTCATCCGCTCAGAGGGACAAGGGCTGCAGACCGCAACCCAAGCCCTTTCGTCTGTCCATGCCTGCGGCACGTCCGGCCCAGCAGCATCAGGGCCAGCAGGCTCGCGCTAGGCGTCCCAAACCCAAGCCCGCGGCTTCCTCCTCCAGGAAGTGGGGAGGTAAAGGCCCTGGAGGTCCCTCGGCCAGTCCTTCCTCCAAGGCTGCCCAGTGACGGGTTGAGGGGTGTTGCCCCCAACCCCGTCGCCTCACCCCAGGTGCCCCCATGGGGGGGCGGCTCCGCCACTTTCTTTCCTCCTGGTCCGTTATCACCACAGACCGGTAGGTGTTGGAGGTGGTGGGAAAGGGCCTGCCTCTGGAGTTCGAGCAGGCCCCACCCTTCAGAGCCGTCGCACCTCGGGGGGCCTCGGGGTCCGAAGCCTCGCTGTCAGCTTGCCGAGCCGACATCGCTCTCCTCCTCGAGAAGGAGGTGATAAAAGAGGTGGTGGACCCCTCCTCAAACCCGGGGTTCGTGTCAAGGTACTTCCTGGTTCCGAAACGGACGGGGGGCTGGCGCCCCATTCTCGACCTACATGACCTAAACAAGTTCCTAAGGTCTCGAACCTTCAGGATGGTCACTCTGGCTCAGATAATACCATCCTTGGAACACGGCGTGTGGTTCTGCTCTCTGGAGCTGCAGGACGCGTTCTTTCACGTCCCTATCCGTCTGTCACATCAGAGGTTCCTTCGCTTTCGAGCGGAGGGATCCCTTTTCGAGTTCCAAGCCATGCCCTTCAGCTTCTCTCCAGCTCCCAGGGTCTTCACCAAATGCATGGCAGTGGTGACAGCATTCCTGCAGCGCCGAGGGGTCCGGGTTTACCCTTACCTGGACGATTGGCTGATAGCAGCCCCCTCCAGAGATCTGGCCCTCCAGGTTTGCTCTCAGGTTGGCCTCCTCATCAACGAGGCCAAGTCGGAACTCGAGCCGAAGCAGGTGATTCTTTTCATCGGGGCAGAGCTCGACTCTCTTCGAGTCTGGGCACGGCTCCCGGCGGACAGGGTCGAGGTTCTTTCCTCCTTTGCCCAATCATTTCTGGTTGGGCAATTGTGCCCTGCCCGGGACTTCCTGCGCCTCCGGGGTCTCATGGCAGCCTGTACCAGTGTGGTCCGTTGGGCCCGCTGGAACATGCGCCCCCTTCAGTGGGGGCTGGCCTGCCAGTGGTCCCAACGCTGCGATCCATTGGACCAGCTAGTGACGGTGACCCAGGGGATGTGGAACGCTCTCCAGTGGTGGACCGTTCCAGTTCATCTGCAGGAGGGCATCCCGTTTGTCCGCCCCAAGCCGACGGTCTCTCTATCGACCGATGCCTCTCTGATGGGTTGGGGTGCCCATCTGGGGAAACACCGAGCGCACGGTTTCTGGTCCCCGAGGGAGTCCCGATGCCACATCAACCTGCTGGAGCTCCGAGCGGTCCGCCTAGCTCTCACCGCCTTTGCTCCATTTCTTCTGGGTCAAGTGGTCCGGGTCCAGACGGACAACACCACGCACTACGTACCATCTAAACCGCTAGGGCGGGACGCGTGCCATGCTTCTATGCAAGGAAGCTCTCTGCATCTGGTCACTCGTGCGCAGCCTGGAGGCGGATCTCCTAGCCATTCATGTGGCAGGAGCCTCCAACACCCTGGCCGATGCCCTAAGCCAGATAGGGGCTGCGTCCCACGAGTGGTCTCTCCTGCTGGAGGTTGTACAAGATCTTTCCCCCACTGGGGCACACCTCAGGTGGACCTGTTTGCCTCCAGGGAGAATGCGAAGCTGAGGCTGTTCCATGCCCGCCCCCCTCAGCAGGGATCGCTGCAGGGGGATGCCTTCTCGAGGCCATGGACCCCGGGCCTCTTCTACGCCTTTCCCCCGTTCCCCTTGATGCACAAGGTGCTTCTCAAAGCAAGGAGGGACAAGGCGCAGGTGATTCTGATAGCCACAGACTGGCCCCGCCAGTACTGGTACCCAGATCTCCTCAGCCTCAGCTCCAGGCTCCAGAGGCAGCTTCCAGCTCGCCGGACCTGCTCTCAGTCAGTCAGGGAAGGTATTCCATCCGACCTTCAATCCCTGCTCCTGACGCCTGCTTTCCTGAGTGGCTAGAGTTCCAGGCCTTGGGTCTCCGGCTGAGGTCCTCAACGTAGTTGAGGCATCCCTGTCTATGAGTCGACCAGAAAATGCTGCGCCTTCAAATGGAAGAGATTTTCCATTTGGTGCCAGGGCAAGGGCCTGGACCCTTCCTCCTGTTCCTTGGTGAGCATATTGGACTACCTTTGGTCCCTTTCTCAGCAAGGGCTTCAGTCGACGACCCTTAAGGTGCACCTGGCAGCCATCTCTGCTTACCGGGCGCGGGTCGGGAAGCAGTCGGTGGCGCAGGAGAAGGTGGTCTGGCACTTTTTCAAAGGCCTTGATCACATTTCCCCTCTGGTGCAAGAACCTCCACCTCCGTGGGATCTACTGCTGCACAGGTGTGAACTCTCACCTGTCGTGGAAGACCGCCTTCTTGGTGGCTATCACGTCAGCCAGAAGGATGGGAGAGCTCCAGGCGCTTTGCATCGAGTCTCCTTACCTGGTCTTCCACAGGGACAAGGTTGTCCTCGCCCCCCACCCAAAATTCCTTCCGAAGGTGGTGTCAGAGTTTCACCTTAACCAGGTGTTGACTCTGCCGATGTTCTACCCCAATCACACCTCGGAGGGTCTAATATAGGCTCCATACTCTGGACCCTAGAAGGGCGCTCATCTATAAGGGAGCGCACGGCTGAAATTGGGGAGAGGTTCGCCAGCTGTTTGTCACCCACGCTGAAGCCGCACCTGGCAGACCTGCAGCCTTGATGGACGATAGGCAGGTGGGTCACGCCCTGCATAGATCTCGCATAAGTTGGCGGGCATGGAGCCTCCCAGAGGGATAAGAGCTCATTCTACCCGCCATACTGCTGCATCGGTGGCTGCTTCCAGGGACGTCCTTATCCAGGAAATCTGCAGGACTGCTACCTGGAAGTCAGCACACACCTTCATCACCGATTACCACATCAACCTTGAGTCACGCCAGGATGCTGGTTTTGGGGCCTCGGTTCTCCAGTCTCTATTCCCTAAGTAGGGGGTTTGCGCCTTGCCTCCCTCCTCCTGGAGAACTGCTAGGAGTCTGCCAGACGTGTGGATGAACAACATATCCATGTCCCTAGAAATACAGGTTACTCACCTGTAACAGGAGTTCTAGGAATGGTATATGTTGTTCATCCACACGACCCACCCGACCTCCCGGCTTCGACGCACAACTTGAGCTTCCAGCGGGCCAGATCTGGCGTCATGGGGCGGAACCGAGAGTTTTACCACTGGGGTGGGTGGGAGGAGCCAGCTTGAAGACCTTCCGGCAAGATTTAAAGCGGCAAGGATACCTGCCAGACAGTGTGGATGAACAACATATACCATTCCTAGAACTCCTGTTACAGGTGAATAACCTGTATTTTTAGTTGCCATTACGTAATGCTTGGAGGATTTCCGAGCTTCAAACTCTGATTGCTAAAGAGCCATATTTAATTTTCCACAAGGACATGGTGCCCTTGAGGACTAATCCCAAGTTCCTACCTAAGGTGGTGTCCCAGTTTTCCTTCAGGACATCAACCTTCCAGTTTATTATTCGGAGTATGCTAATCAATGGGAGGCCCTTCTTCACACTCTGGACATACACAGAGTAAGGGCTTCAGATAAGGTGTGTTAGGCCTATTTTACTCAACTCATTTTAGGAAATACTCCTCAAAAAATTTTTTAATGAGTACCAGTACTCACCAACATTTGTTAAAACACCACATGCCAAAGAATAGTGCTTCATAACATAACTGGTGATTCAAAAGGAGCAGTTTTTTGCCAGATTTACAGCACTTGTATGCATCCCACTTTTGTTTTACTCACTGTTTTAAAACTGGTGAGTAAATTCCTATCTGCCGTCATTATTTGGAGCATTGTTGGCACCTGAAATTCTTATCTAGAAAAAAAACATTTTAATAAATGTACTCCTCAGTCCACTCTAGCAAGACATTTGTATACATCTGAATTTCATTTTACTTGCCTCACTTTCAAAATGAGGAGTACAGGTACTCATCCCAAAAAAATCTTATCTAGAGCCCTGCACGCAGTGCTTGGGTACTACATTAGTTAGCCACACAAACTTTCAGAACGTCCGACCAGCTTTTCATTTCTTTTGCCTCGAGAACTGTGGGGGCGCCTGTGGCAAAGCAGACTGTCCAGTTGGCTACACCTTCTGCTACAGTAAATACAACAAGCCCTTACTGGGCTCAGTTAAGGGTCATTCCACCAGGGGTGTTTCTGCCTCCTTTGCAGCACTTCGGAATGTTTCTGAGGCAGATATCTGTGCAGCAGATACTTAAGGCTCCGTGCACACCTTTATGAAGCACTACAGTCCGGACGTTGCTTCCCGTGGCCAGTCAATGGGCCAAAGAAAAGAATCCTTTCCCCTTTAAATCTGGCTGGAAGGTCTTCAAGCTGGCTCCTCTAACCGACCTGGGAGGTATCCTACTCGGCACCACCCCATAACATCAGATCTTCCTTTCTGCTGGAAGCATCAGTTTCCCTTCACAGCTTTGTGCTTGGTATAGGCCCTGACATTTTTGAAACTATTTTGTCTTTGAACTTTGCGCTTTTGACTACCTTTGAATTCTTACAATGGAATTCGAACTGAAGTCCAGTCCTGGTTTTAAACAGTGCCCTCATGGCCAGAAAATGTTGCGCACCAACCCACACACCTTATGCATTTACTGTCTGGGTGTGCAGTACCCTCTACCCCTCCACCTTGAGCGACCATTCGCCCGCCTCCTATTGGGTCATCCGGGTTGAGCAGAACCACCCGGTAAATACAAAGAAGCGAAGAGGCGTTTTTGCAGCGACAGTCTGTCGAACGCTTCGCGCCACTTTCAAAGGAGGCACAGTAGTGCCTCGTCTGTGTCCACCCTGGGTCTGTTGGGCATGGGTGCCTTGTTTACTTGGGGTGTTTCGTGATTTGTGCCAGTCCCTTCTGACCCTGGGGGAAGGCCCTTCCCAAGGGTCCTTCCCTTCTAAACAAGACTCTAAATACAAGAAGTCCTATTGCAGGTTGTGGAAACGTCAGCAGTCTCGGGCCTCCAGTTCCTGTGCTTTTGCTGGCTCAATGCCCGTCGAGCCATCTGCTTTGGTCAGTGCTCCTGACCAGGCCACTGGCCCCACAGTGTACCCATCAGGCTTGTTGGCAGAGACGCAGGTCGACCAACCAGTCGAGATCTTTCTTGAGCCAGTCGACCCATTGTCGCCAGACGAGGGGGAAGATTCTGTCTCCAGGACTCTCCCAAGGTGGGCCGGCTCAGCATGCTGAGCTGAAACCGCTCCTCCTTGGGAGCCCGACCCTTCAGGAATCCCTAGGTGCCGTCGCCTTTCCCCGCCACCCCTCGCCATCTGGTTCACCGGCGATCAAGGTCCAGCTCAAGGTCGAACGAGTCGGACACTGCAATCTGTTTTGCTCTTGACACTCTGCCAAGAGATGCTGTTGGTACTCCTCTTCTTCCTCTTTGTCAGGGGAGGATCGGCAAGATGCGGCGCCATTATGAGCAGTTCATCTGGGCAGTGGCAGCAGGCAGCTGCCTGCACCTCAGCCTACTCCGGCACTTCTGTTGCTGCCACAGGCCCGGCCTCAAGCTGTCCTGCCGGCCTGGGTGATGCCGGCATCTCCGCCCATCCGGGTGGAGCCCCCGCCTGTGCAGCCCAAGGTGGCGCCTCCTCCTGAGTCTGTGCGCCCAGGCACAAGGCTTCCCCGTTGGCTGTCAGTTCAGATCTCTCATACTGATGAACTATTCATCGTCCATGGGGATATAGGAGCTCGGCAAGTGTTTGAGGAATCTTCTGACTCTGTGGATTCCTCAGTGTATACTAACTGGACTGCAGGGTTGGTCCCCCAAGTCTGGGGATGATCTCTCAATGGAGCAAGGACCTACCTCCTTTGGGGCCTTACTCCACTTGATCTCAGAGTCCATGGGGATTCTGTTGGAAGCCCATCCAAAAGCCGACTGAGTACCCCTTGACTGAGATCTTCAACCTGGATGACTCGGGTCACCTGCCCAGTAGCAGAAGTCATCCTTGGCCCAATTCTGGAGCTGTGACAGCATCCATCCTCCTGCTGTACACTGTCAACTCAAATGGTCTGAAAGTACGCTGTCTCTACTGGGTCTTTGTTTGTGTTCACTGACCAACTTTTGCCTGAAGGGCTAGTAGCAGACTCTGTCTTATTGCACACTGGCAGTGTCAGGGGTGTCGCCCAACCCCCGACAAAGGAGTCAAAGCGTTGGACCATGTGGCCTCTTCCTGGGCCTTCCAGCAGGCTAGCTCAGCCATCCTTCAGCCAACTTTACCCATGCACTTTTTTTTCTTTTAGATGTAGCTGTTGTGGCCCCGTCACCTCCTCCGCCAACTGGCTCACGGGAACACGTTATTAGTTCATAGTTTTCTCCTTGACCCCGGGCCCGGCACACAGCTGTGCGGCGTGTAGGAGGCACATAGACGCATTCTGTAAACGCCAGCTCAGCCCCTCCCACCTCTCGTGAACTGCTTGCCTCCCCTCTTTGCCTATACTACTCACTGGCTCTGCACCCAGTGGGAGCAGATCTACAGGGGCGGTGCACCAACCCATCCTCACCACCGTCTGGAGAGGAGAGCTGCCCATCAGCATGCTCAATCCTGCTCTGCCCCTCCCCCACACCTACACCCCAATGACCAGAGGTCATTCCCGAATCCAGGTCGCCGGCGTAACGTGAGGTGTGGCTTCAAGTTCCTTAACCCTCAGTGCCTCTGTGCCAGCTACCCATGCACTTTTGAATACTCTGGAACAAGTCATTTCCCGGCTGACCTGCAGATGCTAGTCGATCTGGTCTGCGATCAGGGTCACGTGGCCATGAAACAGCAGATCCAGACATCCTTGGACATTGTCACCTCTTGTGCCAGGTCTGTGGCCTCGGCAGTGGCTATGCGCCACAGGGCATGGCTGCAGATTTAGACTTCTACAGCCAATACCTAGCACAAATTGGGAGATGTCTCTTTCTTAGGCACAAACTTATTTCGGGCCTGGGGTGGATGGCCATCTCACCCAAAGTGAGAAGTCCAGTGCCACCCTGGACTCCATCACATCTGCTCAGAAGGATATTACAAGCCTAAGGAAAAAAGTTTCAGTTTTGGACCTATTCCGCTCCAGCGGCCTGACTACCTCAACCCCCAGCTGGGCAACTGCAGGCCTGTCTACCTTGGCTGAAGCAAACTTCTGCCACCAAGAAGTCCAATGGGCATGGGGCGTCTGCTTCCTCAGCCAGTCCCGCTGCCTGCTCTAATCCTGTACAGTTAAGGGTTGGGGAGTGCCCTCCCTCTGCCCATCCTGTCCACCCTGGGACCTCCCATGGGGGGCCGGCTCCACCACTTCACTTCCACCTGGTCTGTCATTACCTCAGACAGGTGGGTGCTTGAGGTGGTCGGCCAGGGTTTGCATCTGGAGTTCGAGGCTCCCCCGCACAGCCGAGCCCATGGTGTCAGTGGACATGTTGTCCGCCCTTCAGGAGGACATTACCCAACTCCTCCAGAAGAATGCAGTGGTGTGTGTCCAGGACGCCATGGCTTGTCCAGGGTTCTACCCAGATACTCACTGGTTCCAAAATAGATTGGGGGGGGGGTAGCACCAAATGCTGGATTTGCACAACCTCAACCAGCATCTTTGGCCCCGCAAATTCCAGATGGTCACTCTGAACCAGATCATTCTGTCCCTAGTGCAGGACATGTGGATCTTACTTAGAGGGTGTCTCTTGCAGTAGGTCTTACCTATGGAACTACTGCTACCAGGCACTAGGACCACTTGAAAACTTTTCTAGCTAGCAGCCTATCTGGGGGCTTCCCAGTCTGTCACCCTCTGACATCGGCAAACCCCTGTAAGAGTGATCGTCTTCTGCTCCCTCTTCAGATCTTTTCCCACCATTGCCCAGCGCACGCTGGACCTCCAGAGGCTGCCGCAATCTTCAGTCGACTGCCATTTTGTTCCTAATTTTCCTTTGTTTTCTCACCCTAGTTTTTGGGTTTCCTTTGATTCTTTTTGCATGTCGAACACGGCTTTGTCTTCCAACCGGACCTCTGAGTTGAAGTGAGCTTGTGGGAAACAGCACCCGGAGAAGGATGGCCACACTGGCTACGTCTGCTGCTTGAACCAAGTTACGACACTCAGGCCTGTGACATCTGCAGAGGCTTCAACCAGGCCACTTGACGCCATCGCCAGTGGGCTCTAGAAGTATTCCTCGTCTAGCTGAAGGTCACCAACATGGAATGGGAGCTGCAGACCAGAAGCTCTTCCTCTTTTCCAGCCCTGTCTTTGGGGTCACAACTCTCTTCCTCTGTGGGGAAATCCGGTGTCAAAGACCCCTAAAACCCTTGGTCCTCTTCCCATTTGCGGTACCCGGATATGCCTAAGGCTGTGACGAGGTCAGCTGCCCCCTTGGGGGCAGCCACTTGTGCCTCGCATGCCCTATCCTCAAAAGGGCTACCCTTGGCAGCATCTCCCATTAACCTCTTCTTATCAGGCAGAGGCTCTTTGGGGGTGGGATCCTCCCAGTCCCCTCAGCCCCTGCTGTTCAGGCCACTTCTGGTGGCAGGGCCACAATCAGGAGGCTTAGTCAGGAGGCTTTGTCAGTTCTGCTCAGTGCAACGTGGGTACGGTGAGCTCAGGCACTTTTACCACCACCCTCTTTTGCACAGGTGTCTTCTTCGGCCATAGACCCTACACCTTTCCCAGTGTACCCCCCCAGCTGTCCCTCTGTTGCCTTTGCCCGCTCCCTGGGTGCCCACCACCGACATCTCCCTCCGGGTGACGCCGGTCTCTCCTCATTTGGCACCAACAACAGTCAGGCCTCACCCTCCTCCGATGCCTGTTTGGTCTAAGCCAGCGCCTTTGCCAGCTCCTCAGCTGACGCTGGCTCCTCAACCAGTGCTGGTGCCGATTCTTCCATCATAGATGCTGGTTCCTCCCCAGTTGATGCCTGGCTACCCGATGGTGGTGACAGCGAACTTCAGTCAAAGCTGACAGCCCTTTGGGATCTCATGCAGGCACGGCTTGCCCCTTCGCAGGACTGGGCCCTATGTGGGTCCGCACATTGACGCTTTGCCTGACATCCCCAGGGACCCACACTCTGCCCCAAGTTAGCCAGCATCCTATACGACTCCCATTCACCTGGGAGAAGAGGGAGAATGTCACCTCAATCTCCAACCTCCTGAAGAGTCTGGTGAGGACAGGGATGAGGGGGCTTCTCCCTCTCCCTCCACAGTTTTTTCTGATGTGGAAGAGAGCCCTAAATACATACCCCAGTACCCCCTAGATGACCCATCTTTCAGTGGGGTCATGTGCCAGATTCAGTTGGCCATGGAGTTTGAAACTGTGAAATTGACCCTTCCCATTGCCAGCTATTCACCTACCTTTGTCTGCTGACTCTTCACCTCTGGTGGTCCCCTCTGTTGATTGACACCTTTGATGGTGCTACCTTGACCACCTGGCATTGCCCGAACTTAATACTGGCTATGCCTAGGAAGGGTGATAAATAATACAAGGCCCCCTGAGGGTAAGTCCTTCTTTGGGGAACAGCAGCAGGCGGACTTATAGTCATTAACGCAGTGCACAACTGCTCTAAATAGCCGAAACACCTGAGCCCCCCCCAAACGGGGAATCTCGGAGGCTGGACCATTTTGGCAAATGGGCTTTCACCTCTGCCACCGTGGCCATTAGGACCATTAATTAAATGACCCACATGATCCAATACCAGGATGTTTTGTGGGACCAAACCATGGAGATGGTCAAATCTTTACCTGAAGGGCCAGCTAGCCAACAACTCCAGGCCCTCAAATCCGGGGCGGATGTCAGCCGGCACCTCCTGCGCTCAGCCTACGATGTGGAAGACGCTTCGGCCCAGGTGGTGGCAATGGGAATATGCCTTGCCGGCATTCCTGGCTGAGGGTGTGGGGGTTTGCTCAGGATGTTCAGGTGTCCATCCTGAATGCTCCCTTCAGGGGATATAAATGATTTGGGGCTGATGTCCAGGATATCCTATCCAACGTACAAGCCTCTGGATGTACCCTGTGGTCTGTGCATTCTATGTACCATGCTCAACCTAAGAGTGACCAAAGGGTGCTCTTTCGTCAGGCAACCCACAGATCCTGTCCCACCTCCAAGCTAAGCAAACATAAGGCTTCCCCAGCCCTACCCAACCTCTCCTCCTCCAGCAAGGGGTCTAGAGGAGGAGGAGGAGGGGCGACTCCAGTTCTTGCCCCTGACTCCTTGCCCCCACCCACCCCCGTGGATCTGGTGGAGGTGGTAGATGGTCGGTTTTCATTGTATAGAGACAAGTGGGCGAAGATCACAGACGACAGCTGACCAGTACAGCTCATAAGCCATGGTCACACTCTGGAACTTGGAGTGACCCCCACAGAGACCTCCAGTCCCATCTTCTTACCCCCCCCCCTGCCCATGTCCGCGTACTTTGTAAGGAGAGTCGGTCCCTGCTCAGGAAAAGAGCCAACCAGTGCCAGAAGTCCAGCAGGGCAGGGGGTTCTACTCCCATTTTTTTCTGGTTCCAAAATGCACAGGTGACCTCCTGCCCATTCTGGACCTCAGAGAGTTGAATCTTCTTATCCAGTACAAAACGTTCTGGATGGTAACTCTTCAGGGGTTGTTGCCCCTCCTGAACAAAAGGAATCGGATATGCTTCCTCGATATGCAGGATGCATATCTTCACATCAAGATATGTGCCCCCCACATAAAATATCTGATTTCAGTTTCAGGGGGCACATTTGCAGTTCCGGGCCTTGCCATTTGTCTTGTCCTCCACTCGTGTGTTTACCAAGGCCCAGCAGTAGTTGCGGCTACCCTCCGGAGACAAGGATTCTATGTCTTCCCCATCTGGACAATTGGCTGCTCAAAGCTTCATCCAGGAACAGCCTCGTCTGAGCCCTGTATCACACCATTCGTCTGTTCCAGGATCTAGACACTACAGTCAACTTGCCCAAGTCCTTCCTGACACCCGGCCAGTGACTCTAGTACATTGTGGCAGTCCTGGATATGGCACAGGACATGGCCTTCCTCCCTCAGGAGAGGGCAGACCACCTTATAGCCCAAGCCAGACTGCTGTTTCACAGCCGCTATGTCTCTTTAGGCTCCTTGGCATGATGGCAGCAGCCATAGTCACAGTGCCTTTGGCCAGATTGCATATGAGGATTCCCCAGTGGTTGTTGAGAGTCCAGTGGGACAAGCCTATGGACGACCTGGAACAGGAGGTCCTTGTCTCTTCCCAGTGAAAAAAGTTCTCCTCTGGTGGATGGAACCCACAAATCTCCTTGGGGAAGGGGGTCCCCTTTACTATTCCCGGCCCCTCGGCAGATTCTGACCACAGATGCTTCGGGGATGGGGAGCTTATCTGGGGCCACATCAAATGCAAGGGACGTGGTCCCCGTTGGAGTCCTCTCTCCTTATCAGTGTTCTGGAGATGAGGGAGGTGCCTTATGCCCTGCTGGAGGCCTTTGAGACTCTGCTGTCCCCGGGTCTTCTGTTGGTGTAGACCGACAATATCAAGTGTTGTCCACTACATCGACAAGCAAGGGGGTACTCACTCGTATCCCCACTGCAGGGAAGCGATAAGAGTCTGGTACTGGGCTCTGGACGATGGCCTAGAACTGTAAGCCGGCCATGTTCCAGGTGTCCAAAATGTCCTTGCAGATGATCTAAGCTGGTCAGACGCATGAGTGGAAGCTCCTGACCTTGGTCATCAAAAACCTCTTCGACCGATGGGGTCATTCAGAGCTGCACCTTTTTGCATCCCCACTCAACACAAAACTGGCACGCTTTTGCTCGCTAGGTCCAGATCCTGGAGTTTTCTGGCGAGACACATTGTCCCTCTTCTGGAAAGGGAGGTTCTAGGGACATGGATATGTTGTTCATCCACACTCATTGGCAGGTATCCTTGCCGCTTTAAATCTTGCCGGAAGGTCTTCAAGCTTGCTCACTCCCCACCGGGTGATATAACTCGCTCCTTATGACACCAGATCTTCCTTACGCTTGGGCTCAGGTTCCTCATAGCTCTCGTTTGAGACTAGTTCCTATTTCTCCGTTGCGATTTAAAAATAAATTTTGCGAAAAGACTTCAGTCTTCTATCCCTCGCGACTGCGATGGACCAATCGACTCCAGATTTCGGAGATGCCCATGCGGGACGAAGATGTCTCGGACGGATCCACACTCCGCGTGTGTCTACTGCTTAGGCCTTGAGCACGACCCGCGGGCTTAGGCCTGTGCTCTATCTTTCACCGACCCTCGTCTCGGGGAACCGTGCTGCCCGATTGCACTGGGCCGTCCGAAGCGTTCCCTCTAGTGAAGTCAGGGACGATTTGGCGTTATCGGCTGACCAAGTTTCGTGACGATCCTTTCGGCGAATTGTAAGCCCTCGAAGAGGCGGCGCGGGCCGTATCTTCCTCGACGCGGCATTTATCCGCTCTCTCTGGGCTCTACTTACGGCTTCCTTTAAGGAGCTTTGTCTGTCCCTCTCCACTAAAGGAGAAGGGCCTCATCTCGCTGGGACCTTATTCCGGTCCAAAAAGAGGGCGAGGTAAGTCCTCCGTCGGCGCTCTTGGGAGGAGAAGGTCCCTCTCCCGGGCGTCGACCGGCCGGCCAGTCGGACCGCTGACCGGCCACTGGCCTCACGGTGTCCCGTCGGGTCAGTTGACCGAGACTCCCACCGATGAAGTCGAGATTTTCTCGACCCATTGAGCAGACTGTCGCCTTTAGCAGCGAATTCCCCTCTCCCGGTTCCCGGGAGGAGTTGAGATCCGTGGGCTCGCCTGTGCCTCCAGTTCCGGAGCCCTCGGATGGACCATCGAGCGAAGATGCGGATCCGGCCGACACCTCCCATAGCGACCTCGGAGATTCCGGGACTCTGGGTCTCGGACCTCGCCAGCGGTCAGCGATCCCACCCGTACGCCGGTCTCGGTCGGCACCGCGGGAGCCGGTAATGTCGCCCAGCTGGGTCGTCCTCCTCCTCAGATGAGGAAGCGTGGGGAGTCCGGGCGTCGATGCGAGACCTTATGTTCTAACAGCTCCTCCTGGCCGGGAGTAAGCCGACCCCGTCGCCTTCCCGGCCATTAAGTAACTGTTGTCACCGGGCTGACCCGACACAACCTCGACTTGTCAGAGGCCTATACCCAGGCGGTTATTCGGCCAAAACTAGCCTAACTCCACCCGATTCCCGGTGGAACCTCCGCCTCCACAGACCACAGGTGGGGCTCCGACCAAGATTCTCGATCGACTAAGGGTCTACCCATCGGCTGTCAGTTACCCTCACTCCCGACCGACCTCGGCGGGTGAAGGGTGGCTCAGCCAGAGGCAGCTCTTGAGGACTCTTCAGGTCCGAAGATGATTCCTCCTTTTTCTCCAGCGACTGGACTTGGGTCTTCAGGAGTCAGTCAATGAGCGATAGCCGTCGTCCTTCCTGGGACTGCTTGACTCATCTCGGAGTCACGGGATGGGCTCGAACCCGTTCCAAGCAGGCCAGGTATTCCCTCACGGAGATTCTGGACCGAGGATTCTCCGGCGGAGGCCTTTCCGGTGGCGAGGCCATAGTGGGTCCGGCACTGGAGCTTTGGCAGCGCCCTGCTTCCTGCCCTGCGCCTTCGGCCAGGATGGCCAGGAAGTCACTCGGTCCGGTTCCTTGTCCGGTTTTGGAACACCCTCTGCTGAGGGGTTGGTTACCGACAGCGTTTTCGGTAGCGCCGAAGCGCCGGGATGTGGACAAACCTCCTGACAAGAGTCAAGAAATTGGACTATGTCGAGGCGAAAAGTCTCGCTGCGTCCTCTCTCGGCCTTCGTCAGGCCAGTTAAGCTGTCCTCATGGCACATTTTTCTCATGCCCTGTTGGGCTCCTGGATGAGGTCATCCTCATCTTCGCCGATCTGCAGACTACGGTTAAGAGTACGGGACCAGGGCAGGGCAGTGGCCAAACAGCAGCTCAGACTGCTTTGGATATAGGGACTCATGTGCCAGATCGGTGGTGGCCGCGAGTGGCTATGCGTCGGCGAGCTTGGCTGAGGATATCCACCTTTGCCCGGATACCCAGCACAAGTTGGCGGATGTTCCCTTTTGGGGACTGACCTCTTGGCCCTGGGGTGGAAGGTCACCTGCAGAGGATCGAAGTCAATGCTACCTTGGACTCTGTCTCTTCCAGCTCAGAAGGACAAAGGCCGCAAACCACAGCCTAAGCCCTTTAGTCCTCTTCTGTGCCCCGGCCAGACACACGTCAGGGCCAGCAGGCTCGACCTTGGCATCCCAAACCCAAGCCGCCGGCTTCCTCTAACAGGAGGCAGGAGGAAAAAGGCCCAGGAGGTCCCTCGGCGGTCCCTCCTCCAAGCCTGCCCAGTGACTGGCTGAGGGTGTCGCCCCCATTCCAGTCACCTTACCTAGGTCCCCATTGAGAGGGCGCTCCAGCCTTCCGTTCCGCCTGGTCCGCTGTTTCCACGGACAGGTGGGTCTTGGAGGTGGTGGGGAAGAGGCCTGCCTCTGGAATTCGAGCAGGCACCACCCTTCCAGGCCGTCGCCCCTCGGGAGCTTGGGATCCCAGCCTCACTGGCGGCTCGTCGAGCCGACGCCGCTCTCCTCCTCCAGAAGGAGGTGATAAGAGAGGTGGTGGACCTCCTTCAGACCCAGGGTTTGTGTCAAGGTACTTCCTGGTTCCGAGCGGACGGGGGCTGGCGCCCATTCTCGACCTACGACCTAAACAAGTTCTAAGGTCTCAGAACCTTCAGGATGGTCACTCTGGCTCAGATAATACCATCCTTGGAGCAGCGGCGTGTGGTTCTGCTCTCTGGACTTGCAGGACACGTTTTTCACGTCCTATCAATCCGTCTCACCAGAGATTCCTTCGCTTCGGCGGAAGGATCCCTCTTCGAGTTCAAGCCATGCCCTTGGCTTGTCTCCAACTCAGGGTCTTCACCAAATGCATGGCAGTGGTGACAGCATTCCCTCTTGGCTGAGGGGTCGAACACTTGCTTACCTGGACAACTGGCTGATAACAGCTCCCTCAGGAAGGAGGCAGAGTGGTCAGAGATCTGGCCCTCAGGTCTGCTCTCAACTGGGCCTCACTTATCCAAGGCCAAGTCGGAACTCGAGCTGAAGCAGGTGATTCTATTCATCAGGGCGCAGCTCGACTCTCTTCGAGCCAGAGCGCGGCTCCCGGCGGACAGGGCCGAGGTTCTTTCCTCCTTTGCCCGATCATTTCTGGTTGGGCAATTGCGCCCTGCCGGGACTTCCTGCGCCTCCTGGGTCTCATGGCGGCCTGCACCAGCGTGGTCCGTTGGGCCGCTGGAACATCGTCCCCTTCAGTGAGGACTGGCCAGCCAGTGGTCCTGCCGCTGCGATCCTTTGGACCAGCTTGTCGGTGACACAGGGGATGTGGGCAGCTCTCCAGTGGTGGACCGTTCCAGATCATTTGCAGGAGGGCATCCCGTTAAATCCGCCCGAGCGGCGGTCTCTCTTCGACCGATGCCTCTCTGATGGGTTGGGGTGCCCATCTGGGGAACACGACTCATGGCCTCTGGTCCCAGCGGAGTCGATGCCCATCAACCTGCTGGAGCTCGGCGGTCCGCCTAGCTCTCACCGCCTTTGCTCCGTTCCTCCGGGTCAAGTGGTCCGGTCAGGCGGACAATACCACGACCATGTACTATCTAAACCGCCAGGGGCGGGGCCAGCTCCATGCTTCTATGCAAGAAGCTCTCCGCATTTGGTCACTCGTCGCGCCTGGGCGGATCTCCTAGCCATTCATGTGGCGGGCCTCCAACACCCTGGCCGATGCCCTGGGCGGATGAGGGCTGCATCCACAGTGGTCTCTCCTGCAGGAGGTATCAGCATCTGTTCTCCCATTGGGGCACACCTCAGGTGGACCTGTTTGCCTCCAGGGAGAGCACGGCTGAGTCTGTTCCATGCCCCCCCCTCAGCAGGGCTCGCTGCAGGGGATGCCTTCTCGAGGCAGTGGACCCCGGGCCTCTTTCGCCTTTCCCCATTTCCCTTGATCCACAAGGTGCTTCTCAAGGCGAGGAGGGACAAGGCGAGGCGATTCTAGATAGCCCCAGACTGGCCTCGCCAGTTCTGGTACCAGATCTCCTCAGTCTCAGCTCCAGGACTCGCGGCAGCTTCCAGCTCGCCGGACCTGCTCTCAGTCAATCAGGGAAGGTGTTCCATCCGGACCTTCAATCCCTGCACCTGGCGGCCTGGTTCCTGCGGCTAGAGTTCCAGGCCTTGGGTCTTTCCGACGAGGTCCTCAATGTAGTTGAGGCGTCCCGTAAGAGTCGACCAGAAAATGCTATGCCTTCAAATGGAAAAGGTTTTCCATTTGGTGTCAGAAACAAGGGCTTGGACCCTTCCTCCTGTTCCTTGGCAAGCATCTTGGACTATTTATGGTCCCTTTCTAGTCAAGGGCTTAGGTCGGCGACCCTAAGGGTGCACCTGGCAGCCATCTCTGCTTACGGGGCGGGCGGGAAGCAGTCGATGGCGCAGGAGGAAGGTGGTCTGGTGCTTTTCAAAGGCCTTGATCACATTTCCCTCCAGTCACGGAACCCCCACCTCCGTGGGATCTACTGCTGGTACTGGCAAAGCTCATGGGCAAGCCATTCGGACCTATGCACAGGTGTGCTCTCTCTCCTATGTCGTGGAAGACCGCCTTCTTGGTGGCTATCACGTCAGCCAGAAGGATGGGAGAGCTCAGGCGCTTTCCATCGGTCTCCTTACCTGGTCTTCCACAGGGACAAGGTTGTCCTGCGCCCCCACCGAAATTCCTTCCGAAGGTGGTGTCGGAGTTTCACCTTAACCAGGTGTTGACTCTGCGGTGTTCTACCCCAATCACACCTCGGAGGCGAATATAGGCTCCATACTCTGGACCCTAGAGAGCTACGCTTATTATAAGGGCGCCGCGGCTGAAATCGGGGGAGAGGTTAGCCAGCTGTTTGTCACCTCGCTGAAGCCGCATCTGGCAGACCTGCAGCAAGCCGGACGATGTAAGCAGGTGGGTAACCTCCTGCATAGATCTCTGCTATAAGTTGGCGGGCATGGAGCCTCCCAGAGGATAAGGCTCATTCTACCCGCCATGCCTGCTAGCAGTTGGCTGCTTCGAGGGACGTCCCTATCAGAAATCTGCAGGGCTGCTACTGGAAGTCAGCAAACACCTTCATTACCCATTACCACATCGACCTTGAGTCACGCCGGGATGCTGGTTTTGGGGCCTCGGTTCTCAGTCTCTCTTTCCCAAGTAAGTATTGGGGTGTCGTCTTGCCTCCCTCCTCCCGGAGAACTGCTAGGAGTCTGCCAATGAGTGTGGATGAACAACATATCCATGTCCTAGAATACAGGTTACTCACCTGTAGGAGTTCTAGGGAATGGTATATGTTGTTCATCCTGACTCCGTTTCTCCGGCTTATTTACAACCTGAGCTTCCAGCGGGCCAGATCTAGGCGTCATGGCGGCCGAGTTATACCACCCGGGTGGGTGGGAGGAGCAAGCTTGAAGACCTTCCGGCAAGATTTAAAGCGGCAAGGATACCTGCCAATGAGTGTGGATGAACAACATATACCATTCCTAGAACTCCTGTTACAGGTGAGTAACCTGTATTTTCTGTATCCCTTCCCGCTGTTCGAGAGTGCTAATTAAATTACAGATGGAATGGACTGCGATGATCCTCATCGCCCTCGTTTGGCCTCGTCGGATTTGGTTTCCCTTACTACAACAGCTAGCAGTGGAACCTCCAGTACCTCTTCCCCTGTGCAACCAGCTTGCTCTCTCAGAACTGGGACACCGTGGTCCATCTGGACCTCAAGTCCCTGCACCGCTATGCCTGACTCCTGGGGACATAGCCATGGCCTGATTTGGGGTGTCATCCAAAGTGGCTGATGCCGTGGTGGTGGCCAGAAAGCCTTCCACCAGAGTCACTTATTCTGTGAAGTGGAAGTGATTCACGTTATGGGCTGCTTCTCACCAGCTGGACCCTTTCACATGTCTGTGAATAAGATCTTGGAGTACCAGCTGTCCCTTTCACACTCTGGTCTGGAGTACTTCCCTCTTAAGGAGCATGTTGGCCATCTCTGCTTTCCGTGTACCCATTGCTGGCCGTATGGTGGCACAATTCAGAGTGTCCCATATTTTTTTGAGAGGCATCCTTCACCTAAAGCCTCCTATCTGCAATCCTGTCCCTACATGGGACTTGCTGTTTGTCACCTATACTGAAGCTGCATCTTGCAGACCAACAGCAAACCAGACGATTGAAAAGGTGGATTATATCTTGCATCAAACTCTTTGGCATATGCAGATGATGCAGTCTTACTTTGAACATCTTTGTTAGGTTTACAAAGAATGCTGAACATGTTTTCACAACTGTTTATTTAAAAAGTTTTAACCAGGAAGTACATACTGAGCGGAGTAACACCTCATCTCCAGATGAGTCCTGAGGGGAGGGGGAGATAGCTATCAATGTAATAGGTAAATACAAATAAGTAATCAAGCAGAATCAAAAATGTTAGGCAAAATAGTGAGTGAAGCCAAACAAGAGAATAAAAACACTGTCAATATATACAGAAAGAAAACAAAAAACAGAACAGCAAGAGAGGGCAAGACTAGAGAAGCAGAGAAAGGAGGGAGGAGAGGTCAAAGGCAGTTGCAAGTAGGACGACAAAAGTCAGAGATAGAAGCATTCTAGTACATTCTTCCAAATAAATAGGAAAAGGACACAGATGGTTATTTTGGGTGCCTCTTCTTTTCAGAAATATAATTTAAATCTCAATCACTCACCTATTGAAACAGTAATTGCCTATGATTACCTGGGTGTACATTTTGCTATGAATACGAAATGGAACTCGCACATAAAATATCTTGAACAAAAGTTACAAACTTCAGTTAATGGAGTGAAACGCTTTATGCGAAACTATGGTGGTCTTTCAATTCTGGTCATCCATCTTTCAGATGAGACGTTAACCCGAGGTCCCATCTGCCTGGATTGGTGGTAGTTCAGGTAGATTTTGAAGATCTCATGGCACTTATCAAAAAGAGTAGGGGAATTTCCCTGGTGTCCTGGCCAAATTTCCCTCATTCACTAAAAATACCACCAACAGCTTAATCTGGTTCAAGGTCAGTTGGCATTCATCTGTATCCCCCTTCCATGGGTCATGCCTGAAAATATGCAGGATTTGTCTAGTGCACTTACCCGGTCAACAAAAACTAAATAAATAAAAAATTAAGGGTTTGCTAACTGTCATAAATGCAAAAATTACAAATGCAATATTATCTGCAGCAGAAGTATGGATCTTACAGATTATTCATCTCTTGAAATAATAATGAATAAATTATGTTATCTATTGAAAGTTCCAAATGGTATTCCTGCTTTATATTCTCAAATATGAACTGGGACAATGCTCTATTGAGAGTTCTGTTTTATCTAAGATAATATAGGATAAGATGAAAATTAATGCCTGAAAATCATTTACCTAAGCAATGTTTTTAAGAACAAATTTCAGATTCATTAACCCCCCCCCCCCAAATATATGGAATTCATGAAAAGTAGATTGTATCCATTTATATTGCTAGAACCCTGACGCCTCTGGGAAAACTTTGGACAACAATATTTAGACACAAGTCTGCTTGTATTTCTTATGTCTTGAACAGATTTCTCCTTTCCATTATTTTACTGAAGAAATTCCCACAAAGACAAGATCTTTTATTCCTCCAAATTCATATGTCTCTATAGCTTATTCCCTACTTGAAATCATAGTGCCCTTTTGTGACATCAGTCTGTTGCCATGGGAATAACTGTGATGTCACAGGCAGAGTATTGTGAGATCAGGTTGGGAAGGAGCAATAGGAACTGATGAATCCTCAAACTACTATCCTATTTTTGAAGCAAATAACCTCAGTAATAAGTAATGGGGATAAGAAATACTGAGCTGATGAGAAGTCTAAGCTGCTTTGTCTCTGAATATTATGTTTTTGAAAGTTTTTCTCTAGGCATCAGTGGTTCTTGAATTTTTTCCTCTGGTGAGAGCTGAGAAAAATACCTTAATTACACAGACTAATAACATGGACTAACAAAGTTAAAGAAACTGATTACATGTGTGTTGTTGGCACCATAATAAACTGGATTTTTTTTGGGTGGAGGGGTTTGTTTTGTTTTTGTTGTGTTAGGTTCTTCCTGTGCTATTTGTTTTAATTTGTTGGGTTTTGGGTGGGTTTAGTTTTACAAGTGGTCAAGTACAACCTGAGTGATTGTTGGAGTGTGTGAATCAAGTAAACATTAAGCCACGACGAAGGTGGCATCTAATGGGGAATTAATGCATGGTTGGGATCATTTTTGGCCTCGTGCTTACAACGGCCCAACCATGCATTAATTCCCCATTAGATGCCATATTCGGAGTGGTTTTCTGATAGTTAACTATATTAGAAATATAGTTATTATCCAAAAACTGCTATAGACACTGTTTTGTTTGGAGACAAATCTTTACTGTACTTTTGGAAACTTGAACAAATGCTTATTTATATACAGATGTTACAGAAAACAAATTTCATATATTGCAAGAGAAAGCCTTATTTAAACTAAAGTTTACTAAATTTGTAAATTTGCACAGCTGTTATTGTTATAACGTGCAGAGGAGGACTCTGGTATTGCGTTGGGGATTTACCTCTGGCACTGATTAGCATAATATCTGACCTTGTGTTCGGCTCTTCGCTGTCCGTTGCGTGTCACCTTGAGTTATCAAATTGTTGCACGTTTTCTTTTTATTCTTAGACTGTAGATAGCTGTATGCAGCTATTTATTTTACTGCGCTGTATGTTGTGCGTCGCAGTAATTGAAATTAGCGGTTCTGTGAACCATGAACAACTGAAAGTTTAAGGGATTAGGCATTTCCGCCTGGTACACATCTACATGCCCAATATACTCTGGAAGTATTTTTTGTTCTCCACTGTTGTTTTCCGTCGGGCGACTATATCACATAACGTTTTCTTTTCCAAACACTGCTTTTTTCCCTCCGTGGTTTCGGAAGGTGCTTCAGTTTCAACACGGCATTATTGCTTAAATAATGCCATGTTGAGCAGCTAACATGCGACTCATTTCAGCCAATAACTTTTCTGTTTTCTCTCCTTCATTTAGCCATGTTACAATTTAGTTTATCTGTGTTTGTTTCAGAATGTTTGTGTAGTGAGTGGGGTATACATTTTATTAGCATTATTAATTTGTTGGATCTGTGGGGGGGTTTAAATATGAGTTGGTGTGATTGGTACAGTACAAAACTTTCTTAGTGAGTGAGTTGGGTGTATTTGTTTGGGTGGGAGAGTTTTTTTGGAATTTAGTTGTTGGTGACTGGGTTTATTTCAAGTGGGGGTGGGGTGGGTGTTGGATATTTTTTTTTTTTTTTTTTAATTTAGTAGTTTAGCCATGAGTAGCACACTAAGCTGAAAGCTTTTTTACAGGAGCGACCTGGGAGCACAGGGAAGTTAAGTGACTTGCTCCAGGTCGCACAGTATGCAAGTGGAAGCTGTGGGATTCAAACCCAGGTCTGGTCTGCTGGATGTCACCAGATTTGCAGCTCAGAGCCTTAAATGTTTTATGCTTGCCTGGGGTGTAGCATGTGTAGAGACTTGAGAGCAGATATGCTCATCTATTCTGGTGATTACCTCAGAGAGTTCCATCCTTTTGGAGGAACCCTTAGTCCACCTTGCAGAGGTTCTCAGGTGCTGCAGGGGACTGAGGATCCTTTGAAGGTGGAGCAACGCCTGTAGTACAGATCCTGGGTATGATGGTGGTGGGGGGATTGGGATGATAAGATTCACAAGACACCTGGGGAGGATGTGGTATCTAGAGCGTGGTATGCCCTGTCTGGTTTCCCTCCCCAGGGCCCTGCTAAATGTAGTCAAGCTGGAAGTAGTCTGTCCAGCCAGCTCTACTCCTTTTGACTGTTCTTTGTAACATAAGGTCACTGAGGAATAAAACAGCAGTGATGGAGGGTTTCATCACAGATTCTTCAACTGACCTTGTTTTCATCACGGATACCTTGTTTGTGGGTGGTGATTCCAGACCTGTTCTGGGGGGGGATCAATCACTCCAGGTTATTCTGCGGTCCATTTCCTGAGGCGGAATCACAGACTGGGCAGGGTGGCTGTTTATTTTAAATCCGTTTCGAGACTCTCTGTACTCCCCATGGGAGCTTTCAGGTCTTTTGAATATGTGGCAGTTTGATGTGCTCAGGGTGTTAGGCAGGATCATTCTCATATACTGTCCTCCGGGGTATGGGAGTGACTTCTTACAGGAGTTGGTGGACTTAATGACTGAACAGGTATTGGATGCCCCCAGATTGTTAGTGCTGGTGGACTTTACCGTTTGGGTTGACGATGAATCCTCACATTTTGTACAACAATTCCTCTAGCTGATGTCTTCATTAGGACTAGCACAGGCAGTTGCCTCTGGAATACATCAATATGGCCATACATCAGACCTGATTTTCCCATTGGGACTTAACATTAGTGCGGTCAAGGCTGATCTGGTCAGTTAGATTGTCATGCGGTGATATTTTTTTGTGGAGCCCTCGTTTTAATACTACTTCTGTGAAGATAGTCCGGTGCTGCTCAAAACACATTTTGAAGCCTCACACACTCCAGGAGGTACTAGACATCTCTGGTATGATGCTTGCTTGTGCCCAGGTGGCTGAGAATGCCGTGGAACACTATAAGACAGTTCTCATAGCTGCCTTTGACTCCCTGGCACCTGACTGGTTTGTCCCTTGATGTCCCGGTGCAGTTCACCATGGTATTGTGCTGGGCCATGTCTGTTGAAGACTAAGGGATGAAAGTTTGGAGCGTTCTTGAAGAAGGTCATGATCCGAGGAGGACAGACTGGTGATGACTGTGGTGAGCATTAATGGGCAGTCAACATGAAAAAGACAGCATTCCTGCCAAGGTTGATTGCTGCAGGGAATAATCTGCTAGCTCTGCTCTTTTGCACCATAGATTGTTAAATCCTCTCTGCAATCCATTATAGCCTTTTCAACAGAGAAGTGTGAAGAGTTTGGTAAATATTTCTCTGACTAGGTGTCCTCATGGGGCTGGCTGTGGTCTACCTTTTGATAATGTAGATCTGCCTACCTGGTATGAGTTTTGGCCAGTTTTGGAGGATAAGGTTGAGGTGTTTCAAGTGATCTCTAATTTGCGTGCCACCTGTTACATAGAAGCAAACTTTGACGTCAGATAAGGACCATTTGGCCCACCCAGTCTGCCCATTTTCCTACCTATTGGATAAGCTGAAGATTCAAGTTTACCAACAGCCTACTTCCTCCTACCCCCCCCACTATAATTGCCTTATGTCTGTCCCATGCATTCTTGAATTCCCCCACTGTTTTTGACCCCACAACCTCCTCAGGAAGGCGGTTCCATGCATCCACCACTCTCTCCGTGAAAAAAATATTTCCTCACATCCGTGAGCCATCCCCCCTCTATCTTTGAATTGTGCTCCCTTGTTCTTGCACATCTTTTTCTGAAAGATGCTACCTTCCTGGACTTTGTCGATTCCCTTGAGGTACTTGAAGGTTTCTGTCATGTCCCTCCGTCCCTCCTTTCCTCAAGAGTATACATATTAAGCTCTCTTAGTCGCTCTTCATATGGTTTCTGATGCAGACCCTGCACCATTTTAGTTGCTCTCTTCTGGACCTCTCCATCCTGTCTATGTCCTTGCACAGATGGGGTCTCCAAAACTGCATGCAGTAGTCCAGATGGAGTCTCACCAGCTGTTTGTACAGAGGAATAACCACTTCCCGTTTTCTACTTGTGATACCTTTCCCTATGTATCCCAGTATCCCCCCAGCTCTCCTTACTGCCTTCTTGCATTGCTTGCCTACTTTAAGGTCATCTGATATGATTACCTCCAGGTCTTTTTCCAATTTTGTTAGTACCGCTCTGCTGGCATGGTGGAGGCCTTTAAAAGATTACTTAGAAGTTACCTATTTCAGCAGGCCTTCCCCAGCTAGTGAGTTTTTAGATTAGAAATAGCTTTGGATATTTTACTGTGTATTTTTTTCTGATGCCACCTGGTGGCGCTGAGGGTTGAGGCACTGAACACTACACTTCGCGCCATGCTGGCAAACTGGATTTGGGAACAGACTCGGCCATCGGGGGTCAGCAAGGGAAGGAGAGGATTGAGCGTCCGACAGACAGCTCTCCTCTCCTGGGATGGGTTGTGGGCTTTGCATCACTCCTTAGTGACCCTTGATGGAGATCGGTGGCACTACAAGGAAAGCGATGCTGTACAAGGAGTCAAGCGGCGGCGGACTGTGGTAGCATCGGGTCCCCCCGATTTGGGATTGAGCAGAGTGTCTCCCTTCTTGCTTTTAGTCTGTTGGGCAACAGCACCTATCCTGCTCTGTTCTTTAATTTCCCCCTGTAGAATGGCCACCTACAGTCTTCTTCCTTCTGTCCTTTACATTTCCTTTCCTCTCTCTCTCGCTCTCTCCCTCTCATTATTTTGTGGGTATCCCTGCTACCATCCTCCTTTTTAAAAAAAAAAAAAAAGTCAGGTTTGCACTGTATTTGTGGGACATGAAGCTATTAAGTTCTGTAGCTACTTTTTGGTTAAAAACACCTTTGCACGATGCTAGCTCCCGTTAGCGATCCTGCACGAACCTGAGCATGTTCGTAGCATCGCACGTTCGCAGCCACGCACAGCTGCCGTGCAAATGTTCTTAACTGAGTGAGAGTTTCCTTTAGGACAATATAGTCTGTGTTTGCCCAAATTCTTATGCCTGTTCCCTTTTCTTCTAGTTTGCCTCTTGTTAATATTAAGGAAGAGCTGAAGGAAAGAATTTCCCAGTCTTAAAAACTGCAGGAAAAAGCCAGGAGAATTAGTAATTGCAGCCCTAGCAACACTGCCATTCTCGTGTTTATTCTGCTTGCCTTCGCCTGTGAGTGTTTACCTCTGTGGACTGACAGGTTTAGGAGCTCAGGAAGAACTGCAATTTGTCCTGCAAGTTTTTGTTGTCCCTTGATAATGCTGCTAGGCTCTTGTCTACCTGGGTGTAGCTGTGGGGAAGCACTGTCCCAATAAGTAAAAACCACTTTAAAATTAGCTAAACAGAGAAAGCTTCTGTTACTGCTTCTACACAGTGTTTTGTTTTCTAAAACTGTTTAGAGTCCTGCTTTGTCCTTTGTGAGGTGACTGCCCTGTGAGTGTTTTAGTTGGTGTCAAGAAACACTCCCAGAATTTGCAGAGAAATACAGAAACATAGACTTTGACGGCAGTTAAGGACTGCTTGGCCCATCTAGTCTGCCCGTTTCCCTACCTACAGGATAGGCCGCAGATCCTAGTTAACCAACTAGAGGCCCCTCATAAACAGCATAGAAGCATAAATAATGGAGATTTAAAAGTTCTCAAGAGAGGTGAGCATAAAAGGCTCCCCTACAGTTTGGTAGCACATTTAATTCTTAAGTCGCTACAGTTCAAGTTTAAAAACACTATGCAAGCAGTCAAAAGTGCTGAATATGCATGCTAATAGTTTCGTGTCCAGCATTTTCCTTAGCACTATCTTTCTTCTGGTTCTCTAGCCTGTTTTCAAGTATTGTTGTAGTAAGGATTAAGCCTCGAGAAAGGATGGGTCTACTGTGGAATTAATCCATGGTTTTGGGGGGGTTGGGGTTGGACCTTGAGGCTGAAGGCTGAGTGGGTCCTACTAACCAATCATGGATTAATTCCACTGTAGACCCATCCTTTCGAGTGGCTTAATCCGCTTGTAACATGGCTAGCACTTTACTAAATTACTGTTTATGATTATTACACAACAATATTATCAATAACAGCTGTCAAAATGCAATTTTTCTGTTTCTCACTAGTCTCTCTATACACTTCAAAACGTGCACGTTGAACATTTGGCATCTATTCATATACTGATGTGCTTTTCTGTACCTATACCAGAACTGGGTAAAATATGCAGCCCAGAGATTCACATTGCTCGCTGTGCACACTTTTCTTTCTGTGTGTCTTTTTCTCTTCGCTTCAGGTCGCTTCTCTAACATTTTGCTCTTCCTTACTTCTGCACTCCGGGTATTTCTCCACATTTGCATGCTCTGATACACACCATGCTACAGCTAACCCATGTGGACACTTCTCCGGCACCTCATACTACGCGTCTTGACAGTACTGCACTACTTCTCTTCTGATGACTGCTCTACTAACACAGACTGCTCTGTCTGAGATTCCTTCTGGAGAGATTTTTTTTTCCTCACCCGCGCTTTTCCTATTGTTGTTTCCTACTCTGTCTCTACCAGTCTATGACTTGTCTTACATTGCTTACCACTAGAGGGCGACGGAAGACAGCATTTTCTTTGCTGCACTGTGTACACGGTGGTCGGTCCGCGCCAACGCTCATCATCACCACTAGCATGCTAACTGTGGTCTAATTATTTTTCCACGCACGCACTCGCTACCATGATCTACTATAGTATTAGACCATGGTTTCTGCTGTACCACATGGTGTGTTTGCACCTATCTGACTGCTTAATTTTGTTTTACTTTTTTAAGCCATGTTACAAGGTGTTTTAGTGAGTGTCTCATTCCTGGTGCACAAGGAACTGAGATAAATGCTTAAACACTAACCTGCTCTGTTGTCCTGGTTGCCTCTATAGGGCCAGCACCCCTTTTCTCTGCTGGTTAAATACAAAGGGGTCTGTCACTCTAGGGAGGTGGGTCGGATTACAGAACAGAAACAGATACATTTTTGGAATTATAGATCTTTTTAAGTACTTGGGGATCCCAAAGCAAGTCTGTTTTGATTTTGTATATAATAAAAATGTTTATTTGTGTTTTTAATTTAGTTTAGAAATATTTTGTTAGACAGAGGGCAGAGTTTCAGATATCATGTGATTTCTTCTGATAAAAAGGTGCTTCTCCTCAGCCTGAGAATGGATCAGTTCAGCCTTGGAGAGGGCTGAGGAAGCACAGAGGGTAAACCAAATCTGGGTCTTGACTGTGTTTATTCTTTTGATTTATTTGTTTTTATTTTCTAAGTTATGCTATGTACTTCTTATTTAATAAATCTGCACTTCTGAGTGAATTTTTGTACCATACTCCTGTGTCTGTGCTTTACTCTGAGAAGATGTCATTGCATGCCCGTGCTCCAAGGGGAACACAGCAGCAGAAAAACCCTGGGCCCGGGGATAGGAGATGGCAACCTCCAGTGCCCCGCTGCCAAATGCACAGTGCCGGGCTCGTCCTGCTGGCTCTACTGATCCCTTACCTTAGTTCTGGCACACTGGATTATAGATAGAGCACCAGGATTGGATGGTGGCCCCACTTCGGGGGGCTCAGAGCTGGGGGGTTCGTCAGACCAAGGTAGGTGGGGAGTGTCTACCCCCAATTTTCTGGTGGGTGGTAGAGCGGCAGATGGCGTGAAGAGTCTGCCTGAGAGAGTTCCTTAGGGTCTAGTGATAGTCTACAAAAAAAGTGTTTTTCTTAACTATGTTTTATTTTTGAGATTTTGGCTTACAATTTTAAATTATGCACAGTGCCCTAAGCCCTTGGGAATAGGCGGTTTATAAACAAAATTGCCTTGCCAATGGATCTTCACTTTATATTGTATGCGATTCATAGAACTTCACAATATAATTCTAGTAGAGCATCTTAGGTGCAGAGATACAGCAGCGGAGCAGGACATGGAAAAAAATTATACCTCTAAATTCCACATAGCATATAAGCATCTTAAAAGGGTTTTCCAGATAGAACCTCATTACTAAATAAGGATAAAAGAAATCTTTTCACACACTTTCATTTGGACATTTTTGACTCTAAACTCTATTAAAAAGATGAGGGTGAATTCCCCGGTTTATAATTGTGGTCAAGGTAATCTAGATGATCTTGAACATATTGTCAAGGTTTGACGAAGAAAGGAAACGCTATCTTGAAAGTTCCTTTATGAAGAATACTACCTCAAATAATGATGTGTTTCAAACCCCAGGAAATCTCACTGTATTCTAACAATTGCAGTATGGTCTAACCATAGGACTACCCCGGAGCCAAAATGGTTAATAGAACCTATGCTAGTGATGGAATGTTAGGCTCGAGCTCAGTTTTCAAATCGCGGTCCCTGGTTATACTTCCTGCAACAGTCACATCCTTTACTCCGCTTGCCTCAGTAAGACGTCTCCGGAGAGCTCTCCTTCACTTCATCTGAAGAAGTTATTTTTCTCTGTTAAATTTTAGTCAGTTTTATTTTCCTTTATCTTTGAAGCACTGTCCTTGGTTCACAGGTAGAATTAGTTAGTGTTAGTTTGGTAAGTGTTATCGGCCCCTCTCCGGTTTTTCCATAACCAGAAAGGAACCGATACTTTGGTTTGAATTTATTTATTTTAATTTTGGTAACGTCCGGTAAGGCGGTTTAGTTATTTTAAACTTTCTGATAAAATTTACTGAGGTAATTCTTGGTTCACTTCGGTTCTAACCAACCGATAAATGTCACAACCTAAGAAACAAACAGGTCCCACAGGGTTTCCAGCATTGTAGAGAGTGTGGGGGAACCGTTCACTAAAGCAGAGCCTCATTTAATTTGTGTTATTTGTTTGGGGTTTGACCACCTCAAGGAGGACTGTGGAATTTGTAAAAAAAAAAATTTCCCTCAATCGATGCTTGATAGGCAACTTAAACGACTGCAGGAGAAAATGTCTGAGAAAACCGCTGAACCGGTAGCAGACACTCATAAGAAACTGGGGGACCAGCCCTCTGACAAGAGTGACTCCTCATCTGCTAAAAAGAGATCTGCCGAACTGGCCGCTAACCCAGCGCATTCAGCGCATGCAGCGGAATATTATGAAGAGGATGATGATGAGGAAGAAGAGGACTATGGGGAGCCCATTGAACCGGATATCTCCCCAGATCCTTACAGACCTGACTCCCCTGGTAAGGGAACTGAGTATTATATATCTCATTTTCAGTTCATTAGGCAGGTGGCTCTGTCTTTGGACCTTCCCACTCAAGAATCCACTGATGAGGAAGAACAAGATTACAAAGAGATGGTTGTGCCAACCTCTAAAAGGGTTTTGCTGCCCATCCATAAATCCCCAAAGAAGCAAGTCCTGAAAGTATTGCATACCCCCACTTCCATTCCACCCCTGGAAAGAAAAGTGGATAAGCAGTACTGTGTGGCTAAGGGTGGAGCAGAGTTCTTGTTTGGGCACCCTAGCCATGAAGGAGTGCTGCAGGCTGCAGCCTGTGATAAGGCTGGCATTCCTTTAGCTGTACATCCTCCTGACAGATACTCCAGGAGGATAGATTCCATTGCCAAAAAAACAGTACCTGGGGTCTTCTCTTGCAGTAAGGCAGGCATCTTATTTGGCCTATGTTGCAAGGTATCAGAGGACTTTGTGGAACACTGTGATGGAAATCACAAAGTTAATGCTAGCCCCCATGGCAGCGGATTTGGAGGAAGCTGCAGAAAGGGGCATAGACGCATCTAAAGTGCAATTTCGTATGGCAGTAGACAGTAATGATACCGCTGCCAGACAAATGGCCTCTTCTATAACTGTAAGAAGGTTTGCCTTGCTCAGGACAACTAACCTGACTCAGGACACCCAGTCCAAAGCAGTGGACTTCCCCCTGGGAGCCTCTGTCTCTGTTTGGTGAGCAGACAGAGGCTTACATGAAGAAAATGGATGAGTACAAAACAGCCCATCAAAGTGCTGCTGCTAGAGAGAAGCCATCTACATCCCATAAGCAGCAAGCCAGGGGTCCCAGAGGCAGGCCTTATAGGCCATTCTTTCAGCCCCAAGCTTACTCCCAGTATCAGCAACAGAGGGGCTGCTTTAGAGGCAGGGGCAGAAGGGGTGGCAACCCGGATAGCCCCTAGCACTCAGCCAGCTTCCCAACGTAAGCAGACACCCTGAGAGGTCTTGGGTTGCCTCCCCGGTACCAGTAGGAGGCAGGTTGTGCCACTACCTCCAGGAATGAAAATCCATTACTACAGACAAGTGGGTCCTGGAGGTAGTAGACCAAGGTCTAGCCCTCAGTTTCAAATTAAAACCAAGGCTGAGGGCGAAGGTTTTTCGACCTTCCTCCCCAGCAGAGAGACTGTTGCTAGAGAAGGAAGTATTAAATCTCCTATCCCTAGGGGCAATAGAGCCAGTTCCCCTGCAGCAGAGGAGGAAAGGCCTCTATTCAAGGTACTTCCTCACTATCAAGAAAACAGGAGAGTGGCGACACATATTGGATCTGATATCTGAACAAGCATTTACAGAAACCAAAATTAAAAATTGTCACTTTGTCTACCATTCTGCCCATTTTAAAGCAAGGGCATTGGTTTGCATCCCTAGACCTCAAGGATGCATACTTCCACATCCCAGTGAGGCAGTCGCACAGAAAATGTCTCCGGTTCAAACTGCCCTCAGGCCATTACCAGTTCAAGGCAGTGCCTTTCTGTCTCACTTCTGCTCCAAGGGTGTTCACAAAATGTCTGGCTGTATTTGTGGCAGACCTAAATAGACAAGGAGTGGCAGTATTCCCTTACCTAGACAACTGATTAGTCGTAGGGCAAACTCCTCAACAGGTCAAGCAGTCTCTGGCACTCACACAGGATCTGCTGCAGTCCCTGGGATTATCAAATCAGAAAGTCAGTGCTGCAACCAGTGCAGCTCCTAGAATTCATAGGGGCTCAACTGGATTCAGTGAAAGGAAAAGCTTTTCTTTCGCAGGAAAGGGCAAGCAACTTTGTACAATTGGCAAGCTCTTTCAAACCTTGCAGCCTCAGGCCTGCCAGGCACTTCCTGCAGTTGTTGGGCCACATGGCAGCATCAACAACTACAGTGCTAGAAGCAAGGTTTCAGATGAGTTGTTCAGTATCATCTAAGACAATACTGGCTCCAAAACAAAGATTCACTGTCAGAGCTGGTCCTGGTAACCCAAACTTTCGTGCAAGCTCTGCAGTGGTGGCTAGAAGAAGAGAACCTCAGGCAGGGAGTTCCCTTCCTACAAGTACAACCCTCCAGGGTGCTTACCACGGATGCATCCCTCCTAGGGTAGGGAGCACACCTAGAGGAGAATACTGTCCACGGTTCGTGGTCCAAGCCAGAGTCCCTGCATCACATCAGTCTGCTGGAACTCAGGGCAGTCTTGTTAGCTTTGCAGGCATTTGCCAGCATGCTTCAGGGGAATGTGGTACAGGTCAGAACAGACAACACAACCACAATGTACTATATCAACAAACAAGGAGGCACAAGGTCCACTTCTCTATGCACAGAGGCCATGAAGATATGGACCATGGCTTATTCACGAAATATCCAGTTGTCAGTTGTTAATCTGCCAGGCAAAGACAATGTCTTGGCAGATGCACTGAGCAGATTACATCAGAGCCACCGTGAATGATCCTTGAACAGTCAGGTACTAGAAGTGGTATTCAAAAGGTGGGGGACTCAAGAGATAGACCTCTTCGCCTCACCAGCTTCCGAGATATTGTTGCGGCCACCAGTGACCGGTTCAGTGCCACTGTATGCACTAGTTCTGTACTGGACAGGGAAGATTCTGTATGCCTTCCCTCCGTTTCGCTTGTTACTAAGGGTTCTGATCAAGCTCAGATCCAGACTGCCACAATGATTCTGATTGCTCCAGATTGGGCCAGGCAACCTTGATACTCCATGGCACTGGATCCAGCTGGTCAGCCTCCCCAGGAGTCACAACCTATTGACTTCATCCCAGGGCAGGATCCTGTATCCAAACCTGCAGTCCTTCAGGCTCAAGGCCTGGCTCTTGACCTAGAGTACGCCAATTTGCATCTTTCATAAAGTGTCATGGCGGTCCTCAGGGTTTCTAGAAAACCTTCTACCAGAAAGATTTATTCTTCCAAGTGGAAAAGATTTTCTATTTGGTGTCAGAACAAAAACCTGAACCATAATCGGGCAGGATTGCCTGTGGTTTTGGATTACCTTACCCACCTTCACTCTCTGTGCTTAATGCTATCCACATTGAAGGTGCATTTGGCTGCAGTTTCTGCTTACTTGTCAGCAGGTAAGACATCTTCCCCTGGCATCTGACTCTGTGTTCAGGAGCTTCTTTAAGGGGACTGCAGTTGCACCCACCTCACAGAATTCCTACTCCAGTGTGGGATCTTAATATTACATAGCACAGCTTATGCAACCACGCTTTGAACCCTTGGCAACAGCTGATCTCAAGTACGTGACTTGGAAGACTGTGTTCCTGGTTGCCATTACCTCTGCCAGGAGGATAAGTGAACTCCAGGCTCTGTCCATGGATCCTGATTATGTGGCATTCCATAGGGACAAAGTGGTCCTTAGTACAAATAAGTTCTTTCCAAAGGTGGTCAGATTTTCACATTAATCAATCCATCACACTTCCAGTCTTGTTTACTGACCATTCTACTTCAGGTAAACGTAGACTGCATAGCTTGGATGTTGAAAGAGCTATCAGCTACTACTTGGAACATACAAAAAGTCATAGAGTGGAAAAAACCCAACTCTCTTTGACTTATGGGGAAGTGGGAAAAGGCAAACCTGCTACTAAGAGATCCATAGCAAGATGGATTGTGGCATGTATCCAATTCTGTTATGGCAGAATGGGCAAACAGCCCCCATTCTACAAGGGGGACACCTGCATCTGTAGCAGCTTCACAAGATAGTCCTGTATTGGAAATCTGTAAAGCAGCTGCCTGGAAAACGGTCCACACATTCACTAAGCATTATTGTTTGGATACCCAGGCTAGGAGTGATGCTAGGTTTGGCACAGCCATTTTGCAGAGCTTGTTTCCTATATAGGTCCTTTGCCTGCCTCCAAAGGCACTGCTTGGGTAGTCTGCAGTTGTCAGAATACAGTAAGATTTCTTGGGGTTTAAAGAAAACATTACTTACCATAGTAATCTTGTTTCTTCTACAGGAATTTTACTATATTCTGAGCTCCCACCCTTCCTTCCCTGCTAGGACCTACTGGGCACTGCACACTGCCTGTTACTCATGTTGGAAACCTGTGGGTACCTATTAGTTTCTTGGGCATCTGTTGACTTGAGTCTTAGTAATGCCCTTTGTTATTTGAAGGTGTTTTCCTACCCTAGTCAGGGTATTGTGATTAGTTAAGTTAGCTTAGTATTTTTAGCTTCTGCAGGCTTCATAAGAATCTGACGGTTGCAGGAAGTGCAACCAGGGACAGTGATTTGAAAACAGAGCTCGAACCTAACCTTCCATCGTTAGCATAGGTTCTATTAACCATTTCGGCTCCGGGGCAGTCCTATGGTGAGACCATACTGCAGTTGTCAGAATACAGTCAGATTTCCTCAGAAGAAACAAGATTGCTATGGTAAGTAATGTTTTCTTTTCCGTTTAGGAGCATGACATTGTATGTTCCAGTACACTGGTTAGGGAGTGTAGGTAATCAGACCCGAACCCTAGTGTCTTGTTTACATTTCAGACTAGTATAGTTTGAAATTATCTAAAGAAAAAAACAGTAACTTGCATCCAGCTGCTAATACTGCTTGGATGCACATTGTTTTGGAATTCTGCATAGAGTTGGGGTTTAATAGTTCAGTTACCTTGTCTTGGGTATAAGGTCCATTTTATTATCTTTCTGTTAGAGTACCATATTTTCATCTGCCTCAATTCTGTTTTTGCTTTCTATGTAAGTAATAATACCCAACAGGGTAGGCGTTATTGGGATATAATGGACTGCCCGGGGCATAATGAGGCCCAACGCCGCAGGTGAAGGGCCTTGTAGCCTCTGGAGGGTGCGTTATATCCCATCACGCCCACCTTGAAGGGTATTATTACACTTAGAAAATGGGCTATAGGTGTAATTGTTTGAAAAAAATAAAATAAAGAATTACATATAAAAAATAAATAGAAAATAATAAAAAGGTAAATTTTATACTAAAATAATCCCTGTGCTGCTGGAATCACCACAGGAGGGCGCTGCCATGTTTTTGTGTCCGTTGAGCTTGTGCACTTGCCTTGTTTCTTTATGAACTGGCTCAGAGACACGAGAGCTTTTTGAGGTTGTTTCCGTTTCTGTCTCGTTTTTCGGTCAGTCAGACACGCACAGAATTAGAAAGAAAGATTGTCAGAACGGGGGAAATGTTGCTTGGTGTCACTATCCATATTGCAAGAGAGGTAGTTTTTTTTTCCCTGTGCTGTGATATGTGGTGCCGTGTGACTTTGCTAATCAGGAGGCCAGTTTTCATTTACCCATTTTCTAAATCATAATCAACTTCTAAAGCAAGAACTGTCCTCACGGGTAAATGATCACTGTGCCAACATGACAATATTTCAAACTGTTTCACAAAATGAAAGATGATACCCAGGATACATTTGTCAGTTATACTCCCACCATGCAAGGAAGGGAAAGTAATAATACCTTCTCAGTCTCCAGAAAATCTGCCATTTAAAATGCACAAATTAATTTTTAAGGATTCTAACAATATCTTCCCTTGAGGATGTATTGTCTTATCCTTGGAGTTGCATATAAGAAGCCGGCCCAGTGGTGCTGAGGCTCTGGACACCTTTCCTTGTCCCATGCTGGTGACCAGTGTTCGCGAACAAGCACAGGCCGCCGGGGGTCAGCAGGGAGAAGGATCAAGCGTCCGATGGACTGCTGCTCCTTCTTGGGGGGTTGCCAGTGGTACAGCAGTTGACTGGCCCCTAAGCGGAGGCTGGGGACAGTGCACCGACTACTGAAAGGAGGAGATTGGGCAGGCGCTGGAGGGAGCACTTAGAGATGCGTGCATGCTCTTTCCGCGAGGCGTCATTACACGCCTCATCTCCCGGGGAGAAAACCAGGCAATGAATGCCATGCGAATGATGGAGGGTGCCACATGAGCTCCACTCATGGCTATACCCCCTGGCCACACTGGGTCCGGTGGGGGTTGGAACCCCACCCGGCCCGCATGAGGAGGTAAGCCCTGGGGGTGGGCTCAACGCGGATGGTGGATGTCGAGATGGCTGGGGGCTCTTCGGAGGAAAGAAGCGAAAGGCATCGAGGAGCAGAAAGGCATAGTTTAAAAAAAAAAAAAAAAAAAAAAGTTGCATGTTAGGGAGTTGAAATGTATCAGACTTCTCTCCGTAGTGCTAATAACCATTTCCTTGTCATTCATTTGCAGTAGTTTTAACAAACTGAATAAAATCATGACTCAGCATGTCTTAATTTTACTAATATACATGTTGAATCTATGGCTTTTACCTTTTTTTTGTTATATTATTACTGCCAAATGTCAGTGAAGTTTCAAGGGCTCTTGTGCCGAATGGCATTACAGTAGTGTAGTGTTGTCCTTTACCTAGTGGCTGTGGCATTGCTCCTTTTTTTCATATCCAAATGTTTATCCTCTTAGCCAAGAAGTCTTTATGTTGTAACAGGCTGTTCTGTTCCACATAATTCCAGTAAAGGTACTACTGACCCTCACCCCCACCTGTGCTTGTTGTACATGTTAAGGGGTTGGTAGTATTATGTGTATATACCTCCCTTGACATGTACAGTTGCCTGAAAAGTATACAACTATCATCTCAAGACCACCGCATCACCCAGTCGCATTATAATCCTGTCTGTAGCACTGCAGCCCCTTCCCTACTTCGTGTCTTTAAAACATTTTGTGGGTGGCGCTGCAGCGGGCAGTCAGCACCTGAAGCCACATCAAGCAGTGTGATCATATGCTGACGTAAGTTACATTTGTAATTAATGCCTGTCAGAAATAGGGATTTCACGATATGACGATATATCACGATAATTGCCACTGATAACTTATCGTTGTAAAAAACATTATCGCGGGTTATCGTGCAGCACAATATACCGCGATATACAGTGGTAAAGCACCTCAGCTTGCTTTACCAGCAGCACATCCCTTTCCAGTTGCAACCATGATTACTGATTCCCCACCATCCTTCTATCAGATTTTTAGTATTTTTCCTTAAAATAAGAAATGCAGTGCTGGCCATGTGGCGTGGGGTTTTGGGGCCTGAGTTCCTCACCTGTCATTATGCTGGTAAACCAGGTTCAGGGATAGACCTGTGTCACTCTAGTGCGGACTGCATGAAGGAGGACTGAGCATCCACTGACTGCTCTCCTTTTTCATTCAGATGTTTTTTTATCCCTCTGGGGGCTCCTGGCTGGAGCTGCAGCCTCCCCTCATGAGGAGATTCACCCCTCCGGCTCCCGATGTCCCTGTATTACCGGCCCTGGCCAGTCCCTCACAGATTACCCCCACCATGGGGCCAGGAGAGAGGGGACTGGTACTCCCTCCCCACTAGAGACCCAATCCAGATCACCGGAGCTGACCGCCACGGAGACTGGGAGCCATCATTGAGTCTGCCAGGGCTCCATTTTTCCTGTTTTCTCCTGTATCCTCTCCCCCAGATGTCATGACATAGGCGTGTGCCTTCTGACCCATACTGCCCTCCAGCCATCGCCAAAAGGCAGTCAACGAGCTGGATGACATGTCCTCTATCCTCTGAGAGAGGAACGCAGTCCTCTGGATGCTCAATCCTCTCTTGTCTCTGCCGACCCCCAGTGACCCGAGCTCATTCCTGAACCTGGGTCACTGGTGTGACGTTCAGCGCCTCGACCCTTGGCTCCACCAGGCCGGCAATGGCTCTTTCTGTGAGGAGAGGGGACAGAGTAAGCCGCTGCTTGATCGCAGTCTAGGGGAGGCTGAATGATGCAGCAATAACAGCCTTTTGACTGGGTTCAGGGGCCGAGCACATACATCACATACTCGCACCATCACACGTTTGCCAGCCTGCGGGATAGGAAAAGAAATGGGGTGGGGGGGGAGATATATGTGCACCAGTCAACTCAGTACATAAGGACTGCTTGGCCCAACTAGTCTGCCCATTTTCCCTATCTAATATGATATTGCAGATCCTACTTGAGCTCCGTCTTTACCCTCCCTTTCCTAACCAATAAGGTTCTCTTATGCCTGTCCCATGACTTCTTTAATCCTGTCACAGTTTTTGCCCCAGCTGCCTCCACTGGGAGGCTTTTCCAGGTATTCACCACTCTTTCTGTGAAGAAGTACTTCTTCACATTTCCCCTGAATCTACCCCCCCCAAAACATCGCAGCAAGACCCCTTTTTCTTGAGCACCTTTTTTTCTGAAAAATGCTTCCCTCGTATACCCTATTTATATCCGTGAGGCATTTGGAAGTATCTGTCATATCCCCACCCCCTTCTCCAGGGTGTACATATTAAGGTTCTTTAGCCTCCTCTCGTAGGGCTTTATATTTTTTTTTTTTTGGGGCTCCCCCCAACCACACTGGTCAGTCTCTCCTTCGGGCCCTGTCATGGACCAGATTCCTACCCCGGTAGTCCCCCTACCTCCCCATATCACAGTCAGCCGCAGAGTACCCCGATGTATCCCTTCATCGGGTGGGTCCCCTATCTTCACAAGAATGGTTCTCTTTCTGGTCCTGGGTGCTGCTGAGATGGCGAGGAGGGCTCTGGCACCGCATGAGATCTGGGGGGTGGGGACCGCCACCTAATGGACCAACACACATTTTTCTCTTTTTCTCCCGCAGGTGCATGACGTCCATGATGCAATGCCAGCGTCAGTCATGCTCCTTGGCTAGTGGCACCAGGTGTGCTGCTGTACCCCTGGCATCCACATGGGGTCATTAGGCACCGGTCCTCTACCTCACCCTCCCAAGAGAAGACAAGCTGTCAGTAGATGCTCCAGCCTTCTCTCCCTGGCCAGCTCTCTGATGCCCAAGTCCATTCCCGAACCTGAGTCGATGGCGTAGCAGCAGTAAATCTTTCCACTGTGCCAGCAGGCCGTGATGGGGCTTTTGATGCAGGCCCTGCATCATATTAGTTCCCCTCCTCTTGACTGCCTCTACTGTATGTCCTTCTGCAGATGTGGTCTCCAGAACTGGACAGAATATTCTAGGTGAGCTCTCACCAGTGATTTATACTGTGGTATCACCACCTCACTCTTTCTGCTGTTGATACACCTCCGTATGCACTCTAGCATCCCACTAGCTCTCCGCACTGCCTTGTCACACTGTTTGGCCACCTTTAGGTTGTCATGTACTGTACGAGTACCCCAGGTCTCTCATATTCTTGGTGGTCATCAGTACCACTATCCCGCACCCCAATCTTGTATTCCGCCCTGGGTTTCTGTGCCCCAAGTGAATGGTTTTGTACTTCTTAGAGCAGAATCTAGTTGCCACACTTCTGACCACTCCTGAAGCTTTCTTCAATCTGTTTTTTTTCACACACACCAGATTGTCTACCCTACTACAGATCTTTGTGTTATCTGCAAAAAGTCATACCTTCCCTTCTAGCCCCTCTGAAATGTTGACAATAAAAAAACATGTGAAAACAGAGGACCCAGTCCCTTGTTGCACCCTGCTGGTCTTCTTCGGAGTGAACTCCATTTACCTGTCGTCTATCCCCCAACCAATTTCTTACCCAGTTTACAGCCTTTGGACCTACTCCCAGGCTACCCAGCTTGTTTGAGTCTCCTATGTGGAATGGTGTTGGAGGCCTTACTGAAATCTAGGCAGGCTACATCCAAGGCTCAACCCTGATCAAAAGTAATAAGGCTCATGTTACTTGAACACTGACTCTGATTTGTGCTACGTCGGGTTAAAATCGTAAAAGTAAGTTTTAAAATGCCACACCGTAGACTTGCATTGAGCATGCTCATCCCCGCACTAGACAAAAAAATGACCTCACAAAGCAAGGGAAGCAGAGGGATGGCATTGCGGCTCAGGAAGTGGAAGGGATTGAGTGTTACTTCGTGATAACAATCCCTTACCTTCCTTAGGGGCTAAGGAGAAACATTTCCAAATAATATGGAGAAACTCCCAGGCAGGTAAGGAAGTCTCCTGATGATTTTGCAGGCAAGGAGAAAAATCTGGGAAAGGCGCTCTTTAAATAATCAAGTAAAAATATTTGCTCATTCACATTTTAAAATGCACTGTACTCTGTATAACACATGTATTAACTGTGTATTTGAATTTTAATGTAAAAAATGCAAGTAATTTTATAGAAACGGACTCTGACAGCAGGTAAGGACCGCTTGGCTCACCCAGTCAGCCCATTTCCCTACCTATTAGATAAGCTGCAGATCCATCCTAGTTAACCAACAGCTTACTTCTTCCTACCCCCACCATTATTGCCTTATGTCTGTCCTACGCATTCTTGAATTCCACCACTGTTTTTGACCCCACATCCTCCTCAGGAAGACTGCTACATGCTTCCACCACCCTCTCCATATAAAGTTTAGAGATTTTATTGTGAAAAAATAAATTTTTTTTAAATATTTTACTCTCTGCATTATTTTACAACAGACTTCAAAATGATGTACATAAATGCATAGCATTGCTTAAAAAAAGTCAAATACGTGAATTATGCAAAAAAAAAATAGAATTTAAATAGTTTTGCTAACATTGTTGCACAAGTGGCAAAATTATTGCGATAAGGTTATCACGATAATTTCATCACGGTTATCATATCGTCAAAATGTTATTATCGTGGCACCCCTAGTCAGAAATGTTTTTAATTGTGGCTAGTTGAGTTCCTGAGGCAGGCAGATCCTTGCCATAAGCTGCCTGCCACAAAGAATGAATTGTTTTGGTAGCTCTTTAAAAAGAAATCTGAATTCTTACATGTGAAGCTGCATGTCTGTGAAAGTACACACATAAGGGCAGAACTGCTCTTTAAACTAGTGTTCCAGAGAACATTTCTAAGATGACCATTATTTAGATGAGCAACATTTAAGCATTGAGATGTAACCAGGAGTAGTATTACCATCTGTTACTCTTAACTTTAGGGGGTCATGCCGTGGTATGACTTGGTTTAACATGGTTATCTAAACCATTGAGTGTTGTAATACAGTTCTATTCTTGAGTGACATTCTTTCTGTAATTGAATGCAGTTTATTAAACATTTTAAAAGTGATGTTTTAACAGGGTTACATTAATGTATTAATTTTGCTTAAATTGTTGTCTTTATTCTTAAAATTGTAATGTTCTTGTAAGGTAAAATTTATTTATATAAGGCACCCTTCCTGAGCTCAGGGTGCCTTTACAAAATTTCAACATAATATTAAAATCCATAATAATTAAAACACCTTATACCTTGTGTACATGACGAAGGGGTTTCCAACAGTTAATGGAACCCTGTTAGTATTCTCTCTGACAATAAGAATGCTCCGTTTCAAACCATTGATTTTGTAATCTATTTAAAACACACACACACACACACACACACACACACACACACACACACACACACCTGCAGTAGTTGGTGCACTCCTCTCAGTGTCAGCAGTTCAGGTTCTGTAATGTGTTTCGGCCATCGGGGGTCTGACAGGCGAGGAAGATTGAGCCTCCCAGAGGACACTTTCTTCCTCTGGCGTGGGAGGACTGATGATGCCACTACTGCCACCGGTGTAAGTACAGGTTTTGGTACAGCCGCAGCACAAGTTGGAGGTGTGCGTCTGCCAGGCTCATGAGAAAGTTGCTCAGCATGTGTCCACTTGGGCCACCTGGCACACCTATGTCCCTGGTTCTGGGTGAGGAAAAACAAACCAAAAAAATCATCTAGCAGAATGAGCCCTGGTGCACTACAGCCCATACCCTGGCCACTACCCTTTGCACTGGAATCTGGGACACCTTGCCGCCTCCCTGAGGAGGAGTCAGGAGGTTGTATATGGCTTGGCTGGAACTCGTAACAGGGGGTGCAGGCCTGAGGTATTGGAATCCATGACCACCAGGTGAGAGCTGAGGACATTAGGATGTGGTGGTTGGATTGGCCAAGTGGTTCAACTGGAAATGTATAGGTAGTCTCTCAAATCTTGAAATGTTAAGGTAGTGGAGCTGTCATATTTAGGTGGTGGAATGCTCCTATAGTATTCAGTTGAGGAAGATGTCAGATTACAGGTACTGTGATGCAGTTTAGCTAGATGTAGTTCAGCTTAGTTTTTACCAGTGTTTGGGTGCTAACTCTGGGGATGGTGGCAGAGGCAGGACAAAGGATGGCTTAATAAATTAAAATGAAACAAAAGCAAAATTTTTATTTTGCAGGACATAGTTGAAAACAAAATAAACCTGAAGCAACAGTTAAACGCAAAGAAACTTTATTTGAATATTTGTAAACGTAAAATAAATTGCACAATTTGACCAGAATATAAACTGTTTTGTTACACCTTCTACCACCCCAAAACCTTAATCACTCTGACCCCAAATAAGAACTTACAGTATATGCAAGTATTGGATATAGGCATCCAAACCGTCACATAGTCCTGTCTTATTCTCCCTATTTATTAATGACCTCCCCTCAGCTTGCTTGTACGCACAAATCCATATGTATGCGGATGACACGATTATCTATTCTATGGGACCATCAACCCTTGATGTGGAGGCTCCCCTCCAAAGTGATTTCAGCAGCATGATGAATTGGTTCCAGGCTAACAACTTGCGGATACATACAAAGTAAACTATCTCAGTGACCTTTGGGACAAGACAAACTCGACTATCTTGTCCCTGCCTGTCTTCTCCACCCCTGACAGTCTCCCCGTAAATGTATCTGCATACAAATACCTTAGTGTATGGCTAGACAACAAACTTGACTACTCAGTCCATACTGACGCAATGCATGCCAAGCTCTGCCCTAAACTAGGTGTTACGTACCGCAATAAGGACTGCCCTTCCCTAGCATCGTGAATTGATCACTAAAGCCATTCTCCCCATGCTAGATTATGCAGGCATTGTCTACAGCTCCTCCCCAGTCTCTTTCCTTACCAGACTCGACACCCTCCTAAACTTTTTGCCACTGACTCCCCACTCCGCGTCACCACTGCTCCCTCTACTTGTCACTTTCCCACCGCCGTTGGACACACTCCTTAGCTTTTATTGCCAAATACTGATTCTGTTTACTACCTTCCTATCTCTCCTCACTTCTGTCCCCAGCCAGCTACTTCCCCTACCCACTCCGCTCCAGGGTGTACCGTTCTTTTTCTCTTTCTTGCCCCCACTCCTCGGCAGGTCAGTTTGCCTTCTTCGACTGACTACCCTCTCTTTGGAACCAACCCTCTCCTTCTTTCCAGCTAGTCTCCTTGTTCCCAGCATTCAAGCATCTGTTCCAAAATTAACTGACTGCCTCATGACACTGCCCACATAGCCCCTCACCGCTTTAGCTCTAGCTAATCAGGCGCTTTGTCCATCTTCTTTCTGCCCTTGCCTCATATCGGTTTGTATTTTGCTCTGTTTAATCTATGAACTGCACTCCTGAATTTTTTACTCTAACATACTAACATACTAAAATGCCCACAGAATAGGCCTAACGGTCTTTTGTGTCTGCTTGTTTGGTCAGCCCCCACCCTGGGAGCTGACCTTGCTGCCCCCCTCGCCTTCTCTGGCTTCTCCCTTCCCAGTTCCGGATGTTCTCGCTGCACTGGATTTTGCTTCCAGAACCCTTCCCCTGTACCTGTCCCACCCCCTCTTGAATCCCTCCACCAGCCCCCTGGGCAGCGCATTCCATGGCTCCACCACCCTCTCAGTGAAGTAGCACCTCCTCCTTTCTCCCCTGAATCTTCCCTCCTCCAGTTTCCACCCACCTGACTGTAGTTTAGCTTTTTACTATTATGTAAGATCCCCTTGTTTTTGCACTCTTGTACTTATGAACTGCCTGCACTCCACATTTTGTACTCTGACCGTATTATATGTTCGTTTATTATGTAAAATTCATTTTGTATACTGTTTCCCTCTCCCCTGGTCACACTTGTAAATGAACCCTGGCTCAGTGTGCTTCTCCTGGTTACCAAACATTTAAATAAATATGCTGTAGTCGTGCATATAAAAATTCCTTCCCTATCCCACCCTTGTATAACCTGTGCCGCAGTCTCCCCCAGCTCACCCCTGTATTTTAACTTTGAAATGAATAAATTATAAGTCATTGTTTAAGTAGGCAATAACCCACAACAGGGCATGTGGTTAGTGGGGATTAATCAGCACCCTGGGTGCATTGTGAGGCAAGGGGCCACAGACCGAGTGCCCTCACAGCACCCGGGGTGTTGATTAATCTCCAGTAGCCACACACCCTGGAGTGGGTTATTGCGCTTATAACATGTGGTGTATGAGTAAACAAAAATAATTCACAGAACGTAGTTTTATACCACTAAAAATACAGCAAATGTGCATGTATCCTGCCGAGATGAAAAATAGTCCCCAAGAACTACAGAAACTGGACGGGAGCCTGCACCACTAAACAGCACACAGAAGACTGTTGCTGCCACTTTCTGTCTACCCTCAAAGTGCTAGAAAAACATGCTGTCTCCCCACTGCTTCCTATGTACCATTGAGACTCTTTCTCGTCTGGCCACACAACAGAAGGTGCGATCTGCTGCTGTCTTGCTCCCCGTGTCAGAGGACTACAGTTGTCAGGGGAAGGGGGTGTCCACCGCTGTACGAGGAGAGAGAGAGAGAGACAGCTGTTCAGCTAGGCATGGTCTCGGACAGCTGAGCGACTCTGCAATGTGTTCTGAGCCTCCTGGTTACTGTCGCTGCGGTTGGCAGCGAAATACAGTTACCGCACTTCAGCAGCTGTGCTGCTCTCTTTCTCCCGCTCTGTGCGGGATGCCCTGAACTGCTTGTGCTGTCAGTGTACCACACTTAGCTTGCTGATTACTAATACAGAAGTCAGCATCAGTTGGGGAGAATCTCTCTCTGCAGACTTCTCTGTGCCTGTTGCAGCACTCTCGCTGTCACTTTCCAGCCTCTGTAGGTGCTGTGCCGTCGAGTGAGTGTGTGTGTGGGGGTCCAGGGAATCTGCCTGCACCCTCAGTTACATGTCTGCTTCTACTGTTTGGAAGTGGGGTGGGGGATAACTGAAACAGGAGGAAGGCACGGGCGGGCAACTGTATACCGCCAGGGAAATGCAAGACTGACAGACTCACACGGACAGACGTCAGCTGCAATACTGAAGCTCGCGTTGACCTCAGAAACTTGTCTGTCACTCTGCTCCTCTTAGACTGCGCCATGCTCACACCCCCCCCCCTCTATACACACCACCCTCTACATCAGAGCATTGGCAGAGTGGGACACAGGAGGAATTAAGCTGCGTCAGGATGAGGTGCTCCACTCACACACAGCGGACACACAGGAGCTGCAACTGGTGGATTCAGACACATAGACACAGCAAACAGGAGCTGTACGTGGTACAGTATGACACAGACACACAGAGGAGCTGACACTGGAGGATTGGTGGTCACTGTTGCGCGCGCTCTCTCTGTGGCTGCAGCACTATGGCGGGGCACTTTCACTCTCTGTGCCTTACTCCTGCTCTCTCTCTTCTGGTCAAGTGCTGCAGAGTGGCGCTGTGTCTCTGTTGGGGTGGCACAGACACCGGCGTGGGATCGAAGGGTACAGCACACTCCAGGAATTATGACCACAGTATACCCCACCAACACAGCGGCAGGAGCAGAGAGGGCAACCAGTGCTCTGAGAATTGTGTACAGCATGCCCCCACAACTAACACATGCCACTGAGTAGCTCTCACTAAGATTGCTTTACAAATGGCTGCCTTTCACTTTCATTCTGTGAACCAGAAAAGAAGTGCCATTCTGTTCACTGATTCTCTATCTTGGAGATCCCTTCACTCTGACTGTGCCAATAATGTGCATTAATGAACTGTCACGTGATGGCACTTTTCCAGTCAGCTTACTCCCTCTGCCAACCCCATGTTATAAGCACATTTCTAAATCATCGAGCATTTCAAAGTGCCACTGCTTTTTCTTGAAGGAAAAAAATTCTTTAGCAGGGCTTGTATTTATTTCTGATTTCCTGACTTAGAGTTACAGTAGCAGACCACACACACACACACACACACACACACACACTCTCCCTCTCTCTCGCCAGTTGCTGTCAGTATAGATTAAAGTGCTGCCCTTCGCTTGCTACCTCGTCTAATCACCTGTCAGTCACAGCTGAGTTTCACACCATTGAAGAAATACTGGACACAGTCTGATATAGTGGCGTGCTTGTGCAGGTAGCACTGTATCAATAGACTGTCTCTGGTATTTCTCAGTAGTGGTAAACTCTGTTTCGACTCTTGACAGTAGCCAGACGAGGAGGTGATGAGCAGAGGGCAGCGCTGGTCATCATCATGACTGATTGATTAAAATGGTGTGTGGGTGAGTGGAAGGAGGGGTCTGCTGTCTGCTACTGTATGTGTAAATCAGGATATTACTGGCTTGATTGAATCAGAAGTAAATACAAGCCCTGCTAAAGATTTTTTTTTTTCTTTAGGAAAAAAAACAGTTGTGCTTTGAAATGCTTGGTGAATTTGAAATGTGCTTGAACAGTGGCTTAGTATTATTAATTACAAACTTACACAGTACACTGGGGTTATGTGGAGGAGGGTGGCATGAGTGCTACAAGGTCTGGAAAGGGAAGGGATGTTTGATTTTAGACCTTTTCACTTTTTTAAAAATTAGTTTTTGTTCTCAATAGATGTCCATTATTAAATCATGCATATCATTATTTTTAAATGCAGTCAAGGGGAGGACGGTATTGGAACACAGTGGGATGAGGGAGGTTTTATTTATTTATTGGTATTCTTGCGGATAAATGAGGGAATTGGGAGGGGTGAAAAAAGAAACACAGCCTGCACAAGTCTTCCAACACAAAACCAGTTCTTGTCTTAACAGTATACATCAGTGTGGTAAGCAGTCTGCTGTCATGCATATAATATCCCGGCCTTCTCCCACCCTTGTTACCACTCATGTCAGTCTCCTCCCCAAACATCCACTGTATTGTGTGCTTGTAAAGAATAATTAAGTCACTGTTCTAGTACGTTTCTAAATTCCCAAGGGTTTTGAAGTGCAACTTGTTTTCCTGAACATGAGAAAACAGTCTGTATATAAGGGCTTTTATTTAATGCATCCTCCTATTTATTCAAGTCAATTTTATTGCCTGGTTTACCAATGTACGTTAACCCTTGCTGTGCCGCAGACTTTATCAGTCCAAAATTCCTATACATTCTAATCCTGTCGGCAGCCTAAGGTTTAACATTAGCAGACCTCAGTCCCGCTAGAACACACACACACTGCAGCGACTGACGCTGCCCCCCACCTCATCCAATCACTGTCAGAGTTGCAACTGAGCTTGACACTATTGAAGAACTACTGGAGACAGTCTGTTAATATAATGTAGTACTTGATCGCAAAGCACTGTATTGATAAACTGCCCCCGGAGGGCAGCGCTGGTCCCGTTAGTAGTTTTGAAGTATATGTTCGGGGTGTGGGGGGACGGGGTCTGCTAATGTAAATGTAAACCAATCGGGCACAAAAAAATACGGATATCCGATTTTAGGGGAGGACCAGTTTAACGATATGGTTGCCCTAATGTCCTCTGAGGGTTTGTAATGAAGGTATGGAGCTTCAGTTTTGTGTTTATTTAGAGTGTATCCTGCTTGTTTCCCAAATTCCAGTAGCCTCCTCTGCACCAGCAGTATAGAGGTCTTTGGACTTGTTAGGTACAGAAGAACATCATCCGCGTATAGCGAAATTTTGTGCTCTACATTCCCCATCTCCAGCCCGTGTATTTCTTGATCCTCCCTAATTAGCTTGGCCAATGGCTCGATGTAAAGAGCAAATAGTATGGGTGATAGCGGGCATCCCTGCTGTGTTCCCCTTCCCAGGTTAAATCTGGTTGAGATCCCCCCGTTAACCCTGATGCATGCCTGCAGGCTTCTGTACAAGGATCTTATTTCTGTGACTGATTGCTGTGGGAAACCAAGGTGTTCTAAAACCTGGAAAAGAAAGTCTCAGGCTACCTTGTCAAAGGCTTTTTCCACATCTAGGCTCATCAGGCATGCAGGCGTGCATGTATGGGTCACCCGATTAATGATATTTATTGTCCACCTGATGTTGTCCAAGGCCTGCATACTGGCCACGAACCCCGTCTTGTCAAGGTCAACTATTTTAGGGTTTTAAATAATTGATCAGCAGTTTTTTTCTTGGGACTATAATAACTGTACAGAAAGTATTTACATAGATTTTCTAGAAGTGCTGTGTTTGTTAAACACAGTGAGGCAAGAGCTATGCATTTTCACAAAGATTTAGCACTTTTATGAGCAAAACGCTGATCAATTTTTAGAGTTAAATAAATCCCTGTATTTGTGGGATAAGGGTTTTAAGTCTTTCAGCTATAATGGCTGTATACAGCTTATGGTCTGTGTTAAGAAGGGAGATTGGTCTATAGGATCTACAGTCCATGGGGTCCTTCCCCTCCTTAGGGATCAGTGAAATCGTGGCCTGATTCCACGAAGGAGGAACTTCTCTCCCTCCTTCCATAGTGCGTGGTATGCCTCCTTGAGAAGTGGAGCTATGTCTCCCAGGAAAGTCTTGTAGAACTCACCCCCATACCCTTCTGGTCCCGGACATTTTCCGGACTTTGTGTTTTGGATAGCCCTAGTGATCTCCGATAGGGATATGTCTGTCATCAGTGTCTCCCGCTGATCTTCCTCAGGGTAGGTAGACCCAGGCTCCAAAGAAAGTCACTCTTCTCTGCCCCCGAGGACCTTTGTTGGAGTGTATACAGTTTTTTATAGTAGACCAGCGCATCCATAACCTTGTCCCCACATTAGGTTATTTGCCCTGTCTGGGATGTCTTATCTTTGTGATATGGGACCTTGCTGCCCGTTGGCTTAGCCTATATTCTAGGTACTTAGTCGCCCTCGGACCTCCCTCATAATATTTCTGTTTGAGGTAGCACAGGGCCTTCTCTGTTTCTACTTTTAGCAGTGTCTGTATTTTACCTTTTATTTCCTTCAGTCTGTCCCCAGTTTGTGCCTCCCGTTTCTGTTGGGCCTCTAACCTTCTAAGTTGTTCAGAGAGGGTGTCCCATCTGCTTTTGTCTCTCCCTTTTTGTATGTACAGCGATAGATATGAGCTTCCCCCCAACCACCACCTTCACCATGTCCAATAAGATCTGCGGCAAGATGTTCTGATCAGAGTTCAGCTCCACTGTCTGCTTGATGAGGTCTCGGATCGCCGAGGTTACCTGTTCATCTCTCAATGGGGAGACATTAAGCCTCCAATATGTATGTTTCCTCGGAAGTACCAAATCCGTTTCTATAAACACTGGTTCATGGTCCGAGTGAGTGGCTGTCCCCATCCACATAGACTTAAACATAGCTAGATCTCTGTTTGATGTAAAGAACATGTCTATTCTGGAGTGTATTTTAAATTTGGGTGAAAAATAGGTGTAGTCCCTGGCATTTGGGTGCATTTCCCTCCAGATGTACGCTAGCCTCAGTTTGGATATTAGTCCTTTGAATTGTTTTGCCATCCTGTTTGTTTGAGGTATCCTTGATGTTGTGTAAAGGTCTCTGTTCAGGGTTAAATTCCAATCCCCTTCCATAATAAGCAATCCCATGGACTTGTCCACTATCAGGTGTATTAAATCCGTGTAGAACTATTGAAGAGGCCGGGGGGAGGGGGGGAATACACATTAACCAAGGTGACCCAGGCTTCTTGCACCTTTCCCCTTACCAAGACGTACCCAGGTCTGATATCGTCGTCTCCTCCTCAAAGGGTAAGTCCGACACCATTAGGATAGCCACCCCCCTCTTTCTCCCCTTTTCCAAGGAGGCATGGTGTATGGTTGGGTAAGCTTTGGTTCTAAGCTTAAGTGCCTTCACGGGAGAGGGGTGGGTCTCCTGTAGGAAGCAGACCGAACATCTCTGCTGCTTGAGGAACTGCAGAATCTGTCTCCTTAAATTTTAGTGGGGTTATTAATCCCATTTATATTGTAGGAAGTGGCAGTCAGACTGTGATTATCCATGACAAAAACCCTTCAGAACACAACTGTAAGCAACCATGAAACTCTGTTTTGTACGTTGACTACTACATTACCCATATGTTTGTACCTCTTATTAAACCTGGTAACCTTAAACCTTTCTGTTAATTGTGTTACAACAAATATAACATTAACATTTAACATCACAACAATATTTAACATTTCAACACTAAGAACTAAACTCAAAATCACCCACAATGAGATGCATCAGGTGTACTATATCACTTTTTACTTTTGACTCCCTAGGTTGAGCTGTGTTTCCCCTGCTCGGGTGGTGCATCTCCAGTTGCACCTTAACCTCCGTGTCGTATGGGAAGTCACCGTTTCCCAGAAATAGCAGGTTGAGTCTACTTTCTGGACGGTCTTAAACTCCGTCAGCACTAGGTTGGCTAGAAACAAGTGTTTCTGCTTTGACCCTGCTCCCCGACCCGATCCATTTTAACACACCAGTTTTCCTTTTTTATGTAGGTATTTATTTTTTATTAATTTATTTATTTCTGCCTAACAATTCTTCTGTTATTTTTTATTAATTTATTTATTTCTGCCTAGCAATTCTTCTGTTAATAGTGACCCCCACCTGATCCACCAAAGAGCGGCAGTCCAGGAGGCTCCGCTCCCCCCCCCCCCAAGTAGTATTTCCCAAGCACATCTTGGGCCAGCTTGTAATTTTTATATTTGGACATCTCAATCTAGTGCTGGAAGCGCCTCTGCCAAAGGAAGGGAAGCCTTTGCTGCAGTATATAAGGTTGGGGGAAAAAGGGGAAGCCATCAATACTTCCCCCTATAATTATGGGAAGTGACCTCTTTCAGTTCTATCTAACCCCTATGTGTCTGGATGGTTTGGACCCCTTAGTACATGAGTTTCAGGCTTTGAATCCTCTAATAGTCATTGCCTCGGCAGCCTTTATAAGAGTCTCCCGGGTCTACGAAATTTCACTCCCGCCACCTCACTCCCATCACCCCCATGCCAATTCACACGTGGTCATCTCTCTCCCCCAACTAGTCACCATTCAGTAGAGTATAAAGCTTCTGTAGCCCTATCCAGGAATGCTGTTTAATTTTTTTGTACTGCTTTAATAAAATTGTATTGCTTTTAACAAAGTGAAATTAAGCTTCTTGAGGACCAAACACCTGTGGACAAAAGCACTAAGCACGTGTACCCCCTTGCTTAAAAACAGCTGTTAAGTCAATGAAACAAAGCTTCCTGATGACAAGTTAACAGAAGCACAAAGGCACCTGTGTGCCCCTTTGATTCGGTGAAACAAAGCTTCCTGCCCCTTTGAACAAATACACAAAGTAAACTATCTTAGATTTGATAAGTAAGCCTTACATGTGCCATGAAATAAAAACGTCCATGCTGATGGTTCAGAAGCTGCATGCTGCAGCGAGTGTCGCTGCTGACACAAAAATGGAGCGAGAGGAATTTGTATTTTGTTGCAGCAACAACGTAGTCAGAGGGGGCATTAACATTGGACACTGAAAGCACCAATAGGACTGTTGCTCCTTAGAGCTGCTGCTGTGTTAAATTAAATTTTTTTAATAACCCAATATGTCAGCTGCTCTACTGATAGAACTGCTGCTGAAATTGGGGAACTATCGCAGTAATCTCAGTAAACCGAGAGAGGGAGGGAGTACGATGATCGTGAACCGAATTACTATTGGATCTGCTTCAGGTCTATGGTAAGTGACCCCTGATGCTGATCTGAGATGCAGAAATGAAATGATTGCATTACAAGGTAAACTGAGGGAGGGGGCTTAAAATCTGAGATGCAGAAATGGACCGAAGGAGCTGCTAGCTACATTGCAATGTAAACGAAGGGAGGGAGGGAGCTTAATAACAGAGAGCTGCTGAGTGTGATTACTGAGGGAACTGCCAGTTGCCACAGAAATGTTGAAGTGACTTCATAGGAGCACAGTGTTAGGGAGCGACTCCGTTAGGGAGCCAACTTGTCCAGGAACAAACCGCTGGCAGCGAAAGAATGGGGAGAGCGCAACGCCAGCTCCCAAGTCTCCCTCCCCCCATCCCAGTTAGACATTAACCCCGACTCCCCAGTTCATGCATTGTCCCTTTATACTTGCTTTTTTGTCAGTTTGGGGAGTCGTTCGCTGAGGGTAGGTTGAGTCCAACAAAGGCGGTCTTCTCAGACTGCAGTCTGAGGCGAACCTCTGGTATCCTCTGACAGAATTCAAGTCACAGCGAGAGGCTGGGGGGGGGGGCCAAAGTGATACAGGTCGTTCACTGGACGTGTCAGGTCTCCTGGCCATTCTTTTTCGTGCTTCCATTTCCTGCTCACAATTGCCGGTCTTTTGGAGCAGGGTTTCAATTTGAAGCTGCGAGCTGTAGGACTGTAGAAGTGTTCCCAGATCTTCACGCAGAGTCACAGTGCCCTTTATTTGGGGGCTTCCCCTTCTCCGGACACCTTTGCGAGCAACCTCCCATGCCGAGCGCAGTAGTCCTCTCTCCAACAGCTCCTTTGTCATCGGGGAGGGGTTTCAATGCCGTTTTCTTTGAGGAAGTTCGCTGCCGCCAGAAGATCCTGGAATACTTTGATGCTCTGGTCTGTTTCCACTCTGACTGGCTGGGTAGAGGACCTATGCTTTTATTTGTCTGGCTCTGAGCTGCTTCATAATGGGCCACATGTTGCGGCTGCTTTCCTGTACAGCTGTTGTATAGTCGTTATCCCTCTGTCTCCAGGCGCTCTGCAGTAGTTCCTCCTTCACAGCATAGGAGGACATCTTAAAGACGAATGACCGTGGTCTTGCCCCCGCATTTGTTCTCGGGGCCCAGGGATCCATGGGCGTGATCCATGGCCTTCTTGTAATCCTGTGGCAGTTGACGTGCCGACTGGAGTGTTTCTTGCACAAAACTGATGACACTTGGGGCGCCGTCCTCTACTCCTTCAGGTACCCCGTACAGTCGGAGGTTTTGTCGCCGGCTTTGGCCTTCCAGGTCGTCCATTTGGCTGGTTAATTCCCTCTCCCTGGCTAGCAAGTATAGAAGGAGGCGATCTTGCTGGAGACGGCATGTTTCACGTACACATGTGAACAATGTTTTATAACCCACAATGATTTATTTAAGTAATGTTTAATTTGTTTTCAAGTAAACAGTATCTGAACAATAGCTACCTTGCACTGGCCATGTTACAAGTGCATTAATCCCCTCGAAAGGAGGAATTTACTAGGAATTAATGCATGGTTGAGTACATTCACAGCAGCATTAATGCAGCATAAGGAATCCAAATCTGCAGACTGATAGGAATATCGTCATTTCTGAATCAGTATTATCCATATCAGTCATTTTCTGAATAATTTTTCCAGGAGGATTGAAAGATACAGTAGGTACTTGGATATACCAGTTGACTGATTATCCAAACCTTCTGAGAATGCCAGGATGCTGGTTATAGCGTGATCAGAATTATTTCTTGTTGGTTTAGTGGCAGTATTATGTCCTTAGCTGTTTCTCTTTCTCCACACTAACCAGATGTATGGTTTCATGATGGATCTTGGAAATATCTAAATCCTTGTATGACCGTTACGACACATCATGGCACTTCTACCCCAGGACTCTTATCAGTTTATGCACATCAGCTTGTGGTTTCATAAACAAGATATTTCAGCTATAACAATGGCTAGAAAATAAATGTGTTTTTTTATTTCAGTTTTACTTTTTAAGGTTTATAACACATCTTCGTAGTCTATCAAGAACGTCTGTTTAAAAAGGATTTAACTGTACCAAAAGGAACTCTTATTGTTTTTGTCACATCAGTGGTGCTCACCACCACAACAGACTGGGATATCACATGCAATTGTAGGGTCAGTTGCAGACAGTCAGAGACTTTTTGTGAAAGGCACAGTACTGCATTATCCAAGTTATTTTAGAGCAAGGGAGAGAGTAAAGAAAAAACTAGAAAACACCAACATTAACCCTAACTGTTTTAACTTATAGTGTTTAGAGCTGCACAGATAAGTCCCAGGACGCTTGGGGTGACGGGCTAGGCAGATCAGGGAATGGGGACCAATGGGGGGGGGGGGGACAGAAAAAAAAAAATAGCTTTATTTTAGTAGTGATCTGCTCTTACAAAGGAACAGCTCCACTAGCTGAGCCATTGGGAGATCCCTATATACTTTAGCCTGGTTATTTGTTTCCATACTCTTATTACATCCCCACATCACATACTCGTCTTCTCCTGACTTTACTCATCTTACCGCTGTCCATAACCTGGTTTGGGATCCCACGTTAACGCCATATGCAGTGTTCCCATTAGGTCTGTGCATCTGGGGGTACAAATTGAATTTTGGGTGTTCTTTCGAAAGATTGTTAGGGTTATGTGACATCTGACAATCATCATAGAGGTACAGTGGACTAAATATATTTTCAAAGTACCCGCTCAAATCAAAATGCTTGTAGCAACACCTCACCTGCCTGGCTCCAGCTCCACAAATAGTAACCTCCCTCATCTCAGCCCCTCCCCCGTCCTTATAAGTGTCCATCCCCCCTCAAACAAATACTACCCCTCCACCCATGGCAGACACATCACCCTCCCCATCAGGTCCTTAAACGTGTCCACTACCCCTACAGAAATAGTAAACCTTTCCCCATCCATCTCAGCCCTACCACTCTCCCCATGAAGAAGTGTCCTATGCACTCACACAAATAGCAAACCCTACCCCACCTATTTGACACAGTTCCCAACATCCTCCCTACCAAGAGGTGTCCCCTGCTCCCATACAAATGATAAACCCTCCCCCCACTTATCTTGGCCCCATCACCCTCTCCACCCAGTCCTTACAAGTCCCAAGTCAGTCACTTGTAGTTTAAAATTAATTTTACAAACCATCTAACGCAGCATGACGGTCCTTATCCTCCAGGTCCCACCACCAGGCCTAAATGACAGTATTCTGCTGGCTGGCAGTTTAGCCTAGAGGTTACAGTAACGAGCTGTGAATGAGCTTAGTACATATAGCAGACCTGGATTTGATCCCACAACCTCCACTTGCATACTGTGTGACTCTGAGCTAGTCACTTAACCACCTCACTGCTCCTGGGTCACCCCCTGAAAACAGGCACTTGTGCCTAGTGGGCCCTACATGGTTACCAAAAGAAGAAAAAGAAAAGGTATAGCCCGAAGCACTAATGGGAGAGATTAATCTTGTGTGACTGACTCAGGCCTGCATGGCTTGGATGGGGAGGATGATGGGGCTAAGATGTGTGGTGGGAAGGTTTACTACTTCTGGAGTGGGCGGGTGCAGCTGCAGTGGGTGTATGTACTGTACCCTCCCCACAATAAAGATGTATGTGAATTGCAGAATAATAACCGGGTCTCTCCTTTTTGCTATAGGGAGTCCGTGGCATAATTTCCCGTTATAAAGGAGTGTTTATAACGGCAAACACGTGCACGATTCTCCTCCCTCTGCGCATGCATCCGCTGCAGTGTTTCCCTTCCTGGGTTACTGCTTCTCAACCTCAACCCAGCCGCCAAAGAATCACGGCCATAAGTTACATTAAAAAACACTTATTTTCTAAAGGATACAGGATTCAGTATAAAAAAAAAAAACGTGAAACCTCTGAAAATGCAAATCTAAAGACTGGCCAAAAACTGAACTGGAGTGCGGCTGCACCAGAATTACTACTATTTTATATAATTGCTGTGGCAAAGGGGAGCTCCAGCAATTATATAAAATAAAATATTAGTGGCGTGGTAACTGCTTACACACCTCGGGTTAGATGCTTGCACAAACCCCTTGAGCTTCACTGTCAGGGTTTATGTAGCATCTAACCCTCGGTGTGTGTAAACTTCTGGTTACACACACCACCCCATGCTTTATTCTATATGTAATCACTGGGGACTGCTTTTTCCCATAGGGGAAGGGGGTTATAACTTCGTTTAACCGCGGGTTATAACATGTGTGAGCATGCTCAAAAAATGCTCTTCTGGTCCTTTTCAGCACACAGCACGCCACAGTTTGCCGCCAGTTGGAATCGGCGGTAAGTTAATTTAAATGTATTTTATATAACTGCTGAGGCAAAAAAGCGTTCCCCAGCAGTTTAAAATAAAAACTGGGGAGGTGTGTGAAACTCAAATGGTAGACACCCCCTTGTTGTGGGATGCCTATACAAACCCCTCGAGCTTCGCTCTCTGTGTTTATATGGCATCCCACACCTTGAGGATGTCTAACATTCTCGTTATAACCGCCTCCCCATCCATTATTGTATATTTATTGTGATGTACTTACACAGGGCTAGCTCTGGCTTTTTAATTTTCTGCTCCATTGTCTTAGCTGTAATGTTTTCATTTGCACCACATGGTAAGCAAGCCTTTTTTGATCAACATTTGATAGCACCAAATAGTTTTAAAAATTGCCATTTAAGAAACAGTTTCTTCTTTGGTTCAAATGGTGAGCGGCAGAGCGAGCTAGCCCAGCATACATCTCTACATAAACAAACACTGCTCTGTGTGACTTTCACCAGTGAGGCCATCTGCTGATCATTTCATAGTGTTGCAGCCTCCTCTTCCGAAACCAAATATCTAGTGGTTTGAACTTGCAAACCACTGGCTCCCAACCCAGGATTCTACCACCAAGCTAAAGGAGAGCATTTCCCTTTAATCAGTAAGAACTGGAGCCAACGCCTCCTCCCTCCCCCCACCCGTTAATAGTGGGGTCCCACAAGGCTCGGTCCTCTGCCCATTACTCTTCTCAGTTATCCTAAATGAACTCCCTCAGTCTGCTCTCACTCATCCATACACCTGTATGCCGATGATACCGTACTGTACGCAACAGGCCCATGCCCCACTGATGTGGCTGCCACACTCCAACAAGATTTTAATGCGGTACAGCACTGGTTTCACTCTAACCAACTTTTTCTTAACGCCAAGAAAACAGTCTCCCTAACCTTTGGGACAAGGTAAAGGCTCTCCCAGCTCCAGTCTACCCCCACTTTCCTCACCACTGAGGGGTCTCCTCTAGAGACGTGCACCTCATTCAAATACCTTGGGGTCTGTCTTGACTAGCACCTTGACTTTTCCACTCACATCGACTCGATCCACAAAAAACTATGCCCAAAACTAGGAGCCTTATATCGGAACAAGGGTAGCTTACCTCTGGTAACCCGTAAGGAAAGTGTCCAGAAAATGATCCTCCCGATACTTGACTATGGGGATGTAGTCTACAGCGCGGCTCCCAAATCTGCCCTGGCCAGCCTTCACCCTCTTTTCCACTCCTTCTGTCATTTTGCCCTTGACTGCCCTCTCTCGACTCATCATTGCGACTTCTACAGCTCCCTTGAGCTAACGTCGCTCCAGGATCAGAAACACGTCCACAGCATCAAGACCACAGCAGAATTCTGGTCTCAGTCCCTTCCCCTTACCTTGCTTCTACCCTCTCAGCCCCATCACAGCCAACCTACTCCCTCAGGAGTGGTAATTCGGATGGCCACATCAAAGGGCCAAGCGGCGTTCAAATACCACATGCCTAAACTTTGGAATGCACTCCCAGCAGGCATTTGTGACTTCATTAACACCTCTCACGTAAATCATCTCCTCAAGGCGCACTTCTTCTCAACATGCGCCTGCACATAGGGTCACCTAGGGGCTGGTACCCCTAGCCCTTTACTCGAATTTAGGCCCTCTTGCTGCGCTCATAGCACATCATCCCTGTCTAGCTCACACATTTTATATAAAGCAAAGCCAGGGGTTACACATGCAGGCTCCTCACAGAACAGTGTAAAACCCCTCGTTACTTTGCTTCATAGCTTTTTCCGCATTTGTTATCTTCATGCACCATTTTCCTCTGCTGTTGTCTGTAATATGTAACTGCATACATGTACAACTACTTGTGATTATTATATTGCTCCAGTTCTCCCCCTGTTGTGGTCTTACTTACATAGTGTAACTGTAAATATGCACAATCCTCCTTGACTCTAAGTAAATGTAATTGCTTCTTGTACACTCTTCTTTGTGCTTATGATTTTGTGTTTCCATTAATTGCATTCTTGTACATTCTAATTTGTGAGTATGATTTTGTATGTTTCCACTTGTCCCTTTCCCCCAGGACATATCTGGAATCAAGTGGTAACCCGTTCAGTATGCTTTCCTGGTAGAACTCTTAAATAAATTACATCACACTACCACATACAGGACAAACTTTTTTGAAAAGATTACCAGTTAGGCTTGCCAAAAAAAAAAAAAAAATCCCCTAATCAAAATAGTATAGCTTTACCTCACAGTAATGCTTTCGCTGGTAATCCATAGTTTTCTAAACCTATCAGTAAGAAAGAGACCAGACTATTTGGTTCTGTGGAGCTGGCAGCCTGATCTCTTTCACATCCCCAGCCTGGTCCCAGCCTCAACACTTTAGACGTTTCATGGCACCTGAATCTGGAAAGCTTAAGTGAATGGCTTTGCTGTTAATTTTTTTGATATTTCAGTGTACTATTTGTTGAAAATAAAACCACCACTCAACCAACAAGGGTCTTGTTAGTTGAGCAGTGGCTGTGTTTTTCAACAAAGGCACACTGAAATGTCAAAAACGTTAATAGAAAAAATTGCCCCCAGTGACCTTGGTGGATAGTGCAGCAGCTCTCTACAAACCTTGGTGCATGGGCAAAATGGGGAGGTGGAAGAATTGGACTGCTTCCTCTACGGTGCAAAAATAAGAGACCTTCCTCAAGCACTATGTTTGAAATTTAAGGGCCTTCCAGTGAAGTGCTTTTTTTGGAGGTAAGGTTATAATATTTGGATTTAATTTAGAGCATAATTGGTATTTTTAAAACCTTAGCAGCAGAAGGTTATTGTTGAGTGCTTAGCAAAACTTCTAAAAACACATTTAGACATTGCAGCTTCTATTGTATGTTCTGTATTCATTTTCTCCTTGCTATTTATTACTAAAGGCAGTTGCGTGGTCCCTCAACATTTATCTGCTTCTGATTCCCTTGTAACCATAGCTTGCGAGAACGTAATAATTTCCCGGGATCAAAAATAACTTTTTCAGCTTGCACGAAGGAGAGGCACAAGTGGGGCAGAACTAAAAAGCTGAGCTGGTGGACAAGGGAGGTCCAAGATCCAGTGAGGGAGAAAAAGGCAGATTATAGCCGATACAAATGTTCTCGAGGGGATGGATCCAAGGGAGACTATGATAGGGCAGCCAAGAGGGTCACCAGGGTGATGAGGTCAGCCAAGGCGGGAGTGGAACAGAGAATGGTACAGGGGATTAGAAGGGGGGAAAAGGCTCTTTAGTTATACCAGAGAAAGAAGAAAAGGGAAGGGGCAGATTAGTAGACTTAGGGTTGGGAGTGAGTGGGTGGAGGAACCAGGGGAGCAGGCAGAGGTACTAAATGATATTTTTTTTTGCCTCCGTCTTGACCAGGGAGGATGGGGGGGGGGCACTGCAAGGGGAGGGGAGAGGGGGACAGGCAGATGTCGTAGGGGCAGTGGATGAGGAAATTCCCATTGGGAGGGCGTGGGAAGCACTCAAGGCCCGAAGAGCGGACAAGGCATCAGGCCCAGACGGCACATCTCAGGGTGGTTAAGGAGCTCTGATACCTTGGCTGCACCTCTGGTGGCCCTTTTTAACTCCTCCCTTCAGTTGGGGAGAGTGCTGCAAGACTGGAGGATGGCCCATATCGTGCCTGTGCACAACAGAGGCTTGCTAGAGGAACTGGGTAATTATAAGCTGGTAAGCTTGACGTCAGTAGTGGGTAAAGTGATCGAGGTCATCTTGAAAGAGAAGCTGGAGGGTTTTCTAAAGGCATGGGGCCACCTAGAAGATCGCCGTAATGGATTTGTTAGGGGAAGATTGTGTCAGACCAACCTGGTGGAGTTCCACGAGGGGATGACTAGAGAACTTGGTCAGGGCAGGCCAGTGGACGTCCTCTTTCTAGACTTCAGGGTGTTTGACTCGGTGCTACATCCCGGGTTGCTGGTGAAGCTGGGTGATATGGAGGTGGGGGGAGCAGTTAGGTGGATAGCAAACTGGCTAGTGGGAGGGTACTGAAGGTGATGGTAGGGGGGAGGTCTCATCTCCCAGGAGAGTCATCAGTGGGGTCCCACAGAGCTCAGTGCTGGGCTCACTCCTGTTTAACGCCTATATCTCAGACATCAGAAGAAATATCAGGAGTTGGATGAGCCTCTTTGCCGACGACTCAAAACTGTGGTCGGTGGTGGATGAGGAGTTGACCCTCCAGGAGGACCTGGAGAGGTTGTCCTGCACCTAGAAACTAGAGTTTAACACTGGGAAATGCAGAGTGCTCCACCTGGGGGGCCAAAAACCCGGCTTATGTGTACACCTTAGGGGGAAAAAGACCTTGGGGTGGTGGTGGTTGCCAAAATGAACAACTCAGAGCAATGTAGAAGGGTTGCGAACCAAGTAAATAAAAAGTTGGGGTGCATTGCCAGGGGTATAACCTCAAGGAGCTGAGAGGTGCTCCTTCTGCTGTATAATTGCCTGATTACTGCGTGCAGTTTTGGCATCCTTACTTAAAAAGGGATATTTCTCTTCTGGAGAGGGTCCAGAGGAGGGTGACCAGGATGATACAAGGTCTGGGGGAAAAGTCCTATAAGGAGAGACTAGAGGAGCTCAACCTGTACTCGCTGGAGGAGGGACAGAGGGGATATGATAGAGGTCTTCAGGTACCTCAAGAGAATAAATAGGGTCAACCTTGAGCAGGTGCTGCAGCTGAGGGAGGTAGGGGCCACCAGGGGGCACTTGATGAGGCTGGTCAGCGGGAGACGAGGAGGCACTACTTCACAGAGAGGGTTGTGGAGCCCTAGAATGCGCTGTCTGCAGAACTGGTGGCTGTTGCAACTATGGAGGAGTTCAAAAGAGGCTGGGATAGGTACAGGGGGAGGGTGCAGCCCATAGCCTCACCAGGGTGGGGGGAGGGACCTTGTGGGCAGGGGCTATAGCAGTGCCCTGGGTGGGCATTGATCCACGAGCAGACTCTATAGACCGTTGGGCCTAATCTGCTGGCTTTTTAGTATGTTAGCGTCTAGCCACCGGGGCTAGCAACAGCACGATTCCTGCAGCCCAACAGATACTCCAAGGTAGTCCGCTGAATGAGTTGACAGAGGGTGGTGGTGACAGGCTGTTAAATGCAGTAGCCTAGTCCCTGAGGATATAATTCTGTTTGGTGCTGAAGGGTGCCTGCTACTGGATTCCTAGAGTTAGTGAAGGTAAAATTTACTTTCTGATGCCAGCAGACACGTTTGTTTTGGAGTTTTCCCACCGCTGTCGGAGGGCATGCACTTTACCAGTTTTTGGTAAACACAGAATGTTCATCTCAGAAACAGAGTAGGACAGGCATGATCTTCAGTACCAAAAGTCAGCTGAGGGTGGAGGATGCCGCGCCCAAAATATTTAAAAACCCTTTGTGAACTGAATATGTGTGAATGTATATAGATTCTGGACGTATATATACGTCCACAGTCTTCTAAGGGTTTTTAAGCAGAGCTACTTAACAGAACAAGCAGAACTAACCTGTGTTAGGAGGAGTGTTGGTGCTAATTGCATGCCTTGACCTTCACAGCAACAGGCTATCGTGACACACATAGAATAGTGGATGGATGAACAGCCACAACAAGGCTGTGTTTCCATTGAGGGAGTTGATGACATCATAGAAACCTTGAGAGCGAAGCTTGAGAGGTATCCATGATGTCATCAACTGCCAGCGATGGAAACGCAGCCTTAGTTGTGGATGTTCACTGTTTTGTATAGTATATGAGTGCCTTCAATTTGTTTCTCATTATTTTATTTTTGAAGTTACTTGCTGTGGGTGCTGCTCCATTCCCACTGGTGCTCCTGCTTGCTCCACTTCCTGCTGCTGGCACTCCTGCTCGATCCATCTGATGTTCTCACTTTCACTTTTCCACACCTCTTTTTTTAAAAAGAAAAAAATAATTTATTTTTCCGCAAGAGAGCCATGTATGGCTCCCTGTGTCCCGACTCTAAATTCAAAAGTCAGTGGCTCCGCTGCCCGGCACTTGCTAAATCGTGACACCATGTTTATTTTAATTTTTACATTGATGCTCGGCTGAGCCAGTCAGGTGGCAGGTCAAGGTTAAAAAGTTGTACTATTGATGTGACGTCACATCGATAGTACAACAACTTTTTTGTCCTTTGAACTGTCCTACAACAAGATTTCAGCAGTTGCTGAAATCCATGCACAATTTAAGGCACTCCTATACTTGTCAGTGTCAGTGGCTCAGTAGGTAGCACACTCGACTCTGAGGCCGGGAGATCAGAGGGCTGTGGGTTCAGTTCCCACATCTGGCACTTGGGTTAATATCCTAGTACTGACACTGTAGTGTAGCATGAGAGGGGTGCTGCACTTCTGAGGCGCCGTCTTTCGGATGAAACGTTAAACCGAGGTCCCATCTGCCTGGACTGGTGGTAGTTCAGGTGGATGTTAAAGATCCCATGGCACTTATCGAAAAGAGTAGGGGAAATTTCCCTGGTGTCCTGGCCAAATTTTCCTCATTCACTAAAAATACCACCAACAGCCTAATCTGGTTCAAGGTCAGTTGGCATTCATCTGTATCCCCCACCCCCGGGTCGTGCCTGAAAATAGGCAGGATTTGTCTAGTGCACTTACCCGGTCAACAAAAACTAAATAAATAAATAATATAGAGAATTCCAGTATTCCTTCAGTCAGAGGAGGTTTATCAGAGGCAGATGAAAAGTAATTTTCATGCATATCTAGCTAGCAATAAAGAATAAAGGAATGAAGAGTAGAAAAATACAGAAATGACAGGAAGTATATGCTAAATTATAGCTAAATATTTTGTTAATTTATAGTTTTACAAGAGGCATTGAGCAGTACTTAAAATAAACACTTTTCCCTGATTCTAAAAGAAAATTGGCCTCTGTTTTTAAAAGAAAAAGCAGACTTTTCTTGCAGGACAGCATTCCCTCAACCCCAGAGGTCTGTGTGAGAGCGAGTCCTGTGAGAATATTCTCAAGAGAAATATCCCATGGGAAGAACCCCCGAGGAAATGGTTTCTAATCTTTTCATCTGTACTTGCAAGTGAGTGATGTCTGAGTAGTGATTACAAGGAGGGAGACTCATGAACATTGATTGATATTACCTTTTTTCTCTTAACCACAAACTGTATTGTGCTAGCAGACTGATCATGGTTTACTGGCATAGTACTGTCATGTACTGGTGCTGAAATGGTAATGCATCAAAACACTCATAACAGTGAGGTGCAAACTATGAAATTAAAATTTTTTACATCCTAGCAAATGACTGCTCCCATGAAAGTGATGTTGGTAGCAGATTTTAACTTTGGAAAGCAAATGTTTCCCAGAGTTCTGTGCTGCTTGACTACTTCTGCTACACTTGCAAAAATGTTTTTTGTAATGTAACATTAAACTACTACCAGTGAGACCATATATTTAATCCCTTTAGTCTTCCAGATGGTACTCTCAAGAGTACGTGTACAGGGTGCGCCACTTAGAGGCTTAGGTGGGAATGAAGTTTTTTTTTTTTTTTCTGGCTGGTACCTTCCACTTTTGTTTCAGCCACAACCTTGCCCTGCCAACTAACCTTTCTAGCCGTATAGTCCGTGTTTTTTCTGCTATGGCATGGCCTCTGACACAGTTACAACACTGTGGGATCATCACAAAAACTAGCCTGCCTCAACATTCTACTAGGCAGTTACCACCTCAAGACCATCTAGTTCTGTCAGTTGTGGGACATGCAGCAAGGCCGTGAGGCTCTGCATTTCGAACTGTGCTTTGCAGTTGTTATTGTACCCACTTAATAACTCTCAGTAGAGAATTCTGTTTGTTCCTAACAAGCAGAACCTTTAATAAAAAAAATCAAGCATGCTCTAAATTTAGTCAGTTTGCTCCTGCAGTAACCTTTTTTTATGTTGTCTTGCGCATGCGTAAGCAACATCTTGCGGTGGTAGCACATTCAGAGGTGTGTCAGTGTTGGAAAATGCAGGGGAACGCTTTAGTGGGTGCGTCCCTCAGCCACCAGTTAGCGAGCATGCTAGCAATGACAGCAGTTTCAAAGAGAGCCACGGCGTTGAAAGAAGTCTGCTGCTCCAGTGAGGTGCAGTTTCCTCATTGGAGCATCAGATGACAAGGCTCTATTACGTGCCTTTCCCTGTGAAACATCCTAATAAATGTGACGGCACCTGCCGTCCGCCACACAATCCCCACAAAGCCGACATCTGGGATGCCCAGTCTCTATCGGCATGTCTCTTCCGCCCTTCCCCAGATCAATTTGTTTGCCAATGGGGTGCCCAACCCCTCAGGCATCATGCCTCCTCTCCCCCACACACACACTTTTGCTGATGGGGGTGCCTAACCCCGCCGCATCATGTCCCCCAAAAAAAAAAAAAACTGAGCACACTTGGAGCTCACCCCAGTGTGCCCAAATCCTTTTTTTTTTTTGCCTGTAACAAAGAAAACTGTCCCCCAAAGTCCGGTTTGTTTTGTTTTTACCTGAAACAAAAAAAAAGGTCAATCATCCTGCCACACCCTCTTCCCCCAACCCGCACCCAGCCTCTGCACACCCCACCTCCCCTCACCCCATACTTACCTCCAGAGGGCCGGCGCTGAGATCTTCTGTGGAGCTGGAACACGTCCAAACTCTTTAAAAGCCGATCGGGAACTGGAACAAAATGCGGTAAACTTTATAATAGCAGGCAGTGGGGAGTTTCAACTTAGGTGGATATCTAAGCAATTTTTGGGAATTTTGGTGCCAGATTTTCAACATGGAGTTCTTGGGACCCCACCTCATGAACATGTTCACTGTCATCTCGTTACTCGGTCCTGAAAGGTGATTTTGCGGTCACTCGGCAGAAATCACTTTCAGGACCGAGACAACGAAACTACAGTGCCACTGTTCATGAGGTGGGGTCCCAAAATGCATGTTGCAAATTTGATTAAAAAAATTCCAAAAGTGATCATAAGCATGATCGCAGTTGCTGCGCAGTTTCTACGCACACCGTGACTTCACTAATTTTTCATATTTTCACTCCAGATTTTCTACATTGCCATTTTTAAACCTCCTCATAAACAGTACAGCTGTCATTTTTCACATCCTGTCCGAAATGTGTGTTCGCACCAGTGGCGCTAAATGACTCAGTTGCTGTGCAAAATCACCTTTCAGCTAATGAACTGATAGTGCCACTGTTCATGAGGTGGGATCACAAAAAGCTCATGATGAACATGTTGAATATTTGGAGTGAAAATACCAACAAATACCCGGAACGTTGGGGTTCCAATTGTAATGCCCCACCCTGTAGAGACTGACAGGTGTCAGGGATGTGACTTGGGGTCGTCTGCTGTAATGCTCACGCCATTCCACCTTTACCCTGTAGCCAGTGACAGGCATCAAGGTGTGCCTTGGAGTCTTCGGCCCCAAAGTTCACCCCATTCTCCTGTACTGCACCCATCTCAGCATATTTCCATATGGAATAGGGTGAGCATAGGCCGGAAGACCCCAAGGCACACCGCAACACTTGTCAGTGTCTGCCGGGTAAGGTGAAGTGAAACGGCATGAGCGTTCGGGCTGATGACCTAAAGGCACACCCCAATGCCTGTTGATCTCTGCAAGGTGGGGGTGGGGTTGGCGTCCATTCAATACTTCACTGCCGTCCCTATTATGCATCCCTCTAACTTCTGCACTACTAATGCCAGCAAGACAACATTCGACATTGACAAATGCTTGTTTTAATATGCATTGCAAAACTGAAACACTGACAATCCCCCTCCAAACAAAATACGTGTGTGTGTTTGTAAAAACTGTGTTAAAGCAGTAGTTAGGGTTCCAGTGACAAGTCGTGTTAGGGTTTCCAACCCTAACACACCACTCTGTAGGCAGCAATGGGGGGGTGCCTTGGGGTTGTCAACCCTAACGCTCACCCCATTCCATGAGTAAATAAGCTGAGATGGGTACAACATGTGAGAATGGGGTTAGTGTTTGGGTTGACAACCCCAAGGCAAACCCTACACTTGTTGCTGCCTGCAGAGTGGGGATGGGGTGTTAGGTTTGGAAACCCTAACACATTTCCCTGCTTTTGATGCTGGAACCCTAACTAGTGCATTAATTAAGTTTTTTGCAAAGAATTTCCTTACTTTTTGAGATTGTATAATCATACCCTTCGGGCCCTGTGCTCCTATCCATGCATAATTTTTGAGATATTTTAATGGTATTTGTATTTCCCAGTGGGAGCATAAGGCCCTCCAGGTCCTGTGCTCGCATCAGTCCATAATGGTATCCATATTACTGGTCGAGTGTGGGAGCACAGGGCCCTCTGGGCCCTGCGCTAGTATCCATCCATAATTTCTGAGCTATTGTAATCATATCCTTGTTTCTCTGTGCGAGTGCAGGGCCCTCTGGGCCCTGCACTCTGATCAGTCCACAGTAGTAGCCATATTTGCATGTGGGAGTGCACCATCCATCAGTGCTTTTCCTGTTGGTGACTGGACACCACTTGGACCCTGTGGGAGTGCTCCAAGGGGAGCCAAGGAGGAAGTAGGTGCGCCCTGCAGGTATGGGAGCAAGAACTGTGCTCCCCTATAATGGGAAGCTCCTGTGTGCTGTGAGGGGGAAGCATGGAGGGACGGCATGACCTGCTGCAAGAGATTCTCTCGATTTACTGTTATGGTAAGTCCTTACGTAACTGTACTTCATCTGCCATCCCGTGCTGTACAGCACCAAAGAAAGACCTCACATTGCAGTTTTATCCAGTAGGAATCGCAGGAAAATTTGAAACCTTTATAACTCCACACCAGATGAATATCTTATTAACCAAACCAGCAAAAGGCACATCTGTAGGGCAAGCCCTTTGTACCCTGAAAATTTCATACAAAAATTGGAAGCCGTGTCTTCACAGCGGAGTGACAAAAAAATGACTGTGCGCCTCAAATTACAATGTTATCCTATGGAAACGAAGGAAAATTTTAATTCCCAGATCTTCAGAGCAATGTAATCTGCTTTCGCCAAACCAGCAAAAAGCATATCCAGAACTGAGGGCCAGATTAGGTTTGCCCTCTCCTCCCTCAGAGCAGTGCAGGACATCCCAAACCACGCTACAGCCCAGAACTCTGGGCCAGATTAGGTTTGCCCTTCCTTCCCTCAGAGCACCGCAGGACATCCTAAACCACACTGCAGCCCAGGTAACAGGCTCGACAGCAACAGTACTGGAATTAGCTGAACGGCACTTGCTCTAGCAGCGGCCATTGAAAATCGTGCCAAGAGAGACTGCAATTTAAGTTTAAAACGTTATTTAATATATTGTTCACCCGACAGCATTCAGTGTCGGTATACAGCAACAGACTGAAATATTAGGATTTAGGATTTATTTGTGCATGTGAGGATGCATTTTCAGTGGTATTGACTGTTTAAATGCTGTTATTGTATGGATTTGTCCCACTGTGGTAGTCTGCCCAATCTGCATCGCTTACACTCATGCTCCTACAAAGCCCATTTAAACTCACATCTTATCTCGTCTCTCCAGCAGAACTCGGGGACAGATGAGGTTCGCTCTCCCCTCCCTTGGAGCACAACAGGACGCTCCACACCACACTGCAGCCCAGGTAAAAGGCCCAACAGCAGCAGTACTGGACTTAGCTATCGATGCTATTGTAGCAGTGGTGGTGACCCCACAGAAGAGCCAACCCAGAGGTGTGCTTTATTTTATGGGAGTCAGACAGTTGTTAACCAGTCGCCCACTTCTGCACACCTAAGTTGATCATCAGTGGTCCCTCCCAACAAACGTCACATTCACCCCCGTTAATAACCCAACCATTGGTCTCTTCCAAGCTCCCTACTACTACACATGGTCATTCAACTGTGTACACCCTCAACAGCTTTCTCTGTCTGTTGCCCAAATTGTACTGAAGTGACACTACCCTCATCTCCACCTCGATGGACTAATATAAAACAAGAAAGTATGAAGAAGAATAACAGTACTGCTCCTCCTTAGTAGTTCCAGGGCATATTCATACCCAGTTACTTGTCAGAACATAAATCCCCTTCGCTTTTCGCAATGGGCACAATGTGCAATATTTTTAATATCCTTGGTATAGGACTTCTTTTACTTCGCTTTGTCTGGCTGAGTAACTTCTTACCCCAAGCACTTGTTAATGATAGGGAACCTTATAGCCTGTATTCCCACTCTATATTAAACAAATACATACCTTCTGTGCCACGTGCTCTACTAGGTCATCCCTTATCACACCTGGCCTGTCTTTCTAGAAGGGAGAATTGCCTCTTGGGGGCATCATTATACTCCCCTCTCCTCACCCCCGCTTACTCCACTAAGGCTCTGTTCCTGTCTGTCTTCAGGTTCTTTGCTGCTATTATTGCTGGGAGGTGATGTATAAGCCAATCCTGGCCCTAGTGCAACCCCCAAATATCACACTGATCCTGCTTGGACAGTAAAACATGGCACAGAGATTGCCCACATGAATATACGTAGCCTCTCCCCCTAAAATACATGAGCTAGAGGCCTGGCTAGCCCTCTACAAACATGATATCCTAGGGATCTCAGAAACATGGCTGAATCCCTCTATTCTAGCCTTGCTACTTCTCATTAGCCGCACAGTAAAGAAAAAAGGCAAAGGCAAATTTATTTAAGACGCCCAATCCCAGAGGCTCTGGGCACCGTACAAATTTGTTATAACATTTCATACAACATAAGTATTTAAGTTAAAATATAACATCCAATAAATAGTCAACATCAAACACCAAATGCTTGCAGAAATAGGAGTGTCTTCAGGCAGACTTTAAAAACGGCTACAGTGGGGGCCTCCCTGACTACAGTTCGTAAAGAGTTCCAAAGAGTGGGAGAGGCAACACTAAAAGCTCGGTCACCTGCAGATTTTAGCCTCGCTCTAGGAACAGTCAGGAGGCCACCACTAGAAGAACGGAGATAACGCGCAGAGGAAGAAGGTACCAGGAGCACTGACAGGGGGAGTGATGCTTCCATCTTCTCCGTCAACCCCAAAGGCATCCCTGGCCTAGAATTGTTCATAGTGGAACTAAACCTTGGCTCCTGCAACAAACTACCCCTAGGGTGTATATACAATCCACCAAAGGCTGGCTTGTCTGGCCTTCAACAACAGTAGGTGGCCTGTGCCCCACCAGAGATCTGATCCTGCTTGGGGATCTGAACCTAAACTGGCTCGGCATAAATCAGACTGAGTATTCTGAGCTGCATCACTCAGATCATCTTCAGCTACACCCGACGTAATAACCGGTCCACAAATCGTTCTCTCGTTGATCATCACAAACCGAGTGGACAGAATCTCTGTAGCAGGAGTGTTGGCCAGCTCCATTAGTGATCACTCCCCGACTTTCTGCACCTGGATGTGCAAGGCAGCCTGTCCCCCACCCAAAACCAGATCTTTCATGGATTTCTCTACGCTGTCCCCTGAGCAGCTCCGAGCCGAATATACTGGGGGTGGGGTGGACTGACATGCATACTGTTCCCTAACTGATGTCGACTTAGCACTCAGCTTCCTCTCCTCCATGCTTTTCTCTATTCAAGACGGACACTGCCTGGTTAAAACTCACAGGGTCATGGGTAGCAACTCTTGACAGCTATCTAGGGAACTGCTCAAGAAAATGAAACAGAGAGACAAAGCTTGAGGCCAGTTTAAAGCCAACCCCTCTCCAGAATTGTGGAACTCCTGTTGAACTCTCCATAACAGCTGCAAACAGAAGGTCAAACTCCTAAAGGCCACCTACCTTAAAAACCAGCAGGCACATAACCTGAGCGACCCCGCAGATATTGGTCTTCTATCAACTTACTTGTATAATCTGACACCAAGCAGAGGACTATTAGTCTGCATACAGACACAGGTCTAGCTACAGAGCCAATCATCATAGCAGATCTAGTAAACCATAAATTCACCAACCTCCAGCCCTACGTAGATAAACTTTTCCCAAGTAACAGCACTGACCCTAGTGAGTCCCTCTCACCACCCAATGCCCCTTTCCATTTTAAATGCACCACACAAAAGGAGATTTATCAATTACTTATGTGACTCCCCAAAGCCAGTAGTGCAGGGAGCAATGGACTCTGCCCTGGTTTTCTGAGACTCACGGCTAGTTACATCACATCACCACTGGTCTTTCTCTTCAACATGTCCCTAGCCACCTCCTCCATACCAAGGATTTGGAAACAGGCTAAGGTAATCCCCATATTTAAATCTGGGGACCCCATGCCTATGGAGAACTACAGACGATGTTTCCATACTATCACATCTAAGCAAAGTGCTAGAAAAGATAGTCTTAGGCAAATATCTGCCTACATTGACGGATTGCTCTCCCCCTACCAACATGGTTTCAGCATCAGCACAGCCACAGCTAGCTTCACTGACCATGTTCTCAAATCTGCTGATGATGGAAGGCTAACCGGAGCCATCGTCATAGACTTATCCAAAGCCTTAGAACTTGTTGACCACAAACTTCTCATTCAGAAACTGACCTCATCCAGTTTCTCTGAGGGGATGGCAAACTGGTTTTGTCACTACCTTTCCAGGAGGTCGCAAAGTGTATATGTAAGTGGAGCTCTCTCGTATCCCCTAGAGGTGACCAGTGGTGTCCCGCAAGGATCTATACTGGGCTTGATTCTTTACTCCCTGTTCATTGTTAACCTGCTACACATCAGCCCCGAATGTCAGAAAATCACATATGTGGACGATCTGATCCTGTATAGGAGCGACCCCAGTCTTCCCTTCTTGTCCCACTCCCTAGCTCACAATTTCACTATCACACACAACTGGTAATCGGCTAATAGACTACTAGTTAGCACAACCTTGGTTTTCTTAGTGTTATCTGGTCCAGACAAAAACTCCACAAATTTCCTGTAGCCATGGATAACCCCCCAGTCTCGCCCTGATGGTACACTTCTCAAGCACATCATGAGCTGTAAAATATCTGAGGGTTACTCTGAACCTTCCTCTTATTCCACGAACACATAGGTACAACTGTCAAGAGAGTGCATCAGCAGGTTAGAGCTTGCTACCACCTGAAACACTTTTTAACCCCTGAGGCACGATGCTCCCTCTCCTGGAGTACTGCTCCACTGCAATCTCACAGACTTCATGCAGTGAACTCAACTGAGTAAATACTGCCTATAACTGCATCTGTCACTTTATTCTCGGTGCACCTCTGTGTACCCATCACTGCTCGAGTCACTAGGTTGGCTGTCTCGCCAGGCCCAATGTGATCTCCACCTGGGTGCTCTTGTCTATAAAACCCTTGTGGCTGACTCTACCTTTCCCCAGGTAGGTTACTCTGCAACAAGCAAAGCGCTAGGACATTGAGGTCCTCGTCTCAACCATTGCTAAGTACCCATCACTCCAACACGAACATGGGCCAAAGAGCATTTTCCGTGGCAGCTTATATGCTTTGGAATAGCTTTTCCTCCCCTGTCCTCAATTTGGGCACTACACGGACCTTCAAATCTAACCTTTTCTCAGACTTCCTATCCAAATCTATATGCAGTTGTGCCCAATAGCACCCTGACATCCACAAGGCAGCACAGAAAACTAACAGCATCCTTGGATGCATAGGTAGGGGTATCACGAGTAGAAAAAGTGAGGTGATAATCCCGCTGTACAGGTCCTTGGTGAGGCCATACCTAGAGTACTGTGTCCAGTTCTGGAGACACCTCAAGAAAGACTGAGATTGTCTGGAGACCGTTCAGAGGAGAGCTACGAAGATGAGTCATGGACTTCATCAAGAACCCTATGAGTCAAGACTCTGTCATCTCAAGATGTACTCAGTGGAAAGGAGGAGGGACGGGGGGATATGATTGAGACTTTCAAGTAGCTCAAAGGAATGAACTCAGTACAAACTCTGGACCTTTTCAGAGAAAGCTTGTCTACACAAACAAGGGGGCATAGCATGCACCTACAAGGAGGTAGATTCAAAACCAACATCAGGAAGTTTTTCTTCACCGAAAGGGTGGTGGAGCCTAGGAACAGTTTACCCCCAGAAGTCGTGGCAGCAAAGACAGAGAGTTCAGACTAGCATGGGATAGGCACTGCGGAAACTTAGGAAGGAAAAAGACTGGGGGGGGGGGTAACCCACATGGGCAGACTAGGTATATCATACGGTCCTCTTCTGCTGGCACTTTCTTAAGTTCTTAAGTGTTTTCCATAGTTGGCTATTATCACCATATTGTTCTGTTATATTGTTGTCGCGGTACCTAAACTGTAACCTCAAAATGTTTATTCTGAGCATCTTTGTATGCATCTAAAACTGTGAAGTCCTTGTACTCTTTACTTGATGTATCCAACCTCTGTCTCTAGAGGTTGAGTAGAGACCTTTGAAAACTTGAGAAGTGATCAAGGATATGGCAGGGTTCAGTGCCAAGAAGTGCAGAATCATGTACCTAGGGAATAGAAAGCCAATAGCCGAGTATAAAATGGGGGAAGGGTACTGACAGTAACTAAGCAAGAAATGCTTCGGATCTTCGAGGATATCTCTTTCAGCAGGTCACACCTTTGGAACTATAGCCGTCGGGCACTAGGACCACACAGAAACTTTTACAGCTAGCAGTCTACTGGAGCTGCCCTCAGCAATGTCATCACGCTGATGTCCTCCCTATATAGCTGTGGGTGGCCCTGCATCTCCTCAGTTCTTTTCCCACCATCGACCAGTGCACGTTGAACTCCACAGAGGCGTCACAAGCTTCGCCTTACTTTTTTACTTACCTTTTAATTTCTCTTTTCCTTTTTAAAGTGTGTTTTGCGTTTTTGTTTTTTTCATCACAAACCCATTTCCTGTCACTCCTCCCCCTGCAGGTTCCCTCAGCTGCAGCGGATCTCTTCAGGCGGGCTTACAGTAGTTAGCCCTGCCATCCCTCCTGTTTCTTCAGATTGTCCTGATGGCAGCAGATGCCCAGGATGACCCAAGCAAGTGGACCTCTTGTCACAGGGTAGTATCTTGACAAGATCTCTGCCGGGGCGCCAACCCTCTCCTCAGTCTCCCTAGCCCAGGGGGACCAGAGGGTCAATCTTGGATCTCCTCTCTAGTTCCAGGGTTGGGCACCCTTCCCTGAGTGCCTTCCCAGTCACAGCTTCCCAAATTGGTGCCGACCACAACTGCGTTGTGGTCCTCCTGTGCTGCGATACCTCCTGCCATCCAACACCTTCTATTCACACAAGGTATAGCTCTGGCAGCTTCTACCACCGTTTTTTCCTTGGCCGGTGTGTCCATCACCATGCTGCCCACACCTTCTCTTCACACAGAGTGGGCTTCAGCTGGCAACTTGTTGGGCCTTCCTCAGCCAAGGATGGCTTGTCGGCATCTGGCCTCCTGTTACCCTGATGCCATTCCTCCCCTGCTGCCCAGACCCTCTTTCTCAGGGGCACCATTCAGGGACTGCACCGGTCCTGCTGCGGCTGGCGCTTCTTCTGCAATTTCACAGGTATTGGGCCTGCTCAGCCCCGTCACCTTTCCCTCCCCTCCCACTCGGACCCCTCCTCATCAGGGGCGGTAGGAGGGTAGTTGCACCAGTATTGCTTTGACCAGCGCCATCCTGTCACACAGTGAGCCCTCCTCCCCTGCCACCTTTATTTGACCACCCCAGCATCTCCAGGGATCAGCTGCACCCTGTTGCCACCTCCAGCAGTTAGGGCCGATACCCTGGCTGTTTCAGGCCATCCATCCAACTTCGGGTATTTGGTGCCCACCAGGTGCTCCAACTACACCGTGGCCTACCAGGGCCCGGTTATGCTGCCTGTCCTCCGGGAGCCTCTGCACCTCGGCCCAGTAACATCGGGGCCTTTTAGCGCAACCACCCTCAGGCACCTGCCTCAGCAATGCGTCTCCCCTTGGAACCTGGCCCTCGCTGTCTCCTGTGTCCCCTTCAGGGCCAGGGAATGTGAATGGTACCTTGCTGCCCTTCCCCCATCCCCCTCAAATGCCACTTTAGTGGGGAACGAGGGAGAGAGCCGCTGGGGCTGGGAGTCACTCCATGTCTGCCTCCACAGCCTTCTCCAGGGGTGCAGCCTTCGCTCAACTTTGTTGTGAGGGCCCCCCCCATGATACTCCCCTCCCCGCTGCCCCCTTCCGCTCACTACTGATGCCGCTCCCCGTGACTATAGGGGGCACTTCGTCTCAGGGCTGCCACGTCGTCTAAGGGCTAGGGGGTAATGCCTAGGAGTGGGATGTGCCCGAAAGGCCTTTGGCCACAGATTTGAGACTGACAGATTCTCCAGCAACTCTCTGTTCCCTCTTCCTCGGATGATCACCTTGGCGGCTAACACTGTGGCCATCTGGTACAGTACACATTTGTGCCTACTGTGCTGCAGGATGGTAGATCTTCTGTTCTGTGCTCCCCCGAGGCAACCTCCTAGTGATGGTGTCCTGCGTATCTCTTTGCCCTCTGCCCCCGGATAAAGGTGGTCCAGCAAGTGAACCTTTAGGGGAACGCTTCCTTTACCTCTGCTACACTGTATTCTGTGGCATTGCCCACTTGTTTAAGTCTTGGGCTTTGACCCCTGGAGTCACCCAGGCCCTTCCAGAGGGTCCCCGAAGGCAGGACTTGCTTAGGCCCTCCACTCTGGGGCCAGTGTGGTCTGTCTACAATGCCGCTGATGCTTCCATCAGAGCGGCTGTGGTTCAACTCCTGCATGTGCTGCCACCCTTGGCTCACTGTGTTTGGATTTGTCCTTGCCTGGTAACCGTCCAGTCTTCCTGCCCCAGTCAGGGGCTACACACTCTTCAGGATGGATGTACAGGGTGCCATCACTGGCCTGTAGACCTGTGACAGAACCCCACAGTCACTCCACTCCCTTGCCACATTCAACAAAGTAGTGTCCAGGGGGCGCCTTTTAGTAGTGCCTTTCATAGACCTAAATCAGGCACCGGACCTCCAGATATGTACCAGGCCACCACAGCCCTACCCCCCCAGTTTGAAGGGGGGCTGCTTTTTCCTCCCCCTGGACAGGGGGAAGGAGGTTACAACAGATGCATAAGTCTTGCAGCTCATGGACCACAACCATGCTCTGGAATTCAGGAGATGTCAACAGCCCTTCCTCGGCAGCCTTCCTCTTACCCTCCAGGCCACTGCCCAGTGTTGCTGTAGGTGAGCCTTAACTCTGCTGCATAAAGGAGCCATAGCTTCGCCCCTGAGGCTCAAAGGAACCGGGGTTCTACTCCCACTTTTTCCTCGTCCCCAGGGGACTTGAATCCCCTCCTGGACTTAGGAATCCTGAACCACATCATCCAGTACATACACTTCGGGATTGTGCTTTGGGCTGGTCTGCTGCCTGTGCTATAGAAGGGGGATACTGGCTTTGCTGTCTGCTCTGTCGACATGCACACTGCCTACCTGCACAACAGGATCTGCCACCCCATGGGTAGTATCTCAGGTTCCTGTTCCAAGGGGAGCACTAACGGTTCAGAGTCTTGCCCTTTGGTTTATCCTCTGTACCTGGATATTCACTTAATGGCTAGTGGGGGTGGTAGCAGCCCTCAGGAGGGATGGGCTATACATCTTCCCCTATCTGGACGACTGGTCGCTCAAAGCCCAGTCCTGGGAGCAACTGTATCTGCCCTATCATGTACCAGGCTACTGTTCAGCGCATTGGGGAATCATAGTCAACCTGTCCAGGTCAGTTTTGACTCCGTCAGAATCTCAAGTAATTGGGGCTATACTGGACACTGCCCAGTGCTCAGCTTTCTTCCCTGACTGGGTGGGCCGCCAGATAGTGCCGGCTCAGGAAATTTACAACCACTGGTATGTCACAGCTAGGACATTCCTTGGAGTGCTGGTCCTACCAACAGCTGCCATTGTCACGGTCACCCTAGCAAGGCTACATTTGTGCATCCCCCAGTGGACCTTGAAGGTCCAGTGGGGCCAACGCTCAGTCTGAAACAGAGGGTCCTAGTGACATCACCTGTACCAAAGATACTCCTGTGGTGGCTGGAACCCAGCGATTTGCTCAAGGAGTTCCTTTCCTCATTCCTTCTCCTCAGCAGTTCCTTACCATGGATGCCTCAGAGGCCGGCTGCGGAGCATGTCTGGACTGTTTCCAGACACGGGGAGCTTGTTTATAGTGGAGCAATCTCCACATCTGCATTCTAGAGCTGCAAACTGTCCTCTACAGCCTGTAGGCCTTTCAGGGCCCCTGTGCCCTCTGCTGGTGTAGACTGACAACATCACTGTGGTGCCCTACATCATCGAGCAAGGGGGAACCCATTCTTACCCACTGTACAAGGAAGCAATGAGGGTCTGGTACTAGGCTACTGGACTCTAGAGCACAGTCAGGAACTGTCAGCCATTCATGTTTCAGGCATCCAAAACGTCCTGGGAGACAGTCTAAATAGGTCACAGTCCCAAAGGCACAAATGGGAGCTGCCCATTTCTGCGGCAGAAGACCTGTTCAGCAGGTTGGGTTGTCCAGAGCTGGGCCTTTTTGTGTTCCCATTCTGTGCAGCATTGCCACCTTCTGGTCGCTCGACCCAGGGCCTGGAGTTTTCTAGCAAGACGCATCCCTTTCTTGGAAAGGGCGGTCCCTTTATTCTTTTCCTCCCTTTCCTGTGATTCAGTGGGTACTAATTAAGCTCCAAGTGGAGGAAGCCACTCTGATTCTGGTGGCTCCTTTTTGGCCTCATCAAATATGGTTTTCATTATTACAACTATTAGCAATGGAACCTCCAGTACCCCTGCCATTGTGCAAGGGCTTGCTGTCACAGGAACAGGGAACTCTGTTCCATCTGGACCTCACGTCAGTTCATCATGCCTGGCTCCTAAAGACGTGGCCACTGCAAGGTTTGGAGTATCACCTAAAGTGGTCGATGTCCTGGTGGCTGTCAGGAAACCTTCCACCAGGGCTATTTATTCTACGAAGTGGAAGCGCTTTCCTCTGTGGGCCACTTCACGTCACCTGGATCCCTGCACTTGTCCAGTGAGCCAGTTTCTAGAGTACTTATTGTCCTCGTCCAATGCAGGACTGCAATACTCTTCTATCAAGGTGCACTTGACCCCCATATCGGCCTTCCTGGTGCCCATTGGTTAGCCGTATGGTGGCCCAGCTGGTTGTGGCTCATACGTCTTTGAAAGGCATTCTTCATTTGAAGCCCCCCTTCCACAATCCAGTCCCGGCCTGGGACCTGAATTTTGTTTTGGAAAAGCTTACTTTGGCTCCTTTTGAGACAGCCGTGAATTGCAAGCTATGCTTTCTGTCGTGAAAAGCATTATTTTTAGTTGCTATTATTTCTGCTCAAATGATTTTGGAGTTGCAGGCTCTCTTGTGAGCAGCCTTATTTGATTTTTCACAAAGACAGAGTGTCTTTTTCGTACTAACCCTAAGTTTTTACCGAAGGTGGTGTCTGAGTTTACTCTAAATCATACCATCCACCTGCCTGTTTATTATAGTCTGGACATTGCATCTAGAGAAAGGGCAAGTTTTGGCCTAACTGTATTACAGGGCTTCCCTTCTTAGGCTTCTGTCTTTCAGCCACCCAGACTGTTCTCCTGTGCAGTACTACTTGGGACTCATTCCAGAGATGTGACCTGCTGATAGAGATATCCTCGAAGAAGATAGAACAGTTACATAAGAACTTCCCGTAACAGCTTTCTTACTAATTGCCCTCCTTCCCACCCTTCCACCCTAAGCCAGTTCTACTTTTATAGCCACTGGACTTGACTGACAACAGGAACTTCCTGTTTGGCAGCAGGAAGGGAAGGATCACTGAGACACATTAGTTTCATCAACCTTGAAGGAACCTAAAAAATAGCACCCCCCCCCGGGCTGCTGGCGGTCTGAATCCAAGCACGGAAGAAGGAAACTACTGAAGACTACAGGAAGTTCCTGTCCCAGAACAGGAACGGCGAGAGTTGTAAGGGCACATAGGCAGTAGGAAAGTAGGTGTAAAAATACATGTAGGGAGGAGACAGCAAGCATACAAAGCAACAGGAGAGAGGACACAAAATAAGTCAAGATGGGAGTGGTGCAGTGGCTGTGGGGCAGCAGTGTTCCAGGAGACATTTTGGAGGCTGCGATGCTGCCCTGTTTGTAGGCACCTCTCTGGTCTGAGGGAGGAGGTTGCCAGTCTCCAGGCTGACCTAGCTAGGACTTGAGAAACCTCTTCCCCCACCCAGGGACCACCAGGGCCACCACTGCTGCCTCAGAGGTTGCCAAGAAAGAGGAGCGGTTGGACCAAGGTGGGCTCAGGGAGGGAGGGAGAGGGTGGTGGAACAAAGGTGCATTCCTCCAGTTGTACCTCTCCACAATTCATATGCTGTTCTGGCGAAGAGTGGTTTCTCTATGGACTCGGAGGCACCTGCAGTGGAGACCATGGAGGATGCTGGGAACCTCCACAAAGGAGACCCACAGGAGGGTGGCACGAGAACCCACAGGGGAAGGAAACAACTCCTGGTTAGGGACTCAATTGTTAGGGGGGTAGAAGTGGAGGAGGAAGGGGATAGGGAGGTAAGGTGCCTGCCTGGCACTACTGATCGGAGGGACAGGAAGCGAATCCTCAAGATCGCGGGAGCAGCTGCATGAGGGAGGGAGCTGGATGTCATTGTCCACCTAGGGACAAATGACCTGGCTGTGAATGGGATCAGAGCAGTGCAAGAGGAGTTTGTAGAGTTGGGGAGGGGACTTAGACAAGTAGCATGTACGGTAATCTTCTCGGAGGTGCTGCCTGTGTATGGCAAGGATGATGCTAGGGTATTCTGCACCATGGGATTCAATGAATGGTTGAAAAACTGGTGTGGAGCTCAGGGTTTTGGCTTCATTGGGGGTTGGGGAGCCACTTGGAGGGATGCAGGCCTATACTGGCGCGATGGTCTGCATCTGTCTGGGGGAGCCAGGATCTTAGGTGATAGGTTTAAATGTTTCATTGGCAAGCATTTAAACTAGCTGGGGAGGCACTGAAAAGAAGCAGGGAAATCCCAGCCTCCCCCCACAAAACACAGTAGTTGGAGAGATAAACACCAAGGTAGAGAAGTCGGGGAGCAGGACAGTGGTAAATGCAGAAAATGGCAGTAAGGACAGGGATGGGGCTAAAAGGGATAAAGCCATCAAAAATGGAAGGTGATGAGTACCAGTGCCCGCAGTCTGTGTAACAATCTCCCTGAACTAGTGGCCTTGATGGAAGAGGGATGCCTGGATATTGTAGCAGTCACTGAAACATGGTACACAGAGAATCATGACTGGGATGTCAACATACCAGGATACACAATCTACAGGAGGAACAGGGTGGATAAAAGGAGAAGTAGCTCTCTATATAAGGGAAGGGAATAAAGCAACAGAACTAAAGAGTAAACAGGAAGTTGATGAGTCACAGTGGGTCACCTTGGAGACAGGAATGGCACCACAGTCCGCATGGGGGTTGTGTACAGACCCCCATCTCGGGGAGGAAATGGACAAGGAAATGATGGAAGGCATCATTAAAACAGCAGAGAAAGGGGAGTTATTGTTGATGGGGGACCTGAATATGCCAGATATTAACTGGAGTACCTTTGCTGCAGGCACATCCAAGAGCAGGGACTTTCTTGATGCCCTACAGGGGGGCATGCCTCAGACAGCTAGTGTTGGAATCCACTCGGGAGGGAGCAATCTTAGACCTGGTACTCTCAAATGGGGAAGGAGAAAGGATCTCAGATTTAGAAGTGGGTAGTCATCTGGGAACAAGTGACCACCAAACAGTGTGGCTCACAATAAACACAGCCATAGAGTCAAGTCATACAAAAACAAGAGTATTGGACTTTAGGAGGGATGACTTTGGGAAAATGTGAGTGTACCTCAGAAAAGCACTAGCAAATGGGCAAGAAGGAGGGGTGGAGGAACAATGGGGAATAATCAAAACAGCCATCACAGAGGCAACAAGCCTTTGTGTGAAGCAAATCAACAACAAAAAAATGAAGGGAAAAAACACTATGGTTCCCAAAAGAGGTGGAAGGGAAGGTTAAGGAAAAAAGGATAGCATTCAGGAAATATAAGGAAACACAGAAGGAGCAGAACAGAGAACTTTATCAGTTAAAGCAGAATGAGGCAGGGAAGGCAGTCAGAATAGCAAAGGCACAAACTGAGGAAAGGATAGCCAACTCTGTTAAGAAGGGGGATAAAACCTTTTTATAGGTACATTAGGGAGCGAAGAAAGACCAAGGGAGGGATACAGAGACTTAAAGGGGAGGGAATGTGGGCAGAGGGTGACAGTGAAAAAGAGACGGGGCTATCCTAGATCTAGTACTGACTAACAGGGAAAGGATCACAGATCTCCAGGTAGAAGGTCACCTGGGTGCCAGTGACCATCACATGGTATGGTTCAATTTGGCCACTAGAACAAAATCATCCCATTCCAAGGCAAAAATATGGGACTTCAGAGGAGCTGACTTTGATAAGATGGCTAACAGAGTTAAGCTAGCCCTGGCAAAAAGAAATACAGATGAGGGGGGTACAGGCAAAGTGGGCAATTATTAAAGATGCAGTACTTGAAGCAACATCCCATTGTGTTCATGAGAAAAGGAAGTGCAAAAGAAGGAACCCACTTTGGTTCTCAAACACAGTAACAGAAAAGGTCAGAGCCAAAAGGACGGCCTTCAGTAAATATAAGGGAACACCGCAGGATGAAGATAGGGAGGCATACCAAACTTCCCTAAGGGAAGCAGGGAAGGCAGTAAGGCACGCAAAGGCCCAAACTGAGGAAACACTAGAACGAACAATGAAAGAAGGTGACAAGACTTTCTATAGATACATTAGTGAAAGGAGAAAGTCCAGAAGGGGTATTGCTAAGATCAAAGGGGATAAGGGGGGCATGTGAGGAGGAGGACCATGTATCTTTCCTAAATAGATACTTCTGCTCAGTATTTACTGAAGAGAAGGTAGGGCAGGGCCCAAAGCTCAGCACCATGGACACAGGAGGGAGGGAGGTGTGCACTAGTCCCTTCACAAAAGAAAGGGTCTTACAAGAGCTCAATAAGCTCAGGGTGGACAAGGCAATGGGACCTAATGGCATACATCCCAGGGTACTAAAGGAGCTAAGGGTGGAACTAGCAGAGCCATCATCAGAACTGTTTAGTGAGTCTTTGAGCACAGGAGAGGTCCCAGAAGACTGGAGAATGGCTCATGTGATCCAGCTTCACAAGAGTGGTAGCAGGGAGGAGGCAGGGGACTACAGACCAGTCAGTCTTACCTCAGTAGTGGGCAAGATTATGGAGACACTCCTTAAGGAAAGGATAGTGCAACACCTGGAATCCACAGGAGCACAGGATCCAAGACAGCATGGGTTTACAAAAGGAAGGTCCTGTCAAACTAATCTCATAGATTTCTTTGACTGGGTAAACAGAGTGGTGGACCAAGGGAGAGCAGTTGATGTCGCCTACCTTGACTTCAGCAAAGCTTTCGATACTGTTCCACATAGAAGATTGATTAATAAGCTGGGTAGGCTCGGGGTGGGTCAGATGGTCAACTGGATGGCAAACTGATGGGCAGAAAACAGAGTGGTGGTAAACGGTACACAGTCAGAAGAGATGCAAGTCACAAGTGGAGTACCTCAGGGAACAGTCTTGGGGCCAGTCCTCTTCAATATCTTCATCAGTGACATTGCAGATGGACTGGAGGGTAAGGTTTGTCTGTTTGCAGATGACACCAAGATCTGCAACAGAGTAGATGATTCAGATGGGTGGGCAGAATGAGAAGAGATCTGGATAAACTGGCAAAATGGTCGGAAAAGTGGCAACTGGGGTTTAACGCAAAGAAGTGCAAGACTGTGCACATAGGTAAGAGAAACCCTGAAGCCACCTATAGGCTGGGAGGGGAGTTGCTGGCAGTCACAAGGCAGGAAAGAGACTTGGGCGTCTTCATCACCAGGGACCTGAAATCATTCAAGCAGACCACTAAAACAGTAGGTAAAGCTAGAGGGATGTTGGGGTGTATTAGTAGGGGTATCACAAGTCAGAAGAGGGAGGTAGTAATCCCTCTTTACAAGACACTGGTTAAGCCCCATCTGGTGTACTGCATGCAGTACTGGAGGCCACACTTTCACGAGGACATTAACTAAACTGAGGCTGTCCAGAGAAGAGCAACCAAAACGGTGCAGGGACTGCACCATAAAACATATGAGGACAGATTAACTGAACTCAATATGTATACCCTAGAGCAAAGGAGGGAGAGAGGTGATTTTGATTGAAACATTCAAACACCTTAAGGGCATTAACAAGATGAGTCTAACATGTTTTAATATAAGAAAATAAGCAGGACAAGAGGACACAGCATGAGATTAGAGGGAAGCCGATTAAGGGGTAATGTGAGGAAGTTCTTTTTCACAGAAAGGGTGGTGGATGCATGGAACTGCCTACCTAAGTGGTGGACATGAATACAGTGCAGGGCTTCAGACAGACATTAGATAGGTATAAGAGAGCAACACAGATGAGTATGATTAGATAGGCCATTGACAGAGCAAAGGCCAATGGCACATTCATAAGGTAGAAAAAGAAATGGGCAGACTGGATGAGCCTTGTGGTCCTTATCTGCCTTCAACTTCTATGTTTCTATGTTTCTGAACGAATATTTCTGCTCAGTATTCGCAACGGAAGAGGAGGTGGAGGTACCTAAACCAAACAAGAGAAACACTCTGAATAGGGGGGGTCGATAACGGTCCATTCACAGAAGAAAGGGTTTTGAAAGAACTCTTGAAACTGAGGGTGGACAAAGCAGTGGGGCCTGATGGGATTCACCCAAGAATTCTAGAAGAACTAAGGGTAGAATTAGTAATGCTGGCTACTCTCTTTAACAAATCATGGGAGGATGGGGTGGTACCTGAGGACTGGAGGAGGGTAGATGTGATTCCACTTCACAAAAGTGGGAGCAGGGCAGAGGTAGGAAACTACAGACCAGTTAGTTTGACCTCAGTGGTAGGGAAAATGATGATATCACTTCTGAAGGAAAGAATTGTTGAGTACCTAGAGGCCAGTGGGGCACAGGACCCAAGGCAGCATGGATTCACTGCAGGAAGGTCCTGTCAGGCGAACCTAATAGATTTCTTCGACTGGGTGACCAAAGTAGTAGACCAGGGAAGGGCTGTGGATATGGCCTACATAGATTTTAGCAAGGCATGTGACACAGTCTCACACAAAAGATTAATATAAGTTAGCCAGCCTTGGAATGGGTCCCAAGGTGGTAGCCTGGATAAAAAAATGGCTGGACAACAGGACACAGAGGGTAATAGTAAACGGAGTCCACAGTGAAGAAAGGAGGGTAACTAGTGGGGTAACGCAGGGTTCGGTACTGGGACCGGTCCTCTTTAATGTCTTTAAGTGACAATGGAGAGCACCTGGAAGGAAAAGTATGTCTCTTTGCAGATGACACAAAGATCTGTAACAGTGTTGATACACAAGGTGGGGTGGAAAGGATGAAAGGGGACTTGGCATGGCTGGAGGAATGGTCAAATATATGGCAGCTCAGATTCAGTGCAAAGAAGTGCAAGGTAATGAATCTGGGAAACCAAAACCCAGGGGAAGAGTACACAATGGGGGGTGAGATAATAAAAATTGAGACCTAGGAGTAATTATATCAGATGACCTAAAGGTGGGCAAGCAATGTGAGAAGGCAGTAAGCAGGGCTGGGGAGATACTGGGATGCATAGTGAGAGGCATCAACAGTAGAAAACGGGAAGTTGTTATCCCTCTGTACAGACAGTTGGTGAGACCCCTTCTCCGCAAAGACATAGACAGAGTGGAGGCTGTTAGGGGGGCAAACAAAATGGTGCAGGGTCTGTCTGCACCAGAAGATGTACGAGGAGAGACTAAAGCAGCTTAATATGTAGGGCCGGTCCATTGGCGCAGCGGTTGGATTTCCGCTCGCGACGCCGGTGACCCGGGTTTGGGAGCGGACTTGGGTCGCTGGAGGGCCGGCTGGGGAGAAGGCTTGAGCGCCCCAGGACTGCCCGCCTCTCCAGGGGCAGGGAGGGAGGACAGACCCATGGCTTGTCTGACCTCGGTGGAGCCCGGGTACAGCAAGCCGGCAGGACAGAACAATGGGGGAGCTGTGTGGTGGACGTCGGCGTGTAATGCCTTGATGTCAGGACACACACCACACAGCAAGAAAGCCGGAAAAAAGCACCACCGGAGTGCAGGTAGACGGAGCTCCAGTGCCAGCCCTTATTGTGATGGCCTGCATGACCGCTGGGGGACCCGACGAAACTCAAAGATGTCTGGGCGAGGGCCCCACCTGTGATCTGCCTGGGGGTATAGCCACGGCTCCATGGGGAAACCTCCGGGATTCAGGTAGGCCAGTCACCGGGGGGGGCACTTAGGAGTCTCCCAAGAAGCGCAGCTCTGGGGTGGGGGAAGAAGAAATAGAAAGTTAAAAAAAAAAGGCAGCTTAATATTTATACCCTTGAGGAAAGGGGGGGGGGACATAATAGAAACTTTCAAGTATCTCAAGGGAATTAAAGTACAAGAGGGTAGCATCTTTCAGAAAAAGATGTGCCAGAGGAAGGGAGCACAGTTTGAAGATAAGAGGGGGGGATGGCTCTGAGGTAATGTTAGAAAGTATTTTTTCACAGAGAGGGTTGTGGTTGCATGCAACAGCCTTCCTGAGGAGGTTGTGGAGTCAGGAACAGTGGGAGAATTCAAGAATGCATGGACGGACACAAGGCAATTCTAGTGGGGGTAGGAGGAAGTAAGCTGTTTAACTAGAATCTGTAGCTTATCCATCAGGTAGAGAAACGGGCAGACTAGGTGGGCCAAGCGGTCCTTATCTGCTGTTAAATTCTATATTAGTAGATCTTCGACAGAATCTCTTATCAGGTCATGCCGTCCCTCCCTTCTTCCCCCTCACTCTGATTTTCTCCTCTCTGGCCTCCTGCGTGCTCCCTCTCCAGGCTGGCTTACCTTCTGTGTTCTCCATTAGCCTACCTGCGGGTACCTATAGCTCGCCTTTGTTTCCCTCAGGAGCAGGTCTTCAGTGACTGGTCTCTAGCAGGGAACAGAGGAGGGTGCGTGGCGCCCCACAGCTATAAAGGGAGGATGTCAGCATGATGACGCCACCATGGGCAGCCCCAGTAGACTGCTAGCTATAAAAGTTTCCTTGTGGTCCTAGTGCCTGATGGCTGTAGTTCCAAAAGTGTGACCTGCTGTTACAGTAAGTTCTTATGTAACTATTCTTTATAATAACCGATGACCTCAGGGGGTGGAGCTAGCCAGCAAGCTGCGTGGATGTGCCTCAGATCACCTCCACTGAAGAGTCCTTTATTAAGCTTGATTTTCACAACTGTATTGATTGTGTACTGCTATAAATCCCTTATCTAAGTTTGGGTAACAATGCTGTTAAAAATGGGACAAAAAAAAAGCCGTTAAAAATGCGACTTCTCAGTCAAAATACGTGTAACATTTTATGTTCCCTAAATGAGGCCCATCGGCAGTGGTGTCTGCTACAACACCGAAGAATCTGACTGTAGACAGGATTTTTACTGTCCTGCAGAAAATTAAAGGCAAAGTGAACGAGACTAATGTCTCTCTGCCATGGACCAACGGGTGAATAAACTTGAAGAGGGGAGAAAGAGCTGCAGGACGCTTGAAGAGCTTGATAAACAACAGGAGCCGCTATGCTGTGGCCCAGGACTCTGAATTTCTTTCCAGTAAAGTGGAAACACTGGAGAATTAGCTCTGAGCTGCTAATGTCCACATAGTGGGGCTTCCGGTTGCCATAGTAGCTAAGGATTTAAAGCAGGCTTTTGGATCTTTACTTCTTGAATTACTGTGTTTGTCTGAAGAGTCGGTGCATATAAAGCACCTTTTCTAGGGACATGGATATGTTGTTCATCCACACTTATTGGCAGGTTCCTTGCCGCTTTAAATCTTGCCGGAAGGTCTTCAAGCTGTCTCCTCCCACCCACCCGGGTGGTAAAACTCTCGGCTCCGCCCCATGACGCCAGATCTTCCTTACCGCTTGGAAGCTCAGGTTCTCTCCTTAACGCGCTGCGTTTAAGACTGGTTCCTATTCTTCGAAAGTTCGAAATCAAAAGTTTTGCTAAAAAGACTTCGTGGTCTTCTCCTCGCCGCGATGGACAAATCGACCTCGCGTCTGGAGGTGCCCCCGCGGCAGAAGATGTCTAGGATCGATCCGCACCCACGTGCTGCGCTCACGCCTGGGTCTTGAGCACCCACCCGCAGGCCCGCGACTTGTGCTCTTCCTTTCGCCCACGCCCTGAAGACCGCTGCCCGATACAACTGGGGCGCCCGAGAAAAGAATTCCACCGGTGAAATCTAAAGAGGCCCGATTGGCGGTGTCCGCAGCGGCGGGCTCGGCGGATCAGCTCGAGCAGATGATCGCCCTCGAAGAGGAGGCGGCGCGGGCCACTTCTGCCTCGGCTGCGGCATTTGTCCCGCCTCTCGGTGCCTCGTGACTCTCGCTTTTTATGAGCTTTGTCTGACCCTCTCGACCAAAGGTGAGGGTCCAACTCTTCGGACCTTTTTCCAGGTCCAAAAGAGCAAAAGTAAGCTCTCCGTCGACGCTCTTGGGAGCGGGAAAGATCCCTTCCCTTGTCGACAGTCGACTTCGGTCGACCTCCGCTTGGCCACTGGCTTCACGGTGTCCCCGGCCAGGCCAGTTGATCGAGACTCCGCCAACGCTGTCGAGATTTTTCTCGACCCGTTAGACGGGTTGTCGGCTGGAGAAGCTGAGAATCCCCTCTCCCCGGTTCCCCTGGTGGGAGTTGAGGATCCCGTCTGCTCGTCTGTGCCTCCGGTTCCAGAGCCTTCGGTGGGATCGTCCGAGCCGAGGGGAGTGCCGATTTCCGACACTTCTCCTCGCCTTCCTCGGCCTAGTCGAGACTCTTGGTCTCTGACATCCTCGCGGTCCAACCGATCCCGCCGCCATAGGCGGTCTCGGTCTCGGCACCATGGCAAGCGGCGCCACCGCTCTTCCTCGGACGAGGGGAGGCTTCGGCGCAAGTTGCGTTGGAGGACGAGGAACTCATGTGGCAACAGCTCCTTTTGACCGGGAATAAGCCGACCCAGTCGTCTTCCCCAGCCATTAAGTGGCTGTCACCGGAGCAGCCGAAACAACCCCTCGTTGTAGTCGAGGAGCCTGTTCTCAGGCCGGTTGTTCAGCCAATTCCAGCTGCCCCACCAATTCTGGTGGAACCTCCGCCTCCACAGCCATTAGTTGGGGCTCCGACCAAAAATTCTCGGTCGGCCTTGGGTTTGCCCCATAGGCTGTCTGTCACCTTCACTCCCGATAAACCTCGGCAGGTGGAGGGTGTCTCAGGCCCGAGGCAGCTCTTTGAGGACTCTTCTGAGTCCGATGATGGTTCCTCCCTCTTCTCCAAGCGCATGGACTTGGAGTCCTCGGGAGGGCAGTCAATGGACGATAGCCCTTCGTCCTTCTTAGGGTTGCTTCAACTCATCTCGGAGTCCACCGGGATGAAGCTCGAACCCGTTTCTAAATGGGCCAGGTATCCCCTCACGGAGATTCTGGACCGAGGGATTCTCCTACGGAGGCCTTTCCAGTGGCCGGCCATAGTGGGTCCGCCTTGAACTTTGGTAGCGCCCTGCTTCCTGCCCTGCGCCGGCCAGGTTGGCCAGGAAGTATGCGGTCCCTACCGGTTCCCTGTCTGGTTTTTCGGAACACCCCTCGGCCGAGGGGTTGGTTACCGACAGCGTTTTCCGGCGTGCCGGGAACGCCAGGGATGTGGACAAACCTCCCGACAAGGAATCCAAGAAATTGGATTATGCCGGGCGGAAAGTCTATGCTGCGTCCTCTCTCGGCCTTCGTCAGGCCAGTTCGGCCGTCCTCATGGCACATTTTTCTCACGCCCTGTTGGGCTCCCTGGATGAGGTTGTCCTCATCTTCCCGCAGATCTGCAGACTACGGTCAGGCAGGTGGGACCAGGGCAGGTGGTGGCCAAACAGCAGCTCCAGACTGCGTTAAACATCGGGACTCATGTGCCAGGTCTGTGGCGGCCGCGAGTGGCCATGCGTCGTCGGGCTTGGCTGAGGATATCACCACCTTACCTCGGATACCCAGCACAAGTTGGTGGATGTTCTCTTTGGGACTGACCTCTTCGGCCCTGGGGTGGAAGGTCACCTGCAGAGGATCGAGAAGTCCAATGCTACCTTGGACTCTGTCTCTTCCGCTCAGAAGGACAAAGGCCGCAGCCACAGCCTAAGCCCTTTCGTCTCTGCGCCTGCTGGCGCCTGCCCAGCAACATCAGGCCAGCAGGCTCCGACCTGGTATCCCAAACCCAGCCGCCGGCTTCTCCAACAGGAAGCAGGGAGGTAAGGCCCAGGAGGTCCCTCGGCGGTCCCTCCTCCAAGCCTGCCCAGTGACGGGCTGAGGTGTACGCCTCATCCCTGTCACCTCACCCTGGTTCTCTCGGTGGGGGACGGCTCAGACACTTCCTTTCCACCTGGTCCGCTGTTACCACAGACAGGTGGGTACTGGAGGTGGTGGGAAAAAGCCTCTCTCTGGAATTCGAGCAGGCCCCACCCTTCAGAGCCGTCGCACCTCGGGGTCCGCAGCCTCACTGGCGGCTCGCCGAGCCGACATCGCTCTCCTCCTCCAAAAGGAGGTGATCACGGAGGTGGAGGACCCCCCTTCAGACCCGGGGTTCGTGTTCAAGTATTTCCTGGTTCCCTAACGGACGGGGGGCTGGCGCCCCATTCTTGACCTACACAACCGGAACAAGTTCCTAAGGTCTCGAACCTTCAGGATGGTCACTCTGGCGCAGATAATACCATCTCTGGAACACGGCGTGTGGTTCTGCTCTCTGGACCTACAGGACGCGTTTCTTTCACGTCCCTATCCGTCTCTACATCGGAGATTCCTCCACTTCGAATGGAGGATCCCTCTTCGAGTTCCGAGCCATGCCCTTCGGCTTATCTCCAGCTCCCAGGGTCTTCACCAAATGCATGGCAGTGGTGACAGCATCTCCTGCGGCGCCGAGGGTCCGGTGTACCCTTACCTCGGACGATTGTTGATAGCAGCCTCCTCCAGACGGGAGGTGGAGCGGTCCGAGATCTGGCCCTCCAGGTTTGCTCTCAGGTTGGCCTCATCAACGAGGCCAAGTCGGAACTCGAGCCAAGCAGGTGATCCTGTTCATCGGGCAGAGCTTGACGCCTTCAAGCCAGAGCACGGCTCCCGCGGACAGGACCGAGATTCTTACCTCCTTGCCCAATCATTTCTGGTTGGGCATCGTATCTGCCCGGGACTCCTGCGCCTCTGGGTCTCATGGCGGCCTGTACCAGCGTGGTCCGCTACGCCACATGCGCCCCTTCAGTGGGGCTGGCCAGCCAGTGGTCACAACGCTGTGATCCTTTGGACCAGCTAGTGATAGTGACCCAGGAGATGTGAACGCCTCCAGTGGTGGACCGCTCCATTCCATCTGCAGGAGGGCATCCCGTTTGTCCGCCCCGAGCCGACGGTCTCTCTATCGACCGATGCCTCTCTGGGTTGGGGTGCCCATCTGGGGGAACACCGAGTGCATGGCCTCTGGTCCCCGCTGGAGTCCCGATGCCACATCAACCTGCTGGAGCTCCGAGCGGTCCGCCTAGCTCTCACCGCCTTTGCTCCATTTCTCCGGGGTCAAGTGGTCCGAGTCCAGACGGACAATACCACGACCATGTACTACCTGAACTGCCAGGGCGGGACGCGCTCCATGCTTCTATGCAAGGAAGCTCTCCGCATTTGGTCACTCCTGCGCAGCCTGGAGGCAGATCTCCTAGCCATTCATGTGGCAGGAGCCTCCAACACCCTGGCCGATGCCCTGAGCCGGATAGGGGCTGCATCTCACGAGTGGTCTCTCCTGCCGGAGGTAGTATAAGATCTGTTCTCCCACTGGGGCACACTCTCAGGTGGACCTGTTTGCCTCCAGGAGAAGCAGGGTTGAGGCTGTTTTATGCCCGCCCCTCAGCAGGGCTCGCTGCAGGGGATGCCTTCGAGGCTGTGGACCCCGCGCCTTTTACGCCTTTCCCCATTTCCCTTGATTCACAAGGTGCTTCTCAAGGCGAGGAGGGACAAGGCGAGGTGATTCTTGATAGCCCCAGACTGGCCCCGCCAGTTCTGGTACCCAGATCTCCTCAGCCTCAGCTCCAGGCTCCTGAGGGGCTTCCAGCCTCGCCCGGATCTGCTCTCAGTCAATCAGGGAAGGTGTTCCATCCGGACCTTCAATCCTGCACCTGACGGCCTGGTTCCTGAGCGCCAGAGTTCCAGGCCTTGGGTCTTTCCGACGAGGTCCTCAGTGTTGTTGAGGCGTCCCTGTAGGAGTCGACTAGAAAATGCTATGCCTTCAAATGGAAGAGATTCTCCATTTGGTGTCAGGGCAAGGGCTTGGACCCTTCCTCCTGTTCTGTGGCAAGCATTTTGAACTATTTATGGTACTTTTCTAGTCAAGGGCTTAGGTCGACGACCCTAAAGGTGCACCTGGCAGCCATTTCTGCTTACCGGGCGCGGGCCGGGAGTAGTCGACGAGGAAAAGGTGGTCGGCGCTTTTTCAAAGGCCTTGATTACATTTCCTCCGTGCGAGAACCTCCACCTCGGGATTTACTGCTGGTACTGGCAAAGCTCATGGGCAAGCTATTCAACCAATGCACAGGTGTGATCTCTCTCACCTGTCATGGAAGACCCCTTCTGGTGGCTATCACGTCAACCAGAAGGATGGGAGAGCTCCAGGCGCTTTGCATCGAGTCTCCTTACCTGGTCTTACACAGGGACAAGGTTGTCCTGGCGCCCCACCCGAAATTCCTTCCGAAGGTGGTGTCGGAGTTTCACCTTAACCAGGTGCTGATTCTGCCGGTGTTCTACCCCAATCACACCTCGGAGGCCGAATATAGGCTCCATACTCTGGACCCTAGAAGGGCGCTCGCTTATTGTAAGGAGCGCACGGCTGAAATTCGGGGAGAGGTTCGCCAGCTATTTGTCACCTACGCTGAAGCCGCACCTGGCAGACCTGCAGCCAAGCAGACGATAGGCAGGTGGGTCACCTCCTGCATAGATCGCTGCTATAAGTTGGCGGGCATGGAGCCTCCCAGAGGGATGAGAGCTCATTCTACCCGTCATACTGCTGCATCGGTGGCTGCTTCCAGGGACGTCCCTATCCAGGAAATCTGCAGGGCTGCTACCTGGAAGTCAGCACACACCTTTATTACCCATTACCACATCGACCTTGAGTCACGCCGGGTTGCTGGTTTTGGGGCCTCTGTTCTCCAGTCTTTATTCCTAAGTAGGGGTGTGCGCTGGCCTCCTCCTCCCGGAGAACTGCTAGAGTCTCGTTATACAGTAGGATGAACAAATATATCCATGTCCCTAGAAATACAGGTTACTCACCTGTAACAGGAGTTCTAGGAATGGTATATGTTGTTCATCCACACGACCCACCCGACCTCCCCGACTTCGACGCACAACCTGAGCTTCCAGCGGGCCAGATCTGGCGTCATGGGGCGGAGCCGAGAGTTTTACCACCCGGGTGGGTGGGAGGAGCCAGCTTGAAGACCTTCCGGCAAGATTTAAAGCGGCAAGGAACCTGCCAATAAGTGTGGATGAACAACATATACCATTCCTAGAACTCCTGTTACAGGTGAGTAACCTGTATTTCTGCCTGCCAAATCGTCAGAGACCTGCAGAAGTTGCAGTGCAGACATCGACTGTGTTGGTAACAATGGATTCTCTGGAGGAATGCCTGTTAGCGTTCGCTGAGGCCAGAGACCAACGTTATTTGCACTTCGAGGGGCAGAAAAATCCGTTTTCCCCAATGTGGCATCTCGCACACAAACTAGAAGAAAGGAACTCCTTCAACTGCAGCAGCACTTGGGTGAGCATGGAATTTCTGGCAATTTATTTTTTTCTCAGTTCACCTCTGTTTTACCTACAAGGGTAAACCCTACCTCTTTACGGAGGCTGATGCAATAACAAGATTTCTGGATGGTTTACTACCTTGTGGGGGTCAGGACTCAGATGACGAACAGTCCAGTCTTACTTGAATAAATCTCACGATTGTCTCCTGTACTGTTACATTAAATGGATCTGTGGTAAATGAAGCATTTGGGACACTCCGTGTGAGACTTTAACGTGGTTACTGCTTCTCAGATTTGCTGGCTATTACAATTATTGATGTATTATAATATGAAGGGAACATTATTTTTTGCTGTATGTCCTTTGAGCAGGACTCAAAATATCCTGTGTTTACTTTGCTTCCTTCTTAACTGTAGGCATTTTCCCTTTTCTGCTAGCGTCAATCAGTATTTGGGTTTGGTAATTAGTGTTCTATTACATATATTGGGGATTTACAGAGTGTGTATAGATTATTTTCCTGGCTACCCCACTGGATTAGGTATAATGAGATGCTTAAGGTAGATCTTTTCAGTTTTATACGTAATGATGACAGTACCACGTTAGCAACCATATATGTATAAGGGGGATTTCCCCAGCTGTTACTCCAGTTCCTTTAAGGATGGCTTATCTTACTTAATTCATTTTTGGTTTAGGCATATCTAGGTGAGAGTGGACTATTAGTATGTGAGAAATGCCTGTACTGAATTCTCAGTCATGCGTAGTATGTATCTTGTTTCATTCTTTATGTAGAGAATGTCTTTATTCCTTGTCTGTAAGGATATTGAAAATTTCAATAAAGTATATAAAAAAATAAATGATGACCTCAAAGTGGCAGGGCAGTAGGCAGGACCATTGGGATGCTGGGGTGCATAGAGAGAGGTATTGCCAGCAGGAGTGGTGCGGTAGTGTTACCACTGTATAGGCTATTAATGAGACACCACCTGGAGAACTGTCTGGTTCTGAAGGCCACATCTCAAAAAGGACATAGACAGGGTAGAGGCAATCCAGTGGACAGCTGCTAAAATTGTGCAGGGGTTGCAAGAGAAACCCTTTGAGGAGAGACTGAGGTATATCAACATGTAGACCCTAGAGGAGAGGGGGGAGATGGGGGACATGATAGAGACCAATAGGTATCTCAGTGGAGTGAACAGGATGCTGGAAGGGAGTCTGTTTCAAATGAGGAAGTGCACCAGGACAAGAGCATGCAGTGAAGCTGGAAGGGTGGAAGTTTGAGGGATGTGAGTGGTGGTTGCTTGGAAGAGTCAGCAATTAGTGGTAGCAAAAACAGTGGGTGGCTTCAAGTATGCATGGATAGGCATGGGGAATACTGGTAAATAGGCGGGGGGTGGCGCTGCAGAGACAGAAGGCAGGAAACATCTGGGCAGATTGGGTGGGCCAAGCAGCCCTTTTCTGCCAACAGATTCTGTGTTTCTATTACCAGTAATACCATTGCACCAAAATAGTGAATATTCAGTGTACACATATCTTCCAAGAATCAGTCTTCACCATTGATTCCCACGTGTGGATTTTAACAGGAGAGCTAGGACCGAGTAGGAGCGAGAACCTCTCAGAGGGCTGGCACCATAATAAGCAGCATGCATGCGTGACACCATGAGTCCACGCATGTAGCCACTAGTTTACCTCAGCCTCCGCTTTCAACCGATCTCACTTCCATTTCCCCTGCCGACAAATCTGCATCAGTGCGACATCACTCACCCACTGGGAGTCAGAACTTCATGTCTATACAACAGCAGTGTTAAGTTCTTCTCAGTTTTAGTGTTTAATGCTAGTTTGCTGTTTTTATGTCACGTTAGTTTTTGTCACAGTTTAATAACTTAGTTTCTCTTTCAGCACCACAGAGTGTCATTGGTCGACCGTGGATGATGGTAGGGAGCCTGATAAGGCATGCTGCTATGACAGGAAGGTCACAGCCGACCCTCTGTCTACTTGGGGGTTCTGATGACAGACGGTCCAGTACTCTGGAGGAAAGGCAGTATTCATAAGTACAAAATGGCTAAGGCTGTTGTGCTAGCACCCCCTCCCCAAACCCCAACATAGAGTGTGTACGGACTGGGACGGCTTCTTTTAATACGTACAGAAAGACTGCCTTTCCTAACAAGTACTGGACCACCTGTTGTCAGAACTCCTCTCCCGAGAAGAGTGTGAACTGGATGTGGCTCTGCGTTGGGGTCCAGACATCTCCTGGCCCTGATCTTGGCCGCCTCTTCATTTTGAAGGAGGAAGAAACCGTACCAGTTGAGGTCACCCTTTGCGAAGTCTACCACAAGACATTAGACTTTCTGGAGTCGGGAGATGCTCATCATCGTCTGTGACAACACCGAGGAATTGCAGGCCTGTGAGGTCGGTATCTTGGACCTGGAGCCCCCCGCTGCCTTTAGGTGAGGGTTCTGGTGGGCAGTTTCACCACAGGGTAGCTCCTATTGAACAGTGAGTGCAGCATCTGGCATAGGTGGCACCGCTGATGGTGTCGGCTTCTGACCCTTGTGGGGTGACTGGGTTGATGCCACAGGTGGTACTGCCGGGTCCAGAAGAGTGTTTGCTTGCTGCAACAGCCTTTGGGTTCTTGCATGCAGCGGCATCCCCTAAATCTGTCCCATTTGTGGTGTCGCCCCTGTCCTTTCTAGGGATGGGGTAGCCATGGTGCCATCTCTGTTCACTCCAGTGCCAGATGGGTTACCAGTGCTGGTTCTGGTATTGTGTTCAATGCCGAGTTTAAGCCCTTCAGGGTCTGGCCCTGTGTCTGGTGCGGTGTCTGGCCCAGTGCGTGGAACCCTTCCAGTGCCACCTGCGATATTGGTTCCAGTGCTGCCTCTGGTACCGGTCCTTTGTCCCTTACGGCTGGGACGGGTGTCGCCAGTTTTGTTATGCACTGTGATGTCAGCCCCGTGGTCCAAAACTTTCTTCTATCTTCCTTCCAAGGAGGGTGCAGAGAGAGGTGAGTCAGATCCCAACCTCATCACTGAAGGTGGTGGTAATGACTTTTATTACAGCCAGCAGGTTTCAGTCCTAGCTCCCTTGTCTGTACCTCAGGAGGCCCTGTCTTTTGAGGCTTTGCTCAGAAACATGTACTTTACATTGGATTTTAAGCCAGCAGCCATTGACCATGCTGAGCGTCTCCACTGGTGTTCCTTAACATGCCTAATATTTCGGTCACTTTAGTTCTTGTTATCCAACCTGTACTGTAGACCTTGACTGAGGCAGTTTAACAGAGGTCTGCTTCAGTGGCAGCCATTCCCAAGCAAGTGAAAAAGAAATACGTTGGTCCTAAAAATAAGCCAATGTATTTCACTGTGCCCATGCCTGATGCTATTGTTATTCTCACTGAGAATGACAAGGCCATTGTGCCCAAAGAGATCAGTGTACACCCCACTAATAGGGAGTCACACAAGACTGACATTATGAGCAAACAAGCCTACATTTCAGTCACCCTGGCCATAAGAATAGGTAGTTAACAAGGGCATTTTTCATGTGTATACCCTCTGGAGCAATCAAAAGTCTTTGGCAGAGGCTTTGCCATTTTTGCTGACTGTTAAGCAAGGTATTGAATCCAGCAGTCACAAGTTCAAAGCCCCTATGGATGCTTTTGATGCAGCATCACGCTCTGCAGTTGCAGGCATTTGCATCAGGCTGCATTCTTGGCTGCACCCAGGATGTCCAGCAACAGGTAGTGAATGTCCCGTTCAGTGTTACCTACTTGTTTGAACAGCAAGTGGAGCAATCTCTTAGGTCGTCTAATGAAGCTAAAATGACTCTTAAGACCTCCAGACCAGTTCTCTTCAACACCACGAGAGGCAAGGGACATGGATCCTTAAAAAAAAAAAAAAAAAATCAAAACAAGGTTTTTAGCCGGCCCTGTGGTGCCAGGCGATAAGGGAATCACCTGGCACGCTGGCAACCCGGGTTCACTCCTGAACCTGGGGACAACAGGAGTGGTGGCCAACAGGGAGTGCTTAGCCCTTCTGAGGGGGAGGGTCAAGGATACCTCACCCTTTGGCAGCTCCTGACGGCCAGGCATCACATGTGTGACCACACGTTCATACTGGAGAGAATAAGGAAGTCAAAAGGCATTTGCCCATAAAGACCTCCCCCACCATTCAGTGGCGATGACCTAAGTCACCAACTTCTGTAAGAAATCTATCTAACCTTTTTTTTAATATACTTGTACTTTCAGCATCAACCACCTCCTGTGGCAAACCATTCCACCATCAAACTGCCCTACTCTCAAATCCATTTCTTCTCCACTCTGTTCTCACCGTTTCCTCCCTCAGTTGTTTATTATGACACCGTAAATAATGTTTATCTATCAACTCCAACCCCAAGTCAAACTTTAACACTTCATCTTTCAGAATTTTAAATAATAACAATAAATTACCCCTTTTTTTTCTGCTCTCCAATGTCCACATTGCATGCACGATCTGCCAGGACATTGTGGCATGCATCCAAAGTGGTTGGGGGGACCGGAGTAAAAATTGAAAATGGTCACCTAGCTACCAGATGACAGTGGCCTATCCTTCTGTCGCCACGATAGCCTGGGTATATCTGTGCTGTGCCTTCGGCCCCAGCGAGGATTGAAGAAGGTGTCTCCGGGCAGTAGAAAGTCTCCCCTCCCGGTAGCCCCCACAGGTGCGGGGCCCCTGAAGAAGGGATAAGTCGGGGGGGGGGCAGCAAGATGAGGGGCAGTGGATGGCAGATGGGAGGATCATGGCAGGAGGTGCTGGCTGCCAAAAGGAGCGGCCGGCTAGGCTGACCGAGGTCAGGAGGTAAATGAAACAAAAAAAAAAAAAAAAGGCCTTTTATGGCAAAGGCAGGAAAACAAACCAGTCTCCCACCGTCAAAAGAAGGCGCAGCTGAAGACCTGAATGCCAAAAGCACCTAGTTCCACCATCTGAAGCTCTGGCTCTAGTTCTGCCTCAGCTGCCCAAGGTAGGGTGGTAGGTAGGTAAAACTTTATTTGTAGACAGGAAAACATGTCATTTGGACTTTGCAGTCCAGTTTGCAAGACAGTCCTGTGTTAAATAGATCTAAGTTGCTATACATAGAACATATAAACATGATTGATGTAACAGGGCAGAACATGTTTTTACAAAACACTTTCAAAAGCATCATGAGAAAAATTTACATAAACAGAACGATAATCAGTAAACAAGTTTAGTAACATTTACAGGTGAAAAACAGCACATCTTTGATAGCCTGTGTGAATGATGAATGTCCTGATATTTCACGAACAGCAGGAGGGAGTGTATTCCAGGTAGCAGCAGCCCTGGACACTAGGGTTCTGTCTCCAAATATATTGGTTCTTTTTTCAGAGTTTATTTTGTTTAGGTGAACTGAGCTTAATACCCTCTTATTATTTGTTTTAAAATGAGATTGTCTGGAAAAAAAGATTTCAAGTTGTGTATTAATATTAACCCATGTATTATAGTATTACCCATTTCCAGGGATTGCCAGTCCCGTCTATTTAGGTGTGAACAGTGGCATGTTCGGTAACACATTTTAATACATATCTAGCTATTCGATAGTGGGTTTTATGTAGTTGATCTAGAAGTTGTTTGTTGGCTGTTCTGTATACTAACTTTCCGTATTTTAAGGTTTGTAATACAGTATAAGCTGTTCAGCCAGCCTTTTTTTGTCGTACAGTTTCAAACATGTTATGGTTCTCCTTAAAACCCCTAATTTTTTATTAACTTTACTAATGGTAGTTATGTGTTTAGTAAAAGTCAGATATGAATCAGAAGTCACTCATAGGTAACAATGGATCTTACTTCGAGAGTGCTCTTGCGGTAGGTAATTACATATAGGACTGGAGCCGGCAGGCGTCAGGACCACATGGAAAATTTTTTAGCTAGCAGTCTCTGGCGGGGGACCGCCCCCCACGTCAGGTGACTGACGTCAGTATAGAGGGGCGGTCCCCCATGCCCACCTTCTAGTTCTTTCCCGCTGTTAGCTCGAGTTGGCGCCTCGTGGTTAAGTTCACTGCTTCGCCAGTCTGTCGTCGGTAGTTTTACTGTCTGTTTCAATATTTCGTCGATTTTCGTCAGCATTTTTCTTCAGCTGCCGTGTATGTCGTCCCAGACTCCTTCCGAGCACAAAAACAAGTGCGATTCCTGTGGTGCCCAGCTCCTGCACAAGGACAAACACTCCCAGTGCCTTTTTTGCCTAGGCCCCAACCACCCCGTGGGGGAGTGCCAGCACTGCCAGCTGTTCAACGCGGCCACCCGAAAGCGGAGGCAGCAGTCTCTGGAGGCCCACGTTCTAAAATTGAAGATGTCCTCCATGAAAAAGGAGCTGAAAAAACTTAGGCAGGCCTCTACTTCCCCTGAGGGCCATCGCAAAAAGAAGCACCGGGACTGGGACTCCTCTACTATGGTCGCCGCGACTCCGGCTGTCTCTCCCCCCCCCCCTCGGGGGACCATTCCGTGACGGCCGTCTTGGAGGTTCCAAGGTGGCACCGACCCTCTTGTCTGGCTCGCGCTCTGGCCCCTCGGGAGCCTTCAGGTCTAAGGAGGCCACCACTCCCAGTAAACCTGCCACCATGCGGCCTTCTCGTCCAAGTGGCCCCGGTAAGCCGGACGTCGACCCCTCTGCCCGCCCGGGTAAGGCTGATAAGACACCCGACCCTTCGGGGCAGTGCATGGCCTCCAAAGCGCTCGCCAAGGCCGCCCCTCCATCGTGGCCTTCGTCGAGCATAGAGTCCGATAAGTCGGACGTCAGGTCCTCTGACATCCACCCGGATCCCGTTGGTAAGCCGGATGTCGGCCTCTCCAATGGACACAAGGCATTAGAGCCAACGCCAGACCCCTCGGACCTGTCCATCGTCCCGAGCTTGCCGCAACGTTCGTTTCATTCCGAGGCTCCAGCGTCTCCCTTGCTGGATCCCAAGGACGTTAGCCCCACTTCCCCGGGTGCCATGGAGGATTTTGGCACGCTGCCGTCGGGTCTTCCTCCCACTGGGCAGGACGACCTGACGTCAGATCCTTGGGCGTCGGCCTACCGACGCCAGGCAACATCCCCTTGCCGATGCCATCCCTACGCCGGGCCTGTTGCCTGTAGTGCCTCCCGTTCCGGGCCCGCCCACTGGGCTGTTCCCAGGGCCTTCTGCTCCATCGGAGCCCCTGATGCCTGGGTACCCGACTCTGTCGTATCCGACGCCATCATATCCAGGTCAGCAGTATCCGGCACCCCAGTACCCGACAGCGGGCTTCCCGCAGTCTGGTTATAGATACACGCCGTACGGATATCCCCAGTATCCATACCCTCCTCCTCTGTCACCGCCCCCTCAGCCACCAGTGGACCTGAAGGAGACTGTGGCTTCCTGGTGGGCTGAGGCCAAGGCTTAGCTCACCAGGGAAGCAGAGAGCAGTCTTCCGACGCTGAACCCGGTTCCGGATCTCAGACGTCTGAGACTCCCTCCCCCCTCCAGACACCAGAAGCGAGCCCTTCGGTTCCAGGGCAGGGGGAGGATATGCGTCCCCGAGGGCTTCCCAAGGGGTCCGTTCCTCCCCCACGCCGGAAGGAGTCTTCATCCTCTTAGGAGACCTCGGATGACTCCGGGCGCTCCGACCCGGACGACGAGCCACGCACGCCAGACAAGCCCAGGCCAGGGACTCCTCAGAAGTCCCCTTCTTTTCCTGGAGTTGGTGCGTAGAATCCAGGCTGTCCATCAGTGGCAATCTTTGGAGCCGGATCCACAGCGTAAAAAACTCGCTGCGCACCTGGATCTACCAGAGACCACTCCAACTCTGATTCCACCTGGATCGAGCCTCATGCCGACCTTGTTTCCACTATTTGGAAGCAACTGTCTGCATTAGCCCCTGTTCCAAGGAAGGCGGACAGGCTATACCAGGCTCCGGAGGGTGTTGATTCTTTGAATTCATGCCCCAAAGCTGATTCAGTTGTGATTAGCGCCACTCACGGCCGTACGGCTAATCCCAAGCACTTGAGCTCGACACCACCTGTCAAGGAATCCCGCCTTCTGGACCAGTACGGGAAAAAGGTCTATGCTTCTTCCACTCTGGGAATCAGGGCCTTAAACGACGTTGCTCACAAGGGGGATTACCAGAAGGCGCTCCTTAACAAGGTGGAAACTCAGCTGGACTCCCTTCCTGAGTCTCCGACGAAGCAGGAAGTGGCTGATCTAGTCTGGTCTGTGCGTTCGGCCAGTCGGCACTTGCTCCGTGCCACGTACGATGCAGTGGACGCTGCTGGTCGGAGCTCGGCTTTCGCCGTGGGTTTGCGGTGTCATGCTTGGCTGTGGGTGTCAGGTTTGGTCCTGGAGGTGCAGTCTGCTATCCAGGATGCGCCCTTCAGGGGTTCGGTGCTGTTCGGTGGTGATGTCAAGGACATAAATCATCAATCTGCAAGAGAAGGGGACTGCACTAAAGTCTGTTGACTCCATGTACAGGCCCCCTCAGGGTCAGTGTTGTCCCTTTCGCAGATGTTCTCATACTGGACTTTAGAAGGGCTGACTTTGGCAAAATGGGTGAATACCTGAGGAATACACTAGCAAATGGCCAAAAAGGAGGGGTGGAAGAACAATGGAGGAAAATCAAAACTGCTATCTTGCCTTCAACCAACACTTTCGGCAGTCTGTTCCACTCACCCCCCCGCCTGCTCTGTGAATGATTTCCTTAATGTCCAGATAGTAACTGTGCTGCTGTTCTTCATGACCAAGTTCTTACAGTCCATCCTGTTTTTTATTCACAAGAACTTGTATGTCTCCATCATATCTGCCTCTTCCCTCCTGGTCACCAGTGTATACATAAGGTCTACCCACCTTTCCTCATACGACCTCCCGTGCTGGCCCTGGATTATCTTCTTGGCTCTCTTTTGTATGATCTCTATGCTGTCCCAGTCTTTCTTGTTTTTGTTTTTTTTTGTCGTCAATGAACACAGTACATTACATCATTATATAAGAAAAGCTGCACTCTGAGTCAAGGGCATAGTGGGGGCAAGGACAGATTCTTTTAAATGAAGTTTGCCTCCAGGGCACTCCTGCCTCAGCACTTTACTGTTCCACTTATTCTTTCTCATTTAAGTCTTTTTTCCTATATGTTTACTATTCTAACTGTGCCAGTGATGTTCTGTAGCTGTGTACCTTGATTTGCGGCTTTCCAGTTTTCGGCCACAATTTTCTTCTGTCCCAGTCTTTCATGAGGTGTGGACTCTGGAACTGCATACAGTACTCCAGGTACGGTCTTATCGGAGACCTTACAGGGTTAGTATCTCCTCCTCCTTCTTAGTGTCAAATCCCTTTCCTATATATCCCATCATCATTTTTGCCTTACCATATGTCTTGTTAACTTGTGCATCGGATCCGAGGCTGTCACTGATGATGAACCTCAGGTCTCTCATCTCAGTTGTCTGCCCCACCCTTACTCCCCACCCAGTAGTCTATTTAAGGGTTCTTTCTATCAGTATGCATCACTTTGCATTTTTTTGTATTGAACAGTAGTTGCCATAGTATGGAGTACTTTTCCATTTTTTTTTCTGGTCTCTCTTCATTTCTCGAACTCCCTCTTCAGTGCCCACTCTGCGCAGATCTTGGTGTCATCAGCAAAACGATGCACCTTATTCTTCATTCCCTCTCCTACAATTGTTGCAAAAGAATTGGTCAGATATTTTGCAATACTTCCAGAGAGATTCTTTCTGGTGGCCCTACTCTGGTGCTGCAGGCAGGTGGGGAATTTTTCTGGAGATGATATAGTAATTTCAGGAAATATCTGATCATGTCTTTTGCTGCAACTATATATCACAGATGAAGATATTGAAGAGCACTGGTCCTAGAATCGATCCCCGAGGTACCCCACGTGTGACTTCCCTGGGCTTTGAGTGTGCTCCATTGACAACTGCCCTCTGTATGCTGCCCCACAGCCAATTCTCTTTATTTATTTATTGAAAATGTTTCACCAGGAAAGGCACACCGAGCAAAAAGATGCTTGCTTCACGGTGTGACCTGGGGTGGGAGTAAATGGAGGAAGGTATAATACTACAGTTGAAATTAGAAGTAGAGCAATACAGACAAAGGAACATAACTGAGTGTGATTACTTTTGAACTTGTTACATGAGAAAAGTACAAAACATGAGCCTCAAGGAAAGTGGTATACATAACATGAGTACACATCTAGGGCAATCTTTCCACCTGATAAGATTGTTCCCTATCCACAGGTCATATACCTTTATTAGCTTTGTGTGTGGAATGGAAACAGAGGCCTTGCTGAAGTTGAGATGCAACCCAGTTACTACTTGGCCTTGGTCTACTGCAAGGGGCCATCTCGGCATTGTTTTACTAGCCCAAACACTAGTGCAAATTGACCAGGGCTAGAGCAGCTAACTTTCTACTAGCCCACCTTGACTAGTGCAGATTTTCATGGCTGTTAGTGAAGTTAAAAATGTCTCTACTTTAGCCATCTCTAGTCTTCATGCTAATCTCTCTCAATGTTCCAGATTGCCAGGTGTGATTAACAGCTCATTAAGAGCTGCAGTTATCTGGCAGTTCAAGAGAGGGATCCCACAAAAGACTCAATGTGAGTCATTATCACTCCACTGTTAAGACTTTCAGCTAGTGTTCAGGGTGCGATCAAGGGTAGAGTGCTGTTAAGTCACTAGGTTCCAGTTTTCTGAATGCGTCTGTCTAACAATTTGTCCAATATTATTAAGACCAGTGACCCTCATTTCTCTACATTTTGAGTGTTTGTATCCAACATTTCAGTGAGAGAAGGCGAGGAGGTATACAGGATCGGCCCTGCAGGTAGTGGGTTTTATCTCAGCCTCACCATAACTTCCCTCTCCCCTCCAAATCTCTTAACTTTGTTCTTTCCCTTGACACTACTGCAGACCAGACTCTGAAGTGACCATCCATAGATCCATTGCTGCCATTACTGGCAAGCGTAGGGGGTCCACAACTCTTCTAAATGGACCATGCCAGCCATCACCATCCATACAGATCCACCCTTATCAATCAATCAAAATCTTTATCCAGGTGAACGTCATTGAGCAGAGCTCTTTTACAAGATGGACCTGGTTAGAACAGGGTCGGGTACCATCCATCATAAAAACATATAAATACATGTAAATAAGTATATAAACGCAAACACAATGGTGCAGTAATAGGGGAGTCAAATGATAAAAGGAAGACAAGGCAAGCCATAACAGAGGAGGATTCAAATACAAGGGGCAGGTCCACCATTGAACCATGCAACTGTATATAAACCATGTTCTCTGTATAGAAGTACCAGTTAGTTCATTTACCAGGGGCAGTCACTAGTGAAAATGGCTTGGGGAACAACCAACTAATAGCAGACAGGGTATGTAATATGTAAGCGAAGGATAAATATTGTGAGAGGTGAAGTCCCAAGGATAGGTCAGTAGAACTGGCGTGGCAGTGGGGGCCTACGGTGAGAGGGAAAGGGGAGTTAGGACTTCTATAGTATGATTGCGTGTAGATTGTGGATGAGTGCAGTATAGAGTTGTGAAAAGAAGGCTGGAGAAAGTGGGAAGATAGACCAGTATCAAAGGGAGGACAGAGGCATCCAGGTGTTACATGAAAGCATGATGACAGGCTAGGGCCAAGGACGAGACGAGCACTAGAAGTAATTCGTTCATGGTTAAATGGTACAGGTTAGCATGATGACAATTCATGGTCATGGGAAACAATTGCACTGATCATTTCTGAGACGTGAATATAAGAGCTTGAAAGATGAGATGCCGATGGGTGACCTCAGTTTGTTTTTTTTGCAGTTTATTCCACAAGGAGGACAGTGTAAAGCTTATAGCAGCCCTGCCAAAGCGAGAGTTAACTTTGGGAACCATCAGTAGGAGAGATTTGCAACTTCTCAGGGCGTAATTGCCTATTGGTTTTATAGGGAGACAGTCTGTAATGTATTGGGGCAGTTTTTTGGAGATGGCTCTCAGGGTCCATAAGGCTGCATTTTTATCATGCCTGAATTGAAGAGAACTCCATCCCATTGATTGATATAGGGAACAGTGGTGAGTGGAATAAGGTAGGCCTGTGATGAATCTCAAAGCTCTATATGTGTCAAGTTTGGTGCGGTAGGAAATGGGACAGTGACTGTAGAGGATATCAGCATAATCTATCAAGGATAGAAAGGTTGATTGTACCAGCTGTAGTTTGGCATCTCTAGTTAAGAAGCGGGCTATCCTAAAGAACAGACCAAGTCTCTGTCGTAATTTTTTGAGTAATTCTTCAGCGTGCTCTATGAAGGAGAGCCTATGGCCCAGCCATACTCCCAGGTATTTGAATTTAGGGACAAATTCCAACTTCTCGCCAAGAATTGTAGTAATCTGCAGCACAGGATCTGGTAGGGCTGAATTTACCATTTGGGCAGAGGGAGAAAAGAGAATTATTTTTTTTCTTGGCGTTGAGTAATAGTTTTTTTGTTTGGGAGTTGGTGATGCAGCAGGTTGAACTTAGATTGAAGGTCATTACATGCAGATTGTAATGACGGGCGGCTTATGTAAAGAAGTCTCATCTGCAAACACATGAATGATGGCCTTAGTTATGCTTTCATCAATATTGATGACGTATATTGCAACTAAGATCGGTCCTAAGATAGGAGAGGTTTGAGAGTTGAAAGATCTCCGTCTGCTTTCACCTGCTGGAAACGATCGGAGGGGTAGTTGTTGAACCACTGTAAAGATAATGGGTCAGCACCTAGTGAGGTCAGGGAAGAGAGTAGCAGAGAATGGTCAACAGTGTCTAAGGCCTTGCTCAGGTCCAAGAATGCGGCGCAGGTGTAATTCCTGTTGTCTAGCTCTCTTTGCCAGTCATTAGTCACTTTGGCAAGTGCTGTGATGGTGCTATGTTTAGCTCTAAACCCTGGTTGGACTGGATTAAGCAGGTTATTAGCTTCTAGATACTGCCTCAGCTGGTTACTTATGACTTTTTCCAGTAATTTTGACAAGACCGGGAGAATCGAAATTGGTCTGTAATTATTTAGATCACAGGGATTTCCGGACTTGAACAGGGGTATGATGTGCGCTGTTTTCCATATTGAAGGAATGGATCCTTGAGTTAATAAGTTAAATAAATGGGTTATGGGCACAGCTAACACGTGGATGGCCACCTTCAAAAATTATGGGTCGAGGGTATCCACACCAGCACTTTTTTTTTTACATCCATTTTTAGCAATAGGTCTTCAACTTCTTTCAGAGTAGTAGGACGCAAGAAGACTGAATCGGTGACGCTAGGATCTGCACCTTGATTATCCACCTGAGAGCGTATCAGATTCGCAGAGGGATTGTCAAAGGCTAAGCCTGCAGTCGCAAAATGGTTATTGAAGGCATCCAGAACTTCCAGTCTGTCACTAATGGTGTTATTGTTTAAGGAGATTTCATCAGGTAGTGAGCCACCGGACGCGTGACCAGACAAGTCCTTGACGGTTTTCCAAAATTTTGTAGAATTTTTGGAGGCAGAGAGAAATTCAGAATGATAGTATACAGCTTTTGTATCTCTAACCATTCTAGTACATGAGTTTCGTGCCCTTTTGATCTTGCACCAGTCCGCAGCAGACTGGGCTTTGCATGCTTTTTTCCATAGGTTCTCTTTCAGTCAATGCAGATTTTAATGGTGTGAACCATCTACATGCAGTTTTTGCTATTCGCACCTTAACTATAGGGGCGTATTTATTTAGGGCATCTAGGATAATTTTGCTGAATATGTCGAATGCTAATTGCATATTTTTTGCCAAATAGAACTCTTGCCGATACAAGGAGTGTTTCAGTTCGTTTATGTAGGCAGTGAGATCAAAGTTCCGTCTAGATCTCTTGGCAGCAAACTTCGGCGAAGTAGTAGGATTGTTGCTTGATCTTATGCAAGCAATAAATGAGTGATCACTGAAGAAGGTACTGGCAAAGGAGAAGAGATGTGGTTTATTCACTAGGATAACATCTAGCAGGGAGCTGTTATCCACGTTCTTTTTATTTACTCGTGTTGGTTCGACAGTGAGTTGCGATAATCCATGGGTGTCACAGAAAGCTACGAGAGGAGCGGCGGTTTTAGATAGCCAGTCTAAATTAAGATCCCCAAGAATAATTATTTCTGAGGATTGTTGTTTGATGATATTACTCAGATGAGGTAACAATTGTAGATCAGCAGAAGGTCTGTAGCACCCTATGATACATAATGTTGAAGTGTGCGAGATGGTGACTTGAAGAGACAGACAATCATAAGCATTTGTAACAGATAAAGCACTCGGACAGGATGCCGTATACCTATCCTTGACATAGATGGCAACTCCTCCACCCCTGGAGTGTCTGTCTGCTCTAAATAGTAAATAGTTAGGGATATTGACTTCCCTGTCGGAGGTGGCTGGTCTAAGCCAGGTTTCTGAAACCACTAGGATGTCTGGTCAAGTATGGAGGACCCAGGCCTGGATTATGGAGAACTTTAACAGACTGCATACATTAATGTGGAGGAAACTCATGCCTTTCAGTGTGGCAAGGTCAAAGGACGATGTGATTGCAGCTGGTGACCCAGGATTGAGCTCCACATTTCCTGAGCACAGGAGAAGGAGTAAACGTTTTCTTAGAGTGGCAGTAGTAAGCTTCCAACTATGGGCCATTGTCCAGGGGGGGGGGCGCTCAACATTTTTGCCCTTCCACTAAGGTGGCAGAAACCAGTACTCTGACTGCTATCTGTAGAGGTGACGCCTCTATGATGTTGGCGGATGTCATTAACTGAGGTGGTAATTCATTTTGTATACCAGCGTTGAAGGTAATATAGAAACATAGACTTTGACGGCAAATAAGGACCACTTGGCCCACCCAGTCTGCCCATTTCCCTACCTGTTGGATAAGCTGCCGAGTCTAGTTAACCAACAGCCTACTTCCTGCAACTCCCCACTATAATTGCCTTATGTCTGTCCCATGCATATTTGAATTCCCCCACTGTTTTAGACCCCACAACCTCTCCAGGAAGGCGGTTCCATGCGTCCACCACTCTCTCCGTGAAAAATAATTTCCTCACATTACCCCTGAGCCGTCTAATTGTTGAAGAATTGGGGAGTTGAAAAGGCATACTGTATATCCACGTAGGGACAGGAACTAGTTATAGAGCAGATCAGATTAGTATCCACATTAATAAAGGCTTGAGGTGGCATATATTGGGCATGCGATATGAGATAGAAGAAGGACCAGAACAGGATCCACAATTTCACACACATAGTGGAATAAGGATTTTTGGGGGCGCTAGAGAGGAGGAGCTAGAAAGCCGGGTGGGGTTGTATTTAATCAGGACTGGGGCGAAAATTGGCAGCTAGGCTTCCTTCCTGGAGGTAATCAGTCCCTGAGTGCAAGTCTGTACCTGCATTTCTGTGAGGAGCTGGTGGCTTCAGACCTGGACTGCGGGTGGCAGTCTGGCAGGTCACGTTCGACAGAGAACCAGGGCTGTGGCTCTCGGACTACCTGGATGGAGAAGGCAGAGGAGAATAAATATAGTCAGAGGGGTGGGGCTGTCAGGAGCTAAAAAGAAATGCAGACTTGCTTAAACGGGGAGGGGGTTGCAGACCAGGATGTTAGGCAAGGTGCCGCCAAGTCTGAGTGAGCAACAACAGGGCTATTTAAAACACAATACTAGCATAAAAAGGTAAAGGGGGGGGGGTTCAAAGGCCTGAGCTGAGATCGCTACTGGTCTTATGAGGAACACAATACAGGCATTTACATTAAATCAGAAAACTTCAGCTATAAAATACAAACAAGACAGTTTTAACAGAAAACATAATCTAGCACAATATAATCAAACATTAACAGTGCAGAGCTATATGGAGCCAGTCGGAGTGCTTCTGGGGCTGACTGCAGCCAGTGGGCCAGCCACAGCAGTAAAATACTCTGTATTTAAACCCAGAGACAACTGTCCTCATGTAAAGAAAGCAAAAAATTGGCAGCTAGGGCTCCCTTCCTGGAGGTAATCAGTCCCTGAGGGCAAGTCTATACCTGTGTTTCTGTGAGGGGCTGGTGGCTTCAGACCTGGACTGCGGGTGGCAGTCTGGCACTCACTCAGCATGTGCTTTCAGCCTAAAAACAAAGCTTTGGATCATGTATGGTACAAAAATAAACTTTGATAAAATACATAATTTGAAACCTTGAAATAGGCATTCCTGGGGTGCAAAGATCATCCTGTACAGAAATAGAAATAGTATAGTGTTATGCCTGTGTACTGTTTCCCCTGGGCTGATGAAAGGACAATGTTTAAGAAAAATCTGTTATTGTTGGGGCAGAGCATATTAAAATCAATGCTTTTGCAAATAAAAATCTCAGTTTTCTATTTCCCAAGCCCCTTAGATTTGTCTAGCCCCCACCTCAAAGAAATCTTAGATGTGCTCCTGGCTCTCTTGGGACTGTACAAAAACTTTCAAAAGTGCAGGTCTCTAGTTGACTATATAGGGTGGGGAACGAGAGTGTCTTTCTCTGCCTGACTCTGTTTATTGCCCTGTGGGTGTTGGTGACAGTGTGGTGAGGTGCATGATGATGTCCGCTATTGTGTGCGCAGAGCAAGGACTGCTTGATTGAACATTTGCTGTTGCGATATCCCCTTTCTGTTTGGTGGGGGCAGAAAGAGGAAGAGAGGATGCTATGGCACAAAACAATGGGAGTCTCACTGTGATGGCATTGCAGTCTTTTATTTCTGCAGGGGAGCTGGAAGCAGTGTGGGAGCAGGATAAATGTGCAGTAATCAGAGTATTTCTTGTCTTGGCTTGCATTGTTTCCTGCATGTGATCAAAATTTGCCATAATTAAGGGCTAGTGTAATCATCTGCGGGCTAGTGCAATTTTGAATCAACTTGCCCTGCTGGCTAGTGCAAAAAAAAAAAAGTTAAGGTTGACCCCTGGTCTACTGCCTTTGATTCACTCAAAGCAGTCTGGAAGAAGACAAGCAAATAGAACAAATAACCTATTGCTGGATGGTCTGTTTAACTTACTTGGTATTACTTGGTATAAAAGAACAGAAGAAGGCCAGAACCCATCGAGACTGTTCCCCACACTATGTGGGACATTATTTATCTATTATCCCTCAACCAAACATCTAATTTGTTTTTAAAGACAGTGGCACTAGTTGCCTCTACCAATTCTTGTGGCAAGGTGTTCCATACAACGTATGCTCTTATTGGAAAAAAGTTTCCCCTTTTGCTGGTTTTATAAGTTTTTACTTCAAGCTGTTTATTATGCAGTCTCGGAACATGTCTCCTTTTGGAGAGTGTTAGACCACATTTTTCCATTAGATCTGGTGAATTTATTAAATTAAAAACTATAAGCATATCACCTCTTAATCTTCTAGTTTGAAGAGACCAGTAGCTTTTAATCTGTTCTGATAATCCAAGTTTGTTAATCTTGTAATCATTCTAGTTACTCTCCTTTGAACCTGTTTAAGAATTGCTGTGTCTTTTTTTTTTGGTTTGGATTCCAGAAAGGGGAGCCATAGTCTAGATACAGTCTAATGTATGCCCTATACAATGGAATAAGGCATTGTTCAGTGCGATTTAACAAAAGTGCGTTTTATTTGCCTCAAAAGTCTGTTGGTCATGCAAGCAGTTCTAACACAGTGATCATTTGATGTAAGTTTATTATTAACATATATCCCTAAATCTTTTTCACATTTTGAGTGAAGTGGTAATCCGTTGATATGATATATAGTTTTTTGGATTATTTACACCGAAATGCATTACTAAACATTTGTCTTGATTAAACTGCATATGATTTTCATTTGCCCAAAGAGTTAATGTTTCCAAATCCTTCTTTAATGCAGAAATATTTTCTTGATTATTAACCTTGCCCCCCAGTTTAGTATCGTCTGCAAATTTAACCATGAAGTTATTTGGCCTTCTTTGTAAATCACTGATAAAGAGGTTAAACAATGTTGGTCCCAAGACCAACCCCTGTGGTACACCACTTGTCACACTTCCCAAATCAGACAAGATATCATTAATTCTGACTCTCTGAGAACGATTTGTCAACCAGTTTAAAGTCCAGTTGACAGTATCAGGTGACAAACCTAGATTGTGCATTTTAGTAATGAGTTTTCATGTGAGACTTTATTGAAAGCTCTACTAAAGTCCAAAAGAATTACATCAGTTGAGATACCCACATCTAGTACAGTACTTATATTATTGTAAAAAGATATCAGATTGGTGGTGCAGGAATACTTGGGAGTAAACCCATGCCGATTTGAATCATAAATTCCTAATTTTTTACAATCTTGATCTATTAGAGACTTCATTACTCGTTCCATTAATTTACCAGCCACTGAGGTCAGGCTAATTGGACGATAATTTTGCACAGAACTTCTATTGCCTTTTTTAAATATGGGAGTAACTATTGCTGAACACCAATCATTTGGTACAATGCTTTCTTGTAAGGATTTATTGAAAATAATTGACAAAGGTATAGAAATATTTATAGAGGTTTCGATCAGAAACCATGGATGAATACCATCTGGGCCCGGACTAGTATTTTTTTTTTTTTTTTCAGTTTTTTGATAGCCTGTATGTCAGTTGGATAGAACCTATGATAATCTACGTGGTGAACTTTAAATGTACTAATAGGTGTTTTTTGAGAGAAGACAGAACAAAAGTACTTATTAAAGAGATTAGAGGTTTCTATATCAGATAGAGAAGAGCCATTGGTTATAATGGGACCAGTGGTCCTTGATGCACCTTTTTTACTATTTATATAGGAGGAAAGAGATTTGTGACAGTCTTTAGTGTGAGCTAGTTTAAATTCTTGCTTATCTTTTGGCAATTTAATAGAATTTTTAAGTTTTTCACAGATAGTCTGTATTTATGTAATAGAATAGTTTTAAATGGAACAGAACTATCCTTAAGTTTCCTAAAAAGTTTAATTTTTATTCTAATTAGATTTTTAATTGTCTTGTTGAACCAAGGGGGAATTTTTCCTTTATTATTAAATTTCCTCTTGGATGGAATAAAGGTATTTTCCAAATAATGTACAGTGTTTTTAAAAAGGTCCCAAGCTTGTTGTGTTGTACAATTAGGAAGATTGGATTCCCAGTTTGTTTTGTAAGTATTCATTGATTTCAGGAAAATGTGCTTTGTTATAATTTTTTGTATAGTATAACTTCCTTTGTGTAGTTTTAAACCATTGAATTTCAAAAAGAATAGATGAATGATCACTGGTCCCAAGTGGATCCCAAATTTGTAAATTGCTAATTTGTTGCTCTATGTTAGTAAATAATGGATCCAAAATATTAGGACCTCGAGTGGGTTCAGTAACAAGTTGCTGTAATCCAGTACTAACTACCACATCTATTAGTCCTTTCTCGGCATAGGACTGTCCTGAGAATGAGTCTCTTAACAAAGTGTACAGGCTTGCACTTTAATGTGTTTTCATTTAGTACTCATTTTGAGGCTTTGGAGTGAATGTGTGTGTGTGTGTGTGTGTGTGTGTGTGTGTGTGTGTTTGTACAGACCACTTGGTTTTCTGAGTTTGAATGCAAGGAGATGCTGTCGCTGAACTTGTGGCACCTAGGAATTGGCCACTCTGGTCCCACAGTTTCCCATTTTGTCCCTTCCTTCACTTGCTGTTTCTATCCTTACTTTTCTTTCCTTGTTAGCTGTAATTTTGACCTCCACAAGCTTGTTACATATACAGCAATGGCTGGGGAGGTGGTTATAACGGGAATGTTAGACACCCCCCAAGGTGTGGGATGCCACATAAACCCCGAGAGGAAAGCTTGAGGGGTTTGTACTGGCATCCCACACCGAGGGGATGTCTAACATTCAAGTTTCACACACCTCCCCAGCTTTAATTTTATATAATTGCTGGGGAATGCTTTTTCACGTCAGCATTTAGATAAAATACAGTTAAATTAACTTACCGCCGATTCCAACTGGCGGCGAACTGTGGTGTGCTGTGTGGTGAAGAGGACCGGAAGAGCACTTTTTGCGCATGCACTCACACGTTATAACCTGTGGATTATAAGGAAAATTATAACCCCCTTCCCCTATGGGAAAAAGCGGTAGCCAGTTATTATAAAATTAACAGAAAAATAGCTCTGGAATAGGATGTCCTAATTGGTTGTACCTGCTAAGAAGACTAACTTTCTCTTCAGGCTGGTCACAGGAAGGTTAGTGAAAAATGTTTTGTCGCATTTTGTGAGAAACAGGAGTTGAAACTTAAGAACAAGTAGGAGAGGTTAAAATGCTAGGCAAATTCATCTTATAGAGAGCAGTGTTTTGTTTAGAATAGAGGGAGTTGGAGATTTTAGAGACTCTCAGATGGACCTCTGTTTATACTCCTTTTAAGAAGAGCTATCCTGCACAGTTTTAATTTTTTAATTTTATTTTTGTTAATAAAATGCTACTTGAGAATTTTGTAACTTTTCCTGGTTTGCATGTGCATCGTGACCTATGCCTCTGACAAACCCCTGAGATGGAAACGCAAGCCATGTTGTGTGTAGCTACTAAACATTGTGTTTGTAGTATATGGTTTAGAAAGCTACCATACACTGTCTTTATAATATATGGTTTTAAACATAGACTTTGACAGCAGATAAGGACCGCTTGGCCCACCTAGTCTGCCCATTTTCCTACCTATTGTATAAGCTGCAGATCCTAGTAAACCAACAGCCTACTTCCTCCTCCCCCCCACTATAATTGCCTTATGTCTGTCCCATGCATATTTTAATTCCCTCATTGTTTTTGACCCCACAACCTACACTGGAAGGCTGTTCCACATGCCCACCACCCTCCTTCAAAAGCTACTTCCTCACGTTGCCCCTGAGCCATCCCCCCCTCTATGTTCAAATTGTGCCCCCTTGTTCTTGCGCATCTCTTTTTTGGGAAGATGCTACCCTCTTGGACTTTGTTGATTCCCTTGAGGTACTTCAAAGTTTCTGTCATGTCCCCCCTCTCCCTCCTTTCCTCAAGGGTATGCATATTAAGCTCTTAGTCTCTCTTCGTATGGCTTCTGGTGTAGGCCCTGCACCATATTAGTTGTCCTCCCCTGAACGGCCTCCATCCTCTCTCTGTTCTTGTGGAGGTGGGGTTTCCAGAACTGCATGCAGTACTCAAGATGGGGTCTCGCTGTCTGTACAGAGGGATGACAACTTCCTGTTTTCTACTGGTGATGCCTCTTCCTATGCATCCCAGTATCCCCCCAGCCCTCCCTACTGCCTTCTCACATTGCTTGACTACCCCAGGTCCCTTTTCCATTTTTGTTGTTAAACACCCCCAAATTGTGTTCTCTTCCCCTGGGTTTTTGTTTCCCAGGTGCATTAATTTGCACTTCTTTGCATTGAATCTAAGCTGCCATACTTTTGACCATTCCTCCAACCTTGCCAAGTCCCTTCTCATCCTTTCCACCCCGCCTGTATCAACCCTGTTGCAGATCTTTGTGCAGTTTGCAGAGAGGCATACCTTTCCTTCCAGCCCTTCCACAATGTCACCTATAAAGACATTAAAGAGGACCAGTCTCGGTACTGAACCCTGAGGTACCCCACTAGTAACCCCCCTTTCTTCGGGGAGTACTCCGTTTACTATTACCCTCCGCATCCTGTTGACCAACCAATTTGATACCCAGACTGCCACCCTGGGACCCACTCCCAGGCTGGCTAATTTGTTTATTAATCTTTTGTGTGGGACCATGTCAGATGCCTTGCTAAAGTCTAGGTAGGCCATATCCACAGCCCCTTTCTGGTCTACTACTTTGGTCACCCAGTCAAAGAAATCTATTGGATTAATCTGACTTGACCTTCCCGTTGTAAATCCATGCTGCCTTGGGTTCTGTGCCCCGTTGGCCTCTAGGTACTCAACACTTTCTTTCAGAAGTGATTCCATCATTTTTCCTACCACTGAGGTCAAACTAGCAAGTCTGTAGTTTTCTGCCTCTGCCTTGCTCCCACTTTTGTGAAGGGGAATTGCATCCGCCAGCCTCCAGTCCTCAGGTACACCACCATCCTCACATGATTTATTAAAAAGGGTAGTCAGTAGTGTCACTAGGTCTCCCCTTAGTTCTTCTAAAATTCTGGGGTGAATCCCATCAGGCCCCATTGCTTTGTCTACCTTGAGTTTTAGTATTTCTTTCAGGACCTTTTCTTCTGTGAATGGACTGGTATCAACCCCCCCTGTCCAGAGTGCTTCTATTGTTTTAGAAACCAAAAGTGTAAAACAAAAAAGAAAGCGACAGAGTTAAATCTTTTGACCAGATTGAGTGAATGTTTTATGATGCGCCCCCCCCCCTCTCCCCGCCGCAACTGTCAGTCTTCTGAAGAGATATTCTTTTTAGGTTTCTACCTCCTACCCCCTTTGCCTAATTGAAAAGATAGAGTAACTTTGACACGGTGACTTACTTATTCCTAATTTTAGCGTGTTAGTGATTGCACTGATGATCGTTAAATGTTAGAAAACATCTGTTAAACAGTTTGGCTTGAGGGGACATAGAAGTGCATGATTCAGCAGCAACTTTCCATGACCATTGCACAGTACTATAGCAAGAAAATGCAGTGTGGAAATCCATGCACAACAAGGGGCAGCCATATACAATTTTTTGTTGTGCCCAGAGTCAAAACTGAACTTGGTCAGATTGCATTTGCATACTCCGTGCCTACAGACAGAAGAAATAACTTACTAATGATCAGATGCATTTCTGAATTTTTTGGTCTGCTGTTTTAAGCATTTGTTAACTTAATTTTGCAGCACAGACTGCTTAATTTGTTGTGATTTTTATGGTGACCTTTGTGTTATTCTGCTTGCTTGTTGTAACCAAATTGCTGCCCTTGCGCTGGGATCCCCTCTCACACGAGATGCTTCATTTCAAGGGGTTATCCCGGTGGGTAACATTTATTAAACCATGGACCTCGGACACCGACCAATGAAACAGGCAGGCTGGCACCTTACCTCTGTTGCAAATCGTCTGATAATCACCGCAAAAGGTGCCAGCCAGCCACATCTTGGAAAAAAAGCAATCCGACGGGCGAAATCGCAGAACTCCGGATGCCATCTTGTTTTGCCGCTAAGCGGAGACTGTAAAACTGCTCCCTACATCAGGGGAAAGTAAACAAAAACACTGACTGCTGTACTACTGAGTCGCTTATTTAAGCATTACAGCAAGTACTGTTTTTCTTTTTCAATAATGAAAAAAGCAGTACTTGGTATGTCGCGGTAAGCCACTTGGGATCTACAGGTTATCGGGGATTTGCCACGGCTGGCGCGGTTACCCACTGGCTGCACCTCGTGGGCAAACCACTCCAGCCATAGTAAATCCCCCCGATAACCCACACCCCCTTGTGGCTTATTGCTTAATTATCAAATGGGTAAGAGATTTCCACAAACCTGATTGGATAAGAACCATTACAAGCAATGCTGGCATCTTTTGATAACATGACAGCCTGGTAAAAATTTGTGGCAACGGTTCATTTTTTTGCACTTGGTAATAGCAGTAATACACTAATTTTAGTCCCAGACCAGCATGGATGGAGAGAGCATGGTAGAAGTTGAAACTGTTTTTGCTACACATCTTAAACTGTATTTCTGCTCAGTATGTGAGAAAAGAGTGTTTTCCCACCATGCATGTATTCACTTTCTCTGATTCTTTCCTTCCCAGGCTATGCCTGTGTTTTTCCCCTTGCCTCCTAGAGAGAGCCCTCTCAGCTGAGCCCTATTGTTATGCATAGTGGCTCCCTCAGAGGGACAAAATCCCATTAGAATTAGAAAGGAAACTCCCAGTATGTTCCCGGCAGGTCCATGAAATGTACTGAACAGGATTCTTTTGTGTGCTGTGGCTACAGAACCATGACAGGACATAGGTCCTGTGGTGTTCGCGTTACCAAAGGGAGGAGGGCCATGCCGAGATGGGAACATTAGTCCCAGAGACGTGGGAAAAAGACCTATATTTCACTCTACCCAGGCTGCTGTGGTTGTGCAGAAATATTTTCAACTGAGAAATTTCTCATCCTTAGGCTTGTAAAGCTTTGAGACTTGGTGCAAGGGCTGTTAGCTGCTGCTTTCCAGAATAACTCAAGAAAGAAATGTTGGAGACATAAACCATAAGGTGCTAGATTACAAGCAAAACAGTTTGTAAAATTCTAGTTTTTTTTTTTCTTGTTAAGCTTAATAAGCTGTTTCTCCCACAGTGCTGGTCTGCCTAGACATCAGATCGAGACTTGTAGGTATAACCTGGCGACCTCCAGATCCATCAGCCACTCTTCCTGTCATCCTCCCAATGAGGGTCCACATGGAGCAGAACCCTGGAGTTCCTGTAGTCATCATTTAGGTGGTACTGGGGTTTTTACCTCACTCGGCAGTCTTTTTCTCTCTTCAAATTTGGCCAGCCCAGCCCAGCCCGTGATGTGATGCAGTGTGCGCATGCAGCATCTCGTTGGTAGGAGAGCAAGTGTCCTGGCCCTCCACCATAGGCTGCTGTGGTACTGCAACAGTCTATTTTTTTTTTTTTCCCAGCTGAGGAGCTTGCACAGTCTGGTTGCCTGATTGCTGGCTTCCAGATCCATTCCCAAACCCAGGTCACTGGCATGGCAGTGCAGCACACTGCTGCTGGTCCATTGGGCAGCAGTGTGTAACTGTGGTGAGATGCCCATGCATAGAATCATGGCTTCAGTTTTCAAACATCACATTTGATAGGTTATAATACTCCTTTTGAAATAAGAGTAACATTTCCAAGTTCAGTTTACTCCATATGTTCACATAATGTGTATTTCTCTAATATAGCTCAAAAAACCACTAACTCTTTCCGGCATGAATTTACCTGTTGCTCGGTGCCATATTATAGTTGTGGACAAGTGGAAGCATCAGACGGTGGAACTTAAGGTCAGGTCACTTAAAATTAATTTTTTACCAGATAATATCAATATAGAAACATAGAATTTGATGGAAGATGGGCTGGCCCAGTGGCGCTGAGTGTTGAGGTGCTGGACACCACACCTTGCGCTGCGTCAGTGATCCAGGCATGGGACCGGGTTGACGGGGGTAGGATTGAGAAGCCATAAAGGCAGCTCTCTTGGAGAGGATCCCCCCCCCCGGTAGTTCTGCTGCAGCACCGGGAGGGTGCCTCAGAGCCATGGTATGCGCATGCCCAGGGCAAGGGCAGTAACTGGGACAAAAAGCACTTAAACTATAAATAAAAAAATACAAAACTTTTTTTTGCATCATCTGTTTTTACTTCCACCGCCATTGGCCATCTTCACCGAGCTCTCTTTCAGGCGGCCTGTATCCTTCGCCCCAATCTGCCGTACGCTCCCCCCTCATCGCGCCACTCTGGTTGTCCTGCCATATTCCTTTGATGGGGGGGGGCCCCCTACTCGTGGGGGCAGTCAGGAAGGGAAACTTCAGTGCCTGGAGATGCCTTTTGCCATCTAAGCCGGAGTGGCGATGGGCACAGCATTCGGGGCTTCCCTGCTACTGCGGCATCGGGGGATGGGACTGCCGTCATCCAGCATCGAAGCAACCATTTTCCTGTATTTTCTCTGCCTTCCCCTGATTGGGCGCACACTGTGGCATCCAGGGTGACTGTGCAGATGCTGTGTGGTCACTCATGGTGCCGGACTCTGCCACTAGGAGCCACCTGAGAGTGGTGCATCCTTATCCCTTCCCCCGGGAGGAGAGCATCCAAAGGTCGCTTGGAGCCCTCCCTGCTGGCCTCCACTCCTGCCGCCCCGGGACGTGAACCTGGGTCGCCAGCATGCCAGGTGTACTCCTGTCGCCTGGTGCCATGGAGCCAGCCCTAAAAAAAAAAAAAACTTGATGGCAGATAACTACCACTTGGCCCACTCAGTCTGCCCAGTTTCCCCACCTACAGTTGTCACGTCAGACTTTAATCAATCTCCTGCTTATTCTCCCACTCCTTCCTTTCCACCAAGATTCCTTATGCCTATCCCATACGTTCTTGAACCCTGCCACTGTTTTTGCCCCCACTAGTTCCACTGGAAGGCTGTTCCAGGAATCCACCACTCTTTCAGTGAAGAAGCACTTCCTCACATCTCTCTGGAATCTACCCTCTCTAGCTTCATAGCATGCTGCATGCCCCCTTGTTCCTTGAGCTTTTTTTGTGAAAAATACTTCCCTCCTATACCTTATCTACCCCTGTGAGGTATCTCTGTCATAGCCCCCTCTCCCACCTCTTTTCCAGTGTGTACATACTGAGGTGCTTTAGTTTCTTGTTGTAGGGCTTTTGGTGCAGAGCCTGCACCATTTTAGTTGCCCTCCTCTGGATGCCTCCACTCTGTCAATGTCCTTCAGGATGTGGGATCTTACCAGAGATCTATACAGAACAGCACCATCTCCCTCTTTCTGTTCATGATACTCCTACCTATGCACCCCAGCATCCCATTAGCCCTTCCAAATGCCTTATTGCACTGCCTGACCACATATAGGTCATCAGATATGAGTACACCAAAATCTTCTTCCTGCTTGGTGGCCGTTGATACCAGTCCATTCATTTTGTACTCCGCCCCCAGGTTTCTGTGGTCTAAGTGCATTATTTTGCACATTTTTGCATTGGAACCCAGCTGCCATATCCTTGACTACTCCTCAAGTTTTCTTAGGTCTCCGCTTATCTCCCCCCCCCCCCGATTGTCCACCCTTTGCAGAGAGGCAGCCTTCTCTTCCAGCTCCTCAGCAGTGTCACTTATCAAGACAATAAAGAGACACAGTCCCAGCACAGATCCCTGAGGCACTCTACTGGTCACACTCCCTTCCTTGGAGTTAAGTCCATGTACCACCACCCTCTGTCGCCTATCCCCTAACCCATTCCTTAACTAGTTTACCACCTTTAGAACCACTCCTAAGCTATCTAGCTTGCTTCCTGTGTGGAACAGTGTCGAATGCCTCACTGAAATCTAGGTAGGCCACGTCTACCACTCCACCCTGATCTAATTTCTTGGACACCCAATCAAAGAAATCTATCAGATTTGTTTGTGACCTTTGCCCCGGCCCCATCCCGAGAATCTATGCTACCTTGGATCTTGTAACCTGTTTGATTCAAGATAGTACACAATCCTTTTGTTCAGCAGTGATTCCCTTAACCTTCCTTCCTACTACCGATGTCTGACTGGCCTATAATTGACATCCTCCTCCCTGCTACCACTTTTGTGAAGTGGGACTATGTCTTCCCTCCTCCAGTCTTCCAGAACCACTCCTGTTTCCAGTGAGCTGTTAAATAGGACTGTCAGAGGTGCAGCTAGTACCTCCCTGAGCTCCTTCAATACCCTTGGATGCACCCCGTCTGGCCTCCTTTGTTTGTCCACTTCCAGATTAGTGAGTCCCTTCAGGACTCTGGCCTCCAAAAAAGGACAAAGTGTCCAAAGCTCTGTTACTATTTTGTGATCCCTCCCCTTCTCTTTCCTCTGTGAACACTGAACAAAAGTATTTGTTCAGGATGTCTGCCTTTTCGTGGTCCCCCTATACATAGTTCCCCTTCCCTTCTTGACGTTACAGTCCCTCCCCTGGTATTCCTCTTTTCGCTTACCCACTTAAAAAAATGTCTGGTTACCCTTTACCACCTGGTCTATTCTCTCTTCAGTTTGTGCTTTTGTGCTCTGTACTGCTTTCCCTGCTTCTGCCAGTACACCTCCCTATCCTCCTCCCTCTATATCTCTCTATACCTTCTGAATGCTACCCTTTTAGCCTTTACCTATTCAGCCACCTCTTTCAAGAACTATAGCGGGGGCACGGCTTGACTTCAGATAGGAACAGACGTTCCTCAGCTTCCAAGAGAGACTCAGTATTTCTTAATTAAAACTATATTTTATAATGTCTGACTTAGAACTAACTAGTCTGTTCAAGTTATTGAACTTCAGAATACAAGATGGAAAAATCTCATGGTACTGCTCTGTCTGGGGACTTTTTTGTACTCAAACAACAAAAGGAGGGAAGACCTGGTCAACATTAGGCAACATCAGGCTCGACTGAGGCTTCCAGCAGTGAGGTGACTCTCCTCATTGTTATTGCCACTTTGAGCCACAAATGGTGCAGCATATGATCCACAAATTAAACACTATAACTTCCATGGTGGCTAAGCTTGAAGCTCGCCTGGATACTGTTGAACAGAGGGTCCAATGAACAGAGACAACATCCCTGAAGTCTCAGGATGTGACAGCGACCTTCATTAAAGAGAACCTTCTGTTGAAACCATGTTTGGAAACTTTAGAAAACCAGACTCCGTAACGAAAATCTCCGAGTCATGGGTCTCCCAGAATCTGCCAAAGGAGAAGATAGGCTAGGTTTTGCTCAGATGCTGCTACACAATATTTTCAGTCTTTCAGTTGATGACAAAGCCTTTTCACTTGAAAAAGGCATATAGACTTACCCCCGGACGAGCTGCAGTGGACAACTTGGCCCCACAAACAAACTAATTTATACTGGAGTTGGAGATTGAGACAGAGCTTCAGCACTGGCCAGGAAGAAGCAGACCCTGCAGTATGGTGAAGATGAGATCTCCATCTTCCCCGATTTGTCTTACAACACTCATCTGAGGAGGAGTGTGTTCAACCGTACCCACAGCTATTTACATTCCCTTCAAATTCAGCATCAGTTGCTCCTGCCTGCTTGACTCTGGTTGCAGTAGAACGGCCATATCTACCTTTTCAACAAGCTGAAAAAGACAAGCAAATTGTTGCAGAAAATAGAAGCAGAACTTAACTCTGTAGCAGACATGGACTCTGGTAACTTTACGGAGACCTGATACAGAGGAATCGTTAAATTCTCTGGTGACCTTTATTACTTTAAGCAGTCATGAGTTATATTGGGCTGTCAACTGATCTGTATAATCAAAAGGTGATCTGTTTTGAATTGTGTGACTAGGTACTTTTAATTGCATTACTGGTGTTCACGCTGTCTGGACTGAATGGGGTGGGTTGGAGAGGGTTAGCAGATTGAGGGAAGTGTGTTTATTTTTGACAAATTTGGACTTTTTATTCTGTTACCATGAGGATGTAAAATGCACTTTCTTCCCAACCACAAGGCTCCCTCTTGGACTTTGAACAGTATGGCGTAGAGCATGTACAAGGAATATTTTTCACTGCTGTTATCAGCCGTCCGCTGCTGCTCCATAATTCTTATCTCAGAGGATTTCCCTTACAATCTTTGGACTGAATATATTATGCTATTATAAAACTGATATCAATTACATACCATCTGTATCTCCTGTAATTTGTTTCTCCCTGCTGCTGCCATACTTGTGGTATGGAAACATAATCATTTCAATTGTGTTTCAAACAACATGAAGTCTCTCTGTATTCTGACATTATGCAGTTAGCCCCAGCACTTGAACTGCTCCGGAGAGGAAAGAGTTAACTCTATGCCAGAGCATAGAACGTTGAGCCTGAGCTCGGTTCAAACCTCTGTCTGCTACACTTTGAAGTGTAACCGACAGATTCTTTACTCCGCCTAACTGAACAGTCGATCCGGAGATTTCTCCATCGCTCATGGTTTTACCGATAATTTTCTTTATTCTTCGGTTCAGATCCCTGTCTGTGGTACAGTAAGTGCATAGGTAGTGGACTTGTTTAGAAAAATTGTGTGGAAATTGTAAAAATAGTGTTTTTTTTGGTTTTTTTTTTCAACCAGTTCGGCTGAACCGGTTGTTATTGTGTTCAGTGTGTGTATCTGTCTCTTTCTTTTAGGATTTTAGTGTGAGGTACCAGTTCTTATCGGTTCTTTAAAAAAAAAAAAAAAAATGTTTCATTGTTTGTTTTTCAAACACCCGTAACACAGTTAGGAACTGATAAGGGGGTCTTGCCCGGCTGTTGCCCTACAAAGGGTTAGTGATAGGATGGCTTCGTCTGAGAAACCCAAGAGAAAAACTGGGCCCACTGGGTTTCAGCACTGCAGTGAGTGTGGGGAGGCCTTTAAGGCCGATCCCCACACCACCTGTGTTTACTGTCTGGGTTTTGACCACCTGGAGTCAGACTGCCAAATTTGTAAAAAAATTTCCCTAAAGCCACCCTGGACAATATTGGGCAGGCTTAGGGAGAAGGAGGCAGAGAAGTCCGCTGACCCAGATGGCTAGCCCAGTTCGGTTTTGACAGAACCTGAGGGAGTGCTCACTGACCTGGGCAATACTCCCTCTGGTAAATGGAGAACCGATCTTGAGGGGTTGGTTCCGGTGAAAAGAAAAGAAAAATCAGCTGGTTTGGATCCAGAACCGCATCATCTGACTGCCGAAGAAATTGTCCAGACGATTAGCATATTGGAATCACTCCGTCCGGTTCAGACTGATCTGACGCCTTTGGGCAGGCGTTTGGTTCGGTTGGTTCCTCCGGTTCAGGATTATTCCCCTGAAGACTTTCATGAACCGGATTTGGAGGGGGAGGAGGATGATGATGGTGATGTGTGGAAGGTTTGGATGAGCCCATAGAACTGGACATCTCCCCAGACAGGCCTTCTGGTGTTTCCCCTCCTAGGCTTTCTGAGTCCCTTTCCCACTTTGTTTTACAGGAAAGTGGCAGAAACCCTCCATCTCCCTTTGGATGAAGCTGTCAAGGAGCAAGAGGAGCCTGACTATGTAGAGATGATGGACATCCCAGAGTCCAAGAGGTTGTCTATTCCCCTTAACAAATCCTTTTGGGAAACCGACACATAAGTTGCTTAAGACTCCAAATTCTTTACCTCCTGTGGACAGAAGAATGGACAAGAGGTACATGTTGTCAGGCCCAGGTATGGAGTACTTGTACCAGCAATGCAGCCATGTTGGGGTAGTGCAGGCTGCAGCCTGTGATAAGGCTAATATATCCTTGGCTTCACACACCTCAAATAAAGACTCCAGGAATCTGGATGCCATGGCAAAGAAACAATACATGGCATCTTCCTTGGGGGTCGGGCAAGCTAATTACATGGCCTACACAGCCAAGTACCACAAGTCCAGATGGAACACTGTACTGGAACTGGCTAAACAGGCCTCCCCCCAGCATGCCAAGGAGCTGGAGGAGGTGGATACTGATGGGATTGAGGCATCAAAAATCCAGTTTCATGCTGCTGTGGACTCCAATGATGTGTCGAGTCATGGCTACATCTATAGCTCTTCAGAGACTAGCTTGGCTCAGATGTACTAGCCTATCACAGGATACCCAGGCTAAGGCTATGAATTTCCCTGTTGTCAATAATTCTTTGTTTGGGGAGCAGACAGAGAATTATATGAAAAAGATGGATGAGTGCAGGACCACCTACAAGAGTGCACAGGCCAAGGAAAGGCAGGAAACTCCTCAGAAGCAACAAGCTAGAGACAGGGGCAGGCCTTTTCACAGGCTTTTCTGCCCGGCACAGGCCTCCTCTCCTTTTTCTCAGAGGGGGTTCTTCAAAGAGAGGGGCAGAAGGGATGAGCAGGGCTGCATCCTCCTCTCAGCCTAAGGCTCCTGCCAAGCAGACACCCTGATGTCAGCCTAGGTCGACTCCCCAATCCTTTAGGAGGTAGGCTGGCTTACTACTCCCAGGACTGGAAGTCTGTTACCTCAGACAAGTGGTTCCTGGAAGTAGTAAGCCAGGACTGGCCCTCAGCTTCAAAAAATTTCCAAAGCTGAGGGTCAGGTCCTTTCCACCTGCAAACACCTCCAAAACCATTGTCCTAGAGGCAGAGGTTTCATCTCTGCTGGCTCTCAGCCATAGAGAAACATTCTACACTTCACAGGGGCAAAGGTCTATATTCCAGATACTTCCTTACCCCGGAAAAAACAGGGTGGCGGCCCATCCTAGACTTGAGATACCTAAACAAGCATCTACTAAAACCAAAATTCAAAATGGTGACTCTGGGAATAATTCTTCCCTCTCTAAGGCCAGGGGACTGGCTAGCCTCCCTGGACCTAAAGGATGCCTACTTCCACATTCCCATCAGGTGTTCCCACAGAAAGTACCTCAGGCCATTACCAGTTCAGAGCAATGCCCTTCGGCTTAACATCAACTCCAAGAGTATTTACAAAATATCTAGCAGTAGTAGTGGTCTTTCTAAGGAAAAAAAAATCTCCATATTCCCATACCTGGACAACTGGCTCATAGTGGGTCAGTCTCCAGACCAAGTAAAGTCAGATTTACATGTGACCCAGCAAGTGCACACTTCTGTAGGATTCCTCCTCAATCTTCCCAAGTCAGTTCTCGAGCCAGTACAACTCTTGACCTCCATTGGGGTAGAATTGGATACTGTCAAAGCAAAAGCATTTCTCCCCTTGGCAAGGGTAAGGGCCATTATAGAGCTGGCTTCCTCTTTCTGCCTTCTGGTGTCTCGACCAGCAAGGCATTTCCTTCAGCTTCTGGTCCATGGGGCCAGATTTTAGATGAGGGACATCAGATTTCATTTGAGGGATTTTGGTCTCAGAAAAAAGATCTTCTAACCAAGCTTATTCCAGTGACTCAGACCCTGATCCAGGCTCTCCAATGGTGGCAGGATCAGGACAACCTCAGGCAAGGAGTTCCATTCATCACTCAAGCTTATTCTGTGGTTCTTACCATGGATGCGTCTCTCCTGGGGTGGGGAGCTCACCTAGGAGTTCTCACAGCTCAGAGGTGTGGTCCACTCAGGAGTCTGTTCTCCACATTGATCTTCTGGAGCTTAGGGCAGTGTACCTGGCTTTGCAAGCCTTCTCAGAATCAGTGCAGAACAAGATGGTTCTGGTCAGGACAGACAACACCACCACCACCATGTGGTACATCAACAAGCAGGGAGGCACTCGGTCTACGGCCTTGTGCATGGAAGCATGAAATTATCGTCTCTGGCTTATTCTCTACAGACCTCTGTGGTGGTAGCAGTCCACCTTCCAGGGAAGGACAGTGTGTTAGCAGATGCATTGAGCAGGATTTCCCAGGGCCATCACGAATGGTCCCTGGATCCCTTAGTGTTTGAAAGTGATATTTTCAAGGTGGGACACTCCAGAGATAGATCTCTTTGCAACCCCAGACAATCACCAACTTCCTCTCTTCTGTTTCAGACCCCCAGTCTTGGGTTCAGTCCCTCTGGATGCTCTGATTCAGGTTTGGAAGGAAAACGTCTGTATGCCTTCCCTTGTTTTCCTCAACTGTTCAAGGTCCTGGTCAAGATAAGGTCACAATCTTGCAAAGTGATCCTGATTGCTCCAGATTGGGCTAGGCAGCCTTGGTATCCCCTGTTGCTGTCCCTAGCAGTCCATCTTCCCCTATCTCTTCCCAGGAATCACAACCTGTTAACCTCCTCTCAGGAGAGGATCTGGTACCCCGACCTTCTGTCTCTCATTCTCAAGGCATGGCTCTTGAAGATTTAGAGTGCAAATTTGCATCTGTCTCAAGAGGTTCTGGACATTCTCAAAGCTTCTTGAAAACCCTGCCACCAGAAAAACTTGCAACTCCAAATGGAAAAGATTCAGCATTTGGTGTTCCAAGAAGCATATACCCGCAGATACTGTTGGCTTGTCTACAGTTCTGGATTACATGGTTCATCTTAATGGCCTAGGCCTCAGACCAGCTACCCTCAAAGTACACTTGTCAGCTGTTTCTGCTTTTTTGTCAGTAGGAAAGCCCTCCTCACTGGCATCTCATCCTGTTTTCTGTACATTCTCAAGGGAATGCTTCATACCAATCCCCCCTTTAGGGATCCTACTCCTTCTTGGGACCTTAATGTTTGTATTGCTCAGCTTATGCAACCCCCTTTTGAGCCTTTGTCTTCAGCAGCGCTTAAGTACTACTTGACTTGGAAAACTGTTTCTGGTAGCTGTTTTCTCTGCCAGACGTATCAGTGAATTGCAAGCTCTGTCAGTGGAGCCTGATTTTATCTCATTCCATAGAGATAAGGTGGTCCTCAGAACCAACAGGAGGTTCTTACCCAAAGTGGTTTCAGATTTTTATCTGAACCAATCCATGTCTCTTCCTGTGTTCTTCACTGATCATTCTTCTTCAGGAGAGAGAAGATTACACAGTTTAGATGTTAAAAGGACTCTTAGCTAGTATATTGAGTGTACTAAGGCACTCAGGTTTGACTCCCTCCAGTTGTTCCTCAGTTATGGTGAAGTGGGAAAGGGCAAACCTGCTACTAAGAGAACTGTTGCCAGGTGGATTGTCTCTTGTATACAATTCTGTTACGAAAAGCTAGGCAAAATACCCCCCTAAGGCCTGAGGGCTCATTCGACTAGAGGTACAGCTGCTTCTCTGGCTGCTGCCAGAGATACACACTTATTAGAAATATGCAAAGCAGCCACCTGGAAAACAGTCCATACATTCACCAAGCATCACTCTCTGGATATCCAGGCCAGGAGTGATGCTCGGTTTGGTACAGCAGTACTGCAGAGCCTATTCCAAAAATAGGTTTGATTCCTTCCTCCATGGAGGTACTGCTTGGTAGTCTGCATAATGTCAGAATACAGCAAGACCATGTTGTTTGAAGAAAAAATTACTCATCTTAGTAATTGTGTTTCTTCTTATGGAATCTTGCTGTATTCTGACCTCCGTCCCTGCCTCTCTTCTCAGAACCTGGTGTTTGGGAAGTGGGATGGTAGGTGCAGTGTTGCACCTCAGAGGTGTACTTGGCACTCTCCCTCTTTAATCAGGGGAGTGGGTTATTGTTATGGTTTGGTAATTATTTTGTTCACTACCTTTTTTTTTTTTTTTTTGGATTTCTTGACTTGTCTTTTGGGGATCCAAAATATTTGGTTGCCTTTTTGGCTAGTAAAAGTTTTACAATTTCCACTTAGTGGGGTAGTTAGTATTAGCGTGTAAGAATCTGATGGTTACACTTCGAAGTGCAGCAGACAGAGGTTTGAACCGAGCTCGAGCTCAACGTTCTGTGCTCTGTCATAGAGTTAACTCTTTCCTCTCCAGAGCAGTTCAAGTGCTAGGGCTAACTGCATAATGTCAGAATACAGCAAGACTCCATTAGAAGAAACACAATTACTAAGGCATTTTTTTCATTTCCCCCATTCCCGGTTCATGCCTGTTCTAGTATGTATTTGAAGGCTCCCTGGAGCAAATTGCACTTAGCTTTACTCTGTATTACCTGCTTGACTGCTATATTTTATCTCTTATAGGTACTGCTATGTTTTGCCACTATTATTTTTCCTGTTTTGGACCACTACTGTATTCTGTATTTACTTGTTGCTTGTCATGTAATCTTGTTTTGTAATCCTTCTGGGTTGTACCTAAAATTAGGCAGCCCTATCTCTAGTGTACCTACCCAGTCAACAGAAACAAAATAAATTTTAGAACCAGTTATGCGAGATGAGTTTAGTCACTGCCTACATGTTAAACTGTTGGATTCACTGTTATCGTTCACATCAGCTCTGATGAATGACTAAAAGTTTAAAACATTTTTTTCAATAACTTAAAATCTATCTTGGGTACAGACTGCAAGTCCAGGTCTGTCAACAAAAATGCACGAGGGAATCTGGAGGGTGTTTACCCCAAAAGATAACAGGGAATGTGTATAAAGTTCCCCATATAGTTCCTTTGAAGTGTGCTACTACTACTACTGTATGTCACATGGTGTACTTTTTTAAGCATATAATTCTCCCTATGTATTTATCTGATGAAAGATGTCATATATTTGCTTTTTAATTACCATTTCCATGTATATGTACTTTGGTATGCTTTCCTGTATCAATCATGAGTATTGCTTTGCTTGCAAAATGATAAATTTTTTACCCCAAAAAAAAAAAAAATTGTCTCTCTCCTTGTATTTGCTCACTTGCTTGATGCAGAGGTTTGTGGACTTTTCTATGGCCCTTTTTAGCTTTCCCTACTGTTCCTTCAGCCCACCCAGGCTGTCCCCTCTGCCGTATCATCCTGGAGGCATTCACCCATCTTTATAAAATCTGCCCCCCTGAAGTCCAGGACCCTCACTGTTGTGTGGTTCGATTCCACAGCCTACCTTGTATTGAACCTCATTGTTCAGTGAGCACTGGTCCTCAGGTGGCCTCCCACCTTCATGTCTGTAACACAGTCCCTGTTAGTGAGTACCAGGTCTAGTATTGTCCCATCACGAGTGGGTTCACTAACTATTTGCCTGAGGAATGCCCCCTACGGGGAGCCCATGATTGTCCCTGTTTCTAGCTGAAGTGGCAGTTGGGAGGCTCCAGTCTACATCTAGCAGATCGAATCCCCCACCACCACCAGCACTCCCCCCCTTTCTGCCATTTCTCAGATGGCTTCCACCAGTACCTTATCTAACTCCTCCCCCTGTGCCAAAGGTCTGTAGATCACACCAGTGCAAATAGTGGCTCTGTTCCCTGTCTCCAGGGTGACCCACAGTACCTCTGCGCCCCCCCAATATTCTATGTATATCCGTCTCATTTATGCTTTCTGTCATATAAAACACCACACCTGCTCCTTTTCCTCTACCCTGTCTTTCCTGAACAGAGTATAGCCTGCAATGGCCATATCCCAGTCATGTCAGTGCACTCGATAATGGCCACAGTAAAATCCATCTTGGCCTCTAGGTCCAGAATCTTACTTCCTAGACTTCTAGCATTTGCACTTATGGCCTTCCAAATTTGGTGCCACTCTGCTTGTTGCACCATTTTTTTCTTTTTGCCCTCCCTCCTTCCCCCCTCTGTTTTTAATGCTCCTGTTCCCACCCTTCATTTCTTTCACCCTGCTGCTTGTGTGTGTGTGTGTGTGTTATGTGTTATATATATATATATATATATATATATATATATATATATATATATATACTATATATATATATAGTTAGTTTTAATGCAAATCATGGAGTATATATGTCTTTAGTAGGCACAGAGATGGCAGAAGGCACCATTCTCACAGACATTAAAAATTTTGACGAAAGGTGTCGGTGTCCCCTTAAGTAAGAAATATTGGAAATACTGGAAAGTTTTAGCCTTGTCTAAGTATTTTTCATTTCTCTTTTTATTGCTTTTAAAAATGTTGCACCACTGTTAAAACCTGAGATTGGTTTGTAATATGACTTGGCACTTCTTATCCTAGAAGACAGTGTAGGCTATTCAGCACATTTGCACAACAGCTTGACCTTTCTTGTGTGTCTGGGCACCAGCCAGAATGCTGTGGAAGCCTTCTTAGTTAAATACTGTTGCTGCTTGTGTCCCACCACCACACACACACAAGCTGAGCCATTTTTTGCAAATGGAGATTGATTTCCACCTATGGTGCTCAACATATTTGCAGCCAGGATCAAAAGGAGTGCACTTGAAACCACTCTACGCAGCACACAGTGAACCAGGAACGGGGTGGAGAGTTGAAACGGGGGTGCAGCAGATGACAAAATAGAACTTGGGATGGCCAGCAGTCACCCCTGCCCCTTACAGTGCTCCCTCTTTTATCCCCCAACCTCTGTGTGCAGGTTAGTGGGTGAGATAGATGCACAGACTCCGGTAAAAGGTGTAGAATGTACTTTGCTGTATTTATTTTCCAAAATAAAATAATAAACATACAGAAAAAATAGGTGATTAATCCTTCAGTTCTGCAAAGACAGTGCACAGTTCCCTCAGTGCACTACTTCCATGCTTGGTTCCAACCAAATAGATTCCTAGCACATGAAAACTTGCATGGACTATGAGAAACGGTGCACGATTCCCTCAGTCCACAACTTTCAGGCTTCGTTCCAGCCAAATAGATTCCTAGCACATGAAAACTTTGCATGTACTATGAGCTGCTTCCTCCACAAGTCAGGTCTTCACTGACTGACTCATCTGTTTTGTATCTCATGAGGTAGGCTTTTATTCCTGCCTGATGATGATGTCAGCACCATGTGAGCTGTCCAACTCACAATTCTCACACCGGTAGGCTGACTCATCCTAAATATACAGACAGGCTGACCCATTTGACCTTTACACACACCTAGGAAAGAATGCTTAATTCATGGCTTCTTGCAAACCCAAATTAGTTTACATAGAATGCAAGGCTCTGTGTTTCAGTTCTTTTTCATTACTCACCTTCCCTCTGTGTCTGCCTGCAGCACAGCACAGGAGAAGGCAAGCAACTTACTGCCTCTTATCTGACTTATATGTTCCTTATACAGTACTTGGGAGAAAGGTTGGGGGGACTGCAAGACGGAAAGTGGACATATTTCTGCCTGTAACTAGAACAATAAATTTACAAGAATAGGACAGTGTAAAAGAAAATGCAGCACAGATTCAGACAGGGGCTCTGACCCTGTCACACTCTAGAAGAACCTAAATTTTGAGGGTAAAAGTTGAGTGGTGGGTGGCAGTTAAAGGGGAGATAACATTTCTGGAAAACGGGACAGGAGCTCACACTGGCAGTAAGCAAGGGCAGCAGATGGGGAGGGTAGACAAAGGAGGGAGTACTGTCTCCATATGCAGGCTGCAGGGCGTCGGTATCACTGAGATCTGCTCTGTTAGGCTTCTGTCGAGGCAGGATGAAGACTTGACACAACAGCACAGGACTGTCCACCTGTGGAGTGTGCCTGTCTTCTTTCTGCCGCCACAGATTACAGAAGCTTACAACACAGCAGTGGTGTTTAGCAGGTGTTCACTGGGGCCAGTAGGGAAGAGTGTTGAAATCACAGTGTGTATGACACAAGATAGTAAAAGAGAGAGGGACATAACAAATATACTTTGAGAGGTGGAAGGACATTGGCCAACTACATGTGGAGAACAGTATACATGGAGCTACTCGAATGGGAAGTGAGCAAATGGTAGTAGGCCAGCCCAAGATCCCAAGTCAGGGAAGAACTTGGGAGGTGTAAAAAAAAAAAAGTCATACATGCATAGCTCGAGGAGCTCAACATGTACATATTGGAGGAGAGGAGGGACGGGGGGCATGATAGAGGTCTTCAGGTACATGAAGGGGCTAAATAACTCTACCTGCATGCTCTAAAGCTCAGCTTCCACGCCTAGTTATTTCCCTGAACAATGTTAACTTCACCAGTCCTGTATGTGGTAAATTGTTGATCTCATTTGTCCCCCTGTATCCTCAGAAAAAACTGTACACTGTTTCTCTGTACCAAGTTATCACTGTATTGTCTCTCTGTGACGCGGTACCTTGGTAAACGAGCCTCTGGCTCAAAGGTTGTATACTGATGCTTAATAAATAAATTTGCTTGTCCACCTTAGGTATGCTCTTAGTACTGTTGCAATAAAGTTGACCTTTCCTGCCTGATGTATTTTAACTGTACTTGCTTGAATGTGAATCTGTATGTACCATAATGTACTTGCCTGCTGTATATACCCCTGTTTTGTAATATCTACGTACCTGGTCTGTTGCCGTACGATGTGGAACCTTTGTAAACGAGCTTTTAGCTCAAAGGTGTTATCTGAGATTCCAGTAAATAAATAGGGGAGGTTCAGTCTGGGTGTTTCAAAGGAAAGGGGGCAACGGGGAGTACTCAAGGGGGAAAGGAGGAGGTGCTACTTCACTGAGAGGGTGGTGGAACCATGGAATGCACTGCCCAGGGAACTAGTGGAGGCAGAGACTGTGGAGGGGTTCAAGAGGGGTTGGGACAGGTACAGGGGTAGGGTTGCTCTGGCAAAGTTCAATACGGGGGAATATCTCAGACTGGGAATGGAGAAGCCCGAGAGGGTGGGAAGGACAGCAAGGTCAGCTCCCAAGTTGGGGGCTGACCAAACGAGCAGACACAAAAGACAGTTAGGCCTACTCTGCTGGCATTTTAGTATGTTAGTATACCATGTTATCTGTTATTCCTCATAACCCATCTTGTCTTCTTACTCAACACCAAAACAAAGCACATCACAATAATTGATTTAAATGCCAGTCCGGTGGCACCAAGTGTTGAGGCACTGGATGCCACACCTCACACCACGCTGGCAACCCGGGTTCGGGAACGAGCCCAAGTCGTCAGAGGTTGTTGGGCATTGATCGGCTGCCGGCTGGCAGCCGTCCTCGGGAGGGCGGATGGGGTCTCCTCGGAGCTTGGCCACCCCCTGGTGGAGGCTGGGTGGCAGTGTCGCACCCAAGGAGCACTGGCGTTAGGCTAAGGGAGGGCAGAAGAGGCTGTTGCCTGGAGCTGTGGTGCCCCTCCATGCACCTGCATCACCACCTTCGGGGCCTCTGGTAACAGAGGGCACAATAATGGAGGAAAATCTGGAGTCGCCAAGAATGAAGCCTCTGGGCTGGCTCCAGGGGTTGCACTGGGCGCGCATAGTGCTAGAAGCCCCAGAATGACCCCAGAGTCCAGTAGGTTGGCTAACGGGTTGGTGACCTGCCACAGTAGGGTAAAAAGAATTAAAACAAAGAAAAAATTAATAATTGATTTAAATAACGTTAATATTTGTTTTATGAAAAATTGTACCCGTTAGGATAGCTCCATGAGATGCAGCATCTTGCTTTCATGGAGGTCCTAGGGGAAACAAAGTACAGAAAATGAAGAAAATATCTCACTACAACAGACACTTACTTCAATTTAAATAGTAACAAATGCACACAAACAAAACTAGGCAAGCAAAAGGTGCTGGGGAAGGGTACGCTCAGAGACAATGATGGGATTTGTTTATTTTTTATTTTATTTAATTCACAAATCGGATTTACAAACCTTTGAGTCAAAGACTCATTTACAAAGGCACCTCGACACAGGGAGGGGAGACAACATATTTGTGAAGCAAGACAGTGGGGAACAATACAGGTGAGATACAAAGCATACAAAGCAGGCATTTGAGAGAGCAAAATAGACAAGTTGCAGAAGAGCACACAAAAACTGTCATTTAGTGTCCCAGTGGAGCACACAAGTTACAGTGCGTGGTGTACAGAGTATAACAAGCAATTCGAGTAAACTAGTACGTACGTAATACTGTAGGGACAGGTTGGTTCAGAACGGTGCTCTCGGAAGGCATTATAATAGGCATATACAGCTCCAAGTGCTAGTGAGGTGTTTGCGCCTGTGGGGGCTGTCATGGAGGAGAAATGCCCGAAGGCATCTAACTTATCCCGGGCACAGCAGGGTCAGCACAGATACTTGTGGGCTACCATGGCAGCAGGGACCGGCATTCGTCATTTTGGCCGGGCCGAGGGGGATTTTCCACTTTTCCCCCAATTCCCAAACTCATAACAGGCTGGGCTTGCATCCTGGAGGCATTCAGCAGTGTGTAGGCCTCACACCGCAAGAATGCCACCCAAATCACCCACAGGAGCTGACAACCAGCGGTCATGCCCCCCACCCACCGGGATGCTCGAGACTCCTCCCGCTGGACTCTGCTCCTGACACCTGGGCTTGGGGCGAACCCGAAATAACAGCGTTGGCAAACACTCTGCTCGGCGCCACGGAGCCAGCAGACGTACTAACTTTCAGATAAAATAAAAAAAACTCACTACAGGGTATTAAATGACCAGTATTACATTACAAACTGCAATGCAAACTGACTGATTACGAAGTTCAGATCGCCATCTGAATCACAAAACATCTGACCTGTATCAGATCCTTAAAACCCACCTATCTCCATCTTGCCTCCCTCCCCACCCAGCTGTTAACCTCCTAAGTACTTATTTTGTAAACCACTCCCATTCTCCCTGTGTTGCTGAGCTGCATATGGGCCTTAACAGTTGTGTTTGTTTTCCTGCAGTACTTTTTGTGTTTTGTGAGTTTCTAAACTCTTGTTTCTTCTCTTAACAGTTGGCTGTGCGAGTGCTGTTTTAGCAGTCTTCAGCGTCTAAGCTCCCTCATACATGCACAGCGCCATTTTGGCAGTTTGTTTATATAGTTATTTATTTGGATTTTGGATTTACCCCAGTGATTAGTAAAGTGACCATACATTAAGTTTACATAAGACACAGTGCTAAATACTCTTTCCCCATCTTATCAGCCAGATATGCCCAGAAATGTTTTATATAGCTACACGTAAAAAAATAGGTGTTCTATCATTTCAATTTCTGAGACACATTTTGATCTGGTACAATACCTGTCCTCTAACTGTTTAAGCTTCTGATTCCCCTTTATATTTAGTTTCTCGTGACAGCAGAACCAGTTTACATCTCTCATTTTTACAGGAATTTGTTGTTCTGCTATTGATTTTTCAACAAAAGGCAGGCTATCTGTTGTACATTTTGGAAATGTGACATCTTATGTAAAGTTCTGAGCTACAACATGATTATAATAATAAACTTTATTTTTATGGCGCCTTTCAAATCTAAGGCACCTAACAAAGTTAAAATCACATCAAAAATTTCACAACATAATCAACAAAACATATCAAGGCAAATAATGTAATCATAAAATCTTAGACTCTTTCCATCCATTAAATGCCATAGGCTTGACTCCATAACCAAGTTTTCAGTGCTTGTTTAAAACTCTCCACAGTCGTGTGCTCACGTAATGTACGAGGTAGAGAATTCCAGAGGGTAGGGGCAGCATACATAAATGTTCTAGCCCCAGAAGATTTCAAACGTACCCTCAGAATCTCTAGCAACCCCTTGTTGGCTGAGCTGAGCGATCGCCCAGGGCAGTGAGGAACCAGGAGCTCTTTCAGGTAGTCAGAGCCAAGTCCGTGTAGGGCTTTGAAAGTCAGTAGACAGACTTTGAAGGTGATCCACCACTGGACTGGCAGCCAGTGCAGTCCTTGCAGCACTAGCGACATATGACAGGACAGCAAGGATCCCGTCAACAGCCATGCCGCAGCATTCTGCACTAGCTGCAAGTGGTGGATTTCCGCCCCAGGTAGCCCTAGGTACAGGGAGTTGCAGTAGTCCAAGCGCAAGGTCACAAAAGCGTGGGCCAAAGTAGGGAGGTTGCCAGACGGAACAAGGTGCCTGATCCTGGCGATATTCCTTAGATGGTAAAATAAGGAACCGACGACAGCCGACACCTAACTTCTTAGTTTTAGTTAGTTACGTGCTAGTAGTGACCTTCCATGCTTTTAGTGTCACAAAAACTTCTCTTGTGTATCCTGGGGCTCTAAAATTCTTTTTTTATTACTTTTAAGGAGTTGTTTTTCCATGCATTCACCCAAGGCAGAATAAAAGAATGAGACATTTGGGCACATTATTTCTTTCTTTGCTGTAAAAGAGGTTTAATATTGGTATCTAGAAATTGGCCGGGGAAAAAAAAAGTGGGGTTCATCATATTTGCCCCCCGTAATTTTATGGGGTTTAATAGAGTCCCCCATACCACTTGAAAGAAAATGCTTAAGATAGTTGCTTCTCTGGCTTTGGGGGGTGGGAAGATGTTGCTTTTTTTATATATCTATATAAATACTGGAAGTAAGTATGTTTTTCTTAGAAACATTTGCTTGGCTTTACTCATCTTCCATCTGTTCCACCTTTACGTCATTCCTTTCCCTGTTTCAATTTTTTTGTCCCAGTTCAAGAGATCCATTTCAGTCCCTCCAAAAAGGACGCCCAGTATTTTTAGTGGCCCTCTCGTGAGGGCAATTCCCTGTATTTGGTCTGGTGTATTTAACGGAGTTCCCAGTTTCTTGCCTATACATTTAGTCCCGTTTAGTGCAGCACCAGATATTGTACTATACTTTTCACAGATTACCATTATGTGTTGTACTGAGGTTTCATTTTTAACTATTATGCAGACATTGCATAAGCTAGAGCTTTAAACTGCATTGTAACAATGCAAAAATAGTAGCAGTGTAGGGAAGTAAGGTGATAGGTTTAAGGGCATCACCTGGTACAAGAGCAACGCAGCATTATGAGACGATAATGCTATGTTGCTTGTGAAAGATATCAAGTAGCCACGGGAAGAAAACGAGCAGTGTATGAAAAATGAGAAGGTAAAAAACGTAAGGCAGCAAGTTCTGAAAGAGCAAGTAGGTAGGCTAGAGCAGGAGTAGGAGAAATGTGAGAGAGACACTGGGGAAAAAAGTAGTATGAGGGAAGAGGGAGAAGGTAGAAATGGACAGAAGTAAAATAATAATAGAATCGGCAAGAAGTTGCCACATACCACAAATCGAAATATTAAGAAGTACAGAAGAGAGAGCAGGTGAGAGAGACCCAAGTGAGGAACCTGCTGCAGAAGCAAGCGACATGGGATGTAACCGACCCGAACACACAGTAAGAGACTGAAGAACCGGAAGCCCATTTCCTTTCAACAACTTCTCAGTCTATGGCACGGGAAAAGTTTAATTATGCAGCAGCAGGCACAGAGAGGGAAGAGATGAGACACAGTGGGAAAATGTTAGAAGTTGAATTGACCGACCACTAGAAACAGATTTGTAGCAGTTAAATAATAAAAAGTACGCGGAGTACACGCGCATAGGTCTATGCAAATGACACAGAGAAGCAGTAATAGACCAACCTCGGGGTCCTCCTACGAACAATAGGAAATGAACAGCCATTAGAAATTGTACAAAATCTATACCAGTCGTTAAGAAATAGAAGATTGTACTACTGTTCAAAAAAAAAAAAAAACATGTATGTAAGAGAGGTTGGTGCACAGTTTTGAAAGTAACAGTAAATACAAGTGAAGAACTTTATTCGTCTCATTGCTTACTGTATAACAGCACCAGAAAGATATCTCTGACATGTACAGTCATCTGCACACCATGTTACAAGCGCATTAATCCACTCCGAAGGTGGCATCTAATGGGGAGCTAATGCATGGTCGGTCATTGTAGGCACTCAGCCTGCGGCCTCATGCCACAACGGCTCCAACCATGCATTAACTCCCCATTAGATGCCACCTTCGTTGTGGATTAATGCTTACGTTTCCCTCTAAAATACTGTTTGGCTGTATTTGTAGGCTTGAATTAATCTTTATCAACGGGTGTATATAAAAAACGTATAGCAGTGGACTGATTGGGCATCCTTGTCTGACCCCCTTTTGTATATGTATAAGTGGCCCACTTTTCCCATTAATTAAAGGAGTAACTGTTGCAGTTTTATATAATGCTTTTAACCAGGTTATAAACAAATCAGGTATCCCATAGTGTCTTAAACTATGCCAAGGAAAGTTATGGTTTATGCTATGAAAGGCTTATTGCTGATCTAGGGATAGCACATATCCCGCTAGATCTAGTATATTATTGTCAGATATGTTCCTTAAGTAAATTAATTGATCCATCATACTTCTCTCTGGTATTGCACATGACTGCACTAGAGATATCAAATAGACTGCGGCTTTTAATAACCTAGAATTTAGAATTTTAGTCAAAATTTCAAAATCATTATTTAGCAGGCTGATAGGCCTCCAGTTTCTAAGCTCTCTTTTATCCCGTGCTTTACGCTAGTAAATTAAAATCCCTTCTGCCATGCCCAAAGATACCCCTTGTTTCAAACATCATGAAGTATTGCTGTATTCTGACTATTGCAGTTAGGTCCTGCCTTTGAACTGCCCCGGAGAACAAAGGGTTAACTTTTCTATGCCTTGCATAGAACGTTCATCACGAGCTCGGTTGAAGCCCCTGTCTGTTGTTTAAACTACAACCGTCAGATTCTTTACTCCGTCTCACTGAACAGTCGCTCCGGAGATTTCTCCTGCTGCTCGGTTCAAAAGTCGGTTGAAGTGTCTGTTTTCAGTCGGTTTCTACCGAATTGTTGTTTCCGCATATCGGTTCAAGTCTCTGTCTGTGGTACCGTGAGTACTAGATATGTTTTTGTTCTGTTTTCTGTGTGGAACTTGTAAACTGTGGATCGGTTCGGCTGAACCGATCAATTTGAGGTAAAAACTTGTGCTTTACTTTAGGTTGTGGTTACCGGTCCGTATCTGTTCTAAAATAAAAACTGATTTTAATTACGTTTTTTTCCAAGACCCGCGACACGGTCAGGAACCGATAGGGGAGTCTTGCCTGGTGGATTGCCGAAAAAACAGTACGTTTTTGGTTAGGTTGGCCATGTCTGAGAAACCCAAGGAAAAAAATGGGTAATCTGGGTTTCAACACTGCAGTGTGTGTGGGGAGGTCTTTCCTAAGGCTGATCCCCACACCACCTGTGTTTATTGTCTGGGGTTTGACCACCTCGATTCAGACTGCCAGATTTGCAAGAATTTTCCCAAATCTACCCTGGAAAAGAGATTAGGTAGACTGAGGGAAAGGGAGGCCGAGAAGTCCGCCAACCCGGATGGCCAGCCCGGTTCGGTTTCGACCGAACCAGGAGGAGTGCCCTCTGACCAGGGTGATACTTCTTCGGGCAAAAGGAGAGCCGATTACGAGGAATCGGGTTCGCCAAAAAGAAAAGACAATCGACCGGTTCGGACCCAGAATCTCGCATCCGACGCCGATGAGATAGCCAAGGCGATTACGATTGTGCATTCGCTCAGTTCGGTCGGTTCCCCCGGTTCCGGATTATACTTTGGAAGAATTTTATGAACTGGAGTTTGAGGAGGAGGGAGAGTATGAGGATGATTATGGTGATGGTGAAAGTCTGGATGTTCCTATGGACCCGGACATCTCCCCAGACAGACCTTCAGGTGTTTCTCCTACTAGGCTTTCTGAGTCCCCTTCACACTACGTGTTCTACAAAAAGGTGGCTGATGCCCTCCAGCTTCCTGTGAAGGAAACAGTAGAGGATCAGGAAGAGCCTGATTATGTTGAGATGATGGACATCCCAGAGTCCAGGAGACTGTCTATTCCCCTCCACAAATCCTTTGGGAAACGGACACAAAAAATCCTTAAGTCTCCTAATTCTATACCTCCTGTGGACAGACGAATGGACAAGAGGTACACTCTCTCAGGCTCAGACATGGAGTTCCTTTTTCAGCAATGCAGCCATGTTGACGTACAAGGCTGCCTGTGATAAGGCAAACATTCCCTTGGCATCACACCCCCAGACAAGGACTCCAGGAAGACTGATGCCATGGCAAAGAAACAATACATGGCAGCTTCTTTGGGACTCAGGCAGGCTAACTATATGGCCTATACAGCCAGGTACCAGAAGTCCAGGTGGGACACTGTACTGGCACTGGCTAAACAGGCTCCCACCCAGCTTGCCAAGGAGCTGGAGCAGGTGGCTGCAGATGGGATTGAGGCATTGAAAGTACAGTTTCATGCTGCTGTGGACTCCAATGATGTATCATCAAGAGTCATGGGTCCGCCCGGGTCGATTCTCCTATACCAGTAGGGGCAGGCTGGCTTACTTTGTCCAGGACTGGATGTCTCTTACATCAGACAAGTGGGTCTTGGAAGTAGTAAGCCAGGGACTGGTTCTCAGCTTCAAAAAATTTCCCAAGATGATAGCCAGATCTTTTCCACCTGCAAATCTCTCAGAGACCATTGCCCTAGAGGCAGAGGTTTCTTCTCTCCTAGCTCTCAGAGCTATAGAGAGAGTTCCCACCCTACACAGGGGCAAAGGATTGTACTCCAGGTACTTCCTAACCCCTAAAAAGACAGGAGAGTGGCAACCCATCCTGGACCTAAGATATCTGAACAAACATCTTTTAAAGTCAAAGTTCAAAATGGTAACTCTGGGAATTATCCTTCCCTCTCTAAGGTCAGGGGACTGGCTAGCCTCCCTGGACCTCAAAGATGCCTACTTTCACATTCCCATCAGATGCTCCCACAGAAAGTACCTCAGGTTCGAGTTGCCCTCAGGCCACTGTCAATTCAGAGCAATGCCCTTGGCCTAACATCAGCTCCAAGGGTCTTCACAAAGTGCCTGGTAGTAGTTGTTGTTGCCTTCCTAAGAAGGCAAAAGATTTCCATTTTCCCATACTTGGACGATGCTCCATAGTAGGTCAGTCTGCAGACCAAGTCAAGTCACATCTGCAAGTGACCCAGCAAGTGCTCACTTCCTTAGGATTCTTTTTCAGCCTACCAAAGTCAGTTCTCGAACCAGTGCAGCTCCTCACCTTCATAGGTGCAGAACTGGATACAGTAAAGGCAAGAGCCTTCCTTCCCCTGGAAAGGACAAGGACCCTTATGGAACTGGCCTCTTCATTCACCCTTCAGGTGTCTCGACCAGCAAGGCATTTCCTTCAGCTACCGGGCCACATGGCAGCCTCCACAGCAGTGGTCCAGGGAGCAAGATTCCAAATGAGGGACATTCAGTTCCACTTAAGAGCCTTTTGGTCCCAAAGAGAGGATTCCTTTACCAAACTAATCCCAGTGACTTGAACCCTGATCCAAGCCTTGCAGTGGTGGCAGGATCAGGGCAGTTTGAGACAAGGGGTTCCATTTGTCACTCAGTCTCATTCAGTGATACTCACCACAGATGCTTCCCTGCTGGGCTGGGGAGCCCATTTGGGGGATCTTGCTACCCAAGGACTGTGGTCACCTCAGGAATATCTGCTTCACATCAATCTCTTGGAACTCAGAGCAGTGTTTCTGGCACTGCAAGCTTTTTCCAAATCTGTACAGAACAAGGTGGTTCAGGTCAGAACAGACAACACCACCACCATGTGGTACATCAACAGCAAGGAGGCACTGGCTCACGGCCTTGTGCACAGAAGCAATGAAGTTGTGGTCCCCGGCCTATTCCTGCAAAGCCTCTGACAGCAGTTCACCTCCCAGGAAGGACAATGTCCTAGCAGATGCACTGAGCAGAATATCCCAAGGTCATCACGATGGGCCCTGGATCCTCTGGTTTTGAAAGTGATTTTCTCAGATGGGCACTCCAGAGATGGATCTTTTGCAGCCCCAGACAATCACCAACTTCCTGTCTTTTGTTGCAGACCCCAGTCTTGGGCTCAGTCCCTCTGGATGCTCTGATTCTGAACTGGGAAGGGAAATTTCTGTATGCTCCCCCCCCCCTTCCCTCTCCTGTTCAGGGTGTAAGTCAAGATAAGGTCACAACCATGCAAAGTGATTCTGATTGCTCCAGACTGGGCCAGACAGCCATGGTATCCCTTGTTGCTGTCCCTAACAGTCCACTTTCCCCTGTCTCTTCCCAGGAATTACAACCTGTTAACATCCTCTCAGGGAGGATTTGGTACCAATCTTCAGTCTCTCAATCTCAAGGCTTGGCTCTTGAAGAGTTAGAGTTTGCAGATCTACATCTTTCCCAAGGGGTTCTAGATATCCTTAAGGCTTCTCGAAAGCCTTCCACCAGAAAGACTTACAACTCCAAACGGAAAAGATTCAGCATTTGGTATTCTAAGAAGAATATTTCTCCAGACTCTGCTGAATTGCCTACGGTTCTGGATTATATGGTCCATCTTAAGGGCCTAGGCCTCAGACCAGCTACCCTCAAGGTACACTTGGCAGCTGTTTCTGCTTTCCTGTCAGTAGGCAAGTCTTCCTCTCTGTCATCCCATCCTGTATTCTGTAAGTTTTTCAAGGGATTGCTTCACACCAATCCCCCCTCTTCAGGGATCCTGCTCCTGCTTGGGACCTTAATGTTTGCATTGCTCAGCTTATGCAACCTCCCTTTGAGCCTTTGTCACCAGCAGAGTTTAAGTACTTGACTTGGAAAACTGTCTTTTTGGTAGCCATTACTTCTGCCAGACGTAACGGTGAATTGCAAGCCCTGTCAGTGGAATTTGATTTCATCTCTCTTCACAGAGATAAAGTAGTCCTTGGAACTAACAGAAAGTTCTTACCTAAAGTGGTTTCAGATTTCCACCTCAACCAGTCTATATCTCTCCCTGTTTTCTTCACTGACCATTCCTCCTCGGGGGAGAGGAGGCTACACAGTTTGGATGTTAAAAGAGCCCTTAGCTACTTCATTGAGCTGTACCAAGGGTCACAGGTATGAATCCCTCCAGTTGTTCTTCACGTATGGAGAAGTTGGTAAAGGCAAACCTGCCACTAAGAGATCTATTGCCAGGTGGATTGTTTCTTGTATACAGTTTTGCTATGAAAAACTAGGTAGAACTCCACCCTCAGGCCTGAGGGCTCATTCCACAAGAGGTACAGCTGCTTCCCTGGCTGCTGCCAGGGATATTCCTCTCTTAGAAATTTGTCATGCAGCCACCTGGAAAACAGTCCATACTTTCACCAAGCATTACCTGTGGATATCCAGGCTAGGAGTGATGCTCGGGTTTGGCACAGCAGTACTTCAGAGCCTATTCCCAAGGTAGGTTCTGTCCTCCTCCATGGAGGTACTGCTTGGTAGTTCAGAGAATAGAATACAGCAAGACTTCACGTTGTTTGAAGAAAAAATTACTCACCTTAGTAATTATGTTTCTTATAGTGGAGTCTTGCTGTATTCTGACCTCCCCTCCGCTTCTCCTCTCAGAACCTAGTTTTTGGGATGTGGGTGGGCAGGAGCAGTGTTGGCACCCTAGGGGTGTCCTTTTTACACCCTCTTTTTTTGTTTGGGTGGAATGTTGTGTTTTGGATGTGTTTTTGGTTTTGGGTTTCCTGACTTGAGGTCTTCCCTTGAAACCAAAAACATTATACTGTATATATTTGCTAGTTGGCTAGTAAAAATGTTACAGTTTCCACACAGAACACCTAGTGAGTTTTGCTCGTAAAGATCTGACGGTTGCAGTTTAAACAACAGCAGACAGGGGCTTCAACCGAGCTCGTGATGAACGTTCTATGCAAGGCATAGAAAAGTTAACCCTTTGTTCTCCGGGGCAGATGAAAGGCAGGACCTAACTGCAATAGTCAGAATACAGCAAGACTCCACTAGAAGAAACATAATTAGTAAGGTGAGTAATTTTTTTCTTTTGTAGTATGCTGTTAAAGACCTCTGCTAAATATGTAGCCAAATCTGCACTGAAAAGTTTATAAAACTCAGCTGTCGGGCCATCCTTCCCCAGGTTTGTTATTGCTTGTTGTACCTGCATAGGCTCTATTTTCTTTGTCATACTTGTAATTATTTCTGACGGACTGAGAGGACTTGATATTGACTGTAAAAACAGCCTTGTTGTTTTATTGTCTACCTCATTATTTTCCTCCAAAAAGTACCCTCGTGTATCTGGTTACCCCCTTTATTATTTCTTAAGTGGTGGTATAAATTTTGTCATCAGCACCTTTTATTGAAGCAATTACTTTCTTCTTGATTCTATTTTTGCAGCTAGTGTAAGGACACACTATTGCTCTTTTCCCTTGGGTCCCAAACTCTTGTTGCTTTTTTAATGAATTAGCTTGTTTTGCATGCTAGTTCATTTCCTTTTTCAAATTTTGTATTTGTTCTGTGAAATCATGTTTTGTAGTTTGTGCCAAGGTAGCGAATTGCTGCAACTGCTGCTTATTCTTTAGATATTGAAAATATTCATTATTCCGTATTTGTTTGCTTAATGTTAGCTTCCCACCATATCCCTGGGTTGTCATACATCTCGTAAACAGATTTTTTTTTTTTCAGTGAGGAAGTATGTAATTTGTTGTACAATACTTTCTTTTTCTAAAATGGAGGAGTTCAGTTTCCAAAACCCAGTTCCCTGTTTTAGTGGAGCATGTGATCTAATAGTTATGTGCAGTTCCTTGTGGTCTAAAAATTCTGTTATTCTAGTCCAGGCCTCTTGTATTTGTATTGTAGGATTTAAAAAATAAAATCTATCCTGTTTGCTAACTTACCTTTCTGAAAGGTTGGCTCAGCAGTTTTTGGTTTTTTGTAAAATAGGCATCTTTAAGACCCACAATTTGTACTAATTTTTTAGGTTTTGGAATCACAGTATAATTGTTTCGTAGCTGTGTGTTTCTTGCCTAAAAGAGATAGGCCGTAATTGAAGTCTCCCATTATATTTTGAGATGTGAATAAATAGGGATGTACCTGTTGAAGTATTGCTGTTCTGTAAGTTTTCTTTTGTGGTGCGTAAATATTTATTATATGGTAATAGTTATTGTGATATTTTATGTCTAGACATAATGCTCATCCAGGAACTAGGTCATACTGTGTATGTCCTTTCTGTCAGGACAAGATGCTGCACTCTCTGCGCTAAACTGCCTTACCAAGATTAGAACCTGGATGAGTACTAGTTGACTGAGACTGAATCCGGATAAGACTGACGTGCTGGTTGTGGACCCTGGTCGTCCGGGGGCGGGTATGGGAGCTGGCCAGGCATCTGGTCTTTTGATCGATGGCGTACAGCTCACTACCTCAGACCGAGTGGGTAACCTCTACGTTATTTTTGACAACGGCCTGACACTAAGATGTCAGGTGTCGGCTGTCGTCAAATCCTCTTTTTATCATCTGAGGAATATTGCCCGGGTGAAACACTTGGTTCCTCCGGATGATCTTCCAACACTGGTGCACGCCTTCGTCACTACCAACCTTGATTACTGCAATTCTCTCTACCTAGGGCTTCCAGGGGTTGATATCCGACGCTTGCAGCTAGTGCAGAGTGCAGCAGCCAGGCTTTTGACTGGGACTTTTAAGTCTAGTCATATTACCCCTGAGCTCCGCGAACTGCACTGGCTGCCTATTCAGTGGTGGATCACCTTTAAGGTTGGTTTGCTAACCTTTAAAGCCGTACATGATCAGGGACCCGGTTACCTGCAAGACCTCTTGATACCCTACTGCCCTCCCGTCCTCTCCGATCCGCCGATGAGGGATTGCTAGAGATTCCCAGGGTACGATTAAAAACATCAGGTGCCCGTGATTTTGCCTTTTCGGCTCCAACCCTGTGGAATTCTGTACCTCATCGGTTAAGAGAATGCCTGACTGTCGACAGATTTAAGATTGAGTTAAAAACGTATTTATTTAATGTGGCCTTCCCTAATGACTAATATATTTTACCTTCCTGTTTTAAAGTTTTATATTTGTACTTGGTTTTTTGTGCAGTGCCTTCGTGTTTGAAAGGCGCTGTAAAAATTCTTTGATTTGATCTATTATTTTTATTAAGGTAAACTGTATTTTTTTAAATATCCTACACCTGTACATGCCTCTAAACCTATTGACCAGTATGCTGCACCATGTAGCCATTCTTTTGTTGCTTTTTGTTTCAAATATAGAAACATAGAACATATTGACGGCAGATAAGGACCGCTTGGCCCACCCAGTCTGCCCATTTCCCTACCTACTGGATAAGCTGCAGATCCTAGTTAACCAGCAGCCTACTTCTTCCTACCCCCACCCCCCAGAACTGCCTTATGACTATCCCATGCATGCTTGAATTCCACCATTGATTTTGACTCCACAACCTCCCGGAAGGCCGCTCCATGCATCCACAACCTCTCTGTGAAAAATACTTCCATAAATTAGCTCTGAGCCGCGCCCCCATCTTCAGATTGTGCCTCTTGTTCTTGCACACCTCTTTTTTTGAAAGTTGCTACCCTCTTGGACTTTGTTGATTCCCTTGAGGTACTTGAAAGTTTCTATCATGTCCCCCTTCTCCCTCCTTTCCTCGAGGCTATACATATTAAGCTCCTTAAGTCTCTCTTCATATGTCTTCTGGTGCAGACCCTGCACCATTTTAGTTGCCCTCCTCTGGACAGCTTCCATCCTGTCTGTCTTTGCGGAGATTAGGTCTCCAGAACTGCACACAGTACTCCAGATGGGGTCTCACCAGCTGTCTGTACAGAGGGATAATAACTTCCTGTTTTCTGCTGGTGATGCCTCTCCCTATGCATCCCAGTATCCCCCCAGCCCTCCTTGCTGCCCCTCTCACATTGTTTGCCCATCTTAGGTCATCTGATATGACTACCCCAGGTCCCTCTCCATTTTTGTTGTTGTTAGTATCTCACCCCCATTATGTACTCTTCCCTGTTTTTGTTTCCCAAGTGCATTACCTTGCACTTCTTAGCATTGAATCTAAGCTGCCATACATTTGACCATTCCTCTAACCTTGCCAAGTCCCTTCTTATCCTTTCCACCCCACCCTGTGTATCAACCTGTTGCAGATCTTAGTGTCATCTGCAAAGAGACATATTTTTCCTTCCAGTCCTTCTGCAATGTCGCTTATAAAGACATTGAAGAGGACTGGTCCTAATATTGAACCTCATGTACCCCACTAGTAACCCTCCTTTCTTCTGAGTGGACTCTATTTACTATTACCTCTGTGTCCTATTCTCCAGCCAATTCTTTACCCAGGCTGTCATCTTGGGACCCACACCCAGGCTGGCTAACTCTGTATATTAATCTTTTGTGTGGGACTGTGTCAAATGCCTTGCTAAAGTCTAGGTAGGCCATGTCCACAGCCCTCCTTGATCTACTACTTGGTCACCCAGTCAAAGAAATCTATCAGATCTGCCTGGCATGACCTTCCGCTGCTGAATCCATGCTGCCTAGGGTCCTCAGCCTCTGGCCTCTAGATACAACAGTTCTTTCCTTTGGAAGTGATTCCATCATTTTCCTATCACTGAGGTTAAACAACAGGTCTATAGTTTCCTGCTTCTGCCTTGCTCCCACTTTTGTGAAGGGAATCACATCTGCCTCCTCCAGTCCTCGGGCACCACCCCATCCTCCCATGATTTGTTAAAAGGGTAGTCAGTGGTGTCACTAGTTCTACCCTTAGTTCTTTTAGAATTCTGGGATGAATCCCATCAGGCCCCATTGCTTTGTCCACCTTCAGTTTTAAGAGTTCTTTCAGAACCCTTTCTTCTGTAAATGGGCCGGTATCAACTTCTGCATCCAGAGTGTTACTACTGTTTGTTTTATGTACCTCCCCCTCTTCCTTTGTAAATACTGAGCAAAAATATTTGTTTAGTATCTCTGCCTTTTCACAGTCTCCCTCTGCCCACCCTCCCTCCCCTTTATTAAGCCTCACTATCCTCCCTTGGTCTTCTTCGCTTCTCCCTGATGTACCTATAAAAGGTTTATCCCCTTCTTAACTGAGTTGGCTATCTTTTTCTCGGTTTGAGCCTTTGCTGTTCTGACTGCCTTCCCAGCTTCTTTTGCTTTAACTGATACAGTTCTCTGTCCTGCTCCTTCATGTGTTCCTTGTACTTCCTGAATGCTTTCTTTTCTCTTGAACCTTCACTGCCACTTCCTTTGAGAACCATAGTGGTTTCTTACATCGCCTTGTTTTGTTTATTTGCTTCACACAAAGGCTCGATACTCTGTGATGGCAGTTTTATTATTCCCATTGTTCTTCCACCCTCCTTCCTGCCCATTTGCTAGTGCATTCCTTAGCACTCACCCATTTTGTCAAAGTCAGCCTCCTAAAGTCCAGTACTTTTGTCTTTGTATAGCTTTGACTCTATTGCTGTGTTTATTGTGAACCATACTGTTCGATGGTCGCTAGTTCCCAGATGGCTACCCACTTCTACATCTGTAATCCTCTCTCATCTCTATTTGAGAATCAAGTCTCAATATTGCTCCTCTCGAGTGGGCTCCAGCACTAGTTGTCTAAGGCATGCCCCCTGTAGGGCATCTAGAATAACTGCACTCTTCGAAGTGGCAGCTGCAACTGCACTCCAGTTAACATCCGGCATATTCAGATCACCCATCAGCAATATCTCCCTTTTTCTGCCATTCTAAGTATACTTTCTATCATTTCCCTGTCCATTTCCTCCCCTGAGAGAAGGTCTGTGTATAACCCCTGCGTATTGTGGTGCCATTGCCTGTCTCCAAATTTACCCAAGTGCTTCTTCTCCTCCCTGTTTACCCTTTTGTTCTGTTGCTTTTATTCCTTCCCTTATGTAAAGAACTACTCTCCTCCTCTTTTACCTCCTGTCCCTCCTGTAGACAGTGTATCCTGGTATGTTTACGTCCCAGTCATGGTTTTGTGTGTACCATGTTTCTGTGACTGCCACGATATCCAGATGTTCCTCCTCCATCAAGGCCACTAATTCAGGAAGCTTGTTACCCAGACTACGGGCATTAGTACTCATTGCTTTCCATTTTTTGATAGCTTTACCTTCTGTTGCAGCATCCCCCACTGACCGTTCTACCTCAGTCTTTTTCTCATTTAGTACCCTGTTTTGTAGGGAGAGGCTGGGATAGTGTGTAACCTTATATCTTGTATCAGTAAAATATTTGCCTTGCTTGATTTTTAGGTTAGAAAATATTGCCCCTCTTTTGTTCCTATTTTGTTATGCTGTTTGCATTAATTGAGCAAATAGGGTATGCATCAAAGCATGTAAGTATGGAATTGGATACTAAGCTTCAGCTATGGAGGTTTAGCCTTCTTTCTGTTTTTCATTTGTCTTCCTAATGTTGTGTTTTTTCATCACTATACTTCGTCCCTTTCTCCCTGTTTTCATTGTCGCTTTCGATTTCTGAGGTTGGTCTTGCTGACTAGAACTGGCTATAGAGTCCTCAGAGTCATTAGCTGATATGTCAGGATGCTTCTGGAGGGATGTGAACCTGTTGGAGAGTTTTACTTCGCTTGTCTTAGGGACTTTTGCTACTGGTTGCTGCCATGCTTGACTACATATCTTAATCATCTTTTTCCCATCGTGTGTGTGTGTGTGTGTGTGTGTGTGTGTGTGTGTGTTTGGGGGGGGGGGCATTGTCTCAGCCATGGGATTGGGCTCTTCTGTTTCTGTTATCTCCATGTTAGTTTCTGGCACCTCTTGTCTGCATTTGCCTGCTATACTCTGTCCCCAGGTGGTTCCTTCTCTCCTTCATTATAAACCTGATCCTGCAGCAGAGAATGTTATGGCTTGGGTCTGCAGGTTAAGTAGGAAGTTCAGTCCCTAGTTGGTTCCCTTTAGAATTCACTCTCTGGGTTAGCGCAACGAACAGACATTCCTCTGAGTTTCTGTTCTCACTTCTACTATGAGCTGCCCAAGGGCAGCTAGAGTATGAGTGACCTCTGGTCTCACAAAGGTTACAGATTGGGTCACTTCTGCGCTGCTTGTGTGTCCTAGCATATTGCAAAGCGTACGTCGAAGTTTGTTGCAGACACTGCTTATGTGGCCAGGAGAGCTGCATTTGTAGCAGGTTTTAGGTTGGCCGGAATAAAATAACTCTCTGCCACCCTAAAAAAAAAAAAAAAAAAAAAAAACACAGTTTGGGAGATGCTGTAGCCCTGAGTCTGTGGATCTCAATATGACTGTTACTCTCCATCTCCTAGTCCATATATTCTCAGTATCAAATATGGCTTCTGGGTGGCCTACCACAGTACATCTGTTTCAGCCAGTAGGTTAGATCTGTAACACTTAACCCCCTCGTTCTGAACAACACTGTAATGGCCTTATGTGCAGGTTTTGTTAGGAGTATGGCTTCAAAGAGGGACCACTGGGGGGTTGACTTAAGGGCTTGATATTGAGACCAAAATTTTCAAGATCAGTTTTCATTTTAAAACTTATGTCGAACGTGGTTTCCCCTGAAACGTGTGAGGGCGTATACTTCTGCTGCATGGAAGTTCATACTTCCTTTCAGTAATGATTTTGCTACAAAAACCCTGTCTGGGAATGTATCCATGCCTCCTTTATATACCAGCCTAACTGCATTGTACCTTCTTGATGGATATATAGACTAATTTAAAAAGGGAGGAAAAAGACCTTGCTTGCTGCCTGTCCTGTTGATTAGCATTGCCGTCGTTGTCATGTCCCTCCTCCCTATGCTCCCTTTGGTTATTTCTATCAGACACCTCCCTACTCCCCTCTACCGGTGGGACAGTAACATTCAAAACTTTTGGGGCCCCATTTTCTACAGTGCTACCCTGTATTCAAACATATTTCTGTTATTATCTAAACATTCTGGTGTCACGTGCATTGGGGACAGGGGCGTTGCTGCGGTTTCATTTCCGCTGGTAGTCTTTTCTTTCTGTGCTTGTGCATTTTTGAAAACAGAAATATCTTGCTCCATTATTATTTTCGGAGTTCTTGCCCTCGGAATTCTGATGGGTGAGAAGCCTGAAGTCCAAGTTCCTGTGTCCTGTTTTTTTTTTTTTTTTTTTTTCCGACTGCTTTCAGAGCTTTTTCTACTATCCAGAGTTCCATTTCAGGCATGGGTGAATCTGCCCATGCTTTCTTTTTGCTTGTTTTCCTCAGTTGTTCACTTTTTATTAGTTGCTGCGGGTTTTTCCGAAAAGCAAAAAAAAAATTGTTGTTTCAGTCTTCGTCCTACGCTGTTGCAAAGGTTATGTGAGGTGTTCTGTGTGCTGCACCATTTGTTGTTCCTGCAGCTGTTTGATTAGCAGCAGTATAGCTGAAGGTCTGGTTGCTAGGCAAGGCCCTGTTTGAAGCCACTGCTGGATTTTCCACTGCTTGGTTAAAATGTCTTGTTGGCTCCTGTTTTCTCTGCTCAAATAGTTTTTCTTCTTCAAGCAGTAAGTCTTGTAAAGATTTCTTGCTTATCTCTGTTCTATTTCATTACATGCTTCATTTGTGGATAAATTTATTGGTACCTGTTCAGTTTCCATTTCGATTATTTCCGTCTGGCTTTTACTTCCATTTCTTTTATCTCTTCCTTGATCTGATTCTTCTTCTTCACCCACAGCATCAAAGAATCTCTCGGTCTCCTGTGGCATTGAGGCAGAGGAGGAGACCGACTCCTCTACTCTCTGCCCCTCCATCAGCAGCAGAGGGGAAGTGGCCATCTAGCTGCTTATAGGAAGCAAGGGCCCCCTGCAGGTGGAGTAGGGGAATTTCTCTGGTGTCCTTGCCAAATTCCCCCCCCTCACTAAAATACCACCAACAGCTTAATCGGGTTCAATGTCAGTTGGCATCCATCTGTATCCCCCTTCCCCTGGACAAGGATGAAAATAGGTAGAATTGTCTAGTCTTCCTTCCTGGTCAACAAAAATGAAATAAAAAAAAAAAAGAAAAAAAACTGACTTGTACGCCAGTTTTAGGTTTCTGGCTGCTGTGCGCCTAACTTGGCACTTCTCGCACATTGAATTTCAGCTGCCACTCTTTATATCACCCCTCCAGCTTCTCCTGATCCCTCTTTAAAAGGAGCAAACTGTACTGCAGAGTTTTGTTTTCTCTGTGAAGAAGCATAGCTTCCCTGGGACTTCCTCCCCAGTATCACAAATAAACCTTTTGAAGAGAACCAATTCGAGAATGACTGTGGGGGTACCCCATTTGTGATTTACCAAATCCCTGAGGACTCTACATTCAGGACTACCATCAGAGTCTTCCCACCCAACCGGCTTTTTCTTTTTAATTTTTATCCACCTTGTCTTCCTCTGTCACCAGATCAGCCAGTTTATCATCTTACCATGAGGGACTTTCAAAAGCTTTACTAAACTCTAGGTATGGGAAGAACAGCAGTCCAGTGTAGTGATTAGGTTGGAGATAAAATAAACTTCCAAACAGCTGTTTGTTTTCGTTCTCATTTTATTTATTCCAGGTTCTGATCCCCCTTCTCCTTATATTTTTGTCTGTATTTATTGTGTATGTGCTTTGGAGTTAACATGTGTTGAGAGAGTGCTTCATTAAGTACAAGGGTAGTGCGGATACTGGAACTACTAAGCACTGGTTCTCATTTTATATACTGTGAAGGAAGATAACAGGACTGTCTGCTATGTAAATTGTAACACATTTGCTGTATACTTCTGTCATTCTGAAAACCTTCAAAAAAAAAAAAACTGGGTATGGTATATCTACAGCCTCCCCCCGTCCACAGCTCCTGTCACCTTTTCATAAAAGTTGATCAGGTTCATTTGGCACAACCTTCGTCTAGTGAAGTTGTACTGTTTGGAGTCCAGCAGCCAGTTTGCCTCCAGGAAACCCGTAATCAAAGCTCCTAGAATTCTGTGGCTGCAGAATTTTACACAGAACTTGCAACCTACCGTAGAACTTCTGCAGTGCCGCAGAATTTGCTGTTTTTGGTGATGCTTTATTAATATTTCCGTTTATCCATAGAACCCCGGTTCCCTTCCCCTCTTTTTACATCCAAAACACCGCTATGCTCAGAATGTGATACTATCAGTGCTATAATATCATACATTAGCTAATGAAATGACTGCATTCTGCCACAGAAATGAATAGTCACTTATCTTCCACAGCTCCCACTGCCAGAAGCGGTGGCACAACACACCAGGCACAGTGATATTTGCTCAACCTGCACTACAGCCTGATACAATTTTCAGTCTTATATTGTGACACTAGGGCCAACTTATACAAAACCTTGAGAATAGCATAGACCTGTTAAGTCCATATCTTACTTGTACAAACTTAATTTTGCCTTTAAAAGAAGTTTCTGATCTAGGGTAGCTGCTCCCAGCTACATCGGAAACTCACTTTAAGGTATAGAGATGCCATCTGAAATGAAGAACTGGTTAAATGAATTAACCTGTTATTTTTAAGAAAAATAAAGTAATTGTTCCCAGAAAAGTAGGGTATAAATAATGTGTAGAACTGTTGAAAGAATAGACCTGTTGAATAAATAAATTGCGCTGTACATATTTTTGCCAGGGTTATTGATTACATATTGTCATTGGTTGATAGAACCACCTAAATGTTATGGAGGAATGTTTGTGTGCAGGGCCAGCTGTTGAGCCAGAGGGTAGCATGTTGTGTTCCCGTGCCAGTAACTCTGGTTCAGAGATGAGCTCTGGGAGCTGGCTGGGTAGCACAAAGGATTGGGGGAACACATCACTGCTCTGAGCCTGGGAAGGTATGGCACAGTGTTCTGTGACACGGTGGATACAGTGTGATCGGCTGGAGAGCTTTATCTCACAATGGGTTCATATGCATGTCATGGCCAGATGGTGTTACGTAGTGTGCTGGGGAAGCAGATTGGCATGAAAAATGAGTTTTGCAATATCTCCTCTGTTTTGTTTATTCCATTTCCAAAGGGACCTGTATGAATGAGGATACAGTTTCATGGAAATCAAACTATATATATATACAATCACACATACCCCCACAATGCAAAGCATCATGGGCTGCATATGCAAATCACCAAAGAATGTTATGCTAGTCCAACTTTAAGCAGAATTGCATGGTGCCGAAAGGCCTCTCACACAGTTTGCAAAGGGTGCTAACAGAAGACATAGACACGTGTTTCGTCCTACCAGGACTCATCAGTATGCCTCGTCTGTTTGACACCCCAGTGGAATGGACCAGCTACCCTAGAGGCAGTGTGCCTTGGATATATTGTGGTGAACCCATTAAAATAAAAAACTATTTAAAAGACAAAAAAACTCTGTGCTAAACACTGAGGCAAGGAGTTACCCAAAAGGGCATTTGGCTGGGAAGCCAAGTTTTAAGAAAATACACAATCACACATACCCCCACAATGCAAAGCATCATGGGCTGCATATGCTTTTATTTTAATGGGTTCACCACACATATCCATGCATGCCTCTAGGGTAGCTGGTCCATTCCACTGGGGTGTCAAACAGATGAGGCATACTGATGAGTCCTGGAGGACGTAAACACGGTCTATGTCTTCTGTTAGCACCCTTTGCAAACTGTGTGAGAGGGGCCTTCGCACCATGCAATCTGCTAAAGTTGGACTAGCATAACATTCTTTGGTGATTTGCATATGCAGCCCATGATGCTTTGCATTGTGGTATGTGATTGTGTATTTTCTAAAACTTGGCTTCCCAGCCAAATGCCCTTTGGGTAACCTCCTTGCCTCAGTGTTTCATGACAGAGGTTTTTTTGTCTTTAAATAGTTTTTATTTTAATGGGTTCACCACAATATATCCAAGGCACACTGCCTCTAGGGTAGCTGGTCCATTCCACTGGGGTGTCAAACAGATGAGGCATACTGATGAGTCCTGGTAGGACGTAAACACGTGTCTCATGTCTTCTGTTAGCACCCTTTCAAACTGTGTGAGAGGCCTTTCGCACCATGCAATTCTGCTTAAAGTTGACCAGCATAACATTCTTTGGCAGATTTGCACATGCAGCCATGATGCTTTGCATTGTGGGGTATGTGTGATTGTGTATTTTCTTAAAACTTGGCTTCCCAGCCAAATGCCCTTTGGGGTAACCCTTGCCTCAGTGTTTGCGCACAGAGGTTTTTTGTCTTATATATGATGCTCTCTGCATATTTTATTTATGCAATAGGCTAGGAGCTTAAGGGATAGATACATATTTTTTCTTTTTTGGGCAGAAAATAATTTCTGTAAGTCTTTTTTTTTTTTTTTTGAACTAGTGTTACTGTGCTTTCCCCCATCCTGACTGCTGTAACCATTGCCATGAACGAGAAGCCAGGATGACAAGCTGACAGTGTGATGTGGTAGTTCGTTAGTGCCACAGAACTTGAGCAGAAATTACAAACCACTGCCGCAGAAGTTCTGTGGCAAATGGTACTCTTGCCGCAGAACTGGGTCCCAATGTGCCTCAAAAAAGTAGAGGCCTTGCCCATAATGATAATCCTCTCCCTTATTATAGATTCCAAGATCTTTCCTGTTAAAGTTGTCAGACTGACTGATCTGTAGTTGCCTGGCTCCTCATGACTCCCACTTTTATGTAGGGAGACCACATCTGCTGTCCTCTTGACCTCTGGTACTTCTCCTGATTCCAGCAAGCGGTTGAAGAGGTCTGTTAGTGGAACCAAACTATTTTATTACCCTTGGGTGCAGTCAGTTGGGATCCACTGTTTTATTGACATTTGGCACCTGAAGTTCCTTCAGGACTCTCTTCTTCATAAGGTGATCCTCACTGATTCCCCATTAGGATTCCCCTGCTGGTTGCAGTCTAGCAGTGGCCCTGTGTCCTTTCCCATGAATACTAAATAGAAATAATTGGTCAGTAGATTTGCTTTGCAGAATAAATGGATCCAAGCCTTATATTCGTCAGTTTGTCATTTGACCTGGAAAAGCACACTGAGCTGCTTTTTTCCAGGTGGGTCCTAGGGGTTGGTTTACATGAACATGTTGACCAGGACGCTGCAGAATATATGGGACTCTTAAAATAAGTGCCATGGGATCTTTAACTTGCACCTGGAAGAAAGCCACCAGAGATGGTCAAAGGGGGCGTCTGGTGAAGGGGGGGGTTAAAAGAGGCAGACAGTAGTGCATTCACAGGGTGACCGGTGGGGTGCCTCAGGATTCGGTCCTGGGGCCAGTCCTGTTCAATGTCTACATTAGGGACATTGCAGAAGGCCTGTAGGGAAAGGTCTGCCTGTTTGCAGATGACACCAAGATATGTAACAGAGTGGATACCCCAGAGAGGTGGAGAAAATGAGGAGGGACCTGGGGAAGCTTGAAAAATCTGTCTGAGGACTGGCAACTGAAGTTTAATTCAGAAAAGTGCAAAATTATGCACTGGGGACATAGAAACCCTGGGGAAAGCTACAGGATTTCTTTTTGGGGGGGGGGGGTGTTGCTGATAGTCACAAAGGAGGAAAGGGACCTGGGGTTATTTCAGATGACCTGAAAATGTCAGAGTGCTAAGGAAGCTGGGAGGGCCAGTGGCATGCTGGGGTGCATAGGCAGGGGTATCACCAGCAGAAGGCAGGAGGTTATGATGCCATTATATGAAACCGTGGTCAGGTCTTTCATGGAGCACTGTGTGCAGTTCTGGAGGCAGCTCCTTCGTAAGGACATTAACAGGCTGAAGATGGTCCAGAGAAGGGCGACTAAGATGGTACAAGGCTTGCAACACAGGACCTATGAGGAGAGATTAAGGGACCTCAATATGTACTCGCTGGAAGAGAGGAGGGAAAAGAGGGGACATGATAGAAACATTCAGGTACCTCAAGGGTATAAACAAGGTGCAGGGGTAGACATTTTCCAATACAGGAGATGGTGGGGAGTGAGCACTTTGGATGGATTCAAGCATAGAACGTAGAAACATAGACTTTGACGGTAGATAAGGACCACTTGGCCCAATCAGTCTGCCCATTTCCCTTCCTATTGGATAAGCTGCAGAGTCTGGTTAACCAACGGTCTACTTCCTGCAACCCCCCACTACAATTGCCTTATGTCTGTCCCATGCATGTTTGAATTCCCCCATTGTTTTAGACCCAACAACCTGCCCAGGAAGGCAGTTCCATGCATCCACCACTCTCTCCGTGAAAAAAAAATTTCCTCACATTACCCCTGAGCCGTCCCCCCTCTATCTTTAAATTGTGCCCCCTTGTTCTTGCACATCTCTTTTTCTGAAAGATGCTACCCTCCTGGACTTTGATTTCCTTGAGGTACTTGAAAGTTTCTATCATGTCTCCCCCGTCCTCCTTTCATCAAGGGTATACATATAAGCTCTCTCAGTCTCTCTTCATATGGTTTCTGATGCAGACCCTGCATCATTTTAGTTGCCCTCCTTTGGACTGCTTCCCAAACCACAGAGATGCAACAGTGGGTGGGTCAGAAGCAGTAATCCAGTACAAGGGCTTATGGGCAGACTAGATGGGCCAGACGGTCCTTATCTGCCAACAGTTTCTGTGTTCAGTATCTCGCCCAGTAGTGAACACCTCAGTAGTGCAGTATTATCATAGTGCTGTACTATATTGTCAGTGTTGTGTATTATCCCAGGTTGCTTGCGTGGTACTAGAATCCAGTGACCTTTATATGTTTTGGCCGTAGAGGAAAGCATGCAACCTACTGAGCCACTAGCATTTGACACTTATCAGTGCATAGGTAACAGTTTTATGTATTTGGAACCAATTGTTTGATCACATGCGTTGTTTTTGTTTTTATAAAGGGAAGCGGTGCTGAACCTGAAAGTTACTTTTCCCCACTAGTAACTGTCTTTTTTTGAAGCACTGGTTCCAGTTCCATTATTGTTCATCAATATGGGCCTATTAGTAAACTCTGTGAGGGTTTCTGATTTACACTCTTGAGTTCAGTACTATTTTAGAAATGTGTGATGTAGTTTGTCGATCACTGCAGAGTTATGCAATAGAACATTTATTTATTTATTTAGTTTTTGTTAACCGGGTAGGTACACTAGACAGCATAGCTGCCTATTTTCAGGTACGACCCGGGAGATTACAACAAAGGGTACGTAGACAATAGCAGATACAAGAAAAAATCATGGGAACAAGTAGAAGTAGACATAGTACACTTATACAAAATTTTCAGCAATGACAGTACATTTGCAGGAATCTATATGTAGTAACAAAACAGAAATATAAGTGCAAATAACTAACAGTCATAAGTCATACAACTAGTGAGTAAGTGCTAGAAGAGAGGAATTAACAAGATTTCCAGGCAGGTTTGAGAGTAGTAGATGTTGGAGCCGGTAGACAACTTGGAGGAACCAGTACAAGAGTGGGTGGATAGAGGACAGGAGCAGGGTTCAGAGCTTAGAAGAGCCATATGAAGCTCCTGTTTGAAGCTGTGTGGAGAAGGGGAGATTCTTAGACTCAGTGGAAGGGAGTTCCATAGTTTGGGGCCCAGCTAAAGAAAGCATTCTCCCCCATTTTGGTTTTACATCTTGGTTGGACGAGAAGGGATTTGTCAGCTGATCTCAGTGGGTAGGCAGCGGTCACAGGTTTGAGCAGTAGAGCCAGTTTGTCAGGTATCTGGGAGGTTATATTCTTTATAAAACAGTAGGAAGTAAACTGTCGGAAGGCTGAGGGGGTAAACCATCCCAGACTGGAGTATAGTGTGCATCGGTGAGTACGTTTGGGCAAAGACAAAGCAAAACGGCAAATGCTGTTGTTGCAGACATCCCACTTTTGGAGGAGCCCTGCAGTAGTTGCCGGAAAGGCTATTGACCCATACGCCAATTTGGGTCTCAGGATCCCCTGTGCAATGGCCATCCTCGCTGTGGATGTTAGGCTGTGTCTCACCTTATATGCCAGTCCAAGTTGAATAATGACAAATTTAATGACTGAGGCTAGGTGCAGGTCAAAATCCAAGGTGAGAAAAAAGGGTTACTCCTAGGTATTTAAAAGAGGTACTGTAACTGTGTTAAGGAGAAAGCCATTAAGCGCTCTGATACTTAATGGTTGGGTGCAGGACCGGATTTCTGAACCTGAACCGAAGAGCATAGTCACTGTTTTATTTTTATTTAAGACGAGCTTGTTTTGCAATAGACAGCTCTGAAAGGTATTGAAGTTACTGTTGAGATTCAGGTTGATATCTGAGAGGTTTGAGGAGGATGAGTAAAGAACAAAGATCGTCTGCATATAGCAGACCTGAGCAAGCATCAGTGAGTGGTGGGATGTCGTTTATGAAGACTGTAAACAGGACAGGACCAAGAATAGAACCCTGGGGCACTCCGATCCAAGTAGGAACAAGAATGGGACTTAGCATCTCCGATCTGGACAAATTGTTGCTGCTTTGAAAGGTAATTTTGGAACCAGACGGTGAAAGAGGATGAGAAGTCTAGGGATGACAACTTTGATAGGAGCAGCGAGTAGTCAACTAAATCAACAAAAGTAGCCCCAGTGATGGAGCCTTTGTCCATAGCGAGTCTGACATAAATTGTAAACTGTATGAGAGCAGTGGATGTACTGTGCCCATATCGGAAACCATGTTGGTCAGGAGTGAGGAGTTTGGAGGAGTACAGGTAGTCTGAGACCTGGGTAGCAACAATTTTCTCCAGTATTTTAGTGAGGGTGGAGAGGATGGCAATAGGGCAGTAGTTATCCAGGTTAGTGGTGTCCCCCTTTGTGTAGACCGGTTCAACTCGAGCAGTCTTCCAGAGGGAAGGGACATGTCCTGTAAGAAGACAGGTTGAAAAGTGTAGTCACTGGAGAGACTATAGACGGTGCAACAGTTCTTAGGAATTTTGATAAGAGTCCATCTGCCCCTGCCAATCCAGCAGGAGAGATGGACTTAAGTAAGTGTAAGATTTCACTCTGAGACTGGGCGAAGGGTGAAAGATGGGTTGGAAGGTTTAAGGTTATCCTGCGGAGTGACCGGTAGAGGCCCAGGAGGTGCAGTATAGGAGGAGAGTTCAGTGAATCTGGAGTTAAGAGCCTTGGCGATAGTGAGCAGGTTATTGCAATTACAACCATCCACGACCATATCAGAGATGGTATTGCACTTGTTTTTCACCTATGATGGTGTTAACATGACTCCAAAAACCACAAGAGTTACTGACAGAGGTACTAAGGAGCTGACGGTAGTAATTGCCCTTAGCAGATCTGATGGAAACATTACATAGGTTTCGGAGTCTTCAGTACTCCGCCCAGTCCGATGGGGACTGGGTTAGCTTAGCTTTGTTCCAGGCTTTATCCCTCTTTTCGAGAAAGGACAGGAGTGAAGAATTTAACCAGTGGGTAGCAGATCCCCAGATATGGCACCTTTTTACTGGAATATATTTGTCTTGAAGATTCAAAAGCGTGGTAAGGAGGTATTGAGCAGCACGTCGTATTACAAGTATTATAAAGAGGTGCCCAGTCCGTGTTCTGTAGCTCCAAGATTAGGACTTATCCATTTTTGAAAATCCTGAAAAGAATTTCTCTGGGGGTGGGGGTTTAGGGGTCCTAGTCTTCCAAACACAGTAAACTGGGGAGTGGTCACTGATTGAGTCTGGTAAAACTCCCAACAGCACTGATCTTCTCAGGCCTGTTGGAGACAACCCAGTCTAGAAGAGACTGGAGACCACTGTTACTAGCCTGTCTGGTTGGGAGAGTGACCAGTTGAGACAGGTGTAACCTGCTGAGTTCAGCAGCATAGAGATTAGAGTTTTTCCCTAGCCAATCCAGGTTAAGGTCCCCCATAACAATGAGCACTTGTCTACCCTTTAGCGAGGAAAGATGGTCAGTTACCTTACTCAGGCCTGTTAGTCCATTTTTAGGAGGGTTATAGATGCACACTACATTTAGCTTCTTAGTGAGACCTAAGGTAATAACTATATCAGGGTTTTAAATAATTGATTAGCAGTTTTTTTCCTGGGACAATACTCACTGTACAAAAAGTATTTATATAGGTTTTCTAGAAGTGTTATGTTTGTTAAACACAATGAGGCAAGTGCGATGCATTTTTACAATGTTTTAGCACTTTTATGAGCAAAACGCTAATCAATTTTTAAAGTTAAATAAAACCTTGCTATATGAATAGTTTTACAGAGACTGGTCGTGTAGCAGCACCACCACCCTTTTTAGCATTTGAACGATCACATCTGTGAAGTTTATATCCATTGATCCTACATAATGAATCTGGTATATGGGGTTTTAACCAAGTCTCTTTTAGACCTAATACATCAGGGGAGTTGTGAGCAATCCAGGCTTCAAGCTGTGCAAAATTAGCTGACAGACTTCTAATGTTCATATGTGCAAGCCTAAGCCCCTTTTCTGTGAACCAATAAGATGGGTTCTTGGGAGCGATGCCATCAGGAGGGCCTGCGTTAGGTTCAATATCACCAGAGAGAGATGACATCTGGGTACCCAGATCTCAACCAGAGAGGTTTGGAGTTTGCCCTGAAGTGGCATATAAAAAGGGGAATGGCTTAGGTAGTCAGCTGTACTAGCAAATGGGATAAGCTTTAGGAGCCAGGTTTCAGGGATAGGTATTACCCATGATAATTAGGTTTGAGAAAAAAATTGCTGCAGTCCTCGGCTTTATTTGAGTAGCCAGAGTCAGTAGATGGCTGACAGAGAAGATCTACTGAGAGTTGGAGGGCTAGCAGAAGGGAAAATACTCCTACAAAGCTGCAGTGAAGTGAGGTCACCCCCACAGTGTACACTGGTAAGGAAAAGAAGGGAACGTAGAACTAGGGAAAAAGAGAGAGAAAGCAGCGAATTCAGGGCTGGAGACGGGACTGAAGCAAATGTGCAGTTGAGTGCAGGAGTGAGACAGTAACTAAGTCCAAGGATGAAACTATCCAGCAGGCAGAGATGTAGAGCTGCAACTAGAAACCTTATAAAGTTAAATGCATTGTGCCAAAAATGGAAGAGCTGAATAAGGATATAAATGACGTTGTACAGTTCTAAAAGGGTACTTACTGCCCATGTGGAAAACTCCTACTAGTATAACAAAAAATCCTGTAGAGGTAGAACAGTAACATAATTGTAACCAGTATTTAAATATCGCCTTTTCCGTGGAAAAATAACTTACAAGTTAAGCACTGTTCTCCTTTAAACATTTAGTACTGACAATATATTCAAATATTTTAACAGTTGACATAGTCCCATTGAAAAGACCAAGCAGTAACAGGTTTTTTTTTTTTTTTTGTGGCAATCTGTTTTTTATGTTTGTCTCACAGGCCGTTTGCCGACATTAGATTTTAACTCCTGCTTTTTTGTCAAAGATAACAAATTAGCACACCTTTATATGGGAATCCTTGATGCATTTGACTAGGCTGCTTGACTTTTTTTTTGGTTGAAGTCATTTCTTCCCTCTGAGTTGTGATACAGTTATGGAGGTTTTTAAACACTGCACATAATAGAAAACTGACTTTCCCCTTGACATGGTGAACATGCCTGGGAGCCACAGTGCTTAACTGTTGCATGCCTTCAACCTCTCAGCATTGTTTTTCTTCTTATCAGTAAGGCCTTGCCTAGTTCCCAGGCCAATTTCTGAGACCAGGGCTTTCCAGACAATTTCATCTGCAGAGTAAACATCCTTGCTATGACACTAGTAATCCTGAGAAATTCATACAAGCATCTGTGTATTAAGGGTGGGAAGAGGAGGAATTCAGTACATACTCATAAAACAGTAGTGAGTTGTGTGAGTTAATTATTCTCTTTCCAACTTACACTCTTTCTTTCTCTCATAGACTTCTCACACCTATTCAGCAAACTCGGAATGGAGATCAGGTTTGCAAAGAAATAGAGTATGAAGTAATATCTTCATTTCTGCATTCCCATAGGGATTTGTAGTCAGTTGTTACATTTCCAACCATCTAGTTTAATTTCTATATTTAATGCATTTAAGTTTACTTTGTACAGATCTTCAAGGCTATCGTTTTCACAGAGCCCCACGTATTGCATTGTAATGCACTGTCATCAGGACCTCGTGAAGCACTTTTCTGTAGTTGGAGCGGACATTTTTTTTTTATTCTTTAACTGGGGGTAAGGCCTACTAGGCATAAGTGCCTGTTTTCAGGGGCGACCCAGGAGCACTGGGGTGGTTGTGACTTGCTCAGAGTCGCACAGTATGCAAGTGGAGGTTGTTGGAATCAAACCCAGATTTTCTGGATGTACCAAGTTCACTCACAGCTCATTGCTCTAACCACTAGGATGTACTGCTAGCCCAAGCAGTTAATAAGCAGTAACTTTGTGCTTCCACTTTATAACACTGTCCTGCCAGATGTCTGTTGTCTCTCGACATTTTATGCGGCTGAACCCACCATTGCAGTCCAAGGTGCCACATTTTGGGGCATGTTGTTCTGGCAGTCAAATCTACAGTGAGAACCGATACATCCACCACATTATCTGCATTGGCGCTGACCACGACATTTGTCGTTACCCGATGTCCCAAGGGTTCAACTAGGCCACACGGAGGTGAAAGTGGAAGCTTCTGTTGTCATCTTCAGAAAAAAAAGAACTTGAAAATGATTGTACAGTCACCAATAAAACTCCTGCTGCTCTGACGACTTCAGGTAAGAAGTTGCCGCTGAAGAAATCTTCATCGTTGTCAACACTTATGGCCAAATCACCGCACACCAGAAAGGACAATACTGGGTAGTATTTCTCTAGGTTTTATAGGTGATTGCAAGTTGTGGGACTTTTGTCCATAGTGCTTGCCAGTTGATTAAAATAGTGTAGTTCTGTCAGACAGGGCAACATCAAGATTTCTTTTAAAGGTATTCATACTAGTACTTTCTACCACTGGTGCAGGCAGCCTGTTCCAAATAGTGATGACCCTAATTGTGAACCAGTTTTTCCTGAGATTTGTATTCCATTTTGGTAGTTCTAGTTGGAGTTTGTCTTCTATTACTGGTCCAGCCAGATCTAAGGTTTATTCCTAGATCTTCCCTCAGTGCTGTATCTTTGATAATTTTATACATCATACATAAGTCCCCTCTTAATCTTCTATAGTTTAGCGAGTAAAGATTTAAGGATTCTAATCTTTTAATATAAGCCAAATGTTTTACCTCCATCACAGATTTGGTGGCCCTACGTTGCACTCCCTCTATTCTAATCACATCCCCCTTTTTCTGGGGGGCCCACACCTGGATTCCATACTCCAGGTGTGGTCTAACCAGGGGTCCATACAGTGACATCAGCACCTCCTTTTTTCAACTTGATATATGTCTCAATATACAATTCAAGGTCTGGTTTGCTTTTTTAACTTGTTCTTTGCAGTGCTCACTAAACTGCAAAGTAGAAGTGACTTTTACTCCTAGATCTCTCTCAGCGTTTGTGTCCATCAGGATCTTCGTCCCAACTGTATACTGATATTTTTTATTATGGGGACCCAGGTGCATGACCTTACACTTGGAGATGTTAAGTTCCAGTTTGCTATGCGTAGTCCATGAGTATATGTCATCTATAGCCTGTTGTAATGCGGAAACTTTATCATTGGTTACTAAAGCACCTATTCTGCAGTCATCCGCACTCTTAGATATCCATATGTTGGGTATTCTATTGTCAAGGTAGAAATATAAATATTGAAGAGACAAGGTCCCAGGACCGATCCCTGTGGCACCCCACTTGTCACAGTTGCCCAATCGGACTCCACCCCTCTAACCACAACTTTCTGCCTTCTCCCCATCAACCAATCAGATATCCAGCTTAGAATATTGGGATTTACTCCTATCTTTGTTAATAATTCTGTTAGTTCCATATGAGGCAGTTTATCGAATGCCTTAGCAAAGTCCATGTAAATTACATTGACTGCATTGTGTGCATCTAACTCGTAGTTGACTCTTTCATAAAAGGTCTAAATTTGTCTGACAAGATCTAGCCTTAGTAAATCCATGTTGTACAGGATCATTTAACTTATTTTCTTCAAGATATTCCATAATCAAATTTTTCAAAATTCCCTCCATGGTTTTACCTATAAGTGATGTAAGGCTAATCGGTCTAAAATTAGTTGGCTCTGTCTTAGGACCCTTTTTGTGAATAAGGACCACCATAGCTGTTTTCCAATCTTGAGGAACTTTACCAGAGTCCATGGTTATGGTTGTCTTCTGTGTAGCGGTGCCCCAATCTGTCGAAACGTCTGTTCTAACAATGTGGATTCATTTAACTATCCACACTCTGGCAGCTCTGCCGGATACTGCCGAGTCATCGGAATTTAAAGCTAAGCTTCTCCAGAGGTAATGTTAAGGATTTAGCATGGTGTGCTCCTCCAAAACAAAGGAGCACATTCAAACGAACTTGTGCCATGAAATACATGTTCCTTCAGACCATGATTGTGCTCCTACCCACATATTATCAATTTCCTGATAGTAAATCATCAGTTTTTTGACAGTACTAGAGGGTCTGTGGGACATACTAGTAATTTACAGTCCCCAATTACATTATATAGCATCTTTTTTTCACCACCTGACTGAGGAGGAAGAGCCAAGGAAACCTAGAGAGATGAGACAAAGTCTACTTATTTGTTTCTTCTGCTTTACTGTGCTTTTGTAATCTGTAAAACTGCTTGGAGGCCATTACTCATAACAGTACCACCTGCACCTCGCCAGTCTTACAGGTAAACTGGTGCTTGTGTGTCAGTACAAAGCAGCTCCTCTGTAGTTCTGCACCTTTAGGGGTCGAAATTTAGTCTTGCAGCTGCTAACTAGCAAGGCTAGTGATTGGGAAAATATATTGGTCCCAGTCTTTTCCACCAGGCCCAACTGATGCACTTTTTTATATGTTCTTTTCTCCAGTACAAGTCAAGAGGCCCAGCAAAAGGAATATGTTATTGGCCTAGATCAGAATCTACCTGCATGTGGCTAGTGCCAGTTTCAATCCCTACCCTTTGGTCACCCTGTGTGGCTAGCCTAGCCTAGTTTGGTCACTCCAGTTCAGTCTTGACTCCTCTACTTCTGCCTGAATGTTCACTCCAGAATAAGCAAGCAGTCACTAGCAGACAGAGGTCAGAGACAGTTGGTCACCATGCATAAAGTCCCAAGTAAGAGAGAGAGAGACGGAGCATGTAGGACCCCTGGTGGTACGTCTTTTTGGATCATATATTCACCAATGATTCACACTGATGGGTTCTGAGCTGGAGGCACTAGGACGTGCAGGAGCCAAAAATCCTCAGGAGGGTTGGTGCCAAGATGGGCTGTGCACAAGAGTCGCACCGTGAGACTAGGTCACACTACATAGCCTGTCTCTGCAACAGCCCTCGACTGCCTCAGTTCCCTACCATTGCGTGCACTACAGTGACAACATTGCTCGCCCTTTGGGAGTTAGATCTTCACGTCTGTACGACAACAGCATTCAGTTAGTTCATTTTACAGTATATAGCTAGTGCTTGTTTTTTTTCTTTTTTCTGTCAATTAAAAAAAAGTCTGTTCCCTCTCAGACCTACCGAACAACTGCCTACAACCATGGATGGCGATGGTGACAGTAGGGGGCCTCTTCAGGCATGCTGCTCTGGCAGCGGGGCCGTATCTGGCCCACCTCCCTCTCTGGGGGAGGGTTCTGACAATGGATGGCCCTGTGTTTGGGAGGGGAGACAGTCCTCCCTCAAACACAAAAAGTGGGCCCGTTCTTGATCCAGGTCGGGGACCCGGCACCGATCAACCTCGGGTTCTAACTCTCTCCATTGGAAGGGGAAGAAACGGTACCGCTCAAGGTCGCCCTTTGGTAGGTCTGCCAAGAGACCACCTAGGTCTGGGAGCAGGGGGCCTTCCCTGGTACTGTTGGTTTCCCCAATGACTCCTGCTCACGTTCGTTCCAGATCTCAGACCCAGGGCCCCTCACCAGTCCTCTTGTGAGGATTCCAGGGGGCAGTTTCACCATTGGGCAGCTCATATGGAGCAGTGGGTACAGCGTCTAGCTCATTTGCCACTTCGGGTGCATGGTCCCTTGGGCCTAGGACTTGCTGTTGGGGCACTCAGGCCAAGTAGAGGGTTTGGATCCATCAGCAGATCCTCATCCCTTGTCGGTGACCACACCATTGACGCTGGTTCCACTCACCATACCCCCTTGCAGTGTCACTGTGCAGGGACTGGCTCAGGTACCTTCTTCAGTCACTTCGGTGCTAGTTGGACCTGCTCCAGGGGCTGCACTGGGTTTGGCATCAATTTGGGCCTTTCGGGGCACATGAAGTTATTCTGGGTTATGCTTTTTGGGTTCTTAGTCCTCTGGCTTTGTTCACCAAATGGGAGTGTGCACCTTGCGCCCCCCCCCCCCAAGAGGACTGCTAGAAGTCTGCCAGTGTGTGGATAGTGAACTGAATCCATGTTGTTAGAAATATAGATTATAGATTACTCACGTGTGTAAGGACCCCACCCCTGCCTTTTTACTAAAACGACAGGTGGCATGCTGTTGGTGTTGGCAGCAATACCTGGTGGGGGACCTGGGTTCGGGGAGGATGAGGTTACCTGGCACAAGGGACCTAGGTTTGTCTCTCTGCACAGGGCACCAATGAAATCCAACTACAGGAAGCAGTAACTGTAATGTCCAGAACCAGAATTGGGATTTTTCAGTGTGGCTTTATTTATTAACTAACTGAACATAAACAAAGCATTGCATGGTCCCCCAAAGGGCTACGTTCACTGTATGTGCAGATTAGAGCTTAACCAAGCAGTCTATTTTAAGAATGAACACATTACTACTGTTGTCTGGCTTTGGACCCACCAGGCACTCAGCCCGGACTTTGCATGCGCTTTGGATACATAGCCTGACTGGCCCGGCTCCCCTGCCGGCCACTTGACTGACGGTCCACTAGAAGAATGAACCCAAACTTTACTTGGAAAGACATCCCATCAAACAAGGAGACTCCCAAACTGTGGCTCCCCACACCACTTATAGTCTGTGACTCCTAGAGAGATTTGTTTTCTTACTTCCAATCGAACTCCCATCAAACAAGGAGACTCCCATCCAACAAGGAGTAATTTTCCCATCCTGTGGCTCCCCACACCACTTAGAGTCTGCAACTCCTAGAGAGATTTCTAGTTCGACTCCACGCCTGGGTACCCACCCCATCACTGGGCCAAGTGCATGAGGCAAGTAGCAAAACACAGAAGAAACCCGTAGAGGTGGACCTGGTTACTAAAGATGGGGGGTTTTCCCACCTCCAGCTCCCACAACCCATACCCGGCCATTTTTCTGGATACACACAGAAGACTTTAGAACTTTAAAATGTAGATTGAATGGTGGATGACCTGAAGCACCCCCTCTACAGCATTACTTGAAATCCAATAAAACTTTAGACTGTTTGACTGCTCCATTTGTTCGTCCTAGTAACGTGGTCCTCCCAAATAGCAGTCTCCATTACTTGAAATCCATTTAAAACGTTAGACTGTTTGACTGCTCCATTTGTTTGTCCTAGTAAACATAGTCCTCCCAAATAGCAGTCCACATTCATTTCCCAACTGAAGAAAACAATTTGTTTGCCCCTTCAAATGGAGCCACTCACTCACCCATTCGTTGCAGGTGCCCCACAGGCGAAGTACTATAACCTTTGCTGTTATACAAGAACAGACTAAATAAAACCAGGCAGCTTCCTTCCATGGTGGGAGAAGGGGATTGCCCCTGGAACCCACAGAGAACCCCCCCCCCCCCAGAGGGAGGGGGCACTGAGACCGGGGGAGCGGTCTCCACCACTTTAATAAAAAAAAAAAAAGGTAAACACAGGAACACTTCCTTCTTCTTTGAAACAAACTGAAGACTGACCGACTTCCTTCCTGTTTGCTTTAGGACAAACTGAAGAAGAATGACTTTGAAATTTCCCAAAGTTCTAAACTTACTCCCTGAGCTGTAGATTCCAATGTGGCTCATGCAGCTGCGACAGTTCTATGGTGATGTCATCTCTCAAGTCTCAGCTGTGACTGAGGACAGAGTGAGACAGTGTGAAACCCATTTAACTGGAGTTTCACAAGCTGCCTTCCCTGCCTACCACTAGGTCTTACTGGGATTCTAGTAACCCCGGGTAACAAAGGGGTTACACGTGTAACTGTAGATCTTCCACGGAGTTGTCTCTGTCACACCTGGACAGCTGGTTCTGATCCCTGTATAATTTTTTGTTGTAAATATAAGAAATTAATATATGATGGATTGTGGCAGAGCAAGGTGCTGGCTGCTGAAGCTGACACTTCAAACCCCCCAGGGATAAGTTCAAAGGACTAACATGGCTAAACTGCAGATATTTGGGGTGCAATTATCTTGTCAATTTGCTTTGATGCCAGGAAATAAAATTAGCCATTCATGACGTCCTCAGGGAAATCCTTTGATCTGCACTAGATGTCCTGAGAAAAGGGACACTGGGCAGTGTTATGAATAACCTCCCAGGAAACCAGCTCATTTCATCAGAGACCTTTGATGTGTAGATGCCAAGGCCCAGACGGATTTAAGGAATCAAATACACTTTTGCTTTGAATACAGTGACTTATATCAAAGAGACTTTTGATGTCTGGGGGAAAGCAGATCAGACTGGTTTCGACTAGTTACATAGAGAAGAGATTTATTATGTCATCTCTTATTTTTTTTAAATACCTTAGGCCATCTTGGTGTTATAAAAAATATAGATTTTGTTACACCACGGTGGAGTTTGGTGACCTCAGCGAGAGGGCCGGCTCAGGACTGTTTTTAACATACATAGAAGACCTTGACAGACAGACTTTCATATTTTCTGTCTGAGAAGGAAGGACATCACAGCACTGTAAGACTAAGAAGTAAGAATACCTTAGACAGGATTAGTCTGAATGTTATTATTTGTAGGAATATGCACTTTTACCTGTTTGTTTTTAAGATTGTATGTGTTGGGATATTTTGTTCTGTAATTTTACTGTTTTCCTATTTATCTATTTTAAAGTAAAGATATGTTTTAAAACAGAAACTGCCTGGAGTGCCTTGACATTTCTTTTTATTTAAGTGAAGCTTTTGAAGGTTATAGTTAACACTGTATATGGGCTCATTGTTATACCAAACTGGGAAATGGATAGAGTTCTCTAAGGTCTTGCATAGAGTTCTAAGAGTTCATTTTGTAGACCTGATTAGGTGCCCGTAGGCAAAGATATCTGGTCCCCCGAAGATAGAATTATCTGAGCCTGATAATTGGGTACGCTAACAAGAGGTTATCAGTTTGAATCCCTCCAGAACTTGAGACTAAAGTGACTCGAACCCAGAAAACAGTCGAGGGTTACCTTGTACTGTTCACTGTCCACAAATCATACGCTCAGAGGTTGGCACTTTGGGAGTAGAGGGCTGACCAGTTGAGCGAATTTGTGACAGTCTCTTGCAGTATGTAATACTTCTGGGTATCCAGCAGAGCTCGCTGTGGTGCATGGCAGCCCTTATAGCAGTTTTTCACCAGGGACCGCCCACACAACATCAGCTTCCTATTTCCAATATAAGTGTGGACGGTTCCTGGTATCCTCGGTTCATTTTCCTGCCATCTTCTGCTCGCACAGCAGCTAGTGCAACTTCTGTGTAGCAGTCATCATTGAGAAATTTGGAACAAAGACGAATGTCTAGATTCTTCAGACACAAGCATTATTTCATTCCTGCCGTTGCAATAGGAAGATATACCACTTTGACAATCACACACTTTGTGTAAGGTGTCTGGGACCCACACATAACACCAATTCCTGTAGTTTGTCAGAAATTTAATCAGGCAACTCATCGACGACGGTTGCTTGAAATTCAACACCTTTTGATGGAACAGAAAATGTCTCTCTTGGAAAACCAGGGGGCTCATACCAAGGGATCCCCCTCTGCTGGTTCTCGTTCCAGGCAGAAAATAAAGGAGAAACCCTCCTCACACTCCCTGCCTCATCGCCTGTCGACAGCCACTGTTTCTGGTGTCCCTCCATCGACGGGGCATCCTTTAACCACTTCTCCATCAACGGGGGCTCATATCCTTTTGTTGACAGCGTTTTCCAGCACTTTGAATGCAGTTCAAATAGTACTTGCTCTGTCAATGGAGGCTCATACCCTCTCGTCGTCGAAGCTTTCCAGTGCTCTACATACAACTAAATATACTGTTGCTCTGTCGACGGGAGCTCCTCTCCCGTCGACTGCACCTGACAGTTTAAGTAAAAATAACTAATTTTCACCTGCGGGCCTGTCAGGACCCCGCATTCCTCAGGGGAAACTTATGGCTTATGCCTAATTTGACTGCCCCTCTGCCTACACAGGTGGCTTCTTATAGGGGTCAGGCGGACAGAGATCGGGACCCTAGTCTTTACCACCCAGGGGTGAGACCTGCTCATACTGCACGTCCCATTCCCTCAATCACGCCCCTTGTTTCCCAACCTACCCCCCTTCTCACCTCTCCTCCTTGGAAAGGGACCTCACCAATGTAGTTTGACAGGTCTTGAATGCCATGCAGCATTCTCAGCCCTCTGAAGAGCTGGGTGATCCTACCCGATCTCCTCCCCCTCCTCTGCCTAAAAGATTTCATAGTGACAGGGATACCATGCCAGCCTGGTCTCCTCCTCCATTTATAGAGGGCTATTTGTCAGATGACCAAGATTTGCTGCCTAATTTCGCTGGTGATCTTGAGGATGAGGAGTTTCAAGACGTGGGTTTTCCTAATCCTGAATCCCCCTATTCTGAAATCTCTTCCCTGGATGAAGATCTGCCTCTCCCTTCGGCAGCCTCACCCCCAGATGACACGACCTTTAGTGAGATGATGGCTCAAATCCAAAAGGTCGTAGGATTCTTCACTACTGAACATGACAAACAACGTAAGAATATGGCAGAATATCTTGAATTGCCTGAGGAGCCTGTTTTAGTGGTTCCCCCACTAATACCAAGTTACCAGAATGCCATGCTGGCCACTTAGCATCAGTCTTCAGCCATTACAGCTGTTCCCTGCAAAGCAGATCATTTATATCAGGCTCCTCTGGACCACCCCTTTCCAGAGGCAGATTCTGTGGTTATTACTGCAGCCCATTATCATACCAAAAACCCAAGCACATGAGCTCCTTACCCCCTGATAAGGAATCCCAAAGAATTGACTATCTGAGGGAAAAAATATTTTCCTCAGGTGCTATGAATATCAGAATCCTGAATTATATGGGTCATATGATTAAATATCAGTGTACCCTTGGGTCCTCTGCCATTGAGCTTATCAATAAATTCCCTCCCTCACAAGACCAGGATAAATTATTTGCTACAGTGACAACTAGTAACTCTATCTCCCATCACCTTCTCTGGTCGGGATATGATGCCGTAGACACATCAGCCCGACTATCGGCCACTGGTAACACTCTGCATCGCCATGCCTGGCTTTGTGTTTCGGGCGTTGCATCTGATATACAACATAAAGTAGCTAATGCCCCCTTTAACAGGTCCAAGCTGTTTGGGCCAGGTACTCAAACCTTACTGGATGACTTACAGGTATCAGGCAGAACCCTCCGTACAGTTCATGGCATGTATCATACTCCAGCTACAACCTACCGTACTCAACACTCCTCTTATTCCAAAAGAGATGGAAGATTCAGAAGTAATAATAAAGGCGGCTTCAGAGGTCGTGCTCAGTCCAACAGAGGCAACACCTCTACGCACGGGGTGCCTGCTTCCGCCACTCAGGTGGTGTTGCACAGCCCACCTGTCAGTGGTAGGGCTTTCCCCCCGCCTCCTCGACCAGGCCTCGGAGACTGTAGGGGGTCGTTTTGCCCTCAGTCTGGAGGCCTGGAATTTAGGAATGCATGGGACAGAAATAAGGCAATTCTAGTGGAGGGTAGGAGGACATAGGCTGTTGGGTTAACTAGGATCTGCAGCCTTTGCATTAGGTAGGGAAATGGGCAGACTAGGTGGGCCAAGCGGTCCTTATCTGCTGTCAAATTCTATGTTTCTATATTTCCAATCACTTCTGACAGTTGGGTACTTCAGATTATACAGAAGGGTCATACGCTAGAGTTTCTCTCCACCCCACGCCCTTGCCCTCCATGGAAGATTCATTATCCTCCAGATCATATACCCATCCTACAGGAGGAATTAATGGCCCTTTTGACCAAACAAGCCGTTGTAACGGTACCCCTCCTGGAACATCAAATGGGATTTTGCTCCCACTTCTTTCTGGTACCCAAACGAATGGGAGACCTCAGACAACTGAATCTTTACATTCAGTACAAATGTTTCCACATGATCACTCATCTGCCATCATGTCGATCCTGAAACAGGACGATTGGCTTTGCGCCTTAGACATGAAGGATGCTTACGTTCATATTCCCATCCACCCTACCCATCACAAATTTTTGCACTTCCACCTACTGGGTCAAAATTACCAGTTTCGAACCCTCCCTTTCAGCCTCTCATCAGCCCCCAGAGTGTTCACCAGGTGCCTAGCTGTGGTAGCAGCAGCCTTATGAAGAGAAGGGCACTTCATCTTTCCATATCTAGACGATTGGCTAATAAAAGCATACTCCAGAGTAGCTCTGCTTGCCTCTCTAGATGCTACCTTGAAAATGTTCGCAGATCTGGAAATCACTGTCAGTTGGCCAAAGTCCAGTCCAAATCCGACAGTCTCACCAGTACATTGGAGCTGTTCTAGATACAGTTACTGCCAGGGCTTACCTCCTGCCTGCCCGGCAGGACACGTTTATAGCTCTGGCATCACATATACAGACTCAGAAAATAGTCACAGCCAGACAAATGCTGTGCCTTCTGTATCACATGACCGCTGCCATCCCTACGGTGGCATTCGCCCATCTCCACATAAGACCTGTTCAGTGGACCCTCCAGAATCAGTGGTCCCAAAAAACAGGACAGTTCGAAGATAAAATCAGAGTCACTCTCTTCTCTGAAGTCTACCCTGATATGGTGGACAGTCAGAATCAATCTCAGTCAAGAAATGCCTTTGCGACCCCCCTCCATGCAAACGTTGACCACGGAGGCATCCCTACAGGGTTGGGGAGCGCACTTCGGTCCTTATCGGACCCAAGACCAATGGACCGCTTCTCCCCATCTGTCTCATATCAGTCTCTTAGAGATGAGAGTGGTCTATCTAGCCTTCCAGGCATTGCAGCCCTACCTTGAGCCAGGATCATTACTGATCTAATCAGACAACACTGCAGTAGTGTTCTACCTCAACAAGCAAGGGAGTACGAAGTCTCACACCCTATACAGAGAAACCCTTGCAGTTTGGTGAGAAGCCATGTGGCAACAATTGATGCTAACAGCTGTCCACCTACCGAGACATTGCAACCAGTTAGCCGACCATCTGAGTCGCCAGTCCACAACTCATGAATGGACACTTCACGAGCAAGTGCTCCAAGAAATCTTCAACTTATGGGTCACTCCACAAGTGGATCTATTTGCCTCCCCAGAGACTTACCATCTTCCCAGGTTTTTTTTCATTATTCCGAACAGCAAGGGACGATCTATAGATGCCCTGTCCCAACCCTGGACAGGTCTCTTCTTATATGCTTCCCCCCATCCCTCTCCTGAAACTACAGTTGGAGCTGGCCATAGCCCCACCAGCCCTACCAGACGGGAGTTTCCTGCTCCTCAATAACTGTCAGTACAGGACCCGCTCCATTGCCTACCAGACCTCTTTGACTCAATGTCACAGGTCTCTCCCACACCCAACCTGAAGGCTCTACACACATAGCGCTTGGCTCCTGAGGATGCTTTCATTACTCGATTACAAGTATCCTCTCCTGTTGCCAGTATTCTCTTGGCCTCCCGTAAGCCAGCAACAAGAGCAGCATACAATTCTAAATGGAAACGCTTTTCCATATGGTCAGCTTCTCGATCTTTGGACTCTTATTCTTGTCCACTGACGAAGGTTCTGGACTACCTGGCCTCACTATCCGAGTCCGGTTTAAGTTATTTTTCCATCAATGTCCACTTGGCCGCCATCTCGGCCTTCCATGAACCTCTGGATAGCAGGTTACTGTACCAACATCATCTAGCCAAGATGTGGTTTTTTTTTTTGTTTTTTTAACTACTTGTCCCCCAACCTCCACTCATTCAGGCTTCCAAGGAGTGACACCCTCCCGACCCTCAGAGTCTGCTCCTAGAGTGCCACACTCACCACCGGCCCTGATGTCCCGGATTACCCCCCAGGCGGGGCGAGGAGAGATCCCCCTTACCTTCCTCTTCTTCCCCTGAGGTGAGCTGCACAGCGGAGGCTGCCCTGTTCGGTCGGCAGGTGGCGAGACTGGCTCCGGAGGACATCTAGGCGGCTGGGGGGATGTTTTTTCCTCTGAGTTATATGGATCCCCAACGTTGGCGTGCAATAAAGTGCAAGGTTGCCGGCGTGCGTGGAGATGCACGTCGAGGCCGGTTCTCTGTTAGCATCTACCCTTACATCAGGGCGTCTCTCAGCTGCACTGACCACCCTGAGTTCCCCCAACAGGTGGTGGTATCGCAGTGGAGAGCACAGTCCCCCTTCTCCAGAGGAGAGCAGCCATTGGGCGCTCAATCCTTCTCCCTCCTGGCCGACCCCCCCGTCAACCAGAGTCCGCTCCTGAACCCGGGTCACCGGTGTGGTACGAGGTGTGGCGTCCAGCACCTCAATCCTCAGCGCCACTGGGCTGGCTACCCAAGATGTTTTTGAAAGGAATGTTGCATATTAAACCTCCTATTAGAAGACCCACTCCTCCGTGGAATCTCAATTTTATGATAGAAAAATTGACCCTTGAGCCTTTTGAACCAGCTGACACTTGTGAACTCCAGTTTTCTTTCAGTGAAAATCCTGTTTCTGGTGGCTGTCACTTCCGTTCGATGTATCTCCGAGCTCCATGTCCTCATGTGTAGGGAAACTTACTTGATTTTCTACAAAGACCGGGTGGTCCTTCGTACCAACCCTTCTTTCCTTCCTAAAGTAGTCTTCGAACATACTTTAAATCAGTCCATGGAGCTTCCGGTCTACTATCCTGACTACTCCAGTCAGGGTAAACATCTACTACGAACTTTCGATGTTCATCGTATACTATGCTACTATACTAATCGTACTCAAATCAATTAGAAAGGTGTCTCAACTGTTCGTCTCTTTTGCCCCTGGTCACGAGGGCCTCCTTGGTTGTAACACATACTCTTTCATTTTGGTTGGCACATTGTATTTCATTTTGCTACAAAAAATACAACAAGCCTTTACCTGGACCTGTCCAAGCCCACTCCACTAGAGCTATGGACAGCACTGCGGCTTGTTTTAAAGGAGCTTCCATTTCAGATATCTGCAATGCAGCTACCTGGTCCATGATCCATACATTCACAAGGCACTACAGTCTGGATATTGCCTCATGACGTAGGACGGCCTTCGGCCGTACAGTCCTACAAGGTCTCCTATCATATCTGTCCTCCCACATGGACATTACTGCTTGGGATTCATCCGAAAAGTATTACCTACTGCAAGAGACAACTCTGGGGAAGGTAGTACAGTTACGTAAAAACTTACCGTAACAGTAGCTCTTTGAGGAGTGTCTCTTGCAGTAGATTTGTTCCTGCCCTCCATCCCCCCTCCTCCTCTATGAGAGTAAGTTCTGGTCCAGTGACTAGGGTTGGGACTTCTTTGGTAACTCGGCTTCCCCTCGGTCCTTGCTTTGCGAGCTTAATGCGGCGGAGGAACTGAGGATACCAGGGGTCGCCCACACTTACATAGGAAACTGGAAGGTGATGTCATGTGTGAGTGGTCCCTGGTGGAAAAACTGCTAGAAAAGCTGCCGTGTACCACAGTGACCTCTGCTGGATACCCAAAAGTATTACCTACTGCAGGAGACACTCCTCAAAGATCTACTGTTACGGTAAGTTTTTGCGTAACTGTATTTTCTGTTAGTGATATTCAGTTCACATCCACACAACCCACCCACCCTCCCTGGCAGGTGGCACCTCATCCTGCTTCCAGCATGCAAAAGATATGACATCTCAGGGTGGAGCCAGAGGATATACCGCCCGGTAGTGGGAGGTGCATAGCTTAAAGGGAAATCCGTACCCTGAAGGCTCACATTGTAATTAGGTGAGCCTTACCAGCACATCTGTTACCACATGGGAAAAACTGGTGATACTAGTGCCATAAAATATGTATATTTTTTAACTTGTTACAACACTTGAGGCACAGTACCATATTTCCTGTGTTCAACCCTACATTGCAGAAATTCTGGCTCCTGTGAATGACGTCCATGCCTCACCACCTAGCGAGAGTGTGGACATCTGTGTGGTAGCCCCCGTAGATTTAAACGCTAATTTACAGTAGTCTCCATTTAAAGTTTGCATACTGTGGCACAAGTGCCCCAGCTCCTTCTATAGGTTCCATCGAAAATGAGTGAAGAAAATCTCCCGCTTTGACTTTGAAATCACAGTTGTTTCAGAGCCCCGCTTCTCCACACTGTTGGTCCCAGCACGCCCAGCCGTGAGTGTACATGCCTGTGCCTGCAGTTAGTAGGCTGTGTTAGAGCTCATTTGGTAAAAAAGTAAACCGTATGAAATTTATGTATGCCCTGGTAAAGGACAACTATATGAACCCCTGAGATGGTGTCTTTTGTAAAAATGAGCACTGGAAACTGCTGTATAACTATTTTTATCTTTGTACTGTGAGCACACGTCACGGAAACTTCACTCAGCCTGCCCTTCCTGAACCATCTTTGTTGCCCTCCTTCGAACCACCTTGAGTTGGTTGATGTCCTTTTTCAGGTAAAGGCCATAATTAACTGATTTGCAGTTGGTTCTCCATCTGGTGGCATGAGTTTGCCTTTCAGGAGTCTATGTGGTTCATTTCTGCTTTAGGCACATTGGTGCCATCTCAGTTGCAAGGGGGGTTCCAACTTTTTAGGCATACCCTTCTTAGTTTTCTACCAGACCCACATGCTTCAGGGCTGCTGCCTTAGAATCACTAGCCATCTGCTGTGTAGCTAGTGGTGTTGAGGCTCTGGTTCCGTATTGTGTTTGTCTGAGTTGGCTGAAGTGAATTATCTGTGTAGTTATCTGGGTGTAGAAGGAGCTGTAAGTTCGGGGGAGTGGCTTAGCCAGAAGTAAGCCAGGGGGTTTCAGTTTAAAAACTGCCCTAGATAGCTTTTGGCAGAGAACAGCAAGAGGAAGGACTATTATACGCCTCAGAAACTGGCCAGGTTTGGAATTGTGGGTTCCCCAACATGTGTAAGATGTAAGCAAGGAGAGGGTAATTTGCTGCATATATTCTGGTCTTGCCCTAAAGTGGCTCCTCTGTGGACCGTAATCCAACAAAGAGTAGATCCACTCCTGGGCTTGGCTGACTTACTCTCAGCTGAAATATACCTGCTAGGTGACTTTTCAACCATTTCAATATTAAATCAAAAGTATTATATGGCAATGATTTCCATGTCAGTCAAGAAAATAGTTTTGAAGCATTGGAAAGATGACATACAACTCACCTATACTGAATGGCTCCAAGAGTTTCTAGCCAATCTTCACACAGAGAAAACTATTGCAAGTCTCCATAATGGGACTAAAAAGATTTTATAAGATATGAGAACCGAACTGCTACAAGTTCTTTATGCCATTCAGCCTGTAACACGCTGAAATAACTAGGAATAACCTATAAGCTATTAACCACCTTTCTCTGCGAGGTGGGGGGGGGGGTATAAGAGAATAAGAAGCGGGAAGAGGATGGATCATGTAATCTTAGTGTTGTAAACTGTTTGGTATACATGTATCACTGATCTATTCTCTGTATTGGAAAATATCTAAAACTTTAAATTGAAGAAAGGAAAAAAAAGATGGACCCGGGAGCAAGCTCTGGGGAATTCCTGAACCAGTCAAGAGAGGGGGGAGGTGGAGCTGTCTACAAGGACCAATTGACATTGGTCTGATAGGTAGGAGCAAAATCAGCAACTGAGAGGTCCAAATGCCGGCACATGTAAGTTTTGTTTGAGAGGGTGATCTACTTTCAAAGGCCTTGGGAGAATTGATGAAGATGGCATAGCAGAACAGGCCCTGACCATCCCCTTTAAAACAGGATTGAGCCTGAGGAGTCATCAGAACATGGGATGGGACCTGTGAAACCCATATTGGAAAGAGCTAAGCAAGGAGGAGGAATCGATTCTTACCTCTAGATGCACTGGAATGCTTAGAACTCCGAGGACACGCATATCATGACAGAAGGGCTGCATTCAGTTTGCTGTTTGAACTTCTCTTCCAGTCACCTGTATTGCTTGTTATGAGCCACATTCTCAAAGGGCCTGCAAATCTGTAGGTCTGACTTTTGCTGCAGGTATCAATGTACTGCTGGCGCTTGGGGTGGGTGGTGGGTCTGTTTGTAAAAGTAAAATTTGTGACTTTTGTTGTTGTTTCTTTGTACCAACACCATGTGTGTGGGGACCACAGGGTGGGTAACACCTCCAGTTTTGGGTGTTCGATTCTCATGGGTGCTAGCTAACATTTAGGACCAAATCCAAATTTAATGCTTGCCTTTGACTAGTTAAGTCCATCCACTGGTTTGAGGTTGTTTGGTTCAAGCATGAGGTCTCTAGGCTCCCTGTATATTTTTTTTTCTGACTATTGTTAAGATACCAACTAATGCTCCTCCCTTCCCCTCCCTCTCCTGCTCCTGTCCACTCCCTACCTAACCATGGTGCCCTTTCCACCCCTGCTATACCCTTCCATGGTGTCTCTTCACATCACCACAACTGCTGCACTGAATTGTGTCATCCTGCTTTTGTTAATTTAATTGGGTATTGGTGCTGCTCATAGAACAAACTTCTGTTCACCCTTTATTTGTACGGTACTATGTTGAATTGTCCATGGTTACACTTCAATTCTTGGAATACTTCTTTACTGCTGTATGTCATTTATTGTAAAATCCTTTTTCTTTGTGACCCTGTTTAAGGAAAGCATGGTGACCTGAGGAAAACAGGCTGCAGGAAAGTAAACAATACAGGTTCATGGTGGGGATGTCTGATCAGACCAACCTATTAGTGTTCTTTGGGGCACAAGGGCAGTGTATAAAGGGCAGGCTGTAGATTTACTCTTACTTCGATTTCAGCAAAGCCTTCGACTGTGCAGCATAAGAGGCTACTGAAGAAGGTAAAGGACTTGGGAGTGAGAAAGGAGTTCTGATGTGGATCACTTGGATGGGGGGGAAGCAACAGAGGATGATGTTTAACAGGGTCAAACCAGGGGACAGAGTGGTCATGAGTGGGGTGCTGCAGTGGTCAGTCTTGGGGCCTGACATTTTCTTAGCGACACAGGAGAATGTATACAGGGCAAGGTCTCTTTGCAGACAACACAAAACCATGCAGCAGGGTGGATAGTGAAGAGGGTGTGACTGAGTTAGAGGGATTTAGAAAGACTGGAGTGAGATGGTCAAAAGTATGGCAGTTGAGATTCAGTGCCTTGAGTATTGGATGGGAGGGGTGAGGCTGGTAACTACAACTGAGGAAAGAGACCTGGGAGTCATTCTCGGTGACTCCCTCAAGCCAGTCAACAAGGCCTACAATAAAGCAGGAAAAAATGTTTGGGTGTATTGAGAGGGATTTTGACAGTAGGAGAAAGGAAATATTAGTACTGTATAGGTCACTGGTGAGGCCCCATTTGGAGCACTGTGCCCAGTTCTGGAGTCCACACCTTAGCAAGGACAAGGATGGGCTGGAGTTAGTGCAGCAAAGGGCCACGAAGATGATTCAGGACCAGCAGAACAGATCCTATGAAGAATCCCTCGAGTCCCTGAACATGTACTCAGTGGAGGCTAGAAGAGAAGGGCAATATGAAAGGTGCCTACAAGTTCTTAAAGGGAATAAACAGAGTAAACAGTGAGGACCTATTCAGAAGGCGTAGGGTGGCAGTGATGATGGAAAGGAATGGAAGATGGTGGGGATGGCTCAGGGGCAATGCAAGGAGGTATTTTGTCATGGAGAGGGTGGTGGACATATGGAACGGCCTTCCTGAGGAGGTCATGGGGTCAGAAACCATGGAGGAATTCAAGAATGCATGGGACACACACAAGGCAATTGTGGTGGGGTTAGGAAGATGTAGGCTTGGTTAACTAGGATCTGCAGCTTATCCAATAGGTAGGGAAATGGGCAAACTGGGAGGGCCAAGCAGTCCTTTTCTGCTGTCAGAATCTGTTTCTGTGGGAGAGTTCAGGAGGGATGTCACTGCTTCATAGAGAGGGTGGTTGAGCCATGGAACAGTTTGCTGGTGGAGGTAGGAACTGTAAATGGGTTCATGCATGGCTAGGACAGGTACGGGGATCGACTGTTCCACCAAGAGGCACTAGAGAGGCTTGGGATTGAAGGAGAGGGGTGGGGTTATGTAGAAACCCCTTCAGGTCACAGGGTGCGGTAGGGATACCATTTTGTTTGTTAAAACCACTGCGGAGACCACTTTCACACTTGTAAGAGTGGTCTCACCTGCATTCTTAGGGTATGAAATTCTGATAACCCTAAGAATGTAAGTGAGACCTCTCTTACAAGCATAAGAGTGGTCTCTGCGGCGGTATTCTGCCTCACCCTATGACCTAACAACAGTGTTGCTGATGTCATGGTGGGTGATGACCTGTGGTTCAGCTATCACCCTACAGCGTGGTTCAGTGTAAGGGCTGGGCCAGAACCAAACTGCGCTAAGATGCGTTCTGGACTTCAGGAGGGCAGATTTCAGGAGAATGCCTTGGGGACGTCCTGGCAGGGATAGAGGATCTGGGGGAATCAAGGAACTATGGTCAAAACTAAAGGGAGGCATTGAAAAGCAACAGATCTCTGTCAGGCAGGTTAACAAAGGCAAGAGAAAAAGAGACCGCTATGGTTCTCTAAAGACGTAGCAGAAAAAGTAAGAGCAACAAAACTAGCATTTAGAAAGTCCAAAGAGAGACAGAAGGAGGAGGATAGGGAAAACTATCTGGAGAAACAAAGGGAGGCAGGGAAGGCAATTGGACACGCAGAGGCACAAACGGAGGAGATTATTGTCCAATCAGTAAAAGAAAGGGATAAAACTTTCTTTAGATAAGTGAGAAGAGGAAGACCAAAGGGTGAATAGTCAGGATAAAAGGGGAAGAAGGGATTTGCGAGGAGGAGGAGCAAAAGAATGCAGATTTATTGAACGAATACTTTTGTTGAGTATTTACAGAAGAAGGGGTAGGTGACTGGCCAAAGACAAGGGACAGGAGCATAAATGGTAGGGAGGTTGACAACAGTCCTTTTACAGAGGAGAAAGTCCTCAAGGTTCTAGCACAGTTAAAAGTAGACAAGGCAATGGGACCTGATGTGGTGCACCCCAGGATACTGAGGTTGCTCAGATCGGTGCTGGCTGCACCACTGGCAACTCTGTTCAACTTATAATTAGAAATGGGAGGTTCCAAGGGACTGGAGGAGGGCAGATATGATCCCACTTCACAAAAGTGGGAAGAGGCAGGAAATGCTGTCAGCCTGACTTTGGTAGTGGGCAAAGTAATGGAAACACTACTGAAGGAAAGGACAATGGATTCAGGATCCAGTGCAACATGGTTTCACTGCGGGGAGGTCTTGCCAGTCAAACCTGGTGGGCAAAGTCATGGAGACACTACTAAAAGAAAGGATGATGGAATACCTTATGACCAATGGACTGTAAGACCCGAGGCAGCATGGGTTTACATGGGGGAGATCTTGCCAGACAAACCTGATTGATTTTTGACTGGGTGACCAGGGAAGTGGATCAGGGAGGTGTGGTTGATGTGGCGTACTTAGATTTCAGTAAGGCCTTAGACACTGTTCCACACAGATGGCTGATAAAATAAGCTGGGCAGCCTGGGAGTGGGGCCAAAGGTAGTAAAATGGGTACAGAGTTGGCTGAGTAATAGAAGCCAGAGGGTGGTGATAAATGGGGTTCACTCAGAAGAAGGCACAGTAACCAGCGGGGTGCCACAGGTCAGTTCTGGGACCGGTCCTCCTCAGTGCCTTCAGTAGCAACATCACAGAAGGGCTGGAAGGGAAAGTATGCTTGTTCGCAGAGGACACACAAATCTACAACACAGTAAACACACATGGCGGGGTAGAAAACATGAAGGAGGACCTGAAAAAGCTGCAAAACTGGTCGAGGGTTTGGCAACTAGGCTTCAGTGCCAAAAAAGCAAAGTTATGCATATGATGCACAGGAACCCAGGGGCAACATACCACTTTGGTTGGAGGAGGTGACGATGACAAAGCAAGAAAGGGACAATGGGGGTCATTGTATCTGATGACCTGAAGGTAGCAAAGCAGTGTGATAAGGCAGTAGGAAAGGCTACTAGAATGCTGGTGTGCATAGGGAGGGTATCACCAGCAGTAAAAGAGGTGGTTCTACCCCTATATAGATCGATGGTGAGGCCACACCTGAAATACCGTGTCCAGTTCTGGAGGCCCCATTTCAGGAAGTACATAGTCCAGGTGTAGGCAGTATAGAGGAGGGCAACCAAAATGGTCCATGGCCTGCATCAGAAGCCGTACGAGGAAAGACTCGAGGAATTGAATACGTACTCTGTCTATATGCAGGGAAAGAGGAGACATGATAGAAACATTAAAATACCTCAAGGGTATTAATAAGGTACAGGAGGGTAGCATTTTACATAGAAAGATGCTCTAGGACAGAGGGGCATGATTTGAAGCTAGAAGGGGGAAGGCTCAGAGGGGATGTGAGGAAGTACTAATTCATGGAAAGGGTGGAGGATGTCTGGAACAAACTCCCAGCAGAGTTAGTGGGTACCAAAACGGTAGCAAGATTCAAGCATGCATGGGTAAGGCCAGAGATCAAGTAGGATCTCTGATAACACAGTAGGAATTTTAGGGCTGACTAGGCGGGTCAAGGGGTCCTTTTCTGCCATCAACTTCTATGTTTCCATTTAACCTGGTCGAGTTCTTCAACTGGGTGACCAGGGTAGTGGATCAGGGAGGAGCGGTAGATGTTTCAGGATTCCTACCTGAATTTCATTAAGGTCTGTGACACTGCTCCACATAGAAGACTGGTGAACAAGCTGGCCTATTTGGGAGTGAGTCAAAAAGTTATAAACTGGGTAATTAAGCAGCAGGAATCAAAAGGTGGTGGTGGTAAATGGTGTCCACTCTGGAGAAGGCAGGGTGACCAGCAGGGTTCCTCAGGGCTCGGTACTAGGCCCGGTCCTCCTCAGTGTCTTTATTAGCGATATTGCAGGAGGGCTAGAAGGGAACGTGTGCCTGTTAGTGGATGGCACAAAAATCTGCAGCAGAGTAGACAAGCAGGGTTGGGGGGATGAGGAATGATTTGTAAAAGTTGGAAGAATGATCTAGGGTTTGGCAGCTGGGTTTCAGTGCAAAAAAAAAGTGCAAAATCATGCACTTGGGGCACATAAACCCAGGGGCTACTTACCAATTGGGAGGGCAAGTACTGGCAGCCACCAAACAGGAAAGGGACCTGGGGGTAATCATTTCAGATGTCCTGAAGGTAGCCAAGGAGTGTGATAAGGCAGCAGGGAAGGTTAATAGGATGCTTGGGTACATAGGAAGGGGTATCACCAGTAGGAAGGAGGTGGTAATATTACCCCTGTACAGATCACTGGTAAGACCCCACCTCAGTTACTATATCCAGTTCTGGAGGCCCCACCTCTGGAAGGGCATTGATAAGGTGGAGGCAGTACAAAAGAGGGCTACCAAAATGATGCAGGGCCTACATCAAAAGCCCTATGAGGAGAGACTCAAGGAACTGAATATGTACTCTCTGGAGGTGAGGGAGGGAAGTGGGGGGGATATGACAGAAACATTCAGATACCTAACCAGTATTAATAAGGTACAGGAAGGCAGCATTTTCCACAGAAAAAGAAGCTTGAGGACAAGGGGTCCACTATGAAGTTAGAGGGGGGAGGCTCAGAGGAAATGTGAGGAAATACTTCTTCACGGAGAGGGTGGTGGATGCCTGGCATAATCTTCTAGCAGAGGTGGGTGCCAGAATGGTGACAGGATTCAAACATGCATGAGACAGATAAAAGGGGACCTTGGTAGTAAGGTAACTGGAGGAGACGGCTGAAGATCGAGGAGAGCCTGTGGTGGCACAGTAGGTAGGGAAAACTGGGCAGACTGTGAGAGCCAAGAGGTCCTTATCTGCTGACAACTTCTGTGTTTCTATGTTTATATGGTATTAATATAGTATTGATCGAGGGAGCTTAGTAATATATTTAAAAAAAAAAAAAATGTCCTGGAACATGCCCGTTTCCAGAGCATCTGCATGTTGGATGCTCTTCACAGAATAAGAGTGTTTCACATACAGAGAAAAGGAGCACTCTGATTGGTCAGGAGCGCTCCCTCACTCTTATCATGTGCAGTCTGACTGGACCACTGATCTTTTTCTGCCATCCTGTGCCTGTGTTTCTAATGTTTATAAGTTACCAGCAATTACAGTTGTTCCTAGAATGCTCTCTGAGTGTATCCAGGTGGAAATTATTATAAGATGTATTTTGATAACCTCCTGAATTTATAATAACTACAGCAAGCACTTATAACTATTTTATGTATTCATTTTGTTAACCGGATGGGCCCACTGAGACATAGGAGTCCCTTTTTCATGGGCGACCCAGAATTAATAACACAGCATTATCGTACATTACAGAATCAAGATATAGATCAGTGAAGAAAATACATTCAGCAAAGCTTGGAATACAAGTACATGAACAGTGTATTAATGACAAACTTTAAAAACACAAAGAGGGCAAACAACTCAGAATCAGATATCTACAAGCACAGGCTGTGCAAACAGAGGCAGTCATAACGAGTAACCACACAGTGTTCACTAATACATTCGTCTTCAGAGGGAAATAGCCAGTTAATACTGGAAAAAATTGCCAGCAATTCTCTGGAGTCTCAAAAGCACACAGGGGCATTTTCTCTCGTATTCTAAATACAAAAAGGTTAAAGCAACATGTTTTTCACATAATTTGGGCCTTCCTGTTAGATAGTCACGAATAGGTTTTTTGTTTGTTTTAATTTTTTGAAGAAAATCAAAAGCCATTTCAGGACCATCTAATTAAAGATAAAAGAAAGACTGAGGGAATGATGAAGGGGCTTTAAAATACTTTAGTTCAGCATAATACAGGAAATGTCTCCTTATTGACCTTATAAGGGGATATGTCTGGACTAAAATTGCACTTTCAGTACATTTTATTTTCAGTGACCAAGAATGCACCATTATGACTTAGGTTTATGGTGCTACAAAATAGGACAGAAAATAGGAAATTCTTACATCCTAGAGTGACATCTATTAAGGATGGGGAAACAGACAGTGGCTGATGACTTTTTATGTGCATGGTGTCTGGATTTTGGTGTCTAAACAAGGCAAGCATCTCTGCTTTTGCCCAGTTCTACAGTTTGGAGGATTTTGAAATGCGGGACGGTCAAGGGACTTGCTCAAGATCCACACAGCCAGTGGACTTGCCAGGTTATAAACAGTTTGATTTTGTTACACAGCTCAGTGCTCTAACCACTAGGCAACAGTGCCTTTCCCTAGGTAGTAAAGCATGCTTTCAGTCTCTGAAATGGCAAGTGTAACAGTCACTCACACACCTGGAGCTTTATGCTCTGACAGGTGCTTGATTTTAAACCCCTGACACACTATGTAATCCTCTCACAGGCTGCCACCAACCTTGGTAGGGTATCTTGTGATCTCTGGCAACCGAAGTTGCCCTTTGGACTGTAACTATCTGGACTGTCCTGTTTTGTGTGGCTCCAGCTGAGTCACACATGTCCCCAAAAGCCTGGCACACTGACGGTGTATGTGTAGGTGGAAACTACAGAAGCACATTGGGAGCCCTGCAAAAACACCACTTTTCTTGCCATATGTGCTAGATATTTTAGCCCTTTGAAAGTTGGGCCGCAGGAGCTAACCCCTCCCAGGTTCTCCTTCTGGGATAGTAGCCTTCTGGAGGGAGCCCTCTTGGGTGGCAGACAGTGGCAAGGGTTGTCCATGGGTAGTGCCCCACATGGGAATGTGAAGAGGAGCCCCAGGCATGAAGGGTGGGATCCGGGGAATATAGAATTTAACAAAAATGGAGTCTAAGTCCAGCTACCTCAGGAAAATAAAAGGTTGAGAGGAACTGGTGGGGAGTGGGAATAAAACGGTCTTTTGTAACACAATAAACAGTAAGTAAAAAAAGAAATATAGTTTTATTTTTTTTCTTCACACAAGATACAAATTGCGATCAGCCTCCCACTTGGGTATAGACTTGTTAGTGCTAACAAGACCCCTTTAAGAGTGGGAAGCAGTCTCTTTAACAGATACATTACAGAACATCAGCAAATGACATTTATGCTGAAAAGCCAAGGCCCTTTTAGATTCTTAAGCACAGTAGAAACAAAGATCAGTGTCCTTACATAAAGGTATGCATTTTTCAGTTTTTGTAATACCCTAAAATAGTGTACAGAACTTCTCTCCTGAATTTCCATTTAGTAACATTGACATGCAAGTAATCTCTAAATACAGATGCTAAAGATCTAAAAAGCCAATTACTTTTTTCTTGCTATAAATCTGTAGTTTCTACCTTACTGCCACGAACCCTGGCTTTTTGCTTGCTCGGGCAGCTCCTACCCCTGTTGTTCCAGTCCATCCACCTGCTATCCAAAACACCTGCCTGTCTATACTCCCAGCTGCCAGCAGAACATCAGAGTTTGCCCCCTCTGGCAGTCCCGAACCAGGTGGTGGGAGGACCTGGCCTGTGAAGAGTCTGAGTTGGTACATGGGAGAGACTTGGGGTGGTATTGGGGACACGGATGTAGGGGGCAGGCTGTCCATCATTGGTGGTCTAGGCTACAGTTTTACTCCTCATTATACCTTGCCCAAGTCTGCACATGCTCTGTCCACTGCATGCCGTCCATGCAGAGGGAGTCCATCGTTGCTTGGTCATCTACAGTAGGCCAGCCTACAGATCATAGGAGGACCTACCACAAATGACTGCTCTCTACCCTGTCCCACCTCTACATTGCTCCCATGGCTCCTGGTCTAAGGTGGGTGGGTGTGTTTGCAGGGTCATCTACCTGGGAGTGAAGTGTTCTGCGGGGAGCCGCCAGGCCAAGCAATGAAGTCAGTAACTTAAAGATCAATTGCAATGTTTTTAAAATACTTGTAAGATATTGTATTTGTTCACAATGAGAACAGCCAGTCCATATGTATTGCAGGTAAAGTGCAGGAACTGTCATTGCTCATGTCCTGATCATATTTTACTGCTTGTCTTATTTGATGATTTAAAAGAAAATCCCCCAGACATTTTCAGACTAGCGGCCGAATCTTGAGTGAGTGCTGATGTCATTCAAGCAACGGTGACATCATTTTCCTCCAAGGCCTTGCAGCTCGGTACATACAGATTATATCACAGTATGACCTTCAAAAATCAGTCTTTGCTTAGAGTTTTCTGATGGTGGCCTTATTAATCAAGTAAAATATCATGAGTAGATATTTGCCGTTTTCCCTAAGCTGATCATGAACACTTTGTGCTCAGTGTCACCCTTCCCTTCCCTCAAAAAAACAACCAGAGAGGCTCTTAACATGAGCGTTTTTGTTTCCTTTGTTCTCCTTCAGCCCTGAATAAAGTCCCCACAGCCTCCTCCTTATTTCAGACAAAGTATTGTCCCCTAAAATTGCTGATGAATCTGTGAAAGTAAGTAAATATTTTTTCTGTAATCTTGTATTGATGAAACTCAGTAAGCAAAGGTCCTCAGACAATTGAATGTAAACATAGTTGTTGCCATTTTACTATCTGATGTACACTATCCATTAGTCAATCAAAATTTTGTCAGCACAATTCCATCAGACCAAAGCACTTTATATCCTAAAACAAGTTAAAATTAATACAGACATCAGTAGTTAACACAGTCTAAGCATAATAAGTATAAAACCAGAAGGCGGTGCAACTAGACTTAACTCTCATCAGGAAATGCCTGGCTGAACAGGTATGTTTTAGTTCAGTCTTAAAACTGTCAGCGGTCAGACATTCTCTAATCCAAGGAGGCAGAGCATTCCACAGGGTCGGAGCCACAAAAGAAAAAGTGCGAACCCCGGAAGTCTCTAACTGGACCCTGGGAACCTCTAGCAATCCCTCATCGGCTCAGCGGAGTGGGCGCAGAAGATCTTGAAAGTAGCTAGGTCCCTGTAGGATCTTGTAGGTCAGTAACCCGACCTTGAAGGTGATCCGCCAGTGTACCAGCAGCCAGTGCAGACAACGGAGCACAGGAAAAAGCTCCCCGTGACTGAAGGCAGGTTGGATTGCACAACCTATCAACAGTCCGGAAGAGCTGAGCTGGTAGATTCTTTGCTGCGGCAATTTCCTTGGACAGAACTCTGCCTTCTTACAGGAGATTGCCGATTGATGGTCTTTACAATGGACCATCAATCTAAGTTTGTCATCCTACAGACCGGATTTCACCAGTGCTACTCCAGAGTTCGACCCTCTCGCCTCATCTCTTTCAAAGTCTCATCAAACCATGGGGACTTCTGGTGAAGGGACAAACATGAACAGGAGCTAAGGAGTCAGGTGTGTGCATGCTGAGCTGCCAGGACCTTGTGGAAAATGTCATTGTTGCCTGTATGATATCCAGCACTCATCCAGGATTCCGCTGGCCAGTCTAGAAAAAGTCTGTGGGATTTTATGTGAAACAGTCTTTAAAATATCTGTATATGACAAATGGCAATGTCTTTATTACATTTGTAATAAATAAGGCCTGGTTGTCCTTGTGTTAGGGGAAGAAAGTGAAGTAATAGCTGCAGTTGATCTTTAATTTAGTGATGTGTTGAACGCAAGCAGAAAGGTGTTTTAACTTTTGGAAATATTTACACAAACTTGGATTTTTGCTGCATAGCTTAGGGTAACATGGAAACATAGACTCTGACAGAAGATGAGGCCTGCTTGGCCCACCCACTCTACCCAATTTATTTATTACCTTCATTTTTACTGTAGATCCACTAACTTGATCTATGGTACTGTCTGGTTCCCCTCCCCTTCCTTGCCCCTACAACTTCCTTGTGCCTGTCCCTGGCATTTTTGAACCCCACCACTGTTTTCATCCCCACTATCTCAGCTGGAAGGCTGTTCCTGAAATCTACCACTCTCTGAGAAGAAATATTTTCCTTACATCTCTTCTGAACCTGCACCCTCCAGCTTCATCCCCTTGTTCTAGAGCACCTTTTTTCCGAAAAATACTCTATTCCTGTACCTTATTAACCCCTGTGAGGTATTTAAAGGTCTCCGTCATATCCCCCCTTCTCTTTCCTCCTGGGTGTACATATTGAGTTCCTTTAACTTCTTCTTGCAGGGCTTTTGATGCAGACCCTGCATCATTTTGGTAGCCCTCCTCTGTACCACCTCCACTCTGTGTCCTTTGAGATGCAGTCTCCAGAACTGGCAAAGTACTCAAGGTGGGGTCTTACTGGCAATCTATATAGGGGTAACACAGCCTCCCTTTTTCTGCTGGTGATGCTCCTTCCTGTGCACCCCAGCATCCTCCGAACCCTCCTGAATGCTTTGTCACAGTACCTGACCACCTTTAGGTCATCCGAAATGATTACCCTCAGGTCTCTTTCCTGCTTGGTCGCTGTCAGTGTCACTCTCCCCATTTTGTGCTCTGACCATGGGGTGGCTACTGTGTCCCAAGTGCATTATTTTGCTCTTTTTTGCATTAAAACCCAGCCTCTATACTCTTGACTGCTCTTTGGTCTTTTCAGATCTCTGCCCATCCTCTCCCCAACAGGTGTTTACCCTGTTGCAGATCTTGGTGTCATCTGCAAAGAGGCAGACCTTCCCTTCCAGTCCCTCTGCTACGTCACTAAATAAGGACATTAAAGAGGAACAGTCTCGGCACTGAACCCTGTGGTACCCTGCTGGTCACCTTTCCCTCCCTTCCTCGGAACGAACGCCATTTACCACTACCCGCTCTGTCTCCTATCCCTTAACCAATTTCTTACCCAGGTTACCACCTTGTTGCCCACTCCCAAGTTACGCAGCTTGCTTACAAGTCTTCTGTGTGGAATGGTGTCAAAAGCCTTGCTGGAACAGGCCATGTCCACTGCTCCACCTTGAGCTTACTTATCCTGCAAGCAGTTGCTTTCATGTATAGTACTTTGCCTACTTGGGTTTTGCCACACTAAGTAGCACATTTTAAGCAAAATGGTGCTAAATCAATCCAATGCTAATATGCTGGCCTTGAACCACTAGGCCACTGTTAATTTGTCCCCTATCAGGGCCGCAGTAATGGGGGGGGGGGAGTTGTCCGGGGCCCCAAGCTCAGGAGGGGCCCACCTGAGGAGCTGGCTAATGCCTTTTTGGGAAAAAGGGGCCCATTTCAAGTGACTTGTCCGGGGCCCCAAAATCCATAGCTACAGCCCTGTCCCCTATAGTAGAGGTGGAAGGGTTGTTCACCTTTAAACTCTAGGCACTTAATGCGGCCAAATTACTTTAGGCTATAAGGATATTTTTGAAGTCACCAAGGAATTTGTTGGGGGTAGATTTGGAGTCGAAGCTGGCCAGTACCTTCTTAGATCTTGATCAGACCCATGAGAAAGCATTTCTATTTCCTTTCTGTAGAGCACAGTATTTCTGTATTCGGGGTGGGATGTTATGTACAAAAAAAATAGTTTTAGTTTTTCTGTTACATTGCCTGTTTTGCATAAAATAAGATCTGTATTTGCTTGTCTGTAGCTACTGCTAAAGTTGCCCCAAGAAGTGCCAGGGAGCTCTCCTTTGAACCCCCTTCTCAGTCTCTCCTGATTCTGATGTTAATGGCAGGCAGAGCTGGGAATGCATTCACTTGGAGTGGGTCTGCTTTCTGACCTCTGAACTTTCACTGTCCCAGGGTCAGCAAGTTCACACTGTCTCAGCCATTGTTAAAGCACTGCACTGCATACTGCCTGGGAAAGAGGAAGTGGGAACAACAGAGCCAATGTAGACTGGAGAGAGCCAAAGAGTTCAAGTTGCCCTGCGGTGGTGTGAGACTTGGTACGCAAGTGCTGTGTTATAGGAACTGCCCAGAATGGTGACTATATGCGAAAATGTTAAAAACCTTAAACCTGCAAGTGATTTCTTCTGGCTTTCAGTATTTGTGGAAGATAGGAAGTTTGAGATTTCACTGCCTTTTAGGTGATCACATTGAGTGACCAAGTTGGCTTTCAGTTCTAAAACGCACATTTGCCAACTTCTGAGTTTTTTGTTTTTGTTTTATTACTGTACTGTTTATGACCCCATCACCAGTGCTATACTGCTTTGGCCTGGGCCTTCATACCCAGCACTTTCTTAAGCCTCCATTGTCACAGGGCAGATTCTGAAGTACACTGCCAAAAAAAATCCAGTGCACTTTTCAACAGATGCTGCAACTTACAATCAAAATACCAAGAAGCTAAAAAGAAAAATCTGGGGTTTCAAGACAAAAAACTGCTGAACACAAATTCTTCCTTAGGGTGCCTTTGAGGAAGAACCGTTGTGTTTGAAGTGTTGGGGTGTTTTGTGCTGATCACTCTGTATAGTAGCCTACCAATAAATCTGGGTCGACAGTGCCACGAGTAGCGGCCCTGCTGCTGTGCTGACAGGCTGACCTTGAATTTTCATGTTAGTTTTATATCAATAAACAGCAAAATCATTTGAGAACATTTAAGAATCCACTTTTGAGAATAAACCTTTTCTTTAGTTAAAATGGTAATTCTAATAATCATTCCATGATTTGCTAGTCATTAACACCTGCTTGTGTCAGTACTGCTCAGGTTCAGCTGATGTGGGGGTATGGCAGCATACCAGAGCCGAGAGTGTCATCAGGGGACGGCGCCAGCCACAGAGGGACAAAGGGACTTAAGAGTTATGTAAGCAAGTGCAAGGCGCCTAGGAAACAACATTTCTGACCTTTAGGCTGCCATTGCAGAGGCATACCTGATCTGGTGGCCACAACAGAATTATGGTGCACCGACAACCACAGCTTGGAGGTGACCATACTGGGATACAACATGTTTAGAAAGGATAGGGCAGGGAGAAGGGTGGTACTACATGTAAAAAAAGATACTAAGGCCATGGAAATAGAGTGGGGAGAAGGAGGGGGTTGGAGATTCGCTGGGTTGGCTTGGAGGCGGGGTCAGGGCCTTTGTGCCCTTGGGGTGGTATACAGGCCACTAATGGAGGGTTATGGGGGATGGGAGGAATTGAGCACGGTTATGGGGGAGGCAATAAGCAAAATGGCAAGCAAAGGGGAAGTAATAAAGACGAACGACTGCGATATCAAACATGCTTAATAGCAAAAAAAACTCTTCTAGGGTTATCCCCACCCGGGCTGACAGCCTCCCTCCACCTAGCCCAGCCCTTGGTCTGTACTCGGACCTCCTGCAAGACCACCTTCCTGGTACCAAGATCTAGGACTTCGCATGGACAGAGGTCATTCAACCATAGAGCCCCTTCCTGGTACAACTCGCTCCCGATCCCCATCGTAGATGCCCCCACGATTTCCAAATTCAAAACTGCACTCAGAATCGAACTACTCAACACGTGTAACTGCACTTGTATAACTTGAGGCGCAACCCTCTGTGACCTGACAGTGCCCACTGGGCAGCATCCTTACCGCACCTCCTTAATTCCATACCACTGCTGCTTGCACTGACATTATTCCTGTTGCTTGCCCTTTCTCCGTGCAAGTATGTACCTCTTCTGATTAAACTGCTTCTGCTCTGTTGACTACTAACACTGTCGTTCTAATATGTGCCAATACTATGTGCCAATGTAACCAACCTGGCCTCTCTGTATTATTGTTTCATCACTTGTCCCTGCTATCAATGTAACCCATATCCTGGAACTAAAATGTTTGTATATGTATTTTGTCATGTTCTTCATCACAATGTGTCTGCAAATTATGTAACTATATCCTGGAACCATTAATGCTGTATTTGTATTTGTCCTCTATGTGACAAGGTACCTTTGGAAATGAGCCTCTGGCTCAAAGGTTGTAAACTGATGTTCAAATAAGTAAATAATTATGAGTGACTTTAATCTGCTGGATGTGGACTGGAACATCCAGGCTGCAGCTACAGCTAGGGGCAGGGTCATCCTAGACTCTCTGCTAGGGGCATTTCTCAGGCAGCTGGTTACAGATCCCACTAGAGACAGGGCATTGCTGGATCTTGTATTTATGAATGGGGACAGCATTGCAGATGTCACAGTTGGCAGCCCCCTGGGTTCAAGTGATCATCACACAGTGTGGTTTAGCATATGGATTGGGTAGGAGAAAAACACTAGTACAAGGGTCCTGGACTTCAGGAGAGAAAATTTTACAGAAAAGAGACTGCCTTAGGAAATACCTTTGGGGGGGTAGTAGGGGCCCGGTGGTGGTGCAAGCACAATGTAACAGAATAAGGGAGGAAATAACTAGGGTAATGGCAGCCCATTTAAAGGTAATGAGCAATGGTAAGAGGAGAAAGAGGCCATTGTGATTCTCAAAGGAGGTGAATAAGGCAGTAAGGGAGTAAAAAAACAGCTTTAAGAAACTAGAAGGAGACCATAACCAGAGGCAGACAGTGAGATACGCAAGTAAAAGAGGGAGGTAGGAAGGAGGGTAAGGACAGAAACAGGGATAAGACTTTCTTTAGGTAAGTGAGCGAAAAGAGGTAGGCAAAAGGGGGTATGGTGAAGATCAGAAGACCGGGGGACTGTGCAGAGGAAAAAGGTAAAAAATATATATATTTTTCTCCACCTTCTGTGGAGCTGGCAGGTGGCTCTCACCTCCACAGTGTGGTATCCCGCACCGATCCTTCCCCGGCAGATCTCTCATGGGTCTCCCCCACCCAATGACCGGGCCGAGGAGGGGAGCGTCGACTTCCCTCCTCCTCGGAAGCCAGCATCCAGATTCTGGGAGGATGGTATGGGGGCAGCCGGGCCATCATGGAGCCTGCCAGCTCCATTTTCCTCCTGGTTTTCTTCCCAGGACCCACAGCCGTGCAGTGGGCGAACAGCTGGGCTGAGCCTCATGCCCTGAATGTGGGTCCCACCCCCTTCTGGCTACGCGCATGTGCTGATGCCAGCCACTGCTGCGTCAGTTCACAGCATGCAACACTGTCTCTCCCCAAAAAAGGAGAGCTGTCTACAGATGCTCAATCCTTCCCCTCGCCTCTGCTGACCACTGAGCAACCAAAGACTGTTTCCAAACTCGGGTCACCGGTGTGGCATCCAACGCTTCAACCCTCCACGCCAGTGGGCCGGCTGAAAAAGCTAACATTTTAAATACTTCTGTTCAGTCTTCACAGTGGAGGGTGAATGGGCCGTCATGCATTATGACACGGGGTGGGGACAGGGAGTGGACATAAGTCCATTTACAGAAGAGAGGTTCCTCTGGCAGTTGGAAGCCCTTAAGGAACACAAGGTGATACGGCCAGATGGGATTCTTCCAAGGGTATTAAACGTACAGAACATGTTGCTAGCTGCCTCTCTGGCAGTGCTATTTAGCACTTCATTGGACAAGGGGGTGGTGGTTCCTGAGGAATGGAGATGGGCCATTGTGGTCCCGCTGCACAAGAGCAGCAGCAAGGAGGAGGCCAGTAATTACAGACCAGTCCGTCTTGCATCAGTGGTGGGGAACTTAATTGAGTCCTTGCTGAAGGAGAGACTGATGGAGAACCTGGAGACACATGGGCTGCAGGACTTCTGGCAGCATGCCTTCACAGGGGGGAGGTCGCGTCAAATGACTCTCGTATATTTTGACTGGGTAAATAGGGAGGTGGATCAGGGAAGGCAGTGGATGTGACCTATCTGGACTTCAGTAAGGCCTTTGACACTGTACCACACAGGAGGCTGATACAGAAACTCTGCAGCCCGCCAGTGGGGGAGAAGGTGGTGTGCTGGGTATCTAACTGTTTGAAAGATAGGAGGCAGAGGGTGGTGGTAAATGGCAGGCACGCAGAGTACAGGAGAGTGACAAGTGGAGTACTACAGGGATCGGTACTGGGCCCTGTCCTCTTCAGTGTCTTCATAAGTGACGTTGCTGAAGAACTGAAGGGGAATGTGTGTCTCTTTGCCAATGACACAAAACTCTGCAACAGGGTGGATGCCCAGGAGGGAGTTGAGAGAATGCAAATGGATCTGGGGAAACTAGAAACGTGGTCTTGGGGGTGTCAGCTGGGCTTCCATGCCATAAAATGCAAAGTCATACATGTGAGGTGGGCAAACTGGGGCCTATATGTAAGATGGGGGAGGTGGTTACCAAGCAAGAGAGGGACCTTGGGCTGATCCTATCTGATGATCTCCAGGTGGCAGGCAAGGGGAGCCAGATGCTGGGGTGCATAGGGAAGGGCATTTCTAGCAGTAGAAGGCAGGTGGTGTTGCCCCCGTATTGCTCACTTGTGAGACCCCACCTGGAGTACTGTGTCCAGTTCTGAAGGCCACATCTCTGCAAGGACATCGACAGGATGGAAGCAGTCCAGAGGAGGGCTACTAAAATGATGCAGTGTTTGCATGAAAAACCATACGAGGAGAGGCTGCAGAGCTCAACATGTACTCCTTAGAGGAGAGCAAGAGAGGACATGATTGAGACCTCCAAATACCTCAAGGGAGTGAACAAGGTACAAGAAGGGAGTCTCTTTAATAGAGGAGGAGCACCAGAACACAGGGGTATGTTATGAAGCTTTGGGGGTGGAGTTTGAGGGTTGTGAGGAAATACTTCTTCACAGAAAGGGTGGTGGATAGCTGGAACAGCCTGCCAGAGGTGGTGGGAGCAAAGACAGTGGGGGAGCTTCAAGCATATGTGGGAGAGGCACACGGTTGTAATAAATAGAGGTAAAGGAGGAGAGAGGGACACCTGTGACCAAATAGAGTACGGAGTGTAGTGTTAGGCAGGGAAAATAGTGCAGTCTAGATGGGCCTACCAATCCTTTTCTGCCGCTACATAAATCCCATGCTGCTTGAATCCCTGCATATAGGCAACAGAAGAAACTAAGACAAAGACTAGAACTAGTCTACAGAATTAACCACTTCCTTACTAGGGATGTCAAGCAGCGGTTGGTTCACGCCACATTCCTTTCATTAATAGATTATGCGGACCTTCACTATAGCCATTGTACTGCCTCTGCCCTGGCTAAGTTGGACACCGTATACCACAGAGCAGTCAGGTTCATAACGGGCCTTCCACTTTCCACACACCATTGCTCCTTGTACACTGCAGTGAGCCGAACTTCGCCTCATTATAGGAGAAATAGAAATGCCGCTCTATGGGCTTTCAGAGTGGTTACCAACAAGCTCCCCCTATACCTCTCTGATTGTATTCCCCTGAGTGTGATAGGTGCCTATGCTCTAAGAAGCTATTCCCTAATTGCCTTGCAGTTACCTAAAGTCAAATCTCATTTCGGCAGAGCTGCCATAAGTTTCTCATTGCCTTCCTTGTGGTACAATATGCAAAAAAAAACTTGAAGCTGAGCTGTCCTGTTAGCCAGAATATTTTCAAGTTGCTCTGTGAAGGAATCCTGCAGATGTTTCCCACATTGCTAGCTCACCTATTTTCCGGTTTCCCTCCTGCCCGCCTTGCCTCTGCCCCTGCCTCTCTTTAGCCATGGCCAAGTTCCACCCCATCCTTGAAGTATGCCATTTAGCTATTCCAACCCCATCATTTCTTCCTAAGCTGGTATCCCTCTTCTTGCCTTTCTTTCTCCTTTTAAGTGAACATTCTGGCTGTACCCAGTTATGAGCCTATCTGTTGTAAAGGCCCTCTCACTCAAATGTTGATCTACATATGTATATTTTTCTTCTTTGTATAATATTGCATTATGTTCTACCATGTAACTATACTATGATTTCTGTATGACCAGGTCCATCTTGCAAATGAGCCCTGCTCAATGGTGCCCGCCTGGATAAATAAAGATTTTGATTGATTGATTGATCTGCCACCTATAGTATCTTAGACTGCCATTCCATCATAGCTTTGGATTCTGCTGCTATTCTGGTGCCCATTTGCAGGTAATACCTGCTTGTGTTAGCAGTGCTCAGGTTCGGCTGATGTGGGGGTACAGTGGGGCCAGTGCACTGAAAAGTCCTTGCTACTCGACCGGCATTCACTTGAATGACTCGTGCTGAAGTGGCATGAGTCGCCCAGCAGGAGGCCACGGGGGGGGGGGGCGGCAATTTCTGAATTTTTGTTTTGCTGCTTATCGCAACCCCTTGTCAGGTTAAATTTAGTATCTCCATCTTTATTTTCATTAGTTTAAGGGTGCCTGACTTGTTTGTATAAGCTGTGAGGAATTCATATAAAGTAAAACTTGGATAATCTCTTATTAAAGAAGTATTAGTCAGATTTTGCAAAAACATGCATTGTGCAGGGTTTTTAGTTTTCCCTGTTCAGCTCTAGTGTGTCCTTCCCTTTGTCTGCTATTAGGAGTCTTATTAAAATGTGTCTACTAGTTTTATGGCCCCTGGAAATCTCCTTGCTCAAATTCTTTATTGATTTTCTTTTACCTACCATGCTTCCTTTCCCATGTGACAGCGGTATGTCCAGGACCATTGATTCAGCAACTACTGATTTAGAGTCCGTTTCATAGTAGTAGAGCGATGATTTTAAGTAACTTTCCTTATCCACTAAAGGCTACATTTACTGTTCAGCATAGCAAATGCGTGAGGGATAATTGATTGGGCTGTTTAAGGAAGTAACTAGTGTCTTAATTATAGCATTGATGACGATGTAGGGTGATTTGTGTACTTGTTATGGCTGTATGTAGTTTGAAGAAATGAAAAGCTTTAAAAATGGATCATTTACTCCTGCTAGCTAGACCTAGACACAAAACTAGAAAACAAAACAAAAAAATTGAATTAGAGTAAAGTTTGTGTGTGTGTTAGGCCTGAACATCATGCTCCTAACAGCAGATTGCTATTGCTGCAGCTTTCACTCACTGAATCAGTGGTCCTGGATGCATCACTGTGTCACGGGACAGGAGGCATTGTAGGAAAAAAAAAAGCGCATTAAAGAATTTGAACGTGGAGATCCCTGGGGCATTAAAACTTGTAGGGAGATTTGGAAAAAAAATCCTAATAGCAAAGAAAAGAGGGACACACTAGAACTAAACACACAAATCTAAACCCTGCTCAGCATATGTTTTTTTCAGATTTGGACTGCAGTACTCTAAAGTTATGGGTCAGCAATGAATGTCACAGTGCTAACTCCTTTGGAATGACGGCTTAGGTTTTTTAATGATATTGATTCTTGTGTGCTGTTACTCCAATTAATCCTTGTAGATGCACTACTGGTCTTGTGGGAGAGCATTCACACTACAGGATATGGAAGGGCTTCCCTGCAAAATCACTAATAATGTGACCAGATGGCAGCCCCAAGTTACTTGGGTTTTGGGAGGCAGTATAGCGCAGAGGTTTAGGGCTCTGAGCTACAAACCTGGAGACCTGGGTTTGAATCCCACAGCCCCACTTGCATACTGTGTGACCCTGAGCAAGTCACTTAACTTCCTTGTACTCTTAGGTCGCACCTGGAAACAAGCTTCGGCCTAATGTGCCTTTCCTGGTTAAACAGTTTCCCCTCTCCCTTTTGGGTGGTAGTCTTAATCGCTACCGCTTGCTTTTCCTCAGTTACATTATGAAAGGTAGTCGGACAAGAATATGCAACAAAATAGTAAGACATGACTGGTGGTTATTACAATTAATTGATAAACTGAAAAGCTCAGATATAAAGAAAGAAGGGAAATACCAAGCTGTGGTTAGCCTGGAGGTTTATGATGTTACTGTGGTTGCTAATGTATTGGCATACATCAAAATCTGGGCCCCACTCAAAGCACCAATTCCCCCGTAATAAGTTGGTAAGCTGGACTTTCATTTGCACACTTTAATAGCCATAGCCGTGCCCCAAAAATAAACTATGTCCATGACTGGATGAACACCATGAATCCTGATTTCATAATGAGTCTTGGTTATCAATAAAAAAAAATTGCAGATAATCGAATATCAATAGAAGGGTATCAGATGTGGAGAAAAGCAGAGGCAAGCGAGGAGGAGGATTAGTGATGGATGGTGATTTCAAGGTTAAGATCTGTGAGTTGCCTTTGACAGATAAGACCCCAAGCTCTTTGGAAATGTTGGCCTTGGAAATTTCAGTCTTATCTGTGTCAATCTTCACCATTCGTCACCTTTGGGTTCTGGCCGGAGGTCACGACCCCGCGGGAGTTATTTATTTTTTTGGATGGGCGGAGTTGACGCACCATCGGTGCCACCCTCGAGACCGATGCACTGTTTGTCGCTCGCTGGTTGGCTGTTGTCGACTCCTCCCTCATGCCACTTCGTCGTTTCCCACCGTTGAGGTCGCACCTTGTGGGTAGCTCTGAAAAAACTTTCTGCATGAGAGGCCTGCTGATCACGAAAAGCCTTCGACTCTGTTACCGTAGGCCATCGACTCCGATTGTTCATTTCCTGCCGGTTCAATTTCACTCTACTCGACGTTGCCTGGTAAGACTGTTCCTTATTTTATTTTGCGACGTCGGGTCTTGTTTGGTGTTTTTTTTTTTTTTTTTTTAATCCGTAGGTCATGTCTCAGTCGGGGGGCAAGAAAACTTTGAAGACGGGACGGCCCCCCTTGCGTCAGTAAGTATTCTGTTACCGACCAGCATGACCATTGCCTCGCGTGTCTTGGCCCGCTACACGACATGGATTCATGCGATGCCTGCTTCACATGGACTGTCGTGTCATCGAACAACATGTGTGGAAAGTTGGACGAGCTCCGCCGACTTTCGGGGGACGGGCGCTCACTCTTTGAGCCAAGCCATATTCTGTTGGCCTTTCCTCCGGGTCTTCTCCCAGTTCTATACAGACCGAGGGAAGCCGCTTCCGCGGTGCAGGAGGCTCAGTCCATTCCCCTTGGGGGGTGAGCGGGAGGCATCGCCTTGGCAATCACCCCTTTGGGGGTGAAGGCCCCACCGGTGTCGTACCCTCGGGTCGGAAGGCGTGGGTCGGCGCCATCCTCTACGCAGTCTGTCAACGCCGTCTTGGGCCTCTGCGCCATTCGCAATGCCGTGGGCCCTTATGGCACTGTCGTTGGCGCCGGTCCGTCGCTTGGTGCCGTGGCTGCTGTCGGCTCCATTCGCAGCACCGTCCTCTGCTGTGACTGAGCATGGCGCCGTGTCCAGCTCTGGAGCTGCTTGCGGTGTTGAACGAGGACACGGCGCCGAGGGGGTTTTGGACCTCGGCACCATTCGCAGCGCCGAGAGCGTGGTCGGGGGATCCTCGCCGTCTCTGGCTTCTGCACCGCTGTGTCGTGTGGGCCAGGACGGGCGCCATGACTGAGCCCGACTCCGATGCTGCTGCGCTCCATCGGTAGCCATGTCCTCTTCCGCACCATTCGCGGTGCGACTGGTGAGGCCTCAGCACCAATTCTGGTGAAGTTACTGGTCTGGTGCCCCTTTCAGTCAGGATGGCAGTGGGCGTCCGCGCACCATTTGGCACAGGACTTGGGTCTCCACCTCCTCGGAGGGGGAATCTGATTCTGAGTCAGACAGGCAGTCTGACTCTTTGGAGTTGGCTGCTCACGTGTACACCTTGGTAGTGTCCTTGACAGGCCGGAACCAGCCCCCTTCTGAGGAGAGGACAGTTGCTCCCGGGGACCAGGGTCAGGGGTGCTGAACAGCAGGCAGTGGTGCAGGCCACCATTGCTCTGCAGCCTGGTCTCTGTGGGTTTTCTGATCCCTCAGTAGTGGTACCCCCGGAGGTGGTGTGCCTGGATCGCCCAGCTTCTGGGCCGATTGGAGCACCCACAGGAGTGGAGGGTGCTGCTCCCTGGATAGCTCCTTCGGAGGCCGACCAGGGTTGTCAGCTGTCTAGGCTGGCTCTTTCGAGGAGGAGGGCACTTTGGATTCAGAGAGGTCGAGGGGCATGGGTTCCATGCGGCGGCCTTTTTCTGGAACCCACCCGGGCTCTGGGAGAAGTTGTAGTGCGGATCTCCGCCCTTCCCGTTCGGTTTCCTTGAGAGGGCCCCGTTCTTTAGAGGTGGGGGACTGTCCTTCTGGACTTTCACGGCCCTGGTCACCTCACTGGGGGGGATTTTTCAGGCGCAGCCTAGGCAGTTCTAGTTTGGTTGACCAGCTGTCTGCTGTGGAGCTCCTTCTTTGCTTAGGGCTCCTGGTGCGCTCCCTAGCCCAGGCGGAGGACAGCCGATTCCTGTTGTCAGCTCTGCCACTTCTCCTCTGCCACATTCTCCTGCACTCACAGGTATTTTTGGTCCTAGCAGTCCTCTCTCTTGGGAGCAGTTCAGAGCTGTGGCTGCTCAATTTCCCGCTTATGTCAGGGCTATGGACAAGCAGGTTTTTCAGCCTCCCCCTGAGCAGCCAGCTTGTGAACTCTTGAGGTCCCCTGACTCCTCATCTCCCTCTTCTGGGGGGAGGATCAGTCTGTCCACAACTCCCCAGCTGCTGATCTCGCAGAGTATCAGCGATTCCTCCTGAGGATGTTGGAGGACCTGCACATTACCCCACCCACACAGCACAATCCAGAGCACTCAACGTGTGCCTTTCTAGGTGATTTCAGTGCGGACACCGTTGTGGTGCCCCCCCCGGCGTGCTCCTTTTTGGGAGCCGTCATTGTGTTTCTGGCAGAGACCCTTTTCCTAAGTTCCAGCCCCTAGGGATCTCTGCCAGCGGTATTCTGCCCCCACCCCCCACCCCGAGTCTCCAGGTTCCATACCTCATCTTCAGTCAGGATTGATGCAGCTGGACACTCCTGATGGGCTTCGCGCCCCTCACCATGACTGGCCCCCAGATCAAGATTCTATGGATTTTGGCTTCTGGGGGAGGAGGATGTTCTACTCAGCACAGTTGTTGCTCTCTATTTCAGCACATCAGGCCCACTATGCTACCTATGATAGGTTCCTGTGGTCCAGGCTAGGTCAACTCCTAGCCGCTTTGCCTGACACGGAGGTAACCAGACAAGCCATTGCACTCTCTGCACGTGGCCTGGAGCTAGCAAGGCACCAAGCGAGGGCATCTTACGACACCAACGAGGTAGCTTCCAGGGTCGTAGGGACAGCGATCTGCACTAGGCGGACGGCATGACTGCGTCTTTCCCGGTTGTCACCCTTGGTCCAGCATAGAGTGATTTCCTCTCCCTACCAGTGAACCCATCTTTTCTCCCATAGGGTGAGACTGCGTCTGTCAGGACAACTTCCTACTCCTTCCGAGGAGTCCCCGTCTCACTCTCCCAACTCTCGGGCCTCTCCAGGCCTATGAAGGTTCTTGTTTTGTTTTAACCAGGAGTAGCACACTAAGCTGAAAGCTTTTTTACAGGTGCAACCTGGGAGCACAGGGAAGCTAATTGACTTGCTCAGGGTCACACAGCATGCAAGTGGAAGCTGTGGGATTCAAACCCCGGTCTGGTCTGCTGGAATGTCACCAGATGTGCAGCTCAGAGCCTTAAACCACTGCGCTATACTGCCTCTTCTCTCTCGATGTGCCACCCACTGAGAGTTAAGGGACTTAGTCCTTTAGGGTTAGGGGCCCCTTCAGGTGCACTCAGCACTCACCCAAAGGTGATGAATGGTGAAGGTTGACACAGATAAAATATGGAAATTATGTACCTACCGTAATTCTGATCTTTGTGTATTTTCACCATTCATCACAATCCCGCCCTTCATCCCCCTGAGGCCTCAGTCTCTGGGTCCCCCTCCCTCTCTGTGTCTCCTCCTTCGCCCCCCTCCTTTCTGTTTATTCAGGAGGGGGGGTGACTTGAGGCACACAGAGGGATCATTTTCTCTTAAGGGGTATAGTGGACAGGATGGGGGCGGCACTCCTTCTTCAGTGCCTCGGCTCCACCCCGTGGGGGGGGGCGTTGGTAGTTGCCCTCCTTTCTCTCTTTCTCCCCTTCTCCCCATCAACTTACCTTGATTTCCTTGTCCTTTGGACACAACCTCAAATTGATTTAAGAAACTAGATTTCTTACACCAGCAATTTCTTTTTTGGGGGGCGGGGGGGAGATATCCCTGTATCCTGTCTTTTCTTCCAGAATAGCAGATTCTGCTTATGTTGGAGTTATTGCCAGTGATTCTGTGCCTTGAATTCTGTCAGTTAGCCTTTTTGGCTACTCCGTCGCAGTTCCTATACAATCTGGAGACAGGTCAGGGTTCCAGGGTGTGTTCACTTTCTTTCCCCCCTCACTCACATCCTTATTTCTAAAATTCTTAACCCTTCCTCTTCCTTTTCTTCTTCCTGAGATTGGGGCCCCTACCCAATTCCCTTAGTTTCCAAACTTATTCTGTCCTCTGTCGTTCACTTCTCCCTTTAGTTTGTGTCTTTTCCTTTGCTTGTCCCTTGGACTTCCTTGCCCTCCCTCCCAACACTTTTCTTACTCTACGGTGACTTAGAACTGGCAGGAGGGCGGAGTCGACAACACCTAACAGCCAACCCGCGAGCGTCACGCAGTGCGGCCTCGAGGGCGGCGCTGCGGGGTCATGACCTCCGGTCAGAACTCAAAGGTGATGAATGGTGAAGATGCACAGAAAGATCAGAATTACGATATGTACGTAATTTCCATTTATGGCTACTAAACCAGTCTGCTTTGCGGGCTGCTATTAACTGCCTAAAGATAAACTGGAGGAAGTAGTAGTTATTGTGGATCGACTTGTCTCTATATAGGGACTCACATACTTTATTTGGATGGGAGACTTTTACTTAAATTAGGGAGGGGCTGGAGGGGGGAGGGTAAACTGTTTGAAGGATGTTTCTGATTAATTCAGCTTAACCCAGATGATCACGGAACCCATGAGGATAAATCTAGGGTCTCCTTTGCTTTCCACAATTCTGGACTTGAGTTTTGTAAAAAAAAAATTAAAAAACTCACATCGGTTTACTGACTCAGGAGTCCATTTCAGACAACCAGTTTACCTGCTATGTAAAAAAAAAAAAAAAAAAAGGCCAAAATACAAAGGGAAGTGCAGTTTTATGAAATAGCGTTTCTTTAAAAATGTCAGTTATGTATATTTTATGTTAGACCTGTACGGGAATAATTGGACCAGAACTGACCTAACTTCAGATGTAATGGATGGCTGGAAATATTTTAAGGAAGAATTTCAGTTTGCAGCAGACATATCCCAACTTGCACCAGAAGGGTAAACAAGATAATGCCCTGTGGTTTTCCATCCCTTTTATCAGATTACGTAAATTAAATTACGTGTCTGAGCTTGGAAAAATCACTGAAAAAGTAAACACTGTGCACACATGGACTGAATATAGTGCAGCTAGAAATAGGTATGTTTAAGGGATCTGAGATATCAATGGTAACTATTTTCTAAAGGAACTAGATGACTCTAGAACGTCCAACTCCAAGTTTTTGGAAAATGCTAAATGGGCTGGATGAGAATGGGAAAACTGATTTGCTAAGTTCTTTTTTTATTTCTTTAAGATTTTGTTAGGACTGTGGATGAGTTTAACAAATCTCTACAAATAGGGGTTCAGATTGCTTGGTAGGCCTGTTGTCACTGAATCAACAGGTAGCGATAGTTTGAAGGGCCCTTTTTTACACTTAGATGTAGGCAAGTATCTGGCTCAGAAGTTGCTACCAAACTACTGGGCTTGGAACCTTGGAGGGCAGGGGAAATTGATGGTTTAACCACGTGCCTCCCTAAAGGAAAATGTCTTTTTCTTAACCCCCAAGTTGTTCCCCTGTTAGGGTTTTTGCAATGACAGACAATTTTTGTAATCCGTGCAACTTACTGTATTTCAATTTTACAAACACTGCAGTCAGGGAACATGGTACGTACTGCACGACACCATCTCCGTTATGGTGCAGCTCCGCACCACTTGCTTGTATTGAAAAGCATGCAAGTGAGCAGTACAGAGCCACATCGTAACCTAATATCGCGCTGTGCAGCATGCGCCATGTTCCCTGATCGCAGTCTGTGTAAAATTAAAATAAAGTAAGTTGCACTGATTAAAAAATGTCTTGTCATTGCAAAAACCCTAATGGGGGTATGACTTTGGGGTTGGGGAGTTTAGGAAAATGATAGTTTTCCTCCTAGTTTGCTCCCCCCCCCGGCAATTTTCCAGCCACTGGCAGATATTTTTAATTTATCACAGAGCGTCTTTCCCACAGTTTGGAAGGCTGCCCTGGTTATATCCATGTTTAAAGCAAGCAAAAGTAATATCATGAGTAACTACCGGCCCGTTTCTTTATTACTGGTGGTGTTGAAAGTCCTGGAGAGACTAGTGGCGAAATGATTAAATAGCCACTTTCAGCTTAACCACATACTGAGCAGTAACCAGTCGGGATTCAGAAACATCACAGTACCGTAATGGTAAGTATCAGCGTTATAAATTTTGTACAGATGGCGAAGGAGAATGACATTTATGTTGGTGCCATTTTCGTAGATCTCTCCAGGGCTTTCAACACTGTTGATCATAGCACAGTGCTAACAGAACTACACAATGTGGGCATTAAGAGCTTGTCCTTGACCTGGTTTGAAAGATGTCTGACAGGATGTGGGCAGTCAGTAGAAATATTAAGCTTGAGATCAGATTATTGGAGGCAAGTTAGTACGGAGGTTCCACAGGTGACCGTATTGGGCCCCCTGCTGTTTTCATTATGTATGAATGATGTGGAGCAACGGCTCCCCAGGGGTGGAGGTACACATGTATGCTGACAACATGGTACTGTATAGTATGGGTCATACTATTCATCAGATACAGGTGGACCTCCAGCAGGGTTTCAGTGAGCTTCAAGACTTCCTGGGTCAAAACAATTTGAGTTGAAAAAATCCCAGGTGATGTTATTTAGGACCAATAGAAAGATACCTGCAGGGGAAGACCTGTTGACGATTGTAATACATGACAAGGCCCAGCTGTCCCAGGTTCCTTCATATAGTAACTTAGGGGTGGGAGGGAGAGGCAGTGGACAAGGAAATTATAGAAGGCATCCTTAGAATGGCAGAAAAAGAAGAGATATTGCTAATGGGGGACCTGAATATGCCAGACGTTAACTGGAGCACCTTTACTGCAGCCACATCCAAGAGCAGGGTTATTATTGATGCCCTACAGGGGCATGCCTCAGAACCCACTCAGGAGGGAGCAATCTTAGACCTGGTACTGTCAAACGGGGATGGAGAAAGGATCTCTGACTTAGAAGTAGATAGCCATCTGGGGACAAGCGACCAGCAAACAGTGTGGTTCACGATAAACACAGCCATAGTCAAGCCATACAAAAGCAAGAGTATTGGACTTTAGAAGGGCTGACTTTGGGGGAAAATGGGAGAGTGCCTCAGAAAAGCACTAGCAAATGGGAAAGAAGAAGGAACAGTGAAGAAAAATCAAAACAGCCATCACAGAGGCAAACAAGCCTTTGTGTGAAGCAAATCAACAAAACAAAATGAAGGAAAAAACCAATATGGTTCTCAAAAGAGATGGCGGAGAAGGTTAAGGAGAAAAGTTAGCACTCAGGAAGTATAAGGAAATACAGAAGGAGCAGGACAGAGAACTGTAACAGTTAACGCATAAGGAAGCAGGAAAGGCAGTCAGAATAGCAAAGGCCCAAACTCAGGAAAAGATAGCCAGCTCAGTTAAGAAGGGGGATAAAACCTTTTATATGTACATTAGGGAGCAAAGAAAGACCAAGGGAGGATAGTGAGGCTTTAATAAAGGGAAGGGAGGGTGGGCTGAGGGTGACAGTGAAAAAGCAGGGATACTGAACGAATACATATGCTCAGTATTAATAAAAGAAAAGGAGGGGGATGTACCTAAATCAAAGAATAGAAGCACTCTGGATAGCGAGGTCAATACCAGTCCATTCACATAAAGAAAGTGTTCTGAAAGAACTCTTAAAACTGAAGGTGGACAGAGCAATGGGGCCTGATGGGATTCATCCAAGAATTCTAAAAGAACTAAGGGTAGAACTCGTGACACCACTGACTACCCTTTTTAACAAATCATGGGAGGATGGTGTGGTACTTGAGGACTGGAGGAGGGCGGATGTGATTCCCATTCACAAAAGTGGGAGCAAGACGGAGGCAGGAAACTACAGACCTGTTAGTTTGACCTCAGTGGTAGGGAAAGTGATGGAATCACTTCTGAAGGAAAGAATTGTTGAGTTCCTAGAGGCCAGTGGGGCACAAGACTCAAGGCAGCATGAATTCACAGCAGGAAGGTCGTGTCAGACAAATCTAATGGATTTCTTTGACTGGGTGACCAAAGTAGTAGATCAGGGAGGGGCTGTGGACATGGCCTACTTAGACTTTTGCAAGGCACTTGACACAGTCTCACACAAAAGATTAATATACAAGTTAGCCAGCCTTGGAGTGGGCCCCAAGGTGGTAGCCTGGGTAAAAAAATTGGCTGGAAAACGGGAAGCAGAGGGTAATAGTAAACTGAGTCCACCCTGAAGAAAGGGTGTTAAGAGCGGGGTACTGCAGGGTTCAGTATGACAGGTCCTCTTTAATGTCTTTATAAGTGACATTGCAGATGGACTGAAAGGAAAAGTATGTCTCTTAGCAGACGACATAAAGATCTGCAACAGGGTCGATACAGAAGGTGGGGTGGAAAGGATGCAGATGGACTTGGCAAGGTTGGAGGAATGGTCAAATGTATGGCAGCTTAGATTCAACGAAAAGAAGTGCAAAGTAATGCACTTGGGAAATAAAAACCCAGGGAAGAGTACAGAATGGGGGGGGGGGTGAGTTACTAACAACAACAGAAATGAAAAGGGATCTGGGGATAGTCGTATCAGATGACCTTAAGGTGGGCAAGCAATGTGAGAAGGCAGTAAGGAGGGCTGGCGGGGTACTGGGATGCATAGGGAGAGGCATCAAAAGTAGAAAACAAGAAGTTGTTATCCCTCTGTACAGACAGTTGGTGAGACCCCATCTGAAGTACTGTCTGCAGTTCTGGAGACCCCATCTCCACAAGGACATAGAACGGAGGCTGTCCAGAGGAGGGAAACTAAAATGGTGCAGGGTCTACACCAGAAGACATATGAAGAGTGATTAAAGGAGCTTAATATGTATACCCTTGAGGAGAGGAGGGAGAGCGGGGACATGATAGAAACTGTCAAATACCTCAAGGGAATCAACTAAGTCCAAGAGGGTAACATCTTTCAGAAAAAAAGATGTGCAAGAACACGGGGACACAATTCGAAGATAGAGGGGGGACTGCTCAGAGGTAATGTGAGAAAGTATTTTTTTCAAGGAGAGGGTTGTGGATACATGGAACAGCCTTCTTGAGGAGGTAGTGGAGTCAAAAACAGTGGGGGAATTCAAAAATGCATGGCACAGACATAAGGCCATTCAGGGGGGTAGGAAGAAATAGGCTGTTGGTTAACTAAGATCTGTAGCTTATCCATTAGGTAGGGAAATGGGCAGACTAGGTGGGCCAAGTGGTCCTTATTTGCTGCCAAATTCAGTGTTTCTATGGCTGGACTTGTGTCTCACATGGGAATATCATTACATTGAAAGTCAAGGTTACGATTTCTCTACAGACACTGTGACTGACTATCACAGGAAATAAGGAAGACTGTTGTAGACTTAATGGTTATTGTCTGAGACAATGGGTTATTATATATGAGGGGCCGAAATAGGACACTTAAGTAAAATGGTTGTTCTGACAAATCAGCTGGAATATTTTATGTTAAGAGTACCTCTTACCACCCACCACTGTGAGATGTTTAACACACTAAAATTTATTTTTTATTTTATTTATTTAGTTTTTGTTGACCGGGTAAGTGCACTAGACACATCCTGCCTATTTTCAGGCATGACCCGGGGGAGGGTGGGATACAGATGAATGCCAACTGACCTTGAACCAGATTAAGCTGTTGGTTATATTTTTAGTGAATGAGAGAAATTTGGCCAGGACACAGGACTACTCATTTCAATAAGTGCCATGGGATCTTTAACATCTACCTGAACTACCACCAATCCAGGCAGATGGGACCTTGGTTTAACGTCTTATCCAAAAGACGGCACCTCAGAAGTGCAGCTCCCCTCTCATGCTGCACTACAGGGTCAGTACTGGGATATTAACCCAAGTGCCAGATGTGGGAACTGAACCCACAGCCCTCTGATCTCCTGGCCTCAGAGGCGAGTGTGCTACCTGCTGAGCCACTGACTCCCATTGGAACAAAGAAGGGAGCTTCATTTGCTGCTGTTAGTAAAGGAATGTATTTAAGGGAAAGCCCTTGTGTATGTAAGAGAACTGGTATGTCTAAGGAACTCCCGTGTGGGCATACACCCCTCAAACAGCCTTAACCTTGAAGTACCTTGTGTTCTGTCTGCCTAGAGGTTAGAGGAACGAGGTGTGAACAAGCTTGGTACATCCAGTAGACCAGATCTGAGTTTGATTCTCACATCCTACACTTGGATACTGTGTGACTCTGAGCAAGTCACTTAACTGCCCAGTGCTCCCAGGTTGCCCCTGAAAACGGGCACTTCTGCCTAGTGGACCTTGCCTGGTTACCGAAGACTTAAAAAAAGAAAAAGGGGGATCCAGTTATTTGCTTCTCATGGTGCCATATGTTGGAATAGGCTTCTTGTTACACTAAGACTGATATCTAGCACTCTGCCATCAACTAAACAGTTGGGAGTGTCTTAAGACGACCAATACTCAATGCCTCTACTGCTGATTTGTCTTTTAATTGTTCTGTATTTTGAATCTGTTTGGTAAATGTATGAAATTCTAACATTAGAATTAATGTGACATGATTAGTATTTATTTTTATACTGTACAAAGTTGTCTGTGGGACACTACTGGAAATCAGCCTAGGCTTAATGACTGATATCCCAGTAAGCATAATTTGAACTTGAGCTTAATCAAAAGCATGTAGTATCCTGCAGAATACAAAAGGGCTAGACAGATGTTACTAGTCAGAAAGCATATTGGCTTTAAAGGCACAGTTTCCCAAGCTTTTGCACCCCTTTTCTGCTAAATGGAATAATATTTCTACCACTATGGATTCAGTTCACTATTGACGCTTAGGTAGTCATGCTGGATGCAGTTCAGTCACTGGACATGTGCAAGTTTGGCTCCTTCCACCACCCATGGTGTTGCCCTCCGGTTCTGCCCATCCAGTGTCAGATCATTTTTCCCATGGAATGGAACAGGTCTCCTCCCTTGTAGCTCCTGCATCATACTAGGACTGTATAGATGTACAGAAGGCTATGGGCCCTTAAATGCACATCTCCCGCAAGCGGGCTTAGCTCCCATTTACAGTATCTAACAGGAATCTGTCTAATTTAGATTTGAAGTTTGTGAAAGTATTTACTTCCACTACATCTCTATGGTGCGAATTCCACAGTGGAATAATTATTTGTAAAAAGTAACTTCTTCTAGTATTGTTTTTGGGATTAGTTAATGTCAAATGATATGTATGGCTTCTAAGTGTGATTTCTCTCTATGTGCAAACACAAGCCCAAGGTCTGACAATAAGGTTTTATCTTTAGAGATTTTATACATCATAAGAAGGTCCCCTCTTGATCTCCCGAGTTCCAATGAGTACAAGTTAAGGTCTTTAAGTCTGTCCTCATAACTAGTATTTTGGCAACCACTAATCATTCTTGTGATTCACCTCTTTATGTAAGGTGGGGTTCCATAAGGGAGAACAGTAGTCTAGCTATGGTCATACATATGCTCTGTAAAGTGGCATAATACATCCTCTATTTCTAGAAGCAATTGAAAAGGCCCTTGAAAATACTCAGCGGGCAGTGAACATTCAACTGGTGGGACTCCCGGAGGGCAGCAAAGACACAGATCTCATTGCCTTTTTGCGGAATTGGCTTCCTGGTGCCGTAGGAGTGAGAGGTGATTTTTGACCAGGCTCCTTTTCTCGTAAGAGCCTATCGGATTTATCTGAGGGCAGCGACCAGTCAGCCTGACTTGCCCAGAACAGTCCTTATCGTTACTACAGGAGTGAATGTTCGGGTGCTTTTCTACAGGCAGCGAGGGAGTCGCAGTGCTTCAACTTTGAGGGACATACCTTACATTTGTTTCCGGACCTCTCTTTTGCTACCCGGTCCTGGAGGAAAAAATTTGATGCAGTTCGGGCTCGCCTTCGCGGCTTGGGGATTGTGCATTACCTCATGATGCCAGCCCACCTTCATATTCAACGTGGTGGCCGCTCCTATCAATATACAGACCCAGTGGAAGTGGGAAGGAAGGTCGAGGCTCTTGAGAAGGAGTTTGCAGCAGCTCGTTTCCCTGATGAGGAAGATTCAGAGGGAGACACTTGAACATTGTGCTTGCAACAACTGGTACTGGTTGCTTGGGGCTTGTTACAAATTGGACCCTACAGTAATTGTTTATCAGGTTTGAGGGCATAATGGGCTTTATTACAATCGTTTATGTTAAGTCTAGCTCAGAGTCCTTGTTAGCACCTGTGTAAGCTTGAGATATTCCTGGTAAATAGGTCCTTAACAAGCACTTTGTGTTATGAACACGATATAAAGTTGAATACATTACTTAGACGCCATTGCCTTTTTAAGTTGCAAATTTTGCTCAAATTCAGTAGTTCCAAGTGTTTAAAATTAGGATTTAATAGTTCTGCATGAGACCATAGGAAGTGCTACCATTATTGCAAATAATATGGTTGAACTGGAATCACATCAGCCAAGGGCTGAATAGAAAGTGTTGGAATACCTTTCTGTTGAGAGATCACCACAGTATTGCAAGGTGCAGCTATATTTGGGACTTTTTTTTTTTATGGAACACCACTGACTGATTGGAATACCCCCAGCTCCTAACATCAGACTATTGAGGCTGCCCTCTCCTAGTTTCCATTGGATGGCTCCTTTATGTTTAGTTTTGTATGCCTGGTAGGAGGTATTAACTCTGTATTGTTTCACTTTTAAAACAATAAATACAAAGTTAAAAAAAAAAAAGGCAAAGGCCCAAACTGAGGAAAAGAGAGCCAACTCGGTTAAGAAGGGGGATAAAACCTTTTATAGATACATCAGGGAGCGAAGAAAGACCAAGAGAGGGATAGTGAGGCTTAATAAAGGTGAGGGGAGGTGGGCAGAACGGGACTGTGAAAATGCAGAGATACTGAACGAATACTTTTGCTCAGTATTCACAAGAAAAGAAGAGGGGGAGGTACCTAAACCAAACAATAGAAGCACTCTGGACAAAGGAGGTCAGTACCAGTCCATTCACAGAAGAAAGGGTTCTGAAGGAACTCCTGAAACTCAAGGTGGATAAAGCAGTCAGGCCTGACGGGATTCACCCCAGAATTCTAAAAGAACTAAGGGGAGACCTAGTGACACCACTTACCACACTTTTTAACAAATCATGGGAGGACGGTGTGGAACCTGAGGACTGGAAGAGGGCAGATGTGATTCCCCTTCACAAAATTGCTAGCAAGGCATAGGCAGGAAACTACAGACCTGTTAGTTTGACCTCAGTGGTAGGGAAGATGATGGAATTGCTTCTGAAAGAAAGAACTGTTGAGTACCTAGAGGCCAACGGGGCACAGGATTCCAAGGCAGCATGGATTGACAGCGGGAAGATCATGTCAGTCGAATGTAATAGATTTCTTTGACTGGGTGACCAAAGTAGTAGACCAGGGAGGAGCTGTGTACAGTCGTGGCCAAAAATATTGGCGCCCTTGCACTTTTTTCAAATAACTCATAATTTCCTTTAAACACAAGTTGAAATTAACAGTTATTTGGGCTCCACAATTCTTTATTTCTCTGTTAATATTACAGAACCTTTGTTTTTGATTCAGAATTTAATATATCATTTTAAATCAGAAAATGAAAAGAAATGGCATTGACAAAATTGACACCCTAGACTTAATATTTGGTAGCACAGCCTTTGGTCAAAATAACTGCAATCAACTGCTTCCTATAGCCATGGATGAGCTTCCTGTACCTCTCTACTGGCAGTTTGGCCCACTGTTCTTGTGCAGACTGCTCCAGTTCTCTCAGATTTGAAGGGTGCCTTCTCCCAACTGCTGTTTTCAGATCTCTCCACAGGTTTGCAATGGGATTTAGATCTGGACTCATTGCTGGCCACTTCAGAACAGTCCAGCGTCTTGTCTTGAACCATTCCTGGGTGCTTTTTGAAGTGTGTTTGGGGTCATTGTCCTGCTGGAAGACCCATGACCTTGACGGAGACCAGCTTAGTGACACTGGGTTCAACATTGCGCCCAAAATGGCCTGGTAATCTCCAGATTTCATGATCATGCACGCTTTCAAGACACCCAGTGCCAGAGGCAGCACAGCAACCCCAAAACATCAGTGAACCTCCTCCATGTTTGACTGTAGGGAAGGTGTTCTTTTCTTTGAAGTCTTAATTTTGTTTTCTGTAAACATAGAGATGATGTGCTTTACCAGAAAACTCTAATTTGGTGTCATCTGTCCACAGGACATTCTCCCAGAAGGATTTTGGCTTGTTCAGGGGTGTTTTGGCAAACTGCAGTCGGGCTTTATGTCTCTCTCAGCAGTGGGGTCCTCCTGGGCCTCCTACCATATAACCCCCTTTCATTGAGTTGGCAATGGATGGTGCGAGTTAAAACTGTCGTACCTTGTGTCTGAAAGTCAGCTGGAATCTGTTTGGCAGTTGATCGAGGTGCTTTCTCCACCATTCGAACAATCCTGCACTGCAATCTTCGATCAAGTTTTCTCTTGCGGTCACGTCCAGGGAGGTTGGCTACAGTGCCATGGGCCTTAAACTTCCTGATAACATTACGTACGGTGGAAACAGGAACATCAAGGTCTCTGGAGGTTGATTTGTAGCCTTGAGTTTGTCCATGCTTGGCCACAATCTTCTGTCTGACCTCCTCAGACAATTCTCTGGCTTTCTTTCTTTTCTCCATGCTCATTAGGTACACACAGTGACACAAAACAGGAGAATGAGTCCTTTCTCTATTCAAACTGGTTGAATGAGTGATTTTATATTGCAGGCACCTGCAACTCACCACAGGTGAGTTCAGTTCCAAAGTGAAGGAGAATCACCTGCTTGAAATCCAGTTATTTCTAACTACTTCTGAAAGGTGCCAATAATTTTGTCCGGGCCATTTAAGGATTTCTGTGTGGAATAAGCTAAGGCTTAGTAAATTTTTCTGCTTTTTGTGCTTTATTCCACTGCAAACCAAAGAAATACTTATGGTGGATACCAAAATATTTTTTAATTTCAACAATTTTCTGGAAGGAATGGTGCATTATTAGAAAAACTGCAAGGGCGCCAATATTTTTGGCCACGACTGTATATGGCCTACCTAAACTTTAGCAAGGCATTAGACAGTCCCACACAGAAGATTAATAAACAAGTTAGCCAGCCTGGGAGTGGGTCCCAGTGTGGTAGCGCCGGTAAAAAAAAATTGGCTGGACAACAGGATGCAGAGGGTAATAGTATACGGAGTACACTCGGAAGAAAGGGAGGTTAGTAGTGGGGTACCACAGGGTTCAGTACTGGGTCCAGTCCTCTTTAATGTCTTTATAGGTGACATTGTGGAGGGGCTGGAAGGAAAACTATGCCTCTTTGCAGATGACACAAAGATCTGCAACAGGGTTGATACACAAGGGGGTTTGTAAAGGATGAAAAGGACTTGGCAAAGTTGGAGGAATGGTCAGAAGTATGGCAGCTTAGATTCAATGCAAAGAAGTGCAAAGTAATGCATCTGGGGAAACAAAAACCCAGGGGAAGAGTGCACAGTTGGGGGGGTACTAACAACAACAGAAATGGAAAGGGACCTAGGGGCAGTCATATGAGACCTTGAGGTAGGCAAGCAATGTGAGAAGGCAGAAAGGAGGGCTGGGACGATACTGGGATGCATAGAAAGAGGCATCACCAGTAGAAAACAGGAAGTTGGTGAGACCCCATCTCCGCAAGGACATATACAGAATGGAGGCAGTCCCGAGGAGGGCAGCTAAAATGGTGCTTGGTCTGCACCAGATGCCATACGAAGAGAGACTAAAAGAGCTTAATATGTATACCCTTGAGGGAAGGAGGGAGAGGGGGGACATGATAGAAACTTTCAAGTACCTCAAGGGAATCAGCAAAGTCCAAGAGGTAGCATCTTTCAGAAAGAGATGTACAAGAACAAAGGGCACAATTTGAAGAGAGAGGGGGACGGCTCAGGGCAATGTGAGGAAGTATTTTTCACGGAGAGGTGGTGTATGCATGGAACAGCCTTCTGAGGAGGTCATGGGGTCAAAAACAATGGGGAATTTAAGAATGCGTGGGACAGACATAAGGCAATTATAGTTGGGGGAGGTAGGAGGAAATAGGCTGTTGGTTAACTAGGATCTGCATCTTATCCAATAGGTAGGGTAATGGGAAGACTAGGTGGGCCAAGCAGTCCTTATCTGCTGTCAAAGCCTATGTTTCTTTTTTTTTTTTTTTTTTTTTTGCATTGTTATTTCTGCCACCTTACTGGCACCCGGCCTGCCACTCCTTCTGGCTGCACAAGACCTCCCGACCTCCTCGCCCCAACCCCCTTCCTACTCAACTCAGATCGCAGCTGACCCAGGGGTGGCCAGGCGTAACCCTTCGCTGGATGGGTCCCTCTCTTCCGAGGGGGAAGGCGCCAGGAGGGGGATACCAGCGCGCACTCTGATCAGTCCCTGGGTGCTGCTGAGGTTGATTCCGGGGCATCGGGGCATCTGAGGCAGCGGGGAGTTGGCAGCCATCTTCTGGCAGACCAGGCAGCCTTTTTCCGCTTTTCCTGTGGGGAGTGGCGTCTGGCGTCAAGGCATACGCCGGCGTCTGTCACCACCCCGCGGACACCGACCCTGGCTGTATTGCTGCACTCCAGCCTCCGCCCGAAGTCAGCCCTACGCAGGTGTCGTCCCTGCCCCCGGAGAAGGAGGCTGTCCCCGGACGCTCTATTCTTCTCCCCGGCCCGGCCTTCCGCAACCCGAACCGGTTCTTCAACTCTGTCGCCAGCATCGCAGACGGAAATCCAACCGGCTGCAATCACGGACCGGACCAAAGCCTGTTTCTAAGAAATAATTCTATTTGTTTTCACTGCAAGTTCAGTACAGTGTGTACCAAACTTAAGGTCATTAGTAATAACTACACCCAAGTCATTTTCATTTGTCACTGGCTTTAAGCTCTTTCCTTCCAGGGTGTAGTCATTACACTTATTGGCTTTTCCTAAGTGCATGACAACACATTTGTCTAGATTAATCATTCCATTTAAATTAGCCCATAGTTCCAAATGTGCGAGATCAGTTTTCAGAATTTCAACTCCCCATCTCAACTGACATCAACAAGTATTTTGGTATCATCAGGGAATTTGATGGCAAAACTACTTATCCTTGTATCAAGATCAGAAATAGAGAGAACAATGAAGGCTCCAGAACCAAACTGAGTTACTCCAGCTGTCACAGGCCCTGTGCCTGATGTAAAACTTCTAATTCTAACCACTTTCTATCTGAAAGCCATGTCATCACCCAGTTAATATTGAAATGCTGTCATTGTTTCAGTAAGTGTAGTATTTGGGACTTTGTCAAAAGCCTTGCATAAGTCTAAATAAATAATGTCAGCCGAGTTCTTTTGTACCAATAGTGCACTTAACTTTCTCATAAAAAAAAAACACAAGATTTGCAGTCAGACATGACATGACCTCCAGGGTCTGAAACCATGTTGAGAGTTATTGGTAAATGTTTTTTTTTTTATTATTTCCAGTTAACTTTTTTTGATTTTATCTTTTTTTATTAATTCCATCAGTTTACCTATAATACTGGTCAGACTGATCGGTCTATAATTAGTCAGGCTTTTGTGGTCGCCTTTCTTAAAAATAGGTGCCACCTCTGCTTGTCTCCATTCCTTACGTACCTCGCTGATGTTTAATGACAAGTTAAAAATAATCTGTATAGCGATTCAACCAACCATGATTTGATTGCTTTCAGTAATTTTGGGTGTACTGAATCTGGACCTGGGGAAGTATTGGTTTTAATATTATTAAGTTTAGACTTGATATCTTCCCTTCTAATTTCCGATAACTGCACATTATTAGTATTATTTAGAATTGAGGATGTTTTATTATTTGCTTCAAAGACAGAACAGAAGTATTTATTAAATGCGTTTGTCATATCTGTTGGGTGTATAACCTCAGTATAGTATATCGTTACCCTTTGTTATGTATAAACATCAACCTGCTCAAAATCCTTGTTAAACACATTCTAACCTGTTACACGCATTCTAAAGTGTTATGCGCATTCCGAACAGTTGTTATGCACAGTTCAAAGGTCATACAATTTTAAATATCTCATCTATGCTACACCTAGCTACTTACTAACCACCCAGTGCCCAAAGTCATACCTTTTACCTTTCAAAAGTCTGGAAATGTGATTTTGATATGGGAGTAGAACAAAGGAATGGCAAGTTTTTTTGTTTTCACTTCAGTGAGGGTCTGTCACTTTAGTGTAAAAAAAAAAAAACAAACAAAAAAAAAAAAAACGTATGCAATAAAAAATAAAATATGGTCAACCACACACAACTCTGCATGTGTTTCCATCTCAGGGTTGAGATGACAGCATGGACTTCTCAAGCTTCGCTCTTGAGGTTCATATGCTGTCATCTCAACGCCTTGATGGAAACACAGCCTTGTTGTGTATGGTTGCCCATACATTATTCTCTATATTGTCACTATATAAAGGCCCGATGGCACTGGATAGGCTTTTCTTTTTATTTATGTATTGGTAGAAACTTTTCCCACCATCCTTCATGTGGGCCAGCTTTAATTCTATTTTCCGTTTTTCTTTGTTTATAGTCATTTTACATTTCCCAAGAACAGTCTTATATTTGTCTTTATTATAGTTATTATTGACGTTTTTAAAGATCCTATAAGCCCTTTTTTTTGGCTTTGATTGCTTTTTTAACCTTGTTATTAAACCATATTGGAACTTTCTTTTTTTTATGTAGAACTTTGTTTGGTATATATTTATCTGAAAGTTCAGTAATCTTAGTTCTAATTTTGGTCCAAAGCTGGTCAGCTGAAGTAATGTCATTTTCTCAGTCCCATCTATGTAATTCCTGTTGTATCGCCTCAAAGTTGGCCTTATTAAAATCCTTAACCATAGTTCTACCAATCTTGCTAAGGATTTCTAGATTAACAGAGAAAGCTATTTGATTATGATCACTATTAATGAACAGGTTGTGTATTTCTAGATTTTTTATTTTGTCTGGAATATCATTAAGGACCAAGTCCAATATGTTGCTCTGCCTTGTGGGCTTGTCTACCATTTGACATAATCTGTTTGTTATGCTGAACTCTAACAAAGCCTGCTCTTGTGATGTAGAAGTAGTGCTTTCTTTCCAGTTTATCCCTGGAGTATTAAAGTCACCGCTAATCAAAATATCTTTCTAGGAGCGTGGATATGTTGTTCATCCACATGCTTTGGCATGTCCCTTTCTACTTTAAGATCAGCCGGACGTAATCAAGCTGGCTCTTCCCACCCACCCAGGTGGTATATACCTCTGCTCCACCCCATGAAGCCAGATCTTCCTTTCTGCTGGAAGATTCAGGGTGCCTCCCTCATGCTTACGCATCTTGTAGGCCCTGTCTTTCAAACCTTCGGTCATTCCGAAAATTCGCATCTTTCGCGTTAGCGATCACAAGTTTACCGCTTCGAGTATGGAAGACAAGTCTTCACTGGATTTTGTCGGTGCCCTTGTGGCCAGAAAATGTCACGCACCGATCCCCGCACCGCGTGCGTCTGTTACCTCGGTGTCGACCATGACACTTCAGAATGTGATATGTGTCTCGCTTTCTTCCTAACATCCTCGACAGTAGTCTCGCACACCAGAAGCTGGGGAGGCCGGAGAAACAGAATCCTCTGATGAAATCCAAGGAGGCTCAGTGGGCGGTTTCCGCGGCTGTGGGATCTGCCAAGCAATTGGAACACATGCAAGCATTCGAGGGGGAAGCGTCTCATGCTGCAGAGACTTCTCGGAGCTTCTTTGTTCCGCTCAACCTGGGCTCCACCTTCTCTGGTTCGTTCCGAGAGTTGTGCCAGTCTCTCCCGACCAAGGGATAGGCGCCTGCGGACTCACTCTCCTCTTGATCCCGTAAGCGGGAGAAGGATCCGGAAACATCTTCATCTCGACGGAGACATTCTTGGGAGCGGGAGAGATCTCGACCTTGGTCGAGATTGCTTCTTTGGCTGCTGGCTTTTTGGCTTTGCCATCTCTGTCAGTCAACTACGTTGAGATAGTCATCGATCCGATCGATCCGTTATCGCAGACTCTGGTAGATGATTCCCTCGATCAAACTCCTAACTGTGTCTTCCCAGATGACAAGACCCAGCCTGCTGGGACTTCCATCGAAGACGTAGTCCCTGATCCCGGGAAATCACCAGTCCCATCAGTGTCTTCCGAGCGGCCTGTCTGATTCCGATTGGGGTCTCTGACCCCTTGACGAAGGCCAAGGAAGGGCTAAGCGGCTCTAAAAGGCGATGCCATCGGTCGTTCTCTTCGTCCTCCTCCTTGGATGAGGAGAGGCTCCGGCGGAAACGCAGTCGGCGCTACGAGGACCTTATGTGGCAACAGCTGATTTTGACTGGACACAAGCCGGCTCCGGATTCCACACCAGCCGTTACTTGGCTTTCGCCTCCTAGGCTGAAGTCAACTCCCTTGGAGCCGATTAAGTTGGTTCCCCAGCCCGCGGAGCTGGTAAAACCTCCAGTTCAGCCCAAAACGGTTTGTCCACCGATTGTGGTGGAACCACTGCCCAAACAGCCTGTGGGAGGGGCTCCTTTCAAGGAAGATAGACCAGACACCGGGCTTCCCCAGTGTTTGTTGGTCACGGTCACCCCAGACCGCCCTTGGCGAGTCGAAGGTGACCTGGGTGGTCTGCTGTTATAACCGGATTCTTCAGATTCGGACGTCACCGGATTGCATTCTCATCCAAGTGATGATGCATCAACCGTTGGCTTAGAGACAGAGGAAGGTCCCTCGTCTTTTCAGGGCATTCTTTGCCTCATCTCTGAGTCCACACGGATGCCCCTGGAGCCAATCCAGAAAAAGGCGGAGTACTCTCTTACGGACACCCTTGAGAGAGGGAATACCCCAACGGAGGCCTTTCCTGTGGCTGAGGCTATTGTTGGCCCGGCCCAAGAACTTTGGCAGTGCCCTGCCTCTTGTCCAGCTCCATCTGCCTACATAGCCCACAAGTATGCTGTGCCCGTAGGGTCCCTTGCAGGGTTCACAGAGCACCCTTTGACTGAGAGCGTGGTGACTGCCTGTGTGTTCAGGCGTACTGGCAGTTCTGCCGACACTGACCAACTTCCTGATAGAGTCCAAGCTTTTGAACCATTCAGCCGGGAAGGTCTATGCAGCTTCCTCTTTGGGCCTTCGTCAGGCAAGTTCAGCCATCGTCATGGCACATTTCTCTCATGCCCTCCTAGGGTCGTTGGATGAAGTCCTCCCACATCTCCCTTAGGACATGTAGACCACGGTCAAGCAGGTCCAGGATCAGGGTCTAGCTGCTGCCGAACAGCAGCTTCAGATGGCCCTGGACATTGGGGATTCTGGTGCCCACTCGATGGCTGCCGCATTTGCCTTTCATCGCAGGGCTTGGCTGAGGCTCTCCTCCTTCCCGGTGGATACCCAGTACAAGCTAGCTGATGTGCCCTTCCTAGGGACTGACCTGTTCAGCCCAGGAGTGGCCGGTCACCTTCAGTGCACTGAGCAGTCCGGTGCCACCTTGGACACTACTTCTGCCAAGGCTCTTCAGGCAGGAACCAGCAGAAGAAAAAGAAGCCGTTTCGGCATTCTTCCCCTGCGGCTCAGCAGTCCTCCTGTCAAGGTGGACAGCAGCAGGTTCAAGCTTGGTGCTCCCGGCCCAAGCTTGGACCCCAACAGGTGCATATAGGTGGCTGAGGTTCAGGTTCTGGACCCTCCTCCTCCAAGCCTGCTCAGTGACTGGGCGGGAGCTGTCAACCCCTCTCCAATCACCTCAGCTCTGGGTCCTCCCATGGGGGGCCAGCTCTGCCACTTCCTTTCCACCTGGTCCGTTGTCACTTCGGACAGGTGGGTTCTCAAAGTTGTCGGTCAGGGACTGCCTCGATTTCGAGCAGTACCCTTCAAGCCAAATCTGCGCCCCTTGGGAGGAAAGAGTATCCGCTCAGACTCAGTCGGCTCTCCAAGCTCACATCGCTCAGCTCCTCCTCAAGGAGGCCGTAGCTCCAGTGGCAGATTCTCCAGCAGACCCAGCCTTTGTCTCCAGGTACTTCCTGGTGGCCAAGCGGACAGGGGGCTGGTGCCCCATTCTAGATCTGCACGACCTGAATCAATATCTTAGGTCACGTACCTTTCGGATGGTCACTCTGTCCCCAGATCATACCATCCTTGGAGTGAAACATTTGGTTCTGTTCACTGGATCTGCAGGACATGTTCTTTCATATCCCAATCCGTCCATCCCATCAGCAGTTCTGCCACTTCAGGGTCGAAGGGACCCTGTATGAGTTCCAAGTCATGCCATTTGGCCTGCCATCGGCCCCATGGGTCTTCACCAAATGCATTGCAGTGGTGACGGCCCATCTCGGGTGGGGGGTAGGATTTATCCTTACCTCGACGATTGGCTCCTAGCAGGTTCCACCCAACAGGAGGTGGAGAGGTCAAGGGACCTGGCCCTTTAAACCTTCTCCCAACTCTGCCTTCTGATCGAGGCCAAGTCAGAACTCATACTTTCTCAGGTGATTGGCTTCATCGGGGCAGAGCTCGACTCTTGTCAAGCCAGAGCTCAGCTTCCGGCGGACAGGGGCGGAGGTTCTTTCCTCCTTTGCCCAATCATTTCTAGTTGGGTAATGGCGCCCTACCCGGGACTTTCTGCGCCTTCTAGGTTACATGGCGGCGTGCACCTCAATGGTCCATTGGGCCCGGTTGCACATGCGCTCCCTCCAGTGGGAGCCTGCCGCCCAGTGGACTCGGGCGCCATGGTAATTTTCACCAACTGATCACAGTAACCCAGAAGATGTGGGACACTCTCCACTGGTGGACCACCCCAGACCGGTTGCAGGAAGGGATCCCGTTTGTCCGCCCCGAGTTTGACAGTTGTCCTTACGACCGACGCCTCTCTCACGGGCTGGGAAGCCCACATGGGGAACAAAAGGGTCCACGGGCTCTGGACCCCCGAGGAGTCCTGATGCCACATCAACCTGGTGGAGCTCAGAGCAGTCAGACTGGCACTGTCAGCTTTCGCTCCTTAGCTCCAAGGTCAAGTGGTTCAAGTCCAGACGGACAATACTAAGACCACGTACTACCTCAACAAACAGGGTGGCACGCACTCCCGTCTGCTGTGCAGGGAGGCGTTCCGCATCTGGACCCTCATGAGCTAATTAGAGGTAGATCTCCTAGCCACCCATGTGGCAGGAGCCTCAAGCCATCTGACGAACGCTCTCAGCTGCTTAGGCCAGACATCCCACGAGTGGTCTCTCCATCCAGATGTAACTTACAGCCTGTTACCCACTGGGGCAAGCCGATGGTGGACCTGTGTGCCTCAAGGGAAAACACTAAGCTGAGGCTGTTTCATGCCTGCCCCCCTCAGCAGGGCTCACTGCAGGGGGATGCCTTCTTGAGGCCGTGGACCCCCAGTCTCCTCTACGCTTTCCCTCGATCCACCAGGTGCTCCTCAAGGTGAGGAGGGACAAGACGGAGGTGATCCTGGTAGCCCCAGACTGGCTGTGCCAGTTCTGGTATCCAGATCTTCTCAGCTGCAGGTCCCGGAGCAGCTTCTAGCATGCCCGGACCTGATATCACTCAGTCAGGGGAAGGTATTCCATCAGGACCTTTAATTCCTGCACCTCACAGCCTGGTACCTGAGTGGCTAGAGTTCCGGGCTTTGAGTCTTTCCAAAGATGTGTACACCGTGGTGGAGGCATCCAGAAAGGAATCTACCAGAAAATGTTATGCCTTCAAATGGAAAAGGTTTTCCATTTGGTGTCGGGGGCAAGGGCCTGGATCCTCTGTCCTGTTCAGTGGCTAACATTCTCGACTACCTTTGGTCTCTCTCCAAAGGGGGTCTGTGGTCATAGACCCTTAAGGTGCACCTGGCAGCCATCTCTGCTTACCGGGCATGGGCCGGTCAGTCAACGCTGGCACAGGAGACGGTGGTCGGGTGCTTTTCAAAGGCCTGGATAACATATTCCTCCAGTGCGTGAACCTCCACTTCCATGGGTCTTCTGCTGGCACTGGCACAGCTCATGGGCAAGCCATTCGAACCAATGTCCAAGTGTGCCTTGTCACACTTATCGTGGAAGACTGCCTTCCTGGTGGCTATCACGTCTGTCAGAAGGACAGGGAAGCTCCAGGCGCTTTTGGTGGACTCCCCTTATCTGGTCTTCCACAGGGATACAGTTGTCCTATGCCCCCCCACCCGAAATTCCTTCCAAAGGTGGTGTCAGAGTTTCACCTTAACCAGGTGTTAACTCTGCTGGTATACTACCCTAATTACACCTCAGAGGACGAGTGCAGACTCCATGCTTTGGACCCGAGACATGCTCTCTCCTATTACAAGGAGAGGACGGTGGAAATTCGGGGAGAGGTTCGCCAGCTGTTTGTCACCTGCGCTGAAGCCGCTTCTGGCAGACCTGCAGCAAAACTGACTATTGCAAGATGGATCGCATCATGCATAGGTCTGTGCTACGAGATGGCAGGCATGGAGCCTCCCAGAGGGATAAGAGCTCATTCTGCCTGCCATACCACTGCATCGGTGGCTGCTTCCAGGGACATCCCTATCCAGGAAATCTGTTGGGCTGCTACCTGGAAGTCAGCAAACACCTTCATCACCCACTACCACATTGACTTCGAGTCACGCCGGGATGCTGGTTTTGGGGCCTCATTTCTCCAATCTCTGTTCCCTAAGTAGGGGGTGTGCACCTTGCCTCCCTCCTCCTGGTGAACTGCTAGGATTCTGCCAAAGAGTGTGGATGAAAAACATATCCACGCTCCTAGAAAAACAGGTTACTCACCTGTAACAGTAGATCTTCCACGGAATGGTCTCTTGCAGTAAGTCATTACTTCTGGGAGTTCCCGATAGGTGCGCTGTAACACGGCAGTTCTCCTCTAGCAGCATCCACATCAGGGACCACCCACACAACCTCACTTCCTGGGCTGTGCCTATAAAAGTGGGTGGTCCCTGATAGTCTCCATTCATTTTCCCACCAGCTTCAGCTCTAACAACAGCTTACTATTCTACCAGCAGTCTACGGCGTGGATTGAACCCATAGCTTGAGGTGCCCTGGGCTTCATACACGGCACCATATTCCTATACTCAAACAAGAGTTTTAAGGATGGATGACTCAAAGAGCCCTTAACAGGCTCCGACAACACTGAGTCCTTTTCAAGAAGCATCGGAATGGAAGGCATACCTTCACCATGAGTCCTGCCTGACCACCTTTCAGTGGTCATAAATGCTAAACATATATTATCAAGGAGACTTTTTTCGTCGATGGAAGACAAATACTCCACCAACGGCAGGCATTCCTACATCATCTTCATCACAGAACAGACTACAGAAGCTTACACTATATTCCCGTCGATGGATGCCTCCTACATACTTGACGTCGACGGGAGGTCTTACAATATATATACAGTATATATCATTAATGGGAGACATTTTCCGTCAACAGAACATATTGTCATCAACAGTGTGCATCCCTTCGGGTGTATCTTGGCTGCCTCCTCTATCAACGAGGGTACAGGGCCTTTTCACATTTCTTTATGGAGCAGAAAATCCTCCAGTCGATGACACCAACGTATACAATTATAAGGCTATTTATCAACAAAATATATGGCATACCCATACTATTCAAAGGGGCTTATTTTATCAACATCAACTTCATATTTTTTCTACAATCAACATATCAGATTCTTTGGCGTCTGACACTTGGGCCCCAGAACTGACTAAGAGTGCATCATACTATCGCCTATGCCTTACGGATAACCTCACCAATATTATAGAGGCTCACTTCAGGGCGGAAGGTAACATGTTTTTCATGTATGTATATATGTATATGTATATATACACACACACACACACATATATACATATTTAATAAAGGTATCACTGTTACAGGCCATTACAGTCACTTCATCGGGATGCATTTCAGCCTGTTGTGCGCTGGACCCTCGTGTCCCTCCCACGAACAGAGCCTGCAACTACTCACCAAAAAAAAAAAGAGGAACAAGAAACACATCTAAGCTGACACGTGACTGCCTCTTAGGACGTCTGGGTGCCTCTTCCTTTCATTAAAAACTTCAGACTACGCCTCGGTCTCCTCTTCTAGGCCTCGGAGACCTTTATTCTGGGGGCTTCAATTCGAAATTATACTGAGGCCTTTCCCATGAGGATTTATACATCTAGCCACTTTTTGATATATCACTGTTACAGACCATTACGATCAACTCATCAGGATGCCTCTCGATCTGTTGTGCACCGGGACCCTCATGTCCCTCCCACGAACAGGGCCTGCTAATACTCGCATGCTGAGAAACAATCAGTATATCCTGATAATATTATAATATGGATCATAATACTCTTACCGAACTTCTGCTGCTACATGTGGTCTTTACTTGGCGGTAGATAAAGGCCACAGAAACAATGGTGAGTACATGTATATTATAAACCCTATAAATGCTACAAGACTTATCATTTTTCTGATCCACACTACTTGGACAACAAAATGTGTGCATGTCACAAACCTTATGACTTCTCTTAAGATTAACATGTTTGGAATCTCAAAGATGAGATCTAATGGCTCATAATTTGCAATTATCCAGATCATTATTTAAACTTCTGTTTTTTTTATTTATTTATTTTATTTATTTAAGAGATTTACCAGATAAGCATACTGAGCGGGGACCGCTTGTTTCCAGATGCAGCCTGAGGGGGTTACATAGAATCCAACAGGTTCAAATACAATACACATACGATACAATGGTACGACAACAGGTTCAGAGTGGGTACTTACAGGGTGAATTACAACAGGTCCAGAATAGGTACAGGCTGGACTAAGCATTATTTAGTGACATACAAGGTACTGTCCTAAGACCACAGAGTGCATAGTTTGCTATGCCATAGTTAGGCCTATGACAGCAGGGTAAAAACAAGCAGAAGCAGTAGATATTAGTAGATTCAGTAGGATTCTGGCATTTATGCAATTTAAGGCACGTTTAGATGCTTCTTGGTGGCAGGTCTGGGTTGTAGGTTGCAGTTGCATATATCTGAGAAGTGGGCATGTAGGAGCAGTTTCAGGAGCCTTGGGGTGGGGGAGAGCCTAATATTTGCGGGAGGTCATTCCAGAGTTTGGGCAGACGATGTTTGAATGCAGATTGGCCCTTCGATGTGTGCATGAAAGGGACTTGGAGTTGCTTTGAGTCTGAGTCTGTGAGGGAGTATGCCGGGGAGGGGGTTGTGTTGACAGATCGGAGCTGAGATGGGGGAATTGGTCCAGTATTTAGCTATGAGATTAGTGCAATGTAGTTGATGTTGAGACTCCAGCGAGGGAAGGGCAAGGGCGCTGTATAGGTCGCAATGATGGGTGGTGGGGGGACATTCCAGGATGAACCAACAGAAAGAATGAAAGAGGGAGTCCAAGCTGGCCAGGGTGGATGAGGGGGCTGCGCTGTAGACCACGTCGCCATAGTCAAATATAGGGAGAATCATTTTGAGCACTAATTCCCTCCTGACTATGGTTGGTAGGCAGCCTTTATTGCGGTATAGTGCGCCTAGTTTGGGGTGTAGTTTATTTCTGTAGAGAGTCAATGTGGACAGAGAAGTCTAGGTGACGATCGAGCCATACACCCAGGTGCCTAAAGGAGGTGCAAGATTCCAGGGTGGATCCGTCCAGAGTATGGAAAGCGGGGGGAGCAGCTAGACGGGAGATTCTAGCCTGCGTGCTGAAGGTTAAGGAGACGGTTTTCTTTGCGTTTAGGGCAAGCTGATTGAACCTGAGCCATGATTGAATGACATCAAAATCCTGTTGAAGGGTTGAGTTTGTGACCTCGATGGAGGGGCAGAGGCGTACAGTACGGTATCATCTGCGTACATTTGCATAGGTGAGTTGGAGCAGGCCAGTGGTAGATCATTTAAAAATATGGAGAAGAGTAGGGGGCCTAGGACAGAGCCCTGGGGGACCCCCATGGTGACTGGGAGCGAGATGGATACATGAGGGCCAATTTTTGCTGCCTGTTTTCTACCTGTCAAGTAGGCTTGGAACCAGCAGGTGGCTAGATAAGAAAGGCCTGCGTCGTGCAGTTTTGTGAGTAGCTTAGGGTGAGATATGGTATCAAATGTTTTGGCCAGGTCTATGAATATGGCTGAGGTAATATGCCCCTTGTCCATACCTGTGGAAATATTGTTTGCGAGTCTTAGTAGCGCTGTGATTGTGGAGTGCGATTTACAAAATCCCGACTGATAAGGGGTGAAGAAGGAGGTAGATTCGAGGAAATGTGTGAGTTGGGAGAGGGCTAGGTGTTCCTGTAGCTTGGCCAGAACTGGTAGAAGGGAGATAGGGCAGTAGTTTCCGGGCACAGATGGATCACCACCCTTTGGGAGCGGGATGACTACTGTCTCCTTCCAAGCTGCTGGAATTTGTGCTGTGGTGAAAGAGAGGTTCAGGAGGTCAGCTGGGGGGGGAGGGGCGGCAATGGCAGGGGCTGATAAGAATAGGAGTTTGGCGTCCAGTCCTAAAGGGCACTTGCCTTTGTTGGGGTCGAGGGAACGTAGGGCGACTAGAACTTCTGCTGTGGAGACTGGACAGCAAAGAGGACGTGGTGGCATGGTGGGTATGCTGGGGTATCGTGAAAGGGCTGGGTGTGGGTGTGGTGAATTGTTGGCTTGTTAGGAGAGATGTAGCACAGTTGGTAAAAAAGGTGTTGAAAGTTGAGGCAGCTTCACTGGGGACTGATACATTGTTGCCCTGTATGTTTAGGGCAGGGTGGGCGGGCTGGACAGGGGGAGTGAACAGGGTTTTAATGGATTTCCAGAATTTGGAAGGGTGGCTAAGGTTAGAGGAGAGAGCCACCTGGAAGTGGTTCTTTTTCGCCTGTCTTATGGTTTTTGTGCAGTAATTTCAGAGGGTTCGTTAATGCTGCAGGGATTCATGTGAGCCTGTTTGCCTGTGTTTTTTCCAGGCCTGGTCCCTAGCACATCTGCAGATGATGTCGGCAGATACCCAGGGGAGATGGGTTTCCCTGACCCTTTTGTTTCTTAGTGGGGCGTGGTAGTCCCATACAGCAAGAACTTTGTTTTTGAACATGTCGAAAGCATGGTCGATAGAGGGTGCCAACTGAATGAATGACCAGTCGACGAGGGCGAGGTCCTTTAGTAAGGAGTGGAGGCAGAGGGATTTGTATGCTCACGTAAGGATTATCCTTGGGGGGGTGGTGGTTTGTAGGTCTGTGCACCTTTCTGATCATATAAACCATATGGTGGTCACTCGGAGAATCTGGTAGGAGGCCAGTTTTAATTATCCTGTGAGGGTGTGTTGTGAGAGCCCAGTCCAGGAGGGAGTGGTTTTGTGTCTTTGGGTTTATGCGGGTGGGTTGCTCTATTTGTTAGGAGAGGTTTAGGGATAGAATTTTGCTACGTAGTTTGGAGCAGTCTTTTGCTAGCCAGTTGTAGTTTAAGTCTCCGAGGATGTAGAGCTTGCCGGCTACAGCCGTAGCTTTAAGAGTAGCTAGGTGGTGTATGATAATAGGCGCAGGGGTAGCAGGGCCACAGTATATCCCTGCTACGTATACAGGGGAGGTGTGCGGCAGAACTAGTTTAATCACCTTTAGTTTCTATTTGGGGAGCATGTCCAGGGGGCTGGACAGGGGTGAAGTGGAAACCGTTTAATATGTACATGGCTATACCGCCGCCTTTGTTATTGCCGTGTCAGTCCTGCCTGGTTACTGTGTAGCCAGGGATGGCTATTTCTGAGTCATCATGGTGAGGTTTCAGCCATGTTTCGGATATAATATAAATGTCAGGTTGGAGGGTTTGGGCAGTGATTTGCAGTTCCAGAACTTTATTCAGTAGGCTGCAGATGTTAAGGTGAATTATGCTAAGTCCCTTTGGTAGGGTTTAGGGGGTGGGGCTGGACGGTGGGCCAGGGTTGGTTTCAACATCACCCACCAAGAGAAGCAGCAGGGTGAAGTAACGTATGGCGGTGTGCCATTTGTTTCTGGACTTAAGCTTGGGACGGGAGATTTGTAAGGTGTGGAGAGAGACCGATGCCACTAGGTTGCGTAGGGCAGATAGGCGAAGGGAGAAAGAGGGGGGGATGACAGAGGAGCTTCAAACATGAAGTCTTGCTATATTATGACATATGCAGTGAGTCCCAACCTTCGAACTGCTCCGGAGGTGAAAGAGTTAACTTTCCATGCCAGGCATGGAACGCTGAGCTCTAGCTCGGTTGAAAACTCTGTCTGTTGTTGTTCAAACTCAGACTGTCAGATTCTTTACTCAGCCTCACTGAACAGTCGCTCCAGAGATTTCTTCTTCTGCTCAGTTCATTTTGTCAGTTAAAGTATTATTTTCTTGTTTTTTTGACCGAATTTAAACCGCAACCGGTCAGTTCAAGCTCTGTCTGTGGTATTTGTGACTACTAGATAGGTTTTACATTTATTTCTTCTGTGTGGAACTTGTAGACGGTTTATCGGTTCGGTTTGAACCGATCAGGTTGTTTAAAATATATTAATCTGTCTTTAGAGTGTGGTTACTGGTTCTTATCGGTTCTAAAAAAGCAGTTTTATTACGTTTTTTCCACGACCCGTGACACGGTTGGGAACCGATAAGAGGGTCTTACCTGTTGATTGCCATAAGCGGAGTAAGTTTAGTTAGGCTGGCACTATGTCTGAGAAACCCAAAAGAAAAACCGGGCCCACTGGGTTTCAACACTGCAGTGTCTGTGGGGAAGTCTTTGCTAAGGCTGACCCCCACACCACCTGTGTTTATTGTCTGGGGTTTGACCACCTCAGTGCAGACTGCCAGATTTGCGAACATTTTCCTGCAGCTACCCTGGAAAAGAGAGTTGGTAGGCTCAGGGAAAGAGAGGCCAAAGAGTCCGCTGAACCGGATGGCCAGCCCGGTTCGGTTCCAACTGAACAGGAGGGAGTGCCCTCTGACCAGGGCGAGACTTCCTTGAGCAAAAGGAGAGCCGACACTGAGGAGTCGGTTCCAGCAAAAAGGACTAGGAAATCAGCTGGTGTGGAGCCAAAACTTTCCTCTCCAACCGCTGAAGAAATAGCCAAAGCGATTAAAATTGTCCAGTCGCTTTCCTGGTTCTGACGAACCGGCACCATAAGATGGCGTATGGTTGGCTGGTTCCACCAGTTCAAAATGCGATTTAGAGGAATTTTATGAACTGGAGGAGGGGAAGAGGAGTATGAGGAGAGTGAATGTGGATTTGAAAGTCTGGATGTGCCCATTGAACCGGACATCTCCCCAGACAGACCTTCAGGAGTGTCTCCTCCTAGGCTTTCTGAGTCCCTTCTCATTTTATGTTTTATAAAAAGTGGTTGAAACCCTCCAGCTCCCTATGGAGGAAGCTGTGGATGATCAAGAGGAGCCTGACTATGTGGAAATGATGGATATCCCAGAGTCCAGGAGACTGTCTATTCCCCTGCATAAATCTTTTGGGAAACAGACATTTAAAATTCTAAAAACTCCTCACACTATACCTCCTGTGGATAAGAGAATGGACAAGAGGTACACATTGTCAGGCTCTGATACGGAGTTCCTTACACAACAATGCAGCCATGTTGGGGTAGTGCAGGCTGCAGTCTGTGACAAGGCAAATATTCCCTTGGCTTCACACACTCCTGACAAGGACTCCAGGAGGATTGATGCCATGGCAAAGAAACAGTACATGGCAGCATCCTTGGGACTGTCAGGCAAATTATATGGCTTATGTTGCTAGATACCAGAAATCCAGATGGGATACTGTTATGGCTCTAGCAAAATAGGTCCCTTGCCAGCTTGCCAAGGAGCTGGAGCAGGTGGCTGCTGATGGTATTGAGGCATCTAAGGTGCAATTCCATGCTGTAGTGGGCTCTAGTGATGTGTCATCAAGAGTCATGGCTACATCTGTGGCACTTCGCAGAATGGCTTGGCTCAGATGTACTAGCCTGTCACAGGATACCCAGACTAAGGCCATGGATTTTCCTGTTGTGGGTAATTCTCTGTTTGGGGAGCAGACAGAGAATTACATGAAGAAAATGGATGAGTATAGGACCACCTATAGGAGTGCACAGGCCAAGGAAAGGCAGGCCACTCCTCAAAGGCAGCCTTCCAGGGGCAGTTTCATAGCCTTTTACCAAGCCAGGCCTCCTCTTCTGCTTATGCCCAGAGGGGTTCTTTAGAGGGAGAGGCAGATGGGGTACAAGCAGGCCTGCTTCCACCCTCAGCCTAAAGCCCCTGCCAAGCAGGCACCCTGATGGGGTGGCCAGGGCCGATTCTCAACTACCTGTAGGGGGCAGGCTGGCTTACTTTGTCCAGGACTGGAAGTCTCTGACATCAGACAAGTGGGTCCTGGAAGTAGTAAGCCAGGGACTGGTTCTCAGCGTCAAAAATTTCCAAAGATGAAAACCAGATCCTTTCACCCAAATCCCAGAGGCACTTGCCCTAGAGGCAGAAGTTTCTACCCTCCTGGCTCTCAGAGCCGTGGAAGGTTCCACCCTACACCAGGGCAAAGTTGTACTCCAGGTACTTCCTTACCCCAAAAAAGACAGGAGAATGGCGGCCCATCCTGGATCTCAGATACTTAAACAAGCACCTTTTAAAACCAAAATTAAAAATGGTGACTCTGGGAATTATTCTACCCTCTCTAAGGCCAGGGGACTGGCTAGCGTCCCTGGACCTCAAGGATGCCTACTTCCATATTCTCATCAGAAGCTCCCATCGAAAGTACCTCAGGTTCAAGCTGCCCTCAGGCCATTACCAGTTCAGAGCAATGCCCTTTGGCCTCACCTCTGCTCCAAGGGTATTCACAAAATGCCTGGCAGTAGCAGTTGCCTACCTAAGAAGGCAAAAATTGCCATCTTCCCTTACCTAGGCGACTGGCTCATAGTAGGCCAGTCTCAGACCAAGTCAAGTTACATCTTCAGATAACTCGCAGCAACTGCTTACCTCTCTAGGTTTCCTTCTGAATCTTCCAAAGTCAGTTCTAGAGCCTTCCAGCTCTTCACCTTCATAGGCGCAGAACTGAACACAGAGGAAGCCAGAGCCTTCCTTCCTTTGGACAGGGCAAGGACCCTGGTCTCTCTGGCCTCCTCATTCACTCTGCAGGTCTGTCGACCAGCAAGGCATTTTCTACAGCTCCTGGGGCACATGGCTGCTTCTACAGCAGTAGTGCAAGGAGCAAGATTTCAGATGAGGGACATCCAGTTCCATTTGAGAGCCTTTTGGTCTCAAAGAAAGGACCCTCTAACCAAGTTGATCCCAGTAACTCGAACCCTGATCCAAGCCCTACAGTGGTGGCAGGATCAGAGCAATCTGAGACAAGGGGTTCCCTTTGTCACTCAGTCTCTCTCTTTAATCCTTACTACAGATGCATCTCTCTTGGGGTGGGAAGCTCACATGGGCGACCTCACTACCCAGGGACTGTGGTCCCCTCAGGAATCTCTGCTCCACATTAACCTGTTGGAGCTACCACTACAATGTGGTACATCAGCAAGCAAGGAGGCACTCTGTCTACGGCCTTGTGCACCGAAACAATGAAGTTGTGGTCTCTGGCTTACTCCCTGAACACCTCCCTTGCGGCAGTTCACCTCCCAGGCAAGGACAATATCCTGGCAGATGCTCTCAGCAGGATTTCCCAGGGCCATCACGAATGGTCACTGGATCCCCTGGTCCTGGAGGTAATATTTGCCAGATGGGGCACCCCGCAGATAGATCTTTTTGCAGCCCCAGACAATCACCAAATTCCCCTTTTTTGCTGCAGGCCCCCAGTGTTGGGCTCAGACACTCTGGATGCCTTAGTTCTCAATTGGGAAGGGAATTTTCTCTATGCTTTTCCCCCCCTTCCCTCTTCTGTTCAAAGTGTTAGTCAAAATCAGATCTCAATCCTGCAAAGTGATTCTGATTGCTCCAGATTGGGCCAGACAACCCTGGTATCCACTCCTACTGTCCTTAGCAGTCCATCTTCCCCTGTGTCTTCCCAGGAATCACAATCTGTTAACCTGTGCTCAGGGAAGGGTTTGGTACCCGAACCTCAAATCTCTCAATCTCAAGGCCTGGCTCTTGAAGAGTTGGATTTGCTGATCTACACCTCTCCCAAGGTGTAATGGATATATTGAAGCTTCTAGGAAGCCTTCCACCAGGAACTACCCACAATTCCAAATGGAAAAGGTTTTCCATATGGTGCTCTGGGAAGCATATTCCCCCAGAATCTGCTGATTTACCCACAGTCCTGGATTATATGGTCCATTTAAACACTTTGGGGCTGAGACCAGCTACCCTAAAGGCGCATTTGGCAGCTGTCTGCTTTTATTTCAGCAGGTAAACCCTCTTCTCTTTCAGCTCATCCTGTATTCTCTAAGTTTTTTAAGGGATTGCTTCACACCAACCCTCCATTCAGGGCCACTGCCCCTGCCTGGGATCTTAATGTTTGCATTGCTCAGCTTATGCAACCTCCCTTTGAGCCCTTGTCTTCAGCAGAGCTTAAGTATTTGACTTGGAAGACTGTGTTTCTGGTAGCCATCACTTCTGCCAGACGCATAAGTGAATTACAGGCTTTGTCAGTGGAGCCTGATTTTATCTCCTTTCATAGAGATAAGGTGGTCCTCAGGACTAACAGGAAGTTCTTGCCTAAGGTGGTTTCAGATTTCCACCTTAATCAATCTATATCTCTTCCAGTGTACTTCATTGACCATTCCTCCTCTGGGAGAGGAGGCTGCACAACAGATGTGAAGAGGCCCTTAGTTACTACATTGAGCTTACCAAGGGTCACAGGTTTGACTCCCTCAACTGTTCCTCACTTATGGTGAGGTTGGTAAAGGAAACCTGCCACTAAAAGATCCATTGCCAGGTGGATTGTCTCTTGTATCCAATTCTGTTATGAAAAGCTGGGTAAGGTTCCTCCCTCAGGCCTGAGGGCTCACTCTACCAGAGGTACAGCTGCTTTTCTGGCTGCTGCCAGTGACATCCCCATCCTAGAAATTTGTCAAGCAGCTACCTGGAAAACAGTTCACGCTTTTACCAAGCATTACTCCCTGGACATCCAGGCTAGGAGTGATGCTCGGTTTGGCACAGCAGTGCTTCAGAGCCTATTTCCTAAGTAGGTTCTGTTCCTCCTCCATGGAGGTACTGCTGTGTAGTCTGCATATGTCATAATATAGCAAGACTTCATGTTGTTTGAAGAAAAAATTACTCACCTTAGTAATGTTGTTTCTTCTAATGGAGTCTTGCTATATTATGACCCTCCCTGCCCCTCTCAGAACCTCTGTTTTTGGGATGTGGGTGGGCAGTGCAGTGTTGGCACTTAGTAGATGCCCACCTTGTTATTTTCACCCCTCCTTTTTTTGGGGTGACTGGGTGTGTGTTTTATTTTTGGGTCTCCTGACTTGAGTCTTTGTTTTGGGACCAAAAAATGTGTTCTTATATCTAGTAGCCAGTTGGCTAGTGTAGGTTTACAGTTTCCACGGAGGACCTTAGTGAGTTTAGCTCGTGAAGATCTGACAGTTTGAGTTTGAAGAACAGACAGAGTTTTCAATCGAGCTCAGCGTTCCATGCCTGGTGTGGAAAGTTAACTCTTTCACCTCCGGAGCAGTTCGAAGGTTGGGACTCACTGCATATGTCATAATATAGCAAGACTCCATTAGAAGAAACAACATTACTAAGGTGAGTAATTTTTTCTTATAGGCTATATTTGGGTGGGTGTGTGAAACTGGCGCGCAGTGGGGGTAGATGGGAGGCGGGGGAGAGGTGAGACCGAGCAAAAGTGGAGGAGGCCAGGGTCATTTAGGGGTTTGTTTGATGGGGGTAGAGATGCAAGAGGAATAACAATGGTTATCATTGCAATTTGGTATAGGATCATGTTTGTAGATTGAAGTTTGCAGTAGCAAGCTAGAAATTTGATGTAGCGGCCTCTGCTGGAGAGATCTAATAACCTGCAGGTCTGAAAGTGGGCTGATAGGTTTTGGCGTGTCATCTGACCTCTCAGCTACCTATAAATCTGAGTGCCGACCAAGGGTGGTGGTGGTGGGGAGCCAGCGTGCAGCACCACCGGGGCCAGAATCTCAGCAGCACAGTAGCGCGATGTGCTGTTTAAGATCAGCTGCAAGTTCAAAATTGGTTTGACGCCAAAAGTTAAACAAAGGAGTCCGGTCCTTAGCCAGGCGGCTCACCCGCTTCCTCGTACCTGTTTCAGCTTCGGGGAGAGTTCCAGTGTGTTCTGGGGGCTGCTCACCAAATGGCCCTCACGACTTTGGGTACAGGGAGGCAGCAGTCCCCTACCTCGCAGACCTCTGTGGAAGAGAGAGGAGAGGATTAAACTATAGCCCAGCAGGACGGGCAGAGTTGTAGCCAGGTCAGTCACAACAGATTGTATTACAGCTTAACTTTTTAGAAATTATCCCTGCTAGTTAGATATACTTCTGCTGCTTCTTTTTTTGCAATTGAAATTACCCCTGATTACTTATTCTGATCTTCTGTTTAATTCAGACTAGCTAGGTCAGTCGCAACAGTGCTATACCTAACAGCTGAAATTGTGATGTGCCTACTAGATTAAAAGTGGCCTTTTTTGTTTAAAGCTGTACCCCAACTGCTTTACAGTCCTGAGCTCCTGTTTCACAGATTACAGTGCAATACCTGCTAGAGAAACAAAACCTAGCCCCTAAGATTACATGGGACAAATTAAATGCTTTCAGACCAGATAGTGCACTATACATAGCCTCTTAAAGTAAATGAATTACACTTCTAAAACATATGCAGGGGAACAGCTTTTTTTAGCTTGAAAAAACAGTCTGTAGATGTACGCCGAGTAAAAGGCCTTTAAGAATCTCAGCAGCACAGTAGCGTGATGTGCTGTTTAAGCTCAGCCGCAAGTTCAAAATTGGTTTGGCGCAAAAGTTAAACACAGGGTCGGTCCTTCACGGCTCACCGCTTCCTTGTACCTGTTTCAAGCCGGGGGTTCCATTGTGTCCTGGGGAGGGCTGCTTTGCGAATGGCCCTCGCGACCTCATTAGGGCAATAGGGGGAGGCAGCAGTCCCCACCCTCGTGACCCTCTGTTTCAGTTTGGGGGGTTTCCAGTGTGTCCTGGGAGGGCTTGCACCGAATGGCCCTCGTGACCTCGTGGGGACAGCAGGGGAGGTAACAGTCCCTACCTCGCGACCCTCTGTTTCAGCTTTTTTTGGGGGGGTCCTAGGTCCGGGGACGTCTCACTGAATGTTCACCCGTCAGCATAAATAAAAGGCCCACCATACTAACATTTCAGGTTTACACCCAACAAGGCTGCAGGCCCTGGCATACTTGGGACCCCCTTGCAAATGAGATTACTAATTCACGATGGAACTGACTACATCACTCTGTTACATTCCATGTCTTTACCCTAAAACAGGTACAATATTGACTACAACAATACTACTGACTCTTACGAGCCACTAGATTCCATTACGAAATATACACATTTTTTCATTTCACATCATCATCATCATTGTTTGCTACTTATGTGGCCTATTCCAAAAATGGTTACATTTCTCTAATGAATTGACAGACATGGCAAAAAAAAAAACACTACTAACTTGCTACATTGTAACACTACAAAATAACATTGTATTATTTGGTTTACTGTTCAAAACTCAGCACCCAATAGGCTTTGACACATACTGCCTTTTCCAGTGCACACCACTGAGACCTACCAATTACTCCATTATATGGCTGAGTTCCTTCTGATTCATTACAGTATCTGATATGCCATACCCTGATCGGGTTTACAACTGCTTAAACTCATCTGACGATGCCCAGTAATAGCCAGTCTGGCTTGTCTTTCAGCCATAACCCTATAACAAATACTATAATGGAGTACTTACAGATGGAATACAAAATTCTCTTTATATGCTGATAAACTGGTCTCAGCACCTACCGGTCCTAAGACCACACTATATGTACGGCAGAATGCCATATTTGGCCACCCCACTGCCATATAACTGCTTGGGAGTCTCCCAGAAGTAATGACTTACTGCAAGAGACCATTCCGTGGAAGATAGATCAGCTATGCAAAGACATTTGCCGTAACAGTAGATCTTCTAGGAATGTCTCTTGCAGTAAGTAGCATCCCTCCCTCTGACCCCCTGCCATTCTGCAACAGGGAAAACGATGTAGAGTCAGGAGGCCTTAGTACCTCGGTTCCCCTCGGACCCTCGCCTTTGCGAGCTGAAAACGGTAGGGAACGGAGACTACCAGGGAACACCCACTTTTATAGGCACAGTCCAGGAAGCGAGGTTGTGTGGGTGGTCCCTGATGTGGCTACTGCTAGAGGAGAACTGCTGTGTTAGAGCGCCACCTGTCGGGAACTAACATACAAATTGCCAGCAGATTAGGTCTTATGGTCTATCGAGTCTGCTCGGACCTCAGATCCCTAGTTACATAGACTTTGATGGCAGATAAGGACCACTTGGCCCACCCAGTCTGCCCATTTCCCTACCTATTGGATAAGCTGCAAATTCTAGTTAACCAACAGCCTACTTCCTACAACCCCCCACTATAATTGCCTTATGTCTGTCCTCTGTCCCATGCATGTTTGAATTCCCCCACTGTTTTAGACCCCACAACCTGTCCAGGAAGGCGGTTCCATGCGTTCATCACACTCTCTGTGTAAAAGAATTTCCTCACATTACCTCTGACCTGTCCCCCCTCTAACTTTAAATTGTGCCCCCTTATTCTTGCACATCACTTTTTCTGAAGATGCTACCCTCTTGGACGTTGTTGATTCCCTTGAGGTACTTGAAAGTTTCTGTCATGTCCCACCTGTCCCTCCTTTCCTTGAGGGTATACATATTAAGCTCTTTTAGTCTCTCTTCGTATGGCTTCTGGTGCAGATGCTGCACCATTTTAGTTGCCCTCCTCTGGACTGCCTCCATCCTGTCTGTCCTTGCAGAGATGGGGTCTCCAGAACTGCATGCAGTACTCCAGATGGGGTCTGACCAACTTCCTGTTTTCTACTGGTGATGCCTCTCCCCATGCATCCCAGTTCCACCAGTCCTCACTCCAGGCAAAATTTATACCTGGCATGTTGTACAAGTTTATATTGCCAATGTAACATTTGTCTTATATCCAAAATTGTAAAATGTACTACGCACAACTGGAAGCACTGTTCACAAATATCTGCATGTACTTTGCACTTTGTGTAATGCTACTCCAACAGCGTAACTTAAATGACTCCCCCACTCCAACTGCAGCGCTTTGGGCATGTTGGCCCCCACTTCTGAACCAGGACACCTGCAGGCGTGGCTGCACCCCTGGAGTACATCCCAGGCTCCTGCTCTGACTGCAGAGTCAGCTTGTCTTCTGCCCGCCTCCCTGAACCTCAAGACAATCCAGACGGCCTGCCCAACTGCAGAGCTTCAGGCTTGTTCAGCCCTCCCTCCCTGAACTAGGACATCCGTGGAACCAGCTGCATACCTCGGAGCACACTCTCAGACTCTCCACTCCAACTACAGATCTTTAGGCTTATTCAGCCTGCCTTCCCTGAACTAGGACACCTGCGGACCTGGCTGCACCCCTCGGAGCACACCCCAGGTAGCCTCCTTCTCCAGCTGCACAGCAGTTTGCTTTACTGGCGTTTTGGTGCCATTTTAGCAGCTTCTCCTCCATTGCTTTCATGCAGCAGAGCCTCATACTTTGTTGTGGAGCACCTTCACTGTCGGCATACAGGACTGATTGACTCTTTACTCACACTGTGTTGCCTTGGGTGTACTGATTTAATAGCTATTTCTTGTGTACTTTTAGGGACTTATGTATTTATTTTATTGTACTGCCTGTAGCTGCTGTGTCTGGCTTTGCCGTCTGCTGTTGCATTCCCGTTTATCTCCTCACTCTGTAACCTCTTCTCCTCCCTCCCACTGTAACCCCCCACCCCCTCTCTGCTCTCCTATATGTACTCACTGGCTTTCTTTGCTCCTCCTCAGACTCCCCACTCCAACTGCAGAGCTTTGGGCTTGGTCAGTCCACCTACCTGAACCAGGACACCCACGGACCTGGCTGCACCCCTCGGAGCACACCTCAGAAAGCCTCCTTCTTCAGCTGCACAGAAGTTTGCTTTACCGGCATTTTGGTGCCAATTTAGCAGCTTCTCCTCCATTGCCTTTGTGCAGCAGGGCCACACATGCTGTTGTGGAGCACCGTTGCGCTTTAGGCGGCACTGCAAGGTTCTACCCACCCAGGGGTGGCGCTACTTTTAAAGTCCTGGCCAGAACCAGTTAGCCCACTTTTGCGCCACTGCCAAAAAGTACTTTTGGTTCCTGCCGCTCTCCCTTCCTTGAGTGCTTAGTGTTACATCCATCACCCCATGTGATTTAATGACCTGAGTCACACAGCGCTAGGTGCTACTGTGCATGACCGAACTCAGAGCTGCAAATTTATTAACAATTTTAAGTACCTTACACTGCTCCGTTTTCACCGGGAATTGCTTCTAGAGGTTCAGTTAACAGACCTCTACATGGCGCAGTGTTTCTTTTTATCCAGTGTAAATGTGCCTCGCGCGTCATTTTTACGAGCATTCCGGCACAGGACCGGATGCCAGGGTCACATTCAGTCTTCTGGTGCGGCGGCACTTTAGGCATGGCGCATCCAGGTGCAACCTACAACAGTAAACAACTCACGAAAGGTTAGCTGCATTTATTTTAAACTATATAGGTTGTTTTAATCGGGCGTTTTTGCAGCCCTGGTGACTGCCCCCACTGTTTTGGACTGTTTTCCTTTAAAAGCATTAGACCTGCATTCCCACAGTCAAAGGAACACTTTTTATTACCTTGGGAATGTGCATAAAGATGGCAGAGCTCCAACTGACAGTGTGTCAACAGATACTATGTAGTAACACGTTTCATCACAACGTAATGGTTAGTCAAGGCCATGTATCTCTTGGCGTGCAAAAGCTTCTTACCATAATCACTTTGGGAGTGAGTTATTAGAGGAATTATTTCACGCTCTGTCATCTGTAAAACAGCTGTGACCTTTGAGAACCTCAACTGACATGGGAGTTGACGGGAAAGAAGGTAGAATGGCACATGTGCATTGAAGTAGACTTGGTTAGTTAAGGGGTTAACAGAGGTCTCCATTTCTTGATTCACAAGATAACTGTTAAGGTGCTAATACTGATGCATATTCTTTTTCTCCTTTTGTCTGTGTATTGGTTGTATCTAGTATATGCAAACGTTACACAGCGATTGAGCGCACAACTTTGTCACATGTAGAGCACAACCACAAAACTGTCGCATTGCTCTGTGTTCTTCTATAAAGTGACTGAAATTCAGAGATTTTTTTTCAGTAACATTTTATTGAAAAATTAATCATAACAAACATAAACCAGATTACAGAAAACATCTTTTACACAACAAAAGGAAATGGTTAAAAGAATTAAAAAAATTTCAATGTTATACATCAAAAAAATTCTACATTGCAATAAGAGCTTATTAACACTTTGCTGATAATGTGACATCAGTTATCACTTGTATATTTTAGGTATCCAAATACTGCTAGTAAAATTTTACTAAAATACACATGCTGTGTAAGCAAATTAAATATTTTTCAAGTGAAATTTCATTATTAGCCAATTCCATTAACATCAAGACTTGTATTTTAGCCGGCCCTGTGGTGCTGAGGTGCTGGACTCCTTACCTCGCGCTGTGCCGGCGACCTGGCTTCAGGAACGGATTCTGGCGCTGGGGGTCAGCAGGGGGAGGAGAGGATTGACCATCCGGAGGACTGCTCTCCTCTCCTGATGGGTGGTTGGTGTGCCTCGCTGCTGTAGCGGCTCCCGCCGGCGGAGGCTGGCAGACTGCAGCAAGACGCGGAGCATGTACTGGGGATATGGGAGCAGTGGCGGATATCCTGCAAGCGAGTGCAGGAACGTACCCGCGTTGCGCTGGATGTCATTGCACGTCCGCCCTCCCAGGGCCAACACACAAAAAGAAAATCCCTGGAGGACTGAGGAGGCTACAAGGGCCTCGGGGATTAGGCCACATAATCTCAACCCCAGACTGCCACACCAGTGATCCCCAGGCACCACCAGCAGAAATGGACCCTCTAATTTCAGATAGATGCTGCCAGGGTAGGAGAAGTGGGCCCTCCCTTGGGGGGGGGGGACTTGGAAGCCTCTGTGGGAGGGGATCACTGGAAGGGGGTCTCCAGGAGTAGTAGGGCTGCGTCAAGTAGGCTCCTCTGAGAGATATCTCAGACCGAAGGAGCATAAACAGTTTGGGGGGGGGGATCAAGACTTGCATTTTTGGTAACTTCTTTGACATGCCAAACATTACCCAAGAACAAAAATACACCTTAGCTTAACTCTTGGTGGTTGCCAAAAAAAAAAAATATCCTTAAATTGTGATTAGAACAACTGAAATTTAAAGATGCTTGAGACATCAGTGCCAATAATGAAACCTGACTACAGTCACAATTTGTTCTGTAAAGGAATAGTAGTGTACTTAGGTCAAGCAAAATTCAGCTACCAGAAACTGGATTTTCATTATCTGTTTTTTTTTTTTTTTTTTTGGGGGTGTTGGGAGGGTCGGATCCCTCTCCCTGTCTAACACATTGGGGTCGCTTACACTATGCCTTGTTCTCTGTTTGGGAGTGTGGGCATGTGACTGCCTTCACTGCTAACATGAATACTGCTCAATGATCAGCCCATATGAGGAGTGTGGAGGCTGTGTGGCCTTTACACCCCCTTCCTAAGTGCCAGGTCTCTGTGACATGCCCAGTCACCTGCCAGTCCTAGGGCCTTCTCAAACATAGTAGGACTTTCAGTTCAGTTGGACCCCCGAGAGGTGCAGGACTGAAGAAATCTGGGCCTCCAGATTAAAACCCTGGAACTCCTGCAGAACTCAACTGGTGTCTGGAGATGTGTCCTACTGTATATAGCATGTGCAGGCCACAAGCATTAAGTTGTGCATCACCTGACAGCCTGCATTTTGGTTTATATTGGTGTCAGTTTTGCTGTTGTGGCTGTCAGTGTGCCAGACAGACCAACATGGGCTTGTTCTGTGGCTGTGATCAATGGATGGGCTAAAAGGAATAGTTACTTAGTGTTCCTGAACCAGTGCAGTGCATTTTGTCTTTAGACACTGACATTATTTTGGACACTAGGTGAAGGCCTTTGTAGTCTTAAATTGTGTTCTGGAAAAAAAAAAAACTTGTGCAAACATGTTAAGGCAGCAAGCAGGAGAGACTAGATTTGCTGTGTAACTGAAAAAAACTGAATAGCACTTCAGAGTGCTACACCACAAATCAGTTCTGGAAATGCATAGCAGTTAATAAATGGCAAATGATGCCTCCAGGAGAACTTCAAAACAATATATTTAGACACAATTCAGCTATTCAGGGTGGTGGAGCCGTGGACTGTGCTGCCCGAGAGGTTAGTGGAGGAGGGCACAGTGAAGGGCTTCAAGAAGGATGGGACAGGTACAAAGGAAACTAAATCCAAAGAAAACCCTCTTGGGGGCTTTGGGGGTGGGTGGGTGGGAAGGCGAGCAACCACTAGGTGGCTGGCTACTGAGCAGACACGACAGACCATTAGGCCCATCCTGCTGGCTTTTTAGTATGTTAGTAATAGTTCACGTTAGTTCTGTATTTCTCCTCATCGTTATTCATCACTGCAGCTATTTGCATGAAAACAGTATATTTGTTATTTCAGAATTAATCTTCTCTAGTTGCTTTTTCCTGAATTTAGGTCACAGTGTTCTACTTGTGACATCACACTTATCCCTGTGGAAACTGATTTTTATGTCACAGCAGAGAATTACGACTCCAAATAAGGAATAAGACAAGGGAGAGGTGAAACTATAAGGGGTTGAGGTCCTATTTTCTTGCACATTCCTTAGTAATACATGATGACAGATGAGAAACAAGTGGACTTACAGCTGAATATTACATTTTTAAAAAGTTTCCAAGGCTTCAGGAGCTTTTAAGGAACTAATAGCAACGTTGAAAACTTTTACAATAAATACATTTTGTTTTATTCATGTTCACTCTTCTCTGCCATGGACTTGCTCAAAAAATGGTTAGCAGTTAACTGCTTTTCATTTTTGCAAATGATTGGCAGCATAATCCCAATTTTGCCACACTACCAACGTTAACACCCTGGAAGGGCAAAAAAAATGAGGTATTGTAACAGAGCATGAAATAAGATTGCAGACATGTTGGTGCACGTGCAGGCGTGTGTGTGTTTGGCAGCTGAGAACCACAGGGCTAGTAGGTAGAACATTTCTACTTCTGTGGTCCTGATTTTTTTAACTGGCATGGTCTAGACAAGTCTGCTGTAGGTGTTCCTTTGATCCACTTACTAGAACAACTTTGCATTGATTGTAGGGTGCAGAACATCCAGTGGATTTCCAGCTGAGATTTTTGAAAACTTGTTCCCTCCAGGAACATAAATATAACATGAAATGTTCTATACCAAACTTGATTTTAAATGGGCACCATAAACTGAATGAGTTAAAGCTTATCTGGGGAATTTTAAACAGCACTGAAGTGTTTCTGGGTATAATGTAATTCTGTGTAATAACACCCCAGAGAGTATGCTGCCGGGGTCTGTGGTACAGTTTTTTGAATGTTTTCTTTCTAAGTCTTCACAGTGCAGCTCAGTTTCCCCATAAGGCTGTTTTGGTGTGTCAGGCAGTCTTTGTGTTATGAGCCTCATCATGGTGCATGCCATTGATGTGTGGGGAGGGGCCCAGAAAACAGAAACTAGCACCCATTTTAGTCTGCCAGATGACGACTGCCTAGACCCCCCATACCACAGTCCCCCTAGTGCACTGCTCCTGCCCCCCCCCAGCACTGCATACCTCAGAGGACCCCCCAGGAATGCTACTCCCCTGCTTCCCCAGGATTAGCCAAACCTCAAGGACTCTGGGACAGCCTGAGGGAGCTGTGTGGCAGGAAGCGGGCAGCAAAAGGTGAAGGGCAGACAGATAGGGGTGTTGAGCATGCAGAAGTAGTGGGAGGCTTGGGGGGTTGCAGGAAAGGTTAAAAAAAAAACAGCAGTGGGCTGGAGCCAAATGACTCCAGAGTTTACTACTTGTGGTGCATTGTATGGTCATTTTCTTAAGGATACAAGAGCCTATTAATAAAAAGAAACTGTGCTAGTCTAATCTAACTTGTGCCAGAGGTCTTCAAAATGAACATAAGTTATTACCAACCCACTTAGCCCACTAATGTTTAGTAGAGTGGAAAAAAATATTTTATTGGGATAAGTGTATTGTATTGGGAAGAAAATTATATGAAATGTTACTGGAGAAGCCTTTGCTCTTGCCTTAGAAGGGAACTGTCAGCCCTTCTTGCATCCTATTCTACAGTTGAAAACCCACATTTTATGATTGCTTAACTTTCTGTAAAAAAATTACTGAAGTTGCTGGTTGTTTTATCTGCCTCCTTTCTTAGCAGAACTGAAATACATGCTAGGGTGTAATTAAACCCAACCTTGTTTCAAATCCTTGATCTACTCTTATTGCTTACTTACAGGGATGTGGATCAGGGGTGTTCAAATCAAAACTTTTAGGATGTGCCCAACCATGCTTGTAGGTGAATTTTCACTTGCCACTATTCATTACAATGAAATCGTCTCTCTTTTTGTACTTGACCTTCAAGGAAATTTACTTGCCCTGTATAGGGGGCCACAGGATTTGCACACATTTGGTGTGGATACAGTTCACTATCCATACTGTGGCAGTTCCAGTGGACGTACTGATTCGTCACAAATCTTGCAGCTGAGCTCCCACCACCACCTGGGCAGTATATCCGCTGGCTCTGCCCTGTGACATCAGATCCTCTCTCCCACTGGAAGAGACAGGTCTCCTCTTTCACAGATCTGCGGCATTGAAGGGTATCATTGTGCATTTGACAAATTCTTTGATTTTTGTCAGTTTGTAAACATGTTCCTCAACTGCATCTCTGCTTCATCGGTCTGACTGTGCATTCGTTGATGAAAGATGGACTCTGAGGAAGTGAAGCTGTCCTGTGACTTCATTTTTGTATCACCTGTTGACAGAAAATGTCTACATGTATCTGCATATGTCTTGCCTCTGCTGCTGAGTGTTTCTCTGTGGCATGTCGGGTGATACTTCCATTACCTTGGAAGATCATGCGGCCAGGCTTCTTAATGGCCAACCAGCCGAAAGGGATCCAAAACTGTGACCTAAAGGTTGCAAGAGGGCTTTGGTTACGGTAGGGCTGACTTGCTCAGTTTGTGGCCCCGGAAGAAGCAGCGGCAGGCATCTTGTTGGCCTTGGTGCTGCTTCTGGCTTGGGCCAGCATCAGAGGGATCCTATCTGATGGGTTCCAAGATATGTGCCGGGCCCTGCGGGCCTTCGGGTAGAACTTTGTGCAATATAGTAAAAAGCACAATTGTTACTGGCTCTGGTGGTGGAATCGGGAGAGATTACGTTGTCCTTATCCCATGACCGCATGACTCCCATCGAGCTGTCCTTGGTTGAGGGGCTGGTCAGCAGCTCTGTGGTACCTCATTAGGCTTGTTGACCTTGACACTGGTCCAGCAGGCTGTTGAGATTTTTCCCGATTCTCTCAACCAACTGTCGAAGGAGATCCCGGTTCTCCCTATCCTCTCCCAGGAGGATGTGGACTGGTCGCCCACGAGTGGCTCTAGTCAGGATTAGCCTCTCTTGGTTGTCGTGCCACTGAAGCCAGTGCTTGTCCAGGTAGCTCGGCATGTGGTGTATACTGGCCCGTCAGTGGCTTCTCCTAGACATCAGCCCTCGGGTGGACAGTAGAGGTCAAGATTGTGGTCGAGGCATCATTCGTGCTCTCGATCCTGCTTGACCAGGAGGTGCTGCTATCGACTTTCTTTGACCTCCTCATCCATGTACAAGGACAGGCACCACAAGAGGATGCAGCTGCACTACAAGGAACTCCTCTGGCAGCAGTGGACCATTGTGGGGCAGGGTAGGGCTCGGTCGCCTGGACCTGTAGTCAGCTGGCAGGTGCTAGTACTGCCCTTGCCATCCGCTCCCTGACAGATGGTTCTAGCATCGACCTCTCCACCTGTGCAGGAGGAGCTGCCTCAGCTGAAGCCTTTGGTGGGAGTTCTGACCAAGGACTCCGTGCTGCAGCTGGCTTGCAGGTCGTCTGTCGGTGGAAATCACCCAGTCGGAAAACTCCAGCATGGTCCATGGCTGCAAACTGTCACGGTTCATTTTTGAAGAGTCCTAGGATGACGTGGATGGGTTGTCCATGTTGTCAAGGATGCACACCTTCAAACGAGCTCGTCGAAGACCTGTTCACCGATCATACGCTGGTGTCTTTTGGGGGCTTTCATTTACCTGATGTCAGAGTTACATCGAAACATAGAAAGTAATGGCAGATGGAGACCTTTTGGTCCATCTAGTCTGCCCTGTAGTATTCCTGCCTAGAATTACACCAGTCCCCTATCATGTGTTTTGTATAAGGGCACCTTTGTGCCTATCCCTTGCAATTTTGAATGTGCTCACTGTCTTGGCCCCCACCACCCCTGGGGGCAGACTATTCCACATGCCCACGACCCTCTCTGTGAAGAACTTCCTGACAGTGGTGGTGAACTTGCCTCCTTTCTGCCTTAGGTCATGCCCCCAGTCCTGCTGTCTTCTTTGAGGTGAATGAGTTTGTATGCTTCTTACACCCTATTTACTCCTTTAATGTATTTGAAGATTTCTATCATGTCTCCCCTCTCCTTTCTCTGTTCCAATGAGTACATGTTTGAAGGAGAACTAAAGTCAAAATTTATAAAAAAAAAAAAAAAAAAAAAAAAAATTTGTGCAGAATGTTTTGATTTGCATGTGTACTCCTAGTCAGTCTTTACATGGGGGAGGGAGCTAGATGTCATTGTCCACCTAGGGTCAATGACCTGGCTGGGAAAGGGATTAGAGCAGTGCAGGAGGAGTTTGGGGAGTTGGGGAGGGGACTTAGACAAGTAGCACGCACGGTACCTTCTCTGAGGTGCTGCCTGTCTATGGCATGGGTGAGGCTAGGGTGCTCCACAACATGGGATTCAATCAGTGGTTGAAAAACTGGTGCAGAGCTCAGGGTTTTGGCTTCATTGGGGACTGGGGGTCCACCTGGAGGGATACAGGCCTATACTGCGCAATGGTCTGCATTTGTCCAGGAGGAAACTAGAATCCTAGGTGATAGGTTTAAATGCTTCATTGGCAACAAGCATTAAACTAGCAGGGGAGCACTGAAAAGAGAGGTTATACCACCACCACCCCAAAAAAAATGTAGTTAGTGAAGTACACATCAAGATAGTGAAGTTGATAGGGAGAAGGGAAGGGGTAAATGGAGAAAAAAACAAAGGCAGCAAGGATAGGAATGGTGCAAAAAGGGTAAAGCCAACAAAAAATAGAGGGTAATGAGTACTAATGCCCGTAGTCTAGGTAACAAGCTCCCGGAACTGGTGGCCTTGATGGAAGAGGGATGCCTGGATATCGTGGCAGTCACAGAAACCTGGTACACAGAGAACCATGACTAGGATGTCAACATACCAGGGTACACAATCTACAGGAGGGATAGGGAGGGTAGAAGAGAAGGAGTAACAGATTTCTATGTAAGGGAAGGGATCAAAGCAACGGAACTAAAGGGTAAACAGGGAGGAGAGGAGGCACTGTGGGTCACCCTGGAGACTGGAAATGGCACCACAGTCCGCACGGGGATTGTATATAGACTCCCGTCGCAGGGGGAGGAAATGGGCAAGGAAATGATAGAAGGCATCCTTAGGATGGCAGAGAAAGGGGGGAGATATTGCTGATGGGGGACCTGAATATGCCAGGTGTTAACTGGAGCACCTTTGCTGCAGCCACATCCAAGAGCAGGGCCATTCTTGATGCCCTACAGGGGGCATGCCTTAAACAGCTAGTGTTGGAACCCAGTCTGGAGGAAGCAGTCTTAAACCTGATACTCTCAAATGGGGATGGAGAGAGGATCTTGGATCTAGAAGTGGGTAGCCATCTGGGAACAAGTGACCACCAAACAATGTGGTTCAGGATAAACTCAGCTGTAGAGTCAGGCCATACAAAAGTCAAGGTATTGGAATTCAGGAGGATTGATTTTGTCAAAATGGGAGAGTGCCTCAGAAAAGCACTTGCAAACAGGCAAGAAGGAGGGGTGGAACAACAATGGGTCAACATCAAAACTGCCATCAGAGAGGCAGCAAGTCTTTGTGTGAAGCAAATAAACAAATCAAAACGAAAGAAAAAAGCACTGTGGTTTTCAAGAGGTGGCGGGGAAGATTAAGGAGAAAAGATAGCATTCAGGAAGTACTAGGAAATACAGAAGGAGCAGGACAGAGAACTGTGCCAGTTAAACATGAAGGAAGCAAAGAAGGCAGTCAGAATTGCAAAGGACCAAACTGAGGAAAAGATTGCTAATTTAGTTGAGAAGGGGGATAAAACCTGTTATAGGTACATTAGGGAGCAAAGAAAGACAAAGGGAGGGATACTGAGGCTGAATAAAGAGGAGGGTGGGCGGGCAGAGAGGGACAGTGAAAAAAGCAGGGATACTGAACAAATACTTCTGCTCAGTAGTCACAAAAGAAGAGGAAGGGGGGAGGTACATAATCCAGTCAGTAGAAGCCCTCTGGATAGGGGGTCAATATCAGTCCTTTCACAGAAGAAAGGGTTCTGAAAGAACTCCCAACATTGAAGGTGGACAAAGCAATAGGGCCTGACGGGATTCACCCCAGAATTCTAAAAGAACTAAGGGGAGAACTGGTAACATCACTGACTACCATTTTTAACGAACCGTGGGAGGCTGGTATGGTACTGGAGGAGGGCAGATGTGATTCCCCTTCACAAACGTGGGGTCAAGACACAGGCAGGAAACTTCAAATCTGTCAGTTTGACCTCAGGGGTAGGGGAAATGATGGAATCACTTCTGAAGGAAAGAATTGTTGAGTACCTAGAGGCTAGTAGGGCACAGGACCCAAGGCAGCATGGATTCGCAGCAGGAAGGTAATGTCAGATGAATCTAATCGAATTCTTTGACTGGGTGACCAAAGTAGTAGACCAGGGAGGGGCTGTAGACATGGCCTGCCTAGACTTTAGCAAGTCATTTGACACAGTCCCACACAAAAGATTAATAAACAAATTAGCCAGCCTGGGAGTGGGTCCCAGGGTGGTAGCCTGGGTAAAATATTGGCTGGACAACAGGACGCAGAAGATAATAGTAAACGGAGTCCACAGTGAAGAAAGTGGGGTTACTAGTGGGGTACCACAGGTTTCAATACTAGGTCCAGTTCTTTTAATGTGTTTATAATTGACATTGCAGAGGGACTGGAAGGAAAAGTATGTCTCTCTGCAGACGGCACAAAGATCTGCAACAAGGTGGATACACAAGTTGGGGTGGAAAGGATGAGAAGGGACTTGGCAAGGTTGGAGGAATGGTCAAATGTTTGGCAACTTAGATTCAATGCAAAGAAGTGCAAAGTAATGCACCTGGGAAACAAAAACCCGGAGGAAGAATTCACAACGGGGGGTGAGACTGACAACAAAAAAAATGGAAAGGGACCTGGGGTAGTTATATCAGATGACCTAAAGGTGGGCAAGCAATGTGAGAAGGCAGTAGGGAGGGCTGGGGGATACTGGGATGCATAGGGAGAGGAATCACCAGTAGAAAATAGGAAGTTATCCCTCTGTATAGACAGTTGGTGAGACCCCATCTGGAGTACTGCGTGCGGTTCTGGAGACCCCATCTCCACAAAGACATAGACAGGGTGGAGGTGGTCCAGAGGAGGGCAACCAAAATGGTGCAGGGTCTGCACCAGAAGACATATGAAGAGAGACTAAAGGAGCTTAATATGTATACCCTAGAGGAGAGGGGGGACTTGATAGAAACTTTTAAGTACCTCAAGGGAATCAACAAAGTCCAAGAGGGTAGCATCTTTTAGAAAAAGAGATGTGCACAAACAAGGAGGCAGAATTTGAAGATAGAGGGGGGACGGCTCAGAGGTAATGTGAGGAAGTATTTTTTCACAGAGAGGGTTGTGGATGCATGGAACGGCCTTTCTGAGGAGGTTGAGTCAAAAACTGGGGGAATTCAAGAATGCATGGAACAGGCATAAGGCAATTCTAGTGGAGGGTAGGAGGAAGTAGGCTGTTGGTTAACTAGGATCTGCAGCTTAGCCATTAAGTAGGGAAATAGGCAGACTAGGTGTGCCAAGCGGTCCTTGTCTGCCATCAAATTCTATGTTTCAAACCCCAGGAAATCTTACTGTATTCTGACTTATGCAGTATGGTCTCACCATAGGACTGCCCCGGAGCCAAAATGGTTAATAGAACCTATGCAAATTATGGAATGCTAGGTTTACAAATCACTTTCCCTAGTAAACAACTTTAAACCGTCAGATTCTTTACTCCACTTGCCTCAGTAAGACGTCTCCAGAGAGCTCTCCTTTATCGCTTGAAAATGCTTTATTTTCTTGGTTATTTTACTAGTAAATTTATTTTAATTGGTATTCTTATCATTGTTCTTGGTTTTCAGGTAGTATTTGTTTAGATTTTTAGTGTTTGGGGTAAGTAGTCTTTCTTTCTTCCCGGTTCCTTAACTGGGAGAAAACCAACACATCCCTTCTTTGTTTTTGTCATTATTTGTAATGTTAGTTGAATTTACTAACATATTAAAATGCCAGCAGAATAGGCCTAACAGTCTTTCGCATCTGCTCGTTTGGTCAGCCCCCACCCTGGGAGCTGACCTTGCGGCCCCCCTCGCCTTCTCTGGCTTCTCCTTTCCCAGTTCCGGATATTCTCGCTGAATTGGATTTTGCTTCCAGAACCCTTCCCCTGTACCTGTCGCACCCCCTCTTGAACCCCTCCACCATCTCTGCCTCCACCAGTCCCCTAGGCAGCGCATTCCATGGCTCCACCACCCTCTCAGTGAAGTAGCACCTCCTCCTTTCTCCACTGAATCTTCCCCCCTCCAGCTTCCACCCATGCCCTCTAGTGGCCCCCTCCTCCTCCTTTCAAGCACTCCGACTGTTCCTCCCTTCATGTACCTGAAGACCTCTATCATGTCCCCGGTCCCTTCTCTCTTCCAATGTGTACATATTTAGCTCTTGAGCCTCTCCTCATAGGTCCTGTCCCAAAGCCCCAAATCATTTTGGTTGCCCTCTTCTGGACCCTCTCCAGGAGTTTAATGTCCCTCTTAAGTGTGGCCTCAAAACTGCACGCAGTACTGAGGTGCAGCCTCACCAAGCAGTTATACAGAGGGAGTATCACTTCCTCCTCTGAGTGATCCCCTAGGTGATGCATCCCAGCATCCTGTTGGCCTTGGCTGCTGCCCTTCTACAAGTCTCAGAGTTGTTCATCTTGACATCCACAACCACCCCCAGGTCCCTCTCAGCCATCGAGACTTGTAGCATTTCCCCCCCAGGGTGTACACTTGGCCCGGGTTTCTGGCCCCCAGGTGCAGTACCTTGCATTTCCCTGCATTGAACCTCAGCTTCCACTTTCTACATCATCTTTCCAGAGCCTCCAGGTCGCTCTGTAGGGCCACCCTGCCCTCCTCCCCATCCACCACCGCCCCCAGTTTTGAGTCATCTGCAAAGAGACTCATCTCACTCCTGATACCTGTCCTTATGTCAGATGTAGGCGTTGAACAGGAGGCGCCCATGGACTGATCCCTGTGGGACCCCACTAAATTTCCCTCCGACTAGGTATAGTAGGTTAGATAGTGAAATCTTACCGGGGTAACTCCCACTTTAGTGGGTCAATTTCAACCGCGGTAGCTCCTGGTCTTGTCATAAATTTTTAAAACCCAGGGTAACTCCTGTTTTTTTTTTTTTTTTTTCATGTGTTAGGTTTAACAACCAAAAAAATATATATTTATTTATTCATTCTTCTATAACTGGGTTATGTCACAGAAGCCAAACAAGAGAACAGGACCCACTGGTTTCCAGCACTGTTCCGAGTGCGGGGAACCGTTTGCTAAAGCAGATCCACATTTAGTGTGTTTATCCTGTCTGGGGTCTGACCACTTGCAGACAGATTGTGAAATTTGTTCTGATTTTCCTCAATCTACTCTTGATAGGAGATTGAAAAGACTGAGGGAAAAAATGGCTGAAAAGGCTGCTAACCGAGCCGTCGAGCAACCGGATGAACCGGAGGGGCTGCCCTGTGACAGGGGCGATGGCTCCACTAAAAAGCGTACTGCTGAGAAGACTACTGTACCGGCCATTGTGGCAAAAAAGAAGAGGAAGGAAAAGCACCAGGAACCGCAACCAAAACAAACTGCGGTTCCTTCTGCTGAGGAGATCGCTAATGTGATTAAAATAATTCAGTCTCTGCAGTCCCCAGTCCCGGTTGAGAAGTAACCGGGTACTCAAACTCCCAGTTCACAGTCAACCCACGATTTAATCGACCAAGGTGGGGGATCTTTTTGGGGACGATTATTTTGGCATGGAGCTTGATGAGGAGGAGGAGGAGGATTATGGGGACCCTGACATTTTCCTTGATCCTCATAGGCCAGAATCCCCTGACAAGGGAACTGAGGATTTTATTTATTTTTTGTTTATTTGTACAAGTCTGATTTAAAACCTTTGAGTCAGGGACTCATTTACGAAGGTACCTCGTCGCAGGGAGGGCAAGACAATAGAACATTGTACAGATACAACATTACAGGTGCAGATATTGAACACAGAATACACTTCATTACATGTTGGTATAAAATACAGGTTTACAATTAAAGATGTACAGTTTATCTGGTGCTACAGTGGAATACATCCTTGTATAAACCTAAGGGGGTAGGGGGAAAGATGGATCAGCAGTCCAGGGGACAGTGTCGAGATAAGGGGGGCCAGGCAGGGAAAGGTCTTTTACTTCTTATTTTACTTTCATGAAGCAAGTGGCTCAGTCCCTCGACCTCCCATCCCAAGAAGATATGAGGATGAAGAGAATTATAAAGAATTGATGGGTGTCCTACCATCAAAGAGGTTTTTCCTCCCTCTTCACAAATCATTAAAAAAGCAGACCATGAAGGTACTGCAAAACCCTGCTTCTGTTCCCCCACAGACAGGAAGGCTGACGTTAAGTATTAGGTGGCCAAGACTGGGGCTGGTTTTCTTTTTAGATATCCCAGTCATGAAGGAGTGGTATAGGCTGCAGCTTGTGACAAAGCTGGCATCCTTCTGGCTTCCAACCCCACCCCCGAAAAAGATTCTAGGATGGTGGATTCCATTGCAAAGAGAATTTATTTTGGATCTTCTTTGGCTATAAGACAGGCTACTTATATGGCATACATAGCCAGGTACCAAAAGAACATGTCCAGAGTCATGGAAATTGCCAAGGCATCCCCTTCTCCCATGGCTGCTGACCTGAAGGAAGCTACCAAAAGGGGCATTGAAGCCTCAAAAACTCAATTTAGGATGGCAGTGGATGTTAACGATACTGCATCCAGACAAATGACAGCTTTTGCATCTTTGAGGAGGGTTGCCTGGCTCAGGACTAAAAACCTGAGTCAAGATACTCTGAACAAGACAATGGATTTCCCTTGTGACCCCGTGTCTCTGTGGAACAAACAGAGGCATATATGTAAAAAAAAAAAAGACAAGTACAAGGCGGCCTATAAAAGTGCAGCAGCTAAGGAGAGGGCTGCCAACCCCCAAAAGCACCATGCAATGGGTGGCAGAGGTAGAACTCCTTATTGGCCTTTCTTCCAGTCTCAAGTTTTTCCCCAGTACCAGCCCAGGGGATACTTCAGGGGTAGGAGGGGTAGTAGTCACACTAGCCCCTCTGTTCAGCCTGTAGCTCAGTCCAAGCAGACTCCCTGAGGGGACTGCTCAGGTCGCCTCCCCATTTCCAGTAGGGGGCAGGCTGGCCCATTACTTTCAGGAGTGGGAAAACATTACCACAGACAAGTGGGTCTTGGAAGTGGTGGGTCAGGGACTTGTTCTCAGCTTCAAGGCCTTGCCAAAGCTGAGGTCAAGAGCTTTCAAATCCTCCTCCCCCTCAGAAGCAGCTTTGCTGGAGCGGGAAGTTTCAAGTCTACTGCTGTTAAATGCAGTGGAATTGGTCCCTTTTTCCCAAAGAGGGAAGGGGCTATATTCCAGGTACTTCCTCACAACAAAGAAAACAGGGGAGTGGCGACCCATCCTGGACCTCAGATACTTAAACAAGCATCTGACAAAACCAGAATTCAGAATGGTCACCAAAGTTACCAAACTCCCTACCCTAAGGCAGGGGGATTGGTTAGCATCCTTTTGATCTTAAGACGCCTATTTTCACATCCCAGTCAGAAAGTCACACAGAAAGTACCTCCGATTCAGGCTGCCATCCGGTCATTACCAATTCAGGGCAGTGCCTTTTGGTCTGACGTCTGCTCCAAGCATGTTCACAAAGTGCCTGGCTGTGGCATTGGCACACCTGAGGCGTCAAGGGGTGACCGTGTTACTCTATCTAGATGACTGGCTCATAGTAGGCCATTCAAACCACCAAGTGAGAGAGGCTCTGTCAATAACACAGAACTCTCTCTCATCTCTTGGGTTCTTAGTGAACCACAAAAAGTCTGTACTAGAACCAGTTCAGCTTCTAACAGGGTCAGGGTCAGAACGGGACATAAAAAATGGAATGGCTTACCTACCCAAAGTCAGCGTGGACAACCTTACCCCGGTAGTCATTTCCTTCACACTTCATGTCTCCAGGCCAGCAAGGCACTTCCTACAGTTGTTAGGCCACATGGCAGTCTCCATAGCTACCGTGTTAGGCTCAAAGTTCCAGATGAGAGACATCCAATTTCACCTAAGGGAACACTGGTCCCAAAAGAGGGACTCTCTTTCAAAATTAGTCTCAGTGACGGCCACTCTTCTTCAAGCCCTGCAGTGGTGGCAGGAAAGGAGCAACCTTAAGCAAGGAGTACCCTTTCTGCAGCAGGTTCCTTCCCTGGTGCTAACCACATATGCATCCTTGCTGGGGTGGGGAGCACATCTGAGGGCCCACTTGGCTCACGGTTTATGGACAAAGCAGGAATCTCTCCTGCATATCAACCTGTTGGAACTCAGGGCAGTTCTTTTGGCTCTTCAGTCATTTGCTATTCAGATCAAGGGGAAGGTAGTACAAGTCAGAACCGACCACACAACCACCATGTACTACGTAAGCAAAGGGGCACAAGGTCAACTCCTCTGTGCACAGAGGCAATGAAAATTTGGACCTTGCCATACTCCCAAGGTGTATCCCTCTCAGCTGTCCACCTGCCAGGCAAGGACAATGTCTTGGCGGATGCTCTCAGCAGAATAAACCAGAACCACTACGAGTGGTCATTGAACAAACAGGTCTTACAGACCATTTTCAGGAGATGGGGCACCCCAGAGGTGGATCTGTTTGCAGCCCCAGATAATCACCAGCTCCCTCACTATTGCTGCAGGCCCCCTTTCAGGGGCACATTTCCTCTGGACGCACTCTTGCTGGATTGGACAGGGAGGTTCATGTATGCTTTTTCTCCCTTTCCTCTGTTACTGAAAGTACTAATCAAACTCAGGCTTCAACCAGCTTCAGTGATCCTCATTGCCCCAGACTGGGCCAGACAACCTTGGTACTTCGTGCTCCTATCATTGTCAGTAACCAAGCCAATCTGTCTCCCCAGGAGGTACAACCTACTGTCATCCTCTCAGGGCAGGATCATGTACCCCAACCTGTTGTCCCTCAGACTCAAAGCATGGTTCTTGAGGACTTTGAGTATGCAAATTTGCATCTCTCAGAGGCAGTCATGCATATACTGAGTCTCTCCAGAAAGCCTACCACCAAACAAACCTATGCCTCTAAATGGAAACGATTTTCTTTTTTTTGTGTCAGGGCAAGGACTTGGACCACACCCAGGCTAATCTCTTTGTAGTCCTGGCATATATGGCCCATTAGCACGCCACTGGTTTAACTGTTTCCACTTTGAAAGTACACCTGGCAGCTGTCTCAGCTTATCTGTCAGCAGGTAAGACATATTCCTTGGTTTCCAAACCAGTGTTGAAAATTTTTTAAGGGTTACTACATTTGCATCCACCACATAGGGAGCCTACCCCCTTGTGGGATCTAAATAATTGCATTGCACAGCTTATGCAGCCCCCCTTTGAGCCCATGTCCACAGAAGACCTCAAATATGTTACTTGGAAAACAGTTTTTTTAGTGGCTATTACTTCTGCCTGAAGGATCAGTGAGCTCCAGGCATTATCTACAGAGCCTGGTTACATTGCTGTCCATAGAGACAAGATGGTCCTTAGGACTATCAGAAAATTTCTGCCTAAGGTGGTATCAGAGTTCCACCTCAACCAGTCCATTACTCTGCCAGTCTTCTTTACAGACCATGCCACCTCAGGTGAACGCAGGTTGCATAGCCTAGATGTAAAAAGGGCAGTCAGCTATTATCTTGACCACACTAAGGGTAACAGACAGGATCAGACCCAACTCTTCCTTACTTACAGAGAAGTAGGAAAAGGGAAGCCCGCCACAAAACTGTCTGTTGCAAGATGGATTGGGCTTGTATTCAGTTTTGCTATAACAAGATGGGCAAGCAACCACCTGCAGGCCTCCTCTGCCCATTCAACTAGAGGTAGCTGCAAGCTGGAAGACAATTCACACATTCATTCACCAGGCATTATTGTTTGGATATCCAGGCCAGAGGAGATGCCAGGTTTGGCACAGCAGTCCTGTCAGAGCTGGTTTCCTAAACAGATTATAGGCCCACCTCCAAAGGCACTGCTTGGTAATCTGAATAAGTCAGAACACAGTAAGATTCCCTGGGGTTTAAAGAAAAATGTACTCACCTTCGTAATCTTGTTTCTTCTAAGGGAATCTTACTGTATTATGAATTCTCTCCTTTCCTCCCCTGTTAGAAACATATGGTCACTGCACTACAGCTGTGGTACAGTTGTTGCAAACCTGGGGGTATAGATGATCTTGTTTTTGGGCTTCAGTATTGGTGATGCCATTTGGCAAGTTTTCAGAAGGAAGAATGATTCCTCAAGTCTTTTCCTTTTGAATCATTAGGGAGGGTTGTTGTTCCTATCCTTATTGCTATTAATATTATTATATTGTCCAGAAATTGCTTAGTGTATGCTTGGTAAGAATCTTGACGGTTTACAGTTGTTTACCAGGGACAGTGATTTGAAAACCGAGCTAGAACCTAGCATTCCATAATTTACGTAGGTTCTATTAACCATTTCGGCTCCGGGGCAGTCCTATGGTAAGACCATACTACATAAGTCAGAATACAGTAAGATTCCCTTAAAAGAAACAAGATTACTAAGGTGAGTAATTTTTTCTTCTGTGTTTACCTTTACTTGTTGAAGGGAGGTTTTTTTTTATTTGCTTGCTGGTTTTATGGCCCCTGGGGATCTCCATATTTGCATTTCTAATGGCCTTTCTTGTTCCTACAATGCCTCCTGTCCCATGTGATAGTGATGTGTCCTGGGCCTTTAATTCAACAGCTGTTTTGTTGTTTTTTTGTGTCAGGTTTACAATAGTAGAATTGTTATGTTAATTAACTCTCTCTCTTTCCAGGGAGCTCTAATGAAGGTTACATTTACACATGGCAAATGTCTGAGGGATAATTGAGTGGGCTGTTCTGTATGGAAACAACTAGAGTCTTCACTGATTATAGCATTTGTGACCTTGGGTGATTTGTGTGCTTTCTTAATGGTTTGTGTGTAGTTTGATAAAATGAAAGGCTTTAAAAAAACCAAAACTTTGAATTAGAGATTGTTGAAGCCAGAATATCATACCCCAAACAGTAAATGCTGCTGCAGCAGCTTTTGCTTTCTGAATCAGTGGTACAGGACACTTCAGTCACATGGGACTGGAGGCATTGTAGGAACAAGAAAGGCTGTTAGAAATGCTAATATGGAGATCCCCAGGGGCCATAAAATCAGCAAGCAAATTCAGAAAAAAAACTCCTTTCAGCAAGTAAAGGGAAAGCCTTACTAGGAATACACTTACAAATCAAAACATTCTGCTCAACGTATTGTTTTGCAAATTTTAACTGCAGTTCTTTAATTCTCTTAGTCTTTCCTCGTAGGACATGCCATGCAAACCCTGCACCATTTTAGTCACCCTTCTGTGTACTGTCTCCAGTCTGTTGCTGTCCTTTTTGAGGTGGAGCCTCCAAAACTGGACACCATACTCCAGGTGTGGCCTGACCAGTGCTCTGTAGAGTGGCAGGACACCCCTGCTTGTGATTCCCCTCCCAATGCATCCTAGCATTCCATTTGCCCAGAGTGCTGCGTTCTTGCACTGTTTCCCTACCTTCAAGTCATCTGAAATCATGATGCTCAGATCATGTTCCTGGTTTGAGGCAGCCAGTTCCTCCCCACCCGGGAAATACGTCTTACTTGAATTACCTTTACCCATATGCATTACTTTGCAGTTTTTGATATTGAATCTAAACTGCCACACTCCTGACCACTCCTCGAGTTTCCTTAGGTCAGATTCCATCTTTCCCTCTCTTTTTGTGGAGTCCACCCTGTTACATATCTTAGTATTGTCAGCAAATAGACACACCTTTCCTTCTAGCCCATCTACGAAGTCTGCTATGAAAATGTTGGAGTAGTGGCCCCAGTACTGAGCCCTGGGGCACTCTGCTGGTCACTCTTCCTTCTAGTGACATTGCTCCATTTACCTGACCCCTCTGAGTTTTACCTTGTAGCCAGTTCTTTACCCAGTTAACCACTACCTGACCTACCCCTGCATGGTCTAATTTCTTTACCAGCCTTCTGTGTGATACCTAATTGAAGGCCTTGCTAAATTAGAGGTAGACCACTTCCATCTCCCCACCTCTGTCTACTTCCCTGGTAACCAAGTCAAAGAACTCGACCAGATTGGGTTGGCATGACCTGCCCACTCAGAGAATTATACCCGTATGGCATACTTTTCCAAGTTCATTATTGGACAATCCTGACCATGCTAAATTTAAACAGAATCTTAATTATTTCTTGTTATAAACAGGATGGTGAATCAGCTTGGCTGGAGACATACACATATGGGCTATGGCCTTCTGTATGCCTAAGTTTCTTACTATGAATTTTAGTAGTAAAACTGTGCTGCTTTGGGACCTGCCACCCGCTGGTTTCAAGGAATGCTACTATCCTCTGTTTGAGCAATGTCGCCATCAGGTTACCCACTATGGATGTGAGACTTACTGGTCTGTAGTTTCCTGCTTCTTCCTTGCTTCCTGACTTGTGGAATGAGACTGCTGTTCCCGTTTTCCAGTCCTCGGGTACCACTCCGCTTTCCAAGGAGCTGGTGAATAGTTTTGTCAGTGATGCTGCTAGTTCATTTCTCAGCTCTTTCAAGATTCTTGGCTATATCTCATCCAGTCCTGTGGCCTTGTCTACCTGTAGTTTATTAAGTGCTTCCAGTATCTGAGTTTCTGTGAAGGGACTAATATCAACCCCTGGACCAGGGGTGCCTCCTTTAGTGAGTGCCGGGCCATCCCCTGGATCTTCCTCTGTAAATACCAAGCAGAAGTACCTCTTTAGTATATCTGCTTTTTTTATGGTGGTCTTCTACTACCTTTCCTTCTCTGGCTTTAATCCTCAGTATGCCTCCCCTAGCCTTCCTTTTTTCCCTGATGTCTCTAAAGAAGGCCGTATGTCCTCTTCTGTCCCCCTCTGCTGTCTTGGCCTCTGTCTGGGCTTTGGCCTTTATCTGTTTGCTTGCTTCCTTCATTTTTTCTTTGTATGTACAGTATGATTATATCCCAGTCCTTTTCATTTTTGGTTTCTTGGTAAGTCCTGTATGCCTTCTTTTTCTCCTTCACCATAGTGGCTACCTCTTTGGAGACCCAGAGAGGATTTCTTATCCGTTTTGCCTTGCCTTTTCTCTTTTGGAGCATTGTTCTGTGGCTGTCTGGACTGCCCTCTTGAGTCTTTCCCACATGACTTCTACTCCCCCCTTCCTCATCTATGATTAAGTTTTCCTCCATGGTAACTCTCATCTTGTTGAAATCGGCTTTTTTAAAATCCAGAATCCTAATTTTTGAGTGGCAGGTGTCCACTGTTGACTAGAAAAGTGATCATACGATCAGTGTTTCCCATACTGTGGCTTATGTCGATATCCTTAACCCTCTCACTGTTTGTGAGTACCAGGTCCAGAATGGACTCCCCTCTTTTTGCGGTTTTAACAAGCTGACAAAGTCCTGCTCCCTGCAGGGCCAGTAAGAAGTCCCTGCTCCTTTCTGAAGCTGCCGTCTATGTGTTCCAATTTATATCTGGGAGATTAAAGTCTCCTACCAAAATTGCATCACCAGTCTCGGTGATTAAGTCCTTGTCTCTTTTTTCATCTTGTTTTAGGGCCTATACATGGCGCCAACTTTGATGTTTTTTTCCTTTCCTTGCATCCACTGTTAGCCATAGTGCCTCGGTGTTTGTGGGGAACCCCTGCACCTCAGTGGTTTTTATTCATTTGTGTGTGTAAATAGCACCCCCCACCCCTTTCCCTTCTTGTCTCTGCTGAAAAGGTTGTACCCTGGTATGGCCGTGTCCTAACTGTGGTTCTTCGTGAATCAGGTTTTGGTCACAGCCACACAGTCTAACCTTTCCATCTCCATGGTGGTGATGAGAACAGGAAGTTTATTTGCTAGGCTTCTTGCATTCATCACCATTGCCTTCCAGGAGCATGCCCCTTTTTCTACATGGGGGTCACCCTCTTCCTGGACTGTTACGCTTTACCATTTCTGTATGAGAGATTGCGCTCATTGTTGATGCTGTGGGGAGTGAAGACTGACACATCAGTGTTTGATGTGCTTTTTTTTAATGCCTTCTCCTTCCAGAGGTTGTATGTATGCTCATGTCGTTTAGGGGGGTGGTAACTAGCACACCGTCGGTCTGGATGTGTGTAATCCCCATCTCCTCTTTGTTCAGTTTAAATGATCCGCAGAGACATCCAGTTTTAGTCCAAATGCCATTACGCCTTACCTAGTCAGGTGTAGACCATCGTACTTGAAGAGCCTTCTCTCCAAGAAGTTCTCCCAGTTTCCTATGAAGTGGAATGCTTTGTGCTGGCACCAATCACGTAGCCATGAGTTGAACTCATTAACTTCATCTCCTCTGGCTCGCTTGGTGCTACCCCCTCTTCTCCAGACTGGAAGAACTTCGGAGAAGGCTAAACTGGACAAAAGAGAAGTCGGTGCTCCTGCAGGTTGTTCAGAATGGTTTTTGGCCTCCTCCACTGTGTGACTGGCCAAGTCATTTGTCCCGAGGTGAACTGTGATGTGCATTTTATCCTCTGTTTCCTGAACTGTTTGTTTTATGCGCTTAGTATCCTTTGTTGCAAAAGCCCCTGGGAGACACTTGACCAAAATGTCTTTTGCGTCGTATTTGGTTAGGTGGGGTTCCACACCGCAGATCATGGAATCCCCAATTGTGAGCAGTTGTTCCTTTTTACTGGCCGTAGTGTTTGTGTTTTGCTTTCCCGAGGTTCAGGTTGCTGGTGCTTAGTATCATGAATTGCAGCATCTGAGACTAGTTCCACAGGTGAGAACCTATTACTGGTTGAGGTGGCCAGGTTATGCCCTGGGGCAGGGCCTCCCTTTCTGGCCCCTCTGCTGCGCCTTTCTTCTGACTACCTGCCAATCCTTTGACCCTGTGTCCCAACTAGATCCAAGACTGGCAGTTTGTGCCTGGTGGAGTGGAGGCTGAGGTGTCCTAAAGTGGAGTGCTGTGCGCTGCAGGTTGTAGATTATGGCCTAGGCATCCTGCAGCTGGGCCCCCGAGGTCCTCTATGATCCAGCATGCATGATGGGCCTTGCTGCTGTTGATTATTTCTAATGTAGAGGGCCTCGCAATTTCCGTAGCTGGCTATAACCACTTCTCTGTATGAGAGGTAGAAAGGCAAGAGATAAAACAAAAAGGTTAATTTAAATGTTTTTTTTTTTTTTTTAAACTTTGTGCCTTTCCCTGTTGTAATGCAGGGATAGTGGACAAAACAGTAAGAAGGGGATAGGTTTAGTTTTCGTGTACCGTAGTCGGGTAGTATGGACAAAAAGGAAGGGTGGTACTATTTAAAGATTTATTACAGTCTTTTTTTGTGGAACCCCTAGTGTTTCCTATGGAACACTTGAAATGAGCTCCGTTCAGTGAGCAATTTGAGTAGAGCTACAGATAAACTCCCCCTGCAGTACTGCAGGTGTGTCCCGCCCTGATCCTACATGGCAGGAACAGTGACTATAAACGTGGAGTACCCAGGGGAGAGTGGAGTTTGGGTGTAGGAGGGTGGGCCCAATGATGTAGTGCCTGGAGCCAGAAAGCAAATGTGAGGAAAACAATCAGGTGAATCGGAGGAGTAGTTCTGTGAGCCCAGTCATCCGAAATTACAAATATTAGAAAAACACTTCAGTTGCCTGGTTTATACCAGAGTGTCGACTGTCAAGGTAGACTGTGCAGCTGTAGCACATGGAGTATGGTCAGGGTATAGCAGTGCTCAGTGTGTGCCTCACCTGCATTTCCGCGACTCTGGTCCCCTTAGTGATTTGCAGCTTCGTAAGTGGTGGTACCTGGAAAATTGCCCGAGGGGGAGCGGCGGCACCTCCCACTTTGGCAGCCTTCCTGGATCCCACGGAGTAGCAGACAGCTTAGCGAGGGAGTGAGGATGTAAATAACCTCTGCGCTGTAGTCCCTCTTTAGCTCAGCCCTGAATAGTCTGCTAAACACCATTCCTCGGTAGCACTATTTAAGGCTGGTGTCCTGAGTTTGAAAAATAGCATGATCGGATTAGAGCATCCCTATTGGCTGTGCCCTGCTGACATCACCAAGAGATGTGGACCACCGATCCCTGAGCTTGCGGTTACCTGAACGATGTAGTACCTGGAGCCGGAAAGAAAATGCGAGGAAAGCAATCAGGCGAGTCGGAGTAGTTCTGTGAGCCCGATCGTCTGAAATCATAAATACAAATTCATGAGTATGTCCTTCGAGCCAGTACAGAAGAGGGCTAAATACTCCTTCACAGACATTTTAGACAAGTATGTCTCCCCTGGGATTGCCTTTCCCATGGCAGAGACCATCTTGAGACTGGTCCTGGAGCTCTGGCAGTATCCAGCATCCTGCCTGGCACCTTCCATCCATATGGTCCTCAAGTATGTGGTCCCTTTTGAGGGTTCATGGACCCCACCCCTCAGCCGAGGAACCAGTCTCGGACTCTGCCTTCCAGAACTCCAGTAACGAAGGGGGCTTCTACCAGTACCGCAACAAGGAGTCAAAATAGCTTTTGGCCAAGAAGGTCTGCACTGTCTCATCCTTAGGTCTGCATCACACCAGCTATGCTATCATAATGGCCAGCTTTGGTCACTCCCTTTTGGGAGTGCTGGATGAAATCCTTCCTCACCTTCCTGCCTACAGGCAGCTGCCAATGGAGTTGATCAAGAACCAGGGTCAAGCATTGGCTAAACACCAGCTGCAGATGGCCTTCGACGTGGGTGACTCCTGTACCTCTGCCATGGCAGCGGCCATCACAATACATCGCAGGGCCTGGCTGAGGTTATCTACCTGCAGGGTGGACACTCTGCACAAGCTGGCCAGTATTTCCTTCTTGGACACCAATCTCTTTGGCTCTGGTGTGGATGGTCATCTCACCAGGATTGAGAAGTCCAGCACCACCCTGGATTCTTTTGTTTCAGTCAAGGTGTTTCGAAGGAAGGAGGAGGGGGCAACTAGAGGGCATGGGTGGAAGCTGGAGGGGGCAAGATTCAGGGGAGAAAGGAGGAGGTGCCACTTCACTTAGAGGGTGGTGGAGCCATGGAATGCGCTGCCCATGGGGCTGGTGGAGGCAGAGACGGTGGAGGGGTCCAAGAGGGGTGGGACAGGTACAGGGGAAGGGTTCTGGAAGCAAAATCCAGTGCAGTGAGAATATCCGGAACTGGGAAAGGAGAAGCCAGAGAAGGCGAGGGGGGCAGCAAGGTCAGCTCCCAGGGTGGTGGTTGACCAAACGAGCAGACACGAAAGACCATTAGGCCTATTCTGCTGGCATTTTAGTATGTTAGTATGTTTCGTCCCAAAAAGACCCTAAGGCTCAGCAGCCTTAGAAGAAGACCTTTCACCATTGGTCCTTTCAGCCACAGCAGCCTTGGCAGCAGCACCAGCAGAGGCAATACCAAGCCTAGCATCCCAAGGCCAAGTTCTCTAGCCAGGGGCTGAGAAGAGGTGGGAGTAGGGGAGGTGGTGCCCCTCTTGCCACAGCAGCCATTGCCCCCTTCAGAGCTGCTCATTTATGGGTTGGGGGGTGTCAGTCTCCTGCCTGGCCAGACACCGACCCAGCTCCCTGTGTCGGGGTTGGCTACGCTACTTCTGGTCACATTGGTCCATCATTACTATGGACAAGTGGGTCCTGGAGTGGTAGCAGAGGGTTGCCTCTCAATTTTAAGGCTCTCATGCTTTACCAACCCCATGTTCCTTGGGTGTCCTTGAAATTGCACGACTCACTAGGGCAGACATCGCTCAGCTCCTTGCGAAAGGAGACATAGCCTGTGTCCAAGACGCCCTGGCAAGTCAGGGGTACGTGTCCAGGTACTTCCTGGTCATGAAATGGATTGAGGGGGTGCTGGCACCACATACTGGATCTGAATCAGTTCAGGATGGTCACTCTGGGCCCAATTATACTATATTTGGAGCAGGGCATGTGGTTCTGCTCTTTGGATCTCCAGGTGCACTTTTCCACCTCTGATTCCATCTGTCCTACTTTCAGGACCTTTGGTTCTGTACAGAAGGGGTTCATTTATCAGTTCTGTAAATCGATGGGCTCCTCCGGACTGGTGGTACACAAAGCAAAAATATATGAAGTAAGAAAGTAAAAGCTGGTCTACAGGATCATATATACCTCCAAGCAAAGAAGTTAATGCAGGTTAATGTCCCAGTTTTATTCAATTACAGGAGGAACAAATGGTCTCCACAGCATAACCTGTTCATTATCAGTTCCAGGCAAGGCCACTGGTACTCTGTTTTTACCGGGAAACCCGGTAAAATTCCAGAATAGGGCTGCCGGAACACCGGTAAAACAAAGATTTAATGGAATCTGGCATTTTACACCAGATCAGTAAATATACAAAACTTGTATTTTTTTTATAATTGCTTCTTGTACTATTTTCAATTTGATTAATGCTCTGTATATAGCACCTTCTTGTATTCTAATTATTTACACACATACTAAAAGAATGACAGCAGAATCCTGGTAAAATCCGGAAATTAGAGTAACAATCACCGGTGCAATTCTGGAATCTGAAGTCTTAAAAATGGAATTTCATTGTTTAATCACCGTAAATCAGTGGCCTTGGTTCCAGGTCATACCCTTTAGTCTCTCATCTGTACCCAGAGTCTTCACCAAATACATGGCAGTGGTGGCAGTCTTCTTGTGGGAGAAGGGTGTTGGGTGTATCCCTACCTGGACAACTGGCTTATAGCCAGGCCGTCGGGGGAGGCTGTAGAGCAGTCCAGAGATGTGGCCCTCCAGACCTGCAGAGTGTTGGGCCAGTTGGTCAACCCGGACGAGTCTGAGCTAGATTTCCTGCAGTCCAAGGCCCATCTCTTGCGGACCTGGCTCAGGATCTTGCCTCCTTTATCCAGTCATTTCAGGTTGGGTGCTCACACCGTGTCCAAAATTTACTGCAAATGTTGGGGTACATAGCATGCTGGTGGATGCACCACCTGTAGCGGGAGCTGGGCCATCAGTGATCTCAGCACCTAGGTCACCTGGACCAACTGGTCTTTGGACCCAGCCAATGTGGGATACGATCCAGTGATGCTGGTCATTTAACATCTGAAGGAAGGAATCCTATTTGTCTGCCCAGAGCCAACCATCTTTCATGTGATGGACATGTCTCTGATGGAGTGGGGTGTACATCTGGGGAACCACAGAGCCCATGGGTTCTGGTCACCCAGGGAGTCCTGTCACCACATCAGCTTCCTGGAACTCCATGCAGTGCAGATGGCCCTCAGAGAATTTGATCCTTTAATCCGTAGTCAGGCTGTGCAGATTCAGATGGACGACACCATGACCATGTTCTACCTGAACAGGCAGGGTAGAACTCACCCCCTTCCCTTGTGTCGAGAGGCCCTCCACGTCCGGATCTGTGTGTGCAGCCTGAGTACAGATCTGGCAATCCATGTCACAGAAGAGAACCAGTTAGCTGGCAGACAGTCTCAGCTGGGTGGGAGAGATGTCATACAAGTGGTCACTGCTTCAAGTGGTGGTACACCACCATTTTTCCCAGTGGGGAACCCCTCTGGTGGACTGTTTGCCTCCTGGAAGAACAGAAAGCTGAAGCTGGTTCATGCCTGGGTCTGGGAACATCTGGTCGTCGGGATGCCGGCATATTGGGGGGGGGCAGGAGGAGCAAGATTGAGTGAGCTGCCAGGCTGCTCTCCTCTTCCTGGGGTGGTAGGGGTGGTTTGTCGCCCCTCCCGTAGTTCTGGCCCGACCGTGTGGCGGTCCAGTGGGGTAACATACGAATGTGTCAGCAGAAACAGACCACCCGGTCTATCTAAGTCTGTTCGAGTGTGCAGCCAGCACCCCTAGTTTGCAGCTGCCCCACCTCCCCCTTCCATTTGTCATCCCACTGCCATCCCCCACCTGCACTCTCCCCCGTTCCCTGTCCTATGCCGTTTTGAAATTGTTCACAGATTTACATGATACCACCCATTCTGGTAGGGAGTTCCATTTTGCTACCACCCTCTCTGTGAAATACTGTCTCCTCATTTCCTTCCTAAATCTTCCCCCTTCTATTCTTAGCGCGTGTCCCCTGGTGACCCTCCCCCTCAACTTAAAGACCCCATCTGCCCCATCCTTGATTCCCCTCAGATAATTGAATGCCTCTATCATGTCCCGGCCCCCAATCCCTTCTGTCCTCCAGGGTGTACATGTTCAGGTCTCTCAGCCTGCTGTCTAGTCTGTCCTTTCCATTCCACATTACATCTTTGTTGCCCTCCTCTGCACCCCCTTCAGCAGCCGGATATCATGCTTTAGGTATGGCCTCCAAAACTGCACACAGTACTCTTAAGTGCGGCCTTACCAGTGACCTGTAGAGGGGCAAGATCACCTCTCTTCGTCTGGACGAACCCCTTGCTATGCACCCCAGTGTTTGGTTCGCTTTTGCAGCCACTCTCCTGCACTGGGCAATGTTTTTAGTGGTCCCTGTTATCATTACCCCTAGATTCTTCTCCTCCTCAGTGATCCCCAGCTGAACCTCTTCCAGCAAGTATTCTCTCTTTGGGTTACCACCCCAAACTGCATAACCTTTCACTTCTTTGCATTGAACCCAACTGCCACCTCTCTGACCACTCCTCTAGCTTGCTTAGGTCCCCCTGCAGCTGCTTCCATACCTCCTCTCCATTCACCACTGCTCTGATTTTGGTGTCAGCAAACAGACTTATCTTGCTCACCACCCTATGTGCAATGTCTGATATGAAGAGCCCGAACAATACTGGTCCCAGCACAGAGCCCTCTGGCACCCCACTCGTCACTGGCCTTGGAGTTGAGAGCTTCCCTCTCACCACCACCAGTTGCAGCCTCCCACTCAGCCAGCTTGTAATCCAGTTCATTATTTTTGCCCCTACACCAGTTAGCTTCCCCCAAGCAGCCCATGAAGCACAGAATCGAAGACCTCGCTGAAGTCCAAGTAAAGAACATCCACCGCATGACCCTTATCCAGCTCACCTGTCACCCAGTCATAATATTGTATCAGGTTGGTTTGACAAGACTTCCCTGAAACAAACCCATGCTGTCTCACATCCTGGAGGCCATTGTCCTCCAGGTATGACACCAGTCTTTCCTTTAGTATTGTCTCCATGAGTTTGCACACCATGGAGGTGAGACTCACCAGGTGATAATTACCAGGTTCATCCCTTGGTCCGCTCTTGCATTATGGTACTACATGTGCCATCCTCCAGTCCAGTAGCACACATCCCGACTCCAGTGAGGTGCTGTACAGATCCGCCAGCGGCTCTGCCAACACCTCCGCCATCTCCCTCAGCACCCTGGGGTGTATACCATCAGGGCGTGGTGCCTTGACTACCTTCAGTGCCCTCAGTCCCTCTAGGACTCTACTTGCCTCACTTCTTCCATCTGTTGCTTCCTCTCCCCCTGTCCCCACCCTCCCAGCCCATGGTGGTAGCTGTCCCCTATTTTCTTCCGTGAACACTGAGCAAAAGTATTCAGTCAGTGCTTCTGCCTGCTCCTCACCCTTTCCGTCCACTCCCCACTCCTTTTATCCTCACTATTGTGTCCTTGCACTTCCTTTTCTCCTGATGTATCTGAAAAGTCTGTCTCCCCGATGATTCCCTGCACTAATCTCAGCTCCTCTGGGCTTTGGCTTCTCACTTTTCTGGTCACCTCCTTGGACTGTCTTGCATACTCCTCCCTGTTCACTTCCTTCCCTGTCCTTCTATACCTCTGGTTCGCCTCTCATTTTGGTCTCACCACCTCCACTACCTTGCTGTTCAACCAGCATGGTTTTCTTGCTCTGCTCCTCTTACTCTGTCTTGGTGCAGGCTTCTGTTGCCTCTGTAATCCCCCTTTTAATAATATCTCATTTCTGCTGTGCATCCATCTACTGCCTTATGTCCTCTAGTTTCCTTTTCAGTATTTCATGCGTCCTCCCAAAGTCTGCCCCCCTAAAGTTTACTACCTGAGTATCTGATTTCTCTGGCTCCCTGCACATTGTGATAGTAAACCACACTGTTTGGTGATTGCTGTCGGCTAGTGGGTCCTCTACCTTTATTTCCCTTACTGCCTCCCCATTCGACAACACCAGATCTAAAGTGTTCTTTTTGCCTAGTAGTAACGTAGGCAGGTAGGAGAAAGGGGCTGAGCAGGCTTCCTGAGGCGTGGTGCGCCTCCATGCACACATCACGGCCGGGGAGGGAGGTTACATGAGAAACCAATAAAAATCTAAATTAAAAAAAAAAAAGAACCCGTCAGCTGACAGTCTCAACTGGTAGTCAAATGGAACTCTCCATTTGATGTCATGGCAGGGAACGTGATCCCTTTGCCTGCTCTTTGTCTAGTATTCTTGAGTACCTTTGGTCCCACTACCAGTTGAGACTGCGAGCAGTGACCCATGAGGTGCACCTGGCAGCCATCTTTGCATACTAGATGTGGGCTGATTTGGCAGTGGTGGCCCAGGAGAAGGAGGCTGGGTCCTTTTTTTCAAAGGACTTGCCCACTTCTCCCCTCTGGTGTGTGAACCACCACCATCATGGGACCTACTGCTGGTGCTGGCTGTGCTCATGGGCAAGCCATTTGAGTCTATGCACAGCTGTGGGATTTCACACCTGTCATTGAAGATGGCGTTCTTGGTGGCCATTATGTTAGCCACAAGGCTCTGAGCTGCAGGTGCTCTCGGTGGAGTCTCCATATCTGGTATCCCACAAGGACAAGATCATTCTTCACCCACATCTGAAGTTTCTGCCAAAGATAGTAACAGTTTCACCTTAACCAGGTGATTAATCTTCTGGTATACTTTTCGAATCCATCTTTGGAGGCTGGCCATAGGCTTCATACGCTGGACGCATGGAGGGTGCTCTCTTACTGTAGAGAGCGTGCAGCTGGAGTTCAGGGTGAGGCTTGCCAGCCGTTCGTAAGATACGGTGAAGCCACGCCTGACAAACTGGCAGCAAAGCGGATGATTGGCAGGTGGATAGTATTCTGCATCAACCTCTGTGGGATGGCTGGTAGAGAGCCTCCCATAGAGCTTAGGGTTCATTCAACGAGACAGTCTGCTTCCAGAGACCTCCATGTCCAGGAGATCTGTAGGGCTGCTAACTGGAATTCCGTGCACACCTTCATTTCCCATTACAGTGTCAACTTAGTCACATTGGGATGTTGCTTTTCGGACCTTAATTCTCCAGTCTGTTTGCCATGTAAAGTTGTGAGCCTTGCCCCCTCCTCCCAGAGGACTGCTATGAGTCTGCCAAAGTGTGGATAGTGAACTGTATCCATGCCCCTAGAAAGGTAGATTACTCACCTGTAGCCATTGTTCTAGGAGTGGTATACAGTTTGCATCCACACAACCTACCCAGCCTCCTCTGGCATGTGGTACCCATATCCATGCTTCCAGTGTGCAAAGATCTGGCATTGTTGGGCAGAGCCAGAGGATATACCACCTGGAGGAGCTTCTCTTCGACGTACAGTGAATCGGCACTTCCAGTGGAACTGCCAAAGTATGGATGTGAACTGTGTACCATTCCTGGAACAACAGTTTGGGGTGAGTAACTTCTCTTTCTAAGGGGATGGATATGGTGTACTATCCACACTTCTTGCAGAATCCTTTCCCCTTTAAATCTGGGCCAGAAGGTCTTCATGCTGGCTTCTTCTACCCACACGAGTGGTATCCTCTTCGGCATTGCCCCATGATGTTAGATCTTCCTTTCCGCTGGAAGCATCAGGTTCCCTCCATCACAGCTCCACACTAGTTGTAGACCCTGACTTGCAAATTTTGGTCTTCGAGCTTTTGGAACGCCTTCTCATTCTGTCAGTGGATCAATCCAGTTCAAAAACCAGTCCCGGTTTCAAGCGCCGTTCCACGTGTGCCCAAAAGTAGTCCCAGACTGATCCACACTCCCACGTGCATGTACTGCTTGGGCATCCAGCATGACCCACAGGTCTGCGGCTTGTATTTTCAAGCCTTCACCCTGGAGGACCTTTACGCCCGCCTTATTTTGGGTCGCCCCAATCAGTGGGATCCTCCAGTTAAGTCAAAGGATGCCTGTAAGGTGGTTTCTGTGGCAGCTGGTTCAGCGGAGCAGCTCGCAGCCTTCAACGAGGCTGCGCCCCAAGCTGCTTTGAGTGCTTAGTCTGCCTTTTCCCCAGTGGGCATGGGGGACTTGTTTAATGAGGTGTTCCGGGACTTTTGCCAGCCCCAGTCCACTTTCAGGTAGGGTCCTTCCCGGGGGTCCATATCTTATTGGGACAAGTCCAAGTAGTCCCGATGCAGGTTGTGGGATTGAGAACGGGCTCATTGCCCTCATTCCCATGCTTCTGCTGGATCAACCACCATCAAGCTTTTGGCTTCAGCTGGCACTTTTGCACAGGTCCAGGCAGCCAGCCCTATGTTGTCCGTTTCGGGCTTCTCAGCCGAGATGCGGGTTGATCAACCAGTCTAGATTTATCTTGACCTTGTTGACCTGTTATCGCAGGATGAGGGGAGGACTTCCTCTCCAGGACTCTGGTCCTTCCAATCCTCTCCCAGGGAGGGTCATGTTAGCCTGCTGAGCGGGTTCCCTCCCCTCGGCAGCCCAGCCTTTTGGGGGGTCCCAGGTATCCTTCGCCCTGCCTCGCTTCTCCTCCCTGATGACCAGCACACCATCAGTTGAGGTCCAGGTTGAGATCTCTCAGCTCTCTTGAGGTCTAGGGACTCCAGCTGCTCCCACTGGTTCCATTCTCGATCCTCGGTGAAACAGCGCCATCGATACTCTTCCTCTTCATCATTCTCTGGCAAGGATCGGCTCTGCCGTAAGATGTGGTGCTGCTACAAGGAGTTCATGTGGTAGCAGTGGCTTCTCGGCACAAGCCGTATGCTTCAGCCCACTCCGGCACTACCTTGGCTACTGGCTCCACGGCCTGAACCAGCCTGGCCAGTCAGGCTGACACCATTGTCTCCACCCATTCAGGTGGAACCTACTCCTCCGCAGCCTAAGGAGGGACTCCTCTGAAGACTCTGTGCATGGCGGCTGGATTCCCTGGTTGGCTTCGGTTAAAATCATGCAAGTCAGTGAACCTCGCATTGTCAGCAGGAACACGGGTGCTTGGCTGTTGTTAAATAGTCTGCTGACTTGGAGGAGGACTCCATGCATTCTCACCGGATCCCGATTTTCAACCATGAATCCAGGTTAGGATCTCTCCATGGAACAAAGACCTACCTCCTTCGGGGTCCTTCTCCACTTGATTTCTGAAGCAGTGGGGATCCTGCTGAAACCTATCCAGAAGCAGGCTAAGTACCTCTTCACAGAGATCCTGGTCAGGGATGATTCCCCTAGGGTCACGTTCTCTGTAGCAGAGGCCATCCTTGGCCCTGCTCTGGAGCTGTGGCAGCATCCCTCCTCCTGCCCAACGCCATCGACCCGTTTGGTCCACAAGTATGTGGTGCCTACAGGGTTCCTGTCGGTTCACTGGCCACCCTCTTGCTGAAGGGTTGGTCGCCGACTTGATGTTCGACATGCAGATAATGTTGGGGATGTTGATAAAACCCCTCAACAAGGAGTCTAATAAAATTTCACCATTCAGCCAAAAAGGTCTACGTGGCCCTGTCGCTAGGCCTTTGGCAGGCGGGTTCGACCATTATGATGGCCAACTTTGCCCATGCTCTATTGGGTATGCTGGACCAAGTTATCCCTTGGCTCCCAGCTGACCTGCAGCTGCCGGTAAAGTTGGTCCGCGACTAGGGACATGCTGTTGCTACGCAGCAGCTCCAAACAGCCATGGACATTGGTGATTTTTGTGCCAGGTCCACGGTGGCTATGCATTTCGAGGCGTGGCTGAGAATTTCATCTTCTTACAGCTGGCATTCAACGCAGGTTGACGGACATTCCCTTTTTGGGCACCAGTTTCTTCGGGCCCAACGTTGATGAACATCTCACATGCATAGAGAAGTCCAGTGCCACCTTTTACTCCATCACATCCTCTCAGAAGGACATCAGGGGCCAGAAACAGCGGAAGAAACCCTTTCAGTTTCGGCTATATTCTGCGCCCTCAGCCAGACCACCATAGCCCTCTGCAAGGCAATAGCAGGCTTGGCGACCCAAGTCGCAGCTAGTCTGCTCTGGTGGCAAGAAGCCCAGGGGTTGAGGGGACTACTGCTCCCTGTACCAGCCATGCTTCCGCCTCCAAGCCTTCCCAGTGACTGATCAGAGGGTGTCATTCTTCTGCCCGTTCTGTCCAGCACCTCCCGTGAGGGGCCGGATCTGCCACTCCGCTTTCATCTGGTCCACCATCACTTCAGACGGGTGGGTGCTTGAGGTGGTACATCAAGGATTGACTCTGGAGTTCAAGGCTATCCCGCCCAGCCAAGCCCATGCCTTGTGAGAGGACACAGAATCCGTAGACATGTCCGCCCTTTGGGAGGACATTTCCCAGCTCTTCTTAAAGGAAGCTGTGGTCTGTGTCCTGGACACAACAGCTAGTCCAGGGTTCTTCTCCACATATTTCCTGGCTCCGAAATGCACGTGGGGTTGGCACCCCATACTGGATCTGCACGACCTCAACAAATTTCTCAGGCTGCACAATTTCTGGATGGTCACTCTGCAACAGATCATTCCCTTCCTTGAGCAGGACATGTGGTTCTGCTGTCTGGACCTCCAGGATACCACCTTGCAGATCCCCATCCATCTGTCTTACAGTTCCTACAGTTCCACTCAGGATTCTGTGGGTTCCAAGCCATGCTGTTTGGCCCCTTCACGGCCTGCAGTGTCTTCACCAAGTGCATTGCTGTGGTGGCGGCATTCCTGAGGCGCTGAGATGTCCGGGTGTACCCTTACCTGGCTGATGGCTAGTTCCTCCAGAGTAGAGATGGAGTGGTACAGGAATCTGACCCTCCTAACCTGCTCGGCCCTAGGCCTCCTAGTCAACGAAGCCAAGTCAGAACTCAGTCCATCGCAAGTCATCCACTTCCTCAGGGCAGAGCTCAGCTCCCGCGCCATCTGGACTCTTGATGGACGGCAGAGGATCTTTCCTCCTTTGCCCGATTTTTATTTATTTTGGGGGTTGGGCAATCACGCCCTGCCAGGGACTTCCTGTGTCTTCTGGGGTACGTGGCAGCCTGCACCAGTGTGGTCCAGTGAGCCTGCTGGAGGATGTGCCCCCTGCAGTGGGAGCTGGCTGGCCAGTGGTCTCAGTGCCTTGGTCACCTCAATCAGCTGGTTTTCGTGATGCAGCTGATGTGGGATGCCATCCAGTGGTGGCTCATCCCAGGCCGTCTGCAGGAAGGAGTCCCATTCATCCACCCAGAGCCGACGGTGACTCTCATGTCCGATGCCTTACTGACTGGTTGAGGAGCTCACCTGGGGGACCACAGAACCCACGGGCTTCAGACCCCTGAGGAGTCTTGATGTCACATCAACCTGCTGGAGCTCCGGGCCATGTGCCTTCCTCTGACGGCCTTCGCTCCAACTGTTTGGGGTCAGGTCGCTCAGGTCCAGATGGACAACATGATGACCATGTACTACCTCAACAAGCTGGGTGGCACGCATTCCCTCCCATTGTGCCAGGAAGCTCTCCACATCTGGACCCTTGTGCGATTCATGTGGCTACTGTGTCCAGTCAGCTTGCAGACGCCCTCAGTTGAGTTGGTGAGGCATCTCATGAGTGGTCCCTTCACCAGGAAGTAGGTGATCACCTGTTCTCCCTTTGGGGCACTCCCCAGGTAGACCTTTTTGCTTCCTGGGAGAATGCGAACCTGAGGCTGTTTTGTGCCCACCCCCCACCACCAAGTGTGGGCCACTGCTGCAGAATGCCTTCATGAGTCTCTGGATCCCAGGCCTCATGTGTGCCTTTCCTCCCTTTCCCCTGATTCACAAGGTTCTGCTCAAGGTTCAGAGGGACAAGGCACAGGTGATCCTGGTGGCTCTGGAACGGCCACACCAGTTCTGGTACCCTGATCCTCCTCAACCACAGCAGCAGGCTACCATGGTGACTGCCTCTCCACCCAGACCTGCTTTCTTGCCATCAGGGGAAGGTTCTGCACCCAGACCTTCAGTCCCTGCACCTGACAGCCTGGTTCCTGAGTGGCTAGAGTTACAGGCTTTGGGTCTGTCTGATGAGGTACTCATCAAAAGGAGTTGACTGGCCAGTGCCATGCCTTTAAATGGAAGAGATTCTCCATTTGGTGCCAAGGCAAGGAGCTGGACCCTTTGTCCTGCCCACTGGCTAGCATCCTATACTACCTGTAGTCCCTCTCCCAGTTGGACCTTCAGTCGGTGACCTTGAGGGTACTCCTGACAGCAGTCTCTGCATACTGGGCACGGGGTGGTATACTGATGATGGCACAGGAGAAGGTGATTGGGTGCTTTTTCAAAGGTCTTGACCATTTGTTCCCACCAGTGTGTGAACCACGACTACCTTGGGACTTGTTGCTGATTTTAGCGATACTTATTGGCATGCCGTTCGAACCCATGCACTGGTGTGAGATGTCACCTGTCGTGGATTCTGCTAGCAGTGTGGATGTACACCATGTACCACTCCTAGAACTACATACAGGTAGGTAACCTTCATTTCCTGAACATAGGGAACACTCCCCAAATAGTGAACCCACTTATGATGTGTGAGTTTCCTCTCTTCCACTGTGTTGGGGGTGTTCCCAAGTCCAGGAACGGTACAGTGGGAGGTGATCAGTAACTGTAAACAAATACGTGTTTATGTGGTAACACCAGTATGAAGGGCAGTCTGTCACTAAAAAAACAATATAAAAGTAATCAAAGAAACTACCAGCTACATCAGCAGTATCTACAGAATGTGATCGATCATAATGTGCTTTTAAACTAAAGACACTTTGAGGCCTAAGGGAATTGACGTTGTCCATTTAAAACTGATCCTGAGTTTGGAGGCTATGTTAGCCAGTTAGAAAGAAGAAATAGAACCAGCAAAATCTTTTTTTTTTTGGGGACAGAGATGTTAGCTTTATTAGGTTAGTGCAGGCGTTCTCAGACTTTGCCAAGCTGGGCCTCCCCTATGGTGCTGGGGAAAAATACAGGCCTCCCCAAGTCTCAAGCATATTAGCATACACTGCAATGGATAATGAATTTCATGCACAATCACAACAGATAAAATGAACTGATATTTATAAAGTGTTGCACTGTACATCACAGCTGTCGTGCAAAACTGCAATTAAGACGCCACAGCTATTGTGCAAAACTGCAATTAAAATACAGCACCAAAAGTGCTGGATATCAGTCAGGTAAAGGTGGCCTGTGGGCAGTTTGTTTGCAGTCAAAAAAGGCAGTACCAAATGTACTGGATATTTTTTTTTTAATAAAGTCAGCAGAAGGAAACAGTTTTTTTTGCAACATTAAAAGGCAGTGCCTTTGCAGTCATTAAAAAGCAGCACCAAATGTAGTGGATATTTTTAAAATATGTCAGCTGTAAGGAGCCCATAAGGCTGTTTTTTTGCAGTCATCAAAAGGCAGCAGACATACTGGATATTTTTTTTAATCAGTCAGCTGAAGGGAGCCTGTGAGCCTGTTTTTTTGCAGTCAGTTGCTGGATTTGTGGCTGCACGGTTGAGGTAGAGGCACAAGTCATCTTCAATTTTGAGGCGGGATTTATACTTTGTTTTCATGGTTGCCGGTGCAGAGAATCCAGACTCACAGAGATAGGTCGATGCAAAAGGCAGGAGGATTTTAGGAGCTGCTTGTTTTAATTCAGGAAATTCACATCCCAGTGACAGCCAAAACTTGGCAAGTGGTAACTGTCCAACAGAGGCCTTCAGTGTTGGGTCTGTAGCCAGGTCAGTAGGGCTTTCCTGCTCCCTCAATGGTAGGTTGTCTTCAGACCTTGATTTAAAAATGAAACAAATCCTTATCCACTGGTTACGCTCCTCTGTTGGCATTCTGGGAAATAGTCACGGACCTTCTCCTGCAGCCCACGTAAATATTCTGAAATGACCATCTGGACACTGTGGATGGAAAGCTCATTTTCCTGCAGGAAATCCTCCAGTGTGGGAAATGAGGCAACCAATCCCTGCTGCAGTCTTGAAGACCATATTTGGAGCTTCTGACAAAATGCCTCAGTCCTGTCCTTTACCATGAACATATTGGTGTCCCGACCTTGAAGGGAGGCATTGAGCATTTTCAGGCGGTCAGAACATCTGCTACATATGCCAGCAAGGCAAGCCATTGGGGATCATGAAATTTTTCCACAAGCACAGAGCCACAGTCAGCAAGGAAAATACGAACTTCATCACGCAACTCAGAGACGGGTTAGCACTTTTTCCCTGTGTGCAACAGTAATTGTTTGTGGTTTGCTCCCATCTCCTCACACAGCACAGCAAAAAGTCTTGCATTTACTGGCTGTGCCTTGATAAAGTTCACTACTTTCTCAGCATCTGCCAAGACCTTCTGGAGATCAGCTGACATCCTTTTGGCTGCTCGTGCTTCCCTATGGATCATACAGTGATTCCACACAGCATTAGGGGCCGCTGCTTGCAGTCTTGTGACCGTGCCACTGTGTCGGCCAGTCATCGCCTGTGCTGCATCACTACAAATTCTCACACGTCTGCCCCAGTCAGGACCTTCCTGAATAATGAATTCATTCAACATCTGGAACAGTTGTTCCCCAGTTGCTCGTGTAGGCAGTAGTCAGCAAAACAGGATCTCCTCCAGGACGTCCGTTTCTGTGGCATAACTGACATAGACCAGGAGCTGTGCAGCGTCAGCAATATCTGTGGACTCATCGATCTGTATGAGAAGTATGGACTTCGCCGAACAGAGTCCAGTATCTGTTTCATAACATCAGCAGACATGTCCTCAATATGGCGACAAACTGTGTCATTGGCGAGAGGAATCGCATCTAGCTGCACTGCTGCTTTCTCTGTCTCAGGATTATGGATCACATTTCCTTTGCGGTAGGAAGTAGTAATTGCTCGCCAATGTTGTGTGGTTTCCCTGCTTTTACAATGCTCAGTGACACATGGTATGAGGCTTCCACAGCTTTACTCAGCACAGTGCCATGCCTTTCTACCATTTTTTTGGCCCTTGAGTTTATGCAGCTTTCTTTGAAAAAATTCCAAAGGTTTATAAATGAGGCTGGGATGCTTAGTTTCTAAATGCTGACGAAGCTTGCAGGGTCGCATGCTGTCCTGTGCCAGGATATCTGCTCAGATCACACATTGTGGCAGAAGTGCCTCACTGGTCACAGTCCAAGTGAATCCTATCTTCAGGTATTCTTAGTCATACATTCTGGCTTTGCGCTTTGCTTGAGGAACTGATACTTCATTGGATTCAGCAACAGCTATTTTTCATGAGTGCTTTTTCTACTGGTCACCAGAAAGCAATCCGTTATCTACGATTCAGCAGTTTTGGGATGATCAAAAAATGCAATCGGAAGCATCCTGGACATGTACATGCATGCATGTCCGACAACACGGGGGCATTCCAAAAATAAACAAAATCAGCAAGGAAAATGCAGCACCCCAAACTGAATGTCAACACCTCAAAAATTACTCTGCTGCCTCTCATCTGTCCCTCATGGCAAGGGTTCTGCCCACACAAGAATTGCACAGTACATTCATGACAACTTCCCAATCACAAGGCCTTGGGAGATGGAGGACTTGGATCGAACGGCATGTTGTGCCAAGTGCTCCTCAAGGCATAACTGCAGCCCCTTGCTCCACATACCCAGAAAGCCACACTGGCAGGTCCTTCACGCTAATCCCCCACTTCCACCGTGCAGGCCTGATCCATACACCAGGTCTGTGTTGGTAGCATTTGGTGGAGGGGGAGGACAAGAAAAATCCTACTTACCATGATTTCCTTTTCTGTTAACTCCAGCATTGTCAGTGGTGAGTTATATGGGTAATGAACACAACCAGGCCCTTCACTCCAACAAAGGCCCCACCATCCCAACTGCAACCAACACTAGAGCTGAGCCCCACCCCCATGCTATATTCTTAAAAAATAATTATACCTATACGTGTGGCACCTTGATTTATGACCGTTAAAAACACCATGGCAACGTATACATGGCGCCAAGCAAACAAACGGAATGAGAAAAGGGCAGGTTATTCAATTTCAGAGCTACAGCTCAGACATAATTTAAATTTGGGGTGCTCCCTGAGAACATGTAGTCCCAACTAGCAGAGCAGAATTGCAGACCCAACTGAAGTCTTGACTCGAGATCCTTAATTCTTCAGAGAGAAGAGAAAGTAGTTCTGGACCCTGCAATGGCACAGTACAACTGGGGAATTTCTGTTTGTGCATGGAATCTTCAGTTGCCCAGCATTCTAGCCAGCAGGTAAGGATGCACAATGCCCAGTTTTTTATGATCACCCATTGACAATGTGTAGCACTATAGAAAACTTGCTATTAATTTGAGCCCCACACAGCACAGAAGATATGTAAACCTCATGCCACCATTTCAACCTCTCCACCACTACCACAAATGACAGTTACGTCGGATATAACTGCTTTGAAGTGAAGGGCTTAAGGTGTGAGTGAGCACTCGTCCAGACCTGGAGAAGGCTCCCCATCGCTTCCAGTGAACACCCATTAGCCCCTTCACTCCAAAGCCCCCACAGTAACTGAGGAGTATCCTCATTCCAGCACTCCACAATTAAGAAAAGTGTGTCATATTAACCCACACCACGAAGAAGCACAATATCCCTTCCCACCATAAAACCAATGTTATTCTTTCCATTTCACTCATGTTTCATTGAGGAGCAGGGCTACAGGTGGGGGGGGGGTGATTTTGGCACTTATGCAACAGACACACACCCCAGGCCACACCATCAGGCCCATAGCCCCCGATGCAGGCGCTTCGTGCAAATACCCCTGACCACAGAAAAAGGGTGCCATTTCAACATTGCACAGCACTGAGAGGCATCATATATGACTCCCCACCACTATGCAGGCCCATTGCAGCAAGAGACATCTTGTACGGTTCCCCCCACCCCAGCCACACTGGCCCATAGTTCCAACAACCACCTGCAATAAAAATAGGATTGCACAGCTGCATGATGCATCACTTACTGTATGACCCCACCACCACCCATGGCCATCGTCCCAACAATCACAATAAAATACAAGTAAACTGCACGAAGAGGCACAGTGTATGGCACCAAGTATGACCACCACCACCTCAAACCCTCTGTCAGGATCTGGGCAGCAAAACGGCAGCTTTGCAACCAGCTGCTGAGAGAGGAATCATGTATGTTGGCCCCACCACCTCTCAAACCCTTCCCCATGCTCCCTTGATGGCAGCAAAAAAAGCAGCTTTGTAAAGAGTTTGATGGCTGTTGAGATAAAAATAGGATTGCACAGCAGCATGATGCATCATGTGTGACCCCGCCCCCCCCAAAACCACCCATGGCCATGGTTCCAGCTATCACCAGCAATAAAATACGATTGCACAGCAGCATGATGCATCATGTATGACCCCCAACCCAACCACCCGTGGCCATTGTCCCAGCTATCACCAGCAATAAAAATACGATTGTACAGCAACATGGTGCATCATGTATAACCCTCCCAACCACCCATTGCCATCATGTTCCAACAATCACCAGCAATAAAAATGATTGCACAGCAGCATGATGCATCATGTATGACCCCCAAAAAACACCCATGGCCATTCGTCCCAACAATCACAATGAAATACAAGGAAACTGCACAGAGAGGCACACTGTATGGCACCATGTATGACCACCACCACCTCATACCCCCTTTCAGGATCTGAGCAGCAAAACAGCAGCTTTACAGCCAACTGCTAAGAGAGGAATCATGTATTCTGCCCCCCCAACCACCACCACCTCAAACCCTTCCCCATGCTCCCACGATGGCAGCAAAAAAGCAGCTTTGTCAAGAGTTTGATGGCTGCTGATAGGCATCATGCATGCTGCTGATGACCCCCCCCCCGTCCCATACAAGCAGCAAAATAACTTTGAAAATTATTAAAAATAGCTGGCTGCTGTATGTTGCTGCTCCTTCCCCCTCTTTGCACCACCATTTGGCTTCCAGTGCAAAAATATAACAACATAGCATTACGGTTTTCTGCTTACCAAAGAAGCGTCTGGTCAGCAAGAGGCACCAAACATAGGTTTTCCCAGTCACAGCTTCAGTGGCTCCTAATATCAGCAGCTCGGCATTCTGGGGCAGCAACTGCAGGTAGTCAGAAGAAGGCTTTTGCAGTCGGAGGGCAGCAGCCTCACCAATCGGCAACTTCAGCAGGTGGAGGACAGCGACTTCAGCGGTTGGCGGCTTCAGCAATTGGAGGAAGACAGCTTGCAGGGGATCTCTGCAGCAGCACGAATCCAGCGTCCATTCCTTTGCACAGATGGCGTGCGCCTTTATTTTCAGAACCTATAATGTCAGCATAGGAGGCAAAGAGCTCACTGGCTTGGAAACTCTGGCACCAATTGGCTGCAGCTACCTCCCCTGCCATTGGTCACATTTTTCCCACTCCCAGTTGATCTGCTCAAGACCTTTTCTCGCCCTCAGATTGGCTGGCTCAGGATCCCCTAGCTCCAGCATTAGACATGGAGTCTGAAACGTACAGAGGCAGCGTTCTAGCAGTACAATACTTTAGTACTGTAGCAAACTCACCGCGCCTCCCTGGGAGGTGCACCTCACCACTTGAGAACCACTGGGTTAGTGAACAGTTATGGTATGCAAGCTATCAAGTCTCCTAAGGCATCTTTTCATGTGTACTGTATGAGTGGTGTTCTATTTTAAGGTTGTTGCTTAGTTGCAACTGTGACCACCAGTCAAAAATCTTACTAGCCAAATTGAAATATAAGACAGAATATCTGGGTCTGTCTGTTGTAGCCACCAAAATCCCCAAATTGTGTAATAATTTTTCCATAAATTGAATGTGTGATTTGCGCTGTGGGTGACCGGACAATAACCCTACCCACCAACTTCTGCCCGTTTATGAAAAAGTCTGCAAACACTTTACTTATGGAGAAGGGTCACCTGAATATATGGCTTCTCCTTAGGTGCAAGCTGAGAAACAGGCTGCTAAACCTTCCACTAGTGGCAGGGACCATAGAAACCCCGCAGAGGAGCGTTCTGATAGGAAAGAAGAAAGGCACAAGACGCATGCAGAAGACTAGCCCCATGCTGATTTTTAAAAAAAAAAAAAAAAGAAAAACACACTGAAGTTCCCTCACCAAGTGCAAACGAGGAGCAGCCTACAGTGACCAAAAAGCATATGCCCTCCCTGGAAGATATTAAAACTTATATGGCAGTTCTTATAAAATAAGAAACAACCCTCTCCTGATATATTTACTAACCAGCAATTTGAGAGGGGTAGTAGTCTTTATTTTGAGGAGAACGCTAAGGAACCAATCTCAGTAGATGTTAGTTACTGACTATGATGAAATAGGATTTCCGTTAGAATTCCAGGTTATTGTTCCGCCAAGCCCCATCAGCTGCCACCCTCACAGTCTCCCTAGTGGAAGTCCCTGTGCACTGGAGCCCAAGAGTGCCTGAGCTTGTCATCCTTGGTGCCCCTGAGTTTTCTCCCACTCTTCACCGACTTGGTGCATCAGATCCCCCTGTGGGAGCAAGCAAGCCAGTCACTGAGGTGCTGGGCATAGCGCCATCCCCTTCCTGAGCTGGAAAGTGCACTTTCTCCCAGCTCCTGCCCAACTCCCCACCCTCCTGAGTCCATTTCTGAACCAGAGTTGCTGACGTGGCAGTACAATGCTGGGCAATGGGGCAGCTAGCGTTTGATGTATTTTTTCTTTCCTCCCAAGACAGTGAATCAGCATGAATTTTTGAACTGCTTTACTTATAAAAAAAAAAAAAAAAAGTTTATATAGTGACTAATCACACAGTGAATGATTCACCGTGTGTGCACCCAGTAGGAGTTCTAGTGACATTACCTCTTCTCAAGAGGGCCTCTGCTGCCAGGGGCCTAGGCAGTGAGCTTTTTAAAAACCCTGTGCTGTTGTGCAGGGAAAAACACTAATGATCCCCAGAGTATATTCAGACAAGGAGATTAAGTAATGTTACATTGTTGGGGCTGTCTGGTGTAGAGTCTTGATGGCTTTAAGAAGTCAGCAGGGATGCCCACCATATTGGCGTAGGCCTTCATTAAGGTCCCAGCAAAGCAAGGCAAATCCCATTGTTCATGAAACAGGACAGCCAGGACAAGCACTTGTTTGAAACTTAGAAGCAAATAATCGGAATTCTCATTGGCCATGGCCACCAGTTTAATAGCAGTTAACCTTTACAAAGTTTGGCAGTCCATCCTTAAAACATATGGCTTTGCCATGTGCTAGTCTTTTCTCTGTATTTCTACCTGAAGAGTGAATGAGTGGGCACAATTTGAAGGGTGTTACACGCTGGGCCTAATAGTTTTAAACTGAAAAGCACTTTAAGAAATTGTCGCAACCTCAGTGTTACAGGGTGGCAAATAATACAGAACAACTGAGTATACATATGTGTTAAGGAATGAATAGCAAAATAATTTTTAAAAATACTTTTAATTTTAACGATGTCCCTGTGCAGTGGACACATCAGAATGGTTAGCAGTCTGTCAGTGCATTTTAAGGAACAAATTCCAAAATGGAGGATGCACTGTGATTAGCCCAGGTTGGGAGGGGGTGTAGGCAAAGGCAGCCAGCCTTAGTATCCAGAAAGTCCCACAGAGCCTGCACTCCAATCAGATGAACTTGGAGCAAACAGAGTTCTGTCCCACAAAGTGTAGTTTAAAGCTTTAATAAGCCATATGCCAGTGGGAGTGTGGTATACAGAATCCACTGCCACTTGCCCCAGGAACAGTTTGCATTACCCCTTGATTTGCTCAGTGTTCTGCCATGCAAATTATTTTCCACCTTACGATATGTGGCAGTGCTGATGGCTTGTCAGTTGAAACTAGTCACTCAATAGTTTTCACTGCATTTCTAAAATGTACAGAAGTAACCATTTGGTCAGTTTGTTCAGAAAACTAGAGGAAGTGTTCTCTTGTAACTAGTCTTAGGTGAAATCTGAGAATACTACTTATGTTTTTTTTTTTCAGATTTTAAGGAAAGTTTGCGAAATATCACCTTAACCATGAAATTTTGTAGAAAACATAAAAACTATGCCATTTTGCACTAAATTTGACATTTTGTACTGTGGTAAATACATACATGGGGGAAATACTTTAATTTCACAGAGCACTGAGACCTGCAAGTCTGTCATTTCATTAATATAATAATTTTTATTTGCAAGGTGCCTTTCAAGTGTCAAGGTGCCGTACATAATAACAATTAAAACAAGCATGATAAAAAATACAGGCAAACCAAACAATTAAAACGTTCAATATTCAGGGAATGCTGTTTCCCATAAAAAGGTCTTTAGACCCCTCTTAAAACCCTCCACAGAAGTGCACTCCCGCAACTGACTGGGTGGAGAGTTCAAAAGGGCGGGGGCAACATACGAGAATGCCCGAGCACCAGAAAATTTTAAATTCACCCTTGGAACCTCTAGCAACCCCTCGTCGGCCGAGCGGAGAGATCGATCAGGGCGATAGGGAACCAGAAGTTCTTTCAGATAGGCTGGGCCTAGATCATGTAGGGCTTTGAAAGTCAGCAAGCCAACTTTAAAGGTGATCCGCCACTGATTTGGCAGCTAGTACAGTTCACGCATCACCGGGGTAATTCGACAGGATCTTCTAGAACCCGTCAAAAGCCGGGCTGCAGCGCTCTGCATTATAGAGGAACAGCCTGCACTGAAACCCCAAATTCAAGTGTGGGGCTGGGCCCAGTTCGCACTTTGTGTGCAAAAACTGAATCTGTACTGGGGTAGTATCACCTCCTTCCTTCCGCTAGAGAACCCCCTTTCTGTACATCCCAGCGTCCTGTTAGCTTTCCCAAATGCCTAGTTGTATTGAGCAATATAATAGACTTCTGGCTTTCATTGATGACTCCACTCTCAACCTTCCATCATCCTGTAATCTGTTCTAGGTATGTTTTTGCCATTGTAACTTTGCACTTCTTATCGTTACATTTAAGCTGCTATGCTCTGGATTATCTCTTCAATTTTTCCGCCACTCTTCACATCCATTATTTACTCCATAGTTTCCCCTCAGGGATTAGTTCTGGGGCCCATCCTCTTCAATATCTTCATCAGTGACATTGCAGATGGACCAGAGGATAAGGTTTGTCTGTTTGCAGATTACAACAAGATCTGCAACAGAGTAGATGATCCAGATGGGGTGATCAGAATGAGAAGAGATCTGGATAAACTGGTAAAATGGTCGGAAGAGTGGCAATGGGGGTTTAACGCAAAGAAGTGCAAGATCATGCACATAGGGAAGAGAAACCCTGAAGCAACCTATAGGTTGGGAGGGGAGTTGCTGGCAGTCAGAAGGGAAGAGAGACTTGGGCACCATCACAGATGACCTGAAATCAACTAAACGGGCCACTAAAGCAGTAGGTAAGGCTAGAGGGATGTTTGGGTGTATTAGTAGGGGTATCCAAAGTCGTAAGAGGGAGGTAAAAAATCCCTCTTTACAAGCACTAAATCCAGGCCCCATCTGAGTACTAAATTGCAGTACTGGAGGCCGCACCTGCACAAGGACATTAACAAAATGGAGGCAGTCCCGAGAAGGGCAACCAAAATGGTGCAGGGACTGCATCAGAAAATACATGAGGACAGATTAACGGAGCTCAATATGTATACCCTAGAGCAAAGGAGGAAGAGAGGTGACATGATCGAAACATTCAAACATCTTAAGGGCATTAACAAGGTGAAATAGTCTAACATGTTTCAATATAAGAAAATGAGCAGGACAAGAGGACACAGCATGAGATTAGAGGGAGGCTGATTAAGGGGGAATGTGCGGAAGTTATTTTTCACAGAAAGAGTGGTGGATGCATGGAACGGCCTACCTCATGAAGTGGTGGATATGAATACAGTGCAGGACTTCAGACAGACATAGGACAGGCATAAGGGAGCAATAAAGATGAGTATGAATAGATAGGCCATTGACAGAGTACAGGCCTATGGCACCTTCATAAGGTAGAAAAAATGAACAGACTGGATGGGCCTTGCGGTCCTTATCTGCCATCAACTTCTGTGTTTCTATAATTCCCACAGCTACAGCTTGAATAACATCAGGGTTAACTACAGCCCCTTCAGTTCAAAGTGTTTTTACAGTACTTTTGAGCTGCCCCTCTAGGTTTTCCTCTAGATGGGTCGGACAGCCTTGTGACTTTTAAGGGAGAACAGTGGACACTGAAGTGGGGTCTGGCATTTTTTGCAGCTGCAGCAGGTACTCTGACTTAGTTTCTCACTGAGCTCTCATTTATGTTTTTTTCAGTGGTGGTGAGGTACTACTTATCTGTAGCCATGACTCCCTGTTCTACAGCATACTTCCTGGGCTTGAATCTAGTCTCAGGAGTGTAATTCGCATAAGAGGAGCAGCGGCTTCTTTTTGCCGGGGGGTTGGAGACCAGCACAAGCAAGCTCTCTGGCGACTATGGATGTTACATTAATGTCAGCACCCGAGACCATGGTAGCCTCCATGGGATATTTCCTTTTGACCTGTGAAGACTGGATCGACTTTCACAGTGACACTGCAACTACAGTAGGTAAGTAGGTACGCACGTTACTTGTCACTGATGGAATGCAGGCAAACAAGTGTAAGGGGAAGGGTCCGATTATATTACACTTGTGAGTAAGCTGCTACCAGTTAGGACAGCGGTCTGCTAATTCACTGACTACTACAACTTGCTGACACCACCCGATTGTAGTACTGTAACTGCAGGGACAGCGACTGCTAATTATATCTGGCACTAATATGTGTGCACAGTCACCGCGCTTAATATATCGTCTAATATCTGCTATACAGTAGAATAAATCTTTTCACAGTGACTACAGTGCAGGACAAGCTTAAAATATAATAGGTGACAAAAGAAAAGGCTTACATACAGAGAGCATAAGTTAGTTACAGTTCAAATGGAATAACCATGCAGTTCCAGTGGTATAAACACTCGGTATCAAGTAACAGAAATCACAGGCACAGCAAGCAACATCACAAGCAAGTATAGCAAAAGAAAAACACAAGGTACCCCCAGTTAGGAAGGTTATACCACCAGGGTCAGTCTCAGGATTATTGTAAGTGACGTATCACCGTTTGTACCTGCAGTGATTCACCCCAAGTGAGTAGTCGTTGAGCCTTTTTTAAAACAGTGCAAGGGCAGCGCAGTTTTGAATCTCACCAGGTGGGGAATTCCAATTGAGATGGGGCTACAAATAAGAAGGATCTCATTTCAAGTCCATACCATACCCTATCCATTTTCAGTAAAGTGTTAGCAGCACAGCGTGGCAGCCTCCCATGCTGCTTAAGATTTAGTAAGCCCACAAGGTTTTTTTTTTTTTGGGGGGGGGTGTAGCCAGATTACCAGGTTTGAAGGTGAGGCAGTGCATTGGGTATTGCAGCCATGCTTCAAACAAGAGCCATCCAGGAGCTGTGAACAGTCCACCGTGGCGATCCCCTAGGGGAAGCTCCCAAGATTTCCCTAATCAGAGTGGACACTCTTCCACTCTTTCTGCTGCTTTGCATTGGACCCCCCACACACACACACACACACCACTGTGACCTCTATAAATCTCTTGCATTTCCCTCAGTTGAAAATAGGTGGATTTCCCACTGCACTAAACTTGTATCCAAATTCTGGTTAGGCTCTCTTCCCTCTTACCTTTCCTCCTCCATATCCCTCCCTCTCTTCCCATGACACCCGGACCATGGTTGTCCCTCGCAGTTCTGCCTCAGTTGGACAGGCTACTTTTTCTCACTACTTCCCTAAACTTTGGGACTCCCTCCACCAACAAATTAGACACTCCTCCTCCCCTTCGTCCATCTCATTAGCTACACCATAACTTTGTTTCTCATACTTGCAATTGTGTGTAAAGTTACCCCTTCCTATACCTCCATGCTAGTCCTCACTAGTTGACAATACTTTTGTCCACCGACTATTGCAACTGAGTCATTCTCTGCATACATTATGGATAAACTTAAGCACTGATACTGTTTAGCTCATTTAGGTAATCTTATATATATATGTATGTATCCTAAGTAGAATGTCATGTATATTGTTACTCCCCTCCCTTTTTCCCTAATGCAGATTGACTCTGTTTATCTGACTGTCTTAAGCACTTTAAATGTAACCTCATATGTATGTATGTAATGTAAATCTGAAGTATGTATGCCAAGAAGTATGTTAATATATTTGTTGCTCCAACTCCCTTTTCCCCCGGGACGCACTTGGAAACGAGCAAATTGTTGCTCAGTGTGCCTTACCTGGTAAAACTTTTCAATAAATAAAATAAAAAAAAAATCTAATTTTGTAATACAGGGTTTTGAGCCTGGTTAGGTCCAAGTCTTGCATGGACTGTAGGGCAGGGGCACCATAAAAGAATGCAGGCATTAAGGTGCTGCCTGCAGTGGCAAGGTGAGCCTCCTTTGAGAGGAGTTCACCCACTTTGTTGCAGTGTGCAACAGGGCGACACAACAATGCGGTCTGTTACTAATGCAAGTTGCACTGCATTTTAGCACCTTATGTGTTGGTAAATTCAACTATTGGCTTTTTCATTATTTCTTCTTAGAAAATAATTTAAAAAAAAAAAACTTTTGTAAGAGCCTTAGATTAATAGCAGTATTGTAAGTAATAAGAGTTACAGTGTGACGTGCATTGAATAAAAAGTAATTTACTGGTGCATGTCAGCTGATGTCTCAGTTTTGATTGCACTACAGGATTTTTAAATTATGAAATACAACATAGGACATAAGTTAATAACAAACAATAGAGGATTTATTATGTTAAATTAAGTTGATTGCTTGCAGTAATTTAGTGTCCGTGTAAGACAAAGGACCATAACTGATGTATACGTTTTATATACCATTGTAAATTAAAGTGTATAACAACAAAATGTTATACATGGAAAGGTGTACTTTAAATTATACAAATTGCTGAGAGTCTGTTTATTTTGATTTGGAACAATGTTTAGTCTGACTAGAACAGATTGAAATGCTAAATGTTTAGTATATGATTAAAATGTACTACTTTAGATTCAGTCTAGGTAATTTTTCTGTTATATTTAGAGGAGCTGGAGCAATTAAGGTAATTATCTCATGAATTGAAGTTTAAATTGTATTGCACGTGCACTTTGGATATAAATGGATACAAGGGGACACAGTACCGCACCCACTTAGGAAGCCATACTGGCGAAGCACAGGGGTTTGTAGTGTCTAGGCGCACTGGACTAGGGTAGGTCATTTTATGGTAGTAGACAGTATAAATGTTTGTCATGAAAGCATTGACTACAGCACTTTATTGCGATTGCTGTGTCTGTTGAAAAATGAATATTTTCTCTTTATTGCATATTTGAAGTGCTATGAAGTTTTTTGTACTTCCAGACCACTCACAGAATTTGCTCACCATACTTTGTACGACGCAACAATGCTGATGGCACACATCGCGCCTGGCATTTGTGGTGCCTGTTCCCAGTATAGCCCATGCACCAGGGCAGATGCAGGCTCTTTCCAAGGGGCTTTCCACCCCCAACAAATTTAATCACCTCCACATCAGAGGTGTAGGGGGCAAGGAGCATGCCACCCCTACGGTGGCAACGTCAGCGGACTTTACGAAATGCAGTTAGCCAGAAAGACAGGTGAACTGGTCGCAGTGTCCACATTGCTGTCGCCCTAATGACTTTGCCCCGGTGATGGGATACCTTTGAGAGGTAGGGGAAAAGCCTGTAAAGGAGGCCCAGTTTCTGATTAAGTATTCTGACTATGGCATCTACATGAGGGCCAAATGTCAAGTCTTGATAAGTAAGACACCAAGATATTTCAGTGACCTCGCCATTTAATTGTGAATGACGCCAGTGGTGAACAATCTAAGCAGATGTCTCTTAGTGTCTAGCCTCCTGTATCCAAAAAGCATAGCATTGGTCTTTTTCACATTAAGGCTAAGTTTGTTTCAGAAGAACCAGAGGTGTCAAGTTGCTGGAAATCCCTCGCCAAGTTGCCATTAATCCATGCAGTGTCTGCAGAGGGTAGGATAGAATCATCGGCACAGAGCTGTAACAAGGCTCCACTGCAATTACTGGTCATGTTGATATATAGGGGAAATAGAAGAGAACCCAGAATAGCACCTTGTGGAACTCCATCTGTTATAAACCGCTGTGCCACCTAACACTTCGTTTTCTGTTGGTCAGGTAGTTATGAAACCAGCAACAGGAAAGGTCATCCAACCCAAGTGACTTTAGCCAGAGACAGGCTGATTCTAACACATTCGGTTAGAATCATCCTGGGGCTTCTGCCACTGAAACTGCTACTGGCATGGGCTGATGCCTTAATGAAAATGGAGCAGCTCCTCAATTTGCTCATTTTGCTTTGAAGTAGCAGCCCATGCAGGCAGCAATATCAGCACTGGAGCCACTGACTGATTTTATACCAGTGATATCACTGGTTGAAGCATTTTATGATATTGTGTGTGTGGGGGGGGGGGATTACATATAGAGCTAGTTTGAAAGACAAGGGAGACAGGAAGTCAGCAAAAAAAAAAAATGATGCGGAGAAAGATAAAACTGGGTACACAAAGATGAATCTGGAATGTTGAAGTGTTTTTGTTCCACTTTAGACAAGTGAAGTCAGTGGACCATCTAGTGCTTCAAAAAAAAAGGACACCGTTCTGTAATGAGGTTTTTGGCATCTCAGTTGGGCTTCCCTGAGTAAATTGATTGTAAACAAATCGTAGTAAATGTATTATGGACCACCAAGTCCACTTCCTCTAATTGGATACCCAAAACTGGAGTGTCCCTGGCTTTAAATGTCATAGTTGTGAGCACTTCACACAGTGGACACACTGTATGTATTACCCTGCTGGTTATTAAGGGCACAGCAGGCTCAACCCTGCCTAATTCACTGAGATTGTCACATCTCTGATATATATTTTTTTCAAGTCTGTAGTGGTGCTGCTGGTGTTTAGCCATCATTAGAATCATAGACCCAGTGTACCCCGCCCCCCAATTCTGCTCAAAGGAGGCTGCATATTATTTAGTTATTCCATTTTCTTGCTTTCTTTCTTCATTACATAATTTTAAAAAGGGTTCTTGGTTTCATCATTCAGCTGAATCAGGATTAGCCTGAACACTGACTGGCAAGTGACCCTTCTGGTCCCAATTGCTACAGAATCAAATAAGTCTTTTTTTTTTAATTTTCTTTCTTATGGTTGCAGGATCCTATCCTTCCCCAAAGGCTGGGGCAACACTGGTTGTACACATGGATCTGCTAGTGCTGTTTGGAGGCTGGACACGGCCCAGCCCATACCCTCTGCACCAACCTGAAAGATTCTTTGATGAAATACACACTTACTCACCTTCAAAAAACTGGTAAGTGTTGTGCTGATCTGAGATAGTACTGCTTTTTGCATTGTCTTGCTAATGGGCCGCCTCCAAGCCCTGACCCAGCTTACCTCCTGTCCCTTTCCTCAGAACTTTACCCACCGAGGTGGGTGCGTGTGTGTATTCCCCTGCTAAGTCCACATCTGATGGGGGAAAGACGTGCTGCACAGGGCCCAAGAGTGCCAGTGCATCCTTCACCCCAGGCTACACCATGCATAGGTGTGATAGGGGAAAAGTAAAGGAGAAAGGGTTGCCCACTGTGTCAGGGAAGGAATCAAAGCAGTGGCGTATGGATCCATCGGGGGGAGAAAGGGGTAACAGAATCTCCATGAGTTGAGCTTACAGAGGTATCGGGTAAGATAGTGATAAGGAACTAGGGGCAGAAGTAGAGAAAGCGGCAGCGAAGGGGGAGGTGGTAGTAGTAGTGGGGGATCTCAACCTGCTAGACATTAACTGGGACATTCCAGCAACTAGGAGCACCAAAAGCCAGGCCCTGGTAAGTACATTACAGGACTGCATGCTGGTGCAGCTGGTCAAGGAACCCACAGGGCAGACTGCCATTCTTGATGTGGTGCTCACTAACTCAGAAAGGATAGGCAACCAGCCCAGCGGTAGCGCTTCTACTTGTGACGCTGACGAGCTGAGTTCAAGAATGGACACAGGAGTCGAAGGGCTAGCTGGGGAGGCGGATTGAGCATCCTAGGGACTGCTCTCCTCGGGGGTTAGTGGCTGGAGCGCGATGGATCCCCAGTGAAGGTTAGAGGAACTTACCACCAGAGCTTGCTGAAGGGGGGAGGTGTGGCAGATGTCAGAGTGCTGCCGTTGATGTCATTGCATGCCACGCCTCCCGACCAGAATATGGGAAAACATGGCTATGCGGTATGTCGCTCCCCTTGCCCTACAGGTCTCTCACCATCACCCTGTGCCACTCCCAGGACACCGAGCTTCGGGTTCCAATGGGGGGGAAGGCTGCCTCCTCCCCAGTGGCCCTGCCGTGGGGGTAAACCAGGGAGGAGCACCGGGAAAGGCAAGTCCCAGAGGACAGGTGACAGGGGTGGGAGCAAAGGTCAAGGTGATGTGGGCAGGCCTGGGGAGCATAAAGGCATGCTAAATATTTAAAAGAAAAAAAAGAAAATATGCAGAGTGTGAGTTGGGGAACCACTGGGGTCCAGCGACCATAACACCATATGAATTGAGCTGGCCCTTAGTACCCTCATCAAAGGCTGAAGTTTTGGATGTCTGATAAGGAAATTAGTCCGGGACAGGATAATTGGAGTGGACAGTATCAGAGAGTGGAGGAAAGATGGGGAGACCTAAAAGATGCCATTCTCAAGGTGACAAAGTCATGCATGAAAATGGTTACTAATAGAAACTGTTATAAGAGATCAATATAGTTCTCTGAAAAGGCCAGGGAAGCTGCAAGGGCAAAACAGAAGGCTTTCATCAGGTGTAAGGAGAAGCAGTGGGATGAAGAACTGGGGGAGTGCCAAATAAAAACTAGAGCGAGACCAAGAGGATTGTCAGGGATGCAAAGGCAGACACAGAACTGTGTATTGCGGAGTTGGTCAAGGGCAGGAAAAAAACAGGTTTCCAGGTATAGAAGGGAAAAAAGAAAGCTGGGTGGGGGAATTGTTAGGCTAATAGTGAGAGGCAGGGTAATAGAGGAGGATGAGCAGAAAGCAGCCATTCTGAATGACTACTTCTGCTCAGTATTCACTAGGGAGGACAGCAGGCCTTGCTGGAGAGCAGCATAAAGGCTTCCGAAAGGGGTGGGGCAGAAATGTGACAACAGGTATTTACTAGTGAAAGGGTCAGATAAGGCCCTGGGGCCGTATGAGATGCACCCAAGAGTGCTCAAGGAACTGGCATCCAAGTTTGCTGAACTTCTGGTAGGGCTGTGTAGTAGCTCTTTTCAGACAGGGGTGGTTCCAAAAAACTGAAGGGCAGCGGACGTAGTTCCACTTCACAAGGGGTGGGGACAGTGAACAGCCGGGTAGCCACAGACCTGTCAGTCCTAACCTGCATAGTGAGTAAACTGATGACACTAGTCGGAGGACCTAGTGGACAACCTAGAGAAAAGCTGGCTCCAGAATAGTAAACAGCACCGGTTCGGGAAAAGGAGATCTTGTCAGACCAACCTTGTAGTATTCTTTGGCTGGGTAAGTAGGGCAGTGGATAAGGGTCATGTAGTGGATTTACTCTAATTTCAGCAAAGCATTCAGCTCTGTGCTACACAGAAGATTGCTGAAGAAGCTGGAGGATCTGGGTGCAGTAAACGACATAGTTAGATGGGTAGGAAATTGGTTGGGAGACGGCAGAGGGTAGTGCTAAACAGAGTCATTTCTGAGGAGAGAGAGATCACCAGTGGGGGTGCTGTAGGGATCAGTCACGAGTCCAGTCCTTTTCAATATGGTTATCAACATAGGAGAAGGAATACAGGGCAAGATGTGGCTCTTCGCAGATGACACTAAACTCTGCGGTATGTAGACTGCAAAGAAGCAGCAAGGGAGATGCACAGGGACCTGCAAAGGCTAGAGAGAGGTGGTCCAGGGTTTGGCAGCTGAAATTCAACACCAAAAAGTGCAAGGTGATGCATATAGGGAACAAGAACCCCAGAACAGAGTACTGGATGGATGGGGTTAAGCTGGACACCTCTTCTGAGGAAAGGGGCCTAGGAATCTGCATAACTGACTCCCATAAACAATCTAGCCAACGTACTAAGGCCTATAGTAAGGAAAACGTGATGCTGAGGTATAGTAAGAGGGGTTTTGACAGCAGGAGGAAAGTGGCAGTACTACTTGTCTGTAGATCACTGGCAAGACCATACTTGGAGTAGTGTGTCCAGTTCTGGAGTCCTCGCCTAAGAAAAGAGGAGGACAGGCTGGAGACAGTGCAGCATTGGTTAATAAGAATTATTCAAGGCCAACAGGGAAGGGTCTACAAGGATCATCTTAGGGCACTAAACATTTACTTGCTTGAGGTCAGATGAGAGAGGGGTAATACTATAGAGACCTTCCAAATTCCTGAAAGGAATGAACAAGGTGAACTGCAAGAAACTACAAGAAGAGTAGCGAGTCTAGAACACAGGGTCACAAGTGGAAGCTGGTGGTGGGGGTGGGGTTCAGGAGGGACATGAGAAATTTTTATTTTACGGAGAGTGGTTGAACCATAGAACAGTCTGCCAGTGCAGGTGGTGGGTGCCAAAACCATTAATGGTTTCAAACGCAATTGGAATACAGTTATGTAGTAGTAAAACGGGGAACAGGGGGATGGATAGTGTAGACAAAAAACCCGCATTGAAAAAAGGTCTTGAGGTATGATAAGGTGTTATGGGCAAACTAGATGGACCATTAGTGTGGTTTTTTTTTTGTTTTTTCCCGTCATTATCTATGTTTCTTTCCTTGCAGATAAGGGAGGAATATGCTACCCCTGTAGACTCTGCTGTGAAGGCGTTTTGTGTGCATTCTGGTACCTATTGCCCATGCAGCTCCTTGTGGTGCAGTGTGTAGCCCCGTGGGAGGGTCAGCAGACAATGAAGATTGGTGGGGGCAGTCTAGACACTAGGGCAGCCAACCTGCTGAGGAGGATGAAGGAAAAGAGGGGGCAGAGGGTTAGGAAGGTAGTAGTTATTGGGTACTCCATAGTTATGGTGATGAGTGAGCTGGAGGGGGGTTGCTGAAACAGGATGGTAGCTCCATGAAGGTGGCTTGCCAGCTGGACCATGGATTGAACAAATGCTGTCTTGAGCCTTGCAACGCAACTGGAAGAGGAGCAGATTGTTGTTGCCTATGCTGGAACAAATATAGGGAACACAAGACCTGAGAACATAAGGAGGTCATTCACCGATTTAGGTGTGTTCCTACAGAGATCATTGGGGGGGTTAAAAAACATGGTAGGTAGTATTATTTTACAGAAAAAGTGGTTGAGCCATGAAATGGTTTGTCAGCAGTGGTGATGGATGCCAAAACCATAAATGGCTTCAGACACAGCAAGGACATAGTCAAGGGAATAGTAGCTACTCAACAGGAAGTGATTGGGGGGGACAGGGATAACAAAAATGGGACTAGTGTAAGCAAAGACCCCACAGAGAAAATAGATCCTAGGGTATGATAGGACAGTATGGGCAGACTGGATGAACCATGGGCCTTAATACATATGCAGTGTTGTGCTGCTCAGCACCCCATATGTATAAATTACCTTCCCCATTGACAAAAGTGTCTTGTGCTCCCCAACTGGGATACAGCTCCAAAGTTGTTACCTTAGCACAGACCCCCACGGACATGGTACATTCCAGCTGCATTCCACCTCAGTTTCAACTATACCACTACAGGGGCAGCAGCATAGAACGCTGTGGAAGATCTGTTTAATTTAAACATTGCTATTATTTGGTTAGGATTGTGTAACTCCTGGGCAGGTTGGGGCTTTCTGGTCACAGGGAACAACCATAAGTTTAAACATTGTGCCTGTTAAGCTGAATCTTGCAAATTGAGTAACCTGCTAGATGACTTCCATTCCAGTGCCTACAGTGTGGTAGTTCCGCAAGCAATAAAATAGCCAGCCATTGTGTCTCGGGTGAGTAATTTTTATTTGTCTTGGGGGGTGGGTTCAGTCAACCAATAGTGGTTTTTTTTTTTTTTTTTTTTTGCTGTCTTTGTCGTAGTCCCCGCCCAGCATTTTTATCTTTTCCTGTTTTCTTTCTCTCCTTTGTGGTGCTGTTTGGTGAGTTGGGGAGGGTTATTTTAGACTGTTGGGTGCTCCTTGTGGTCCCCGCATTGGATGCAGTGCTGTCAGTTTTCATTTAAAGAACTTCTGACATGATTCAGTCAGGCAAGTCTTTTAATGTGTAGTCGCCTACATACGAAGTTGCCAGCAGATACAGGCCATAATGGTCTGTCGAGTCTGCTCGAGTGTGACGCTAGTTATACCAAGTAACTGCCCCCCCTTTACTCCTCCTGGAGTTGTTCTCCCATCCCCACTCCCCCCTCACTGTACCCCATCCCCCTCGTGTTCCCTGTTGACATAATCATCTTCTTTACCCTGTCCCAACCCCTCTTAAAACTGGTCACTGTTTTTGCTGCCACCGCCTCCTCTGGCAACTCGTTCCACCCTTTCACCACCCTGTCCATGAAGAAGTGCCTTCTCATTTCCCTCCTGAATCTGGCCCCCACCACCACCACCACCACCACCACCACCACCACCACCACCAGTTTCAGGCCATGACCCCTTTTTGTATCCTCCTTCTTTGGATTAAAGATGGCCTCTGTGTTGGCCTTACTTATGCCCTTTAGGTACTTTAAAGTCTATTGTATCCCCTCTCTCTCTCTCTCTCTTCTGTCCTCCAGAGAGTGTATGTTCAGCACTCTGTCTCTCCTTGTATGTTTTGTCCTCCATGCCCTAGTTCAATTTGGTTGCTCTCCGTTGTCCTGCCTCCAGCAGTTTGATATCTTTCTTAAGGTAGGGGCACCAGAACTGGACACCGCACTCCAGATGTGGTCTCACCAGTGACCTGTACAGTGATAGAATAACCTCATCCGTCCTAGAGGCAGTTCCCCAGGCAATGCAACCCAACATTCTGTTTGCTTTAGCTGCTGCCTTACGGCACTGTTCTGAGTGTTTTATGTCACCCCTTACCATAGCTCCCAGGTCCTTCTCTTCTGATACTGTCTCCTGAACTACCCCTAGCCAGTAACTGGCTTTTGGATCCCATGTGCATCACCCTACATTTTTTAGCATTAAAACCCAACTGCCAGATGCCAGACCATTTCTCCAGCTTTGCCAGGTCCTCCCTTAGATCCTGTCTCCCTTCCTCTTCGTCCACCCTCCCACAGAGCTTAGTATCGTCTACAGACAGATTTTGCTCTTAACCCCTCTCTGCTATGTTGCCAATAAATACATTGAACAACACAGGTCCCAGTACCGAGCCCTGTGGGACACCACTGGTCTCAGGCCTAGGTTCGGATAGCTCACCCCCTACCACTACTCTCTGGTTCCTGTCCATCAGCCAGCTCATTACACACCCCAGCAGTTTGTCCCCAACTCCCAGGTTCCTCAGCTTTCTAACCAACCTGCCATGGGGCACCGAGTCAAACGCCTTGCTGAAGTCCAGATACCGTACATCATCCACCTGCCCTTTGTCCAGAGTCCTTGTAACCCAGTTGAAGAAGTCCACCACATTGGTTTGATACGACTTCCCCCTAACAAACCCATGCTGCCTGTCCTCCTGGAGACCATTTTCTTCAAAGAAGGACACAAGCCTTTCTTTCAGAGTGGCCTTCATTAACTTACCCAGTATGGAGGTTAAGCTGTCTGGCCTGTAGTTTTCTCGGTTCACCTCTAGGGCCACTCTTGTGGATAGGCGCCACATGAGCTGTCCTCCAGTCCTATGGGACACATCCCTCGAGCGAGGTGTTAAATAGATCCGTCAGTGGTGCTGCTAGTATCTCCGCCAGTTCACTCAGAACTCTTGGGTGTACCCCATCTGGGCCAGGAGCCTTGTCCACCCACAGTTCCTTAAGACCTCTCAAGACCCTGTTTACCTTAATCTCCCCCGCATATTCCTTCCCCAACCGAAAGGGCATCCTGATCTTCTCCTTTGGCATGGGCCCACTAGCCTCCCTGGTGAAGAGAGAGCAGAAGTACTCGTTGCACCTCCACTTGTTCCATGCCCTTCTCCACCCATCCTTCCTCCCTCTTGATCCTAACTATCCCGTCCCTTGTACTTCTTTTCTCCCTAAAGTAGCAGAAGTCTTTCTCCCCTTCCTTAATCCCCTGAGCCAATCTTAGCTCTTTCTCAGCCTTGGCTGCCCGGACCTCCCTGCTAGCCTCTCTACATTTCTCAGTGTAAATCTCCCTGTCTACTTCCCTTACAGTATGCTTGTCCATCGGGAAGACTACCCTCTTATCCTTTACCTTTTCCACCACTTTGCTATTAAACCAGCTTGGTCTTTTGGTTCTGGCACTCTTTTTCGAGCCTTTGTACAAGTGTTGGTGGCCTCAGTCAACCCCATCTTCATGACTGTGCATTTGTGGTCATCCCTGGTTGGATCTTTGCCAGGTGTTCCATCACTAGGGTAAAGGGAAGTGGGAAATTGTTTAACCAGGAAAGGCCCGCTAAGCCTGAGCTTACGAACATACGAAGAAGCAAGCAGAAGATGGCCATTTGGTCTATCAAATCTATTCGTATTGCAGGGTCCACAGCTTGAGCTAATGTCCCTGCCTTCCCTCCCCACTCCTCCCATTCTCCCTACCCATGATTCTTACCTTCCCCCTATGTCTATCCCAGCCCCTTTTAAAGCTGGCCACTGTCTTCAATGAGATGACCTCTTCCGGCAGCGCATTCCAAGTGTCCACCACCCTCTCTGTGAAGAAGTGTTTCCTGACCTCCCTCCTAAACCTCCCACCCTCCAGCTTAAGACTGTGCCCTCTTGTGATATGATTGCCACTCAGCTTAAAGAGACTCTCCTTATCAACCTTATTTATCCCTTTCAAGTACTTGAATGTCCCAATCATGTCTCCTCTCTCTCTCTCTCTCTCCTGTCTTCCAGGAGTACATGTTCAGTGCCCTCAACCTCTCCTCGTATGCTTTGCCTTGCTGACTGGCTATCATCTTTGTAGCCCTCCTCTGTACCTTCTCCAGCAGGTTAATGTTCTTTTTGAGGTGTGGGCACCAGTACTGAACTCCATACTCTAGATGCGGCCTTACCAGTGACCTGTACAAGGGCAGTATAACCTCCTCTCTCCTACTACTGATCCCCCTAGCTATGCATCCCAGCATCTTGTTTGCCTGTGCTGCTGCTTTCTTACACTGCATGGAGTGCTTCAGGTCACTGGTGATCATCACTCCCAGGTCCTTCTCCTCCTCTGATGCAGATACTCGAACTCCACCCAGGTAATACTCTGTTCTGGGATTCTTGACTCCAATATGCATAACTTTTCATTTCTTGGCATTGAAGCCAAGCTGCCAGATCCTGGACCACCTCCCCAGCTTTTCCAGATCTTCCTGAAGGTCCCGTATCCCTTCAGCTGTGTCCACTCTCCCACAGAGCTTGGTGTCATCTGCGAATAGGCACATTTTGCCTTTAATGCCATTGATGAAGACATTGAACAACACTGGCCCCAGCACAGAGTCCTGTAGGACCCCACTAGTTACTTCTCTGGTGCCAGATAACTCTCCCCCTACCACCACCCTCTGGGTTCTGTCCCTCAGTCAGTTTTCCACCCAACTGACCATCTTTTCCCCAACTCCAAGATCCACCAACTTCCTAATCAACCTTTTGTGGGGCACAGAGTCAGAGGCGTTATTGAAATCAAGATAGAGGATAACTGCCACTTGGCCCCTGTCTACTGTCTTAGTGACACAGTCAAAGAAGTAAATCAGGTTTGTTTGACATGATCTCCCCCCCCACCCCAATGAACCCATTCTGCCTCTCATCTTGGAGACCATGTTCCTCTAGATATTCCACCAACCTTTCTTTTAGTATGGTCTCTATGAGCTTGCCCACAATGGAGGTCAGACTGACTGGTCTGTAATTCCCTGGATCATCCTTGGGACCGCTTTTGTGAAGGGGCACTACATGTGCTGTTTTCCATTCCTGTGGTACCACACCTGACTCTAATGAACTATTAAATAGGTCTGCTAGTGGCTCTGCCAGCTCCTCAGCCAGTTCCTTTAGTACCCTTGGATGTACTCTGTCCGGGCCTGGCGATTTGTCCATTTTCAATGCCAGCAGACCCTTCCTCACTCTATCCTCGTCTATCACTATGTCTGTGTTCCCTTTCCCCCCCTGCTCCTCTTTTCCCTCCTGAAGGCACTGGTCTGTCCTTCTTCCTGGTGGTGGTACAACCTGGGAGCACAAGAAAGTTAAGTGACTTGCTCAGGGTCACACAGTATGCAAGTGGGAGCTGATGGGAGTCAAACCCAGGTCTCCAGGTTTGTAGTTCAATGCCCTTAACCACTACGCTATACTGCCTCCTACACTATGCTCCCCATTGTTGAAGTCTGCTCTCCTAAAGTCTACCACCTTTGTTTTAGTCCTGGCCACTTCCTTCCCCTTGCAGATTGAAAACTACACTGTTCGGTGGTCACTACCTGCGAGAGATTCCCTCACCTCCATGTCTTGGACTTGCTCCCCATTTGACAGCACTAGATCTAATATGTTGTCCTCCCTTGTTGGTTCATTGACTTCGAGTCAGAAAACAGTCCTGGATAGCATCCAGTAGGACCTGTTCCCTGCCGCAGGTGGTAGCTGGGGGGGGGGGCTCCAGTCTAATCCTGGCAGACTGAAGTCACCCAGAATTATGTTTCCTTTCTTCTGATCTGTTCCCCAGCTCCTGTCTAGATCAGTTCCCCGTGAAGATGGTCTGTACACCACCCCCACTCTAATTCTTCTGCCATCAGTATTCTGTAGTACTGCCCAAAGGGCTTCTGTCGTACTCTCCTACCTGCTGCACTCTATCCCTTCTCGTTCATACAAAGCCACACCATCACCCCCCCCCCACACTTCCTTTAGCCCTGTCCTTCCTGTGAAGTTGGTAACCCAAGATCTCTAGGTCTTAGTCATGGAACTGAGTTGCCCTTGTTTCTGTAGTAGCAGCTATATCCACATTCCCTTCTGCCAATAGTGTCTGTAGATCTGCTACCTTATTTCCCAGGCTCCTTGCATTCAGGGTCACTGCCTTTCAGTGCAAACAGTGTCCCCCTTTGCCTCTGCTTATACCAGGGTGCCTCCCCCTCCCCATATATCCCTTCCCCTTCCCTTGTACTCCCCTGTCTTTAATCATTCTTCCCGGGGTGGGGAGCCCTTGGCCCCCCCATGCCTGGTGTCAAGTTCCTTGCCCCTTGCTGCCTGCCTTCCCCCGCTTCAGTTTAAATGTAGCCTGTCACTTAAGTAGCTTTCCAGTTTACCTTTCAGGAACCTAGTGCCTTCCTTCCTTAGGTGCAGCCTGTCCGTTGCATAAAGTTCTTTGTTATCCCATGTCTTTCCCCACCTTCCCACCTGGTTGAAACCTTTTTCTTCACACCACCTCCTCAACTACGTGTTGAACTCCTCCTCAAGCCTCACCTTTCTAACTGTGCTTACTTTTGGGACTGGCAACACTTCTGAGAAGATCACTGATTTGCCCAGCCCTCTACAGATTCTACCCAGCTCTAAGAACCTTTCCTGTGCTACCTTCACCTCGCTGCCTGCCAGATCGTCTGTGCCCAAATAAACTACAGTGTGTGGCCTCCCCTGCCCCACACAGTTTGGTAATATTGCCCTTTTATTAATACCTGCCCTTGGAACTTTTTCAGCTGTAAATCAGTGTTTTCTGCCAAGTGGTTTTTAAAATATTTCACTCGTAAATCCTGGCTTGTACTTTCCTGGTATGAGCTGAGTGGCCGCCGAGCGCTGCATCCCCACCCTTGGAAATAGCATCATTGACATGAGGTCAGGAACAGGGCTGCAGGCACTCTGTAGAGAATGAAATGGAATCAGGGGAGGGGGCCTGCCTAAATGTACTAAGATTATCATTGCTGGCATGTTTACATGTATGAGGCTGATATACAGTATGTATTATGTATTAGCCCCGCACATGTAAGCATGCCAGCAAAGATAACATTAGTACATTTAGGGAGCCCCCTCCCCCAGTTCCATTACAGCCTCCATGGAGCGCCTGCAGCCCCGTTTCTGACTTTGCACTCACATTATGTTATTATCAGATGCAGGGCTGCAGCACTCAGGGGCCACTCGGCTTGTACCAGAAAGGTACGAGCTGGGTTTACAACTAAAATATTTAAAAAAACAATTGACATAAAATAGTAATTATTGCTGAAAAAGCTCCAAGGGCAGGCAACTGCACGTATGAGTTGCCTGCCTTATCGTGTCAGCAGCTCTCAGAGTGCAACCTTGATTTCTGTACTGGTCTCCTACCAGCCGGTTGCCTTATTTATTTTTTCTACAGTGTTTTGTTTTCTGGCTGGCAGTCTATTATGACCACCTTGGTTGCAACGCTTCGCATGCATTTTGTCTGCGGCTGGCTGCTTGCCAGATTACTCAGCCTAGCACTTGACGTGCTTTCTGGCATGCAGCAGGGTTTGCTTCTGCTGGTCGGAGCCGAATGCCTCAATGTGATGACATCACATGTTCCACGTGATGCCAAATGCTCCAGTCGAGATCGATATGAGACACGCTTCTTGGCTCGGAGGTGAGTGGCTTGGCAGGGAATGTTATCCTGTTGTATGCGTTGTTTCCTCTGTGTTCAGCCTGTCAAGTGAGCACCACTGATCTTGCTCTGAGAAGAGCAGCCTGGCAGAGAAACACTTGGTGTCTGTGACCACAGGTGCAGTAAGTCTCTCTTCTATTAGTTTTGCTAAGTGTTTACAGGGTGGGGTAGTTTTCTGTTAGGAAACCCTGGACTCCTGAACCAAGACTCAGCACACAGTGTAAAGACCCAGCACGCAGAGAAAAGGGGGTGTGCAGGGTTGGAGTTGCTATCTATGAGCTTGGAAGCTATGGGGGTTCTTAAAGTCAGTACTTGTTAATGAAGGCAAACCCCCTTCCTAAATTAGTTACAGTGATAGTTAAGATGGGTCCATAAGAGTCTTGGCAGTCAATGGAGCTAATGAGCTTGGGTGCTAAGGTGGTCCATGAGAGCCTTATCTAGCAATGGAGCTAATCCCCCTCCCTATGTAAACCAGTTGTAGTGATGTGTGAGCTGGTGGGCTCATTTCCAGTTACAGTGATGTGTGGGTTACAAGGCTTATCTTGGAGCAGGGGGGTACAGAGCACTGGCAAGCATCCCCGCAGTCTGTAATATGACGATTTTAAATGCATTGCTGCATAGTTCACAAGTCACTCATGCTAGAGTTAGCATTGTTGATGGAGTTTAAGCGTGTGATTACTTAGGGCTTTCACGAAGTTTATGTTTGTGATTGCACATTTGTCTTATTGATGCATTATTTGACGACTGTAATTAATATGCAGTCCATGAAAGTGTCAGTATCTGTCATGCAAAGCTTTCAAGGATTTTGATACAATGTGTAGACCCATTAAAGAGGGTGGTGTTTCTCAGTATTATGACTGTATATCTCTGTTGTATGATCAGCCAGCTGGAGGTTCAGGTCCATCCCGGTGTGTAAGATTGCATATTGCAGACAGTGATGTTGTTCTTCTTTCCTCTTTCTTAAAAACGGGATTGAAAAAGCATGCTGCAGAGACTCTGGCATAAGCAACGAAATTGTCTTCCTTTTCAGATATTTGTAGTGGCACCATGGCTTATCACAGACCTATAACAATAGATACAAGACTTGCAGTAGGACCAGGAGGCCCTGCATTCAAGTGACCTGCCGTCCCCACTATGTAATCTTATTTAATTTGTCCATTTCAGTCCCTCCCAGCCAGACCATCGAGGTGGGGTGGTGGGTGCACCTGTGGTACTGTCAGCAGTGGTAAAGCGGAGTTACAGAATGTCTGCTACACTTATCCTTGTACTGAACATACTGGATTATCTGACAGTGATCCGTAGGTCCATCCTGCGAAGACTCACAAGTCCATACGGATCCCTCTGTAGTTTCTGTACTCTCTGCTAGTCGTTAGGAGAGCGCAGGATTCTTCAGCCTGTTCTAGTTCTGCTCCTTAGAATGTATGTGCCATCACATAACGGCCAAGAGATTATTCCGTCAACCTCACAAGGCACCCAGAGATTCGCGACTCGGGGGCGCCATGGCCAGCTAATTGTTCCCCAAGGGGTTAGCAGTTGTGTCGAATGTTTTTTCTCAAAAGTTCTGTTACTATTTAAGGCATCCCTGAACCAGGAGGGACATGTTGTATCTGATGCTGGCGCATCACAGGATGCTGATGGAGGAGCGGCTAGTAGCAGTACACTAGAAGCAAGAAACATGTTGAGTTGGACAAGCAGCAAGGGAAAGTGCCCCTACCTCGATCACATAGATTGAAGTGCCGGGGGTTTTCCATTGGACAACTTTTTTTCTCGATCCTCAGGAAGGAGAATTAGTCTGGAGATTTCAGTGGCTGAGGTACCTATCAGTTGGTACATCTTCAGGCATGGCAGTGGCACCCTGTCAGCTGATGCACTATTGGGTACTGGTGCAATGGACCAGTGTCCGTATGGGATCCACAAGGATGGACTGCTGTCAGTGTCGCACCTGTCAGTGTGGCTCTAGCCTGAAGGCTGTCCAGACTTTGATTCAGCAGTTGTCTACACCAGTCGTACTCTGGGTGACATGCTAGGAGACTTTAAAGCTAATTTACCGGGGGGTGGGGCTTACTGGGAGTCCTTCTGCACTGATGTGAGCCTTTTTTAGACCAGGATCTGGTGCAAGAGATCTGGGACCATCAGCATCCATGTATCCAGATCAAGTTTCTGATGAACAGAAAGCCCAGTCGTCCAGCAGGAGAAGAGAAGGTCATAATGTTGGTCTATAGGCACAGACTGTATACTCCCAGAGGGAGGGTGTCCCATGACTCTGGGAGTACTTTGACGTTCAGAGCAGAAGGTTGGTCAGACACAGGTCAAGATATTCAACCATAGGAGTTTTTCCAGATGTTGACAAATGTCAATCGATCCTCATGGCCTGGGGAGGAGGCAGTAGATGCCTGCTCTGGCAGTGAAATTTCATCTACTATACCTTATCCTGCATCTGTCAAGGACTTGGGAAATCAGAAGGAAATTCCCTCTGACAGCTTCAGAGTGGCTAAGAACTTGTTTTTCAGTCCTGGGTAACATAACTGTGTACAAGTTTATTTTATTTATTAAATCTAGAAATTATTACCTTTGAGCCATGGCTCTTTTATAAAGGTTCCACGTCTGTAGGGTACAAACAAGAGAACATTGCACAAAAAAGCAAACGAATTATGAAGCAGCATTAAGCAGTGTTAGGCAGTTCAGCAATGGCATCTTGAAACAAAAATACTTGAGTAACACATACTGGCTGATTGGAGGAATTCAACAGAGAAAAAACAAGGGAGGGGGAAAGAGGAGCAAGGAGTGGCAGACATAGGGAGACCAGTACAACTCAATGTCTTTGTCAAAATGTGGCAGCCTTGCTCCTCAGGGCAGGAGGAGATTCCAGAAGCAGGATTACTAGATGCAAGAGGTCCTTTCCAGTTGGTCTCTAGTAGAGGCTAATCTCAGCGACCTCTACTCAGAATGTTAAATTTGTTTTTCTAGTGTTGGTCAGAAGACCAGGGTGTTGAGATCCCAAAGGTCATGATTTCTACTCTTCTTCAGTGGTAGGTTTTTTTTTGTTTTTTTTTTGTAGGTGGTTGTCGCCAATAGCTTTGCCATAGTTCCTCACTCAAATCAGTAGTGCCTTGACAAGGAGAGTGGAGGATGATAGATCCTTGTTTTCTTTTGAATTGTTTTTTCTCTTCCCCCCAACTTCTTCTTTTATTTTTTATTTTTAAATCACCTACTCCCCCAAATACTCTCAGGCTACCATGACTCACTGGTCCGCTCTACCGCCCACAGTGGTCCTCTCTTCCTCAACTTTGTTACTGCCTCCCGACAGAAGCTAGGCAAGCCCCCTGACTCTGAGCCCCTCGGGGCAGGGCTGCCAGCCACTCCTGGTGCTCTATCTATAGTCTAGATCACCCAGCTATCTGACGAGAGGCGAAGGAGCGGAGAGAGGGCCCGGTGTTGGGCGTGTGGCAGCCAGTCCTGCAGGGAGCTGTCGCCTATTGGGAGAGGAGGGTGTTTTCCCTTAGTTACACCCTTCCCTCCTACCTCAGAGCATGAGCGTGCAATGGCATAGATCGTCCGTCGCGCTGTGTCCCCTACGCAAGTCCTGTGCGTTGCAGTGCCTCCCTATCTCCACGGGGCTGCTGCAGTGCTGGACAGTCCTAAACCCCGCCCGAGAGAGAGAGCAGTCTTCTGACGCCAATCTTCTTCTCCCTACCGGCCCTCTGCAGCCAGGGTCGCTCCAACCAGGGGTCGCTTGGCGGCGGCACGAGGTGTGGCGTCCAGCGCCTCAACCCTCAGCACCACCAGACCGGCGTCTCTTTTGAATTGGTTATTCTGCCCAAAAAGGCGTTGGACAAAATAATACATTCCCATAAGGTCAGGGAATGGTGAAGTAATCAGTGAGGTGAAAATTCCTTTTAGTTGTCCTCTCAGTTCTTTATTGTTGTCTCTGGTCTGAGCTGCAAGAGAGACGAAGGCTTGGCAGTTGTGTTAGCCAAAGGATAGCATCTCTTGAGAAGGACAGGTTCACTCAGGACAGACTTTTTCTTTCCTTTCAGGGTGCTCATGGCATTCTAGGCTGCAAGGGCCAAGTTTGCAGCATTTATTTATTTCTTTGTTTACCGGGTAAGTGCACTGATCCAGAGGACCGTTTTCGGTCACGACCCGGGCCACAGTGTGGCAAGCAATACAGAGAACACAGCAGCACATTTGGCAATCGATAACATAGCCTTTTAACCGTATCCTTTCCAGGCCCCTGCAGGGGCTATGCTGTGAGCTCTGCGGACACAGCCATCCAGTACTCAGTTTGACAAGCTGTAATCATCAGATGAATCCAGTAGTTTTCTGTTTGGGAATTATATGGGACATAGAAACACAGAAATTGACAGCAGATAATGGCTGGTAGGCCTGTCTAGTCTACCTATTTTCCCTGCCTACTGTTAAAGCTGCAGACCCTACTTGATCTCCAGCTTTACCTTCTCGTTTCTATTGCTGAGGTTCCACTATGCCTGACCCATGCATGCTTGAATCTCACCACCTCTGCTGGGAGTCTATTCCATGCATCCACCACCTTTTCTGTGAAGAAATACTTCCTCACACTACCCCTTAGTCTACCCCCTTCCAACCTCATGGCATGCACCCTCGTTCCTTCATATCTCCTTTTCTGAAAGATGATACCTTCCAGTACCCTATTTATGCTTTTTAGATATTTGTAGGTTTCTATCACATCTCCCCTGTCTCTCCTCCAGGGTATACATATTGAGGTCTCTGAGTCTCTCCTCATATGACTTTTGGTGCAGGCCCTGCATCGTCTTTGTTACCCATCTTTGAACTGCCTCTACCCTGTCTGCGTCCTTACAGAGATGTGGCCTCCAGAACCGGACACTGAATTCCAAATGAGCCCTCACCAGTGATCTGTACAGTGGCACCACCACCTTCTTCCTTCTGCTAGTGGTACCTTTCCCTGTGCACCCTAGCATCCCACTGGCTCCCCCCACAGCCTTGAAACATTGTTTGGCCACCTTTAGGTCATCAGATATGGTTACCTCCAAATCTCTTTACTGTTTGGTGACCATCAGTCTCTTCTCTCTCCCTCCCTCCCCAAAAAATCATGTAATCCTCCCTGGTGTTCTTACGCCCCAAATGCATGATTTTGCACTGTTCTCATTAATCTGCTGTCACACTCTGGATCATTCCTCCAGTTTATCTAGGTCCCTCCCCATTTTTCCACCCCTCCCGGTGTGTCCACCCTATTGCAGATCTTGGGTGTCATCTGCAAAGAGACACACCTTCCCCTCCAGCCCCTCTGCAATGTCGCTTATGAAGACATTAAACAGGACTGGGCCCAGGACTGAACCCTGTGGCACCCTGCTGGTGACCCTCCTTTCCTCAGATTGAGCACCGTTTACCACGACCCTCTGTCTTCTATTACTCAACCAGTTCCTAACCCAGTTTACCACCTTGTGACCCACTCCCAGGCTGCCCAGCTTGTTCACAAGTCTTTGTGGAATGGTACTGAAGGCCTCACTGAAATCCTGGTAGGCCACATCCACCACTCCCTCGATCCACGACATTAGTCACCCAGTCAAAGAAATAAATAAGCTTTGTTTGACCTGACCTTCCTGCTGTGAATCCATGCTGTCTGATTCTGTGCTCCACTGAATTCAAGGTGTTCCACAGTCCTTTAAAGGAGTAGTCCACCCAGAATTTGCAAAAAAAAACATATGTTATGCAGAGTGTTTTGATATGTATGTTAAGTCCTAGTGTGTCCTTCTCTCTGTCTGCTATTAGGAGTTTTTTTCTAAATTAGCCTGCTAGCTGTATGGTAGTTTTAAGACCCCTGGGGATCTCCATCACAAATAGGTTTATTGGCTTTCTTTCTCCCACGATGCACTCTGTCTCATGTGACAATGATGTAGCCATGCCCTTAGATTTAGCATGTGCACTGCTTTAAAATTAGTTCACAACAGCAGAACGTTGTAATTATTCTTATCCAGGGAGCACAAATGGCATCAGTTACAGTTTTGCAGATAACTGAGAGCAAGCTAACTGGGGTTTCTGTAAGAAAACAGCTGCTAAATAGCTCTACAACAGAACTTGACTTAGCGCTTTGGGGTGCAGTACCCCTTTGTCAGGAAGTGTAGCCACCACAGTCAAGTGATCCTTTTTTTTTTTTTTTTTGTGTTATCTTTTTATCCTCCTTCCTTGTCCCCGGTGTCCCCCTCCTTCCGACTGCACATACCCCGAAGCCCCCTTTCAGGATCTGCCCCTAGAGTGCCCTTACCTCCTCCTATTTCCTTGCACAGCGGGGTCTGTCCTAGGTGGGCTCGGGATGGGCAGTCTTCATCTAGGGACACTGAGGACACCATTTTCCGCTGTTCTCCCCTACTTCCCCCCGCCCCTGGGGCGCGGCACTGGGGCGTGCGACCTGGAGGCGACGTGGCCCGCCACGCCTCCCTCAAAGCGCCTCACAGCGTCCTCTCCCTCGGACTCGGTGGCGGAGCCCAACCCCAGTGCGGTGCTCCACCCGACAGTTCAGGGTTGGGAATCCCCTTGGAGGAGAGAGCATCCGTTGGACGCTCGATCCTCCTCGTCGATTTCTCAGCCCACGCCGGTAGTCCGTTTCGAACCCGGTCGCCAAGTGATCCTTTAAATACATTTTATAACGTGCAACCAATTAATTACTTTACTCAAAGTGAAGTGAATTTCAACTTGTAGCGATAAGACTGCTTCCCCATCGGCTCTGTTTCTGTGTTTAAGTATTTAATTATTATGTCTAATTGTAAAATAATTTCCTTATAGAATCACCGACAGTGAAATGGCCCTTCATTTAATCATTGTGCATAGAGTGCATTTAACCATAACAGTTGCATTTAAAAAACATCATATCGATTTTATTCTGTGCAACTGTATAATATGGAAACAGACTTTGATGGCAGATGAGGGCCACTTGGTCCATCTAGTCTGCCCATTTCCCTACCTATTGGATAAGCTGCAGATCCTAGTTAACCAACAGCCTACTTCTTCCTACCCATATCAATTCTTTGTTTAAATCCATCGTAAACACGGATAGTTCTTCAAATTCTAAATTTTCTCAACTATTTCATCTTATAATAAAAATACAGTGATTACTCTAACATTTTTATTTATGCATGAATAGTATTTTCTATTCATACATAAGATTCCTGGAATTTCTGCATCCTGTATGCAATGGAATCCATGGAGAAACGGTTACCAGTCTATCACATCATTAATTCCTGCTGGCTTCAGAGTCTTTAATTTAAAGATCCAGCCCTATTCTCTGGCGCTCCAGTTCATTAAGTCTGCCCCTCTCCCCCGAATTCTGGATGGGACTGAATCAATTGCCATGTACTAGATTTGGTGTTCTTTTACATCATTCACTAAAGTAAGATGTTTTCCTATAGAGTGAGTTGGAGGTGAGGCTGACTGGTCTATAGTTTCCAGCCTCCTCCCTCCTGCCACTTCTTGTGAAGAGGGACTACATCTGCCCTCCTCCCTGTCCTCCAGAACCACTCCCATATTGAGTGACTCGTTGAACAGGGTTGCCAGTGGTGCCGCCAACACCTCCCGTAGTTCTCTTAATGTTCTAGGATGTATCCCATCCGGTCCCACTGCCTTGTCCACTTTCAGTTTTGTGAGTTCTTTTAGGACTCTCTTCTGTAAATGGACTGGTGTCCATCTCCCTCCCATATTTGTTCATGTTGCTTGTGGTCCCTCGTCACCTTCTTTTTTTTGTGAATATATTGGACAATATTATCCCTGCGGCCTTCTTAGATGGGTACTGCTTTTTAGATCCCATATGTATTAATTACCTTCCCCACTGACGATGTGAAACGATACAGAAAGGCGAAATCCCATCATACATACCACAATTTTCTGTTGGCTGCAACGTTGTCAGTGGGGCCTCTCCCTGGAATCATCTGCTCGTCTGGAGCACATTTTTACTGAGTAATTGTATTGGAGGTCTCCTACAGTGCTCTTTCATGGTTTCAGATTCATTAGCTTTATCGGGATGCTTTTGTACAATACTTTATGGTTTGTGTAATTAACCAGAAATTTCAGGGTGAGACTGAGGTTATGTTTAGCTGGGGAACCTGCATTGGTATCTTTCAGTTATATCCCCTTTTAACAAGATAAGTTTTCTGTGTTTAAGACAAGCTTTCAGGCGTAGGAAACCATGAGATCCAATAGTAAACCTGGTGTCCAGTATTGGAGTCCATGAATGGCAATCATACATCTTGAACAGGGGTCCTGTCTTCTGGGCAGGTAGGCCTGCATTTTCCATTTATCTCTGGTTTTTGTGGTATGTTTATGCGAGGGTTCAACAGAGAATGTGACATCAGTAGTAGCTGATAGTTAAATTAATAGCGGTTAAAGAGCTAGTAGAACTAAAAGTAGCAGACAGGAAAATGTTACAAATTAGTAGTAGTCAGTTGTAACTTTTTATTTTTGAAGTGTTTTTGTTCAGTTTGCTCATTAGAAAGTATTCTATGTGACAGTATTATGTTGGATATGTGGAATAGCACTTATTCTAACAGCGGACATACCTAGTTCTGTTCCCCACTACATCATCTGCACTGTGACCTCACTGACTGTAACATCGTAGGTTACTGACCTGGCAGGTACTGAGTGGCTTTCCTTGCGCACTTCTGATGTGTCAATCCGTGAGGTCACAGTGCTGATGATGTAGTTGAGGAAAACAGAATTAGATATGTCATCTGCCAGGCAGAGTGCTGTTCCAGAGAGCACACCTAACAACATCAGGTAAAAGATCTTCTGATTACCCAAAGGGAAGAGAAAAAACACCCGAGATATGAAGGGTAATAGACTGCTTTTTAAAAATATTAATTTTAAGCAGTATACTAGCTCTGTAATAGTAGTTTGTATTTGTGCACTATGTTGACAGAAGTGAACTGCGGTGGAATGCAGTTGGAGTGTACTATGTCCCTGGGGGACTGCTGGGGTCACAGCTGTGGAACTACTGCTACGCCAGTTGGGGAGCACATTACCCTATATGTATGTATTAGGTTTTCTGAAATCTGGTCTTAGAGCTAGTGAGGACTGGAAACAAACCATTAGACAGACTAATGCTTTGTGCAGAAGGGAGGTATTTCTTTTTCTAGCCAAGTGGAGGATCTTCTGGGGCAAGGGATGTCTGTATGCTCAGGATGGATAAAAGGAAATGTGCTTCTGGCTTTAGTGTGCTTCTCGGAGATCCATATTACAACTGAAAGTTTGGGATCCAGCATTCAGTTCACCAAGAAAAGAACCACTAACACTTCCTGTAGTGTGTTCTTATGTGTGTTCTTAAATGCAGTTCATTCTGTCCATTGAAACATGAACAGCAGCATGAGCTGGCATATGTTACAAGGAGCTAAAGCTACAAGACAGGGAGCATCCACTGGAGCCCCCAGCGTTTCGCACTCACACGCCATGGCACTTTGTAAGGGTGGGGGAGATCCCCTTGTAAACACCTTGTATAGTCCACTTTTTCTTATTTTATAGTTTGTGCCACCTTTGGCTGGCCGCTCCCATCTGACTGATTTCCCCCACCCCGTCACATAGCTTCTCTAGGGCTTACCTTGTCCCAGTGTCCTCTGCCAGAGGACCTCCTTTGGAGGTACCCAGCCACTAGTGCGTGCCTGTGGGGGATTAGGGTTCATCCTGCAGCAGGGGTTTTGTGCCATTTTCGCCCTAGGGCCCTCCACACATACAGTGGACATGATGTGCATGCTGTGCCGCCGGCGTCCTGCATGTGGGGTCCCTCTCCCTGTCTGGTCCTGCTATGCTGCACCCCAAACTCCTCCAGGTGACAGACGAGCGGCAGAACACTGTCACCCCTTCCCCGATGGAGGAGCGCTATCCTAGAAATACACAATTCTACCTCCCCCGGTCTGCCCATGAGCATCCTGCATCTTTTTCCGAACCCGGAAGGTGTGGTGCTGGTGTGGCAGGAGGTCTCCGTGCCACTGGGTTGGATATAGTCCACTTGTGAAAGAATACACAGTTTAGCAATGAGCAACCAAGTCACCCCATGTTCAGTGTTAAAACATATTAAAAACAAGTGCACAGCATAATTGTCCAATCCCCTATATATAAGTATTGAATTCATGTAATTTCATTATTTTAACAGTATTCTAACAGTGTCCATATAATGGTATATAAACTGTTCTATTTTAGTTGGGACATTAACCCCATGTCCTAAGGGGTGTCTCAAGGCCCATCTGCTAGAAACAAAATATATTATTGGCCACTTAATACAACAATTGTGCCACTCCACCTGATCATTTAAACCAGGCCTTAAAATAATGAAATTATATTCATTACGTATAGGGACTCAAACAGTTATGTTGTGCATTTGTTTTTAATATGTGGTTTGATATTGCACGCAGGGTGACTTGGTTGCACATTATTAAACTGTGTATTCCTTTAAAGGAAAACAATGGAAATGGCACAGCTTTCCTCAGACACTACAGAAACTCTCAATTAGTGCTTTCAGACAGTAACAAGTTTTTTAAATTATTTAGAACCGCTACCCACAACTTCCACTTTCTGTTGATGGCAGCAGCCATTTCATGAGCAGCAGTGAGCATCCTGAGCTCACTGTATGCTAATATGCCTGTTTGACCTCTGCTATTGGTTGGCAGGTCGAATTAGCATAAAGTGAGCTCAGGAAGCTCTCTGCAACTCATGAAATGGTGGCTGCCAGTAACAGAAAGTGAAAGCTGAAGGCCTCTGTTCAAATCACTAAAAAAGCAATTGGAGGAATTAAAAAAAAAAATTACTGTCTGAAAGCACTAATCAGGAATGTTTGTAGTGCCTGGGTAAAGCTGTGCCTTTTCCAGTGTTTCCCTTTAAAAGGGAATTGTATAAGGTGTCCACAAGGGGGAGTTTCCCACCGTGACAAAGCATTGTGGAGTGCGGGAACAGACTTTGGGGCTGCAGTGGGTCCTCCCCATCTTGAAATATCTGTCTGCTCACGTTTTAATGGAGTGACTAAAGTGTTCGTAACAACACACTAAGTGTTAGTGGTTCTTTTCTTGGAGAACAGAGTGCTGGATCCCGAACTTGCATGCCCAGGATGGGGTGCACCTGAAACATGGAATTTATCAGCAGAAAAGGACAGCTTGGCCCACCCAGTCAGCCCAGATGTTCCCTGCTTAATCTGTCTCTGCAGACTCTAAATGGTCTCCAATGACCCCTCCCCAGCCTATTTTCTAGCATTCCCCTATGTGTATCCCACACATTCTTGAAGCGCCCCACTGTTTTCACCTCCACCACTTCTGCTGACTGTCTGTTCCAGGTTTCTGCCACACTTAGTGAAGTAGTACTTCCTCACGTCCCTCTTAAACTACCCCACCCTCACCCCCCATGCCCCCTTGTTCTGGTGCTCTTTCTCATTTGAAAGAGACTCCCCTCCAGCACCCTGTTCACTCCTCTGAGGTACATGTAGAGGTCTGTCCTGTCCCCTCATGCTCTCTTGTCTTCCAGGGTATACGTATTGAGATTCCTCACTCTCTCATAGGGCTTTTCCTGCAACCCCTGCACCATTTGATTTATTTATTAATATTAATTGGTAACTGGGTAAGGCCCACTAGGCACAAGTGCCTGTTTTCAGGGGCGACCCGGAAGCACTGGGGAAGTTAAGTGATTTGCTCAGTCATCTCATCCTCCAGACTGCCTGTACCCTGTGTCCTTTCTGAGTTGAAGCCTCCAAAACTGGACACAGTACTTCAGGTGAGAGATCTCACCAGCGAATGATACATTGGTAGCACTACCTCCCTCCCTCCTCCTGCTGGAGATACCCCTCCCTATGCACCCCAGCATCCCTTAAGCCCCACCCACTGCTTTGTCATACAACCCTGTCTTATTGGGATAGTCAGTTGTGATAACCCCAAGATCCTTGTTTAGTGATGGTCAGTACCTCCCGATCATCCTGTGCTCCTCTCCGGTTTCCTATACCCTAACAGTCTCTTTTACCTTTTGCTTCTGCTCCCTTCACACAGAGGCTGATTGCCTTACTTATGCTCTACCTTATTGTTCCCCACTGTACCGCTACCCTTCCCTGGCAGTACCTCCCTATGAGGCTGTTTCTGAGGCAGTCTCCAATTTCTTTAAAATGTGTCTTCCTAAAGTCCAGGACCCTCATCCTTGTGTGGTTTGCCTCTGCTCTTATCTTTGTTAAACCACACTGTACAGTGATCACCGGTACCTAGGGGACTGCCTAATGATGTATGCATTGCTGTTCATATCTGTAAGCCCAGGTCCAGCACTGCTGCATCCCTAATGCGGGATTGTCCCACACTGGGATTGGGATCAAACCTAAAAATGCTGGCACCCAAGTGCAGTATTAGGAGGGGTGCTATACTGCTGGCGTGTACCATCCTTTGGATGAGACGTTAAACTGAGGTCCCTTCTACCCATCCTGGTGGATGTCCTGGTGGAAGTAAGAGAGTCCAAGGCACTCTGCAAAGAGTAGGGGACTTTCTGCTTCCATAAAAAATGGTTCTTGCAATTGTCCAAGATTGTATGTGGGTGTTGATGTACGATATGGCTGCCACTACACGTTCAGTCACTTTACTACCAGTCTAGCATTGCTTGTAAAGTGCTTTGGGATACAGTGTGTATGAAAAGCGCTGTATAAATGCTGATTCTTCTTCATCTAATGGGTTCTTTGACTAGCTGCCTGAGAAAAGCCCCTTATAGGGTGTCTGTTATGGCCCTGCTCTTTGCCGAAGATGCCACTGAAAGGCTTCACTCCATGTCTGGCAGATGAAAGTCACCTACTCGTAGCACTTCTTCCTTACTTGCCATTCTGATTATGTCTTCCCCAAGTGCCTTATCCAACTTCTGTCCCTGTGCTGGAGGTCTGTACACTGTGTATAAGGGTGGGAGCCCTGGTGGTCTTGACCAAAGACTCCTGTACCTCTCTGCTCATGCCACTACTTTTGAAAAAGGATCATGTAGGTTCGAAAGCTTAAGGATTTTCTGTAAATCTTTATTGGTCCAACAAAAGGTGTCAGTTCACCTAGTTTGTGCATCTTGTTCCACAAGGACCAATATGGCAACAAACAATTCCTTTTTTACTTCCCTTGATAACTTCCATCCTGTCTCTCTCTTCTCCACTCTGGCTGAACTCCAGGAACACCTTGTTTTTCCCCCACTCGCCCCTTTTCTTGACTTAACCACGTCCTTTACTCCTTTCCAATCTGGCTTTAGAATGTCACACTCCACCTCTACCTCCACCACTCTTCTCGGCTCACTGATTCTGTCCTCTGTGGCATGTATCAGGGCCTTGTCACCTCTGCCATTTTTGTCAGCTTGGCCAAAGCTTTCAGCTATTCTCCTGGACAAACTTAAGGCAGCTGGACTCTGCCTCTTGATCTGAATGATTCTGCTCCTACCTTGAGGGCTGATAGCAAGCTGTCTGTATTGGAGACCTCTTGTCTCTCTCCCCCCCGAAAAAAAAAAAAACTCCAAATCAACTCTGGCATTCACAAGGGTCTGTCCTTGGCCCAGTTCTTTTCTCCAAATTTTTCTGAATGCCCTCCCCACTGACTGATTCTCTGAGTCCATTCATATGTGCGCAGACATGGTACTCTTTACCTCCGGCTTCTCTGCCCCAGCCTCACAAACCAGCTCCAGCAGGACTTCACCATCATCTAGCTCTGGTCCCGAGAAAATCCGTTATCCCTCAGCACTAAGAAAACAAACTCTGACTTTTGATACCAGGCATAAAACTGGAATCTCTTAAATGCGTCGCCCGCCCCCTTTCTTAGCCTTGATGGTGCAGCTGTTAAAGATGTCGCCTCCTTCAAGTATCTCAGGATCTGGCTGGATTGCCACCTTGATTTTTCTGTTCATGTGGATGTTATTCACAAAAAGCTCCACCCCAACCTTGGATCACTTTACAGAAATAAGAGAAGAATCCTTTCTGTACAAGGAGAAATCCTCTTTAAAGGGAAACAGTCATCACCAAGGGCCTCCACACTCAAGTGTGGGGCTGATCTCAACGTGCACGTTGTGTGCAGACGCATTTTTTTAGTTACTGTTTACTGTAGTCAAGGCCCCTTGTTTTCTGCGATTTTGCGGCCGCGGAGATTTCCTCAAAAATGTAATGTAAACCATGTAATAGTTATACCGCGGTTTACATAATGCAGAAAAATGTTCTGCCGTTTACGTAAACTGAGGAATACTGTTCCGCAGCTGACATAAACTGAGGAATACTGTTCCGCAGCTGACATAAACTGAGGAATACTGTTCCGCAGCTGACATAAACTGAGGAATACTGTTCCGCAGCTTACATAAACTGAGGAATACTGTTCCGCAGCCTACATAAACTGAGGAATACTGTTCCGGAGCATACATAAACTGAGGAATATTGTTCTGCAGTTTACATAACTGAGGAATTCTGTGCCAGAGCTGACATAAACTGAGGAATACTGTTCCGCAGCTTACTTAAACTGAGGAATATTGTTCCGCAGTTTACATAACTGAGGAATTCTGTTCCACAGCCTACATAAACTGAGGAATCCTGTTCCGCAGTTTACATAAATTGAGGAATCCTGTTCCGCAGTTTACATAAACTGAGGAATCCTGTTCCGCAGTTTACATAAACTGAGGAATCCTGTTCCGCAGTTTACATAAATTGAGGAGTACTGTTCCACAACTTACATAAACTGAGGAATACTGTTCCGCAGTTTACGTAAACTGAGAAATACTGTTCCGCAGTTTACGTAAACTGAGAAATACTGTTCAGCAGCCTACGTAAACTAAGGAGTATTGTTCTGCATCTTACATAAACACAAAAACAACATATCAGCTGGGGGAGAGGTTATAGAATGCTTCAAGCAGGAAAGTGACCTGGGGTCATCTCTGATGTCCTCAAGGTAGGGAGTCAGTGCAAGAAGGTGGCAGGGAAAGCAAACCAGATGCTGGGATGCTTAGGCAAGGTATCACCAGCAGGAAAAGGGAGGTCATAATTCCACTATACAGGACATTAGTGAGGCCACACCTTGAGTACAGTGTCCAGTTCTGGAGATCTTACCTACATAAGGACATAGACAGGGTGGAGGCAGTTCAGAGGAGGGCAGCCAAGATGGTGCAAGGATTTATTTTATTTATTTAAACATCAGTTTACAACCTTTGAGCCAGGGGCTCATTTACAAAGGTACCTCGTCACATAGAGGACACAGACAGTGGCATGGGAGACAACAGATAAAACAGGAACAGGAGCAACAGATAAAACAGGTACAAAGTAAGTGTCATTCAAGGTTACAGTTGGTTCAAAACAGAAATGAGGAATACATGGCTAATCAGGCTAGCAAAAATAGGGTTAGTGATTGGGAAGGAGGGGGAGAGCCAGGGTGGAAGAGAGTATAGGGAAGGAGGCAAGGAGGAGGGGTGGAGAGCAGCTCGGTGAGCATTGTCAGGCTTTTTTTTTTTTAACACTGCAGCGGCATCTGCGTGAGATGAGCAGGTGATTTCTGAGGCTGCTTTTAAAGCATGCTAATGAGGGGGAGTCGGAGACAGCGGCAGGAAGGGAGTTATACCAGGTGGCCGCTCTGTAAGGGAACGCCCTTTGGCTGTGCGCCATCCTAGCTCTTGGAATGACCGGGGTTGTTTTGTCTGAGCTGCGGGTGTTCATAGTCGGATTAGCTTGGTGGATTGAGTTGGATATGCCAGTGGGGGATAGGCCATGGAGGGCTTTAAAGGTGAGTTGGCAGGTTTGGTACATGAGCCACTCATCCAGGCTAGGTATGGAAGCCAAGGAGTAGAGCAGACAGGTGTGGGTAAGTCTAGGCGCTCCGGTTATCAGCCTGCAGGCTTTGTTCAATATGAGGCGAACCTTGTTTAGGGCCGTCTGATCAGCAGCCCCATAGACCGGAAGGCCGTAGTCGATGAGTGATATGACAGAGGAAGTGACAGCCAAGCGGAGGGCGTCTGAAGGAGGCATTTTTGTGCTGGTAAAGAATGCCAACCGTGAGTTGGTGGCAGAGTTCAAGGTAGAAATGTGGCCATGGAAGGAGAGGGCAGGGTCAAAGATTATTCCAAGATATTTATAGGCCTGCACTTGTTCAATGGGGATATTGAGGAGGTGGACAGTGAGAGGAAAATGCAGGGGCTTATTTGGGGGTGGGAGAAGAGCATGGTTTTGTTTTCTTTAGGTTGATTATGAGTCGGTGTTCAGAGAACCAGGTTTCAGCGGAATTGTATGCTAGCTGGAGAATTCTGAAGTGAGGAGGGTTACTGTCAGAGGCAATGAGTACTGCATGTCAGCGTAAGTGAATCTTACCTCCACATTTGCTAGGAAGTGAGTTGAGGAAGAGGGAGAAGAGTAAGGGTCCGAGGATGGAGCCCTGAGGGACTCCAGAGCGGATAGGGCAGGTGCTGGAGAGAGTTCCACCAACTTTCACACATTTAGAGCGGGCTGAGAGATAGCTGGCGCACCAGGAGACTGGACCAGTGGAAAAGCCTAGGTGGTCGAGAGTGGATAAGAGGAGAGGGTATGATACGGTATCAAAGGCTTTAGACAGGTCAATGAATACCGCACCAGCCATGGAGCCAGAGTTCAAAGATGTGTGGAGGAAGTTGGCAAACTCCAGGAGAGCTGTGATGGTACTATGTCCAGCTCTGAACCCATGTTTCTCAGGGCAGAGAACATTGTATTTAGAGAGGTAGTCAGAGATTTGTGTGGCCACAATTTTCTGTAATGCCGTGGAGAGGGGGGGCAGGCTTGAGATAGGCCGGTAGTTACTTGGAAGAGTCCTGTCGCCACCTTTGTGGATAGGGGTAACAGTGGCGACCCTCCAGACCGTGGGAAATTGTCCGAGGCAGAGGGATTTGTTGAAGATGCAGGTGATGGGCGAGATGACCTGGTCCAGGACCTGACGTAGGAGACAGGGATCAAGGGAGTCGTTACCGATGGTGTTACCCTTTAAGGCTTTAAGCAGGTATGGTCTGACTTCTTGTGCGGAGACACAACGCAGGTGAAACAAGGGGCGTGTGATGGATGGTGCAGACCTGGGGGGTGGAGGACTGAAGAAATTGCTAGGGAGCACTGAGCTAAGGTCCGTAAAGGAGTTATTGAGGTGAGTGGCAATGAGGGCAGGATCAGAGGATATAGTACCATTGATGTTAAGAAGAGAAGGAGGGGGGGACCGGGAGTGTCCATTTAGCTGCTTGACGTTGTCCCAGAAGGACCTGGGTTCCCCAAGAGGAGGTAGAGAGGCTTGATAGTAATCGGCCTTAGCTGCGGATAGCCCAGGTGCACCTATTCGAGCCGCAGCATAGGTCTGCCGGTCTGCAGGGCTGCCAGTTGCAAGAGCAAGGTGCCACAGGTTGTCCCGCTTACTTAAAGAGCAGTCTCAGGGCAGGGGTGACCCTGGGGCATGCCTTCCTTAGCCCTAGAGCAGTTATAGGTCGAAGATGTCACAGGCAGTGTTGAAGGTGTTGACAAAGAGGCCAGCGCCTTGTCAGTGTTAGGTGAGTTTAGTAATGGAGACCAATCTGTATGCAAGGTAATGCTTAGGTCTTTTAACCCACCAGGCCTCAGCCGCCTCCGAAAGGTGGTTTGAACAGAGGGCTTGGGCAGAGAGGTATCCCAGTTGAAGAGAACAGGGCAGTGGTCACTAAGGCAGTCAGGGAGTATTTGGATATTGTGGATGCGGCTTGGTCTGTTGGTGAGGACCACATCTAGGAGTGTGCTAGAGCCCCTTCTGGGGTTAAATCTAGTCGGCTGGGATACTAGTTGGTTTAGATCAATAGCCGCAAAAGCCTCACGAGAGGAGGAGGATGAGGGGCAAAGCCAATTAATGTTCAGGTCTCCCACCAGGATCTGGTCCGCAGGGCTGGGTAAGGAGGTGAGATAGTCAATTAGTGGGTCCAGCGCCTGAGACTGGTTCTTTGGAGGTATGTAGGCCGTAGTCAGAAAGATAGGACCCCTAGAGGTGTCGGGAGATAGCTTTAGGATTACATTACAAACCCTACAAGGGCAGGTTGAAAGACTTAAATATGTACTCCCTGGAGGAGAGAAGGGAGAGGGGGGGATATGATTGAGACATATACAGTAAATACCTCACAGGGAGAAACAAGGTGCAGGAAAACGCAGTTTTTCAGAGAAAAAGATGCTCCAGGACTGGGGGACATGGGAGGGAGATTCAGAGGAAACGTGATGAAGCACTTTTTCACAGAGAGGGTGGTGGATAAGTGGAACAGCCTGGTGGGGGAGGTGGTGGGGGCAGAAATGATTACAGGATTTAAGAATGCATGAGATGTCAGGTTGGGGGAAGGGGAAAACCTAGTTCAAGGGAAACTTGAACAAGCACAGTAAATTGTAGTAATGGGCAGACTAGGTGGGTCAAAGGCCCTTATCTGCCGACAACATCTGTGTATCTATGATGAATGTTGTTCTGCAGTGTACATAAACTGAGGAATATTGTTCCACAGTTTACATAACTGAGGAATACTGTTCCGCCATTTATATAAACTGAGGTCTATTGTTCAGCAGTTTACATAAACTGAAGAATAATGTTCAGCAGTTTACATCAACTGGGGAATAATGTTCTGTGGTTTACAAAACTGAGGAATATTATTCCGCAGTTTACATAAACAGGAATACTATTCCACCATTTACATAAACTGAGGAATATCATTCTGCAGCTTACATAAATTGAGGAATATTATTCCGCAGTTTACATAAACTGAGGAATATTATTCTGCAGTTTAAATGGATTCTTCAGTGCAAACTGAAGAAAAGTGTTCCGTGGTTTATATAACATTCTGCAGAATGCTTTTTGAAATTCCACGGAATTATTTAAAAGTTCTGAAAAATATTTTGGAACAGCTCCTGCCCATTAGTTTATCTGCTAATGCTGTACCTTAAAATCCAAAATAAGCTAGCCCAGTGGTTTGGTGGGCTGAGATATTGTTTACCACACCAGCGACCCGGGTTCGGGAATGGTCCAGGGTCACTCGTGGGGCTGTCTGAGGAAAGGAGGATTCAGTGTCCACAGATGGCTCTCCTCCTTCAGGGAAGGAGGATGGTGCATGCCGCTGCTTGGCTGCCACCTAATGGAGAATAGTTGCTGCAGTAGCGGCCACCTCTTAGACAGCCAGATGCAGATTCTGAGTGCATGTAGCATCTTTACACAACACCAGCCAGGATGTTTCCTGCCAGCCCGCCGCAGGCTCCATACCACCTACCATGTACCGACTTGAACCAGGTAAGTCTCAGAAATGGCAGACGATGGGTCTGGATGGGCTGAGGGTTGAAGGGTGGCCAGTGGCAACAAAGGGGCACAAACAAAGGATGGAAAAAAATACAGGTAAATCCCCACCCCCCCAGCTGAGCTACACCATCTTCCCTACCCCACCCTGACAGCCTCCCAGAGTCACCTTATTTAAAGTAGTATATTTTTATTTTATGTTTTAGCAAAAGATTATTCAAAATGTGAAAATTAAACAAGGAAAGAACGTAACAGTGAAGAAAGAGAAATAATTAGACGTACACTGCAGATGTTTAACGTTTTGTATTTTTAATGTATGGCAGTTTTCAGAGGTGGCAGTACGGGATCCATCACAGTTGGTTGACAGATTTGTTGTCGACCAACGTTACAGTGACACCTTTATGTTGACCGCAATTGCAGTCAGCATTAAGCCAGTCACTTGAGACTGTTTTTTTTGTTTGGTTTTTTTTAACCCCCTATATGGGGGACTCTGCCCCTCTCACCCTCTGTAACTAAAATAATCAACGCCGACCAGTGCTGAAAGCAGTGCTGGGGTCCTTTGCCAACACTACAGTGACCTGTCACTATTGTCATTGTACTGTCAGTCACGGTAGAATTGTCGCCGTAGCGACGGCATACCGGCAGCACAGGGAGCCTCTATGTGCCCCTCATATCCCACCCCCCACCCCAACTGCAACTGTGAATGGGGCTCCTGATAGGTGTTAACGGAGGAGTGGACTCTTCCTGGACTAAAAGTCTTCACTGTTTATTCATACTTCTGTGTGCAAGCCAGAGGTGCTAGGACCCTGTGGGAGACAAAAATCTTCAGGAGGGTCGGCGCCGTGGTAGGACAGCGCATGCACAGCACCAAGAGATTAGCTTGCACCTGTGTAGGCTACCTCATTGCTGACCCTCCAACTGCCTCAGTTCCTTTTTTCCACCACCGTTGAGTGCACTTCAGTGATGATGTCACTCGCCCGCCAGGAGTCAAGTCTTCACGTCTATACGACAGCAGCATATAGTCGTTCAGTTCATTTTAGTATTGTTATTCTTATTATTCTTTATTATTTAAAGTAAACGTGTGATTTATTTAAAACACATTTTGGGCTTCATAGCCTGCTGCACTGGGGTGACGATAGCCCCTCTGTGTAAAAATTATTGCTCACTCTGTAAAGTTTGGGAAGGGATTGTAATTCTGTCCGAACTGCAAGCCAGTCGATCCCCTCCCGCCTACTCAGCCCCTGCATTCCCCTGTTTTGTGACGTGGAACCAGGGAGAGCGCATGGACGTGCCCCATACAGGTCTATGGGGTTCATTTTCAGAACAATTTTTTGAAACTTTAAACTACCTTTTGATAAAAATGAAAGCTTGCTTCCTTTAGCAGGACAATCATTAATGGAATTCTGCCCTGAGTAAGCTCCATCTCCTGCCGCCCTGCTTGGGGGTTGTTTTAGCTTGGTACTCTAACCTAGGAGTATGAATAAATGGTGAAGACTTTTAGTCCAGGAAGATTTGAAAATGACATACCTACCTCAATTCTTGATCATCTTGGACAAGTCTTCACCATTTATTCATATGCCCACCCACCAACCCCTGGCCTTGCACAGTCTGTTCCTGGTCTTCACTCACGCGTTGGTTGAGCTGTGAAGACATTGTTTTAATTGATCCTTCTTAGACGGGTCAAAAAGGGCTATCTCATGCCCTTGTTGGGTTAGGTGTTTCCTAGTTTTATTACAGTGCACATCCATGGTAAAAAAGATACTGAGACAGTTGGAAGGCAGACGCTGAGGTAGCCTACACAGGCGCGAGCTAATCTTGCAGTGCCACGCATGCACGGTCCTACCATGGCGCCGACTTTCCTGAAGATTTTTGGCTCCCTCAGGGTCCTAGTGCCTCCGGCTTGAAACCAGAAGTATGAATAAATAGTGAAGACTTGTCCAAGAAGATCAAGAATTACGGTAGGTGTGTAATTTTCATGTCTTGGTTGCTCCATTGTTAGGCTATTTCAGGCTCCCTCTTGGGGAACAACTATTTAGCAGTTTGTTTTGCTGCTAGCAGGTTGGGGCTCCTTTCAGCAGCTGTTAATGTTGCATGACATAGCACTAGGCCCTACATAGATTTGGATAAATACAGAGTCTCAGAACAGCTGCTGGAAAGCATAAAACTGGAGGTTTAAATGAAATTATGTAACTCATAATTATGTGTGAGATTTAAGGGTCCTCCTCATAGATCGTCCTTGCTGGGTCCCCCAAAACTGTAATACTGGCACTGTATTATTTATACATAAAAGTGCTGCAGAACTTTAAACCGTGCCGCAGAACTTGACCCAACAGTGACGCAGACATTGAGTCCTTACCACAGAAGTTGTCTACAGTGCCACAGAGAACAGGGGGCCTTGACTGTAGTGTACAGATCTGTCAGACTAATTTTGCCTAGTTGTAGGCTGACCTCTTCCGTCGCTACAGATACCAAATGCCCTACAGATGAAATCAGAAGAGTAGGCAGCAGTGAGAAGATTCAGTTGCCTGCAGTGCGTGTTAGAGTTCACATAAGCCCTGATCTTTTGTTTGCTGGTCCCGCTGTCCTCCATGGACTACATACTGTAACAGAGGACTGTACTTGGCCCCTGGAGAAGAGCAGTCATGCAAAATATCGGATTGGAGATGATAAAAACTCCAACATTAATTGCAGGCTATTGAATCTCCCAATTTTTCGTTTTGCTGCCCACTACTCAGTGTCATCTGCAGGGGATTCTGGGACTTGTAGTAAAAGATGTCGGCCTACAACTAACCAGAATTAGTCTGATATAATCTACTATACTACAGTAAACAGTAAGGAAACCAAAATGTTTTGCCCACAAAGTGCACATTGGGACCAGCCCCACACTTGAGTGTGGGGTCCTTTGTGCTGTTCCCCTTTAATATGATTCTCTCTATTTTCGACTATGGAGACATTAACAGTGCTTTTCCAGAGTCCACGTCATGTACATTAGGCCCCTCTTTTACTACCTCTTTGGAGTTGCCCTTGACAAACCCCTGCATACTCATTACTGTCCTTTGTATATCTCCCCCTCTCCTTCCCATCGGTGCAGCTCTGTAGTTCGTCCCTCAGTCAGATGCCACAGTGGAACAAAGCAAGGGGAGTGCTGAAATTTCACATTGGGTTGTTTTTCACTGTGGAATGCTGCTGTAATTGTTAGTGGGGACTGCGTTAGGGATAGGGAGATGGAGGAATGCCACTAGGAGGGCAGATGCCATTACCCACGTACTATAGCCCAGCCAATAGAGCCGCTTTAGTTAAGGGGTTTAAATCTGCGCGGATCTGTAGTTCGTCCTTCAGTCAGATGCCACAGTGGAATGGAGCAAGGGGGCAAACTGGGACAAACAAGGTCCATATTGGGCTGTATTTCACTGTGGAATGCAACTGTAATTGTGGGTGGGGACTGTGTGTGGGACAGGGAGGTGGGAGGACACCACTGGAGGTAGAGGGAGGGCAGATGACATTACCCACGTGCTACAGCCCTGGCAATGTAGTTTAGGAGTTTAAATTGGTGCGGCTCTGTAGTTCGTCCCTCAGTTGGATGCCGCAGTGGAACAATGAGTGAAGTGCTGAAATTTCATATTGGGTTGTGTTTCACTGTGGAATGCTGCTGTAATTGTTGCTGGGGACTCTGTGTGGGACAGGGAAATGAGGGGACGCCACCAAAGGGAGGTCGAGGGATGGCAGACGCCATTACCCACATGCTACAGCATGGTCAATAGGGAGACTGTAGTTTAGGGGTTCAAATCAGCACGGCTCTGTAGTTCATCCCTCAGTCAGATGCCACAACAGAACAGAGCAAGAGGACAAACTGGGACAAACAAGGGAAATGCTGAAATTTCATATTGGGCTGTGTTTCACTGTGGAAGGCCGCTGTAATTGTTGGTGGGGACTGTGTGTGGGACAGGGAGGTGGGAGGACGCCACCAGAGGAAGGGCAGACTTCATTACCCATGTGCTACAGCCCAGCCAATAGGGCGGCTGTAGTTTCTGTATATACCTACAATCCCTAGTGGCCCTGAAATGCCACAAAGCAGGAATGTGGCATCGGCAGGATGTCTGCAGGGAGGACTACAGGCACGCTGGTCATGGCAGGAGAAGGAAGGGGGTAGGAATTACACTGCAGGAGGTTGTAAAGGGACTGTATCTGATCCCTATCTAGTGTCCACTTACATTTGAACAGGGCAACAAGGAAGGGGGATTGTGGGTACAAGTCAGGTGTGGAAGGGGAATGCAGCTGATCCCCATCTAGCGTCAGCTTACATTTGTACTAAGATAGTAAGGAGGTATGAGGGGGTAGGGGAATAGAGAGGCGGGGGGGGGGACACTGTAAATAGCACCAACCGAGTCACATACAGAGGTACTTAACTTGGGGCTAGGACAAGCTGAGAAGGGAGGATGTCTGGGAATAGGAGCTCGAGCAGGAGTCAGGATAGCTGGGAAAGGAAAATGAGGGGAAACAGGAGTTTGCACAGGAGTCAAGATAGTGAAGGAAGAGTGGTAAACTGTAATGGTTGTGGGACTGCAGTCTTTCTGTGAACAGTGTGAAGAACCAGGGTCTGTCTAGTGTGCCAGAGCCTGGAGCAGCTTAGGGCAGAAGTAAGACTGCTCAGATGGGAGCTAGGGAGAATGGGGTGGGGAGTCAGGGGAACACAGCAGTGGAGAAAAGGACAGGTGGAGGGTACCCAGGGAAACATGGGCAGGAAAAGGGAACAGGAATTATCCAGTATCTGGGGATATCTCTTCCTTAGAGAACCAGGGAGCCCAGGGTGGAGCAGGGGCAAGTGGTAGTGGGAAAGGGTAGGAGTGTGAGAGGGAACAACGGGTGGAAAGGGGAGGGACTGGGAAAGGAGCAACAAGGGTGGGAACGGATGATGGGGTGCCCTTAGAAAGAATAGGTATACTCTATTGTCTGGTCTAGTGGAGGCAAAATCGGTATGCCACCCTTACGGCAACACCAACACAGCGAAATGCATACCTGTCGACAAAATCGACACTTTTGGCGACTTCCGGTGACGTCACCCTACTGAATGGAAGCCTAATGAGTAAGCTCCTGGGCGGCCCCATTAATAAAAAGCTAAAATAAGGCGATTTGCGCTGAAAGGGAAAGGAAATACCCAGCAGAGACAAGCAAGGATGCCAAAGAAAGGAGAAAGTGCGATCCCTAAACCTGGGGAAGAGCGAGATGGAACAGGATTTTCGGAAGGAGACTCGTAAAGCGAAGGTTCACAGGCATCAGGGACCTCGCTGAGCAGAAGAGCGAGATTACACCAGCAACCTCTCTGTCAGCAATGCTCTCTGGAAATAAGGGATCAGAAAGAAATGAGGGTGACGCAACAGCCCTCCGCACGGATCTCACAAAATTGGACAAGCGGCAGGATGAGTTGGAGGAGCAAGCCACAACAATGGACCGCAGGGTGGATGTCTGGGCGCGGTAGCACAGCTATCTAAGGAAGGTGCAGGCCTGCAGCGAGCGGAAGAGGCGAAAGCCGCAACCGACGGAATAATATCCGCATCTCGGAATCCGGAGGAGTAGAAAGTCCAGACATAATTTTGTTTATGAAGCAGCTGTTAAGGGAGGCTATAAAGATACCAGAGAACTTAACCCTTGAATTTGAAAGTGCACATCGCACCCTGGAGCCCAAAGCCGGCCTCTGGTACAGCCGAGAGCTATTTTAGTCAGATTTCTCCGATTCCAAGAAAAAGAGGTGCTGCACTCGCATGGAAACAGGCGAGGTACTCTTCCAATCCCACAGAATATTTCTAGAAAACGACTACGCTCCTGAGATAATGATTAGAAGAAGGCAGTATATCCCAATCATGCGCATCCTAAAAGCAGCAGGCCTCCGATTCCGTACCCCGCAAAGCTGGTAATAAGATTTCCAGAGGGTTCCCACACCTTCGATTCTGCAGGGGAGGCAATTGCTGAGCTAAAAAGGAGAGGTTTTGAGACCCCAAAGACCCCCACCAACCAAAGACTCTCCCTGGCGTCTAAACTTTCGCAGCAAGTATGGAACAAAGGAAATAGAGGGGCACGTAGACAGCAAGGCAGAGAAGCCATTCAGCAGATTGTTAAAACTCTACAGCAACCACCACAGAGTAGCAGCACGGACAAACTCACCAAGAGGAAGCAGAGTGATAGCCCTCCTAGATGAACTCCAACGGAAGGTGGCCTGAGGGCGGGCTACTGATTGGATAATAACTCGTGCAGGACCGATAATCCTAGAATCGGATCACGGGGGGGGGGAAGGCAGGGTTCAATCTGAGCCCTCCGGTCTAATACTTTCACTTATCAAACTTTAAAAAATCAACAGAAAACTTACGAACTGCTCCAGATAAGTTACAGATTAGCCTGTATGCACAACTTTCCTTATATATAAAGAACTTTAGTGGGTAACCAGTACAAAAGAAAATACTTAATCGCAAAGCTTGGAGATCTGCCACCCCCTTCCCGGTTATATAGGGGGCCGCTCACGCCGCAATAAGGGGTTCTCGGGTGGGTGCGGGGTAGACCCTTAGTCATCTCTGATCACCCCTAGCCCTGGTCTTCCGGCCCTCTCTTCCGCTATACCCCAGTACCGGGGGTGGGGGATGGAGGGGGAGGGAAGCTGTTCGATCTCTGATCGCTGGGATTAGTCACACCTGGTGGGAGGGGGGAGAGAAGGGGGGTTCTCTCCCACCTCTACACTTATCCATGACTACAGACGGGAATAGTTCTGTAAGCCGGAGTCCTGGGGAGATTACCCCTGAAGGCAGAGCGTGATTATATGCTTTCCCCCAATTCTAACTAAACAAAGTAAGGGAAGGCCTTTTTACTAAAGCAGATCCCCCATGTGTAAAAACGGCAATGAGATATAAGGGGCGGCCCAAGAGAGTAGAGGGACATCCCAACCCATTTCTTTCTAACTGCCACTAGCCCATAGCCTTATTATACGGGCTTGGCCTAGCGGCTCCTCCCAAAAAAAAAGCAGACACGACAAGTGTCTAGAACTCCCAAAACACCGAGAGTTCAGGTGTGTAATCGGACAACACACCATGATCCCAGAGTGGGATCACAATGATGGAAGATCCGCAACTCGATGGTCTACCAAGTTATCGAAATTGGCCCAGTTGGCCCCCTTTCGCCATAGGTACCATCGAATTAAGGAGGGATATTACCTCCTAAGTTTATGTTTACTTATATCGGTTAGTTACTGAGTTGGAGGTTTAAGTTTAGTTATAGTTAAAATTCACGGAATACAGTACCCGACGAGTATGGACTATGATAAAGTCAGGCATGGTATCTTGCAGAATTATATTATGTTACAACCCTTTGAGAGAACAAACAAAGGCTTAGATGGAGGAGGTTTCCACTTCTGATCTGGATCGAGAGGAAAGGGAATTAACTGGAAATGAATAGACATGTAACATTATATTCCCTAAACGTTAATGGCTTAGGGAACCCTATTAAAAGGACTAGAATATTAACACTACTAAAGAAGTCTGGCTCAGATATAGCATTCCTACAAGAAACACATGTCACCAAAGGAACATGAGAAACTGAAAAGAGGAGGATTTTCCCAGGTATTTGCTTCAGCAATGGGAGGAGTGGGAAGAGGACGAGGGGTGGCCATATTGATTCCCTCAAGCACTCCTTTGCGAGAGATAAAGAGCTGGGAGGATCCAGAAGGCAGACTAGTAATAGTACAGGGCTGGCTATGGGATAGGGAGGTAACCCTGGCAAATATATATATTCCCCCGGGCGCAAATATACCCACTATTCGGACCTTATTAGATAGAGTGGTTTCCCTAACTAAGGGAATGCTGTTGTTGGGAGGAGACTTCAATGCCACACTGAACCCTGCATTAGACTCCACCAAGCTAATTAAGAATAAACAACCCACCCCGCATAGATTTTTCCGACGCTTCATACGGGAGGTGGGATGGCTAGACACTTGGAGATCACTACACCCGAGAACAAGGGGATATTCATTTTTTTCAGCACCACATGGCACCTACTCTAGAATAGATTACTGTTTTACACAAAAAGAAAACTTAGATAAACTGATAGAAGCAAAAATGGGAGCCATTGCGCATGCGGATCATGCCCCAATAGTAACCGTCTGGTCAATGGGAGAGGTGAGAACTACTACTAGGTGGAGGTTTAACCCTGCGCACCTTAAGACTGAGGTGTTTAAGGAGTTCCTGAAGGCAAAAATAGAAGAAATAAAGAGGGACAATGCTGACCCGAACATCTCGTCGGCGATTAGGTGGGACACTCTAAAAGTGGTCCTTAGAGGCCACTTGATAAAGCACACAGCCACACTGGCTAAAGCCAGAGAGCAGAGGAGGAATCACCTTGAGCAGACCCTGCTTGGATCTCCAACAGAAGCATCAGCAGGGAGATGCCTCAGTACTGCCGCAGCTCCAAAGGGCAAAAAGAGAACTGGAAGACCTATGCATGCAGCAAGCAGAAGTTGCGTTAGCTTGCCTAAAGCAGAGGTATGGTGAAGTAGGCCCGAGGACCTCCCGCCTATTAGCATATAGACTACGCAAACAGCGTAAAATGTCCACAATAGCAATAATTAAAAACCCAAAAACAGGAGCGCAACAATCCAAGCTAGAGGATATTACCCAGGTTTTTTGTACAATATTTCCAAGACTTATATACTCCGGAACAACAGACTCCTCCGGAGCAAGTGGAAGCTTTCTTCAGGGACTTGGTCCTGCCCAAACTTACTGAGGAACAGCAAGCAATATTAGTGGCCCCTATAACTCTGCAGGAACTGACCACAGCAATTGCCAGATCAAAGACGCAAAAATCTCCAGGCCCGGATGGGTGTGGGGCCGAATTTTATAAAAACATGGCCCACACAGTTTGCCCTACCCTAGTAGAAGCCATGAATGAAATAATGAAGGGTAATACCCCCCCACCTAGTTGGTCATATGCTACAATCTCCCTTATTCTTAAACCCGAAAAGGACCCCCTGCAATGCAGCTCGTACAGACCAGTGTCAGTCCTTAATGTAGATTATAAATATTACACTGCCATTTTGGCTAAAGGATTAGATTCAGTGCTCCCGAATCTGATTAATTTGGATCAAGCAGGCTTTGTAGGAGGCAGATCTACTACCGACAGTACCCATCGGGCATTACACCTGATACAGAAAATGCAGGCCAGCAAGACGCAGATTGTCCTTCTCGGCTTGGATGCCAAGAAGGCATTCGATTGAGTGTCCTGGCCTTTCCTTTTCACTACAATGAGGGAGATGAGCTTCCCTCCTCTTTTTATCACACTCCTCACAGAATTATATTCCTCACCACAAGCATGTATTAAGGTTTCAGGTCACCACTCTCAGTATTTCCCCTTAGGCAGAGGCACAAGGCAGGGCTGTCCGCTATCACCAGGTCTCTTCGCTATATTTATAGAACCCCTGGCCCAGGCTATACGACAATCCACAGAAGTAGAGGGAATTAGGATAGATGATTCAGAGCATCGGATAGCGCTATATGCAGACGATGTCCTGCTCTTCCTTTCGGATCCAACTAGGTCAATTCCCAAGGTTTTGAAATTCTAGAGGAATACGGCAGATGTTCGAGCTATCGACTGAATACTAACAAAACAGAGGCAATGGTCTTTCACTTTGACCCGCCAGAATGGCTAAGAGATAGATACCCTTTCCATTGGAAGTTAAATAAACTTAAATATTTAGGAATTTTCCTATCCCACAAATCAGAAGACGCCCTGCGATTTAATTATGGCCCTTTTCAGCCCAGATGAAAAGCGACCTGGAAAAGTGGGATATCCTCCCCCTGAATCTGAAACAGAGAGTCAAGGTGATACGAATGGTGATCTTACCAAGAGCACTTTATTTATTTCAAAACATACCCCTTCATTTACCCCCAACTCTATTTCGGGACTGGAATAAAATAATCTCTAAGTTTCTGTGGTCAGGAAAGAAGCCTAGAGTGGGATTGAACACACTAATGCTTCCAAAAGACAAAGGAGGATTGGCCCTCCCTAATCTTAAATTATACAATTGGGCCTCACATATTTAATTTGTGATTAGGAGAGCAGCACCCGATAATACTGCTAGATGGAAGGAGATAGAGGAGTTTTTACTCTCAGACACAGAGTGGGAAAGAGCCTTGTTCTACTCTGCCCCCCCTCCTAACCAGGGGCAGCCATGTGCGGACCCCTGGACCAACCATCAGGTAAGAGCCTGGAATAGGATTTGTAAATCCCTGAAAATCTCCTCATACCTGACCTGGTTGCTCCCCATTGGGCGCCTGGAAAACTTCCCACCCGGGCGTTTAGATCATACCTTCAGAAACTGGGAACACCAACACTTTACTAGCCTAACTCAACTGGTGACAGGCTCACAGGTGAGGACCTTCACCTCCCTTCAACAAGAGTTCAAACTGAGACCCTCTGACTTTTTTAGGTACTTGCAAATTCGGCACTTCTTTAACAACTTACCCCCAGAGGTACAATGTCAGGAGGAGCACCCTCCTTTGATAAAAATGCTTCTTCAGAACCACCGTAACAAAACTTACCACATGCAATTTCATGCATATATAAAGCATACTTTATGAGACAATGAGGAGACACCTATCTCGGGTCAGGCAAGTGGGAAGGGGAACTAGACACGCAGATCTCCGAAGAGACATGGAAAGTAGCCTGTAACCTGACTTTTAAACTTACTAACTCTCAGGCATGGCGTTTGTTCTCTTGGCAACTTTTAGTAAGGTACTTCCGCACACCAGTAATAACATCACACTATGATAGGGGCAGAACTGCCTCCTGCTGGCGGGACTGCGGAGAAACAGCTCACCATACACATCTTCTGGACATGCCCGAAATTACAGCCCTTTTTAAGATCCCTGCTAGAAGAACTGGAGTTGATTTGGGGTCCAGGGCTCCCATGGTCGGGAGAATTTTTTCTATTACATATTTTTCCCAGATATTTAAGGGGTCCATCTTCTGGTCCCCTATTGGGAACTATGCTCCTTGCTGCCGAGAAGGCAATAACGAAATGCTGGTTAACTGTTAGGATTCCCACAATAGAGACTTGGAGGACTATTGTTAACAGTATTTATAAAGCAGAAAGGATTACATACTCCTTAAATAATAAAACAGCACTTTGTACAGAGAGAGATGGAGTAGATGGATACTGTACATTATGCCTAGAGAACCGAACTTTGTACCCTAGGGGAGAGATGGTAGGCTGATGAGCAGTACCCACGGGACATCTGAAGGTTTCAGGACTGACCCGAGCGGGGTTGGAGAAACTCCCTTTGTTCTACCTTAGGAGAAAGGGAGGATCATCCAAAATATAGTGGTAATGGTAAAGGAAAAAGAGGGACAGATGGGGACGGGGGAGCAAAAGTCATACTGAAAAAAGGTAATAAGATCGGAGGTGGAAGATTAAGACCTCGGATTTGAGTTTGAGATTTATTTTAATTGAAGATGTACACATATAAATTAACCTGATAAGGTAGAGATATAACGAATGAGTTAAAAATATAATAACGAACGACTGTATTCCATGTCTGGAGTTTCCCGAGACTATGCATTATACTGTAAAATATCAAATGGTACTGTATAGAAGTGAATAATGAAAATGACTAATAAAAAATACAATTTCAAAAAAAATCTCGACACTTTGCCGACAGGCCGCTGTGTTGGTGTGCCCAAGACAGGGGCATGCTGTCTCCTGGTCCTGCACGCCAACCCCGAATCAACTCCGACTGGGTTGAGAATCAAAGACCAAGAGGGGAGTTTAAAAAATAAATAAATAAAGAACGGAGACACACAGGAATCATGTAGACCGTGAATCATGGGTTTCCACATCATTCCTGTTTCATGAATGCCAGTCGATATAAAGAATGTCGAACCAGCATGGTAGAGCCGGCGAAATCAGGAGGTGAGGAAGGTCATCATAGAAACATAGACTTTGACGGCAGATAAGGATTGCTTGGCCCACCCAGTCTGCCCATTTCCTTACCTATTGGATAAGCTGCAGGTCCTAGTTAACCAACAGCCTACTTCTTCTGAACCCCCACCAGAATTGCCTTGTTTGTCCCATGTATTCTTGAATTTCCCCACTGTTTTTGACCCCACAACCTCCTCAGGAAGGCCATTCCATGCGTTCACCACCCTCTCTGTAAAAAAAAAAAAAAAAAAAAAACTTCCTTACATTGCCCTTCTGCCGTCCCCCCATATCTTCAGATTGTAGCCCCCAATTCTTGCACATCTTTTCTGAAAGATGCTACCCTCCTGGACGTTGTTGATTCCCTTGAAATACTTGAAAGTTTCTTTCATGTCCCGTTCTCCCAAAACCTCCTTTCCTCGAGGGTATATGTATATTAAGCTTCTTTAGTCTCCTCTTTGTATGGCTTCTGGTGCAGACCCTGCACCATTTTAGTTGCCCTCCTCTGGACTACCTCCATCTTGTTTATGTCCTTGCGGAGATGGAGTCTCCAGAACTGCACGCAGTACTCCAGATGGGGTCTCACAAACTGTCTGTACAGAGGGATGACAACTTCCTGTTTTCTACTGGTGGTGCCTCTTCCTGTACACCCCAGTATCACCCAGCCCTCCTTACTGCCTTCTCACATTGCTTGCTTACCTATAGGTGATCTGATATGACTACCCCCAGGTCCCTTTCCATTTTTGTTGTTGTTGTTAGCATCTCCCCCACCAGAAATTGTGTACTGTTCCCCTGGGTTTTTGTTTCCCAGGTGCATTACTTTGCCCTTCTTTGCATTGAATCTAAGCTGCCATACTTTTGACCATTCCTCCAACCTCGCCAAGTCCCTTCTCATCCTTTCCACTCTCCCTTGTATATTAACCCTGCTGCAGATCTTTGTGTTGTCTGCAAAGAGACATACTTTTCCTTCCAGTCCCTCCTCAATGTCACTTATAAAGACATTAAAAAGGACTGAACCCTGCAGTACTCCACTTGTAACCCCCCCCTTGTTCGGAGTGGACTCAGTCAGTCGGGATAAATCCTAGAATCGAGGTTTGGAGGTTAGGGAGGGATGGAGGGACAGTCTGGGAGGGCAGGTAGAAGTCGCAATGTAGCAGAGGATGGGGGAGGGAACAATGTAAGAAAGGGGGAGGAAGAAGTTATGTATAAGGCTAGCCAGGGTTTAAGGGGCATGGGGGGGTAGTAGTGGATGTTGTCTAAAGTTAACCAGGGTTGGGGGGGGCAGTCTATTTGGGAAGTGACTGGTATAGGCAAGTAAGGGAGGATGGGAAACAGCTGCAGTTCAAGGAAGGGTAGTAATCCTTGGGACTCCATAATTAAGGGTATTCAGTGGGGATGGAAAGGGGACCCAAAAGCAAAAAGTAGTGTGGTTTGTATGTCAGGGATGATAGCGGGGAAGGCACGACCAAAAATTAGGGAGGTTGGAGGGAAACCTAACTTGGTCATCCACATAGGAACTAATGACACAGCTGGGGAAGAGATGGAGATAGCAAGGACCTGCAGGGAGGTAGAAGTTCTGACTTTTTCAGAGGTGATACCAGTTCCCAGAGCCAGCATACTCAGGGAGAAATGGATAGAAGATATCCATAACTGGCTGAGGAACTGGTACTGGGAAGCGGTGGTTCACTTGTGTTGGTGACTGGGGGAGACCTGTATGAATAAAACACTGTTTCCACCACATAGGCTACACCTCAGTAGGGAGGGCTCAAGGGTACTCTGGGACAAACTGAGGAAGTACATTGCCAATGAATTGAATTTAAACTAGTGGAGGGAGGCAGCAGGCCTAAAGACTCTGGGAGGAGGTCAACAAAGCCCCACACCAGTAGAGGTAGCCAGGAGGGTGGGATGTGGAGGGGAAAAGGTGCAGATAGCATTGGGGTGGGAGGCATATAGGAGGGAGAAATGTAAGGAAAAGAACAGAAGGAAGGGTAGGAGGCAGAGAGTCAAGGTGGAGGGTGGTGTCACTGAACACTTCTGCAAATGCTATTAACTTCGGGGAAGGTGGGCATAGCAGCAATATCTGTGATTTGGGCCACACCATGACTGGGAGCTCTCGATACAAGTCATGGTGTGGTGTTAAGAACATACGAATCTGCCAGCAGAAACATACCACCCAGTTTATCATTGTCTGCCGGAGTGTGCAGCTAGTACCCTAGATTGCAGCTGCCCCAGCCCCCTCCACCCAGACCCTCCCTCTTAAAACTTCCTATTGTCTTGCATGATACCACCCCCTCTGGTAGAGCGTTCCATTTAGACACCACCCTCTCCATGAAGTAGTGCCTCCTCATCTCCCTCCTAAATCTTCCTCCCTCCAATCTTAATCCAAGCCTCCTCATGTCCATACCCCTCCTCAGTTTAAACATGCCTTCATTGCTAGCTTTGTTTGTTCCCCTCAAATACTTGAACGTTTCAATCATATCCATCCATTCCTCCTCTCCTCCAATGTGTACATATTCAACTCATTCAGCCTGTCTTCATAGGCCTTGCCCTCCATCCCCTGTAACATTTTTGTTGCCTTCCGTTGCACACCTTCCAGTAAATTAATATCCCTCTTCAGATACGGCCTCCAGTACTGCACACACTACTCCAGGTGCAGCCTGACCAAAGATCTGTAGAGGGGCAGGATCACCTCCCTATGCCTGGACGAGAAACCCCCTTGTGATACAGCCCAGTATCCTGTTCGCCATAGCTGCTGCTTTCCTGCATTGGGCAGAGTTGTTAATGCTTTCTGTTACCAACACCCCTAGGTGCTTCTCTTCCTCAGTAATCATAAGCCTCACCCCTCCCAACCAATAGTCCCTCCTTGGGTTCTTTGCCCTGAAGTGCACAACCTTGCACTTTTTCATATTGAATTCCAGCTGCCACTTCTCCGACCATACCTCCAGTTTGGTTAGGTCCCCTTGTAGTTGTTCTGTCCATCCTCTTCATCCACCACTGCCCCCATTTTGGTATCACCTGCGAACAGACTAACCCTGCTCCCAACTCCGTGTACAATATCTGAGATAGAGATCGAATGGCACCTGGCCCTGCGGCACACCGCTAGTCACCAGTCTATGTGTCGAGAGCCCACCCCACTACCACCATCACCAGTTTGTCAGCTTCCCATGAGGCACTGAATCGAAGGCCTTGCTGAAGTCCAAGTACAGGGCATCTACAACATGACCCATATCCAGCTCTCTTGTTACCCAGTCATAATGTTGTATTAGACTGGTCTGACAAGACTTCCCTAAGACGAACCCGTGCTGCTGCCCATCCTGGAGGTCAGTACCTTTCGAGGAACGACACCAGCCTCTCCTTCAGTATCATCTCCATAAGTTTACCCACTATGGAAGTGAGACTTGACAGGATGATAATTTCCTGTCTCGTCCCTAGAGCCACTCTTGTGTAGGGGCACCACATGGGCCACCCTCTAGTCCTGAGGCACCCATCCCATGTCCAGGGAGGTGCTGAACAGGTGTGCCAGGGGCTTGGCCAACACTTCCGCCATCTCCCTCAGCACCCTGGGATAGATATCAAAAGGACCTGATGCCTTGTCCACCCTTAATGCCCTCAGACACTCTAGTACTCTACTCCCTCAATCATTCAGTCCATCATCTCCCCACCCCCACCCTCCCAGTCCTTGGTGGTATTGGACCATCCTTATCCTTCGTGTAAACGGAGCAAAAGTATTCATTTAGTACATCCGCTTATTCCTCTCCCTTTTCCACCCACTCCACTCCCCACGTTATCAGCACTATATGGTCTCTGCACTTCCTCTTTTCTTTGACATATGTGTGTGTTAAAAAAAAAGTCCTTTTCCCCTCCCTTAATGCCTTGCGCTAACCTTAGCTCCCTGGAGGCCTTGGCTACTCACTCGCTTGGTCACCTCCTTAGACCAACTCACATAAGCCTCCCTGTCCTCTTCCTTCCTCGTTCTCCTGAACTTCTGGTACCCAACTCTCTTGGCCCTCCCCCCACCAACACTTCTCTGTTCAGCCAGCGTGGTTTCCTGGCTCTGCACCTCTTGCTCATAGTCCTGATACAATCTTCTCTAGCCTCTGTTAGCCCACTTTTAATAAATTCCAACTTCTGCTGTACATCCATCTCTAGCCTAATACCCTGGAATCTCCCTTGCAGTATTTCTCTCATCCTCCCAAAGTCTGTCTGTGACAGAGAACTCCTGCCACTCTTGAGGACAGACCTTTTCTTAAATCTGTTGCAACAGTTCTTCTATTTTCTTAGCCTAATCTATCCTTTACAATTTGTAGGGCATAAGGTTGGCAACCTATGGGTACCCCATCCCTTTCATGACTATGCTATAGTGTCCTCTCTAATTTTTCTTTTCCCTCTCAGGTCCTCGTACAGGGAGGTTATTGTTGTGACCTCCCAAGCATATGTAAAACAGGTTGTGTTTATTGTTGCTGGATTTAGTATGTAATAGCACTATGTCATGATATACCTTATGTTTATGAAACCTGTAAATGTTGAAAATACCATGGCATAAGGTGACTATTACATAAATTAAGTTAGCTGTGCTATTTAAAATGCATGTAAATTGCTATAAGCTGAACAAATCTGAAATTTTGTGGTGATTTGCATGTGTCCCATGATGCTTTGAGTTATGGAAGTATGTATGATGGTTTTCCTTTTTTTTTTTTTTAAACTTTACTCTTTGCCAGTGCCCTTTGGGTAACCCTTTTTCCAGTGATTCTGCATTGAGGTTCTTTATCTATAGCTGTTTTTTTTGAGCCCGCACTACCCAAGCAAACAAGGCCCACGTAGGGATGAAGGGTTTTCACTTAAAATGTTTAGATCATAGATCAGTGTCAGGTGCTAGCTAAGTGCAGAGAAAGGACATACATAGTGTGTTGCTGCAAACTGATGTACTGAAGAAGGAATATGCTATTGCTGAAGGGATTTTTCCTGTATTTTGTATAAACATCACACAGAGATTGTGTGTTGAACCTGAAGCTCGGTGTCTGGTTCATCTGTTATCCCACAGCTCCTCCACACCACCCTCCTAAAATCCACCACCTTTGTTACTCTGCCTCAAGACAGCCTGCCCAACTTGAGAGTGAACTGCACTGTTTGGTGGTCACTACTAGCTAGTGGGTCTTCCACCCTTATTCCCCCTCACTGCCTCCTCATTTGACAGCACCAAGTCCAGCATGTTACCTAGTCACGTTGGCCCACTTACCAACTGTGTCAGCAGTTGGCCGGCCCAGTGACGCTGAAGGTTAAGGCATTAGATGCCTTACCTCGCGTCCGCCGGCGACCCAGGTTCGAGGCCAGCCTGGAAAGTCGAGGATGGCAGGATGGGCAGCGATGAGCGTCAAGGGACAGCTCTCTATGCCTGGGGTAGGGACTGCGTCGCATCGGTGTGACCTCTGGCAGTGGCCGGAGGTAGCCAAGAGAGGATGCGACGAGCTGAAGGCAGGTAGGGGTGGAGCTTGGTGGACGCTGGTCGTCCTTGCATGACCAAGCTCCACTGGGGAGGGACCAGAGAAAGCAAGAAAAAAAATGCCTCTCACTCCGTCGGGAGATGACGGTGACCCCAGTGGGTCAGCTCACATTCCATTTGTCGGCCTGACGCGCTTTCGATCTCTCTCCGTGGGGGTTTGCCCAGCAACAAGGTAGGCACCTCATACTTAGGAGCCAGCTGCCAAGGGAGGGTGGAATCGGCCCCGGAAATAGTACCGGGGCTCGTGCCTGCTGTTGTCCGTTGGTTAGGAGGGAGATCTGGGGAGGAATGCGGAGGTTCAGGCTGGGAGTAGGTCTGAGTCTGTTCGGGTACTCCTGAAGGATACCCAAGGGTAGTGAGAGATAAAGAAAAACTGTGTAAGGAGACCATCCTGGATCGCATCCAGAAGCACCTGGCTCTGGAGGTGGCAGGTATGCTGCATTCTACCCCCAGCAGATTGAAATCCCCCACAATCGCCACACTCCCCTTTCTACACACCCTCCTTATTTGCTCCGTTAACTCCCTGTCCAGTTCCACTGATTGGGCTGGTGGTCTGTACACCACCCCCAACCTCAGCTTTCTACCCTTGGAGTCCAGAAGCTGCATCCATAGTGGCTCTGTCCTCCCTTCCTCCCCCTTGTCCATCTGATCCCTTCCCTCGCAGAGAGTGCTACCCCACCCCCTCTCCAACCCCCCGGCTTTCCTGTAAATTTTATACCCCAGGATTGCCAGATCCCAATCATTGTACTGGGTGGCCCAAGTCTCGGTCACTGCAGCGATGTCCACATTCCCCTCTGAAGGGAGCACCTGAAGCTCTGCTGTTTCATTACCCAGGCTCCTCACATTTAGGGAGACCACCTTCCAACTGTTCCCATCCATCCTCCCCCCCCACCCCCAAATCGGCTCCTTGGTCTGCCTCCCTCCTCTCCATGGTCCCCTCCCCTCAATGTTACCACAGGGGGGGACAGAGCGTTTTGCACTCCAACCTGGTGACCCTGCATGCTCCCTTCCTGTGCAGCTTCACTGCCTTTACCCATAACTAGGGAATGAGCTCACTAGGCTCCCCTTTCCGGACCCTTTTCCTTTCAGCAGTCCCCTTGCCACCCCCCATTCCTAGTTTAAATCCACCTTTGTTGATATATATACCCCTCTATTCCACTTTTCAGTACTCCCTTCCCCTCCCTGCTTAAATGTAACCTGTCCCCTGCATATAGGTCACTATTGCCCCAGGTCCTGCTCCAGTCTGATACTAATCCGTACTCCCTGGTGTGGCACCAATCTCCCAGCCACTCATTGAACTCCTCTATCCTTTTTTCCTCACTGTACTTGTACATGATACCAGGAGTACCTCAGAGAATGCCACCGACCCACTCCTCACCTACTCACACTGCCTACCCAAATCCTCGAACCTCCCCTTTACCACCTCTACAGTCTCCCCTGCCAAGTCGTTTGTACCCATGTGCATCACTGTGTGAGGTCTCTTCGTCCCCTTCCATGTGCACTTGAGAAGTGCCTGCCCTGCCCTTCCCGTGGTAAGCCCGGGAATAGCCTCAACCCAGATAAGACTGTGCCTTTCTCCACTTGCACCCCATCAGACCCCTTTCAGTACAGAATCCACCAGCACTAGTAACTGCCGCTGTGTTGCAGCTCTCGATCCCTGGATACTAACTATGTAGGAGAGACAGTGCACTAGGTGAAGGGGGGTGGCGTTTTATATCAGGGAGGATATAACATGCACAAGAGAGGAGTCTGAAGAGGGGAGGATGTAAATACTGTGGGTTCAGTTACGGTCCAGTAGAGGGAGAAAGGTGAGGTTGGGATTGGTCTATAGACCATCCAACCAGTAAGAGGAGGGACAGGGAACTGAGCTCCCAGTTGTTGGAAGCTGCACAGAATGGAGGGGTGGTAGTGGTGGGGGAGTTTAACCTGCCCAAGGTGGACTGGAGTGTACCACCCACATCCTGTGCCAGGAGTCTGGTGATCCTGGATGCATTGCAGGCTGGGTTCCTGACTGAGGGCGTCACAGAGCCCACCAGGGAGGGGTCAATCCTTAATCTAATGCTCACAAATGGGGAGGACGTTCTAGATATAACAGTCAAAGAGCCCCCTGGATGGTAGTGATCATCGCACAGTGTGGTTCAGGTTGAATATGGACAGGGAAAGTATACCCACTCAGACCAGAATCTTGGATTTCAGGAGGGTGGACTTCCGGAAGATGGGCAAGGTGTTAAAGAGGCACCTGGCTGGCATCAGAGTGAATATGGGGGTGGACCAAAAATAAGCCATCATCAAAGGAGTACTGGTTGCCACGGAGGAGTGTATTAGGCTCAAGAGAAAGAACTCAAGGGCCAAAGCACCGAGCTGGTTCAGCTCTGAGGTTTCCCATGCAGTGAGGGATAAGAGGTCGGCCCTATAAGAGATACAGAAAGAACAAGAGTGAGGTAGATAGGTTAAATTACCTAAGGTTGGCCAATGTGGCAAGCAAGGTAGTGCGGTAGGCTAAGGCACAAAGGGAACTGCAAATAGCTGAGGGAATAAAAAAGGGGTAGAAGGCCTTCTTTCACTACATGTGTGGATAAAGGGACAAGAAGGACAGGATTGTAAGGCTTCGAAAAAGGGATGAATGGGTAGAGGAGAATGGGGGAAAGGCTGAGGTACTGAATGAATACTTTTGCTCCATCTTCACCAGGGAAAAAGATGAACTGTTGCCAGTGGGGGGTGGGGAGGAGCAGGGGGCAGAGGAGCATGGATGTGGTGATGGAGGAAGATGGAGTGAGTGAGGGACTGCTAGCACTGAAGATGGACAGATCACCAGGCCTGTACGGCATACATTCAAGGGTACTGGGGGAGTTGGCAGGGGAACTTGCAGGGCTGTTGGGCCTGTTCAATAGTTCCCTAAAGTTGGGTGTGCTAATGCAGGATTGGAGAACGGCACATGTGCCTCTCCATAAGAGTGGTCCCAAGGATGACACGGGGAATTACTGACTGGTCAGTCTGACTTCAGTCATGTGCAAGCTAATGGAGACCATACTTAAGGAAAGTTTGGTGGGGTATCTGGAGGAGAGTAGTCTCCAGGATGGGAGGCAGCATGAGTTTATGGGAGGGAGATCATGTCAGACTAATCTGATTTGACTTCTTTGATTGGGTCACTAAGTCATTGGACAGGGACCAGGTGGTGGACATCCTCTGTCTGGACTTGAGAAGGGCCTTTTACTCTGTATCCCACAAAAAGTTGATCAGGAAGTTGGCGGATGTCGGGATAGGGGAGAAGACTAGGTGGGTAGGAAGCTGGTTGAGGGACAGGACCCAGAGGGTGGTGGTGTGGGGAAGAGTTACCTGGCAGTAGGAAAGTTACCAGTGGGGTCCTGCAGGACTCAGTGCTGGGGCTGGTGTTTAGTGTTTTCATTGTGACATTGGGGATGGCATTAAGGGGCAAAATGTGCCTTTTCATGGATGACTCTGTGGGAGGGTGGACAAAGCAGAAGGGATACAAGACCTGCAGGAAGACCTGAAAAGACTTGAGAGTTGGTCTAGGATTTGGCAGCTAGGCTTCAATGCCAAGAAATGCAAAATCATGCACATTGGAGCCAGAAATCCAAGAAGGAGGTACTACCTAGGTTGGGGGGTCTGGGTAACAGCAACAGAGGAGGAGAAGGATATGGGAGTGATGATCAGAGACCTGAATCACTCCATGCAGTGCAGTGTAGTGCAAAAAAAGCAGCAGCAAGGACAAACAAGATGCTGGGGTGTATAGCCAGAGGAATCGGCAGCAGGCGTAAGGAAGGTATACTGTCCTTGTACAAGTCGCTGATGAGGCCTCATCTAGAGTATGGAGTAAGATATTGGTGCCTACACCTTGAAAAAGACATCAACCTGCTGGCAACAGTCCAGAGGAGGTCAACCAAAATAACTGCATGGAGGAGGGAGGTTAGGAAGCACTTCTTCAGGGAGAGGGTGGAGGCCAGTTGGAATGCGCTGTTGGAGGAAGTGGTCTCTGTGAAGTCAGTGACCGCTTCAAGACAGGGGTGTGCAAATTGCATTGCCCAACGTCCAAGGCTGATAAAATATCATTGTCTAGCAGATCCTTTGATCTGCTAACTATAGCACGAGGATAAGTGTTTTTTGTGGTGGTGTTTTTTTTTTTCTGAGCTGCATTTCCCAGTCATCTGCCCATGTGTTTTCTCTCTTTGACTCATTCTCCGCCCCCTCTCAAACACTCTCCCCCACCCCCATACTTGTGCTGTTCAACTCTGGTACATTGATTTGTCGGTCCACATGCTTTTATTCTGTTTTGCCCCTCTGATTTGTGTCTGCAGTCTAGCAACGTTTGTTGCGTGCGTTTATTAGCCACAACCAGGTTGAAAGAGGAGAACCTTGTCACATCGCGGGAAGGACTAGCCAGTGGTCCACGCCATTATAGGATGGTTACAGAGATAGTTACCTGCTCAATACGACAACTGCAGCGGACTATGATCGACGTCCCGACTCCTGAAGACTATTAAATTGTGTCTCTATAATACATTTTTTTATATTGCTAAAGCCGCAGGAGAATGCTTAAAAAGGCAAGGCTGTATTGCTGCAGTAGCAGAGAGCATATCCCATGGCTCACTGGTGGCTGGCTTGAAGGAAGTTCAGAACCTTGTACAGGAGGGGACAAAAGGTGGGTAAAAAACTGTTAGGGCACCCACTCATAGTACACTAACACACTGCTGCTTGCTGTTAGAAGTAAATTTTGGGATGTGGATCGGACTGTGCAGTTTACGTAAAAGTGTTACACTGCTTCATTTTTTTGTAATGTCTCCTGTTCCCTTCCCTGCTCTGTTTTCTCACCCGGCCTTGCCCATTACGCTGCTGTTATCAGAGGGTTGCTATTTTTGTGGCATTGGTTTGATTGTTGGTACGACCTTGTCTGATATTCAGTCTTCAGTAAATACTAGTAAGTAATGTTTTTTTTAACTGTTGGTTTTGCAGCTAAGCTTCTGGACCAGGTTTCTCAGTATTTATCTGGCCACAGTTGTTTAGACTAAGGTAACCCTTGTTGGGCCTGTGGGTACGGCTCTTTGGGCTGTGGAAAAATGGTGCATCATGGCAGTCTGACTGTCGTCCTCTGGGCATGCATGATCCCATTCAGATATACACACACTAATTAGATGGTAGCCACCGGCTAGCCACTCACTTCCTCTGGTGCCATAGTGTATAAGAGGCCAAGACCATGATCTCCATCTCTGTTCTGACTTCCGACCTGTGAATATGTGCGTGAGACTACTACTGGCCACCGTGATTGAGAGGTATGTAAGCGAGAGGCTGAGGAGAGAGAAGCTGTGGTACTGGGTGGGGGATGGGTGTCATGGACTGATACGATAGGGGTGAAGAGTGTGAGGTGCTGGGCCCTGGGGTGGGGTGACAAGTTGGGGGATGATGCATGGCCCTCGGCGACAGAGACTTTGCTGGGGGTGCAGATGTAGTCTTTGCCCCAGCAGCTGTCAGAACATTATTTAAAGATGTGATGCTGTTGTGGTGTTGAAGTTAAAAAAGAAGCTCGGATTTGGAGGGCCTAATTATTTGGGACTAATCTGTCACTTGACTTTGGGGGAGGGAAGAGAGATGATATGATTGATGTTGCTGCTGCTGGGGTCCGGGAGTCAAGAGAAGTGGACATTTTAAGTGCCATTCATGTAAACCACTCAAGAACATGACTTTCTGTAGCCATTTTTGGTTTGGTAATGCAGCATGCCCTGAGCTGTAGGGTTGAAGACAATTCTGGACTCTCCTCCCGCCCCCACCCTACCCTCACCACAGACCAAACCCCTGCTTGGTGTGGATTGGGTGCCATTTGTTTCATTGTTGCTGCTTGCAGTTACATGAGTCGAGTATTTCTCCATCGCACAGGGCTTACAATTCACGAAGTTGAGCAGGGTCTGGCTGGCATTTTGCTTAAGAAGTCAAGTCAAGACTGAGCACTGCATGCACTTTTTAGATTACAGTGATACTAAATGTTGCTTTTAAGCAGTACTGTACTTGGAAGCAGGGCAAGTACAACATTTCGTGGACAAGTAATTTTTAGACCACCACTTGCCCTTGGGCAAGTATTAAAAAAATTGATTTGTACACCCCTGCTTCAAGAGAGGCTGGTATAGGCATGTGGGGAAGGAAGGTATAGGGCATGGCGGCGGGGGGGAGGGGAGTAGATGGAAAGGAAGGTACGATTGGAGGTAGGGGCAGGATCAGTAGTATAAGCTGGGGGGACCCTGCAATATGAGCAGACTGGATAGACCAAATGACCTCTTTCTGCTGGCTTCTTCGTATGTTCTTATGTAATGTTTTAGGCTGTGACAATTTACTGGATTCCGCCCAAGAATAAATTATTTTTTTGAATGGTTTCTGTGCAAACTGGAAAAAAAGATCCGTGAAAAAAAATCTTAATCTATTTTTTTTTGTAGACAAAATAATCTTGTTCTGGTAAATACTGGAAGAGTAATGAACAGTGGTTACCAGATCAAAGAGGCGCTTTGACACACTGTTGACCCTTTGGGCCATTTGAGATACAGATCTGGTTTTGGCAAAGAAAAATCTCTACACTTGCTGTGATCTCTCCTCAGGTTGGGTATAATAATACTTCTATCACGGCATTGTGTTAAGCTTGTTCCATCTGTTAACACTTGACTTGAAGTTGTTGAAACTGATGTTGGGCATAATTGAAATTGACTGGATTCCCTTCCTAGTTGGTGCATACATACCTTAAATAGATTTAACACAGTACTCTGAAAATGGGCCTGCCCATATGACCTAGTTGGTACAAAAGATCAATCTCAGATGTTGTGTTTAATACATATTCCTTAGCATCATGCTCCTGGTTACATTCATACTTGATGCTTTCTCTTCTTAGACAGTCTTATTAAACCAAAGAACTGTGGCCTTTAACCTTTACAGAAAAATTCCTAGGCTATACCCAAGTTGTCAGTGTTGTCTCTACTGCATTTCAGATGGTCTTTTATGACTTGCCAGAGTGGATTATTTTAGCTAGACAAACATGAATCCAAATAATTGTGACCTGTAAGGCAAAGTTTAGAGAGCATAGTTTTATTTTTTCTGGTTTCTTTATTACTTTTCATTACATGTGTTATGTGCCTCCTTGCTCAACATTATGGCATAAACAGTTGTGACCTTTCATTATCATATCATGTATTTATTTTGTTGACCAGGAAGGGAAGGCTAGTACATATAGGGGTAGAGATTCATGTGCAAACCAGCTGATACTGAGCTAGGTTAATCTGTTGCACCATGCTGGCAACCAAGGAGAGAATGCCCCTTGCAGACCTGCCTACACTGATTCCTACAGCAGTTGGTTTCTGGATGAGCACAGGGAAAAAGGTTTAGCCACATACTGCAAATCGTGGTATTTGTGATATGAAAGAAAAACAGTAAACCCATAGTATTTGTCATTATTTGCACAGTATTTTTTTTCCCATATTGCTTTTCTCCCCTCTTGAGTAAGCAGGTGACTCTGTGCCCTGTCCCCACCCCACATGACCATCTGCCTCCCTTGTTCACACTGGGCCAAGATGCCACAGATCCGCCCCCAGTCAGTTATCGAGATTGTCTTGGTGGTTGAGTGGCGGTGCAGGCAGAGCTTCATGATGCCCATCTTCCCCCCTTTTCCTGTTTTTCTTCCCCACTGACTCCTGCCATGATCACTCGTCAGTATGTGTGCATGGAGGTGCGCATCTCCTGCAGAGTCATGGCTGCACCCTGCGAGCTGCTCACTAACCTGCACTACCATTGAGCCACCACCCAGAGACAGTTGAAAGCTGAGACGACTGGCATCCTCTCCCACTCTGCCAACTCCCAGCAACCGTGCTTGTTCCTGAACACAGGTCACCGGCATGGCAGGAAGTAAGTTGTTACTCGCTTTATCCCTACACACCACTAGTCTGGCTTCCAGTAGTATTACTGGGCCACACTTGATGTTCTTTATCCACTGGCTACCATGGCTATTCTTGGTGCTAACTCACATTTATTAGAGGTCACCCATCTTACTACTGACTAGACTCTATCCTGCTTAGCTTCTGAGATCTGATGGGATCAAGCTTTAAGGTGGCTAAATTGCATGTTAATGGATACTGGGCCGCTGTAGAGGTACAGGTGTTCCTAGCCAAAGAGGGTTCACTGGTACATACATTTAATGGAGAGTATTTAAGGAAAGGCTAGTAACCTTTCTAGAGATGAATGGTCTCCAGGACAACAGACAGCATGGGTTTGTCTCAAGAAGATCTTGTCAGACCAACCTGGTGGACTTTTGTGACTGTGTGACTAGGGTGCTCGACAGGGGCCAAGCGGTGGATGTCTTGTATCTAGACTTCAGCAAGGCCTTTGATTCAGTGTCACGTGGGAGGCTGATTAGCAAGTTGAGATACCAGGGAGCAGGGGAGAAAATTGTAGAGTGGATAAGGAACTGGCTGAAAGACAGGAAGCAGAGGGTAGTCATAAGGGGGGAACTCTCGACTCCAAGAGCCGTAACCAGTGGAGTACCACAGGGCTCTGTACTGGGTCCACTGTAGTTTAGCATTTACGTTGCCAACATGTCGCATGGGATTAAGAATTGGATCAGCCTTTTTGCTGATTGATATAAAGTTGGGTGCAGTGGTGGACGACAGAGGGGTGGCGGGGCTACAGGATGATCTGGCTAGAACTCGAGCATTTGTCAGAAACATGGCAGCTGGGGTTCAGTGCAAAGAATTACAAGGTCATGCACTTGGGAGCAAGAAATCCAAGGAATAATTTCTGACTTTGGGGGTTGGGGGAGGTACAGTTATCCCCTACAAAAGAGGAAAAAGATCTTGGCGTGATAATAACATGGCAAATGAACCATTCAGCACAGTGCAGAAAAGCGGCAGCTAAGGCTAATAATAATCTGGGGTGTATTGCCTGAGGAATGACGTCCAGGGGAGGTCATCCTGCCACTGTACAGGTCATTGGTGAGGCTGCACTTGGAGTACTGTGTGCAGTTCTGGTGCCCCTACTTAAAGAAAGATGTTAAATTGTTGGAAGGGGTTCAACGCAGAGCAACCAGGGTGAGCCTCGGTATGGTGGACAAACCCTACGAGGAGAGACTTGAGGGAGCTCAGCATGTATTCCCTGGAGGAACGGTGGGATACAGGGGACATGATAGAAACCTTCAGATATATGAAAGGCATAAATAAAGATGGTATAGAGGGAATTTTAAGATTAAGGCGAGGGAGGGACACTAGGGGACATAATCTAAAGTTGGAAGGTGGTAGATTCAGAAGGGAAATGAGAAAGCACTATTTCATGGAGAGAGTGGTGACAGGGTGGAACACACTGCCTGAGTGGGTGGCATTCTTGAAGATGGTGGGCAGTTTTAAGAGGGGATGGGACAAAGTGAGGGGGAAGGTGGCCAATGAGGCACTAGGGGAAGGGGCAACAGCTAGTATGGGCATGAAATTGGATAGGTGGGTGGGGGGGCCACTGTGTAACAGACTGCTAGCTGCACACTCTAGCAGACTAGACCATCAGGCCTGTATCAGCTGGCATTCTTCTTGTGTTTGTGTGTTCATATTGGAGGGCAAAGTCAGCACAACATATTTTACCCAGACACAAGCTTCATTTGGCTCATTGTGTGGAGCACCAGTAATGGCAACAACCCCCCTCTCTGTTATCTCTGCGATTACTGGTAGATCATGGTGGGAATATGAAATAGCCTCATCTTCTAGGAATCAGTCTTCACCATTGATTCCCACTTATGGTCTAGAGCTGGAGGCACTAGGACCCAGTGGGAGCAAATGTTTAGCAGCTAGCAAGTCTGTATTGGCTAATGAGCACAGCGCTTGTGTACCCGGTGTGGTGTCGCACACCAGCCAGTAACTGTCGCTGGCTCTCTTACGCACCTCAGTTCTGTTCTTCCCATCGTTGAGTACCTCAGTGTTTTTCATCACCACTGTTTTAAAGTGCAACTCTGCTCTAAATTTCTTTGCGGTGCCTTTTCTGTTTATTTTCTTTAGACAATACTGAAGTCTGAGAAGAGGGGGGGCTAAATCACTGAAGAAAGTCTGGCAGCCTCCTGTAATGTTTTGGCGCCCCTGTGGGGAGCACATGGCTATGACAGAATGGCAGCAGTGCTGTGCAACCTGCCTTGGCCCAGAGCACGATATGGATATGCGCAATGCCTACTTCTCTATGGACCACCATACCCTAGACATCCATGCGATGAGGCGAGGTCATCTGGTCTCCACCTTTGGAGGTAGGTGCTGAACCCATGTGGGCAAGGCACGAATGCTGGGCCTCTTCCTGGGTTCTCTAGTTCCAGGGAAGCACAGGGTCCTCCTCGACCTCACTATGCTGAAATGTCGGGAGGCCCTGGTGGTTGGGTCTGGTGGACAGCCAGCTCCTTTTGGGCAGCAGGCTTTGAACCACCCACAGTCTGTCTGCGCTGGGCAGAAGACTTACCTGGTGATGAAGCCGGAACGATATGCTTGGTCTACACTGGTGGACACCTCAGTGATGTCTTATGTTGTCGCCTATGCTGTTATCGTTCATGGTGACAAGTTGGGCAGTGCTGGAGACAAAGCCAGGTCCCCCTGTCTAAGGCGGGACTAGCACCGGGGCTGCTGCTCGACCAGTTGCTGAGGTGGAGGATGTAATTTCCCCTGATGCTGCTAGCATTACTGATGGGAGAATGATGCCGGCGATGAACACGGTGACAGCCATGATGTTGCTCCTGAGCTTGGCACCGGATGTGATGTTGGTGACTGTGTCATCCCCAGGGTTGTCCCTGACCTCGGTGTTGCTCATAGCGTCATGGTCGTGGATGACCCTAGGATCGACACCGAACCCACATCAAAGGCAGTGCCAGCAGTGACAACAGGGATGGACCCATCTTTGTGGATGTCCTTGACACCGAGCCCAGCACTGACTTGGAGTTGGATGGTGGCCAAGAGGTGGCGTTCTCCCTGGAGCCACTTGATGACAGAGCCACCAGAGAGGTCCAAACCCTCCCTATTGGGATTTTACAGGTCCACTCTCCTCACCTGTTGCTTCCCCCATGGGCACCAGTTAGCTCACTCCTCTGATGTAGAAAGACCTCTTCTGGGTGATTGACCAGTCTTTCCCTCAGGCAAGTTAACCTGTGCAGTCCAGGTAGAGGCCCTTGACACCAGAGTCTCATCTCCCTTCGGGGCTTCATTGCTTTTTAGAGAGGTTGCGTTCATAGGCCTCGAGGGGTCAGTAACATGGAAACAACTCAGAGAGTTTGTTGGTGCCCTAGATAGCTTCCAGAGGGACTCTGACAAAGCTCAGTTCCTGCCCTTCTCCCCAGCACCACCAGCCTCTTGGGTCAGTGCCTTTTCCCTATTGACGTCCTCTTCAGAAGACCATTATCTTTCCTCCTGTCCTTGGCTGCTGAGTATTCTCTCTGCACCCGTGATTCTTGTTGGATATACTCTGGGCACTTTTCCTAGGTTCCTACTCAAGCCTTGATCTGGCAGCACTGCCGTTGGGAATCCTTGGGGTTCCCAGTGATGACACTGTTGTCATCTCTCCATGGCATACAGTTTTCAAGGAGGCATCAGGACAGTGTGGAGGCATACCTTCTCTTGTCCACTAGCTCCTAGGGACCCCCCAAAAAAGCCACTCAGTCTAGGATACACACCCAGTCTCACGTTGAATGACCGAGAACTGGAAACCGAAATCTCCTTCTAAAGTTTATTGCATCACAAAATGGTATGCATTGTGAAGCTGAGTGAGCTACTCAGCCTCAAAACGTCCTGGTGGTTTGACCATAGTCTTCATTGGGGCGGGGTCTTGATGGCTGGTAATCCCATTTTATACCCAGCAAACCGGCAGTGCAGTGCCATCAACTGTGGATAACTGTTTACAGTAAAGCTCCCAGGTAAGTGACTCCAGGGGATGTGAACAGTGGAGCTCACAAAGTGTAAATGAATTATGAAAATGGTTTAACACTTATTTATACATAATAGTTGATAAATATAGTAAGATAGCACCTATACAAAAAAAAATCAGCTAGAAATGGCACTATATTTTAGGCACAATAGCAGCCATAAGCCACCAGACCTCGCCCAAGTGTAAAAATGATGATTTAGCTTGAATCTCAGCTGCCTTAATGAACCTTAAAAATAACTGGTCATAAAAACATTTTGTTTTAAACCAAGAAGCCCTGCAAATGCTTAACCCTGGTATATAAAATTAATCTCGGCACCCAGGAAGCATGGAACAGTCTGCGTTGAACAAGATGGTTAAGCTTGCTGGCTTCAGGGACATTCAAATGCCAACCAAATAAATTAGTTAGATTCAGACATTGTCTGACAGCTTCAAAAAGTACTTTGAAATCAGGTCCCAGCATTTCTTGAGGTCACTGAGTCATACCATATGAAGGGGGGCTTCACCTCTGAAACCATATGGCCAAGGAGCTGGGTCCTCGAAACAGGGAACTGCCTGCTTCCAACTACCCTAGCACTATAAGACTGCAGTGAGATAACCTTCTATCACCTTATCTTGAACATGCACAGTGGAAGGTCTTGTGGTTATAAGTCTATTTTCTGTCACCTTATGGGCAAAGTTCAAAGGGACAAATAGGCAAGTCAGTGACAGAGCCATGATGAGTCGGAACATCTCCACATGTATGCTCTGACTTCTGACCCAAGGCAAGCTCTTGCCCAAATATGGCTATCAATCAATCAAAATTTATTTATAAAGCGCTTTTCAAGAAATCAAAGCGCTGATACAAAGCAGAGGTAAAACGTCAACAATAATAAATAAAAACATAAGAACAATAAAATAACCATAAAATAAACTAACCAAATGCCAGTGAAAATAGATAACTTTTCAGGGATCTCTTAAATGCTTCCACGGACAGGCACTCTCTAATAAGGCTATACCATCCCAAAACCTCATGCTACTCCTGAGGTAGAACGAAACTTCAGGATACTTATGAGGAAGTATTCTGCTTATAAAGGACTTCTCCAAGGACCAATACTTTGTGATCACCTGTTAAGCTGCCACATGAAGCTGTTTCATCGCTGAGAGATCTCACATCTACGCTACTGCTACTGACTTTAAAAACTATCACTTTACTAAAACTCTGAAGATTTTTGGCTTCTGCCAGAAGTAAGAAACATTGAAATTAATCTAACTTTATTTCATTTGCAAACCTCGAGGAGAAAAATAACTCAGAGAGCCAGGAAGAAATCTTCTTCATACACCCATCCAAAGATGCTTCAAATCTCCAGATGACAGGGAGACCAGAGACTCTTTGAAAAGTTGGTTGAGTATATGTAGATATACTTTACTGGTTTAAAGGTGTTTACTGAAATATGTCTTAAGAGTCCTGGTTCCATAATATACATATATACTGCAGTGAAATATTGTTTAGGATAAAAGTTACATGTGATTTTTCCAGAAAATACAAAAATAAATAAATTACACTGTGTGGCACAGCAGCATGAATAACAGGTGAGCTGTCATATATGTTTGGTGGGGGGCCATCTTCTGTTACCAAAAACCTGCTCTTTAACTGTGTGTTGAAATAAACAGCTTTTAATCGTACTACATGTCCGAGTGAAATCTGTTGTCTCAGGAATTTACCACAAAAACAATTAGGCACAATTTACTGTACACCTTTCCTTAAGACAGCCACAATGGTAAACTGATTAATAGTAATTGCGCTTACAATACAGAGTTTATAATCTGCCTAGTAATTGATAATGACACATTACCGTATATTAGGTACAGACACAAACTGAAGCTCAGTAGCAAAAGAAAGATCTCCACAGTGCTAGCTGTATTCTCTCTTTCAAATACTAGTTTTCTTTTGCTGTGATGCTTCAGTTGTCTTATAGTCCATAATACAAGGGTAATATATGTCATTATCAAATTTTGGGTTGGAAGTTTATAAACTCTGTATAGCACCTTCTCCAGCTGATTTTGTTTTTGTTTGTGCTGTCTTACTACTCACCATGTTTATCAGTTGATCATTTTATGTTTTCTCACATTATTAATTTGTTTACACTTTTTACACTTTGAGTTCCATTGTTCACATCCCCCTTGAACAGTACCAGCCATCAAGACCTTGCCCCCTGACAAAGACTGAGGTCATTTTTTTCAGTTTGATTCAAAAAGCTTCGTTCAGCATTTGCAACCATCCCCGGTCTTGTCAGAAGAATTCTGATTGACACAGATCTGTTTGGATTAGTGCCAGATAACTTGTTTGAAACCAAGTACTGCAACAGCTCCAGCGGTGGTGTCTTCAATGCAATTTGTAAGCAGTAAGAGCTTGTTGCGAAGGTCGTCACCATCAATGTCACCTGAACCTTTATCCTGAAGAGCCACGTGAAGACCTTGGCAGTATTTCAGCAGTTCACTGGATGGCATTTGCTTCAATTTTCAGGTTCATAGAGGAAGCAAAAATTGTCTGAGTGAGCTTTGTACAGCTCAAAGTATTTCTCAAATGTCTGCACTGCTCAATCAAATATTATGAGAAAGTATTCAACACAAAAAGCTTCTTCCCCACTTGTTGTTGGTGTGTCCTCTCCATCACATGAATAAAAATGCTTTTTCTTTGAGGGATGGTATTCTTGAAACGCAGGTTCAGCATACATTGTTTCAGCCATCTGTTTGGCAGTCACTGTTGCGTCCATAAAGCTGTTTTCATGGTATTTCTGGAGAAAAACAAGAATGGATTTCACATGCATCACAGTGACATCGATTTGTATTGTTGAGCTTTGTAGGATTTTGCTTACACGGTTGACATTTAGCAGGTCATACCAAATTACTAGACTGAGAACAAATTTGAAAGAACTGAGCTCGTGTATAGACAATCTGGCTTCACTGTGGATTTTTGAATCGTCTGTGATCTCTGCTACTTCATCCAAGGCATCGCGTATACCACACTGGCCTGGCCTAACAGCTTTTACATTTTCTAGTCTACACTCCCATCGATCTCAGATAAAGATTTTGAGGACAGATCGGGGGCATGTTTTCTGAAAATTTCCCCAATACTGTTGATGCAGAAAAGATGGCGTACAACCGTTGCAAAAAAAAAAAAAAAAAAAACTGCGCTCTTGGAGATGAGCTGGCAATATCACTAAGACAAGGTTCAAAGTGTGAGCTCCACAAGGTGTAAAAAAGGCCCTCTGATTCAACCTGAGAATGCAGGATTAGACACCCTGGTGGTGGCCTTTCATATTGACACTGTTATCATAACCTTACCCACGGCAGTTCTATAAATCTAGTCCATACAGTTCTACTTGGCTTAACAGAATATCACAAGGTCCCTTGCTATTGCTGTCATGGACTTCAACAAAGTCTAACAATTGTTCTGCAATTCTGACATCAGTGTCGTCAATATCAACAAACCGGATGATCGGAGACAGCTGTTCTTTATGGCTAATGTCTGGCGTTCAGTCCAGCAGCACTGAGAAATATTTCACCTGCTTGACGTGATCCAGTATGACTTTTTTTTTTACTTTTTAAGAAATCAGCAAGAAAAGTTCTCTTTGAATTCTCAAACCAAGATAGTGGTGTCTAATTTCTCGTGATTTGATCAGTTTCAGGTGATCTTCTAGAATGGTATCAAACCTGGCCATGAGCTCGACTTGTGCCAGGAAATTCCCATTGTCATGGCTATATAGTGTATCGCTACTTCCACGAAACACCAGTTATGCTCCACTAAGTACTGGATTATAGCAATTGGCCTTTTTAAGACATTGCCCTAGTGGTTAGTCTCTTTTATGCCGTTTTTGTACATCTCGGTCAATAGTAGCACCTTTGGCAAGTCTTCTCTCAAGCTTAGACCACTGTTGCATGCTCTCGGCGTGACTTTGAATGCTTATAAATTTTCAGTTTCTCCAAGTGTTTCCAGTCATTGAGTCCACTTCGCCAGACTGCTTTTTGCAGCACGAGGGAACAACTTGCATGCAAAGCAAAAGACAGCATCTTTCGCGTTCAAGTACACACGCCAATGCCTTTACACCTGCTGGCCATTAGACAAGATTCAAAAGTGATATTCAGAAGAGAAGCAACGTTCGTATCTGTCATCTTCAAGTTGGAAAATTGTACTTGGATACTTTATATGGACCTCTGTGAAAGATCTCTTCACTTTGTTGTGACTGAAGGTTTTCTGACCAAAGACCCTGATCTGCAAAGTCCTGGGACAAATTCTCACACAGAACACTTCTTCTGCAGATGTATGGAAGGCAGGAGCAGTATCACACTCCCAGACGTTTGGTTGATCGTTGATACCTGGAAGGTCAATGTGATCATTTGATGCGACTGAGACTGAGCCCGATTGAACTCCTATTGAAATCTGGTTACTTTACAAATCGCAAAGGGGATGATCACTATCAAATTCAATATTGTTGTTGTCAATATCCATATCCATGCCTGTTGCTGTTCTTGTCTTTGTATTTGATGTATTTCCAGTAACTTTGTTGTTTAAACCTTGGTTTCTTGACAGACGAACTGGAACTGATCATGCATACATTGCTATGATCATAGAAACTATTCCTGCAACATCTTTTTCTTCCTCTTAGCTGATCCAGAAAGATATTTTTCTATTTGTGTCTGTCTCTGATGGCTATATCAGAAAACGGGCTCCTTTGTACGTACTTAAATGGAAGGGGAGCATCAAAATAGGGTGCTCTCTATAAAAATTAAAAAACACTCTCCAATAATATATAAAAAACGTTATTACTCACACTACATCTTGCGGAGCAGAAACTATGTGCAAAGTAAATAAAATGAGACCCATATTAGTCCCGCAAATCCCACCACTGACAAAATGCCAGTCTCAGAAAAAGGACCCCTTCAGGAATGTGGATTTTTTTTAGTTCAACACAGTTAGTAATAAGCTATCAGATGCTGCATGATTGACACTGTAGCTGTCACCACCAATGCTGCCCAGATGTCCCCACGCATGGTACCATGTGTGGGACATCAGCAGCTGCCACTCTGCCCCCATCACTATCTTGACAGTCCCTGGCTGTTGTACCGCTGGCTGACGCAAGGGGCCAGGTGAATGCCAAGCACTGTAACCCTCCTTCCTCGGGAGAGGGGAGTAGTCTTACAGACGCTCTATCCTCTCGCACCCCAGCCGACCCCCGGTGACCCAAGTCCAGTCCCAAACCTGGCTGACTGGTGTAGAAACATAGAATTTGACAGCAGATAAGGACAGTTTGGCCCACCCAGTCTGACCATTTCTCTACCTAATGGATAACTGCAGATCCTAGTTAACCAACAGCCTACTTCCTCTTATCACCACCCCCTAGAATTGCCTTACGTCTGTCCCATGCATTCTTGAATTCCCCCACTGTTTTTGACTCCACAACCTCCTCAGGAAGGCTGTTCCAAGCATCCACAACCCTTTCTGTGAAAAATACTTCCTACATTACCTCTGAACTGTCCCCTTCTGTCTTCAAATTGTGCCTCCTTGTTCTTGCACACCTCTTTTTCTGAAAGATGCTACCCTCTTGGACTTTGTTGATTCCCTTGAGGTGGTAAAGTTTATCATGTCCCCCCTTTCCTCGAGGGTATACATATTAAGCTCTTTAAGTCTCTTCATATGTCTTTTGGTGCAGACCCTGCACCATTTTAGTTGCCCTCCTCTGGACTGCCTCCATCCTGTCTGTGTCCTTGCGGAGATTGGTTCTCCAGAACTGCACACAGTACTCCAGATAGGGTCTCGCCAGCTGTCTGTACAGAGGGATAACAACTTCCTGTTTTCTACTGGTGATGCCTCTCCCTATACATCCCAGTATCCCCCCAGCCCTCCTTACTGCCCTCACATTGCTTGCCCACCTTTAGGTCATCTGATATGTCTACCCCCAGGTCCCTTTCCATTTTTTTTTTTTGTTAGTATCTCACCCCCCATTGTGCACTCTTCCCCTGGGTTTTTGTTTCCCAGGTGCATTACTTTGCACTTCTTAGCATTGAATCTAAGCTACCATACATTTGACCATTCCTCCAACCTTGCCAAGTCTCTTCTCATCCTTCCCACCCCACCTTGTGTCAACCCTGTTGCAGATCTTTGTGTCGTCTGCAGAGAGACATACTTTTCCTTACAGTCCCTCTGCAATGTCACTTATAAAGACATTGAAGAGGACCGGTCCTAGAACGGAACCCTGCGGTACCCCACTAGTAACCCCTCTTTCTTCAGCGTGGACTCCATTTACTATTATCCTCTTTGTCCTGTTCTCCAGCCAATTTTTTACCCAGGCTACCATCTTGGGACCCACTCCCAGGCTGGCTAATTTGTATATTAATCTTTTGTGTGGGACTGTGTCAAATGCCTTGCCAAAGTCTAGGTAGGCCATGTCCATAGCCTCTCCCTCATCTACTACTTTGGTCACCCAATCAAAGAAATCTATTAGATTTGTCTGACATGACCTTCCTGCTGTGAATTCATGTTGCCTTGGGTCCTGTGCCCCTCTGGCCTCTAGGTACTCAACAGTTCTTTCCTTCTGAAGTGATTCCATCATTTTCCCTATCACTGAAGTCAAACTAACAGGTCTGTAGTTTCCTGCCTCTGCCCTGCTTCCACGTTTGTGAAGTGGAATAACATCTGCCCTCCTCCAGTCCTCAGGTACCACCCCATCCTCCCATGATTTGTTAAAAAGGATAGTCAGTGGTGTCACTAGTTCTACCCTTAGTTCTTTTAGACTTCTGGGATGAATCGCATCAGGCCCCATTACTTTTTCCACCTTCAGTTTTAAGAGTTCTTTTAGAACTCTTTCTTCTGTGAATGGGCTGGTATCAACCCCCCTATCTAGAATGTTACTGTTTGGTTTAGTTACGTCCCCTTCTTCATTTTTGAATACTGAGCAGAAATATTTGTTTAGTAGCTCTGCCTTTCACAGTCACCCTCTGCCCACCTCAGACCCCTTTCTGTTTTCCTCACTATCCCTCCCTTGGTCTTCCTTCGCTCCCTGATGTACCTATAAAAAGTTTTATCCCCCTTCTTAACTGAGTTAGTTATCTTTTCCTCAGTTTAGGCTTTGCTGTTCTGACTGCCTTCCCTGCTTCCTTCTGCTTTAACTGATACAGTTCTCTGTCCTGCTCCTTCTGTGATTTCTTGTACTTTCTGAATGCCATCTTTTTCTCCCTAACCTTCCCTGCCACCTCCTTTGAGAACCATAGTGGTTTTTTACATTGTTTAGTTTTGTATAGTGACAGGTAAGGCACAACCATGCTAAGAACTGGATTATAAAAATTTCTTTTTGAATATTACCTTGTGTGTACAGTACCTATGGAAACCTTATACAATTCAGCTGGGCTACTAAGGAGGCTAGGTACCTAGGGGTCAAGATTCCTCTGCAGTTATACTGGTTATACAGTTTTAACTGTGGTCAACTGAAAAATGTCAGCGCAGACCTGAAAAGGTGGTGCAACTAGCCACTTCCTGTCTTCAGACTATACAGTATTTCTATGAGCATTATTCCACATTTTCTGTTGTTATTGCAGCCACTCACCCCTCCACAAGAAGTATGGAAATGTCTTAACTCTGTGATTATGAACTTCATATTTGGTGTGTGTTGGCCGGGGGGGGGGGCTGGAATCAGGTGGGAAATCACTTGTTTAGATAAGAAAATATGTGGACTGGGTGCCCCAAACTTAAAGTGGTACTACAGAGTGGCACAATAGCAAACTGTAGTTACTTATGCTGCTTGCATCGTGAACTGATACAGCACACAGTGTGGCTAAGTTGCAAACTTAACAGCTCTAGCAATGTTAACTTTAAAGCACTATCCCATTTGGTTTTCAGCCAGGTGAAATCAAAAACATCTAAGTGAAGATGAAACTTGGCCATGGAAGAATGGCAGTCTGCTATGAGGGAACTTGGGTGCCAGTGGGCATTAACAGTTCCAGTATTTCTGAAAGCCCCAGGTTCAGTTCATCCTCAAACAAATTCAAGCCACTACAAGGGGTAGGCCCACTTGGGGATTAGGCTTTCACATATGAGCAGGTGGTTGCGGGCAAGCAGGAGGGAAGAGCTGTTGCAAAAAAGCTGATGATCCAATCTGAGACAGGGCTTTCAGTTAGATAGATCATATTACATATTTTTTTAAATTTAAAACAAGAACACTTGCAGTGTTTTGAACCTCCTTGGGGGGGGGGCACTGTCCAGTGAAACTGATAGCAGTGACAGCTTTATTTAGTTTTTTCTAAATAAGCAAACATGGTAGACCAAGCTGAAATTCAGCTAAAAAAATCTACAATGTGACTTACATTCTTCCTGGTGGTCTTAGACATTAACCTCCACTCCGCCGTCAGTTAGTACTTTGTGTGTCAGAGAGCTGACAGAGTCACTGTCTAAAAACCCACGGTTGCTGGTCAAATGCTATTAGTCGAGCAGTTAAGTGATTAACACTCACCCACTCGGGGAGCGTGCGCTGCGTGCCCTGTTAAGATAGATGAAGCCCTAAGCCTAATGATTTAAGCTGCTAACATCACATACCACTCTCACGTAAGTTATAACGTGGGAACGAAAAACTTGATGGTATTGTTTTTCCTCTTCATTTCAGTGACAGTTAAGTTTCTTATTTTTGTTCCAAAGTGCTGGGCCCCGCGCAAGTGCGGAGCCCGGGGCAGTTACCCCAACTGCCCCCCACCCCCAAGGCTGGCCTTGGAAGCCATACAAGCTGGACCATACGCAGGTTGTACAAATATTGCTGGTCCAACCACTGTGATTGGACTTACCAGTCTTGCTTTAACCTATCTGATCTGGTCCTGGTTGTCCGGATTACACCCCTTCCTGGGCAGGGGTGTAAACTGGACCACCAGAATGGGACCATACCAGATAGGTACAAGCCAGACCCCAATCCTTCCAGAATGGCCAGGGGTTGGGGGTAGTGTAGTTTCTTATCGTGCTTTATTTATTGAATTGAAAGTAGAATCAAGTATTGAAAGTTTGTGTGACAAGGTTTGGCTGCACACCAGGGGAGTGGGTTACTGCTGTGCATAGGGCCCATGGCAGTGTAAATCTGGCCCTGACACCGCTACCCTTAGAGGTGCCTGGGGAGATAAACACATTTAGACTCTCTTGGGGACTGTCCAGCCCTACAGCTCCATATGATCCTAGCTTCCCTCTTTTTTTTTTTTTTTCATCTTGGAGGGAGGAAAGAGGGACATTAACTGATGAATTCAGTCAATCCTTTATGTGGTATATAGAGTTGCCCCCCCCTTTTTTCTTTTTTTCAGGAGTCTTGGGTGTCATTTCTATAAGCATATTGTGCCATCTCATTCGCAAGAAGGTCCCAATTGTGAGCATTCCCCATTGTGCTTCTGCCATAGCCACATGCTCAGGGCTGCTGCCCTTTTTCTAGGATCCTTACCCATCTCCTGTCTGGCTAGTCATTTGAAGCACTGACTTGATATCCAGCTACGCTTTTGTGCGCCCCAGTGTGCCCTGTTCTTTATGTCTAGGTTGACAGGTTTTATTTTTGTTTTCTAACTCCTTTCCCTATCCCTTTGGGCTGAAAAGTCTCTATCCCACTCTTATTTTTCTCCACTGTATTTTTACCTTGACGAACAGAACTGAGGTATGTGAGGGAGCCAGCAACGGTTATTGGCTGGCATGCGACACCATGCGCAGATGCGCATGCGCGCTGTGCTCCGTAGCCAATGCTGGTTCCCTCCCTGCAAAACATTTGCTGTCGCTGGGTCCTAGTGCCTCCAGGCCATCCCCATAAGTGGTAATCAGTGGTGAAAATATTTTGGAAGATAAGCAAGTATGTGAAGTACCCAAGGTTCATTTTTGTCTAGTCATGAAATGTTTTCATTAAACTGTATTTGTGGTAGTCTTGGGGACTAATTTAAAACCACAAAGATTTGCATTTGTTATGAATATGTAGTTGCCACTTGCTGTAATCCTGACAATACACACACACAAACAGGAAGTGTTAACTCCCTTGATGTTATTGGTGGTTATTTAATGTTTGAAGCTGCAAGTAGTCTGTCTCTTGAATCACTAGAAAAACAATTCTTTCACTTATCACCTACTGCCCCTTTCTGTTCTAGGTGGAATTGTATAGTGACTACTCATGGACCACCACCAATGGCTGGCCATTCTTCATCTGTGATAGGAGATAAGATGATAGTCTTTGGGGGTTCCTTAGGATCAAGGCAAATGTAAGTATTATGTAAGAGATAACTCTTGACAGGGTGCTTGTGTTCTTCAGGTGGTTCTTAGGCAGGAGCTGTAGTTGAATGCTGCAACCATCCAAGAAGTCCATTGTTCTCTTACTAATACACACCCTAGAGTGTGTTATCCTGCTTTTAAAACATAAGATCTTCTTTGGAGGTATCTCAGTCATTAGGTCACACTGTAGGAACTTCAACGTCAGTGAAGGGGTATCCACATGGAAGATTACTAGCAGTACAACTGGGGCTGCCCACGCCATCGACATCCGTCAATGTCACCAACCCTATAAAGGCGTGAGCGGCCCCGCTCCCTTCTAAGTTCCTTCCCGCCATCGACTCACTCGCATGGGTCTCCACAGAAGCGCTGATGCAGTATGCGCACCTTTTTTGCCTACAGCTTTTTTCTTCTTCAGTTATTTTATGAATCTCATTTTTATTTTTATGGTTATGTATCTCTCCTCCCCCAGGAGTCCTTTGTCTACATCTGACGCCCCTCGCTTCCAGGCACCGGTATGAGACCTCTTCCTTTGACCCACGAGTTACCTTTGTGGCAGGGGTGGGGAGCAACTCACCCACTGGACCAGATTTAGTGTTCAGGGAGGTGCCTTCCCAGGCCGCTGCAAAGGGGGACCATCGTCATCCTTGCAGAGGACTCCCATTTTCTTATTTTTCCTTGCTTTCCCTGAGGTAGTGGCACCAGTGGTGGTGGTGCACACGCACTCATGCACACCCCCGCCAAGCGCCTGCCGCAGACTCTCGCACACAGTCTCCAGCGCTGATGTGCCACCTCCCAGCTTCCGCTAGGTGGCAGGCAATCGCCGAGCACTGCAGTTCCCTTCCCCGGAGAAGGAGAGCAGTCCTAGGGATGCTCGATCCTTCTCCTCCCTGCCAACCCCCGGCATCTTATGTCCGTTCCCGAACACGGGTCCCCGGCGCAACGCGAGGTAAGGCATCCAGCCCTCAGCACCACCGGGTTATGAATCTCTTTTTGTTAAAGAAATTCTTCTAACTTGTTTATGTTGAGAGTTAATCCTTCGACCTCTCTCTTTCATTGCTGCTGCTGCTGTGGAAAGATTACCTCCACAGATGAACATTCTCTCTGTTTCTGCTGTCTTGGTTCTGAACACGAAGTGTCTGACTGTGATCTCTGCCAGATGTTTAACCAAACAACCCTCAGGCAATGCAGAAAGGCTCTTGAAAATTTCCTGATAGGTCAACAGGTAGCTAGTTTCAGGCAAGGTCCTCCGGGGTCCCAGCCTCTCAGTCGCCAGCCTGATTGTTGAGCTCCAGATGTGGAAAAGTCATAAAAAAGACTGAGATTGCGACCAAACCCCACCCCACCCCACCCTCCGCATCGATCACACTCCCAGACGGCCCCTTCTCCTTTGGGGGGATCCTTGTCAGCTGTGCCAACGAGGAAAACTGCTGTCCACATCTCTGTGCCCACCAGACCCGTACTAACAGCTCCCTCTGCCTGATTCTCAGGTTGGCCAGCTGTCGACCTCTGGGTCATTGGCCCCTCCTTCTTCGCTCACCGGTTCATCGTCCATGACTTTCCCGTGGAGGCCTGCCACTTCTCCCTCCAGGGCTACATGCTGTTAGGGTTCTCAGGATCCAGCAGGCGGGTTATCGACACCTGTGCTATCAAACCCTCTCCGTCAGCTAACACAGTCAATTTGAGCAAAGTCCTGCTCAAATTCACTAATGTGATTGTACAGTTTAGGCCCTTCTTGCTGACGCCATCAATGGCATCTTCATCGTCGACACTCGTCGGCCGTGGGAAGCACCCCGCAGGCTGTCATCAGCGCCTCCGACACCAGACCTAGATTTAGAAGAGTTCCTAAACTGGTGTCACCACGAACAAGCAAGGTGAGGAAGTGCAAGTCGGGGCAGCCAGCCCAGTACACAAGTAAATGAGTCCAGAAGCTTGCACTCCAATGACAACAAAATAAAGTGGACCACACTGCAAAATTGCAAGGTCCATAGCACAGAGGCAGATGCCTTCTACCCCAGCAATCTGGCGTAAAACCTTCGTCAGGGTGTGTGGCTACATGTGGTTGTACGTAACCTTATATACTCCCCTCTTTAATTCATAACAGATGTAACATATTAACAGTCATATGAAAAAATAAAACGGTGACTTTTTCACAGATTCATTTTACTTTCCTGCTAAACAAAAATGGCAATTAAATCTTTAGCTTAATTAGCTCTTTTTCATTTATATCTGTTTGGCCAATGACCAATGAATAGCTAGGTTTCAACATTAATTACCCAGTTTTTACATTTTAACATGTATACTAAATAATAAACACTTAGAAAAGAAATGAATGAGGAAGGCCATGTCTTAGTGATTGCCTGTTTTACAATTTCGCAATGTCAGGGATCCACATTTCGCAAGGTGAAGTTTAAAGAGATAGTGGAGAGACTTCACTCAGTGATCACCCGTCTGAATTCTGCAACGCACGGGCATATGCTTGCATAGGCACTCCTGGGTCAGAGTATCCGGGTTCACTGCTGATGTACAGCAAAAAATTCTTAATACCCCCTTTAATGTCACTAAACTGTTTTGCCCTGATGTTCAGGATATTGTTGTTAATCTGAAAGCCTCAGGCAGGGCCTTGAAGTCTGTCCACTCCCTCTACCATACCCAGCGAAGAGGTAGAGGGCTCCCTCCCTTTCCAAGGAGCCCAACAGGCCCGGTGGGGCCTCCTGGTCCCAAGGGAAATGCAGAGCTCCGGCTGCCTTTCCTGCCCCCTCCAACGCTGGAACTGCGGCCAGACACCCCAGAATTGACTGAGCAGCCCAAGTGGCTGGCTCCACCTCCACTTGGCTACTTGCCAGATCCCCCTCTTTTGGTCCTGGACCAGGAAGCAGTGGTCAGCGGTCAGTTCTCCCTCCTTCTGAATCAGTGGAGAACCATAACTTTGGATGCATGGATTCTACAGATCATAGAAAGGGGACATACCCTAGAGTTCATAGAGCAGCCTCCAGAACCCCCACCCCCACCCCCCGGCTCACCTGCTTGTTCATGGGGAGGAGGTGCAGTCCCTCCTGTACAAGCAGGCTATTGAACCAGTATCCAGGCACCAGAGAAAATGCGTTTTTTCCTGGTCCCCAAAAAGACCGATGATCTGAGGCCCATTCTAGACCTAAAGAACCTTAATCTGTACGTCCAGTACAGAAAGTTCCGGATGGTAACTCTATTTAAAACTTTGGTAGCTGGGGAAGGCACACTAAGCCCAAGGTTCATTTCCAGGTGTGACCTGAGGGGGCAAGATGGGTACATAGGAAAAATTATATACAGATAGAAATGTTAGACAATATTTACAGAATACTGACCACATGAGTAGGTACATTCAGATTTACAGTAGAATAGTCAGTTCTAGGAGCGTGGATATGTTGTTCATCCACACTCTTTGGCATGTCCCTTTCCCCTTTAAATCTGGCCAGAAGTCTTCAAGCTGTCTCCTTCCACCCACCCGGGTGGTAAATACCTCGGCTCCGCCCCATGACGCCAGATCTTCCTTTCTGCTGGAAGATTTAGGTTCCCTCGTGCTACTTCTGCAGTATCGTTGGCCCTGGATACTAATCTACGGTTTTCACCGCAGTCGCTTTCTTTGAAACTCGTACGAGTTTACGATTCCGATCAGAGCACATCAGACGTGGAGGACAAGTCGTCCCCCGGGTCTTGCCGGTGTTCCTGCGGACAGAAAATGTCTCTCACCGATCCCCACCTCTCGTGTGTTTATTGTTTAGGTGTCATGCATGACACCTCTTCGTGCACCATCTGCGTGGCCTTCCATCCCAATGTTCTGGACCGACCGCAAGGCGTACCTTAAGCTGGGGAGACCGGACCTTCGCAATCCACCGGTGAAATCGAAGGAGGCAAGGTGGGCGGTTGCCGCGGGATCCGCCGAGCAGCTCGACCAGATGGCGGCACTTGAAGGAGAAGCTGCCCAAGCCTCGGCCAGCCGAGGTTTTTTCATGCCGCTAAACCTTGGCTCTACCTTCACAGGATCCTTTCAGGTGCTGTGCCAGTCTCTCCCCACCAGGGGTGAGGCACCCTTGGGCATGCACTCCTCCCGCCCTAGAAAACTGGACAAGGACCCTAAGTCTTCTTCTCGGAGAAGACATTCCTGGGACTGAGAGAGGTCTGACTCCCAGGACCTTGCGGCCTCAGTCGAGATTGCTTCCTTGGCAGCCGGCTTCTCGGACCTTCCATCAGGCCAAGGCACCGAGGCCGAGGAAACGTCCGAACCAGCCAAGATATGTCTCAACCCGATCGAGCTGTTGTCACCGATCCCGGTCGATGACTCATTGGAGAGGACACCTATCCTTTCCTTTCCCGATGAGGAGACCCAGCCCTCGGGTATCCCGATTGAGGGACAGGAGCCGGAACCTCAGTTTTCACATACTGCGGCTTCTCCCGATCGAACAAGTCGACCCTGTCGGTCTCGATCGAGGACCAGGACCCCTTAGGTCGAAAAACTGAAAAAGGGTCACAAACACTCTCGGAAGAGGCGTTTCCACCTATCCTCATCCTCCTCGGATGAGGAGAGACTTCGATGGAAGCTCCAGCGTTATGAGGACCTTATGTGGCAACAGCTAATTCTGGCCGGTCATAAGCCGGCTCTGCCGGCTACACCGGCCATTACTTGGCCCCAGCCTCTTAGGTCGACGCCAACCCCTCCAGAACCGAAGACTCCAGTTCTTCCTCCGGTAGGATCGGCATACATTCCTGTTTGGCCTGTTCCAGTCTGCCCACCAGTTTTGGTGGAGCCACCGCCTAACCAGCCTCAAGGAGGAGCTCCCTCGAAAGAGGACTGGACAGATACTGGCCTGCCCCGTTGTCTGTCCATCGCTGTTGTCCCCGATCACCCTCGGCGTATTGAAGGGGACATAGGCGGGAGACCCTTGTATCCAGACTCTTTGGACTCGGATACCACTGGTCTACACTCACACCCCGATTATGAGTTGTCAGTGACAGGCTTGGAGGAAGGTACTTCCTCTTTCCAGGGCATCTTCTGCCTTATTTCAGAGTCAACCGGTATGCCCTTGGAGCCTATCCAAAAGAAGGCAGAATATCCTCTCACGGATATCCTTTACGGGGAAGGGGGGGATACCTCAACGGAGGCCTTCCCAGTGGCCGAAGCCATTGTTGGCCCGGGCATTGAGCTATGGCAGCGCCCTGCCTCTTGCCCGGCCCCATCTGCCGTCATGGCTCGCAAGTACACTGTACCTAAGGGGTCCTTGGCGGGTTTCACAGAGCATCCCTCAGCCGAGAGCCTTGTGACTACCTCTGTGTTTAGATGCATGGGTAGCTCAGTGGATACTGACCGCCCTCCGGACAAGGCATCCAAGAATATGGACCATTCTGCCTGGAAGGTGTATGTGGCCTCATTCTTGGGCCTTCGTCAGGCCAGCTCGGCAGTGATCATGGCACACTTCTCTCATGCCCACTTGGGGTTGCTAGATGAAGTCCTCCCTCATCTCCCAGCGGACATGCAGACCACAGTTAAGCAGGTCCATGACCAGGGCCGTGCTGTTGCAAAACAGCTGCTCCAGACGGCCTTGGATATTGGAGATTCCTGTTCCCGCTCACTAGCAGCCGCAGTGGCCACTCGCCACAGGGCCTGGCTGAGGTTATCCTCTTTGCCGGCGGATACTCAGCACAAGTTGGCTGACGTGCCCTTCCTTGGCACTGATCTTTTCAGTCCGGGAGTGGCAGGTCACCTCCAGCGCATAGAGAAAGTCCAGTGCCACCTTGGATGCCACTTCTGCAAAGGGTTCTTCGGGCAAGAACCAGCAGAAGCGCAAGAAGCCCTTTCGCCACTTCTTCTGCGGTTAGACAGCCCTCCTTCCAGGGAGGTCAGCAGCAACAGCAGGCTCAAGCTTGGAGCCCTAGGCCCAAGCAGGGTCCCCAACAGCCCTGCAAAGGAGGTCGAGGTGCCGGTCCAGGAGCCTCCTCCTCCTCCTCCTCTAAGCCTGCTCAGTGACAGGTCAGGGGTGGCCACCCCTACACCCGTCACGCCAGTTCTGGGTCCTCCCTTGGGTGGCCAGCTCCGCCACTTTCTTTCCGCCTCCGGACAGGTGAGTTCTGGAAGTGGCCGGTCTGGGACTGCCTCTAGAATTAGAGCAGTACCCTCCCTGCTGAGCCCATGCTCGGGAGGAAAGGATCTCGGTTTGCACTCAGTCGGCCCTTCGGGACGACATTGCTCAGCTCCTCCGCAAGGAGGCAGTAGTTCCAGTGCCGGATCCTCCTACAGACCCAGGCTTTGTGTCTAGGTACTTCCTGGTGCCCAGGCAGACCGGGGGGGGGGGAGAGAGGTTGGCACCCCATCCTAGATCTCCATGACCTGAATCAATATCTCAGGTCTCGCACCTTCCAGATGGTAACTCTGAATTAGATCATACCCTCTCTGGAGCGAAACATGTGGTTCTGTTCACTGGATTTACAGGACGCGTTTTTTCATGTCCCAATCAGTCCATCCCACTAGTGGTTCCTCCACTTCAGGGTGGAAGGGACCCTGTACGAGTTCCAAGCCATGCCATTCGGCCTGTCATCGGCCACTTGGGTCTTCACCAACTGCATCGCAGTGGTGGTGGCCCATCTATGACATCAAGGGGTTCGGATATACCCCTACCTCAACGATTGGCTCCTGGTGGGTTCCTCCCTGCAGGAGGTGGAGAGGTCCAGGGACCTGGCCCTCCGAACCTGTTCCCAATTAGGCCTCCTGATCAACGAGGCCAAGTCGGAACTCGTGCCCTCTCAGGTGATGGGCTTTATCAGGGCAGAGCTCAACTCTCATCCAGCCAGAGCTAGGCTTCCAGCAGACAGGGCGGAGGTTCTTTCTTCCTTTGCCCAATCATTTCTGGTTGGGCACTTGCGCCCTGCCTGGGACTTCCTGTGCCTTCGGGTTACATGGCAGCATGCACCTCAGTGGTCCGTTGGGCCAGATTGCACATGCGCCACCTCCAGTGGGAGCTGGCCGCTCAGTGGACTCCGCGTCAGGGTCATTTCGACCAGCTGGTCACTGTCACCCAGAAGATGTGGGACATTCTCCAATGGTGGACTGTCCCAGGTCGTCTACAGGAAGGGATCCCGTTTGTCTGCCCCGAGCCGATGGTCTTTCTCACGACCGATGCCTCTCATGGGCTGGGGAGCCCACATGGGGGACAACAGACCCCACGGGTTCTGGACCCCTGAGGAGTCCTGATGCCACATCAACCTGCTGGAGCTCAGAGCAGTCAGACTGGCACTGTCAGCTTTCGCTCCGCGGCTCCAGGGTCAAGTGGTTCAAGTCCAGACGGACAATACCATGACCATGTACTACCTCAAACACGGTGGCACGCACTCCCGTCTGCTTTGCAAGGAGGCGCTCTGGATCTGGCCCCTTGTCAGCCGGTTTGAGGCGGATCTCCTTGCCATCCATTTGGCAGGAGACTCGAACCAACTGGCGGATGCTCTCAGCCACATAGGCCAGACATCCCACGAGTGGTCTCTCCATCCAGAGGTAGCTTACAATCTGTTCTCCCATTGGGGCAAACCGTTGGTGGACCTGTTTGCCTCCAGGGAGAACACCAAGCTGAGACTGTACTATGCCGGCCCCCCTCAGCAGGGCTCGCTGCAGGGGGATGCCTTCTCGAGGCCATGGACCCCAGGTCTCCTCTGCGCCTTCCCTCGATCCACAAGGTGTTACTTAAGGTGAGGAGGGACAAGGCAAAGGTGATCCTGGTAGCCCCAGATTGGCCCCGCCATTTCTGGTATCCAGATCTCCTCCGCCTCAGCTGCAGGGCCCCAGAGCAGCTTTGTACATGCCCGGACCTGATGATATTGTACCAGGGGAAGGTATTCCATCCGGACCTTCAATCCCTGCACCTCACAGCCTGGTACCTGAGCAGCTAGAGTTCCAAGCTCTGGGTCTTTCCTAGGATGTCTACACAGTTGTACAGGCATCTCGTAAGTAATCAACCAGGAAATGTTATGCCTTCATAGGTTCATAGGTAATTGCAAGCTAATTAGACTTGCATCCATAGAGTTTGCCTTTATTTTATGTATTTGAATATTAATCTATCATGTCTTTTATTTACCAAGAAGATACTTGTCTAATCTAGATTTAAAAATATCCATATTAGTACTGGCTACCACTTCTGCTGGTAAAGAGTTCCAGCCAGGAACCACTCTCTGGCTAAATCAATGCTTTCTCGGAAGAGTATGCCATTTTTGAATTGTTAATTGAAACTGATGTCCCCTGGGTTCATATTTTGATTTTTTGGGGTCAACCCTAGGTCGGCTAATAGAGCATCATCTTGTAAGCACTTAAATAACACAAAATAATCTCCCCTAGTTCTTCTATGCTGCAGAGTAAACAAGTTTAGCTCCTTTAACCTTTCAGAGTATGACATGTCTCCTAACCCTTTGATGGATCTAGTAGCCCTTCTCTGAATACGCTCCAAGCTATGAACATCCCCTTTTTTATATATGGAGCCCATACCTGAGCACAATACTCCAGGTTGGGTCTCACCAGGGCACTATAGAGGGCATAATCACTTGCCTATCTCTACTGGCAATGTGCCTCAATATGCAATTTAGTATCAGACTATTTTATCTCAATGGGAACTAAATTTTAGATCTGAAGTAATTATAATCCCTAAGTCTCTTTCCTCTGTTGTTTTTCTTAGTTCAGTGGTGTCTATCTTATGAGATGAGTTGTTTTTTCTCTTTCCTAAATGCATAACAGGACACTTGTTTCTATTTAATTCTAATTTATTTACTTTTGTCCACTTTTGTATAGTATTTAGTGCAGCCTGCAGATCATTTGTATTCTTTTGATCATTTACTGTGGTTCCAATTCTGCAGTCATCTGCAAATTTCGTTACCCATATATTTTCATTTTGTACAGTTAATGAAGTTATATAGATGTTAAAGAGGCGGGGGCCTAAAACTGATCCCTGGGGGACTCCGCTAGTCACTGCCTCCCAGCCAGATGTATCTCCTTTAATTACCACTCTGTCTTCTCTCCTTCAGCCATGCATCAATCCAATTAACTATATTATTGTTAAAATTATAATCTTTAAATGTGTTTATTAGTTCCTGGTGTGGGAGGTTTATCGAAGGCTTTGGAAAAATCCAGGAAGACAACATCAACATCTGCACTGTTTCCCTCATCCAATGCCTTTCCCACTTTCTCATAGAACACTAACAAATTTGTCTGGCAGGATCTATTTTTCCTAAATCCGTGTTGTACTGGATCCTGCATTTTTCTAGTATCTCTAGAAAATCCATTATATAATCTTTTAATATTGACTCCATGATTTTTCCCACAACTGATGTTAGGCTGACTGGCCTGTAATTCTGCATATCAGTTTTTGATCCCTTTTTGAATATAGGTATCACTAATGCCTCCTTCCACCCTTGTGGAACATGTCCCAAATCTATAGAAGTTTGAAAAATGTAAGTTAGTGGTGAAGCTAATTGTTCTGCCAGTTCATACAATACCCTTGGATGAATTTCATCAGGGCCTTGTGATTTATTTCTATTTGTCATTTTTAGTTTATCAAGTACACTTTTTAGTGTAATCTGTATAAGTCCCGGTATAGAGTTAAATTTATTTTCTTCCTTATTTGAAGTAGCTGGGTTAAAAACTGAATAAAAGTATTTGTTTTGAGTTTCTGCGGCTTCTTTATTATTTAATATATCCCCTTGTGCATTCTTAAAAGGTCCAATGGTGTTATTATTTTTTTGTTTATTATTTATATATGAATAGAAAGCCTTATAGTTTCCTTTGTCTTGTGTTGCAAGTTTGTATTCGTATTCCTTTTTGGCCCTTTTAATTTCCCATTTGACTTTTTTAACTATATTTCTATATTTAAAGCCTGTATATTGTTGTGATTTTTAGCATTTTTATACAGTTTATACTTTTTGTTTATTAATTTCTTTATTTTTGGTGTTAACCATTTTGGAACACTCCTTGTCTGTTCATATTTTATATATTTGGGTATACCTATTTCTTTTTTTAAAAACTTTCAATGTTTATTATTTTACATAGAATGCAAAAATTAAAAAAATAAGAGTTCCATAAGAACATGTAAAACGAATAAGAAAAAATAAAAAGAGTACATGCAATAGTACATATTTCTTGATTTCATTCAGTAGCATTGTGAGTGGGGTCCTGAATTAATAGAGCTGAAGATTCAGGGAACAAAGTCTAAGCGTTGGGGTGTAATATACATCACCCATCTTCTCCATCTATTCTCAAACTTAGCTTGTGATTTATTAAGAATAGCTGTTATTTTCTCCATTTTATACAGCTGAATCATTATTAGGGACCATTGGTCCATCGTTGGAGGCAGTGAGGAGAGCCAATTTTTGGTTATGGCTTTCTTAGCTGCAAGGGTAGTCAAATTCAAAAATTCCCTCGTTGGGATATCTTTACATGTCTGTGGGTATTTTCCAAAGAGAGAAAAAAGAGGGGGTCCACTATTATATCTGGAGAGATTATTCGTTGCAAGGTCTCCTGGAATTTAACGAAAAAAGTATGTAGGGCCCTACATGCCCAAAATATATGGCCCAACGTAGCTGGATTGTGGCCACACTGCCTCCAACAAGCCCCCATAATGGGGTTATACTTCTGGTTTATAGCTGGAGCTCGAAAGTATCTTACAGACAGTTTCCACACAAACTCCTTCCAGTGCCCTGAATTAATGCCTTTCCCCATTACCTGTAAATGTTTTTCCCACTGCATGGGGGAGATCTAGATTCCTAAGTCTTTCTGCCAGGTTAATCTGATTTTTGCTGTCGAGTCAGCTTCTAAAGAGCCCAAGGCCCCATAAAGAAGAGATTGGGTGGGAAGGGATTGGGTATTTATCTATGACTTTAATAAAAATCTGCAGAAGATCAGGGAGTGGGGAGTCCCCCATTTTGCCATTCTGAGTTTCCGAAGATAGTCCCTTGCCTGAAAATATCTAAGCCTGTCTGCATAAGAAATACCATACTTCAGGTTTAACTCTGTTAAAGATAGAATCATTTCCTGAGGCATAAAATGATACACCAAGTGGAGGCCCTTCTTCTGCCAGCGTCGGAACCCCACATTTAGTTTAGCAGGGATAAAGGAGCTCGGATATGGCAAGGAAAATAATGCGGGTCTCCAGTCAGAAATCCCTCCATGCACCAGCACCCCCCTGCCAGTATTTTAAAGTTGACTGGGTGTATGGATTATCCACCCTATTAGATTTTATATCTGGGGGAAAGGATAACAAAATCTGGTATGTGTTTTTGAGTTCCTCCTCCCAGCTCTCTATTGACTTCCACCTAGCCACATAGCTTTCATCCAGCCAGTAAAGAGGTATTCTGATCTGAGCAGCTATGTAGTACAATCTAAAATTTGGTAATGACAACCCTCCCTGTTTCCTGGGTAACTGCAATATGGATGGCCTTATCCTTGGTCTCTGGTATGCCCAAATAAATGGACTGTTTTCTTTGCAGGGTTCTGTAAAAAGTCTCTGGGAGTGGGATGGGGAGGGTTTGAGCTAGATATAGAAAGCTAGGCAGCACTACCATTCTGATAATTTCAATTCTATGGTGCAGAGATAAGGGCAGCATTCTCCACCTCTCTAGGTCAGCGGACAGTACGTCCAGGAAGGGGGCATAGTTTAAGGAGAAAGAGGTCTGTATGTGATCTTCCTGTCTGTACACCTAAATATTTGATACACTTCAAGTCCCAACGGAAGGCAAATTTAGTTTTCAACTGCATAGAAGGAACATAGTTTAAGGCCATTACCTCTGTCTTAGAGGGATTAACTTTATACCCAGCTAAATTTCCAGATCTGGTCAATAACTCCCAGAGACAAGGAAGAGAATTCTCAGGATCTGCCATGTATATCAATAAATCATCAGCATATAATGCAAGTTTATGGGTTTCTGTATCCTCCTCTACTCCCTTCAGTCCCTTTTCTTTCCTCAATGCCTGAGCTAAGGGCTCCAAGAATATAGTGAATAGGAGAGATAAGGGGCATCCCTGCCGAGTACCACGAGACAGATGGGGGGGAGGAGTCATTTACTCTGATGTAAGCTCTGGGGTCAGAGTACATTAGCTTTATTGATGTGATAACCTGCTGGGGTATACCTATTTTCCCCATTACGGCCCACAGAAAGGCCCATTTGACCCTGTCGAACGCCTTCTCCGCATCCAACGAGAGGAGCAGAAAAGGCGTTCGCTTCCTTCCCAGTCTATGTATCAGATGTAGGGTTCTTTTAATGTTGTCCTGCGTTTGACGGCCGGGAACAAAACCTGTTTGATCCAGATGTATTAATTGGGGTAGGGATTTTTTGAATCTATCTGCAAGAATAGATGCAAATATTTTATAATCTGTATTAAGCACTGAAATTGGTCTGTATGAGGGGCAGGACACGGTGTCTTTACCAGGTTTTGGGATACTGGCTATGTGGGCATAACGACATGAGTCTGGAATTGCCTTTCCTTGCTGAATCCCCTTACATGTCTCCAGAAGGGTCGGGGCTAATTCTTGTCAAAATGCTTTATAAAAATCACTTGAGTAACCATCAGGACCTGGGCTTTTACCTGTTTTTAAGGCCTTGAATGCATGGTTCAGTTCCTCAGCAGAGATTGGTTTTAATAAGGCCTGCTTTTGCTCTTCTGTTAATATTGGAAGGTCGAGACCTTGCAAAAAGGCCTCAGTTCCCTGGGGTGCACTGCCTTCTCAGAGTGGTAGAGAGAGCTGTAGAAGGTTTGAAACGCTTGCTCTATCTGTTTGGGAAGTGAAACCATATTATTTGTAACTGGGTCTCTAATTTGGGTTATATTGGAACGGGTCTTATGTTGCCTGAGTCTATGTGCGAGTAGACGAGTGGCTCTAGGGCCCTCTTCATAATATCTTTGTCTGATAAGTTGCAGGGCTTGTTCCGTGAGGATGTCTAGAATCCCCTGTATTTGCTCCTTGGTGGCATGCAGCAAAGGAAGAATCCCCACATCTCCCACTGCACGTTGGGCCTGAAGTACACAAAACTGATGCTGGAGCTTATCTAAGCGCATCTGCTGCTGCCGTTTATGGTGAGACGCAAACCTTATTATGTCCCCCCCTTAAAACAGCTTTCAGAGTATCCCACAGGGTACTCACCACGATCCCCTGACTGCTGTTCTCGGAAAGAATCTGTTTGACTCTCCTCTGAATCATATCCCTGAAATCCTTCCTGTTTAAAAGGAAATTATTAAATTTCCACAAAGTATTAGTTCTCTTTATTCCCAACACATTTTCAGGGTGATGCAGGAATGATCAGAAAGCACCGATGGGGATTGTACGCAGTCTTGTATTTTATACAGATGCTCCCTGGTGACATGTATGTAGTCTGTACGAGTGTATATCCCATAGGGGGAGGAAAAATGCGTATATTCCCTTTTATTAGGATGTAGGTGTCTCCATACATCCACCCACTGGGCCTCTGAGAGGAAAACCTGAGTTGCCCTTTGAGCTGGATTCTTTTTGAAAATTCTCATGTTTGTGGTATCTAACGGGGACATGGTCTGATTGTGGTCCCCTCCCAACACCAGCGTTCCTCTATGCACCTCCATGACCCTTTGGAGCAGTGATTTTCTCACTTCACCCCCTGAGCCGGGGGGACATAAAGGGAGGCAAGAGTGATGTTTCGGCCCTCCGACTGTCCCACAGCAACTGCCAGCCTGCCCTCTGGGTCTGTGTATGTGTTTGTTAAACGGAATGAAACATTTTTGGGTACAAGGACTGCAGCCCCTCCCCTCTTACCTTTCCCAAAGGCAGACGCTACAATAGTGGCGAACCCAAATTTAGAAAGCTTTTTGTGTTCTCTCTTACTCAGATGAGTTTCCTGTAATAATAGAAAAGCTGGTTTCAATTTTTTAAGGGAACTGATTACTCTGTATCTTTTAATAGGGTTGTTAAGCCCATTAACATTATGGAAACATATTAAAATCGTGGGAGGGTTAGCCATGTGTCAAGGGATTACTAACTAGAGCTGCCTGTAGAAAAATAGATCGGACACTACCTAATGCGGTTATAACCTAGGCCCCTGGAATTCTGTGGTTCTGCGGTTGCAGAATTTGCATCGTGCCGCAGAATATATATAGTGCCGCAGAATTCATTGTTTTTGGTGAATTTTCATATAAATATACTGTTTTTCCATAGTGTCAGGCTTTCTTTCCCACCTCGTCTTATCCTGAAGCCCCTCCTCTATGCTCAGCATATGATGTCATCGATGACATCACATCATATTTAGTCAATGACAGGACTGCATTCTGCCAGAGATATGAATAAATCATGCCTCAGAAATCAGAAAATGCTGCCGTAGAAGTCAAGGAGCCCTGCCGTAGAAATCAGAAAATTCTGCCGCAGAACACCAGGGGCCCTGGTTATAACTTCCCCTGATGCCAGTGGAATAAGGAGATCATCCTTTCCCTTTCTCTTCCCCGACCCTCTACTCACAGCTACCCAGAATTTCCTTAATAAACTGTTGCGAAGAAATTTAACCTTTAAAGTAAGTTAAACAAACATGTCTAGAAAAGAAACATTCAAACTTGTAACAGTTAACAAACTAAGCAACTTATTTACAGTTGTACTTCCAAAGAAGAGGGTGATGATCTCAGCCCTCCAGAACAGGGAACTAAAGTCCCCCAGGGAGGAAGAATGGCCAAAAAAATCTTAGCCAGGCCTCCCGGGCCCCTCCAGCATCGAGGCCGAGTGCAAGGTGCGCCACCCGGACAAGAATAGACCACCCGCCAGCCCAGCAAAGCCCGAAACGTTTTTTAATATCTAATCAGGCGCTGGGGAAGGGGAAAGGGGGGGAAGGGGTGATAGGAATAAGGGGGGAAAGCAGTGTTGAAACAGGATTTGTGTGGACCATGTTAACATTGAAAAAATATGGAGAGCAGTCCAGATAGTGTCTCTGTCCAAAAAGCAGCGTGAGATCCCTATGTATCTAGGGGCTTCTGTATCTGAAACATGTGAGGGAGAGTATAGTAAGCAGTTTCTCCATAATAGAGCGCCACGGAAATTATTCAGGAGAAAGGACCCATCAGCCCTAAGGGTCTCCGTGGCCTCCGAATAACGAGGGCACAAACAGTGTAAATCTCAGCTTAATCCACAGTCTCGTTCAAGTGTTCTGGTCTTCGGCTATCATTTTTTTGGAGGGGTTGTGTACCCTCCGCAGACTCTTTGATCGCCAGTAAAGAGCTGTGAATGTCCCATTGCCTGTTGAGACCTCCTCGTTTTCTCGCACTCCTCTGCCAGCTCGACCGTGGGGGACGCTTTTCCTGTAACCCTGGACCCGACGTCTGGAAACTCCAACCCTTACTCTTTAGTTCCGGATATATTTCTTCAGGGATGCATAATTTTTGCTGCCAGTGTCTCAAAATACTCGCAGGTTCGCAGGGTAAGGTGTCTGGAAGCGTACTCCATGCTCTTCCGGGGTTCTCAGTATGGGTGCAAAAGCTGCTCTCTTCTTCATTATCTCCGTAGGATAATCGTTGTCAAACAGAAGTTTAGCCATGTTGTAAGTAACAGTTTTCTTGGTCCAAGCAGCCTTCAAAATCGTTTCTTTATCTCTGTAGCTCGAGAACTTTAAGACAACGGATCTAGGTCTGGCAGTTTTGCTTGTAGGCTTTTGTGTCAGAGCTCTATTGGCTCTTTCAGTTCGAAATTGGAACGTAGGCGGAAGGTCCAGTACATCCCTGGACATATCCGATAGAAAGTCTTCCATTTTTCCAGTTTCCAAATCTTCGGGGAGACCGTATATACGGAGGTTGTCTCTTCGTGATCTAGTAGTTTCTCATGAAACATCTCCTGTTGATCTATCAAAAAGTCCACGGCACGGTGCAGGCTCTGGGTCTCCTCAACCATCTCTCCAGCTGTTGCCTCCGACCGATCTAACCTCTTCTCCACTTCTGATAAGAGTCTGCAGCAAGGTAAATTTTTTATTTTCCGCCCGAAACGCTCTTAATTTCCGACAAGAGCATCTCAAAGCGTGAGCGGGATAGCTTCTCTCCTTCTCTGTCTGTATCCGGGTCTCCCGTTTCACTACTTGCAGGCGAGACACTGCGGCTGGGATTAGGCCTTCTTTGTGATCCGATTACATCTGATCACCCTTTGTCTCCCTGAGCACGGTTTAGTTGAATCTTTACCTCCAAACATTTTCTGGCTTACGTGACACTGATTTATTGCCCTTCAGAGTTGTTTTGGAGGTTTTATTTTTCGGACCCTGCTGGAGCTCTTCTCTCAAGCGGCCATTCTGGGGGGTGACTTCACCGGAAGTCCGGGTATACCTATTTCTATTGTTGATCTCGCCTCTTTACAAATAGCTCCCACATATCATCTATAGAAAGTCCTTCAAATTCCTTTTCTCACTTCCAAGATGCCATAGCTTCCCTCATGATGGTAAAATCCGCTTTGTTAAAATTTAGGACTGTAGTCTTACCAAATGGAGAAGGTTTTCCATTTTGTGTCAGGGTAAGAGTCTGGACCCCTTATCCTGCTCTGTGGCTAACATTTTAGACTACCTTTGGTCTCTCTCCAAAGGGGGTTTGCCGTCATCAACCCTTAGGGTGCACCTTTCAGCCATTTCAGCTTACCGGGGACGGGCTGGTCAGTCGACAGTGGCACAGGAGACAGTGGTCGGGCACTTTTTCAAAGGCTTGGATCACATATCCCTTCCGGTGTGTGAACCTGCACCTCCGTGGGATCCTTTGCTGGTTTTGGCAAAGCTCATGTGCAAGCCATTCGAACCCATGCACAAGTGTGAGCTCACACTTGTCGTGGAAGACTGCCTTCCTGGTGGCTATCACATCAGCCAGAAGGACAGGGGAGCTCCAGGCGCTTTCAGTGGACTCCCCTTATCTGGTCTTTCACAGGGACAAAGTTGTCCTGTGCCCCAACCCGAAATTCCTTCCGAACGTGGTGTCAGAGTTTCACCTTAACCAGGTGTTGACTCTGCGGTATATTACCCTAACTACACCTGGACGCCAGTACAGGCTCCATACCCTGGACCTTAGGCGTGCTCTCTCCTACTACAAGGAGAGGATGGCGGAAATTCAGGAGAGGTTCACCAACTGTTTGTCACCTACGCTGAAGCCGCTTCTGGCAGACCTGCAGCCAAGCGGACCATTGCAAGATGGATTACATCATGCATAGGTCTGTGCTATGAGTTGGTGGGCAAGGAGCCTCCCATCAGTGGCTGCTTCCAGGGACATCCCTATCCAGGAAATCTGTCAGGCTGCTACCTGGAAGTCAGCAAACACCTTCATTACCCATTACCACATTGACCTTGAGTCACGTCTGGATGCTGGTTTTGGGGGTCTGTTCTCCAATCTCTGTTTCCTAAGTAGGGGGTGTGCGCCTTGCCTCCCTCCTCCCAGAGAACTGCTAGGAGTCTGCCAAAGAGTGTGGATGAACAACTATATCACGCTTCTGAAAACAGATTACTCACCTGTAACAGTAGTTCAGGAGTAATTGCCTTTGTTGTCCACACTGCCTGACCTCCCGACTTAGGCATATCATCTAGTTTCCAGCGGGCTAAGATCTGGCATCATGGGGCAGAGCCGAGATATTTACCACCAGGGTGGGTAGGAGGAGCCAGCTTGAAGACTTCCGGCCAGATTTAAAGGGGAAAGGGACATGCCAAAGAGTGTGGATGAACAACATATACCACTCCTAGAACTACTGTTACAGGTGAGTAACCTGTTTTTTTTTTTTTTTTCAGACAATAGTGTGAAATTACAATAATATAGTGAAATTTAAAATATTCAGTATACAATATATACAAAAGAAGAGTGAGAAGGAAGCCTCTTCAAGAAAGGAAGGCCTTTGCCAGGCCTGATGCCCCTCCTCAAAATGGGATTTGCTCCACCCTCTGGACATGCAGGACGCTTACCTGCAAATATCAGTCTTTCATCTTCACAGGAAGTTCCTCCATTTTGCCTTCCAGGGCAGGCGGATTAGCAGTTCAAGGTGCTGCCCTTTGGCTTGTCCTCTGCACCGCAAGTCTTTACCAAGTGCTTAGAAGCAGTAGCAGCAGCTCTCAGAAGGGAGAGACTGTATGTTTTCCCTTATCTGGATGATTGGCTCCTAAAGGACCCATCCAGGAAACAGTTCTTGCTGACTCTGGAGTGAATTGTTCAGCTTTTCCGCTCCTTGGGCATTACTGTCAGTCAGCCCATGTCGGTTCTGGTACCGTCCCAAAGGTTTCAGTATATAGGGGCAGTTCTGGAGTCAGCACAGGGAAAGGCCTTACCGCCCCAAAACAGGGCAGAGTGCCTTATGGCCCAAACTCAGGAAGTCACTCAAAACTGCTACATTACTACCAAGGTGTACCTGAGATTGCTGGGCCTGATGGCAGCTGCCATACACACCGTTCTTCTGGCCATGCTTCATATGCACATTCTCCAGTGGACCCTTCCGGTTCAGTGGGACCAGTGAACGGACGAGTCCTGGTGTCTTCTCCAGTCTGCAGGGTGCTGCAGTGGTGGATGGACCCCTTGAATCTGCTTCAAGGGGTCCTCTTCCAGATCTCCTCACCACGGATGCCCCAGGTCTGTGTTGGGGAGCACACCTAGGTCCCTTCCAGACCCAGGGCTCTTGGTCCCAGTTGGAAACCCCTAGCATATCAGTGTCCTGGAGGTGAGGGCGTGCTGTACACCATGCAGGTCACTAAGGAGCACCTTGCCCCAGGTCAGCTGCTGGTGCAGTCAAATAAGCTGAGTGTAGTGTATACAACGGGGGTGATGCTGGGCACTGGATCATGGTCTGACATGCTCAGTGGTCCACGTGCCAGACGTGTTGCACTCTGGTGGACAGTCTCAGCCGGACTCAGTCCAGCATGCATGAATGGGAACTACTCTCATCCGTCGCATAAGACTTGGCTCTTTTTGCATCCCCACTCAGTGCAAAACTGCCCAATTTCTGCTCGCTAGATCCAGGGCCTGGAGTTTTCTCGGGAGACATGTTGTTCCTCTCCTGGAGCGTGAGGTTCATTTTCGCCTTCCCTCCATTTCCTCTAATCAAGCTGCAGATGGAAGGGGCTTGCATGATTCTGGTAGCTCCATTCTGGCCTCTGCAAATATGTTTTCCCCTGCTTCAGTAGCTGGTGGAGGAACCTACGGTCCCTCTCCCCCTCTGCAGGAACCTGCTGACCCAGGATCACGGAACCCTGGTCCACCCCAACCTCAGGTTCCCCTCTGTCTGTATGCTTGGCTGCTGAGGGCATAGCCATCACCAGGTTCGGGGTCTCGAACAGAGTGGCGGACATCCTTGTGGATTCCCGGAAGCCTTCCACTTGAGCCACATATACCATGAAGTGGATGCAGTTTGTCATATGGGCTGCCAAACATAGTTTGGACCCTTTCCTCTGCCTGGAGAACCACATCCTGGACTACCTGATGTCTCTCTCTCTCTCTCTCTCTCTCTCTGTCTGACCCAGGTCTCCAGTACTCCTCCATCAAGGTGCAGCTTTTGGCTGTTTCTGACTTTCGTGAGCCTGTGAGTGACCTTCATGATTGCTCAGCTGGATATCTCCCGTACCTTTCTTAGGCGCATCCTGCATCTGAAACCCCCAATCCGTTCTCCTGTTCTGACTTGGAATTTGAATTTTATTTTGGAGAAATTGACCCTGTCTCCTTTTGAGCCAATCTCAACTTGCGATCTGTGCTTTCTCTCTTGGAAAGAGTTATTTTTAGCTGCCATTACTTCTGCTTGAAGAATTTCAGAGCTTCAGGCCCTCTGGAGCGAGGAGCCTTATTTGATTTTTCACAAAGACAAGGTATCTCTGCACACAAATCCTACATTTCTGTCTAAGGTGTTCAGAGTTTACACTCACCCAGTCTATCCACCTTCCTCTTTATCTTTCTGAGCATGTCAATCCAGGGGAAGCACTGCTCCATACGTTAGATATGTGCAAAACTTTGAAGAACTACTTCCTGCTTCGCACCAAGGATTGTAGAAAGTTGAAGCAGTTGTTTGTTTCCTTCGCTTCCGGTAAAGAGGGTGCTTCAGTTTCCAAGCAGTGTTTATCCAAATGGTTGGCAAATTGCATTGATGTTTTGCTACAACAAGTACCGCAAAGAATTGCCCGGTGCTGTCAAAGCTTATTCCACCAGAGGCAAGGCTACCTTTGTGGCTTATTTCCAAGGGGTCTCAGCCGCAGACATCTGTGTGGTTGCCACCTGGATTACCATCCATACTTTTACTAAGCACTACAGTCTGGACATTGCCTCATGAGCCCGTGCAGGTTTTGGCAGGGCTGTGCTGCAGGGACTCCTCTCAAGTTTAAGGTGAGCCCTCCTCCCAGACTGTCTGTCTACACCTGTAACTGCTTGAGACTCGTTCCTATGGTATGACCTGATGACTGAGATACTACCGAAGAAGATGGAACAGTTATGTAAGAAATTGCCATAACAGTAGCTCTGACTTTGAGAGGGCTCTTGCAGTAGGTAATTACATATAGGACTGAAGTAGGCAGGCATCAGGACCCCACGGAAAAATGTCTAGCTAGCAGTCTCTGGCGAGGGACCGCCCCCACGTCAGGTGACGGGGTCAGAGGCAGTATAAAGGCGGTCCCTCACACGCCTTCGAGTTCTTTCTCGTTAGCTCATGCCAGCGCCTCGCTGTAAAATTCAACGCCGTCAGCCTCAATCATCGGTAGTTTGACAGAGTTATTTTGATTTTTGATCTATTGTCAGGTATTCGTCTGGCCATATGCATCCCCTACACCCTCCGAGCACAGAGTGTGACTCAATGCGGCTTAACTCCCACACAAGAGCGGCATTCCCAGTGCCTCTTTTGCCTAGGCCCTGATCATCCGGGTGGAGAAGTGCCAGCACTGCCTCAATTCAGCGGGCCACCCGAAGACGGCGGCAGCAGTCCCTGGAGGCCCAAATTTTAAAGAAGAAAATGAGCTCCATGGAAAAGGAGTTAAAAAAGCTCTGGCAGGCGTTCACGTCCCCCAAAGCCATCGAAAGAAAAAATACAAGGAGAAGCACCGGGACAAGGGCTCTTCATTCACCGTGTCTTTGGGAGTCGCCGTGACTCAGGTAACGTCCCCCCCCCCGGGGGACCGCTTCGCAACGGCTGCCTTGGAGGCTTCTAAGGCGGCGTCAGCGTGCCTGTCTGGCTCGCGCTCGGGCGCCGGGCATCTCTGGACAATTGGAGGCATCGCTCCTGGTAAAAGCAGCCCTGATGCCGGCTACTGGTGTGGCGGCTCCAGTAAGCCGGGTTCGCTCCTCCGCCTGCACGGTGGAGAAGGTCGGTAAGTCGCCTCGAGCCTCGGGCGGCGACAGCCTCCTGTTCCATCCGACCAGGCCTCCCCTCCTTCGTGACCTGCCTTGAGCGACAGGTCCGCTAAGTCGGATGCCGGCTGCTACGGCGCCCACCTGGATCCCGCTGATTGGTCGGACGTCAGTTCGCCCAACGTCTGCACAGCGGATGAGCCGACGCCGGACCCACCCCACATCCGCCATTCCCGGCTCCCCGCAGCCTTTGCTTTCCTCTGGGGACCCTAGGTCTCCTCAGTCTGACCCTGAGGATTTTTCTTCTCCATCCCTGGGCGATGCCAAGGTTCCTGCTCTGCCCCCATCAGACCGTCCGCCCACTGGGCCAACCGATCTGACGCCGGCCCCGGCGCCGGTCTTGCCGACCCCAGGCGACATCCCGCTCCCGGATGCCGCTCCAATGCCGGGCCCTCCGCCCACCAGGCCTTCTGCTCCAGACCCGCCCGTGGGACCTCTGGCTGGGCCGTCTGCTCCGGCAGCCCCCGGTTCCCGGGTATCCGACGCCGTCTTACCCGGCTCCACAGTATCGGATTCCCCAGTACCCGACGCCAGCCTATCCGACGCCGCATTACCTGGTGCTTCAATACCAAACGCCGAGTTTCCCGCCGTTGGGTTACGGATGCATGCTGTACAGGTATAATCCTTACCCGTATCCCCCTCCTCCTCCACTTTCACCGCCCCCTCAGCCACCGGTGGACTTGCTGGAGACTCTGGCCTCCTGGTGGACTGAGGCCAAGGCTCAGCTCCCAGAGAGGTGGAGAGTCGTCTCCCAACGACTGTGCCGGTTCCGGTTCCCGTACGTCCACGACAAACTCCCTCCGCACCTCCGGACACCAGGGCCAAACTCTCTGGTTCCAGGGAGGGGCAGGACACACTTCTCCGAGGGCTTCCCAATGGGTCCGTTCCTCCCCCACGTCAGGAGAAGGATTCTTCCTCATCACCATCTTCTTCCTCCTCGGACGCCTCCGACGGTTGCTCTGAGCCAGACGACGAGCCACGCTCTCCGTCTAAGCCTAGGCCAAGGACTCCTCCGAAGTCTCCTCCGGAAGATCCTTCTTTTACGGAGTTGCTATGCAAAATCCAGGAGGTTCATAAGTGGCATTCCTTGGAGCCGCATCCCCAGCATAGGAAACTCTCTCAGCATCTGGATCTGCCTGTGACAGCTCTCACCTTGGTGACACCCTGGATTGAACCTCATGCCGATCTTGTTTCCACTATTTGGAAACAGCCGTCTGCTTTAGCCCCACTTCCTCGGATGTTGAACAGGCTATATCAGGCTCACGAGGGTGCTGAATTTTTAGACTCTCACCCTCGAGCTGATTTGGTCGTGATTAGCGCCGCTAACGGTCAGTCAGCTAACCCGAGGCATTTGAGCTCGTCTCCACGTGACAAAGAATCCCGTCTTCTGGACCAGTATGGTAAAAAGATCTTCGCTTCTTCCACTCTTAGTATTAAGGCCCTGAATTATGTCAGTCACATGGGGGATTACCAGAAAGCAATTCTTAGTGAGGTGGAATCCAAATTGGACTCCCTTCCGGACTCTCAAGTCAAACAGGAAGTGGCTGACCTCATCCGCTGTGCACGTTCGGCCAGTCGGCACATGCTTCGTGTGACTTACGATGTAGTGGACACTGCTGGTAGGAGCTCAGTCTTCGCCGTTAGCTTATGGTGTCATGCCTTTTTCTGTATCGGGGTTGGTCCCGGAAGTGCAGTCCGCTATTCAGGAAGCACCCTTCTGGGGTTCGGTGCTGTTCGGTGGTGATGTCAAGGACATTATCACCAATCTGCAGGAGAAGGGGACAGCACTGAAGTCTGTGGACTCCATGTATCATCCCCATCAAACGCAGCGGCATCCCTTTTGCGGACGGAATTGGCCAAAGGCGAAACCCCAGGGAAAGCGGGCCGCTAAACGCCGGGCCCCTCCAGCTGCCAAGCCCCCTCCACCCAAAAAAGCAGCAAGTGCTTCAGCTGTGACGCTGCCCTACACCACCGACTCCTTCCCCCTCCCACAGCCTCTGGGCCTCCCGGAGGAACCGGTAGGAAGGAGGTTTTCCCTCCACCTCCTGGGCTGGGAGAGGATAACTTCAGATTCCTGGGTGCTCCAGCTGATTGCAGAAGGACACTCAATAGAGTTTCTGCAGAAACCACCTCGTCACCCTCCCCCAAGGTCGTCGTACTCTCGGGAACACCTTCTTCTGGTCCATGAAGAGATTTCTGCACTTCTGCTGAAAGAGGCGATAGAGCCCGTCCCCCTTTCTCTACAGGGAATGGGTTACTATTCCCACTTCCTCCTGGTCCCGAAGAAGACAGAAGATGTAAGGCCGATTCTAGATCTTAGTTCCCTGAACTTATTCGGTGAGTACAAGAGGTTCAGGATGCTCTCCCTGCAGGGCCTTCTGCCCCTCCTTCAGTCAGGACAGTGGCTGTGCACTCTGGATATGCAGGATGCTTACCTGCACATCCCTATCCGCTCTTCTCACCGCAAATACCTCTGTTTTGCTTTCCAGGGGGATCACTACCAGTTCAAGGCCCTCCCATTTGGTCTTTCCTCGGCACCCCGGGTGTTCACCAAATGCCTTGCGGTGGTAGTGGCCTACCTGCATACCCGGGGGGTGCATGTTTTTCGTACCTGGACGATTGGCTCTTGGAGGCTTCGTCCATTGTCATTGGGCTAAGCAAAATTACTGTTTGACACTGTTTTATTTTATTCTTTTTTTTGTTGAAAATGTTTGTTGTCTCAGAGGTGTTTGTCTCCTTCTCACATTGTAGGAGGTAATTGCTTTCCTCCCACAGGGGGGGTGGAGCTGGCAAACTGTCAGTAATTTCCAACAGAAAGAAGGGTTAAAAGTTCAGGTTAGTTGATATCTTGGAGGTAGAAGACTTGGTTTGCTGGCCAAGGCACCTAGCTTCACCTGAGCTCTTTCCTTCTAAGATTGCTTGAAAGGACAGAGCAGAGAACCTTACCAGAGCAAGGGAAAAGGATTAAGACTTCTTTTGGCTAAGCAGATTTACTGTGTGTTATTTTAATTTTGTACTCACAGGGAATGCTACTGTTTGTTGCTAACATTTCATTGCTTTATTTTTCTCTGATTAAAATGGTTGCTGCTGGTATACCTTCTTCTGTATTATTACAAGGTGTGCCTACAGGTGTGTGCTAACAGATTACTGCTGTAATCTTCGGATTCAAATTGTCTTTTGCAAGGTATATCTTCTGTTACTGCTTTATTTTTTCTCATTAACGAAGTGTTTCTTACAGGGTATATCTTTGAAATGATTACAGGTGGTGCTTTACAGGTTTTACAGTTTTATCTAACATAAGGATAAGCTTTCAGGGTTACTGCATTTGTTGTTGACTGATTGTTTCTGCTCTTACCTCCTTGTTCTTTCATCCATGGTTCTTCTTTTTCGGCAGGGGAAGGGCCCAGCCACCCACCCCCATCCCCAACCACCCCACACTACACTCCTTTTATAGGGTACCACAATTGTGACATTTCCTGTGGCAAAGCAGGAAGGGGCGGATCAGTGGGTCATCCACAAGGTGAGCTAATTTACAAGGGCACTAGTAATTTAATTTGTTATAACAAGTTATACGAAAACAAAACACAAAATCAAACCATTACTTGTATTTTCTTCCTTCTGATTACTTTGACCAGGTTATAAACCCAGCAACTTATCTGGAATGGATATCATTAACTGCAGGTACTGCGGAACACTTTTCAGAAGGACAGTCTTACAGGATTTAGGACACTGTCCTACATGCTGGGCCATTGGAGTTCTTAGGGCTCAGCTCTGGGCAGCATGGGCAGAGACTGCATGCCTCAAATTTCATATTCAAGAGGAAATGCATTATAAGAACCACCCGCCATTTCCCCAACATCCAACAGAAGAACCTCGACCGCAGAGGGTAGTTGGTCCAGGAGGTTGGCAGGCGGTTAGGAGGAGCAAATCGGGTGCCTCATCACTCTGTGCTCTCCAACATATTACCTCCAAAAACCATATAAACACTAGAAACAGGTATCTAACTCTATCTCGAAATCAAACAAAGGGGCAGAGGACACTGCAGAACAGGAGCTAGCACAACAAAACTCTCCCAAATCAGGAACCAAAACAAAAGAAGCAAAAAGGAACTCGAAAAAACTTCTGATCATAGGAGACTCCATGATTCGGGGAGTTGATACCCATCTCCAGCCAGGGGTAATGGTCAGATGTATCCCAGGTACATCAGCGTGGAGAGACACTGACCACATTGCTAAAATTGTTCAGAAAGCAGGAGAAAACACTGATGTCCTGGTACACATAGGGACTAATGATCTCATCAGCCGGTCAGTTGTGGAGACCAAGGAACACCTGACCAAGTTGGGTGACAAACGATCATCCATTTCGTCCAACATCTCCTCCTCTGAGATCCTGCCAGTCTGGAAGAAGGGGGCAGATGGACGGAAGGTCATAGAAGGGGAGGTAGGGGAGCTAAACATGTGGCTCAAGGGCTGTTGCCAGGAAAAAGGACACAGATTTGTAGGAAACTGGCAACAGTTCTGGGAGCGAAAATTCTTTAAATTTGATGGACTGCATCTGACTAAAGAGGGAGTCAGTGCACTGGGGCAGAAGTTTGACGTCTTTGCAGAATATTTAAACTAGCAAATGGGAGAGGGTGCAGCACCCCATACATCGAATGGGAAGAACACCCTTCCCCCCTTCAGCTGGTGGTCAGACAGGGATTCAGCATGTTTGTATTTCATTTGCATCACTAGCTAAGAAAAAAGGTCCGTCTCCCTATACGACACACAGGGGAAATGCCAAACATCACCCAACAACTAACGCACCGAAATCTGGCCAATGGAAAATCATGTACACAAATGCTCACAGCCTGGGAAATAAGATCCCAAACCTGCAGGCAATAATGTCAGAGGCTAAACTGGACATAGTAGCAATTAGTGAGACGTGGTTTACCAGTAACCACACTTGGGAGACTTCAGTACCCGCTGTGTATTGTTCAGAAGAGACTGAGGTGCAGAAAGGGGGTGAAGTGGCCCTGTATGTCAATGAAAATCTCAAAACTACAGAAATTCAGAATACACATAAAGAGCCAGAAGAACTGTGGGTCACCCTGGAAACAGGAAATGGTACAGCCATAAGAACTGGGGTTGTCTACAGGCCCCCAGACCAGGGGGAGGACAGAGACACATTACTGTTAGAAGATATACAAAACATCACAGCTAAAGGGGAGGTTCTGATAATGGGAGATTTCGACATGCTGGATACAGATTGGTCAGTACCAGCAGGAACATCTGCCAGAACTAGACACATGGTGGATTCCCTGCCGGGGGAGGGCCTCAAACAACTGGTACAACAACCCACAAGAGACAGGGCTATCCTAGATCTAGTACTGACTAACAGGGACGGGATCACTGATCTCCAGGTAGAAGGTCACCTGGGGGCCAGTGACCATCACATGGTATGGTTCAGTTTGACTACTACATCTAAATCATCCCATTCCAAGGCAAAAATATGGGACTTAATGAACAGTAAAAGAAGATGGAAAGACTTTATATAGATCCTTTAGTGAAAGGAGAAAGTCCAGAGGGGGTATCGCTAAGCTCAAAGGAGAAAATGGGGCATGTGAGGAGGAGGACCCTGTAAAAGCATCTATCCTAAATAGATACTTTTGCTCAGTATTTACTGAAGAGAAGGTAGGGCAGGGCCCACAGCTCAGCACCATGGACACAGGGGGGAGGGAGGTGAGCACTACACCCTTCACAAAAAAAAGGGTCCTACAAGAGCTCGCTAAGCTCAGGGTGGACAAGGCAATGGGACCTGATGGCATGCATCCCAGGGTACTTAAGGGGCTAAGGGTGGAACGAGCAGAGCCATTAGCAGAACTGTTTAGTGAGTCTCTGAGCACAGGAGAGGTCCCAGAAGACTGGAGAAGGGCTCATTTGATCCCGCTCCACAAGAGTGGTAGCAGGGAGGAGGCAGGGAACTACAGACCAGTCAATCTTACCTCAGTAGTGGGCAAGATTATGGAGGCACTCCTTAAGGAAGGGATAGTGCAACACCTGGAATCCATAGGGGCACAGGATCCAAGACAGCATGGGTTTACAAAAGGAAGGTCCTGTCAAACTAATCTCATAGATTTCTTTGACTGAGCAACCAGAGTGGTGGACTAAGGGGGAGCAGTTGATGTCGCCTACCTTGACTTCAGCAAAGCTTTCGACACTGTTCCACATAGAAGATTGATAAATAAGCTGGGTAGGCTCGGGGTGGGTCAGAAGTTGGTTAACTGGGTGGCAAACTGGTTGACGGGCAGAAAACAGTGGTGGTAAATGGTATACAGTCAGAAGAGATGCAAGTCACAAGTGGGGTATCTCAGGGATCAGTCTTGGGGCCAGTCCTCTTCAATATCTTCATCAGTGACATTGCAGATGGACTAGAGGGTAAGGCTTGTCTGTTTGCAGATGACACCAAGATCTGCAACAGAATAGATGATCCAGATGGGGTGGGCAGAATAAGAAGAGATCTGGATAAACTAGCAAAATGGTCAGAAGAGTGGCAACTGGGATTTAATGCAAAGTGGTGCAAGATCATGCACATAGGGAAGAGAAACCCTGAAGCCACCTATAGGCTGGGAAGGGAGTTGCTGGCAGTCACAAAGGAAGAAAGAGACTTGAGCATCATCATCACCAATAACCTGAAATCATCCAAGCAGACTTCTAAAGCAGTAGGTAAGGCTAGGGGGATGTTAAGGTGTATTAGTAGTGGTATCACAAGTCGTAAGAGGGAGGTAATAATCCCTCTTTACAAGACACTGGTTAGGCCCCATCTGGAGTACTGCATGCAGTACTGGAGGCCTCACCTTCACAAGGATATTAACCAAATTGAGGCAGTCCACAGAAGGGCAACCGAAATGGTGCAGGGACTGCATCAGAAGACATATGAGGACAGATTAACGGAGCTCAATATGTATACCCTTGAGCAAAGGAGGGAGAGAGAGGGGATATGATCGAAACATTCAAGCACCTTAAGGGCATTAACAAGGTGAAAGAGTCTAACATGTTTAAATATAAGAAAAATAGCAGGACAAGAGGACACGCACGAGATTAGAGGGAGGGCGATTAAGGGGAATGTGAGGACTTTTTTTTTTTTTACAGAAAGGGTGGTGGATGCATGGAACGGTCTACCTCAGGAAGTGGTGGCTATGAATGCAGTGTAGGGCTTCAAACAGGCATGGGATAGACATAAGGGAGCAATACAGATGAGTATGAATAGATAGGCCACTGACAGAGCAAAGGCCGATGGCACATATATAAGGTAGAAAAAGAAATGGGCAGACTGGATGGGCCTTGTGGTCCTTGTCTGCTGTCAACTTCTGTGTTTCTATGACCTCCTGCGCTTTCTCTCCCTTACCAAGCAGGTCTTTGCATGCCTGGGTATTACCATCAACCATACCAAGTCCCACTTGATCCCATCCCAGAGGCTCCAGTTTATCGGGGCGATCCTGGACACGACCTCTGGCAGGGCCTTCCTGCCACTGGACAGGGCGGCCACACTCCAGGCTCAGGTCAGCCTGTTGTCCGGCCGCAGGTGGATCAGTGCGAGGTCAGTCCTTTGCCTCCACGGGCTTATGGCGGCTGCTATCTCAACAGTCCCTCGCGCTCGGCTCCACATGAGGGTCTCTCAGTGGACGCTTCGGTCTCAGTGGGATCAGTTGGTGGATGACCTGGACCAGCTTGTCCTAGTCTCCTCCCCCATGGTTCGGGACTTGCAGTGGTGGATGGTTCGAGAGAACCTTTTTTGGGGAGTTCCCTTCTGCCTTTCTTCCCCCTCCCAGACTCTGACCACAGATGCCTCGGGCGAAGGTTGGGGAGCTCATCTCGGACCTCACAGGACCCAGGGCTCCTGGTCCAAGATCGAAAAAATGCTTCACATCAATGTGCTCTAGCTTTGGGCAGTGCTTTATGCTCTTCAGGCTCTGCATCTCCTTCCCGGCAACTTAGCTGTACAGACGGACAATATGTGTTTGGTATGGTACATCAACAAACAGGGAGGGACTCATTCCTACCCTCTTTGCAGGGAAGCGATGCGAGTTTGGGATTGGGCAGTACAGCACAACCTCCACCTCAAGACAGTTCACATCCCAGGGGTCGAGAACACCTTAGCAGACAAACTCATTTGCTCATCTGCACAAGCTCACGAGTGGGAACTGGATCGGGGGTCTTAGACGATCTCTTCCTATGTTGGGGAGCGCCACAGGTGGACCTGTTTGCCTCACCTTTAAACGCAAAGCTTCCCGACTTCTGCTAGATTGCTCCAGAGCGCGGCATTTTTTGTAGAGACATTCTGTCTCTAGATTGGAAGGACAGATTCGTCTATGCCTTCCCCCCCATCCCTTTGATTCTGAGAGTCTTACAGAAACTCTGTTCAGAAGGAGCACGAATGATTCTGAAAGCTCCTTTCTGGCCCAGGCAAGTTTGGTTCTCTCTTCTGCAACAATACTCAGAGGAACTTCCTCTGGCGCGACTTTTACTTACCTGGGATCAGGTGACCCTGGTCCATCCAGGTCTCAAGTCCCTCCAACTGCACGCATGGCTCCTGCAGACATAGCTCAAGCCCGATTTTGGGGTTTCATCCCTAGTGGCTGAGATCCTGGTGGAGGCTAGAAAACCCTCCACTAGGTCTACCTATGCCATGAAATGAAAACGGTTTACAATCTGGGCCGCTTCAAAAGATTTCGAGCCTTTCTCGTGCTCTGTTGGGCGGCTGCTAGAGTACCTGTGCCACCTCTTTGATCTGGGTCTTAGTCACTTGTCCCTGAAGGTACACATGGCGGCCATTTCGGCCTACCATGTCCCTTTTGCAGGCAGGACGTTTGCTCAGCTGGAAGTCTCTAAGACTTTCCTCAGAGGAGTTCTCCACTTGAGACCCCCATCCGAGTTCCGGCCCCTCCTTGGGATTTGAATTTCATCCTCGAGAAGCTTACTCTGCCTCCTTTCGAACTGGCAGCCTCAGCAGACATGAAGTTCCTTTCAAGGAAGCCTCTCTTCCTAGTGGCCATTATTTCTGCTTGGAGGATTTCCAAGCTCCAGACTCTGATGTGTAAAATTCCATACTTGATTTTTCACAAGTAAAGTGTGGCTCCGCGCAGCAGTCCTAAGTTTTTCCCCAAGGTGGTAGCGGAATCTACGTTGAACCAGTCCATAGAGTTACCCGCCTTCTTTACGCAACACTCCAATCAAGGGGAGTATCTCTTGCACACACTGGACGTTCACCAAATTCTGAGATACTACACTAACAGAATAAAAGATCTTAGAAAGACTGATCAACTGTTTGTCTGTTTTGCCCACAAAAGAGAAGGCAGTGCTGTTTCTAAGTAATGCCTGTCCAAATGGTGAGCTCACTGCATCACCTTCTGTTATGACAAGTACAACAAGACCCTTCTGAGTCAAGTGAGAGGCCACTCCACCAGAGGAGTGGCTGCCTCGTCGGCTTGTTTCAAGAATATGTCAGCAGCAGACATCTGTGCTGCCACCACGTGGACTTCTGTCCATACCTTTACAGAACATTACAGTTTGGATATTGCCTCTCACCGTAGAGCAGGCTTCGGGCTTGCTGTCCTGCAAGGCCTCCTTTCTTAAGGCCTTCACAGCTAGAGGATCTACTTTGAGTAGCTTTCCTCCTCCGTTTGCTGCTTCTTGTTCCAGATTGCTTGGGACTCAGTCCTATATGTAATTACCTACTGCAAGAGCCTTCTTGAAGTAAGATAGTACAGTTACGTAAGAACTTACCGTTACAGTAGATCTTCGAGAGAGGCTCTTGCAGTAGGTACTACCTTCCCGCCCTCCATCCCCCTAAGCTTTTTCAGCTCCTTTTCCAGTGAGGGAAATATCCACTTCTCTCTTGTCTGGCCTTTTTTGACCTTTGGTGGGAAAGAACTGGAAAGCGGGCGTGAGGGACCACCCCTTTATACCGACGTCTCTTGTCACCAGTCACCTGACATGGGGGCTGTCCCTCGCCAGAGACTGCTAGCTAGAAATTTTTCTGTGGGGTCCTGCCGCCTGCCGGCTTCAGTCCTATATGTAATTACCTACTGCAAGAGCCTCTCTCGAAGATCTACTGTTGCGGTAAGTTCTTGCGTAACTGTACTATCTTCGAGGAGATCTCGGTCGTCTGGTCTGCTTTCCCTCCCACCATCCCCCTTCTTGGGGTTCCTGTCTAGAAATTGACTGTCTGGTGTATCTAGCCTTTCATATAGGTCTGGGCACCTCTCTCTCGCCTCGGATCCCCATGGCTAGGATTGTTCTACCATTGTCTCTGGGAGGAAAAAACTGAGGAGGGAACGGGGCCGCTCACTCCTTTATAGGGTTGGTGACATCGACAGCGTGGGTGGCCCCAGTTGTACTACTGAAAATCTTTCATGTGGATTCCCCTTCACCAACAGTTGAGTTCCTACGGTGTGACTTGATGACTGAGATCCCCTTAAAGATCTACTGTTAGGTAAGTTCTTACGTAACTGTTCTTTTTGGTGTGCTGTTGTAAGAGAATAATTAATGGTCATGTAACATATTTTCACCAATTAAATTATTTTCATGACTCATTTTATAATAAGACTTTGTGGAGTTGAAGTCCTAAACCAAGATATCATATATGATTCTGTAATTATAAAGATTTTCTTTACTGTATTTATTTTTTGTCAGTTAGCTTTTGCCTTTACGACTTTCTGTTGCTCCTTTCTTCTGGTGCGGCAAACTCCCAGCCTGCTCCACTGCTTCTTCTGCTGTTGGACCCAGCGAGGATCAACACAGGCATGGTCCAAGAGTGCCAGTCACTGTAATTTAAAAGGTTTGCAGTACATTGGATTTTTCAGATTTCTGCCCCATGTTCCTTCCCACATCATGAATGGTGACAGGCTCCAGTAGGCAGTGCTGACATGCACTGTCCCCCTACAGAGGATGCTGTATTTATTAAAATTATTTACATGGCATAGGCCTACTGAGGTAATATTTTTCGTTTACTGGCAGTGTTCCAGATAAGGTGCATTCATGAGTCATTTGTTAATTGATTTACATACTAGATACCGTACAAATGCTGTGCTACCTTTGTCATTTTATTTTTTAGTCTCCTGCCCCAACAACGCATGGGGTCCTCGAGTTCCGTTCCTTTCCTTTTTGGTCAGTCCACTTCCTGCTCTACTCCTCTACCTGCCCACCTACCCACACTTTCTGTCCATTGATTGGACTGGAGCAGAACACTTGCCAAAACATCCTTTTTAACTGACCGCTACACATGCCCAAGTCCTGATTTGCCTTAACGACTCCTTTGTGCAGCAATGCACAGCATGCAAGTTTGCGGTTTTGTTGAGAGTTCAGGGTGGTAGGAATGAGTGCAAGTGAACAAAGATGGGCAGGAATGCATCAAGTGAGCGGCAAAGTGACCCATCTGCCAGAAAAAACTAGAGACATTAATTCTCTGGCTGTAGCTCCGGGACAGTGGTGACTAATGTGCCTCTTACAGCATTTGTGGTACAGTGCCAAGGGGACATGAGGGAGGGCAAGTCCACAGTCCTCCTTCACCAGAAGCAGCCAACACAGGACTAACTACACCATGCGTGGTGGTGGGCAGGAGACTTCCAGGATTCATTTGGTGATATTTTGTGTGCGAGTGAGGGATTTTGTAGGGAGCTGATGTGACAAAGAATAAAAAAAATTTCACAGAACAGTGTACTGAATGGTAAATTATATTCTAGGGACGTGGATGTGATCTATCCACACTTTCTGGCAGTGCCGTTTCCTTTAAGACTTCACCGGAACGTCTTTAAACTGGCTCCTCCCACCCAACCGGGTGGTAACGGTCTCGGCTCTCCCCATGATGCCAGATCTTCCTTTCCTCTGGAAGAAGCAGGTTCCCTCCTTACCGCTCTCGCGCTAAGTAGGCCCTTTGCTGCTAAATCTCCGGATTTACTTCCAAAACTTATTACAAAACATTGTCTTCAGGCGGCTCGATCTTCGATCTCCGATCTCGACCGTGATGGATGACAACAAGTCCACTCTGGGGTTCCGCCGGTGCCTTTGCGGGCAGAAGATGTCCTGAACAGATTCACACACTGTGTGCGTCTACTGCCTCCAGTCAAATCTAAAGATGCCAGACGGGTGGTCTGTGGCTTTGGGGTCCGCCAAACAGCCAGCAGCGTTTGAGGAGGCGGTGGCCCAGGCTGCAGCTCGCACCTCCTTGGCTTTGGCCTTCGTTCTGCTTTTGCTGGGCACCTCTTTTATGGGGTCATTTAAGGAGTTGTGCCAGTCTCTACTGACTCTGTCAGGGCCTGTCTTCAGGGCACAAATCCAGGTCGAAAAAAAGAGACAAAAAGACGGTCTCACCGTCGATCATGGGATCGGGAATGCTCTGTCGAGGGCTTCAGATTCCCGCACTTCTCCTGATCCGACTTCATTCGAGTCTCCGTCCCAGGTCGCTGGCTCCAGGTTAACCCCAGCGGGCCAGTTTGCTAGGATGCTGGTCGATCTTCTGGCCAAGATTTTTCTCAAGCCGGTCGACCAGTTGTCGACTGAAGAGGCCGACACTTCACTTTTCAGGACTCTGGTCCTGACTTAGACCGCTGGAGGGATGCATCAGTCCATTGACCCACCGCCTCTGGTCACCAACCAAGACCCAGAGGTGCCTCGGCTTCTGCTGGCTGCCTTCGAGACCCACCGCCTCAGTCCTACTCCTGTGGGTTGAGCGGTTCCCGCTGCCGTTGCTCCCTCGCTTGACGCCCTGGGAAATGGTTCTGCCATTATTCTTCATCCTCGGGTGAGGAGCGGCTTCGGTGCAAGTTGTCGATGCTATGAAGATGTTGTGTGTCAACAGCTGGTGTTATCTGCTGTGAAGCTAGTCCCTGCTCCTACACCGGCTATCACGTGGCTTTCACCTCAACAGCCGACGTCTTTTCCTCCTCTGGAGCCAACCAAAGACGGTCCTGCTTTGGTTGACTCCAGTGTCTCCCCTGATTCCCATGGAGCTGCCACCTATACAGCAGAAAACCGGCACTCCGACCAATGAGTCTCGGCTGGCCATGGGGCTTCCCCATTGGCTGTTGGTCATCATCACTCCAGACCGCCCACGGAGTGTCAGCAGGGACTCTGGCAGTCGACTCCTCTTTAACAGCTCCTCAGAGTCGGAGGGTTTCCTCCTTGCACTCCCATCCAGTCAACATGGAGTCGGTTGGGGGGGGTCTGTCGACGGACGAAGGGCTCTACTTCCTTTATGGGCCTTCTCCACCTGATCTGAGTCAGCGGGTATGAAAATGGAGCCCGTCCAGAAACTGGCTCTGATACCCTTTGGCTGAGATCCTGGACCGGGGAGATATGCTTGGGGAGGCCTTCCAGGTGGTAGAGGCCATCTTTGGCCCTGCCTTGGAGCTTTGGCAGCACCCCGCTTCCTGCCCTGCCCTTTCTGCCTGGACGGCACACAAGTATGCAGTCCCCCTACCAGTTCCCTGTCGAGATTCACAGAACACCCCTAGGGCTGAGGGTTTGGTGGACGATTCTGTGTTCTGGTGCTCTGGCAACACTGGGGAAGCTGACAAGCCGCCTGATAGTCCAAGAAACTGGACCATGCAGCTAAAAAAGTCGATGCTGCCTCTTCACTTGGCCTTCGCCAGGTGAGCTCGACTCTTCTCACTGCCCACTTCTCCCATGCTCTGCTGGGCACTCTGGATGTGGTGCTTCCTCATCTACTGGTGGACCTCCAGACCAGAGTCGAAAGGTCTGGGACCAGGGCCGGGCAGTAGCAAAGCAACTGTTCCAGACAGCCATGGACATTGGGGACTACTGTGCCCGCTCCGTGGCAGCCTCAATGCTTCGTCACGGCAGATACCCAGCACAAGTTGGCAGATGTCACTTTCCTTAGCACCGACTTGTTTGGGGCCCAGAGTCGAGGGCCACCTCAATCTCATTGAGAAGTCCAGTGTCACCTTGGACTTCGTGACATCCACTCCTCGGGACCCCAAAGGCTCCAAGCAGCAGAAAAAGAAGCCCTCTCGGTCCACCACACTCCTGCGGCCAAAGCAGCCGAGCCCCAAGCTGGGCAGCAGGCTCAGACTTGACAATCTTGGCCCAAGTCGGTGGCCTTGGTCATCCACAAGCCTGGAGGAAGAGGCCCTGGTGGTGCCTTAACTGGGCCCTCCTCCAAGTCTGCCCAGTGATGGAATGAGAAGTGCCTCCCTCATGCCCATCACACCTCCCCTGGGTCCTCCCATGGGGGAGTTGGCGGTTCTACCACTTCCTTTCTGCCTGGTCCGCTGTCACCACAGACAGGTGAGTTTTCGAGATGGTCGGTCAGGATCTACCTCTGGAGTTCAAGCAGTACCCTCCTTGCCAAGCCTACGCCAGGACTTGGTACCCACTGACACTCTGTCAGCTCTTTTGGACGACATTGCCCAGCTCCTCCATGAGGTGGTCGTGGCTCCTGTCGCAGATCCTCCGGAACACCCAGGGTGTGTCTCCAGGTACTTCCTGGTGCGAGAACGGACAGAGGGGCTGGTGCCCCAGTCTAGATCTGCACGACCTAATCAAGTTTCTCAAGTCACACATCTTCAGGATGATAACTCTGTCACATATCATACCATGTCTATAGCAAAACATGTGGTTTTGCTCCCTGGATCTTCAGGACACATTCTTTCACATCCTGATCTGTCCGTCTCACAGAAGGTTCCTCCGCTTATGAGCAGAGGGAGTTCTCTACGAGTTCTAGGCCATGCCATTCGGCCTGTCCTCGGCCCCCCAGCATCTTCAACAAGTGCATTGCAGTAGTGTCCGCTTACCTGAGATGCTATGGGGTCCGGGTTTACCCCTACCTGAACGATTGGCTGAATGCAGGTCCCTCCAAGCAGGAGGTTGAGCAGTCCAGGGACCTGGCCTTCCAAACCTGCATCTCTGTTGGCCTCCTAGTCAGTGAGGCCAAGTCGGAACTCATGCCTTCACAGGTGATCAGGTTCATCGGGACAGAGGTTGACTCTTGCAGAGCCCGGGGAACAGGGCGGAGGCTGTCTCCTCCTTTGCCTGATCATTTTGGGTTGGGCAATTGGGCCTGCTGGGTTACATGACAGCGTGTACCAGCATGGTCCATTGGGCCCACTGGAGAATGCGCTCTCTGCAGTGAGAGCTGGCCAGCCAGTGGTCTCAGCACAAGGGTCACTTCGTCCATCTGGTCACTGTGACTCTGCAGATGTGGGACGCTCTCTAGTGGTGGTTAGTCCCAGACAGTCTGCAGGAAGGGATCCTGTTTGTCTGCCCAGAGCAGGGTGCCTACCTGGGGGAACGCAGTCTCCACGGGCTCTGGACCCTGAGGAGTCCCGTTGCCACATCAACCTGCTGGAGCTCCAAGCACTTTGACTGCCTTTGCTTCTCACATTCCGCGTCAGGTGGTCCAGGTCCAGACAGACAACACCATGACCATGTACTACCTTAACAAATAGGGCGGGGCGCGCACTTTGTCATTGTGAAAGTAAGCTCTCCATGTTTGGACCTTTGTGAGCAGCCTGGGGGGGGGGTCTCCTAGCCATCCATGTGGCAGAGGCCTCCAACCAGCTGGCGGATGCTCTCAGCCGTGTGGGTGAGGCATCTCACGAGTGGTCTGTCCACCCAGAGGTAGTCCACAGTCTGTTCTCCCTGTGGGGCACCCCTCAGATGGACCTGTTCACCTGCATGGAGAACAGAAAGCTGAGGCTGTTTTGTGCTCACCCTCCCTTCAGCAGGGAATGCTGCAGGGGGATGCCTTCTTGAGGCCCTGAACCCCGGACCTCTTGTGTGCTTTCCCTCCACTTTCCTTGATTCATAAAGTGTTGCTCAAGGCCAGGAGGGACAAGGCACAGGTGATCTGATGGCTCCGGACTGGCTCCCCAAGCACCTCAACCTCAGCAGCAGGTTCCCGAGGCATCTTCCTCTCTGCCCATACCTACTCTCCATCAGTCAGGGGAAGGTACTCCATCCAGACCTTCAGTCCCTGCACCTGACAGTCTGGTCCCTGAGCGGCTAGAGTTCCAGGCTTTGTGTCTCTCTGATGATGTTCTCACTGTTGTGGAGGCATCTCAGAAGGAGTCGACCAGGCAATGCTATGCTTTCAAATGGAAGAGGTTCTCCATTTGGTGTCAGAGCAAGGAGTTGGACCCTTTGTCCTGTTCAGTGGCTAACATTCTTGACTACCTGTGGATCCCTCTCTGTCAGGCCTTCGGTCGACGACCCTCAAAGTGCATCTGGCAGCCATCACTGCTTACTGGGCTCAGGCCGGTCAGCAGTCAGTGGCACAGGAGAAGGTGGTCTGGTGCTTTTTTAAAGGCCTTGATCACATTTCCCCTCCGGTGCATGAACCACCACCTTGGGATCTTTTTCTGGTTTTGGCAAAGCTCGTGGGCAAGCCATTTGAACCGATGCACAGGTGTGACATGTCTCTGCTGTCATGGAAAATCAACTTCTTGGTGGCTATCCTGTCAGCCAGAAGGATCATTGAGCTCCAGGTGCTTTCGGTGGAGTCTCCTTGCCTGGTCTTCCACAGGGACAAGGTTGTCCTGTGCCCCAACCCAAAGTTCCTTCCATAGGTTGTGTCAAGAGTTTCACCTTAACCAGGTGATTAATCTCCCGGTTTACTTCACCAGTCACACCTCGTAGGCCAAGCACAGGCTCCATACTCTGGACATGAGGCGAACGCTCACTGGAGTTCGGGGAAAGGTTCACCAGCTGTTTGTCACCTACGCTGACGCCACACCTGGCAGACTGGCAGGCAAGGGAACAGTTAGCAGGTGGATTGTATCCTGCATTGATCTCTGTTGTAGGTTGGCGGGTAGGGAGCTTCTTGTAGGGCTTGGAACTCGTTTCACCCACCATACCGCTGCCTCAATGGCTGCTTCCAGGGACATCCCTATCCAGGAAATCTGCAGGGCTGCTACCTGGCGATCAACACACACCTTCATGTCCCATTACCACATCAACCTTGAGTCATGCCAGGATGCTGGTTTTGGGGCCTCAGCTCTGTAATCCTTATTTCCTAAGCAGGGAGTGTGCACCTTGCCTCCCTTCTCCCAGAGAAACTGCTAAGAGTCTGCCCGAAAGTGTGGATAGAACATCATATCATGATCAGATGGATAGGCAATTGGCTCCAGGACCGGACTCAGAGGGTCATGGTTGGCAGGATAGTCTCATCCTCAAGGAGGGTCATTAGTGGGGTCCCTCGGGGATCAGTCCTTGGGCCCCTCCTGTTCAATGCCTATGTCTCTGACATAAGGAAGGGTATCAGGAGTGAGATGAGTCTCTCTGCAGATGACCCGAAACGGGGGGTGGTGGTGGATGGGGAGGAGGGGAGGGGAGGGTGGCCCTACAGGGGGACCTGGAGGCTCTGGAAAGGTGGTCTAGAAAGTGGAAGCTGAGGTTTAATGCAGGGAATTGCAAGGTACTGCATCTGGGACCCAGAAACCCAGGCCAAGAGTACACCCTGGGGGGGAAATGCTGCAAGTCTCAATGGATGAGAGGGACCTGGGGGTGGTGGTGGATGTCAAGATGAACAACTCTGAGACTTGTAGGAGGGCAGCAGCCAAGACCAACAGGATGCTGGGATGCATCGCTAGGGGGGATCACCTCCAGAAGGAGGGAAGTGATACTCCCCCTGTATAACTGCTTGGTGAGACCGCACCTCGAGTATTGCGTGCAGTTTTGGAGGCCACACTTAAAGAGGGACATTGAACTCCTGGAGAGGGTCCAGAGGAGGGCAACCAAAAGATCTGGGGTTTGGGGGACAAGACCTATGGAGAGAGGCTCGAAGAGCTAAATATGTACACATTGGAAGAGAGAAGGGACCGGGGGGACATGATAGAGGTCTTCAAGTACATGAAGGGGTTGAATAGGGGAGAAGCAGTCAAGGTTCTCCGAAGGAAGGGGAGGGGGCAACTAGACTGCATGGGTGGAAGCTGGAGGGGGGGGGAGATTCAGGAGAGAAAGGAGGAGGTGCTACTTTACTGAGAGGGTGGTGGAGCCATGGAATGCGCTGCCCAGTGGGCTGGTGGAGGCAGGGACGGTGGAGGGGTTCAAGAGGGGGTGAGACAGGTACAGGGGAAGGGTTCTGGAAGCAAAGTCCCGTATAGTGGGGAATATCTGGGACTGGGAAGGTAGAAGCCAGAGAGGACGAGGGAGGCAGCAAGATCAGCTCCCAGGATGGGGGCCGACCAAACGAGCAGACACGAAAGACCGTTTGGCCTATTCTGCTGGCATTTTAGTATGTTAGTATATCCACGTCCCTAGAAAAACAGGTTACTCGCCTGTAACAGTAGTTCTAGGAGTGGTACATGACGATTATCCACACAGACCCACCTGACCTCCCCAGGCTTTGGTGCACACAATTGCTTCCAGCGGGAAAGATCTGGTGTCATGGGGCGGAGTCGAGGGAGTTACCTCCCAGGTGAGTGGGAGGAGCCAGCTTGAAGGTGTTCTGGCGAAGTCTTAAAGGGGAAGACACTGCCAGAAAGTGTGGACAGACATCATATACCACTCCTAGAACTACTGTTACAGGTGAGTAACCTGGTTTTTCATGCAGTGCTGTTTGATGTTCATGTTGTGTTATAAGTCTTCATATCATTTTGTCCGAGCAAAGATTTTGAAGCTGGAGAGGCTACACAGAAGAAGCAGTGAGTGGTCAGGGGAACTGGTGGATGTAAATCTCTTTGCAGCTCAAGTAATACTTTTGACTGATCTTTTACTATGATGTACTCCTGATGATGATCGCATCTTTATTTTTATGAAGTTAAAATATTTGCAGAATGTGGAAGACTAGGTTTGCTGGCAAAGGCACCTAGCTTTACCTGAGCTCTTTTCTTCTAGATTTGTTTGTAAGGACAGAGCAAGGAACATTATCAGTGCATGGAAAAAGATTAAGGCTTCTTTTGGCTAGGCAGATTTACTGTGTGATAGTATTTTCTTTTGTACTCATAGGGTTTGTTACTGTCTTTTGCTAACATTTTACTACTTTATTCTCTGATTCAAATTGCTATTGCAGGGTATACTTTCTGCTGCATTATTACAGGGTGTGCCTACAGGTTTGTTACTGTTTTATGCTTACAGATTACTGCTGTAATCTTCTCTGATTCAAATTGTTTTTTGCAAGGTATATCTTCTGTTACTGCTTTATTTTTCCTGTAGCAACGCGTTTTTTGCAGGGTATATCTTCTGTGAAATTATTACAGGTGGTGCTTTATAGGTTTTACAGTGTTATCTATCATTAGGCTAAGCTTTCAGGGCTACTGCATTTGTTGTTGGTTGATTGCTTCTGCTTTTACCTCCTCTTTTCTTTCGTCCGTTCTTTTTCGGCAGGAGAAGGGCCCAGCCACCCTCCCCAACCACCCTATGCTACACTCCTATTATAGGGTAGCACAGTCGTGGCATTTCCTGTAGCACAGCAGGAAGGGGAGGGTCAGTGCGGTATCCAAACAGTGACCTCACTTACAGGGGCACAAGTAATTTAATTTGTTATAGCAAGTTATATAAAAACAAACAAAAAAATCTAACTTTTGCTTTCATTTTCCTTCTAATTACTCAGACCAGGTTATAAACCCGGCAACTCATCCGGAATGGATATTAACTGCAGGTGCTGCGGGACACTTTTCAAAAGAGCAGTTATATAGGATTTGGGACACTGTCCTACATGACGGACCATTGGAGATCTAAGGACTCAGCGCCAGGCAGCATGGGCAGAGATTGCACACCTCAGACTGCATATTCAGGTGGAAATGTATTATAAGAACCGCCCGCCATTTCCCCAACATCCAACTGAAGCATCTCGACCGCAGAGGGTAGTTGGTCCGGGAGGTTGAAAGGTGGTTCAGAGGGGCAAATCGGCTGCCCCATCAATCAGTGCTCTCAACATATCACCTCCACAGACCATATACAAACTGCAGACAGGTATCAGCCTCTATCTCTGAAATCAAACAAAGGGGCAGAGGACACTGCAGAGCAGGACACTGCAACACAGGAGCTAGTGCAACAAAACTCGCCCAAAACAGGGACCAAAACAAAAAAAGCAGAAAGGAAATCCAAAACACTTCTGATCATAGGAGACTCCATGATTCGGGGAGTCGATACCTACCTCTAGCTGGGGGTAATGGTCAGATGTCTACCAGGTACATCAGCATGGAGAGACACTGACCACATTGCTAAAATTGTGCAGGAAGCAGGAGAAAACATTGACGTCCTGGTACACATAAGGGCTAATGATCTCGCCAGCCAGTTAGTTGTGGAGACCAAGGAACGCCTGACCAGGCTGGGAGACAAACTGTCATCCATTTTGACTTGCATCTTCCACTCTGAGATCCTGCCGGTATGGGAGAGAGGGGCAGATGGACGGAAGGTCATAGAACGGGAGATAGGGGAGCTAAACATGAGTCTCAAGGGCTGGTGCCAGGAAAAAGGACACAAATTTGTAGGTAACTGGCAACAGTTTTGGGAGCGAAAGTTCTTTAAATTCGATGGACTGCATATGACTAAGGAGGGAGACAGTGCATTGGGGCAGAAGTTTGACGTCTTTGCAGAATATTTGAACTAGCAAATGGGGAGAGGGGTGCAGCACCCAATGCATCAAATGGGAAGAACACTCCTCCCCCTCAGCTAGTGATCAAATGAGTTCAGCATGTTTATAGTTCATTTGCATCACCAGGAAAGGATGAAGGTCAGTCTCCCCATATGACGCGCAGGGGGAAATGCCGGACCTCGCCCAACAACTAAAGCACCAAAATCTGCCCAGTGGAAAATCATGTACACAAATGCCCACAGTCTGGGAAACAAGATCCCAGACCTGCAGGCAACAATGACAGAGGCTAAACCGGACATAGTAGCCATTAGTGAGACATGGTTCACCAGTAACCAAACTTGGAAGACTTCGGTACACGGCTTTGTACTGTTCAGAAGAAACCGAGGTGCAAAAGGGGTGGAGTGGCCCTTTATGTTAATATCAAAGCTACAGAAATTCAGAATACACATAAGGACGGAGCCAGAAGAACCTTGGGTCACCCTAGAAACAGGAAATATGACAGCCATACTAACTGGGGTTGTCTACAGGCCTCCAGACCAAGGGGAGGACATAGACCTATTACTGTTATAAGATGTACAAAACGTGACAGCTAAAGGGGAGGTTCTGATAATGGGAGACTTCAACATGCCAGATACATATTAGTCAATACCAGCAGAAACATCCGCCAGAACTAGACACTTGGTGGATTCCCTGCAGGGGGAGGGCCTCAAACAACTGGTACAACAACCCAAAAGAGACATTGCTATCCTATATCTAGTACTGACTAACCAGGAAAGGATTACAGATCTCTAGGTAGAAGGTCACCTCGGGGCCAGTGACCAACATGGTTTGGTTCAATTTGGCCAGTAGAACTAAATCATCCCATTCCAAGGCAAAACTATGAGACTTCAGAGGAGCTGACTTTGATAAGATGGCCAACAGAGTTAAGCTATTCCTGGCAAGAAGAAATACAGGTGAGGGGGTACAAGCAAAGTGGGCAAGCATTAAGGATGCTATACTTGAAGCAACATCCCACTGTGTTAGAGAGAAAGGCAAGAGCAAAAGGAGGAAACCACTTTGGTTCCCAAAAAACAGTATCAGAAAAGTTCAGAGCCAAAAGGCTGGCCTTCAGGAAATATAAGGGAAACGCAGCAGGATGAAGATAGGGAGGCATTCCAAACTTCTCTAAGGGAAGCAGTAAGGCAGGCAAAGGCCCAAACCGAGGAAACACTAGCATGAACAGTAAAAGAAGGGGACAAGACTTTCTATAGATACATTAGTGAAAGGAGAAAGTCCAGAGGGGGTATTGCTAAGATCAGAGAGGAGGAGGACCAAGGAAAAGCATCTATCCTGAATCGATACTTCTGCTCAGTATTTACTGAGGAGAAGGTAGGGCAGGGCCCACAGCTCAGCACCATGGACGAAGGGGGGAGAGAGGTGTGCACTATTCCCTTCACAAAATAATGGGTCCTACAAGAGCTCACTAAGCTAAGGGTGGACAAGGCAATGGGACCTGATGGCATACATCCCAGGGTACCAAAGGAACTAAAGGTGGAACTAGCAGAGCCATTAGCAGAACTGTTTAGTGAGTCTCTGCGCAGAGGAGAGGTTCCAGAAGACAGGAGAAGGGCTCATATGATCCTGCTCCACAAGAGTGGTAGCAGGGAACTACAGACCAGTCAGTCTTACCTCAGTAATGGGCAAGATTATGGAGGCACTCCTTAAGGAAAGGATAGTGCAACACCTGGAATCCAATGGAGCACAGTATCCAAGACAGCATGGGTTTACAACAGGAAGGTCCTGTCAAACTAATCTCATAGATTTCTTTGTCTGGGTAACCAGAGTGGTGGACCAAGGGAGTGCAATTGATGTCGCCTACCTTGATGTCCAGAAAGCTTTCGATACTGTTCCACATAGAAGATTGATTAATAAGCTGGGTAGGCTCGGGTGGGTCAGAAGTTGGTCAGCTGGGTGGCAGACTGGTTGGCGGGCAGAGAACAGAGTGTGGTGGTAAACGGTATACAGTCAGAAGAGATGCAAGTCACAAGTGGGGTACCTCAGGGATCAGTCCTGAGGCCAGTACTCTACAGTATCTTCATCAGTGACATTGCCGATAGACTGGAGGGTAAGGTTTGTCTGTTTGCAGATGACGCCAAGATCTGCAACAGAGTAGATGATCCAGAAGGGATGGGCAGAATGAGAAGAGATCTGGATAAACTGGCAAAATGGTCGGAAGAGTGGCAACTGGGGTTTAATTCAATGAAGTGTAAGATCATGCACATAGGGAAGAGAAACCCTGAATCCACCTATAGGTTGAGAGGGGAGTTGCCGGCAATCACAAGGGAAGAAAGAGACTTGGGCATCATCTTCACAAATGACCTGAAATCATCCAAACAGACCACTAAAGCTAGAGGGATATTTTAGGTATATTAGTAGGGATATCGTAAGTCGTAAGAAGGAGGTAATAATCCTCTTTACAAGACGCTGGTTAGGCCCCATCTGGAGTACTGCGGGCAGTACTGGAGGCCGCACCTGCACAAGGACATTAAAAAATGGAGGCAGTCCAGAGAAGGGCAACCAAAATGGTGCAGGAACTGCATCAGAAAACATACGAGGACAGATTAACGGAGCTCAATATGTATACCCTAGAGCAAACGAGGGAGAGAGGTGATATGATTGAAACATTCAAACATCTTAAAGACATTAATAAGGTGAAAGTCTAACATGTTTCAATATAAGAAAAATAGGACACAGCATGAGATTAGAGGGAGGCCGATTAAGGGGTAATGTGAGGAAGTTCTTTTTCATAGAAAGGGTGGTGGATGCATAGAACGGCCTACCTCAGGAAGTGGTGGATATGAATACAGTGCAGGGCTTCAGACAGGCATGGGACAGGTATAAGGGAGCAATACAGATGAGTATAAATAGATAGGCCATTGACAGAGTAAAGGCCTATGGCACATTCATAAGGTAGAAAAAATGGGCAGACTGGATGGGCCTTGCAGTCCTTAACTGCCGTCAACTTCTCTGTTTTCTTTTTTGAAACTTAAATTTTATTGATTTTCAACATAAACATACAGCACAGGAATGCAATCATATGTAAATAATGCATTTAATTGTAGTAAAATGCATTCATCATAACCAGGGACCCTAATGCTCTGCGGCAGCATTTTCTGATTCTGTGTCAAGATTTATTCATTTCTGTGGCAGAATGCAGTCCTGCCATTGACTAAAATATGTGATGTCACTGATGACCTCACTTGCCAAGTACAGAGGAGGGGCTTCAAGATAAACAAGATGAGTATGGAAGCCTGGCACTATGGAAAATCTGCATATTTTGAATGAAAATTCACCAAAAACAGTGAATTCTGTGGCACTGTATGAATTCTGCGGCTTGATACAAATTCTTCGGAAAATTCTGCAATCGCAGAATTCCAGGGGCCTTGATCATCACCAGGACAAAACATACTTACAAAAGACATTTATTTTAAAAATTCCCATTTTCTATCATTTGGGTGTACTTGAGTAATTATAACCTAGTATTAAATCTCTGTTAATGGGTTGTGATATTTTAAAATAACTTTGGATCATTCCCAAATCATACATTAATTTCTTTTCATAACACACCATTAAGGTATAAAGAAACAATAACAGATTAACGTCTTCTTATATTTACTATTTTCCCTTTCATGTAGGCTTACTCATCTACTGTTGTCTATAATTTGACTGTCCAGTTGATTGTTAGCTAGATATATTCACCCTGGGTAGATACCTCTCAACTTCCCTCATCGCAAATCAGGGACAAGGCTGAAAATGATCAGGGACAAATGAACAAAATCAGGGACACATCTGAAAAAATAGTAATAGTAGTTCCAGAAGCTATGTACAACATGCTTCTTAGTGTGAATAGCATTTTCTTAATGAGAACTAGACTGTAACACCAGTGGCTGGCATTATTTTAGTATTCAAATCCCTACTCTTCAGTATCAGAAATGCCAAATTTAGGAAGGACAGAAGAAATTTCTGAGGCAAAATCAGGGAAATCCCTGAAAATCAGGGACAGTTGAGAGGTATGCCTGGGTACGTGTCATTACCCTTCCATTGTTTGTATTGGTAGTTGAAATCAAGATAAGGGAGGCTTTCCTAGTATATTTTAATTGAGTTTAGGGGTGAGTGATCCAGTCTGTGGCTGACTGTTGACTTTGGGTGGGTTCGTTAACGACTGTTGCGATGGCTAGGGTGTAACAGTCTGTTCTGTGATGGTTATCAGGGTATCTAGCTGACCAGATTTCCTGAAATATGCATTATTTGCATTTCTTATACTGTGTGCTATTCGTTCTAATCTTAGCGTTTCTAGGACATCTTGCAGCCATTAAGGTCATCGTTTCTCTAGACATAATTTTAATATTTGCCTTTTAGCAGCATTTGCTATTCAGTAGATGTCTTCTGCTGACCAGGGTAGGACAGATCACTTTGATGTGGTGGTTAGCTTAGCCAGCATACATTAGATTCTGGTGGCCAAGAGTTTTTTTGGGTGGCCACTTTATATGGCCACTCAATTTTGAAATCTGGTAGCCAGTCTAGCTTTTTTAGTTAACTGCCTCTCTCACCCAGTCCTACCCCCACTGCCCTAACTCTGTGTACTTTCCTTAACTTTTTTCAACTTTTGTTTTAAACCCATATGTATTTTTAGTAGTCAAACAGGACAGGCTGCAACTCCCTCTCTCTCCCTCACATAAACTGACGGAGTGAGTGCCTGCCTGCTTTTTAGTATTAAATGCCCCAATCCAACACAGATCCAGATATTTTTAAAACTATTTTTCCCAAACTACACAGCATTTTATTTGGATGACGTTTCTTCTGTTTGGCCTAGATAGACTTAGTACACAGTCAGTCAGGTTAACTTTCCTTCTCCACACAGCAGCCCTCGGATAAGACCTTCAATCCCCAAGTCACCACTAGTCCTGAAAATGACTTGTATTTCAGTGGTCAAGCTCTTTTAATTAACTGAAGTCCATAAAAGGACTAATGGTATGGTTTAGACAGGATGCAAAGCAACTGATTCACAGTCTAAACCAATACGGAGCAGTGCGTGCTTCCTCGCTGACTGTGTGTCTAGAATTGTCGTGGGCTGCAGTGTGTTGAACGTTCTGTTCTATGCAGCGCCCACCTGATCATTCAGCCCAAAGACATGTGACCCACAACTTTGCTAAGTGGGCTTACCTTCTGACTTCATCGGGTATGTGGGTGGGCACTAGGTACTTCTCTTTGTTGCTGGCTATGACTGGGTGGATCTGCACAGGCTCTGAGGCAAGATATAAAAAGTCACCTTTCAAGCTGCCTCCTACTGCGTTTATGCGCTGAGCCACTTGATCCTGAAGACATGCTGATGTTCTGTTGGAGCTGCATGGCCCCCTCTTTTGAGAAGGGGAAGGGGGGAGCACTCACTTTTACTTTTTTTTTTATTATTTTTAGTTTTTACACTTTTTAACTTCATGAGCATCACTGCCTGTTTTCACAAGTGGTAAGTCTGAACAAATAAAAATAATACAATACAGTTTTACAATACAAAGACCTTCCAGTCTCCTCCCCCCCTTGCTCCCTCCTACCCCTTACTTCCTTTCCCTCTCCTTAGACCTTTTCCTTAACTCTGGTAACTTCCCCCAATGCCTTCTTGCTCTTTTCCCCCTCTCAAGGCTTTCTGGCAATGTCCCTTGGACTGCCAACTCTAATCTGTAACACTGTTTTGCCTGGGCCTTTCCTCCCCAGCCCTGTGTCACTAGCCCCGTTTCTCCTCCCCACCCACACTGTGTCCCTTTCTCCCTCTGCACCTGTTAGTTTAACCTCAGTGATAGGGAAAATGATGGAATCACTTCTGAAGGAAAGAATTGTCGAGTATCTAGAGGCCAGAGGGGCACAGGACCCTAGGCAGCATGGATTCACAGTGGGAAGGTCATGCCAGATGAATCTGATAGATTTCTTTGACTGGGTGACCAAAGTAGTAGATCAGGGAGGGTTGTGACATGGCCTACCTAGACTTTAGCAAGGCATTTGACACAGTCCCACACAAAAGATTAATATACAAGTTAGCCAGCCTGGGAGTGGGTCCCAAGATGACATCCTGGGTAAAGAATTGGCTGGAGAATAGGACACAGAGAGTAATAGTAAATGGAGTCCACTCAGAAAAAGGAGGTTACTAGTGGGTACCGTAGGGTTCAGTATTAGATCAGCTCTTCAATCTCTCTATAAGCTATATTGCAGAGGGACTGGAAGGAAAAGTATGTCTCTTTGCAGATGACACAAAGATCTGCAACAGAATTGATGCACAGGGTGGGGTGGAAAGGATGAGAAGGGACTTGCAAGGTTAGAGGAATGGTCAAATGTATGGCAGCTTAGATTCAATGCTAAGAAGTGCAAGGTAATGCACCTGGGAAACAAAAACCAGGGAAGAGTACACAATGGGGTTGAGATACTAACAACAACAAAATGGAAAGGGACCTGGGGTAGTCATATCAGATGACCTAAAGGTGGGCAAGCAATGTGAGAGGGCAGCAAGGAGGGTTGGGGATACTGGGATGCATAGGAGAGGCATCACCAGTAGAAAACAGAAAGTTATTATCCTCTGTACAGGCAGCTGGTGAGACCCCATCTGGAGTACTGTGTGCAGTTCTGGAGACCCAGTCTCCGCAAAGATATAGACAGGATGGAAGCTGTCCAGAGGAGGGCAACTAAAATGGTGCAGGGTCTGCACCGGAAGACATATGAAGAGAGAAGAAAGGAGCTTAATATGTATAGCCTCGAGGAGAGGGGGGGACATGATAGAAACGTTCAAGTATCTCAAGGGAATCAACAAAGTCCAAGAGGGTAGCATCTTTCAAAAAAAGAGGTGTGCCAGAACAAGAGGGCACAATTTGAAGATAGAAGGGGGGCGGCTCAGAGGTAATTTAAGGAAGTGTTTTTTCACAGAGAGGGTTGTGGATGCATGGAACGGCCTTCCGGAGGAGGTTGTGGAGTCAAAATCAGTGGTGGAATTCAAGCATGCATGGGACAGTCATAAGGCCATTCTAGAGGGTGGGAGTAGGAAGAAGTAGGCTGCTGGTTAACTAGGATCTGCAGCTTATCCAGTAGGTAGGGAAATGGGCAGACTGGGTGGGCCAAGCGGTCCTTATCTGCCGTCAAATTCTATGTATGTTTCTATGTATATTCCCTCCCTCATTTTCTCAATTGTTATAACCCCATTATTCCTTATTCTTCTTTTTTCTTTCCATTTATTAGGTAGCATACTGTTCCTGATTTTTTCCAATGTACGGTTTTTCTATTGTAAATTGCATTGAACTGTTAGCATACTGCTCCTGATTGGTCTTACTGTACTGATTTCTATTGTAAATGGCATTCGCCCTGTCTGTACTTACTTGCAGTGTTTGACATGTCGCCTTTGTAAAAGTCTCTGACTCAAAAGATTGTAATTCCGAAACTTCAGTAAATAAAAAATAAAACAGATACATAAGCACATTACAAGAAAAATACATTATGAAAAAATAACAGTAGTACCATTAACTCCTAAAATTACTGTTAAAACTTGAACATGGTGTAGAACAATCTGTCAAAACGCACTCTGCAGTTCAGGCCCTCTGTTCCCACAGTGCCAACCTCAAAGTGCAATAGTGTGAACAGGTAGCAGACAGGGTAACCCTCCTGTCTGCTTTGGGTCTGAATCACCTTTAGCCTCGAGTTCTGGAGGGATTCAAATTATGAACCTTATGATGGCATACCCAAATGTAAAGGCTCGGATAATAATTTCTTCGGGGGGGATGCAGTATATCTTTTGCCTAAGGGCACCTAACCAGGTATCCAAAATGAACCCATTTTAACTCTATAAGAGACTTACATATTTCTTACCTTATTAAGCAAGCTCAGTAACACAATCAAGCTTTTCAACAACTGTCAGACTTAAACACAGGTACCTCACATGCAAAAAGAAACTTAAGAAGACACCCAGGCACTATTTCAAAGAAAAGGTTGTTTACTAAAATACTGTATTTTTCCGAATTTAAGCCACCCTCTAATATTAGCTGCCCCCGATCTATAGCCATGGCAAACTTTTGAATATTGCATTAAAAGCCACCCTCGAATTCTGACTGCAGAACATGAGGAAAAGGAGGCTGCTAAGACAACTACCTTGCATACTGTAACCACGTACTGCCCAACCTGGAACATAGAGACCACACTGAAGTATTTGCTATAGGGTGTTTATTTCAGTCTGACTCTTTTAAAAGTGTAAATTAAATTACAGTACAAGTGCAAGGCCAAAAAATGGACAATTCATTTAATCTCTTATTCACTCACAGGCTCACTAGCTGAGCAGCTGACAGGTTCTTCGGTGTCACTTTTGTTCACAGTTGTCACTTTCACTGTACTCAGTGCTGTCTTGAGCTGAGAAGTTGATAGATGCCACATTTTCGAGCAGTTCTGCACGAATATCATGCGCGATGCCCCCCTCTTTGGTGCAACTGACAATATCAGGATCTGTAGTGGTTATGGCACACACCTGAAAAGAAAAAATAAACATGTACTAAACAGCTTTCTGGCATTTTTCTGAATCCTGTATTGTAGGTCATTTTACCTAGAAGGACTTTATAACATCTCTTGAAACTGCATGCCATGCTTGCTTGATCCATTGAAGGATCCTGTTTTTGCTAGGTGCTTTGGGGTTGCCGGCTGCAGTACTCTCTCTCTCTCTCCCCTCTGTAGAAAGCCAAGCATCGTAGTAGCTCTGTATAATGACTTAAACGGGACATTCCAATTAACATTGGCGGGCTGTATGATTGTAATGTAGCCCCCCCCCCCCGGTATGACTAAGATGATTGTATTTTTCTTCTTTGCAGTTTTTTTCAATGTTTGACAACAAGTGGCATCTGAAAGCGTCCCACACTAACAGACGCTTGTTGAATGCTATTCCCCCTAGAATTTATCAAGCCACATATGAGTGAGGTCCTCGTTCATCCACCCGTTTGCGGACATGGCCACAATAACATCAATAACACCAGCCACCTCCTTTGGCGTTCCGTTTCCCTTTAAAAATGACAATGGGGGGAGCTTTCGTCTGTCTGTCATAGCAGCGAGGCATATAGTTACCCTATGTTTCTCATGACTAGTAGTGAGTGGAACTGATTTAATGCCGACAGTCGATTGTGCTTTTACCAGGCATGTCCGCCCAGATTGCGGTTTCATCCATATTCCCTATAAGCGAGGGTAAGATGCTGTGAATTTTTATTTGTTTGGCACAAAAACAGGTGAAGCTAACAATTTTGGGGGAAAGTCCTTAGGGAGACGCTGACCCACAGTAGTTTGTTGCCATATGGTGAAGCCCCACCGCCATAAAAACGTATAGACCCACCCAGGGCTTGCGTGAAATTCTGGATCTTGGGCTAGGGCAGTAGCTTTTAGCGATGTAGCTCTTATGGTGACTCGGTAGTGCTGCTCACGCTGCAGACCAATCCAAGATGCTAATTCAGTCTCTACTTCGGGATACCGAGCTCTGCGACCTCCGCCATCCAAGTGTCTTCTTTTTTTTCTGTTAGTCCCCATACTGACCATTATCGACACTTTCTCCTGTAAGCTCTGCAGCTTTTTTCACCACTCTCTCAATGGTTTTTCGTTGATATGCAGCACTGTTGCCACTGGACGATTTCCTTCTCTCTCGGCTCTCTTAGCAGCCACTATCTTGAATTCTAAATCAAACACCTTGTGTTTCAGCATTTCAGTACTTGTTTAACTTGTTTTTATCTCTCACTAGCTCGCCTCCTCAATACTTCACTCATGTGTGCTGCAATTGTCTGCTTTAAATGCTTCAGACCAGGTGAAAGAAATTGACAATCAGCAGGAACATCAGGACCGTAAGTGATTAAAAGCCACCCTCTTTTATTAGCCACCCTCAATCTATAGCTGCACCTCTTAACTCACCATAGCCATTATAAGCCGTGGCTTTTAATTGAAGAAATACAGTATGATAATAACAGGTAACATTAAGCACAGAACAGTATATTATACATCTTACAATCATGTAAAAAAAGAAGGAAGTTACAGAACAAAACACTCCTATCACAAAGACTTAATTTCTTGTAAGTATTACCTTGTAAGGGCTGTTTAAGTTGGAGAACTCAAGTCTCAGAGCCCAAAAATCATGTGTCTCAATCTCATACGGATGTTTCATTTTTAACTCTTATCTGCCCCAACCCCCTTTTGGTGAGGCCAGCTAGATCCTCCCTTGGATTTAATTTCTGACATGGTTATCCCTGAGGATATAAGTCATTACTTTGAAAAATCTATAACTAGGCATTTCCCAAATATGACAGTCTTTAATCAACATGTCTCTTTGAGGTCCCTCTGCTGATTTCCTGGTGCTAGTGTGATCTGAGGGTTTTACGACTTTTCACACAATTCTGGCTATGTGCTAAAATGAGAGGAACCAGCCCAATTACCTTTCTTCCTGCAACGTCATAAAACTCGCATTTAATTTCAACTTCAAAAGCATGGGCAGGTCGTAAAAGGTAATAAAATGCCCTTCTGGAAGGATGCCTTAATTAAATGGTTCTTTTGGTCAGTTAAATGCCATCCTGTGGTTTCAGCTACTGACCTTGAAAGTTAAAGGCCAGATCTGTCGCATACTGACATTTCATACACAGACCATTTATTTGTAATATAAATATCATACAGGTAACCAGAAGCGGGGCAGAGCATCACACTATCTAGCCAGGCTTTTAATCTTGTTCTAAAGGTGGTAGGAGAAAAACAATTACTGAGACTTGAGGGAATAGAACTGAAAAAATACTGTAGCTCTAAATAATAGTGATTTCTGGCCAAAGTTTTTTTTTTTTTCACTTGAGGTATTTTGAACAGGGTTTTGCGCTGTGACCTGGTTCCAAAAGAGTTAGAGGTTCTAGGGAAAACAGAAAGTAAGGGAGCTGGGAGGAGGCCCCTGGAAACTGTAAAACACCCAATTTTAGCTTTATTCTGTTTTCTAGAGAAGAAATATTAGCCACACTTAGCAGGTCACATCTATAGGTCTTGGGAGGAAGGCCTGTAATGAATCGTAATTTATATTACTATATGTAATTTTAAGCTTTGAAAGGAGCTTTTCACTAGTAGAAGAATATATTGGAATACCATAACCAGAACCCCTTAAAGAAAACCATGAGTAAGTTGTGCCCTTAATACAGGCATCAAAAACATCTAAAATAATCCCGAGATATTTAAAATGATCAACTTTCTCTACCACATCTCCATTCAAATCTACCATCACAGGTATGACTGTGTCCTGCTTCATTGGGCCTGAAAAAAACATGAATTTATTTTTATTTTATTTTTTAACATTTAGTAACATTTGTTTAGAAATAAGCCAATTATGGAATAACAAAACATTTTGAACATCTACTGCAGCAACTGGATCATTACTTGGATGATAGATTACAGCATTGTCAGCAAATAAAATCATTTGAGATTTGTGATAGATTTGAGGGGCAGGGTTCATATAAAGTGAAAAATTTAAGGGAACAAGGATGGAGCCCGGGGGAACTCCACACCTGATATCCTTGGATTGAGATAATTTTATTTTATTTATTTCAGAAGAATCAGAAATACCTTTGAGTCATAGACTCCTTTACAAAGCTTCCACGTCACATATAACAAATCAGTTGCCCCATTAATGATAGTTCAGTGGACCCTATTGGAGATGTAGTTATTGAACCAATCCAAAACCTTGGTTGAGAAATTAACCTCCAAAAGTGTAGAACATATCAAGTTATGGCTGACCAAATCGAAGGCCTTGGTGAGGTCTACAAAAACAGCTGCAGCAGAGTCTCCTTTGTCAAGGGAGCCCTGTATGCAGCTTTCCAAGGTGGTCTCTGTACTGTGTTTTGGCTTAAACCCATGTTGGAATTTGGAAAGTAAGTCGTATTTATCCAAGAATTTCATGGACTGGTCTAGAACTATCCATTCCAGTATTTTAGATGAAAGTGGTAGGAGGGAAATCGGTCTGTAATTGGACAGACTATCCCTCTCACCGTAGTATACCAATATTGGTTTTATAATGGCCATTTTCCACAGTTTGGGAAATTCCCCTGAACAAAGTGAGAGATTGAACAAATCAGATATAGGTTGAGCCAAAACATCTATTCCCAGTTTAAGAAACCTAAAATCAGGGTCATCACAACCAAGTTTAGGCTTGGGATCATATGTGATAATATCGCTAACAATGGCAGGAGTAGCTGCTTTAAAATAAAATTTAGGGTCACAACTATGAGAAAAAATATCACAGTTTGATGTATCCAAGCTATTATTACCCCAGTATTGATCGAGATAACCCAAAAAATTATTAAATAATTCATCCAGTAAAGGGGGTTCCTTAATTAAATTATTGCCATCCCTAATAACAAGCTCAGATTCTTTATGGCCCTTCACCATTAAATTGTTTATTAATTGCCATGTCTTTTTTGGGTTGTTAGAATATATTACTTGTTCTGAAATAAAGTATTGTCTTTTTAATTTACAAACCTCTGTTTTACATTGATTTCTCAATTGTTTATAGTTAAGAGCTACTGGTGCCTCATAGAAAACTCTGAAAAACATAATTAGGTACAATTCAGCTTGCATTTCACGTGTATTCTATATATTTCTCTTCCTCATTATTTATTACTGAGTAAATTTGCATGACTACATGATCGTTATCCTTTAGAGTTCCCTTACAGTTCATCTGCCTTTATAGCTTATGCCCTACTTCAAGTCATAATTCTCTGTTATGACATCACAATCTGTTGCCATGAGAGTAACTGTGATGTCACAAGCTGTGTATTATGACCTCAAGTAGGGAGACAGCAACAGAAACATCAACTCTTCAGGAGCAAAGATCCTGTTTTCATGCAAATGACCTCAGTAATAAATAATGGAGAGGAGGAATACAAAACTAATGTGAAATGCAATCTGAACTGTCTAAATATTATGGTTTGTTAAAATTCTCCTGAAGGTGTCAGCTGCTCTTTAATTAAACTAAGGGAATCCTGTGTTTTGTTTTTTTTATTTTGTTTTTTTTTTTTTGTATTATGCTTTTTAACCCTTCTCCACACCCTTGGCCGGCCACTCCTTCAGGTTTCCACATGGTCCTTCCCGTCTGCTCGCACATCCTCACACCGGCCACTAGCCTCATAGCATGCCTCCCCTTCGGGAATCCCGGTGTATCCCTTCGCCAGGTGGGTCCCCCTCCTCCAAGAGGGAAGGCACTGGTGGGGGACAGCCAGCACACTATTTTTACATTAGCCCAGGTGCCACTGAGGCAGCGCCGGCAATCGAGGTCTGACGGCAGCAGGGGACTGGAGGAACTGTCATCTGGTCGGCCAGGGCAGTTTCCTGGGTTTTCTCCCAGGGAATGGCGTGCCACATGTCAAGGCGTCCGCCACTTCCCCAGTGTTTCAGCTCAGGCTACTGTGCTGTACTCCAAGCCTCCTCCAGGAGTCAGCAGGTGCTGAGATGCATCTCCCCCATGAGAAGGCGAACCGTCCAGGGACGCTCCTTTCCTTCTCCCCCGGCTGGTCCTCCAGCGACCAGAGTCCATTAACCATAAAGTGTGAGGCTTGATGCAGAGGTTATCTGTGTGCATGGGTATATCCACCAGTACCCCCAAGACAACTGTGGAAATGACTGTGGAGCAGGAGAAACAATTTATCACTGTCGGTCTGGTGCCCAGACTGCCTGTCCCCATTATCATTGGCCAGGACTTTCCTAATTTTGACCATCTAATGAAAAGTCAGCAGGCATGCATCGAGCTTGTGGCAGTTACCACTAGGGCCCAGGCAAGACAGGAACAGCCCCAGAACATTTTTTCCTTTGATAATGAACTTTGAGGATCCAGGGAAACCAAACAAAACTCGAAAAGAAAGGAACGCTGATAAAAAGTGATGGAGAGAAAGCCATCAGGAAGGGATGCCTGATATTGGGTCTGGTCTAGAAGGGACTGATGTCAGAAAGGAATAAAAGCTGGATGTTTGTTTAACCCCTTTCTTTTCCAAGGTGGACCAGGTGGTTGCAGAAGGACCACAATATGTGTTATCAAAAGACATTTTATACCGTAAATGTACTAACCTCACTACGGGGGAATGTATTGAGCAGATGTTGGTACCCCAAAGGTTTAAAGATAAACTAATGCTCTTGGCCCATGATATACCCATGAATGGCAGGCCATTAAGGCAGGGATTGTACCCTTGGCAGGTTGTCCAACAGATTTTATTTGGCCTGGCATGCACAAGTGTAGCCGAATATTGTCGCACCTGCCCTGAGTGCCAGCTAGTGGCCAAAGGAGGTAAAAGGGATAAGGTACCCCTTCAGCTGATACCTGCTGTCATGACCCCTTTCTCCAGAGTAGCCATGGATGTTGTAAGCCCCTTAAGAAAGAGTTCCAAGGGAAACCATTTTATCCTGGTGATTTGTGACTGCGCCACTAGGTACCCTGAGGCGATACCCCTTCATACCGTAACGGCCCTTTGGATTGCCGAGAAGCTTGCCAAAATTTTAGTAGACTGGGTATCCCTCAGGTGATTCTAACAGATAGACGTAGTAACTTTACCTCTGTCCTTCTGAAAGAATTGTACAGGTTGCTAGGGGTGTCAGCGGTAAAAGCATCTCCCTACCACCCCCAGACGGATGGGTTGGTGGAACGCGTTAATAAAACCCTGAAGCAAATGTTGCAAAAAAAAAGTGCAGGAAGAAGGTCGTGACTGGAACAATACCTTCCCTATTTATTATTTGCATATAGGGAGGTGCCCCAAGCCACCACAGGATTGTCACCATTCACTTTGCTGTACAGGAGAAACCCCAGGGGCCCCTTGGACGTGGTGAAGGAACACTGGGAAGAGGGTAAAGATGTGGGTCATACCAATATTCTGGATTATATGTCCAGCCTAAGGCAGAAATTAATAAAAATTTGTTACAGTAGCCGACCAGAATGTGTCCCAGACACATAGAAACATAGACATAGAAACATAGACCTTGACGGCAGATAAGGACCGCTAGGCCCATCCAGTCTGCCCATTTCCCTACCTACAGGATAGGCCGCAGATCCTAGTTAACCAACAGCCTGTTTCTTCGAACCCCCCACAAGAATTGCCTTTTGTCTGTCCCATGCATTCTTGAATTCTCCCACAGTTTTAGACCCCACAACCTCCTCAGGAAGGCTGTTCCATGCATCCACTACCCTCTCTGTGAAAATAATACTTCCTCCATTGCCCTGAACGCCTCCTTCTGTCTTTAAATTGTGTCCCCTTGTTCTTTCAAGTCTCTTTTCTGAAAGATGCTACCCTCTTGGACTTTGTTGATTCCACTGAGGTACTTAAAGTTTCTATCATGTCCCCCCTCTCCCTTCTTTCCTCAAGGGTATACATATTAAGCTCCTTTAGTCTCTCCTCATACAGCTTCTCTTCCAGACCCTGCACCATTTTAGTTGCCCTCCTCTGGACTACCTCTATCCTGTCTATGTCCTTGCGGAGATGGGGTCTCCAGAACTGGACACAATACTCCAGATGGGGTCTCACCAACTGTCTGTACAGAGGGATGATAACTTCCTGTTTTCTGCTGCTGATGCCTCTCCCTATACATCCCAATATACCCCCAGCCCTCCCTACTGCCTTCTCACATTGCTTGCTAACCTTAAGGTCATCTGATATGATTACCCCAGGTCCTTTCCTTTTTGTTGTTGTTACCTCCCCCATTGTGTATTCTTCCCTGGGTTCTTGTTTCCAGGTGCATTATTTTGCACTTCTTTGCATTGAATCCTAGCTGCCATACTTCTGACCATTCCTCCAACCTTGCCAAGTCCCTTTTCATCCTTTCCATGTCTCCTTCTGTATCAACCCTGTTGCAGATCTTTTGTGTCATCTGCAAAAGGCATACTTTTCCTTCCAGTCCTCTGCAATGTCACTGATGAAGACATTAAAAGGACTGGACCAATACTGAACCCTGCGGTACCCCACTAGTAACCCCTCTTTCTTCAGAGTGGACTCCATTTACAATTACCTTCTGTGTCCTGTTGTGCAGCCAATATTTTACCCAGGCTACCACCCTGGGACCCACTCCAGGCTGGTTAATTTGACTATTAATCTTTTGTGTGGGACTGTCAAATGCCTTGCTAAAGTCTAGGTAGGCCAAGTCCACAGCCCTCCCTGGTCTACTACTTCGTCACCCAGTCAAAGAAATCTGTTAGATCTGGTCTGACGTGACCTTCCGCTCAGAACCCATGCTGCCTTGGGTCCTGTGCTCCACTGGCCTCTAGGTACTCAACTGTTCTTTCCTTCAGAGGACTCCATCACTTTCCTACCACAGAGGTCAGACTGACAGGTCTGTAGTTTCCTGCCTCTGTCTTGGTCCCACTTTTGTGAAGGGGAATCGCATTCGCCTTCCTCCAGTCCTCAGGTACCACACCTTCTTCCCATGATTTATTAAAAAGAGTAGCCAGTGGTTTCACTAGTTCCTCCCTTAATTCTTTTTAGAATTCTGGGGTGAATCCATCAGGACCCATTGCTTTGTCCACCTTCAGTTTTAGGAGTTCTTGCAGAACCTTTCTTCTGTGAAAGGACTGGGATCGACCCTATCAAGAGTGCTTCTGTTAATTGGATTAGGCACTTCTCCTCTTTTGTGAATACTGAGCAGAAATATTCATTCAGTATCCCTGCTTTTCACTGTCCCTCTCTGCCCACCCACCATTCATTCTATTCAGCCTCTACCATCCCTCCTTTGTCTTTCATTGCTGATGTACCTATAAAGGTTTTATCTCTTCTTAACTGAGTTGGCTATCTTTTCCTCAGTTTGGGCCTTTGCTATTCTGACTTCCCTCCCTGCTTCCTTCTGCCTTAACTGGTACAGCTCTCTGTCCTGCTCCTTCTGTGTTTCCTTATACTTCCGGAATGCTATCTTTTTCTGCCTGACTTTCCCAGCCACCTCTTTTGAGAACCATAGTGGCTTTTTCTTTCTTTTTGATTTGTTTATTTGCTTTACACAAAGGCGAGTTGCCTCTGTGATGGCAGTTTTGATGATTCCCCATTGTTGCTCCACACCTCCTTCTAGCCTGTTTGCTAGTGCTTTTCTGAGGCACACTCCCATCTTGCCAAAGTCAGCCCTTCTAAAGTCCAGTACCCTCACTTTTGTATGGCTTGACTCTGTAGCTGAGTTTAACGTGACCACACTGTTTGATGGTCATTTGTCCCCAGATGGCAACCCACTTCTAGATCTGAGATCCTCTCACTGCCCCAATTTGAGAGTACAAGGTCTAAGATTGCTTCCTCATGAGTGGGTTCCGAAACTAGCTGTCTAATGCCTGCCACCTGTAGGGCAGAGACAGTTAGAACAGGAGGAGTTTTAGGACATCGGCCTAAAAGATAAATGTTACCAACCAGGAGACATGGTGTTATTGTTGTTGCCATCAGAAAACAAATTGCTGATGAAATGGCAAGGCTGCAATTCCATCGTAAGGCAGACTGGGACTGTTAACTATGCATTGGAGATGCCTTGACAATGATCCCAGAAAAAAATATATCATGCCAACCTCCTCAGAGTGATTTGAAAGGTAGGACCCCATGCCCAGTTTCTCCATACACCCAGAACAGGATGAAACAGAATTAGTTAGCCCATGAGAGGCTTAATGTGGGTAATGAGGTAGCAGAAGTACAGATTAACCCCTGGTTAGACTCTGACCAGAGACGAGATTGACCAGTTGTTACAGTACTATGGGGAGGCATTCACCAACACCCCAGGGAGGGCAAAAGGGGTGGTGCATACCATCAGAGTGGCTCAGTCTAAGCCCATTCATCAGAAACCATACAGACTGCCGGAAAGGGTAAGACAGGCGGTCATAAATGAAGTGAATAGGATGGAACAACTTGGTGTCATAGTACCTTCCCTTAGTGCTTGGTCCTTGCCAGTGGTGATAGTGGATAAGAAGGAAGGGGGTATCCGGCTCTGTCTGGACTTCTGCAAAATCAATGCTATAGCCACCTTTGACAGGTATCCTATGCCCCACATAGATGACTTGCTTGGTAAAATAGGGAATGCCAAGTACATTAGCACACTAGGTCTGATGGAAGGATGCTAGCAGATCCCCCTCGCCATGCATGCACAAGAGCGGACTGCCTTCAATACCCTGATAGGCCTCTCTCAGTTCACCACGATGCTGTCTGGCCTGCATGGCACCCCGGCTACTTTTCAGAGATATATGGACCTGGTATTGCATGCCCATACCCAGTACAGTGCCACTTATCTCGATGACGTGGTCATCTACAGTCCTGACTGGCAGGCACGCCTTATCCATCTCAGTGCTGTCATTCAATCCATACAAGACGCTGGACTGACCATCAACCCCTTAAAGTGCGCCATAGCAAGGACTTAGACCAAGTATATGGGGTTTGTTATTGGAGAGGGCACATTAACACCTGATGTCAGTATGCTCAAGGCCATGGCCAACAGTCCCATTCCCCTGACAAAGAAGCATGTTTGATCCTTTCTGGGCCTGGCCAGCTACTACTGTCTGTTTATACCGAACTTTGCCACCATTGCAACACCCTTGACTGGCCTGACCAAAAATAAATACCCAAACAAGGTTCAATAGTCCCCAGAGTGTGACGAAGCCTTCTGTAGTATCAAGGCTACTTTGTGTTCCTCCCCTGTGCTGATTAGCCCGGACTTTTCACTCCTATTCGAAGTCCACACTGATGTCTGATACAGGCATTGTTGCAGTCCTCTCCCAACATAGAAAAGGTGAGGAACACTGTGTGATCTACATTAGTCGAAACTTGCACGAGATGGACAGGAAGTATTTGACTGTTGAGAAAGAATGTTTGGCACTGAAATGGGCCATTGAGGCCCTGAAATATTATTTGTGGGGCACTAAATTTACGGTGCTCACTTATCACAGCCCCTTATGTTGGTTGCAACAAAGGAAGGACAAAAACAGCAGAGTAATGCAGTGATACTTGGCACTGCAACCATACCGCTTTTCTGTGCAGCACAGAGCGGGGTTTAAGCACCAGGATGCAGATTTCCTGCCACATTATGAGTCTCAAGCTGATTGTAAATGAAATGTTATGTTACAAATGGATATGTGCTTCTGTTTGCATGTTGAATAATTTGTGATAAATTGTAAAGTGGGTCTGTTTGTAACCCGGTGTATCACTCCTCAGGGAATAGTGTGGTATCTGTGATGTTTGTACGTCCGGATGGTGATGGCGTTTAATTTTTAGTGGGACCCTAAGGCGGAGCTTCTGTGAGTGGGCGGGCAGAAGCTCCACCCTTCCCGGGTTCGGGGAGGGTATCTGCCAACTGTAATACTGTTGCCTTAGGTAGGGGTGTGTGTAACAGGGTGGCTCCTGTTAATGTATAGACAGAGTTTGGAATGTGACACCCTCCCAGTACTTAATTTTCACTATTCTGTCCTTCTTGTGTTTTTTTTTTTTCATTCTTTTCCCTTTCTTCACTCTCAGGGTGGCCAACCTGACAGTACTTAATAGAGCTTTACTGTCCATTTGTACTATTGCCCCATTGCTGAATAGATGCCCATGGCAGTCTCCAGACATGCCGTTCACTGCCGTTGCGAGCCGCGCCTTTATTGAACCTCCAAGTGGGAGGTAATGATTGTAAACACGAGTCATGCTTTTCATAAATAAATAATATGTAATGTGCCCCAGACTGAGCCTAGGAAAGGGAGCCTTGCAGTGTACTGTGCCCTGGAAAAAGAATGCTCCATGTAAAGCACACAGCTCTTGTGGTGCCAAACTCTGGTCTGCCGCAAGATGCGGCTCAGGATTAAAACCTGATTCGGAGCAGGATGCACTCCATAAGCTGAAGCCCGAATGTTCGAAGCAGAATGGTGCTCCGAAGCATTGCATCTGCCACAAGATGCAGCAAGTGCTCCTAAGTGAAGCAGACACTACGGGCAGAAGCAGAATGAAGCCTCGTAGTGGCTGCATAATGTGTGGCCCCAGTTAGGCTGAAAAAGCCTACTACAAAAATTATATTTTCGGCCACCAGCCGTGGGAAATAAGGGCCCAATTGAGTTTGAAACCAACGGCTGACATTTCAGCTATCTGACCAGAGGGGGAAGGATTCTCCCTTTATGGAGAAAGCCCATACACGGGGCTCTTATGTAGGGAATAATGGTGGGCACAGCCATAAGTGCTCTCAAAAAAGAAAAAGGTGCTGGAATAAAGCAACCTGTGGGGTAAATAAACCATAAAGATTTTTTTTTTTCATTACCAAAATGCAGATCTCATGAGCTGGTAGGAGAAGAGAGAGCTGAGAAGCACACCCTCAATCTTCCATTCCCCTTGCCAACTCAGATGCCTGAAAAAGGGAAATTCTTCAGAAAAGTATAAATAAAAATGCATTACCTGTGGGGAGCCTTGTTAACTGAGATGTTCCTATAGGGCTGGCTACCCTCAGAATGGCACTTTTTGTGACATCCTGGGAGAGTGATATCACGGCCAAGGGAAGGGGTACCTTTCCCCACATGTGACCAAAAAATATGTAAGATCTGTTTTCCTAGGATAAAGGAAATGGGGGCAGATCCCTAGGTGATTGTCAGACCTGGGGAATATAAAAAGGCTCACCACCAGGGATAAAGCAGATAGTCAAGTCAGTTGAGTGCTGATGGTAGTAGGTGAGAGACATGTACTGAGTGTGTTGTTTTTCACACTGTATGAGGGAAGGTGTTATTTTTGTCTAGTATGAACAGCAACACACTATCTTTGGCTGAAGAAAAGCCACGGGCCCTGTTGAATGGCAGCAGTGGTCTGTTATTTTTAGGACTAACCCATTTATTTTCCTTTCTGTATTTTTTTATTTTATTTATTTGGAGTTGGAAAATAATTTGATAAACACACTTGTGCATTTTTTAATGCACGTTATCCTCGCCTGCTGTCTTCTTGTAGGCCTAACATATGGTTTAGTTTACTTTTAATTTATTTCCAAAATGATCGGATTTCTGTACAGTCCCATATAACATTTAGAAGAAATGATCTTCGAGGTTATCTTTCATCAGGTCACACCTATTGAATTATAGCCACCAGGTGCTGGGACCACACGAAACTGTTTTGCAGCAGTCCACTAGGGTCTGCCCATGACGACGTCTGATGTCTCCATCCACTGTATATAAACGTGGGCAGCCCCTCCTCAGTTCTTTTCCCACCATCGACCATGCTCGCCTGACTCCATGGAGATGCTGCCGCTACAGTCGACTGCTAAATCTTCAATTCTTCTAACTTTTATTTTTCTCACCCTAGTAGCTATCACTTTGTTTTAAAGTGACAGTCATTGTTGTGTATGTCGACAAAAGACTCTGCAAAACTCTTATTTCTGCAAGTGCAATGGGAAAATCTACTCCGATGACCACAACGTCTCCTTGTGATGTGTTGGAGAGACCCATGACACTAAGGCCTGCGAGTTCTGCGTGAAGTTTAATCAAGCTACCTAGCACTGCCACCAACGAGCCCCACATACTTTCCTACTCAAGCAGCAGGTAGCCAGAATGGAGCTCCAGGGGAAGAGCTGCACCCCGTCGCTGGCCCATTCCTCAGTTTCACAATCCTGCAAGGCCTGTGAGAAGACTGCAGAAAGCACAAACACTGGGAGAGGAGATGCATAAGGAAAAATCCTCCCCCTCGCACGCCTCCCGTCGCTGTTTCTCTGTGTAGATTGTTGCAGCACCATCAAACAGCTTCACCGTCAACATCCTCTGTCACTCAGGCCTCGGCATCCTCAAGGCCGGCTCTGGCAGCGAGTTCCGCAAGACTTCCCACAGCCGGCAGTGGCCCATTTATATCAGGGCTGCAGGCACCTCTGTCGATGTCTCAAGCATCGCTGCTCAGACCTCAGAACCCTCAAGATCTTACTTCGAGGGTATCTATTGCAGCCGGCCACACCTATGGAACTGCCATCATCGAGCACTAGAACCACCTGGAAACTTTTCTAGCTAGAGGTCCATCAGGGGGCAGCCCACTTCAGTGTCACCCTCTGATGCTGGCCAACCTTATAAGAGTGAGTGGCCCCCAGTGCCATCCTCAGTTCTTTTTCCGCTGTCAACCAACACACATCAGTCCTCCAGAGACCGCCACAAGCTTCAGTCAACAGTCGTTTCTTTCTGCTTTTTTCTTTTATTTTCTCACCCTAGTTTTCTGTGTTTTCCATAATTCTTTTTGCATGTGGAACCCATCCTCGTCTTCAGACCAGTTCTCCAATTCGAAGTGTGCTTGTGGGAAGCAGCTTCCAGAGAAGGATGGCCATTCTGCCTGCGTCCACTGCCTCTGGCCTATCCATGACACCCAGGCCTGCGATATGTGCAGAGGCTTCAACCAGGCCACTTGATGTCATCGCCGGTAGGCCGTAGAAGAATTCCTCCTTAAGCAGAAGGTCACAAACATGGAACAGGAGCTGCGGGCCAGAAGCTCTTCCTCTTCACTGGCTCTGTCTTCAGGGTTGCAGTCTTCCTCTTCCGGGGGGAAATCCGGTGGGAAACACCAGGACAAGGACCATGAAAAACCCCGGTCATCTTCCAGTCCACGATCCCCACATAAGCCTAAAGCTAGGATTGGGAGAGCTGCCTCTTCGGGGGTGGCCTCTTTTTGCCTCGCACACTCCGTCCTCCACAAGGCTACCTTTGGCAGCGCCTCCCACTAACCTCTCCTTATCTGAGGAGGCTCTTCGGGGCGGATCCTCCCATTCCCCAGCCCCTGCTGTTCTGGCCCCTTCTGGTGTCAAGGCCGCAGTCGGGAGGCTGCTGTTTCTGTTCCATCTGGCCTGGGTTCGGTGAGCTCTGTGTCTTCTACCACCACCCATCCACCTATGTCTACTGCGCAGACAACCTCTTCCATGGTCGAGGACCCTAAGCTGTTTCCAGCATGCACTCAGCAATCCCTTGGTCACCTTCGCCTGCTTCTGAGGTGCCTACCACCAGTGTCTCCCTCTGTGCGACACCAGCCTCTCCTTATCCGACACCCACACCAATCAGGCCTCTTCCTCCTCTGATGCCTGTTTAACCTCAGCCAGGACCAGTGCCAGCTCCTCAGCCAGTACCAGCGCCAGCTCCTCAAAAACCAATGTCGATCCTTCCACCACCAACGCCAGTGCTGGATCCTCTCAAACTGATGCCGACGGGCTATCTGACATCAGTGCCAGTAGATTTCTAATCGATGCTGGCATCCCTATGGGATTTCATGCAAGCGCACCATCTCCCTCCGCATGACCCGGCCCCATGTGGGCCTTCACATCCTGACCTGGCACCCAACGTCCCCAGGGATTCTCACCCTGCCCCACTTTGGCTGGTACCCTGTCTGCCTCCCGTTTGCCCAGGAGAAGAGGGAGAATATCACTCTGACCTCCAACCTCCTTCCTAGTCTAAGGAGTCCGATGAGGATGGGGATGATGCGGCTTCCCCTTCTCCTACCACAGTTTCCTCTAATGGCGAAGAGACCCCCAAATATACGTACTCCGGTCTCTCTCGAATGGCCTTGTCTTTCCTTGGTGTCATGCGGCACATTCAGTCGGCCATGGGTTTTGAAACCGAGGAACTGGGACTCCTCCCATCGCCGGCTGTCTACCTACCTCCATCTGCCGGACTCTTCCCCTCTGGTGGTCCCCCCCATTGATTGACATCTTTGAAGAAGCCACCAACCCAGTAACAGCTATGCCTAGGAAGGCGAATAAATTATACAGGGCCCCGTGGGTAAGCCCTTCTTTGGGAAACAGCCACAGGCAGATTCAGTGGTCATCGGCACAGCACATGACGGCTCTAAACAGCCAAAACACCTGCTTTCCCTTCCCCTCAACAGGGAATCCTGGAAACTGGATCACTTTGGAAAGCGGACTTTCTCCTCGGCCATTAGGACCCTTAATTATATGGCCACATGATCCAGTATCAGGATGTTTTGTGGGATCAAACCATGGAGATGGTCAAATCTTTGCCTGAAGGACCGGCTAGCTAACAGCTCCTTCAGGCCCTCAAACCTGGGGCAGACGTCAACCAACACCTCCTGCGTTCGGCCTACGATGCGGTAGACGCTTCGGTCTGGAGGATAGTAGGCGGAATATGCCTTTGCCAACACTCCTGACTGAGGGTGTCGTGGTTTGCTCAGGATGTTCAGATGTCCATCCTGAATGCTTCCTTCAGGGGATACAGATTGTTTGGGGCTAATATCCAGGATATCCTATCCAACTTACAAGCCTCTGGATGTACCCCATGATCTGTACATTCCAATGTGCCTTACTGAAACAAAGGGTGCCCTTTCGTTGGGCTACCCACAGACCCCAATCCTCCTCCAAGTCAACCAAACATAAGGCTAGCCAAGCCCTGCCCACCTCTTCTCCTCCAGCAAGGGTTCTAGAGGAGAGGGGCAGCTCCAGTTACTGCCTCTTCCTCAGCCTGACTCCTTGCCCAATCCCTCCCCCCCCTTTGGTGGATCTGGTGGAGGCAGTAGGGGGTTGTTTCTCCTTGCACCATGATAGGAGGGCAGAGATCACAGGCAACAGCTGGGTGCTGCAACTCATAAGCCACAACCATACTCTGGAACTTCGGGTGACCCCAGAGAGTCCTCGGTTGCCTTCTTCATAACCCCCCACCACCACCACCACCACATTCCTGTACTTTGGGAGGTGATTCATTTCCTGCTCCAGAAAGGAGCCACAGAACCCAGACGGGGGCTATCCCCATTTCTTCCTGGTTCCAAAATGCACAGGTGATTTCTGGCCCATTCTTGACCTCGGGGAATTAAATCTCCTCATCCAGTACAAAAAGTTAAGGATGATAACCCTCCAGAGTTTGTTGCCCCTCCTGAACAAGAGGGACTAGACATGCTCCCTCAATGTGCAGGACACATATCTTCACATCAAGATAAGTGCCACCCACAGACAGTATCTCAGATTTCGGTTTCGGAGGCACATTTCCAGTTCCCAGCCATACAGTTTGGCTTGTCCTTGGCACCTTGGATGTTTACCAAATGCCTAGTAGTGGTCGCGGCTGCCCTCAGGAGACGGGGATTCTCAGTATTTCCTTTTCTGGATGATGGCCTGCTCAAAGTTCCGTCCAGGGGCAGCCTTGTCTGAACCCTGGAAGACACCATCCGCCTGTCCAGGAGCTGGGCATTACAGGTAGCTTGCCCAAGTCCATCCTGATGCCAAGTCAGCAACACCAGTATATTGGGGCTGTCCTGGACATGGCACAGGGCATGGCCTTTCTTCCCCAGGACAGGGCGGACCGTCTCATAGCTCAAGCTAGACTACTGTTCTACAGCCGCTGTGTCTCGGCCAGTCTTCCTCTGGCTCTTTGGTATGATGGCAGCGGCCATAGTCATGGTGCCTCTGGCCAGATTATATAGGAGGATTTCCCAGTGGACACAGTGTCTAGTGGGACCAGCATACGAATGACCTGGAACAAGAGGTCCTGATCTCTTCCCTGGTGAAAAGAGTTCTCCTCTGGTGGATGTAACCACCCAAACTTCTCAAGCGGGTTCCTTTTGTTATTCCTTCCCCTCAGCAGATTCTCACCACAGATGGTTGAGGGATGGGATGGGGAGCTAACTTGGGGCCACACCAGACCCAAGGGATGTGGTCCCACTTGAGTCCTCTCTTCATATCAATGTTCTCAAGATGAGGGCGGTGCTTTATGCCCCGCAGGCCTTTCAGACTCAGCTGTCCCCGGGCCTGCTGTTGGTGCAGACAGACAACATTTCTGAGCCAAAAACCCAGGATACAGCTACTGGATGGATGGTATCAAACTGTCCGCATCCAACGAGAAGGATCTGGGGGTGCTGCTGACTGGGGAATTAAACCACTCAGCCCAGTGCAGGAAGGCAATGGCTAAGGCTAACAGGATGCTAGGGTGCAAAGCAAGGGGGACTACATCTAGATGTAGCGGTCATATTGCCCCTGTACAGGTCCCTGGTGAGGTCGTACTTGGAGTACTGCGTGCAGTTCTGGTGCCTGTACTTGAAAATGGATATCAAACTACTGGAGGTAGTGCAGCGAAGAGCAACAAAGACGATCCAGGGGTTGGGGAAAGAACTTGTGAGGAAAGACTAAAAGAGCTCAAAATCTATACCCTGGAGGATAGAAGAGAGAGGGGACATGATTGAGACATTCAGGTACCTGAAGGGGATGAACAGAGTAGGCTTCCAGGGTGGGTTCACTCTCCAGAATGGAAGCGATACCAGAGAGCACTCCCTGAAGGTAAAGGGGGGGGGCAGATTCAGGAGGGAAAGGAGGAGGCACTACTTCACTGAAAGAGTGGTAACAGGGTGGAATGCACTGCAGACTGTGGGGTACTTCAAGAGGGGGTGGGACAAATTCAAGGGGAAAGTACATACCGGGGGGGAAGAGTTACTGGGAGGGGGGCAGCTGCAGTCTTATGGGCTGAAGTGCTGCACACTCGAGCAGACTATATAGACCATATGGCCTGTATCTGCTGGCAATTTTGAATGTTCGTATCAGTGTTGGCCACTGTATCAACAAGCAGGGGGGGTATTTACTCGTATCCCTCTACTGGGAAGCAATGAAAGTCTGGTATTAGGCTCTGGACCACCGCCTAGAATAGTCGGCTATCCTTGTTCCAAGCATCCAAAACATCCTGGTGGATGATGTAAGAGGATCAAAGACACACAAGTGGGAGCTCCTGACTTTTGTTGTCAAAAACCTCTTTAGCAGATGGGGTCGTTGAGAACTGGACCTTTTTGCGTCCCTTCTCAACTCAAAACTGCTGTGTTTTGCTCACTAGATCCAGGGCCTTGAGTTTTCTGCTGAGACACATTGTCCCTCTCCTTGAAAGGGAGGTTTCTGTATACCTTCCCTCCTTTCCCGCTGCTTCAGAGGGTGCTAATAAAGCTCCAGATGGAAGGGGCTATGATGATCCTCATCACCCCTTTTGGCTTCATCAGATCTGGTTCCCCTTACTACGACAGCTCATAGAGGATCCTCCAGTACCTCTGCCTCTCTGCTTGCTCTTCCAAAACAGGGGCACCCTGGTCCATCCAGACCTCAAGTCCCTGCACCTTCATGATTGGCTTCTGTAGACATAGCCATGGCCCAGTTTGGGATGTCTCCCAAAGTAGCTGATGTCCTGGTGATAGCTAGAACGCCTTCTACCAGGGCCACTTATTGTATGAAGTGGAAGCGTTTTGCGCTATGGGCTTCTTCACGCCAGCTGGATCCTTTCACTTGCCCTATAAATCAAATCTTGGAGTACCTGTCGTCCCTCTTGGACTCAGGTTTGGGGTGTTCCTATCTTAAGATGCACGTCTGCCATCTCTGCTTTCCATGTGCCTATCAATGGCCGTACGGTGCATACTTCACCTAAAGCCTCCTATCTGCAATCCCGTCCTTCCATGGTACTTGAATTTTGTGGTGGAAAAACTTACTTTGGCTCTTTTTGAGCCTGCTGTGACTTGCAAGCTGTGCCTTCTGTCATGGAACGTGTTATTTTAGTTGCCATTACTTCTGCTCAGAGGATTTCTGAGTTACGAGTGCTCACGTGTGTGCAGCCTTATTTGGTTTTCCACAAAGACAGGGTGTCTTTACGTACTAACCCTAAGTTTCTTCCTAAGATGGTGTCTGAGTTTACCCTGAATCAATCTGACCACCTACCTGTTTATTTTCCAGAGCATGCCAATCCAGGGGAAGCATTGAAACATAGAATTTGATGGCAGATAAGGACCGGTTGGCCCACCTAGTCTGCCCATTTTCCACCTAACAGATGAGCTGCAGGTCCTAGTTAACCAACAGCTTACTTCCTCCTACCCCCCACTAGGACTGCCTTATGCCTGTCCCATGTATTCTTGAACTCCCCCACTGTTCTTGACTCCACGACCTCCTCAGGGAGGCTGTTCCATGCATCCACAACCCTCTCCGTAAAAAAATACTTCCTCACATTACCTCTGAGCCGTCCCCCCCGCCATCTTCAAATTGTGCCCCCTTGTTCTTGCACATCTCTTTTTCTGAAATATACTACCCTCTTAGACTTTGTTGATTCCCTTGAGGTACTTGAAAGTTTCTATCATGTTCCCTCTCTCCCTTCTTTCCTCAAGGTTAAGGTTAAGCTGTTTTAGTCTTTCTTCGTATGCCTTCTGGTGCAGACCCTGCACCATTTCGGTTGCCCTCCTCTGGACAGCCTCCACTCTGTCTATATCTTTGCAGAGATGGGGTTTCCAGAACTGCACACAGTACTCCAGATGAAGTCTCACCAACTGTCTGTACAGAGGGATAACAACTTCCTTTTTTCTGCTATTGATGCCTCTCCCTGTGCATCCCAGTATCCCCCCAGCCTTCCTTACTGCCTTCTCACATTGCTTGCCCACCTTTAGGTCATCTGATATAATTACCCCCAGGTCCCTTTCCATTTTTACTGTTGTCAGTATCTCACCCCCCATTGTGTACTCTTCCCCTGGGTTTTTGTTTCCCAGGTCCATTACCTTGCACCATTTTACATTGAATCTGAGCTGCCATACATTCAACCATTCCTCCAACCTTGCCAAGTCCCTTCTCATCCTTTCCATGCCTCCTTGTGTATCAACCCTGTTGCAGATCTTTGTGTCATAGGCAAAGAGACATATTTTTCCTTCCGGTTCCTCTGCAATGTCACTTATAAAGACATTACAAAGGATTGGTCCCAGTACTGAACCCTGCGGTACCCCGCTAGTAACCCTCCTTCTTCACTGTGGACTCCATTTACTACTACCCTTTGCGTCCTGTTGTCTAGCCAATTTTTTTATCCAGGCTACCACCTTGGGACCCACTCCAAGGCTGGCTAACTTTTGTATTAATCTTTTGTGTGGGACTGTATCAAATGCCTTGCTAAAATCTAGGTAGGCCATATCCACAGCCCTTCCCTGGTCTACTACTTTGGTCACTCAGTCAAAGAAATGTATTAGATTCGTCTGACACGACCTTCCCATCGTGAATCCATGCTGCCTTGGGTTCTGTGCCCCACTAGCCTCTAGGTACTCAACAGTACTTTCTTTCAGAAGTGATTCCATCATTTTACCTACCACTGAGGTCAAACTAACTGGTCTGTAGTTTCCTGCCTCTGTCCTGCTCCCACTTTTGTGAAGAGGAATCGCATCCGCCCTCCTCCAGTCCTCAGGTACCACCCCATCCTCCCATGATTTGTTAGTGAGTATTCAGCGGTGTCACTAGTTCTACCCTTAGTTCTTTTAGAATTCTTGGGTGAATCCCATCAGGCTCCATTGCTTTGTCCACTTTCAATTTTATTAGTTCTTTCATAACCCTTTCTTCTGTAAATGGACTGGTATCGACCCGTCTTCAGAGTGTTTCTTTTGTTTGGTTTATGTACCTCCCCCTCCTCTTCCTTTGCTCCAAACTTTAGAAGTGCATAGAGTTTTACATTCTAGGGACATGGATATGTTGTTCATCCACACTGTCTGGCAGGTTCCTTGCTGCTTTAAATCTTGCCGGAAGGTCTTCAGTTGGCTCCTCCCACCCACCCGGTGGTAAACCTCGGCTCCGCCCATGACGCCAGATCTTCCTTACCTTGCCAGTTTGTTCCCTCCTTAACGCTCTGAGTAAGACTGGTTCCTAATTCTTGAGTTTTCAAATCAAAAAGTTTTGCTAAAAGACTTGGTCTTCTCTCCTCGCGCTGCGATGGACAAATCGACTCCGGTTTCGAGATGCCCTCGCGGGCGAAGATGTCTCGGACGGAGCCACTCCACGATGCGTCTACTGCTTGGGCCTTGAGCACGATCCGCAGGCCTGCGACCTGTGCTCTTCCTTTCCGGCCCACGTCCTCGAAGACCGTGCTGCCCGTTTACAACTGGGGCGTCCCGAGAAGTGATTTCCTCCGGTAAAGTCAAAAGAGGCCCGGTCGGCGGTGTCCGCTGGGCGGCTCGGTGGATCAGCTCGGTTCAGATGATCGCCTCAAGAGGAGGCGGCGGGCTGCTTGCACCTCGCCGTGCATTTGTCCCGCCTCTCTCAGTGCCTCTTATTCAGCTTCTTTAAGGAGCTTTGTCTGACCCTCTCGACTAAAGGTGAGGGTCCAACTTCTTCTGGACCGTTTTCTCGGTCCAAAAAGAGAGACAAGGGTAAGTCTCACCGTCGACGCTCTTGGGAGCGGGAAAGATCCCTCTCCCTGAGTTGTCGGCCGTCGACTTCTCGGCTTCGGCCACTGGTCTCACGGTGTCCCCGTCAGGCCAGTTGACCGAGACTCCCGTCGACGCGGTCGAGATTTTTCTCGACCCGTTGGACGGGTTGTCGGCTGGAGAAGCAGAGAATCCCCTCTCCCCGGTTCCCCAGTGGGAGTTGAGGACCCCGTCGGCTCGTCTGTGCCTCCAGTTCCGGAACCTTCGGTTGAATCTTCCGAACCGAGGGGAGTGCGGTTCCCGCGACACCTCCGCACCGTCCTCGGCAAAGCGAGGTTCTCGATCTCAGACGTCTTCGCGGTCCAGCCGATCCCGCCATCATAGGCGGTCTCGGCACCGCGGAAGCGGCGCCGCCGCTCTTCCTCCTCCTCGGACGAGGGGAGGCTTCGGCGCAAGTTGCGTCGAAGATGTGAGGAACTCATGTGGCAACAGCTCCTTCTGACCGGGAATAAGCTGACGCCGTCGTCTTCCCCGGCCATTAAGTGGCTGTCACCGGAGCGGCCGAAACAACCCCTCGTTTTATCCGAGGAGCCTGTTCCCAGGCCGGTTGTTCGGCCAAAACCAGCTGCCCCACTGATTCCGGTGGAACCTCCGCCTCCACAGCCGTTAGTTGGGGCTCCGACCAAAAATTCTCGGTCGGCTCAGGGACTGCCCCATAGGCTGTCTGTCACCCTCACTCCCGATCGACCTCGGCAGGTGGAGGGTGGCTCAGGCCCGAGGCAGCTCTTTGAGGACTCTTCCGAGTCCGAAGACGATTCCTCCCTTTTCTCCAAGCGAATGGACTTGGAGTCCTCAGGAGGACAGTCGGTGGACGATAGCCCTTCGTCCTTCCTGGGATTGCTTCGGCTCATCTCGGAGTCCACCGGGATGAAGCTCGAACCCATTTCTAAACGGGCCAGGTATCCCATCACGGAGATTCTGGACCGAGGGGATTCCCCTACGGAGGCCTTTCCGGTGGCCGAGGCCATAGTGGGTCTGGCCTTGGAGCTCTGGCAGCGCCCTGCTTCCTGTCCTGTGCCTTCGGCCAGGATGGCCAGGAAGTATGCGGTCCCTAACGGTTCCCTGTCCGTTTTTTCGGAACACCCCTCGGCCGAGGGTTGGTACCAGCCGGCGTTTTCCGGCGTGCGAGAGAACGCTAGGGATGTGGACAAACCTCCCGACAAGGAGTCCAAGAAATTGACTATGCCGGACTGAAAGTCTATGCTGAGGCCCTCCCTTGGCTCTTCGCCAGGCCAGTTCGGCGCCCTCATGGCACATTTTTCTCATGCCCTGTTGGGCTCCCTGGATGAGGTCGTCCCTCATCTTCCCGCGGATCTGCAGACCACGGTCAGGCAAGTGCGGGACCAGGGTAGGGCAGTGGCCAAACAGCAGCTCCAGACTGCTTTAGACATTGGGGACTCGTGCCGGGTCTGTGGCGGCCGCAGTGGCCATGCGTCGTCTGGCTTGGCTGAGGATATCCACCTTTACTTCGGATACCCAGCACAAGTTGGCGGATGTTCCCTTTTTGGGGACTGACCTCTTCGGCCCTGGGGTGGAAGGTCACCTGCAGAGGATCGAGAAGCCCAATGCTACCTTGGACTCTGTCTCTTCCGCTCAGAAGGAACAAGGCCGCAAACCACAGCCTAAGCCCTTTGTCCTTCTGCTGCATGCAGCGTCCGGCCCAACAACGTCAGGGCCAGCAGGCTCAGGCTTGGCATCCCAAACCCAAGCCCGGGGCTTCCTCCAACAGGAAGCAGGGAGGTAAAGGCCCAGGAGGTCCCTCGGCCGGTCCCTCCTCCAAGCCTGCCCAGTGACGGGCTGAGGTGTGTCGCCCCCAACCCCGTCACTCACCCCAGGTTCCCCCCGTGGGGGGACGGCTCTGGCACTTCCTTTCCGCCTGGTCCGTTATTACCACGGACAGGTGGGTGCTGGAGGTGGTGGGAGAAGGCCTGCCTCTAGAATTCAAGCAGGCCCCACCCTTCAGAGCCGTCGCACCTGGGGGCCTCGGGGTCCGCAGCCTCACTGTCGGCTCGTCGGGCCGACATCGCTCTCCTCCTCCAAAAGGAGGTGATCAGGGAGGTGGCGGACCCTCCCTCAGACCCAGGGTTTGTGTCCAGGTACTTCCTGGTTCCGAAACGGATGGGGGGCTGGCGCCCCATTCTCGACCTACACGACCTGAACAAGTTCCTAAGGTCTCGAACCTTCAGGATGGTCACTCTGGCTCAGATAATACCATCCCTGGAACACGGCGTGTGGTTCTGCTCTCTGGACCTGCAGGACGCGTTCTTTCACGTCCCTATCCGTCCGTCTCATCGGAGATTCCTTCGCTTTCGAGCGGAGGGATCCCTCTTCGAGTTCCGAGCCATGCCCTTCGGCCTGTCTCCAGCTCCCAGGGTCTTCACCAAATGCATTGCAGTGGTGACAGCTTTCCTTCGGCGCCGAGGGGTCCGGGTGTACCCTTACCTGGACGATTGGCTGATAGCAGCCCCCTCCAGACAGGAGGTGGAGCGGTCCAGAGATCTGGCCCTCCAGGTTTGCTCTCAAATCGGCCTTCTCATCAACGAGGCCAAGTCGGAACTCGAGCCGAAGCAGGTGATTCTGTTTATCGGGGCAGAGCTCGACTCTCTTCAAGCCAGAGCACGGCTCCCGGCGGACAGGGCCGAGGTTCTTACCTCCTTTGCCCAATCATTTCTGGTTGGGCAATCGCGCCCTGCCCGGGACTTCCTGTGCCTCCTGGGTCTCATGGCGGCCTGTACCAGCGTGGTCCGTGGGCACACTGGCACAGCGCCCCTTCAGTGGGGACTGGCCAGCCAGTGGTCACAACGCCGATCCATTGGACCAGCTAGTGACGGTGACCCAGGGATGTGGAACGCTCCAGTGGTGGACCATTCCATCTCATCTGCAGGAGGGCATCCCGTTTGTCCACCCTGCCCGACGGTCTCCATCGACCCGATGCGCTCTGATGGGTTGGGGTGCCATCTGGGGACACGGCGCACGCCTCTGGTCCTCAAGGGAGTCCCATGTCATATCAACCTGCTGGAGCTCCGAGCGGTCCGCCTAGCTCTCACCGCCTTTGCTCTGTTTCTCCGGGGTCAAGTGGTCAGAGTCCAGATGGACAATACCACGACCATGTACTACCTAAACTGCCAGGGCGGGACGCGTTCCATGCTTCTATGCAAGGAAGCTCTCCGCATTTGGTCACTCGTGCGCAGCCTGGAGGCGGATCTCCTAGCCATTCATGTGGCAGGAGCCTCCAACACCCTGGCCCATGCCCTGAGCCGGATAGGGGCTGCATCTCACGAGTGGTCTCTCCTGCCAGAGGTAGTACAAGATCTGTTCTCCCATTGGGGCACCGTCAGGTGGACCTGTTTGCCTCAGGGAGAATGCGGCTGAGGCTGTTTCATGCCGCCCCCTCAGCAGGGCTCGCTGCAGGGGATGCGTTCTCGAGGCTGTGGACCCGGGCCTCTTCTCGCTTTCCCCATTTCCTTGATTCACAAGGTGCTTCTCAAAGCAAGGAGGGACAAGGCGCAGGCGATTCTGATAGCCCCAGACTGGCCCCGCCAGTTCTGGTACCCAGATCTCCTCAGCCTCAGCTCCAGGCTCCCGAGGCAGCTTCCAGCTCGCCCAGACCTTCTCCCAGTCAGTCAGGGGAAGGTGTTCCATCCGGACCTTCAATCCCTGCACCTGACGGCCTGGTTCCTGAGCGGCTAGAGTTCCAGGCCTTGGGTCTTTCCGACGAGGTCCTCAATGTTGTTGAGGCTTCCTGTAAGGAGTCGACCAGGAAATGCTATGCCTTCAAATGGAAGAGATTTTCCATTTGGTGTCAGGGCAAGGGCTTGGACCCTTCCTCCTGTCCTTTGGCAAGCATCTTGGACTATTTATGGTCCCTTTCTAGTAAAGGGCTTAGGTCGATGACCCTAAGGGTGCACCTGGCAGCCATCTCTGCTTACCGGGCGCGGGCCGGGGATCAGTCGGTGGCACAGGAAAAGGTGGTCTGGCGCTTTTTCAAAGGCCTTGATCACATTTCCCCTCCGGTGCGAGAACCTCCACCTCCGTGGGATTTACTGCTGGTACTGGCAAAGCTCATGGGCAAGCCATTCGAACCAATGCACAGGTGTGAACTCTCTCACCTGTCGTGGAAGACCGCCTTCTTGGTGGCTATCACATCAGCCAGAAGGATGGGAGAACTCCAGGTGCTCTGCATCGAGTCTCCTTACCTGGTCTTCCACAGGGACAAGGTTGTCCTGCGCCCCCACCCGAAATTCCTTCCGAAGGTGGTGTCGGAGTTTCACCTTAACCAGGTGTTGACTCTGCCGGTGTTCTACCCCGATCACACCTCAGAGGCCGAATACATGCTCCATGCTTTGGACCCTAGAAGGGCGCTCGCTTATCATAAGGAGCGCACGGCTGAAATTCGGGGAGAGGTTCACCAGCTGTTTGTCACCTACGCTGAAGCCGCACCTGGCAGACCTGCAGCCAAGCGGACGATAAGCAGGTGGGTCACCTCCTGCATAGATCTCTGCTACAAGTTGGCGGGCATGGAGCCTCCCAGAGGATAAGAGCTCATTCTACCGTCATACTGCTGCTCGGTGGCTGCTTCAGGATGTCCCTATCCAGGAAATCTGCAGGGCTGCTACCTGGAAGTCAGCACACACCTTCATCACCCATTACCACATCGACCTTGAGTCACGCAGGGATGCTGGTTTTGGGGCCTCTGTTCTCCAGTCTTTGTTCCCTAAGTAGGGGGTGTGCGCCTTGCCTCCCTCCTCCCAGAGAACTGCTAGGAGTCTGCCAGACAGTGTGGATGAACAACATATCCATGTCCCTAGAAATACAGGTTACTCACCTGTAACAGGAGTTCTAGGAATGGTATATGTTGTTCATCCTACATTCTCCGACCTCCGGCTTGACGCGCAACCTGAGCTTCCAGCGGGCCAGATCTGGCGTCATGGGTCGGAGACGAGAGTTTTACCACCCGGGTGGGTGGGAGGAGCCAGCTTGAAGACCTTCCGGCAAGATTTAAAGCGGCAAGGAACCTGCCAGACAGTGTGGATGAACAACATATACCATTCCTAGAACTCCTGTTACAGGTGAGTAACCTGTATTTACTGTACACACCATTTGAAGGACTGCAGAAAGTCCAAACAGTTTTGTTTCTTTCGCCCCTGGAAAAGAGGGTGCCCCTGTTTCTAAAGCAATGTTTGTTGGCCAACCATATTACGTTCTGTTACAGGAAGTAACTTCCTGGAGATGTCAAGGGCCATTCCACCAGGGGTATGGCTGCTTCAGCTGCGTGCTTCAGGAATGTCTCCGCTGCAGAGATTTGTGCATTGGCTACTTGGAATACTTTCCACACCTTTTCCAATCACTACAGTCTGGACATTGCTTCTAGGCGCACGGCCAGTATCAGCCCAGCCATTCTTCCGGGTCTCCTTTCCGAGGCTTCCTCCACCCAGACTGCTTTCTTTTATGGCAGAACTACTTGTGACTCATTCCTTGCTGGTTATGATCTCCTGTGTTAATTTATTCCTTGGGTTAATTGTTCTTTGTGTATAGAATGCTTTTCTTCTATTTGTACAAAACCGTTTTGGTCTTAACTGTAGCGGGTACCCTCTAGTTCCTTTCTGATCGTTTTTAAATTCCAGATTTAGTTCACTAAACAGGTGATCATCTTGTATTATATTGTAACATAGTAGTAAATCGCCCTGTATTCTTCTAGTCTCTAAGAAAATTAGGTTCAGTTCCCTTAGCCTTTCATGATAGGGAATTGTTTTCATGTTATATATCTTTTTGGTGGCCTGTATCTGTACTCTTTCAATCCTGTCAACAGCTCCCACGGAGATGGGGCTCCCATAGTCCAAAATTGGCCTAAGGTATGTCCTGTACAATGGCATTATCACTTTCTCACTTCTGCTCCTAAAGTTTCTTTTACTAGTCCAGATTAGCCTTTTAGCTTTTGATATCTGTGCTTCACAGTGAGATGAACTTGTCAAGTTTTGATTTATTATTATTCCTAGGTCGGTTTCTTCTATTGATTCTCTGAGAGGGGATCCATCCAGGGAAGTATATGTAGTCTTTTGGGGCTGGTTACCTAGGTGAATGACACAACTTGTCTCAGTTGAAACTCACGCACCATGTTTTAGTCCATGTTAGGATATTATTTAAGCTGTTTTGTAACTCTGTTTTGTCCTCATCAGTGTTAACCACCCTAGCTAATTTAGTGGCATCTGCATATTTGCTAATCCAGCTTGTTTCTTAGTTCAACATATCTGCAATGAATATTTGAAGTAGCAGATTTCCCAAGACATAGATAGAATAATCGTATTATCATATGCCTGTGAAAGCGCAGGGCCCGGAGCGCTCCCATCCCTCCATAGATGCATACATGTATGTTGTGGAAGCGCAGGGGTCAGATGGCCTAGCACTTGCATTTGTGCCAAAACAGCAGTTTCTTTGCTTTGTTGTATGGCTTGTTAAATCTCTAGTGTTATCCTATGGAAAATTGCATTTTGTAATGCATTTTTATATTGTCCTTAAAGCACTGATGGAGGGATGTTATCCTTGTAGTAGTTAGACTTTTGTTTTGATGCATAGATTGTGCCTTAAGTCCAGATATTGAGGGAGTTACGGCTTCTGAAAGTTCCAGTGTTTTCCTGTGAGCGATTGCATTTTTTTTTTGCTTTTTTATATAGCCCCCAGATGTTTGGGGAGGTTATGTGTTATTCTTGCTGTACTCATTAAGACCTTTGGTTTGATATATAGAGTGTCCCTTAAGTCCAGATATCGAGGGAGTTCTGGCTTGTTGGAAGTTCAAATGTTTAAAAAACAAAACAAACAAAAAATAAAACACAAGTCCAGAATCCTTATTCGTATGAAGGAATCCTTTTTCGTATGAAACATGAACCCATACAAAGAAGGATGCCAGCATATAAAAAAGAATCGGTGGGGGTGGCAGGAGAGACAAAGTCCAAATTCTGCATTTGTATGAGGGTATCCTTTTGTATGAATGAAAAGCATACAGAAAAGGATCCTTTCATAGAAAAAGAATTGGGACTTTGTCCCGTCTCCGCCCCGCCTCCCCACCGGATTATTTTTTCAGTATAAGGGATCCTTTTCGTATGGCCATACAAAAAAGCGAGCGAGTCACAAAAAGATGTTTAAAAAAAAAAAAACACACACATTTGGGGGTAATTTTTCAACAGTTATGCAGAATCCACCTAACGGGGTTCCGATGGCCAAAATACATGTGTTGGTGTCTCTGCTGGGTATCATTTTTGTGGGTTTTGAAGAAAATTTTAGAAAGGGGAGGGGAAAAAAAAAGGTGAACAAGATGGCGGCCATATAAAAAAGTATTTTTCCCTCACGAAAAAGCATTGGCCCCGCATGAAAAAGGATCCTTTTTTGTATGCACTAAATTCTTTTTTTTTTCTAAGCCATTATCCAAAAGACTGTACTGAGCGCTCAGAACAGAAATTTTAAAATTTATTAACTCTGTAACAGATCAATATTTTTTCATCAGACCAGCAAAAGGCACATCTGTGGGCCAAGCCCTTTTTTACCATGAAAATTTCAGACCATCTGGGTGCAAGGCACTGACAAAAAAAGGCAAAAAAAAAAAGCAATTTTGTTTCACGTTTTTTACTATCCGCTTCTTGGAATCTGCACATCTGACCAGAACGAAACATGGCATGTCAAGAGCTCTACCCCTGTGAGTCCACACATACAAAATTTCGTGCAAATCTGTTGAACGGTTGTGAAGATACTAAAGTGCAAAATTTGAGGTTAAACATACAGTCGTGGCCAAAAATATTGGCACCCTTGCGGTTTTTTCTAATAATGCACCATTCCTTCCAGAAAATTGTTGAAATTAAAAAATATTTTGGTATCCACATATGTATTTCTTTGGTTTGCAATGGAATAAAACACAAAACGCAGAAAAATTTACTAAGTCTTAGCTTATTCCACACAGAAATCCTTAAATGGCCCGGACAAAATTATTGGCACCTTTAGAAGTAGTTAGAAATAATTAGATTTCAAGCAGGTGATTCTCCTTCACTGGAAGTGAACTCACCTGTGGTGAGTTGCAGGTGCCTGCAATATAAAAATCACTCATTCAGCCAGTTTGAATAGAGAAAAATGACTCATTCTCCTGTTTTGTGTCACTGTGTGTACCGCAGTGAGCATGGAGAAAAGAAAGACAGCCAGAGAATTGTCTGAGGAGGTCAGACAGAAGATTATAGCCAAGCATGGACAAGCTCAAGGCTACAAATCAATCTCTAGAGACCTTGATGTTCCTGTTTCCACCATACGTAATGTTATCAGGATGTTTAAGGCCCATGGCACTGTAGTCAACCTCCCTGGACGTGGCCGCAAGAGAAAACTTGATCGAAGATTGCAGCGCATGATTGTTCGAATGGTGGAGAAAGCACCTCGATCAACTGCCAAAAAGATTCAAGCTGGCCTTCAGACACAAGGTATGACAGTTTCTACTCGCGCCATCCGTCACCAACTCAATGAAAGGGGGTTATATGGTAGGAGGCCCAGGAGGACCCCACTGCTGAGAGAGAGAGAGAGAGAGAGAGAGAGACACATAAGAAAGCCCGACTGGGGTTTGCCAAAACACACCTGAACAAGCCAAAATCCTTCTGGGAGAATGTCCTGTGGACAGATGACACCAAATTAGATCTTTTTGGTAAAGCACATCATCTCTATGTTTACAGAAAACAAAATGAAGCCTTCAAAGAAAAGAACACCTTCCCTACAGTCAAACATGGAGGAGGTTCAGTGATGTTTTGGGGTTGCTGTGCTGCCTCTGGCACTGGGTGCCTTGAACGTGTGCATGGCATCATGAAATCTGGAGATTACCAGGCCATTTTGGAGTGCAGTGTTGAACCCAGTGTCAGAAAGCTGGGTCTCCATCGAAGGTCATGGGTCTTCCAGCAGGACAATGACCCCAAACACACTTCAGAAAGCACCCAGGAATGGTTCAAGACAAGACGCTGGACTGTTCTGAAGTGGCCAGCAATGAGTCCAGATCTAAATCCCATTGCAAACCTGTGGAGAGATCTGAAAACAGCAGTTGGGAGAAGGCACCCTTCAAATCTGGGAGAACTGGAGCAGTTTGCACAAGAAGAGTGGGCCAAACTGCCAGTAGAGAGGTGCAGGAAGCTCATCCATGGCTATAGGAAGCGGTTGATTGCAGTTATTTTGACCAAAGAGGTGTCTACCAAATATTAAGTTTAGGGTGTCAATTTTTCAATGCCATTTCTTTTCATTTTCTGATTTAAAGGATATATTAAATTCTGAATCAAAAACAAAGGTTCTGTAATATTAACAGAGAAATAAAGAATTGTGGAGACCAAATACTGTACTGTTGTTAATTTCAGCTTATGTTTAGAGGAATTGTGAGTTATTTGAAAAAGTGCAAGGGCGCCATTATTTTTGGCCACGACTGTAGAAACCCCTGCTCAGCTACCACACCACTATAGTAGAGGGAGCATGTGTGCGTATGTCTGCATCTGATAGGTAAGTGTCAGATATTTTATTTATTTATTTATTGAATTTTGTTGACCGGGTAGGCCCACTGGGCCCCGGAGGTCCCTTTTTCAGGGGCGACCCGGGGGTAAAAAATAACATACAGGTAAACAGAACAGTAAAAGCAGGTAAGCAGAGCTGTAAAAATAACATACAGGTAAACAGACAGTACAAGTAGGTAAGCAGAGCTGTAAACTTACGTAAATACCAAATGGTTTAACAGTGATAACACACTTAAGGCAAATTCCATACTGTATAACTGTGAAAGACTTAATGGCATTTACAATACGGAAGGTGGAGAGGGAGGGAGGGCGTGGCATAAGGTCAGTTCCTGATGCATTGGCAAGTGCTCCTAGCGAGCAGGTGTGCTTGAGCTTAGACCGGAAGCAGGGGCTCGACCCTGCCTCCCGTACCTCCAGTGGGAGTTTGTTCCAGTGGGAAGGTGCAGTAAAAGCAAAGGACCTGGACCCAGCTTTAGTCTTTGTTTTGGGGACCACAAGGAGGTTTTGTCCTGAGGAACTGAGACTCCTCAGGTTGGTTTTGACACTAACTAGTCCTTTGAGACTAGGGGGAGGTAAGGGCCCCAGAAGCATAAAAGCAAGACATGGATATGAGGACGTACTACCTTTAATTGGTTGAACAAGCCATAAAGCCACAAGTTAAAAGGGTGAGTCTTTTGACCTTGAGATGGTGATATTTCATGAATATCTGGGACCTACCTATTTCATATATTGCATAAGGTTGGTATTCTTTGTTTCTGACCGTTTCCGGATTCTTCTGTGTCCGCTTAGTGCTTTTCCGTAGTGTAGTGTTTCCATAATGTAGTGGGAGGGCATGCACGACAGTCCACCCTTATAAGTCAGCAGCATAAGGAGCAGAAGAACAGCAGCATTGAGGGCTTGAGAGAGAGAGAGAGAAGGCTGAAGCGTCGAGGAAAATTGCTGTTTGGTAAGTGAGGCAGGAGGCAGATGTTTGAGTGATGGCATTTTGGGTTAGGGCAGTTTTTGCAGGTAATTTTGGTCAAACAGGATCCATCCGTGAGAAGAAAATGGCATCAGACCGCAGGAGTGTGCTGCCCCGGTGACAGAACTTGAATGAGTGTAATTTGGAACGAAGATCAAACTCTATGTTATGGCCACTTCTACCTGCTTGCATAACATCAGATTTTGTTTCTCTTGAAAAGAGCAGTCATCCTGAAGTCATCTGCTGCCTTCTGGTCTACAAAGTTTGTACATTATCGTTAGTTGTTTTAGTGTACACAGATTTTTTTTTGAATATTCTGCATTAGTGAGTGTGTTTAAGTATTTTTTTTTTTTTTGGTCATACAGCTTTTTACCCCAATGGGCGGCTCATCAGTCCTGTCCCACCCCACCACCACTCAGCTTTCCTGGACCATGTGGAGCTAATTCCCCACAGCTTGCATCCCCACACCCCAAGAGATGCATATCTAGAGGCCCCAGAGGTTCTGGTGGTGTAGGTCAGGGGAGACATGCAGGGCTTCATGTAGCCCATAGGTCTCCATTTCCATTTTCTTCCCCAGTCCACTTGCAATGTAAGCGTGTCTGGACGCACGCACTACAGAATCGCGACCCCTTCGACAAAGTAGCTAGCAAGTTGCACTACCACCCAGTGGCAGTCAGAGGCCGAAACTGCTCCCCCTTCCCCCCCCAGCGACTTTGAGTCCATTCTTAAACCCTGGTTGCTGGCATGGTATGGTGAGGTGAGGTGCCAGCTCCTCCATGTCACTGGGCAGTCCAAGTCCCAGAGATGGAGTTTAATTTTATTTTTTTTTTTTTTTTGCTGTTTCTCCAATTCCCAGAGATGATTGCTGTAGAACGCAGTTCCCACCTGAGGGAACCAGCTGCACTCTATGTATTAAAAAAAAAAAAAAAAAAAAAAACTTATAATTTTACTTGTTTTTATAACAGTTAAATATATTTTCGAAACAGTTTCTTTTTGACAGTTTTGTGAGTGGGAATGAATACTTATTGATGTAGGTCCTGTAAGCTTTTAGCATGACTGATGGACTTAAAAAGAGGACAGAACCCTGTAATTTCAGCTCCTGGCAAAGGCAGACTCCCATGATCTTTGTTTGAAGTGCCTAGGTCCAGATCGTGATTTTATCAGTTGTGAGCTTTGCAAAACGTTTAGCCCTAAAACCCAAAAAGAAAGGGAATTCGAAAGACAATGCATGGCTTCTCAATCTACCTCTTTGTCACCAAGGTACAATAAAGGCTTAGAGGGAGTGCCTAGTGGTGGTGGAAAGCATGCATCAGAGGGTGGTTCTCCTCATAAGCAGCAGTTTTGCCAAAGGAGACAGATGCCAAGAGACAAATAAGAAAGATAAAGCTGCACAACCATCAGAAAGGCATTGTAAAGATGGTAAAGACAACAGGTTGTCTGAAAAGGGGAATTATGATTCCAGTGATAGCAAATATAAAAATAAGAGCCTCGGAGCAGGTTCTGGAACCAGTGCCTGCTGTGAAAAAAGCAGAAGTAAAGGCATATCCCTGCCACTCCTCCTGTAGAGGAGAAACATAGAATTTCACAGCAGATAAAGACCGCTTGGCCCGCCTAGTCTGCACATTTTTTCCTGTTTATATAATCACTGCAGATCTTAGTTGATCTCCAGCCCATTCACACCCTCACCCTAAGATTCCCTTTTGCCTATCCTATGTATTTTTGAACCCCAGCACTGCTTTCACCCACACCATCTCCTCTGGAAGACTGTTCCAGGAATCTTCCATGAATCCACCACTGTTTCTATGAAGCACTTCCTCACATTGCTCCTGAATCTACCCTCCCCCTCCGACTTCTTAACTTGTCCTTGGGCCCTTTTTTCTGAAAAATACTTCCCTCTTTGCCTTGTTTACCCAGTGAGGCATTTAAAGGTCTCTGTCATACCCCAGAGTAGATATTTATTCCTTTAGTCTCTCCTCTTAGGGCTTCTGATGCAGACCCTGCACCATTTTAGTTGCCCTCCTTGGGACTGCGTCTACTCTGTCTGTGTCCTTTCTCAGATGTGGTCTCCAGAACTGGGCACAGTACTCTAGGTGGGGTCTTACCATCGGTCTATATAGGGGCAACACCACCTTCCTCTTTCTACTTGCGAAACCCTTCCCTGTGCACCCCAGCATCCCACTTGCCCTCTCAACTGCTTTGTTAGATTACACTGCCTGGCCACCTTTAGGTCATCCAATGTGATCAACCCCAGGTCATTTTCCTGCCTGTTGGTCGTCAGTACTCCACCACCACCATTATTCTGTACTCCATCCCTGGGTTTCTATATCTGAAGTACATTATTCTTCCCTTTTTCACACTGAAACCTTGTTGCCATTCCCTTGACCACTCATCGAGTTTTCTCAGGTTACTTTGCATCCTGCCCCCCACCACCACAGTGTCCACCCTATTTCAGAATTTGGTGTCATCAGTATGAGTAGACCTTCCCTTTCAGCTCCTCTGCAGTGTCATGTCTAAAGACGTTAAAGAGGGCCAGTCCCAGCACTAATCCCTGAAGCACTCTGCTGGTCACACTCCCTTTCTCTGAGTGAACTCTGTTTACCACCACCCTCTGGCACCTATTCCTTAACCAGTTTCTTACCCAGTTTACCATCTTTGGATCCACCTTAGGCTACTCCGCTTGCTCATTAGTCTCCTATGTGGAACAGTGTCGAATGACTTAATGACATCTTAGTAGGCTACATTCACTGCTCCACCCTGATCTAGTTACTTGGTCACCCAGTCAGAGAACTCTTATCGGATTCATTTAACTTTACACCCTCCACCCTGTGAATCCATGCTGCCTCGGGTCTTGTGACCCACTGAATTCAAGATATTCCACCATCCTTTATTTCAGCAGTGATTCCATTGAGGCTGACTGGCCTATAATTGTCAACTTCTTCTGTGCTACCACTTTTGTGAACTGGGACTACATCTGCTGTCCTCCAGACCTGCGAGATCACTCCTGTTTCCAGTGAGTTGTTAAATAAGGCAGTAGAATAGAACCAAATGCCTTCATCAGAGGACATGACAAAAATATGGCAGTTGTCCCAGGCCTTTCAGGCTATGGGAAGTTTATATAATGCTCCCCTCTCCAGCTCTGATTCCAGACCACTTACCTGTACAGTGTAGCAATATGTATTATGAAGAAGAGTGGGAAGGTGAACCCAAAGAGCCCAGTGGTTTCCCTGATCAAGAGTTTGGTTCTCCTGCTAGTGCTTCAGAGGTTTACATCTCTTACTTTTCATTCATTAAACAAATGGTGAACATCCCCTCTCATAAATTGGGAAGATGAAATGGAGTTCATGGACATGAAAGGACTAGCCCCTAGAAGGAGAGTATTAGTCCCCATCCACAAGTCCTTTCAAAAGGCCACATCAGAAACCATGTCAGCACCTAATTCAACTGTTGAAATTGATAAGAAAACTGAAAAAAAGTATCAGGTGGATAGACTGGGTGGAATACATGTATGCCCGTCCTTATCATGAAGGAGAGCTACATGCAGCTGTTTGTGAGAAGGTCCAAAGTGCCTCTGTCAGCACAGCCTCATGAAAAGAGATTCTAGGGAAACTGTATAGTATGGCCAGACAATTGTACACAACAGATTTCCTGCTTCAAAGGCAGGTAACTTGTTTGGCATATACGGCCTGGTACTAAAAGCACTATGGAATGCAGTGCTGCCTCTTGAGTGAAAAGGTGGGTAGTGAGGTGGCACAGGATCTGGCTGCCACAGTAGAGTTTGCCCTAGATGCAGTTCCAAAGATTTCCCAAACTGTAGAAGCCAAAAAACTTCCCCAGCTCACTCGCCAACAGAAAGAATTCTGCTGTAACTGGAAGTAAGGAAACTACTGCAGACAAAGGCAGTAGAAAGGGTCCCTGTCTCACAATGGGGCAAGGGTCTGTCTTCAAGATAGTTCCTGACCCACAAGAAAAATGGGAATGGCAGCTCGTTTTAGATATATCTGACAAACTTATCAAGAAAGAAAAGTTCAAGATGATCACACTGATTGCAGGGGTCACTGGATCTAAAAGATGCCTTCTTCCTTATTCCAGTCAGACCCAGCCACAGAAAATATCTCTGGTTTTGACTGAAAAACCTAGGATTTATAATAAATCTGTAGAAGTCCAAAACAAAACCAGTACAAGTCTGGGACTTCATAGAAGCAAAGCTAGATACTCTGCATAGTAAAGACTTTTTTTTCCATAGGAAAGGGTATCCAGTATGATTGCCAGTCTCTGTCGCCTGTCTGTTAACCAGTTTGTAACACAGTTCACTTTAAATCCTACCCTTAGGCTGCTCGGTTTCGTAATCTGTCTCATGTGCAGCACAGTGTTGAATGCCTTGCTAAATTCCAAATAGGCAATGTTCCCCCGCCCTCCAGATCTATTTCCCTGGTCACATAGTAAAATAAATCAATCAGGTTTGTATGGCATGACAAGTCATGATAGAAAATGTTCCCCCCTGGAATCTATGCTCCTTTGGTCTTGCAGCACATTGGATTCAAGATACTCTACCAACCTTTCTTGAATCTGTGTTTCCATTAATTTCCCCATCACTGAGATGAGGCTTACCGGCCTGTAGTTGCTAGCCTATTCCCTGATGCCACTGTTATGTAGAAGGACCACGCTTGCTCTCCTGCAGTCCTCCAGAACCATGCCTTGTTCTAGTGGATCTGTTGAATAAGGCCATCAGTGTGGTAGCCAGCACCTTCCTTTCTTTAAAATTTTTATTGGGAATATTTTGCATGTCTATATAGTCCTTATACAGGAATAATAGAGTTGTTGGTTGGTAAGAAGGCATGTTAAGCCGGCCTACCAGCGCAGCGGTAGTGCTACCACTTTTGTGATGCCGATGACCCATGTTCAGGAACGAAATGAATGAGCATGGATTGTCAGAGGGCCCGGGGGGGGAGGCGGGCTGTTAACTGAGCATCCCATGGATGCACACCTCCGGGGAGGGAGGGAGTATGGTCTCTGCTGCGACACCACCACCAAGGTGACCACAGGTGGTGCTGCCGCTGGAGCCATAGACTGAGGGAGGGGATGTCGGTGGCGTGACATGATACGTCAGCGGCCTTCCTGACATCAGGAGGTGGGGCAGAAAAAAACAAATAACCAGCTGAAGAAGAATGCTGCCCCACTGCACATCCCACACTGCTGACTGGGTTCTTTCCTTGCTGATCAGCACAAACTCTTCCGGGGGGGGGGGCAACAGCAGCCCTTCCCATGAGGGGTCATTCATGGTGACCCAAGTCTCGGAGATGGTGGGTGACGGGGCTGGGCAGGACGCTGGACTGATGGAGGCCTGTTGAGCATCAAGGAGTACAAAGTACAGCAATAAAAAAAAAAAAAAGTCATGTTAAGTCATTTTTACAGTGTATAGACCTGTGGGTTTGGTTTCTCAAGCTTTATTATGTTGGAGAAAATAGCTTGTGCTCACCAGGGACTAGTACTTGGAGATAATCTATAGGATAAAGTTCCTTTCTTTACCAATTGTGTGCAGAAGCCAACCATTCCACATGGAAGAGCAGAGTTCTGTATAATCATTAAAAAAAAAAAAATGTGTTATTTTCTCCATTTTATGTATTTGTTTGATGGTGGTCCACCATGCCGAGATATCAGGGGCCTGAACCAGAGTCTAGTGACTGTCTTCTTTGTGAGTGAGATTAAGATGCCTAAGAGATGACTAGAGTTTTGGGTCCCTTATTCCTTGTGGGAGCTGCAGGAGCAGAAATAGTTCTGGTGTCCCGGGCGTCTGTCTGCCATATAGCTACTCGAGGTCTAATTGCAGTGCCAGAAAGAAGGGTTTCAGGATGAGGCAGGACCACATGACATGGGTGTAGTAGACTGAGGTCTCCCCACAGCATCTCCAGCGGGAGGAGTCTCTGGAGGGGAGGTAATGGGCTGTGACTGTTAGGATTCGGGGAAAAAATCCTCAACAGATGTTTCTAGGTATATTTTCTCCATTGGTGGGAACCTGTGATTCAAACAACATGAAGTCTTGTTGCATTCTGACTAATGCATTTAGCCCCAGCCTTTAAACTGCCCCGGAGAACAAAGGATAAACTTTCTATGCAGAGCATAAAATGCTGAGCTCGAGCTCTGTTGATGTCTTTGTCTGTTTCCCTTTGAAATCTGTCAGATTCTTTACTCCGCCTCACTGAACAGTCGCTCCGGAGATTTCTCCTGCAGCTCGGTTCGAAAGTCGGTTGAAGTGTCGGTTTACTGTCGGTTTTTAACCGAAATATATTTCCGCATAGTCGGGTCCGTCTCTGTCTGTGGTACTGTGAGTACTAGATAGGTTTTGTACTGTTTTTCTGTGTGGAACTAGTAAAAGTGTGGATTGGTTCAGCTGAACCGATCATTTGTTGATTTTGTGTCTTTCTTTAGTGTGTGGTTACCGGTCCTTATCGGTTCTAAAAAAAAAAAAAAAGTGTTTGTTATGTTTTTTTTTCCAAGACTCGGACACGGTTAGAACCGACAGGGAGTCTCTCGTCTGGCGGCTGCCAAAAATAGGGTAAGTTGGTTAGGTTGGCCATGTCTGAGAAACCCAAGAAAAAAACCAAGCCCACTGGGTTTCAACACTGCAGGGAGTGTGGGGAGGTCTTTGCTAAGGCCGATCCCACCTCCTGTGTTTGTCTGGGGTTTGAACACCTCGACTCAGACTGCTAAATTTGTAAAAACTTTACCAAATCTACCCTTGAAAAGAGATTAGGTAGACTGAGGGAAAAGGAGGCCGAGAAGTCCGCTGACCCGGATGGCCAGCCCGGTACGGTTCCGACTGAACCAGAAGAAGTGCCCTCTGATCAGGGCGATACTTATTCGGGCAAAAGGAGAGCCGATCCCGAGGGTTCGGTTCTGACAAAAAGAAATCATCCGGTTCAGATCCAGAAGCCCATGTTCCGACCGCCGAGGAAATAGCCAGAGTGATTCAGATTGTAGAATCGTTTCGCCCGGTTCCGACCGATACAGCACCTTTTGGCAGGGTCTTGGTTCGTTCGGTTCCCCCGGTTCACAATTATACCCCTGAAGAATTTTATGAACCGGAGTTTGAGGAGGAGGGGGAGTTTGAAGATGGTGATGGTGAAAGTCTGGATGTGCCTGTGGAACCGGACATCTCCACAGGCAGACCTTCAGGTGTATCCCTCCTGGGCTTTCTGAGTCCCCCTCCCACTTTATGTTCTACAGAAAGGTGGCTGAGACCCTCCAGCTTCCTATGGAGGAGGCAATGGAGGATCAAGAGGAGCCTGATTTTGTGGAAATGATGGACATCCCAGAGTCCAGGAGACTGTCTGTTCCCCTTCACAAATCTTTTGGGAAGCAGACACAAAAAATCCTGAAGTCTCCCAATTCTGTACCGCCCTGTTGATAGAAGAATGGACAAGAGGTATATACTTTCAGACTCGGATACAGAGTTTTTATATCAGCAATGCAGCCATGTTGGGGTTGTGCAGGCTGCTGCCTGTGATAAGGCAAACACTCCTTTGACTTCACACCCCCCAGACAAAGACTCCAGGAAGATTGATGCCATGGCAAAAAAACAGTACATGACATCTTCCTTGGGACTCAGGCAGGTGAATTATATGGCCTATACAGCCAGGTACCAGAAGTCCAGGTGGGACACTGTACTGGCATGGGCTAAACAGGCCTTCCCCCAGCTAGCCAAGGAGCTGGAGGAGGTGGCTGCAGATGGGATTGAGGCATCAAAAGTTCAGTTTCATGCTGCTGTGCACTCCAGTGATGTCATCAAGAGTCATGACTACATCTGTGGCTCTTCGGAGAATGGCTTGGCTCAGATGTACTAGCCTCTCGCAGGATACCCAGGCCAAGGCCATGGATTTTCCTGTAGTGGGTAATTGTCCGTTTGGGGAGCAGACAGAGAATTACATGAAGAAAATTGATGAGTACAGGACCACTTACAGGAGTGCTCAGGCCAAAGAGAGGCAGGCAGCTCCTCAAAGGCAGCAGTCTAGGGGCAGGAGCAGGCCTTTTCATAGGCCTTTTTGCCAAGCACAGGCCTCTTCTCCCTTTTCACAGAGGGGGTTCTTCAGAGGGAGAGGCAGAAGGGGGATGAGCAGGGCTTCATCCACTCCTCAGCCTAAGGCCCCTGCCAAGCAGACACCCTGATGGTCCTGCCCAGGTCGACTCTCCTATTCCAGTAGGGGGCAGGCTGACTTACTTTGTCCAGTACTGGATGTCTATTACATCAGACAAGTGGGTCCTGGAAGTAGTAAGCCAGGGACTGGTTCTCAACTTCAAAAAATTTCCGAAGATGAGAGCCAGATCTCTTCCACCTGCAGGTCTCTCAGAAACCCTTGCCCTAGAGGCAGAGGTTTTATCTCTGCTGGCTTTAAGAGCCATAGAGAGAGCACCAACCCTACACTGGGGCAAAGGTCTGTACTCTAGGTACTTCCTTACCCCAAAAAAGACAGGGGAGTGGCGACCCATCCTAGACCTAAGATACCTAAACAAACATCTTTTAAAACCAAAGTTCAAGATCGTAACTCTGGGAATAATCCTTCCCTCTCTAAGGCCAGGGTACTGGCTAGCCTCCCTGGACCTCAAAGAAGCCTATTTTCACATTCCCATCAGGTGCTCCCACAGAAAGTACCTCAGGTTCAAGTTGCCCTCAGGCCACTGTCAGTTCAGAGCAATGCCCTTTGGCCTAACTTCAGCCCCAAGGGTCTTCATAAAGTGCCTGGCAGTTAGTAGTTGCCTTTCTAAGGAGGCAGAAGATTTCCATTTTTGCATATGTGGACAACTGACTAATAAGTGGGCCAGTCCCCAGACCAAGTCAAGTCAGACCTGCAAGTGACCCAGCAAGTGCTTACTTCTCTAGGATTTCTTCTCAACCTTCCCAAGTCAGTTCTCGAGCCAGTCCAGCTTCTTACCTTTATAGGAGCAGAGCTGAATATGGTCAAAGCAAGAGCCTTTCTTCCCCTGGAAAGGGCAAGGGTTCTTATAGAACTAGCCTCTTCCTTCAGCCTTCAGGTATCTCAACCAGCAAGGCATTTCCTCCAGCTCTTGGACCACATGGCAGCTTCTACAGCAGTGGTCCAAGGGGTAAGGTTCCCTGATGAGGGACATTCAGTTCCATCTGAGGGCTTTTTGGTCTCAGAGGAAGGATTCCCTTACCAAACTGATCCTATTGACTCTAACCTTGATCCAAGCCCTTCAGTGGTGGCAGGATCAGGACAATTTAAGGCAAGGGGTCCCATTTGCCACTCAGTCTCATTCAGTGGTCCTTACCACGGATGCTTCCCTTCTGGGCTGGGGAGCCCTCAGGAATCCCTTCTCCATATCAATCTCCTAGAACTCAAGGCAGTTTTTCTGGCCCTGCAAGCTTTCTCTGTCAGTACAGAACAAGGTGGTTCAGGTCAGAACAGAAAACACCACCACCATGTGGTACATCAACAAGCAGGGAGGCACGTGGTCTACGGCCTTGTGCACAGAAGCTATGAAATTGTGGTCCCTGGCTTATTCCCTGCAAACCTCTCTGATAGCAGTTCACCTTCCAGGGAAGGACAATGTGCTAGCAGATGCACTGAGCAGGATCTTACAGGGCCATCACAAATGGTCCCTGGACCCTCTGGTGTTGAAGGTGATTTTTTCAAGGTGGGACACTCCAGAGATGGATCCTTTTGCAGTCCCAGACAATCACCAACTTCCTCTCTTTTCTTGCAGACCCCTAGTCTTGGGCTCAGTCCCCCTGGATGCTCTGATTCTGAACTGGGAAGGGAAATTTCTGTATGCCTTCCCTCTTCTGTTCAGAGTTTTAGTCAAGATAAGGTCAGAACCTTGCAAAGTGATTCTGATTGCTCCAGACTGGGCCAGACAGCCCTGGTACCCCCTGTTGCTGTCCCTAGCAGTCCATCTTCCCATGAATTACAACCTGTTAACCTCCTCTCAGGGGAGGATTTGGTACCCCAATCTTCAGTCTCAAGGCATGGCTCTTGAAGAGTTAGAATTGGCAGATTTGCATATGTCTCAGGGGGTTATGGATATTCTCAAAGCTTCTCGAAAGCCCTCCACCAGAAAGACTTATAACTCCAAATGGAAGAGATTCAGCATTTGGTGTTCCAAGAAGCATATTTCTCCAGGTACTGCTATATTGCCTACAGTTCTGGATTATATGGTCCATCTTAATGGCCTGGGCCTCAGACCAGCTACTCTCAAGGTACACTTAGCAGTTTCTGCATTTCTGTCAGTGGGGAAGTCTTCCTCACTATCATCTCATCCTGTATTCCGTAAATTTTTTAAAGGATTGCTTCATACCAGTCCTCCCTTTAGAGACCCTGCTCCTGCCTGTGGTTTAAATGTTTGCCTTGCTCAACTTATGCAACCTCTTTTTGAGCCTGTGTCCTCAGCAGAGTTTAAGTACTTGACTTGGAAAACTGTGTTTTTGGTAGCCATTACCTCTGCCAGACGTATCAGTGAATTGCAAGCCCTGTCAGTGGAACCTGATTTTATCTCCTTTCACAGAGATAAAGTGGCCCTTAGAACCAATAGAAGGTTCTTGCCCAAGGTAGTTTCAGATTTCCACTTGAATCAGTCTGTCTCTTCCTGTTTTCTTCACTGATCATTCTTCCTCAGGAGAGAGGAGGCTACACAGTTTAGATGTTAAGAGCCCTTCGCTACTACATAGAGCATACCAAGGGTCACAGGTTTGAGTCCTTCCAGTTGTTCCTCACTTATGGAGAAATGAGAAAGGGCAAACCTGCCACCAAGAGAACTATTGCCAGGTGGATTGTGTCTTGTATGCAATTCTTCTCTGAGAAACTGGGAAAGATTCCACCCTCAGGCCTGAGGGCTCGCTCTACAAGGGGTACAGCTGCTTCCCTGGCTGCTGCCAGGGATATTCCTCCCTCAGAAATTTGTCAAGCAGCCACCTGGAAAACAGTCCATACCTTTACCAAGCATTACTCTCTGGATATCCAGGCTAAGAGTGATGCTCGATTTGGCACAGCAGTACTTCAGAGCCTTTTCCCAAAGTAGATTCTGTCCCTCCTCCATGTAGGTGCTGCTTGGTATTCTGCATTAGTCAGAATACAGCAAGACTTCATGTTGTTTGAAGAAAAAATTACTCACCTTAGTAATTATGTTTTTCTATTGGAGTCTTGCTGTATTCTGACCTGCCCCCCGCCTCTCCTCTCAGAACCTGGTTTTTGGAAAGTGGGTGGGCAGGTGCAGTGTTGCACCATAGGGGTGCTCCTTTACACCCTCTGCTTTTTTGTTTGGGTGTTTATTTTGTTGTTGTTCTTATTTGAATTGGTTTTCTGTTTCGTGTTTCCTGACTTTAGTCTTCCTTTGGGAATCCAAAACTTTTTTTGTTGCCAGTTGGCTAGTAAACATTTTACAATTTCCACATAGGATAGCTAGTGAGTTTTTACTGGTAAGAATCTGACAGTTAGATTTCAAAGGGAAACAGACAGAGACATCAGCCGAGCTCGAGCTCAACATTCTATGCTCTGCATAGAAAGTTTAACCCTTTGTTCTCCGGGGCAGTTTAAAGGCTGGGGCTATCTGCATTAGTCAGAACACAGCAAGACTCCAATAGAAAAAACATAATTACTAAGGTGAGTAATTTTTTATTTTGGAGGATATCTGGCAAGCTTTGTGCTAGTTCTTGAGTTATATTTTTATTTATTTTTTATGTAAAATTCGGTAACTGGGGAAAGCACACTGAGCCAAAGCTCATTTCCAGGTGCGACCCGGGGACGGAGCATACACAGGATCAAAAAAGTGCAAAACACAGACTTCATAATAAGGTAATGAACAATCATTTAAGAATAGTACATTATATAGTAGGTTACAGTCATTTGTACAGAGCAATTGGAGAACAGCATCACTTGTCAGAGCAAGAAAGAGGTAGCAACTGTAAATTGAAATAGAAAGCAGAGGGGAGGACGAGAGGTTTAGTTGTAAGGTTGAAGTGGGGGACAAGCAGCAGGCCGTGGCTTGGGTAAACTTGTGAAGTTGGGTGACCCAGAGAGAGTGAAAGAGCGGAAAATGGTCGGCATGGGGTAGGGATGGCTGAGCCATAAAGGAAGAGAGGTAGGCAAAATGAGCAGCAAGAAGTGAGAGATAGATAAAACAAAGCCCAGCGGAGTGGGATGTCTGCTCATCCCAAAAAGGTGACAACATGGGGAAACAAATTAGGGTGGTGATGAAAGGGGACACTTGGGGAAAGGCTGAAAGGGGAGGAGTCTGAGGAGCCTTTTGAAAGAGAGGAGGGAGGAGGATAGATGGAGGTCTAGGGGGAGTTTATTCCAGACACAAGGGAAACTAAGAGAGAAAGCAGATTGCCCTGAATCAGAGTGCGGCTGAAGGAGAGAGAAGGTTCGAGAGTTTCTGTGGCGAAGGGAGTAGTTTGAGGTGGCCACCTGGGAGAGACGGGAGGAGAGATAGGAGGGAAGGGTACCAAACCAGAATTTAGCAGTGAAAGAAGCACAGTGAACCAGTCTCCTGTGGGACAGGGGACCAAGTGATAGGGCAGAGTAAAGAAGACAGTAGTGGGTAAGGGAAGGGGAAGCTCTGGCGAAGCGGCAGAAGGAGTTCAACGGAGTATCAAGTTTTCCTAAGGAGGCCTGGGAAGCAATGTCATACTCCACATCAGCATAGTCAGAAGTGGGTAGTATCATTTTGGTGACTAGCTCGCGATGTGCAGGGAGGAGGAGGCAGCTCTTGTGCCGGTATAGGGCACCTAGTTTAAGTCGAAGCTTGGCACAGATGGCATCAATGTGAGTGGAGGACCTAGCCAAACCCCTAGGTATTTGAAGGCCGAGACATTTTCAAGCAAGAACCATCCAAGGTAGAGAAGGTTAGAGGATGTTGCAGTGGCCAGTTTTTGCCTGGTGTTGAAAGTCATGGCTACTGTTTTTTTTTTTTTCTTTTCACATTTAGTTTGAGCTTGTTTACCATGAACCAGGACTGTACTCTATAGAAATAATCCTGGAGGGTGGCCTGCACACTTAACAGAGGGCCCAGAGAGAAAAAGAATAGTATTGTCAGCATACATGTGTATTTCGGCAGACTGAAGGGAGGTTAATAATAAATGGGGAGAAAAGGATGGGTCCAAGGATGGAACTTAGGGATACACCGGAGAGGATTGGGAGTGGGGAGGATAGAACATCACCTGTTTGAACAGATTGTTCCCTATCATGAAGATAGAGGCGGAACCAGTTTACCACAGGAACATCGAGACCAACAGAACTGAGAGTTTGTAGCAAGAGGGGGTGGGAGACGGTCTAAAGCTTTCACTAGGTCGATGAAGATGGTGGCTGTAATCTGGTTCTTGTCCATTGCGGAGAGAATAGAATCTGTGACACGTAGAAGGGAAGATATTGTCAAGTGGTGCTTCCGGAATCAAGACTGCATGGGGAGAGAGTGTTGGAAATAGCAAGGTAGTCAGACAACCTTGAATGGATGAGAGATTCTAGTAGTTTGGCTAGAGCGGTGAGGAGGGAGATAGGCTTATAATTACCAGGGGCAGAAGGGTCGCCGCCCTCATGGAGGAGAATGACTTTAGCTGATTTCCAGGCCATGGGAATGGAGGAAGAGGAGAGAGAAAGGTTTAGAATGTGTGTGAATGGGGCTGCGATAGTGAAAGCAGAGGTGAGGAGAAGCTTGGGGTGGAGACCGTCAGGACTGGACTTAGAGGGGTTTAGGGTAAAGAGGGCAGAGTAGACTTCGTGAGGAGTGAACGGGGGGAATTGATAAGAGGGGGTTTTGCCAGGTGAAACCCATTGGGCTGAAGGGGGCGGGGGTCAGGATCAGGGAGAACACAGGTGGCAAAAAACTTGTTGAAAATGCTGGCTGCTGTAGCAGGGTCAGAGATTGGTGATCCGTCAACAAGTAGAACGGGTGAGGAATGTTGGGCAGGAGGGTCTAGGAGGGAGTGGAGGACCTCCCAGAAAGATGCAGGAGTGTGATGTTCTTGCTGTAGGTGACTTCTGAAGTAGCTGGCCTTAGAGAGACGGATGGCCTTGGTGCAGTCATTCCTGAGGGCTTTATATGCTTGGAAGTGCAGTGTCAGTGGCTCAGTAGGTAGCACTCTCACCTCTAAGGCCGGGAGATCAGAGGGCTGTGGGTTCAGTTCCCACATCTGGCACTTGGGTTAATATCCCAGTACTGACACTGTAGTGCAGCATGAGAGGGGTGCTGCACTTCTGAGGTGCCGTCTTTCGGATGAAACGATAAACCGAGGTCCCATCTGCCTAGATTGGTGGTAGTTCAGGTGGATGTTAAAGATCCCATGGCACTTCTCAAAAAGAGTAGGGAATTTCCCGTGTCCTGGCCAAATTTCCCTCATTCACTAAAAATACCACCAACAGCTTAATCTGGTTCAAGGGCAGTTGGCATTCATCTGTATCCCCCTCCCCCAGGTCGTGCCTGAAAATAGGCAGGATTTGTCTAGTGCACTTACCCGGTCAACAAAAAAAATAAATAAATAAGTCAGCCTGAAGAAGTGGCTTTATAGAAGCGCCAAGCTTTATCCCTAGCCCTGCACTTGGCCAGAAGGTAGGCAGTGATCCAAAGTTGGTGGTGTCTCTTCACTCTGGCTCTTTTAAGGGGGGCATGGTGATTCCAAATTCGCAAAAAGAGGTTGGAGAAAAGAGATATAACAGTGTTGACGTCGCTTGCAGAGTAGATTGGGAGCCAGTCAGCCTCGTATAGATCTTGTTGTAGGGCAGTGATATCTAGGTTGTGTAGGGAGCGAGACCAGATGTACTTGGGGCAACACGGGGTGGAGTGGATCTTTCTAATACAGTAAGCGATGCAGCAATCACTGATAGCGTCAGGTAGAATACCAGATGCCGTGATACGGTGGGAGTAGGAGGGTAAAACCCAGTCAAGTAGTGTGTGGTTCTGGGAGCGAGGGTGTAAGCGATTGGGTTCTTGGATCAGTAGGGTAAGGTTTAGAGCTTCTATTTTAAGGGTGGTGGACCTGAAGGAGGGTGACAGCCAGTCAAGGTTATAATCCCCAAGTAGCAGCAGCTCCCCACTAGATGTGAGGGAGGAGGTGGAAGAGATGATGGAAACTAAGGCATCGGGTGACGTTTTGGGTGTAGCATAGAGAGCACCAATATAGAGTGGGGCAGAGGAGGGGATGGATAGTTGTTCTAAGATGACTTCATGGGAGGAGGTTCTGGCTTCCTTGAAGATGATAGAGCAGGAGATAGATTGGCTAACGTGCAGGGCAATGCCGCCACCTTGCTTATCTCTGTCTTGATGAAATAAGTTAGTCCAGAATGGAGATAGCAGAATCAGGGATTTTAGCTGATAACCAGGTTTCAGTTACATACAGGATATCTCAGGATATTGGGGAAACACATATTTTATGCATATCGATTTTAGGGAGGAGGCTGCATGCGTTTAGATGAAAGGTCTTGAGTCCTTGGGCAGGAAGAAAAGTTAGTGTAGGAGACTGCAGGGGTTGAGCCATAGTTTTGGGGGGTAAGACATAGGGCCATGGTTGGGATGGGCGTCACGAAGAGGAGGAGCAGAATAAGAAATAGGGGGAAATTAGGAGGGTACCTTGACTTTCTGTGAGTGTAGGAGAGGGTTCCAGGGAAAAGGGGATGTGAGATGATACAGAGCCTCAAAATTAAGAAGAGAGGAGAGTAGCAACCCAGAGTGAATAAAAGGAGAGGGGTAGGAGAGAGGGAGGTCAGTGACTGGAGGCAGTGAGGGGAGAGCCGAAGGAGAGAAGGGAATAAAAAGGTAGGGGGAAGGAGGGAGAAAGAACGGTTTAGGGAGGCAGAGGGGGGTGTGCCAGAGAGGTGAGGGACAGAACGGGGAGGGGGTCGAGAAAAGGGATCAAGGAGAGGGAAACCAGTGCTAGGTAGATTGTTAGAGACATGGCAGGGAGATGGAAGGAGGTGGGCAGGGGTAATGTAAACAGAAACCCAGGAGGGTTAGGACAGGCTAGCGTGGGACTGATGAGAACAATAATTGGCAGCCCCAGAAGAGTAGAAGAAGGTAGAAATAAGGCTTTACAACTAAACGCCACAAGGCAGCTTAGAGGTGGATTGACTTGCGTAGTTTTGAAGCACAGTGATCACAGTACGTCTTTATAACTATCCAACACAGAGAAACTGTGAGCTCGCTGAGGCTTTGTCTATCCAAACACCACAAGGCAGTGTAGAGGTGGTTTGGTGTGCGTAGTTTTGAAACACTGTAAGCTTGGTAAAGGGCAGGAGCTTACAGAAAAGCCTAATTGGCTGCTGAAGGAAGAAGGGGCGAGGTCTGGCTGAGCCAAGACCATTTAAAGAATGTCGGGGGTAGGCCAGTAATTTGCTATTGGACAGAGAATCACAATCAGAGCTGCAGGCAGGAATGAGCTGAGAATACTGAGCAGGTCAATTCGGAACAGCCAATCAGGTGCTGGCCTCAAAGTCCGAAAAACAGCAAAATTACCTTGGGCTGGAGCTACGTGCAGCGGCAGCACCGCGGGAGGAGGGAGCCTGCTCAGGACTGGAAGTAAATCAGTTGTCTGGGAAGAGAAAGGGGATTAGTTTCAATACAGTTGAATTGGATGTGGGGTTAGGAGCACTAAGGACAAGCAGGAGACAATAGTCTTAGGACAGAGAAAGAGGATTAAATTGGTGGGTGGGATGAGGGAGTCGAGAGAGAATCGGAGGCCGGGTTGGGGGGGTGTTACCAGGAGGCGCCGGCAGAGGCAGGGCAGCTGTGCTGGGGAAAAAGAAAATTAGTGGAGGCGGCCAGAAAGGATAGGGAAAACAGCAGCAGAAAAGAGAAAAGGAAAAAGCTTGCTCTACCTTGCACTAAGCACAGTACAGCACTAGGTATACAGTACAGTGCAGTCAGTAAACAGGAATGCACTTAGTTAAATTATTGCAGCAGTAAAACTGGAAGCCAGTAATTAATCAGTTAAAGCAGTTAATTGGGAGCACAGCGATTTGAATTAAACATTTCAGCTAATCGACAGAGAATCAGAATCAGAGCTGCAGACAGGAGTGAGCTGAGAATGCTAAGCAGGGCAGTTCGGAACAGCCAATCAGGTGGTGGGCGCGAAGTCCGAAAAACACCAAAATTACCTTGGGCTGGAGCTTCGGGCTGCGGGATAGGGAGCCCGCTCATGGATGGAAGTAAATCAGTAGTCTTGGGCTGGAGATTTGGGAGTTCCCAGCTCCTCCTGCCATTTCAAGGCAGCATTTTTCGTATCCTCCCTGGTAGTCTTCACCAGTGACTTGTAGAGAATGAAGATCATGTGAGAAGTTGTTTCTGTCTTCAGGAATGGAATTAAGGAGTGTATCATTGCCGGGTGTGCATCTGGGTTATGCAGTATATTTGGCAGCGACGATTTAAGTGTCTCAGTTAAAGGAAGCAGTCACAGTCTGATTGTCCAAGATTAAATTCGGCCTGGACTTTCATGAAAGACTTTAGCATGGCATCTGCCATCAGCTGGTAGGGATATTGCAGAAAATTTATTTAAACAATAACTGGAAGAGGCACATGGAGCCGAGGCTCATTTCCAGATGTGACCTGGGGAAGTGGGGGACAGAATAGCATTCCCAATTTGTGAAGGCTGGATCCAGTAGGAATTCTTGTTCTACAGGGGTCACAACAGAGAGGGGAAAGGGACTAAATGCATTGAATTGCGGATAGTCTGCCATATGGTGACCTGTTCTCGGAGCCATGGGTTTAACGTATGTAGAATTTCAGGGTGTGACTCCACATGGTACATAAAACAAATTTACTGTTAGGGAATAGTGAGGATTCCAGCCAATGCCATAATATTTGGGGGGCTCCAAGGTGCTGCATGGCTATGTGAATGAGGTGGGCAGCCCAGAAGTATATTCTGAGTTGTGGGAGGTCTAAACCTCTCCGATCTCTAGAAAGTGTAGCATCAGGAATTTTATTTTGGGGTGCTATGCTGCCCAGATTTCCCTTTTCCACTGCTGGAAAGTGGATTGGGTGAAAGGTATCAGGACATTTTGGAACAGGTTAAGTGCTCTAGGTGATGTAACCACACAGACCACCTCCACCCTTCTGGTAAGGTTCAGGGAGATTGTACCCCATTACGTTAGGGTCTGTACCAGTTGGAAAGTAAATGGAGCATACAGGAGTCGTCACCGAAAGCGGAGTCTGGGTTCCTTGATTGATGGATGGATAAATAGATAACTAGGTATATTGAAGAGCTAGTCTAGTGCCTAAAATTAATACTGGTTTTTAAAAGCAATTGACCAATAAAATACAGTGGTGGAAAAAAGCTGGTTTAGGGCATACTCTGCAGGAGTTCTGAGAAGTTGCTTGGCGAACCCTTCTTAGTTCGAGTTTACAGTCGAGGTGTAGAAAGGAGAGCAGACTGACTGTTGAAAGGTTTCCCAGCGGTCCGGTGGGAATGGTTTGATGGAAATGTATGGCATCCTTAGGGATTTTTACCAGTGTTTGCTTTAGTTTATTTCTAATGTTAGGTCTGCCATGTTAGGTCCTGAATTCCATTAGAGGATGGAAATAGTACAGAATTCCTTACTACTGACAAAAACTGGCACAGTTGTGAAATGTTAAGTTAAGCAACTTTTTTTTTCCCTGTTTGTTTCTTCCATCACATAAATTACTGTTAATCCTCCTCTGAGACAAATCTCTTAGTGCAATATGTTAGGCAGACTGTTTCCCAAACTTGTATCCCTGTTTTTAAAAATCTGTTCTGTTCTGAAGGCAGAGTAAGAGCAAGTATTAAAAATAGTGATTTGGAGTGAATAGGTGAATAAAGTGCCATGGTGTTCTAGAGCTCTGCTCCCATCCAGCAACTTATTTGCAGTACATGTTTTTAACCCTACAGGAGCAATGATGTTTGGGTCCTGGATTTGGAGCAGTGGGTTTGGTCTAAGCCAAACGTTGCCTGTCCATTACCACACCCCCGGGGCGGCCAGTCTCAGGTAAGACATTTCTTGTCATTATTGTGGTACACATAAAAGAAAGCTAAAACTTTGTGTATTTTAAGGCATAATTTCTTTAACAGATTTGGATTATGTATTGAAGTTCTCTTTTAAAACTGGACTTTGGTGTATTTACAAGTACCTCTGTTATAGAGAATGGCCCTAAATATAGTTCCCAACATTCCTTTAGCATCTTTTGCTGGCTTCGGTGACCAGTCATCCTGACTATGTCACCCCTCTAACACCTGCAGATTCTTCCCACTCGGTGGGGTCATCCCAGAATAGTGCCTGGTCCGGTCAGTCAAGCCCAGGGCCATCTGGTTGATCCATAGTCAGCTGAAGACTTGGGAAGTTGTGCTGCTGGTTATTTCCTTGCATGAAGATCCTGCCTTCCCATGAGATGTCATGTCATGGTGTTCGTGGGAGCATGCAGCGGTGTTCTGCATTTGCACCCATGGTGCCTTCCCTAGCTGATTGTAGTCATGCTTTGCTCGTTTTGTTCACCAATGATAAAGCCCAACTGACAAGTCATCCAAACGTTCCCCAGAGCATCTTTCTGGACTGTACACCAACTTACTGGACCTGGAACACTAAGATGGGACATTCTGTAATTTTTTCTGACCCTCTTGAGCCCTTGTTCCCTCTAGAGAGCATATCACCTCAATGATAATGCTAATAAGAACCTTGGTTACTGATTCCAAAGTTACATTTTTTTGTACATCTGAAAGAGCCACATTTTGATGATAAAAAGTTTAGTGTGATGTGTGAATGTCTGCTGGATGGACAGTGGAGTGAAACCAGAAGCAAAGGCTCAGCTTTCTTTTCATATGTTGAGTGTGTCTCTCAAAAAAGTGTAAAGCAGAGTGACGAATTCTGCCATAAACTGCATTTAAATGAGACTGAAACAGCTTTGCAAGCCTGCACGAACTACATTTACAAGGCTCAGAAAAAGACAGTCATTTAACTGAAAGGTTAATGCAGGCATTGAGTGTTCTAACCGGTCTCTGCTGCACTCGTGGATCTATCCTGATCATGTCCACTGTCATAGGTGTACATATTGCCACAAGGAGCAGAATTATTCAGCTGTGGTCCTGGTAAACTACAGAGGGTTCTATGTTAAAACTGGAAAGAGAGTGTTCTGTTACAGAACAAACATTAGAATTTTTTGAAGATTATTGAGAGCATTTTACATTTTTATTTAATACATCCCTCTTCGCCACTCATTGCTGAAAACGAGTGGTTTCACGCACCTTTAGCTGAGCAAGAACAGCTAAGCTTAGTTGTTGTGACTTAAGCTGAAGGCAAAAAAACCCACTCATTTTCAGCAACGAGTGGTGACGAGGGTCATATTAATATATTATTGATCGAGAGCGATCAATAATATATTTATATAAATAAAAAAAAATTCCCTGAACGTGCCCGTTTCCAGGGCATCCGCGTGTGAGACACTCTTCTCAGAATAAGTGCCTCACGTGCAGGGGAAAGGAGCGCTCCGATTGGTCGGGAGCGCTCCCTCGATCTGTAATAAAATTGTTATATATCGATACGTGAAAGTTGTAGAAAAATTATCAATGCTGGCGCAGCGGTTGGATTTCCACTTGAGATGCCGGCGACCCAGGTTCAGGAATGGACCCAGGTCGTCGGAGGGTCGGCAGGAGAAGGATTGAGCATCCTCAGGACTGCTCTCCTTCTCCAGGGGGGAGGGTGGCGTGCGCCCGGTACAAGAGCGACACCTGGCGGAGCCCAGGTCCGTCGCATGGTACCAGTGCCAGTTTCACTTCTGGGGTGGTGCGGATGCTGGTTGTCATTGCGTGACCCCGCCCCAGCCTATAGGGGAAAAAAAAATATGCTGCCCTTCCTCCTTTGCAAAGCCCTGTCCCGGGGCTTTGATTAGCCTCCTAGCCGGGCTGTCCCAACTAGTGCCAGTTTCATGGCACTGGTTGTTTGAGCCACAGTGCCACGACCCCACCCTCTGGGGGCAAGCCATGGGTTACTGGGAGAGCCTCCGGTAATCTGGGAGGTGGAAGCCACAGGGGTGCTGTGACCAGGGCAGAGGTGCCAACGGCCGGTGCAGCACATAAAAGTACAATAAATAGAAAAAAAAAGAAAAATGATCCATCACTACATCTGCAGTACTTAGCTGACTCAAAATTAAATTGCTGGCCCTAATGGTTCCAAAGTTAGCTCTTTTGAAATAAATGGTCTTTCGAATGTTCTAACTTCTAAAACTTTAGGGCTGTTGGCTTAATTCTTTTAAAATCTAAACTTGGAGTTTGCTTCTGAACATTTAGGGCTGTCATTTAAATGAAAACTTTGAGTTGGTTGGACATGAATAGACCATACAGATACAGTGCATGTGTAGATGCAGGTTTCTTTGAATTGATATGAGCTGGTAGTAAACGTATGTCTAGATGCATTTTTTAATTTTCAAAGGTAGTATCACTATATATTTTTTGGTATCAATATAGTATGAAATGTAGGCTTTTTCCATTTATTGATAATACAGTTTTATTTGTAGGCTGTCTCCATGTATCGATAATAAATTTTAATATCAATATATGTTGCAATAACTTATATGCATCAATGCAGAAAAAAGTGAGGCAGTTTAAAAAATTTATTTAGCAAACTGTTTTTTATAACTTTCTGAATTTCGGCAATACTACACTTTTTTCATTAGAAAGTGTGCAGTTTGCAGCATACTGTGATATTTATATTATGCCCTTGATTATGTTGTAGACATTTCACTCTCCCTTTTAGTGACCCTTTATCTTACTTACTTTCATAAGCTTTGCCTAGCACGGGGGGGGGACAGAAAAAACGAGGGAGGCAGTGAATGCCCCGCCCCAGAAAATGGAGCAGAAGAGATGCCCAGAGAAAATAAATTCCCCAGGGGTAGAGGGGCATAGGGACAAGAGGAGAGGAAAGGACGGGAGAGTCGGGAGGCAGGGCTAAGGCTGAGAGTAGAGCTAAGACTGGTGACGAAGCAGGGGGGAAGACGGTAGCAGGGCCATGGGAAGGGCGAAGGATGGGATTGAGAAGGGAGGGCAATGTAGGGAGACAGTGGGACAAAAGAAGTGGAGAGCCATATGTGCCAGTGCAGGAGCTTGGGAAACAAAATTCCTGACCTTGAAGCAGTCATTGAAGAGGCAGACCTGGATCTGGTGACCATAACAGAATCATAGTGCATTGACAGCAAGTCAGAATGTGGACATGCCAGGATACACCATGTTCTGGAAGGTCAGGACAGGGAGCGGGGTTGGTGTTTTATAGGTGAGGGAAGGTGTAAAGGCTGTGAAGGTACAGAGACACCGGCGGGAGAAAGAAGGCTTGGAGGTTCTTTGGATAGGGTTAGAAACAGGGTACATAGCCTTTATATGCGTGGGAATGGTATACAGACCACCAACACAGGGAGAGAAGTTAGACTAGGATTTGAGGACACCATTGGCAGAATGGCAGACAAAGGGGAAGTATTTATTATTGGGGGCTTTAATCTGCCAGATGTGGACTGGAGCATTCTAGCCACAGCTACATCAGGAAATAGGCCACCCTCAGCTCCCTTAAGGGGGCATTTCTTGGGCAGCTGGTTACGGAACCCACTATAAAGGGGGCAGTGCTGGACCTGGTACTTATAATTAGGGACAGCATTGCAGACATCACAGTGGGTAGCCCCCTTGGGTACAAGCGATCACCGAACTGTGGTTTGGCATACGGATTGGGCAAGAGAAAAAAAACACACCAGGAAGAGGTCCTGGATTCAGGAGGGCAGATTTTAAAGAAATTGTTGACTGCTTCCTTAAATAACTTGAAGGGGGGGGACCGCCAGGAGTGAGGGGAGTGGAAGCACAATGGAAAAGAATCATGGCAGGAATAACTAAGGCAACGGCTAGCTGCCTGAAGGAAGGACACAAGGGTAGGAGGAGGAAGAATTCTTGAAGGAGGTGGCTAAGGTGGTGGGGGGGATGATTTTAAGAAGTAGAAGAAGACCCAGATGGAGGGTGACAGGGAGGTATATCTAGATAAACAAAGGGAAGCAGGAAGGAAGGTGAGGGCAGATAAGGTACAAACAGAGGAGAGGACCAGCAAGGAGGTCAAAAAGGAGGATAAGTCTTTCTGTAGGTATGTGATGAGTGAAAAGAGGTAAGCAAGGTGTGGGATAGTAAGGCTCGGCGGGGGAGAGAGAATGTGCAGAAGGTCAAGAAAAAAGCTAAAATTTTAAATGAGTACTTCTGCTCAGTATTCACAATGGAGGTGGGAGGGGACAGACCACCATGTATCAGCAGACACTTTACGTGTATGTGGGGGAGGGGAGTGGACACAAGTCCCTTCTCAGAAGAGAGAGTCCAAAGGGGATTGGAAGCCCTAAAGGAAAACAAGCTAATGGTGCCAGACGGGATTCGTCCAAGGGTACTAAAAGAAGTGAGCATGGCGCTAGTCACCCATCTGGCAACATTGTTGAGCACCTCATTGGAGATGGTGGTAGTTCCAGAGGAGTGGAGGAGGGTTGGTGTGGTCCCTTTGCACAAGAGTGGCAAGAGGGAGGAGGCTGGCAATTACAGATCAGTGAGGCTCGCATCAGCGGTGGGGAAATTAGTGGAGACTCTACTAAAGGAGAGACTGACAGCACAGTTTCACAGGGGAGGTCATGTCAAACAAATCTCATAGATTTTTTTGTGTGACTAGGGAGGTGGATTAGGGAACGCAGTGGATGTGGCCCATCTGGATTTCAGCAAGGTCTTTGACACTGTGCCACTCAGGAGGCTAATCAAGAAACTTAGCAACCTGGGGTTTGGGGAGAAGGTGGTAAGCTGGGTGTCAAACCTGTTAAAGGATAGGAGACAGAGTGGTGGTAAATGGAAGTGACTCTGGGGATGGGAAAGTGACAAGTGGAGTGCTGCAGAGATTGGTACTGGGTCCTATCCTCTTCAGTGTCCTCATAGGTGGTGACATTGCTGAGGAACTGGACAGGAAGGTGTGTCTCTTTGCGGATGACACAAAAAATCTGCAACATGATTGACCTCTGGAAGGGGTTGAAAGAATGCAAAGTGATCTGGGGAAACTAGAGGAGTGGTCTAGGGGATGGCATCTCTGTTTCAGTGCAGAGTCATGCACCTGGGACTGGGAAGTTTAAGGGGTGGTGTATAAGATGGGGGGGGTACTTAGTCACCAAGCAAGAGAGGGACCTTGAGGTAATCATATCTGATCTCAAGGTGGCAGGCAGGGTATTGCAGCAAGGCACTTGACAAGGCTAATGGGATGCAGGGGTGTATTGGAAGGGGATTTCTAGCAGGAGAAGGGAGGTGGTGTTGCCACTGTGTCGCTCACTAGTGAGACCCCACCTAGAGTACTGTGTACATTCTGGAGTATACACCTCTGCAAGGATACTGACAGGGTAGAAGCGATACAGAGGAAGGCTACCAAATTGGTGTGGGTGTTGCATAACAAACAATATGAAGAGAGGCTGCAGGAACTCAACATGTACTCCCTGGAGTAGACGAGAGGGGCCATGATTGAGATGTAAAAGTACCTCACGGGGCTGAACAGGGTGCAGGGGTGAGTCTTTTTCAGAGGAGGAGCACCAGAACATGGTGGCATGCAGTAAAGTTTGAGGGAGGGAAGTTTAAAGAGCTAGTGGACCCACTACTGTGTTTGAACTGGTTAGGCTATGTAAACAAATCATAACTAGCATCATTTTCCATGTTGTAATCCATTTTGGCTTGTGCGGAATCGATTTGGATTTTATTTAAATTTTTCAAAATGATGCTGCTTCATGAAATGCTTGGCGCTGTTCCTTGCTGTGTAGACCGAAAGTGACGGAGTGGGGGGAACATCAGTCTGTTTCAAACTCCCTGTATAGCTAGCTGTTGGTGACAAATCTGAGGAGTTGTTTTTTTTTTCTTTTTCAACGAATGAGTCATGTGATGTCAAGCCTGAAAAAGGAGATTTGATTTTAATAACGTTGATATAGTTTGCTTATTTTAAACTTCTTGTGCTTGCAGGTTATTTTTGACATTGCAGCTCCTCCTGCTGAACTGATGTATTAGGAGACTGGTGCCTTTGTGTGTGTCTTTTTATAATTCTCTTAAAGCAGCAGTACAAGAAACAGTAAAACAAAAATAAAATAAAAAACATGAATGAAAGTTGATTTCCACAGTGTTCTGAGACTGCACCTTCATGTTAGATTATGTGTGCAACACAAATTGTTTTATTTTTATTTTTTTTATATGGCCAGTCTTCCACATTGTCCTACATTTGGAGTGTCAGTGCCCCAAAAGGTTGAGAAGTATGGTTCATTTGAGTAACTTGGAAGGCTTTGAATGTGATGGACGAAAAAGCAAACACTGGCACCACAAAAGTATTCAAGCAAGGGTTTTATTGATTAAAAAGGACCTCCTGAAGACACAGTAATGTGCAAAACCAGTCAGGGTTTGTTTTTTGGCGACCCGATCTCTTGGTCTGTCCGATGGTTAGTCCATTTTAATCATTAAAGCTCTTGTTTGGATACTTTTGTGGTACCAGCATTTGCTTTTTCCTCAATTTCTCCATACCAGGCATGCTAACAGTGGAGCATTTTTTTGCTGCAGTACATTTCAATGTGATGCACTGCTGTTTTAACTCTTACCTCCTTCTCTGTAGCAGTTCTGACACTGGTACAGTTGGCTCACGAAACGTTCCCCGCTACACAGTACTGCGAATTCCCCTGACATCATGCTTGTTGCTGTGTCTCCCTTCCCTCTCCGTGTCTGGTCGCTGGGGTGGCTGGTTGGGAGGAGGCGAAAGGTGCTGCTTTGGTTTTCTCCTGGGTCAGAGGAATATAACGAGGAGGAAGGGGGACGTCGGGGACAGTGGGATATTCACTGGTTGACCTCACTGTTCTGGTGTTTCTGTGAATTGAGAGTTGTAGGAATGGCAGTGGCACAGGTACTGGGCAGGAAGGGGAGGCATGCAGTGGGGGCATGGGCTGGAGGGGGGACAGCCTTGCCATAACTGTGTTCCAGAACTACAAAAATTAGACACACAGGTGATCCACAACGGTTCCTGTCAGTGACTGCCTTCACTCAGTAGCAGGCAGCTTCCCCACCCCACCCCACCCCACTGTAAGTTCCTTCCTGTCTGTCCCAGGCACGCTACACACAGACATTCACTGAGATAAATGGAAGGCACTGCCAAAATGAAATTATGATTTGTCATAAATTTAGGCACGGTTAATTAAATACCCACAATAACATTTACTAACATACTAACATGCCAGCAGAATAGGCCTAACGGTCTTTCGTGTCTGCTCGTTTGGTCAGCCCCCACCCTGGGTGCTGACCTTGCTGCCCCCCTCGCCTTCTCTGGCTTCTCCCTTCCGGATATTCTTGCTGCATTGGATTTTGCTTCCAGAACTGCTCTGTACCTGTCCCACCCCTCTTGAACCCTCCACTGTCTCTGCCTCCACCAGCCCCCTAGGCAGCATTCCATGGCTCCACCACCCTCTCAGTGAAGCAGCACCTCCTCCTTTCTCCCTGAATCTTCCCCTCCAGCTTCCACCCATACCCTCTAGTGGCCCCTCCTCCTCCTTCCTCTCGAAGCACCCTGACTGTTCCTCCCTATTTACTCTCTCATGTACCTGAAGACCTCTATCATGTCCCCCGTCCCTTCTCTCTCTTCCAGTGTGTACATATTTAGCTCTTCGAGCCTCTCCTCATAGGTCCTGTCCCCAAGCCCCAAATCATTTTGGTTGCCCTCCTCTGGACCCTCTCCAGGAGGTTAATGTCCCTCTTTGATGGCCTCCAAAACTGCACGCAGTACTCAAGATGCGGCCTCACGAAGCAGTTATACAGAGGGAGTATCACTTCCCTCCTTCTGGAGGTGATCCCCCTAGCGATGCATCCTGGCATCCTGTTGGCCTTGGCTGCTGCCCTCCTACAAGTCTTCAAGTTGTTCATCTTGACATCCACCACCACCCCCAGGTCCCTCTCAGCCATCGAGACTTGTAGCATTTCCCCCCCAAACTAAGCTAATTTAAGAACTCCAGTTAGCACAGTGTGACTAGTTTAACTGGGTACACTTGCTCTTCAGGAGGTGTGTGAGGAAAAGGATCTTAACAGAAAGAGTGCTGAATGCCTGGAACAGCCTGCCAGAGGAGGTGGTGGGGGCGAAGACAGTGGGGGGGCTTCAGGCATGCATGTGATAAGCACATGGGCATAGTAAATAAAGGGAGGAAAGAGGGACACCTGAGACCAAATGGGGTCTGTGGAGTAGTAATAGGTAGGGAAATAGGGCAGACTAGATGAGCCTACTGGTCCTTTTCTGACGACAAATTCTATATTTGTTTTTCTGTGAAAGCATTGGAAAACAGAAATAAATAAAATGCGTCTGACTGCTGACAGAGAGAGAGAGAAAGCATCCAAAGCTTCCTTAAATCAAGGAGGTTATTTAATAGGCTACACTAAATTGAATTATTACTTTTTAGACCTGTGTAAGTATCTAGTATTGATTCTCTGTTTTGGGGGTTGACCTTTCTTAGTTTAACTTATTTGCCAGGGAGGAACTGTAGCTGGGAGATATTTGCAGTCATTTGTGACTAGACCTGTTACTTAACCTCTGTGAAATAGGTGTCTGAAAGAAAAGAAGGAAGACACTCCCCGGGGTGGAGGGTCAGAGTTGTAGTTGATTGTTTCTGGAGGGCACAGGTTTACTCCCACCCACCCTTCGCCTCACCCCACTGGCCCCAAGCACATAACTTTCTTTATAGCAGGTGTTCTGACATCACTTCCCCAAAACTGCTAACAGCATACACCTGCTCGTATCCTTAAAGGCACAGCACACTGAATAGGGGATAAAGACACTAACAAGCTTGCACACACTAAGAGACGGGGGGAGAAAGAAAAGCAACTGTAACAGGAAGGGACACAGACATGTGGGGAGTGGTGCAATGCACTGGCTGTGGAGCAGCAGTCTTCTGGGAGACATTCTGGAGGCTGCGTTGCCTCCCTATTTGCAGGCACCTCTCTGGTCTGAAGGAGGAGGTTGTTCGTCTCCGTGCTGATCTGGCAGGGATTCGGGAAACCTGCTCCCCCACCCAGCCACCACCATAACCTCAGAGGTTGCCAAGAAAGAGGAGTGGTTGGACCACGGTGGGCTCAGGGAGGGTGAGGGTGATGGAATAGAGGCGCATCCCTCCAGTTGTGCCTCTCCACAATTCATTCGCCACTCTGGCGCAGCATGGTTCCTCTATGGAGGCACCTGCAGTGGAGACCAAGGAAGATGCTGGGAACCTTCACAATGGAGATGCACAGGAGGGTGGCACAGGACCCCACAGGGGAAGGAAACAACTCCTGATGAGGGACTCTGTTGTTAGGGGGGTAGAATTGGGGGGTCGGTAAGGTGCCTGCCCGGCACCATGGCTTGGAGGAACATGAAACGAATCTTCAGGATCGTGGGAGCAGCTGCAAGGGGGAGTGAGCTGGATGTCATTATCCACCTAGGGACAAATGACCTGGCTGAGAATGGGATCAGAGCAGTGCAACAGGAGTTTGTGGAGTTGGAGAGGGGCCTTAGACAAGTAGCACACATAGTAACTTTCTCGGAAGTGCTACCTGTCTATGGCATAGATGAGGCTAGGGTGCTCCACATCATGGGATTCAATGACTGGTTGAAAAACTGGTGCAGAGCTCAGGGTTTTGGCTTAATTGGGGACTGGGGCTCCACCTGGAGGGATGCAGGCCTATACTGGCACGATGGTCTGCATCTATCCTGGAGGGGAACCAGGATCCTAGTTGATGGGTTTAAATGCTTCATTGGAAAGCATTTAAACTAGCCAAGGGGGGAGGCACTGAAAAGGAGGAGGGAAATCATAGCACCCCCCCCCCCAAAATCAGAGTAGTTAGTGAGGTAAACACCAAGATAGAGCAGTCGATAGGGAGAAGGGCAGGGGTAAATGGAGAAAAAGACAAAGGCAGTAAGGTCAGGGATGGGGCAAAAAGAAATAAAGCCATAAAGAATGGAGGGTAATAAGTACAAATGCCTGTAGTCTATGTAAAAAGCTCCCCAAAATGGTGGCTTTGATGGAAGACTGATACCTGGATATCATTGCAGTCACAGAAACATGGTACGTAGAGAACCATGACTGGGATGTCAACATACCAGGGTACACAGTCTGCAGGAGGGACAGGGAGGGAAGAAGAGGAGGAAGAGTAGCTATCTATGTAAGGGAAAGGATCAAAACAGAACTAAAGGGTAAACAGGGAGGAGAGGAGACTCTGTGGGTCACCCTGGAGACTGGAAATGGCACCACAATCTGCACAGGGGTTGTATACAGACCCCGTCTCAGGAGGAGGAAATGGACAAGGAAATGATAGGCATCCTTAGTATGGTAGAGAAAGGGGAGATACTGCTGATGGGGGACCTGAATATGCCAGATGTTAACTGAAGCACCTTTGCTGCGGCCACATCCAAGAGCAGGGCCATTCTCAATGCCCTACAGGGGGCATGCCTCAGACAGCTAGTTTTGGAACCCTCTCGGGAGGGAGGGAGCAATGTTAGACCTGGTAGTTTCAAATGGGGACAGAGAGAGGATCTCCGATCTTGAAGTGGGTAGCCTACTGGGAACAAGCGAACACCAAACAGTGTGGTTCACGATAAACTTAGCTGTAGAGTCAAGCCATACAAAAGTGAAGTTACTGGACTTAAGGAGGGCTGATTCTATCAAAATGGGAGAGTGCCTCAAAAAAGCACTAGCAAACAGGCAAGAAGGTGGGGTGGCGCAACAATGGGGAAACATCAAAATTGCCATCACAGAGGCAACAAACCTCTGTGTAAAGCAAATAAATCAGTATGAAAGAAAAAAAAATTATGGTTCTCAAAAGAAGTGGCGGGGAAGGTTAGGGAGAAAAAGATAGCATTCAGGAAGTATAAGGAAACATAGAAGGAGCAGGACAGAGAACTGTACCAGGTAAAGCAGAAGGAAGCGGGGAAGGCAGTCAGAATAGCAAAGGCCCAAACTGAGGAAAAGATAGCCAACTCGGTTAAGAAGGGGGATAAAACCTTTTATAGGTACATTAGGGAGCAAAGAGAGACTAAGGCAGGGATACTGAGGCTGAATAAAGAGGAAGGTGGTTGGGCAGAGAACGACAGTGAAAAAGCAGGAATACTGAACAAATATTTCTGCTCGGTATTCACAATGGAAGAGCGTGGGGAGATACCTAATCCAGTCAATAGAAGTGCTCTGGATTGGGGGGGGGTTGATATTAGCCCTTTCACAGAAGAAAGGGTTCTGAAAGAACTCTTAAAACTGAAGGTGGATAAAGCAATGGGGCCTGATGGACTTCACCCCAGAATTCTAAAAGAACTAAGGGAAGAACTAGTAACACCACTGATTACCCTTTTTAATAAATCATGGGAAGATGGTGGGGTACCTGAGGACTGGAGGAGGGTGGATGTGATTCCCCTTCACAAAAGTGGGAGCAGGACATAGGCAGGAAACTACAGACCTGTCAGTTTGACCTCAGTAGTATGAAAAATGATGGAATCACAACTGAAGGAAAGAATTGTTGAGTACCTAGAGGCCAGTGGGACACGGGACCCAAGGCAGCATGGATTCACAGCAGGAAGGTCATGTCAGACAAATCTAATTGACTTCTTTGACTGGGTGACCAAAGTAGCAGACCAGGGAGGGGCTGTGGACATGGCCTACCTAGACTTTAGCAAGGCATTTGACACAGTCCCGCACAAAAGATTAATAAATAAATTAGCCAGCCTGGGAATGGGTCGCAGGGTGGTAGCCTGGGTAAAACACTGGCTGGACAACATGACACAGAGGGTAATAGTAAATGGTGTCCACAGTGAAGAAAGGGGGGTTACTAGTGGGGTGCCACAGGGTTCAGTACTGGGACAAGTCCTTTTTAATGTTTTTATAAGTGACATTGCAGAGGGACTGTAAGGAAAAGTCTGTCTCTTTGCAGATGACACACAGATCTGCAACAGGGTTGATACGCAATGTGGGGTGGAAAGAATGAAAAGGGTCTTGGCAAGGTTGGAGGAATGGTCAAATGTATGGCAGATTAGATTCAATGCAAAAAGTGCAGAGTAATGCACCTGGGAATCAAATACCCAGGAGAAGAGTACACAGTGAGGGGTGAGATACTGACAACAACAAAAATGGAAAGGGACCTGGGGGTAGTTGTGTCAGATGACCTAAAGGTGGGCCAGCAATGTGAGAAAGCAGTAAGGAGAACTGGGGGGATTCTGGGATGCATAGGGAGAGGCATCACCAGTAGAAAACAGCAAGTTGTTGGCCCTCTGTACAGACAGTTGGTAAGACCACATCTGGAGTACTGTGTACAGTTCTGGAGACCCCATCTCCTCAAAGACATAGACAGGGTGGAGGCTGTCCAGAGGAGGGCAGCCAAAGTGGTGCAGGATCTGCACCAGAAGACATATGAAGAAAGGCTAAAGGAGCTTAAGATGTATAGCCTGGAGGAAAGGAAGAAGAGGGGGGACATGATAAACGTTCAATTACCTCAGTGGAATCAACAGAGTCCAAAAGGGTAGCATCTTTCAGAAAAAGAGATGTGCAAGAACAAGGAGGCACAATTTGAAGATAGAGGGGGGGACGGCTCAGAGATAATGTGAGGAAGTATTTCTTCACAGAGAGGGTTGTAGATGCATGCAACAGCCTTCCTGAGGAGGTCGTAGAGTCAAAAACAGTGGGGGAATTCAAGAATGCATGGGACAGACTTAAGGCAATTCTTGTGGGGGGTAGAAGGAAGTAGGCTGTTAGTTAACTAGGATCTGCAGCTTATCCATTAGGTAGGGAAATGGGCAGACTAGGTAGGCCAAGCGGTCCTTGTCTGGCATCTGATTCTGTTTCTATGGATGACACACCGGCGACCCGGGTTCGGGAGCGATCTCGGGCCGCTGGGGGTCGGCAGGGGAGGGAGAGGATCAAGTGTCCGATGACAACTGTCCTCTCCCAAGGATGGGTGGGTACATTCCCACTCCTTGCCTGCCTTCTGGTGGAGGCCGGGGGCAGTGCCAGAGCTAGGAGGGAGAAAGCGTGCAACGTGAGGCGCCAAGCTCACGGGCCACCAGGGAGGAAGCAAGAAGACATGAAAATAGCTGTTGCAGGCTCTATGAAGTCCCACGCTGCAATGCCGCTGCCTGGGACAGCCCACAGAATTGTCTTTCTGGATATGTGTCTCAAGATGGGGAAAGATAGCCCTTCTACCATTGGAGGGGTAATCCTGGGGAATAAGGGCTCGGGGGTACTGGGGGGCACTGACCAGGAGCCTAGAGAAGAGACAGATTTCCTGTCCGCAGGGCTGATGAGGATAAACAAATGAAAAAAAAGAAAGGGGACCAAATCTGGATCAGACCGTAGGATTTAATGTAAATGCAGTAATCCCAAAAGTCTATTTTCAGGGGCACACAACCCCAGCATGAGGTTATGTGGGGTGGAGGGTTATAAACATCCATCATGAACACTGACCACCACATTATCCCCAACGCGAAACATGCATGCAGGGTCCATGCCATTGTTAAAGAGCACCTTTCCTGGTGCTGATTACAAAAACTGGGCAGCAGCTATACTTGCTCTGGAGGTTATTGGAGCAAACAATTTAATTTTAATATGGTCTGATTTCATAGTGGAGTGGACCGTAATTTGGCTTCGTGGAGCCCAGCACCGCAGATCCCTTCTACTCCCTAGTCTGAAGCACCACCTCCACGCTTAGCACCTATTATGCTGCTTGACTGGGACAGCATGGGGACATCTCCATTGATGACTATAGGCACTGATTTTACATCTATTTTTTTAATTTCGAGTTCCAACTGATAGAACAGCACACTATCCAACTAACAAGGCTCTTGTTAGTTGAGTGGTGGCCTTGCTGTATCCCAGTCAGAACCTTGAAGTATTAAAAAAATAAAAAAAAAATGTAAAAATTAGCCCCATAGTCATCAGTGGAGCGCGTCCCCACGCTAGCCATAGTAATACGTTACAAAGCAGAGTAGCGTGGGAACGGTGCTGAAGACTAGGAAATGGCAGGGATCTGCAGCTGAATTCCACAGAGACAATTTACAATCCCTTCCACTGTGAAATCCAGCCACATTAAAATTGAACGTTTGGTATCCGTGAGGTTCAGAGCTACAAAGGAACCAATAGTGTTTATGGGGGAGTTTGTTAATAAGGTCGGTAAAGGTGCTCTTTAACATGACCTGCATGAGTAGGCAAACCTAGGCACAGTCCCTTCACCCCAGCATGAACAGATACAGTAACCGGGGGTTGACTTGAGGGGAAAAATACTGGTGGCCAACGGGCCAGTATGTGGGACAAAATTGCTGGCACACAAGACATTTTGATGGCCCGGGGGAACTGTCCATTTTTGGCAGTTCTGACTTCACATGGATTCATTTTTTTTTTTTTCGGTTATAGGAGAGTTTAAAAAAAAAAAAGCAATTATAGGCTGCAAACTATCAGCATTCTGCTATGGCCCCAGGGCCTCTCCACTTTTTCTGCCACTGGCTAGGATCCATTATGCATTGCATGTTGTTTCTTTGCACATGCTTGTTAGGTCGTGGATGTCACGCATGAGCACTGACAGTCTGAAGTCTACTCTGAGTTTTATGAAGTCTGGTCAGGGATTCCCAGCACCAGAAACTCTTAAAGGTGCAGTACTACAAAAGGGTACTGGCCAGTTAGGCCAGCAAAGCAAGCTGTCCTCTGGCCCGACTTCAGATTTGCTGGCCTTGGGCAACCAGGCCACTGTTAAAGTCGACCCCTGGCAACTCACTTCCGTAGCCTGATGTACCCATATCCTGCCATCAGCAAGTAATCCCCCTGCCCAGCCAGGAAATGGAGGCACATGCAGATACTCCTGCAAAATGGCCTTGCGCTTTAAACTATCAGCATGTATCTCTCTATCCACAATTTTCCTGGTTTATGGCAAACTTGAGTGTAGTGACCCCTGTTGTGAGAATTGGACAGGTGAAGTCCTGGAGGCTTTGAGGCAGACCCTAAGCTCTGCAGCCTTTAATCAGCAGGCTGATAGTTGCAGTACAAATGGCAGAGATGGACGAGGCCAGTTTTACCTTATTCCTGAAAAAGTTGCTATAATTCCATGTTACTAAGGAGAAAAGCAGTGAATTCCTCCATCACTGAAGAGAGTATCCTACTTAATGGATGCAGCTGAGATCTGGAAATGGGATACATCCAGTAGAGTCAGTTCAGTAGATGTGCCGTGAATTAAAAAATTTCTAATGAAGTTGCAGCAAAGTGCTAAAATTTGGACATAAGGAAGTTTCTTGGATGCCCTGCCAGTTTACTAAACTATGAATTATACTTAATTTAGGCATAATCCTTGAAATGCTTAAAAATATCTGCTGTAGAGTTGGTGCATTTGCAAATGTTTCCACATTCCACACCCCTCAAAAATATTTTGTAGTGCTGAAAAAAAAAAATTGCAGAGTATGGGAAAACTGAAGATATTCTGCATTTTACAAACTTGTGCGAAGTAAAGTGCACAAACTTTGCAAATCTTTTGGTTCTGAGTGTCTGCATTACTGCTGAGCGTTTTAACTGCTGTGGGAACACCAGATCTTCTTCAAGGATAACTGTTCCCTAAGGTCACACTTTTAGAACGATACCCATGTCAGCACTAGGACCAAACTTACTTTTGTTAGCTGGAGGCTGCTCACGATGACAACACACATCAGCATCCGCATAAATGTGGGCGGCCCATCTCTCCTCAGTTCTTTTCCCGCTGTTGACTGTACCCATTGGGCCGCCTGTAGAGGGAAATATGACTAGCCATTGTCATTTTATTATTTTCTTAAACTAATCACTAACAATTTAGTGTTATCGCCACTTCTGTATGCTGCTGAAACCAGCAAAGTTCCGGTACTGTGAGTGTGGAGAAGAAATATATACGAGGACAATATACAAGAAGTGTGAGTCTGCCATTTAGGCGTCTCTCACAATGTCAGGAGTTGAGATTTCACAGGACTTCAGTCAAGCAACCAGGCGGAGTAGAAGGGCTCTGGAGAAGTTCTTATTAGAAAAACTCTAGTGGCCATGGAAAAAGCCCAAGGTCAGAAGGCAGCATCACCACCCGCATCAACTGATTCACGGTCGTCAAAGTCAAAAGACTAAAAAAAAGACAGGTCGTTGGGACATAAGCAGAAACATAAGGCTAGATCTGCTTCCCTGGTGAGATCTAGGTTGCCATTGCAACCTGCAGGTAGTTGGCTCGCATCGTAATCATCCTCACCAGCTGCAGTGACACCCCCCGACTGTGGACCAGACATGAAGGTCGGGGCTCGGCTTAGGCGCTACCATACCTATTGCAGGTGGCACATTCTGTCAACTCCAGCGGTTACAGTCCCTGGCCGGGGCATCATCGACACGCAGGTAGTGCTGGCATTGTTTTCAGCTATGATGCATTGTATACTTCCTGGTTTGCCTATGCAGCCTGTACTGCTGTCAACTGGGGTTCCTGCATCGCAGAACCCATCAACCTCATCGGCTGGTACACAGCAAGCATCTCCTAAGCAGCAGTCCCCGGCATCGCGAGAGAGGTCTTCCATTCCTGTTGAGGAGGAATATAATCCAGACCTCAAGTCATACTAGAGGAGGAGCAGTATGGAGAAGAACATTATGCTCCACATTCCAGCTCCACTGTGTCCTCTTGCAGTGAGGATTCTGTAGTGTACTCACCCAGATGTCCTCCTGAAGACCCTATCTTTCAAATAGTGATGCAGCAAAAAGCAGCATTCTGTGGGTCTTGCTGTGGAAGAAGAGGATTCCACCAAAAAGAATTTGATGGATTTCCTGGAGGTTCTGTGTGCCCCGTTGTTCCTCCAGTTTATCCTGAATTGGAAGATGCATACTTTGCTGCACGGTATAGGCCAGATATCATATTTGTGGTACCCAGAAAGACTGACGAGCAATATCGTTTCCCTGCTGCCAAGCTTTATTAGCCAGCCAGACAGAAACTGATCCTGTGGTCATAATGGCTGCCCATGATAGATCCAGGGCACCAAAACGCATGAGCACCCTGCCCCTGATTAGAAATCCAGGAGGCTTGAAGTAATGGGACAGCAAACATATGCCTCCTCCTCATTAGGCCTGCATATTGCAAACTATCAATCTCATATGATCAAATCCTCTGGAAGGCTGCCAAAGCTGCAGCTTAGGCACTCCCGAAGAGCACTGCCAAGAATAAATTGCGTACAAAATTATCTGCTGGAGCTGAGGTAGGCAAACATCTGCTACACTCAGTATATGACGTCTCAGATGCATCTGCCAGAGCAGCTGCCCCTGGTATTTACATGAGGAGGTATTCTTGGCTCAGGGTGGCTGGGTTTGCAACGTATGTGTAGCAAATGGTTCTGAATGCTTCTTTTAGAGGCACAAACTGTTTGCATACCATGTAGAAGAGGCATTGAAAGGCCTTCAAGTCTCTGAAATTACTTTGTCAGTTAAACCCTTGTACCCCACAACTGGTCGAGGGCGGGGTAAAGGATCTTTTTGCCAGCCTACTGCCAGAGGGGGCCATCAAGTCTGCCATCAGCAAGGCAGAGGTAAGGGTGGTGGACCCTTGCCAGCTCCCCCTTCCCCAGGAGCCCACTCCAGAGCCAGTGTTTCTGCCCCCACCGGCTTAGCATGTCCTGTATCCAACTCCCTCCCACTTACTTCACCCACAGGAGGTGGTCGCTTTTCCCTTTACTTAACACAGTGGAGGGAGATCACAACAGAAGTGGGTCCTGGAGATAATTGCAAAGGGGCACGCTCTGGAGTTGTTAGAAAACCCTCCAGAGCATCCTCTGTCTCTTTGAAATTATCCCCTGGGACATCTATCCCTGCTGAAAGAGGAGGTAGAAGCTTTGCTAACCAAATGTGCCATAGAATCTGTACATTCACACCAGAAAAGCAAATGGTTCTACTCCAGACACTTCCTGGAGGTTTGCACCAGAAGCCATATGAAGAGAGACTAAAAGAGCTTAATATGTATACCCTTGAGGAAAGGAGAGAGAGGGGGGACGTGATAGAAACTTTCAAGTACCTCAAGGGAATCAATAGTCTGAGGGTAGCATCTTTCAGAAAGAGATGTGCAAGAACAATTTGAAGATGGAGGGGACGGCTCGGGCAATGCGAAGAAGTATTTTTTCATGGAGAAGGTAGTGAACGCATTGAATGTCCTTCCTTAGGCGGTCATTGGGTCAAAAATAGTGGGGAATTCAAGAATGCATGGGACAGGCATAAGGTAATTATAGTGGGGGTAGGAGGAAGTAAGGCTGTTGGTTAACTAGGATCTGCAGCTTATTCGTTAGGTAGAGAAATGGGCAGACTAGGTGAGACAAGCGGTCCTTCAAACAACATGAAGTCTTGCTGTATTCTGACTATCTGCAGTTAGCTCCAGCCTTTAAACTGCCCCAGAGAACAAAGGGTTAACTTTCTATGCAGTGCATAGAATGTTGAGCTCGAGCTCGGTTGAGGTCTCTGTCTGCAGCCCTTTGAAACCCAACCGTCAGATTTCATCTACCACCGAACAGTCGCCCGGAGATTTCGCCTTCAGCTCGGTTCAAAAGTCTGTGAAAGTGTCAGTTGAAGTGTCGGTTTTAAGCCGAAATTAGTCCGAATTTAATCTACATAGTCTGTTCAGGCTCTGTCTGCGGTACGGTGAGTACTAGATAGTGGTTTCTGATTGTGTGGAAATTGTAAGTTTATTCGCTCGGTTCAGCTGAACCGATCCCTGATATTGATTTTCTGTGCTTTACTTTAGTGTGTGGTTACCGGTCCTTATCGGTTCTAAAACAAAAAACGTGGTTTAGACGTTTTTTTTTCCAACACTCGTGACATGGTTAGGAACCGATAAGGGAGTCTTGCCCAGCGGTTGCCGAAAAAAGGGTAAGTTTGAGTAGGTTGGCCATGTCTGAGAAACCCAAGAAAAAAAACAGACCTACTGGGTTTCAACACTGCAGTGAGTGTGGGGAAGTCTTTGCCAAGGCCGACCCCCACACCACCTGTGTTTATTATCTGGGGTTTGAACACCTTGATACAGACTGCCAAATTTGTAAACATTTTCCTAAAACTACCTTAGAAAAGAGATTAGGTAGACTTAGGGAAAAGGAAGCCGAGAAGTCCGCTGACCTGGATGGCCAGCCCAGTTCTGTTCCGACCGAACCAGAAGGAGTGCCCTCTGACCAGGGCGATACTTCGGGTAAGAGGAGAGCCGATTCTGAGGGATCGGTTCCTACAAAAAGAAAAGTCAAGTCGGCTGGTTCGGATCCAGAGGTTCATGTTCCGACCGCTGAGGAGATTGCCTGAGCGATTCGGATTGTTGAATCGCTTCGCCCGGTTCCGTCCGATCCGGCTCAGTTAGCTAGGGTCTCGGTTCGGTCGGTTCCACCGGTTCAGGAGTATGCCCCTGAAGATTTTTATGAACCGGAATTTGAGGAGGAGGGGTATTTTGAACAAGGTGGTGATAATGATGGAGCAGAAAGTCTGGATGTGCCCATTGAACCACACATCTCCCCAGACAGACCTTCTGGTGTTTCCCCTCCTAGACTCTGAGTCCCCTCCCCACTATTTGTTTTACAGGAAAGTGGCTGAAACTCTTCAGCTTCCTATGGAGGAAGCTACAGAGGATCAAGAGGAGCCTGATGTTGTAGAGATGATAGACATCCCAGAGTCCAGGAGGCTGTCTATTCCCTTGCACAAATCTTTTGGGAAACAGACTCAAAACATTTTAAAGTCTCCTAATTCTGTACCTCCTGTTGATAGAAGGATGGATAGGAGGTACACCTTATCAGGCTCAGACACAGAGTTTTTCTACCAACAATGCAGCCATGTTGGGGTCGTGCAGGCTGCAGCCTGTGACAGGACTAATGTCCCCTTGGCTTCACACACCCCAGATAAAGACTCCAGGAGGATGGATGCCTTGGCAAAGAAGCAGTACATGGCATCCTCTTTGGGACTTAGGCAGGCTAATTATATGGCCTATATAGCCAGGTACCAGTAGTCCAGGTGGGACACTGTACTGGCACTGGCTAAACAGGCCTCCACCAGCTGGCCAAGGAGCTGGAGGAGGTGGTTGCGGATGGGATTGAGGCATCTAAGGTACAGTTCCATGCTGCTGTGGACTCCAGTGATGTGTCATCAAGAGTCATGGCTACATCTGTTGCTCTTCGGAGAATGGCTTGGCTTAGATGTACTAGCCTCTTACAGGACACCCAGGCTTAAGCCATGGATTTCCCTGTGGAAGGTAATTCTCTGTTTGGGGAGCAGACAGAGAATTACATGAAGAAAATGGAGGAATATAGGACCACTTATAGGAGTGCGCAGGCCAAGGAGAGGCAGGCAACTCCTCAAAAGGCAGCATTCTAGGGGCAAGCCTTTTCATAGGCCTTTCTACCAAGCACAGGCCTCTTCTCCCTTTTCACAGAGGGGGTTCTTCAGAGGGAGAGGCAGAAGGGGAATGAGCAGGGTTGCATCCACTCCTCAGCCTAAGGCCCCTGCCAAGCAGACACCCTGATGGGTCTGCCCGGGTCGACTCTTCCATCCCTGTAGGGGGCAGGCTGGCTTACTTCATCCAGGACTGGGTGTCTGTTACTTCAGACAAGTGGGTCCTGGAAGTGGTAAGCCAGGGACTGGTTCTCAACTTCAAAAAATTTCCAAAGATGAGAGCCAGATCTTTTCCACCTTCAAGTCTCTCAGAAACCCTTGCCCTAGAGGCAGAGGTTTCATCTCTTCTGGCCCTAGGGGCCATAGAGAGGGTCCCTACCCTACACTGGGGCAAAGGTCTGTACTTCAGGTACTTCCTTACCCCGAAAAAGACAGGGGAGTGGCGACCTATCCTAGATCTAAGATACCTGAACAAACATCTTTTAAAACCAAGGTTCAAGATAGTGACTCTGGGAATAATTCTTACCTCTCTAAGGCCAGGGGACTGGCCAGCCTCCCTGGACCTCAAAGATGTCTACTTTCAAATTCCCATCAGGTGCTCCCGCAGAAAGTACCTCAGGTTCGAGTTTCCCTCAGGCCATTATCAGTTCAAAGCAATGCCCTTCGGCCTAACATCAGCTCCAAGGGTTTTTACAAAGTGCCTGACAGTAGTAGTGGCCTTTTTAAGAAGGCAGAGAAGATTTCCATCTTTCCATATCTGGATGACTGGCTCATAGTGGGTCAGTCTCCAGACCATGTCAAGTCAGACCTGCTAGTGACCCAGCAAGTACCATCTTCCCGGGGTTTCTTCTCAACCTTCCCAAGTCAGTCCTCGAACCGGTGCAGCTCCTTACCTTTATAGGGGCAGAGCTAGATATTGTCAAAGCAAGAGCATTTCTTCCCTTGGAAAGGGCAAGAGTTCTTGTGGAACTGGCTTCTTACTTCAGTCTTCAGGTGTCTCGACCAGCAAGGCACTTCCTTCAGCTCTTGAGCCACATCACAGCTTCTACTGCAGTGGTCCAAGGGCAAGATTTCAGATGAGGGACATTCAGTTTCATCTGAGGGCTTTTTGGTCCCAAAAGAAGGACCCTCTTACCAAACTGATTCCAGTGACTCTGACGCTGATCCAAGCCCTCCAGTGGTGGCTGGATCAGCACAACTTAAGGCAAGGGGTCCCATTTGTCACTCAGTCTCATTCAGTGGTCCTTACCACGGATGTTTCCCTGCTGGGGTAGGGAGCTCAGATGGGAGCTCTCACAGCCCAGGGACCGTGGTTCCCTCAGGAGTCCCTTCTTCATATCAGTCTCCTGGAACTCAGGGCAGTTTTTCTGGCCCTGCAAGCCTTTTCTCAGACTGTGCAGAACAAGATGGTTCAGGTCAGAACAGACAATACCACAACCATGTGGTACATCAACAAGCAGGGAGGCACTCAGTCTATAGCCTTGTGCACAGAAGCCATGAAATTTTGGTCCCTGGCTTATTCCTTGCAGACCTGTCTGACAGCAGTCCACCTTCCAGGAAAGGACAATGTGCCTGCAGATGCACTGAACAGGATCTCCCAGGGCCATCACGAATGGTCCCTGTACCCACTGGTGTTGAAAGTGATTTTTTCAAAGTGGGGCACTCCCGAGATAGATCTCTTTGCAGCACAAGACAATCACCAACTTCTTCCGTTTTGTTGCAGACCCCCAGTCTTGGGTTCAGTCCCTCTGGTTGCTCTGATTCTGAACTGGGAAGGGAAATTTCTGTATGCCTTCCCTCCCTTTCCTCTTCTGTTCAAAGTTCTAGTCAAAATAAGGTCACAACCTTGAAAGGTGATTCTGATTGCTCCAGACTGGGCCAGACAGCCTTGGTACCCCCTGTTGCTGTCTCTAGCAGTCCATCTTCCCCTGTCTCATCCCAGGAATTACAACCTGTTAACCTCCTCTCAGGGGAGGATTTGGTACCCCAGTCTTCGATCTCTCAATCTCAAGGCATGGCTCTTGAAGAGTTAGAGTGTGCAGATTTGCATCTCTCATGAGGTTCTGGATATTCTCAAAGCTTCTCGAAAACCCTCCACTAGAAAGACTTGTAACTCCAAATGGAAAAGATTCGGCATTTGGTGTTCCAAGAAGGATATTTCCCCAGACACTGCCGAATTGCCTACAGTTCTGGATTATATGGTCCATCTTAATGGCCTAGGCCTCAGACCAGCTACTCTCAAGGTACACTTGTCAGCTGTCTGTGCTTTTCTGTCAGTGGGGAATTCTTCCTCACTATCATCTCATCCTGTGTTCTATAAATTTTTCAAGGGATTGCGTCATACCAATCCTTCCTTTAGGGATCCTGCCCCTGCCTGGGACTTGAATGTTTGCATCGCTGAACTGATGCAACCTCCCTTTGAGCCTATGTCCTCAGCAGAGCTTAAGTACTTGACTTGGAAAACTGTGTTTTTGGTAGCCATTACCTCTGCCAGACATATCAGTGAGTTGCAAGCCCTGTCAATGGAACCTGATTGTATCTCATTCCATAGAGATAAAGTGGTCTTAGAACCAATAGAAGGTTCTTACCCAAAGTGGTTTCAGACTTCCACTTGAATCAGTCTGCCTCTTCCTGTCTTCTTCACTGATCATTTTTCCTCAGGAGAGAGGAGGCTACACAGTTTAAATGTTAAGAGTCCTTAGCTACTACATAGAGCATACCAAGGGACACAGGTTTGTTTCCCTCCAGTTGTTCCTCACTTATGGAGAAGTGGGAAAGAGCAAACTTGCCACCAAGAAAACTATTGCCAGGAGGATTGTGTCTTGTATACAATTCTACTATGAGAAACTGGAAAAGATTCCACCCTCAGGCCTGAGGACTCACTCTACAAGAGGTACAGCTTCTTCCCTGGCTGCTGCCAGGGATATCCCTCTCTTAGAAATTTATCAAGCAGCCACCTGGAAAACAGTCTATATCTTTACCAAGCACTACTGTCTGGATATCCAGGCTAGGAGTGGTGCTCAGTTTGGCACAGCAGTACTTCAGAGCCTATTCCCAAAGTAGGTTCTGTCCCTCCTCCATGGAGGTACTGCTTGGTAGTTTGCAGATAGTCAGAATACAGCAAGACTTCATGTTTGAAGAAAAAATTACTCACCTTTAGTAATTGTGTTTCTTCTAATGGAGTCTTGCTGTATTCTGATCTCCTTCCCTGCCTCCCCTCTCAGAACCTGTTTTTTGGGACGTGGGTGGGCAGGTGCAGTGCTGCACCACAGAGGTGCTTCTGGCACACCCTCCCTTTTATTTGGGTGTTTTTACTGTATTGTTATTTTCTTTGGATTGGTTTTTAGTTTGGGATTTCCAGACTTGAGTCTTCTTGGGGAATCCAAAACTCTTTGTTGCCAGTTGGCTTGTTAAAAATTTTACAATTTCCACATAGTATAGTTAGTGAGTGTTTGCTCGTAAGAATCTGACGGTTGGGTGTCTAAGCGCTGCAGACAGAGACCTCAGCCGAGCTCGAGCTCAGCATTCTATGCACTGCATAGAAAGTTAACCCTTTGTTCTCCATGGCAGTTTAAAGGCTGGAGCTAACTGCAGATAGTCAGAATACAGCAGGACTCCATTAGAAGAAACACAATTACTAAGGTGAGTAATTTTTTCTCGTCTGCTGTCAAAGTCTATGTGTCTGTGTTTATTATTCCCAGATGGGCAGGGGAGCTCAAACCTGTTAGACCTGTGAGACATAAACTTCTACATAAAGTTTTACATGGTCTGCTGGCAAAATTTGATGCCCCTGTTGCAAACACGGGGCTGGATTTGCTACCTGGACATGAAGAATCCATACCTTCATATCAAGATCAGACAGCATCAAAGAATGTGTTTTGAGATTTGTCCTGGAAGGGAGTACTTCCAGTTCAGAGTACTGTCCTTTGACTTGTCTTCTGCACCTTGGGTGTTTGCAAAATGCTTGGTGGTGGTAGTAGCAGCCCTTCGCAGGGGTCTGTGTCTCTCTCCATACCAGGGAAGTTGGCTGCTGAAAACCAGGACCAGGAGCCAACTCTAATGCACCCTGTCCGCCAGGCATTTTGCAAACATCCAAGGCACAGAAGACAAGCCAAAGGTCAATTTTTTTCTGAATCCTTACGGGTATTACAAGATAAATATTTTTCCTAAAATAAAACACAAGGTAAGAGGTTCTACTAGTAAGTGGATTACCCCTGAATTATTTGACTTAATGAATTGACAGAACGCCTGGAATTGTTATAAACTGACCAACAGAGTAGCTGATTTAAATAATTATAAGAGACTGAGAAATGAGACCAACGTTCAACTTAGGAAACACAAATGTGAGTTATCAAGTACAACATAAAATCCACGTAAGTTTTGGTAGTCCATAAAAACAGTGCTGGATCCCATAGTTGACCTTAATGAAAACATTATATATCACAATGAAGTTGCTATAAGTGATCCTTAATGATACGTGAGTGTTTCTTAAACAGGTTCCTAGACTTAAAAAAAAAAAAAAAAAAAACAATTTACTAAAGAATTTGATTCTGTGGCTGCTGGTCAGATTTGCCAGGTTAAAAAAAGACGCTGCTCAATATCCATCTTTTTATTTTTATATAATAAAGGCATCTCAAGTACTAAAATTATTGAAACAGATTCCTATTAATAAAAGTTCGGGGGGTGTGGTTTGGAGCCACAATTTCTTAAAATGATTTTGTTATATATCTATAGACCATTAACAAAGATTTATAATTTATCACTAATTACAGGTCAATTTCCTAATATTTGGAAGGAAATAGTAATTATATCAATACATAAGGGGGTCAGATGTAGTGAGATAATTATAGGCCAATTTCATTGTTGCCTGTTTTGGGTAAGATGCTGGAGAAAATTAACCAGCAGCTTGCAGATTATTTACTATGTGGTGGACTCCGATCTCCCAAGCAGCATGTATTTCGAAGGTATCATGGTACGGGCACTGCCTTGGCTAGGTTCATGGACCACATTAGTGGAGCAATAGACAGGGCAAGCTCACTGGTGCTGTGTTCGTGGACCTGTCCAAGGCATTTGACCCTGTAGACCATTTGATGCTGCTCTGGAGGCTGGGGCACCAGGGAGTAATGGGATTTCCTATAGATTGGTTTAGAAGTTACTTAACAGATAGATTACTATGTGTGAAATATAGGGGAGTATTAACCAGTAGTTAAAAAAGTTGGGTGTGCCCCAGGGATCTCTCCTGGGACCTCTTGTATTCATTGTTCGTGGATGAACTTCCATCACTTCTCCATAATACAAATACACTGATGTATGCAGATATTATGCTATATAGCAGTGCTGCTTCTGTTGAGACTTTGAGTCAAGACCTGAAATATGATTTTCATAAATTGGATTTTTGGTTAAAAAAATCAACATATTATTAAATAGTAAGAAAACAAAGAATATGCTTTTTGGCTCAAGGCCAAAATTGGTAAATAACCCATCTCTAATTATATCTGATCTGAATGGTGAGATATTCAAACAAGTGATTCAATTTAGGTATTTCGGCATAGTATTGGATTCTAATTGAACTTTTTCTTCACATTTTAAACAATCTAGTGAACAGGTAAATTAGAAACTGGGTGTACTTTTTAGATCTCAAAATTGTCTGACGTTGCAGGCTAGAATAGCTATTGCTAGAAGTGTTTTATTAGCAACCATGAATTATAATTCATTTATTTTTTCAAATCTCACAAAAGCGGATCTATCACTTTTGACAACTACATTTCACAGTATATGCAGGGTTGCACTCAAAGTACCTTATCAGACACATCATTGCTTATTGTATCAATTAGTGGGCTGGCTTCCCCCAAAGTTTAGTATTGTGTATGATTTATTTATTTAGCTTTTGTTAACCAGGTAAGTACACTAGACAAGACATTTGCCTATTTTCAGGTACGATCCGGGCGAGTACAGGAAATAAAGTTCACATACATAGGCCAATAACATGCAGATACAGTCAGATTACAGATTCAGGAAGAGTATTATACGTACAAAATAGGAACGCATAGTGGGACATGTCTATAGAGATACATAGGAACGCATAGTAGGACATGTCTGTAGAGATACATAAAGTACAACGATTATACAATTAGAGGTGCAACAGATACCTTTACCTACAACTATGGGAGCCCTGAGGAGTGGTGCACAGTCAGGGGCATGCCCAGTTAACAGGGTAGGGGCATTGAATGCAGAGCCAAATGGCATGCAGTCCGGCAAGTCAAGAAGAAGTAGGGGAAAGTGCTGGGGGTCAGGTGCGATTAAGGAGGCTTGGTACAACCACACGCAGAGGAGAGCTTAAGGTGATTCCATAGGAAGGATCTGAGGCATGCTTGTGAGGGGGAGGAGAGGACTGGGACTGGAAGCGAGTTCCACAACCTGGGTGCACAGGAGGCAAAGTCTCTGTCTCCCATTTGTGTGCAAGTGGCAGGTATCTTGAGAGCAGCCGGGCCCAGTGACCTAAGGGAATAGTGAGAGGAGGCAGCCGGCACAAGGAGCTTCGCCAGCCCAGGGGGGGTCCCAGTGCAAAGAACCTTGCCCATGAAGCACCCCAGGACAGTCTAAGTGATTAGATGGAGAGAGCCAGTTCAGCTTGCTGTACAGGTCACAGTGATGGGTTAGACGAGGGGAAGCAAGAGCAAAGCGGCAAATATAGGAGATGGACCACCTACCAAGGTGCACTTTGGAGGTGAGAGCAAACGGAAGGAGCCCGTAGCAGAGGGAGGGAAGGAACACCCCTTGAGCCAGTGCCAGACGTACTGCGGGGGTGAGGTTGCACTTTGCTCTGTAGGCCATATCCACTTTGCAGTTAACTTTGTATACGTTCTGGATATGTTGCCCAAGATCAAGCTGTGGGTCGAGTGTCATGCCAAGGTACTTGAAGGTACCAGTGACATGAACCTGAGCACCATTAATTCCAGAGATACACAAAGGGGCAGGAGACAGCTTGATCTTAGACAGGGATCCAAATAGCGTGGCCTGGTTTTATTAATGAGAACCAGCTTGTGGGCTGAAATCCAGGTTTGGATGCGCCTGAAATCCTCACTCATTTGGCGGTTAATGACTCCTATGTTCCAAGAATGAGTAAGGATGACCAGATCGTATGCATACAGGATGGATCTGCAGTGGAAGTAGGTAGGGCATTGACAAAAATGGAGAAGAGCAGGGGCCCCAGAACTGAAAACTGGGGGACTCCTGTGGATACAGTAGTGGTACCCGAGAGCACCTTGCTGTATTTGACACACTGCTGTCTACCTTGCAGGTAGTTGGAGAACCAGTGAAGTACTGGGGGGGGGTAGACCAAAGGACCTGAGCTGAGAGCAAAGCAGGGTATGGTCCACTAGGTTGAAGGCCTTGGATATGTCTATGAAGACAGCACCAGAGAGTTTACCCTGATCCATAGCTGTTCTGATTCCAGAGGAGACTGCAACTAGGGCAGAGGATGTACTTTACCCTTTCCGGAAGCCATGCTGCGCTGGCGACAGCAACTCGTGGTAATGAATATAATCCAAGAGTTGCACAGCCACCACTTTTTCAAGCAGCTTACTGGCCACAGGCAAAATGGCTATCGGACGATAGTTGTCTAGCATTTTAGGGTTGCCCTGCTTTAGAACGGGGACCACCATAGACACCTTCCATATGTCAGGGATAATCCCATATGTGAGGGACAAGTTGAAAATATGGGCCAACGGGGAGGCAATGTAAAAGGCACCAATACTGAGGAGCTTTGGTTCCATACCATCGTGGCCAGCACTGGAAAAGTGGGAGAGACCAGAGAGCAATCTCTGCATCTCTTGTGCCATCACTGCCTTAAAGTAGAAGGGTGGATGGGAGACTGGTGCAGTGTCCAGGTCACAACTAACACATCCACTAGTGGGGTAAGGAGAGGTTAATGCAGACAAGTCAGAGAAATGCAAGTTGAATGCATCTGCGATGGTAAGAGGATTGTTGCAGCTGAAACCATCGATGAGTATGTCAGTGGTCTCACAAGAAGAGGAACCACTAACAATATTTTTATTATTCCTCCAGAAACTCCTAGGGTCCCTAGCAGAGTTCAGCAGTGCATTTTTGCAGTATTCACTTTTAGCAAAATGAATAGCTTTTTTACACTAGTTTCTGAGCCTCCTGTACCGCTGAAATATGGCCTGGTCCATCGTGACCTTAAACTTGACCCAGCACTTGGTGTCTGGCCTTCATGAGGGCAAGGAGGTTCCCATGCAACCACTTGGTAGCAGACCATCTAACCCTTTGCCTAGTGAGGGGAGGCATGCTTATCCTGCAGTGACCCAAAGGCACTGAGAACGTGACCAAGTGCTGTGGAGGAGTCCTGGGCATTCCACACCTCAGACCAGTCAGTATGCAGGAGATCATCATAAAATGAGCTAAGGTCAAACCTGGAAAAGTCCCTAACCTGAATGATATTATGAGGGATTTTCAGGGAGGAAATCTTCCATATGCAGTACACTGGGGAGTGGTCAGAGATGGAGTAAGGAAGGATACCCGACGAGCTAATCCTCTCAGGCCTGTTGGATAAGACCCAGTCCAGGAGGGAGCATGAACCTCCAGTGGATGACCACCTTGTTGGTTCCTTTATGAGTTGAGACAGCGAGAGCCCAGCAAGGAGAGGCTCATACGACTTGGTATTCCTACCAAGCCACTTTAAGTTTAGATCACCCAAGATCATTAGCTCGAATTGTCTTACAGATAATGGTATGAGACAAAAGACTAATTCCCCTTTATATTTGTACTACCAGTTTAAGGAAATGGAAAGATCATTAAGATTAACTACAACTATTAAATCAGTGGCCCCAAAGAGAACTAAAAATGGGAGTTCTTTTTCATTTATGGCAGCAGAACATTGGAATTGCTTGCCACCAACTTTTTCAGAAGATGTTAATCACGCTGCTTTTAAATTAAGGTTGAAGCACTATTACATGAGTAAAGTGCTATGTGAATGTTATTGATTGTAATGTGAATATTATAGACGTAATGTTATAGTTGCTGCTGTAATTGTAGTATAAGTAATGTAGTGTTATGTATTATTGTTTGTAACTTGTATTTGTTATCTGGACAAATTGTCCCGGGTCATGCCTGAAAAAGGGCCTTGGCTCATGGCATTTACCCGGTAAACAAAAGTTGAAATAAAATAAAAAATACTCTGAGCTGTACCTACGGCGGTAACAGGATCTTGCACCCTCAACCCATGCCTGTGAGAAGTTGCTGCCCTAGACTACCAGGGGCAAGTAGGAGGAGCAGAGTTTGAAGCTCTGAAACGGCTCCTCGGCAGGCACCAATCAGGAGGGAAGCTGCGGCTCCCCACACCTCTCCAGCCAAAAATGGCACTGCCTGAACAACCAAAAAGGGCTTCTAAATAGCCCAGCAGCCCAGATGAAGCCTACAAAAGAGCCATAACTGCGGCAGGAATGGGTTCTTATGCCCTCAACCCGTACCTGTGAGCAGTCTCAGCCCTAGACTACCAAGGACAAGTAGGAGGTGCAGAGTTTGAAGCTCTGAAATGGCTCCTCAGCAGGCACCAATCAGGAGGGAAGCTGCGGCTCCCCACACCGCTCCAGCCAATTAGGGTGCCGTCTGAACAACCAGTAAGCCTACTTGAGGGCTGATCTACCAAGTGACCCCCTACACAAAACCCACGTGAAAAGGACATCAGAGTCTGCCCACCAGAGTCAGCTCAACGAGGCAACCAGACACTGTGCACCTCAGAAGGGAGATGGGGGAACAGTAAAGGAGTGAGTTAGGTGTCTGGACTTAGCAGGAGGAAGAGCAGAACCAGGACGCTCTGCCTGACAACTGAGGTAAGATTCCCGCTAAACTCTTGTCAGAGTTGCGCAAAAATTTGAGAATAGATGAAACACTCTAGCTAGGGTAGGGGTAAAAAAAGAGTTTAAGCAAAACATAATCTGTCAGGGTAAATAAATATACTGGGAGTGGTGCAGTGCAGTGGTTGTGGGGTGGCAGTTTTCAGAGAGACTTTCTGGAGACTGCAGTGCTGCCCATCTGTGAATACTTATCTGTGCTGAGGAGGGAGGATGCTTGACTCCAGGCCGAGTTGGATAGGATTTGGGGGGCCTCATCCTCCACCCAGGGACTACCAAGTCTGCCACCGCTGCCTCAAAGGTTACCAAGGAGGAGGGGCAGCTGGACTACAGTGGGCTCGGGAAGGGGAGGGGTGGTGGGTCAGAGGCACATCCCCCCAGATGGTACCATTGCACAGTTCATACGCTGCTCTGGTGGTGTGGGCTTGTCCCCAGGAGGTATCCGCAGTAGTGACTAGGGAGGATGTGTGGGTCCTCCATAGTAGGAGACACCAAGGAGGATTGAAGAGGACCTCAGAGGAGTAGGAAGCAACTCTTGGTGGGGGACTCCATCATGAAGGGGGTAGCTCAGGGAATAGGAAGGGAGGGAGATTAGGTGCCTACCTACCGCCACTGCCCAGAGGGATGGAAAGCAGATCCTGAGGATTGCTAGGGCAGCAGGACAGGAGGGGGAGCTGGATGTCATTGTCCACCTAGGGACTAATGACCTGGTTAGGGATGAGGCTAAGATAGTGCAGGAGCAGTTCAGGGAGTTGGGGAGGGGTCTTAGGCAGGAAGCATGTTCTGTGGCCTTTTCTGAAGTGTTGACTTTCTGTGACGGGGGCACTCTGTTCCAGGACCTTCAGCTCATGGTTGAAGGAGTGGTGCAGAGAGGAGAGGTTCAGCTTCATTGGGGACTGGGGGTCCTTTCTGGAGGGATGAGGGCCTATATACAGGAAAGATGGCCTGCATCCATCATGGAGGGGAACCACAGTCCTCCGTGAACGGTTTAAGTGCTGCATTGGCGAGCATTTAAACTAGTCTACATGGGTGGCAGAAGGAAGCTGGGAGTCTTAGTGTCTCTCGAAAAACAAGCTGAAGTAGTCCAGAAAGAGAACCCTAAGGGAGTGGAAATCTCCAAGAGTACCTAACAACAAGAAAAATAAAATGGTAGAAATAACGTGGAATGGGAATGAAGGCAGAGGGAGTAAGAGAGTAGGGAAAAGGTGGGGGGGGTCTGACAAGAATGGTGGTAGCTGAATTTGGAAGGCCATGTGTGCAAATGCTCGAAGTCTGGGAAATAAAATCCCGGACTTAGTGGCCATTATAGTAGAGGCTGACCTGGACATTGTCGCCATTACTGAGTCATGGTGCAACGATAACCATGACTGGGATATAGCCGTACTAGGTAATACTCTGTTCTAAGTTCTAACCCCAGGAATTCTTCAATATGCTTAACTCTTGCAGCCGGCCCCCAGTGTTGAACTGCGTGGAGAATGGAACTTATGCAAATGATGGAACACTCACTGGCTGATGCCACCATTCAAACTGCTGCCCTTACCAACTGCAGATTTCATTCTCTGCCTGCCTAGTAAGACGCCTTGAAGATCAGTCCTCAGAGTAACACTATTTACGTTTGTGTTTTGTGAAAAAATAGTAAATCGTATTATTTTTATCTGCTGCCTTTATCTTAGTTTTTTCAGTTTAGCACTAGTTTTAGTTTGAATTTACTTCAGTTTGTGGTTCATCTTTGGTTGCTGGTAACAGTCGAGGAACAAGAGTTAGCCTTCGGTTTCTTAACTTTGTTTACCTTTTTGTGTGTGTGTGTGTATGTGTGTGTGTGTATATATATATTTATATATATATATGCATATTCATTTAACCCGGATCTGTTCCATAACTTTTTCTGTTTACTTTGAATTATTTCCGTCAGATTACTCGATCCGAAATTTGTGTGTAAGAAATATATAACTCTTGGGTTCAGGATCCGAGTTTAAACTTTTTTTGTGGTTTTTGTTAACTGTCAGATAGGTCAAAAAAGAAAACAGGGCCTACTTGGTTTAAAAATTGCTTAGAGTGTGGAGAGGTGCTCACAAAAGAGGACAAGCACAATTTGCGTTTGTTTTGTTTAGGTGAATTCCACTTTAAAGCTGATTCTGGTATTTATTTATTTATGGAATTTTGATGACCGGGTGGCCCACTGGGCCCCGGAGGTCCCTTTTTCAGGGGCAACCCGGGAGTTACAGGACTAGTAGGATACACAGTTAGTACAGATGTAGCTTATAGCATGCGACATGTTAACATATATATTTATAGCAATGACATATTACATAGCTGGTTACATTGATTAGCAAAGTGAGACACTATAGGAGAGCCTTTAGCCATACCTGGGTCACAATTACCCAAGTAGTATATTTTGGGAGGAGAGCCGGTAGAGAAGGGTTAGGGCTCCCAGCTCAGGTAGTAGTGATGTAAGTGCTTGGGCAGGAGGGTGGTGTGGAAGTGTCAGGTAACATAGCATTGGCATTGACTTATGGCAAGCATATGTGCCTTGAGTCTTGTTCGGAAGCTCACAGGTGATGGATCTTCCTGAACCTCAGGAGGAAGGTTGTTCCATAGGGAAGGGGCAGTGTGGGAAAAGGACATGCCCCCTGTCTTGGTCCTTACACTAGGGACTTCGAGAAGAGTTTGGCCTGAGGTCCATAGGTTGCGAGGATTTCGTTAGGCAGTTATGAGCCCTGCGAGGCTTGGGGGAGGTGTTGAGTTGATTAGCTTGTGTGCTAGGCAGAGCACTGGGTACCTGAGATGGGCTTCGAACGATGGCCAATTGAGTAGTGCTAGAGAATCACAGTGGTGGCTCCTAGAGTGGCAAAACGGACCACCTTGTTGTACAAGGCCTGTAACCTACTGAACTCTAGTTTGGCCATTCCCTGAAGTATCGGGGCAGCATAGGTGAATGTTGGGAGTAGGACACACGAGGCAATGGCAGTCCTGGCTTCAGGAATCAGCTGATCCTTGAGACGATAGAGTGTACTAAGTTTATCATGAATGACTTTGGTGACTTGGTCAACAGGTTGTTTTAGGGTGAAACCTTGGTCCAAAGTAAGGCCAAGGTATTTTGTGGAGGCAACCACTTCAAGTTTGTTACCCACCCTGGAATTGAGTTGTAGGTGATGTGTTCTGTTTTGGCTAAGGGATCTGGGTCCAAACAACATGGCCTTGGTTTTGGTAGTATTAAGGACCATTTTATTCTTAGTAAGCCAGTCCTTCATAGTGAGAGGGTCCTCTTGGAGGGATGGACCATGGTCATCCAGGTTGACAGAGGATCTGTAAATCACAGCGTCATCGGCATACTGGATGACATTACTGCTCCCGCAGTGGTTGTGCAGATCATTTATAAACAAGAACAACAGGAGGGGACCGAGTATGGACCCTTGTGGTACCCCCTCCTTAAGGGGCAGTGGATCAGACATCTTGTCCTTCCACTTGACCCTCTGAGAGCGACCAGTAAGGTAGCTTTCACACCACCTGAGAGCATGAGTGTCCAGGCCTATGTTACACAATTTTTGATGTAGGAGTTGGTGGTCGACCAAGTCGAAGGCCTTGGAAAGGTCGATGAAAACAGCACCTGTTGGACCCAGAGTCAAGTTCCCTAAGCACATCTGCTGAGAACTTAGTTAGAGCGGTGTCTGTCCCATGCTTAGCTCTGAACCCATGTTAAGCCAGGGAAAGAAGCCTCTAAGTATTCAGAGTTGAGTGTACACTAGTTTTTCCTGGATTTTTGCAAGGGTGCAAAGCAGGGAGATTGACCTGTAGTTGCCTATGGCTTCCTCAGGCCCACCCTTGTGAATAGGGACCACATGAGCATGTTTCCACAGCTCTGGGACAGTCCCTTCTAGAAGGGACCTGTTTATGAGCTAGGTAAGAGACCTTGCGAGTGCTGGAGCACCATCCTTGAGTAGTCTAACTTGGATACCATCAGGCCCGCTTGATCCTCTTGTTTTCAAGGACTTTAGAAGGATGAGGACTTCTTTAATCTTAGCTAACCTCAGATGAAAAGATGGATGGTCTAGGTTAGGAGGTTCCAGAATGTGGGACTCATTTTTGGTCACTGGGAGCCCAGCCTTGTAATTGTCAAGGTTCAAGAAATGGCAGTTAAGGCCTCTGCAGTGAGGGTCTCATCGTTCAGTAACTGCCCATTTGCCTTTATGGGGCCTGGGGCTGCCTTGCTGTTTCCCTTTATCAGCTCGTTGATGTGAGACCAGAATAACCTCAAGTTGCCTAGGTTAGTTTTCTGGAGGTGATTGACATATGCCCTTTTTGGCAGTTTAACAGCATGATTACTTTGGATTCTAAGAGCTCTCTAGGTCTCAAGGTCAGCTAGGAGTGTGGAGCTCTTGAACTTTTTCCAGGCTTTGTCGCGGCGGATCATCAGGGCCTTGGGGGGGGGAGTGATCCACTTGTAGCAACTGCCTTTAACATGATGGGTCTTCATTGGAGCAAAGAGATAGGCGGCCCTCGTGAGGGATTTCTGGAAGAAGGCGACTGCCCCGTCCAGGGTAAGGAGATGTCGTATCAGACTCCAATCAATGTTGCTGAGAAAGTTGTTGTATTGCTCGGGTGAGAATTTAAAGTAGTCTCTCGTTGTGAGGATTCTAGGTTGAATCCTGTCTGCCCTGTTCTTCCAGACACAGAAAATGGGCAAGTGGTCACTCAGGGCATCAGCCATAGTGCCTGCCAACTATATATTCTTTGGGTTTGACACCAGAGCCCAGTTGATGGTTGAGTGCCTTCCCGTTCTATGATTCATTCTGGTAAATTCAGTAATAATCTGGACAAGGTTTACCTCATGCAGCAGGCCATTAATAGATGACTTAGCCTCCTGGGCCCAATTCAGGTTAAAGTCCCCCAGTAAGAGGAGTTCAGACATGACCTCTGTGGCTAGGGCTTTCGTGAGTGTCTCCAGGGATTGGAGAGCATTTTAAGGGGGATTATATACACACCCAATGGTAAGGTGCTTTACACCGCCTAGGGTGAACCGTATAAAGATCGATTCAGTCTCCGGGGACATGCTATGCAGCATGCTGATCTGGGAGGAGATTCACATAGATGAGCACCCCGCTCTCCCCTTTTAGTTATTCTGTCTTTTCTGTAGTGGACATACCCTGAGGCAGCTACTTCATGCTCGAGGACATGGGGTTTTAGCCAGGTCTCCAAGACTGCTAGCACGTCTGGTTTATAAAGGTCTAGCCACGCTTGAACTTCGTGTATCTTCAGCCGAAGGCTACATATATTCATGTGAGCGATCCGCTGCCCCTTCGATGACAGTCAGGTCTGGTCCTGGGAGGAGGATATTGAAAGGTTTGCAATTCCAGAGCCCTGTTCCATTGGATATCACCCGCAAGAAGCAACAGAGCTGTTAGCAGGAGACGAAGGGTTAGGGTCAGAGAGGGGGGGCCTCACTTTGCTGGGTATGCTCCTGGTTTGGAGAGTGCCTTGTAGCAAATCCCATTTCTTGTGACTTCGGGCAACTAGGGAGGAGATAGTGCCCACGGGGGATGGGGAGTAATAGTGGCTGGTGGGATGTGTAGCAGGTCCCTGTGGGCCATAGGTGATAGGGTCATGTAGGCTAGTGAGCCAGTCCACCCAAAGTACAGAAAGAATATAGCTGGTAACAAGGAGGAGACCTCTGTTAGGTTTACAGGAATGCAGCTTGCCAATCCACGTTGACCGCTGGCTAGGCATCCTTGCCACATGGTGCGGACACTGTGGTTTCATGCCTTTACCTGACAATATAACAGATAGATCAGGTGCAGTTTCCGCAGGGGGACAGTCACCATGCAAAGATCACAGGAGGGAAACAGAGCGAGGTTCAGGACGAGATTGTTTTTGTGCTTGAGTAATAAACAGGTTTACACCGATTAGCTTCCTACCAGTTAACTTCCTAACAACAACGGCCAGCAAAAGCAGCCTTCACTGTGCCCGAGATATCACTAGTCATTAGATCACATAGGGATACACTGATTCATATGTTACATTAATCAGGCTAGCATCAGATTAGGGCAGCATAATTATGAAAGTCAGATTACTGTCTGTTTGTAGGCAAAACGAACAAGTTCAAAGGCAAGGATCAAGATTCAAACACTTACGAGCAGAATGTACTGGCTCGCATGGCAATAACTTGGCAGTGAGATGTCAGTAAGGAGGAGCATGTTTTGGCAATGAGTCTAATGAAACTCCACCTAGTATATTGGCCTCAGCCCACTCTATTGGCTTTTTGGAGTAGTGGGCGGGGCAACTGCGCATTTAATGGGAGGAGGGAACGGGACGGGAAAAACATTTCCAGCCAAGTCGTTGAAAAAAGGTTAGAATGTTGTAAAAAGAAAATGGCTTCTTCCTTGGTTCTGGGAGATCAGGGTCTGGATCAGCCGAGTCCTTCTTCCTCTAAAAAAATAAAAGCAAAGGATTCAGAACCGACCACACTGGGTAAAGGGGAACCATCTAAGCCAAAGTAAATGGCTAGTGACTCTGTTCCAGCAAAAAAGAAAGAGAAACACACTGATCCTCCTGCTCAAAAAGCAAAGGAGCTCCTGGTGCAGAAACCAACAATGCCAACAGCAGAAGCAATTACTCGGGCTCTTCAGGTGCACCAAGCTCTGCCAACCACAGCTTCACAAGGACTGATACCGGTTCCTGTACAACCGATAAGCCCAGCAGTTCCTTTACTGGTTCCAGGAGCTGTTCCTTTGGTCCAGGATCTGGATTATGAGCAATATGATGGAGGAGGGAGAGGATGAAGGGGAACCGATAGAACCGGAGGTTTCCCCAGACCAAGAGTTGACTCCACTCCTAGGCTACCTGAGGATTATTTCCCACGTTACACATTTGTGAAGCAAATGGTATAAGCCCTTGATCTTGCCACTAATTAAATGGTGGAAGATGAGTACAAGGCAGAATTCCTGGATACGATCGGCTTGACGCCCACCAAAAGGCTATTACTTATCAACAAATCTTTAAAGAAGCAAGTTCTAAAAGTTTTAGAGACCCCTAATTCTGTTCTACCTATAGGCAAGAAAGTGAACAAGTAGTATCAGCTTGACAGATCAGGGGTTGAGTTTTTATTTTCTCACCCCGACCACAAAGGGGTAGTGCAAGCTGCAGCCTGTGACAGGGTCAGGGTGCCACTGGCATCTCATCCACCCGAGAAGAACTCTAGAAAGACTGACAGCATGGCAAAGAAGGGCTACTTGGCTGCTTCTTTGGCCATTAGACAGGTGAACTATATGGCCTGTGCTGCTCAATACCAAAAAACACACTGGCAGTCAGTGATGGCAGTGGTGGATAAGGCTTCTGCCGGATTGGCGGCTGATGTAGCAGAGACAGCCAGGTGTGGGTTAGAAGCCACAAAGTGTCAGTTTCACATGGCAGTAGATGGCCAGTGACACTGCTGCCAGATGGATGGCACTCATTACAGTGGCCCTGAGGAGGTTTACTTGGTTTAGAACCACAAACTTTTCTCAGAATAACCAGAACAAGGACTTGGATTTCCTATGTGAAAATAATTCACTATTTGGGGATAAGACAGAGGCTTACATGAAGAAGGTGGACAAATACAAGACTACCTATAAGAGCATTCATCTGCCAGGGAAGGACAACACCTTGGCAGAAGCTAAGGAGAAGCTCTTAACCTCCTACAGGCCACCGGGAAGGGGAGGTAGAGGCAGGTCAACCTATGCCAGGCCCTTTTTCCAGGCCCAGACCACTCCAGAATACCCACAACAGAGATGCTATTGCAGGGGCAGAATGGGGCTCCAGACGTGGGAATTGAGCCACCCAGGCTCAATCCCAATCTAAGCAGAATCCCTGACGCGTTTCCTGGGGTCGCCTCCCCACTGCCAATAGGGGGCAGACTGACTCACTACTTCCAGGCTTGGAAAAACATTACCACAGACAAGTGGGTCCTGGAAGTAGTGAGTCAGGGTCTGGCTCTCAGCTTCAAATCATTCCCCAAGTTAAGGTCAAGGCTTTTCAGACCAGCTTCCGTCGCAGAAAGGAAACTTCTGGAAGCAGAAGTGGCCAGTCTTCTGCAGTCAAAGGCAGTAGAATGGGTTCCCTTACTACAAAGGGGAAAGGCTTCTACTCCAGGTACTTCCTGACCTTAAAGAAAAATGGAGTGGTGCCCCATTTTAGATCCAAGAATTCTGAACAAGCACTTGGCAAAACCAAGATTCAGAATAGTAACCTTGGCAAAGATCCTTCCCACAATTCAGCAAGGAGACTGGCTGGCATCACTGAACTTAAAAGATGCCTACTTTCACATTTCAATAAGGGAATTCCACAGAAGGTACTTAAGGTTCAGATTACCATTGGAGCATTACCAGTTTTTAGCTCTGCCATTTGGCCTGACCTCGGCACCCAAGGCATTCAAAGTGCCTGGCAGTGGTGGTGGCATACTTAAGAAGGCAGGGCATTACTGTATTCCCCTACCTGGACCACTGGCTAGTCGTGGGCAAATTACCACAGCAGGTAAGGGATGCTCTAAAGTCCACCTAGGATGTCCCAGAGTCCCTGGGGTTTCTGGTGAATACCAAAAAGTCAGTCTTGCATCCTGTTCAGGTGCTGAATTTCATAGGTGCAGAATTGGATACCCTGAGGGGAAGGGCTTTTCTTTCTCAGGAAATGGTGAACAGCATCCTACAAATTACTGGGACATTCAGTCTCAAAGGCCAGCAAGGCACTTCTGGTAGTTACTGGGACACATGACCACAGGAACAGTCCTGGGCTCCAGGTTTCAAATGAGACATTCAGTTCCACCTCAGGGCACATTGGTGCCAGAGGAGGGACCCTCTCACAAAGCAGATACCGGTAACAAGAACACTACTGCAGGCCTTGCAATGGTGGCAGAACAAGGACAACCTCAGAGGAGGAGTCCCACTCCAGCAAGGGTCCCCCTCCATGGTGCTCACAACAGACACTTCTTTACTGGGTTGCAGTGCACATCTGGAAGAACACACAGTGCATGGCACTTGGTCCACCTCAGAATCACTCCAGCACATAAACCTGTTGGGGCTCAGAGCAGTGCTATTAGCTGTCCAAGCTTTCACTTCCTTGGTACACGGCAAGGTGGTGCAAGTCAGAACAAGACAACACCACCATGTACTACATCAACAAGCAGGGAGAGACAAGATCCAACCCCCTGTGTATAGAGGCCGTGAAGGTGTGGAGCCTGGTCTACTCCCTAAATGCGTCCATACTGGTCATTCATTTGCTAGGGAAGGACAACACCTTAGCAGACACAGTCAGCAGAATAAACCAAAACCACTACAAATGGTCTAAAAAGACAGGTACTAGAGATGGTGTTCAGAAGATGGGGCACTACAGAAATAGATCTCTTTGCCTCACAGGACAACCATCAGCTATCCAAATTCTGTCGCAGGCCACTAGCAAAAGGGACAGTACCTCTGGATACCTTAATGCTGGATTGGTCAGGGAGGAAGCTGTATGCATTTCCATTTTTGCTCAGGGTCGTGCTCAAGCTCAGGTCCCAACTAGCTTCAATGATCCTGATAGCTCCAGACTGGACCCGGCAGCCATGATATTCGCTGCTGCGCTCCCTGCTAGTAGCCCCACCCATACACCTCTCTTGGAGGCAGTGTCCTAACCTCTTCACAGGGGAGGATCCTGTACCCGAACCCCGGGTCCATCAGGCTTCAGGCCTGGCTGTTGAAGACCTGGAGTATGCTGGTTTACATCTCTCGGAGGGTGTTCGCAATGTCCTAAGGGGATCAGGGAAAACTTATGCTTCCTAATGGAAGAGATTTTCTGTATGGTGTGACAATAACAATGTGGTGCCTTCTCAGGCAGGCTGCCAGTCTTGTTGGACTGCCACACCCATCTGCATTCTTTGGGCTTACAGCCTACTATCTCAGCTGCCATGGGTATTTCTATGGCATCCAACCCCATCTTTAAGATGTTTTTCAAGGTGTTCGCCCACCTGCCCCCCCCCCCCTCCCGGGGAGGAACCAGTGCTAGCATGGGATCTTAATGTCTGCATTGACAAGCTCATTGGACCCCTATTCGAGCCGATGGCTACAGCACATTTGAAATTTGTGAACGGAAAGCTGTCTTCCTAGTAGCCATCACTTCAGCCAGATGGATTGAACTACGCCCTGTGTACAGAGCTGAACTACATCTCGTTTCACATAGATAAGGTGGTGCTTAGGACAAATAGGAAGTTCCCACCAAAATTAGTTTTTGACTTCCATCTGAACCAGTCAGTCACTTTGCCAGTCTTCTTTACTGAGCACTCTAGTTTAGGGGAATGTAAAGTGCATATCCTGGATGTTAAGAGAGCCTTAAACTACTATATTGATCATACCAAGGCCCACAAGCAGGACAGACAGCAACTGTTCCAGACTTATGGGGATGTGGGAAAAGGGAAACCAGCATCCAAGAGGACTATTTCACGCTGGATAGTAGCTTGTATCCAGTTCTGCTACAGTAAGGCTGGTAAGGAGCCCCAGTAGACCTGAGGGCCCATTCCACAAGGGGAACAGCTACTTCAATAGCAGCAGCCAGAGACATTCCCCTACTGGAAATCTGTAAAGCAGCTAAATGGAGAACAGTATGTATTTTTAGAAAGCACTACTGCTTGGACACTCAGTCCAGCAGTGATGCCAGGTTTGGTACAGCAGCTCTGCAGAGCCTATTTCCCAGATAGGTTCTGTACCCTCCTCCAAAGGTACTGCATCGTACTCTGCAAGAATTAAGAATATTGAAGAATTCCAGGGGTTAGAAGAAAAAATTACTTGACTTGGTAATCTTGTTTCTTCCAAGGTGTTCTTCAATATGCTTAACTTTCCCTCCCTCGCTCCCCTTCCATAACCAGTGGCCTCTGCATAAAAGCTGAACTTCTGTATTAAGTTGGGCTCATGCCCTAGTTGTGTTGCAGTTTTTTTTTAACTCTGATGGGTGGTGGTGTTCCCTCTTTTGGTCCTGTCTGACTGTTATTGTGGACACTGTGAGGGATTTCGTGATTTAAATTTTATTATTGAAAAGATAGCTTAGTTAGGAGGTCTTACCCCACAGGCTGTCATGAATCTGAGCATTATAGAATGCAGCAGTTGGTAAGGGCAGCTGTTTGAATGTTGGCATGAGGCAATGAGTGTTCCATCACTTGCATAAGTTCCATTCTGTGGGCAATTCAACACTGGGGTCTGACTGCAAGAGTTAAGTGTATTGAAGAATACCTTGGACGAAATAAGATTATTACTAGGGCAAGTCATTTTTTCTTCAGGAGGAACAGGGTAGGTACGAAAGGAGGAGGTGTGGCTCTGAATTTGAGGGATAGCATTAATGCAACAGGAATACAGGGAGGAGTGGAGTTACTGTGGATCACCCTAGAAATGGGGAATGGAGGCGCAGTTTGCACTGGCGTGATCTACACACCTCCAGTACAAGGGGAGGAAGTGGATAAGGTTCTCATGGAAGCCATCCAAAAGGTGGCAAGGGGGAGATGCTGCTGGTGGGGCACATCGGTCTGCCAGCTGTGGATTGGAGCATCCCAGCTGTGGATTGGAGCATCCCAGCTGCAGCTTCAGCAGGATTATCCTGGACTCCCTGCAGGGGGTGTTCATCAGGCAACTAGTAAGAGAGCCCACTCATGAGGAGGCAGTATTTTTTGTAACTTATATTTTATTGTATTTATGTTTATTTTATTTATTACAGTCTCGGAATTTGACATGCCAGAAACTCTCATTACATGAATTTGCCTTTGAAAAACGGGGTAAGGCCATCAGGAAATGGAGGGTAATGAGTACCAGTGCCCGTAGTCTGGGCAACAAGCTCCCTGAGCTGGTGGCCTTAATGGAAGAGGGATGCCTGGATATCGTAGCAGTCACAGAAACATGGTACACAGAGAACCATGACTGGGATGTTAACATACCAGGGTACATAACCTACAGGAGAGACAGGCAGGGGAGAAGAGGGAGGAGTAGCTCTCATGTAAAGGAAGGATAAAAGCAACTGAACAAAAGAGTAAACAGGGAGGAGAGGAGGCACTGTGGGTCACCTTGGAGACTGGAAAGGGCACCACAATCCGCACAGGGTTGTGTACAGACCCCATGTCAGGGGAAGGAATGGACAAGGATATGATGGAAGGCATTCTTAGAATGGCAGAGAAAGGGAGATACTGTTGATGGAGACCTGAATATGCCAGATGTTAACTGGAGCACATTTGCTGCAGTGACATCCAAGACCAGGGCCATTCTTGACGCCCAGGTGGCAGGCATTAGACAGCTAGTTTCGAACCCACTGTGAGGAGCAACTCAGACCTCGTACTTCAAACGGGCAGTGAGAGGATCTCAGATCTAGAAGTGGGTTGCCATCTGGGGACAAGTGACCATCAAACAGTGTGGTTCACGTTAAACTCAGTTACAGAGTCAAGCCATACAAAAGTGAGGGTACTGGACTTTAGGAGGGCTGACTTTGGCAAGATGGGAGAGTGCCTCAGAAAAGCACTAGCAAACAGGCTAGAAGGAGGTGTGGAGCAACAATGGGGAATTATCAAAACTGCCATCACAGGGCAACAAGCCTTTATGTGAAGCAAATAAACAAATCAAAACGAAAGAAAAAGCCACTATGGTTCTCAAGAGGTGGCTGTGAAAGTCAGGAAGAAAAGATAGCATTCCAGAAGTATAAGGAAACACAGAAGGAGCAGGACAGAGAGCTGTACCAGTTAAGGCAGAAAGAAGCAGGAGGGAAGTCAGAATAGCAAAGGCCCAAATTGAGGAAAAGATAGCCAACTCAGTTAAGAAGGGGATAAAACCTTTATAGGTACATCAGCGAGTAGAAAGACAAAGGGAGGATAGTGAGGCTGAATAGAATAAACGTGGGTGGGCAGAGGGGACAGTGAAAAGCAGGAATACTGACGAATATTTCTGCTCAGTATTCACAAAAGAGGAGGGGGAAGTGCCTAATCCAATTAACAGAAGCACTCTTGATAGGGGGGTCGATCCCAGTCCTTTCACAGAAGAAAGGGTTCTGCAAGAACTCCTAAAACTGAAGGTGGACAAAGCAAAGGGTCCTGATGGAATTCACCCCAGAATTCTAAAAGAATTAAGGAAGGAACTAGTGAAACCACTGGCTACTCTTTTTAATAAATCATGGGAGGATGGTGTGGTACCCGAGGACTGGAGGAAGGCGGATGTGATTCCCCTTCACAAAAGTGGGACCAAGACAGAGGCAGGAAACTACAGACCTGTCAGTCTGACCTCTGTGGTAGGAAAGTGATGGAGTCACTCTGAAGGAAAGAATAGTTGAGTACCTAGAGGTCAGTGAGCACAGGATCCAAGGCAGCATGGGTTCACAGCGGGGAAGGTCATGTCAGGCGATCTAATAGATTTCTTTGACTGGGTGACCAAAGTAGTAGACCAGGGAGGGCTGTGGACATGGCCTACCTAGACTTTAGCAAGGCATTTGACACAGTCCCACACAAAGATTATTAGTCAAATTAACCAGCCTGGGAGTGGGTCCCAGGGTGGTAGCCTGGGTAAAACATTGGCTGGACAACAGGACACAGAAGGTAATTGTAAATGGAGTCCACTTGAAGAAAGGGGGTTACTAGTGGGGTACCGAGGGTTCAGTATTGGGTCCAGTCCTTTTAATGTCTTCATCAGTGGCATTGCAGAGGGACTGAAAGGAAAGTATGCCTTTTGCAGATGACACAAAGATCTGCAACAGGGTTGATACACAAGGAGGCGGAAAGGATGAAAAGGGACTTGGCAAGGTTGGAGGAATGGTCTGACGATGGCAGCTAAGATTCAATGCAAAAGTGCAAATAATGCACCTGGGAAACAAGAACCCAGGGAAGAATACACAATGGGTGGGGTAGGTAACAACAACAAAACAGGAAAGGGACCTGGGGTAATCATATCAGATGACCTTAAGGTTAAGCAATGCTAATGAGAAGGCAGTAGGGAGGGCCGGGGGTATACAGATGTATAGGGAGAGGCATCAGCAGCAGAAAACAGGAAGTTGTTAGCCCTCTGTACAGACAGTTGGTGAGACCCCATCTGAATACTTTGTCCAGTTCTGGAGACCCCATCTCCGCAAGGACGAGACAGGATAGAGGCAGTCCAGAGGAGGGCAACTAAATGGTGCAGGGTCTGCAAGAGAAGCCGCATGAGAGAGACTAAAGGAGCTTAATATGTATACCCTTGAGGAAAGAAGGAGAGGGGGGACATGATAGAAACTTTCAAGTACCTCAAGGGAATCAACAAAGTCCAAGAGGGTAGCATCTTTCAGAAAAAGAGACTTGCAAGAACAAGGGGACACAATTTAAAGATAGAAGGAGGGCGATTCTGGGCAATGTGAGGAAGTATTATTTCACAGAGAGGGTAGGATGCATGGAACAGCCTTCCTGAGGATGTTGTGGAGTCTAAAACTGTGGGAGAATTCAAGAATGCATGGGACAGACATAAGGCAATTCTTGTGGGGGGCAGGAAGATATAGGCTGTTGGTTAAATAGGATCTGCGGCCTATCCTGTAGGTAGGGAAATGGGCAGACTAGATGGGCCTAGCGGTACTTATCTGCTGTCAAAGTCTATGTTTCTATGTTGCCTGCAGGCAGTCTTAAAATTCGTATCTTAAACTAAGTCATTTACAACATTTGAACAGTAGTGGATATTATTTCAAAGCACCCCTGTATTTTGTTACATCACTTTGGGGGATAAACGTTTTTCTCATATCAGTTAACCTCATATCAGTTAATAACCAACTAAGATAACATTGAATAATTGTAAACTGAATAGCTTAGAATGTTGTCTACAAAGGGAAAAGACCAGGTTCAGCCATGAACAGGGACATCTAAAATATGTAAACATCTTCCACCCTAAACATTGCATTAATTATCCACACTAAACAAACAAGAGGGGGCAGTATTAGACCTTGTACTCACAAACAGGGACAGTATTGCAGATGTCACAGTGGTTGGCCACATGGGGACCAGTGATCATCGCACGGTGTGGTTCAGTATAAGCATGGTGGCAGAATCAAGCCACACAAAGGCAAGGGTCTTGAACTTCAGGATGGCCGATTTTATAAAGACGAGGGAATGCCTCAGGGATGCCCTGGCAAGGGGAGGGACTTTGGTGGAGTGGAGGAACAGTGGGCAAAATTAAAAGGGGCCATAGTGAAGGCAACAAACCTCAACATCAGGCAAATAAGCAAAAGCAAGAGGAAAAAGGGACCACTATGGTTCTCAAAACAGGTGGCCGGTAAGGGCTAAAAAGTTAGCATTCAGGAGGTACAAGGAGAAACAGGGTGAGGAGGATAGGGAGGTGTATCAGGAGAAGCAGAGGGAGGCAGGGAAAGCAGTCAGGAATGCACAGGTGCAAATTGAGGAGAAAATAGCCCAGGCAATAAAGAAGGGAAACGAGACATTTTTCAGGTATGTAAGCGAAAAGAGAACGACTAGGGGAGGGATGGTAAGGCTGAGGAGGGAAGGGGGGGAGTGTGTGGAGGGGATCCAGGAGAAAGCAGACATCCTGAACAAATACTTTTATACAGTGTTCACAGAGGAAGGGGAAGGTGAGGGTCCAGGGATAAGTGATAGGAGCATCGTAGGAAGGGAACTTGACACTAGTCCATTTACAGAGGAGAGTCCTGAAGAAACTCGCAAATCTGAAAGTGAACAAGGCAATGAGGCCAGACAAGATGTTTCCAAGGATATTGAAGGAGTTCTGAGAGGAGCTGGTTGCACCTTTGACAGTCCTTTTCAGCCACTCACTGGAGATGGGGGTGGCTCCGGAAGACTGGAGGAGGGCAGATGTAGTTCCACTTCGCAAAAGTGGTAGCAGGGAGGAGGCTGGCAATTACAGGCTAGTCAGCCTGACTTTGGTAGTGGGGAAATTAACGGAATCACTACTGAAGGAAAGGATTGTGGAATATCTATATCTTGAATCCAGTGGTGTACAAGATCCCAAACAGCATGGATTCACAGCAGGGAGGTCGTGCCGAACAAATCTGATAGATTTCTTTGACTGGGTGACCAGGAAATTAGATCAGGGAGGAACGATGGATGTGGCCTACCTGGGTTCCTAGTAAGGCCTTCAACACTGTTCCAATTAGGAGACTCGTAAATGAGCAGGGCAGCCTGGGAGTGGATCCAGAGGTAGTGAACTGGGTAAGGAATTGGTTGAAGATGGGAGACAGAGAGTGGTGGTAATCGGAGTTCACTCCGAGAAAGGGGAGGTGACCAGGGGCGCCACAAGGATTAGTACTGGGACCGGTCCTTTTTTTAAAGTCTTTGACGGTGACATTGCAGAGGGGCTAGAAGGGAAGGGAAGGTATGCCTTTTTGTAGGTTACAAAGGTCTGCAATAGAGGACCGGCCCATCAGCGCAGAGGGTTGAGGCACTGGATGCCACACCTCGCACTACACCAGTGACCCAGTTTCGGGAACAGACTCTGTTTACTCAAGGCCAGCAGGGGTCAGGAAGAATCAAGCATCCGTGGACAGTTCTTCCTCAGGGAGGGGGGATAGTGTGGCGCGCTGTTTGCCTGACACCCAGCGGTGGTTGGGTGTCAGCACATGCATGCTGCCAGAATGGGGAGGGACCCCACGTTCAGGGTGCAGGCTGCCTCCATGGAGGCGTGGCCCAACCAGTCCTCCAGTTGTACGTTCGTGGACCGGGGAGTAAAAGTAGGTGGAAAAATGAGAGCTGACAGGCTCCATGATGGCCTGATGCGCCCCGCAATAAGCTGCCCCAATTTCTGGACTGTGTTTTTTGGGGGGTGAGAAAGTTGACGCTCCTCACCCTGGCCCTGCCAAAGGGTGTAATCCATGGGGGAACTACAGGACATGGCTGAGCAGGGACGATCGGGCTCGGACGAGCCCTCCTAGGGAGGGCCGGAGCCCCCTGCCAGCTCCTCAGAGGTGGAAAAAAGTATAAATACAAAAAGAAGTCTGTAATAGGGTAGGCACTCTGGGATGGGGGGATGGAAAAAATGAATAGATACCTAAGAAAGCTTGAGGAGTGGTCAAGAGATTGACAACTAAGTTTCAGTGCAAAGAAGTGCAAACTTTTGTACTTGGGGTACAGAAACCCAGGGCAGAGTACAAGATGAGGGGAGTGGTACTGACAACCACCAAAAAGAGTCCTGGGGTGATCATAATCGGATGATCTAAAGGTGGCCAATGTGGCAAGGCAGTGGGGAGAGCTAGTAGGATGGTAGGGCGCATAGGGAGGGGTATTACCAGCAAAAGGAGGGAGGTGGCGATACCACTGTATAAATCTTTGGTGAGACCTCACCTGGAGTACTGTGCCCAGTTCTGGAGACCACATCTCAGGAAGGACATACAGAGTAGAGACGGTTCAGAGGAGGGCAACTAAAACGATGCAGGGTCTGCATCTCAAGCCCTTTGAGGAGAGACTAAAAGACTTCAATATGTACACCCTGGAGTAAAGGAGGAAGAGGGGGGATATGATATAGATTTTCAAAATACCTCACAGGTATAAATAAGGTACAAAAGGGAAAATATTTTCAGAAAAAAGCTCAAAAACATGGTTATACTATGGAACTGGAGTGGGATAGGCTCAGGGGAAACTTGAGAAAGTACTTCTTCACAGACAGAGTGGTGGATGCCTGGAACAGCCTCCCAGTGGAGATACTGATGGCAAAAACTGTTGTGCATTTTAAGAGTGCACGGGATAGGCATTAGGGAACCTTGGTGGGTAGGAAGAGGAGGCTAAAGCCAGAGATCAGGTAGGGTCTGCTGTAATGCAATAGGTAAGGAAACTGGGCAGACTGAGTGGACCAAGCGGTCCTTATCTGCTGTCAAATTTTATGCATTTATGTTCCAAACCAGGCAATTGTTAGAAGACCTGGTGGTCCTAGTGAATGTACCAAAATCAGTACTGTCTCCTTGCCAGATGCTGCGGTATATAGGTGCAGTCCTGGACACAGAACCGGACAGAGTGTTTCTGCACCTGGACAGGGGAGAACATCTCATGGGTCAAGCGCAACTGGTGTACAGCAGTTATTATGTCCCAGACAGAACTTTTCCTGTGTTTCCTAGGACTTACGGCACTGACCATTGTGACGATGCCACTGGCTCGCCTACGTATGCAGATACCTCGGTGACACTGAGAGTGCAGTGAGACCAGTTGACAGATGACCTAGACCAAAAAGTGCTCATCATGTCCCATTTAAACTACACTGTTGTGGTGGATGAACCGCAGCAGCCTCTCGAAGGGCGTTTCATTCTTAATCCTAGCTCCAACTCTGATTCTCACCTCGGATGCATCAGGATCCGGGTGAGGAGCACATCTAGGCCCTTCTCGTACTCAAGGTGCATGGACCCATGTGGAAACCAGATTACACACAAATGTCCTGGATATGAGGGCTGTCTTGAACAGTCTCCAGGCTTTTCAGGAGCATCTGACTGTGTCCTCTGCTAGTACAAATGGACAACATCAGTGTTGTGCAGTACATAAACAAGGGGGGACTCATTCCTGTCCTCTGTGTTGGGAAGCAGTGAGAGTGTGGTACTGTGCGCTGGAACATGGCCTAGAGTTGTCAGTCGTGCATCTCCCAGGTGTCTGAAACATCTTAACAGACAAGCTAAGCAGGTCGCAGTTCAGGGTGCACAAATGGGAACTGCTAATCTCTGTGTGGAAAGACTTCTTTGCAAGGTGATGTTGTCCAGAGGTGGACCTTTTCGCGTCTCCACACAACTCAAAACTGCTGCATTTCCATTTGCCCGCTCCAGGGCCTGGAGTGTGTTTTTGGCGACTTGCATTGTCCCTCTCTTGGAAGGGGAGGTATCTGTACACATGAAAAAAATTACTTACCATAGAAATCTTGTTTCTTCTAGGGGATACTCCAATATTCATAACTCTATGCAGTAATGTCTGAGCCAGATCTGCCCAGAGATGGAACATTATGCTAATGATGGAATACCCTTTGCACGTGCCACTTTTTAAATGCTGCTCCTATCAACTGCCTATATTCCAATCTCTCAGATTTCATGGACGCCTGACAAGACAGGCCCCACGAGGAAAATAACTATGTAACACTACAATAGTAATAACACCCAAAAAGCCTCCAATAGGAGGGAAAAAAACACAAAAGGCACCCCCAAATGTCAGAATCGCCTGAAGAGAGTAAAACCAATGAAAACAGTTTCAACAGAAATGCCAGTGTGTGGCACTCATATTTCTGGTTACACAGCATGGAGTGCAGAGGCTACTGGTTCTAGCAGGGGAGGCAGGATGGGAAAGTTATGAATATTGGAGTAGCCCCTGGAAGAAACAAGATTACTATGGTAAGCCGGCCCGGTGGCGCTCAGGGTTGAGGTGCTGGATGCCACACCTTGCACCACGCCGGCGACCCGGGTTCGGGAGCGGACTGGGGTCGCTGGTGGGTCACCTGGGGGGAGATAGACTTGAGCGTCCCACAACAGCTTGCCTTCTCCAGGGAGGGAAGAGGCCAATGCCCACACACTTGCCTGACTCTGAGCGGAGGTTCGGAGTATTGCAAGCCCTAACTGTAGGGGATGGGTGGCTGCTACACAGCGTGGACATCGGTGCCTTGCGTCATGACATCAGGGGGTTGCATGCTGCAGGGGAGGGAGAAAAGAGAAAACTGCCTGCTGGCTCCGGGAAGATGGGCTTCCAGGAGTGTGCCTCCAATGTGCCCCCGCTCGCTCAACCACAACCAAGACCAACGCAATGAAGGATCACGGGGTGTCTGGTCCCCCACTTCATCCCCGCTTGAGGGTAATCTGCAGTTCCATGAGGTCTGGAGGAGAGAACGAGTAGAGCAGGAGGCAGGAGGAAGACTCCTTGTGGGGCCCGAAAGGGTCAGAGCCAGCAGGATGAGAGGTGGATAAAGTGTAATTTCAAAAAAAAAGATTACTATGGTAAGTCATTTTTTTTCTCCTTCTCACCCCAGGAATACTCCCAATATTCCTAACTCCATGTAGACTAAGAAGCAGTACCTTTGGAGTTGGGCACATAACCTACTTTGGGAATAGACTCTGCAGGACAGCTGTGCCAAATCTGGCATCACCTCTAGCCTGTATGTTCAGGCTCTAGTGCTTAGTGAAGGTGTGCACTGTTCTCCAGGTAGCTGCTTTACAGATGTCCACCAATGGGATATCCCTGGAAGCTGCTATAGTAGCAGCTGTATACTTTGTGCAGTGGACCCTCAGCCCTGCTGGGGGCTCTATTCCAGCCTTTTTTTTTTTTTTTTTGTCTTGTTTTGTTTTTATTTATTATTTTTTTTTTTTTTTCCAACTATGTCGCCCTCCAGAGCCGGAACTCTCTCAGGCCTCACCACTGGCCAGACTCGGCCACCACCTACTGTGAGCCCCGCCATCCTCAAGGATCGCCTTTCCCCGAGCCCCCTAGGGACTTAGGGCCTGAAGAGATTGAAGGGGCGGTGGAAGGGCTCCAGTGTTGGGCGTGTGGAGGTATGGCTCAGGGACGGCTGTCGCCTATCCGGTCCAGATGTTTTTCTTCCGTAGTGTCGCGCCCCCGACGTGGGACGTGCAGTGCCGCCCTAGCCTGAGACATTGGTTCTCCCACCCACGTCCGGAAGGCAGCCGCCCGACGTCTACCACTAGCTTGCTAGCGAGCCCATGTGTGTAGCAGTGCAGCCGATCTCCACCGGGGGCCGCTGCTGCACCGGGCTACCCCTGGATCCTTCCCCGAGAGAGGAGAGCAGTCCTACGGACATTCGATCCTCTCTCTCCCCTGCCGACCCCTGGCGGTCCGGGCTCATTCCCAAACCTTGGTCACCGGCGTAGCGCGAGGTGTGGCATCCAGCGCCTCAAACTTCAGCGCCACCAGGCTGGCTTCTTTTCCAGCTTTTGAGTAACAAAATTGAATACACTGAACTATCAAGCAAGAAATGGACCTCTTAGATGCTGGACTCCCTTTTCCCACATCCCCATAAGTCAGGAACAGCTGTTTCCTGTCGTGTCTGTGGGCCTTGGTGATAGTCATGTAGTAGCTTAGAGCTCTCTTGACATCAAGACTGTGCAGTCCAGAGCTTGAATGCTCAGTGAAGAAGACAGTTAGGGTAATAGACTGGTTCAAATGGAAGTCCGAGACCACCTTTGGAAGACATTTCCTGTTTGTTCACAGGACCATTTTGTCCCTGTGGAATGAAATGTAGTCCTGTTCGATGCAGAGAGCCTGGAGCTCACTGATCCTTCTAGCAGAAGTAATTGCCACTAAGAAAACTGTCCTCCATGTGACATACTTCAAAGGAGCTGAAGACATGGGTTCAAATGGGGAACCCATGAGCTTGGCAATAAACACATTTAGATCCCAGGATGGCAGCCGTTCTCTGGGGGTTGGGGGGGGTGCAAGTGAGCTAGACCTTTAAAGAACCTCTTAAAAATAGGGTTTGATGCCGTAGAGGCATTCCTTCCAGCTGAGATGTAAGACACTGAAGCTAGGTGGACCTTTAGAGTAGTGGGCTGCAGGTCCAGTGAATGCAAATGAGTAAGGTAGTCCAGCACAGCTGAAACCCCCCCCTGCCTATGCTGGCACCACATCCCTGGTGGAGCACTAGATAGAAAACCTTTTCCATTTTGAGGCATAGGTTTTCTTGGTGGAAGGCTTCCAGTACTTCCTTAAAATGTCCAGAACATTTTCAGAGAGATGCAAACCTGCATATACTCTAGGTCCTCAAGAGCCATGCCTTGAGCCTGAGGGATCTGAGGTTCAGGTACAGGAGTCTCCCCTGACTAGAGGTTAGCAGGTTGTGCTTCTGAGGAAGGTGTATTGGTTCGGCTACAGATGTGGAAAGCAGCAGAGAGTACCATGGCTGCCTGGCCCAGTCTGGTGTTATCAAGATCATTGATGCTGGCCAGGACCTGAGCTTAAGTAGTACTCTCTACACCAGGGGAAAAGGAGGGAACACGTACAGGTACCTCCCCTGATCAGTCCAGAGCCAGAACATCCAGGGGTATTGTTCCCTGAGCTGGGGGTCTGCAACAGTACTGTGTCAGGTAGTGAACTTCGTGGGATGCAAAGAGATCTATCTGTGGGGTGCCCCACCTTCCGAAAATCACTCCCATCACCTGTCTGTTCAAGGTCCATTCATGATGGGCCTAGTTGATGCGACTCTGAGCATCTGCTAGCGTAGTGTCCTTGCCTGGTAGATGAATGGCCTGAAGGGAAACTCCTAGGGAGTAGGCCAGACTCCAGATTCTCATAGCTTCTGTGCAGAGAGGATCGTACCTTGTTCCCCCGTGCTTGTTTGTGTAATACATTGTGGTGGTATTGTCTGTCCTGACTTGTACCACCCTTCCCCAGGGCTTCAGATAAGATTTTTTTGAGATGAGTACTTTACTTCTCACTTTGAAAGTAAGGTGAGTAAAAGCAAATTCAGATGCATACAAATGACTTGACTAAGCGGAGTGAGGAGTACATTTTGAAAAAACTGTGTAGTGTTTTTTGGTTTTTTTTTCTAGATAACTGATCAGGTGCCAACAGTGCCCCAAATAATAATAGATCCAGAAGCATAGGGTTTGATAATCTTTTATTGGACCAACATAGATGTAAAAAAAGAAAACGGTGCTTAAAGAGCAGCTAACACCTTCTGGATAACTTTAACAAAACATATTTAGACCCAGTTCAGCTTATAGTTCACAGTTCTGTATTTCCCCTCAACATTACTTGTTACTGATGTCATTTGCATAACAGGATCTTTGCTCCCAAAGAGTTAATCTATTCCTGTTGCTTGTTCCCTACCCGAGGTCATAATGCACTGCTTGTGACATCTTAGTTATTCCCAAGGCTACAGATTGTGATGTCACAACAGAGCATTATGATTTCAAGTAGGGAGTAAGCCATAGAGGCAGATGAACTCTTAAGCAGTAAACCACGACAAGGTGTGGGTGATGCTCGGTTTACCCACACCTGGCATGGTTCCGTAACAAGGCCACAGGCCGAGTGACCAAACCATCCAAGCATGGGTAAATCCCAGCATCACCCACACCCTGGAGTGGTTTATTGCGATTATACAATGTAATTTTTTTTTTGTGAGAAAGAAAGAAAGAAAAAGTAGATTTTTTTTTTATGCATTTGAAGTGATTTTTGTTGGATTTATTGCTCCGCTACAAAAAATAGTCCTAGGTAGCTAAGGCGATTCTGTGTTGCTAGGGAGATCTTTATGTTTGATAACATGAATGGAGCAGCCCGAGACAGTAATATGCCGTGATTTTTTTTTTTTTTTGTTTTACTGAAGAGTGAAAGAGAAAGATAGGAGTGTAATGGACAGTAAGCGAGAGGTTAACTGGGTGGAGCTCACAAAGCGAGAGAGGCTGTGAATGTTCGTTTGTTTAAAACATTTCTGTTGTCCGACTGAAGGGAGAGAGAGCAGTGTTAAAATTAAATGTCCGTTGTTTGTGATTCATAGAGAGAGAAAGGCAAGGTTTTAGGCTTCAGGGTTTGTTTGTTTTTTTGACAGTTTGAGGGTCTCAGGTTTGCCAACGTGTTGCAAGCAGGCGTCTGGTTGAAATGGGCGAAGAGCGGGGTGTCTTCAGTGCTGCGATTGCAGCATCGGAGATCGTGGTTTTGTGTTTAGGTTCTGGGTATGCATGCAGAACAGTGTGTAGGGAAATGTAAAGTTTTTTTTTGTGGCAAAATTGGTGTTTTTAATTTTTTTTTTTTTTTTTTTTTTTACAAATTAGGGAGTAAGAGAAACTGGTACAGCAGTAAAGAGAGACTGGTGACAGAGCGGAGAGTAGCAGCGTTTACTGAGGAAAATAAGATGGCAGCTCGGACTGATTTTTAATTTATTTATTTATTTTATTATTATTTTCTTTTTTTTTCAGTTAGTGAGATGCAGCTGGCTGGCTGGCACCTTTTGCGTTGGTAATGTTGAATTTTACAACGCTGCAAAGGTGCCAGTCAACCAATCAGATATCTTGATTTTGAAGCACCATTGTATAATAAGGGATAAATATCATGTATTCATGCAAATTTACTCAGTAAGAAATAATGGTGAGGAGAAATCTATAGAATGTATACTGAATGCAAGCTGAAGTCCACCTAATCATTATGTTTTTCAAAGTTTTCCTTGAGGTGTCAGCAGCTCTTTGAGCTTTCGTACCAACCAAGTTCTTCTTCGGAAGGACTTGGGATGGTCCGAAAACGTAAGCACGTTTTCTTTTGTTACACCTATGTTTGTCCAATGAAAGGTATCAAGCCATTTGTTTCTGGACCTGTTCTTACAAGGACCAACATGGCAACTAACTTTTTCTGTGTCATCATGGAAGATATCAAATAATGACAGGCAGGAGTAAATTACTCACCAGTTTTACAATATAGTGAGTAAAACAAAATTGGAATGCATACAAGTGCTGTAAATCTGGAAAAAACGTCTCCATTTGAATTACCAGTTATGTTATGAAGCAACTGTTCTATGGAGTGAGATGCATTTACAAATGTTGGGTGAGTATTGGTACTCCTTAAAACAATTTATGAAGAGTATTTCCTAAAATGAGGTGAGTAAAATAGGTTGGTACTCGCCTTATCTGAAGCCCTGCTGTTCCTTGTCCTAGTATACTAGGCTTGGATTGCCAGTAACACTGCTCTGAGCTCTAATACATTTATATGCTGGAATGACTCTGCACTGGACCAAGTGCCGTGAGTGCAGTGATCCCTTAAATGGGCACCCTACCCCAGGAGTGATGCATCTGTTGTGAGAATCACTGATGGAGACTTTTGTTGAAAAGGAACCCCTTCCCTTAGGTTGGCTTCCTCTTTCTACCACTGAAGGGCCTGAAGTAACATTTTTGTTACTGGGTTTAGCTTTGAGAGATAATCTCTTCTCTACCCTGAGGTGGAATTGAATGTCTCTCATTTGAAACCAGGGAACCCAGGACTGTGCGTGCCAGTGGCAGCTGCCATGTGGCCCAGGAGTTGTAAAAACTGTCTTGCAGTTTTTGGTCTGTTCAGGCCAAAAGAACCTGCCATCTGCAAAATACTTCTTATCCTGACCAAAGGTAGGGTAAGCCATGCTCTCTTGGGTATTGAATTCTGCTCCTATGAACTGCAACACTTGTGCAGTTAGAATGACTGACTTTTTGAGATTTATCAGAAAACCCACTGACTCTAGGAGTCCTTGGGTGAGCTGCAGATGTTTCCTTACCTGTTGTGGTGACTTTACGACCACCAACCAGTCGTCCAGGTCAGGAAAAACTGACACAGAGCCTTTGCAGGTGTGCCGCAACTGCTACCAGGCACTTAGTGGACACTCTTGGAGCTGAAGTGAGACCCAGTGGCAGGGTTGAGAACTGATCATGACCTGAAGGGAGTCTGAACCTGCGGTACTTTCTGAGAGACTCCCTTATGAGGATGTGGAAGGTAAGCATCTTTTAGGTCCAGAGATGCCAGCTAATCTCCTCTTTGGAGTGCTGGCAAACTCAGTGACAAGGTTACCATTTTGAACCTTTGCTTTAATAAGTGCCTATTTAGCACCCTTAGGTCTAGGATAGGCCACCGCTCCCCATTTTTCTTTGTTGTGAGGAAGTATCTTGAATAAAAACACTTTCCCCTTTGTTGTGAGGGCACAGGTTCCACTGCCGTTGACGACAGTAGGTTTTGTACTTCCTTTTCCAGCAGCTTCCTTTCTGCATTGGAAGCTGGCTTGAACACTCTGGTTCTTAGAGTGGGAAGGGTTTTGAAGCTTGGGAATAAACCTTGACTCACTACTTCCAGGACCCACTTGTCTGTGGTGACCTGTTTCCAAGCCTGGACATAGTGAGTCAGTGTGCCCCCGACGGGTATTGGGGAGGCGGCCTGGGAAAGCATATCGGGGGTCATGCTTTGCCTGAGGCGGAGACTGGGAACCATGCCTGGAACCCCTTCTGCCCCTGCCCCTGAAGTACCCCTGCTATGGGTACAGCTGAACCTGGGGTACAGCCATAGCGTGATAGAAAGGCCTGGTGTGAAAAGGTCTACCCCTGCCTCCCCTTTCTTAGGGTCTAGTGGACAGAGAGGTCCTTTCTTTGGCAGAATTACTTTTGTAGGGGGCCTTGTAATCGTCCACCTTTTTCATGTAAGCCTCTAAGTCCCAAAGAGGGAATGACCCTCAGCAGGAAAGTCCAAAGCCCTGGCCTGTGTATCCTGAATGAGGTTTGTGGCTGTTAACCAAGCTAACCTCCTCTGAGCAGTAGTGTTAGTCATCCATCTGGCAGCAGTGTCATTAGTGTCTGCTGACATCTAAAATTAGTACTTGGCTGCTTCAGAGCCAAACCTAGCAGTCTTTGCTAAGCCAGCTGAGAGACCAGATGGGGCTTTATCTGCCATAGCCAAGCCAGATTGCCATAGAGACTTTTGTTACCGGACTGCTTAAGCCTGGAAATTCGCTTGTCTGATGGCCAAGGTGGAGGACAAGTAACCCTTCTTGGCCATGCTATCAGTTTTTCAAGAATCTTTTTCAGGAGGGTGAGATGCCAGAGGTACCTTTGCCTTGTCACAGGCGCAGCTTGTACCACTCCTTGGTGGTCAGGGTGGGAGAAAAAGAATTCAGCCCATTCCCTGTCCAGCTGATATTTCCTGTCCAGCTTTTTGTCTAAAGGAGGGACAGAACCAGGTGTTTGGAGGATTTTAAATATGTCCTTTTGAAAGAACTTGTTGAAAGGAAGCAGTAATTTCTTGGTGGGTGTTAACCCCATCATTTCTAAGTATTCTGCTTCCTCCTCATCCTCGGTATCACTTCAGTGGTAGTTAAGTCAAGGGCATGTACCATTTTTCTGACAAATGTGAAGTGGGAGGAATAATCCTCTGAGACCCTGTGTGGTGAGCCAAACTCCTGTTCAGGGGAGACTTCAGGCTCTATAGGCTCCTCTTCACACTCTTCCTCATACTCCTCCATTTCTTCATGGAAGGAAGATTGGGTAGAAGGTTATTTAGTATGGGTCTGAACTGGTGGCTGCTTTCCAGCAGGCAGCATCCCCTGTAAGGTCTGCAATACTTTGAAAGCCTGTGCAATCTCCTTTGAAGAGGGCATATTTTCAGTCACCACAGAAGTCCCCAAACGCTGTCCAGCAGGGGGTTCTGTGTGTTTAGTTTTTTAGTTTTCTTTAATGCAGCCGGAGAGCTAGCTAGTTCAGCAGGCTGTTTTCCAAGGACCTTGGTACCCATATCAGGGGTAGAGGTAGCAGTGTCTGTGGTTTCACCCACAGGCACTAGAGTGTTAGCTGGTCAGAGCCTGAGGGACCCTTAGGTGGAGGCAACTTCTTTTTGAGCCTTTCCAAACATTTTTCAAGCGTGTTTTCAGGAAAGGTCTTGCAAATTTCACAATCTGACTTTAAATGTTCATAGCCAAGGTGGTCCACACAAGAAGTGTGTTTATCTGCCTTGGCAAATACTTCACTACACTCAGTACAGTTTTTGAAACCTGGTTCACCGTTTTTTTTCTCTTACGCTTTTCTGACATTTTGCCCAGTTTGGCAGAAAAAACCCAACTGCAAAATAATTTCACATTTTAAATAGTAGTTTGCGGTTGCAGTTGGTTCAGGAACTGATCAGGGGACCGATCGAAATAGAGAACCAGTACAGAAAGGAACAGTATTGGTTCAGTAACCAGTATTAGCGATTACACAAAATAAAATTTATTTAAACAATTTAAGCTAAAATAAAGGAGTTTCTTTCACAAAACTCCGCTCTAGACCAAAACAATTCCTGCTTCCCCTCCAGTTATACCGAGAGAAACACAACTATTTTAACTAAAATAAACTTGGTGATTTAAGCTAAAAACAAAAGATAAGGGCAGCAAATGAAAAAGTGAGGAATACTTGTATAAATTTTGTAAGTCTTCACGACGAGATGTTGAGAGAATCTCTGAGCATCTAGTCTTGACAGACAGTGAAATCTGAGAGGTTGGAATATAAGCAGTTGACAGGGGCAGCATTTGAAAGTGGCACGTGCCAATGGTGTTCAATCATTAGCATAACGTTCCATCTCCGGGCAGATCTGACTTAAAGGAATACTGCATAGAGTTAGGAGTATTGGAGTATTCCTGGGGTGTGAATCCCTCCCATTCCCTTAAAGGGCAACTGACACCACTCTGGCCAAAACTGGTACATTGCAGAATTAGAATACGCATACCCCAGTAATCTCATACCAAAAACTAGATTTCTTCATTACTTCATTGTGAAGTTATGAGCTATTTTGTAACCCTGATTTCACTACCTGTCCAAATAAGCCTGTATCAGTGAAGAGCTGTTGATGTCATCTCAGGAACTCAGTCTAGTACTCCCTGTCAGCAAGCTTATATGACACATTTCTACAAAGTGGTAAAGATCATGCGCAATGGTTTTCACAAGTAAAACAAGCAGCACCATTCAATAAACATTGCTTTAAACCTGTGTGTGTTTCAGGTTTTGTAACAAAGCTGGCAATTTTTTGTTGGGTGCCTTTTTGTTGTGGACCTTTTTTCCAGGGTTGCTGGATGCTGGGTCATAGCACACTGTTGTGAGGTTTGCAGACTGAATACATTTCTGATGTGTGGTGAAAGGCTGAGCTCATTCATACCTATCATTCAATTGAGGCGATTTCTAATGATGGCACTTTACAACAATTATTCCATCTCCTTCTCAGTGGGGGTGGGAGAGGCAGTGCTGTTTTGAAACCTTACTGGTGGTTTCTGATTTAGGCAATTCAGTGTGTTCTCCCTGTCAGGCTGTTTTGACCTACATTCAGTGGCTTCAGGGTTGCTGGATGCTGAGTCAGCATGCCTCGAGGCTGCTGATGCCATCTGGAGTGCTATTTACTGTGCCTGTTAGGATGTTGTATCGCTGCTAGTATTGTAATGTTGGTAACTTCACTGCATTTTGTTAGTGTCTGCTTTACAAGAAGTTTTAATAGGGACCTTATATGTGTTAATTCCTACTAGGGGTAGGCATATTCGCTCTGGTAAAATGATCAGTTTAATTTAGAGTAGAACATAGATGAGCCTGAATGTAGGTCAAAACAGCCTGATGGGGAGAAAACATTGGGCTGGCTAAATTAGAAACTCCTAGTAAGGTTTCAAAACAGCATTACCTCTCCCGCGCCATTGATAAGGAGATTGAATAATTGTTTTAACGTGCCTTCCTAAGAAATTGCCTCAATTGAATGATGGGTGTGAATGATCTCAGCCTTTCACCACATCAGAAACGTATTCAGTCTGCAACCCTCACAACAGTGTGCTGTGACCTAGCATCCAGCAACCCTGGAAGAGGTCCACAACAAAAAGGCGCCTCACAAAAAATTGTCAACTTTGTTAACTTTGCTACAAAACCTTTAACACACAGTTTTTAAAGCAATGTTTATTGAATTGTGCTGCTTTTTATTTGTGAAAACTATTGTACATGATATTTACAACTTTGGAGAAACGTATCATATAAGTTTGCTGACAGGGAGTACTAGACTGTGAGTTCCTGAGATATCATCAGCTCTTCACTGACACAGGCTTTTTTGAACTGGTAGTGAAATCAGGGTTACAAAATAGCTCATAACTTTACAATGAAATAATGCAGAAATCTAGTTTTTGGTATGAGATTTCCTGGGTGTATGCTTATCCTAATTCTGCAATGTAGCAGAAGTGGGATCAGTTGCTCTTTAATACAGAGGTTACTGAAACTACAGACGGAGGCTGTGCCGCTTATCCTCACTGCACCTCTGTGGCCTCGACAGATACGGCATTCTCTGCTGTAGCAACTAGCAGTGGAGTCTCCAGTACCCGTGCTTTTGTACAACGGCCTGTTGTCACAGCATGGGGGGGCCCCTGGTCCATCTGGACCAGAAGTACCTGCACTTGCATGCATGGCTTTTGAAGACGTAGTCATCACACAGTTTGAGGTGTCACCAAAAGTAGCTGATGGTGCTGGTTGTGGCCACAAAGCCTTTTGCCAGGCAAATGTGATCTTTTAAGTAGAAGTATTTCATTTTGTGGGCCATTTTCAGAAATATGAACCCATTCACCTGTTAGAATACTTGCTGTAACTGTCAGATCTATTTGGCAGCATTTGTGATAGACATTCCTAAGAAAAAAATGAGAATAAGATCTCAAAAAAAATGAGTGGGTTACCTCTAATTTGTTAAAATTAATGAAGAAGAGAGAGAGGGCCTAGAAAACCTATAGAGACAATACAGAGCCTCAGTCAATGGTGGATTTTAAATACTGGCATAAGTGTTTGTAGAGCAGAAATTAAAAAGGCAAAAGTCAATTATTCCAGAGATAAGCAACATAAGGATCTGGGTAACATAAAAAAAAAAAAAATGGACCACCCTCAATTCCCTTCTTGGAAAGGAAAGTAAAATAGCAGCCTCCATATTAAAAAAAAAAAAAAAAGTTATAAATGATCGAAGCAAATCTCTGAGTTTAATAATTATTTTGGAAATTTGGGCAAGTTTAGGCCTGAACCATCTCTTGATATACCATGTCCTGGAAATAAGAGTTCAGTTGAGACTAACAACCCTAAATTTTATTTTCATACAATTTACCCTAGTACAGTCCTGAAATATGTTAAGTATAATACAAGGCCCAGTGTTGGTCCAGATGGACTGGACTATAAAATTCTTAAATTAACTATCTCTGAATTAGCCGAATCAGTTTCATTACTGTTTAACTATTCCCTTAGGTTTAGTATTTTTCCCACAAAATGGAAAATAGCCACAATTAGACCTATCTATAAAAGTGGCAACAGGGATGAAGTAGCAAATTATTGCCCTATTTTCTTATTGTCACCCATCTAAAATACTTGAACGAATAATTTTTGATCAACATTATTTTTGGAGGAGAAAAAATATCAGAGGCCCAGCATGGTTTCATGGGTCCAGCACAATGTCACAGCAGCCTTGGTGAGGTTAACGACCAGCATACATTGTGCCATAGACAAAGATAATTTTGCTACTGGAATATTCGTTGACCTCACCACCAAGGCTTTCAGTTTGGTAGATCACTCTCTTGTTAGTCGATACCCTCATAGATTGTCATTTTTCTACCGATGTCAAGCCACCAAATGGTTTTCAAACTACCTTACTGAAAGACAAGTGACTTCCGTTTCTGGACGTATTTCAGACCCTTTACCTATATGCTGTGAACTACCGCAAGGATCCAATTGGGGTCCCTTATTATGTATATTATTTCTGAATTCCATGCCAATCTCCCGTGAGCACTAAGAAGTAATTTTGCATGCAGATAATGCAGTAGTAATCAGTACTAATGCGGATGTAAACAAAGCTGTAGACTATGCCTAAACAGATTTTAACTCATTCCAGGCATGGGCAATAAGTAAAAAGATGGTTCTTAATACAAAAAAAATATATATATATATATATATATATATATATATATTTAGGCCAAGGACGGGTAGGCATGTGGGAAAAGTGATCTGTGATCTTACAGTGGTGACCCACTTGAATGTATCTCGGTGTAAATATCGATGAGGCTCTGACTTTTGAATATCATATAGAAACAGTGAATAAGAAAGTCCACTAAAGGTTGTGTGCTCTCTTTAGGATTAACTGTTTGACCCCAGAGACCAGGAGACTGCTAGCAAGCAGCGTCCTATTCTCTAGGGTGGATTATGGGTTTATTGTTTATTATGCAGGCAGTGATGCTGTCATTTCTAAGTTGTGAGTGGCTTGTAACAGTATATGTAGGTTTATTATCAGCTTACCAGGACGTACCCATCACTGCAGTTTATATTCTGCTGCTGTTTGTCATTGGATGTTAGTTTTTATTTATTAGTGTGATCACATTTGACTTGAATCTTTCTGGGTTTACTCCCTACAACAATCTTACATATTCTCATGATACTAGATTAGCTCCCATTAGACAATACATAGTTCCCCGTTTCAAAAAATCATACAGTCGGAGGTCTTTTTTTATGTAAAGCTCCTTTACATTATAACTCCCTCCCAGCAGAGATTAGGAATATTAACTCCATTTACATTTTTAAAGGATTACTTAATGCTCATTTATGTTTAAAAACGACTTGTCAATGTTTTAATACTCACTGAATGTATTGTTCTTTCCTGTAGTTGTTTCTGTAATTGACTTTGTTATATGGTTGTATGTTAAACTTGTCACTAATGAATAATGGGCATTTATGCCCACTGGCCTACAAGTATAAAAATTAAAAATGAAATGAAATCACTCCTGTCTACAGTATTCCTCACTGAAGGAGCATCTGTCGGCTATATCAGTTTCCCATGTTGCTGTTGATGGGCATACGGTAACATAGAAACATAGACTTTGACGGCAGATAAGGACCACTTGGCCCATCTAGTCTGCCTATTTCCCTACCTACAGGATAAGCTGCAGATCCTAGTTAACCAACAGCCTATTTCTTCCTACCCCCCACAAGAATTGCCTTATGTCTGTCCCATGCATTCTTGAATTCTCCCACAGTTTTAGACCCCACAACCTCCTCAGGAAGGCTGTTCCATGCATCCACCACCCTCTCTGTGAAAAAATACTTCCTCACATTGCCCCTGAGCCGTCTCCCCTCTATCTTCAAATTGTGTCCTCTTGTTCCTGCACATGCCTTTCTGAAAGATGCTACCCTCTTGGACTTTGTTGATTCCACTGAGGTACTTAAAAGTTTCTGTCATGTCGTCCCCCCCGCCCCCTTCTTTCCTCAAGGGTATACATATTAAGCTCATTTAGTCTCTCTTTGTATGGCTTCTCTTGCAGACCTTGCACCATGTTAGTTGGCCTTCTCTGGACTGTCTCCATCCTGTCTATGTCCTTGCGGAGATGGGGTCTCCAGAACTGGACGCAGTACTCCAGATGGGGTCTCACCAACTGTCTATACAGATGAATAACAACTTTCTGTTTTCTACTGGTGATGTCTCTCCCTATACATCCCAGTATCCCCCCAGCCCTCCCTACTGCCTTCTCACATTGCTTGCCAAACTTAAGGTCATCTGATATGATTACCCCCAGGTCCCTTTCCATTTTTGTTGTTGTTACTAAACCCACCCCCCCCCTTGTAATCTTCCTACTCATTGTGTATCTCTATTAGATGCATGCTGTACTTTTTTGAGAGGTATTCTGCATATTAAACCTCCCATTTGCAATCTGGTCCCCCACGGGACCTAAATTATGTGCTTGAGAAACTTGCGTTGGCTGTTTTTGAGCCAGGCATGAGTTGTGGCCTACGCTTTCTTCCATGGAAAGCGTCCTTTTTAGTTGCAATCACTTCATCTTGAAGGATTTCAGAGCTACAGGCTCTAATGTGTGAGCCTCCTTATTTGATTTTCTATAAAGACAGGGTGTCTGTTCGTAGGAATCCTAAGATCTTCACTTCGAGAGGGTTCCTGCAGTAGGTCATAACATGTAGGACTGCGCCTTCTGGCGTCAGGACTGCTCGGCAAACTTTTGCTGGCTGTGTCTGGCGCAGGATTGTCAGGCGTGACCCTATAAGTGGGCGGTCCCCCCCCCATGCCCGCCTTCCAGTTCTTTTCCGCCATCGACCTACGCAAGGAACTCGTAGTGAATGTTGCTCTAGTTGATCGCCATTTTGATAAGTATTACAGCTATTTCTACCAATAATAGATCTTTCTTCTTTAATGTTGTGTCTTCTTCATCCGAACCTCCACAGATCAACAAGAAGTACATCTCTCAGATCCCTCATAAATACAGCCATAAGCTTTGCCTCTTCTGCCTAGGCCCAGCCCACAACATTGAGGCCTGCCCAGATTGCAAGCCCTTCAATCAGGCCACACACAAACGCAGGCAGCAGGCCCTGGAAGCCCATCTTTTGAAGTCCAGAATGGTCACTTTAGAGCAAGCGATTCAGAAGCTGAGGGACTCCACTTCTTCCCCTTCTTCGGAGGTTAAAAAAAGAGACGCAGAGAAGCACAGGGAACTGGAGCGTCTGGAGGACAGAGAGCGGCCCTCTGCCAGTAAGGTCGCAGGGCTCAAGACTGCTCCTCGACAGCCTGTCTTGGTTATTGTCCAGGCCTCGTCGTCCAGTTCCTCCGGCTCCTCTGCTTCTCTTAAGCCCATTAAGATGGGCTCCAAGATAAGATTATCGACCAGTCAGTCACCTGCCAGGACCTCTGGCGGACAACCGGTCACCACCGGTAAGTCGGACTCAGGTTCCTCCGGAGCCCGCCTGGTCGTGAATAAGTTGGGTTCCCACCCACAGGGAACCTGCCCAACTTCAGCTGATAAGCCGGCCGGGGACTCTTCCTCCGCCCAGTCGAAGGTGGCCCACTGGGGGCTGGTGCAGACACACCCAACGTCCAGCTGAGCTCACTGACCTCTCAAGGCCAGCCCTCCCGTCAGGTTTCCCCTGACAGGGAGCCTTCCCCTCCACCTTTGCCAGTGGAACCTCCTGTGCCTGACCCTCTACCCAGGACGGAGGGGGAAGTGGGTCCCCTGGTGGTGATCCTTTCTTCACCCATTCCAGTGCTGTTAACCCTCCAGATCCCTGCAGATGACACTCCCGGGGCTGTCACATTGGAGTCTGTTCCTCCACTGTCTCCCAGGGATCTTCCTACCCCGTCAGGCTCTCCCTCAGTCCCGACGCTAGGGATCCCTACACCGTGCTCTGGGCATCTGACTTCAGGTTCCTTGGACCAACTCCCGTCTGAGCCTCCGTCAGGCCCCCATGTCTGACACCATCCTTTCCGATGCCTGAGAACCAGATGCCATGCTTCCCAGTGCCAACCCCAACAGCTATCCTGACGTTGGGACTCCAGACGTTGGATAACTTGCCAGGTCCCTCTGCTCTGCCTCCTTTGAGGCCCCCAGGGCCCCCCTTGGACTGTCAGTGTATCCCCCATGGTCCACCCTTGGGCTGCTCACATTAACCAGGCCTGCCGATGTCAGGCCCGACGTCGGCTTCTTTTACCCACGGCTTTTACCATGGATATCAGGTGCCAGGCTATGGGGCCCCTTTTCAGTCTCCAGGTTACACCCCCCCCCCAGTACCCAGGGGCAGGTTACCAATATTTTTAGCCTCCACCTCAGCCTCAACAGGACCTCCAGGCCATGTTCCAAACCTGGTGGTAGGATGCCAGATCCGAATTGGTGGTGGATTTGGATAAAAGACTGCCAGCCCCGGTGGCAACCCCAACCCCCTGCTCTTTGTCCCCTGTGGGTTCTCACAAGTCAGGCCGTTCCACGATGGCACATATTTCTGGGGGCGCTACTACAGAAGTCACTCTGACTGAGACAAAGACCTCTGAGAAGGGAGACTCCTTGGACTCGGAGGCTGACTTCTCCAACTCGTCCTCTGGAAACCTTTCGGAAGTTAGGCTGTCCAGGGGTAAGGAGTCTCCTCCTAAAGACTCCTCCTTCACTGAACTCCTCTGCATTCTCCAACAAGCTAATGGTTGGAATGCAGAGGAGCAAGACCTGAAACACAAGTGCTTAGCAGAGCACTTGGACTTAGCAGAGGCATCACCCATTCCGACCCCCCCCAGACTGAGCCCTACAAGGATCTTACCTCCACTCTCTGGCATATGCCTCACTTCATGCCAGCCGTCCCCAAGATGGCAGACCGAGCCTACCATTCCCCTGAGAGCACTCCTTATCTGTGCTCTCACCCAAAAGCAGACTCCATCGTGATCACTGCAGCTCATGACCATGCTGCCAAACCTAAACATATGAGTACCTCCCCTCTTGACCAGGAGTCAAGGCAGTTAGATCAGTTCAGCCGTAAGATCTACTCCTCTTCTACATGTGCCTTACGTTCCTTGAACGACGTGGCACATATGATTTCATTCCAGAAAGCTATCATGGCTCAGCTCAAGGCTAGGCTAGAAACGGTGGAGGACTCTGACCTTACGTCTGAGCTCACCAAGGCCCTGAGGCTGTCTAAGATATCTTGTAGGCATGCATTGAGAGCTACCTACGACTCTGTAGATGCTGTGGCTCACTCTTCGGCAACAGCAGTCTGCCTCAAGCGCCACACCTGGCTTCATACTTCCGGGCTCTCCCAGGATGTTCTGGCAGCCATACAGGACGCCCCCTTCAGAGGGGTTGACACCAAAGACATCATCACGGGCCTCCAGGACAGTGGACAGGCTCTGAGATCAGTTAAGTCCATGTACAAGGCGGGCTTCAAGCCTAAGCAGCCTTTTCAGTGCCAAGGCAAACAGCCTTTTAACAGGTGTCAAAATAAAGGGAGAGCATCGGGAACTACCATTGCCTCTCCCCCTGCCTCCAAGATGCAACGAGCTGCAGGCAGTGCCTTCCCCACCCATTCCTCCACCTCCTATCTCCTTCAGAACTCCTCCGCCTCCAAACAGTGTGGAGCCAGTGGGGGGGATTTGCCCTCCACCTAGCAGAGTGGCAGGGCATCACTTCAGATTCCTGGGTCATTCAGCTCATAGCAAGAGGGTACACCATCGAGTTTCTGGAAAAAAAAAAAACTCTCCTCCAAGACAATCTCATTATCCCTCAGACCATGCAACACTAGTAAGGGACGAGATCCAGACCCTACTCCAAATATCTGTAACAGAGCCAGTTCCCTTGGCGCAGAGGGGAAAAGGTATTACTCCCATTTCTTCCACGTTCCCAAAAAGACTGGCGATCTTGGGTCCATCTTAGACCTCAGCCATCTGAACCTTTATGTATAGTACAAACAGACCATTGGCTGTGTGCACTGGATATGCAGGACGCGTATCTGCACATAGCGGTTTTCCTGAGCCACCACCGCTTACTGTGGTTTCTCTTCAGAGGGGAGAACTTCCAGTTCAGAGCTCTCCCCTTTGGCCTTTCCTCAGCACCCAGTCTTCACCAAGTGCCTAGCAGTGGTGGCAGCGGCACTTTGTCTCAAGGAAATTTGTGTTCCCATACCTGGATGTTTGGCTCATAGCAGCCCCCATCCAGGAGCAGCCTGGAGGATTCCCTGTCCTCCACCCTGGGCCTTTTTGCATGACTGGGCTTTACTATCAATTACCACAAGTCGTCTTTGGTCCCATCTCAGCGCCTCCAATTCATTGGGGCAGTACTGGACACAGTCCACGGCAAGGCCTTCCTCCCGGTGGACAGAGTGGATACTTTGCAGGAGCATGCCAAACTGGTAGCCTTCTCCAGTCATGCCCCAGCCAGCGTGTTTTTATGCCTCCTTGGCTTGATAGCCACAGTCATTTTGACCATTCTCTGGCCAGGTTGCACATGAGTCACCCAATGGGATCAGGGTACAGATGACCTGGATCATCCTATTCTGGTGTCCAGTGTGCTCAAGAAGGACCTTTTGTGGTGGCAGGACCCTTTGAACATGTCTTGGGGTCACCGTTCAGGCCCTCCCTGCCCTTTGGTCCTTCACCCCAGATGTATCGGGTCTGGGTTTGGGAGCTCACCTGGGAGACCACCAAACCCAGGGGAAATGGTCCCAGTTGGAGTCCTCGCTTCACATAAACATTCTGGAGATGAGGGCAGTCTTGTGTGCCCTTCAGGCCTTCCAGTCCCTTCTGACAGCAGGAAAACTGTTGATACAGACCAACAATATATCCGTGGTCTGGTACATCAGCAAGCAAGGAGGCACCTGATTGTATCCCCTGCGCAGGGAAGTGATGCGGGTCTGGTACTGGCCAGTCCAGCATGGTCTACATCTCACAGCCGTGCATGTTCCAGGAGCGCACAACATCCTGGCAGACAGCCTCAGCCATAGCTTAGCACTGTTGTCTAAACACTCTTGGTGTGTAGGGTAAAGAATAAAAATAATAATACAGATTCTTGTGTCTCGGAGTCTGCCAAGAAACATTCATAAACTAGCAAGGAGTACTAATAAAATTTATTATGCTACTTACGTCAAGCATGTGACAAAGAAAATCAGAAGGGAGATGGGTTTCTCACCACTCCTGAAGAATGTACATAATCTCCAGAACTGTAGATCTTAGGTTCTCTAAGATCTTGTTCTATCTCTCCCCGTGCTCCAGCTCTCTGCCCTTCTAGAGAAGCTACAGTAGTGTCTCGAGCGAGCTACAATGGGTTGCAGACAGCTAAACACTACAGATAACAGCATAGCAAACAGAGATTACAGCATAGTTACAGATATGAGAAACAATATGTATTGGTCCTAAGTCATTGTCCATTGGATAATGATTTAGGAGACAGAATTACTAATGAGTATCATATGAGACAGAATATGCTTCCATTAGCATTATAGTTTAGACAAAAGAAATGCTAAGAGTTCAAACTACATTTCTTGCTTATGTACAATATAAAACATAGAGACATGACATAAAGCTGTCTCTCTCTGTGTCAGCTTGCTTAGACAAAGATAACTGCTGACAGGCATATCTGCCCGAGTGTAAAATACAGATTACATATAATTGTATGAGAATATGAGTATACAATAATCACTGATGATCCTTCTGAGTCATCTTATCAGTGATTAGATAGATAATATATGGAATATCTATAAAAGACAAACTAATCTAGATAAATGTATTATAGTGAGGTGTAATATATCATGCATGACAATATTAGTATATCTTAGCAGCAAAGCACATTCCTAGCACCCATGCTTGTATGATTGGTGCTCATAACTATAGGTTAGTGCAAAATAGCAGTATCACAGTACAGTAGACCAGGAATACAGTGTGAGGTGTATGTGGGACAATAGGGGGCATAACCCATGCGTAACAATCCCCTCTTTGTTGCCCTAATTGCAAAAGTGGCAACACAACAAAAAGATGGAGGTTAGGCACCATACGTCTACAGGCCCATTGCACGAACCTGATAGAGGAAATTAACTGGTCACACAGGTATTTCAAGGTTTTCCTTAAACAAAATGTAATTATAAGGGGAAATGTTAGTAAACCTTGTATTACTGTAAACATGTGGAATAAAACTTCACAATGGGGTTTTCCAATATCAAAACAATCAGTAAATACTGATATGTATCAGGTGTGTATATGTCCTATTGGGAAGAAATTGAAGAGACAAACTTAAATTGCCTGTATGGATATTAAAAATGAGTAAAAAATCGAGATAGAGCATCAAGATAGTTAGGACTAGACTTAATGATATCTGGTTCTAGGATGGGAACAGGTGTGATTACAGTATAACCTATTACCTGTTTAGGGAGTAAAAATAGAAGTTAGAAAAGTTCACTTTGCATAACTTTTAGTCCATATCAGAAGAATGCATAGTTGGTCACCACACAATGTTCCACATCAGCAGAATATACTACCTTGAAGAATGGCATTTTTCAGTTGGTAAGTTGAACAGGACACGAAATGTCAATGTCCACAAGCCATAAACTACGAACAGTTCCAGGGATAAATCCAGGGTTTCTTCAAGTGTTAGATGAAGATTCATAGTTCAAATTTGATGCATTCAGATTTTCCAAAGGTAGATACAAATGTTCAGGAGGCAGCAATATTTTCATAGGCCTCTGCAGGGGGTGCATTAGATTGCACATTGAGTTTTACAATGCAATAGCAACAGTGTTCAATTGACGATGATCACACAACTGCACAAAGTGTAAAAGTTAATGACAGTACTCAGTTCTCAGTCTGTATGAGGTGCCAGCCAGGCTTGGAAAACAAGCAGTGAAGAAAATGGATTTCTTGATTGTAGATCAAATGAAGAAGAGTCTTCTTGCTGAGATAGGGGATTTCCCCTACCCCAGGCTAGCGTCATAGTATGCATACAATGAGCTTGATTGTAGAATCTTAATTGACTGGATTGAATACAGTTTGAGATTTCACAAGTGGAAGCCTAATTTTAGTTGTTATGCCTGTAAGACAAGTTGGAAGATGTCACATCTGCATAAAAGGCGATGTTCCTTTCACGTACGACATTCGATGTTCTGAGTCGGTCATGATTCCAAGACCTCATGGTAAACGAGCAAAGGCGGTAGTTTCAACCTTTTAATGATAAAAGTTTCCATCAAGATGAACAATAGAATGGACGGTTGCCAGACGATCAAAGATGGATGTTGCCAGATGAAAATGTGGCAATGACACTGTGAGAGTCACAAACATTGCTTCCTGGATTGTGCAGGAATAAGTTTCGAAACATGGAGCAGTACTGGTGTGTGTGGTGACATACCCAGGGTTCCTTGCCATTGACAAGGGAATAGTGCTAGATTCAAATAAACATTTAACACATGCAGTAGAAGTGCAAAATGTGGCAATGCCACTGACCCATACGTCTGTCATGTATGAGATCAAGGATATATCCTAATTCCGTATCCCGGAAGAGATAACCAAAGGGTTGTAAAAACATGTTAGCTGTGGACAGTGCAAAGGACTTTCCTAGCTATGTAATGCTCATCTGCTTCCTTAATGTGAGCAGAAATTAATTCATTAATATGAACATTTGTCTGGTCAAACCCCTTCACAATATCCTTAATATTGTATGTAAATCACTCTTAATGAGCAAAATCATGTATACCATGCAGTTGGGGGGGGCTATGATATATTTCATAATATCATGACCCTTTAACATATGTGCTTGAATAATGGAAATATGGAAATAGCAGCCTTATTTCAAATAGATGTGTCAGAGCCAAGTAGGCCTGAGTCTAAACCTGTGTTCTTTATAAATAAGAAAAACAAAACCAAAATGCCTAGTGCATTTGGGTAGGTTTACAGTCATAAGATGTACCACTAACTGTCAGGATGTGAAAATCCTGTGTGTGTGGTGCTATCTGTCCCTGTTATAGGGAGTCATTAATGAGTACCTGGTATGCTGCCAGGGTATCCAGTCACATCATTATGAAAAAAAAATGTGGGAAATGTTTGTTGTGAATCATAATACAAATCATTCCAAGTTCTAAAGGGTGAGATTTAAAAATCACTGGGATGTGCATGAACTGCACATTATTAACTAGGGTACCTGGTTTGGGAGTGGCTATTAGACCACTGGGTGGGCCAGGGTTCTATTTTGGGCACTCAGTATTAAGTGTCACAAATTATGAAGCATCATAGTGTTAAAAACTTTAAGGTCTGATGGCTTTTATTGCCATATAATTTTGGACTCAAAATTCCTGATTATCAATAAAATGTAAACAGGAGTCCAGCTCAAGTCTGACTGCTAGAATTGATCCAAAGCAATGATCATAACGTTCAGTAGGGCCTCACTACCCTTCTGGACAATGAACATGTCTTTTAGGACTTTAGTGTGAATTCCACAGGATGCAGTTGAATCATGTGGGCTTGTGAGGTATTTTGCCTCAACAATCTGTTTAGGACTAAGTCACTGGTTCTTATCTAAAATAAAATGTGCAGTTTGGGCTTGTAAGAAGACCCATACTTTTAAAAAGAATGAGCATGAAAGCAAGTCTCTCTCTGGAACCTAAAAGAAAAGAGAAAAGGAAAAACATAGTTTAGTACTATTCCACCCATTGGGGTATGGAAAAGTAATTTAATCTCCTTTAAACAGGTTCATTTGATTGGCACGTAGCCATTTATCAATGACTGTTATTGTGAGGCAGTCAAACTTGGTAGACTGCCGGACTGAGTTTGTTTACAATGGGATAGGCCTGTTTTGTTTGAGATATTTTAACACATTTATCTACTGATGCTCCATCAGTGCTGGCAGTACACATGTCCAGAAGTAAATGTTCTGGAAGTCTCATGGACCGTCCGGTCATGGTTTCAAAAATGGGGTATGCTGTGTACCTGCAGATGGTGTCCCTCTTATTGCCATATGGAGTAAAGGCAATAATAAAATTCCAGTCCTTTAGGGTTTTCTGAACAAGTTTGGATAACATAACTTTCATCTGCCTGTTATCCCATTCCAGCTGTCCCGATGACTGTGGGTTATAAGGGATATGAAACTTTTGTCTTACCCATAACAAATCCAGAATTTCCTGCATTACTTTAGCTATAAAGCCAGATCTCTGTAATCAGAATTTACCTTTAGGGTTAAAACCCTGCCTAGTAAATAGCTGGTTTACCAAGACATTTGCAGTCACTTTGACTGTGTTCTGTTTTGGGATAGCTGTAAACTGTTTTGAAAACTAGTTGTCGTTCTTAGTGGTTGGCATAGGGCCAATGTAGTCAATCTGGATACTGTTCCAGGGGCCTTTTGCCTCTGGGAATAACAATGCATTTGTCCTAGCTGGTATAGGATTGTTCTGTGCACAGATCAAACAGTTACTAATGTAGTGTTTTACATTATTTCTCATATGTGGCCACAAGACAGAGGATTTTAGTCTGTCTAGGGTTTTTACTGACTCACTGGTGTCCACTAGTTTGAGTACTATGTATTTGGTACAGTTGATAAAATCTACTCTCAGGTGTTCAGGAATTACCTGTAGCTTTTCATGAGTGTTACAGCAGTGATGTTCCAAATGAGTAGGCCATCACTGGATAGGTGAATGTCATTTTCACTTTCTATAAGAGCTATTTCTGGCAGTTATTCCTCAGTTCCTTTATTAAGGAACCTATACACTGCCCTCAAATGAGGGTCCTTCTTATGGAGCATAAGGAATATACATACAACATGCTTGGACCTTATGAATGTACAGTATTTGTAAGCTGTTAGGTTGTGACGTACACAAGCAAGTCACTGTATTTCTCAGTAGTACTACAGAGTACTGAAGCAAAAGGTTGCCTTCTGCCAAAGAAATTCAGTTTAGAGAGCAACGATCCCAATTAGAAACTGTAATAAAAACACAATATTTGCAGTGCTTTCTGTAATTATCTCAAGGACATTTCTTGATGCTGGCAGAACTTAACCCTCTCATGGAGCGCAGGTATCATTTTACGTAAGGAAAAATGTTTATTCCTTTCTTAACACGAACTGTGTATTTCTGAAGGACGTTCCAGCTCTCTAAACCATTCACAAATATTTGTGGTAATTAGGAGACTCCTTGCCTCCCTGCTTTTCATTTTATTTGCCAGGCATGTTTTATCATTGCCTGAAAATCGTACATGTACGATGATGCAGTTACTAGCCATGCACACTCTGTCATCACTAGGATGCACAATAAGAATTTCAAACCCTGCTGTCTGACCCTCGTTGGTATGTGTAGATGAGTCATCAGTCAAAACATGACACGTAGTGGTGTCTTAACACTTTCTGAGGTTCTGTCAGAAAGGGCACTGGGACAGGTAGGTAAGTGGGTTGGAGTGAACAATCATGGGTCTCTCCTATAAACTGTAGGCCATGGGCCAACAAGGATGGAGTTTTGATATGAAGGACAGTGATGTCATAATCCTGTAAAATGAGAGACCAGTGTGCAAGCCTGGCATTGGATACAGAGTGATCTTTTACTCTGTCTGACAACAGAACGTTAGATGGCAAATGATTGGAATGCAGTACAATGGGTGCATACGCTATGATGTACATAAAGTATCTCACTGCCCAGTATGTAGTTAAGATTCCTTTCACAAAGGTTGTATTTCAGCTCCACTGGGGCAAGCATCTGGGATGCATAAGCAATGGGTCTGATGTATTCATTGTATATTTGGGCTAACACTGCTGAGATCGCTATATCTGATGTGGCAGTCTCAAAATAATGCCCTAAAACTGTGTTAGGATTAATCAATGCTGGGACCATGATCAGTGATCCCAAAAGAAAAGATGTCTTATCAGTATTAGGATACCTTGTACCTTCTTACCTGTAGTGCCTGCCATTGCAGTACCGGTATGGGATGATCCAGGTGCCACTGATGGAGGGGGTTCTGCATCATGTGCAGGAAGGAAGTGCTGGCACTATCAAGGGTGCCTGCACAGTGGAGAAAAGTTGTGTGCAAGCTGCACGTAGTGCTCCAGCTATGGATTGTGGTTCAGTAGCTGTCAGGGGTGGAGGAAGTAGTGCTGAGACAGTTGTCAGCTCAGATTCAGAAATCAAACTTGCAACCCCCGGCCTGTGATGCTGAAAATGTCACAGCCATGGGGCTTTCAGAATCAGGGTTGTCTCCTCCCCCATCAAATGTAAAGTGGGTTTTCCCACCGAAACGTTGCTGGATGGTAGCAACATTGTTTTTAATGTTACAGCTTAAGGTATTAATGCACTGCATAGGAAAAGCACTACGTTCAGCCTTCTCAGGGAAAGATGATGTGACATTGCATAGGAAATAAAAACAACCTTTCAAGTAATTAACTGCAGTGTGTTCTTTATCCAAGGACACTCGAATACCATAAACATTGCTAATAAAGCAAACATTAACAGCTCACGAATGGGAACTATACCAGAAAGTGGCACAAAATCTGTTCCGCCGTCTGTTCACACTAAATCAAACCATCTTCCAATTTATTATCCAGGGCATGCCAGTCAAGGTGAATTATTGCTCCACACTTCAGATGTGCATAGAATCCTAAAATACTGTATTGCTTGCACCAAGGACTGCAGAAAGTCCTCTTAGTTATTTGTTTCATTCATCCCTGGAAAAGAGGGTGTCCCTGTATCGAAACAGTGGTTGTCCAAATGGCTAGCACATTATATTGTGTTCTGTTATAGGAAGTACGATAAGCATCCGTGCTGCAGCCACCTGGAGTACTGTCCACACCTTTACTAAACATTAGACTCTGGACATTGTTTCTCATAGACAAGTAGGCTTTGGCCTTGCTGTTACAAACAGACTGCACCAACCTCCCAGGTAGATTTTGGGACTGCTTTGGGCTCGTTCCAAAGGTGTGGCCTAAGGGAAGAGAGATCCTTGAAGGAGATAAAACAATTACATCTTTACCGAAACAAATCTTCTTTGAGGATATCTTTTCATTCATGCAACACCTATGGAACTGTAAGCCATCAGGCACTCAGACCACACGGAAACTTTGCAAGCAGTCAGCCAGGGGCTGCCCTTGGCGATGTCAGCTAATGCATAAATGTGCGTGGCCCCTTCTCTGCTCAGTTTTTTCCCTACAATAGACTATACTCATCAAACCACTGAAGAAAATGCTGCTGCACTAGCCGCCATTTTTTTCCTTTTTTTGTAAGATGACCTCTATATCGTTGAAGGAACTGTCGAAATTGTTCCGGTTTTGCGCCTGTGGTGAGAAGAGATCTACACCAACGACTCCCACGATGTCTGTATCTGCTGAATTTGATGGGCTTTTAATTCCACAATCAGATGACGCTGTAAAGGGACTTCAGAAAAACTCCTCCTCAAGCAGAAGGAGACTAGTATGGAGAAGGAGCTCCATAGAAGAGCACCACTGTGTTGCCGGCCAACTTTACTGAGTTCAGGCCTTCTAAATCCTGAGTCAAGGCATCAGGAAGTCACAAACGCAAGCAGTTGGACAAGGGCAAGGAGAGACCCTCCCCGATGCATTCAAGGTCGCCCTTCCCCACAGCAGGTGTGACCTCTGCTGCGCCATTGTTTGCTTCAGTGGCGACACCACGCAAGCCGTCCCCCAAAAAAAAAAAAACTTCGACATGATACCAAGGTCGGTGCTTGGTGCAGGCACTACCATGCTTAGTACAGCTGGTATGTCGATGTCGGGGACTCATCCTCCTCCTCCATTTGCACCCGTCGACCATATGGGTGCCGGCGTTCAGGTCATTCTGTCCTCCTTTTTGGGTATGATTTGACACCTGCTACCTAACCTCCTGATTCCATGGGGTCAGTCGATTGAGCCTACTGCTAATCCCTTCCCCCACCTTGACACCACAAGGTACACCTTTGCCACAGCTGCCTCATAGAGTATTACTGTCACAGGCCTGCTGCCTTCTCCCTGTTGACCCACTCGATGGTGAGTACAAATATAATCCTGAGTTAAAGCAGGAGGAGGAGGAGGTGGCTGAGGCATATGCTGAAAGCCTTTGTGACAGGGACACCAAGCTTGCTAGAGGGCATCCCAAAGCAAGAGATCTTTCTTCAAGGCCAACACCGGTAGGGCTAGGCCACAAGGTGCCCAGGACCACACAGAAAACTTTCTAGCTAGCAGTCTATCACGGGGGACTGCCCACTGCCGTCAGCCACTCCAATAAAGGCAGGTGGTCCCCCCACACCTACCTCGGTTCTTTTCCCACCTTCAACCCTCAAACGTCAGACCTACAATCAACTGCCATTACTCGCGCTTGTTGCGCTTTATTTTCCTTTTTTTCTCGAATTTCTAACATCTAATTTTTGGTACTTCAGCCATCAAGTTTGTCTTCTACACTAGCCTTGTCTTCTGACTGCTCCACTGAGTGTGTCTGAGGCAAACAGATTCCTGAAAAAGATGGCCACTCTGTTTGTCTCATCTGCCTAGGCTCCAGCCATGACAAAAAAGCCTGCCAGATTTGCCAGAAATTCAACCAGGCCACTCGGAGGAGTTGTCTTAAGACTCTGGAGAGCCATCTGATAAAGCAGAAGCTGGTCACCATGGAAAAGGAGCTGCAGGCCAGGAGCTCTTTGGCCTCACCAGCACAGTCCTCCACAGCTTCATCTTCCTCTCAGAAATCTGGTGGGGAGCACAAGGATAGGGACCGGTCTGCTTCCCGCTCACCACATAAACCCTTGACCGCATCAGGGTCGTCCTCCCGTGGGGGGGTCGGCCCCTTCAGACCTGCCATCCCTTTCTTCTACCGAGCTCAAGAGTGGCTCAGCTGTCTGCCCTTATTCCCATTTCAGGTGGTGGCTTCTCAGGGCAAGGGACTTAGTCTCCTGTCTCCCAGCTGCTGGTGCTCGGGCCCATTTCATCCACGGGCTCTGTCAGGCGGCTCAGCCGGTGTTGGTTTCTCAGGTGTCTGTTCCTCCACCGCCACGCCCCCAAGCCAAGGCATTGCCCACATTGGTCCCTTCCTTGAGAACCGATGTCAGCCTTTCAAGGCAGCATCTGCAGTAAGCAACCGCTGTGCCTTCTTTCTCGACATCACCTCTACCTTCACCTGGGAGGTGTCCCCCCCCCCCCAAGTTGCCTACTTCTCCGGCTAGGCCTGTGCCGGCGGATCCTTCCCTTGGACGCTCCCAGCCGACGCTCGCTGGGCCCAAGTGTTGCCTCTTCTGCAGCCGACACCCACTGACCCGCCACTGGATGATCCTCAACTGCCCCTGAGTGGTCCTTTTTTAGGGTACCTTAAGTCGTCCCCAATGCCATCGTACCCTTATCTGGCGCCTTCTTATCCCTGCCTAACAGTATATAATCTTCCCCCTCCAGTGGACTACAATGCCCTGTTCACAGCATGGTGGTCTTTCATCCAAAGGCAGACCCCCTGTTCCTCAAGGACAACCTCTGACGTCTCCCCGGAACCCGCCACCCAAGGATCCAGGCCAAGCCCAGCACCCCCTGATTGTTGGGGTCCTCTGGGTCTCGATCCAATGCCAGCTGTGGCTTTCACCAGGACGAGTGCCTGCCGCCATTGTCTGAACAAGACAGCGAGACCAATGAGGATGACTCTGATTGTTCGGGGTCTTCCTCCTCTTCAGTGGTGTCTTCGGATGGTGATGCCCCCCAGGTGATTCCTAAACACCCCGATAGTCATTTTTTCTAGGATCGTGGATATGTTTTTCATCCACACTTATTGGCATGTCTCTTTCTCCTTTAGATCTTGCGGAAATCTTCAAGCTTGCTCATACCTCGGCTCCGCCTCATGACGCCAGATCTTCCTTTCCGCTGGAAGATGCAGGTTGCCTCCCTCGTGCGCATGCATTTTGTAGGTCCTGGCTTTCAAGACTTCAATTTTACCAAAATTAAAAATCGTTCGAGCTAGCGATCGTCTCTTTGCTTTATTGATCATGGAGGAGAAATTTTCCCCTGGATTTTGCCGGTGTCCTTGCGGCGGAAAAATGTCACACTTATCCCCACCTCACGTGCGTCTACTGCCACAGTGTCGGCCATGACACCTCATGCTGCAATTTCTGTCTGGCTTTCCATCCCAATGTCCTGGATGACCGCGTGGCACGTCACAAACTGGGGAGACAGGAGAAAAGGAATCCGGTGAAGTCCAAGGAAGCTAGGTGGGCGGTTTCCACGGCAACAGGTTCCGCGGAACAGTTGGAACGCATGAAGACGTCTGAAGAAGCCGCCCGCGCTTCAGACACTCAAAGCTTTTTCGTTCCGCTCAACCTGGGCTCCACATTCTCGGGCTTCTTCAAGGAGTTGTGCCAGTCGCTTCCCACCTGGGGAGAGGCACCCACGGGCTCGCACGCCTCCTGATCCCGAAAACGGGATAAGGAACTGAGCATGTCTTTGTCTCGGCGAAGGCGCTTTTGGGACCAACAGAGGTCTCCGTCTCAGGAGCATGCGGTCTCGACCTCGATTGAGATTGCTTCCTCGGCCGCAGGCGTCTCAGATCTTCCATCTGGCCAGACCGAGGATGTGGCCGATGAAATCAAGATTGTTCTTGATCCAATCAACCCACTGTCGCCAGCCCCAGTCGATGACTTTTTGGAGAGGACTCCAGTCCTTGTGTTCCCAATGAGGAGACCCAGCCCGCTGGTGTCCCCATCGAGGTCCTGGTTCTGGACCCACGGGTTTCACCGGTCCCGCCGGTGTCTCCCAAGCGACCGAGTCGGCCTGCCCGATCTCGGTCAAGGTCTAGAACCCCCTTGCCCGAACGGCCGAGGAAGAGCCATAAGCGCCCCAAAAAGAGGTGACGCCACCGGTCATCCTCATCCTCCTCGGATGAGGAGAGGCTCCAACGGAAACTCTGTCGCCCCTACGAGGACCTTATGTTGCAACAGCTGATATGGTCCGGGCATAAGCCGGCTCCGGCCGCTACCATAGCCATTACTTAGCTTTTGCCTTTTAGGCCAAAGCCAACCCCCTCGGAACTGAAACCTTCGGTTCCCCCACCCGCGGGGCTGGTGCAACTGCCTGTTCGGCCTATAACGGTCTCTCCACCAATAGTGGTGGAGCCGCCACCTAAGCAGCCTGTGGAAGAGGCTCCTTCCAAAGGGGACTGACCAGACACAGGACTACTCCGACGTCTGTCGGTCACGGTCACCTCGGCGGGTCAAGGGAGATTTGGGCAGCAGGCCACTGTACCCCAACACTTCAGACTCTGACATCACCGGGCTTGACTCTCATCCTGGGGATGATGAGTCGTCCGTCGGCACAGGGATGGAGGAAGATCATTCCTCCTTCCAAGGGATCCTTCGTCTCATCTCTTATTCCATAGGGATGCCCTTGGAACCCATCCAAAAAAAGGCAGAAGACCCCCTCATGGACATCTTCAAGAGGGGGGATACCCCGACGGAGGCCTTTCCTGTGGCCGAGGCCATTGTTGGTCCAGCTCTTGAGCAATGGCAGCGTTCTGTCTCTTATCCAGCACAGTCTGCCTGCATGGCCCGCAAGTACGCGGTACCCATGGGGTCCCTAGCAGGGTTCACAGAGCACCCTTCGGCCAAGAGCCTGGTGACCACCTCTGTGTTCAGGCATATTGGCAGTTCGACTGACACTGACTGACCACCCGATAGAGTCCAAGTTTTTGGACCATTCGGTGCAGAAAGTCTATGTGGCTTCCTCCTTGGGTCTTCAGGCTAGTTTGGCCGTCATCATGGCACACTTCTCTCATGTCCTTCTTGGGTCATTAGATGAAGTCCTCAGACATCTCTGCGGATATGCAGACCACAGTTAAGCAGGTCCGGGATCAGGGCTGTGCTGTTACTATACAGCTCCAGACGGCCCTGGACATTGGGGATTCTTGTGCCCGCGCAATGGCTGCCGCAGTTGCTTCACGCCACAGGGCTTGGCTGAGGCTCTCCTCCTTCCTGGTGGATGCTCAGCACAAGTTAGCTGATGTGCCCTTCCTTGGGACTGACTTGTTCTGCCCAGGAGTGGCCGGTCACCTACAGCGCATAGAGCATTCCAGTGCCACCTTGGACGCCACTTCTGCTAAAAGTTCCTCGGGCAAGAACTAGAAGAAAAAAAAAGCCTCCCTTTCGGCACTCTTCCCCTGCGGTTCAGCAGTTCTCCTTCTAGGGAGGACATCAGCAGCAGGCTCAAGCTTGGCGCCCTCGGCCCAAGTCTGGACCCCAACAGGACCATAAAGGAGTCCGAGGCTCAGGTCCTGGAGCCTCCTCCAAGCCTGCTCAGTGACAGGGTGGAGGTTGCCACCCCTGTTCCTGTCAAGCCAGCTCTCGGTCTTCCTGTGGGGGGCCGGCTTTGCCACTTTCGTTCCGACTTGTCCGTCATCACTTCAGACAGGTGGGTTCTTGAAGTGATCGGTCAGGGACTGCCTCTGGAATTAGAGTAGTACCCTCCCAGCTGAGCCTGCGCCCCTCAGGAAGAATGGATCTCCGCACACACCCAGTCGGCTCTTCGAGCTGATATCGCTCAGCTCCTCCTCAAGGAGGCAGCAGCCTTCATGGCGGATCCTTCAGCAGACCCAGGCTTTGTCTCCAGGTACTTCTGGTGCCCAAGTGGATGGGATGGGGGGCCGGTGCCCCATTCTAGATCTCCCCAACCTGAATCAGTATTTCGGGTCACGCACCTTTCAGATGGTCACTCTGCCCCAGATCATACCATCCTTTGAGAGAAACATGTGGTTCTGTTCACTGGATCTGCAGGACGTGTTATTTCATGTCTCAATCCATCTGTCCCATCAGCAGTTCCTTTGCTTCAGGGTCGAGGGGGACCCTATACGAGTTCCGAACCGTGCCGTTTGGCCTGTCATTGGCCCCACGATCTTCACCAAATGCATTGCAGTGGTGGTGGCCCATTTCCGTCGGGGGGGGGTCAGAATTTACCCCTACCTTGACAATTGGCTCCTTGCAGGTTCCACCCAACAGGAGGTGGGGAGGTCCAGGGAGCTGGCCCTCCAGATCTGCTCCCAACTCAGCCTCCTGATCAACGAGGCAAAGTCGGAACTCGTGCCTTCTCAGGTGAGGGCTTCATTGGGGCAGAGCTCAACTCCCAGCGGACAGGGTGGAGGTTCTTTCCTCTTTTGCCCAATCTGCGCATTCTGGGTTACATGGCAGCATGTACTTCGGTGGTCCGTTGGGCCCGGTTGCATATGCGCCCCCTCCAATGGGAGCTGGCCGCCCAGTGGACTCAGCGCCACTGACACTTCGACCAGCTGATCACTGTAACCCAGAAGATGTGGGATTCTCTCCAATGGTGGACTGCCCCAGACCGGTTGCAGGAAGGGATCCCATTTGTCCGCCCTGAGCAGACGGTCATCCTCACGACCGATGCCTCTCTCATGGGCTGGGGAGCCCACATGGGGGATGAAAGGAGCCACGGCCGTTGGACCCCCAAGGAGTCGTGATGCCATATCAACCTGTTGCAGCTCAGAGCAGTCAGACTGGCATTGTCAGCTTTCGCTCCTCAGCTCTGGATCAAGTGGTTTAAGTCCAGACGGACAATACCACAACCATGTACTACCTCAACAAACAGGACGGCACACACTCCTGTCTGCTGTGCAAGGAGGCGCTCCGCATCTGGACCCTCATGAGCCGGTTGGAATCAAATCTCCTAGTCATCCATGTGGCAGGAGTCTCGAGCCAGCTGACTGATGCTCTCAGCCGCATAGGCCAGACATCCCACGAGTGGTCTCTCCATCCAGAGGTAACTCACAGACTGTTCTCCCATTGGGGCAAACCGATGGTGGACCTGTTTTCCTCCAGGTAAAAACATCAAGCTGAGGCCGTTTCATGCCCTCTCCCCCTCAGCAGGGCTCGCTGCAGGGGGATGCCTTCTCGAGGCCATGGACCCCAGGCCTCCTGTACGCCTTCCCTCCATTTCCCTTGATCCACAAGGTGCTTCTCAAGGTGAGGTGGAACAAGGCGAAGGTGATCCTGGTAGCCCCAGATTGGCCATACCAGTTGTGGTATCCAGATCTCCTCAGCCTCAGCTGCAGGCCCCCGGAGTGGCTTTGTACAAGTCCGTACCTGATATCTCTAAATCAGGGGAAGGTATTCCTTCTGGACCTTCAATCCCTGCACCTTACAGCCTAGTACCTGAGCGGCTAGAGTTCCAGGCTTTGGGTCTCTCCGAAGATGTCTACCCCATGGTGGAGGCATCCAGAAAGGAATCAACCAGGAAATATTATGCCTTCAAATGGAAAAGATTTTCCATTTGGTGTCAGGTAAGGGTCTGACCCCTAATGATGTTCAGTGGCTAACATTCTCTACTACCTTTGGTCTCTCTCCAAAGGGGGTCTACGGTCATCGACTCTTAGGGTGCACCTGGCAGCCATCTCTGCTTACGAGCAGGCAGTCAACCCGACGACACAGGAGACAGTGGTGGGGCTGTTTCAAAGCCTGGATGCAGCATATCCCTTCTGGTGCGTGAACCTCCACCTCCGTGGGATTTACTGCTGGTACTGGCAAAAGCTCATGGGCAAGCCATTCGAACCCATGCACAAGTGTGAGTTGTCACACTTGTCATGGAAGAACAGTCTTCCTGGTGGCTATCCGTCCAGCCAGAAGGACAGGGGAGCTCCAGGCGCTTTCGGTGGACTCCCCTTATCTGGTTTTCCACAGGGACAAAGTTGTCCTGCGCCCCCACCCGAAATTCCTTCCGAAGGTGGTGTCAGAGTTTCACCTTAACCAGGTGTTGACTCTGCTGGTATACTACCCCCAGTTACACCTCAGACGCTGAGTACAGGCTCCATTCTTTGGACCTGAGATGTGCTCTCCTATTATAAGGAGAGGACGGCAGAAATTTGGGTAGAGGTTCGCCAGCTGTTTGTCACCTACACTGAAGCCACTTCTGGCAGACCTGCAATGAAGCGGGCTGTTGCAAGATGGATTACATCATGCATAGTTCTATGCTATGAGTTGGCGGGCAAGAAGCCTCCCAGAGGATAAGAGCTCATTCTACCCTCCATACTGCTGCATCGGTGGCTGCTTCCAGGGACATACCTATCCAGGAAATCTGTCAGGCTGCTACCTGGAAGTCAGCAAACACCTTCATCACCCACTACCACATCGACCTTGCCGTCGGGATGCTGGTTTTGGGGCCTCAGTTCTCAATCTCTGTTCCCTAAGTAGGGGGTGTGCACCTTGCCTCTCTCCCTCCTCCTGGAGAACTGCGAGGAGTCTGCCAATAAGTGTGGATGAACAACATATCTACAATCCTAGAAAAACAGGTTACTCACCTGTAATAGTAGTTCTAGGAGTGGTGTATGTTCATCCACATGGACCCACCTGACCTCCCCAGCTGCAGACGCACACAACCTGGCTTCCAGCGGGCTAAGATCTGGCATCACGGGGCAGAGCCGAGGTATGTACCATCCGGGTGGGTGGTAGGAGCTAGCTTGAAGACTTCTGGCAAGATTTAAAGGGGAAAGAGACATGCCAATACGTGTGGACGAACAACATATACCACTCCTAGAACTACTGTTACAGGTGAGTAACCTATTTTTATGGACATCGTGAACAACATCCAGTCCATTATGGGCTGGGAAATGGAGGAGCAGGACCCAGAGAGGTATCGCCTTGCAAATTATTTAAGGCAGCGGGATGCCCTTCCAGTTTTGGTGCTACCCCTTATTGACTCCTTCGAGGATGTCACCAGGGTGGAATGGAATCACCCCTCTTCTGTCCCGCCGTTGTCTAAGACGGCTGACCGCCTTTACCATGCCCTTGCTGGAAAAACTGTTTTTAAGGGGCCACCCTAAAGCTGACTCAGTGGTCCTAAACGCCGCGCATGACCCTATCAGAAGGCCCAAACACCTCCGTGCCTTTCCCCCGGACAAGGAGTCCAGGCAGCTGGACCACCTGGGTAAGTGCATTTGCGCTTCAGCTACCCTGGCTATACAGGCCATCAATTACCTGGCCCATATGGTCCAATATCAGAATGTCCTCAGGGACCAGGCCAGAGATCTGATGCAATCCTTATGTGAAGATCCCTCTAAGACGCAGCTTGCCCAGCTATTGAAGTCTGGCTTTGACGTTGGCAGCCACATTCTTCGGGCTGCCTACGACACCGTGGACGCCTCTGGGTGAGGTGCAGTGGTTGGTGTTTGCCTCCAGTGCCATTCATGGCTTCAGTTATGTGGGTTCATCTCAGACATGCAGTCCAGCATTTTGGACGCCCCCTTTCGGGGCTCCATCTTCTTTGGGGGAGTTGTTCAAGACATAATTTCCACCCTTCATGAGTTGGGTCAGGCTCTTAGTATGCTTCATTCACTCTACATCACTCAGCCTAGAGCGGGCCAGTGTCCGTCCTTTTATTGGTTGTCCCATAAACAGTCCCGAAACCAGCCTGCCAAATGCCAGGGCAAGTGCAAGGCCACCTCTACCCTTGCAGCTTCGGCCCCCAAAGCCTCCCTGGCACCCGTGGCCACCCTCCCAGTTCCCACCCCCACCTCCTGACTCCTTAGCCAACCCCCCCCCTCCCAAAAATCCAGCAATCTCAGGGGCGGTAGTTTGAGGTCTGTTATCCCTCCACATAAGAGTGGCGGAAAGTATCCATGGACAGTTGGGTGCTTCAGATCATAGAGCACGTCATACACTAGAGTTTCTAAAGTGGCCTCCAGAAAATCCGCCGGTAAACTCCTCTTTTCCCCGGTCCACCAGTCCCTTGTCTGGAAGGAAATTCAAGCTGTCCTTCAAAAAAGAGCCATAGAGCCTGTCCCTCTGGCTCAATGGGAAAGGAGGTTTTACTACCACTTCGTCGTCCCCAGAAAGACTGGGGATCTTCAGCCTATCCTGGACCTAAGCCATCTGAATCATTACATCGAGTACAAATGCATCCGGATGGTCACTCTCCAGGGGCTGTTACCACTTTTGCACTAGGAGCAGGGGTGGTGCTAAGAATTTAGCACGGTGTGCTCCTCCCAAATATAGGAGCATAGAAACTCTAAATTGTACCCTAAAATATGTGCTCCTTTAAACTGTGGCTGTGCTCCTACCCATCTTCTTTTTAATTTACTAGTTCATTAACAATTTCTTATGTATAATAAAGGTTCTGAGTAATTTATATGCACTAATTATTTTGTTGCCCGTTTCCTAGGTATTACTGAGATCTAACCACATGGCAGTGTGACATCTTAGTGTGTGTTACTGATGCCATCAAGTATTAAATGTAGCACACAATCACTACTACACACTGAATCTCCAAGCACTGTGGCCACCCACAGACAGACAGACACACAAACCACTGATTTCTTCATCCACCTCTGGCTCATAGTCCATAGCCACCTGTCCAGAGCATACCACCTGGGCTCCCATATCAGTTTAACATTTCCCTCCCTATAACTGTGGCATGATTTTTCCTGAATTGCTTTGTTTTCCCATGTAAACAATACAAGTCTAGATCTGGAACAGTGTCCTGTAGACTGCTACTATACATTTGTTTGTACAATATAGGGATCTATTTAGATCTTGGAACCCTGCACCACTTCATCCCATGTGCCGACCAGCTGCATTCAAGACTCCAGCAAGGCTCCCAAGTTTACAACTATTCTTGTATTTTTAAGTTAAGTTGAGAAATAGTCTACAGGAAAATTGGGTTCATAGACTTGTGTTGAGTACACAGAAGTAAACAGAGAAATTAATCTTCCATATCCCAGACGAGTCTCACTTTCATCATATAACAATTTCCAACAAAAGCATACATCAATTACAGATCATTCAAACTTTCGGTGTCCTACAGTTCAAAGCATAACACAAAATAGTTATTTTTCCCCCAAAGACAACCTGTTGCAATTAGGCAACTTTAAAACAAACAAAAACCAAAAAAAAATAATAATTAATGAATTGTACATCGGGTTTCCTTCGATGCATGGAGGACACCATGACTGTTGGTCTCGCTGTCTTGCTACTTCTTCTAGCTTACCTGTCTCAGTGATTTGTTTCATTTTATTACTCTGTGATCTTTGTTCTTTCCTTCCTGTTTTACGTCTTACTTTGGTCTTTCTGTCTTATCTTTGCTGTCATTCTTTCATCTTCCTCTGGCCAAAATTCTGCTGCCCCTGTTGCAACTGTTTTCTTTTCCCTTTCTTTTGTCTATGGACTTTAATGTATATTATCTTTTAGGCGGCCCGGTGGCGCTAAGGGTTGAGGTGCTGGTCTCCACACCAGCGACCCAGGTTTGGGAACGAACCCGGATTGTTGGGGGTCGGCAGTGGGGTGAGGGCATGGAGTAGGATTCCACTTCCGCGAGGCGGCTGTCCTCTCCTGGGGAGGGATGAGGGGTTTCCCCGGCCTTTGGCTGCCGCCCAGTGGAGGGCAGATGGCAGTCTGAATGGGGGGGGCTTGGCAATTGCCAAGGGAGGGGCAGAAGGGACTGAACCAGTACCCGGAGTCCATGTGCGCTTCCATGCACATGCACTGCCGTGATTGCCGAGGTCCCGGGCACTACAGGGAAGAAAACAGGGAAAAAATCTATATGGAAAAAATATGTATTATATATCCTTCTTTGCTTGTTCAACTACTTTTAATTCACCTGTGGTCAGATACACTCATTCCCTCTCCGTCATTCCCACTTCTGTTTGCCACCCACCTGCAAACTTACTCTAATCCATGCAAGCTCAGTCCACTTCCCACCTGCCTATATGTACATTAGACTGCCAGTTGCTCTCATGCTCTTTTTACTGCCTGCCTACCACTCACCCACCAACATGTGCTGGCTACCAGTACACTTGCTTTGCCAGCATGTCGAAGTGCAAACTGACTTGCTGGCTACCCACACACTTGATCCCTGCTGGCCTACCTATTAACGTAGTAGCTGCCCGCTCGCCCAATCATTTGATGATCTAACTTTGAACTCCACCCAATTAATAAAAAAACCTGATAATGTATCCCAATGCCCCTGCTGGACTCTTCCCCCGCTCCCCCACGCCACACTGTCCCACTGCCAGGAACTCCCTCCCCTAACTGTGCTCCAGAAAGGCAAAAGGAGCACAGATAACTGAATATTTTACAAAGAAAATGTGCTCCTGTGATCACTGGCTGTGCTCAGAGCATGGAGCACACCCTTAACGCTATCCATGACTAGGAGGATTGGCTGTACTCTCTAGACATGCAGGATGCCTACCTGCACATCCAGATTTTTCCTACCCATCGTTGCTTCCTCCACTTCCATTTTCATGGAGCCCATTTTAAATTCCAGGCCCTCCCATTTGGATTTTCTTCGGTCCCCAGGTTTTTTTTTTTTTTTAAAACTTGTTCAAGTTTATTAGGGATACCAACATCCAATTTATACATCATTGACATGTACCACCATTAAAAAAGAAATAAAAAGAAATTCCAGACTGAAGACATTCACAGTTTATACTTAATTGTACACTGAATTAAAATAATCCCCTCCTCTATTATCTCTCTATTGTTAACTTAATACAACAGTCCAATCCATACTGCCTTCGCCGTTTCATTGTGGATTTGGTTTTGTATCCCTTGTTTTTATTTTCTCTTGGGTAACCACCAACTTTAACAGTCTGTCTGCTTTTATGAACCAGGAGATTAGGACAACGGATGTTTAATATTATTAGTCCTCCACCATACTCCCCATCCATCCAAATCCCACTTCCTCAAGCCCTCAGCTGTTGCTCCAGGATAGGAATTCCTCTCTGTTCCTCAAAATAATTAAAAATTGGGTGCCAATTGGTATTGAATCTTGAGACCTGGATTCTAAGCCTGGCCGTAACGGCCTCTATTTGTTGAATGTTATTAATGTTGTTCCACCACTGAGTAGTTGTGGGTTGTTTCTGTGTTAGCCAATTTTGTGTTAGGACCTTTACTGCTGCCACCGACAGAATTAAAAATAGGTACCTCCTACCTTTCGTTCTAATTTCAGGCAGGTGCCCTCCCAAAACCAAATGCTCAAAAGCCAGGTCCTGATCCAGCCCCAATATTCTCTTTATCTCACTGTTGAGTAGCTTCCAAAATTTTCTAATCTTCAGGCAGGCCCAGAATGTATGGAAGTGAGAACCCACACCGCCACATCCTTTCAGGCATCTATCAGATGGATGTCTGGCGTAATGCTGGGAGACAGTGGGGTTAAAAAAATCTCACCACCACCTTCCATTTATACTCCCTCCATATCATAGAATTTGTGGTATTATGAATATTGGCCCATATCTTATCCCAGTGTTCCCCCGAAATTTCCCTCCCTGATTCCTCCTCCCACTTTCTTTGAATTTTTTGAGTTACCAGGAGATGTGTCTTATCTTCTACTAATTTATAAAACTGCAAGGTTAGGTGTGCTGTGTCGCCCAGGTCCGCTTTGTTTAATCAGAACCACTCCCTCTTCTAACTGCCCTGTCAGATTATTACTTCCCACCCTCGAGGATATGTAGTACCTAAGCTGAAGGTATTTGTAGAAATTAGAATACGAAAAGCCAAATTCCCCCTTGTAACTTACTAAACTCTTTTACAGTTTCACCGTCAATGAATTGTTCCAGCGTAACTAAACCTCGTTCGGACCATTCCTTAATGATTTTGTCCCTTCTCATACTTAATAAATCTGGAAGGTACTGTAGGGGGATAAACCGCCATACACACTCAGGTTTCTCCCATATTGCTCTAATCTTTAACCATATTGCCATAGTGTGCCTTGTCCATCTATTCTCCACCCTGTGGAGAGTCTTTGGTAAAATGATCCATGGTAGCACCCAAACTGGTACCCCTGAATAAGCATCTCGCTCCATCTTGCACCAATCTATCGGTTGGGTTTTATTTAACAATTTAACTAATGGGATTATTTGAGCTGCCCAATAGTATTTGATTAAGTTCGGTAGGCCCGAACCCCCCTGTCTTTTGCCCTCTTGTAATTTTATTAGACAAATTCTTGGTTTTCGGCCTGCCCATATGAAGTTGGTAATTTTTTTTTGTAAATTTTGAAGGTCTGTTTCGGGTATCAGCACTGGAAGAGTGGAGAACAGAAACAGCATTCTTGGCAGAACGTTCATTTTAATAGTATCAATCCTTATAGAGAAAGTCAATGTCAGTACTTTCCATCTGCTCAGATCCGTAAGAATTCGGTCCATCAATAGTTTATAATTGAATTTATATATATTGTCAATATGTTTCTGGATCCAAACTCCCAGATACCTAACCTTCTCCTTGACCCATCTGAATGGAATTTTTTCTTTAATGTCTGACGTCACTTCCCCCCTCAGTACTAAAGCCTCCGATTTTTCGATGTTAATTTTAAAGCCTGATATCGCCCTATATTTTCCCAATAATCGTAATAAATTAGGAATCGTAATGCGGGGGTTGTCCACAAAAATCAACGTGTCATCTGCATACATAGATATTTTGCAGCACTGCTCTCCAACCATGATGCCCCTAATGTCTTTTGATTCTCGAATAGCCACTGCCAACGGTTATAAGCTAAGTGCAAATAAAAGAGGTGAAAGGGGACATCCCTGCCTAGATCCTCTCTCTAGCTGGATACCCGAGGAGATAGTTCCATTAACTCTAACCCTAGCTGTGGGGTTTCCATAGCACAGTGAGTTCCAGTGTATAAATGCCTCCCATAAGCCCATCCTTCCTATAATCACCCGAAGGTATTCCCAGTTTAGACGGTCAGATGCTTTTTCTGCATCCAGAAAAAGAGCTAACTGGGCCGATGTTGTTTGGGAATTAGATGTCATATCATTTAAAAGCTTTCGGATGTTGTTAGCTAGGTGTCTGTTTGGAATACAGCCTGTTTGGTCAGGGTGGATCAGTATTTCTATGTTTCTGTAGTCTGGATGAAAGAATTTTAGTATCTTCAGATCCTGATTTAACAAGGAGATAGGCCTGTAAGCATCACATCTATCCTTCGGTTTGTCAGGTTTGTGAATGACACTAATAAAGGCATCCCTCCATGATTCAGTAATACGGTTCTCTTCCAGGCAGGCGTTGAATACCGTGGCCAGGATGGGGTCTAACACCTCCTTGAACTTTTTATAAAATTCTGGACCATAGCCATCCGGTCCTGGGGCCTTATTCGAGGGCAACCGCGCTATTGTGTCTCTAACTTCCCTCAATGTAATTTTGCAGTTCAGTTCCAATTTTGCTGATTCCGTTAATTTAGGTATTGGTAAATCTCTCAGAAAATTCTCTGTACTTGTTACAATATCTATGCCCTGATCCTCGCTCCTATATAAGTTTTGGTAGAATTGTTGAAATTGCTGTGCTATTTCCTGAGGTTTAGTCCAGGGAGCAGAGGGGTTTGCAGTATTTCTTAATTTTAGTATTGTCCTATCTGCTTGGGCCTTGCAAAGCCAATCGCCAAAGGCCTAGATGCCTTACCGTCCCTAGTCATGGTATTCTGGTTCAGGTATCTTAATTGGCCGCTATCACCCTGTCATCCAGTTTTCGTAGTTCCTCCCTTCCCTCCACCAGTGCTTTCATGGTTCTGGTATTTGTGGGGTCTCTTATGCTCCTCCTCAAGGGAGCCAATCTTTTCTAAAATTCTATTTCGGGATATCTGGGCCAGCTTCTTATTTGCTGAGGCTGCACTAATAAGTTCTCCCCTCACCACCGCTTTCAGGGCCTCCCAGGTACTGATTGGAGAGCAACGCTGTTGTACATTAATGTCATATATCTCCTTTATTAATTTGGCCAGTTTCGTAGTTAGAACCTTGTTATTTAGTAGCGAGACATTTAATCACCATTGTGAGAATCTGTGCTCTCTGGACAATGCCCATGTGATCCCAACCGGTGCATGGTCCGAAAAAGTGATGTTATATATTTTCGATGATGACACTCTATAAATCTGCGCCTTAGGGCCTACAAACAAGTCTGTTCTAGAATATGACTGATTGGCTGCTGAAAAAAAGGAAAAATCTCTTTCCCCTTTATGTTGGGTTCGCCAAACATCAACTAGCCCCAGCTCCTCTAGTAGAGTAGCCAAAGTCCTAGTTGTCACCCTGTTATGACTTGGGGAATGGTAGGATCTATCGAGGCCTGGGGAAACCACAGCGTTAAAATCTCCAGCTATTATTAACTGACCTTCTGGTAACATGGCTACTTTGTGCAAAACTGATTTTAAAAATACATGTGTTTGGTTGTTGGGTGCATACAAATTCACCAGATGAAGCGACTGTCCCTGTATAGTGCCCAAAATGTACAAGAAACGCTCCTCCCACCCCCTTTCAGTGTCAGCTATTTGAAATGGGCAGCCCCTCTTGAACAAAATGGCTACACCTGCTTGCCTACTGTTGGGTGAAGGGGAAGCTTCAACTCTATCTACCCATGCTTTCCTCAGTTTAAGGTGTTCATCCCTGCCCAAGTGGGTTTTCTGTAGAAATGCTATATTACAATCGAGCTTTTTTAGTTCGTTTAATATTCTCGAGAGCTTTATGGGTGAGTGAATACCCTTGACATTGTATGTAATCATTTTGAGGTTATTTATCCTGGCTTACAATGTCAGTAGGTCTTGTCAGCTTCCATTTAACCACAGCCAGCAATTGAGACAGTAATATGTACATATTGAAGGCAAGAAAATGTTTTGTTCCCTATAGCAGACAGACGGTAGCTATAACTAATAATTAATATAACAAACAATTTCCACTTCAACATATCAGTAACCCGTAGAACCATGTAAAATGTAAACCTCCATAACTGAGTTACTGTTACTAAACTAAGTTGCTGTATACTATAGCAACTTTTAACTCTAATTTTAAAAATCATGTAATGACTTCCTAGGTGAGGGATTTCAGGTTTATGCAACCTCACCGATGTAAATCTAGAGGTAACCTTAGTGACCTCATGAGGGTGGACAAGGCGCCATGCCCAGATGGTATCCACCCCAGGGTACTGAAGGATCTGGCAGAGGTCCTTGCAGGACCTTTGGCAGACCTATTTAATGCCTCACTACATTCGGGGTGTGTACCTCAGGACTGGAGGATGGCTCATGTGGTGCCCCTCCACAAGAGTGGCCCCAAGGATGAACCGGGAAACTACAGACCAGTGAGCCTCACATCCATCGTGGGTAAGCTAATGGAGACTATCCTGAAGGAGGCTGGTGGCCCTCCTAGAGGCTGAGAGGACTACAAGACAGCAGACAGCATGGCTTCATATGTGGCAGATCCTGCCAAACCAACCTGGTCGAGTTCTGTGACTGGGTAACTAGGCAGCTGGACAGGGCCATGCAGTGGATGTCCTGTATCTGACTTCAGTAAGGTATCTCGACCGGTGCCACATGGAAGGCTGGGAAGGAAGTTAGTAGGCACAGGGCGGTGCAAAGCTGGTGAGATGGGTAGGAAACTGGCTGCAGGGAAGGCAACAGAGGGTGGTGGTAGGTGGGGAGCTTACACCCAAGGGCAGTGACGAGCGGTGTCCCACAGGGCTCGGTGTTGGGACCAGTGTTGTTTGGGATATTCATTGCAGACATATCATGGGACATCAAGAGCAAGATCAGTCTGTTTGCTGATGATACCAAGGTTGGCGCGGTGGATGTGACCTAGGGGGATGGCAGGGGTTGCAGGATGATCTGGCAAAGCTTGAAACCTGGTCAGACACCTGGCAACTGTGCTTTAATGCCAAAAAGTGCAAGGTGCTGCATTTTGGGATGAAGAACCCAAGGAGGAGTTACCAGCTAGGGGGAGTGCAGCTAGCCCAGACAGAGAAGGAGAAGGATCTGGGTGTACTCATTACAGGGTCAATGAACAACTCGGCACAATGTAGGAAGGCAGCTGCAAAGGCCAACAAAATGCTGGGTTGTATTGCAAGGGGTATATCCTCGAGGAGGAGGGTGATTCTGCCACTGTATAGGTCATTAGTTAGACCACACCTGGAGTACTGCGTGCAGTACTGGCGTCCAGTATCTGAAGAGGGACATTAGTTACTGGAGGGGTGCAGAGAGGCGACAAAGATGATCAAGGGCTGGGGACTTATCATACAAGAGGAGGTTGAAGGAGTTGAACATGTACTCACTGGAGAGGAGAGGCAGGGGTGACATGATTGAAACCTTTAAATACATGAAAGGAATAAACAAGGCGGGTACAGAGGGCTGTTCAAAGTAAGGAGGGAGGGCCAGCAGGGGCCATGATATGAGACTGGAGCAAGGAAGGTTCAGGAGGAGATGAGGAGACCCTTTTTACAGAGAGGGTGGTGGCTGGGTGGAATTCGTTGCCTGCAGTGATATGCAGTAGAACAGTGGACTGCTTCAAAGGAGGATGGGACAGGACAAGGGGAGTGTTAATGAAGGGAAGGGTGGAAGGAAGGGGCAGCTGCAGAATAAGGGGTGCTAGCTGCACATTCGAGCAGACTTGATAGACCTCTAGCCTTTATCTGCTGGCAAATTTCGATGTTCGTATGGTGCAGCATGTTATACTCCCTATTCCCCACATAACCCGAGGATCATGAGTAGCATGCAAAATTCCCTGCATCACTTTCCAGAACGTTTTGTGGCTGCCCACCCCCACCCCCACCCCAACTCTTCCTTCAAAAATAACTCCTGGGCAGGTGAAAGTGTGGAAGTTTTTTAAATGATTATGTCCCCCTTCTGGAATGAACTTTTCCTGCCTGTACCTACTCCTTTTATTTCTCCATCGTAAACCCTCATAGTTCCAAATAGGTGAGTTTGTGCTGAACATTGATGTCTGTGGGTATTATTTTATCCAAATCAATTCTTCATGGGGTTCGAACAGCTTTGAGTAAGTTCCTGTTGTTCAGAATTGTTCAGAATATAGGGGGGGTCTCCTCTCCAGCCCAGTGGAAATATGCACCCCGCTGTGAGAAGAGAACATCTCTCCCCCACCGCCACCCCTCCCTCAACCCAAATTATCCACTCCACAGAGAACAAGTTCCTCCTTACAGCACAGGATTACCAGGGTTCCAGCTTCCAAGACTTCACTACAGTCCTCAGGGTGCCTGGTTTCCCTCTCCTACATCCAGTTTTGAACGTGATTCCTGGTCTGACTTCTTTAGTAGCTTCATCACGTCAGTTAAAGCTCGAGGCAGAAGCAGCCACATCGATGACCGCTTGCGTCCTCTCGATTGGACTCCCCAGACTCCTGTCAACAATCTGTGCTCCAACATCTCCAGTTCCCTGCTAGGGAGTGTAATCTCTGTTCCGCCAAAAATGGTGCCATCTCTGCCAGGATATTGAAGACTCGTGCCCCACCCTCTAGGTACGCTTTTAATTTTGCTGGAAAATTAAGTTGGGCTTTTATATTCCTTTTTTCTTTTAGTTCTCTGATTATTTGCCTGACCTGGAGGCGCTTCGATTGCAATTCTGCCGAAAAGTCATGATCAAAATATGTATTCTGGCTTTCATACTTTAGGTCCTTAAGTTGCCAGGCTTCCTGCAGGATCGATTCTTTAGCTTGATAATGTAGCATACGAACTATCCAGGATCTTGGCTTTGTTTTCGGATCCACTGGGCGAGGGCCAAGTGAGCGGTGTGCACGCTCGATCGTCAGAGGTAGATCCGAGAGGAGGGATAGAGTGGTTTTTCAATAATTGAAGAATAAAGTCTGCTGGTGAGGCAAAGCCCTCCTCAGCCCCCTCCTGCACACCATGAATCCTAAAGTTATTTCTCCTTGCCCTGTTTTCAGCGTCTTCCAGCCTGGCATGAACTAAATGATCTCGCTGCAACAGGTAGGCCAGAATTCTGTCATTACCATCTTGGGATTTGATCATCTCTGTAATCTTAGTTTCATTCATTTGAATCTTGGCATTAATGTTTCTGATGTCCATTCGTAAGTTGGCAATCGAGGACTCAATCTTAGTGACCGACTTGAAGATTTTTGCCAGGGCTTTCTCTGTTTTATTCGGCGGGTCTTCTTCCTCTAAGTCGGGGTCCCAGGATGATTCAGAAAGGGATCGGGTCCTCGCGCAGGCCGCAGACCCTTCGATGCCAGCGTCTGTCGGTAGCTGCTTCAAAGTAGATTTTTTGGCCATTTTTTTTTATCTTTAGCCCGCTGCGGCTTACTAGACATTAGGATGAATGTTAGCTGATCCCCTGATTACAGTTAGTCGGTATCCGAAGGAGGATTGTAATAGATTGCAGAGTTGGTTCGGGAGCAAACTAAGTTAGGCAGCCACCATTGTAGTGACGTCACCGGAAGTCCCAGCCCCCAGGGTTTTTACCAAGTGCCTGGCAGTAGTGGCAGTGGCTCTGAGGAGGCAGTTCTTCTGTATGTTCCCTTACCTGGATGATTGGCTGCTAGCAGCCTCCACTAGGGACCACCTGGTTCATACTCTAGAATACACCTTTGGCCTCTTTCAGGCCTTGGGGATCACAGTCAATCTGCCAAAGTCCTGCCTCTCTCCTTGCCACCGCCTTCAGTACATAGGAACGATCATGAACACTACCCAGGGCAAGACATTTTTGTCCATGGACAGGGTGGAGCGACTGATGGAGCAGGCCTGTCTGGTTTTCTTCAGTCGTCCAGTCCTGCCAGGGTTTTCTCACTCCTGGGTCCTTTAACATCAGTAACTATGTGCAGTAAGCTGACCAGGTTGATCTGCCTCTGTGTTGGTACCAGTAATAATTCATATATGAACTGGCCAGTCAGAAAAGAGCAGGAGGGTGTGCTGAGTGAAGTCTGCCCAGAGGGCACCAGAATTCATTCTTCGACTGACTGAGAAACAACTGCCTCTGAGGTGCTCTCGCTCTCTCTCTCAGAGAAAACCACTTTTTTGACCCTAACCCTTCACTTTTGTGCTGAGTGTGTGAGTATTTCTTTTCATTTTTTATTTTTAAGAGGTTTAGCAGTTCCCAACCAGTTCCTGGGAAGCGTGTTTTTTTTTTGTTTTTTAACTTATTTTAACAGCAGTTCCCCCTTCTTTTTTTTTTTTTTTTTTTTAACCATGAACTGCTATTTTCCTTGTGTTTTACTTTTATTAAATCGTAGTTCTTTCCTGCAAGGGAACCAACTGCTTTTAATTTTATTCCGTATGGGGAACCAGTGGTTTACACCTCTTCTGACAAATTGGCATGTCAGAAAAGCCAAAAAAGAAGACTGGACCCACAGGTTTTAAAAATTGTGTAAAGTGCCACAGAATAGTGGCTAAAGCTGATACATACGACCTGTGTTTATAGTGCTTAGGTCCAGCTCATTATTGTTCCCTTGTTTCTAAATTTTGTTCTAAGATTCTAAGGAACAGAGCAAAAAGATTGAGAAATGGCTACTAAGGCTACCGATGAGGGACCTTCTAAAAACAAGGGTGTTGATGAAGTACCTTCTAAACCTAAAGGTAATAGCAGCAAAGGTGCCGATGAAGTACCGCCTAAAGGGAAAGATGGAAGTAGAGGTGCTGAAGTGTCTAACAAGCCTAGAATTTCCAAAGGTGCTGATGAAGTGCCAAATATGAAGTTCCTGCGAAGAAACCTTTAAAAGATACGCATGCCACTGCCCCTCCCTCGGCAAGCAAAGGAGAGACGTCAGTAGGCAAAAAACACAAAGGCCGGATATTCAAACTGCGCCATTCACAGGCGCAAGCCTTAGCTGCGCCAAAATAGTTGCGCAGGGTGGCAGGGTGTGGCCGGGCGATATTCAAGGAGTTGCGCTGATGAGCAACTCCTTGAATATCACCCTCAGCCATTAAAGTTTACTGTGCATGGCGCAGTGGAACTTGCGCCACCGCGAAGTTGTCAGAGTGGAGCATTCAACTTGCGGTGGCGCAAGTGTCATTGCGCCATGCACAAAATCACGATACTAAAAGGTGACATGCAAATGGGGCCATAATTCATGCAAAGCGGCGGGGGTCATTTGCATCTGATTAGCCCCATTTGCATGCCATTAGCATGTAGGTGCGCCGATCCCAAGACTTACGCCTGGCCGCCCTGCCAGGCAGCAGCCGTGAGGACCAGCGCACCCTACCAGCGATCGCCCGGGCTGAATGTGAAAGAACCCCGCCCAAACATCTCCCCTAATGCCCGATCGCGGGCTGGATGAAAACCCCCCAAAAACATCCTCTATTACTTGATCGCGGGCTGAATGTGAAACCCCCGTGCCCGATCGCGGGCAGATAATGACCCACCCCAAGCCGATATCTTCCTGGTGGTCCAGTGGACCGTAATGCCCGATCGCGGGCAGAATGTATATTGACAACCCCGCCCAAACATCTCCTGGTGTCTGGTGTTCCGTCCACCCCACCACCTGAAGCCCCCTGGCGGCGGCGGTGTCCCACCTACTGCGCCCACGCCCGACTGACTGTCGGTAGGCTGCGCCCGGTGGTGCAGAGCTAGAGCCAATGGGCGTGCAGCCCATACTATACATGACAGGCCAGATTTGTGAATGAAATTCATTCACAAATCTGGACTGTGTCATGTGCAATGGGCACTGCATGCAACATCAAACTCTACACAATCAATGAGCCCCAACTCGGCGAAGGCGGAAGCAAAGTGAATACTACCCGAGAGGAGGCGGGTGGTGGGGCTTAGATGAAATGGGGGGGACACAGGCACCATTGAGATGTTTTTGGGGGGGTTGTCAATATACATTCTGCCCAGGATGAGACTATCGATCCACTGGACCACCAGGAAGATATTGGGTTGGGGGTTCTATACATTCTGCCCGCTGATCGGGCACTGGGGGGGTTCTTTTCACATTTCAGCCCGCTCGGGCATTAGAGGAGATTTTGGCGGGGGTTCTTTTCACATTCAGCCCGCGATCGGGCATTAGGGAGATGTTTAGGCGGGGTTCACATTCAGCTCATGATCGGGCATTACAGTCCACTGGACCACCAGGGATGTGAACGGGAGGGGGGCCACATTGATGCCCGCAATCGGGCTGGTGGGGGGGCACAGGAACTGAGTTGGGGGCCAGCCACGGGTGGCAGCTGCTGTGTTGCGCCCTGCAATACAGCAGCTCACCTGTGGGTGGCCCTCAACTTAAGCCTTTTTTGGCTCAAAGTTGTGCAGGCGCAGGTTGGGGGTTGCGCCTGCACAACTCTGCACAGCTCGACTGAATATCGGGCTGTGCAGTTTATGCATGATTCCTCTCCCTCCTGTTGAGCATGCATTCATTTGCATTGCGCGGTTGCTCAGCCTGTTTTCAGTAGCGCAACTGCCTCCTGCTGAATATCGCAGAATGGCGCAATGTAGGACTTGAGCATTCGCAACCCTGTTGCGCATGCGCAACCCTTTTGAATATCTGGCCCAAAGATAAATCTAGAAACATAGAGCTTCAGTGGCACAGTCCTCCAGATTTTCAAGAGGATTTCCCTCTGCGAAAGAAATGGCCAAAGCATGGCATCTTTATCAAACTCTGCAGGGCATGGGATCCATGTTCAATACCCCTGCCACTCCTAGTCACCCCCTTCAGCCCCTTCTCATGCAGGAGGCTTTCCTGGTGGTGATGAAGATTATTATTGTGGCATGGACCCTGACGATGATTCTGGAGAGAGACCCCTGGAGCCTGATGTTTCCCAAGCCTAATTTTAAAGCTTCCCCTAGTGATCAGGAGGAGACTTCCTCGATGCTAACCTTTTTGCAGCATATGGTGGACAGCCTGGATCTCGCATCACAGGATTCCACACAGGAGAATGAGAAGGAGGACGAAGACTACAGGAATATAATGGGTCTCTCTCCCCCCCCCCCCAAAAAAAAAAAAGATTGTACTACCTATTTATAAGGCTTTCAGGAAAAATACTGTGAAAATCCTCCAGACACCTACTTCCCTGTCTGGAGTTTGTTGTCGAGGCACAGGTCAGGAAGCATAGGAAAACCAGGAGCAGTTTCAAAATTCGCAAATAGTGTTTTATTATTGACAGCAAATTAAAAAAAATAAAAATTGTTCAGTATAACTATTTACAATGGCAGTAAAACATAGAAAGCAGAGTCGTCCTGAGTTTTTCCTAATTTCCAATCTCAGTCTTTATCTCTCCCAAAACATTGCAGCTCTTTTTATAACAAGTCTTTGCAGGGACCTTGTTAAGAAAACATTCTGCTTCTCACACAGTGATCTTCCTGGACTAAGTCTCCATCACTCATTCACACTAATGGGACTACACCGGAAGCACTAGGACCCCACGGGAGCCAAAAATCTTCAGGCGGGCCAGTGCCGGGATAGGACCGTGCATGCACGGCGCCACAAGACTAGCTCGCACCGCATAGTCTATTTTGGTATCGACCCTCCAACCACCTCAGTTCGTTTTCTCCTGCAGTCGAGTGCACTTCGATGGCAGTGTCGTTCGCCTGCCAGGAATCAAGTCTTTGTCTATAGGACAGCAGCTATAACTGTTCAGTATTCGATTAAGTTAGTACTTTTAGTGTTCTTTTCTTATTTTAAAAGAAAAAAGATGAAAAGAAGAAGAAATTTTCCACCCTGCCATCAACGGAGTCAACCTTAAACAGTAGGGAGATTTTGTTTGAAAGCTGTGATGGCAATGGGGCTGTGTCCAGTCTGCTGCCCTTTGTGGATGGGGGTTGACCATGGGCAGTCCGGTGCTCGGGGCGGGACTGTCGCCTGAAGTACAAAAGCGGTAGGCCCATTCCCAGCCTCAATCGGGGACCTGGCTCCACTCAACCTCTTCTTCCTCCTGTCAGTGGATGAAGAAGCGATACCGCTCAAGGTTGCCGTCCGGTATGTCTGCATGGGGATTGTCGATGGTGGAGAGCGGTAGGCCTGACCCGACTTCAATGGGGTCCTCTGTGACTCCGTTCTTAATGGCCGTGATCCTCGACACCGGGCCTCATCTCTGTCCTTGATGGGCTCCGTTGAGCAGTTTCACCTCTGGGCTGCTCTTTTAGAACAGGGGGGTAAGACATCTGCCCATTTGACTTAGCCAGTGGATCCGGGCCTTGGAGCCACTGGGCCACAGCCGAGTTGGGCAGGCAGGATGTGCGTGGTGCCAACGCCATTGATGCCGACCCCGTGTGCCTACCCCCTCACCTTTTTCTCTGCAGGGGCTGGCATGGGTAACACTTTCCTTCTCCCGCTTTTCTTCAGGTCTAGGACCAGTATGCCCGATGCCACTTGTGGTGCCTGCGCAGAAGTCCTTTGTGCCATTCCACGTGGCAGCATCTCTCGTGATTCTGGCCTGGACCTGCCTTTTGGAGGTTCTTCTGGGGTAGAAGTGGATCTAGATGAGTCTCTCCCTGTCCTGCTTTGTCAGAGATGCAGCGGATGACTCATTTTAGGGGATGGAATGCAAGCCTTCTGTGTTAGTAGATATGATGGAAGATCTTCTTTTCAGTTTTTCCTCAGGGATAGGGGGTCCACCATAACTTTTCAGATCTGTGGACCAAAGCAGTCCTGCATCTGAAGTTCCTACATTACTCAGTATAAGTACACCCTGTGGAACTCACTAAATTCCATGGTTGAGAGCCTCCTGAAATCTACCACCCCATTGCTAGGAGCATATAACCCAATAATCGGCTAAAATCTTTTATAGACCCCTATGACACTGCCCCAGGGCAGCTACCATTGGCAGCAGAAACATAGACTTTGACGGCAGATAAGGACTGCTTGGCCCACCTAGTCTGCTCAATTCCCTACCTAGAGGATAAGCTGCAGATCCTATTTAGCCAACAGCCTATTTCTTCCTACCCCCCACAAAAATTGCCTTATTTCTGTCCCATGTATTCTTGAATTCACCCATAGTTTTAGACCCCACAACCTCCTCAGGAAGGCTGTAACATCTCCTTGGCTGTGTTTATCAGTTCGGCCCTCAGGTTGAGCTCTGGAGGGTGCTTAGACTCCTGCTGTGCCCCTCAGAGGGATGGCACCATCATTCTCGTAACAGGCAGTCCTTTCAAGGTAGAGGCCTCCAGATCTTTGTCAGGAACCAACTCCTCAACTGCAAAAAAAAAAAAAAAATTTGCAGCAGAGGGCACAGGGTCTGCCCGGTACCATCCTCTTGGATCCGGCCCAGGTCCCATCTCAGCTGTGACGTGGAAGCCTCTCGGCGGTAGTGGGGGGGCACCTGATTTGGTTTTATAACTAGTGGAAGTCCAATCCAGCAGACGTATGGGTCATCAGGATTGTCAGTGATGTTCTCCCAATTTTGCAAAGATTTTCCCTAGACCCAGGCGGCAGCCCAGTCTGTTTGCCTCTCTGTTAGACCCTCTTTCTTCTGAGAGACGGGGCCTCTGAGCAGTAGAGTTGTTCCACGATGAGTCGGAACACAGGTTCCTACTTCCTTTGCTTGGTTCCAAGGTAACAGGTGGCATGCGCCCTTTCTCGACCTTGAAAGGTTTAACAAGTACCTGTTCAGGAAGGCGTTCACTACAACCTTGGTATTCAAACCTTCTCTTCCTGGACGTTTGGCTGCGAGCCAGCCCATCTGGGCTAGAGTCTCAAGAAGCAGTTTCCACACCTTGTCAGTTGCTCTCTTCTAGGAGGGTTTTTTCTGATTCGGGGAAAGTGCCAGATTCACCTTCCCAGCAGCTCCTCTTCATAGGAGCCCTCCTGGATACCTCCAGGGTGAGGGTTCTTCCTTCAGAAGAATCATCATCTTTAGAGATCTTTACTTCACAGAAAGTGACTTTGTCCGGGCCCTTTTCGAGGCAGAAGATGTTGGGATTTATGCCTTCGTCCACAACAGATAGTGGTCCCCAACCATACATCTGCAATTCACCGCATAAATGGCAGAACCTCGGACAAATTTACTTACATGGTAGATGCAGTTGGCCTAGCTTCTGCTTGGTCTACCCTTACCCTTTAAATCCCAGATCACCACGGTTGCACTCCTGATCAGTTGGGGAGCTCATGGTCAAGACCTCCACACGCAGGTGTGGAGCCAGTAGTAGGAGCATCATCTTCTCATAGATTTCTTAGAGATAAGCTGTCTTACATGCTTTCCAAATCCTGAAGGAGGCCCTCTGCCACAAACTGAGCCCACTTCGGACGGATGATAAAATTGTGATGTTTTCATCAACAAGCAGTGTGGAGCACTGTCCTGCCCTCTGTGCAGGAAGGCCGTGGGGAGGTGAGAGTGGTGCCTTGAGCACGTTGCTTCGGTTCAGCTGCTGTGCAGTCTTTATTTGATGAGTGGGGCAGTCCGCATCTGGTCCTTTTTGCGTCCCCTCTCAACGCAAATCTACCTCTATCCAGTTTCAGAAATCCAGACCCTGGTGTTTTCTGTCAGGATGTATTCACTGCAGTGGACAAGATGCTCCTTAGGCTTTCCTCCTCTTCCCTTAGTTCAGAGGGTGCTGCTCAACTTGCAGGCAAACAGGGGCAGGATGAATCATCATCCCAGACTGATCTTGGCAGATATAATTTGCGTAGATCAGCAGTCGATCAGAAGTTCCCTTGAGGCGACTCCCTCTACGAACGAACCCTCTGACACAGGGACTTTGGTCCAAGGAGGTGAAAGTGGGCAAGTTTAGGTTTCCAGGCAATCGTAGAAATCTTCTTAGCCATGCATAGACCTTCCACTAGGAGGACTTGCGCGGCTAAGTGATTATACTTCACCATCTAAAATGCAAAGTTCCGTCTGGACCCTTTTTAGTTGCCCAGCAAGTAAAATGTTGGGATACCTTGTGGACCTGTCAAAGGTAGGTCTGCATTTCTCGCCAGAGAATGTTCACCTCTGCGCGTTTTCAGACTGTCTTGAGCCAGTAGACAACATGTCACTGGCTCAGTTACCATTAATCAAGTTTTGCTTCAGAGGGTTCAGAGAAGGGCAACCAAGATGGTGCAGGGTATGCCAGGAAAGTCATACAAGCAGAGGTGTAAGGAACTGGATCTGCACACTCTGAAGACGAGAAGGAAAAGGGGAGACGTGATTGAAACTTTTAAATTTGTAAATGGGCTCAATAAAGTAGGAGAAGAGTGTTTACTAAAGAGGAATGAGGGTCAAAACTAGAATGCACAGCCTCAAACTGCAAGGAAAAAGATACAGGGGCAGTGTGAGAGGGCATTTCTTCACAGAGCGGGTGGTGGAGCCCTAGAACAGACTACCAGACGGAGTGGTGGGGGCTAAATCAGTGGAAGAATTCAAGAAGGCATGGGACAAGCATATGGGACTTAGTATCTGGGGGAGGGTGGGGGCTGGTAGGGAGGGAGAGGTCATGGGGAGATGAAAAGGGCAGACTAGATGGGCCGGTACGGTCCTTTTCTGCCATCAAGCTTCTATGATTCTTTAACTCCAGAATGAAGGGGAGTGCTCCCTTTATCTCTCTGAATGTTTAGAGGGCTCTGTGATTCATTAACAGAACGAAGAGATATGCATCCGAGCAACTATTGTATCTTTCCGCATGCCTTGGCTGGGTCAGCCTGTTGCCATGAGATGTATTTCTGCTTGGTTAGTGGCATGTCTTCAACACTACTAATCCATGACTCAAGTCAAGTTGGAAGGCCAGATTCACACCACGGAGCGGTTGCTGCTTTCCTAACAGAGATTCGTAATGTACCCGTTGCAGACCTCTTCGAGGCGGCAGGTTGGAGCTCAGTGCATACCTTTATAAAGCCCTATGATCATCCTGGACATAGTCTCAACCACTCATTCACACTAATGGGACTACGCTGGAGGCTCTAGGACTCAGCGGGAGCCAGAAATCTTCAAAGGGCCAGCGGCACCGCGAGCCCGGCTCGCGCTGTATAAGCTACCTCTGCGTTGACCCTCCAACTACCTCAGTTCCTTTTTTCCCCGCAGAGTGTGCTTCAGTGACTACGTCACTTGTCCACCAGGAGTCAAAACTTCACGTCAGTATGACAGCAGCTACAGAGTTTCAGTATTGATTAGATCTTACTTCGAGAGGGTTCCTGCAGTAGGTCTTCACATATAGGACTGCGCCCCCTTGGCATCAGGTTCCAATGGCAAACTTGTAGATAGCAGTCATCAGCGGGGACCGCCTCTGATGTCTGGTGACGTGACGTTAGCCCAACTATAAAAGGGGCAGTCCCACGCCCACCTTTCAGTTCTTTCCCGCCATTGCCTCAGTTCATTCAGCCATGAGTAGAACAGTGATCAGGCGCCCGCAGCGTTAGTCAGTTTTCTTCACCTTATATATACCTTTCATTCGATTTTTCGACAATTGATGTCTTCTCAACCAAAGAAGTGCGGAGCCCAAATCCCACACAGGGACAACCATTCCCACTTCCTCTTGTGCTTAGGCTCCAAGCACAACATTGAGGAGTGCCCCATCTGCCAGGCCTTCAACCAGGCAACTCGGACCAGGTGCAAACGGACCCTCGAGGCCCACCTCTTGACCCGATGACTGGTGTTGATGGAAAAGGAGCTCCAGGAATTGAGGGAAAGGTCGTCGTCGCCGGCCCCGAGTAAGAAGAGTAAGGAGAAGTGCCGGGACAGGAGTCTGTCGCCACGCAGGAGGCCTCCAAAAACTGTGAGTACTCCTTCTGGTACCCCATCCACCTCTTTGGGCCGGGCACCTTCTCTCCCTCCTGCCGAGGTGAGTGGGCAGCCGGAGGTCGCCTCTGTAGAGGTTTCTGTACAGTCGCCTCTATGCTTGGCCAATAAGTTACCCCTCAACTCCGTCGAAGGGCACACGGCCCCAGCCAGTAAGACTAGCGGCGGTCTTCCGACCTCCGCTAAGCTGGTTAGATCGGATCAGTCAGACGACAGCTCCTCTGTCGCCTGCCCGGACAATTCCACTCTCCTGTAGGGCTCCAGCTTGGCCCCCGACGTCTGACAGTGTGTGCGGCAGAGCGACTCATCATCCTACAGGGTTCTTTGCCCCAGGATTACGCCCCACTCGATCCTGTGCTCACCCGTATGGCAGGAGCGCATGCTGACCTTTCGTTGGGGTCTTTCCCGGGACGTCCCCCTTTCACAGGTCTCTCGCCGCCCCAGACAGGAGTCCGTCGCCGGCTTGGATCCGTCCATAGAGCCTCCTCCCTTGGGACCTTCGGGGGCCCTTCTGGATTCCTCTCTACCTAGTTGAGCTTTGGCACCTCCCCCGGTAGGTCCAGATCCCTCAGGCGGGTTCTCTGGGCCAGATCCCCATGTCCTGCCACCAGGCGGCCCTCCGTCGGCTCCTCAGTGCCCGATGCCAGGCCATGTGCCCCCAATTCCGGGATACCCTGGGTACTCTTACTATTCTCAAGCAGTGCCAGGTTTCCAGTACCATCTATGGCAATACCTCCAGTACCCAGGCTACCCGGGCTTTCAGCCTCCTCCGGCACCTGACCGTGAGACACTCCCCCCCCCCCCAGTGGTGGCAGGATGCCAGAATCCAGCTCCTTAAAGAGATCAGGCAGTCAGTGGGGGACTTCCCCCTACCCAGGGTTCCCCTCCACCGCCTCCCTCCAGAAGGGTATCGGGTGCCCTTATCGTGGGTTCTTCTGGAGTGGAACCCTCCATTCCCAGCGGTTTTGAGCCCTCGGACATGGATTCTGATTCCGAGCCTCCGGACCCCAGATCTCCCGTTGAGGTACCTCCCAAGGAGTCCCCTAAACCTCCTCCAGAGGACCCTTCCTTTGGAGATCTTTTACACACCATTCAGGCAGCAGGAGGCTGGCCTTCGAAAGAGGTGGATCCGCAATGCAAGAGGCTGGTTGATCACCTGGATTTAACTACTTCTGATCCCATCCTCCCCACCCACCCTTAGATGGGCCCTCATGATGATCTGGTGACCACGTTATGGCAGCAGCCATCCTGCATCCCGGTGGTCTCCAGAAAGGCGGATTGGACTTACTATCTCCCGGAAGGGATTCAGCACCTCACCACTCATCCAAAAGCTGAGACTGTGGTGATCACGGCCGCTCATGACCGGTCAGCTCAACAGAAACATCTGAGCTCCTTGCCTCCAGACAAGGACTCTCGTCAGCTGGACCAGTTTGGCTGGAAGATTTATTCCTCTTCCTCTTGCGCCATCTGGTCCCTCAACTCTCTCTCTCACATGGTTGTTTTCCAGAAGGCATCTCTCTCAGAACTGAAAAGGGACCTTTTGGATGTCCAGGACAAAACCCTTAGGAAAAAGCTTCTGGACAAGGTCAGGATGGGAAAGTTCTCTTGCCATCATGCATTGTGCGCAACGTATTACTCGGTGGCTAGAGCGGCAGCCACGGGGATCTGCCTCCGCTGCCTTTCTTGTCTGTGGATAGCAGGACTACCACAAGACGTCCAGTCCTCCCTTTAGGACGCCCCTTTTAGGGGTTCCATCCTCTTTGGCGGTGATGCCAAAGATATCACCGGGCTGCAGGAGAGCAGACACTTCCTTCGGGATGTGCGTTTGTATACCGGACGGGCAGAAAAGCACCTTTTGTCGCTAAAGAATGTGAATAAGAACCCAGGTAAGCGTCTGGCAAAGACGCGCTCTGCTTCAGGAGCTCAGACCCTCAGGCAAAGTTCCCCAAGCCATCCTCTGGGGCAAAAGCTTCCCTCCCCTCGGCATCCTGACTCCTTTCCCCTCCTTCCGCTATCTCCATTAAGCAAGGAAGAACCAGTTGGAGGAAGGTTCAGCCTCCACCTGGATGGGTGGAAGTTCGTCACCACAGAATCTTGGGTGTTACAGCTCATCCAGCGGGGTCACTCAATCGAGTTTTCCGAGATTCCAGCCCCTTTTTCACCGGGATAGCCTTTCTATCCAACAGGAGCAAGGCACCCTAGTGGACCAGAGCCTTTGGTCTCTCCACCTTCATGCCTGGCACCTGTGGACATAGCGGTTTCTCACTACAGTGTCTCCTCTCAGGTTGCACGCATCTTAGTAGAAGCCAGAAAACCCTCTGCTAGATCCACTAACGCCATGAAGCGGAAAAGATTTTCGATCTGGGCCCTAGCGAGATGCGGGGATCCCTTTACATGCTCGGTGGCCCAGGTGTTAGAGTACCTCGCACATTTATCTGAGAATGGCCTTAGCTACTCTTCAGTTAAGGTCCATCTCTCTGCGGTGTCTGCCTACCACCTCCCAATGGAGGGCAAAACTTTGGCTCAGTTGGAGGTTGCCAAAACCTTTCTGAAAGGCATCCTTCACTTGAAACTTCCAATCCGGAATCCCTGTCCCCCCGGGACCTGAATTTCATGCTCGAGAAGCTGACCTTCCCTCTGTTTGAGCCAGCTTCTAGCTGTGACATACGCTTCCTTTCCTGGAAGACTCTTTTTAGTCGCAGTCAGTTCCGCTCGAAGGATCTCTGAGCTTCAGGCAATCATCTGCAAAGAACTCTATTTGATTTTTCATAGGGACAGTGTAGTCCTTCGGACAAACCCTTCTTTCCTTCCCAAAGTGGTCTCAGAAACCACTCTGAATCAAAGCATAGAATTGCCTGTCTACTATTCCCAGCATTCTAACAGGGGGAATACCTGCTGCACACTTTGGATGTGCACCGGATTCTGAGATACTACACAAAACCGGACTGAGGAGGTCCGGAAATCAATCAACTCTTTGTAGCCCTTGCTCCCCAGTGCCAGGGCAAGGCTATTTCCAAACACACCATTTCCAGATGGTTAGCCAACTGCATCCATTTCATTTTCCAGAAATATGGGAAGTCCCTTCCTGGGGCAATTAAGGGTCACTCCACTCTGAGTGTTGCAACTTCCACTGCCTTTTTCAGGAAAGCGTGTACTGCAGAGATCTGTGCAGCGGCCACATGGTAGTCTGTTCACACCCTCACTAAGCATTACAGTCTGGACATTGTCTAGGCACAGAACTGGCTTTGGCCTTGCAGTTTTACAAGGACTTCTGTCATAATTTCCTGTGTCGGCAGCTTCTCCTCCCAGATGTACCGCTCTATTGTTTGCCTTTGGGACTACTTGGTATTCATTCCTATATATGAAGACCTACTGCAGGAACCCTCTCGAAGTAAGATATTGCACTTATGTTAGAACTTACCGTAACAGTAGATCTTCAAGAGAGGTTCCTGCAGTAGGTCTGGTTTCCCTCCCACCTTCCCCCTACTCCTGGAGTGTTTCCTTTGTTTTCATCCTGCCTAGTACTTGGGTCTAGAGAGGAAGCATGGTCCTAGGAGTGCTTTACTCTTATTTTCTACTTACCTTTTTCTGGGTTTCCGTTGGAAAAGAACTGGAGGGCGGGCGCGAGACCACCCCTTTTATAGTCTGGCTGATGTCATGTCACCTGACATCGGGGTGGTCCCCGCTGATGATTGCTATCTACAAGTTTGCCGTTGGAACCTGACGCCAGGGGGTGCAGTCCTATATGTGAAGACCTACTGCAGGAATCTCTCTCGAAGATCTACTGTTACGGTAAGTTCTTACGTAACTGCAGTTTTTTATTTTCATTTTCAGTTAAGGAAAAATAAGTAAATTTTCTTCAGAGAAGTCTTCAGCCCTTCTTCGACGGACTCGACCATGGGCGGGGCAGGTGACGATAGGGAGACTTCTCATGAAAGCTCTGTCAGCGGGGCTGTGGCTGGTCTGCCGCCTCTCTGGAGTGGGGGTCTGACTACAGGCAGTCCGGTGCTGGGGGGAATGGGCGGTCTTCCCATAAGCATAAAAAGAAGCGGTCCCATTCTCGATCCTCATTGAGGACTTGCCACCGCTCGGCCTCAAGTTCTCCTTTGGCCTTCTAGTTGAAAAGGAAACGGTACCACTCGAGGTCGCCTTCTGGTACGTCTGCTCATCGATCATCTGTTACCAGTGGCAGGGGCCTGACTCAGTCTCCTCTGGGGTCTCTCCAGATTCTGTTTTTAGTGAACGGCATCCTCAACTCCAGAGTCCCTCCCCACCCCCTGGGTGGGTCCTCCGGTGAGCAGTGTCACTATTGGGCTGCTCTAATGGAGCAGTTCAGAGGTTTTCCTGCCTGCCTGAGCCAGTGAGTCCATCACCGTGCCTTTGGGCCTTTCAGTTTTCGACCTGCGGGCAGGGTGGTTGGGGTTTCCTGGTCACGCGGTGCTGCCTTCAGTGCCGTTGACACCACACTCTGGTGTTTTTTCCCCCTCATAGGGCTGTGGCACAGGGGTCAATACCAGTACCTTTATCTACTACTGAATTTCTCACTTTCCTCAGCGAGCCAACGGTTGGGAACTTCTGGTTCGGCGCTGCTGGCTCCAGCTCCTCTGGTGCTGCGTCTTGTGCCGTGCCACCTGTGTTCTCGGTGCCACCTTCTCTTACGGCGCCGGGAGTGCCTGCGGTGCCGCATGCAACACCTGGGTTTTTGACTCCGATTCACGCTGCTCCTCCTGTTTTTCCTCCCTTTCCTATCTGTACTGTCCCTTCAGGACTAGTGGGAGATGATATTGAGCCTGATCCTGATCTTCGATTGGAGGACGACTTTGAGGATGATTCCTCCATAGGAGTGGTGAATAAACTTCTCTTACAGCAGAGTCTCTGGTCGAGGACCTTTCCTTTAAGTCACTGCTTAGAAACATTAATACCTCTCTCTCTCTCTCTCCAGACTACAGAGCTCGATCGTGGGAAATTGCTGCATCTGCAGTACCTGCACGTTCTGGACTTCCTGTGGAATTGACTCCGCCCCCGTGCAACCCTCTTTTGAGACTCACACAAATGGTGTGGGATAATCCGGCACTTATTCCCTCTATGGCTAAGTCCATAGATAGGAAATATGCCTCTCCCAAGGATCGTCCTGTTCTGACCTCGCAAGCCTTTGCTGATGCCATAATTGTCCTGGCAGAGAATGACACGGCCATTCTTCTTCAAGAATCTACGGCATGTCCGATAAGGAATCTCACAAAATCCACCCTGGGCATGCGCATTGCAAGGTACCAGGGTTATTTCTCTCAGTATGAATATACACTCTGGCACTCGCTCAAGGCCACGGTAGAAGTCCTTCCAGATTCGAAAGTTAACACAGAGCTTCTTCAGACCATTGCTAGGGGCATTGAATCCAGTAACCAGCTGCTGTGAATGCCTTTGACACTGCTTCCAGAGCAGCAGTGGCTGGTATATGCACCCGATGCCACTCTTGGTTATGCATGTCGGGATTCACGAATGATGCCCAGCAGAGAGTTATGGCTTTGCCTTTTGATGGTATGTACCCGTTTGGTCCTCAGGTCGAGCAGGCGCTAGAGGCTATACAGAAAAGTAGAATGGCTATCAAGACGGCCAGACCACCATCCACAGCCCCTCAAAGGGCGGGAACCGCCGTCAGCTTCGTAGCCGTCCGTCCCTTCATGGTAGAGGCAAAGGGGCCTTCAGCAGAAACCAAGCCCCTCAGCCACAAAAGAAAACTCAGCAGAAGGCACAAGGCCCCAAAGCGCCTAGTGCCACCCTCTGAGATTCTGGCCCAAGTCCCACCTCAGCTGTCAGAGGGGGGACTCTTCCTCGACAGTAGGAGGACGTCTGACTCAGTTTTACGACCAGTGGAAGTCAGTCACATCAGACAAGAGGGTTTTCGGGTAATCTGCGAGGGGCACTCTCTAAACCTTTCAGAAACTCCTCCGGATCACCCACCCAAACGACAGCCCAAGCTGTCCATCTCTCATTCAGACCTTATTGCTTCTGAGATTCAAGGCCTTCTAAACAACAGGGCAGTAGAAGTAGTCCCACTGGATCAGTGGAACACAGGTTGCTCCCATTACTTCCTAGTTCCAAAGAAAACTGGTGGCGTGCACCCAATTCTCGATCTGAGGAAGTTAAGCAAATTCCTTTACAAGGAAAAGTTCAACATATCACTTGCTACACGTTTACCTCTGATTCATCAAAATGATGCAGGACGACTACCAGCATGTTTTCATACACCCAGACCACCACAAATACTTCAGATTTGTAGCATTGGGTCAACACTACCAGCTCAGATTCCTGCCCTTTAGGCTATTCTTGGTGCCTCGAGTCTTTACAGAGTGCTTTGCAGTTCTTGCAGCGCATTTCAGGAAGCTTGGAATGCAGGTGTTCCTGTATCTTGACGATTGGCTCCTAGTAAGTCCCTCCAGACAAGAGACTCAGGCAGCCATAGCTACAGCTTCAAAATTACTCACATCCATGGAAGTCCTGCTAAATTTGGGAAAGTCACAGCTACAGCCCACCCAATGGCTCCTCTTCATAGGAGCCCTTCTGGATACCTCCAGCACAAAAGCCTTTCTTCTGGAGGATAGAAGGAATGACATCCTTCAGATGGCCCACTTTGTCAGGGAGAACGACTCGGTTCAAGCTCTCTTGATTCAGCGGATGCTGGGTCTCAAGGCATCCTCAGTTTTCACTGTGCCTCTGGCTCATCTTCACATGAGAACTACTCAGTGAATGCTCAACACTCAGTGGTCACTGACCGCACACCCACAGTCCTTTTACATCAAGGTGACGGAACCCCTAAAGTGTTTACTCGCCTGGTGGACGCAGGAAGACAACCTTCTGCAAGGTTATCCCTTCGGCCCTCTAGAATCTCAGATCTCCATCACCATGGATGCTTCCCTACTGGGATGGGGAGCTCACTGCCAGGATTTCCACACCCAAGGTCGATGGAGTCAGGACGAGTCTCGGCTTCACATAAATATTCTAGAAATGAGCAGTCCTGTAGGCAGTTCGAGCCTTGAAGGACATACTCTGTCACAAGATCATTTTCCTTCAAATGGACAACAAAGCAGTGATGTACTACATCAAGAAGCAGGGCGGAATACACTCTTACCCCTTATGCAGGGAAGCGATGAGAGTGTGGGAGTGGTGCCTGGAGCACAAAGCACTGATCCAGGCGGTCTGCCTGCCAGGTGTGCAGAACAATCTGGCAGATCTCAGTAGAACAGAGACAGATCCTCACGAGTGGTCTCTTGACACGAGTGTCGTGCAGTCACTCTTCAAAGAGTGGGGAACTCCAGACCTGGACATTTTTCGTCTAACACTCAACGCAAAACTGCCTCTCTTCTGCTCCAGAAATCCAGAACCTGGCATTTTTTGTCAGGATGCATTTAGACTGAAGTGGACAAGACGCTTTCTGTACACATTTCCTCCTCCTCTTCTAGTTTAGAGGGTGCTGCTGAAGCTGGAGGCGCGGGGGGCAGGATGATCCTCATTGCCCCATTCTGGCCTCGTCAGATCTGGTTTCCATCAATAAACAGATTATCAGAAACTCCTCAGAGACAGCTTCCACTTCATACGAACCTGCTGACCCAGGGCCCTGTGGTCCATCCCAACCTGAAGTCCCTTCACCTCCATGCCTTGCTCCTGGAGAGTTAGAGGTGAACAGGTTTAACATTTCACGTAGGGTCTCCGATATTCTATTAGCCACACGCAAGCCAGCTACTCAAAAAACGTACATGGCTAAGTGGAAGTGATTCTCCATCTGGTGCACAAAATCCTCCTAGAATCCTTTTCCCTGCCCACCAAACAAAGTCCTTGAGTATCTTCTAGATCTCTCAAACACAGGCCTACAGTACTTAACTGTGAAGGTTCCCCTTCGTGTCTCTGGCTCAGTTACCGGTGGTCAAGAGGTTTCTTAAAGGCATACTAGGCCACCAGTCAGACAACTGGTAGCTGCCTGGTATATTACTCTTGTGCTAGACATGCTCACCCATAAACCTTTCGAGCCCGTAGCTAATTGTGAGCTGAAGTTTCTGACTTGGAAGACCACCTTCCTTGTAGCCATTACCTCCATTCTCAGAGTGTCTGAGATGCATGCTTTGGTCACAGACCCTCCTTATACTGTATTTGACAAAGACAAGGTAGTTCTTAGGACTCACCTTACGTTTCTCCCCAAGGTTGTCTCAGAATTCCATCTAAATCAGCCCTTGGTCCACCCAACATACTTCATGAACTTCCAGAATGAAAGGGGGGGCGTACTCTGCATTCTCTGGATGTAAAGAGCTTTGCAGTTCTATTTAGACAGAACTAAAGGAATCCGTACATCAAAACAACTGTTTCCTTCAGCACAACCCAGCTGGGTCAGCCTGTTGCTGTCAGATGCATTTCAGCATGCCTAGTGGCATGTCTTCGACAATGCTACTCCATGGCACAGGTTAAATTGGAAGGCAGAGTATATGCTTATTCTACCAGAGCAGTTGCAGCATCTCTGGCAGAAATCCAAAACATGCCCATTGCAGACATCTGCAGTGCGGCCACTTTGGGCTTCATGTACACTTTCGTAAGGCACTACGCTTTGGATGTCCATGCCAGGCATGACGATCCTTAATGGACACCTGTCCTAAGTGAGCTCCTTTATCCTGCCGCCTGTCTCGGGGGATTATTTTAGCTTGGTACTCTCCCATTAATGTGAATGAGTGATGGAGACTTTATGTCCAGGAAGATATGGAAATTATGTACCTACTGTAATTCTTGATCTTCTTGGACAAAGTCTCCACCACTCGTTTACATGCCTACCCAACATCCCCAGAGCTCACTCATCCTCCTTTTGGTCTTCACTCTTCCTCATGTTGGGCTGTGAAGAGACTGTTGAGTTGACCCTTCTTACATGGGTCATTCGGACTGTCTTTTGTTCGACAAAGGTTAGTTTCACTAGTTTGTCTACGCTGCACCTCCTCGGTAGAAAAGGTACTGAGACTGTTGGAGGGTTGATGCCGAGGTAGCCTATATGGCACAAGCCGGGCTCGTTGTGCCACTTACTCGTGGTTTTGCCTGGGCGCAGGCCCTCCTAAAGATTTTTGGCTCCCGCTGGGTCCTAGCTCCTCCAGCGTAGTCCCATTAGTGTGAATGAGTGGTGGAGTCTTCGCCCAAGAAGATCAAGAATTACGGTAGGTACTTGATTTCCATTTCTGTATGTCCATGCCTGACGGTTAACTTTTTCCGGCAGGACCGGCCTTATGGATTTCTATCCTCGGTGAGCTCTGTCTCCTACCGCCCTTCTCGGGGTGATTTTAGCTCGGTACTTTCCCATTAGTGTGAATGAGTGGTGGAGACTTTTAGTCCAGGAAGATATGGAAATTACATACTTACCGTAATTCTTGATCTTCTTGGATGAAGTCTCCACCACTCATTTACACGCCCACCCACCATCCCCCGAACTCACTCGCTCTCTTTTGGTCTTCACTTCCTTCTTGTTCAGTCTGTAAAGACATTGTTGAATTGACCCTTCTTACATGGGTCATCCGGACCTTCACATGCCTGGATGTTAGGTTTATGTTTTTTTTTTTTCATTAGTTTACACTGCACCTCCTCGGTTGAAAAGGTGCTGAGGCGGTTGGATGGTCGATGCCAAGATAGTGTATACCGTGCAAGCTAGTCTCACGGCGCCACACATGCATGTTCCTATCCCAACGCCGATCCTCCTGAAGATTTTTGACTCCCACGGGCTCCTAGCGCTTCCGGTGTAGTCCCATTAGTGTGAATGAGTGGTGGAGACTTCGTCCAAGAATTACTGTAAGTATGTCATTTCCATTTCTTGCCAGTTTCGGCAGGTGCAGCAGAAAGAACATTGTGACCCAGAACTGACCTCTTGTAGCCAGATCTGCAGAGATTTTGCATCCAGCATTCTCAGGTTAACCCCTTGAGTTCCAAATAGCTTTTTGCAATCATTTCAACAATAAAACTATATACCGTTTTAAACAAAGGGATCTCAGTATCAGTGACATTTCCACATAAAGATTCACATATATTTTTATACCCGCAGATATGCAGGGGGGAGAAAAGACAGAACAACAAGGAGGGCAGAGAGATAGCGAGAGGCAGAGAATTGCGAAACCGCCAGAGTGATCAGTTCCTAGGTCTCACAAGAAAATTTGGTTGTGCAGCCAGAAAGACGAGAGAGAGAGGAGAGGATAGAACAGATCCTTGTGTTTAAACTCTCTGCATAACAAATGGGACAGGGTCTTATTCAACCCTGTCACCATACCTCTCAACTGTCCTACATTATGAGGAACAGTTCCTCATTTTACTTCACAAAAGCTTTCTGTTCCACATTGCGAGGATTTGTCCCACATTCAATGTTAAGATTTTAAAGCAAAAATCTATAGTAAATGATGCAAAAAATAAATTAATAGACTTTCTGAAAATAAAGCAAACATTTTAACGGTGTGAGCATCTTAGGGAAATATTTGATTAAATGTTCCACATTTTGAGAGGCAGTGTTCCACATTTGGAGGACAAAAGGTTGAGAGGTATGCCTGTCACAGAGTTGACAAGAAAATAGACAAAATGTACCATGTATCTAGGACTGACACTGAGTCACTGTATGTGTATTCATGAAGGAGTTGCTCAGCAGGTAGCTCGAGATAAAGCTAATGTTCCCCTCTCCTGTCAGCCCCCTGAGAGGGAGTCTAGGAGACTTTACTTCATGGCCAAAAGATCATATTCTTCAGCATCTCTCCTTTTGCACCTTTCTTCCTACCTGATTTATACTGCCAAGTACCAGAAGGCTCTCTGGCAATCTGTCATGGCTGTTGCTCAGCATAACTAAGATACCATGGCCCAGGACATACTAGAGACAGCTAAAACTGCCTTGGAAACTACTAAATTTCAGTTCCATATGGCAGCAGACAACAGTAATGCAGCTTCCAGGGTTATGGCCCAGGCCAGTTCCCTTCAACGCTTCGCTTGGTTAGGAACAACTAACCTGTCACAGGAGACCCAGTCCAAAGCAATGGACTTTCCCTGTTACCAAAACTCCCTCTTGGGTGATAGAACTGAGGCTTACATGAAGAAGGTAGACGAGTACAAAACGGTTTACCAAAGCAACACTGCTAAAGGGTAGGGCCCCTTCTGAACAGGGAGCTCAAAACAAGGGGAACAGGGGCAGGGGTTTCTTCCTAGACCATTCCTTCCCTATCTTATGCCTGTGGACTATTCTCTAATGAGGGGATTCTATAGCGGGAAAGGACAAAGGAAGGGGGTACCCCTACCACACAATCTAAACCCTGACTCCTCTATCCCGGTTGCCTCCCCTGTACCAGTAGGGAGCAGGCTCTCCCACTACCTTCAGTCTTGGTCCCTTGTAACCTCAGACAGCTGGGTCCTGGAGGTAGTGGAAAAGGGCCTGCCTCTTCAGTTCCACACATTTCCACCTCTCGAGGTTTCTTTTCTATCAAAACCCCAAACTCCTACAGAAAAACCTTGTGGAGCTGGAAATAAAAAAGCTATCAGCAAAGGTAGAGTACCTCTTTCCCAGAGAGGGAAAGGTCTATATTCCAGATACTTCCTAGCAGAGAAGAACAGTGAGAGTGGCGACCTATTCTAGACCTCAGGCACTTGAACAGGCACTTACTCAAACCAAAATTCAAAATGGTCACTCTCTCTAAAGTGATTCATTCCCTTCAGTAAGGAGACTGGCTAGTCTCCCTGGATCTCAAGGACGCCTATTTTCATATTCCAATAAGGCAGTCCCACAGAAAATTCCTAAGGTTCAGGCTGCCATCAGGGCACTACCAGTTTGCAGCTATGCAATTCGGCCTTTCTTCAGCCCCAAGGGCGTTCACCAAATGCCTGGCCGTGGTGGCAGCTCATCTCAGAAAGCAGGGCATTTCAGTCTACCCATACCTGGGCGACTGGCTCCTGGTGGGCAGGACTCCTCTGCAGGTGGCGAGGCACTCAACATTACAAAACGAACCCTGCAATCTCTGGCTTCCTCATAAATGAAAAGAAGTCCCACCTGACCCCAACTCAGCTCCTTACCTTTATCAGGGTAGAGCTGGGTACTCCATAAAGCAGGGCCTTCCTTCTGGTAGAAGGGCTGCAAATGTCCCTGTCACTAGCAAACTCCTGTGTCTTGGACCAGCCCAGGCCAGCCAGACATTTTCTGAAGCTCCTGGGACACATGTCATCCATGACAGCTGTCGTTCCAGGACTCAGATTCCAGATGAAGGACATACGGTACCACCTTCGGGCTTACTGGTCCCAAAGAAGATACCCTTCGTCCTAGCTGGTTCCAGTCACAAAAGCATTATTCCAAGCTGTGGACTAGTGGAAGGATCCTACCAACCTGTCAGTGAGGATCCCCTTCCAACTGCCTTCTCCCACATAAATCTTTATCATTACCACAGATTCCTCCCCTCCTGGGGTGGGGAGCTCATCTGGAGAGCCATTCTGTCAGTGGGATTTGGATCCCCAGAGAATCTGCAAGCCACATCAACCTGTTGAAACTCAGAGCCATTTACCTTGCTCTGAAGTCCTTTGCTCCACAGCTGAAAGGCCATTCGGTACAAATCAGAACAGACACCACCACTGCAATGTTTTGCATAAACAAGCAGGGTGGCACAGGGTCCACAATGCTTTGTACAACGGCAATAAAAATCTGGTCTCTGGCTTACTCCCTTGATGTCAGCCTTTTAGCCATACACCCATACACCTTCCAGGCAAGGACAGCATTATGGCAGATGCCCTCAGTCGTATCAGCCAGGGGCACAATGAATGGACTCTGAACAAGCAGGTTCTTGCCACAGTTTTCATACAGTGGGGCACAGCAGAAATAGATCTGTTTGCCTCTCACCTCAGCCATCAACTTCCTCTGTAAGGCTGTAGGCCACCAGCTCTAGGGACTCTTCCAACAGATGCCCTGTCTCTGGACTGGTCAGGGGCGTTCCTTTATGCCTCCCTCCCTTTTCATTCAATGGGGTGTTGCTGAAGCTGAGGTCCCAGCCTGCAACAGTGATCCTGGTGACACCGGATTGGCCAAGGCAATCGTGGTACTCTGTCCTCCTAGCTCTGGCTACCAGCAAGCCGATTCGGCTTCTCCTTAGTCACTCTCTCCTGACTCTTTCTCAGACAGAGGTGACTTATGCGAACCTGCAGTCTCTTCACCTCAAATCCTGGCTCTTGAGGAGTTGGAGTACCCAGAATCCCAGTATTCGGAACAGGTCTGCAGCATCCTGAGAATGGCCAAGAAACCTAATACCAAGAAAACTTATGCAGCCAAGTGGAAAAGATTCTCTTTTTGGTGCAAGACAAAGCGCATAAACCCTCTCAAAGCATCAGTCCTCTGTCTTCTGGAATATTTGGCGCACTTACAGGCCTCAGGCCTGAAGGCCTCATCCTTAAAGCTGCACCTAGCTGCAATTTCTGCTTACCTGTCCATAGGCAAAGAGCAGTCTGTCATTTCTTTACCCGTCTTCAAAAATTCTTTAACATAGAAGTTGACGGCAGAAGGGAGACTGCTAGATCCATCTAGTCTGCCCATTTGTTTTGGACCTATTTTGACACTCTAGTTGCCCTTTGTAGTCAAGACTCCCTTGCGTCTATCCCATGCATTCTTCAATCTCCCCACAGTGTTGACCCCTGCAACCTCTTGGGCAGGATGTTCCAGGTGTCCACCACTCTTTCTGTGAAGAAAAATTTTCTGGTGTTGGTAGAGAACCTCCCTTCTTGCAGCCTGAGGTCATGTCCTCTGGTCCTGGAGCCCTTCTTGTAGTGAAAAAGTTCCTTTACCTTGTTAAGTAAGCAATAACCTACGACAGGGTGTGCTGTTATTGGAGATTAATCAACACCCCGGGTGCAAGGTGAGGCATGAGGCCACAGGCAGAGTGTTCTCACAGTATACAGGGTGTTGATTAATCCCAAATAACCAGACACCCTGGAGTGGGTTATTGCACTTATAACATGGGCCACATGTGGAAAGAAATGCATCGAAACTAGTAGAATAACAGGAAAATAATGTGGTAACTATTTTGTGTCCTTCCACTACTTTTGGTCACAGTATCACACTAATCTGTGTTCTGTCACAGGAAAATAGTTCTACAAACACTAGCTTGTGTTAAACAGGTCTACAGACTGCAATCGAGCAGCGTCCAAACTTGTTAGTACGCTGTCAAAACACTGTTAGGCACTGCTGTCTGTGCTTCTGTGACACACATTTTGTTGAGCAAGTAGTGTGTGGAAACTAAGATAGCACTGCCTGTTTCTCTGCCTATTACTGTGTCTCCCTTTTCTTCTTGTCTTGGACACAAAAAATACACAAATGGGGACAGTAAACCCAGTAATGGGAAGGATTGTATCTTTCTGTCCAGCTATCGCCCACTTGCTGATTGTAACTCACTGTACTCTGCTGCTGTGTCTCTCTCTTTCTTCAGGTCTCCCATCACTCAGTCTCCCGTGGCACCTGTCGTGCAGAGAGGGATACAGGTTGCTTTCTTGGGTGGCGAAGCGAAAGTCGCACATTATTCTGTAATCCAGACATTGCCGACCACGCTGTTCAGTGTTTCTGCGTCTATGAGGTCACTGTGCGGTGCCTCAGATGCCGACAAGCACGGAGAGTCAGGTTACCGGCTTCGTGGCTTGACCGTAGGGCAGGTGGGTGGGAACAAACAGGGAGTGCAGAGTGACAGTGGAATACGGCGCCAAGACGCACAACAGAGAACAGTTCTGCTACGCGGGTCCCTGATAAATCTGATTTCTGCCGCATTACTAGTCAGGGGCATGGCTGCTTACTTCCACACTTAACTGTGCTGTACTCTGTAGATAAACTGTTCATCAGGTGACTGGCTCACATACATTTTCAAAAATCGCCCAATAACTACAGTGCCCACCGGGTAGGTGGGTGGGACATCTGATATCAGTCTTGCAAGGCAGAAATAACAACATGGCTACGTTCATAAAATTTTTCCTCTGACATTAACAAGATCTGGTAGGGGGTGTGTATTTTTAGGAGTAACCTGATCACCACAAGGAAAGGAGCTGACTAACAGAGGTAATCAAGGGTCACCTGATTAATCTCTGCCAATCAGATCACAGAAACATCCTTGCCCATGTTATAATGCCTTTTAAGTGTTTCAATCATGTCTCTCTCCCCCACCGCCCTTCTGTGCTCCAGGGAGTACATATTCAGTTCCCCAAGTCTTTCCGCATAGGACATGTACTGTAGACCCTGAAATATTTTTGTTGCCTTTCTCTGTACTGTTTCCACCTGTCCAATGTCCTTCCTGAGGTGAGGCCTCCAGAATTAGACACTCTATTCCAGGTGCGGTCCGACCAGAGATCTGTACAGTGGTAGTACCACCTTTCTCCTCATGCTCGCGATTCCCCTCCCAATGAAGTTTCCAGCATTCTGTTGGCCTTCAGTGTTTCCTTCCCACACTGCTTACTTACCTTCAAGTCGTCTGAAATTAGTATTCCCAGATCTCGTTCCTGGTTTGAGGCCATCAGTCTTTCACCTCCTAGGTAATACTTTCTTGGATTTTTCTTTCCTATGTGCATGACCTTGCACTTTTTGGCATTCTAGTTTCTTGAGGTCAGCTTCCAACTTGCTCACTCCTTCTGAGGTGTCCACCCTGTTACATATCTCCGTGTCATCTGCTAACAGATACACCTTCCCTTCTAGTCCCTCAGCGATGCCTGCTATAAAAACATTGAAGAGCAGAGGCCCCAGCACTGAGCCCTAAGGCATCCTGGGGCACCCTGCTGGTCACCCTGCCTTCTGTCAGTTGTGTTCCATTAACCTGTACCCTCTGGGTTCTGCCTTGTAACCAGTTCTGTACCCATCTGACTACTTCTGGACCAACCCCTGTGTGGTCAAGCTCCTTTTACAGCCTTCTCTGTGGAACTGAGTCGAAGGCCTTACTAAAGTCTAAGTAGACCACATCTACTGCCCCACTGTCCAATATTTTTGTAGCGTGGTCAAAAAACTCAAGCATATTTGTCTTGTCATGACCTACCTGCTATGAAATTGTGCTGTTTGGGGTCTTGTTGACGCTAGTTTCGAGGAATGCTATGATCCTCTGCTTGAGTAGTGTCTCCATTAGTTTCCCTGCTATAGACGTGAGACTCACCGCTCTCTAATTACTAGCCTCTTCGCAGCTGCCTGATTTGTGAAGTGGAACCACTATTGCCTTTTTCCAGTCTTCGGGTACCACACCCGCTCTTCAGGGATTTTGTGAATAGAAATGCCAGAGGGGCTGTTAATTCTGTCCCCAGTTCCTTAAGGATTTTGGGGTGCATCTCATCTGGTCCCATGGCTTTGTCTGCTTTTAGTTTATTTAGCGCCTCCCATACTTTGACTTCTGTAAAAGGACTCGTGTCTACCTCTGGTCCTGGGGTGTTGTGTTTTTCCAGGGCTGGGCCATCCCCTGGGTCTTCTTTGGTAAACACTGAGCAGAAGTTTTTGTTGAGGATTTCGTCTTTCTCTGGGTCATGTTTGGTGCATTTCCCTTCTTCAGTAGTAATCTTTACTATCCCCCTTTTGTCTTCCTACATTCTGTAATGTATCTAAAAAATGATTCGTCTCCTCTCTTTGCCCCTTCTGCTATCTTTTCCTCTGTCTGGGCTTAAAGGACTTCTTCACCTTCAGCCCTCAATCAGGGAACCAGTTCTTCCTTGGGACCTTAATCTATGCATTGCCAAGCTCATGGGGCCGCCTTTTGAACCCATGGCTACGGCCCATCTGAAATATGTCACTTGGAAGACAGTCTTCCTAGTTGCCAATACCTCTGCCAGAAGGATTTCAGAGTTGCAGTCACTCTGCACAGATCCCAACTACATTATCCCTCTCAGGGACAAGGTAGAGCTCAGAACAAACAGGAAATTCTTGCCTAAGGTGGTCTCTGAATTTCACTGTAACCAAGTCTATCACTCTTCCTGTTTTCTTCACTGAGAAATTCACTCTTGGAGAACAGAGACTCCATAGACTGGAAGTGAAGAGAGCCCTATCCTACTACTTGGAGCACACCAAACAGTTCAGGGGCTCCACTACCCAGCTTTTCCTCACCTGTGGGAGGTAGGTAGACGAAGACCAGCCACTAAGAGAACTCTCTCTCGCTGGATAGTCTCCTGTATTCAGTTTTGCTACAACAAGGCTGGTAAACAGCCCCCTGAGGGCCTCAGGGCTCTCTCTACCAGGGGTACTGCTGCCACAGTGGCAGCTGCAAGGGATATTCCCTTACTTGATGTCTGCAAAGCAGCCACAGGAAGATTGTACACACATTCACAAAGCATTATTGCCTGGATATACAATCCAGATCTGATGCCAAATTTGGCAGGGTGGCCTTGCAGAGCTTCTTCCCTAAGTGAATTCTGTACCCACCTGCCAACTGCACTGCTTTGTAATCTGCACATAGTTACTGATGCTAAAGGACCCCTGGGGTGAGAAGAAAAAATTACTTACCGTAGTAATATTGTTTCTTCCAAGGTGTCTTTCAGCAACAGTAAGCTCCCACCCTTCCTCCCCAGCAAACCTATCTGAAAAGGACTCTGCTTTCTTATTATTGCCAAATTTGTTCCGGATTTTCAAATTCCATTTAGAGCAAACTTTTCATGTTTTAATGGTTTTCTGTTAATGCTGTTGCATGATTTTTGGATCCTGTTGGTCCACACTAACTTGAGCATGTTCACATTCTGCCTTCGAAAAAATCCTGGTGCCCTCTGGGCAGACTCCACTCAGCACACCCTCCTGCTCTTTTTTGATTGGCCAATTCATATATGAATTATTCATGGCTCTGCCTCCAAGGCAGTTCGACGTGGTCAGCTTACTGCACATAGTTACTGATGCTAAAGAACACCTTGGAAGAAACGGTATTACTACGGTGAGTAATTTTTTCTTCCTGCGCCTTCTAGGCCACATGGTGGCAGCTATTGCCACAGTCCCCCTGGCCTACCTGCATATGTTGGTTCCTTAGTGGACCTTGAGGGTCCATTGGAACCAATACACTTACTACCTGGACCAGTTTGTACCGGTCTCCAACCCTTTCTGGAGATTTCTGTCATGGTGGCTAGAACTGGCCAACCTCCTTCTGAGAGTCCTTTTAGCTCATCTCCGCCCCCCCAGAAATCAGATTCTCACAACAGACAGTCTGCCTGGAATGGCTGCTCATCTGGCCCACCACCAGACCCAGGATACCTGGACAGAATGGGAACAGGGTCGCTATATCAATGTCCTGGAGATCGCAGTGGTCCTTTATGCTCTGCAGGTGTTTCAAACTCGGCTCCTCCTAGGTCCGCTGCTGGTGCAGATGGACGTGTGTGTGAAATATTATGTCAGCAAGCGGGTGGGGGGGGGGACCATGCTTACCCCCAGTGTTGGGAGGCAATGCGTCTGGTATTGGGTCATCGAGCATGATTTGGAGCTCTCGGCTGTACTTGTTTGAGGTGTCCAAAACATATTGGCCGACAGTCTCAGTTGCTCTAGGTCGTGGGCTCACGAGTGGGAGTTTCTAACCTCGGTGGTCGAAGATCTCTTCAACATGTGGGGTCATCCAGAGTTGGAATGCACTTACTGTCCAGCACATCCAGAGGTGTAATAGATCCAAAAATGCAGTGTGAAAGAGACAGAAGATGGTTCAAAACATGTTCAGCTTTATTGCTCACAGAATTTCAGTTATTGGGAATCATTACCCAGCAACCTCGGTGATAGAGGCTCCAACAACGAAAAACCTTTTGGATTTTTTCTCTAGGAGCTATGCATCCAACTGGTTTGAATTCACAGATAGATCACGAACCATATTTGTAATAAGGTACTAGCAAACAGTATTGGATGTAATTTTAAATATATTTTGGGTCAAATGGACTTGTTTTAATCAATTATAAATCAAATACCAATATTTCAATCAGTTGTGTTATGAGACTCTTAGTCTCTCTACTTTGGAGACCTGTGCCCTCTGGCATTCTGGTGTGTCCCCCCCCACACACACACACGATTTCTCACCTTCCTTTCCTTATATCCATTTAAAATCAGACGCTTTTAGTGATGTCATAATAGTGGCAACACAAGAGATCAAGTAGCTTGAGAAGTATTTTCTACTTATTCACTAATTTATTTCCTTTCAGCTTGACATGTGAGCGCAGAACTGCCCTAATTTAAGGATTGGAAGAAGCAGCTCCCTCAAAAGTCTTCGCCATGTTTTACCCTCAGTTTCACTTAATTTAATTAATTTATTTCTGTGTTTAAACTCTGGCTCTATGTCATGATAGGTATTTTTGAGCTGTAGTAATTTCAAGTATTATAAAAAGTAAAAAGAGAGGGAGGAAAACAAAAAATATATCTTGGAACAAATGAAAATAGAAACCTTGGAAATGAAAATATATATGTATATCAGATTTAATTTTTTAAGATATAAAGCTCTGTGGATATGAAGTGAAATTATTTTTTCAATGTGAAATGGAAAAAAAAATGTTTTGTTATGTAGCCCCCAAAATCCTGTTTGATTCTATGTAATTCATATTTTTTTGGCAGTGGTCATTTATAAGTTTGTTTGTTGTACATTGTAATATCACAACTAGAGAATAGGTTGTAAATATGATTATAAAGTAAGGTAAAAATACTGCAGCACAAAATATCAAATACCAGGTTAAATGGCTGGGTATATGTAACCCAGGTAACTAATGATAAATGTGTTAATTGATGATTGTGTAAATCACTAGTTGTGACCCCAGCAGGTAGCCTGCTGACGAAGCTGATTGGACCAAAGCGGCGAAGCTGCTGGGTAATGGTTCCCAGTACCTGCAATTCTGTGAGCAATAAAGCTGAACCTGTTTTGAACCGTCTTCTGTGTTTCAAATTGCATTTTTTGGATCTATTACACCTCTGGACGTGCTGGACAGTAAGTGCATTTTGTCTTTGGTGGAGGTGTGCCACACCTTGTCCATGCACCCTGTTACTTCTTTGAGTGCTGTGGAAACCAGTGTGTGGTTTTTGGGGTCATCCAGAGTCGGATCTGTTTGAGTCACCACTCAGCGCAAAACTGCTGCTTTTCTGCTCGATCCTGGGCCTGACATTTTCTGGTGAGATGCATTGTCCCTCTCCTGGAAGGTGAGGTTTCTGTACGTCTTTCCTCCCTTCCCAGTCCACAGAGGTTTCTGCTGAAGCTCCAGTTAGAAGGAGTGGAGATGATTCTCATAGCTCCCTTTTGGCCGGTTCAGATTTGGTTTCTTTTGCTGCAACAACTGGCAGTGGAACCAGTGTCCTTACCCCTGTTCACTGGTTTGCTCTACCAGGACCAGGGCACCCTAGTTCATCTGGACCTAAAGTTCCTGCATCTCCATGTATGGCTTCTGCAGACCCAGCTGTTGCCTGCTTCAGGGTTTCATCTAGGGTCACAGACGTCCTGGTGGCTGCTAGGAAACTCTCCACCAGAGCCACTTATACTATGAAATGGAAGCATTTTTACCCTTTGGGTTGCTGCGTGCCTGTTGGACCCTTTCACCTGCCCGGTGAATCAGGTGTTGGAGTACCTTCTTTCCCTTTCAGACTCCGGCTTGGGGTACTTCTCCCTCAAGGTGCATCTTTCCGCTATCTCTGTGTACCATGCACCTATCAAGGGCAAAGCTGTTGCCCAGCTTGAAGTGTCCCGCACCTTCCTGCAGGGCATTTTGCATCTGCTAAAGCTAAGCCAGCCTTTCTTCTTTCATAGTGATTTGCATATTTTCCCCATGGAGCTCTCTTTGTGGAGTGTGTATAATTATTTCTTTTGAAATTTGGCTTTGCCAGTGCCCTTCCAGGTTAAAGTGCTTTTGTGCTGCAGTTATTTTCTTTTAAAATGTGGAAACATAGCATATATATAATTTTTTTTTTAAACAAGGTAATGTCCAAATTTCTGCTAATGACAAACAACTGCAATTAACCAATCAGAATCCTTTACAATATTGAATAATCTTATTTTCTAAGTATTTTTTCCTGGATTTGTGTAGGCATCCCCTGTATGTGTGGGCAGCATTTTATACAGAAGTGGAAACAGTTGAAGGTGTCACTCAAGAGGGATGAAGCCTATCTAGCTATTGCACATGTTGGCAGTTGCAGTTATGCATTTATTTGCTCAAGGCTCTCGGTAGGCGTGAACTTCAAGGGGTTCAGGACATCCTAACAACAACAAAAAATGTTTGTTTCAGACCAGTATTCCAGAAGTTCTGAAGAGTTCCTTTGGCACACACTGCTGCATCCTACTACAGTACAAGTGGGTTCCAGGCAGCAGACTGCCCTGGCAGCACATCCCTGAGATGCAGCACAGTGATGAAAGTTGCATCCTGACATGCTCTTGGTACCAACCCCTGCTGGTATCACCCCCCTTCCCAGATATTCCCACCCTTCACCTCCATGGCAGTTCACTATGTGAAGTGTGATTCAGTGCCAGTAGGCACTAGAAACCAGAGGAGCCAGGAACCTAGGCTGTAATAGAGGGGGCACTACCCCCATAGGCATTCAGCTTCTGGGCTTTGGATGTATGCTGCAGCATTAATGCAGAGGGAGCAGTCCTCCCTGACTGAGCATACCGAGCTTGCTCCTGAACTCTGGTTGTCGGCATAGCACCACAGTGTACTGCTGCTGGGTCACTAGGGCAGCCTGAGTCAGGAACTTTTAAGAGAGTCCGAGTTCTCATTCTCCATCAGTGGGTTGTTCATGTTCAAATAAGGATCCTAATTGGATTGAACTATAAAATACACATTAGCAGGTACATTAGTATATGCTCTAACAAGAAAGGAATCTGGTACTTTGCCATACTTTGGCATGGGGAGAATTGAATTTACCACACTTAGTTTTGATGATGACAGTTGTGTTGACTTAATAGCTCTCATCTCTTATCCTTCTTTCAGATTGTAATTGATGATGAAACCATCTTAATCCTGGGTGGCTGTGGAGGGCCGAATGCAGTAAGTATTTCACTAATTCCAATAGGCCAGAAAGAGCATTAAGAATTGCATGAAATGTTCTCCACCCCAAAAAAATCTGCTGCTTATGTTGTAACTGAGCAAACATACTTACTAGCTGTGCTTGTTTGAGCCAAGGGGCTTGGTTTTATAAGAGGGCAGTAAACTGCAACATTTCCTACTCTTCTAATTTATGGCAATTTGAAAGAGATGTTAACCATGGTCTACTGGTGTTAAAGTTTTGCAGCAAAAGCACTTTGTCCTAAAACACAAAGGTGCTACTCTCCACAAGCCCTATGTAAATCTGACCTAAGGACTATTTGGTCCTGCTGCCCACTTAAAATTTATGTAATACATTTTTAAAAAAACCAACAAAAAACTGCTGGTTCATTGGTGCAGTTGCGGTATTGCTGCTTGTGACACCAGCAGCCTGGGTTTGGAGAGAAGCCCAGAACACTGAAAGAGTGATGGGAGGTGGACAGTTTAGTGTCCCAGAGAATGCGCTGCAAGGGGTTGGGGGAGTGTTGCCAGTGCCTCTGCTAAATGTTTATCTTGATGACCACATGTGGTAGTGCAGCGCTGATGCTGGCAGGGAGGGAGGATGCTAGTGGGCCCTGAAGCAACATGCTTTGCATGCCTGTAGCACGTGCCCACAGTTGCAAAGAAAATAGATACATAGATACTGTCTGCAAATAAGGGCCGCCAGGCCCATTTAGTCTGCCCGTTTATGCTACCTGATGAAGCGGCCAGTGACCCTATCTGGTCACTGGCTTTAACTTTTTCTTCCCATCTCTAATATTCCTTTATACCTATCCCATGCTTGTTTGAAGCGTGCCACTGTACGGGCAGCCACCACTTCCTGGGGCAGGCTATTCCATGCATCCACCACCATCTCTGAAAAAAATAACTTCCTGACTTCACCCCTTATGCAGCCACCCACCAGTCTCATATCATGCCCTCTTATTCTGGCACTACTTTTAAACTGGAATATGTTGTCCCCTTCCACCTTGTTCATGCCCTTGAGGTGTTTGAACATTTCTGTCATGTCACCTCTCTCCCTCCTTTGCTCCAGCGTGTACAAATTGAGGTCTCTGACTCTTTCCTCATAAGACTTGTGATGTAGACCCTTCACCATTTTGTTCACCCTCCTCTTCACCCTCTCTATTTTCAGTGTCCTTATGAAGGTGTGGCCTCCAGAACTGGACACAGTACTCAAGGTGAGGCCTCACCAGGGTCCTGTACAGTGGAACTGTCACCTCCCTCCTTCGGCTTGTGATTCCCCTTCCAGTGCACCCCAGCATTTCAGTGGCCTTCCCCACCGCCTTGGCCGTCTGCCTTGTGGCTTTCAGTTCGTCTGTGATTATGACCCCCCCAGTCCCTGTCTTCCTTAGTAACTGCCAACAGCTCCCCCACCAACCTGTAGCTTGTTCCAGGGTTCCTGCTCCCCATATGCATGATTTTGCATTTCTTTGCATTAAACCTTAGTTGCCATGCATCTGACCATCTCTCCAACCGTTCAGGTCCTTTCTTATCCTTTCCTCCCCCTCCTGGGTATCCACCTTGTTGCAGCTCTTGGTGTCATCTGCAAACAGGCAAACCTTCCCATCTCTAATAGGGGCTGGGGGACTTACCATACGAGAGGAGGTTGAAGGAGGTGAACATGTACTCACTGGAGGAGAGGAGGGACAGGGATGACATGATTGAAACCTTTAAATACATGAAAGGAATAAACAAGATGGGTACAGAGGGGCTGTTCAAAGTAAAGGAGGGGAGGGCCACCAGGGGCCATGATATGAGACTGGAGGGAGGAAGGTTCAGGAGGGAGATGAGGAGACACTTTTTTACAGAGAGGGTGGTGGCTGGGTGGAATGCGTTACCTGCAGAAGTGGTATCCAGTAGAACAGTGGACTGCTTCAAAAGGGGAGGGGACAGGACAAGGGGGAGGGTTAATGAAGGGGAAGGGTGGAAGGGAGGGGCAGCTGCAGAATAAGGGGTGCTAGCTGCACATTCAAGCAGACTTGATAGACCTCTAGGCCTTTATCTTCTGGCAAATTTTGTATGTCCGTAACCTTTCCCTCCAGCACATCTGCAGTGTCACTGATGAAGACATTGAAAAGGACTGGCCCCAGAACTGACCCTTGAGGTACCCCACTGGTCACCCCCCTTTCCTTTGATTGGGTTTTGTTTACCACTACCCTCGGTTTCCAGTCCTTTAACCAATTTTTAATCCAGTTTACCATCTTGTGTCCCATCCCATGCTTCCTGGCTTGTTGACCAGTCTTCTGTGTGGGATGGTATCAAAGGCTTTGCTGAAATCTAGGTAGGCAATGTCCACAGCCCCTATTGATCTACTGCCTTTCTCACCCAAAGAAATCTATTAGATTAGTTTGACAGGACCGTCCTGTGGTGAACCTATGTTGCCTGGGATCCAGCACCCCCTTGACTTCTAGGTACTCCACTATTCTTTCCTTGAAGAGTTGTCTCCATTATCTTTCCTACTACAGAGGTTAGACTATAACTGGTCTGTAGTTCCCCTGCATCATCTTTACTCCTGCTCTTGTGAAGAGGGACAATATTTGCCCTTCTCCAGTAGTCTGGGACCACTCCAGTGTCCAGGGACTCACTGAACAGGGCTGCCAGTTCAGTTCTCGGTTCCCTTAAGACCCTGGGGTATATGCCATGTGGACCCATGGCTTTGTCAGCCTTGAGCTTTGCAAGCTCTTCTAGGACCATCTCCTCTGAACAGACTGGTTTTTACCTCCTTTTCCTCCAATCCTTTAAATTCTAGCTGTGGGCCCTGCCCATGCACTTCCACAATGAAGACTGAACAGAAATATTCGTTCAGGATCACTGCTCTCTTCCCGACTCCCTCCACTATCAGTCCCTTGGCTCCTCGAAGCTTAGCTACTCCCCCCTTTGCCTTCCTTCTGTCGCTGATGTACCTGAAGAATGTCTTGTCTCCCTTTGTAACCAACTGAGCTATTCGCTCCTCGGTTTGCACTTTAGCTAGCCCAATTCTTGATGGAGCGGGTGGTGAATATGTGGAACAGTCTACTGAGTAATTTGATCAGTGCAAGAGCAATCCTGAGGTTTAAAACCAGACATCTTCAGTGGGGTTATTAGGAACAAAAAAAAGGTGGGGTAGGGTAAAGCAACTTGCGAATATCAAGGCAGACTCGGTGGACAGTCTCTTTTTTTCTGTCCTTAACCATCTGTGTGTCTGGGGGAACATAAACTAAAAAGAAAAATCTGCTCCCAGTAGTTTCCTTGGGCTAGCTGTCTCTTGTTTGGGCAGTGTTGTCAAGCAAGGAACCTAGTGTTTAACCTGTTTAATCTTTCTTTACCTAATGTGCAGCTCTTTAAGGATGCCTGGCTACTGCACATGAATGCAGACCCTTGGACCTGGCAGCAACTTAAGGTGGAAAATGAGGAGCATGGAGCCCCAGAGCTATGGTGTCATCCGGCGTGTCGGGTAAGAACTTCTAACTAAATGATGCTAAAGATTACAGTGATATTCCCTTATCTGAGCTTAAATAATATTTAAAAAAATCGCTATGATCCCAATGATTGTCTCGTATTTACTGAAGTGGTTCCCTTTAGGTTTTTTTTTTTTTTTTTTAACGATTCCCTTTATGGAGTCCATTTAATTCATGGATATTCTGTTCTTACTTTGTACCAGGTATTTAGACTTCTTTGTTCTATGCACCTTATGGTTCTGCTGCTGTTACATCTGCTGTGTGTTTTTGTGTGTTTGTATTGTTTTCAACTTTGCTTTTCACACTGCTAGTAACAAGAATTCAATTTAATTCTGGTATTGTGATGTCAGAAATTGCCAGCTTCTTTTGAGCCCAGTGTATTTCATTGAGAAGCTAAACATATGTTTCTTTTTCAAAAGAAATATATACTTCTTTCAGCAACAGACTTTGCCTTTTATATAGTTGCACTATTGTGGACCCAGCTGTATGATTTCACAATTTTAAAAACAGTAATTGACTTCTTTTTTCTTCTTCCTAACTAAAATTTATTTATGAAGAAAACGTCATGTGCCAGATTACAACAGTAGGTCACAGGTCATCAAAAAATCACATATTTCTGTTAAATAATATTTTAGTAGTATTTCTGTACAAAAATCTGAAAACAGGTTTGCAGTTTCCCATTAAAATACAGTGCCAGCCTCGCCACTAAAACTTTTCATACCACAGGAATCTACTAGTATGATTAGACATATGCAGTCAGCCCGGAATCTCTGAATGCCCTAGAGTTGTAGTGATGTAATTTGGAATGTATGCAAACAATGGAACTAGAACGCTATTCAAACTGCTGCCTCTATGTGGACCATGTTCCAAGTAACAGATTCATTTTCTCTGTCCTGACAACTAGAAGCCCCAAAGAGCTTTCTTCAGCAACTTCACTGCAAGTTTATTTTGGTTAAAAAAAAAAAAAAGTTTATATTTGTGGTTATTTTGTTCTGTTCACTGACTCTAGTTATATTTTATTACAAATAGTGTTATTTCTGTGGGGTTTCTCAGTTCCAAGGAACCAAGGCCTTTACTAGTTTAGCACTTTTTAGCGGTTCCTGCTGCAGTTTAATTTGACGTTTGTCTGGTAAATTCCTTCATTTTTCCATTTTTAAGGAGAAAAATCTGTCTTTTGCTCTTGGTTCCCTTCATTTTGGGAACCGACTGGTTTTGTTGACATTTTATTAAAATGTTAATTACAGTTCCTTTTTCCCTTTGAAAACCGGCTGCACATTTTGTTTTTTCCCTTTGTGGGATTCTATTTTAGCCTTCTGACATTTTGGCAAGTCAGTTAGACCAAAAAGAGGATGGCCTCACAGGTTTTAAAAATTGTTTAAAATCTTTGCTGAGGCTGATTGCCACAGTTTGTGTTTGGAGTGCCTGGGTCCCCAGTCAAATTTTTTCTGTGAGCTGTGCAGTAAGTTTTGCTCCAAAACAGTCAATAAAAGGGCAAAAAGATGAGAAGAGATGGCTTCTGCTTCTACCTCTGTTACCAAAGCACCCTGAGGAGGCCTCTTCTTCCTCACATAGTAAAACAGAGAGACTTCCTAAGGAATCCTCAGACCTTATAACTTCTGATAAGCGAGTTTCTGAACGTGGTAAACACAAAACCCACTGAGCAGGTTTCAGATTCTCTTCCTGCTAAAACGAAACACAAAGGAAAGCATGTTCTAGGGACATGGATATGTTGTTCATCCACAGTGTCTGGCAGGTTCCTTGCCACTTTAAATCTTGCCGGAAGGTCTTCAAGCTGGCTCCTCCCACCCACCCCGGTGGTAAAACTCTCGGCTCCGCCCCATGACGCCAGATCTTCCTTACCGCTTGGAAGCTCAGGTTCCCTCCTTAACGCTCTGCGTGTAGACTGGATCCTAATTCTTCGGTTCGCCCAAAACTTATTCTAAAATTTTCAAGACTTCGGTCAAATTACTCCCTCGCTGCTGCGATGGACAGATCGACTCCCGGATTTCGGCGGTGCCCATGTGGGCAGAAAATGTCCTGGACGGATCCGCACTCCACGTGAGTCTATTGCCTTGGCCTAGACCATGACCCGCAGGCCTCGGGTTATGCAGTTGTTTTGGCCAGTATGCGTGGAAGACCACCTGCCCCAGTTACAGGTTGGGCGCGAGCGCTACCCGCGGTGAAGTCGAAAGAGGCCCGTTGGGCGGTTACCGCGGCGGCTGGCTCGGCTGAGCAACTCTAGCAGATGATCGCCCTCGAGGAGGAGGCGGCACAGGCCACATCATCCTCTTCCTCGGTTGCAGCATTTATCCCGCTCTCTCTGGGTACCTCATATTCAGCTTCTTTTAACCCTTAGCCTGCCGCCAACATATCTTGTCCTAAAAACCTATGTGTTCTAAATCTTCCGGCAGCCTAAGCTTTGCCAGTCACTTTCCACGAAGGGAGAGGGGCCATCGGGACATTCTTCTCTGTCCAAAAAGAAGGACTTGAAAGGTAAGTCCCACCGTCGGCGTTCGTGGGAGCGGTAGAGGTCCCCTTCCCCAGACAGTCGACACTCTACTTCGGTCAAGGTTGCGGTTAAGGCCGCTGGCTTCACGGTGTCCCCGTCAGGTCAGCCGGCCGAGACACCCGTAGACGCGGTCGAGATTTTTCTCGACCCGTCAGACGGGCTGTCGACTGGTGAAGCCGACAACCAAGGACTTGCCTGCGCCTCTGGTGCCGGAGTCCCTGGTCAAGGCTTCCGAGCCGAGGGAAGAGCGGGTGTCCCCCGCCCCTTCCCAGACCTGTCCTCAGAAACACCGAGGATCTCTGTCTCGGTCATTCTCTCGGTCCAGTCGATCCTGCCAACATCGGCGGTCTCTGTCTCGGCACCGAAGTAAGCGGCGCCGCCGCTCGTCCTCATCTTCCTCCTCAGAAGAGGAGAGGCTTCGGCACAAATTGCGTCGACGCTACAAGGACCTGATGTGGCAGCAGTTACTTCTGCCCGAGAACAAGCCGATGCCGTCGCCTTCCCCGGCCATCAAGTGGCTGTTACCCGAGTGGCCGAAACAACCCCTCGCTGTAGTCTGGGTGCCCAAGCCTGGGCCAGTTGTTCGGCCGAAACCAGCTGCCCAACCGATTGTGGTGGAACCTCCGCCTCCACAACCGAAATCGGGGGTGCCAACCAAGGACTCTCGGTCGGGTCAGGGCCTGCCCCACAGGTTGTCAGTCACCCTCATTCCCGACCATCCTCGGCAGGTGGAGGGTGGCTCGGGCCCCAGGCAGCTCTTCGCGGACTCCTCGGAGTCCGACGATGACGACTCCTCCCTGTTCTCCAGGCCCATTGACCTGGAGTCCTCCGGGGGCTAGTCGATGGATTGTCCTTCATGAGTCTACCAGGATGCAGCTCAAGCCCGTATCCAAGTGGGCCAGGTATCCCCTAATGGAGATACTGGACCGAGGGGATTCACCCACGGAGGCCTTTCCGGTGGCTGAAGCCATTGTTGGCCCAGCCTTGGAGCTCTGGCAGTGGCCTGCTTCCTGTCCTGCGCCTTCAGCCAGTATGGCCAGGAAGTATGCGATCCCTACTGGCTCTTCGTCCATTTTTTCAGAACACCCCTCTGCCGAGGGGTTGGTCACCGATGGCGTTTTCCGGCGTTCCAGGAACACTAGGGACATGGATAAGCCCCCCAACAAGGAGTCCAAAAAGCTGGACTATGCCGGGCGCAAGGTGTATGCTGCGTCCTCCCTTGGCCTCTGTCAGGCCAGCTCGGCCGTGCTGATGGCACACTTCTCCCACGCCCTCATGGGCTCCCTGGATGAGGTGATCCCTCATCTTCCGGCTGACCTGCAGACCACGGTCAGGCAGGTAGGGGACCAGGAAAGGGCGGTGGCAAAACAGCAGCTCCAAACGGCTCTGGACATTGGAGACTCCTGTGCCAGATCAGTTGCGGCCGCGGTGGCCATGCGCCGCAGAGCATGGCTGAGGATATCCACCTTCACGGCAGATACCCAGCATAAACTGGCGGATGTCCCCTTCTTGGGGACCGACCTCTTCAGCCCTGGAGTGGAAGGTCACCTCCAGTGGATCGAAAAGTCCAGTGCCACTCTGGACTCGGTCACCTCTGCCCAGAAGGACAAGGGCCATCGACAACAGCAACATAAGTCCTTTCGATCTGCGCCTGCGGCACGTCCGGCCCACCAGCACCAGGGCCAGCAGGCTCACGCTTGGCACCCCAAACCCAAGCCTGCGGCTTCCTCTAATAGAAAGCAGGGAGGAAAAGGCCCAGGAAGTCCCTCGGCTGGTCCCTCCTCTAAGCCTGCCCAGTGGACGGGTTGAGGGTGTTGCCCCAGCCCGTCACTCTCCTCCCCCCTTTAGGTTCCCCGTGGGGGGCAAGTCCCTTCTTCCTTTCCGCCTGGTCCGTTATCACCATGGACCATTGGGTGTTGGAAATGGTAGGAAAGGGCCTGCCCTGGAGTTCGAGCAGGCCCGCCTTCCGAGCCGGCACACCGGGGGCCGGGTCCACAGCCCTCTGTTGGCTCGCCGAGCTGATATCGCCTGCTCCACCTAAAAAGAGGTGATCAGGAAGGTGGCGGATCCTCCTTCAGACCCGGGGTTTGTGTCCAGGTACTTCCTGGTCCCAAAATGGATGGGGGCTGGTGCCCCATTTTCGACCTGCACGACCTGAACAGGTTTCTAAGGTCTCGGACCTTCAGGATGGTCACTCTCGCTCAGATAATCCCATCCTTGGAACGAGGCGTGTGGTTCTGTTCTCTGGACCTCCAGGACACGTTCTTTCACATCCCAATCCGTCCGTCCCACCCACCAGAGATTCCTCCGCTTCAGGGCAGAGGGATCACTCTACGAGTTCCGGGCCATGCCCTTCGGCCTTCCCCTAGCCCCCAGGGTCTTCACCAAATACATGGCAGTGGTGACAGCATTTCTGCAGCCCCGAAGGTTCTGGGTGTACCCCTACCTGGATGACTTGCTGATTGCAACCCCCTCCAGAACGGAGGTGGAGTGGTTCAGAGATCTGGCCCTCCAGGTTTGCTCTCAGGTTGACTTCCTCATCAGCGAGGCCAAGTCGGAACTTGTGCCAAAGCAGGTGATCCAATTCATTGGGGCAGAGCTCGACTCTCTAAGAGCCAGAGCACGGCTCCCGGTGGACAGGGCCGAGGTTCTTTCCTCCTTTGCCCAGTCATTTCAGGTTGGGCAATTGCGCCCTGCTCGGCACTTCCTGCGCCTCCTGGGCCTCATGGTGGCCTGCACCAACGTGGTCCGTTGGGCCTGTTGGTACATGCGTCCCCTTCAATGGGGGCTGGCCAGCCAATGGTCACAGCACTTCGATCCGCTGGATCAGCTAGTGACAGTGACCCAGGGGATGTGGAACGCTGTCCAGTGGTGGACCATTCCAGCACATCTGCAGGAGGGCATCCCGTTTGTCTGCCCCGAGCCGGCGGTCTCTCTATCGACTGATGCCTCTCTGATGGGTTGGGGTGCCCATCTGGGGAAGCACAGAGGCCTCTGGTCCCCTCAGGAGTCCCGATGCCACATCAACCTGCTGGAGCTTCGAGTGGTTCGTCTAGCCCTCACCACCTTCGCTCCGTTTCTACAGGGCCAAGTGGTTCAGGTCCAGACGGACAATACCACGACCATATACTACCTAAACCGGCAGGGCGGGACGCGCTCCATGCCTCTGTGCAGGGAAGCTCTCTGCATTTGGTCACTCGTGCACAGCCTGGAGGCGGATCTCCTTGCCATCCATGTGGCAGGAGCCTCCAACACCCTGGCTGATGCCCTAAGCCAGATAGGGGCTGCGTCCCACGAATGGTCTCTCCTGCCGGAGGTAGTACAAGATCTGTTCTCCCACTGGGGCATGCCTCAGGTGGACCTGTTTGCCTCCAGGGAGAATGTGAAGCTGAGACTGTTTAATGCCTGCCCCCCTCAGCAGGGCTCGCTGCAGGGGGATGCCTTCTCGAGGCCGTGGACCCCGGGCCTCTTCTACGCCTTTCCCCCATTTCCCTTGATCCACAAGGTGCTTCTCAATGCAAGGAGGGACAAGGCGCAGGTGATTCTGGTAGCCCCAGACTGGCCTCGCCAGTTCTGGTATCCAGATCTCCTCAGTCTCAGCTCCAGGCTCCCGAGGCGGCTTCCAGCCCAGTCGGACCTGATCTCAGTCAATCAGGGGAAGGTATTCCACCCGGACCTTCAATCCCTGCACCTGATGGCCTGGTTCCTGAGTGGCTAGAGTTCCAGGCCTTGGGTCTTTCCGACGAAGTCCTCAACGTCGTTGAGGCGTCCCGTAAGGAGTCGACCAGAAAATGCTATGCCCTCAAATGGAAGAGATTCTCCATTTGGTGTCAGGGCAAGGGCCTGGACCCTTCCTCCTGTTCCTTGGCAAGCATTCTAGACTAGCCTGTGGTCCCTTTCCCAGCAAGGGCTTCGGTCGACCCTTAAGGTGCACTTGGCAGCCATCTCTGCTTACCGGGCGTGGGCCGGGAAGCTGTCGGTGGCACTGGAGAAGGTGGTCGGGCACTTTTTCAAAGGCCTTGATCACATATCCCCTCCGGTGCGAGAACCTCCACCTCCGTGGGATCTACTGCTGGTATTGGCTAAGCTCATGGGAAAGCCATTCGAACCGATGCACAGGTATGACATCTCTCACCTGTCATGGAAGACCGCCTTCTTGGTGGCTATCACGTCAGCCAGAAGGATGGGAGAGCTCCAGACGCTTTCCATCGAGTCTTCCTATCTGGTCTTCCACAGGGACAAGGTTGTCCTGCGCCCCCACCCGAAGTTCCTTCCGAAGGTGGTGTCGGAGTTTCACCGTAGCCAGGTGTTGACTCTGCTGGTGTTCTACCCCAGTCACACCTCGGAGGCGAAATATAGGCTCCATACTTTGGACCCTAGAAGCCTCGCTTATTACAAGGAGCCGATGACGGTTAGGGAGAGGTTAGCCAGCTGTTTGTCACCCTACGCTGAAGCCGCACCTGTGGCAGACCTGCTGCCAAAGCAGCGATAGGCAGGTGGGTCACTTCCTGCATAGATCTCCGCTATAGGTTGGCGGGCATGGAGCTCTCCGGAGGATAAGAGCTCATTCTACCCGCCATACCGCTGCATCATGGCTGCTTCCAGGGATATCCCTATCCAGGAAATCTGCAGGGCTGCTACCTGAAGTCAGCACACACCTTCATCGCCCACTACCACATCGACCTTGAGTCACGCGGGATGCTGGTTTTGGGGCCTCGTTCCTCCAGTCCTTATTTCTAAGTAGGGGATGTGTGCCTGCTCCTCCCTCCTCCTGGAGAACTGCTAGGAGTCTCAGACAGTGTGGATGAACAACATATCCATGTCCTAGAAATACAGGTTACTCACCTGTAACAGGAGTTCTAGGAATGGTATATGATGTTCATCCACAACCCACCCGCCTCCCCGGCTGAACAAGACAACCTGGGTTTCCAGCGGGCTAGATCTACGTCATGGGGCGGAGCCGAGAGTTTTACCACCCGGATGGGTGGGAGGAGCCAGCTTGAAGACCTTCCGGCAAGATTTAAAGCAGCAAGGAACCTGCCAGACAGTGTGGATGAACAGCATATACCATTCCTAGAACCCCTGTTACAGGTGAGTAACCTGTATTTGCTGTGCCCCCTGCTAAAGAAACAAAGGAGCTCCCAGAGGATAAAAATAAAATGCCCTTTGCTGAGGACATTCCCAAAGCCCTGCTGGTCATTCAAGCCATTCAAGCTGCAGGTTCCCTTCTGGGTTCACCGGTTCCTCTCCCAAACTCCGGTTACCTCAGAACAGGGTCCTGAAGTCTATTTTGAGGAGGAAAAGGATAACCCAGACTTGGGGGGACCTATTGAGCCTGAGGTATCCCCTGAGCAGGAGTTTGGTACCCCTACTTGTGGACAGGACGATTTTCCATCCCACTTTTCTTTTGTCATGCAAATGGCTGACACTTAGGGCCTCTCTTCACAAGAAACAGTGGAGGATGAGGAAGAGGCTGAGTTTCTTGACATGATGGGTCTGGTCCCTACAAAGAGGTTTTCTCCTTATTCACAACTCTCTTGAAAAAAATGACCCCAAAAATTCTGCAAACTCCATCCTTTGTCCTTGGGGTCAACAAGAAGGTGGAAAAGAAATACCAGGTGGACAGATCTACGCGCTGAGTATCTGTATTCTCACACAGACCATGAGGCGTTGTCCAGACTGCAGCCTGTAATAAAGTAAAATCTTCTCTCTTCGCCCCCACCACCACCACCACCGATAAAGACTCGGAAGATTGACATCATGGGGAAAAAAGGAATACATAACTTTCTGCCTTCTGCTCAGACAGGCAGCTTACATGGCATATGCTGCCCAACTGACAGATTGCCAGATGTCATTGCACATGACTTGGCTGATGCTGCCAGAACGGCATTGAATGCTAATAAATACCAATTTCACATGGCCATGGATTTCAGTGACACTGCATCCAGGCTGTTGGCTTTATCAGATCTTGCTTCGAGGGTATCTCTTGCAGCAGGCTACCACTGGTAGGACTTGAGTCATCAGGCACTAGGACTACATAGAAACCTTTCTAGTTAGCAGTATACCAGAGGGGACCGCCCACTTCTGAGGTCAGCGCCTGACGTCAGCCTGTGCTATAGAAACATAGACTTTGATGGCAGATAAAGACCATTTGGCCCACCCAGTCTACCCATTTCCCTACCTTTCAGATAAGATGAAGATCCTAGTTAATCAACAGTCTGCTTCTTCCTGCCTTCCCACTAGAATTGCCTTATGTCTGTGCCATGCATTCTTGTATTCCCCCACTGTTTTTTGACCCCACTACCTCCTCTGGAAGGCTGTTCCATGCATCCACCACTCTCTCTCTCTCTCTCTCTGTGTGAAAAGTACTTCCTCACATTGCCCCTGAGCTGTCCCACCTGTATCTTCAAATCGTGCCTTGTTCTTTTTTTTTTGTACATTCTTTTTTTCTTTGCCATCGCTATGGGGAACTCTCTCAAGCATCCACCGCACCCGCAAGCTCTACCTCCTGCCTGAATCTTTTCCTGCAGCCTAGCAGACCCCCTGGCTTTGCACTCTTCGAGGTGGGGCTGCCCTATCCGCCCAGGGTGCTCTACCTGTAATCTAATGTGCCTAGCTGGGCAGTCAGCCTGGTGGAGAGAGAAGCGCGGAGATGGAGTGAGTCAGCAGGGCGAGATGCCGTCGCCTATCCCGGGCAGGGGTTTTTTTGATTTCTTGATTCCTACCTATGAGTGCAGCATGATGCTTACCCTACATGCCTGCTGCTGCACTCTGCCCTTACCTTGGCTGGTGTTCTGCAGTGCCCCCGATCTCCATCAAGGGCTGCCAGTAGCATGTCTTCGACACCACTAATCCATGGTGCTGGTCAAATTGGAAGGCCGGGTTTCAGATCCATAGTACTACACTAACGGATCACTCGACAGTCTATATGGAGACTCAGTGTCTCTCTGCAGAACAATAAAATGTTTGTCAAGAAATTAACAGAACGTGTTAGAAAGTTTTCCTTCCGAAACCAGTCTGAGGATGGTTCTGAACTGTTGAAATGGGATGCCTTGAAGGCAGTGGTCAGGGGGAGATTATAAGCTTTGCAGCCGCCCAAAAGAAAATCTCCTAGATTACTCACAAAAAAGCTTAAAGTGGAGCTTGCAGAGATAGAAAAGTAACACAAACGAACAAACATATTCTTAGGGCCCTTACAGAAGTATCAATCAATCAATCAATCAATCTTTATTTAATCAGGCGAACATCATTGAGCATAGCTCATTTACAAGATGGACCTGAGTGGTCAAGAAGTGCAAGTGTTATTACATAGACAAGGGTATCATAAACAGTAATACAATGACAGGTGTAACAAAAAACAGTAATACAGTGACATAAGTGCTAGTATATAACAATATACATATGTACAAGGCATTAACACTTTTAATCTGTGAGACAGTAGGCAGTTGGCACATCAGAAATTAATATGTAGATTATAGGACCACCAGGCATTTTTGGTGAATCTTGATACTGAGACTGGAGTTTTTTTTTTTTTTCACATAGAAACACGACCAGAAAAGGGGGGTAGGCCGTGAAATTAGGCCTTGTGGAAGCAGGTGTAGAGTTCTGGGAATAGGGTGGTGAATAATCTTTGAAGGATATTAAGAGTGGGAGGTTATTTAGCTTCATGGTTTTGGAGTGAGTTCCAAACATTTGCTAGTGAGTAGCTGATAGCAGCCCTCCCAAGCTAGGTGCAGACATTGGGGACCTTAAGGTGATAATTTTGCTGATCCTTAGGTTGTATGGCCTAGAAGTAATTTGAGTAAAACAGTCCGAGATGTAGGTAGGTAGCTTGCCTGATAAGGCTTTGAATATCAAATTGCAGCATTCCTATTTCTTCTGTGTTGTAATGATGACCAGTTAACTGCCTTATAAAGGGAGCAATGGTGAGTGCTGAAGGAAGGTCAGTAATGAATCTGATGGACCTGTGGTATAGGGTGTCCAGTTTATTTAAGAGGGGAGAACAGTGTCCATACAGAAAGTCAGCATAATCAATGAGGGATAGGAATGAAGCCTGGATTAATCTTTTTGGAGTCTTTGTTGAGGTAGTGCTTTATTCTAAAAATAAACCAAGCCTTTGTCTCAGTTTCTTTAGTAGCTCCTCAATATGGACAGAAAAGTCAAGCTTTTATCAATCCAGACACCAAGATATTTGAAGTTATCAACGAATTCCAGCTTCTCTCAAGTAAGGTGGTTAGTTGTAGGGTGGTAGATGGTGGGGTAGTGGCAGAGCAACTTTGTGAGGAAAAGAGCATAGCTTTTGTTTTTGGCATTTAAGTAGTTTTTATCCAATAAGTTGTGTTGTAGGATGGAGAATTCAGATTGTAGCAGTTCACAGGCTTTAGATAATGAAGGATTGCTAACATATAGTACAGTATCATCAGCAAACAGATGGATGTTTGATTGAGTAAGGTTAGCATCAATATTATTAATATAGATGGCAAAGAGGATGGGGCCAAGAATAGAGCCTTGCGGTACACCTCTTAGCAGTGGTTTTGAAGTGGATAGGTAGTTTCCATTTTTTACCAGTTGTGATCTGTCTGATAGATAGCACTTGAACCAATTGAGTGAAGGGGAATCCAACCCTAGTGAGCCAAGGGAGGTGATCAGTGATTCATGATCCACTGTGTCAAATGCTTTGCTCAAATCAGGAACACAGCACAGGTACTATTCTTCTTATCCATACGCAATCTGCCAGTCGTTGGTTACTTTGGCTAGGGCTGAAATGGTGCTGTGCCTTGATCTAAATCCTGATTGTGCTGTGTTTAGAGGTTATTGATATCCAGGTAGACCCTTAATTGTGAGTTTACTAACTTTTCTAGCATCTGGATAGAACAGATAGGATGGAAATGGGTCTGAATTATTGAGATCCATGGGATCACCAGATTTGAGTAAAGGAACTACTTGAGCTGTTTTCCAAATGGAGGAATGGATCCAGTGGTGAGGGAAAGATTGAAGAGATGAGTGAGGGGGCAGATAAGACTTGAGATGCAATCTTGAGAAGTAGGGGTCCAAGGAGTCTGTACCTGCACTTTTGAGGTATCTAAATTGGAGAGAGATCTTCCACTTCTTTCAATGATATTGGGTTGAAGGAGAAGGTTGATGTAGCCTTTTGGCCCACGGTGGATTGAAGATTCAAGGAAGATCTCAGGAGATTTGCAGGTGAAGAGTCAAATGCTAGTCCAGCTGTGGTGAAGTGGTCATTGAAGGTATTTAAATTTCTTGTTTATCCGTAATTTCTGTGTTATTTAGTAGCAGTTTGCAAGTTAAGGCAGGAGTAGAGTTTTGGCCCAAGATACCCTTTATAGTTCCCAGAGCCTGGTTGAGTTATTATGAGGCATCAATTCAGCTCTATAATAGGCGCTTTGGCAGATCTTATTTGTGTAGTACATGAATTTCTTGCTTTCGAAATTTAGCCAGTCCATGGAGTCCTTAGTTTTTCTTGCCTTTTTCCACAGTTTGTCTCTGGCTAGCAAGGCTGTTTTAAGATCAGTGGTGAACCAGGGCAGGACCTTTTTAGTTCTGATTTTGGTGAATGGTGCATGAATATTTAGAGCATTAGTGATAATGTCTTTTAAGATCTGGAGAGCTGTTTCCACTGAGGTTGTAAGGTAGAAATCTTGCCAATATATTGTGTTACTCAGGTCATGGAGGTAACCTGGTATATTGAACTTCTTTTTTGACCTTTTGAGGACAAATTCAGCAGGGTTGGATGGTTTGGGTGAGGATCTTATGCCAGCTATGGGACAATGGTCACTTACATCATTCGGTAGTACTCCTGCATGAGTATATAAGTGAGGCTTATTTACCAACATAATATCCAGGAGTGAGCTGTTGCTAGAATTTTTTAGGTTAACCCTGGTTGGGTCTTTTATTAGCTGTGTAAAGCCATAGGTGTCACAGAAGGTTACCAATGGAGCAGATGCAGTAGATAACCAGTTTAAATTCAAGTCACCAAGGATGATGGTATCTTCAGGGCCTAGATTGGTTATTGACCCCAGGTGAGATAGTAATTTGAGGCCTGCTGAGGGGGGGCCTATAGCAGCCAATCAGTTTAAATGGAGATAAGTTTGGAAGGGATATTTTGATTGATAAACATTCAAATTCCTTTGGTTCGGATGTGATGATCATCGTTACAGGTTTTCGAAAACAAAAATGATGAGGGACTGCTGTGCAAACCAAAAATGCTATGAGGTTGGTGGAACGGCGTCCAGACTTCTGGCCTTTCGTCTCTGAAAGGCTCAAGCAGACGGATCCGTACCGTATTTAAAAAAACAAGGCAAACCCACATTAGAAGTGAGTGAGGCCACGACATATAGCATCCCAGTTCAGAAATTTCTATGAGACTTCATATTCGAAGATAAAAATCCAATGGACACGCAGACCCACACTGAAACTTTCTTAAACACATTAAAATTTCCCACACTGCCACAGGCAGCCAGAGAATATTTAAATGCACTCATTTCGGTAGAAGAGCTACACATAATTATTAAGCAGTTACCTACGGGCAAGACTCCAGGTCCAGATGGCCTAAGTGTCTAATTTTATAAGAAACTTAATGGGGTTGTAGCCCCTATGCTAACAAAAATGTTCAATAACTGTTTAGAAGAAAAGAAGCTCCCTGTCTCCTGGAGTGACTCTTTAATTACGGTAATTTCTTAGCCAGGGAAGGGAAAAAACAGCATGTGAGAATTTTCGCCCTGTTGACCTGCTTAACCAGGACTTAAGAAGCCTTACAAAGATACACTCAGTCCACTTATAAAAATATATAGAGTTGTTGTTCCACCCCGTCCAGACAGGATTTATACCACACAGTCATTTGCATGACAATGTGCGGAAGCTGCTTAACATTATGAGCCATAAACCTGTTAGCATCCCTCCTAGGATGGCCGTTTTCCTTGATGCCGAGAAGGCGTTTGACTGCCTAAACTGGTCATACTTGTTTACTGCCATGGAATATATGGGGCTGGGGTTTTTTTTTTGAGTTGGGTATCTTATTGTTCCAAAGGGCCAACGGCCTGAGGTCGGGTAAACAGAACGGTATCTAGTTATTTCAGCATCCAGAGGGGAACAAGACGGAGAGTGTCCCTTATCCCCTCTACTTTTTGCCTCAAAGGGACACTGTCAAACCTCTTAGGTCTCCGTGTCCCTAATTTAAAAAAAAAAAAAAAAACATTTTATGATTGCCAACATTCTGTAAAGATTGATGATGTAGCTAGTAGTTTGATTCTGACTCTTTATTTCTTAAAAAAAGTGAAAAACAGACTGCCCACCATACTGGTGTTACCACACACACACAAGCTTGTTTACATTCCTTGATCAGCTCCAGCAGTATCTTTCCTGGACTTTGGAACACCCACAACACAGTCTAGCCCCTCGTGATGCAGTTGTAGTTTAGTAGGCTACTGTTTCATGAGTGCCTGCATTGTTTTGGTGTGTTTGTAATGCTCAGGAAGTATGCAGTAGGAACAGATCCACAATTGTAAACAAAACAAAGTTGTTTACAAATATACATTACCATGCATTTTCAGTTCTACTAAACAAGGAGGCAGACAAATCAAACAGTATCACGTAAGCATTAATCACTGACAGAGGAGGGCTGTGCCGGTGGATTAATGCCCGTTGGGGTGGGGGGTTGGTGCCCGAGGGCGAAGCCTGAGGGGTCCACGCCCAGCGAGCATTAATCACAGCAGAGCCCGGCGCTGGAAAGTGATTATCGCTGCTCTTTATGAAGGCTTCGTTGTGGCGGTGGCGAGCCTATTACTGTGTGCCCAGTAGTCGGACGGCCGCCCTACGGACAGAGGACCAAGGAAACAGATCGTTCTGGAATTGCTCTTTATTAAACTTACAGTGACAGGCAATAGGTCCACTGGTGAGACTGCTCACTCGAGCACTCGTCAATGATCGTGGTGCGCTGGTGAGTCTCGCTGATATCCGTGTGGTGGATCACTTCTTGGGCGGTGGGCTGCTGGGTGGTGCAATGATTCTAGGCGCCTGCCGCTGCCGGGAGACAGCGATGCAAATTTTCTCTAGGTGGGCGGGTTCACAGTGCGTGCAGGACGTCATTGCTCTCTCCATCACATGACAGTCCATGCAGTGTTACAGAGCCCGGCTGTCCTGCGGAGCACAAGAGAAGGTGACCGGCCCGTGGACAGTCATGGTGTAGCTGTGCACTGTCTGGGTGGCAGGGGCCTGCTGGGATAGCCATGGTCCACTGGTCGGCTGCATGTGGGGGTCCTCTGTATCTCGTCGCGGAGGTTGGCTGCAGGGATTCAAGGTGGGTGCACCTCTGGGGGTCATGGCTTGGCGGGCAGCGGGAGCTGCTGTGTGCTGTGGCTCACCTGCAGGCTGCTGGTCGGGGTGCCTGCTGTTGACTGTCTGCGGTGTGCTGTCCTGGGCTGAGCCGGGGGCCTGCAGGTTGCTGAGGAGTGTGTTGCTGGGTGGTCTGTGAGCAGTCTCTGCCTCACCTCTGGCAGGGGGGGCTAGATGTGTTCATGGGGGGCCACTGTCTGGGAGCTCTGCCTGGGCTGGCAGGGGCGGGTGCTGTCTGCCTCAGGCTGCTTACTGGGTGCTGTTTGAGGGGGGCTTGCTCTCCAGGGCCTGGTGTCTGTGGCGTGCTGTCCTTGGGTGTGGCACAGGATGGCGGCACTGGCAGCTGTCCGGAGGTGGTGGTGGCCCAGGGCGGAGGAGGGGAACCTGTCCCTGCTGTCTTGCCACTGGAGAGGACAGACGACCACTTCTTGTGGTCCAATGTAGAGGGAGACCAGTAGCTGCGCAGACTGGTCTCGCAGCGATGCCCCATGACCAACATGATCTCCCTGCTCGGCAGCTCGGCCTGGGACAGCATGGTCACCGCCGTGCTCCTGATGTTGTGGTTGGTGTAGCGCATGGACAACTGTGCGTCATCGGAGATTTGGGGCATGAGGGCGCCGAGATAGTTCTTGCCCGTTGGTTGACGGCTGTACCAGCAATCATGCTCTCTGGGACCCAGCTGGTCCACTCTCCGCAGGTGCAGGTAGAGGGTAGGAGCATTGGGTGGGCACCGCTGAATGTACTCGCGAAACATTCCCACAACACAGTCTCTGCTGCCAGGGCTGCCATACATTACGCCCCTCAGACTCTGCCGTGTGGAGTCACCCAGCTGTCCATGGTTTTTGGTCTGCTCGTTGAAGGACAGCGCCAGGAACTCATTGCCCTCCTCATCTATCTGGACGGTGAAGGAGTCCTTGCGAAGCTCTCTCTGCCCCTCCGAGCAAGACCCAGCTACATCTCGAACCACAGCCTGCACACCAGGCTGTATGGGGTCTCGGGGCTCAGCCTGTCGCAGCTGCGGATTTGTGCAAGGTCGTTGGCAGTGATGCTGGGGTGGTGAGTGGCTGTGTCCTGGCCTGCACGCCGGTAGTCCTTCAAGATGGCGACAGACACATTGTTCGCTGCTGCAAACTCACTGTCCGTGATGATGTTGAGGACTCTTGTTTGGTGGGCCGGTCAGGTACCGTTGCGGCCCCGCACGCAGGCCGACGAAGGAGCTAAGGCTGTATTGCCCCCTGTGCTCCGTGCGGACTGAGGCATAAAATTGGCGTAGCAGGGCTGCCAGCTGAGCTGGGGGGACAGTCTTGAGGTCCACCTGCTGAGCTGTTCCTCTCAGCCAGTCTGAAAATACGATGGAGGCCCACACTGTGTTTTTCAAACAACATGAAGTCTTGCTATATTATGACAATTGCAGTTTGTCCCACCATTAGAACTGCCCCGGAGGTGAAATAGTTAAATTCCATGCCAGGCATGGAACTTGGAGCGCGAGCTTGGTTGAGAAGCTCTGTCTGTGTAGTTTCAAACTGAAACTGTCAGATTCTTTACTCCCTCGCTGAACAGTCACTCGGAGATTTCTCCTACTGCTCGGTTCATTTCTCGGTTTAAACAGTGTTTTCTCGGTTAAATTCAACCGCGAATATTATTATTTTAACCGCAAACCGATCGGTTCAAGCTCTGTCTGTGGTATTGTAAGTAATGGACAGGTTTATTTCTGTGTGGAACTTGTAAATGTTTATCGGTTCGGTTTGAACCGATCAGGTTGTTTTAAAACTTTAAAAATCAAGCATCTAAAAGCTTTGAGTGCGGTTCCCGGTTCTTATCGGTTCTAAAAAAAACGGATTTTATTACGGTTTTTTCCACGACCCGTGACACGGTTGGGAACCGATAAGGGTGTCTTGCCTGGCACTGCCGTTAAAAGGGCAAGTTTTTGGTTAGGCTGGCATTATGTCTGAGAAACCCAAAAGAAAAACTGGGCCCACTGGGTTTCAACACTGTGGTGTCTGTGGGAAGCCTTTGCCAAGGCTGACCCACACACTACATTATATTGTCTGAGGTTTGACCACCTCAATTCAGACTGCCAGATTTGTAGAATTTCCCTGCAGCCACCCTGGATAAGAGGTTGGCAGGCTCTCCGGGGCAGAGGCCAAAAGTCCAGCTGACCGGATGGCCAGCCCGGTTGGTGCCAACCGAACCGGAGGGAGTGCCCTCTGACCAGGGCGAGACTTCCTTGGGCAAACGTAAAGCTGACTCTGAGGAGCCAGTTCCAGCAAAGAAAACTAGGAAATCAGCAGGTGTGGAGTCTAAAATTTCTTCTCCAACTGCTGCAAAGATAGCAAGAGCTATACAAATTGTCCAGTCACTTTCTCCGGTTCCGTCCGAACCGCCACTGTCTGGTAAAAGGTCTGTTCGGCCGGTTCCACCGGTTCAAGAATATGATGTAGAAGAGTTTTACGAACCAGAGGAGGGGGAGGATGTTTATGAACAGTATGAATGTGACTTTGAGAGTCTGGGTGTGCCCATTGAACCGGACATCTCCCCAGACAGACCTTTAGAATTTCCCCCTACACTTTCTGAGTCCCCTTCTCACTTTGTTTTATAAAAAGGTTGCTGAAACCCTCCAGCTCCCATTGGAGGAAGCTGTGGGTGAGCAAGAGGAACCTGATTTTGTAGAAATGATGGATATCCCAGAGTCTAGGAGATTGTCTATCCCCTTACATAAGTCATTTAGGAAACAAACAATAACAATTTTTAAAGCTCCTAATTCTGTGCCTCCTGTGGACAAGAAGATGGACAGGAGGTACACTTTGTCAGGTCCTGATACAGAATTCCTGTCACAGCAATGCAGTCATGTTGGAGTAGTTCAGGCTGCAGCCTGTGATAAGGCTAATATTCCCTTGGCTTCACATCCTCCTGACAAGGATTCCAGGAAGATTGATGCCATGGCTAAAAAACAACACATGGGACTCAGGCAAGCAAATTACATGGCTTATGTGGCAAGATACCAAAAATCTAGATGGGACACTGTCATGGCTTTGGCCAAACAGGCCCCTGGCCAGCTTGCTAAGGAGCTGGAACAGGTGGCTGCTGATGGTATTGAGGCATCCAAGGTGCAGTTCCATGCTGCTGTGGATTTTAATGATGTATCCTCTAGAGTCATGGCTACATCTGTGGCTTTTCGTAGGTTGGCTTGGCTCAGGTGTACTAGCTTGTCACAGGATACCCAGACTAAGGCTATGGATTTTCCTGTGGTAGGAAATTCTCTGTTAGGGGAGCAGACAGAGAATTATATGAAGAAAATGGATGAATATAGGACAACGTATAAGAGTGCTCAGGCCAAGGAGCGGCAAGCCACTCCTCAGAGGCAGACTCCCAGGGGTAGAGGTAGGCCTTTTCACAGGCCTTTTTACCTAACCCAGGCCTCCTCTGCTTATGCTCAGAGGGGGTTCTTCAGAGGGAGGGCAGGCGGGGTGCAAGCAGGCCTGCTCTCCCACCCCTCAGCCTAAAGCCCCTGCCAAACAGGCACCCTGATGGGGTGCCCAGGGCCGATTCTCCATTACCTGTAGGGGGCAGGTTGGCTTACTTCGTTCAGAACTGGGAGTCTCTAACATCAGACAAGTGGGTCCTGGAAGTAGTAAGCCGGGGTCTGGTTCTCAGCTTCAAAAAATTTCCAAAGATGAGAATCAGATTTTTCCACCTGCAAACCCTCTAGAGACCTTTGCCTTAGAAACAGAAGTCTCAACCCTCCTGGCTCTCGGAGCTGTAGAAAGGGTTTCTCCCCTACACCAGGGCAAGGGTCTGCACTCCAGGTACTTCCTTACCCCAAAAAAGACAGGAGAATGGTGGCCCATCTTGGACCTAAGATATCTAAACAAGCACCTTTTGAAACCAAAATTCAAAATGGTGACCCTGGCAATGATTTTACCTTCTCTAAGGCCAGGGGACTGGCTAGCTTCCCTGGACCTCAAGGATGCCTATTTCCATGTTCTCATCAGAAGCTCCCACCGAAAGTACTTCAGATTAGAACTGCCCTCAGGCCATTACCAGTTCAGAGCAATGCCCTTCTGCCTTACCTCTGCCCCAAGGGTATTCACAAAATGTCTAGCAGTAGCAGTTGCTCATTTAAGAAGCAAAAGATTGCCATCTTTCCCTACCTAGACGACTGGCTCATTGTAGGTCAGTCTCCAGACCAGGCCAAATCACACCTGCAAGTTACCCAGCAGCTGCTCACTCTCTGGGTTTTCTTCTCAACCTTCCAAAGTCAGTTCTGGAACCTGTCCAGGTGCTCACCTTTATAGGTGCAGAATTGGACACAAAGCAGGCCAGAGCCTTCCTGCCCCTAGAAAGGGTAAGGAACCTAGTGGCCCTGGCCTCCTCCTTCACCCTGCAGGTCTCTCGACCAGCAAGGCACTTCTTACAGCTACTAGGACACATGGCTGCTTCCACAGCTGTAGTGCAAGGAGCAAGGTTTCAGATGAGGGACATTCAGTTTCATTTGAGAGCCTTCTGGTCCCCAAAGGAAGATCCCTTTCCAAGTTGATCCCAGTGACTGAACCCTGATCCAGGCCTTCAGTGGTGGCAGGATCAGAGCAATTTGAGACTAGGGTCCCTTCATCCCCTATCTCACTCCTTGACCCTTACTACAGATCGTCCCTTCTGGGTTGGGAGCTCACATGGGCGACCTCCCACCCAGGGAGTGTGGTCCCCTCAGGAATCTCTGCTCCACATCAATTTGCTGGAACTCAGGCTGTTTTCTAGCACTTCAGGTGTTTTCTGCATCTGTTCAGAACAAGGTGGTACAAGTCAGAACAGACAACACCACTACAGTGTGGTACATCAACAAACAAGGGGGTACTCGGTCTTCGGCCTTGTGCACCAAGGCAATGAAGTTGTGGTCTCTGGCTTATTCCCTGAACACTTCCCTCATAGTAGTTCACCTCCCAGGAAAGGACAATGTCCTGGCAGATGCTCTCAGCAGGATTTCCCAGGGCCATCACGAATGGTCTCTGGATCCCCAAGTACTGGGGATAGTTTTTGCCAGATGGGGCACCCCTCAGATAGATCTTTTCGCAGCCCCAGACAATCACCAACTTCCACTGTTTTGTTGCAGGCCCCCAGTGATGGGCTCAGTCCCCCTGGATGCCTTTCTCCTAGATTGGGAAGGGAAGTTTCTATACGCCTTTCCCCCTTTCCCTCTCCTATTCAAGGTGCTAGTCAAAATCAGATCCCAGCCTTGCAGGATGATTCTGATTGCTCCAGATTGGGCCAGACAGCCCTGGTACCCACTTCTTCTGTCTTTAGCAGTCCATCTTCCCCTGTGTCTCCCCAGGAATCACAACCTGTTAACCTGTGCCCAGGGGAGAGTTTGGTATCCGAATCTCAAATCCCTCAACCTCAAGGCCTGGCTCTTGAGGAGTTAAATTGCTGACCTACACCTTTCTCAAGGTGTTCTTGAAATCCTAGAGGCTTCTAGGAAGCCTTCCACTAGAACTACTTATAACTCTAAATGGAAAAGGTTTTCCATCTGGTGTTCTAGGAAACATATTTCCCGGAATCTGCTGACTTGCCCATTGTTTTGGACTATATGGTCCATCTTAATTCTTTGGGTCTGAGACCAGCTACCCTGAAAGTACATTTGGCAGCTGTCTCTGCCTTTATTTCAGCAGGAAAGCCCTCGTCTCTTTCCGCTCACCCTGTATTCTCCAAGTTTTTTAAAGGATTACTTCATACTAATCCACCTTTCAGGGACCCGGCCCCTGCCTGGGATCTTAATGTTTGCATTGCTCAGTTGATGCAACCCCCCTTTGAACCTCTGTCTTCTGCAGAGCTTAAGTACTTGACTTGGAAAACTGTTTTCCTAGTAGCTATCACTTCTGCCAGGCGCATAAGTGAGTTACAAGCTTTGTCAGTAGAGACTGACTTTATTTCCTTCCACAGGGATAAGGTAGTCCTTAGGACTAACAGGAAGTTTTTGCCTAAGGTAGTTTCAGATTTCCATCTTAATCAATCTATCTCCCTTCCAGTGTTCTTCACTGACCATTCCTCCTCTGGTGAGAGGAGATTGCACAGTTTAGATGTTGAGGGCCCTAAGTTACTATATAGAGCGTACCAAGGGTCACAGGTTCGAATCCCTCCAACTTTTTCTCACTTATGGTGAGGTTGGGAAAGGGAAACCTGCCACTAAGAGATCCATTGCCAGGTGGATTGTCTCTTGTATCCAATTTTGTTATCAAAAACTGGGTAAGGTTCCCCCTTCAGGCCTGAGGGCTCACTCTACCAGAAGGTACAGCTGCGTCTCTAGCTGCTGCCAGAGACATCCCTATCTTAGAGATATGTCAAGCAGCTACTTGGAAAGCGGTACACACTTTCACCAAGCATTACTCCCTGGATGTCCAGGCCAGGAGGGGATGCTCGGTTGCTTACAACCGTGCTTCAGAGCCTATTCCCTAAGTAGGTTCTGTCCCTCTCCATGGAGGAGTACTGCTGTGTAGTCTGCAATTGTCATAATATAGCAAGACTTCATGTTGTTTGAAGAAAAATTACTCACCTTAGTAATGTTGTTTCTTGTAATGGAGTCTTGCCTTATGACCTCCCAGCCTGCCCTCTCAGAACTTCTACTTGGGTATGGGGTGGGCTGTCCAGTATGGGCACTCGGTTATGCCCATTTTATATTTTCCGCCCCTTTTCTTGGGGTTTTGGGGTGTTGTGCTTTGTTTTACCTTATCTTATTTTCTGGCCCCTGACTTGAGTCTTTGTGTTGGGACCAGGAATATGTGTTAATATTTAGGTAGCCAGTTGGCTAGTGTAGTTACAGCTTCCACACAGAACCTTAGTGAGTTTTTTGCTCATAGATCTGACAGTTTCAGTTTGAAACTACACAGACAAACTTCTCTAACTTATTTCAGCGCTCAAGTTCCATACCTGGCATGGAATTTAATATTTCACCTCCGGGGCAGTTCTAATGGTGGGACAAACTGCAATTGTCATAATATAGCAAGACTCCATTAGAAGAAACAACATTACTAAAGTGAGTAATTTTTTCTTGTGGGTGTTGGCCTCCACCCATCGCCTCTCTACCTCATCCAGCTGCTCCTCACTGAGAGTGGCGTGGCATCTCTGCGGTGTGCTGCATGGGCTCTTGGTGCTGGTGCTTGCCACGCCAGGGCCACTGCAGCTGCTGCTGGCTCCAGGAGTGGCACCATCTGCTCTGTGCGAGGCTGCGTGCATGTCTGTATGATGCTCATGGGGGTGTCTGTCCACGGCCACACTGCTGTCCTGCTGGCAATCTGCTGCCTGACTGCTGCTGCACATGCCAGACTGCTCCATCCCATGTGGTGGGGCTCTGGTGAGTGGCCAGCGCGGCCCACAGGTCTCCTCCACAGCTCGGGCGTACGCTGCTGCCCTGTCTGGTGACCCCAGGTCTGCTGCAGGGAAGAGGACTACTGTCTGTGGGGGCCACAAGGGACTTGGCTTCCACAGCAGCTCATCCACCCAAGGGCTGGGGTCCACTGTCTTGCTGCCCAAGGTTTTGGGGACTTCTGTCACTGCGCTGGCAGCTGGCGTGCTGCTGGCGCCGAACTCATCATCGACCCATCGGCGGATGCCTCGCACTCCGCACAGGGAGAATGTTGCAGTGCACTGCTCCATGACTCTGCTGCAGCTGTCTGTTTCAGGTGTTCATGTCTGGATCTGCTCAGCTGCTCCTACCGTCTTGCTGCAGTTCCGAACACCGGAACACTGCGCACCTGTCGTCGGGCGCCTACTAGTGACGCCGCGCCTCGTTGGGGCGGGCAGTGGGGTTTGCGGCACTTTCGAGCGCCAGCGGGTGGCTTCAGAGGGTGGTGACGGGCGGGCGGCTCCCCTCTACTGCCTCCGTGGCGACAGGTGGTACTAACCGAGCGGGCATTAACTGTGGGTTAACACCTGCTCGATTTCTGTCACCTGTGCTACCTTAGCCAATCCGGCTGCTGCATTTGCCTGTTAGAATGAATGTTAGAGAAGGTAAGCAATCATAAAATGTAGGTTTTTAACTAGAAATATGATGAAAAACAGATTGACAGTGTCTTTAAGTATAGAGCCTCTAGCACAAGCCATTAAGGAACATCAACAAATAAAGGGGATCACAATTCAACACACCACACAAAAGATTTCCCTCTATGCAGATGATGCGTTAATCTTTATGGAAGACCCTCAGCCATCATTGTCCCATTTCCTTAATCTTTTAGAACAATATGGCCAAATTTCAGGTATCCGGATAAATAAAAACAAAACAGAGGTGTTCCAAATAGCTGTCACGACAACTGAAGAAATAAGTCAGTACCTTTTAAATGGGTTACAAAGAAAATCCGATACTTGGGTATTAAAATACCTACATATCTTTCTAAATTATACCAATATAATTACGATACCCTTCGACAGCAAGTTTATGCAGATCTGCATAGATGAAAAATGTTACCCTTGTCCTTTTTTAGTAGAACTGAAACAGTAAAAATGAATGTATTACCCAGATACTTATTTTTGTTTACTACTTTGCCCGCACCAATCCCTAGCAGGGAACTGGAAGTACCTTAAGAAAAATCGAGCATTTTTTCTCTGGGCAGGTTAAAAAAAACCCAGGTGCACGGGGAAATCTTAACGCAAGCAAAAGAGAAGGGGCGGCCTCGGCCTACCTAATTCTAAAAATTACTTCCTGGCAGCCCAGCTTCTACCAGTAATCATAATGGTGACTCCAGGAGAAGGGGGAGGTTGGCCGGATATAGAGTGGAGTGTGTGTTTCTTAGCTGCACTTCATGTGCTTCCATAGGTGGCTCAACCCACAGTTCTCAAGAAACTAGGTACTAGGTGGACGAGGCACACCCTGTCTGCTTCGCTTCAAGCCAGGCAGGGTTGAGAAATTCCCGCCCCGGTCTGGAGATATATTCCCTTTGTGTTTTTACCTGATTTCCTGGTCACCTCTGGGGATCCTTGTTTTTAGCTATGGGCTCTTCAGGGCCTTGGATACCCACACCAGTTGGTGGAGGAGGGACACCTTAAATCTTTCCAGAACTTACAACAAGAATTCCACCTACCAAGCAGTGACTCGTTTAGATACATGCAGTGTTTTCATTACATACACACAAGCCCAGGAATTATAGCCATCTCCCAGGAATCCCTGGACCCTATTAAATTAACAAGGAGCAAAAGCTAAATGAGAAGTACCAGGAGTTATATTTCACAGATTTACCAGGTAATACAAGAAAATTTGGGAATTCTAGCTATTCGGAGAATCGAAGTTTGTTGGGAGGGGGAGACTGGGAGAGAAATCTCAGGGGAGATGTGACATTATTTATTCATGTATTCAAGTATATGACAAAGAATATGGTGGGGGTGCACAAGACGACAAATTCACCAGCTTGGAGGGAGTTCCACTGGAAGACCTCCATCCATTGCTGTCGAACGCCAGTCATATCCAAACATTATGCGGCCCACCCTTCTGACATACAGTATGCGTGTGAGAGCCAATTAGTCCACATTTCTTCCAGCATTTATTTTGGTCGTGTCCTCAAAGGTTTATTGGGACACAGTGTCAGGACTTATCAAGTCTACCACAAGAAATCAAATCAATGATGGGGAAATATTTATTTTACATCCTGATAGGGGCGATCCTTAAGGTAATCACACAACACTGGTTGTCAGTGGACACTTCCTCCATTAATAACTGGTACAACATTATAAACCAAATTAGAAACATGGAGGTTATGACAGCCCAACTGAGGCTATCCACCGAAGAGTTTTACACTAGATGGCTGCCATTTTTCGATCACATAGAGGAAAAGGAGGGTACACCGGTATTAGAACAAATTCTCCGGTCCTGAATCAATTGACATCACAAAATTCGAAAATATTAATTTATAAGATCTAAAGCCTGAAGTGTATACACTTAGAAAAGTGAGTTAAGTTACAGTAGTTTACCATTTTGTACTGTCTCCGGGGGGTTGACTTAAGGACCCCAAGTATAAATTACAGTGCAGTGTAAATTTTAAAACATTGAGTTGACAAAAGTATTAATAGTTCTTTGTTTCTGATTACAAAACTGTTTATTATCCCATTAACTTAAGGACTCTTAAGAAGAAATAGCATACACGGACACAGCTACCAGTGGAGGAAGCATGTACTGCAGTATTTGTTTTACTCTTTATTGGATACTATGCTCTATAAGGTGGAGAGAACATTCAGAGACAACAGCTCCTTGCAAATCCTAAAGATGAGAAATCTTCTTTAACTAGAGATGATCTGTAAAATATAAATATAAAAATACTGTTTAGAAGATGACTTACACATTCTGTTGTAAAATCTGGTCTTTGTTTAACCTGAATGTTATATGGCACTTGTAACAGTGTAACATGTCCTTGATCTGCAATAAAAGTGTACAAGCTAAAAAAAAAAAAAAAAAAAATTGAAAGGCCAGATTCACACCACTGTACTGGAGCGGTTGCAGCTGTCCTGGCAGAGATTCGTAATGTACCTGTTGCAGACATCTGCAAGGCAGCAACTTGGACCTCAGTACATACTTTTGTAAGCACTATGTTCTGCATGTCCATGCCAGACAGTTCACTTTCTTCATTTAGACTTCTGACCTGAATGAGCTCTATCTCCTACCACCCTACTTGGAAAGGGGCTGATTTTATTTTTTGCATGTTACTCTCCCATTAGTGTGATTGAGTGGTGGAGACTTTTAGTCCAGGAAGATATAGAAATTGGAAATCTCCACCACTCATTCATACTCCCACCCACCATCCCCCGAGCTCACTTGTTGTGTTTTGGTCTTCAATTCCTTGTTGTTCGGGCTGTGAAGACATTGTTGATTTTACCCTTCTTACATGGGTAATCCGTGCCATCTTATGCCCAGAAGTTAGGGTTAGGTTTTCTTACGTTAGTTTACGCTGTATCTCCTCGGTCGAAAAGGTACTGAAGCGGTTGGAGGGTCGATGCTGAGATAGCCTATACGGCATGAGGTAGTCTCGTGGAGCTGCGCATGCACGGTCCTATCCCAGCGCCGATCCTCCTGAAGATTTTTTAGTCCCGCAGGGTCCTAGTACCTTTGACGTAGTCCCATTACTGTGAATGAGTGGTGGCAACTTAGTCAAGAAGATCAAGAATTACGGTAGGTACATCATTTCCATTTCTTTCAGGACCATTTCTTCTGTGAATGGACTGGTATTGACACCCCATCCAGAGTGCTTCTATTGTTTGGTTTAGGTACCTCCCCTCCTCCTCTTGTGAATTTTGAGCAAAAGTATTCATTCAGTATCTCTGCCTTTTCACTGTCACCCTCCGCCCACCTCTCCTCCATTAAGCCTCACTATCCCTCCCTTGGTCTTTCATCGCTCCTTAATGTACCTATAAAAGGTTTTATCCCCCTTCTTAACCGAGTTGGCTATCTTTTCCTCTGTTTGGGCCTTTGCTATCCTAACTGCCTTCCCTGCTTTCTTCTGCTTTAACTGATACAGTTCCCTGTACTGCTCCTTCTGTGATTCCTTCTACGTCCTGAATGCTATCTTTTTCTCCCTCACCTTCCTCGCCACCTCTTTTGAGAACCATAGTGTGTGTTTCCTTTGTTTTGTTTTATTTGTTTCACACAAAGGCTTTTTGCCTCTGTGATGGCAGTTTTGATTTGTCCCCATTGTTCCTCCATGCCTCCATCCTGCCCATTTGTTAGTGCATTCCTTACGCACGCTCCCATTTTGCCAAAGTTAGCCGTCCTAAAGTCCAGTACCCTTGCTTTTGTACGGCTGTGTTTTTAGTGAACCACACTGTTTGGTGGTTGCTTGTTCCCAGCTGGCTTCCCACTTCTAAATCTGAGATTTATTTATTTATTTATTGAATTGCTTCACCAGGCAGACACACTGAACAACAAGTTGCAACCTAGGGTGGGTTTATAATGAGGGTTAGACAACGGATAGTAAACTGATAATAAAAAGTAGGAACAGTTACAATTAGGATGTAGCATTTAAACGATACTACAACTGGAAGTAGCACAGACTGTACAGCTTGCTAAATTAATACAGACAATGGGTGGTCCCAGAACATGATACAATAATGCTGCCAGAACAGTATGCGACAAAAACAATCATAGTGAAAAGATATACCAAGTGCTAAGTTTTATAAGCAGTAAACAAGTGCTTCTGTTATAGTCCGGTGGGTGAAGGCAATTACCATTGATAGGGAGAGAGTTAACTAAGAAGTGCTGGAGAGGAGGTGAGGAGAAAGAAGGGAAGCCAGCCAACACCTAAATCCCCCTTCAGGATGTGGAGAACCCTGCAAGAGGGTTGAGGTGCAGGCAAGTTATAAAAAAAAAAAAAAGAAAGAAAGAAAAGAGGAGTAAGGAAAAATTGCACAGGTGCATCCTGGAGAGAGGATGCAGATTAGCAGCCAGCAACCTAATTCATCTTCAGGATGCTGAGGAGCAAGCAAAGGGGAAGTAAAGAAGGCTTAAAGCAGGTGCAGCTGGGGGAGAGGAAGTTGTGAAGTACAGTAGCAAGAGAGTTTGTGGGTGAAGAGTTGCATTTTTGTGGGGGTAGAATGCCTCAGGTTTTAGGGAAGCGGTGGGAAAAGCCAGACAGGCCAATGAGGGTAGAACAGCGAGGGACAAACAAGGTGTGTGTGTGTGTCGTTAGATCTCAGGGAATGAGAAGGGGGGGGGTAGAAAGAGAGGATGACAGTTAGTAGTTCATCATGCCAGAATTTGGAGGTCTGTTTGGCTTAGTGAGAGAGTCGACGGTTAGACAGTGAGGGAAAAGCTAAGGCATGATAGAGGTCACAGTGATGAGTCCGAGAAGAGGCATAAAGGGCGTAGCGGCAGAAGGAGTTAGTGTGTCCAGTCTGGTCAGGAAAGATTTGGAAGCAACACCATAGACTATATCACAGTTGTCAGAAATGGGGAGAATCGTCTTCTGAACAAGTTCTCGCCTCGCAGGCAGCAGGATGCAGCTACGATTCTTGTACAGGGCGCCAAACTTGGGGCGCAGTTTTTTCTGGATGGCGTAAACATGTACAGAGAATTTGAGGTGTTGGGCCAGCCAGACCCCAAGATATCTAAATGAGGATGTGTTCTTGAGGATTGTCCCATTAAGGGTGTGGAAGGAGGGCAGGGCAGTAAGCCGAGAGAGCCTCTGCCTGGTGCTGAAGGTCAGAAAGACTGTCTTCTTGGCGTTAAGGAAGAGCTGATGTGAGGCAAACCAGAGCTGACTTGGTTGAAGTCATGCTGTAAACTGGTTTCCACAGCACCAGGGTTGTTGCCGGAGCTGTACAAGACAGTATAATCAGCGTACATATGAATGGAGGCAGTGGAGCAGGCTGTGGGAAGGTCATTTATGAAGATGGAGAAAAGCAGGGGACCAAGCACTGATCTCTGAGGGACTCCAGTGTTGATGGGGAGTGGAGGGGAGATTGAATCAGAGATTTTTACTGATTGGGTCCTTCTAGTGAGGTACGATTTAAACTAGTTTATGGCAGACAAGACCAGGCCTGCTGTGGAGAGGGAATCGAGAAGCAGTGTGTGAGACGGTGTTGAACGCTTTGACTAGGTCTACAAAAATAGCTGTAGTGATCAAGCCATCATCCATCCCAGTGAGGATGGAGTTGATGAGCCTGAGTAGAGAGGTGGAGGTAGAATGGTTCTTCTAGAAGCCAGATTGGAACAGTGTGAAAAAGGAGAAAAGTGAGAGAGAACCAGGTGTTCTTGAAGTTTAGCAAGGGTGGGAAGGAGAGAGATGGGGTGGTAGTTGCCTGGAACGGAGGAGTCTCCACCATTAGGGAGAGGGAGGACAACAGCATGTTTCCAAGAGGTAGGGACCTGGGCAGACGTAAAGGAGAGGTTTAGAATTAATGAAATGGGATAGGCATAGCAGGAGTAGAGAGGTAGAGAAGTTAAGGAATCAAGGTTGTCCGGTGAGGAACATTTTGAGGGGTTAAGGGAGAGGAGGGCATTTAGAGCTTCATTGGTAGAGATGGTGGAGAAGGGGAAGGGGGGCAGACAGAAATGGGGTGGGGAGGTGAGCACGGGAAGGGGTAAGTGAGAGGGGATGTTAGAAGGGACTTGGCGCAAGATGTATAGTAGACATTAAATTCTTTGGCTACTAGGCAGGGATCCGATACCAGGGAATTGTTAATTTTGAGAATGGGGGAGGGAGGAAGGGCATAGACTACCAGCCAGAATTTAGAGGGGGTGTTGATGTTCGTGAGGATGGACAATTTGAAATGCTCAGATTTTGCCAATCTAGTAACTTTGGTGTAGGAGTTACCGAGCATTCTGTACGTGGTGTAGTCACTGGGAAGCTTAGATGTTTTATGCTTTTTCCAGGCGAAGTCACGCTTTCTTAGGCAGGGTAGTAATTCCAGGGTAAACCAAGGGAGGTGAAGTCCACGTACTCTAGTGTACCTGAAGGGGGCGAATAAGTTCCAGTTGGTGATGAATTTGTTCTTGAAGTAGGTGAAGGCACAGTCGACAGAGGGAGCAGAGGACAGAGGGGCCCAGTCAGTGGAGGCCAGTTCAGACTGGAGAGCGGTGAGATCTAGGGATTTAAAGGAACGTAGCTGAATGATTTTGTGAGGGTGTTTGGGTCGATGAACCTTACAAACCAGGAAGATGGGATTATGGTCACTAAGGGCATCTAGGAGGATACCTGACTTAATGACACAGTGCGGATGAGAGGTTGGAGCCCAGTCAAGTAGGGTACTATTTTGTGTTTTATGATTTGGGCTTGTGGGCTAAAGGATAAGTTGAGTGAGGTTGAGTGTGGCCATGTCATTTCGTGTCTTGCTCATCTTTGGTCACAACCAATTTAGGTTCAAGTCATCCAAAATGAACAGTTCACCAGATTGAGAGCTTGAGGTAATGGAGGCAGTAAGTTCAGATGCGACTGAGGGGTTGGTGCTGGGACGACAGTAGATGCCGGCTACAAAAATAGGGACAGTGAAAGGGAGGGTAATTTGGGTCACCAGGGCCTCATAGGTTGCAGGCATTGAGGATGATAGTACAGTAGCAGTTTGCAATGTGGACTGGATGTACATGGACATACTCCCCCACCCCATCCTACCCAGTCTTGCTTGGAAAGTGAGTAGCTTGGAATAGCAATGGAGTTATCAGGTATTTTGCTTGAGAACCATGTCCCTGTTAAGATGTCAGGAGTGTAAGTGGCCACAAGAGTTTGGAGGAGGTCGGTTTTGTGTTACGGACTGCAGATATTCAGATGTAGGAGTTTCAGCCCATTTGAAAATACCGAGGGGGCCAATCAGCAGGTGAGTTAGGGATGTTGACCAAGGAAGATAGTGAAGGAGGGCCAGGGGTTGGGGTGGATATTTCCTGATGACAGAAGGATAGCTAAGATGAGGAAGTGTAATTTAGGACAATTGTGTTGTAGCCTACAGTATAGATGGAGGGAAGGAGATAGTGACACTAAGATAGGCAAAGTAGCTAGGAGGAGGAGGAAAAAGAGAGGCAGGGGGCAGAAAGGAAAGAAGGACCAGGATACTAGAGAGACAGGAGGAGTAATTGCAAGGATACATGATGTATTGGGGAAGGGGGGAAGATGGTGTGGAAGGAAAGGGAGAGATGAGGGTCAGAACCAGGAGGGTAGGTAGTAAGAAGAAGAGGGAGGTGGGAGAGAAGTAGAAGGTGGAAGCCATTTGTGAGGAGAGAGGAAGGGGCGTTTTAGCTCGTGTAGCAAAAATTGAACTGGAGTGCAAGCTAGCAGTAAGGGGGCGATTTGGTAGGCAGCTAAGAAAAGAAGTCGGCATGCCAAGGTGGCAGAAAACCAGCCAGGGAGCAGCTAGTGCTGAGCAGCCATCTAGTGGCAGGAACTTACAAAACTGCTTATGAAAAACCAGGGTCTCTTCATCCCCGTTTGAGAGTACCAGGTCTCAGATTGCTCCCTCCCGAGTGGGTTCCAACATTAGCTGTCTGAGGCACGCCCACTGTAGGGCATCGAGAAGGACCCTGCTCTTGGATTTGGTGCAGCAAATGCGCTTCAGTTAACATCTGGCATATTCATGCCCCTCATCAATAATATTTCCCCTTTTTCTGCCATTCTAAGGATGGCTTTTATCATTTCCTTGTCCCTTTTCTCCCTCTGAGATGGGGGTCGGTAAACAACCCCTGTATGGATTGCGGTGCCATTTCCTGTCTCCAAGGTGACCCACAGTGCTTCCTCTCCTCCCTGTTTACCCTTTAGTTCTGTTGCTTTGATCCCTTCCCTTAAGTAGAGCTACTACTACTCTTTTACCCTCCCTGCCCCTCCTGTAGATAGTGTACCCTGGTACGTTGACATCCCTGTCATGGTTTTCTGTGTACCATGTTTCTGTGACTGCCACAATATCCAGGCATCCCTCTTCCATCACGGCCACTAGTTCAGGAAGCTTGTTACTCAGAATATGGGCATTGATACTCATCGCCCTCCATTTTTTGATGGCCTTACCCCTTTTAGCCACATCCCTGCCCTTACTGCGTTTGCCTTTTTCTCCATTGACCCCTGTCTTGCTTCCTATTGACTTCTCTACCTTGGTGGATGGCCCCACATGCTCCCCAGTTATTTTCCACCATCAGACAGCGCATGTCTGACCACAGATTCCACCAAAGCTACAGTCGATTACCTGTTTTTGCCACACTTTCACCAGACTTTATTGTCCTCATCCCAGTGAACATCAATTTTTTTCAGTGTTTGTTAGCTCTTTTATGCCTTCTCAGATTCCTTCAACTGAACACTCCACGAAGTGCATCTCTGACAAACAGCTTCCCGACAAGGATGGCCATTCTGCGTGCCTCTTCTGTCTAGGCCCCGACCATGATGTGCAGACCTGCGAGGCGTGCCTGATGTTTAACCAGGCCACCAAATGATGCCAGAGGACCCTCGAAAGCCACCTCAAGCAGAAGGTCATCCAGGTGAAATGGGAGCTAAAGGCCCGGAGCTACTCCACTTCCCTCACCCAGTCTTCCAGCTCCTCTTACTCCAAATCGAGGAGGAAATCATTGAGGAAGCACAAACACCGGGACAAGGACTGTGACCATCCCCGGTCTTCGTCCTGCTCGTGGTCACCACATCAGGCTGCTTCTGGGTCTTCCTTGGGGTGGGGGTTGACATCCGGGACCCAGCCAGTCCTCTCTCCTTCAGGGCTTCCACTGGCAGCAGCTCCTCGGGGCAGGGGACATTTGTCCCTGCTCCTCCACGTCTGCTTTTCCAGCCCCTGTTCTCCTCGGGCTCTACAACAGGAGGCGTGACTGGAGCTCCTCCAGTTCACTTGGGTGCTGTTGGTGCCAGTTCTTGCCCTGCCACTAAGTCACCTGTGTCCCTGACACAGGTCTCTGTCTCCAGGACCTCCGTTGGTCCTACCCCTCAAACACAGGGGCAGGCATCATTGGGTATTGGCATCTCTTTGACCCCTGTCTCTCCCCAGGCATTGCTGGTGGCACCTTCTTCTCCGGCTCCGGTTTCTCAGATACTGGTGCATTCTGCTTCAGTGTCACCTAGACTCCTGCTGGGCCACGTCCTATACTTCCGCAGCCTGCGGGTCTGATGCCAGTCGCACTCCCGATGCCAACAAGACCTGTGCCCGATCTCCAACAGCCTGCAGAACCTTTAGCCTGGGCTTTTGCCCACACCTGCTGGGCCACAGCCAGGAGTTCTCACCTGCAAGACCCTGACGCGGGCTACCTATATCCGGCACCTTCAGGCCTGCCCGCACTAGCCCTACCACCTTCGCTGGTTGCCCCAGCCATCATACCTTTATCCTGCACCTGCGGACCTGCCACCACCCCCTGTGGATTACCATGGTCTGATCTTGACATGCTGGGCCTTCATGCTGTCTCAGGCCCCTCAACTGAGCCTGCCTCAGCCCTCCTTACCCACAGGGCCTCCAAGGAGTAATGCCTCACCGGCTCCAGTGCATCCACCTCCCAGCAGGCACCCTTCACATACAGACGCGAGTACTCATGCTCACCCGATGGACCCTCCCCCGAGTGACAGGGAACTGGGAGACTCTACTTCAGATGATGAGGGGGGCTCTGAATCTTCCTCACTGGCAGGTGCCAGTTTGGGGGACGAGACAGAACCCTCTACAGTCCCCAAGTCTCCACCGGATGATCCAGCCTACAAGGATTTCATGCGCCATATCCAGACCAATCTGGGAAGTGAGACCAAGGAGCAGGACCTGGAGCGTTGCCGACTAGCCATCTATCTCTGCCAGCATGATGCTTCCTGTCACTGGGTGTGGGTTTAGGATAGCACAGTTTCAGGCAGACCAGAAGTCAGGTGCATAAAAAATGCAAGGTTGCATTTATCATTTTATTTTCTTCAAGTAGAATATACAGAAAGCAAAATGGTAAGTTAGACAACTGCTTAGCTTTCAACTGTTTCCTAAGGCTTTTCTTCAGCCTAACAGTGTGAAAGCACACACTACATAGGAGGTCTTCCACCTTCCTCATTCAGTATTTAACTGACCTCCCTATCTGTCCTCTTTCAGCACTGAGGCAGGGCTTTTTATAAGCTCACTAGAAGTTGGAAAAACAATTCCCCCTGCCTTTTGATTAACGGCAGACATAACATAAAACTAGCCACTAGGGGCCACTGTTGCACCACAGAGAACAGTTATTTGGCACTTAGAGCACATTACGTAACTTGTTTACAACATTGTTAAAGGTTAGAACAGTCTGTGCGCTCGCAAACTCTCCTGCAGGGTCAAATTACATCATGCTGTCTGCTGCAAAATATATATTAGAAGAGGGCTGCTAACATCTAGAAAAAGACACAAACTTTTGTTATTCTTGTATGAACACTGCCCTCTCATTTTGTAACTGTTCTCTTAGTTTTGTTATAACCAACCAAGCAGCAAGTTGGACATTATACAAAACATATAAACTGCTTGGGGCAAGGGGTTTCAATCCATCCCAGGGGTGTCCACTATGACAGCGGTCACCCTGTCACACTCCCTCTCAGCTGGTCCCTCCCCTGGTGGAGTCGTATGACGATGTTACCAGGTACACTTGGCTTCACCTGCATACCATACCTGTGGTGCCCAAAATTGCACACCGTTTGTACCACCCTCCATCTGGCAAGTCCTTATTTGGGGCAGCCGAAAGCCAGCTCGGTGGTCATCAGCATGTGTACTACCGCGCCAGGCATCCCTATCACCTTAGTACCTTCCCTTTAGATAGGGAGTCGAGGCAGCTGGACCAGGTGGGCAAGTGTGCCTTTGCCTCAGCCACTCTTACCATCAGGGCCCTTAACTACCTGGCTCACATGGTACAATACCAGAACTTATTGTGGGACCAGGCTCGGGAAGCAGTAGCAGTGATGCCCATTGACCCTTCCAAGCAGCAAACTTTGCAGGTCCTGAAAATTGGGTCCAGCGTTGGTACCCATGTCCTGCAGGCAGCGTACGATGCTGTGGATACCTCTGGACGAGCAGTGGCCGCTGGCATTTACCTCTAGCGCCGCACCTGGCTTAGAGTTTCTGGCTTTGCCCCTAGTCTAGCATTCTGGATGCTCCCTTCCGTGGTTAAAAACTGTTTGGAGAGCAACATTCAAGACATTATCTCTACGCTTCAAAACTCTGGGCAAGCGCTGTAGTTAGTCCACACAGTGTACCTCATTCAGCCGAAGGTGGCTCACCTGGCCCCCAGGCAAGCGCAAGCAGGGGGCAACCCTTCCCATGCCCTCCTCGAGCAGCCAGGAGTACCCCTGTAGCTCAGCCAGGGGTCGCCCCCACCTTCTGACTCCTTGCTGCCCCCTCCTCTTCCAGTAGAGTGTCAGGAGGTGGCAGTAGGGGGGTCGATTCTCCCTCCACCTAAGTCAGTGGAGGTCAGTCAACTAGATGCTACAACTCATAGAAAATGGGCCACGCTAGAACATTTGGAGTAACCTCCCGTCAATCCTCCAAGAGCATCCGCATATCCTCCAAGTCATGTCCCTCTCATAAGGGCAGAAATTCAGGCTCTTTTGTTAAAGGCCATCAATCCCATGCCTCCTTCCCAGCAGGGTTGGAGGTATTACTCCCATTTCTTCCTAGTCCCCAAGAAGACTGGGACATTCGCCCAGTCCTGGATCTCCACAGTTTCAACCTGTATATGGAGTACAAGTGCTTCAGGATGGTCACCTTACAGGGCCTCCTACCTCTGCTCTACTGAGGGGGGCAGGCTATGCTCCTTGGATATGCAGGACACCTACCAGCACATCAGAAAGTCTTTTTGCCCACAGGCGCTTTTTCGACTTCCATTTTGTGGGGGGAGCACAACCAGTTTCGTGCCCTCACCTTTGGCCTTTCCACAGCCCCCAGGGTGTTTAACAAGTGCCTGGTGGTAGTGGCCGCAGCTTTTCGGAGATTGGGCTTTTACATCTTCCCCCTACCTGGACAACTGGCTCTTGGCGGCCCCGGCCAGGGATTGCCTCTTTCAGACACTAGAATGCACTTTCCTCCTGTTCTAGTCCCTGGCCATTGCTATCAACCTGCTCAAGTCTTTGTTTACCCCCTGCCAGTGCCTTCTCTATATAGGGGCTATTCTGGACTCAGTGTAGGGCAAAGCCTTTCTGCCTCCAGACAGAATAGAGTGGCTTATGGCTTAGGCTCGGCTTCTGATTCAGCACTGCCATGTTACTGCGAGGGAATTCCTCAGACTCCTGGGGTTCATGACCTCGGCCATTGCCACGGTCCCTCTGGCGAGGCTGCACATGAGTGCCCCAGTGGACCCTCGGAGCACAGTGGGACCAGTGGGCAGACTCACTGGATCAGCTAGTGCTAGATTCAGGCCCTGTCAAGAAGATCCTTCAGTGGTGGCTGGAACCCAACAATCTGTTTCAAGGGGTAGCCTTTTCCTCCCCATCCCCTCAGCAGATTCTCACCAACAACATCTTGAGCCTCAGATGGGGTGCCCACTGGGGTCTCACCAGACGCAAAGGACTTGGTCAGCATTCGAGCAGGGTCTCCACATTAACATTCTGGGAATGCTGGCAGTCTTGTATGCTCTTCAGACCTTTCAGACTCTGCTCTCCCTGGGTCTGCTCTAGTTCAGATGGACGTGTATTGTTTTTTATATCAACAAGTGGGGGGGCACTCATTTCCTACCCCCTTAGCACGGAAGCCATGAAAGTCTAGTATTGGACCATTGAGCACGGCCTTCAGCTCTCAGCCGTCCATGTTCCTGGTGGACACACTAAGCCTCTCGCGGTCCAGGGCTTGTTAGTGGGGACGTCTAACTTCAGTGTCAGACCTATTCGACAGATGAGGTCGACCCAAGTTGAACCTTTTTGCTTCTCCACAACACGCAAAACTGCCACTTTTCTACTCGCTAGATCCTGGGCCTGGAGTTTTCTGGCTAGACGCATTGCTTCTCTCCTGGACAGGGAGGTTTGTATATGCCTTCACTCCCTTCCTGCTCCTTCAACAGGTTCTAATAAAACTCCAGATGGAGGGAACAATGATGGTTGTCATTGCTCCTTTCTGGCCTCGCCAGATCTGGTTTTCGCTCCTGCAGCAGCTGGTAGTGGAACCTCCACTTCCCCTGCCCCTGTGCACTGGCTTGCTGTCCCAGGACTGGGGCACCCTGGTCCATCCAGACCTCAGGTTACTTCATCTATACACATGGCTCCTGAAGACGTAGCCATGGCCAGATTTGGTGTTTCCCATAGAGTGGCTGATGTGTTGGTGGCAGCCAGGAAGCCCTCCACTGGGGCCACCTGTTCCATGAAATGTAAGTGTTTTCTTTTCTCTGTGGGCTGCTTCACACTAGTTGGATCCCTTCACCTGCCCGATGGACGAGATCCAAGAGTACCTCCTGTCCCTCTCGGACTTGGGTTTAAAATATTCTTCTGTCAAGGTACATCTTTCTGCCACCTCTGCATGCCATGTACCTGTGGACAGACTCACAGTGGCCCAGCTTGATGTGTCCCATACTTTTCTGCAGGGAATTCTACATTTAACACCCTCAGTTCGGGATCCTGTCCCACCTTGGAACCTGAATTTTATGTTGGAAAAGCTTATGTTGCCTCCCTTTGAACCAGGCTCGTCTTGCAAGCTACACTTTCTGTCATGGAAAGCGTTGCTCTTATCTGTTTCAGTCTTCACCATTCATCACATTTGGGTTCTGGCCTGAGGTCACGACCCCGCAGGAGCTCTTTTTTTTTTTTTTGGATGGGTGGAGTTTATGCATCGAAGGCACCACTCACAAAAAGGCCGATGCATTGCATGGCGCTCGCAGGTTGGCCGTTAGGTGTCGTCGACCCCGCCCTTGTGCCAGTTCTTCATTTCCTGCTGTAGAGGTCGCACTTCGTGTGGAGCTCCATGCAACATCGCTCCTCTCATTTTTTTGATGCCAAAACATTTTACCTGCTGGTTCCGTTTCACCCTACTTGCCACCGCTGTTGGTAAGACCGTTTCATTTATTATTTTTCAGCGACATCGAGTCTGTATTTGATTTGTTTTTCCATCGATCATGTCTAGGTCGGGGGACAAAAAGCTGCTGAAAGCAGGGCTCCCCCATCCGGTGCCCGTGTGGCCGCAAGTACTCCATTACCAACCAGCATGATGGTCGTCTTGCGTGTCTTGGCCCGCTTCGTGACATGGATTCATGCGACGCCTGCCTCTCCATGGACCGTCGTGTCATCAATCAACACGCGTGGAAAGTTGGGCGAGCTTCATTGACTTTTGGGGATGAGCACATTCATTGGGCGCAAGCAGGTCTTCGGCCTTTCCTCTGGGTCCCACCAGTTCTGTATGGACGCAGAGGAGGGGGGCTTCTGCTTCTAGTAGCCTCAGCTGTGGCAGAAGCCTCTTCCGTGTCTGAGGCTGTCTGTTCCCCTGGGGGCGGGCAAGGAGGCTCCACTCTGTATGTCGCCCCTTCTGGGGCGAAGGATTCCCGGTGTCGTTTCCTCAGGCTGGAAGAAGCCTGGGTCGGCGCTGTCCATCCGAGTCATCTTGGGCGCCAGTCCGCCGCTTGGTGCCGTCGCTGTCAACACCGTTTGTGGTGCCAATGGTGCCATTGGAGGTTCTGTGGCGCCGTCTTCAACCGTTTCTTGCCTCTGCGCTGTTCGTGGCGCTGAGGTTATGGACGTCGTGTCTAGCGCCGAGTGAGGACACGGTGCCATGGGAGGTGTCATGGTGCCAAGGGAGCTGTCGGTGTTTCTATCGGCGCCATCCCTGACTCCAGTGCTGCTCGTAGCGCTGAGGGACGAGACGGCACTGTGGCAGATATTGACTCCGGCTCTGCTGCTCCCGCTCTCAGCACTGTCTCTTTGGGTATCGTTCGCGGTGACGTGGAGGAGTTGGCTGCCAGCTCTGGTGCGGACACCCGGACTGGCGCCTCTGGTCCAGACAGGAGTGGGCGTCTGTGTACGGTCTGGCAGCGGATTTCAGTCTCTACCTCTTTGGAGACTAACTCAGAGTGTGGTTTGGACTGGCTGTCCAGCTGTTTGGAGTTGGTGGCCCATGTGGACACCCTGGTAGTTTCCTTGGTTGACCGGAGCCAGCCTCCCTCTGAGAGCAGGCGGTAGCCCCAGAGTCTAGGGTCAGGGGTGCTGACCAGCAGGTGGTAGTGCAGGCCACTATTGCCCTGCAGCCTGGGCTCTTGAGGGTTTTCTGCCCTCTCAGTTGGGTTACCCCCTCAGGTGGTATGCCTGGATCACCCAACTTTAAGGCTAACTGGAGTACTCATGAGAGGGGAGGATGCTACTCCCTGGGTGGTCCCCTCAGGGACTGACCAGGGTTGTCAGCCGTCTAGGCTGGTGTTTGCGAGGAGGAGGGCTCTTTTGGATTCCGAGGGGTCAGAGTTCGATGCAGCGACCCTTTTCAGGACACACCCGGGTTCGGGAAGGAGTCGTAGTGTGGACCCTGTCCTTCCTTCTCAGTCTCGAGAGAGGTCCTGGTCTTTGGAGGAGCGACCATCCTTTTGGATTTTCCCAGTCACCTCACGGGGGGGATTCTTGAGGGCACAGCCTAGGCATTTCCAGCATGGTTGATCAGCTGTTGGGCTTTCTGGAGCTCCTCCTTCCCTTGGGGCTCCTGGTGAACTCTCTTGCCCGGACAGAGGACAGTCGCCTTCTGTTGTTGACTTAGCTCCCGCTCCTGTGTCACCATCTCCTGCTCTCCCAGGCATTCTTGGCCCTAGGGGACCTCTCTCCTGGGAGCAATTCAGGGGTGCGGCTGCTTACTTACCTACGTACGTCAGGGCCATGGACAAGCGGGTGTTCCATCCTCCCCCTGAGCAGCCAACCTCTGGATTTCTAAGGTCTTCCACTTCCTCATCCCCCTCTTCTGGAGGAGAGGAGCCTTCTGTCCACATCTCCTCTGCTGCTGATTTCGTGGAATATCAGCATTTCCTCGTGAGGATGATGGAAGACCTGCGTGTCACCCCGCCCACTCAGCACAATCCGGAGCATTCGACACGTGCCTTCTTAGGCGACTTCAGTGCGGCCACCCTCGTGGTGCCTGCCTGGCTTGCTCCTTTCTAGGAGGTGTCATTGCGATTCTGCCAAAGACCCTTTCCCGGAGTCCCAGCCCCTAGGGATCTGAGTCAGAGGTATTATGCCCCCCCGAGTCTCCCAGTCGTATGCCTCATCCTCAGTTAGGACTGATGCAGCTGGACACTCCCAGTGGGCTTCGCGCCCTCCACTGTGACCGGCCCCTAGATCAAGATTCCACGGATTTCGCTGGCCCGCCGGTGCAGCGGTTGGATTTCCGCTTGCGACGCCGGCGACCTGGGTTCGGGGACGGACTCCAGTCGCCGGAGGGCGGCCGGGGAGAAGGATCGAGATGCTCACGACTGCTCTTCTTCTCCGGGAGGGCGAGGGTCGCCGATGCAGGGGACTCCTGGTGGAAACCAGGAGACCTCGCATGATCCGGGCCAACAGCATTCGATGGGGGGTGGAGATGGGACATGAGCGTCATTGCGGCTCTCGCCCCTTCAAGGGGGAAAAAACAGCCTACCTCCTGGCGCCTCTATGATGCCCGTCCCCTCGGGCTGCCGTAGGCTCCTCGAAAGCCGCGGCTTCCGCCTATCCCGTCATTGGTGGCACCTTAAGGGCCGGGGGTGTCATGTCCCGCCCTGAGGGGTAAGCCAGGGGTACCGAGTCTACGGCAATAATGGGGATGCCGCAGCAGGATCCGTGACCGGGCGGATAACTTGGCGCAGAGGAGGGGGTGCAAAAAGTGTAAATAAAAAAAAAAAAAAATAAGATTCCACAGATTTTGGCTTATGGGAGAGGAGGACCTTCTACTCGGCACAGTTGCTTCTTTCAATTTCTGCTCATCAGGCCGACTATGCTACCTATGATAGGTTTCTGTGGTCCAGGCTAGGTCAACTCCTAGCTTCTATGCCTGATTCGGAGGTAACCAGACAAGCCATTGCACTCTGCACATGTCCTGGAGCTAGCAAGGCACTTAGCGAGGGCATCTTACGATGCCAACGGGGTAGCTTCCAGGGTTGTAGGGACAGTGATCTGCACTAGGCGGACAGCATGGCTGCGTCTTTCCCGGTTGTCACTTTTGGCCCGGCATAGGGTGATTTCCTCCGTGTACCAGAGAACCTGCCTTTTCTCCCATAGGGTGAGGCTGTGTCTGTCGGGGCGACCTCCTGCCTCTTCCAGGGGGTCTCCGTCTCACTCTCCCCAGTCTCGGGCCTCGCCAGGCCCGTAAAGGTTCTCCCTCTGTGTTTTTACCCCACTGAGAGCTAAGGGACTTAATCCTTTAGGGTCTAGGGCCCCCTACGGGGAGTGGGGCACGGTACTCGCCCAAATGTGATGAATGAATGGTGAAGATTGACACAGATAAGATATGAAAATTACTTACCTACTGTAATTCCTGATCTTTCTGTGTATCTTCACCATTCATCACAAATCCTACCCTCTGTCCCCTGGGGCCACAGCCTTAGGGTCCCCCTCCTCTGTGTGCCCCCTTCCTTTCTGCTGGTCAGGGTGGGGTGGCCCAGGGCTGCAGGTTTTACCTTCTAATAGGAGGATCAGGGGATGAGGCACTTCTCCCTCAGTACCTTGACTCCACCCTTTTGGGTGGGGGGTTGGTGGTTGCCCTCTCTTCTCTTCTCTCTCCTCCTCAGTCCCTAAATTAGGGACTCAGCCCTCAAATTTAATTAAAAGGAAACCTTTGTTTCTCCCTTTCCAATTATGTGCTTTCGAGAGGAGATAACCCTGGATCCTGTCTCTTTCTCCCAGAATAGCCTTTTCTGCTTATGCTGGAGTTCATGCCAGTGATTCTGTGCCTTGAATTCTGGCAATTCAGCCTACTGGCTACTCCTTTGCAGCTACTAGTCCAGTGTGGAGACAGTCATCAATCCAGGGTAGGTCCTTCTCCCTCCTTCCCTTTCTTTTCTGATTCCAGAGATTGGGGCCCCTTCCCAATCCCCTTAGTTTTTCTCACTCTCCTTCTGTCCTCACTGTCATTTATTTCTCCTTGTAGTTTGTATATCTTTTCCTTTGTCTATCCCTTGGACTTCCTTGTCCCTCCCTCCCAACCTTTTCTTACTCTACGGCGACTCAGAACTGGTGGGAGGACGGGTTGACAACACCTAACGGGCAACCCGTGAGCACCATGCAGTGCGTTGGTCTTGAGGACGGTGCTGTCAGTGCATCGACTCCGCCCATAAAAAAAAGCTCCCGTGGGGTCGTGACCTCCGGCCAGAAACCAAATGTGATGAATGGTGAAGACACAAAGATCAGGAATTACAGTAGGTACATAATTTTCATTTTTTGGTTGCTATTACATTTGCTCTTAAGGATTTCAGAGCTTCAGGCCCTCGTGTAAGGAGCCTTATTTAGTTTTCCACAAAGACAAGTGTCTTTGTGTACCAGTCCTAAGTTTCGTCCTAAGGTGGTGTCAAAGTTTACTTTAAATCAGTCCATCCACCTTCCTGTTTATTTTCCGGAGTTCTCCAATCAAGGGGAGGCATTGCTCCATACTTTGGATGTACATAGGATTCTGAGATGTTATACTCACCAGACTAAGGACTCTCTTAAGTCCAGTCAATTGTTTTGTTTGCCCCTGGGAGAGAGGGCTCCCCAGTTTCCAAATGGTGTTTAGCTAAGTGAGTGGCAAATTGTGTCATTTACTGTTACCAGAAGTATGGTAAGGAACTTCTTGGGGCTGTCAAGGGCCATTTCACAAGATGCATAGTCACCTCAGTAGCTTGTTTTCGCATTGTCTGCTGCTGACATTTGTGCTGTTGCCACCTGGAGTACAGTCCACACCTTTACGAAGCACTGCAATCTGGATGTTACCTCTAGGAGGCATGCCAGTTTTGGCCTAGAAGTTCTTCAGGGCCTGCTTTCATAGGCTATACTGACTGCTTCTGTGGTGAATACTGCTTAGGACTTAGTCCTACCGGTGATAGCCTGCTGCAAAGAGATGCACTTGAAGTAAGATAGTACAGTTATGTAAGAACTTACCATAACAGTAGATCTTCAAGAGAATCTCTTGCAGCAGGCTCTGCCTTTCCCTCCCTCCTTCCCCCTCTCTTCATCTGTGTCCCGCTCCCCTTCCATCAGAGTGCGCCCTTCTGATTTCTTTTTACTATCAGGGTTACCTCGGCGTTTTCCTCAGTTCCCCCCCTCTGGACTTCTGCTTCTGGTCTCCGGCAGGAGAACTGAGGAGCGCGTAGGTGCAGCCCGACTTGTATAACATAGGCTGATGTCGGAGGTGGGCAGCCCCTCTGGTATACTGCTCACTAGAAAGGTTTCTGTGTGGTCCTAGCACCTGATGGCTCAAGTCCTACCAGTGATAGCCTGCTGCAAGAGATCCTCTTGAAGATCTGCTGTTACGGTAAGTTCTTACGTAACTGTACTTTTCTGTGAGAAAGTTTGCCTGGTTTAGGACAACTAGTCTTACTCAAAATACGCAAATGAAAGTCATGGACTTTCCCTTTGAAAATAATTCCCTCTTCGGTGACAAAACTGAGGCATACATATACCTTCAGAAGCCTCTCCACAAAAGAGAAATCCTCCACTTTTTTTAGGTACTCAGGAAGGGGAGGAAAGGGGATATTACCCTAGAGCAGTACTGGGCAAACTGCGGCCCACGGGCCACATGTGGCCCTTATTGTAAATATTGCGGCCCTCCTTGTGTGTCAAAAACTTATAGGATAAAAGCGAATTCATTTTTAAAAACAAAATCTAACCTTTTTGTTTTCACGTGTACTTTCATGCCTTGCGTCGAATAGAATCACCGTTATTAACTGTGCCGTGCAACCCACTCACAAACGATCAGATAATTACAGGATAATAGAGAATATATTTTTAAAACGAAATGTAGTATTTTTGTTGTCGCTCATACCTAGTTTAATCATTAAACTTTAATGTCATTCGTTGAAATGAATCAGAGTTATTAGTATAATGTGCAAACTAAGTACAAACTAAATATTTTAACATTTCGTTTTCGTTTCTTTCATAACACAATTAGTGTAATTCAACTTGATTTAGTTGCCCTGTTCCATGTCATTACTCAATTGCTTTAACTTTGCGTTATTGATACTTTATGCAAGCGATGTAATTATTTTAATTGTACTTTAGGTGAAATCTAAGAAAAAAATGTAGTGATGCAACTTAATTTATTTCCTAATCACAAAACGAATTGCTTTACCGTTGTTGCTACTTTCAGAGCCAATTAAGAGCTAGCAATGTCATTATACTGAATTTGCCTTCTAAATTAATTATATAGGTGCCAATTGAGTACCCCACACCCCTCCAAGCTCCATGTATGTGGATTTGGCTTTTCTGACAGACATAACACCACATCTGAATGGACTGAACATGTCACTACAAGGAGAAAACAATCTGCTACCAAACATGCTCACTAGTATCAAAAAATATATGATACAATTACAGCTAATGTCATTGCAGCTACAGTTGAAGGACTTGACACACACCATCCATTTGCAGCAAGCATTGAACAAATCATCAGATTTTTGTATAGCGCAATATGATCCCTCTGGACATGCTGACATGGTGCATCGATTATTGCTGCGTTTTGAACAGTGCTTTTCATCACTTGATGAGTTGAAACCATTCATGGTACTGCTAACAAACCCATTTGAATTTGATTTTAGCTGCAGCAGCGTAGTATGCCAGAGACTGAAAAGTAACAAAAAAGACTTTGAAGAGGAATTACTTGACTTGAGATCTTTTGAAGAAAGTGCAGTAACTAAATTTAAGAAAGAAGGAGTATATCAGATGTGGAGAAATATTGGTGGACCTGTTCTTCGAGCATGTGCTGCAAAGCTGTTATCTATGTTCGGGTCCACATACACATGTGAACAAACCTTCTCCATTATGGGACATATTAAAAGTAACAAACAAAATCGACTGTCAGTAATCTATCAACTGAGCTGAGATGTGCCTGCACTCAGCTATCCCCAAACTTTAGAAAATCAGTTGATAACATCACAACACAAAAATCTGAGTAATAAATTATTAAATATTTATGTGTTATTTATTGGTAATATTTAAAAAAACTATTGTTTTTAACTATTTAACACTAGTTTTAAGGATTAATTAATTTATTGTAGTTAATAAAGATTTTTTCGTTATATATAGTGTTTTCAACATCTTTTATTTTGGAATATGGTTCTCAAGTAATAATGTGGCCCTTCAGATATCTTGAGGGCCGCACTAGTGGCCCACAGCTAAACCCAACTTGCCCATCACTGCCCTAGAGCTTATGGCCCAGTTTCTATGTCCTTGGATTATTCCCAGGTGAGAGTCTACTACAGGGGCAGGGGTAGGAGGCCTTCATGACAGGTTGACCCAATCCCAGCATCCAAAACTCAGCCCACACAGAACCCCTGACTGCTCAGAACAGGTCGTCACCTGCCCTCCAGTGGAGGCAGGCTGGCCTCTACCTCTAGGAATGGAAAAATATCACCACAGACAAGTGGGTCCGGGAGGTAGTGAGTCAGGGGTCTAACTGCAGTTCAAAAAATTCCCAAGACTACAGGGACCGCAGAGTATTCCAGCCCTCAACCACTGCAGAAACAATTCTGCTGGAATTAGAGGTCAGAAAGCTTCTGCAAGCAAGAGCAGCAGAGCCAGTCCTTCCCTCTCAAAGGGGAAAGGACGTATACTGCAGATATTTCCTCACCAAAAAGAATTGGGAATGGTGGCCTGTTCAAACCCCAGGAAATCTTACTGTATTCTGACAAACCGCAGTATGGTCTCACCATAGGACTGCCCTGAAGCTAAAATGGTTAATGGAACATATGCAAATGGTGGAATGCTAGGCTCGAGCTCAGTTTTCAAACCACTGTCCCTAGTTGTACTTCTGCAACCGTCCGATTCTTGACTCCACTTGCCTCAGTAAGATGTCTCCGGAGAGCTCACCTTCATTTTCTTGAAGAATATTTGTTTTCATCGGTTTTCTAAGTACCATTTATTTCTTTTCATTTTTTGAAGCACTGTCCTCGGTTTACAGGTAGACTAATTTAGATTAGTGTGTTTTCGGTTCCTTGCCAGTTTTTTCTAACCAATAAGGAACCGGACTTTCCTTATTCTGTAAAAAAGTAATTTGGTTTATATATTGTTTGATTCTGATTTCTCTGGTGACCGGTTGTCTTGAACATTGTTTTTACCAGGCTAACTTCGGCTGTTGTTTTGGTCACTGAACTGCCCCCAAAAAGATCCAGAGAAGTCGCTCTTTTTTTCTTAGTTAAATCTACTAAACCCGCTTTTAGGGTTATTTAGTATGTCTCAGACTTCCAAGAAAAGAACCGGTATTACAGGTTTCCAGCATTGTACCGAATCCGAGGAACTATTTGCTACAGCAAATCCTCACTTGGTTTGTGTTGTTTGCCTAGGGTTTGACCACTGAAACCGGACTGAGAGATCAGTAAGAATTTTCCACAGTCCACGCTTGACAAGCGACTTAACTGACTGAGGGAAAAAAATCTCTGTGAGGCTGCTGGCTCGGCCTCACACAAAACGACTCCCCCTCTCACTAAGGAACCGGAGGAACAGCCCTCTGACAAGGGCAAAATTTCCTCATGGAAGAAACGGGTTGCTGAACCAGCCGCTGAACCGGTTACTGCAACCAAATGAAGAAAGAAGGAAAAACGCTCGCAGAAACTGCAACCACTGAAGAAATTGCTAACACTATAAAAATAATACAGTCGCTGCAATTCGGCGCACTGGTTCTGGTTCAGCAAACAGTCCCTCACCTCACGCCAGTTCCCAGTTCATTTGAACGAGGTATGGAATGTTATGAAGAGGAGGAGGACTATGGTGAGCCTCCTGAACTGGGCGTCTCTCCTGATCCTCAACGCCCTGATTCCCCTGACAAGGGATCTGAGGATTACACATCCCATTTTGCCTTTATGAAACAGGTGGCACAAACTCTGGACCTCTCCACTCAGGAGTCATAGGAGGAGGAGGAACCAGATTGTATTGAGATGATGGATGTGCCAGCAATTAAGAAGCTGCGTTTGCCCGTCCACAAGTCCCTTAAAAAGCAACTGGCACCATCTGGCCAAAAGTGCTACATTGCAGAATTAGAATAAGCATATCCCCAGTAAATGTCATACCAAAAAGTAGATTTCTGTGTTACTTCATTTTAAAGTTATTAGCCATTTTGTAACCCTGATTTCACTACCTGTTCCAGAAAAGCCTGTTTCAGTGGAGAGCTGCTGCTGATGTCATCTAGGGGCCTCACAGTCTACTATTCCCTGTCAGCAGCTTATAGGACCTGTTTCTCGAAAGTTGTAAAGATCATGTGCAATGGTTTTCACAAGTAAAACATGCAGCACCAGTCAGTAAACATTGCATTAAAAACTGTGTGTTTCAGGGTTTGTAACAACGCTGACAATATTTTGTCTGGGTGCGTTTTTGTTGTGGTCCTTTTTTTCTGTGTTGCTGGATGCTGGGTCATTGCACACTGTTGTGAGGTTTGCAGACTAAATACGCTTCTGATGTGAAAGGCTGAGATCATTCACACTATCATTCAATTGAGGTGATTTCTAAGAATGGCACTTTTAAAACAATGATCCCATCTCCTTGTCAATGGGGTTGGGGCAGACTCATCTAAGTTCTACTCTAAATTAAAAAGAGCTAACACTTCCACCCCAGCAGGAATTGACACACATAAGGACCCTATTAAAACATATTGTAAAGCAGACACTGACAAACAGCAGTGAAGTTAGCAACACTACAGTATTAGCAGCAATAGAACTTCCTAGCAGGCACAATAGAGTAGCACTGCAAATGGCTTCAGCAGCCCGGAGACATGCTGACTCAGCATCCAGTAACCTGGGAGAAATGGACCACACCAAAATGGCATTAAATAATACCATTTTGTCAACTTTGTTACAAAACCTGAAATACATATAGTTTTTATAGCAATGTTTTTGAATGGTGCTGCCTGGTTTACTTGTGACAACTATTGCACATGATCTTTAAAACTTTGAAGAAACAGGTCCCATAAGTTTGGTGGCAGGGAATACTAGACTGTGAGGTCCCTAGATGACAGCAGCAGCAGCTCTCACTGACATCTGCTTTTATTGCACAGGTAGTGCAATCAGGGTTACAAAATGGCTAATAACTTTATAATGAAGTAACATAAAAATCTAGTTATTGATATGAGATTTAATGGGGGTATGCTTATGCGGATTGTGCAATGTAGCACTTTTGGCATCAGCAGCTCTTTAAGAAGCAAGTAACAATAAATTTGCAAACACCCACTTCTCTGCCCACTGTGGGCAAGAGGGTGGAGAAGTACTGGGTGGCCAAAGGAGGAGCAGAATTCATTTTTGGGCACCCCAGTCATGAAGGGGTGGTGCAGGCTGCTGCAAATGACAAAGCAGGCATACCACTGGCATCACATCCTCCTGAAAAGGACTCCATAAAGATAAGATTCTATGGCCAAGAAGATTTATCTGGGGTCTTCGCTGGCCATTAGGTAGGCTTCTTATATGGCCAATGTTTCCAGGTACCAGAGAAATCTCTGGAACACTATACTGGAAATTTCCAAGGCTTTTCCTGGCCCCATGGTATTGGACTTGACAGAGGCTGCCAAACGAGGCATAGAAACTTCCAAGTATCAGTTTTTTATGGCAGTGGATGCCAGTGACACTGCAGCTAGACAGATGGCAACTTCAGTGTCTCTGAGGAGGTTTGCTTGGCTAAGGACTACTGATCTGACCCAGGATACCCAGACAAAAGCCTTGGATTTTCCTTGTGAGCCCACATCTCTGTTTGGGGAGCAAACCGAGGCTTTCATGAAAAAAATGGATTAGTACAAGGCAGCTTACAAATGTGCATCTGCCAAAGAAAAGGTGACTGCGCCCCACAAACACCAGAGTAGAGGTGGTAGGGTTAGATCCCAATACAGACCATTATTCCAGCCTATCTGCAGCAGAGGGGGGTTTTCAGGGGTAGGAAGGGCAGTGGTTGTACTGGCCCCAGCCCACAGCCTGCTGCACAGGCAAAACAGAGCCCCTGATGTGCCTGTTAGGATCACCTCCCCATCTCCAGTATGGGGCAGGCTGGCCCACTATGTCCAGGCTTGGCAAATCATCACCACAGACAAGTGAGTCCTGGGTAGTGGGCCAGGTTCTGGCTCTCAGCTTCAAGGTTAAGCCCAAGAAGAGGGCAACAGTGTTCAGACCTGCTACCTTATCAGAAACAGCCCTGTTGGAGGAGGAAGTGACCAACCTTCTGTTGCAAAGGGCAGTAGATCCTGTCCCTCTGGCCAAAGCGGGAAAGGTCTGTACTCAAGGTACTTCTTCACAGTAAGGGAAACTGGGGAGTGGCGACCCATACTGTATCTCAGACACTTAAACAGGCATTTAACAAAACCAAAGTTCTAGATGGTGACCCTGACTACCATTCTCCCAACATTAAGACAAGGAGATTGGTTGGCGTCTCTAGACCTAAAGGACGCTTACTTTCACATCCTCGTCAGGCAGTCGCACACACAGTACCTCGGGTTCAGATTGCCATCAGGTCATTACCAGTTCAGGGCTTTGCCCCTCGGCTTGACTTCCTCCCTAAGAGTGTTCACAAAGTGCATGGCAGTGGTTGTGGCACATCTGAGGAGAAAAGGGGTAACAGTATTTCCCTACCTGGACCACTGGCTAGTCATAGGTCAGTCACCTCAGCAGATCAGGGATGCCCTGGTAGTCGCACAGGATACCCTGCAGTCACTAGGGTTCCTAGTGAATCTAAAAAAGTCAGTATTGGAACTAGTCCAGCTCCTGGAGTTCATTTGAGTAGAATTGGATACTCTGCAGGGAAAGGCATTCCTCCCTCAGGAAAGAGTGGACAACCTGGTGCAGCTAGCCAGCTCCTTCCGGCTACACACCCCCAGACCATCAAGGCACTTCTTACAACGGTTGGGTCACATGGCAGCGTCAACGGCAACAGTGCCAAGGTCCAGGTTCCAGATGAGAGACATTCAGTTTCATCTCAGATCTCATTGGTCCCCAAAAAGGGACTCCCTGTCACAGCTGGTAGCAGTCATAGCAACTCTCATCCAGGCACTCCAGTGGTGGAAGAAAAAGGGCAGCCTCAGGGAAGGTGTTCCATTTCTGCAACAGCCCCCAACAGTAGTGCTAACAGATGCCTCCTTCTTAGGGTGGGATGCCCACCTAGGGGAGCACACTGCTCATGGGATATGGCTTCAGCAGCAGTCACTATTGAACATCAACCCGGTAGAGCTCAGGGCAGTTCTTCTGGGCGTTCAGTCCTTGGCCACAATGCTCCCAGGCAAGGTAATGCAGGACAGACAGTACTACCACCATGTACTACATAAATAAGCAAAGGGGCACAAGGTCAACCCCACTGTGCACAGAGGCCATGAGAATCTGGAGTTTGGCTTACTGTCTCAGAATCTGTCAGCCGTCCATCTCCCAAGAAAGGTCAGTGTCCTAGCAGATACACTCAGCAGGATCAATCAAAACCACCACGAGTGGTCACTCAACAACAGGCAGGTCCTGCAAATTGTTTTCAGGAGGTGAGGTACTCCAGAGGTGGATCTCTTTGCAGACCCAGACAACCATCAGCTGCCACAGTTCTGCTGCAGGCCTCCTGTGGTAGGCACAGTGCCGGTGGATACACTACTGCTGGTCTGGACAGGGAAGTTTCTGAATTCCTTCCCTCCATTCCCTTTGTTGCTGAGAGTACTGAACAAGCTCAGGACCCAGCAGGCAACAATGATCCATCCTCATTGTTCCAGACTGGGCCAGGCAGCCCTGGTATTCACTGCTTCTGTCCCTGTCAATAGCCAGACCAATCAGCCTCCCCAGGAGGCACAACCTACTGACCTCTCGGGGCAGGATCCTTTACTCCAACCTCCAGTCCCTCAGGCTCGGGGCCTGTCTCTTGAGGACCTAGAGTATGTCAGCTTGCACCTCTCCGAAGAGGTTTTGGAGCCGCTCAGGGTCTCTAGAAAACCCTCTACCAGGAAGACCTACACATCCAAGTGGAAAAGATTTTCCATCTGGTGTCAGAACAAGGATATAGACCACAACCAGGTGTGTTTGTCAGTCATCTTAGACTATCGAACACACCTCCATTCCCTTGGCTTAAGACCATCCACCCTGCCGGCCTGGTGGGGTTGAGGCGCTGTCGCCTTACCTCGACCCACACCGGCGACCCAGGTTTGGGAACAAGCCCAGCTTGTTGGAGTTCGGCACCGAGGGAAGGGGGTGGAGCTGCTGGCAGGCAGGCTTTCCTCTCCGGGGAGGAAGTGCGGCATCCCTCGGCCAATGGCAACCCTCAGTGGAGGCTGGGGAAGCATGGGCTCGGAGGGTGCCCAGGCATTAGGCCATGGGGTGGGGGAAAGGGGCCATGACTAGGGCTGTATGGCGCATGCACGCCGCCACACGCATGTGTTCATACTTGTGAAGCCCCTGGGAGAAAATCAGAGGGGAAAACATGCCAGCAGCAGGATGAAGACAGACTCCCGCAGGCACCTCTCCCAAGGTAAGCGCCTTAATTCTGGGGACGGGGCTGGGGGGGTCGGTCTGGATGGGGGGTTACAGCGAGGCGATAAATAGCAGCAGGATTTAAAAAAAAAAAAGGTCCGCCCCTGAAGATGCATTTCGCAGCTCTGTCGTCTTACCTATCAGCAGGTTAGGGTTCATCCCTGGCTTCATCCAGTATTCAGAAAGTTTTTTAAAGGGATGGTGCACTTGCATCCCCCCACACAGGGAGCCAACTCCAGCTTGGGATCTCAACATATGCATTGCACAGCTTATGCAGCCATCCATTGAGCCCATGTCTTCAGCAGAGCTTAAGCATGTGACTTGGAAAACTGTGTTCCTGGTAGCAATCACCTCTGCCAGAAGGATTAGTGAGGTCCAGGCCCTTGTCACAGAACTCAACTACATTGCACTCCATAGTGACAAGGTAGTACTCAGGACCAATAAGAAGTTTCTTCCCAAGGTGGTATCTGACTTCCACCTTAACCAGTCCATTACACTGACCATTCCACTTCAGGTGAGCATAGACTGCATAGCCTTGGTGTTAAGAGGTCTGTCAGCTACTGTCTGGACCACACAAAGGACTATAGGTATGGCAATATCTAGCTCTTCCTGAACTATGGAGAAGTGGGGAATGGAAAACGACCCACTAAGAGGGCCATTGCATGCTGGATTGTGGCTTATATTCTGTTTTGCTACAGTAAGGTGAGCAGAGAGCCCCCTACGGGCCTCAGGGCCCCCTCTACCAGGGGAAAAGCTGCCTCCTTGGCAGCTGTCAGGGATAGTCCCCTGTTGGAAATCTTCAAAGTAGCTACCTGGAAGACTGTCCACACATTTACCAAGCATTACTGCTTGGATATCCAGGCCAGAAGTGTTGCCAGGTTTGCCACAGCAGTACTGCAGAGCCTGTTTCCCAAATAGGTTCTACTGTATGTCCACCTCCCAAGTTACTGCTTAGGTAGTCTGAATTTTGTCAGAATACAGTAAGATTTCCTGGGGTTTGAAGAAAAAAAAATTACAATGTAGTAATCTTGTTTTTTCCAAGGGAATCTTACTGTATTCTGAACTCCCACCCTACCTCCCCTACTGAAACCTAATGGGCACTGCAATCCAGCTGTCCATATCCCATTGCAAACCTGTTGTTGTTATGGTTTCTTTTCTTGGTCATCTGTGACTTGAATCTTGGAGATACCCACACTGTTTATAAAAAAAAAAAATTGGTTATTTGGGGAGGGAAGTAGTTGTTTAAGATAAATTAGATTATTTATGCATGCTCGTAAGACTCTGACGGTTGCATGAAGTGTACAACCAGGGACAGTGATTTGAAAACCAAGCTCAAGCCTAGCATTCCACCATTTGCATAGGTTCTATTAACCATTTTGGCTCCAGGGCGACCATACTGCATTTTGTCAGAATACAGTAAGATTTCCTTGGAAGAAACAAGATTACTATGGAAAGTAATTTTTTCTTTTAGGTCAGATTACTAAACAAGCACTTGGCAAAGCCCAAGTTCAGAATGGTAACCCTTGCCATAGTTATCCCCTCTATAAGAGAAGGGAACTGGCTAGCTTCTCTGGATCTAAAGGATGCTTATTTATGCATCCCAGTCGGGCCCTGTCACAGAAAATATGAGTTTGTCTACCCTCAGGGCACTACCAGTTCTCAGCCCTTCCCATTTGAGCTCACTTCTATTCTCAGGGTGTTCACAAAGTGCCTAGCCGTGGTGGCAGCTCACCTCAGGAGGCAAGGAACTGTTGTGTTTCCTTAGCTAGATGACTGGCAAGTCATAGGAGACTCACACCAGCAGGTCCACCCAAACTAACCTGGAATCCCTAGGCTTCCTCATTAACACAAAATCACAGATGGAAACAGTTCAGTCCTTGGAATTCATTGGCACAGAACTGGATACTATCCAGTGCAAGGCATTCCTCCCTAAAGAGAGGGTAAACGACCTGCTAGCTCTGGCAAACTCCTTTGTCCTGGGTCAGCCCACTACTGCAAGACAGTTCTTGGGGCTGCTGAGCCACATGGCATCAATTACCACAGTAGTGTCAGGTGCCAGGTTCCAAAAGTAGTGAATTCACAACTCAGGCAACACCTTGAGAAATAAAATCTACTTAACACAATCCAGTCTGGGTTTAGTCCTCACCACAGCACAGTCTCCGTGCTTGCTAAGATCACTAAATACTGGCAGATGGCATTAGATGACAAAAAGTACGTATGCTCCCTGTTCCTTGATCTTAGCAAAACCTTCGATACAGTGGACCATGACCTGCTTCTGACCACCCTTCATATTATCAGAGTAGATGCTCTGGCAACAAAGTGGTTTTCTAACTACCTTACCAAATGTTGCCAACAAGTCAAGGTGGAGGGCAATCTCTCCGTGCTGAAAACCCTGCAAAGAGGTGTGCCTTAAGGTTCCATTCTAGGACTACTGCTGTTTACTGTTTATATGAACAACCTAAACGATGGAATCAAGGATGCTAGAATTCATCTATTTGCTGATGATATTGTGCTGTACTTAAAACAGGCCTACACCAGAGCTGACTTAAAAAGACCTCCAGCTCGAATTTAACCATTTGCAGGAAAACTATTGCATTTGTAGCTGCTATTAAATGCTAAAAAAACAAAGGCTGAGCTCTTGCTCCCTCAGCAAATACTAATAAAACTAAGACTACATCCACAGTCCCTTCTATTTGGACACTCTTAGGTGAGCACTTAGAATTTGTGTCAAACTTTAAATACTTGGGGTATGGGCTGACGATAGGCTATCTCTGAACATATTGAGAACCTAACTAAACAATTAAAACAGAGGCTTGGTATCTTCTTCGGATAAAGCATCTACTGTCACAGGAGGCCAAAATCCGCTTAGTGCAAACCACCTTCTTGCAGTTATTGAACTATGCTGATACCTTATATGGGCATGGACCAAGTATGGCCCTAGGGAAACTTGACACCCTTTATCACTGGGCAATTTGATTCATAACTGATGCACCATACTCCACTCATCACTGCACCCTTTATTCTGTGGTAGGCTGGATCTTCCTGGACATAAGTCTCCACCACTCATTCACACTAGTAGGATCTGCGCCGGAGGCACTAGGACCCATCGGGAGCAAACTTTTGCTGGAGGGTCGGCACGATAGATGGCGCCAGGCAGTGGTCGCTGCTGTAATGACTATCTCTGGCAATGCACTCCAACGCCTTAGTTCTTTTTTCCCGCCACCGAGTGCGCCTCAGTGATAACGCCGCTTCTGTCGGGAGTCAAACTCAAACTTAGATAGTTTTCAGTTTATTTTTGTAATATTATCTTGATAGTAGTATCACTTGATTTTATTCTATTTCATTATATTTCCGTTATATTTTAAAATTTAACTTATAGTAAAGAAGTCTCGGCCTACTGGACGGAGTCGACCATGAGCAGGTCAGGTGACGGTAGGGAGACTTCCGTGATGAAAGCTGTTCAGTCAGTCGGGCTGGGTCCGGTCAGCCCTTCTCCCTCAGCGGGTTCCGAACGGTCAGTCCGATGCCCGGGGATGGGCGGTCCTCGCGCCGTTAAAAATAAGCGGTCGCATTTCGGCACCATTGGCCTCGAGCTCTTCTTGAGCCCACAGGTCAAAAAAGAGAAGGCATCACCGAGGTCGCTCTCTGATACGCCTGCGGCTTCGACGGCCCGTTATCGAAGTAGTTGCCGGTCTCTCCTTCGAGTCGCCATAACTTTCCTGGCTCCGCTGCTCGACATCGGAGCCCCACCCCGCCTATAGGTAGGGCTCCAGATGAGCAGTTTCATCAGTGGGCCGCTCTTATGGAGCGATGGGCTCGGAGGTTGGTTCTTCTGCCTGGCTCGGTTGCCCCGGAGCCTTCGGGCTCGTCGGGCGATCAGGTAGGGCGGTTGGACCTTCCTAGTCGCGCGGCGCCTCCTTCGGTGCCAGCGACTCGCTTAGGTGTTTCCCCCCCTCACATGGCTGCGGCGCAGGGGGCCACACCGATGCCCTTATCTCCTGTGTTTTTCCCTTCTCTTGCTTTCCAGGTTCCAGGGGTGTCCTCGGCGCCTTCCGCGGGGTCTCTGCGCTTGTCGGCGCCGTTTTTGGCGCTGGGGCCTTGCGGCGCCGTCTCGCAGTGCCGCTGGGTCTTCGGCGCCGGGTGGGTCACAGGCGCCGGTTCTTCTGCACGGCACGTACGGGTGCCGCTTTGGCCGCGCCTGCTGACTTCCTCCTCGGCACCAGGGGACCTCGAATTCTCCTTTCTATCTGTTCTTCCTCCTCTCCTATTTTTCACTCCTTCCTGTCCAAACAGTCCTTCCTGGACTATCAGGAGATGATGTTGAGCCTGACCCAGACCTTCGGTTGGGTGATGAAGTGGAGGAAACAGGATCTTTCACTGCTACAGAGCCTGTGGTCGAGGACCTGTCCTTTAAGTCTCTGTTGAACCTGAGATCCACTCTTTCTCTCCAGACTACAGACATCGATCCTGGGAAAATATTAAGACTCCAGTATCTTCATGCTTCGGAGATCCCTACGGATTTGACTCCTCCGATTCAACCTTCCTTCGAGACGCTGTCTCAAATGGTATGGAATAATCCTGCTCTTATTCCCTCAGTGGCTAAATCCATTGATAAGAATATTCAGCCCCAAGGATCGTCCCATTTGGCATCCCAAGCCTTTATGGATCCTATTGTAGTCCTGGAGAGAATGATAAGATGTTTCTTCCTCGTTACTACAGCTCGACTCTATTAACAAAGAGTCTCAAAATTGATACATTAGGTAAGAGAGTCTTGCTGCCTCCACTTTAAGTATGCATATTGCCAGCTATCAAGGCTATTTTTCTCAGTATGAGTATATCCTGTGGCACTCTATGAAACGAATGGTTGAAGCTCTTCCAGATTCCGACTCCAAGTCAGAGCTTCTTCTAACCTGCTACCAGAGGTATTGAGTCCAATAACCAACAGGTCAAAGCCGCCATGGACGCTTTTCACTGCTTCTCATTCAGCAGCCGCAGGTATTTGTACTCCATCGCCATTCCTGGCTGCGTGCTTCGGCTTTACCGAATGATGCTCAGCAGCAGGTAATGGCGTTGCCCTTTGATGGCTCGTATCTTTTCGGTCCTCAGGTAGAGCAAGCCCTAGAGGCCACTCAGAAGACTAGGTCGGCCATTAAGTTGGCTAGACCTCCGCCTGCCCCCTCTCGGGGGCATGTAGGTAAACGTCAGTTTCATAGTCGTCAGTCCTTTCAAGGCAGAGGAAGCTTCCATAAAAGCCAACCTGCCCAACCTCAAAAGAAGACGCAGCAGAAAGCGCAGGGGCCTAAAGCCCTCAGCGCTACCTTATGAATTGCCGGCCCAAGTTCCATCCACACTGCCCGAGGTGGAACTTTCTTCTCCGGTGGGAGGTCGTCTGATGTACTTCTACAACCAGTGGAAGTCCATAACCTCGGACAAATGGGTCCTTCGGATAATTCGCGAGGGTTAGTCTCTCAATTTTTGGAAACCCCCCCAAATTGTCCTCCCAAACGACAACCCAGGTTGTCGACCTCTCAGTCAGACCTCCTCACCGCCGAGATCCAGGGCCTTCTAAACAACAGGGCAATAGAACTGGTGCCCCGCATCAGCGAAACACAGGGTTCTACTCCCATTACTTTCTGGTTCCAAAGAAATCGGGGATGTCTCCATTCTAGACCTCAGAGAAGTTAAACAAATTCTCCCCAGGAGAAATTCAAATGATTTCCTAGGGTACCCTGTTACCTTTGCTACATCAGCACGACTGGCTGGCCTCCTGGATATGCAGGACGCTACTAGCATATCCCTTATCCACCCGACCCATCGCAAATTCCTGAGGTTTGTGGCTCTGGGTCAGCATTATCAGTTCAGAGTCCTGCCTTTTGGGCTATCGCGCGGCCTGCGAGTTTTACAAAGTGTTGTGCAGTTCTGTGGCGCATCTCAGGAAGCTCGGACTCGAGTGTTTCCCTACCTGGACGATTGGCTCCTAGCAAGCCCTTCCAGCCAAGGGACTCTGGAAGCCGCTCAAACGGCCTCTCGCCTCTTACGCCATGGAGTTCTGCTGAATCTGAAGAAGTCACAACTGCAGCCCTCCCAGAGGCTCCTTTTCATAGGGACTCTTCTGGACACACCTTCCGCAAAGGCCTTCCTTCCAGAGGACAGAAGACTCGACATCCTTCAGATGGCCCGTTACATCAGGGAGAACCAATCGGTCACAGCTCTCTCGATGCAACGTATGTTGGGTCTCATGGCGTCCTCAGTGTTCACTGTACCCCTAGCTCGATTACACATGAGGACCACCCAATGGATGCTCTCCGCTCAGTGGTCACCGACCTCTCACCCCCAGTCTTATCCCATCAAGGTGACGGAGCCCCTACGAAGGTCTCTCACCTGGCGGTCTCAAGAGAGCAATCTCCTGGAAGGATTCCCCTTTGCTCCTCTGGATCATCAGATCTCCATCACCAGAGACTCATCGCTAATGGGATGGGGAGCTCACTGTCGCTCTCTCCACACTCAAGGTGTATGGACTCAGCTCGAAGCTCAGCTCCACATAAATGTCCTGGAGATGAGAGCAGTCCTCTATGCGATCCGAGCGTTGAAGGATATTCTTTGTCACAAGAACATTCTCTTTCAAACGGACAACAAAGCTGTGATGTATTACATCAACAAGCAAGGTGGTGCTCATTCTTATCCCCCTTTGCAGGGAAGCAATGAGAGTGTGGGAGTGGTGCTTGGAGCACAAGTCTCTAATTCAAGTGGTATATCTGCCAGGTGTACAAAACGACTTAGCAGATCACCTCAGCAGAACGGAGGCAGACCCTCACGAGTGGTCTCTCGATCCAGCCGTAGCTCGGTCACTGTTCAAGAGTGGGGGACTCCAGACCTGGACCTTTTTGCATCCCCACTCAACGCAAAACTGCCTCTCTTCTGCTCCAGAAATCCAGGGCCTGGCATTTTCTGTCAGGATGCGTTCAGGCTGCGGTGGACAAAACGCTTTCTTTACGCCTTTCCACCGCTTCCTCTAATTCAGAGAGTACTCCTCAAATTCGAGTCTCAGGGGACCAAGATGATTCTCATTGCTCCTTCCTGGCCTCGGCAACTATGGTTTCCTCTGCTCAACAGTATGTCGGCAGCCTCTCCGAGACCACTTCCCTTGCAAATCAATCTTTTGACTCAGGGTTGCTGGTCCATCCCAACCTGAGGTCACTTCACCTTCATGCTTGGCTCCTGACGAGGTAGAAGTGAACCGTTCAACGCCTCAGAGAGTCTCAGACATCCTTCTGGCTGCTCGGAAGCCAGCTACCCGAAAAACTTACGCTTCTAAGTGGAAACGTTTTTCTCTCTGGTGTGCAAAGTCCTCTTGGAATCCTTTTTCCTGTCCTCCAGACAAGGTTCTGGAGTACCTTTTGGACCTATCAAACTCAGGTCTCCAGTACTCCACGGTTAAAGTTCACCTTAGTGCCATTTCAGCGTACCATGAGCCGGTTTCTTCCTTGTCTCTGGCTCAGTTACCTATGGTGAAGAGATTTCTATGGAATTCTGCATACCAGACCCCTGTTAGACGTCCGTGCCCAGCCTGGGACATTAACCTTGTGCTAGACATGCTCACTCAGAAGCCTTTCAACCCCTAGCTGCCTGTGAGCTGAAATTTCTACCTGGAAGACAGTTCCTAGTGGCCATTACCTCAGCCCACAGGGTCTCTGAGATACATGCCCTGGTTACGGACCTTCCAGATACTGTGTTCCATAAGGACAAAGTAGTTCTTCAGACTCATCCTAAATTTCTTCCCAAGGTTGTGTCAGAATTCCATCTAAACCAACCTCTGGTGCTTCCTCTTACTCTGAACTTCCAAAATGAAGGAGAACGATCTCTTCATTCCTTGGATATTAAGAGAGCCTTGCGGTTCTACTTAGATAGAACCAAGAATTTTCGCAAGACTCAGCAATTGTTTGCTTCCTTCAGCGAGACCCGGCTGGGTCAGCCTGTCGCTATCAGGTGCATCTCATCATGGTTAGTGGCATGTCTTCGACATTGCTATTCCATGGCACAGGTTAAATTAGAAGGTAGAGTTTACGCTCACTCTACTAGGGCGGTTACGGCATCCCTAGCGGAAATTCGCAATGTTCCAATTGCAGATATCTGCAATGCCGCCACCTGGAGCTCAGTGCATACCTTCATTAAGCATTATGCACTGGATGTTCATCACGAAGCGTCATTCCGCCTTGACAGAACTATCGCCAATGGACTTCTGTCCTAGACGTGTGAGCCTGGCTCCCCTGCCGCCCTTTTTGGGGATTATCAGCTTGGTACTTTTCTCAGTTGGTGAATGAGTGGTGGAGATTATGTCCAGGAAGATATGAAAATTACGTGCATCACCGTAATTCTTGATCTTCTTGGACGAGTCTCCACCACTCATTCACACGCCCACCCTCCATCCCCGAGCTCACGCTGTGTTGGTCTTCACTCCTCAAATCTTTAGGCCGTGAAGACTTCTTTGCTGACCCTTCTTACACGGTCGTCCGGACTATCTTATGTCCGCTTTTTAAGGTTAGGTTTACTCTTACGTTAGTTGCGCTGCACCTCCTTGGTAAAAAGGTACTGAGGCGGGAGGTTATCGCCGAGATGGTCTATCATGAAAGCCACTGCCAAGGGCGCCATTCTCTCACACACCCTCCCGCAAAGTTTGTCTCCGGATGGTCCTAGTGCCTCCAAGCAGATCCCACTAGTGTGAATGAGTGGTGGAGACTTGTCCAAGAAGATCAAGAATCACGGTAGGTACGTAATTTTCATATCTCTCTTAGTTACAGACGCCACAAAAATGCAATCTTTTGGACACTTGGAGCCATCTCTAATAAGCTTCCTAAATACATCTCTGACTACCTTCCTCTCTGCCCTGCAGGCGCTACCTACTAAGAAACCTTTCTTATACCTCTCATTATTCCCAAGGTTAAAACACGATTTGGCAAAGTGACCATAGGTCACTCTCTCCATCCTTTGGAACAACGCACAAAAAAAACCTTAAAAATTGTACTACCAGTGAAAATACCCTTCTTTGAAAATCTTTTTGCGAGGGCCTTTAAGCAGTCTTGCAGCTGTATTCACTAAATAATCACTTATGGTACTTCTTCCTTCAGTTAAACTCCCCTTCCCATACGATTTTATCCACTGAATGAATTGTATGTTTCGTGTGTTTATATATTATGTGCATATGTAGTTTTCTTGTGTACTGATGTACATGACATGTAGTATGTAACCTATTTGCAGCACTGTATCTATTGCCTTGTGTATCTTGCATCACATTTCGTATTTTGCCATTATCTTGTATTAGTGCCTGACCCAGGTCCACCTTGTAAATGAGTTGTTTCACTGGTGGTTCGCCTGGATAAATAATGATTGATTGATTGAAATGAGGGACATTCAGTACCATTTGAGAACCCATTAGTCACAGAGAAGGAATTCCCTTTCAGAGTTGGTGCCAGTCACTAGAACTCTGCTTCTGCAGTGGTGGACGGAAAGGGACAATTTCAGTCGAGGTATCCCTTTTCAGCAGCAGCCCCACGTGGTGGTCCTAACTACAAATGCCTCCCTCCTTGAATGGGGGGCACATAGGGGACCAAACAGTCAGTGGTACTTGGTCCCCCGGAGTCCAAGTTGCATATCCGCCTCCTAGAGTTGAGAGCAGTCTTCCTTGCTCTAAAGGCCTTTGCTCCTCAGTTGATGGGTCAGTCGGTCCAAGTCAGGACAGACAACAAACACCACTACCATGTGGTTCATCAACAAGCAAGGAGGCACAAGATCCTCAAGGCTGTGCACAGAAGCCATGAAAATCTGGTCCTTAGCATACTCCCTGGATGTGCAGTTGTCCGCAATCCCATCTCCCAGGGAAAGACAATACACAGGCAGGTTCACTCAGCAGAATCAGCCAGGACCACCACGAATGGGCTCTAAACAGACAAGTGCTGGCTACAGTGTTCAGAAGGTGGGGCACTCCAGAAATCGATCTATTTGCCTCGAAGGAAAACCATCAGTTTCCTCTCTTCTGCTGCAGGCCCCAACTTTGGGCACAGTGCCCATGGAGGCACTATCCCTAACTTGGACAGGGAAATTGCTGTGTGCCTTTCCACTGTTGGTAAGGGTCTTTCTCAAACACAGGAGACAGCCTGAAACCATGATACTGGTGGCTCTTGACTGGGCCAGTCAACCCTGGTACCCTCTGTTGCTCACCTTGTCCACCAAGCAGCCCATTCATCTTCCCCAGAGATACAGCCTCATAACAGCTGTTCAGGGAAGAGTAACATTCCCAAATCTCCAGGCCCAGTACCTGAAGGCTTGGTTTTTGAGGAGTTAAGAGTTTTCTGAATTCCAGCTCTCTGAGGATGTCCTCTGAGTGTCCAGGAAGCCTACAACATGGAAAACCCATGCTTCCAAATGGAAAAGGTTTTCTCTTTGGTGCAAATCCAGATGGGTCAGTCCTCTTCAGTCAAGCTTGCCTGTTCTGCTTGACTATTTGGTCAACTTGCAGGCCCTGGGTTTGAGGCCTGCGGCTCTTAAGGTTCATCTAGCCACAGTCTCTTGCTTACTTGACTGCAAGTAATCAGAGGACAGTAGCTTTGCACTGTATCTTTAGAAAATTCTTCAAGGGCTTGGCACACATGTTCCCTTCTGTTAGGGAACCAGTCCCTTCTTGGGACCTGAGTTTGTGTATTGCCAAACTCATGGAACCTTCTTTCAAGCCCATGGCTACTGCAGATCTGAAATATGTCACACGGAAAACAGTTTTCCTGGTGGCTATTACTTCAGCTAGAAGGATGTGTGAGCTTCAGACTCTCTGCACTGACCCTAATTATATCATCTTCCACAAGGACAAGGTAGTCCTTAGGACCAACAGGAAATTTCTACCCAAGGTGATATCTGAATTCCATTTAAATCAATTCATTAACCTCCCCGTGTTTTCCACAGCCAAGTCCAGTTCAGGTGAACTAAATTTGCACAGTCTGGGTGTTACAAGGTCTCATAGTCACTATATAACCCATACCAAAGACCTCAGGTGCTGCCACTCACAGTTTATCACTTATGGCGAAGTGGGAAATGGCAGGCCTGCCTCAAAAAGATCTGTTGCACGCATCCTGCATCAAATTCTGTTATAGCAAAGCTGAGAAACAGCCACCTCAAGGCCTTGGGGCACATTCCACTCGTGGAACTGCTGCCTCTCTGGCAGCTAGCTGCAAGAGACATTCCCCTGCTGAAAATCTGCAAGGCAGCTACCTGGAGTATAGTCCACACTTTTACAGAGCATTACTATCTAGACCAGGGGTTCTCAAATGGTGAGGCCAGCCTCCTTGGGGAGGCCCCAACCTGTTCCAGGGGAGGCTCAAGCAAATCTGAAAAAGTACTGCTTTTAAATTTTGAGTTTTATGTATTTTGTGTTAAGAGATGAAGCAAACTGAAAGAGGATAATAGTAGGTGAATTTTATGTATTTATTTACTGATAGGTGACAAGGGAAGGTGAATGAGCCAAGGCTCATTTCAAGTGTACTGGGAAGGGTAGGGAGTGAATACATTTTAAATGTAACAGCAAAACAATCAAGAAATACACAATGAACAATAGTGCAAACAAATATGAACAATAAACTGATAATGAGTGGTGGTAATTGATCAATTTGTAGACTGATGGCAGAACAGCCTAAATACAATGGTTGAGCATAGAAGTGCTCAGAGCAATAGCAGGGGAGCAGAGTAATCCAAGAGATGTTGCTTAGGAGCAGGGAAAGAGGGGGAGAGGCAAAGTATGCAGGAAGGTTATTTCATATAGAGAGGAAACAGAAAAAGTAGTCTGACCCATGAAGGTACCGCGACAAGGGGTAACAATGGCTCAAGAATAAAAATAGCAGAGCAAGTAGGCTGGCCGGGGGGGGGGGGGTTACAATAAACTGAATAATAATATTTGTTTATTTTATTTATTTGTTATTCAGGTAACACCTTTGAGCACAAGAGCTCTTTTTCAAAGGTTCCACATCAGTATAAGACAAAGAACTGAATGTGAGCGAAGTACTCAAAGGGGTTTCAATTTATTCATGGTGTACTGCGCAAAGTACAGCATGTTATTTTTCCTTGGGGAGGCCCAGGATTATTTCAGTTTTTGGGGGAGGCTCAAAATCTTTTCCATGGATTTGGGGAGGCTCACTGTGACAAAGTCTAAGAACCATTGATCTAGACATTCAGTCCAGAAGTGATGGCAGGTGTGGCACTGCAGTATTGCAAAACCTTTTTCCTAAGTAGGTTTTATATCCTCCTACCAAGCTACTGCTTGGTAGTCTGCATATGTCTAATCATACTGGAAGATTCCTGGGGTTTGAAGAAAAAAATACTTACAGTAATATTATTTCTTCCAGGGAATCTCCCAGTATACCTCTCACCCTGCCTCCCCTTCTATAATCTGAGTCTGGTTCTGCAATACTACTTTCTTAGGGTTTTATTTGTTGCGTGTAATCATTGGCTTAACTTAACCATTTCATTACTCACACAAAGTTGACTGGTTTGTATGGTTTCTGCTTCATGGCATTTCTGTGTTTTATGGTAATCTGCCTCATTACTATGGGGTGCGTATTATTATTTTGGGATAAGATATCTTGGGAGAGTTCAGTGTTTTTTAGCTACAAAAATGAATGTTACTTGAAACACAGTCCACCTAGAGGCAGCAGTTTGAACAGTGTTCTAGTTCCATTATTTGCATACATTCCACATTACATCACTACAACTCCGGGGCAGTCAGAGGTTCTGGGCTGACATAAAAAAATAGAAATGACAGCAGATAAAGACCGCTAGGCCCATCCAGTCTGCCCCTAAACCCTACACTTGTATGCAGCCTCTGACCCTATCTGGTGAGCAGCTTTTCACCACTCCTTCCCACCTCTAAGGTTCCCTTATGCCTGTCCTAGGCATGTTTAAATCCTTCCCCTGTGCTCGCTCCCACCACCTCCTATGGCAGACTATTCCATGTGTCCACCACCCTCTCTGTGAAGAAAAACTTCCTCACGTCTCCCTAACCTGCCACCTTCCAATTTCGTATCATGCCCCTTGTTCTTGTACTCCTCCTATATTGGAAGATGACTCACCCCTGCACCTTGTTTATGCCCTTTAGGTACTTAAATGTTTCTATCATGTCCCCCGTTCCCTTCTCTCCTCTAGTGAGTACATATTGAGGTCTCTTAATCTCTCTTCATATGTTTTGTGTTGCAAGCCCTGTACCATCTTAGAAACTCTTCTCTGGACCGCCACCACTCTGTCAATGTCCTTATGAAGGTGCGGCCTCCAGAACTGCACACAGTTCTCTAGGTGAGGCCTCACCAGTGTTTTCTACAATGTCATCACTTCCTCCCACCTTTTGCTAGTGCTACTAGTGATCCAGAGAAAGGTGACTAAGATGGTACAAGGCTACTGGCAACAGTCCGATTCCCATTACTCATCCTGTGCCACACCAGCAACTGGCTTGAGAACTGTCATACTGACAGACCTTCAGAGGCCTACACACACAAAGGCTACCTCTACTCTCTGTCCATTCTCTTTACCCACAGGGTAGATACATGATTCACTCTAGCATTGTGCACGGGGCACGTCCTTGTTGCTTGCCTACCTACGGGCTTTCCCTCATTATGACTGAGTTGTGGCCCTGTTCTTCTGATACCAAGGCCTAAAGGATTTTTCCTATAGCTACTCCCTTGTTCCCAAGTGGACAGGCTGGTTCTTGCCTGTTTTGGATCAGGAAATGAGAGGACCTCACTTCCTCATAGAATACAAAGAATTTCAGAAGGTGCATCCACAGGTCTGCCTTTCATAATACAAACGGGTTTGGCTATGCTCCTTGTATATGCAGGCTACATATTTGGGTCTCCAACTCCAAACACCTTGCAGGTGATACCTGAAGTTTCCTGGGGCAGGTCAGAACAGACAACACCACTACTATGTACTACATCAACAAACTGAGGAACCAGGTCAGCCCCACTCTGCACAGAAGCAATGAGGCTGTGGTCCCTGGCATACTCCATGAAGGTATCCCTATCGGCCATACATCTTCCAGGAAAGAACAACCTGCTGGCAGACTCCCTTAGCAGGATAAGTCAAAGACCACCATGAGTGGTGTCTGAATCTCCAAATACTCTGTTTGATTTTCAGGAGATGGGGCACTCCAGAGATGGAGCTCTTCGCCTCTGTAGAAAATCACCAGTTACCACTGTACTGTTGCAGGCCTCCTCTCAGGGGCACACTACCCCTGGATGTGTTGGCACTGGACTGGACTGGAATGTTTCTGTATATGCCTTCTCTGCTTTTCCACTGTTATTCAGAACCCTACTGAAATTGAGGTGCCAAAAGGCGACAATAATGCTGGTGGCACCAGATTGGGTGAGGCAACACTGGTATTCACTTCTGTTGACTCTGTCAGTAGTTTCTCCAATTCTTCTGCCCAGGAGGCACAACCTGCTGACCTCTTCTCAGGGCAGGATACTGTACTCCAACCTCAAATCATTGAGGCTCAAGGCCTGGCTTTTGAGGACTTAGAATATGCTAATCTTAAACTGTCAGAAATGCTGACAGTACTGGGGGGGTCCAGGAAACCTTCCAGTAAGAAGACATGTTCTGCTACGTGAAAAGAGATTTTACATATGGTCTACAGGTAAGGGCGTGTTGACCCATCCAGGGCTGATTTAGCCATTCTTCTGGATTACCTAACACACTTGCATTCTCTAGGCCTGAAGCCTTCGACCCTCAAGTTTCATTTGGCTTCAGTCTCAGCTTATCTGTCACTGGTAAAGAGAGATCCATGGCCTCTCATCCAATCTTCAGGAAGTATTTTAAAGGCCTTAACCTCTTGTACCATCCCTTGAGGGAACCTGTTCCGGCCTGGAATCTGAATATCTGCATTGCCAATCTCCTGGATGCTCTATTTGAACCAATGGCAACTGCAGATTTGAAGTATATCACTTGGAAAACTGTTTTTCCAGTTGCTATTATTTCAGCCAGAAGGATCAGTGAGTTGCATAGAAACAGAATTTGACGGCAGATAAGGACCGCTTGGCCCACCTAGTCTGCCCGTTTTCCTACCTAACAGATAAGCTGCAGATCCTAATTAACCAACAGCTTACTTCCTCCTACCCCCCACTAGGACTGCCTTATGTCTGTCCCATGCATTCTTGAATTCCCCCACTGTTCCTGACTCCACAGCCTCCTCGGGGAGGCTGTTCCCATGCATCCACAACCCTCTCTGTGAAAAAATACTTCCTCACATTACCTCTGAGCTGTCCCCCCTCTATCTTCAAATTGTGCCCCCTTGTTCTTGCACATCTCTTTTTCTGAAAGATGCCACCCTCTTGGACTTTGTTGATTCCCTTGAGGTACTTGAAAGTTTCTATCAGGTTACAGTTACAGGCCCTGTGCACAGATGTAGACTACATCTCATTCCACAGGGATACAGTGGTCCTGGGACCAATAGAAAATTCCTTCCAAAAGTGGTGTCTGATTTCCATTTAAATCAGTCCATCACTTCATCTTTTACAGAGAACTCCAGTTCTCCAGAAAAGAAGCTTCATTCCCTCGATGTCAAAAAGGCATTTAGCCACTATATTGACAGAACCAAGTCTTACAAACCAGGTCAAACACAGCTGCTTCAGTGGCAGCTTCAAGAGAAATTCCACTACTGGAAATCTGCAAAGCAGCTACATGGAAAACAGTACACACCTTCACAAAGCATTACAGTCTGGGTCTACAATCCAGAAGTGATGCCAGATTTGGTACAGCAGTGCTGCAGAACCTGTTTCCTAAATAGGTTTTCTGCCCAACTCCAAAGGTACTGCTTGGTAGTCTACATCAGTTTAATCATAATGTGTGATTCCTGGGGTTAAAAGAAAAAATTACTCACCATAGTAATCTTGTTTCTTCCTATATGCTTTTTAAGTCCTGAAGGATGTCCTCTGCCACAAGGTATTCTCTTTCAGACGGACAATAAGGCTGTGATGTATTACATCAATGTGCAGGGTAGGGCGCGCTCCTACTATCTTTGCAGGGAGGCTGTGAAGTAGTGGGAGTGATGTCTCGAGCACTTTACCCTAATTTTCCATGCCTAGCTCCTGAGGAGACAGAAGTGGGTAGGTCTGTGGTTTCTCAAAGGATATGGTAAATCCTCTTAATGCAAGCTTTCCTCTTGGAAACTTTCATAACTAAGTGGAAGCAATTTTCCATTTGGCGTGCAAAACAAAAGTCGATGCTGGACACATTTTGTTGCCCACCGAATAAAGTGTTGGAGTAACTTTTAGACCTGTCAAATACAGGAAATACTCGACAGTGAAGGTACACCTCTACACAATTTCAGTCTACCATGAGCCAGTGTAGAACATGTTGCTGGCTCAGTTACTGCTAGTCAAAAGATTCCTCAAAGGTATCCTACACATTAGACCCCCGGTCAGGAAACCAGTGGCCACGTGGGATATCAGCCTCATGCTAGATATGCTCACTCGTAAACCTTTCAGCCTCTAGCTACCTGTGACTTGAAGTTTCTGACCTGGAAGATTGCCTTCTTAGTGGCCATTACTTCTGTTTGCAGAGTTTCTGAAATTCATGCCTTGGTCACAGTCCCTCCATATGCTGTCTTTCAAAAGTACAGGGTGGTACTTCGTACGCATTCTAATTTCGTACCCAAGGTAGTTCGGAATTTCACCTTAACCAACCTCTGGTTCTTCCCATTTATTTTGCCAACTTCCAGAATGAAGGGGAACGCACCCTTCACTCTCTTGATGACAAGAGGGTTCTACGATTCTACATTGATAGAACTAGAGTTCTGCAAATCCAAGCATCTTTTCATATTTTCAGCATGGCCCAGCTGAGTCAGCCTGTTGACATTAGATGCATTTCTGCATGGTTGGTGGCATGTCTTCGTCACTGCTACTCGATGGCGCTGGTCAAGTTGGAAGGCCGAGTTTACACCCACTCTACTAGAACAGTCATGGCATCACTGGCAGAAATTAGCAACAAACCCTTTACAGATATTTGCAAAGCAGCTACTTGGAGCTCAGTGCACACCCTTGTGAAGCACTGTGCTCTGGATGTCCATGCCAGACAGCACACTTCCTTCGGCAGGATGATCCTTAATGGACTTCTGTCCTGATCGAGCTCTGTCTCCTGCCGCCCCTACTCGGGGGTTGGTTTTAGCTCGGGGTATCTCCCAAGTGTGAATGAATGGTGAAGACTTTTAGTCCAGGAAGATATGGAAATTACGCATCTACTGTAATTCTTGATCTTCTTGAATGAAGTCTTTCATCATTCATTCACAGTGTAAACAGGCATACTTCAAGCACTCCATGGTGTGCAGTTTTTTTTAAGGGGGGTAGCAAATAGGCTCTGAATTTTTTTTTTTTTTTTTGAAAGCTTGTTTACAGGTGCGACCTGGGAGCACAGGGAAGTTAAGTGACTTGCTCAACTGCTTCCTTTTTCCATGAACACTAACAAAGAAAATGCTGAACCTTTCTATCATTTTATTCATAGGAGTTGAAACTAGAAGGACTGGTCACTAATACTGTCTTTGTATCCCAAGGACAATACAGCTTTACAAGCTCTGGGCTGCAATGTGGGTGTCTTAGGGAGCAATGCATGGCATTTGTATTTACCCATGCATGGCAACAACCGTTGTCATGAAACACAAGTTTTTTTTTTTTTTTTTTTGTGCCAAATGAGGCAACAAACACAGTCCTGGTGTACATTTGTATATTGTCTGGCTACACCGGGGGGGGTAGCTCACCCTAACAAGGGGGGGAGGGGTAGCAGTGAGTTCACTTAGTGTGCAGATCTAAAATCCCTGGCTACACCCCGATTCACACTCTCACCATCCCCTGAGCTCACTCATCCTGCTTCTGGGCTGTGAAGACATTGCTGAGTAGACCCTTCTGACACGGGTCTTATGGCCGGATTAGGTTAGTGTGTTTCCTAGGTTAGTTTACGCTGCACCTCCTCTGTCAAAAAGGAACTGAGGTGGTTAGAGGGTCGATGCCGTGATGGCCCATACAGGCGTGAGCCAGCTTCGTGGTGCCACGCATGCACGGTCCTACCTAGGCGTCGGCCCTCCTGAAGATTTTTGACTCCCGCTGGGTCCTAGCACCTCTGGCACAGTCCCATTAGTGTGAATGAATGGTGAAGATTTTGTCCAAGAAGATCAAGAATTACAGTGAGGACGTAATTTCCATTTCTAGTCTGTTCTGTGTGCAAAGTACTCAAATGGTGGATGGAACCCAGCAATCTGCTGAAAGGGGTTCCTTTTCTGATCCCCCTCTACTCTCCAGATTCTCACAGCAGATGCTTCAGGGCTGGGTTGGGGTGCTTACTTGGGCTTCCACCAGAGACACAGTGTACAGGGACACCAGTGGAAAATACCTTGCACATAAATGTTCTGGAATGGCGAGCTGTTCTGTATGGGCTTCAGGCCTTCCAGACTAAACTGATCTTACTTTGAGATACAGCTCTTGCAGCAGGTTACACCATTAGGACTGAAGCTGTCAGGCGTCAGGATCCCACGGAAATTTTCTAGCTTGCAGTCTTCAGCGGGGACCGCCGCCGTCGGTCCCGCCCCCGACGCCAGGCGTAGGTACATAAGGAGGCGGTCCCGCCCACACTCCCCCAGTTCTTTCCCGCCGACACTCCAGCATCGGCCTCTTGGTCACTCTCTAGTGCACGATACTAGGAAACCTCAGCTGCTTCTCTTTTCACTGATCTGCCTGATGTCCTCTCCAAACACCTCTTTGGAGGGACATCCATCAAAGTGTGCCTGCGGCAAGCAGATCCCCTTCAAGGATCCTCACTTGGCCTGTGTGCGCTGCCTGGGCCCAGATCACGACACCCAGGCCTGCTCCTTCTGCCAGGGCTTCAATAGCCGCACTAGGATCTGCCGCCAGAAGGCCCTTCAGGCTTTTCTTCTTGAGGAAAAACTCAAAGCTATGGATAGAGATCCTTCCTCCAAGGAGGACTCGTCTGGGAAGTCCCATAGACATTGCGAAAAGCACCGGGAGAAGGCAAGACCCATATCCCCTTTCAGGGCCTCGGATTCCCGCAGCTCCGGCTCCAGGTCTGACCGCTCTCCCTCTAGGGCTCGCTCTCAGCCTCCCCTGGTTCTGGTCAGATCATCCAGTGGTTCCTCCTCTCTGCAGCCTTTCAAGACCTCCAGGCCTGTAACTTCATCCACTCCGTCCAAGGCCTCGTCCAGGTCTGGGGAGCGCCACAAGTCTTCCTCCCGTCATCCGGACTCCGACATCAGGTCTGTCTCCCAACTGCCGCCACCCCAGCGCAAGACTAAGGAGCTGACCTCCCTGAAGCGGACATCGGACTCAACGTCGGTCCACCCGACGTCGGCCAAACTCCATAGGCACTCCTGGGAACCGGCTACCGTATGACACCCGCCGGTCAGGCGTTCACCCCCGAGGACATAGGCCGGGGGACCGGCGTCTGCTATTGCAGAGGGAAGGACCACACCACCGCCTACCGACGTCGGTCGGAAGGTGTCGGAGGAGGAGGACACTACCCAGCCCGAAGACCAGGCAGGCGACTCCGGAACTGTCCAGCTCCCACGGGAACCCTCCCCGGAGCGGGAGACCCCCGGCGACAGACCACCCATTCCCAGCCAGTCATCGGGCTTGAATCTGACAGAGGTGAAGGAGCTCTTCACCTTCTGGTGGGACACCATCAAGAAGGATGTGGTCACCGCACAACCTCCTACTACACCGGCTACCCCTTCAACGCCTGTGCCCCCACTCCCACCCAGGGGGTCAGCAGGACGGTCATCGACTCCCAAGGACCCAGCATCCCCTTCTAGGGGCAGATCTTCGGACAGGAGAAGGCCTTCTTCAAGATCCACTTCAGGGTCCCCCAGTCCCAAGAGACCCAGACGGCGTCGGTATACCCCGTCAGTGGAGGACTCCAGATCTGACATCTCTGGGTGCTCCAGATCTCCTTCTCCAATCAGCATCCCTTCTCCAGACTCACGTGACCTTCCCAGGTCTCCTCCGGATGACCCCTCGTTCGATGAGATCATGAGGCATATCCAGGAGAATATGGGGTGGGACGCTGAAGAGCTAGACTCCAAGAGACAACGCCTTGCCCGCTACCTTCGGCAGAAAGACCCAAAGCCTGTGGTAGTGCCACCCTTGGTGGACACCTTCGCGGACGTCACCGAGGCTGCGTGGAAGTGTCCGCATTCGACTCCGGCAGTGCTGAAGAAGGCTGACCACCTGTACAAGGCCCCAAGGGAGGACCAGTACCTGGCGAACCATCCTCTGGCCGATTCCCTGGTCATTACGGCACATGACCGGTCTCAAAAACCGCAGCACTTGAGCACACAGCCACCAGACCCGGAGTCCAAACAGCTGGATGTCCTGGGTAGGCGCACGTATGCGGCTGCGACTTGCGCCATTAGATCGTTAAATTGCCTCACCCACATGGTTCAGTTCCAGAACGCATTGTGGGAGCAGGGACAGGACCTAGTTGAAAAAATGCCAAAAGGAGGAGCTGTTGAACCTCCTTCGTACGGGTTCGGACGTGGAAACCCAGGTGCTTAGAGCCGCATACGACTCTGCGGACTCTTCGGCCAGAGCTGCAGCCTCAGGCGTGCGTCTGCGGAGACACTCGTGGCTCCATGTCTCCGGGATTACCCCAGACGTCCAGAAGAATATTATGGACGTCCCTTACCATGGCGAAGTTCTGTTTGGTGAGGCCTCGGAGAAGGTGATCGCCAAACTGCAGGATGCCGGGAAGGCGGTTAGACCTGTGCAGGCTATGTACAGGTCTCGACTCAGTTCCTTTCGCAGGAACCAGAGTCATTTTCACAGCCGGACTCAAAGGCAACAACCACGTTCCAGCCAGCAACAGAGGGGCTCCTTCACCCGAAAAGCCCAGGCTAAGACATCCTCAGACAGAGGCCAACGAGTCACAAAGTCGGGCCTAACCTGAAGGATCCAATGCTGCCACAGCATGACTCCTTCCCGGCCCCCGCCCCTCCTCAGGATCAACGGGAAATGAAGGTCGGGGGTCGCATCGCATGCCACCTGCCAGGGTGGCGGTCGATCACCACCGACAGGTGGGTGCTACAGTTGGTCGAAAAAGGCCATTATATAGAATTCGTAGACAACCCGCACACAAGGCCTCCTCTGCTTTCCCGCTACTCGGGTCAGCATGCCCTACTTATACAGCAGGAAGTGCTCGCGCTTCTAGAAAAGGAAGCTTTGGAGCATGTTCCAGAGAACCAGAGAGGGTTGGGATACTATTCGCACTTCTTCCTGGTTCCAAAGAAAACAGGGGACCTCCGTCCAATTTTGGACCTCAGCGACCTCAGTCTGTCGGTCGTCTACAAATGCTTCCGCATGGTGAGCCTTCCAGGTCTAATCCCCATGCTGAAGATGGACGCCTTCTTGGCGTCCCTGGACATGCAGGACGCTTACCTTCAAATCCCTATGGCTTAAGCGCACAGGAGGTTCCTGCACTTAGAGTTTCAGGGCCGCCATTATCATTTCAGAGCGCTTCCCTTCGGGCTGTCATCAGCACCCCGGGTATTTACGAAGTGCATGGCAGTTGTGGCGGCGTATCTGAGGAGACAGGGCCACTACGTGATCCCATCCGTACCTGGACGATTGACTTCTCATGGCCCCCTCCAAGGAGGCATTGTTAATGGCCATTCAGCGTACCCAGACCCTTTTTCAGTCTCTGGGCATCCTCATCAACTACGAGAAGTCTCTCCTGGTACCGTCCCAGAAACTGCAGTTTATAGGGGCAGTTCTGGACACCGTCAAGGGAAAAGCCTTTCTTCCCGAGGACAGAGCGGAACACATTCGGTCCCTCATAAGGGGCCTGTCATCGAAGAAGACCGTCCCAGCCAGACTGGTCCTTCGCCTGCTCAGACACATGGCTGCAGCCATTCCAACAGTCCCGATGGCAAGACTCCACATGCGGGTAACCCAGTGGATGTTAAGGGTGCAGTGGGACCAAAGGCAAGACCATCTGCAGCAACCAGTCCAAATCATGAAGGCCATGATTTGACACTGGCAATGGTGGCTAGACCCAGGAACCCTTTCCATGGGGGTTCCCTTCACAGCGCTGTCTCCGACGGTAACTCTCTCCACAGATGCCTCAGGGCTCGGGTGGGGAGCGCACCTAAATGGGGTGAGGTCTCAGGGCACATGGACAATCCAGGAATCTCATCTCCACATCAATATACTGGAGATGAGGGCGGTCCTTTACACCCTGCATGCCTTCCAGTCGGAGATCCCACCAAGTACTCTCCTGTTGCAAACAGACAATACTGTGGTGATGTATTACCTCAACAAACAAGGAGGCACACACTCCTACCCCCTTTGCAGGGAGGCCATGAGAGTGTGAGAGTGGGTAATACGGCACGGCGCAAACCTTATTGCAGTTCACGTCCCTGGGGTGGACAATACCGTTGCAGACAGCCTGAGTCGTTCTCAGGCCAGAGTCCACAAGTGGGAGCTTCTACAGGAGGTGGTAGAGGATCTGTTCCACAGATGGGGCACTCCAGAATTAGACCTTTTCGCGTCCCCATCCAATGCAAAACTGCCCAATTTTTGCCTGCTAGCTCCAGGGCCTGGTGTTTTCTGGCGAGACGCGTTTTCCCTCTCCTGGGCGGGCAGATTCCTCTATGCCTTCCCTCCTTTCCCGTTGATCCAGAGGGTTCTCCTCAAACTTCGCAGGGAGCATGCGACGCTTATCTTGATAGCGCCTTTCTGGCCCAGGCAAATCTGGTTCCCGCTCCTGCATCAGCTGTCCGGGGAACCTCCACTTCCTTTGCCAATCAGCTCCCATCTGTTGTCTCAGGAGGAAGGTTCACTAGTCCATCCGGACTTGCGCTCATTGAACCTACATGCCTGGCTCCTACAGACACAGCCATGATGCTACATGGGGTCTTGCAGGAAGTAAGCGGAAAGTTCTCGCTGCTAGAGGAAACGCGGCGCTCATATGAAGTCGGCAGAGTTTTACTAATAGGCTCAAAGCGCGGTTTCTATTAGACTGTCCCAAGAAGCTGGTTCTGGAATACTTGCTTTCACTTTTCCAATCCGGACTAGCTTACTCCTCGATTAAGGTGCATTTGTGCACAATCTCGGCTTATCATGCCCCCATAGGCCATCGTATGGTGGCTCAATTGGACACTACTCATGCCTTTTTAAGGGGTGCTCCACCTTAGGCCACCTATCAAGGATCCGGTTCCTCCTTGGGAATTGCCCTTTGTCCTGGAGCAGCTTACGCTGCCACCTTTTGAACCAGCCGTGGATTGCGAGCTACGTTTTCTGTCGTGGAAAACGTTGTTTTTAGTTGCAGTTACTTTGGCGAGAAGAATCTCCGAATTATAAGCACTCATGTGCAAAGAGCCCTATTTAATTTTCCACCAGGATAGGGTATCCCTGAGGACAAATCCTAAGTTTCTGCCTAAGGTGGTTTCAGCCCTTACCCTTAATCAGGATATCGACTTACCAGTGTACTTTCCCAAGTACACCAATCGAGGAGAAGCACTGCTTCACACCCTGGATGTTCACAGGTGTCTCAGATATTATCTGACCAGAACCAAACAGTACCAGAAATCGGATCAGCTGTTTGTCTCTTTTGCTGAGAGGATGAAAGGAGCCCCTGTTTCTAAACAGTCCCTTTCACGTTGGCTCATTCAGTGTATCTCTTTCTGTTATGACAAGCGCAATAAACCCTTGCCAGGCGTGGTCAAGGGTCATTCTACCAGAGGAGTGGCCACCTCCTTTGCAGCACTGAAGAATGTTTCCACTTCAGCTATTTGTGCTGCAGCTACCTGGAGCTCGGTGCATACCTTTATTAGGCATTACAGCCTGGATATCGCTTCGAGGCGAAGGGCAGGTTTCGGCCTAGCCGTCCTCCAGGGACTTCTGTCTTAGGCTCGAGCAGGGTTGTAATCTCTGCCTTTCCTCCTCCCGATGGCGTAAGATTGTTGCTATTGCTTGGGAATCAGTCCTAATGGTGTAACCTGCTGCAAGAGCTGTATCTTGAAGTAAGACAGTACAGTTACGTAAGAACTTACCGTAACAGTGGATCTTCGAGAACAGCTCTTGCAGCAGGTACCTTCCTGCCCACTATTCCCCCTTTGGAGGAGATAGGTTATAGCCTAAAATCCATCTTTCAGGATGGAACAATTTGTTTTCAGTCTTGGCCATCTGACGGCAGATCCTCGGTCTCCTCTTCTGATGTTGGCCAGCGGCCGGGAGTCTCCAGCGGGAGAACTGGGGAGTGTGGTGGGACCGCCTCCTTATGTACTACGCCTGATGTCGGGGGCGGGACCGACGTCGGAGGCGGTCCCCGGTGAAGACTGCTAGCTAGAAAATTGCCGTGGGGTCCTGACGCCTGACGGCTTCAGTCCTAATGGTGTAACCTGCTGCAAGAGCTGTTCTCGAAGATCTACTGTTACGGTAAGTTCTTACATAACTGTACTTTCCCAGGTCTTCTGCTAGAGCAGACAAACAACATCAGTGTGGTGCACTACATCCACAAGCATGGGAGGACTCACATCAGCCCCCTACACTGGGTAGCAATGAGAGTCGTGTATTGGGCTTTGGCACATCATCTAGAACTGTCAGCAATGTATGTTCCAGGTGCTCAAACATCTTGGTGGACCAGCTCAGCAGGTCACAGTCCAGGATGCACCGATGGGAACTGTTGATCTCTGTCATCGTTTATTTGTATGACTGCTGGGGTCATCCAGGGTTGGACCTTTTTGCATTCCCACACAACGCAAAACTGTCACCTTTCTGTTCACTCGCCCCAGGGTCTGCAGTTTTCTGGCAAGATCCATTGTCCCTCTTGTGGAACGGCGAGGGGGTCCTGTATGTCTTCCCTCTAATTCAGAGTGCGCTACTCAAGCTTTAGATGAAGGGGGCAACTCTCTGATACTCATTGCTGTCCTATGGCCTTGCCAGATCTGGTTCACCCTACTATAGTAGCTAACAGTGGAACAGTCAGGCCCCTGCCCCTGTGCAAGGGTCTGCTGTCACAGGAACAGGGAACCCTAGTCCATCCAGACCTTGTATGTCTTCTCCACCATGTTTGGCTCCTGAAAACATAGCCATGGCCCAGTTTGGGGCTTCCCAAAAAGGGGCTGCTGTCCTTGTGGCTGCCATAAAGCCCTCCACCAGCCCCATTTATTCTATGCATTTGAAACGTTTTGATCTCTGGGCCATTTCTGATCACCTGGATACATTTATCTGTCCAGTTAACCAGGTGCTGGAGTACCTGCTGTCCTTATCAGATGCAGGCCTACAGTATTCCTCTGTGAAGGTGCACCTGGGTGCTGTATCAGCTTTGCATGTGCCTATAGGAGGTTGAACGGTAGCCCAGCAGGATGTGACTCATACGATTCTGAGGGGCCTTCTACACCTGAAGCCTCCTCTCCATAAACCAGTCCTGGCTGGGACTGGGATTTTTTTTTTTTTTTTTTATTTTCGCGCGGCTCCTTTTGAGCCAGCTACAACTTATGGCCTACGTTTTCTGTCTTGGAAGACATTGCTTTCAGTTGCAGTCACTTCTCTTGGACAGAGTTGCTTTCAGTTGCCATCACTTCTGCTTGAAGGATTTTGCAACTAAAGGCTCTAATGTATGAGTATCTTTGTTTGATTTGTCATGGAAGCTGTGTTTACACGGCAGCAGCACTCTTGCATTTGCGCTGCTCCCTTCCCACTTTGCTGGCTGCCCCTCCATCAGTTTTGTTTTTACACAGCCCACCTTCATAGCGCTACAGGTCGTTCCAAGATTGGGTTGTAAATTCAGAGGAGGCTGCTGGGAGACACTGGAACAGAAGGCTTCCCATCAAAACGAACGCATCAAAGGTTTACATCGCCGGTTAACGGGCTCACTCCAATACAGGTAACCACTATTTGGCTGCAGCAGAAAAGGGATCCGAAGCACATTTACAGCGCTCCAGAGAGTGTCTACAAAGCCAACTTTGAAGCGCAGCAACCTGTGTGCATGAGTTGATGCACTGCAAAGTCAGCAGTTAACCAAGCTTAAAAACTGGGTGTCTTTGTGTACTGTTCAGAGTTCCTGCCAGAGATGGTGTCTGCTTTTGTTTTACATCACCTCACCCACTTGCCAGTCTATTGTCCTGAGCATGTCAATCCAGGAGTAGTATTGCTCCATACTCTAGATGTACACAGAATACTCTGGTACAATATACACCACACGAAGGACTGTGGAAAGTCCTCAAAGTTTTTGTTGTATGAGCCACTGGGAAGGACTGTGCCCCGGTTTCTAAACAGTGTCTGTCGAAATGGCTAGCCAGTTGTATTACTTGCTGTTACAGGAAGTATGGTAAGACACTTCTGGGGTGTTCGGGGGGGTCATTCCACAATAGACCTAGCCACTTCCATTGTTTGTTTCAAACATGGTGTCTGCTGCAGATGTCTGTGCAGTTGCCACCTGGAGTATTAGCCACACTTTAATTAAACCCTGCAGTCTAGACATTGTCTCTCAAATATGGTTGGCTTTGGCCTAGCTGTGCTTCAAGGCCTCCTTTCTTAGTCGTATTGGCTCAAACCATCCAGACTGTTCATGGTCAGTACTGCTTGGTACTCGTTTCATAGGTATGGCCTGATGAAAGAGAGATCCTCGAAGAAGATAAAACAGTTACGTGCTTACCATAACAGTAGATCTTCAAGAGAATCTCTTTCATCAAACCATGTCATCCCACCCTCCTCCTCTCTGAGGGTACTGAGACTGATTTTTGATGTCTCCATGATGGTCTGCCTAGAACTCTTTGCCTCACCTCATTCACAGAGTACTAGGTTCTCTTCTGGTTCCCTATAGAGAGGTCCACTGAGCATTATCTCTGGCAGGAAACTGAGGAGAGGAAGGGCTTCCCACGTTTATGTAGCAGACTGACATAATCGTGGGTGGCCCTTGATGGACTGCTTGCAGAAGTTTCCATGTGGTCCTAGTGCCTGGTGGCTTATAGTTCCATAGGTGTGGCCTGATGAGAGTCTCTTGAAGATCTACTGTTACTGTAAGTACATAACTTCTTTTATACTTAGTGACATGTTGACTGAAAACAGATTACCATCCTTAAAATTAGGGACAACACAGGCTTTCTTCTACATGTGTTATTTGGAATCTGAAGGATAAGCCAAACAGTTTCATAATTGGGTAGGTGACTTTTTAGACCAAGTTTTAATAATTTCATGTTAATACTTTCAACACCAGACCTTGAATGTTAAGATTTTTCAAATACTGATTTATTTCAGACCAGTTTAACTGCCTCAAATAAACTTTTGGAAAGGAGGAGGTACTGTCGTTCACTAAGAATTAAAGGGACTTTGGGGTCATCATATCTGATGACCTCAGTGTGGCAGGGCAGTGTGACAAAGCAGTGGGTAGAGTGACTGCAGTGTAGGAAACATTGAGAGGGGTATCTCCAGCAGGAGATGGGAGATGATGTTACCACTGTATCGCTCACTGGTGAGACTTCACCTGGAGTATTGTGTCCGGTTCTGGAGGCTGCAGCTCAGAAAGGAGATAGATAAGGTGGAGGCTGTGCAGAGGAGGGCGACTAAAATGCTGCAGGGGTTGTAATAAAAGTCTTATGAGATACTGAGGGATCTCAGCATGTACACTCTGGAGGAGAGTGAGAGGGGTCATGAGAGATCTACTAATACCTCACGGGGATGAACAGGATGCATGAGGGGAGTCTCTTTCAAGTGAGGAAGAGCACCAGGAGCAAAGGGCATGTGATGAAGTTGTTGGGGGGAGTTAAAGAGGGATGTGAGGAAATACTACTTCACTGAAAGAGTGGTAGACGCCTGGAACAGACTATCTGCAGAAGTGGTGGTGGCAAAAACAGTAGGGTACTTCAAGCATTCGTGGGATAAACATAGGGGAGTATTGGTAAATAGGGAGGAGGGACAGTTGCCAGAGATGAGTTTGGGTCTGCGGAAACAGACTAGGCATGGACCATCTGGGCAGACTGAGTGGGCCATGCAGTCCTTTGCTGCCGACAAATTCATGTTTTCTATCAGGTAATTAGGCAGATAAGTTACTAAAAACATTATTGTAGAGAATAGTTTGTAGCTGCATTTGGAGATGAACAAAGTAGGTAGTTTGATATCTTTTATTGGACCAGCAAGAGATTTACAAAAACTCAAGTTTACAGACTAAACAGAGCCTTTCATCAGGTGTGGCACCCTTGTTCTACAGAAAAGCTTTTTTTCTTAGGCTAGAGAAATCTACTGATAAATAAACATTTACTCATGGATGTAGCAGTTGTTCTTTTGATAAGGAAGTATGCAGACAAAAAAAGTCTTTGAAATTCTGGGTGGTTGTAAATCAGATTAGTGATGTAGACTCCTCTCCCAAAATGGAATGTGACAGCAGGAGGCCTATAAATTGTAAGATGTTTATATTCAAAGAGCATCCCTAAACACGTACTGTGCATGTTGTGTGTGTGTGTCTGTCTGCCTATATGTGTGTGAGACTGTGTGTAGCATACAGTACAGTGTAAATCAAGTCTTGTTAATGTATAAGGCACACTAGAAATGTTTTTCCTTTTTTTTTTTCATTTTAGTGTTTGGTAACCGAGTAAGGCACACTAGGCACAAGTACCTAATCTTGTCTGTGTCAATCTTCACCATTCATCACTAGTGGGTATAGTGCCAGGCAGTCTCACCGCAGGGCTGGCGCCGCCCTCGAGGCTGACGTTCCACGTAGTGCTTGAGGGTTTGGCCGTTAGCTGCTGTCTACTTCACCCCAGCCCCAGTTCTTTCTCTCCCGCCGTCGATTGTGGTACCACGCGAGGAGACTGTTTGTTTGTGGCCTAGTTCATCTGCCTAGTCTAGAGTTGTTAGTTGCTTCGGTTCTACTCACCTGCTGGACGCCGCTTCTGACCGGTAAGACCTTTCCTTTTTATTTCAAAGCAGCGTCGAGTACTGTTTCTGTTTTATTTACTGTTTGGTCATGTCTCGTCCGGAGGGCAAGAAGACGTTGAAAGCAGAGCAGCCACCTATGCATCTGTGCTCCTGTGGCCGCATCTGTTCTGCGACGGATCAGCATGACTGTTGGCTTTCTTTCCTGCCTCGACCCCGACATGGACAACTGCGACATTTGCTTCTCGATGGACCGCTGTGTAATTGAGAACCGCGCGTGGAAAGTCTGACATGCGCAGCCGACTTTTGGAGGACGGGCCAAGGCGAGAGACTTCGGCCGAGGGAGGAAGGAACTTCGCCTCTTTAGCCTTGTCGCGTCGTGGGGTTTCTTCCGTGGTGCTGGAGGTCCAGGTTGGCCCTTTCAGGGGTCATTCGGGAGGCACTACATTGGCAGTCGCTTCTGCGGCGAGGCTTCCGTCGTGTCGTGTTCCGGCCCTTTGTCTGACCAGCACCATTCTCGAGCTATCTCGTGGCACCGCTCCTGGTCCTGGCAACTACTTCATGGAGCTGTGGGCTTTGAGCTCGCGCCACGGACAGCGCCAAGCCTTCTCTAGGCACCACCGCTGCTCTTGATGCTGTTCGCGCATTTGAGTTATTGGCAACACCAGGGGTGGTGTTTCGATGTTTCTGGTTCTGGTCCCGCACGGCAGCAGTAGCAGCCCGGATGGGTCGGCGCTGCGTGCTGAGCCAGCCCCTAGCTCTCACGGCGCCATGCCTGATTTCAGTGCCACCTGCAGCACTGGGGTGGGTGGTCGAAGGGCTGGTGCCGCGGCAGGACTTGGCTGTCAGCGTGCCAGGGTGGGTGTCAGCATCAGACGTGGGGCTGTTCTTTGCTCTGGCGCACAGTCTCGGGATGCTCCGATTCGTGGTCCAGGAACTGGAGGGACTCTGGGAGTTGTCTGACTTAGGACTTCAGAGCCTGCCTCTTCGGAGGTGGATTCTGGGTCTGATCCGGACTGGCTCCCAGGTTCTTCAGATCCCTCAGTTTCCAGCACCTTAGCCCCCACTCAGCCTCCCTCTGGGGATCAGTTGTCGCCGGTGGACCTTAGTGTCAGGGGATCTGACCAGCCAGCGGTGGTCCCCGTGACTACTGCTGTGCAAGCTGGGGTCACTGGCGTTTCTATTCCTCCAGTTGGGGCACCCCCTTCCTTGGTGTGTTTAGACAGCCCACGTTTGGGGCAGCCTGGGGCGCACCAGGAAGGGGAGGGTACCGTTCCCTGGGTGGACTTCTCAGAGACCACCCGGAGTTGCCAGCTGCCTAGGCTGGTGGCTACAAGGATGAGGTCCCTCTCTGATTTCAAAGGATTGAGAGGTAGGGAGGGTAAACAGGGAGGAGAAGAAGCACTGTGGGTCAATTTGGAGGCAGGCAATGGCACCACAATCCGCACAGGGGTTGTATACAGACCCCCCTCGCAGGGGGAGGAAATGGACAAGGAAATGATAGAAAGTATACTTAGAATGGCAGATAAAGGGGAGATATTGCTGATGGGTGATCTGAATATGCCAGATGATAACTGGAGTGCAGTTGCAGCAGCCACTTCAAAGAGTGGTAATTCTAGATGCCCTACAGGGGCATGCCTTAGACAACTAGTATTGGAGCCCACTCAAGAGGGAGCAATCTTAGACCTGGTTCTCTCAAATGGAGATGAAGAGAGGATCACAGATGTAGAAGTGGTAGCCATCTGGGAACTAGCTACCATCGAAAGCAGTATGGTTCACAATAAACAAAGAACAGAGTCAAGCCATACAAAGACAAAGGTACTGGATTTTAGGAGGGCTGACTTTGCAAATGGGTGAGTGCCTAGGAATGCACTAGCAAATGGGCAGGAAGGAGGGTGGAAGAACAATGGGGAATAATAAAACTGCCATCACAGAGGTAACAAGCCTTTGTGTAAAGCAAATAAACAAAACGAACGAGGTAAGAAACCACTATGGTTCTCAAAGGAAGTGGCAGTGAAGGTTCAAGAGAAAAGAAAGCATTCAGGAAGTACAAGGAATCACAGAAGGAACAGGACAGAGAACTGTATCAGTTAAGCAAAAGGAAGCTGGAAAGGCAGTCAGAACAGCAAAGGCCCAAATCGAGGAAAAGATAGCCAACTCAGTTAAGAAGGGGATAAAACTTTTATAGGTACATCAGGGAGCAAAGGAAGACTAAGGAGGGATAGTGAGGCTTAATAAACGGAGGAGGGTGGGCAGAGGGTGACTGTGAAAAGGCAGAGGTACTAACAAATATTTTGCTCAGTATTTACAAAGGAAGAGGGGGAGGTACCTAAAACAAACAGTAGAAACACTCTGGATACAGAAGTTGATCCCAGCCCATTTACAGAAATGAAAATTACGTACCTACCATAATTCTTGATCTTCTCTTATATCTTCACCATTCATTACTGCTTGGGTGTAAGCCGGAGGCATGCACCCATCACGGGAGCTTTTTTTTTTTTTAAAAGCTAGTACTAACGGCACCGCCCTCGAGAGTGACGTCATGCGCGAGGGGCGGCAGTTAGTAGCGACCGACTCCTCCTCCAACTCAGTTCTGTGAGCCGGAGAGGCAAAAAGTGAAAGCATAGAAAAGAGAGACAGCGAGGCAAGGTAGCCAAGGGATAGCAAAGTAAGGAAGAATGAACTGAAAAAGGAATAAGCCGATGGAAAAAGGACAGAGGAGATAAGAACATTCCTAACCTAGGGATCGCAGGGCGTCCTTACCTGGGCGACTCTAGGAGGAGAGAGAAGGAAGGAGAAGGAATGAGGAAGGAAGAAGAAGAAGAAGAAGAGGAAGAGAAAGATGGGATGTTGAAGAGACCAGAATGCCCAACGAGCATAGTTAGCTGAAAAGCTTAAGGCTCGATTAGCAGGGGAGCAAGAATCCCTGGTGATAGAGCTGAACAGAAGGTTCACCGAACCCGCTAGACAGACTCAGAAGGGCATAGTCCTTGACCTCAACATGCCATGGTCCTTGGATCCTAACTTCGGCCCTGGCTGAGAAAAGGCTCTTAACTGGAGGACACCCAAGTAGGAAAGGATAAATCTAGGCAGCATGTAAGAGCTGCTCAAGGGTTTAGAAATAGAAAATCTAGCCTTTCAGGCGTTTATAGGTATTGAAATGGAACTCAGTCGGACTTGCTAAGGCAGGGCCAGAGGCTTAGACTGGCAGAACTGGTCATGGTTAGCACTGCTTTTCTGCAAAACTGTCCAAGAAGGACACTTGAAGGGAAAATAATTATCTACATTATTAAAAGGAAAGAATTTTTCTTCCCTTTCTTTTTTTTTTTTTTTGACAGAGTATAACTTGCAGGCTTTAGGAGCATGACCCTATAAGCTTGTGGATTGCCTTTCAGCAGTCGGAGAGAGTTCCCAGTTTTTGTTTTTTTTTTTTAGAAAGGGAAAATAATCGCATCAGTTCCTCTGCTCTGCAAGGCAAGAATGAAGGGGGTTGTGATTCTAGGGCTTAACAGCTGGTAGCAGGGAATTGCGGGACTAAACTGTATAGACGGAGTCAGGCAGGAGCCCCCAAGAGTATCTCGCCAGAAGGTATGGCAAAGAGATAGTTGTGCAGCCTGATCACCACACCGCAATTCTAGCAAACGGCCCAAGAATCTTAGAGTAAATAATTTTCTGGATTAGAATTAAGGCCCCCCTTTAAAAATTTTTTTTTTTTTTTTTGGAAAAAATTGGAAAGTAATTTTCCCTTTTTTTTTTTTTTATTATATTTGCAGAGAGAGGAAGGAGACGGGAGGGGGAGGAGGCCACTGAGGGGATGGTGGGCGGGGTCAGTAATGAATGGTGAAGATACAAGAGAAGATCAAGAATTACGGTAGGTACGTAATTTTCATATCTTCCCTTGTCAGTCTTCACCATTCATTACTGCTCGGGTGAGTACCAAGCTCCTCTTCCCCTGAAGGGGGAAGGGGTAAAAGACCCTGAGGGAACAAGACCCCCAGCCTCCTGTTGGTGAGAAACAGAAGGGGAAGACCCTGGCTTATTCACAGAAGCCTAAGTGGGAGAAGAGCTAGGAGGTGCCTCCCGAGGACGAGGAGATGGAGAGAGCCCCTGCAAAAGCCTCCTAGCTCTAGAGGAGAAGAGACGGTCCCCGGAAGGCGGAGCGAATCACCCCACGCCGGGCCAGGGTGACAACCTTGAGAGACAAGCCATGCCATCCGCTTCAATGCAGATCGCTGTCCCCGCAAGCCTGGAAGCCACCTCATTGGCGTCGTAAGATGCCCTTGCTTGGTGTCTTGCCAGCTCCAGGCCTACCGCGGAGAGGGCAACGGCTTGTCTGGTTTGCTCCGTATCAGGCATTGATGCCAAAAGCTGTGACATCATCAACCACAAATGCCGGTTGTAGGCAGCGTGGTGAGCCTGATGTGATGCAATACAGGCAACCGCATGAGAAGAAGAGAACACTCTTCGCCCCCAACGGTCGAACTGCAGAGAGTCCGGATCCGGTGGGCGGTCGTGCGCCAGGCAGCGGCGCCCGGAAGGAGTGTCCAGGTAGACCAAACCAGAGGGGGTTGGAAGGGTACCTAGAGACCCGAGGGTGCACAATACCTTCGCTGACAGTCAGCCGGGCTGGAGAAGAAGTGGCTGGGGACCGCCAGGACCGGATAGACGCCCTGGAAGGGGATAGGCCAGGAAGGTACCACCAAATGCTGGCCACTGAATTCAACGAGGAACTCGCATGCCTCCTGCTCGGTATTGTCTCCAACATAGGAAATCCTAAGATCCTCACCATCCTCGAAAGGAAACGCTGATATTCCGTGAAATCAGCATCGGAGGAGAGATGAGTAGGGGGTTCCTCTCCTCAGAGGAAGGAGACGAGATGATGGGAGCTGGAATGCCCAGAAGACTCTTGCGGGGTGGGGAGAGTCGAAAGACCCGCCATGCATGTATCTAACATATGAGGGGAAGGTCACCAGAGAACTCTGAACTGCTCCCAAGATAACGGACCAGTAGGGCCCGACATGGCCTGGGAGCGGGGTGGTGGAGGCAGAGAGATGGAGAGGGGCACCACAAGGAGGCAACAGATCTCGCCAGGGCTCTGAATCTGGGAACGGAGCCCTAGCTGGAGGGGTCCCGGACAGCAGACCAGGCCGCAAAACGGAACTCTGGGGAAGCGGAGCCTGGAAGAGCCCAGGGGGAGAACCTCCCCTGTGATGTCGGGACTGCATGGATCCAGAAGGGCAGCCTGCAACAATGCCGCCGGAGGGCACCCTAGAGCCCCGGAGGGAGGGGCGGGGTCGGGCGCTACGGCTCCTGGCCACCCCCCCCCCCCGAGGTGGCCAAAGAAGACCGAGGGCCCGATCCTCTGCCCTCAACCCTTGGACTCAGAGGGCCTCCTCCCGACAGCAGCGCCTCCTATCCCCAGAGGGGCAACAGCACCGGGGTAGCTGTCACCGCCCCGGAGGGGAGCCCCTCCGTCACCCCTGCCCCTCCCACCCCCCCAGCCCCCAGCCGGGAGCCCCAGGAGAGGACGGAAGGGGGACAGAGGGAGGGGCCGCTGCGCCACCTGGTACCTTCTAGCCACAGGGGACCCAGACTCAAGAGTGGGGTGCCAGGATGGGTCCACGTCTGAATCATCGTCCTCCAAGGAGGACGAGACCAGCTGGACCTCGATGCTGGCCACCCAAGGGGTCCCAGAGGCAACGGCGCCGCGAATGGCACCGGTACCAATGGCGGCGCCGCTCGCCCCCCCAACGCTGGCAACAGCCAGGCCCGACTCCCACCCACGGCGCCGGCAGGACAAAAGGCACCGCTCCTGGTGCCGGAAACCGAGCCGGCGCCGGAAGGAGGCAAGATCAGGTCAACTGCGCCGGGAGGCGCAGGTACGCTACCGACGGCGCCACGCATGATCATCGGGCACCGAGACCTGGCAGGCGCCGCCATGATCACTGGCGCCGCAACGCGCCAGGATCCAAAGCGCGCTGCTTAATGGCGCCGTTCGACACCGCGCTGCAAACAGCACCGATCCAAATGGCGCTGCTCATCACCGGCACCGCAAACGGCGCCGGGATCCAAAACGGCGCCGAAAGGCGGCATCGAGGGTCCACCGGTGCCAGGCCCAGAAGTCGAGGGCCTCGACACGGGGGGAGCCTGCACCTCCGAGGAGGTGACTGCCGAGGCGGTGTCGGCGCCGCGCCCCGGAGGGACTACGACGCTCCCCCGACACCGCAGAAGGGGCCTCCTCCTCGGCAAGAAAAGACGAGGAGACCCCCTCCTCCTCGGACCGTATAGGCCCGGGAGGGGACCCGGGGGAAGGGCCTAGAGACCTTACCTGAGAGTCCCTCGAGCGACGTCGTCCCCCGAAGGTCGGCGGGGCCTTGCCGAGCTTGAACGCGCGGACTTCGAGGACACGGCGGTCCATGGAGAAACAGGCGTCGCACGAATCCATATCATGGTTGGGTCCCAGGCAACGAAGACAGACGTCATGCCGGTCCGAGACGGAGAAATGCCGGCCACAGGAGCACCGACGCATAGGGGCGCGGCCCATCTTGGAAAAACGCTTAGCTCCGGAACCGGACATAACGCAAAACTATTGAGAAAAAAGTAGGAAACACACCCGGCACCGCTTTAGAAAGAAAAGGAACAGTCTTACCAGTTGGCGCCGAAAAGCGGGAAAAATCAGGAGTGGACGCAGTTATAGAAGAGCGCGGACAGGTGCTGCCTGGATGGCGGGAGAACAGAACTGAGTTGGAGGAGGAGTCGTCGCTACTAACGGTCGTCAGCGCATGACGCCACTCTCGAGGGCGGGCCGTTAGTACTAGCTTTTAAAAAAAAGCTCCGTGGACGGTGCGCCCCGCCCATACCCAAGCAGTAATGAATGTGAAGATTGACAAGGGAAGATGAAAGAGTTCTGAAAGAGCTCTTAAAACTGAAGGTGGACAAAGCAATGGGGCCTGATGGGATTCATCCCAGAATTCTAAAAGAACTAAGGATAGAACTAGTGACACCACTGACTACCCTCTTTAACAAATCATGGGAGGATGGGGTGGTACCTGAGGACTGGAGGAGGGCAGATGTGATTCCCCTTCACAAAAGTGGGAGCAAGGCAGAAGCAGGAAATTACAGACCTGTTAGTTTAACCTCAGTGGTAGGAAAATGATGGAATCACTTCTGAAGGAAAGAATTGTTATGCGATCTAGAGGCCAGAGGGGCACAGGACCCAAGGCAGCATGGATTCACAGCGGAGAGGTCATGCCAGACAAATCTAATAGATTCCTTTGACTGGGTGACCAAAGTAGTTGATCAGGGAGGGGCTGTGGACATGGCCTACCTAGACTTTAGCAAGGCATTTGACACAGTCCCACACAAAAGATTAATATACAAGTTAGCCAGCCTGGGAGTGGGTCCCAAGATGACAGCCTGGGTAAAGAATTGGCTGGAGAATAGGACACAGAGAGTAATAGTAAATGGAGTCCACTCTGAAAAAAGGGGGGTTAGCAGTGGGGTACCACAGGGTTCAGTATTAGGACCGGTCCTCTTCGATGTCTTTATGTTTACATTGCAGAGGACTGGAAGGAAAATGTCTCTACAGATGACACAAAGATCTGCAACAGAGTTGATGCACAAGGTGGGGTGGAAAGGATGAGAAGGACTTGACAAGGTTAGAGGAATGGTCAAATGTATGGCAGCTTAGATTCAATGCTAAGAAGTGCAAGGTAATGCACCTGGGAAACAAAAACCCAGGGGAAGAGTACACAATGGGGGGTGAGATACTAACAACAACAGAAATGGAAAGGGACCTGGGGGTAGTCATATCCGATGACCTAAAGGTGGGCAAGCAATGTGAGAGGGCAGCAAGGAGGGCTGGGGGGATACTGGGATGCATAGGGAGAGGCATCACCAGTAGAAAACAAGAAGTTATTATCCCTCTGTACAGACAGCTGGTGAGACCACATCTGGAGTACTGCATGCAGTTCTGGAGACCCAATCTCCGCAAAGACATAGACAGGATGGAAGCTGTCCAGAGGAGGGCAACTAAAATGGTGCAGGGTCTGCACTGGAAGACATATGAAGAGAGACTTAAGGAGCTTAATATGTATAGCCTCGAGGAAAGGAGGGAGAGGGGGATATGATAGAAACTTTCAAGTACCTCAAGGAATCAACAAAGTCCAAGAGGGTAGCATCTTAAAAAAAGAGGTGCAAGAACAAGGGGCACAATTTGAAGATAGAAGGAAGGCTCAGAGGTAATTTAAGGAAGTATTTTTTCACAGAGAGGGTTGTGGATGTATGGAACAGCCTTCCAGAGGAGATTGTGGAGTCAAAACAATGGTGGAATTCAGGCATGCATGGGACAGTCATAAGGCAATTCTAGGGGGTGGGGGTAGGAAGAAGTAGGCTGCTGGTTAACTAGGATCTGCAGCTTATCCATCAGGTAGGGAAATGGGCAGACTGGGTAGGCCAAGCGGTCCTTATCTGCCGTCAGATTCTATGTTTCTATGTTTCTAGGGGTGTAGCGTGGCACGCCCGCCCCAGAGCCCAGCCGGGTTCTGGGAGGAGTCACAGCGCAGACCCTCGTCTTTCCCTGGATGAGTCCCCGAGAGGGACTTTAACTTCTGAGGTTAGGGGCTGTCCTTCTGGACTCTCACGGTCCCGGTTACCTCACAGGGGGGTTTCTTCCTTTGGGCACAGTTCTGACCGTTTCAATCCGGTTAAACAGCTGTTAGCTGCGGCTGCCTTTGGATCCCCCTCCCTGCAAAGGGTTTCCTGTTGGCCCCCCTGCCCTGACAGAGACCATTCTTCTGTTGCTAGGACCCTGTTCCCCGAGCCTCCATCCCTGGCTGTCCTAGGTATTTCAAACAACATAAAGTCTTGCTATATTATGACAAGTTGCAGTTTGTCCCACCACTAGAACTGCTCCGGAGGTGAAATAGTTAAATCCATTCCATGAATGGAACTTTGAGCACAAGCTCTAAGATAGAAGCTCTGTCTGTGTAGTTTCAAACCTGAACTGTCAGATTCTTTACTCCGCCTCACTGAACAGTCGCTCTGGAGATTTCTCCTACTGCTCAGTTTATTTCTCGGTTTAAACAGTGTTTTCTCGGTTCGATTCAGCCAAGAATAGTTTTATTTTAACCGCAAAACCGTTCGGTTCAAGCTCTGTCTGTGGTATCGTAAGTAATTTAAAATTGTATTTTCTGTGTGGAACTTGTAAGTTTATCGGTTCGGTTTTGAACCGATCAGCTGGGTTAAAAGCTTAAAAATTTTAAAGCTTGTCATTTTAGAGTGCGGTTCCCGGTTCTTATCGGTTCTAAAAAAAACGGATTTATTACGTTTTTTTCCAATACCCGTGACACGGTTAGGAACCGATAAGGGTGTCTTGCCTGGCACTGCCATTCAGAGGGCAAGTTTTTTCTGGTTAGGCTGGCATTATGTCTGAGAAACCCAAAAGAAAAACCGGGCCCACTGGGTTTCAACACTGTGATGTATGTGGGGAAGTCTTTGCCAAGGCTGACCCACACACCACATGTGTTTATTGTCTGGGGTTTGACCACCTCCAGTCAGACTGCCAGATTTGTAGGAATTTCCCTGCAGCCACCCTGGAAAAGAGATTGGGCAGGCTCAGGGAACGAGAGGCTAAAAAGTCCGCTGACCCGGATGACAGCCCGTTCGGTGCCAACCGAATCCAGAGGAGTGCCCTCTGACCAGGGCGAGACTTCTCGAAGCAAAGAAAAGCTGGTTCGGAGGAACCAGTTCCAGTAAAGAGAACTAGGAAGTCAGCAGGTTTGGAGTCCAAAATCCTTCTCCAACTGCTGCAGAGATAGCAAGAGCTATTCAAATTGTCCAGTCATTGTCTGGTCCGTCCGAACCGCCACTATCTGGTAAAAGGTCGGTTCGTCCGGTTCCATCAGTTCAAGAATATGATGTCGAGGAGTTTTATGAACCAGAGGAGGGGGAGGATGATTATGAACAGTATGAATGTGGCTGGGAGGGTCTGGGTGTGCCCATTGAACCGGACATCTCCCAGACAGACCTTTAGAATCTCCCCTATGCTTTCTGAGTCCCCCTCTCATTTTATGTTTTACAAAAAAGTTGCTGAAACCCTCCAGCTTCCTTTGGAAGAAGCTGTGTATGAGCAAGAGGAGCCTGATTTTGTAGAAATGATGGATATTCCAGAGTCTAGGAGATTGTCTATTCCTTTGCATAAGTCTTTTAGGAAACAAACAATAAAAATCTTAACTCCTAATTCTGTGCCTCCTGTAGATAAAAAGATGGACAGAAGGTACACATTGTCAGGTCCTGATACAGAATTCCTTTCTCAGCAATGCAGTCATGTTGGGAGTAGTTCAGGCTGCAGCTTGATAAAGCTAATATTCCCTGGCTTCACATCCTCCTGACAAGGATTCCAGGAAGATTGATGCCATGGCAAAAACAGTACATGGCAGCGCCTTGGGACTCAGGCAAGCAAATTATATGGCTTATGTAGCAAGGTATCAGAAATCTAGATGGGATACTGTTATGGAATTAGGCCAAACAGGCTATGGCCAGCTTGCTAGCGAGCTGGAACAGGTGGCTGCCGGTGGCATTGAGGCTTCTAAGGTGCAGTTTCATGCTGCTGTGGATGTTAATGATGTCTCCTCTAGAGTCATGGCCACTCTGTAGCTTTTCTAGGTTGGCCTGGCTCAGGTGTACTAGCCTCACAGGATACCCAGACTAAGGCTATGGATTTTCCTGTGGTGGAAATTTCTGTTTGGGGAGCAGACAGAGAATTATATAGAAAGATGGATGAATATAGGACTACTTACAAAAGTGCTCAAGCTAAGGAGCGGCAAGCCACTCCCCAGAGGCACACTCCCAGGGGTAGGGGTAGGCCTTTCCACAGGCCTTTCTACCAAACTTAGGCCTCCTCTGCTTATGCTCAGAGGGGGTTCTTCAGAGGCAGACGGGATGTGGGCAGGCCTGCTCCCACCCCTCAGCCTAAAGCACCTGCCAAGCAGGCACCCTGATGGGGTGCCCAGTGCCGATTCTCCTTTACCAGTAGGGGGCAGGTTGGCTTACTTCAGTCAGAACTGGGTGTCTTTAACCTCAGACAAGTGGGTTCTGGAAGTAGTAAGCCAGGGTCTGGTTCTCAGCTTCAAAAAGTTCCCCAAGATGAGAGCCAGGTTTTTTGTATCTGCAAGTTCTTTAGAGACCCTTGCTCTAGAAGCAGAGGTCTCAACCCTGTTGGCTCTCAGAACAGTAGAAAGGGTTCCTCCCCTACACCAGGGCAGGGGTCTGTATTCCAGATACTTCCTTACCCCAAAAAAGACAGGAGAATGGCGGCCCATCTTAGACCTCAGGTATCTGAGCAAGCATCTTTTGAAACCAAAGTTCAGAATGGTAACTCTGGCAATGATTTTACCTTCTCTAAGGCCAGGGGACTGGCTAGCTTCCCTGGACCTCAAGGATGCCTATTTTCCGCCCCTAATCAGAAGCTCCACCGAAAGTACCTCAGATTCGAACTGCCCTCAGGTCATTACCAGTTCAGAGCAATGCCCTTCGGCTTGACCTCTGCCCCAAGGGTATTCACAAAATGTCTGGCAGTAGCAGTGGCTCACTTAAGGAGGCAAGGATTGCTGTTTTTCCTATCTAGATGACTGGCTCATTGTAGGCCAGTCCCCAGAACAGGTAAAATCTCACCTGCAAGTCACCCAGCAGCTTCTCACCTCCCTGGGCTTCCTGCTAAATCTACCAGAGTCGGTTCTGGAACCAGTCCAGGTACTCACCTTTATAGGTGCAGAATTGGACACAAACCGGCCAGAGCTTTTCTTCCTTAGAAAGGGTAAGGAACTTGGTGGCTCTGGCCTCCTCCTTCACTCTCTTGGTCTCTCGACCAGCAAGACACTTTTGCAGCTCGTGGGCACATGTCTGCATCCACAGCTGTAGTGCAGGGAGCAAGATTTCAGATGAGAGACATTCAGTTTCACTTGAGAACCTATTGGTCCCAGAGAAGAGACCCCTTTCCAAGTTGGTCCCAGTGATCGAACCTTGATCCAGGCCCTCCAGTGGTGGCAGGATCAGAGCAATTTAAGATTGGGGGTCCCCTTCATTCCCCCTGCTCACACGTTGACTCTCACTACAGATGCTTCCCTCCTGGGGTGGGGAGCCCACATGGGCGACCTCTCCACTCATGGAGTGTGGTCTCCCCAGGAATCTCTGTTCCACATCAATTTGCTGGAACTCAGAGCTGTCTTTTTAGCACTTCAAGTGTTTTCTGCATCTGTTCAGAACAAAGTGGTACAAGTCAGAACAGACAACGCCACAACAATGTGGTACATCAACAAGCGGGGGGGCACTCGGTCTTCGGCCTTGTGCACCAAGGCAATGAAGTTGTGGTCTCTGGCCTATTCCCTGAACACTTCCCTCATAGCAGTTCACCTTCCAGGAAAGGACAATGTTCTAGCAGATGCTCTCAGCAGGATTTCTCAGGGCCATCACGAATGGTCCCTGGATCCTCAAGTACTGGGGATAGTCTTTGCCAGATGGGGCACCCCTCAGATAGATCTTTTTGCAGCCCCAGACAATCACCAACTTCCACTGTTCTGCTGCAGGCCTCCAGTGTTGGGCTCAGTCCCCTGGGCGCCCTCCTTCTGGATTGGGAAGGAAGTTTCTTTATGCTTCCCCACCCCCATTCAAAGTGTTAGTCAAAATCAGATCCCAGCCTTGCAGGTGATTCTGATTGCCCGGATTGGGCCAGGCAGCCCTGGTACCCACTCCTTCTGTCCCTGACAGTCAGTCTTCCCTGTGTCTCCCCAGGAATCACAACCTATTATCCTGTGCCCAGGGAGAGTTTGGTATCCGAACCTCAATCCCTCAATCTCAAGGCCTGGCTCTTGAGAAGTTAGAATTTGCTGACTTACACCTCTCTCAGGGTGTTCTTGAAATTCTAAAGGCTTCTAGGAAGCCTTCCACTGGACTACTTATAATTCTAAATGGAAAAGGTTTTCCATTTGGTGTTCTGAGCTATATTTCCCAGAATCCGCTGATTTGCCCATTGTGTTAGATTACATGGTCCATCTTAATTCCTTGGGCCTCAGACCAGCTACCCTGAGAGTTCATTTGGCAGCTGTCTCTGCTTTTGTTTCAGCAGGAAAGTCATCCTCTCTTTCCGCTCACCCTGTGTTTTCCAAGTTTTTTAAGGGATTACTCCATACTAATCCACCTTTTCGGGATCCAGCCCCTGCCTGGGACCTTAATGTTTGCATTGCCCAGTTAATGCAACCCCCTTTGAACCTCTGTTTTCTGCAGAGCTGAAGTATCTAACTTGGAAAACTGTTTTCCTAGTGGCCATCACTTCTGCTAGAAGCGTAACTGAGTTGCAAGCCTTGTCAGTAGAAACTGACTTTATTTCTTTCCACAGGGATAAGATAGTCCTCAGGACTAACAGGAAGTTTTTGCCTAAGGTGGTTTCAGATTTCCGTCTTAACCAATCTATCTCCCTTCCAGTATTCTTCACTGAACACTCCTCTTCTGGTGAGAGGAGATTGCACAGTTTGATGTTAAGAGGCCCTTAGTTACTATTTAGAACGCATCAAGGTCTCACAGGTTCTAATCCTCCAACTTTTCCTCACTTATGGTGAGGTTGGAAAAGGAACCTGCCACTAAGAGATCAATTGCCAGGTGGATTGTCTCTTGTATCCAATTTTGTTATCAGAAACTGGGCAGAGATCCCCCTCTGGCTTGAGGGCTCATTCTACCAGAGGTACAGCCGCGTCTCTAGCTGCTGCCAGAGACATCCCTATATTGGAGATATGCCAGGCTGCTACTTGGAAAACGGTACACACTTTCACCAAGCATTACTCCCTGGATGTCCAGGCTAGGAGAGATGCTCGGTTTGGCACAGCTGTGCTTCAGAGCCTATTCCCTAAGTAGGTTCTGTCCCTCCTCCATGGAGGTACTGCTGTGTAGTCTGCAACTTGTCATAATATAGCAAGACTTCATGTTGTTTGAAGAAAAATTACTCACCTTAGTAATGTTGTTTCTTCTAATGGAGTCTTGCTATATGTCCCTCCCAGCCTGCCCCTCTCAGAACTTCTACTTGGGTATGGTGTGGGCAACCTAGAGTTTGAAGAACAGACAGAGTTTTCAACCGAGCTCGGGCTCAAGATTCCATGCCTGGCATGGAAAGTTAACTCTTTCACCTCCGGAGCAGTTCTAAGGCTGGGACAAACTGCATATGTCATAATATAGCAAGACTCCATTAGAAGAAACAACATTACTAAGGTGAGTAATTTTTTCTTCTATGCCATCGGTATTGTGCTCCCCCTGTGTCTCCAGGTTCTCTGCCTCATCCCTATTCGGATTTGACCTCCCTAGACACCCCCTCTGGGCCTTGTGCCCCTTACCATGACCGCCCCCCAGATTCAGACTCTGCAGATTTCGATTTCTGGGGGAGATGAGTAGTCTACTCCTCATGGATCTCTCTTTCAATTGCAGCACATCAGGCCCACTTTGCAGCCTACAACAGGTTCTTGTGGTCCAGGCTAGGACAGCTCATAGCCTCAATACCTGATTCGGAGGAAACCAGGCAAGCCATTGCCCTCTCTGCGCAGGGCCTGGAGCTAGCAAGGCACCGAGCAAGGGCATCTTATTATGCCAATGAGGTGGTATCCAGAGAGGTAGGGACAGCTATCTGCTTTCGGCGGATGGCATGGCTTCGCTATCCCGATTAATTTCCTGGCCTGGCGTAGGGTGATTTACTCCGCTTACCAGAGAACCCATCTTTTCTTCCGGAGGGTGAGACGGTGGCTTTCGGGGTGCCCTCCTTCCCCCACTGGGGGATCCCCATCTCATCCAGACCAGTCACAGGCCTCCCCAGGCTTTTAAGGGTTCTTCCCTTCAGTGTCTCACCCACTGGAGTCTAAGGGACTTAGTCCCTTGGGGTAGTTCAAAGCCCCCTTCAGGGGACTCGGTACTCACCAACTAGTGATGAATGGTGAAGATTGACACACACACAAGATATAAAAATTACGTACCTACCGTAATTGTTCATCTTTCTGTGCATCTTCACCATTCTTCATTAAATCCCACCCTCCTTCCCCCTGTGGGCCTCAGTCTCTAGACTCCCCATGTGTCTTCTCTTTCCTCGCTCTCCTCTTCCTCGCAGTTAGATGGGAGGGGACTGTGGAGACACACACAGATGAATCCCATGGGGGTGTATATTGGGGGGGGCCTTGTTCTCTTTTCTCCCTTATTCCTAGGGAATCTTGGAGTGTTGGGCCCCCTCCCTTTCCACCTCCCCCCTTCTTTTACTATGTTGATTTATGAACTCAGATTTTGAGTTCAGATTTTTTTCCCTATACCATATTGGTTGTTTAACCACCCCCCTTTCCCCTTTTGGGCAGGAGGAGAGTTTGAGACACACCCTCAGCCTGCTCTCCTTTGTTGGTCAGTCTGCTTGACCCATGCTGCTTAAAATTCAGGCTTTGCCTTCTGCAGCTGAACCTTGATAGCCCAAGGTTGGACTATTGTCTTCTAAAATCATATGTGCAGAACCGCTTCTGGGAGCGTGCTACTCTTCTCCCCCAATCTCTCCTTCTACTTCTCCTTCCAGAGATTGGAGCCTTTCCCTCCCCAATTTCCTATTTTAATCTCTTTCTTCTGCCTCCTCTGTCGTTTATTTCTCCTTTTGGTTTATTATTCCTTTCCTTTTGTCTATCCCTTAGGCTCTCTTGTCTCAACCCTCCCTTCCTTACACTCGCCGGCGTTTCAATATTGGGGCTAGGGCGGAGTCGATGGCAGCAAACGGCCAACCTCGAGCGCCACGTGGAATGTCGGCCTCGAGGGCGGCGCCTAGCTCTCGTCGACTCCGCCCATAGGAAAAAAAGTCTCCCGCGGGGTCCTAGCTCCAGCGCTATACCCATTGGTGATGAACGGTGAAGATACACAGAAAGATCAACAATTATGGTAGGTACTTAATTTACATTTTTCAGGGGTGACCTGGGAGCACTGGGCGGTTAAGTGACTTGCTCAGTCACACGGTATGCAAGTGGAGGTTGTGAGAATCAAACTCAGGTCTGGTCTGCTGGATGTATCAAGCTCCGTTCACACCTGGTTCCTCTAACCTCTAGGCTATAATACCAGCCCAAAATATAACAGAATTAAATGTAAGAGATAACGGGCCAGATTCACAAAGGCGACGCAGGGTTAGAGTCAAGCCCTGTGTCAAACCCATGTGGTGGCACAGCTGTACCAACCACTTTGATGCACACTGCGCCAGATGCATGTACAGCAGTTCACCCAGTTTACAGCAACTTGGCCAAATACTTGGCGCACGCCAGGTAAAAATGGTGCCCGAGATTGCCACAAGCTAGACTAGAAAAAGCTGGTCTAACTTGTGGCAATCGGCACACAAGAGCGATGATCCCGAGTGCCGGCCAGTGAATGCCTCAAGCGCTGTGCACCTGGGGCTTGCAGCAGTCTCAGGACTTTAGTGAATCAGGACCAGTGTGTATAAATATAGGCACAAAAAATGCATATGCAGCTGAACCAAGACGACGACAGTTATCAGTTAAAATTTGTAATGGGTCATGAAATCAAGGTCTGTATTCAGTCCATTTTTATTAGCAAGAAGGTGTTTAACTTTGAGCTCATAAGCTCACCTTTCTTGTGTATTTTTGAAGTTTCCTTTGAGAACCAGGACCGAGAGGTCAGACATGGAGTGATCAGATTGAGAAAAATGTTGTCCCACTTGTTTTTCAGTCTTTTTCTCCTTTATCTTGTGCCTGTGTGAGGTCATTCAGGTTCGAAGGGGTTGCCCGGTTTCCCACACATAGCCTGTATGTGGACACTTCTTGCACCAGATGTAATTGACAACATTCTGGGATCCACATGTATAACTCCCCTGCATCTTGAATTCCTTGTTTTTGTTTTTTTGGAGGGGGTTAGTGATGAAGTCTGAAGTGGAAATGTGCTCACATGTTTTACATTTCAGAATATTGCAAGATTTTGTGCCTCCCTGTGTTCTTTTTCTTTGGCCAGGTAAAAGTTTGCTCTTGACAATTAGGATGGATAAATTTGGTGGTTGTTTGAAAGACTTGTAAAGGTGGTTCCTGAAAAATACAGTTCAAGATGTCATCCTCAGCTGGCCCGGTAGCGCTGAGGGTTGAGACGCTGGATGCCACACCTCGCGCCACGCCAGTGACGAGCTCGGCCCGCTGGGGGGTTCACAGGGGAGGGAAGGAATCGAGCTTCCGGAGGACTGCTCTCCCTTCCCAGGGAGGGTGTGGGGGTATGCGCCACTCCTAAGTGGCCTCTGATGGAAGTCGGGGGGCGCGCCATGGTACCTGCAGCGGAAGCTGTTGCAGGGGTGGAGCTGCAGCGGATATTGGGACGTCATTGCACGTCCAGCTCGGGGTAGTCGGGGGCCGACCGGGCCGAGGCGATGGCAACCTCCTGGAGCCCAGGCCCACACGCCCATTGCAGGCCGTAATCCCTGACTTTACCCCTTGGGGACCCTCTGCCTCTCCAAGATGGCTGGAGAGTCGAAGGTCCTGATCCCGACGCAGCCGTCTGGGAGAACGGTTCAGGCAGCCAGTCAGGAGCTGCAGGCTGAGTGAGGGATGCCTGAGATATGCCCCAAAAGGTAGGAGATGGTTCAAAAAAAAAAAAATTGTCATCCTCACTGAATATTGGTTGTACATCTTTAATAATTTTACGTAGAGGCTTCAGAACGTGTTTGTAACTAACAACCAAGGGTGTCCAGTTGGTGGTGGTCTTTCTTTTATTGTAGTAATTGTTCTCTTGGCAGACGCGTGGCACGTTCCACAGCTTTGGCAATTTCTCTAGAGGAGTGTACATCTTCAATAGATGTTTTTTTTCTTCAGTGTGATAAGGTGTTTATCTCTGTCATCACTAGAACAGATTCAGTGGTTTTAAAGCCCTTGGCTGTACATTACAAATTTTTTTTTAGTGTGCCTAAGGTGAATGATTTTTTTGCGTAGGTGTATCTCTGTCTGTTAGTTTACTTGTAGATACTGGTCTGTAAGGTTTAATCTTTGATGGTAACCGTAGTGTCAAGGAAATTGATGCTGATGTTGGAGTACTTTAGGGAAGATTTAATGGATGGGTGGAGGATGTTAAGTTCCTGATGAAATTCTTTAAGTTTATGAATATATCATCTGTATATCGGAAGTATATGAGTGGTTTGATTTTACATGTTTTAGGAAATTCTCTTCCAAATAGGCCTTGACACAGTTAGCATATTGTGGAGCCATCCTTTTGTCCATTGCTGTTCCCATAGTTTGAACATAATGTTTGCTGTTGAAATTAAAGTTGCTGTGGGTCAGAATAAATTTGAGAAATCTGGCAGTGAATTTCGGGTGGATGTCATGGTGCTATCTTTTCCCTTGTAGATATTTTATGACGGGCTGAAATTCCATCAGTATATGGGATGTTAGTCTAGAGGGAGTTCACATCCATCATGGCTAAGATGGTATTATGTGGTAAATTTCTAAAAGCAGAGAGTTTTTGCAAGAAGTGTGTAGTGCCCTGAATATAGATGTCTGAAAAAAACGGTGGGACAGCAGTTCACTCAATCTGATCACTCCATTTCTGACCTTTGTCCTCGTTCTCAAAGGACACTTCAAAAATATACAAGAAAGGCGATCTTATGAACTCAAATTTATCCATCTTCTTGATACTAAAAATAATTGACCGACTATATAGACATTGGTTTTATGACCCATTACGAATTTTAACTTACAACTGTTCTTGAATCAAGTGCATATGTATTTCCTGCGCGCATATTTGTATATATTATCTCTTCGATATATTTTTGGTGTTGCCTTATACATTAACATGTTTTTTTTATTTATATTGTCATGACTCTGGCATGCATACACACACGCACAGTCTCTATCTAGGGTGGCTCTTTGAATATAAACGTCTTAAATTTATAGGCCTCCTGTCACATTCCATTTTGGGAGAGGTGTCTACATCACTAATGTGATTTACAACCACCTAGTATTTCAAAGGCTCTTTTTTTGGTCTCTGCATACTCTCTTAACAAAATGAATGTTATACCCATGTGTAAAAGTTTATTCACCAGTAAATTTCTCTGTCCTAAGAAAAGAAGCTTGTTTTTTGTAGAACTTGGCTGATAACGCCTCATGAAGGGCCCTGTGTAACCTGAAGGCTTGTTTTGTAAATCTCTTGTTGGTCCAATAAAAGGTATCAAATCACTCACTTTGTTTATCTTTTAAAAACATTGGAGATTTCCATGTCACGTGTAACTGCAGCACTATCAGTTGTAACAGATGGCATAGATTTTTAGAGTTCCCTAGAACCATATTAAGATTGTTCAAAACCTCGGCTGTGATTTACAATAATCAGATTTGGCTGTATACATTTGCATCATAACAAGATTTCTCAGTTTCTTGTGTTTTTTGCAAATATTTAGCTAAGCCTGAGTCTCTCTATAATATTCAGAATCTTACTCCTATTTTCTTCTTTAGGTCCGGGGTTAATCACACTTGAGTATTTCCTTTACTAACAACTCCCTAAGTGGTGCAACAGTGTCTTGTCTTTTGCTCGCACACACACACACACCCTTCCACCCACCAGTAAATTGCTGGCTAAAATATTCTGGTGCTAGGTTTACAACCGTAGCTTCACCTAAAAAGTGGCAATCAACACGCTTTTTAAAAAAAAATTCTAAAAAATAAGAAAGATTTTACATTTGAAAAATACTTGCAGTATATTTGATAGGCTCACATGTTTTCGGCTTAGCAGACCATCTGTATGTAACATGTAAGTGGTCGTATAAAAAAATCCGGTGTAAATCAGATGCAATCACTCTATCATAATGGCTTGCCAAGATTCAGTTGGTTAAAGTAGCTTTCCCTGATTTATAATTAACGCATGTTAATTTTGTTATAACCTATTTGAGGGATAGGCATTAGCCTATTTGTTTTATAGGGCCCTATTTTTATAGAAAACCAGTTGTTACAATTAAAGTTACCAACAATGGTTTTCTTGTGATTCAGGTTTAAGGAATTTAGGATATCCAAAAAAGCAAAGTCTCTAGAAACATTCCTCCGCTTTAAGCTTCAGATTTAGAGTGAGTGACTCACAGGTCGAGCATGGTCTGTAATGTAACTCAGGGAACTGGTTCTGGAGCCTTGGCATACTGAAGTTATGATTCAAAACCAAAAGCTTTGGCTCACAGAAAAGGAAGAGACCTGCTCACCTCGTGTCGCTAGATAAAGTGCCACAATTTATTTGTGCAGCACAGGTTTGGCGCAAAACGTTGGCGGTCTGACTGGGCCATTTGCTTGCTTGTTGTTTCCAGCATTTGTGTTGCACAGATAAATTTGGCACCTTATCCAACAACTCGAAGTAAGCATCTCTCTTCCTTTTCTGCGAGCCGAAGCTTTTGGCCTTAAATCATGACTCACAAGTCGAATCCATCTTATTGCTGTCAGTATAGCAACTTTTAACAACTACTCCCTTCATAATCTTATTTGTGAGCTATTTCTCAGTTACAGCAACGATGCAGACTGATTACTTTACACCCGTATAACTGTATCCATTTTCAGCAGAAGGCCGCCAATATTTACATTAAACTTTAAGATAGTTTTATTTGGATTTAAGCTATTTGAGAATGAAACAATCACAATTCCTTCTTCATGTATTCTTTTCTTTGTTACAGGTGGGAGAGTGTGTAGTGGTATTCAGCCAAGCACCCAGTGGCAGAGCACCCCTGAGCCCTAGCCTAAACTCTCGGCCCTCTCCTATCAGCGCCACTCCCCCTGCGCTGGTCCCAGAAACCAGAGAATACCGTTCTCAGTCTCCAGTAAGGAATGCCGACGAAGCTCCCTGTGTGAATGGACGCTGGGGAACACTGCGACCTAGAACACAAAGACAGCCAACCTCTGGATCTCGAGAAGGAAGCCTTTCTCCTGCAAGAGGGGACATTTCTCCTGTATTAAATGGTGGGAGCTTATCTCCTGGAGCAAGTGCAGCTGGAGGTGCCTCACTGGACAGTCCGGTGCAGTTGGGATCTCCCAGCACACCTTCTGCGGTAGAAGGAGGATATGATTTAAAAGCAGGACTCTTGCGTGCTCAGAGACGAGGATCCCTGCCAGAGCAGAGAGACTTGCGATTAGGATCAGTGGAGTTAAATTGCGATTCAAAGCCAGTCCCCAGTAGCAATCAGGGAGACAGCTTGGATAGTAGGACAGTGACTTCAAGTGCACAGAATCCGCCAGAGCAAACTAATGGAGTCCACACACCGCCACATATTGCTACTACCCCACCTGGAGCAGTTTCCCCTGGGGCTCTCAGAAGGGGTCTGGAGGCTGTGAAGGCCCTTTCTGCACAAGGTGTATCCTCAGCATTGGCAAGTCCTAGTGCTGCTGCCTCACCAAGCCCCCCTGGTAGCCAGGGCCAAAGTGGAAGTGGTGCTGAGGCAGCAGCATCACCACCAGCAGCCTCTGCCCAGGGAGATGGACATTCCTTGCCACCTATTGCTCGACGGTTGGGCCATCATCCGCCACAGTCACTGAATGTTGGCAAGCCTTTGTATCAGAGCATGAACTGTAAGCCTATGCAGATGTATGTGCTAGACATTAAAGATGCCAAGGCAAAAGGGAGAGTCAAATGGAAAGTATTTAATAATAGTTCTGTAGTGGGCCCACCTGAGACCAGCCTTCATACTGTGGTGCAAGGCCGGGGAGAACTGATAGTATTTGGTGGGCTTATGGACAAGAAACAAAATGTGAAGTACTATCCCAAAACAAATGCCTTGTATTTTGTGCGAGCAAAAAGATAATGCAGAGCTCATCTTACATTTTCAGTGGCTTCATCCCCCCATCCCTCTTTCTGTTTTTTAATTTTACACTACCTGATGCAAGCTGTGAATTGGGAGAACAACCTCCTAATACAACACTAGCTCTGGGAATGTTGCATAATTGTGTTTCTGATTCAAAGAGGACTCTGTTTACAAAGGGGAGAAATCTCTGTGTCCATAGGATAACTTGCGCTGTGTTATAGCAGGAGCTTTTTCTGCCTTTTTTGCTGGTTAGTAGACCAAGGATTTAAGGGAAAAAAAATCCAAAATGAATAGTCAGGGCATTTTGCAAGTCCCTTTTCCTGCATCCTTTTGTAGTGATGTTACTTCACTGCATGAGGGAGAGTTAACACAACACACAGTAGCAAACCGCTGGCTGAGCTGGGGGTTAAAATCAACATGCACTTGTGATGTGGATATGCTTCTCTTGCCTGCAGCTTTAAAGATGATTATATATGAAAAAAAAATCATACGCTGCATTGTTCTCTCTCCAGTACTACTAATACGGCTATAGCTTTGTGCAACTTAGAAAGAGAAAGATTCCTTCCCTCTTGCTAAACAGATCTCCTTGGTAAACATTTGCAATATTGTTCTTTTTCTGTCGTGTGAAGAGGAATGGAGAGAGGGTGCAGTGCCACATTAAGATGCCAGGATCGTCAGAATATTATAAATATATAGATTTATTTTGTTTTCTTGGGATGAATATATGTACTCTTTGTTTTTAGCTATTCAAATGTTCTGTGCTGGAATGAAATACAGTGCAGAACTTTAATTTTCATGTAATACATTGAACATCCTTTTGTATGCTTTTCTTTGCTCTGTTTTTGTTTAACTCATTCTTGGGTTTCAAAGGGCAACCTGACCAGTCTGTCACTTACACTAAGATCTTGAATCTTAACTTAAACCCCTATCTGCCGAAAGTCAGGGTGGAAAAAAACAGGTGGATTCCACAACCTATATTTACTCTGCCCTGGGTATAGTATGGCTGCTTGTGACTGTGGGATTCAGCTTTGTCCTTAATTGCACTGTAATTACAGGCTAGTCATTTAAGCAGAAAACGATGTTCTAATTTGCCAGCACACACAACTGTGTACTTTTTTTTAAATTAATATCCTTTATATACGACTGTCTATAACAGCAGCTGCACTGCCTAGTCTTGAGTGCTTTTTTGTTTTGTTTTGCTAGGGCTGTAGCAGTCAACTTAAAGCAACACTGTCAGCTTTGCCCCTTCGTTTTTTTGGCAATAGCATGCAGTGTTCCTATTGCTCACACAACACTCATTACTGTACTCAAAACACCCCAATATATTTAAAAGACTAGTATTTTACCTGCTTTCCCTGTTTTTGTACATATATATACACTTTCTGTGGTCCTGATAAGTCCCCGCAAACCGGAAGCACATCAAGGTCGGGACCACGCGTCTGCCACAAGCACAGTCCCGAAATACGATTTTTTCACAAACAGCCCTTGGAGTAATATTGCCCCTGATCTCATATGCTATCTTAATAGGTTGCAGCTATATGCCGTGCCAAAGCGAGCACTAGAAGTGGCATTATTCTATTTGCACTCCACGACGAAATCCTCGCATGCTCATCAATGGCATGCTTTGCATCATGAGATATTTTGAGTACAGTAATAAGTGTTGTGTGAGTAGCTAGGAACACTGCATGCTATTGCCAAGAAACGAAGGGGCAAAGCTGACAGTGTCGCTTTAAAGGGAAACAGCGCACAGAACCCCACACCCAAGTATGGGGCTGGTCCCAGTGTACACTATGTGTGCCAAAACATTTAGTTTACTTGGATTATATCACACTGATTTTGTTTACTTGTAACATCTTTTGGAACTGCAAATTCCAGAATCCCCTGCAGCTGACATCAGAGCAGGACTGCAGCAGTCAGAGATTCAGTAGTCTGCAGTGGTTGTTTGAGCTTTATAAGTGCCAGTTAGATGTTTTCATATTCTGCTTTTCTCCAAGGGCTAAGTACAGTCCTCTCTGACTGTACTTCGCCCCAGGAGGACAGCAGGGCCAGCAAACAAAAGATCAGAGCATATATGAATTTTAACATGCATTGCAGGCTATTGACTCTCCCACTGATGCAGTCCTGCTCTGATGTTGGCTGCAGGAGATTCTGCGATTTGTGGTTACAGAAGATGTCAGCCTACCAAACTGTAAGTAAAACAAAATGTTTGTACACATAAAAATGCACATTGGTACCAGTCCCACACTTGAGTGTGGGGTCCTGTGTGCTGACTATTCCCCTTTAAAAACCAGCACTCGCAACAAAAAGTCTAATTTTGTAATGTGGCATTAGCCACCTCTGCCACTCCTCCAGCACCCCACTCTTCTACATTTGCCCTTCTGGGTGTTTCAAAGGGCCAGTAGTGACATAAAAAGTCTGGAGGATTGAGGCATCCTACCAGCCTTCTCCCTGACGCAGTGCTACTTAACTCCCCAGCCCACATGGAGTATACTGCAGTCTGAATTCCATGTGGTCAGGGAGTAAACCGTGCCTCGAGACACTTACACTGTAGCACTTTCACACTAATCCTTGGCCACGGTTGCAGCTGATTTATCACTCCTTTAGTCCCCAGACAGCAGCAACAAGCTCTCCATTTATCTTTTGAGCAGAGCTGGCCTTAACATGGTGTGAACTGTGCCTTCGCACAGTCCCCAAGAGCAGAGAGGCCCCCAAAAGCCTCAGTAGTTCATTTGGCCTCATTTCTTTCTGGTCCTCTCTGTTCTAATTCAAGTAAAGTGCAAAAATGACACATAACTAGCTGAAAATGAAGATAATGGAGGGCATGGTAGGGACGAGGATGTTCCTTGGGGGCTTCTCAACTTCTCATATGGGGCCCCAGCAAGGAAGTTTGAACATTGCCCCAGGATAGCTAGGGGCCAGTTCTGCTTTTGAGACCTTTAAACACCAGGTAATATATCTTGGATAGGCTTCCATGTTCTGCAGTGTTAAACATACAGTAAATAAAAACTGTTACAAATGGAAAAAAATATTGTCGGGCCAGTACTTAAAAGAAATAAGATACAGAGAGTGTTGAGTAATATGTTTTTTTAACACACCCTTGGTATGTGATACCCAGTTAAACCTTTTGAGCTTTGATCTCTCAGCTTAAGTGACATCATATACCTTAACTGTGGTTAACAAAAATTAAAAACTTATCACACTCTCTCCCTGCATTATTATCTGAATGCCCTAACCTACTGGCTGAAAAACAGACATACCAACATACGAAATTGCCTGCAGATACAGGCCTATCGGTCTGCCTAGTCTGCTCAAGTGTGCAGCACTTCAGTCTTTCAGACTGCAGCTGCCCCCCCCCCCCATTGATTTTTGGCCATGTATCATTCACGCCCTTCCCCCTGCTCCCCCACACAGTTTGAACCCTCCCTCTGAACCTGTTCCACCCCCCTTTTGAAGCTGCCCACCGTCTGCAGTGATATCACCTCCTCTGGCAGCACATTCCACCCTGCCACCACCCTTTCGGTGAATAGTGCCTCCTCAATTCCATCCTGAATTTGCCTCCTTTCAACTTCAGACTGTGCCCCCCTGGTTTCCCTTCCACCTTTTAATTGGAAAATACTTCCGGTGTTTACTCTATTCATACCCTTTAGCTACTTGAAGGTCTCAGTCATATCCCCTCTCTCCCTTCTGTCCTCCAGGGAATACGTATTGAACTCGCTGTCTCTCCTCATAAGGTTTATCTCCCAATCCCAGGATCATTTTCGTTGTCTGGTGCTGCACCCCCTGCAGTAGTTTGGTGTCCTTTTTCAAGTAGGGGCGCCAGTACTGCACGCAGTACTCCAGGTGCAGCCTCACCAGGGACCTGTACAGGGGCAGGATGACTTCCCCTTTCCTTGAGGTAATTCCCCTTGCAATGCACCCCAGCATTCTGTTGGCCTTTGCCGCTGCCTTCCTGCACTGGGCTGAGTGGCTCATTTCCCATGTCACTAGTATACCAAGGTCTTCTCCTCCTTTGACTTGGATAACTGCACTCCCCCAACCAGTAAATGTTTCCGGGGTTCCTGACTCCCAAGTGCATGACTTTGCACTTCTTGGCATTGAACCCAAGTTGCCATGTGTTAGACCATTCCTCTAATTTTGCCAAATCCTCCTGGAGACTTTCATATGTTTGTCGATTGCAGAGGTATCTTAATCCACTTTGCAGCCATTTGTTATGAAACTTGCTTTAAGAAAGATGGTGCTTCCAGCAGTGCCTCAGGTAAAGTTCAGTCGCTGCCTGTTCATATCACTGTCTCATGGCCACTAGATGCAGCCAGATGCACATAAATCAGTCATGTCAGCCATAATCCCTCCTCAGAAAGGCATATCTAAAAATATGGATGCACTGAAACTGTCCATGGTGTAGCTTTCTTATCAAATTATGTTTTTAGTCCCAGACCTGTTTTTAAAAATTAGTGCATCATTGTATAAATATCACCTCAGTCTGCTGTGGGTCCCTTAAGATTGTCACGATTTTGAAAAGTGCTGTGTAATTCCATATTCTACATTTAGAGTTCCTACTGGTATTGGCAAATGAGGGGCGTTTGATCAGTAATATTCCATTTTTGTATGCTATCTTTTTAAACAATACAGCTCTCAAAATGCAGTGCCTGAAAGTGATTATATGGCTCAAAATTGATTGAGGGGGTTCTGTTGAGAATCGTCAAGCCTGTTAAGTTGTTGCCTATTCTGTGTACTGAGAGGCTGCCCCAGTGGAAGAACCCTTCACTTGTGAGCACTTTTAGGATGGTCTTCCTGCCTTTGGTGAAACGTTGCCCTGTTCTTCCTTCTCTGTGCTGTGGTTGCTACTGGTCTCTTCTGAGGTACCTTAAAATGATGGACCTGAGAATCCTTCAACGTTCTACAAGTAGTCTACATTTTACCCTTAACGTTTTTTAAACATCTTAAATTGTAAATAATCAGCTGTCTAATTCCATGTAGACTCTTATCCACCTATAAGTGACAAGGTACCAGATTCTCAGAACATCTGTACACACAATTTGGTTGCTACCGCAAACTTGAAAATACTTTCTGCACTGGAAAAATGTGTGTCTAGCATTTCTAGGGATATTGACAGAATTTATAAAAGTTATGTATTCAGGTGATGGCCTTGGACACTCCGAATAGCAATTATTCAGTTTAAAAAAGTGTTTTATCATTTTCTGGTGCAGCCAATTGCATGTGCAAATGATTTGTTAATCTAGCCTCAATTCTTTTATACAAAAGGGCAGAGTGTGCTGTTTTGAAATTCCTTTGCATCCTTAAGTTCCATTCTTGAGACAGGACATATGTGTGGTAGCATCCAATATATGGATCTTGGCTACTACAGTAGTTCAGTAATAAATGGACTCTTCTGGAATTTGTTAGCTGCTTGTAGTTTTATAGCTTTCTTTACTGAGCAGGCAAAACAAGTGATCTTGGGAGATCGGAATCTTTATCCACTCCAGTCATCCTAGATGTCTCTCACCTAGGTGTCTCATGTAGGCCTAAAGTAGGCTCTTTAGCCTACAGTTGTTTTTCCCCAGAAGTTGTTTTAAATAATGGCTTGCGTTCAATTATTTTCTGGCCTCCTAATTCTATGTTAATTACTTGTGATAAAGACCATTTTAAAACAGGACTTTATGTTTGTGTAAAGATATTGCATTGTTTTCACAATACATTGTTTGCTATATAGATATCTGATTGGAAGAGAAATAAACTACATCATGTAGTTCTAAAATGGTGCTTATCACCAGGGTGTAAATGAGAAACACCCTCTTGAGTTTACTAATAGGCCTATAAAGAAAGAATAGTACTAGATTTCTCTTCTGTCCTGAGAGGGAGGGTGTTCCAGATCCTGGGCTTTGGTGACTCCCGGTGGTGACTGGGGATACAGCAGCCTGTGGATGCTCTGTTGAGGGATTGTCTGCAGCGGCGATCCTGCGTGCATGTGCAGGGACACACATTGCACGTCCAAGCCAACGGTGAGGGAGGAACAGAAAAAGGAAAATGCCCTGGCCCCTCGATAGGTGAAGGTGTGTCGAGTGGCTGACCCCCCACGCCCAGTGTCGGGTCCTTCAGCCTGACTCCGGTGCTCCCTGTGCTACCTGGTCAACCAGCTAGATTTCAGAAAGGTCGCCTGGAGGAGTCTGTCCCGCCCCAGGGGGCTTAGATCTGGGAGGTTGGGAGATCAGTGTGAGTGGAGCAGAGTCTGCCCCCCCCCAATAGGTCAAGCCAGGTGTCCCTCTAGACAGAGTCCGAGTGGCCAGAGAGGGGAGCATAAAGAAAGTCTACAAAAAAAAAAAGAATAATACTGAGTGAACCCATATTTGAAAGAACAGCCTTAAAAGGAAAAAAAAAATTGCAGGTACATTACAGTTCTCTTTTGAATCATGTAATAATCTCTAGCACATCATCATTATCTATCTGCTTTTGTCAAGTTTTAACTATGATTTTGGATTCAAGGAAGATGTCATCAGACGTTAAAGGTAACAACACTTAAGCAAAATGGCATGACAGGTGTATGCATTATTTTGAGATAACAGCACGCCTCGGGAACTAAGGCACAAGACGAAACTGAGTGCAGTATGCACCTGAGTTAGTACTGTTATTCCTCAGTTATGCACTCCTTGGAGTACCTTTTAGCGATTATAAAATGGTGTCTTTTTTTTATTTTTTTTTTATTTCATTTTAAAACTTAGTAATGAGGTTTAGGCAGGTAGTATTCTGACTTGTCCTGGAATAACTGATTGTCATCCACCAATCACAGTACAGGATTTTCCAAACCCATTTTATAATGCTGTATAAAACACTGATACCAGAGGATCCTAATCTACACAACCCTGCTTTAAAATTGTTTTATAAGTTGTTAATCGTACAAAATATTACTTTTATCTGGTTGATGCTATCACCCCCGCCTGCTTTCTCCATCATGCCACTAAGACAGTCAGAACAATGGGGTTGGCTCCAATGTAGAAATCCAGTCTCTGCATTTTATTATTTCACCAGACAAATCCTAAGTAAGGACGACATCTCATGACCACATCACCACTTCGTCTGTCTTGGAGAAACACTGTGTTCAATCTGTCAATTAATATTAAATATATATAGTCACTACATTTGGTAATGTATTTTTTTTTTTGTATTCTGTTTCTCGCTTCTCCGATGGCCCGTGTTCTGGAGGACGCCCCAGTCCTGTCTCTCCACCCCCACCCGACATTCACTGGGTTTCGCTGACCGTCTCCCCCAGGGTTTGCCCCCCCCCCACTGTGGCATCAATGGGGGGGTGGGGTCCCCAGAGACCCACTCAAGACCAGACCCAGTTCTGGTCGACGCCACAGCTGATCAGGGAGCAGGACCTGTGAGTCCCTCCTTAATTCAGCCATCAATGTTTTTCCCTGGTTTTCTTCCCCCAGATTCTGGATAGGGTGTACAGTGATGGCAGTGGCGGTGTCATGCAAGCTCCCATGCACGGTATGCCAAGCATCTGCCCCACCTCTGCCCCTTCCCCCCCCCCGGTACAGCATTGGTGTGCCAGCCTCCACTAGGGGTTGGGCAAGCACTGATCACTGATTCTTCCCCGGAGGAGGCAAGCTGTCCTTGGGACGCTTGTTCCTCCTTCCCCGCGGTGGTCCGCTCGCACTGCAAACATGAGTCACCAGCGTGGCAATAGGTAAGGCAGGATGCATTAGTCTGCCATAGGGTCGGCTGTACATCTGATAATATTCAATAAATAGCACTCACCATTGTGCCACCAACACCCACATAGCCTAGTGCTCCCTGCACCATTAATGTAGTGTTTTTTGTATATGTAACTGTACTCTTTACAGGCACTACAATGGAGATAACACAACATAAGCTGTTCCTGATAACACCAGAGTAACTAGTGGTCATTACATTTCTCAAGACTGTGTATGTGAATTAATAGTGACCTTATATAGGTGCTTCCAAATTTAAACACACTATCAAGTATTTGTGTTGCTGTGGAAAATAACACATCAACTGTTTGATGCCTGCATTTTGTTCACACTGTATCTTTAAATTTAGCACTTTAAGAAATAGTTTCTCTTGAGACTGAAGTCCAGTATAAACATTTTTACCTTAATACTCCTTCAGACTTTATATTTTAGACCCATTTAACGTCATGCCTGTACAAATACAGCAAAGAGAAAAACGGAAATATGGCCAGTTCCTCATAGTGTTATTACATTGTTTGTTAGAAGCCTGTAACTGTTATATGTACAATCCCTGTGCCATACCTTATAAGGACTTCAACCTTGTATGGCACAAGGACACTGCCTCTCTAGTGCACTGTCTGGTTAAACTTCTGCCTAGTGCAGGATCAAAAGAACTTGGCATTACTGAATTGTTAAACAAAATGAAAAGACATTTCAGAGTGTTGGTCTTATTTAAACTCACCCAAGTTTTGCAGGTAACTCGCACAGTTCTCAGCCAGCTTCCTCAGTTTAGGACACCATTTGGGGCTGCAGGCATTTGTGTTTTTTGTGCACAATTGGGGAGGGGACGGTGACATCAGGATGATGTCCAACGGTGGCCCACCCTCTACCACACCACAGAAACTCCGCAAAAGCTCAGTTCTAGCAAACTCTCTGTGGTTTAGGGCTCTAGAGCTGTACAGTGCAGCAGCTCACTCCAAATGCACACCACAACTATGGCAGTTCACTTACCTCCCTGGACTGTAGTCCAGACTTTTAATTTTATAAGTATTTTGTTTTCAGTAACTAAGCTGTACATTAAAATTTAATGCAACTTCTGTGTCTGTCAAGTGCATGAAAACATAAGGAGGCAGTGAGGAGGACAGTCCCAACTGGCAGCATGTCTTTTAATGTACATCCAGAATCACCCTGCACTGAACAATATTACTGAGTATTTTTTCTGTTAATATAATAGGCCTCCTGTTCTAAAACGTGGCCTGTCGTATAGATCATGTCTCCATTTTTTCTTGTCCCTCTAATAAATACTTACGATCAGTCATGCCACTAATCCAGAAGCCCCTGGGCCATCAACAAATTCAAGTTTATTTTTTTGGGGGGTGGAGGACTTCAGTGACAGCAGCCTGGAGCTGTTATTGCACAGTAAGGAGGGAGAGTGATTCTAGCAATAGAAGCAGAAGTATGTCCTGCTGTATTATCCAGTCCAGACCACGCTCAGTCCTTCAGTTATATCAGACGTGCTTCTGGGTTACCAACACCCCCACGCCCCCTCCCCAGTTTTCAGCCATGCAAGACTTACTAAGCTTAGACTTGTTTCCAGGTGCATCCTAGGAGCACAGGGAAGTTAAATTACTTGCTGTTGCTCACACAGTATGCAAGTGGTGGCTGTGGGATTCAAACTCGGTTCTTCACATTTGCAGCTCAGTGTTCTTAACCACTACACTATACTGCCTTAACTTGTAAAACAGAAGTTTCAAAGTGGGCATTTGCATAGATCAGGACCTCATTGTCCCAGTGATTTAAGTTATAGTATGGTTACCTTCCCCTTTAATGCTGTATTTTTTATTTAACATTTATTCAGCAAGTTTTTTTATATCGATAATACCATACAGATGAAGGGAAACGGGAGAAAGATAAAAAAGAAGGTTAAACAGCCTGCGTTAACATACTTGATGATGGCCGTACATATACAGCCAGAGGTCTTGACAGAGAGCATCTAATTCAATACCTATGAAATGATGTAGGTGTATGTGTAGGGGGGGGGGGTATTAGAGGCAGACCAGACTGTGCCACCACTCCTATGGTACAAGAGATGATTCTGTTCCCATGTAATACATTTCCCAACTATGCCACAAACTGTTGAAGACCTCGTGCCTTTAATGCTGTGTTTCTCTTAGCTGGATGCTTCTGGTGTCCATTTCAAGTCTTGAGTGGTAGACATTTAGCTTGCACAATAACATGACACTACAGGCCTCCTTCATGGATATTTCTTCCCTTAGGCCACACCTTTGGAACATCAGCTGTCAGGCAGTAAAACCACACAAAAACTTTTGTTAGCTGGGGCCACCTACATCGACATCACTCGTCAGCGTGTGTGTAACTGTAGGCGGCCCTGTTGCTCCTTAGTTCTCCCTCAGTCAGTTAGCCTCGTCAGACCTGCCATGGAAACAAACATTGACTACAGCATTGTTCTTTATTTTTTTTCTAAGTGTTCATCGCCACCTCTGCATGCCACCGAAGCCTTTGATGGTCTTCCGGTACTGTGAGTGCAAAAAATAGATTTTTCGAAACGACACCCACAAAGTGTATGTGTTTACTGCCTGGTCCTCCCTGACAGTGGGCAGGCCTGTGAGATTTGTGAAGCCTTCAGTCAGGCTACAAGGCAACCTCGCAGAAAGGAGCTAGAGACATTTATCCTTACGCTGCCATTGTGACTGTACTTCTGGCACACTTACAGATGCAGATTCCACAGTGGGCTTTAAGGGTGCAGTAGACACAATTGACAGATGATCGAGACCAACAGGCGCTCGTCACGTCCCCATTGCATGAAACTCTAAAATGGTGGATAGACCGTAACAATTTATTAAAAGGCGTTCCATTCCTGACTCCCATTCCAACACATATCCTTTTGACAGATGGATCAGGTTGGGGTGCACACCTGGGGCCCTATCAAATACACAGCTCCTGGAGCCAAACGGAAGATGGTCTACATATCAGCATCCTGGAAATGTGTACCATCCTGCACAGTCTATGGGCATTTCAGTAATCTCTGACTCTGAGACCTCTGCTGATCCAGCTGGACATCATCATCATCTTGTTCCACTACATAAACACACAAGGGGGCACTCATTCTTATCCCCTGTGCAGGGAAGCAGGGAGAGTGTGGTACTGGGTGCTAGATCACGGCCTAGGGCTGTCAGCAGTGCATATTCCAGCTGTCCAAAACGTCTTAGCAGACAAATTAAACAGGTCACCATCCCAGATGTACAAATGGGAACTGCTAACTTCCATGGTCAGTGACCTCTTTAGAAAATGGTGTCATCCAGAGCTTAATGGTTTGCATCCCTGCATGATGCAAAACTGCAACTTTTCTGGTTGCTCTCTCCAGTGCCTGAAGTTTTCTGGCAACATTTGTTGTCCCTCTCTTGGAAAGGGAAGTTTCTGTATGCATTCCCTCCAATACCACTGATACAGAGGGTGCTACTCACATTGAAGATGGAGTGTGCCATCCTCATCGCTTCTTTGTGGCCATGTCAGATTTGGTTTCCACTTTGGCAGCGACTTGCCTCGCCACTGTGTTGAAACCTGCTGTCACAGAACAAGGGCTCCCTACTTCATCCGAACCTCAAGTCCCTGCATCTTCCTGCATAGCACCTGAAGACATAACCATTGTATCTTTTGGGTTTTCACCTAAATTTGTTGAGATGCTTCTAGCAGGCAGAAAGCCTTCTGCTAGGCATACATATTCAGTAAAATGGAAGCGGTTCACTTTATGGGCCACATCCAAACATCTAAACCCCTTCATCTTTCCAGTACAGGAGGTATTAGACTATTTGCTGTCATTGTCTGACTCTGGTCTGCAATATTCTTCCCTCAAGGTGCATCTAGCTGCTATATCAGTTTTCCATGCCCCTATTGATGGGAATACAGTTGCACAATTGTTGGTATCCTGTACATTCCTGATAGGTACTTTACATATCAAGCCTCCTAGTAGACATTCAGGCGTGCCTTGGGACTTAAATTTTGTTTTGGAGAAACTTACTTTGGCTCCTTCCGAGTCAGCTGCAAATTGTGGCTTACGCTTTCTGTCATGGAAAGCATTGTTTTTAGTTGCAATCTCTTGTGTTCAAAGGATTTCCAAGTTTCAGGCTCTTACATATGATGAACCTCCTTATTTAGTTTTCCACAGAGACGGTTTCTTTGTTTACTGATCCTAAGTTGTTACCAAAGGTAGCGTCTGAATTTATTTTAAATCAGTCCATCCACCTCTGTGTTTATTATGCTGAGCATGCCAATCAAGGTGAAGTATTGCTGCATATGTTAGATGTACACTGAATTTTTGAGATTACATAAATCATACTAAAGACTGCAGAATGTCTTCTCAGCTTTTTGGGTTTGCCCCTGGAAAAGAGGGCTCTCCTGTGTCCAAACAGTGCTTCTCCAAATGGTTGTCACGTTGTATTACAAGTACGGTAAAGAACTTCCTGGTGGTGGTTGTAGCCACTCCACAAGCGGTATGGCCACATCTGGGTTTTTTTTAACTTTATTATTTGAGAAATAGGTTTTCACACAAGCATTGATTTCCATTATTAAACCCATAAGGGTGCAACTCCTCTTAATATAAACAAACATTTTCTTCAAATGCTTTGCGATGCATTCTATGGGGAAAATAGAGATTGTACTGAATAAAAGGTCAAATTTACGAGTTGCTGTACTTGGAGTCCATGAGCTGCATGGAACTATGTCCAGTACTGGAAAAGAATATAGGTTCCAGTATCCTCATCCTCCACCAGTGAGGATGAATATTACCACGCAATATGTAAGTGGTGAGACACTTAGTATGTCTTAAACAAGTTTGAAAAATAAATACACTCAGTCAGAACCCCTCATCTAATTATTAAAAGTATTTCTAGGCACAACTGCCTTAAGGCAAACATCCAAACTCGAGAAAAAACAGTAACATTGCATTAAAATAACCTTCCCATGAGACATAATGTTACCACAAGTAACTCCATCCTTAAATGATGCAGGCTCCACAACACATAGGGTGTTATTTTAAAAATTCAGTCTCTAGTCCTTTAACTATATATATATTCCAGATTAGTCAGCGCCCAGAAACAGAAATAGAAAATGTATAGTGAACCCCTCACCCTATTCCAATCAGTTAATCAGTTTTCAAGAGGCCTCGTCGTCTTCAGATGATGAAGTTTCTTGTTCCCAGTCTCGACATCTGGATGGAGCATGGCCCTGAACTCACTTCAAAGCCTTCTTCAGGTCTTTGAACAGATATACCTTACTCTGATCGATGATCCGTATCCGAGACTGAAAAATAAGCCCGTGTGGAATACCAGCTTCTCTCAGCAAGGCCCTCACTCCATCAGATTTCTTTAGTCTTTAACGGGTTGCGTATCCAATGTCAGGGAATATTCTGATTTTTTTTTTTCCTTTCGTAGAAAAGAGACTTGTTGTTTCAGACCATCTCCAAAATTGAATCTCTGGAGCCTATTCCATTCGTGAGCACCACCACCTCTCGGAGAGCTTCAGGTTGTCTGGTCTGCCACTTGGGTTCACTTGGTAGCTTTTGAAGTCTTCTGAGCCATTCCATTGCCTCCTCTCCAAGTTGTTTCACAAGCCAGTCTTGAATAAAGAGGAGGAGGAGATGGTCTCCCTCACATTCCCCCGGTAGGCCTAAAATTCAGAGATTCACCACTCTCGCCTGGTTCCCCACGATTTCAAGGTGAGGTTGCAGATGGGAGTTCTCTTTAATTATCATTACCACAGCTACCATTGCTGAGTCGGCCCACTTGGAGGCCTCGACTGATTCTCCTTGTGCTGCCTCAAAGGTCGACTCGATACCTGCCACTCTGTTTGTCAGGGCATCAAATTTATCCGACAGCCCTGCGTCCGAAGCCATAATCCTGTTAAGTTTGGCTCTGATCATCTGTAGAGATTCCTAGGTCAACGTCTCTCCTTCTTCTTTTGTTAGGCCATGATGTGATCTCGTGGTTGGTGGCCCCTATGGATTTTTAGATTCAAACAACATTAAGTCTTGCTGTATTCTGACAAGTGCAGTTAGCCCCAGCCTTTAAACTGCCCCAGAGAACAATGGGTTAACTTTTCTATGCATGGCATAGAATGTTCATCTCGAGCTCGGTTGATGTCTCTGCCTGTTGTTATTCAAACTGCAACCGTCGGATTCTTTACTCTGCCTCACTGAACAGTCGCTCCGGAAATTTCTCCTGCTGCTCAGTTCAAAGTCGTTTGAAGTGTCGGTTTTTGGTCTGTTTTCTACCGAAATTGTTGTTTCCGCATAGCCGGTTCAAGTCTCTGTCTGTGGTACCGTGAGTACTAGATAGGTTTTGTTCTGTTTTCTGTGTGGAACTTGTAAAAAGTGTGAATCGGTTTGGCTGAACCGATCATTCAGGTAAATTTTGTATTTTAATTTAGTGTATCGGTTCTTAAAAAAAAAAAAAAAAAAACGGGTTTTAATACGTTTTTTTCCAAGACCCGTGACACGGTCAGGAACCGATAGGGAGTCTTGCCTGGCGGTTGCGAAAAAGGGTAAGTTTGGTTAGGTTGGCCATGTCTGAGAAACCCAAGAAAAAAACTGGGCCCACTGGGTTTCAACACTGCAGTGTGTGTGGGGAGGTTTTTGCTAAGGCCGATCCCCACACCACCTGTGTTTATTGTCTGGGGTTTGACCACCTCGATTCAGACTGCAAAATTTGTAAAAACTTTCCCAAATCTACCCTTGAAAAGAGATCAGGTAGACTGAGGGAAAGAGAGGCCGTGAAGTCCGCTGACCCGGATGGCCAGCCCGGTTTGGTTCTGACCGAACCAGAAGGAGTGCCCTCTGACCAGGGCGATACTTCTTCAGGCAAAAGGAGAGCCGATTCGAGGAATCAGTTCCGACAAAAAGAAAACGCATAAGACCAATCGACGGTTGGGATTAAATCTCATACTCCGACCGCCAAAGAAATCGCCAAACCGATTCATATTGTGGAATCACTTCGCACGGTTCCGACTGATCCGGCACCTTTTGGCAGGGGCTCGGTTCAGTCGGTTCCCCTGGTTCAAGATTATATCCTGGAAGAATTTTATGAACCGGAGTTTGAGGAGGAAGGAGAGTTGGAAGATGATTATGGTGAAAGTCTGGATGTGCCTATTGACCCGGGCATCTCCCCAGACAGACCTTCAGGTGTTTCTCCTCCTAGGCTTTCTGAGTCCCCTTCGCACTTCATGTTTTACAGAAAGGTGGCTGATACCTTCCAGCTTCCTGTGGAGCAGGCAGTGGAGGATCAGGAGGAGCCTGACTATGTAGAAATGATGGACATCCCAGAGTCCAGGAGACTGTCTATTCCCCTCCACAAATCTTTTGGGAAACAGACACAAAAAATTCTTAAGTCTCCCAATTCCATACCTCCTATGGATAGAAGAATGGACAAGAGGTATACTCTTTCAGGCTCAGATATGGAGTTCCTTTATCAGCAATGCAGCCATGTTGGGGTTGTACAGGCTGCTGCCTGTGGTAAGGCGAGCATTCCCTTGACATCACACTCCAGAGACAAGGACTCCAGGAAGATTGATGTCATGGCAAAGAAGCAGTACATGGCACCTTCCTTGGGACTCAGGCAGGCGAATTATATGGCCTGTGCAGCCAGGTACCAGAAGTCCAGGTGGGACACTACTGGCACTGGCTAAGCAGGCTTCCCCCCCCAGCTTGCCAAGGAGCTGGAGGAGGTGGCTGCAGATGGGATTGAGGCATCTAAAGTTCAGTTTCATGCTGCTGTGGACTCCAATGATGTATCAAGAGTCATAGCTACATCTGTGGCTCTTCGGAGAATGGTTTGGCTCAGATGTACTAGCCTCTCACAGGATACACAGGCTAAGGCCATGATTTTCCTGTAGTGGGTAATTCTCTGTTTGGGGAGCAGACAGAAAATTACATGAAGAAAATGGACGAATACAGGACCACTTATAGGAGTGCTCAGGCCAAGGAAAGGCAGGCAACTCCTCAAAGGCAGCAGTCCAGGGGCAGGGGCAGACCTTTCCAAAGGCCTTTTTACCAAGCACAAGCCTCTTCTTCCTTTTCACAGAGGGGGTTCTTCAGAGGGAGAGGTAGAAGGGGGATGAGTAGGCTTGCATCCACCCCTCAGCCTAAAGCCCCTCCCAAGCAGACACCCTGATGGGTCTGCCCGGGTCGATTCTCCTATCCCAGTAGGGGGCAGGCTGGCTTACTTTGTCCAGGACTGGATGTCTGTTACATCAGACAAGTGGGTCCTGGAAGTAGTAAGCCAGGGACTGCTTCTCCACTTCAAAAAATTTCCCAAGATGTGAGCCAGATCTTTTCCACCTGCAAATCTTTCAGAGACCCTTGCCCTAGAGGCAGAGGTTTCTTCTCTTCTAGCTCTAAGAGCTATAGAGAGAGTTTCTACCCTACACTGGGGCAAAGGACTGTACTCCACGTACTTCCTAACTCCCAAAAAGATAGGAGAGTGGCGACCCATCCTGGACTTAAGATACCTGAACAAACATCTTTTAAAGCCAAAGTTCAAGATGATAACTCTGGGAATTATCCTTCCTTCTCTAAGGCCAGGGGGACTGGCTAGCAGATGCCTACTTTTACATTCCCATCAGGTGCTCCCACAGAAAGTACCTCAGGTTCAAGTTGCCCTCAGGCCAGTCAGTTCAAAGCAATGCCCTTTGGCCTAACCTCAGCCCCAAGGGTTTTCACAAAGTGCCTGGCAGTAGTTGTTGCCTTCCTAAGAAGACAAAAGATTTACATTTTTCCATATTTGGATGACTGGCTCATAGTGGGCCAGTCCCCCCAGACCAAGTTAAGTCACATCTGCAAGTGACCCAGCAAGTACTCACTTCTTTAGGATTTCTTCTCAACCTACCAAAGTCAGTTCTCGAACCAGTGCAGCTCCTCGCTTTCATAGGGGCAGAGCTGGATACGGTAAAAGCAAGAGCCTTCCTTCCCCTGGACAGGGCAAGGGCTCTCGGGGGAGCTGGCCTCTTCATTCAGCCTTCAGGTGTCTCGACCAGCAAGGCATTTCCTTCATCTATTGGGCCACATGGCAGCTTCTACAGCAGTGGTCCAAGGTGCAAGATTCCAAATGAAGGACATTCAGTTCCACTCAAGGGCTTTTTGGTCCCAAAGAAAGGATTCCCTTACGAAACTAATCCCAGTGACTCAAACTCTGATCCAAGTCCTGCAATGCTGGCAGGATCAGGACAATTTGAAGCAAGGGGGTTCGATTTGCCACTCAGTCTCATTCAGTGGTCCTTACCCCAGATGCTTCCCTGCTGGGCTGGGAAGCCCATTTGGGGGACTTCACCACCAAGGGACTGTGGTCACCTCAGGTGTCTCTTCTACACATCAGTCTCTTGGAACTCAGGGCAGTGTTTCTGGCACTGCAAGCTTTTTCCAAATCAGTACAGAACAAGGTGGTTCAGGTCAGAACAGACAACACCACCACCAAGTGGTACATCAACAAGCAAGGAGGCACTCTGTCTACGGCCTTGTGCACAGAAGCAATGACGTGGTCTCTGGCTTATTCCCTGCAAACCTCTCTGATAGCAGTTCACCTTCCAGGAAAGGACAATGTCCTATCAGATGCACTGAACAGAATATCTCAGGGCCATCACGAATGGGCCCTGGATCCTCTGGTGTTGAAGGTGATTTTCCCAAGATGGGGCACTCCAGAGATGGATCTTTTTGCAGCCCCAGTCGCCAGCTTCCTCTCTTTTGTTGCAGACCCCCAGTCTTGGGCTCAGTCCCCTTGGATGCTCTGATTCTGAACTGGGAAGGGAAATTTCTGTATGCTTTCCCCCTTCCCTCTCCTGTTCAAAGTGTTAGTCAAGATAAGGTCACAACCTTGCAAAGTGATTCTGATTGCTCCAGACTGGGCCAGGTAGCTATGATATCCCTTGTTGCTGTCCCTAGCAGTCCATCTTTCCCTATCTCTTCCCACAGAATTACAACCTGTTAACATCCTCTCGGGAGGATTTGGTACCCCAATGTTCAGTCTCTCAATCTCAAGGTTTGGCTCTTGAAGTGTTAGAGTTTGCAGATCTGCATCTTTCCCAAGGGGTTCTGGATATCCTTAAGGCTTCTCGAAAGCCCTCCACCAGAAAGACTTACAACTCCAAATGGAAAAGATTCAGCATTTGTTTTTCTAAGAAGAATATTTCTCCAGACACTGCTGAATTGCCTACGGTTCTGGATTATATGGTCCATCTCAATGGCCTAGGCCTCAGACCAGCTACTCTCAAGGTACACTTGTCAGCTGTTTCTGCTTTCCTGTCCATGAGCAGTCTTCCTCACTGTCATCCCACCCTGTATTCTGTAAGTTTTTCAAGGGATTGCTTCACACCAATCCCCCCTTTAGGGATCCTGCTACTGCTTGCGATCTTAATATTTGCATTGATCAGCTTATGCAACCCCCTTTTGAACCCTTGTCCTCAGCAGAGCTTAAGTACTTGACTTGGAAAACTGTGTTTTTAGTAGCCATTACTTCTGCTAGACGTATCAGTGAATTGCAAGCCCTGTCAGTGGAACCTGATTTCATCTCTTCACAGAGATAAAGTGGTCCTTAGAACTAACAGAAAGTTCTTGCCTAAAGTGGTTTCAGGTTTCCACCTGAATCAGTCTGTGTCTCTCCCTGTTTTCTTCACTGATCATTCTTCCTCGGGAGAGAGGAGGCTACACAGTTTGAATGTTAAAAGAGCCCTTAGCTACTACATAGAGCGTACCAAGGGTCACAGGTTTGACTCCCTCCAGTTGTTCCTCACTTATGGAGAAGTTGGGAAGGGCAAACCTGCCACCAAGAGATCTTTTGCCAGGTGGATTGTGTCTTGTATACAATTCTGCTATGAGAAACTGGGTAAACTCCACCCTCAGGCCTGAGGGCTCATTCCCTAAGAGGTACAGCTGCTTCCCTGGCTGCTGCCAGGGATATCCGCTTTGAAATTTGTCAAGCAGCCACCTGGAAAACAGTCCATACTTTTACCAAGCATTACTGTCTGGATATCCAGGCTAGGAGTGATGCTCGGTTTGGCACAGCAGTACTTCAGAGCCTATTCCCAAAGTAGGTTCTGTCCCTCCTCCATGGAGGTACTGCATGGTAGTCTGCACTTGTTGGAATACAGCAAGACTTCATGTTGTTTGAAGAAAAAATGACTCACCTTAGTAATTGTTTCTTTTAGTGGAGTCTCTCTGTATTCTGACCTCCCCGACTCCCCTCTCAGAACCTAGTTTTTTGGGATGTGTGTGGGCAGGTGCTGTGTTGGCACCCTAGGGGTGCCCCCTTTACACCCTTTGTTCTCATGGGGTGAGATGTTATTTTCATTTGATTGGTTTTTGTGTTTGGGTTTCCTGACTTGAGTCTTCCTTTGAGAACCCAAAACATTATTTTTCTGCCAGTTGGCTAGTAAAAATTTTACAGTTTCCACACACAACACCTAGTGAGTTTTGCTTATAAAGATCTGATGGTTGCAGTTCGAATAACAACCGGCAGAGACATCAACCGAGCTCGAGATGAACATTCTATGCCATGCGTAGAAAAGTTAACCCATTGTTCTCCGGGGCAGTTTAAAGGCTGGGGCTAACTGCACTTGTCAGAATACAGCAAGACTCCACTAGAAGAAACATAATTAATAAGGTGAGTAATTTTTTCTTTTGCACCATCACCCGTCGTCTTGTCTCTACGAGGATTTCCCATTTTTATGCAGTAAATCCTCCGGTTTAATGTTCTCAAGTTTTAGAAGATTGCCCAAAAAGACAGCGCTGTTAATACAAATATATATATATTGAAAATGATGGAGCTCTAATGAGAGGCAACGATCTTGCTCGGGCTCCACAGCACACACACACACACACACACACCCCCCCCCGGAGGTATGGCCACATCTGTTGCCTTTTTCAAGAACATATCTGCTGCTGACATTTGTGCTGCAGCCATATGGAGCACTGTCCAGACCTTCACTAAACATTACAGCCTGGACATGGCATTTTGCAGACATGCTGGTTTGGGCCTTGCTGTATTGCAAGGCCTCCTTTACTGATCCAGACTCTGCCCACCTCCCAGCTTCCTTTTGGTACTGCTTGGGACTCATTCCAAAGATGTGGCCAAAGGGAAGAGATATCCCCTAAGAAGACAGAACAGTTACGTATTTACCATAATAGATATCCTAGAGAATCTCCTCTCTTAGGCCATGGCGACCATCCCTCCTTCCCCCTAGATTAACATAACACTTTCTCATTTTGGTCTTCAACATGGTGGTTCATCTCGCACCTTCACTGTCCTTGTATGCCTGGTCCTGGTATACGTGCTGATTCCCCAGACATAACAGCCCTCCAAGTCTAATCTCTGGCAGGGAACTAAGATGAGATAGGGCTGCCCACAGTTACAAGCACGTTGACGTATGATGTTGACATTGCGGCCCCAGCTAACTAAGATTTCCGTGTGATCCTAGTGCCTGACTGCTGATGTTCCAAAGGTGCGGCCTAAGGGAAGTGATTCTCTCAAAGATCTACTGTTATGGTAAGTTCGTAAGTGTTTTTTCATCACCACAAATGCCTGAATCCAATGATTTTTTCATTTGATGTTTTCATGTGCTGTGTCACATGTTTGTAAACTGTTTTCTCCCGGGTCGTGCCTGAAAATAGGCATTGTTTGCCTAGTGCACTTACCCGGTCACCAAAAGCAAAATAAATAAATAATATTTACAATTGATTAACCCAGGTTTGCCTAGCTGAGATTCAAAATCTAATATTCAGTGGGAGTCCTGCTATTACACAGTTAACAGCAATTGACTGACACACAATGACAGCGTTAGTACCTTGCTTAGGGTCACATAGTAAGTGGCTATGGCTGGATTTGAACCTGTATCCCCTTGGTTCACAATTCTGTGCTTTAACCACTAGGCTCCACTGCTTAATATGTTAACAGGTCTGATGGGCTTTTCGCATTTTGATACAGAATGTGGGGTTACCCAAGCCAATCAGAATAGAGGAAAATCATCCTTTAATACCCCACAAATTACTTCAACCCCTTTCTTAGATGATTTATCCACATTTCAAACACACCCACGATCGTTTATCTTCATTTAAGATAGTCTGTCCACGTGTAATCCACGGGGAATAAATGGGGAAACGTACTTTCCACTTAAACTGACACAGAACTTTTGAAATCCTTGGTTCAGAACTCCTAGTCATATAACATCATTCAGTTAGCCGGCATATACTTGGAAGAACTGGCTTCTGTGGTTGATTAAATGCCTCAACCTTCGGGCTCCAGCGTTTAATCACTTACGTCAGCCAGTTGTTCCTTGATATACTCTAGCTAACAGAATGTTATCACATAGATAACTAGGCAGTTGCAAATTATGTAAGAAAAGAAAAATGAAGCGGATGTCTCAACTGTCAGATCAGCTATTTCACATATTTTTCTCTTCACCTTACTCTTCATTCTTAAGGATATTTGCAAGGAAACATGATTTTTCTGTCCTGAAGACTTTACCTTTTCCTGCTACTTTTACACCACCGTAACATGTAGTCCTTATGACACTGAAACCCTTTCATAACAGCAGATATCACAAGCAATGGTTTGTCACTTCAAGTAGATAACACAAAGCAGGAGCAGATAAAAATGAAGGGACACGCATCCTGCTGTCATGCAAATTCCTAGAGTAATAAAGAACAGGAAATGCAGAAGATATCACAAATATAAGCTGAGCTGTGTTCAGTTATGTTTTTGAAAGTTTTTCTAAAGGTGTTATATGATTTTTAAGCACATAGAGGACAAAAGCATCTCTTTGTTGTATAAGGAGGTACTTTTCCTTGGGTCTTCAAAAGCTGTTCATTTATATAGTGGTGTATTCATTTTTCTGATGCTTTCTAAGGGAGGGAAGATCTGCAGCCCCTGCTCACTGATCAGTTGTAGCTACCACTATTACACATTGCTTCTGCCTGTTGATGGAGAGCTAACTGTGTGCCTGAGCACAGCCTGTTTTTCATACCAGCATCCCATGTGGTGTCAAGAGTGGGAGAAGTTGAAAATATGGCACACTGCTGTAGATAAATGGGAAAGACCTCATAGCCGATTGTCATTCTTGCCATTTGCCAGTCTTATCCTTATCTACCTTGAAAATCCAAAGATGAATTTGTCAGTTTCCTACACAAAAGTTAGTTTTCTTCAGCAGAACTCAAATCTCATATCATTAAAAAGAACTAGGATTTCAAGGTGTTCCATTCATTATCACTAAAGATATTTCCATGAAAAAGATCTTTGCCCCCCCATACGTCCTCTTGTTCAGCTGCTTTTTCTGCCTTGAAGTCTCAGCTCTCTACTTGTGACAGAATAATTTTAGTGGCTGCAAGTTGCAAGTCATAATGAAAATGTTTTAAAATAAAAAGGTTCTGAAAGGGAAATTTAGGTGAGATTTTGTGTTAATAGTTTTGCTTATGCCAATTATTTTTTTTGTTAAACCAGAAAATAGCTATAAACCAATCATGTTAGCCAGCCCATTAGTAAGTCTCGGTACCTATATTTACAAAGAACCAGCAAAGCCCATCCGTCTCTGTAATTCTCTGTAGGCAGCAGAAGGACTAGCCATTTGATTAATTTTTATTTATTAAAAGACCCGATCCCTCAGTCCTAAGAAATTGCAGCAAATGACATCACAAGAGAAACTTTGAAAAAAGTGTTTGTATTGTTCAGCATATGTGTGTGTGTATATATAATATATATTTTTTTATTGGATATGATATAGATGAATGTGAGATAGTAGAAATATCTTCACAAGCTATAATTGATCTCTTAACCTCTCAAGTGGCAAAGCCACGAATGAGGTCAGAAGAGGTTAAGTATGGCGAGTGAAGATTTTCTGATATCTCACTCTCTCACCCATGTCATATTTGATTTGTACAACAGGTGTTTAGGTGGTTTCATGATAGGCTCAAAATATCTTCAAGGATATCTCTTTCATCAGGCCACACCTTCGGAAATATACCCATGTCAGCACCACATGGAAACTTTGCAATACCCATGTCTGCACTAGTAGCACCACATGGACACTTTGCAAGCCAAGGGCTTCCACCAGCGACATCATGTGCCTGCATCTTCGTAAACATGGGTGGCCCCATCTCTCCTAAGTTCTTTTCCTGACATCAGTCAGACTCATCAGACCCGCCATCAGAAATGCTGCTGTAAAAAGCCACTATTTATTTTCTTATATAAAAACTAATCACTTTTTCGGTTACCTGTATGCCACTAAAGAAACTGTGCTTTTTTGGTATTGCGATTCAGAAAAAAATTTACAAGGATGACTTGCATGAAGTGTGCTTCTTCTGCTTAGGCCTCTCTCTCTCAACGTGAAAGCCTGTGAGATCTGCCCAGGATTCAAGTCCGTTACCATGTGATGCAGGAAGGGTGCACTGGAGAAATTCCTCCTAAAAAAAAAAAAAAAAAAGACCTTGGCAGCAATGGAACAGCAGCTACAGAGCAAATCTGCATCACCTACCCCAACTGAATCGTGGTCATCAAAGTCCTGGGACATATCCTTCTCCAGGAGCCATTACCACAAGCATCGGGGCAGGATACAGGTCACCACTGCGGACAGCAGGTAAGTGCTAAGCTGTGATGCCGTCCACTTCTACGGTAGTGGCACCTAACCATTGACCAGACACCAAGGTAGGGACTAGGTGTAGATGCTACTGGACCTATTACGGTCAGTATGTCACTGGAGATCCATCCTTCGCTGTTGATTGCTGCGGCCACCACCACTACTCAAAGTGGCATCGACACAGGAGGCAGTGCTTCTATCATTCTCTGATATGATACAACACCTGTTGCCAGGCCTACCTCCGCTTACAGTGGGCCCGTCGTCGGGACTACTACTGCAACTATCCCATCAACACCACATGTTAATATAGTGCAGAATAGACATATGCAGCCGTCACTAGCGTGCTCCTCCATTCCCGTCGAGAGATAAGATGACATGTGAGTATAATCTTGACATCATCATGGAAGAGGAGGAGGAGGAAGACTATGCTGAGGATGGACAATATGTGCATGCCACCAGCTCCACAGTCTTCTCTTGCAGTGAGGACTCTGTAGTGAATACACCCAGGTCATCTCCAGAGGATCCCTCCTTTTTTGCCGTGATGCAGATAATGCAAGCTGCCATGGACTTAATCTTGGAGGAGCAGGATGGCACTAAAAAGAACCTGCTGGAGTTTCTGGAAATGCCAGAATCTCCTCCTCTTATTGTTCTTCCCCTGTATCCAGCATTGGAGGATGCTACCTATGCAGCCTGGTATAGGCTAGACATAGTGCCAGCTATTCCTATTAAGGCTGACAGAATGTACTGTGCTCCTTCTCGTAAGCCTTTTTATGCCAATCAGCCTGAGACTGATTCGGTGGTGATCACAGCTGCTTATGACATATCCAGGGCACCTAGACACCAGAGTTCCATCCGTCCTGATAAGGAATCCAGGAGATTGGATGTTCTGGGCAAGTGTACCTATGCTTCCTCCTCTCTGGGCCTATGTATTGCCAATTACCAGCCCATATGATAAAATATCAGAATATCCTTTGGAGAAAGGCTAAGGTTGCTGTGGCCTCTGTCTCGGGCACTACTCCTGGCTTAGGGTAGCAGGCTTTGCAACTGATGTGGAGCAAACAGTTCTAAATGCCTCTTTTAAGGGACAGAAATGTTTTGGCCATGATGTTGAAGAAGCTTTGAAAAATCTTCAGTCATCTGGCAAGACTCAGAAGTCAGTCAAATCACAGGTATAGGTAAGGGCAGTGGTAATTTTCACCCCTCTGCTGTCAGAGGCAGTCATCAGGTCTGCAGACAGCAGAGTAGAGGTAGAGGTGCAGGGGCCTTGCCAGTCCCCCTCCCAACCCCAGGTGCCCATACCAAAGCACCTAGAGGTAGTGGAGCCAGTGGCTCTGCACCTGTCCCCACCTACATGACTCCTCATACACCCCCAACCACCATTATCTCCAAGGGTGGTTGTAGGGGATTGGTTCTCCCTCCATATGGATCAGTGGAGGGCAGTGATTACAGATGAATGGGTACTGGAGATCATAGAGAAAGGTCATGCTCTGGAGCTTCTGGACAACGTTCCATACTATCCACCAATTATTATAACATATCCACCAGGACACGTGGCCTGTTGCAGGAGGAAGTACAGACCCTGCTTCAGAAATAAGCCATAGAACCTGTACCTCCCAGACTGAGGCATAAGGGGTTCTATTCCAGATTTTTCCTAGTCCCCAAGTCGATAGAAGATCTGTAACCTGTTCAGACAACATGAAGTCTTCCTATATTCTGACAACATGCAGTTAGCCCTAGCACTTGAATTGCCCAAGAGAGGAAAGAGTTGACTCTATGCAGCAGCAGCAGCATAGAACATTGAGCTCAAGCTCGGTTTTCAAACCTCTGTCTCTGGTACTTATCAGTGTAACCATCGGATTCTTTACTCTGCCTAACAGTGAAGTCGCTCCGAAGATTTCTCCTCTGCTCAGTTCGGTAAAGTTTAAAAAAGAGTTCGTGTTTTTTCAATCGATTTATTATTTTTTGGATTTCAGGTCTCTGTCTATGGTACAGGTAGTGTTGTAGATAGGTAGTGACTTATTTTTCTGCGGAAATTGTTTTTTCTCTCTTTCTGATCGGTCGGTCCGGTTGGAAACTAACCTTTTGTTTATATTTGTGTTTTCTGGGATTTAGTAGTGGTGTTCCGGTTCCTGTCAGTTTAAAAAAACAAAACGTTTTTCTGTGTCTCTCCCCAAGCCCATAACACAATTTTTAACCAGTAGGGAATTATTACCTGGCTTGAAAGCTGTTAAGTGTAATCGGTTAGTCTGGCCATGTCCGAGAAACCCAGGGGGAAAAAACACTCCCACTGGGTTTCAACACTGTACTGAGTGTGGGGAGGCCTTTGCCAAGGCTGACACCCACCTCATCTGTGTTTGCTGTCTGAGGTTTGACCACCTCAAAACAGACTGCCAAATCTGCAAGAATTTTCCTAAAGCCACTCTGGAAAAAAGATTGAGTAGGCTGAAGGAAAGGGAGGCCGAGAAGTCTGTGGATCCGGATGGCCAGCCCGGTTCGGTTGTGGCCAAACCTGAGGAGGTGCCCACTGACCTGGGCGATATCTCTCTGGGCAAAAGGAAGTCTGACTCTGAGGGGTCAGTTCTGGCGAAAAGGAAAAGAAAGTAAGCCGGTTCGGATCCAGCACCGCATACTCCAACCGCTGACGAAATAGCCAAAGCAATTAGTATAGTTCAGTTGCTTCACCCGGTTCCAGCCAAACCAGTACCGCCAGTTAGGCAGTCAGACTCCATCGGATTACGATCAGGATGCTTACTATGATGTGGAGTGGGAGGGAGATGAAGAATATCCCATGGATGAAAATGATGATAATGATTTTGAAGGTCTGGATATGCCCCTTGAACCGGACATCGCCCCAGACAGACCCTCTAATGTCTCTTCCCCCTCCCGGCTTTCTGAGTCCCCTTCCCACTTTTTGTTCAAGAAGGTGGCTGAAACCCTCCAGCTCCCAATGGTGGAAGCTGCTGAGGAGGAGGAAGAGCCTGATTTTGTTGAGATGATGGACATCCCAGAGTCCAAAAGATTGTCTACCCCTCTTCATAAATCTTTGGGGAAATGGACAAAAAAGATATTGCAAACTCCTAACCTCCTATAGATAAGAGAATGGACAGGAGGTACATGTTATCAGGTTCAGGTATGGAGTTGTTATATAGTCATTGCAGCCATGTTGGGGGAGTGCAGGCTGCAGCCTATGACAGGACTAATATTCCTTTGGCTTCCCACCCCCCAGACAGATTCCAGGAAGGTGGATGCCATGGCCAAAAAACAGTATTTGGCATCCTCTTTGGGACTCAGGCAGGCTAACTATATGGCCTACACAGCCAGGTACCAGAAGTCCAGGTGGGGATATGGTTCTGGAACTGGCTAAACAGGCCTCCCCTCAGCTAGCCAGAGAGCTGGAGGAGGTGACTACTGAAGGAATAGAGACATCCAAAGTACAATTCCATGCTGCTGTGGACTCCAGTGATGTGGTGTCAAGAGTCATGGCTACATCTGTCTCTCTCAGGAGATATGCTTGGCTCAGATGTTCAAACTATGTAGTAGGGCATCCCAGTAAACGACCAAGAAAGACCTGTAAGCTAGGTCTCGTTTAAATCTATTTATTGCAACATACAGAAAAATAGAAGTGGAACAGCTAGCACACATAGCAAAGACACGCAGATGTACGTTTCATGTCAGAAAGACGCTTACTGGGATGTCCTACTACATAATTTATTGGTCTGCCTTTTTCATTGTGGCTCCAGTGCTGTTCGCCGGTAGCCGCCTTGTTTTTTTTTTTTTTGGCTCAGATGTACTAGCCTTTCCCAGGATGCCCAGGCTAAGGCCATGTATTTCCCTGTAGTGGGTAACTCTCTCTTTGGGGAGCAGACAGAGGCTTACATGAAGAAAATGGATGAGTACAGGACCACCTTCAGGGGTGCACAGACCAAAGAAAGGCAAGCCACTCCTCAAAAGCAGCAGTCTAGGGGGCAGACCTTTCCACAGGCCTTTTTACCAAGCCCAGGCTTCCTCTTTTTTTCCCCCACAGAGGAGGTTCTTTCGACAGAGCGGTAGGAGGGGGATGAGCAAGGGTTGCATCCTCTTCCCAGTCCAAGGCTCCTGCCAAACAGACACCCTGATGTGTCAGCCCAGGTCGACTCCCCCATTCCAGTAGGAGGCAGGCTGGCTTACTACTTCCAGGCCTGGCGAGGTGGGTCCTGGAGGTAGTAAGCCAGGGACTGGCCCTCCGTTTCAAAAGGTTTCCAAAATGAGGGCCAGGTCCTTTCCACCTGCAACCATCTCAGAAACCATTGCTCTAGAGACAGAGGTTTCTTCTCCACTGGCTCTCAGAGCTGTAGAGAAAGTTCCTACTCAGCACAGGGCCAAAGGGTCTGTACGCCAGATATTTCCTTACCCTGAAAAAGATGGGAGTGGCGACCCATCCTAGACTTAAGTTATTTGAACAAACACATCACAAATTCAAAATGTTCACTCTGGGAATAATTCTTCCCTCTCTAAAGCCAGGGGATTGTCTAGCATCCTTGGATCTCAAGGATACCTATTTCTATATTCTTATCAGGTGCTCCCACAGAAAGTACCTCAGGTTCGAGTTGCCTTCAGGCCATTATCAGGTCAGGGCCATGCCCTTCGGCCTAACATCAGCTCCAAGGGTGTTTACAAAGTGCCTTGCAGTAGTAGTTGCCTTCCTCAGAAGGCAGGGTATATCCATCTTCCCCTACCTGGACGACTGTGTCATTGTTGGTCAGTCCTCCGACTAGGTCAAGTCAGCTCTACAGATCACTCAGAACTTGCTCAGTTCTCTGGGGTTTCTCCTCAATCTTCCAAAGTCAGTTCTCGAACCAGTACAACTCCTTACTTTCATAGGAATAGAGTTAGATACTGTCCAGGCAAAGGCCTTCCTCTATTAGCAAGGGTAAAGGCCCTTACAGATCTCACTTCCTCTTTTCAACCTCTGGTCTCGTGCCCAGCAAGACAGTTTCTTCAGCTCCTGGGCTACATGGCAGCTTCCACTGCAGTGGTACAAGGAGCCAGGTCTCAGATGAGGAACATTCAGTTCCACCTAAGGTCCTTTTGGTTTCAGAAAAAAGGCTGTCTCACCAAATTGGTTCCAGTGACTCAGACTATGGTCCAAGCTCTCCAGTGGTGGTTGGATCAGGACAATCTCAGACAAGGTGTCCCATTCCTCAGTCACGCCCCATCAGTAGTCCTAACCACAGATGCTTCTCTCCTAGGCTGGGGAGCCCACTTGGGAGCCCTCATGGCTCAGGGGGTTTGGTCTCCACAAGAGTCTCTCCTTTGTATCAATCTTCTGGAACTCAGGGCAGTATTCCTGGCCCTTCAAGCTTTCTCGAACTCGGTCAAAGGCAAGGTGGTGCAGGTGAGGACAGACCACCACAATGTGGTACATCAGCACGCAAGGAGGCACTTGGTCCACGGCCTTGTGCACAGAGGCCATGAAACTGTGGTCTCTAGCCTATTCCCTTCAGGCTTCTTTGACAGCAGTTCATCTCCCAGGGAAGGACAATGTACTGGCAGATGCTCTGAGCAGAATCTCCCAGGGGACATCACGAATGGTCCCTGGATCCTCCCATCCTGAAAGTAATCTTCAGCAGATGGGGCACTCCAAAGATGGATCTCTTTGCAGCCCTGGACAATCATCAACTTCCTGTGTTCTGCTGCAGACCTTCAGTTCTTGGGACTGTTCCTCTGGATGCTGTCATATTGGGTTGGAAGGGCAGGTTCCTCTATGCCTTCCCCCCGTTGTTTAGAGTTCTAATCAAAGTCAGATCTCAACCCTGTACAGTGACACTGGTGGCTCCAAATTGGGCCACACAGCCTTGATATCCTCTGCTGTTGTCTTTGGCAGTGTCACTTCCCCGTCTCTTCTCAAGAGACACAATCTCCTAACCTCCTCTCGGGAGAATTTGGTACCCCAGTCTCCAGTCTGTCAATCTCAAGGCCTGGCTCTTGAAGAGTTAGAATATGCAGGCCTGCATCTTTCTCAGGGAGTTCTGGATATTCTGAAGGTCTCCAGGAAACCTTCCACCAGAAAAACTTATATAATTCCAGATGGAAAAGATTGAGCATTTGGTGTTCTCAGAAGGGCATTCTGCCTGATACTGCAGGCATTGCTACAGCCTGAGATTATCCGGTTCACCTTAATGGCCTAGGACTGCAACTCTGAAGGTTCACCTAGCAGCTGTGTCTGCATTCCTTTCGGCAGGGAAGGGTTCTTCCCCTGGCATCTCAACCTGTTTTCAGTAAGTTCTTCAAAGGTCTGGTTCATATCAAGCCTCCCTTTAGAGAGCCTACTCCTGCTTGGGATCTGAATGTCTGCATTGCTCAGCTTATGCAGCCACCATTTTAACCTCTGGCTTCAGCCGAGCTCAAGTACTTGACCTGGAAAATTGTGTTCCTGGTAGCTGTTACTTCTGCCAGGCAGATTAGTGAATTACAGGCCCTGTCAATTGAACCTGACTTTATCTCCTTCCATAGGGATAAGGTGGTCCTAAGAACTAGTAGGCAGTTCTTACCCAAAGTGGTGTCAGATTTTCATCTGAACCCCAGTCTGTCTCTCTACCTGTGTTTTTCACTGACCACTCTTCTTCAGGGGAAAGATGTCGTAAGGCAATTCTAGGGGGTGGGGGTAGAAAGAAGTAGGCTGCTGGTTAACTAGGATCTGCAGCTTATCCATTAGGTAGGGAAATGGGCAGACTGGGTGGACCAAGCGGTCCTTATCTGCCATCAAATTCTATGTTACACAGTTTGGATGTTAAAAGGGCACTTAGCTACTACATAGAGCATACTAAGGCACACAGAAATGACTGTGTTCAATTATTTCTCACTTAGGTGAAGTGGGGAAAGGTAAGCCTGCTACTAAAAGAAGTATAGCCAGGTGGGTTGTCTCTTGTATACAGTTCTGCTATGATGAATTGAGCAAAGCACCCCCTTCAGGTGTGAGGGCTCACTCGACTAGGGGTACAGCTGCTTCTCTGGCTGCTGCCAGAGATATACCCTTGCTAGAAATCTGTAAAGCAGCCACCTGGAAAACAGTCCATACATTCACCAAGCATTACTCTCTGGACATCCAGGCTAGGAGTGATGCTAGGTTTGGTACAGCAGTACTGCAGAGCTTGTTCCCAAAGTGGGTTCTGCATTCCTCTTCCTGGGGCAGCTGCTTGGTAGTCTGCATATTGTCAGAATACAGCAAGACTTCATGTTGTTTGAAGAAAAAATTATCATGCTGGCCCGGTGGCGCTGAAGGTTGAGGTGCTGGACACCACACCTCACTCTACGCTGGCGACCCGGGTTTGGGAATGGATTGAGTGGCCAGGGGTCAGCTGGGGAGAGGGAGGATCGAGCATCCCAGTGGATGCTTTCCTCCCTCAGGGTTGGGAGACCAAGAACGCACTAGCGTTCTGCATCCCTTCAAGCCAGTGGAAGCACTGGCAGTAGCAAGAGATGGAGGTGGCTCCATTCCTCGGAGTTGGGGAGAGGAGACGTTGGACGGCGCATGAGGTAAGGCGTGCGTTAGCATGCCATCCCTCGGGATGTACGTCCCAAGCACCGGACGTCTCAGAGGGTAGGGGACTAAAGGGGAGAAAAACGGAAAAACACCTCTCAGCAGCCCTAGATGAAAGCCGCTCCGGTTCCATCCAAGACCACCGAGAAGGGACAGACCCCGCAGTGCAGGAGGTAAGAGAAGGAGGCACTCTAGGGGCAGATCCCAAGAAGGTGGGGTGGTGGAAATGAGCAGACGGAAGGAGTGGGCACCAAGAGGAGATAGGAGGGAAAACACAAAGTAAAAAAATTACCATAGTAATGTTTCTTCTAATGGAGTCTTGCTGTATTCTGACCTGCCTTTCCTCTCAGAACCTAGCTTTTGGGAAATGGGCTGGCAGGTACAGTGTTGCATGTCAGGGGTGTACCTTGTACCCTCCCTCTTAAGGGTGGGGCAGTTGTTTTATTGTTGTTGCTTTTATGTTTAATATATATATTGTCACTACCTTTTTTCTTGGGTTCTCGACTTGTCTTTTGGACCCAGGTTGTTGCCTTTTGGCTATACAGTTAAACAGTTTCCATATTTAGTACTTAGTTTGCTCATAAGAATCTGATGGTTACACTGATCAGTACCAGAGACAGAGGTTTGAAAACCGAGCTTGAGCTGAACGTTCTATGCTGCTGCATAGAGTTGACTCTTTTCTCTCCGGGGCACTTCAAGTGCTGGGACTAGCTGCACATTGTCAGAATACAGCAAGACTCCATTAGAAGAAACAACATTACTATGGTGAGTAATTTTTTCTTCTAGACCTCAGGGACTGCAATTTCTTCATAGAATACATGAAGTTTCGGATGGTCCCTTTACAGTTTCTTCTTCCCGTGCTACAAACGGGATTGGATATGCTCCCTGGACATGAAGGATGCCTATCTCCATATCAAAATCAGGAAACCCTTGCAGGAAATATCTGAGGTTCCTGTTCCAGGGTGAGCATTACCAATTCAGTGTGTTGCCCTTGTGTGTCACCGGTCTTTACCAAGTGCTTGGCTGTAGTGGCAGCTACCTTTCGCAGAGAAGGCCTATATGTCTTTCCTTACCTGGATAACTGGCTATTAAAAGCCCACTCCAGGGGCCAACTGCTGCAGACCCTAGCTTGAACCAGACAGATGTTCGATGCTCTCGGGGGTGACAGCATACCAAAATCTGTACTGACACCCTGCCAATGCCTGCAATACATAGAGGCAGTTCTGGATACTGCCCAGGGTTCTGCATTTCTTTCACTGGACAGGACAGAATGACTGAACAAGCACACTTGGTACATGACAGCCGTTGTCTCAGCAAAGACGTTACTACACCTTCTGGGTCTTATGGCGACAGCCATTGTAAAAGTGCCTCTGGCCAGGCTGCAGATCCCACAGTGGACTCTTACAGTCCAATTGGACCAATTCACAGATGATCTAGAACAGGTGGTTCTAGTAACGTCTCCCTTGCGCAAAGCTGTCAAGTGGTGGATGGAACACAGCAACCTGCTCAAGGCGTCCCATTCTTGATTTCTACCCTACATCAGATCCTCAATACGGATGCTTTAGAATCCAGATGGAGAACCCACCTGGGACCTCTTCGGACACGAGGCACGTGGAACCAGGTGGAGCGCGCTTTGCCTATAAATATCCTGGAAATGAGAGCAGTCCTATATGGGCGCCAAGCATTCCAGGACCACTTGTCCCCAGGTCCTTTGTTAATGCATATAGACAGTGTCAGTGTGATGCATTACATCAGCAAACAAGGGGGACTCCTTACCCACCGTGCAGGGAAGCAGTGAGGTTTGGTATTGGGCTGTGGAACACACTCCAGAACTATTAGCATCACATGTTTCAGGTGTCCAAAATGTCTTGGCAGACAAGCTAAACATAATTTTTTTTTTTTTAGTTTTTGTTGTCCAGGTAAGTGCACTAGACAGATCCTGCCTATTTTCAGGCACGACCCGGGGGAGGGGGGATACAGATGAATGCCAACTGGCCTTGAACCAGATTAAGCTGTTGATGGTATTTTTACTGAATGAGGGAAATTTGGGCAGGACACAGGGGAATTTCCCCTACTCTTTTTGATAAGTGCCATGAGATTAACAACATCCACCTGAACTACCACCAATCCAGGCAGATGGGACCTCGGTTTAACGTCTCATCTGAAAGACAGCACCTCAGAAGTGCAGCACCCCTCTCATGCTGCACTACAGTGTCAGTACTTGGATATTAACCCACATGCCAGATGTGGGAACTGAACCCACAGCCCTCTGATCTCCCGTCCTCAGAGGCGAGTGTGCTACCTACTTGAGCCACTGACACTGCCAAACCCTAATGACAGTGTAGGGTACACGACTTGGAACTGCTGACTTCCATGGTTGGCGACCTATATTTACAAGATGGGGTCCTCCAGAGTTGGACATTTGCATCCCCACACAGTGCTAAACTGTCACATTTTTGGTCGCTCGCTCCAGGGCCTGGAGTTTTTTGGTGAGACACATTGTCCCTTTCCTGGAAAGGGAGGTTTCTGTATGTTTTCCCTCCCTTTCTGTTAATTCCAAGAGTACTACTCAAGCTGAAGATAGAGGGGGCAACTTTAATATCCATTGCTCCCCTTGGCCATGGCAGATATGGTATTCCCTGTTGCAACACTTGGCAATGGAGCCACTGGTACTTCTGCCCCTGTGCAAGGGTCTACTGTCACAGGAACCAGGGAACCCTTGTTCATCCAGACCTGAAGTCCTTACATCTGCATGTATGGCTCCTGAAGAGACAGCCATAGCTTGTTTTGAGTATCACAGAAAGTGGTGGATGTTTTGGTAGCTACTAGAAAACCATCCACCAGACACACCTACTACTGAGTGAAATGGAAGCAGTTTGCTTTCTGGGCTGCTTCACATAACCTGGATCCATTTACCTGCCCAGTCAATCAGATTCTAGAATACTTGCCATCCTTATTGGATTTAGAGGGACACAGACGGCAGCACTCTTCCCCCATTAGCCCACAGACAAATGTCAGAGCCTCTTACGAAGAGTCACGATTAAGACTCGACTGGGGTATTGGTGCTGTCACTCCGCTTTTTCACTTCAGTGGTTTATTTTATTTATTTAAATTAACGTTTATCTGTGGGCCAACGGGGAAGAGTGCTGCCATCTGTGTCCCTTTATTGCTTATTAGAAAATTACAAGAATCAATTCTCAAACCTGATTGGCTGAGACAGGCTCCAAGCTGGGCATTTATTTTTTCAGTAGATGCCCAGCTAAAAATAAGAGCCAGTCCAAGTGCCACTTCACAGAGTAACATTCTCCAGTGGTGCCCAACCTGCTCTGTAATTGGCTGAAAGCATCCCAGAAAGTTTGAAATGCCCGCCATGTTTTTTCCTCTCGCTTAGCGAGAGCAACAGGTCCTCCCCATTTTTTAGCCTCGCTAAACCAGACGAATGGAAAAGGCTGTCACCCCCCCCCAAACAGCTCTACTAGGCAAAGTAAAAATAAGTAACCAAAAATACATTTTACATGAAAATCAAACTTTCCAAGACACACCACACTTTCACAATGTCACCAAGAGAGTCACAGCTTCTGCCTTTTCAAAAGCTGGACGATGCAGCACTGAAACAAGCCAGCAACCACTCTGCAGATCTCCGGAACCCAATTTAAGCAATTCCTGTCTCCGCTTTTCAGTAAACAAGTATCCTGTGTCAGAAAGCACACTGTCCATGTATTACTTACCTCCTCATACATTGTATGCTTACACGGCTGATTGTTCCTCTTTTTGTTCTTTAAACTGCGCCCCACTCTATACTGCCAGTAGTCCTGACGACAGGTTCCCTGCCACTCCCAATCACAGACTCCTCACCCGCTCTCAAAATCAGCAGTACCCAGCTGGCGAGTCAAAACTTTTGCCATCTTAAATAAATCGGCTTCTTCCACGGCCTTGCATCCCTTCCCGATGTGACACAGGATTACAAGTCCCATAAAACCGCAGTACAGCATGCAAATACTGTCTAAACAAGAGCGCCGTCTACTGGCACACATACCACAAATACAGGGACTACTTTACAAATATTTTATTCTTTTCTTTTATAATTATTTAGACTTGTTTAAAACATTTTTATATGCTATTAAAAAAAATATTACTTATGGCCATTTTCTAAGCACAAAAATACCCTCCAGGGTAGGCATTATTGGGAAATACTGGACCTTCCAGGGGCTATAAGGCCCTCCCGCCTGCAGCATCAGGCCTCATTAGGCACCTGGGCGATCCGGTATTTCCTAATAATGCCCACCCTGTCGGATATTATTGCTTACATATTTGGCAGCCACCTGCTCCTGGTTCTGCGAGCATATTTGCAACAGTGTTACTGCTGCTTATCAAATTCAAGCCTGCAGTATTCTTCAATCAAAGTGCACTTGACTGCTATATCAGATTTTCATGTGCCTGTGGATGGCCGTACAGTTGCTCAACTAGAGAAAGCCCGTATTTGATTGAGAGATTTTATACATAAAGCCTCCCATTCAAAATCCGGTCCCAGCTTGGGATCTGAATTTTATTTTGGAAAAGCTGACTTTGGCTCCTTTTGAACTAGCCACGAGTTGTGGCTTACACTTCCTTTCTTGGAAGGCATTATTTTTAGTTGCAGTCTCTTCTCTCGAAGGATTTCAGAGCTGCAGGCTCTAATGTATGAGCTTCCTTATTTGATTTTCCACAAAGACTGGGTGTCTTTTGTGTACTAATCCTAAGTTTCTCCCAAAGGTGGTGTCTGAGTTTGCTTTAAATGAAACCATCCATCTACCAGTGTATTATCTAGAACATTCCAGTCCAGGGGAAGCATTTCTTCGTACCTTAGATGTGCATAGAATTCTTAGGTACTGTACACACTGTACGAAGTCCTTGCAGCTTTTTCTTTTGTTCACCCCTGGGAAAGAGGGTGCCCCAGTTTCTGTACAGTGCTTGTCCAAGTGGCTTGCACTTTGTATTATGTTCTGTTACAGGAGGTGTGGTTCATGGTCATTCCACAAGGCATCCCACTTCTGTAGCTATTTTCAGAATGTTTCTGATGCAGGAATCTGGGCAGCAGCTGCATGGAGTACTCCACACCTTCAACAAGCGTTACAGTCTGAAGCTTGTCTCTAACAGATTAACTGGATTTGGGCTACCTGTGCTATAAGATCCATTATCATAAGCCTATAGGCTCCAGTTGCCCAGACTCTTAGCTTTTGCACTGCTCGGGACTCGTTTCAAAGGTGTGGCCTGATGAAAGAGATGCTGTCGAAGGAGATAGAACAGTTACATAAGAACTTACTTTAACATTAGATCTTCAAGAGAATCTCATCAGGCCATGCCATTACACCCTTCTTCCCCCTTCAGGGTTGCAACAAAGGAGTTTTGTCTTGCTACTTCCATTGCTGTCTTTTCCAGCACTCTGTCTCAGCTGGTATATGAAGTGCTGGGGTCTCTCCGGGAAGTCCTCAGAGCATGATCTCTGGCAAGGGGTGGAGGGGCTGACCATGTTTATGTAGACGCTGGCACGTGATGTCATCATGGGCAGCCCCCTGGCTTGCAAAGTTTCTTTGTGGTCCTAGTGCTTGCATAGGTCTAGTTCCAAAGAGGTGGCCCGATGAAAGAGATTCTCTCAAAGATCTACTGTTACAGTAAGTTCTTACATAACTGTTCTTAACAAAAAGGAATAAAGTACAAAATGTAAACTGAAATTCACATGAGCGGCTTAGGACAAAAAAAGCAACTCGATTACAAATCGGTAGTCAGTAAGAGTACAAGTCAGTACTATCCGATGCAAAGTGGCAAGTAACAGTCTACAAGGCATCTCACATATGCTGGCTTTTGTACTGCATATTGCTGTTGTGATGTCATCAGCATTGTTAAAGCTGCTGCGTAGATGCTGTCCGCAGATAAGGGCCTGAGGCCCACCCAGTCTGCCCATTTGAGCTTGTAAGTTCCCTTTAAGTTTTTCTAGAAGTTTGTTGCCTCTTACCCCTGACCTCCAGGATTCCCTCAAGTCTGTCCCATGCATTCTTAAATCCCATGATTGTTTCAGCCCCCACCACATCCAAAGGCAGGGTGTTCCACTTGTCCACCACCCTTTCTATGAAGAAATTCTTCCTCACGTTTCCTTTGAATCGCCTTCCCTCCAACTTCATCCCGTGTCCTCTAGTCCTGAAACATCTTTTTCACTGGAAAATGGTGTATTCCTGCACCCTGTTCCTCCTTGTAAGGTACTTGTATGTCTCCATCATATCCCCTCTCTCCTCCAGGGAGTACATATTCAAGTCTTTCAGCCTGTCCTCCTAGGACTTCTGATGCAATCCCTGTGCTACCTTTGTTGCCCTCCTTTGAACCTTCTCGACCCTGTCTATGTCCTTAGTAGGTAAAGTTTCCGGAACTGTACAATGTACTCCAGGTGGGGCCTCACTAGTGTCTTGTATAAGGAATTATGACCTCCCTTTTCCTGCTGGTGATGCCCCTGCCTATGCATTCCCAGCATCCTGTTTGCTTTATCTGCTGCATTGTCGCACTGTTTCCTTACCTTGAGGTCATCAGAGATGATGACCCCAAGGTCCCTTTCCTGCTTGGTGCATGCTATATCCTCAACCCCCCCCCCCAAACTGATATGTTATTCCAGGGTTTTTGTGCCCCATATGCATTATTTTACACTTCCTTGCGTTGAATTTCAACTGCCAAACCCTTGACCATTCTTCAGGCTACTGCAGGTCGGTCCCTCATTCTGTTCACACTCTCTGGCATGTCCACTTTGTTACAGAGCTTCATGCCATCAGTGAACAGGTAAATTCTGCCTTCTAGGTCCTGTGCAATGTCACTGATGACATTGAATTAGACCGGTCCCTGCACTGATCCCTGGTACCCCACTGGTCACTCTTCCCTCTATGTAGTGACAGCCATTTACCACCACCCTCTGTGTCCTGTGGCCCAGCCAATTACCCACCCACCGCACTACTGTCCTGCCCACTCCCATACCCACATACTCGCCGCTTGGTTTAGTATTCCATTGTGACCTACGTAGCTTTGCAAAATAGTAGTACTATCTTGCAAGTTGGTCTTAAGATATAGTTTTGTTTTGGCCAATCCAGACCCACACCCACTGTATAAATATATTTATTTACTGGTAAGGTATTATTACAGCCTAAAACTAGTATGTGTAAATCTCTACTACACCACCAAGTTCCACATTTACATGTGTAATGGAAATTACCTTGCACTCCACCTTAACTGTTTTGAGGTGCACAGTGGTTCATGCCTCACTGCATGAGGAAACACAGAACCTGTAATTATAGCAAATAGAGGCAACAGTTAAACTTTTCGTACACACCCTTTGTGTGTGATACTTGTGGCTCTTCGGCTTGTGGTGTATGTGTTATCACATATTTCAGTTGTGTTAAAAAAAATTAACCATACATTATTCTCTGTTTTCTGTATTTAACTTCACCCTTTTTTTATAATTGTACATTGGCTTTAGCAGAATTACTGTCCTTTAGCTTTCATCTACTCTGACTTCCTATGTACATATGACTCCAGTTTGTGACATCTTAGTAAGTTGTGCAACCAATAGTGATGTCAAAAACAGATTATAAGTAAGCTTTATTTTATATAGTGCCTCATTCTGAAGACTTAAAGCGTTGCACATACAGTTTAAAACATGAAAGATCATAATACAGAGCACATCGTAGTCCCTTTCATAACTAACGTAGTAAAGGAAGTCCTGAAACACCAGGGAGAAAAGATGCCTTAAGAGCCTTTTTAGAAACCTCTGTAGATGAACTCTGACGTAGTTGACTTAAGGGAGTTCCATATGCACAGGGCATCCACAGAAGAGGCCCAGTTACCGAAGATCTCGGATGAGAAAGCAGAAACACCAAAAGACTGTCCCCTTATGAGAGGAGGAACTAGAGTATATGGGTGCAGGAGGTATTTGTTGAGGCCCAACTGTCCAGATTAGCAGTTACAGTAAATTAAAATTAGGAGATGGGAATCCTGTTTTCATGCCAGTGATCATCCCTGTAAAGTACAAAGGGAAGTTAAAATGGTGAAATATCGGATGGAATGTCTGTATAATGTTTTTTCCCCGAAGTGTTTTTTTGAGACATCCAGGATTAACGTACATTCTGAGTACCACACTTCTCTTCTGGTTTCTTATGACCGTTCTAAATACCTTTGTTTGTGATTGTTGTATAATCAGCATTGCCCAGTGCTGCAGGGATCTTGCTTTTTAAAAGGAATCTTTTTCTTTTGGATTATTTTCATATGCTGCATAATATGTGTGTTGTGTTGGTCTACACGAGTATCTTCCAAGAAATAATGTAGGGGTTGAAAAGAACCAACCAAGTTTGGAGGGGCTTTGGTCATAATAAAAATGCTTTTTATACTTTATGGATCATTCTAAACACAAGCGTTTAAGACTTTGGTTTCACAAATTTGTTTTTGGGGTGAGGCTGCTGGTCCAGTTTGTTATTCTGCTTACAACTTCTGCCACATCCTTACTAGGGTTTTTTGGGTAGTACAGTATCTAGGTTATTCTGTCCATTTAGCCAGGATAATGGGTTCAGATAGTGTAAACCTTTTTGTTAGCATTATCCACTAAAAACTGTGCTGATTGCTCGGGCCAGCATCTTTTATTAGCTAGTAAATGCCCAGAGAATGTACCACTAAACATAGCATCAGTTGCCACAATCACTACAGGGAGCCTAGCAACATCCAAAACAGTTTTAGAAAATAAAAAAAAAAGTTCTAATAATAATAAGGCCCTTGGCTATGTCTCAGGCATTAACTCCTCCCTCCGGTCATTATCCTGTAAGAAAGGCCTTCTTTTTCAATTCTAATACATTAGTGAACTATTCGCTCTGCAGTTTTACAGATACTTGACACCATCTACACTATTAGAAACAGTATGGATTCGCATAGCTCTCTTCCTGTCTAATGGTTGGAAATGGAGCATTCTGATTGGCTAACCTCGTTCTAACAGGGTTACATATAATGGCTGAAAACCCGTATGTACAACAGAACCATGAGAAATTTAACTTAAAACATTCGAGGGGAAAAAAATGTTTAATAATAGCATTAAGGCACTCCAAGGGTTGGGTTACCTTTGTTAATCTAACCCTAGGGACATAAGATACTGAGCTGGGCCTTGTCTCTCATGACCCCCTCCAAAAACCCAGGCCCTGGTCATGCCTTAATGCGTAATGGTTTAAGTGAGCATTAAAAATGTACAGTACTGTAGTACATCCACTGGGCCACTAGCATTCTCCTCTCCACTGGCCGTGCCTCAAAACTCAGTGTTCTACATCCCTTAGTTTTCCCTTCTGCCAGTAAACTGATTATATTCTAAAGAGCCCAGCTACTTCCCAGATCAGAAGCAGCAATAACAGGGTTTCCTATCTGAGGTAGGGTTACCACCTGTCCCGATTTTCGCAGGGCAGTCCTGATTTGGGCAGCTGTGTCCTGCAAAAAAAGAGAAAAATCCTACATATCCTGATTTTATAGTGGAAAAAATATTTTCTAACTTTCCACTAAATGTTGCAGAAAACTACAGTACCTTAACTAAAATACCTTAAAATAAGAAACTATAGAAGCAACTAAGAAACTACAATACTTAGCCTTAATTCTGATTATAGAGAGAAAACAAGTCTGTTGCATTGGTCAAGGTTACATACTGTCCTGCGAAAAATCATGTTTCAGTAAGAGGTGTCCCACTTTGGGTTTCTTAAAAGGTGGTAACCCTAATGAGGTTGTAGTTTAGGATCAACCTTGATGGCAGTTATAGAATCGATGTGGGGAGGGGGGATCTGTTAGAGGTTTGTTTGAAATTAATCGGCTGCGTTGCCCTGAGGTAAGTAACTGGAATGAATGAATCGTGACTTTGATGTAATCTCAGTACAGTGTGTTTGATTAACAACTTGGCAGTAGACACCCACAGCTTTGACGGAATATATTCTAGAGAACTGTGAAACTGGCAAACCTGTTCACCCTAGAAATTCAACAGGGTCTTTTCTGTGAGAACTAGTACTGTTTGTGAGAGGGGAAATGGTTAGGGCGGCAGCCTAATGCTACACCATTTTATTCTGAGCAAGAAAAATGAACTCTGGTTTTATGAAACCTCAAAGGTAATGGTTAGTGTCACTGACTGCAGGTGATTTTCTTTAAAATATGTTTGCATATTGTACTGTATTTTCAGCACTCTGATCTTTTCAGATTTCTAGTGCCAACTCGACACAGACGGTCGACATGGGTGCCAAATTTGTAATTGCTGTTTTATATATAAATTCATGATTTAGAATAACAAACTCTGATTGGCCAATGGCCAACTTACAGTTCATTATCGCCACCACTCTCCTCTCCGAGTAAACAACCTGCTCTGACAGAACGGTGAAATTTATTGTCAAAAAAAAAAAAAAATTCTTCACAGGGTTTTGATGAATGTAACTGATGTAAAAGTAATATTGGCTTTAAATGGGTTTACTTATCTTGAGCTTGTCCCACTTCAAATCATTGTAGCCCAAAGCCTATTCGATTTGTGTGACATCTAACCTGTAAGGTCCCTGTTGCCTTGAAGTATGTATGAAACCCTGTTGTAATTCCTCTAAAGGTGTTAACAAGTCAGTGTTAATATAATTTGGCATTTACCACAAGTCACCATTATTTTTTCTGTACATTGATCCTGGCATCGTAATGCTTGCTGCACTGCTTCATCTTCCGACTGTTGGGTCACAGTTTTCAGTGTTTCCATACTTAGTAATCTGGTTTATATGACAGACCAAGTGCATTGAAACAAACCAAAACAACGGCCCCATCCATTGCAACAGACAAGGTTAATTAACATGGTTGAACATGGTCATTTGCAGTTTTTAGAAACCGTTCCTTAAAGAATTTCATGTAAACACACAAAGTGTGATTCGGTATAACCATTACTGCGAGTAGGGTTTCCCATATGACTCAGGTGTACATGTTGACTTGCCCTGTTAGAAACTGTAGGCACACAAAAGTGGTAGGAATGAAAGTGTTTTTATTGCTATTTAAATCTTTATGTAAATTTCATTTTTTGTTAATGTTCCCCAAATGAGTTTTTAGCAGTTTAACTAATAAAAAATTAACATTATCATTTGTAATGCATTTGATGTGGTTCCTGGCAGACATCAAACAAGCTGTAGCTGTGCTTTTTTTGTACCGTGCAGAAATGGAATTTCTTGTGGAAAGAAATTCTTGGGATTACCATTTTTAAGTCATGGTCCTGATGCAGTAGTCTTTACATTTAGTACAGTGCTGTGAGAAATTCTTGGGATTACCATTTTTAAGTCATGGTCCTGATGCAGTAGTCTTTACATTTAGTACAATGCTGTGCAGTTCCATTTTGAAATGGAACTGCCCTGCAGCGTTTTCTCTCGACACCTTAGGTATGGATGTGCCCATCCCAGAAGTTATGCAGTATCATTACTAGTCTCATGGTAAAGAAGCTTTGCTTGGACACCTGGTACCGATAGTCAAATATGGACAAAAGTGGAGTGCAAAAGTTTGCACTGTTTGTCCTTGCACCTGACCCAGAGGTTGTTGTATTTAATCAGATAGTGCACTGGCCCTATCCTACTGAATATAGGGTCATATCGGTGCATTGCTAAGTCACATAACACTGCTCCGACATGGTCCTGGGCTGTATACAGCCAATAGGGAACTGCGCTCCTGGACCTGATAGCGCGGGGAGGCATGGCGCGATATTTAGCCGCGAAATGCAGATGAACCCACTGGGCGTGCAAGACCCTAGGGGACAATATGCATACCCATTGTGGGCTCGGTTGCATGGGAGGCAGCGGCAGGTTTGCACCCCTCATGCAGCCGCCCCCCACGCCAGGCATGATGGCAACTGCCCCCCACCCTGAACGCCCATCTCCTTAATATAAATGTCCTCCCTGGTGTCTAGTTGCACACGCCACCTTCTGATCGCCTGTCCCTGTATGTGTAGAGTATTCACTGGTTCTCTAGTAGCTCCACCACCCTGCAATCACCCCTCTCTATATTTGCAGAGTATGCTTTGGTGTCTTGTGCAGCCCCCTACCCACTGATCGTCATTCCCTTAATTGTAGAGCACTCCCTGGTGCCTAATGGCACCCCCACCCACCGATTGCCCGTCCCTGTATTTATAGAGTACTCCCTGGTATCTAGGCACACCACCACGCTCTCTTCACCCGTCCCTGTTATGTGTAGAGTATGCCCTGGTGTCTAGTGGCACCCGCTGCCCTCCTAGTACCCATTCCTGTATAGATGGTTGCTGTGGTGTCTAGGGCTCCTTCCCTTAGATTCACCAGCCTGCAATGCATAGTCTTGCATGTCTAGCAGTATCCTCCACACGCGAGCATCCATCACAGTTCCAACCTGAAGTCCCTGATGTATAGTGTTGCCCCTGCAGCCCGTACGAGCACACCACCCAGGCGACCCTCCTCCCATACCTAGGTAAGCCAATGCCATGCAGAGAACCCAGTACGGTGACTGGCACAGCCCTCCTGTCACCTTCACAGCCAGCCACTGTATAGGATGACCGGGAATGTGTGTACAGTACATCAGGGCATACTGTACAATTACGGGAACAGTATTCGTTGAGTGGGGGGGCCACTAGACACTAGGGAATACTCTGCACATACAGGGAAGAGCAAACAGTGGGCGGGGGGTGCCACTAAACACCAGGACATGCTGTACAATTATGAGAGCGGTGTTCGGTGGGTGCCATTAGACATGAGGGAATGCTGTACAAATATAGGGATAGATGTGGAGAGCCACTGGACACCAGGGCAATGAGTAAATATAGGGACGGGTGATCTGAGGGTGGGCGGTGCCCCTAGACACCAGGGCGTGCGTTGTTTCTCTAGTACAGAGTTAATGGGGTTCGGGGGCGGCTGCAGTACTGCTGCCTGCCACTAGGGCCTTGCACGCTGTTAAGTTGGGGCTTGCAAAGGTGGTAACTTGCACCCATTTGGGCATTTACCACCAGTGCAAATCTCTGAATCTACTGCTGCACCCGTATGCAGGGGAGGACCCCCTTATTTGCATGGGCATAGCGGTAAGTTAGCGCTCAGGCGCTAAAATGTTTTGCCCACACTGTGGGAGTTTGAGTAGACACCCCGCGCAGGAATTAGGCACAAAATCCGGATAGCACAGGCAAACACCCCATTTAGCCCGTGTTAACTTTTGAATAGCTGGCCTCTGTTGGTCTCTTTTTCTCATGCTAAATACAATGTATTAAATCTGAATTGTATTCCAAGTTAAAGAGGAACATTTTATGAATAGTGCCCCACATACTTTGAAAGCCCAGAACAAACTCTTTTAAATGAGGTATTGGGCATACTTGTAGCTAGCAGTAAAAAGGAAATATCCTTGTCTAAATCTGCCCTATTTTAGTTTAGCTTCACCCTCTATGACATCACAGGATTCCAGAAATGGGGGACAGTGTAGTTGTAAAATAGGGCAGACTTAGATGATATCTCTGCGTTGTTGTCAGCTATATTTATGCCCAGTATTTCATTTAAACGAGTTTCTCATGGGCTTTCAAACTATGGGGACACTGTTCATAAGTGTTTCCCTTTAAAAGGAAACTGTCAGCATTCCCCTGTCAAAAACATGGGACCTAGCGGTCCTGATTAGGTAAAACGCACTGGTGGTAATTTTTTTAAATAACTCACACAGCTGATATTTGTAGTTTATCTGGTTGATCCTGTGACCCTCTGCCCACCATTACTATTTCTGAGTCCCCTGCAGCAAGCCCTTTGATGGCACAACTGATTGGCTAAGCTGCGAGGACTCTGATGTGACAGTACGGTTGCCAGAAAATATTGAAAGATACACAGCGCATGTTTGCCCTTCTAGCTCCGGTACAGTTCGACCAAGGAAAGCACTTGTGGCCTAGCAGCCTAGTTCTCCATACTGCTACCACACATATCTGGCCATGGGTTTCCAGGCCTGGGACGTTTGTGGCCCAGCCTGTTGCAGAGGTAATTCTGTCCTTCTCCGGGGAAGGAGGTTGACCTTCTGTCAGCTGGCTGGAGAGCAAAAGAAGATATATGCCCACTTGGCTGGAGAAGAGTGTGTGGCTGCAGCAGTTTGTAGGGAGGGGAACAGGGGGAGACAAAGATTTATTTATTTCATTTTTATTTACTAGGTAGGTGCACTATACAAGCAGTTGCCTGTTCAAACCCCAGGAAATCTTACTGTATTCTGACAAATGCAGTGTGGTCTCACCATAGGACTGCCCCAGAGCCAAAATGGTTACTAGAACCTATGCTAATAGTGGAATGTTAGGCTTGAGCTCATTTTTCAAATCACTGTCCCTGGTTGCACTTCCTGCACCCATCAGATTATTTACTCCACTTGCCTCATTAAGACTTCTCCTGAGATATCTCCTTCACTTTGATTGAAAAAATTTGTTTTGGTTTTATTCGTAGTCCGTTGTTTGTTTCGATTTTTGAAGCACTGTCCTTGGTTCACAGGTAGACTTAGTTTAGATTTAGTGAATTTTGGTAATTTTTTTTCGATTCCTTAGCAGTTCTTTCAACCGAGAGGGAACCGACAGTATTTACTTCATTTAACTGTTGCACCAGGTCTGTAATTACTTTCTTCTGCCGTCTGGTAAGGCAGTTTAAATTTGTTTCAAATAGTTAATTCTCGGTCTCATTGGTTTAATAGACCGATAAATGTCTCGGACCAAGAACCAAACAAGCCCCACAGGTTTCCAACATTGTACTGTGTGGGGAACCATTAGCTAAAGCAGATCCTCATTAAATTTGTGTTTTTTTGTTTTGGGTTTGACCACCTCAAAGAGGACTGTGAAATCTGTAAAAACTTCCTCAGTCAACACTCGAGAGGCGATTTAAACAACTGCAGGAGATGTCTGACAGAGCTGCTGAGCCAGCTACAGACAAACCGGCTACTGGCCTAAAAGAACCGGAGGAACAGCCATCTGACAAAGGTGACAGTTCCTCATCTAAAAAACGGCCTGCTGACTCTGCCGCTAACCCGGCAACCACAGATAAGAGGAAAAAAGAAGGAAAAACATATACAGCAGTTGAACCGCAACCGAAGGCAGCATCGGTTCCGACCGCTGAGGGAATAGCTAACGCTATTTGGATAATTCAGGCTCACCAACCGAATACTTCAGTTGAGAAGCAGCCACGCTTAAGTACCTCAGGCTGTACCCCAGTTCCTTGTAACCTGAGGGAGAGATTTTTGCTGAGGAGTATGATCAGGATGAAGAGGAGGACTATGGGGAACCAGTCAACCTGGATATTTCCCTGGATCTCTGAAAAAGCAGCTTAACAAGGTCCTGCAGACCCCAACTTCTATACCACCAGTTGATAGGTAGATAAAAAGTACTGGGTGGCTAGGAGTGGAGCAGAGTTCCTCTTTGGACACCCCAGCCTTGAGGGAGTGGTGCAGGCTACAGCCTGTGATAAGGCAGGCATACCCTTGCATCCCACCCTCTAGATAAAGATTCCAGAAAGGTGGATTCCATTGCTAAAAAACAGTATTTGGGATCCTCTCTAGCCATCGGGCAGGCTTCATACATGGCCTATGTTGCCAGGTACCAAAGAACCCTGTGGAATACTGTGATGGAAATCACAAAATCTGTCCCAGCTCTTATGGCAGCTGACCAGGAGGAGGCTGCAGGAAGGAGCATAGAAGCTTCTATAGTCCAGTTTAGAATGGCTGTGGACAGTAATGACACTGCAGCCAGGCAAATGGCTTCTTCTGTGTCTCTCGGGAGGTTAGCTTGGCTCAGGACTACTAACTTGACCCAAGACACCCAGTCCAAGGCCATGGATTTTCCATGTGAGCCTCTGTCTTTGTTTGGAGAACAGACAGAAGCTTACATGAAGAAGATGGACGAGTACAAGGCAGCATACAGAAGTGTTGCTTCCAAGGAGAAGGCTTCTACCCCCCAAAGGCAACAAGCTAGAGGACCTAGGGGCAGAGGCTATAGACCATTCTTTCAGCCTCGGGCTTACCCACAGTACCAGCAGCAGAGAGGCTACTTCAGGGGCAGGAGAGGTGGCAACTGTGCTGGCTGCAGCACTCAGCCAGCATCCCAACCCAGGCAGACACCCTAAGATGTCTGCTTGGGTCGCCTCCCCAATCCAGGTAGGGGGCAGGCTGGCCCACTACTTCCAGGAATGGCAATCCATCACCACAGATAGGTGGGTCCTGGAGCTAGTGGACCAAGGCCTGGCGCTCCACTTCAAACTCAGACCAAAGCTGAGGTCAATTTCTTCTGACTCTCCTCCCCATCAGAAACACTTTTACTGGAAGGGGAGGTATTAAACCTCCTATCCCTAGGAGCGGTAGAACCAGTTCCTCTAGCACAGAGAGGTAAGGGTCTCTATTCAAGGTACTGCCTCACAATCAAGAAAACTGGAGTGGCAACCCATATTGGATCTCAGACACCTAAACAGGCATCTTCTGAAATGAAAATTCGAGATGGTTACCCTTACTACAATTTTGCCAACCTTAAGGCAAGGGGATTGGTTGGCATCCGTGGCTCTAAAGGATGCTTACTTCCACATCCCAATAAGACAGTCTCACAGAAAATTTCTCAGATTCAGACCGCCATCAGGCCACTACCAGTTCAAGGCAATGCCTTTTGAACATACTTCTGCTCCAAGGGTGTTCACAAAATGCTTGGCTGTGGTTGTGGCCCACCTCAGTTGGCAAGGAGTGGCAGTTCTTCCCTATCTGGACGACTGGCTAGTAAAGGTAAAGCAGTCTCTGGTACTAACATGGAACTACTGCAGTCCCTAGGGTTTCTTGTCAACCTAAAAAAGTTGGTACTACAACCAGTACAGCTCCTGGAGTTCATAGGGGCCAAACTGGACTCAGTGAGAGGAAAGGCTTTCCTTCCACAGGAAAGGGCAAACACCCTGGTACAGCTGGCAGACTCCTTCAAGCCTCACAGTCTCAGGCCAGCCAGGCATTTTCTACAGTTGTTGGGCCACATGGCAGTTTCAACAGCTACAGTGTCAGGGGCAAGATTTCAGATGAGGGATGTTCAATACCATCTCAGACACTACTGGCAGCAGAAAACAGATTCATTGTCAAAGCTGGTTCCAGTTACACAAACTCTTCTGCAAGCTCTTCAGTGGTAGTTGAACATGGAAAACCTTAGGCAGGGAGTTCATTCCTTCAAGAGCAACCTTCCTTGGTGCTAACAGATGCCACCCTGCTAGGCTGGGGAGCACAATATTCATGGTACATGGCTCAAGCAGGAGTCACTACTTCACATCAACCTGCTAGAGCTCAGAGCAGTCTTCCTAGCACTTCAGGTATTTGCCAACATGCTACAGGGAAAGGTGGTACAGATCAGAACAGACAACACGTCCATAATGTACTACATCAACAAACAAGGAGGCACAAGGTCCACACCCCTGTGCACAGAAGCCATGATATGGAGTCTGGCTTATTCTCTAGGAATTCTTCTGTCAGCAGTTCACTTACCAGGAAAAGACATTGTGTTGGCAGATGCACTGGGTAGGATAAATCAGAACCATCACAAATGGTCCCTGAACAAGCAGATGCTACAGGTAGTGTTCAAAAGGTGGGGCACGCCAGAGATGGATCTCTTTGCTGCCCCAAAAAACTACCAGCTCCCCAAGTTTTGCTGCAGGCCCCCAGTGAAGGGTTCAGTACCACTGGATGCACGGATTCTAGACTGGACAGGAAAGTTCTTGTATGCCTTCCCTCCATTTCCCTTACTGTTGAATATCCTGAACAAGCTCGGATCCCAGCCAGTCACAGTGATACTCATTGCCCCAGACTGGGCCAGGAAGCCATAGTACTCCCTGGTTCTGGCACTGTCAGTAGCCAAGCCAGTCAGTCTCCCAGGAGGCACAACTTGCTGACTTCTTCCCAGGGCAAGATCCTATATCCCAGCCTTTGGTCTCTCAGGCTCAAGGCCTGACTCTTGAGGACCTAGACTATGCCAACCTGCATCTCTCAGAAGGGGTCATGGAGGTCCTTAGGGTTTCTAGAAAACCCTCTACCAAGAAGATTTACACATCCAAATGGAAAAGATTTTTTATCTGGTGCCGGAATAAAAATTCGGATCACAATCAGGCAGGGTTGCCAATAGTCCTGGATTACCTAGCCCATCTTCATTCCCTAGGCCTAAGGCCATCCACATTGAAAGTACATCTGGCTACAGTCTCGGCTTACCTGTCAGCAGGCATCTCTGGCCTCCAATTCTGTGTTTAGAAAGTTCTTTAAGGGGTTGCTACATCTGCACCCACCGCATAGAACTCCCACCCCAGTATGGGATTTGAACATATGCATAGCACAGCTCATGCAGCCACCTTCTGAGCTCATGTCATCAGCTGATCTTGAGTATGTAACTTGGAAAACTGTGTTCCTAGTTGCCATCACCTCAGCCAGGAGGATCAGTGAAATCCAAGCCTTGTCCATGGAGGCCGACTATGTGGCATTTCATAGGGGTAAGGTGGTCCTTAGGACCAACAATAAGATCTTACTTTGAGTGGGAGCTCTTGCAGCAGGCTATAACAATCAGGACTATGCCGCAGGTACTAGGACCCTCCAGAAACATTTTCAGCCAGCAGTGTAGAGCAGGGACTGCCCCCAATGTCGGCCCCACCCCGACGTCAGCCCTGGTACAAAAGGGACGGACCCAGCTCCACCTCTGTTCTTTTCCCGCCGCGTCCCGCACGTAAAGAGAAAGACTTAGTTCCAGCTTGCCAGGAACAGCTAATCTACTTTTCGAAAACCCGCTTTTTGCTACCATTTTTCTACGGTTTTTTCAAGTTACCGTCATCAGGCCGTTTTCCAGCAGTTTTGCAGTTCATCAACTGATGTCTTCACCATCGTCTGCCTCATCAGAATAAGTGCGAGTGTGGGAGGCAGATCCCTGCCAAGGACGGGTACAAAAGTTGTGTCTTCTGCTTTGAGCCAGACCATGATACAGCGGCCTGCTCAGCCTGCCAGGCGTTTACCAGTCGGACCCGGATCCGACATCTGAAGGCTTTTCTTCTGGAGAAGAAGATGGATCTGCACTCCTCCGAGGGGGAGCGCAAAGAAAATTCCAAGTGCCACGGGAAAGACCATAGTCAGTCCCGGTCCCGATCTCGTTTGCGGCCCTCTCCTAAGAAGGCCCACCTTTCCCCGGGCTCAGGAGAGCGTCCCAAGTCGTTGCAGGCCAAGACCAGTCCTTCGGGGCAGAAGCCGGCCAAGCGAGGTAACTCTGCTAAGGGTTACCACCAAGCCCTTGGAGGTGAAAGCTGCAGCCCCACCTGTCAAGGCACCGGCACCACCTGCTAAAGGTGCGCCCCTGGAGCCTAAGGACTCTCCAGCACCCCCCGGCGGCACCCCGTCGTCAGTACCACCTCCGACGCCGGTTGAAGGGGCGAAGGGTGAGGAATCGGTCATGGAAGAGCAGATGTCCCCATCTCCCAAGTCCTCCTCCCCCCTGGGCCCCTAGGAGGTCTCTCCCTCGTGGGCCAACGTCCCGGATACTCCCTTTCCAGGCCGAGATTTTTTCGAAGGACGAGCTGCAGGAGTTGTTCTCCTTTTGGTGGGGGCAGGCCCAGAAGCGGCCCCCCCTCCGTCGCCGGCCCAGGCACCAGTACCGGATCCAGCGGGCAAACCACAGCCGGGAGGAGATCCTTCCCCAGGGAAGTCCCCGGAGCGACCCCTACACCTCCTTCTAGGGCTCGTTCCCACTCCCAGTCTGTAGACCACCACCGACGCTCCAAGGACTCTGGAGGCCATCGCCGATCCACGTCTAGTACACGCAGCCCTTTTCGGTCTTCTAGACTAGAGCACTCTTGACGTCGGTCCTCTGACGGCTGTCAGTCTTTGCTCCGTCGCCGGTCTCTGGACCAGAGTCGGTCCGCCAGTTACTGATGACAGAGGGAGTCTGGTCATAAGGAGAGATCAGAGTATTCCAGATCATATAGTCAATCTCCCTCTTCTTCGTCTTCATCATCTTCCTCTCTCAGCTTAGAGCGGTCCCCGGGAGAGAAGGACCAGCTTTGCTTGCCTCCCGACGATCCAGCCTTCATGGACGTCATGAGGCATATCCAGGCTTCCAATGAGTGGGAAACAGAGGACCTTGATCTGGAATGCCGGAGATTGGCAAAATACCTGAGGCAGAAGGAGCCAAAACCACTAGTGGTCCCTCCTTTAGTGGACACCTTCCAGGACCTGACTCGGACTACCTGGAGGCGTCCAGCTTCCATCCCAGCTGTTCCCAAGAAGTCGGATAGGCTGTATAAGGCCCCGAGGGCAGAAGCTTTTCTAGCAGAGAACTCTCAGGCGGACTCTTCAGTGATCACGGTTGTCCATGACAAATCCAGGCAGCTGAAGCACCTTAGCTCACAGCCTCCCGATCCAGAGTCTCGGTATTTGGACCAGGTGGGCAAGAAAGTTTATTCTGCCTCCACCTGTTCCATCTGGTCCCTTAACTTCCTGATGCATATGGTCCAGTACCAGAATGCTCTGTGGGAGATGGACAAGAGCTATTGAAGGCCATGCCAGATTCCGATCAGAAGACGGAACTTCTGGATATCATGAAATCGGGCTCCGACGTAGGCTCCCATGTCCTGAGAGCCTCGTACGATACTGCAGATATGGCAGCCAGGGCGGCCACTTCCAGGGTGTGCTTCCGGCGCCACGCCTGGTTGAGAGTTTTGTGCTTCCACCAGGATCTGCAGTCTGGTATCAAGGATTTACCATTCCAAGGTACCGTGTTATTTGGGCAGGAGACGGTAGCTTTGATTTCTCATCTTCAAGAGTCGGGCAAGTCTATCTGATCGGTCCACCAAATGTACCCCGGCGACGGCAACAAAAATGGCCATTTCGTAAGCCCTCAGGTGGCCAAGGTCATGCCCGTGATGATCAGCAGGGTCAGTGAGGCAGTTTTCATGGGAGAGCCAGTAACCAGCAGCCTGGAGACGCTCCTACCCGTGGGCCCAAGTCCTCCCAGGCCTCTCTGCCTACGCCCGGCTCAGCCCAATGACTCCCTTCCGCCCCCCACCTCTTCCAGAGGAAGACTCATGGGAGACGGTCAGGGGCCGCTTCTCCCTTCATCTCGAAGGGTGGAAGTTGATCACTGCGGACCAATGGGTCCTGGATATCATCAGGAGAGGACAACCACGGGAGTTCACGGAGTTTCCTCCAAATACTCTGACAAAGTACTCCCGTTATCCTCCTTCTCACATCCCACTAATAGAAGGAGAAATTCAGACCCTCTTGCAGAAAAGGGCAATAGAGGTAGTCCCCTTGCATCAGCGGGGAAAGGGGTTTTACTCCCACTTCTTCCTGGTCCCAAAAAAGACACAGGATCTTCGTCCCATTCTGGACCTCAGCTCTCTGTCTCTTTATAGAGTACAAAAGGTTCAGAATGGTGACCCTCCCAGGTCTACTTCCTCTTCTGCACCAAGGAGACTGGCTCTGCTCCCTAGACATGTAAGATGCATATATGCATATCGGGTCTTCCCTCCCCACAGGAAGTTTGAGGTTCCACTTCCAAGGGGAGCACTACCAATTCAGAGTTCTTCCGTTCTGCCTCTCTTCCGCTCCGCGAGTCTTTACAAAATGCTTGGCAGTGGTGGCTGCGGCTCTAAGGCGCATGGGGCACTACGTTTTCCCATACCTAGACGATTGGCTACTTACAGCCCCGTCGAGATCATGCCTACTTCACGCCCTCGGAGACACCTATACTCTATTCAGAGAGCTGGGGATCACGCTGAACCTCCGGAAATCGTCCCCAGAGCCCACTCAAAAGCTCGTCTTCATTGGAACGGTCCTGGATTCTATCCAGGGCATCGCTTTCTTTCCCCCATACAGGGGCGATCGCCAGTGAGAGATTGCTGAAGGGATCTCAATAACTCCTCAAGTTCCAGCACGGAGCTTCCTCCGGCTACTGGGGCACATGGCGGCGGCCATTCCAGTCACTCCCCTGGCCCGCCTCCACATGCGGGTCCCACAGTGGATGCTCAGGGTACAGTGGGACCAGGGCTACGATGACTTAGACTTCATGGTCAGGATCACTGAGCTAGTCAGGAGAACTTAGCTTTGGTGGATGGACCCCCAGAACTTGGAGAAAGGGGTCAGGTTTCGTCCAGAGCCACCAGGTCAGACTCTTATGACAGATGCATCGGACCTGGGATGGGGAGCGCACCTGGGTGCTCATCAAACGCAAGGGGTTTGGACACCCGAGGAGCAATCCCTTCACATCAATGTACTAGAGATGCGAGCGGTTCTCTATGCCTTACAGGCCTTTCAAGTGGACCTGGTGCCAGGCTCGCTTCTGGTTCAGACAGACAATATGGCGGTCGTCTTCTACATCAACAAGCAAGGGGGTACTCATTCGTATCCCCTTTGCAGGGAGGCGATGACAGTCTGGCACTGGACGCTGGAGCGGCGCATTCTGTTGTCCGCAGTGCACGTTCCAGGCATCCTGAACGATCTGGCCGACAGCTTAAGCAGGTCTCGATCCAGAGCACACAAGTGGGAACTGCTACAGTCCGTGGCAGATCAGCTCTTCGACAAGTGGGGTCATCCAGAGCTGGACCTCTTTCCATCACCACACAACGCCAAACTGCCAATGTTCTGCTCGCGAGAGCACGTGCCTGGAGTTTTCCGGCCAGACGCGTTATCCCTTTGCTGGGCAGGGAGGTTTCTCTATGCCTTCCCGCCCTTCCCTCTCATTCAGAGTCTCCTACTAAAGTTACAGGCAGAAGGGGCCTGAATGATTCTCGTAGCCCCCCAAATGGCCTCAGCAGATTTGGTTCCCACTCCTGCAGTGGTTATCCATGGAGCCTCCAACTCCGCTGCCCATATGCTCGCAGTTGCTCTCCCAGGAACAGGGGTCACTGGTCCATCCGGACCTTCGTTCCTTACACCTACATGCTTGGCTCATTCAGACGTAGATCAACACAGATACGGGGTTTCCTTGGAAGTGGCAGCAGTCCTAGTTTCGGCGAAGAAGCCCTCCACCCGCTCCGCCTATGCTATGAAATGGAAGAGTTTTTGTTTATGGGCCTTGCCACAGCATTTGGACCCCCTCACTTGTCCAGTGAACTCAGCGTTACAGTTCCTCCTGTCCTTGTACCAACATGGCCTGAGTTACTCCTCTATCAAGGTGCATATGTGGGCTGTCTCCGCCTATCATGCTCTCATTGGAGATAACGTGTTGGCACAATTGGATGTCACTTGCACCTTTTTGAGAGGAATTTTACATATGAGACCTCCCATTCGGGACCCTATCCCACCCTAGGATCTCCTTTTTGTGTTGGAGAAGCTCACCCTTCCTCCCTTTGAGCCAGCAGCAGATTGTGAGCTGCGTTATCTTTCTTGGAAGGTTTGTTTTTTGGTTGCCATTACCTCAGCTCGAAGAGTTTCCGAGCTTCATACTCTGATGTGTAAAGAGCCGTATTTGATTTTCCACAGGGAAAAGGTTTCCCTTAGAACAAATCCTAAGTTTCTTCCGAAAGTGGTCTCTGAGTTGATCCTCAACCAGTCGGTTGACCTTCCAGTCTATTTTCCTTCCCCATCTAATAGAGGAGAGGCTTTCCTCCACACATTGGATGTCCACAGGACTTTGAGGTATTACCTCAAACGGATGGCTATGCACCGTCAATCGGAGCAACTCTGTGGCTTTTGCACCACAATGCTTGGGCAAACCGGTGACCAAGCAGACTATTTCAAAGTGGATCATCCACTGCGTATCCTTCTGCTATGAAAATCACAATAAGCCCCTACCGGGTCCGGTCAGGGGTCACACCACCAGGGGAGTGTCTGCTGCTTTTGCCGCCCTGAGAAATTTCTCTATCAGAGGCACATGTGCGGCCACTACCTGGAATCCGGTGCATACCTTTGTCAAGCATTACAGCTTGGATATCGTCTCCAGACGCCGAGCCGGTTTCGGTCTGGCTGTCTTGCAGGGACTTTTGTCCTAGGCCTCTGGAGTTGGCATATTCCACCTCCCAGGGTTGTCTACCTCTTTGGTGTGGGACTGCTTGGTATTCAGTCCTGATTGTTATAGCCTGCTGCAAGAACTCCCACTCGAAGTAAGATAGTACAGTTACATAAGAACTTACCTTAACAGTAGATCTTCGAGAGGAGCTCTTGCAGCAGGCGTTCTCAACCGCCTTCCCCTCGAGGTGTGAGATCCATCTTCATTTACATCTCCTTTTATGTGCCGTCTCATTGTCGTCGGGGAGCTTGTTCACGGGCTTTGGCGGAGAACTGAGGTGGAGCTGGGTCCACCCCCTTTTGTACCATGGCCAACGTCGGGGGCGGTCCCAGCTGTATACTGCTGGCTGAAAATGTTTCCGGAGGGTCCTAGTGCCTGTGGCATAGTCCTGATTGTTATAGCCTGCTGCAAGAGCTCCTCTCGAAGATCTACTGTTACGGTAAGTTCTTACATAACTGTACTTTTCCTTCCTAAGGTGGTATCTGACTTCCACATCAATCAGTCCACCACACTACCAGTCTTCTTTACCAACCATTCTTCCTCAGGGGAATGTAGACTGCATGGCCTGGATGTTAAGAGCTATCAGCTACTACCTGGGGCATACAAAGGGTCACAGAGTAGACAGGACCCAACTCTTTCTGACCTATGGAGAAGTGGGAAAAGGTAAACCTGCCAGGAAGAGATCCATAGCAAGGTGGATTGTGGCATGTATACAATTCTGTTGTGGTAAACTGGGCAAACAGCCCCCTCAAGGGCTCAGGGCCCACTCCACCAGAGGGACAGATGCATCAATAGCAGCTTCAAGGAATAGCCCTTTGTTGGAAATCTGTAAAGCAGCTACCTGGAAAACAGTTAACACATTTACTAAACGTTACTGCCTGAATACCCAGGCCAGGAGTGATGCCAGGTTTGGCACAGCAGTTCTGCAGAGCCTGTTTCCTAAATAGGTCCTCTGCCCACCTCCAAAGGCACTGCTTGGGTAGTCTGCATTTGTCAAAATACAGTAAGATTCCCTGGGGTTTGAAGAAAACATTACTTACCATAGTAATCTTATTTCTTCTAAGGGAATCTTACTGTATTCTGAGCTCCCACCCTCCCTCCCCTGCTAGGACCTACAGGGCACTACACGCTGTCTGTACAACTGATGCTGGAAACCTGTCGGTACAAATTAGTTTCTTGGGCATCTGTCGACTTGAGTCTTAGAGGTGCCCTCTGTTATTTAAGAGGTGTTACCCTGAGTAGGGGTATTTATGGATTAAGTTTAGATTGGTTAGTTAGTACTGTTAGCTTCTGAATGCTTCGTAAGAATCTGACGGTTGCAGGAAGTGCAACCAGGGTCAGTGATTTGAAAACTGAGCTTGAGCCTAACATTCCAGTATTAGTGTAGGTTCTATTAACTATTTCGGCTCCAGGGCAGTCCTATGGTGAGACCATACTATATTTGTCAGAATACAGTAAGATTCCGTTAGAAGAAACAAGATTACTATGGTAAATAGTGATCTTACTTCAAGAGGGCTCTTGCAGTAGGTAATTACATATAGGACTGAAGCCAGCAGGCGTCAGGACCCCACGGAAAAATTTCTAGCTAGAAGTCTGTTGCAAGGGACAACCCCCACATCTGTTGACCAGTGTCGGAGGCGTGGGTATAGGGTGGTCCCTCATGCCATGTCAGTTCTTTCCGCCATTAGCTCATGCCAGCGCCTCGCGTAAAGTTCATCGCTCGTCAGCCTCTATCGTCGGTAGTTTTGACCGAGTATTTTTCGATCCATTGTCAGGTATTTGTCGGTGTATGTTGTCTGCTACACCCTCCGAGCACAAGAACAGGTGCGACTCGTGCGGCGCCTAACTCCCGCACAAAGACTGCCATTCTCTGTGCCTCTTTTGCCTAGGCCCCGACCATCCGGTGGAGAAGTGCCAGCACTGCCTCAAGTTCAACGCGGCCACCTGAAGATGGCGGCAGCAGTCCCATATTTTAAAGAAAATGAGCTCCATGGAAAAAGAGTTGAAAAAGCTCCAGCAGGCGTCCACTTCCCCCGAAGGCCATCAAAGGAAAAAAGACAAGGAGAAGCACCAGGCCAAGGGCTCCTCATCCACCGCATCTTCGGGAGTCACCGTGTTGCAGGTAACGTCCCCCCAGAGGCCGCTCCTGACAACCGCCTTAAAAGGCTTCAAGGTGGCGTCAGCCTGCCCTAGGGCGCCGGGCACCACCGGGCTTTGGAGGCCTCCGCTCCTGGTAAAGCCGCCCTGGTGCGGCCTACTGGTGTGGCTCTAGTAAGCCTGACATCGGCTCCTCCGATGCCCACATGGAGAAAAGGTCGTTAAATCGCCCGACCCCACAAGGGGCAGCGCCACGGCCCCTATTCTGACAGCCAGAGCCGCCCCTCGCCCGCAGCCTGCCTCAGGCGAAGGGTCCCGCAAAACAGGCGCGGAGGATGGATCCTGTTGATAAGTCAGGCGTCAGTTCGCCTGACGTCCGCACAGCGGACGAGCCAACGCCAGACCCACCCACGTCCGCCATTCCTGGTTCCCCACAGCCTTCGCTGCCCTCCGGGGACCTTAGGTCTCCTCAGCCTGACCCCGAGGATTTTTCTCCTCCATCCGCGGGCAATGATAAGGTTCCTGCTCCGCCCCCGTCAGAACGTCCACCCACTGGACCAACCGATCTGACGGTTCCCCGACACCCGGCGACATCCCGCTCCCGGAAGCGCTCCAACACGGGCCCTTACGCCCACGGGCCTTCTGCTTCAGACCTGCCCGTGGGCCTCCGGCGGTCCATCTGCTCCGGCAACCCCCCAGTTCCCGGGTATCCGACCCCATCTTACCCAGGACCGCAATATCCGACGCCCCAGTACCCGACACCGGCCTATCCGATGCCGTAGTACCCGGTGCCTCAATACCCGATGCCAGGCTTCCGGCCGTCGGGTTACAGATACGCGCCTTACGGATATAATCCATACCCGTATCCCCCTCCACCTCCACTGCCCCCTCAGCCTGCCGGTGGACTTGCAGGAGACTCTAGCCTCCTGGTGGGCTGAGGCCAAGGCTCCTCTCACCAGAGAGGTAGAGAGTCGTCTTCCGACGATGGTTCCGGTTCCCTACATCCACGATGACAAACTCCCTCACCACCTCCGGACACCAGGGCTAAACCTTCTGGTTTCAGAGAGGGGCAGGACATGCTTCCCAAGTGGTCTGTTCCTCCCCAACGCCGGGAGAGGGAGTCTTCTTCATCACCATCTTCTTCTTCCTCGGACGCCTCCGACGGTTGTTCTGAGCGGGGCGATGAGCCACACTCTCCATCTAAGCCCAGGCCAAGGACTCATCCGAAGTCTCCTATGGAAGGTCTTTCTTTTACAGAGTTGCTACACAAAATCCAGGAGGTTCATAAGTGGCATTCCTTGGAGCTGGATCCCCAGCGTAAGAAACTCACTGAGCATCTGGATCTGCCCGTGACAGCTCCCCCCTTGGTGCCACCCTGGATTGAGCCTCATGCTGATCTTGTTTCCACTATTTGGAAACAGCCATCTGCTTTAGCCCCACTTCCTCAGAAGTCGAACAGGCTATATTACACAGAAACTACCTCGTCACCCTCCCCCAAGGTCGTCGTACTCTCGGGAACACCTTCTTCTGGTCCAGGAAGAGATTTCAGCACTTTTGCTGAAAGAGGCGATAGAGCCCGTCCCCCTTTCTCTACAGGGAATGGGTTACTATTCCCACTTGTTCCTGGTCCCGAAGAAGACAGGAGATGTAAGACCGATTCTAGATCTCAGTTCCATGAACTTATTCGTGGAGTAACAGAGGTTCAGGATGCTCTTCCTGCAGAGCCTCCTGCCCCTCCTTCGATCGGGACGGTGGCTGTGCGCTCTGGATATGTAGGATGCTTATCTGCACATCCCTATCTGCCCTTCTCACTGCAGATACCTCCGTTTTGCTTTCCAGGGGGACCATTACCAGTTCAAGGCCCTCCCATTTGGTCTTTCCTCGGCTCCCCAGGTGTTCACCAAATGCCTTGCGGTGATAGCGGCCTACCTGCTTACCCGGAGGGTGCAGGTTTTCCCGTACCTGGACAATTGGCTCCTGGCGGCATCATCCAGGGAGGAACTCCTGCGCTTCCTCTCCCTTACCCAGCAGGTCTTTGCCTGTCTGGGTATTACCATCAACCATACCAAGTCTCACTTGATCCCATCCCAGAGGCTCCAGTTTATCAGGGCGATCCTGGACATGACCTTGGGCAGGGCCTTCCTGCCACTGGACAGGGCAGCCAGGCTCAGGTCAGCCCATTGTCCGGCCGGAGGCGGGTCAGTGCGAGGTCAGTTCTTCACCTCCTCAGGTTTATGGCAACTGCTATCCCAACAGTCCCTCGCTCTCGGCTCCACATGAGGGTCTCTCAGTGGACGCTTCGGTCTCAGTGGATCAGTTGGTGGATGACCTGGACCAGCTTGTCCTAGTCTCCTCCCCCATGGTTCGGGACTTGCAGTGATGGATGGTTCGAGAGAACCTTTTTCGGGGAGTTCTCTTCTGCCTTTCTTCCCCCTACCAGACTCTGACCACAGACGCCTCGGGCGAAGGTTGGGGAGCCCATCTCGGACCTCACAGGACCCAGGGCTCCTGGTCCAAGCTCGAAAAATTCTTCATATCAATGTGCTCAAGTTTCGGGCAGTGCTTTATGCTCTCAAGGCTCTGCATCTTCTTCCTGGCCACTTAGCCGTACAGACGGACAATATGTGTGTGTATGGAACATCAACAAACAGGGAGGGACTTGTTTCTACCCTCTTTGCAGGGAAGCGTTGCGAGTTTGGGATTGGGCAGCACAGCACAACCTCCATCTCACGGCAATTCATGTCTCGGAGGTCGAGAACACCTTAGCAAACAAACTCAGTCGCTCGTCTGCTTAAGCTCACGAGTGGGAACTGGATCAGGGGGTCTTAGACGATCTCTTCCTACGTTGGGGAACGCCACACGTGGACCTGTTTGCCTCACCTCTAAACACACAGCTTCCTGACTTCTGCTCGCTCACTCCAGAGCACAGCATTTTTTGGAGAGATGCTCTGTCTCTAGATTGGAAGGACAGATTCGTCTATGCCTGCCCCCCGATCCCTTTGATCCCGAGAGTCTTACAGAAACTGTGCTCAGAAGGAGCACGAATGATTCTGATCACTCCTTTCTGGCCCAGACAAGTTTGATTCTCTCTTCTGCAACAATACTCAGAGGAACCTCCTCTTCCTCTCTCGCGACTTTCACTAACCCAGGATCAGGGGACCCTGGTCCATCCAGGTCTCAAGTCCCTCCAACTACACACATGGCTCCTGCAGACATAGCTCAAGCCCAATTTGGGGTTTCACCCCGAGTGGCTGAAATCCTGGTGGAGGCTAGAAAACCCTCCACTAGGTCTACCTATGCCATGAAATTGAAACGGTTTACAATCTGGGCCACTTCAAAAGATTTCGAGCCTTTCTCGTGCCCTGTTGGGAGGCTGCTGGAGTACCTGCACCACCTTTTTGATCTGGGTCTTAGTCACTCGTCTCTGAAGGTACACATAACGGCCATTTCAGCCTACCATGTCCCTTTTGCAGACAGGACGTTTGCTCAGCTTGAAGTCTCTAAGACTTTCCTCACAGGGGTTCTCCACTTAAGACCCCCTATCCGAGTTCCGGCCCCTCCTTGGGATTTGAATTTTATTCTTAAGAAGTTTACTTTGCCTCCTTTTGAACTGGCAGCCTCCGCAGACATGAAATTCCTTTCATGGAAGACCCTCTTCCTAGTGGCCATTACTTCTGCTCATCGGAGTTCCGAGCTCCAGGCCCTGATGTGTAAAATCCCGTACTTGATTTTTCACAAGGAACGTGTGGCTCTGCGCACCAATCCTAAGTTTCTCCCCAAGGTGGTAGCAGAATCTACATTGAACCAGTCCATAGAGTTACCCACTTTCTTTACGCAATACTCCAGTCAAGGGGAGTACCTCTTACACACTATAGACATTCACCGAATTCTGAGATACTACACTAACAGAACAAAAGATCTCAGAAAGACTGATCAACTGTTTGTCTCTTTTGCCCACAAAAGAGAAGGCAATGCTGTTTCTAAGCAATGCCTGTCCAAATGGTTAGCTCATTGCATCACCTTCTGTTATAAGTACAACAAAACCCTTCTGGGTCAAGTGAGAGGCCACTCCACCAGAGGCGTCGCTGCCGCTGCAGCTTTTTTCAAGAATGTGTCAGCAGCAGACATCTGTGCTGCAGCCACCTGGACTTCCGTCCATACCTTTACAAAACATTAGTTTGGATATTGCCTCTTGCCATAGAGCAGGCATCGGGCTTGCTGTCCTGCAAGGCCTCCTTTCTTAAGGTTTTCACAGTTAGAGGATCTACTTTGAGTAGCTTTCCTCCTCCTATTTGCTTCTTCTTGTTCCAGACTGCTTGGGACTCAGTCCTATATGTAATTACCTACTGCCAGAGCCCTCTCGAAGTAAGATAGTACATTTATGTAAGAACTTACCATAACAGTAGATCTTCAAGAAGAGAGGCTCTTGCAATAGGTAATACCTTCCCACCCTCCATCCACTTAAGCTTTTTCAGCTCCTTTTCCAGTGAGGGAAATATTTGATTCTCTCTCTCGTCTGGCCTCTTTTGGCCTTTGCCGGAAAAGAACTGGAAGGCGAGTGTGAGGGACCGCCCCTTTGTATCGACATCTCCTGACGCCGGTCACCTGATGTGGGGGTGGTTCCTTGCTAGTAATTTTTCCATGGGGTCCTGATGCCTGCCGGCTTCAGTCTTGTATGTAATTACCTACTGCAAGAGCCTCTCTCGAAGATCTACTGTTACGGTAAGTTCTTACGTATCTGTACTTTTTCTTTTCAGGCATGACCTGGGAGATCACAGTAGAGATAAATGTACAGTAAAGGACAGTAATATTACACACACAAAATAGACATTTACAAAGTCCAAGGCACAAAATACAGTACAATACAGATAATGGTGAGTATAATAAAAACTACAAAAGAAAGGAGCATGCTGCATAACTAGTATACAAAAATAATGTGCAAAAGGCATACGGTGACGAGAACTTAATATCAAACTCAATACAGAGAAGCCCAAAACTAACATTTACCAGCTAGGAGCTTGACCCTGTACAGGTAGGAACAGTAGAAGCTTTGGCAGGCATAGATTATCATTGTCTATTCTTAGCCAAAATGGAATTCCAAAATCTTACTTCAAGGAAGGCTCTTGCAGCAGGCCACACCAGTAGGACTAAGCTGCCAGGTGCTGGGACTACACGGAAAAGGTCTAGCTAGCAGTCTAATACACAGGACTGCCCCCCACTGACGTCCGTCAACTGTCGTCAGCATAGCCTGTATAGGAGGGTGGTCCCCCATACCACCTCGATTCTTTCCCACCGTCGACCCGCAAACGTTGGACCTTAGCAGATGCCACAGCTACAGTCAACCAACATTTCCCGCACTTTTTTATTTTCATTTCTTCTGAGTGTAAAACATTGAATTTTTGTTGGTTTTTTTACAACATGTTTTGTCTTCTCCCCCAGCCTCATCTTCCAACTGCTCCACCAAGTGTGCCTGTGGCAAACAGATTCCTGAAAAGGATGGTCACTCTGCATGTCTGATCTGCCTAGGCCCCAGCCACGACACCAGAACCCGCCAGTACTGCCAGAAATTCAACCAGGCCACTCAGAGACATAGTTTAAAAACTCTGGAAAGCCACCTTTTAAAGCAGAAGTTGGTCACCATGGATAAGGAGCTGCAGGCCAGGACCTCTTCAGCCTCACTAGCCCTTTCCCTCCGGGCCCTCTTCTACCTCTCATAAAGAAAGATCTGGGAAGCACAAACACCTGGAATGGGCCCGCTTACCTTCTCGGTCGCATCGCCCGTCAAATCATGGACCACGACGGGACCTTCCTCCTGCAGTGGGGAGGGGGGCAGCTCCTCCAGCCCCACCAGCCCACTCTTCCTCCAGGCTCTTGGTGGCTCAGCTGCCTGCTCTCATCTCGGTCTCGGGTGGTAGGTCTTCAGGGCAGGGGACTTCGTCTCCCACCCCACAGCCCCTGACATTCAGACCCTTATCCTCCATGGGCTCTCAGCCAGGTGGCTCAGCCAGTCTTGGTACTTTGGGCAGCTACTCTACCACTGCTGCCCCACCATTCCCAGTACTGCTGTCATCGGCTCCCATCTTGGGGGCCACCACTAGTCCAGCCAGGCAACACCCGCAGCAGGCTACCACCATCTCCTCCTCACCGGTGTTGCATCTGCTTCCTTTCCGGCAGGCTCCTTCCCCCCAAGGTGCCAGATTTTCCTGTTAGGCTGGCTCCAGCAGACCCTTCACTGGGCCGTGCTAGGCTGACATCAGTACTGCTGCAGCCCCAGCCTTTTGGTCCGGCACCGTCACTGCTGCTGCAGCTGACATCCATTGGCCCATCGCCAGAGCACTACCCGGCGCCAGGTGGGCTAACACCCGGGTACCCTTCGCCGGCTCCTCAGCTGACGTTCCCCAACCTGCCATCTCCTCCATTCCTGCCAGTGTACAACATAGCACCCCAGCTGGATGAGAATGCCCTCTTTCCAGCGTGGTGGTCTTTCATGCAAAAGCATACCCCGCTCCTCATGGCCCACCTCCAATATCCCCCACTGTCCTCTGCAGGACCCTCAGCCCCAAAATTCTGACCGGGCTGGTCCCAGCAAACCCCGGATGTCGGGGTCTTCAGGGGTGCGACCTGACATCGGTTCAGGGTCAAGAAAGGATGATTGCCGGCCTCTGACACCAGCTCCAGATAGCGATACTACAAAGGATGACTCAGATTCTTTGGGGTCTTCCTTCTCTCCAGGTGAGTCTTCGGAAGGGGAGGACCAAGCTAAGGAGGTGCCCAAGTTCCCCCCGATGACCCATCCTTCATGGATGTTATGCGTCACATCCAGTCTTTGATGGGCTAGGAGACCGAGAAACAGAACCCAAAGAGATGCTGCTTAGCTATCTACCTCAGGCAATGGGATGCCCTCCCTTTGGTGGTGCCCCGTATAATTGACTCCTACGAGGATGCCACCAAGGCAGCTTGGGCCCATCCCTCTACTACCCTGCCTCTACCTAAAAAGGCATATCGCAGCTACCATGCCCCAGTGGGCAAGCCCTTTCTGGGCAGCCAGCCTAAGGCAGATTCTGTGGTGATTACTGCGGCAAACGATCATACTAAGAAGCCCAAACATCTCAGTACTCTTCCCCCCCCCGACCAGGAATCCAGGCAGCTGGATCACATTGGCAAGAATGTCTTTGCCTCTACTACTTTGGCTATTAGGGTCATGAACTATTTGGCCCATATGGTCCAAAATCAAAATGTCCTATGGGACCAAGCCAGGGATTTGGTCCATACACTGCCTGAAGATGCCACTAAGACGCAGCTCACCCAGCTTCTGAAGTCTGGCTCAGACATCGGCAGTCGTGTCCTCTGAGTGGTTTTTGATGCTGTCGACACCTGTGAGCATGGGGCAGCTGCTGGGTTCTGCCTCCAGCACCATTCTTGGCTCCAGACATGCAGGCTAGTATTTTGGACTCCCCCTTCTGTATCATAGGTATCATAGGTAATTTCAGAGCAAAGAAGACTTGCGTCCATTATGCTCGCTGTTTATTCTAATTATTGTAACTCCCTATTTTGTTTGCTATGCAATATTTGTCCAATTTCCTCTTAAACTCAAATATTGTCTGTCTTGTAACTACCTCTTCAGGTAAGTTATTCCACACTGGAATGACTCTAACACTAAACCAGTGTCTTCTTTTCGTGGTCCTAAAATTTTGCCCCTTAAGTTGCCATGAATGTGTCCTAGTGTCATATCGCTGTTCCCTTAATGTAAGTCCCAATTTATCCCTTAGACTTGAGTTTTTAAGTGCATTATACACCATACACATGTCCCCTCTCAGTCGCCTATACTCCAATGTGAGCATCCCCAAATCCTCCAATCTGTCTTCATAGTCCAGGTCCCTAACATCAGCTATTAACCTGGTAGCCCTCCTCTGAACCCTCTCTAATCTCTTTACATCCAACCTGAAACCAGGGGACCAGAACTGTGCGCAATACTCCAACTGCGGCCTCACCAGTGCTCCAAAGAGAGGCACAATCACTTCCCTCTTCCTACTCTTTATATGTTTCTTGATGTTGATAAGAATACCACTAGCTGACTTTATAACCTGGCTACAATGCTGATGGAACTTGAGATCGCTTGTCACTTTAACACCCAAATCTCTTTCTTCCACTACTTTACCCAATATATGTCCATTTAAAAAGTAATCGGCTTTTGTATTTTTCTTCCCAAAGTGCATCACTACACATTTGTCGGTGTTAAAGGATAACTGTTTTTCCCTAGCCCAAATTTCCATTTTAAATAAGGCTTTTTGCAATTTCGTTACGTCCTCTCCGTTTCTGATACTAATACCAATTCTAGTGTCATCTGCAAATTTGGTTTCCCAAACATCACCTCCTCCAGACAATGAATGTATATAAATATTAAACAAGCAGGGCCCCAGAACAGATCCCTGGGGGACTCCGCTCTCCACTCCCAACCAATCAGAATAAGCTCCTTTTAAACAAACCCTCTGCTTTCTCTCATTCAACCATGCCTTTACCCAGGTTGTAATGTATCCCGGTATTTTATGTTCTATCAGGGCATCAATCAATTCACCATGTGGGACTTTGTCAAACGCCTTTGAAAAATCCAAGAACACCACATCCACAGAGTTACCTTCTTCCAAGGCCCAACTCACGTGTTCATAAAATTCCAGGAGATTTGTTTGACATGATAACCCCTTTTTAAAACCATGTTGTGCATCATCACAATCCCCCATTGTTTTTAGAAACTCACTATTTGATCCTTTATAATGGTTTCCAATATTTTCCCCAGGACAGCAGTCAGACTCACAGGTCTATAGTTACTCACTTCCTGTCTAGATCCCTTTTTATAGATAGGGACCACATTTGCTTTACGCCATACCTTAATCACCTCCCCGTTGTCCAAAGATTTTTGAAACAGTGCTGTTATAGGTTCTGCCAATTCTGTTGCCAATTCCCTAAGAACTCTAGGATGGATTTCATCTGGTCCCTGAGACTTATTAGGGTCCAGGTGCTTTAGTCTACCCTCAATATCTTTTTTATTTAGGACAATTTTATAATTAATATTTGTCAGATGTTCTCTGTTATTTTGTGACTTACTGATGAAAAATAAGTATTAAAAAGCCCCGCCATGGCTTGGCAGTCCTCAACCAATTCACCATCCTGGTCCTTTATGGGCCCCACAGTAGTTTTACTACCCTTTTTTATTATTTATATAAGTGAAAAAAGATTTATGATTATCTTTCACTCTTGTGACCAATTTTAGCTCATGTTTCCGAGTTACCTGTTTAATAGCTCTTTTAGTTTCTTTTAATAATTTTTTATACCTGGCCCAATTTGTTGCACACTCACTTTTTTGGCTTTTATATAAGCTTTTTTTTTCTTTTTGATCAAATTTTTAATTCTGGGAGATAGCCACAAGGGAATTTTACCCAAAGCATTGTATTTCTTTCTTAGTGGGACATACCTATCAAGTCAATAACTGGGTTAGTCTGGAGAAAAAAATTATCTACTAAAGATCAACCTTCAAAATCTTTTTTCCATCCCCAATCCAGGAGTTCCATTTTCATATCATTAAAATTGGCTTTATTGAAATTCCGAACCATGGTTAAACCAGAAGTATTTAAAAATAAAAACCCGCTCAGTTCAAAACTAATCATACAGTGATCACTTGAACCGAGTGGTGAAGAAGTACAACAATTCTTAATCTGGTCTCCTAAATTACTTAACACCAGGTCTAATGTTTTTTCCACTGTTGTGTTACTCCCTATATATTGATCAAAACCAGCTAATAAGAAAGAATCCGGATACTTTAGCTCATAAGATGTCTCGCCTGTTTGTTTAGACCAATCGATACCGGGTAGGTTAAAGTCACCTAAAAGAATAATATTTTCTGTAATCTCCAAGGAGTCTAAGTATTTTAGCACCACCTCATCATCTTGGGTGGAAATTGAAGGAGGTCGATATATTACCCCAAGTTTAATATTAGTTCCCTTAGATAGCAATATCCTGATCCACAAATGTTCAATGCCTATTTTTGGAACTTCAATAGCTACCGATTTTATCTTGTTGGATACATATAGTGCCACACCACCACCCTTTTCACCCACTCTATCCATATGATATAGATCGTATCCCTGTATATGATGGTCCCAGGTGTCAGTGGATGACCACCAAGTCTCAGTTATTGCACATAACTGGATGTTGTCGGTATTTAACAGACAGACTAATTCCTCAAATTTGTTTGTAAGGCTCCTAGCATTTAGGGAGAGGCATTTCCCGTCCTGAGATACTCTAGTGTTCTCAAGTAGTTTTGGGCTTTTTTTCAGATGTTCGTGAAGTTAGATAGATGCCCCCTACCCCCTTAGTACTTAGTTTAAATAGTTATCAACTTGTTTCTGTATTTCCTTTGCTAGTATTCTAGAACCATGTTTGTTTAGATGTAGCCCATCCTTCCCGAATAAGCCTAGGTCTCTGAAGGTGACTTTTTAGGGGTGATGTCCAGGACATCATTTCTACCTTACAGGAGTCTCAGCAGGCCCTCAAGTCTGTCCATTCGCTCTATCACAACCAGTCTAGAGCAGGTCAATGTCAGTCCTTTCGTTTGACCCTCCCATAAGCAAACTCTGGGCCAGCTTGCCTACGGTCAGCAGTAACACAAGGCCATAGCCCTGTCAGAGTCACCAGAGCTTCCACGGCCCCTCTGCCCATGCCCTCCCCCACCTTCTGACTCCTTATCTGACACACTCCCCTACTGAGGATCCAAAGGAGGTGATCGGGGGTCAGTTCTCCCTCCAACTGGACAGGTGGAGGCAAGTGAGCACAGACAACTGGGTGCTCCAGCTCATAACTCAGTCACACTCTGGACTTTCTAGAGTGGCCACCTGAAAATCCTCCTGTGCAGTCATTTTGCTCTCCAGCAGACCCATCTCTGGTTTGGGTGGAAAGTCAGGCTGTTCTTCAAAAAAACAGCCATAGAGCCCGTCCCTTAGGCTCAATGGGGAAGGGGGTTTTACGCTCACTTCTTCCTTGTCCCCAGAAAGACCTTGAATCTTCAACTTGTGCCAACTGAATCTGTACATCTAGTACAAGTGCTTCAGGGACTGTTACCCCCTGTTTCACCAGGTGGGACTGGCTCTGTTCTCTGGACATGCAGGATACTTACCTGCATATCCGGGTCTTTCCTGCCCATCGTCACTTCCTCTGTTTTCACTTTCAGGGAGCCTGTTGTCAGTTTCAGACCCTTCCTTTTGGCTTTTCCTCAACCCCCCCCCCCCAGGTATTTACCAAATACCTGGCAGAGGTGGCTGCCGCATTGAGGAGGCAGGGCTTCTATGTCTTCCCCTACTTGGATCACTGGCTGCTTGCAGCCTCCTCCAGGGAACGTTTGGTTCAGACCCTGGAATCAACCTTCAGTCTTTTCCAGGCCTTGAGGATCACCATAAACCTGCTCAAGTCCTGTCTCTCTCCTTGCCAGTGCCTCCAGTACATTGGGACAGTCCTGGACACTAGTAAAGGCAAGGCCTTTCTGCTTAAGGACAGAGGGACATGACTGATGATGCAGACCCAACTGGTTTCCTCCAGTCGGCAGGTCCCAGCCAGGGTCTTACTCCACCTTCTTGGTCACATGGTGGTGGCAATAACCATGGTCCCCTTGGCCCGGTTGCACATGCAGGTCCCTCAGTGGACCTGCGGGTCCAGTGAGATCAGTGTACCGACAACCTAGAACAATTGGTCATGGTCTCCAACCCGGTCCTGAGGACTCTTGTCATGGTGGCTGGACCCAGCCAGCCTTCTTTGGGGAGGCTTTTTTTTAGCTTCCGAACCCCCCAACAGGTTCCCACAACAGATGCGTCCAACCTGGGCTGGGGGTGCTAATCTGGCCAAACATCAGATCCAGGGTACCTGGTCACCAGTGGAACAGGATCTCCATATCAATGTCCTGGAGATGGGGGTGGTCCATTATGCCCTGTAGGCCTTTCAGACTCCACTCCTTCCTGGTCCGCTGCTGGTGCAGACAGACAACATATGCATGTGGTGTACTACATCAGCAAGTGGGGAGGGGGGAGCCTCTTCTTACCCCCTGTTTTGGGAAGCAATGAGAATCTGGTTCTGGGCCATTGAGTACCATCTTGAGCTCTAGGCCGTTCATGTTCCAGCCATCCAAAACATATTGGTTGACAGTCTCAGCAGTTCCAGGTCACGGGCTCTTGAGTGGGAACTTCTGACCTCAGTGGTCGAAGACCTCTTTGACAGGTGGGACGTCCCGAGTTGGACCTCTTTGCATCCCTACTCAATACAAGACTGCCGCTTTTTTGCTTGCTTGATCCCAGGCCTGGAGTTTTCTGGTGAGATGCATTGTCCCCCTCTTGGAAGGAGTTGACATGATTCTCATAGCTCCCTTCTAGCCATGTCAGATTTGGATTCCCCTGCTGCAGCAGCTAGCTGTAGAACCTCTGGTGCCCTTGCCCCTGTGCACAGGCTTGTTCTCCCAGGACCAGGGCACCATGGTCCATCTGGACCTGAAGTCCCTGCATCTCCATGCGTGGCACCTGCTGACCTAGCTATTGATCACTTTTGGGTGTCCTCTAGGGTCGCTGACGTCCTGGTGATGACCAGGAAGCCCTCCACCAGGACCACTTATGCTATGGAATGGAAGTGCTTCTCCATTTGGACTGCTGCTTGCCAACTAGATCCTTTCACCTGCCCGATGAATCAGGTGTTGGAGTACCTCCTTTCCCTTTCAGATTCAGGCCTGGGGTACTCCTCCTTTAAGGTGCACATTTCTGCGTAATAATAATAATAATAATAATAATAAACTTTATTTATCTATGCCTTTCTTAAAACCAAGGTGCATTACAATAAAATACAGAATAAAAACATACTAAAACATCATAAAACTGAATTAACAGCAGGGCCATTAATAGGCATCAACATTATCTAAAAATGCCTTATTCCATAAAAAAGAATTTAGGCCCTTTTAAAACTCTCCACCGTCATGCACTCTCGAATCCAGCGTGGTAGAATTCCAGAGAATTAGGTTGCCACGAACATAAAGCTCGGGCGCAGAAGATTTTAAAATGACCCTCGGGATCTCTAGCAACCCCTCGTTGGCTGAGTGGAGTGGTCGTGTCAGTCAGTAAGACACCAGCAGCTTTTTCAGGTAATCCAGGCTCAAACCGTGTAGGGCTTTATAAGTCAGTAGACCGACTTTAAAGGTGATCCGCCACTGAATCGGCAGCCAGTGCAGGTCTCGGAGCACCGGTGTAATATGAGAGGAACGAGAGGTCCCCGTTAACAACCGGGCTGCCGAGTTCTGCACAGCTGCAGGCGGCGGATATCAACCCCAGGCAGCCCAAAGTAAAGGGAGTTGCAGTAGTTGAGATGCGGGGTCACAAAGGCGTGGATCAGCGTGGGTAGGTCGCCAGATGGAACGAGGTGCTTGATCCTGGCGATGTTCCTAAGATGGTAAAAGGATGCCTTAACGACCGCCGACACTCTGCGCATGCAATGTCATCTGATCGTCAAGGATCACCCCCAGGTCTCGCACCCATTCAGAAATCGGGAGCTCCGCATCTCCCAGGAATAAACCAGAGGTTTGAAGTGCCCCGGACCCCTCAATCCGGCGGCCAGGATCCACAACCAACACCTCCGTCTTCCCGGAGTTCAACTTCAACCAGCTGGACCTCGTCCAATCCTGGATCTCCCTGAGACAGTTGTTAAACACTGAGTGTGCTCTATTCTGGTCAGGTACAAAAGACAGATAGAGCTGGGTATCATCGGCATAACAATGAAACTCTAGCCCATATCGTCTTACAATGTCTCCGAGGGGAAGCATGTACACCGCAAACAACATGGGGGATAGCACAGAGCCCTGAGGCACCCCACAGGTCAGAGCAGTAGGATCGGAGGAAAAAATCCCTGATACCACCCTCTGAGTTCTACCTGTGAGGAAGGAAGTAAACCATCTGTGGACCAAGCCCGACAACCCACAGATGCATCTCGGCGCTCAAGCAGCACCCCATGGTCTGCGGTGTCAAATGCTGCTGACAAATCCAAAAGGACCAAAATGGACCGTTTTTTCTGGTCTCTCGCCATCAGGAGATCATTGAGGACCCGAACCAGCGCAGTCTCAGTGCTGTGTCTCTTACGAAAACCTGATTGAAGAGGATCGTAGATGTTATGGATGGTAAGATGGTTGTCCAACTGGGCTGCCACCGCTTTCTCGATAACCTTCCCAACAAAGGGGAGGTTCGAGATGGGTCTGTAGTTTGCCAGGGAGTCGGGGTCCAAAGATGCCTTTTTCAACACTGGTGTCACCACCGCTTCCTTCAGGGAGCGGGGATATTCACCAGTGTCCAAGGAACACCAGACTATCCTGGCTTGAACTGGGAAGATGACCTCCCCACAGCCCATAATCAGGCCTGTGAGACCCGGGTCTAAACTACAGCTTGTGATGCGCATACCCTGGACAATCCTCATAACATCCTCGATTTCCGGCCTTATGAAGGAACTCCAGGTGAACAGTGTGCTTGCGACCATAGGCTGGACCACCACAACTCCCATGGAGGGGGCGGCGCAAATCTCAGCCCTGATGTCGGCCACCTTATCGGCGAAGAATCGAGTAAGCTCCACACACTGTAACTGTGAAAAGGATCGACGAACCTGCCGACAGGCTGGGTTGCACAGCCTGTGTACTGTTCGGAAGAGCTGGGCTGGTCGATTCTGAGCAGCAGCAATTTCTCCGGACAGGAACACTGCCTTCTTATGAGTAATTGCTGACTGATAGAGTTTATAATGCTCTAGGAGTCTAAGATGGTCGGCATCTAAGCCGGACTTCCGCCAACATCTCTCCAACCAAGTCTCCGCAACGCCCTTAGATCCTGATCAAACCAGGGGGATTGGGGGCGAAGGGAGAGAGGCCGCACACGTGTGGGAGCAATTAAATCCAGAGCACAGGTGACAGCCTTATTATAGGCTAGCACCATTTCTTCCGGATTTAAGCTCAACCCAGGAAATTCTGATAGGTCAAGAACCGCAGTTAGACCGGTGGGAGTAACATCCCGTAAAGGGCGGTACTTGACCATCTCCACTGGGGTAGGTCTACGCAGGGGGGTGCAAAAATTGAACCTCACAGTGTGATGGTCGGACCAACTGACTGGTTCCACCCCCACCTCGGAGGCCTCCAACCCCAGCAGGAAGACCAGATCGAGTGAGTGGCAGCGGTAACCACCTGTGAGAGGCCCAATGAACACATCAATTGGAGGAAGTGCTGACCAAAGAGCGAGAGTTTATCGTCGATCCAGGCATTAAAATCACCCAGCACCATCAACCTGGGTGATTCAAGTACCAGGTCGACAATGAAGTCTGCCACTTCCTTTAAGAATAGTTTTTCATCACCGGGTGGACGATAGATGAGAACTATTCTATAGCCCCCATCTGCCACCACGACACTCAAAAGATCTGGTCTCCTCCACTGGAACACTAGTGAGTTCCATTCGGTCTTGAAACAGACCGCAACCCACCTCTGCAATCCAATCTCGGGCGGTGAATCACGAATACCCAGCGGAATTGCTGCCTCAAAAACTGGGCCCGCATTACTATCCAGCCAGGTTTCAGTGATGCAAGTCAGGCCCGCCGTACCTACCAAGTCCGCAACAATGGCAGCCTTGTTCACAACGGACCTGGCATTGCACACCACCACCCGAGTTGGATAGGACTCCTGGGAAGCCCTGACCACCTGCCCACCATTTACAAAAGTGGTGGTGCCCTTGGGTATGGGGACCAACCCGGAAGGACCCCGTTCGTCACTCCATTTCGCCCAAGGGCGTCTTCTGGACTTAACTACCCGAACGCGAACACCCCTCCTCCATCCCCACTGTTCACGCCCCGCCCCTCCGAACCCTACCACGCACAATTCCCAAGGCCCTACAGGCGTTGTGTAAACAGGAAAGGCAAAGGGGGCAAAGAAAGGGCAGAGGCTGAAGAGCGCGGATGGATAGTGCATGACGGGTAAAGCAAGAATAACTAACGTTATCCATAAACAGCAGGCCAAAACAAAGATCTCAAAACTCCCGAGAAATCCCAACAAAATTAAAATAAAATAGTAAACTTAAAAACACATGTCAACTTAAGATGAATAAACTAAAGAATCAAAATATCCAAATAAACATACAATAGAATAATAAATACTTAACGGCCAGTTCAAATAAATATTTAAAAAGTCAGTTTTTGAAACAGTGGAGCTCCCACCTTCCACCGCAGAAATGTCCAAATATAGAGGCACAAACTCTCACTCCATGCTTCCAATAAAGTAAATTAAAAAAAAATCCAAAAATACAGAAAAAGGACCCCACCCCCAGTTCAAACCCCATACGGCGCTCTCACCACCCAGGGGGGACAGAGCAGGCAGAAAAGTTTTCAAAATAATGTACTAAAGTCAGCAGGTCCGGGGAGGTTAATCAAGAGGAGTACAATAAAATTTGCAATCCCACATGGGCTCTCACCACCACGATGAAATTGTAGATAAGACTGTCTCCTTCTGTAGAAGCCCCACGGAAACACCTCCTCCTCCTCTGGAAAGATTTAATGGCAGCAGGGCAAGTAGAAGTTTTTCCAAGGCTTTCCAAGTTCAAACCATAGAGCGAGGGACCCGAAAAGGCCACTGTCAGTTTCAGGGACTCACCCTGAGAACACTGCCCCCCAACGGACCTTACCGCTTCCTGATTGGCTCTCCAGACGATCTGGAGCAGGTCAGAAGAGCCGAGAGGGCTGCCGCCAAGAAGCCGCCGCCTCCCAGCCCACCACCTTTTAGGGGACAGGTGTCCAACAAGGCAGTCCACAAACTCAGGCAGAAAGCCTGCGAGGAGGCCAGAAACTAGCCCTGAAACTCTCTCTTTTTCCTCCGGATGACAAAAGGCAAAAATGGATCCACAACTTGCTGGGAAGACCCTTCTCACAACTCCACAAGCTTCAGGGACACAGCGATCACCTCTAGTCCAGTCGCCAGTCTGAACAATCCAGATCCACGGCTCCAATCCTCCGCTCCGCTGCCCAGAAAACCAATCCCTTAGTCCAGAGGGCTAAATCTCCACAGGAGTACCAATGATATTACAAGTGACTGCCGGCACTGACGAAAAAGGGGGGAGGGAACCCGAGGAAGCAGATACTTCAACTAAAAAACAAAGGATTACCAAAACCGAAAAATAACTGCAAAACATAAAACAAAAAATGAAGTTATATCAGATTTCGCGGGGCAGTGTAATTGCACTCAGAGATCACAGCACCGCCACCATCTTGCCTCCTTCTCCTGTGCTGTTTGGGTCGTTGCCCTCTAGGGCATTGTTTCCTCGTACCATGCAGTTATCGAGGGCAAAGCTGTCGCTCAGCTTGATGCGTCCCACACATTCCTGCATGGCATCTTGCATCCGAAACTTCCCATTCGGGACCCAGTCCGTCCATGGGACTTCAACTTTATGTTGGAGGAACTCAATTTACCTCCCCTTGAACCAGCCACGGGTTGTGAGCTATGCTTTCTGTCATGGAAAGTGCTCTTTTTAATTGCTGTTACTTCTGCTCGCAGGATTTCTGAGCTGCAGGCTCTGATGTGTAAAAAGTCTTATTTGTTTTTTCACAAAGACAGGTGTCTGCGCATATTAATCCTACATTTTTACCTAAGGTGGTGTCTGAGTTTATCAATCCATCCACCTTTCAGTTTATTTTCCTGAGTATTCCAGTCAGGGGGAGGCATTGCTCCATACTTTGGATATTCACAGAATGTTGCGGTATTATACGAACCACACCAAGTCTTTGAGGAAAACTGACCAGTTTGTTTCATTCGCCCCGAGAGAGAGAGAGGGCGCTCCTGCTTCCAAACAATGTTTGTCTAAGTGGTTAGCTAATTGCATTGTTTATTGCTACTGCAAGTACAGCAAACCCCTTCCAGGGGTAGTCGGGGACATTCCACCATGGGTATTCTTCCCCCCCCCCCTTCCTCTCTAACCGCCTGGAGTCTAGCCTAGTTCCCCCTGTCCCTACTGTGTTTATTTCTGCAATCCCTCCCTTGTACCTACTCCCCCCATCTCCCCTGCACTTATGGTTACCTCTCCCCTGTTCTGGGGCTTCTCTGCTTGCACTTATCTTGTCTGTCCAATTACTCTTATTGTACTGTATTTTGCTTGACTGCTATGGAAACTTATGGATTTGCTACCTGTGTTTGTATGCCCTATGGATTTTTGCTACCTGTATTTGAATTTATTGTTGTACATTTCTCTAGCACCATTGTTAAATTGCTCAACTGTTCAATGTACTTGGCTTAAGTTTACTCCTATGCCATTGTATGTGGCCCAGGTCATGCCTAAAAACAGTCCCTGGGATCAGTGCACCTACCCGGTTATCAAAGTCATAAATAAAATAAATAGTATGGCTGCCTCTACAGCTTGCTTCAGAAATATGTCTGCTGTTGACATCTGTGCAGCTGCCACCTGGAGTTCTGTCCACATTTTCACCAAGCATTACATTCTGGACATTGCCTCTAGGCATCAAAACCATTTCTGCCGGGCAGTTCTTCAGGGCTTTCTGTCACGAACTCTTGACTGCTGTCTGGTCCTCCTCCCAGTGATATCATCCTGGTAACAACCAGTACTACTTGGTACTCGGTCCTACCGGTGTGGCCTGCTGCAAGAGCCTTCCTTTAAGTAAGATAGGAAAAAATTACTCACCTTAGTAATTGCTTTTCTTCTCATGGAGTCTTGCTATATTATAACATTAGCAGTCAGCCACTGCAGCTGAACTGCCCCGGAGAGGAAGGAGTTAACTCCAGAGGATCTGGAGTTCTACAGCGCGAGGGCGCTGTGCCCAAAGCTCTATCTGGCAGTTTCAAATGAAACTGTCAGATCTTTACTGAACATCAAAGAACAGAAAGTCTGTGTGGAAAAACTACACTAGCCCATGGCTACCTACTAGTAGTAGTAACAACAATATAAACACAACCCAGAACCATAATAACAAAATTGATGGTATTATGGTTCGTTTTACCACCCTTGACAAGCACATTATGAACCCCCCCTTCCCCCCAAGACTCAAGTCCAGGAAGGGGGCAATATAAATAACCTAAATGAAAGCAACCAGATCCCTAACCCAAAGGAAAGAGGGTAAAGGGATAACTACAATGGCATGACACAGTGCTTGCACCAATTCACCACCCCTACCCAAGTAGAGGTTCTGAGAGGGCAGGAGGAGGGTGGTTATAATATGCAAGACTCCATGAGAAGAAAAGCAATTACTAAGGTGAGTAATTTTTCTTCAAACACCATGAAAGTCTTGCTATATTATAAGATTAGCAATTACAGCAGTACCTCCATGGAGGAGGTCAGAACCTACTTAGGAAATAGGCTCTGAAGCACAGCTGTGCCAAACCGAACATCTCTCCTGGACTGGACATCCAGGGAATAATGCTTGGTAAAGGTGTGAACTGTCTTCCAGGTAGCAGCTTGACAAATCTCCAGAATGGGAATGTCCCTAGCAGCCGCTAGAGACGCAGCTGTACCCCTGGTGGAGTGGGCCCTCAATCCTGAGGGGGTACTCTACCTAGTTTCTGATAACAGAATTGGATACAAGAAACAATCCACCTTGCAATTGTTCTCTTAGTGGCAGGTTTTCCTTTGCCAACCTCGCCATAGGTAAGAAACAGTTGGAGGATTCGAACCTATGACCTCTGGTGCGCTCTAAATAGTAGCTAAGGCTCTTTGACATCCAAGCTGTGCAGTCTCCTCTCACCTGAGGAAGAATGCTCAGTGAAAAATACTGGGAGAGATAGATTGATTCAGGTGGAAATCAGAAACCACCTTAAGCAAAAACTTTCTATTAGTCCTAAGGACTACCTTATCTCTGTGGAAAGAGATAAAATCTTCTTCCACTGACAGGGCCTGTAACTCACTTATGCGTCTGGCAGAGGTGATAGCTACTAGGAAAACGGTTTTCCAAGTTAAATACTTGAGCTCTGCTGAAGACAGAGGCTCAAAGGGGTTGCATTAATTGAGCAATGCAAATATTCAGGTCCCAGGCGGAGCTGGTTCCCAAAAGGAGGTTAGTATGAAGTAACCCTTTAAAAACTTGGAGAACACAGGGTGAGAAGGAAAGGAGCAGGCTTCCTGCTGACACAAAAGCAGAGACAGCTGCCAGATGAACCTTCAGGGTAGCTGGTCTAAGGCCTAGGGAATTCAGATGGACCAAATATTCCAGAAGAATGGGAAGATCAGCAGATTCTGGGATAATCTGCCTCTAGAGCACCAGATGGAAAACCTCTTCCACTTAGAATTATAAGTGGCCTAGTGGAAGGCTTCTAGAAGCCTTTAAAATATCCATGACACCTTGAGAAAGGTGCAAGTCCTAATTCTAGCTCCTCAAGAGCCAAGCCTTGAGGTGGAGGGATTTGAGGTCCGATACCACACTCTCCCTGTGCACAGGCCAGTAAGTCGTGGACTCTGGGCAGGCTCAGGGCAGGTGGACTGCCAGGACAGAAGCAGAGGGTACCAGGGCTGTCTGGCCCAATCTGGGGCAATCAGAGTCACTCTGCAAGGTTGAGATCTGATTTTACTAGTACCCTGAAAAGAAGAGGAAAGGAGGAAGAGACACAGGAACTTCCTTTCCAGCCCAACAGAAAGGCGCCCAGAGGGACTGAGCCCAGTACTGGAGGCCTGCAACAGAAAAGAGGAGTTGATGGTTGTCTGGGGCTGCAAAAGATCTATCTGAGGAGTGCCCCATCTGGCAAAAGACGGACCCCAGCACTTGTGGATTCAGAGCCCATTGTGATGGCCCTGAGAAATTCTGCTGAGGGCGTCCGCCAGGACATTGTCCTTCCTGGGAGGTGAACCGCTATCAGGGAGGTGTTCAGGAGTAGGCCAGAGACCACAACTTCATTGCTTCGTGCACAAGGCTGAAGACCGAGTGCCCCTTGCTTGTTGATGTACCACATTGTGGTGGTATTGTCTGTCCTGACTTGAACCACTTTGTTCTGGACAGAATCTGAAAACACCGAAGAGCTAAAAAGACAGCTCTGAGTTCCAACAGATTGATGTGGAGCAGAGATTCCTGAGGAGACACACCCCTGGGGCAAGATCTGCTAGGTGAGCCCCCACCCTAACAGGGAGGCATCCGTGGTGAGGGTGAGGGAGTGAGAAATGGTAATGAAGGGAACCCCTGTCTTAAATTGCTCTGGACCTGCCACCAGTGGAGGGCTAGGATCAGAGTTTGAGTAACTGGAACCAACTTGGTAAGGGGTCCTTCCTTTGAGACCAATAGGCCCTCAAATGGAACTGAATGTCCCTCATCTGGAATCTTGCTCCCTGCACGACAGCTGTGGAAGCAGCCATGTGCCCAAGGAGTTGCAGAAAATGCCTTGCTGGTCGAGACCCTGAGGGTAAAGGAGGATGCCAGGCGATGAGTCTGTCCACCCTTTCCGGGGAAGAAAAGCCCTGGCTAACCTTGTGTTCAATTCTGCGCCTATGAAAGTTAGGACCTAAACCGGTTCCAGAACTGACTTTGGTAAGTTTAGTAGGAATCCCAGGGAAGTGAGAAGCTGCTGGGTGACTTGCAAATGGGTTTCACCTGACCTGGAGACTGACCCACAATGAGCCAGTCGTCCAGGTAGGAAACAAGCAACCTGCCTTCTTAAGTGAGGCACTACTACAGCGAGACATTTTGTGAATACCCTTGGCTAGAGGTCAGGCCGAAGGCATTGCCCTGAACTGGTAGTGGCCTGAGGGCAGTTCAACCTGAGGTACTTTCGGTGAGAAGGCCTGATCAGAACATGAAAATAGGCATCCTTGAGGTCCAGGGAAGCTAGCCAGTCCCTCTAGGGGGCCTTAGGGAAGGCAATATCATTGCCAGAGTCAACATTTTGAACTTTGGTTTCAAAGATGCTTGTTCAGGTACCTTAAATCTAGAATGGGCCTCCATTCTCCTGTCTTTGGGGTAAGAAAGTATCTTGAATAAGCCCTTGCCCTGATGGCAAGGAGGAACCCTTTCCACTGCTTTGCAGTCCAGAAGAAGAAACCTGCTTCCAAAGCAAGGGCTTCTGAAGAAGGATTTGCAGTGGAAAATGTATGGCTCTCATCTTTGGAAAGTGTTTGAAGCTGAGAACCAGACCCTGGCCTATACCTCCAGAACCCATCTGTCCATGAGTTAGGGACAGCCAGTTCGCTGAAATAGGCCAACCTGCCCCCACTGGTACAGGAGAATCGGCCCTGGGCACCCCATCAGGGTGTTCAGCACCTTAGGCTGAGGGAGGGGACGGTCTACTTGTGCCTGCCTGCCCCTGCCTCTGAAGAAACCCTCTGCAGAAGCAGAGGAGGCTTGATATTGGTAAAAAGGCCTGAAAAGGCCTGCCCTTACCTCTGGGAGCATGCCTTTGTGGCATGGCATGCTTCTCCTTAGCCTGGGCACTTTTTAGGTAGTTCTGTATTCATCCATCTTTTCATATAGTTTTCTGTTTGCTCCCAAACAGAGAATTTCCCACTACAGGAAAATCCATAGCCTTTGACTGGGTATCTTGGGACAGATTAGTGCATCTGAGCCATGCCAACCTACGGAAAGCTACAGAAGTGGCCATGACCCTAGAGGAAACATCATTAACATCAACAGCAGTATGAAATTGAACTTTAGAGGCTTCAATGCCATCAGCAGCCACCTGTTCCAACTCACTAGCCAGCTGGCCAATGGCCTGCTTTGGCTAACTGCAATACTGTGTCCCACCTAGATTTCTGATATCTAGCCACATAAGCCATATAATTTGCCTGCCTGAGTCCCAAAGAAGCTGCCATATACTGTTTCTTCGCCATGGCATCAATCTTCCTGGAATCCTTATCAGGAGGATGTGAGGCCAGAGGAATATTAGCCTTGTCACAGGCTGCAGCTTGTACCACACCTACATGACTACACTGTTCAGTAAGGAAGTCTGTATCCGAGCCTGACAAAGTATACCTTCTGTCCATTTTTTATCTACAGGAGGGACAGAATGAGGATTTTTAAAATCTTTGTTGTTTGCTTCCTAAATGACTTATGCAAAGGAATAGACAACCTCCTAGACTCTGGAATATCCATCATTTCCACATAATCAGGCTCCTCTTGCTCATCCACAGCCTCCTCTAAAGGAAGCTGGAGGGTTTCTGCAACCTTTTTGTAAAAAATAAAGAAAGAAGGGGACTCAGACAGAATAGGAGGAGATTCTAAAGGTCTGCCTGGAGAAATGTCCGGTTCAATGGGCACGTCCAGACCCCCCCAGCCACACATATATTGATCAAATTCCTCCTCCCCCTCCTGTGGTTCATAAAAATCCTCAACTTCAAAATCCTGAACCACTGGGACTGAATGAACCAACCTTTTACCAACTGTTGGTGGTTCTACAGATTCCTGAGACAGTGACTGGACAATCTGAATGGCTTTAGCTATCTCTGCAGCAGTTGGAGACACAATTTTGGACCCCAAACCTACTGATTTCCTTGTCTTTTACTCGACTGGTTCCTCTGAACCAGCCTTCCTTTGCCGAGGAAGTCTCGCCCTGGTCAGAGGGCACCCCTCTGGTCCAGTGGGTACTGGACCGGCTGGCCATCCGGTCAGCGGACTTTTTGGCCTCTCCCCTGAGCCGCCCAATCTCTTTTCCAGGGTGGCTGCAGGAAATTTTACACACCTGGCAGTCTGACAGGAGGTGGTCAGCCCCAGACAATAAACACAAGTGGTGTGTGGGTCAGCCTTGTAAGGCCTCCCCACAGACATCACAGTGTTGAAACCCAGTGGGCGGTTTTTCTTTTGGGTTTCTCAGACATAATGCCAGCCTAACCAAAACTTGCCTTTTGATGGCAGTGCCAGCAAAGACACCCTTATCGGTTCCCAACCGTGGTCACGGGTATTTGAAAAACGTTATAATTCTGTTTTTAGAACCGATAAGAACCGGAACCGCACTCTAAAACCCACTGTACACTTTTAAAATGTAGAAATAACAAACCGATCGGTTCAAAACCGAACCGATAATTAATTTTCCACACAGACTTAAAATTTAGTACTTACGGTTACCAGATAGAGCTTTAAAACCGAAATGCGGTAAAATAATGACTTTTGCCGGTTCAAATGAACTCAAAATACTTGAACGAGAATGAACCGAGCTGAAGGAGTTAATCTCCAGAGCGACTGTTCAGTGAAGCGGAGTAAAGAATCTGACAGTTTCATTTGAAACTGCCAGATAGAGCTTTGGGCACAGCACCCTCGCGCTGTAGAACTCCAGATCCTCTGGAGTTAACTCCTTCCTCCCCGGGGCAGTTCAGCTGCAGTGGCTGACTGCTAATGTTATAATATAGCAAGACTTCATGGTGTTTGAATACAGTTACGTAAGAACTTATCGTAACAGATCTTCAAGAGAAGCTCTTGCAGCAGGCTCTGGTTTCCCTCCCTTCTTCCCCCTGCTGTTCCTTCTCCGTTCTCCTTCAGCTGCCCATATGGGGTGTCTGGTGGGAGAACTGAGGTGGTGTGGGGAACTGCCCTCCTATATAGGTTATGCTGATGTCAGTTGACTAACGTAGGTGGGAGGAGGTCCCCCGTAGTAGACTGCTAGCTATAAGTTTTCCGTGTGGTCCTAGCACCTGGTGACTTAGTCCTACCGGTGTGGCCTGCTGCAAGAGCTTCTCTCAAAGATCTGTTGTTACGGTAAGTTCTTAAGCAACTGTACTGTCTACAGGCAGTATAGGAGAAGGCAGTTTTGCCTAACTTAGTTTGTGTCTTGGGAATAGGCAAGACGTCAAGGTATGAAGATCTTCATTGAGGATGTCTCTTATCAGGTCACACTTTGGAACTATGCTGTATCAGCACTGGGACAACTCAGAAACTTTTTCCAGTAGTCAGCCAGGGGCCACCCATGATAACATCATATATCAGCATCCCTATAAGATGTGGGCGGCCCCCTCTCTCCTCAATTCTTTTTCCAATATTGATTACGCTTGTCAGACCTGCTAGCGGAACTAGCAACACCAGTTTATTTTTTAATTAAAATAGTATAATTCTTGCTTTCTGTCTTTTTCTGTGCCGCCGAGGGAGTCTTCCAAATGATTCCGCTTCTGCGGCTGTGGGGAGTGAATTTATGAAGACAATGCACACAGTATGTGTGTTTGTGGCCTAGGCTCAACCACTCTATCGCTTAGGGTCTATAAATATGCCACGGGTTTAACTTCTCGCTACCAGGTGGCGCAAGGGGCCCTGGATACTTTACTTTGCAGAAGGCCCTAGCAGCAGTGGAGAAACAGCTACAAGAGAAAAAGGTGTCATTCACCTCCCCGTCGGTACTGCAGAAGAGCACCAGTCACAGAGCAAGGAAAATAAGTCTTGGGGGGGGGCCCCAAACACAAGCATCTGGACAGAGACAAGGCTCACCGGGAGGGATCCAGATCGCCACTGTGGCCCTCGAGGTTGCCTTCCTCTCTGTCACCTTCCATTTCCACTCTAGTGACTCTAGCCACCCTGACTGTCCTCCTGCCACTTACAGCAGGGTCTGGGCTGGGCACAACGGGACCTTGTATAGCCGGCAGCTCACTGCCATTGATGGTCTCTTCTAAGTAGCCAACTTGTCAGGTAGCGATTCCTTGCAAAGGCATCGCCATGACTCATCTCTCAGCCCCCCAGACCTCTCTTTTGACAAGGTTGGGACCAGGCTTAGGCGCAACTAGACCTAACAAGGTTGGTTAGTTGCCATCATCGACAGGCCTCCCATCGCCGACACCATCACTCTCATTAACAAGGGTGTCACCGAAAAGGATTCTTAGTCTCCTAGACTTTCTTTTCGATGAGGTCGAGACCTGGTGTAGGCGACACCGAGTCTGTTAAGGTCAGTGGGTTGCGGTCCTTACTGAACCAGAGTCCCCCTTCGGCCTTTTTGGATGGGGGGGCCCTTTTACAGATGCATTCAATACTACTGTGTCAGTCCCCTCAACCGTCCACAGACTCCGTGGTCGCAGCTGCATCTCAGCACTTCTGAGCCATTCTCAGTCAATGCACAACTGTTGTCATGCATCCACCAAGTAGCACCAATGTTATTGCCCCCCAGCCCGTATGAAGAGCATCATCGACTCTCGACCTGACCTTACATCTTCCTCAGCAATGCAACCTCAGAGATTGCCTGGAAGGCAGTGCCAGTCTGTATTTCAGTCATTGGGGCTTGTTCCCATAATCACCTTGTCAATGCCCATACCATCTACTTTACTTAGGGGGCCTTCTTCACTGCCATCAGCATCACTGCAGTGACCCCTCAGCCCATCATCCATGGGCATGACAACGAATGGACACATACTCCTTCCCTCCAGAATAACAAGGGGTATGAGGCACCTCTGACCCAGGTCAGTGATTCCACCCCATCCTGTAGTAAGGAGTCAGTGGTCTACATGCTGAGGTCTCCACTAGAGGACTACAAATTCCAATCCATGCTGCAGGGCTTGCAGGTTACCATGGGATTCTCTGGGGAGGAGGCAGATTCCTGGAAGTTCCAGAAACTCCTCTAGTGGTCGTCCCTCCCTTATACCCGATTCCGGAGGATGCCACCTGTGCAGTTTGGTGCTGGCCAAATGCAGTGCCCCATCCCTAGGAAGGCAAACAAAACATATCATGCCTCTTTTAATAAGGCATATTATGCCCATCAGCTTGATACAGATTCTGCGATACTATCAGCAGATCACCACTGTTTCCGGGCACCCAGTCACCTCAGTTCTCACCCAACCTGTCAAGGAATTCAGGAAGCTGGATGCCATAGGGAAACATACCTATACCTCTGCCTCCATGGGCTTAAGGATTGCCGATTTTCAGGCACACATGGTGAAATACCAGAATATACTGTGGCAAAAGGCACACACCACTGGCCAGGGGTTGCCAGCTGGTGCAGCTAAGCAGGACCAGGTACAAAACCTGGAGGCAGCCAGTCAAGTGGGCAAACCTCTCATCTGATTGGTCTATGATGCTTCAGATGTCTCAGCCAGGACTGCAGCTGCTGGCATTTGTTGAAGGTGCCAATACCTGGCTCAGAATCTCAGGGCTTCTGGACCAGATAAAGCGAATGGTGTTAAATGCCCCTTTCAGAGGGCGGAAATTATTTGGAAGAGAAGTAGAAAGGTCTTAAAAACCTGCATTCTACCTAGCTGCTACCAGGGTGACCCGCCCACATTGTATGCCCCCCTATAGGTACGAACAGTGGGCGTAGGCCTCTTAATGGTACACACAAACATTTCCACAGGGAGATAGCACCAGGGACACCAGTTTCTTTGCGGTCCCAGCTCCTTAAGGTACCACAGCGGGCTTACCTAAAGAAGGCGGCACTGGAGATCCAGCCTTCCATGGCATTGTTTACCCTCACTAGATCCAGGACGGGGATGCAGGGATCAACTCCCCCCTCTTTCTCTCCCTACCTGATACAGAGGTGCGAGTGAGGGATACAGGAGCCACCCTTGAGATGCTAGGGCATGCCTACAGGCTTTTCATACTCCTTCCCCTTTTATTTTGGAACCAAGGCATGTCCACTGTACGATTTGTACTCATGCCACCATAAGGGCTGTCCTGGTCATGTTTCCCACTCATAGTAAGTTTATTCTAGTCCCATATCAATATTAAGACCGTAGGCTTGCTTTGGGGGCCTGTAGCCCCAGCCATAGAGCCAAAAGCCTAACCAAGCCATACTAACTGCATGTGTCTCAGACACCTGAGACATTGTGTTTTTTTTTTTTTTAATCTAGCCGTTTGACCCTCGTCACCACCTCCCACCTACTTTGGTGACGGGGGTACATGGTGGAGCTGGAAGGTGGCTCTGGCCCCACTCAGAGGAGCTCAGTCTCAGGACCTTCTGGGTTTCCTGCCCCCGGCAATCCCCCATGGGTTGTGCCCCCCCCCGTGGCAGGGCCCAGGAGGAGGGCATCGACTTTCCCCGCCTCACCCGGCCAACATCTAGATTCGTGGGCTAGCACAAGTGCTGTGAGCCATCAGAACCTGCCTGCTCCATTTTTACTAATTTTCTGTCCGCCTCTTCCCGCGCGCATGTGGAGGCACACGCGATGCAGTGACCCACGGCACCCTTCCTATTCTTGTTGCTTCTGGATTGCACTACCTCCGGCCTCCACCTGGGGCAGCTCCCAGTAGCTGTGGCATGGCTGTCCCACCCAGGAGGGAAAAGCTGTCTTACGGCTGCTCAATCCATCTCCTGCCCCCCTCCCGCCGACCAAGGCTTGTTCCCGAACCCAGGTCACTGGTGTGGCATCCAGCGCCTCAACCCTCTGTGCCACCAGGCCAGCCAGTACCCGAGACATTTTGCTAGATAATTCAGGCGGTTGACAGTACCTAGAGCTGCCTTCAGTTTCGGGGGTTGTCCCTTTTGCTGGACAACTCAGTTGTCACTGTGACTCCACCCCCTTGCACTCTCTCATGCTAGGACAGTGGAGGGAGTCCGTTGATGCTGCAGCCTAGGTACAAGGGCCTGTTGACCCAGAATGAGGAGTAGTTTGAGTCTTCAGACTCTAAGGTCCTTATTCCTGTATGTCTGGGTTTGGGCAGCCATACCTTTTTGTCTCCTGGCGCCTCCTACAACATGGCAGAGGCCTTGGTAACTGCAAGACTCCCTATGATAGGAATCCTTACCAAATCAGGGAGGAGTGGCTTACTCTGTGGCCTATCTACAACCGCTTTGATTTGTGCACTTCCTTGGTTATTGAGGTGCTGGCCTCTTTTCCTACTGCCACTGCTTAATCACACCTTTTGTCATAGGTGGTTTTGGAGGGGGGCTCTGTTAGCCTTTCATGTTAGTGCACATAATTGTTAGTTTCTCAGGCTTATAATGACCTGTGCTTTTTTCTTTCAGTAACTTTTTACATTGGTCACTATGATTCACCCTTCCAGCTCAGTTCTGAATCTGGCTTGTCCTGGGGTATTTTCACATGGGCTCCTTGTGAGTCTGCCACATATAACGAGCTATGTTTCCTTTTTATTTTCTGGGTGGTGTTCTTTTTATTTGTTATACCCTCTTATATGTTGCCAGCTCTGGTGTTAGCCTTTGTTTTCCGGAGCATGTCACTCCAAAGGAAGCATTGCTCCACCTTGAGTGTTCTCTCTTTCACTCCAAGGACTGGGGGAAGTCCTCTTACATTTTGTCCTTTGTTTGAAATAAATAGATGAAAGTAAAGTGAGGATATTTCAGGCTCCACCACAGTGCCTGCCCCACAGGTTGGCCCCCTTGTTTTCTTTCTATTGTAGGAAGCAAGTCAAGATACTTCCAGTTTCTGGTGTGTTACTCCTTTACTGGATTATTCACACTTCAGGCAGGCCTCCGAGCAGTATTCGCTGCTGCTGTTCGTGCAGCCGTCCCGTCCAGTACTGTCAGACCCTTTTAGGCATGTCAGTCTGGTCATCTTATAGTGCACGGGAGGAGGTGCTGGCCTCACAGTAGTATAGGGCCTGCACTCATAGCTCTTGTTTCCAATCCACGCAGACTACTGGTTTTGGCACCGCTAGAGACTTGTTCCAAAGGTGTGATCTGATGGAAGAGATATCCTTGATGAAAACAGAACAGATATGGGCTTACTGTAACAGTAGATCTTTGAGAGAATCTCATCAGGTCATGCCATCTCTCCCCTCCATCCCCCTTTAGGTTGGTAATCAATTTTTCTGTGCATCTGTCTGCTCCAACTCTGTTCCTGTCGGCGACCTCTGTTGTCTGTTTTACAGGTTGCCTGTCTAATCTCCTTGTTCCCTGGATCATAGTCCTCTGAGCATAATCTCCCAGGGGGGCTAAGGAGAGAGGGGGCTGCCCATGTCTTATATGGACGCTGTGGTATGATGTTGTCGTGAGTGGCCCCTGCTTGACTGCTGGTAAGTTTCCCTGTGGTTCTAGTGCTGATATGGAATAGTTCCCAAGGTGTGACCTGATGAGAGAGTCTCGCGAAGATCTGTTACGATAAGTATGTAACTGTTCTGTCTTAAGGGGATACAAGATTCTGCAAGGCAGGAGAGCTGAAACATTTGTTTATGCACATTATAGATGACACCTCCCAGGGTGAGGTCACAGAGTACATGGAGGGAGCTATGCCAAGTTTAGAGTGCAAAGTACAGTGGTGGAAGTGTTGGTTGGAGGCAAAAGCATAGCAGCAGAATGATGTTCCTGTCTTGTGTGCATTATATTATTTTCATTATGCATATTGCTTTCACTTATTGTAACCTCCCAATGTTGTTTTAAGCTGTTACTGCAGTTGATGATATGAGTCTGTAATTTTCCCAGGTCATGCCTAGTATATCTTGTCTGGTAATAGTTCAATAGCTGTAGAGAAAACAGATATCCCATAGAGAAGTTTTGGGAGTAAAATACCACAGGCTATGGCAGTCCTGGCTTTGGGGGAAGAGGCTATGACTAAACACGTACGAAAGCCCCAGTCTGGAATTAACTGCCTTACAGGCAGAGATCACATGGAGCAAGACGTCCATCAATGGCTCCGAAGGGACTGTGGCAAGGGATGCATCATTATCACAAGCAACTGATGGAGGAGTTAGAAGATCTTCTTTGAGGATGTCTCTGTCATGAATTCACACCTATGGAACTTAGCCGTCAGGTACTAGGCTCCCACGGAAGCTTTTCTGCAGCAGTCTACTAGGGTTCGCTCATGCCGACGGGCTCTGTCGTCACTCTCCCTGTAAATGCGCAGGTGGCCATGCCCCCTCCTCAGTTCTTTCCTGCTGTCAACCATTCACAAACAGAAGCTTCATCGCACAGTTCGACTTCCAACATTTTCTTACCTTTTATTTTCTTTTGTCATCAAATCAATTTTATTTAAAAGTGATTCTTTTCTCCTTTGTATGTCAAGAAAGGTTCCTTCGGCTCTTTTCCATTGCTGTGGAAAGAATATTTCCTACACCAACGAACACCAGCTCTCTGTCTGCTGTCTTGGGCTTAGCCATAACGTTCTAGCCTACGAATCCTGCCAGAAATTCAACCTTACTTTGGTGAGATAAGGCCATACCTTATTGTTCTAATCATATTTCATGTTATTTTATGTGAGAAATGCATCAGAGATGCCCAGTGTAACTTGCAAGGGACCATGGGTACAAAGAAAAGCCATATGCCCCCCCAAAATGATGTAATTTCTTGTTACTAGGCAGAGAAGCCGTCTGTTGTTAGTCAGGGACTAGGGTTTAATTAAATCATGTTAAGGAGGCAAAAGAATAAGCAGAGCTGAAGCAGGCACATCCATTTGTGTTTAAATAGTCCTCAGCATCTACAGGTGCCATTTTATCTGGCTTCATTTTCTCTCTGCCAGTCTACCCTGAGTTAATCTCATTACAGCTGAATGGACTATCATTTAGCTAAATTGCTGTACTGCATTTAGTGATCCCAGCCATTTGTAGGGGGGGGGTCTGGATCTGCTCCTGGAATTAGCCCTGTCTTACCTGCAGAAATGCACATTTGTGTTTTTTTTTTTTTTTTTTTTTATATATAAAATATTAAAACCTGATTAGTTGCATAGCCATAGAAACAGAATGCTAGCCAATTGCAGGACAAGTCACTGTTCACTGGACCTGCCCTTTGAGAAGCCCATAAAACAAGGGTGCAAGATAGTATCCGAGCCATTTTTTTCATTGGGGACCCTGTCTGCTTAGAGAGAAGAGACAATTTCTTCTTAAGACTTCAGCTACCACTTTTAAGAACATTTTGCACTTCAAATTCAACAACTAAGGACTTCAGGTAAAATTTTCAAACTAGAATTCTCAAAGTTTCATTTTTTTTTGTATACTTCCATTTTATTTTCCACATCCTGTAACCAATGTCTAAAATTATCTGTCTCCAAGTTATTTATTGCATTTATTAGTTAATTAGTAAAGCTTTTTGGCTCACTTTTAAGATAATACTGCCAGTGTATTTTGTTTATGTTGCCTTGGGGAGGGTTGTTCAGACTATACTATGCCTGTGTGACTGTTCTAAGGGCCAAACACTACCAAAGTAAAGTACCACTATGGACCCTGTGGACAAAAGGAGGGGAGGAAATACAACGGTTCTCAGGAGGAGTCTGTGTGGGTTTGAACTGGTCTCTGCATTTCTTGGGAAAGCCATATTATAGGGTGTATAGGGCCCCCCAAAGCCTATTCACGCCTGTGGCTTTCTGGTTCATTGTGCAGTGGCTGAGAGGGTTCTATCCCAGGAGCACGGACTCGAGACTTGAATTTGCACCCCCTCGCACAGAGAGAGGGAACCCTGGGATTCTCTGGCGTACGTTCAGTTGTGAAACAGCGAGCATGCTAAAAGGACAGAGAAGGGGGTATCCCTGACCACTGTCACAGGAGGGATCCGTTGTAGCCCAGGGAATTCTGGCCCCACAGGAGTGGGCTTGTGACTGATTTGGTGAGCAGCAGTGCAACTGGTGAAGAGTTTGAACAACCACACACAAAGAGGGCAGAAATTTGGAAAAGGGGAACATTTTTTTAAATCATTTTTACCTTGTCCTTGGCCACCTGTTCTGCTCCCATGTCCTCGCATCCTATTGGGGATCCAGCCACCATCCGCCTCTACTGCAGCTACACACCAGCACCCTATAACCCCTGTGCCCCCCCACAGCAGGGTGGCAGGGAGCCCCCAACTCCTCACTCAACACAGATCCAGTTTCGGGTGCAGCTTAAGCCCAGCGAATGCACAGACGGCCATCAAGCCACTTGAAAGGTGCCAACTTTTTTCCCCACTGTTTTCTTGTCCCCTGGAGTCTGGGGCATACAATGACAATGGCGGAGGGAAGCACACTCATCCGCACGTGCTCCCTCCAGACATCTGCCCGAACTCCCCAAGCTGTTACCTGGTGCCCTATCCCACATCCTCCGCCAGGGGGCGACCGAGCACCGACTAGAGAAGATTCCCTTCCCCAGAGAAGGAGAGCAGTCCATTGGGTGCTCAATCCTTCTCAATCCCTGCCAACCCCTGGCGGCCTATGCTCGCTCCCAAACATGGGTCGCCAGCACAGTGCGGGGTAAGGCATCCAGTGCCTCAGCACTACTGGGCTGGCTGAAAAAGGGAAAACTGGTTACAAGATATAGTTTCCAACCCTGTTTTATTGCTGCAAGTAAAGGCAGACTAGTGGTAGTGTAGGGAAGAAAGATGACTTCCAAGAACTGCGACTACAGTGTAGAAGAACTGAAACAGCTGTATCAGGAGAGAAGGGTCCATTATGAGAGGCGAAGCAAAAAGAACCTCATGGAAGCTCTTGTGGCAGCTGATGAGCAAGCGACTGCCCAGGACCTCGAGTCACAGTCGGTGACTGAAAGGGGCCAAACCTTAGGCATGGGGGTGCCAAGGGACATGTCAGTGTCCAGTCCCATGGAGGAGGACAACGAGACCAGAGAGGACCCAGAATCGCAGCACCAAATGAAGTCAACCACAGTTCCAGAGCTAGAGTTGCTAAAGCTACAATTTGAGTTGTGGAAATGGTTTCTAAGGGAGCATGAAGCAGTAATGCAAGAAAGACAGCATCAGAGGGAACTTGCCATGCAAGAAAGGCAGCTCCAGAAAGAGGCTGAGGAAAAGCAGCGCCAGAGAGAGTTTGTACTGGAGAGGCTAAGACTCTAGTGACCAGCACCAGAGGAGTAAGTGGCAGGGGTGAACCTGAAACTCCAGGGCTGGGATATAAATTAAATTCCAAATTCATAGTAGAATTCAAAGAAGGAAAGGATATAGATGCATTTTTGAATTTGCTTGAAAAGGTCTGTTTCCAGGCCAAGATGCCCAGGGAGGCCTGGAGCTTTCAGCTGTGCCCGCTGCTTACTGGAAAAGGGGGTGAGGCGCTAGGCCACATGGACAATGAGGACAGCAAAGACTATGAGAAAGTTAAAACTGCTTTACTTAAAAAGTATGAACCAACTCCTGAGGCCTACAGGGTTCAATTCCGTAAGCTCCGAAAAAGCCCTGACATGAACTTTGAGGAACTAACCACAAAGCAACGTCAGTTTTTGAAATGGTGGGAGGGGGTGGAAGCAAACTCTGGGGGGAAAACTGAGAAGGTTATACTTTTAGAACAGTTCTTTTGGGCTTATCCAGTGGAGCTGAAAACCTGGCTGGAGGACCAGGATCCAAAAACAGCACAGCAAGCTGCTGAGCTCTCAGATTGCTATGCCAGGAGCAGGCCAGCTCTGAAAGGAAGTGGGCGAAGCAGGTGCTGCAGGGGAAAAAGTGCACCTTTAGGGCAGCTAAAATCCTCAGTGTCTCTGCAGAAAGGAGGAAGCCCCAGGTTACCAAGAAGAGTCATCTTGGGGGAAGAAAAGTGATGAATATTGGTTTTGTTACAGCCAGGACATCTGGCTAGACGGTGTCCTAAAAGGTACCAAGTGGACAAAGTGTCGTGATGCCTGTGAACATAAGGGAGCACATACAACCGGTTACTGTAAGTGGGGTTCAGATCCCAGGACAACAAGCTGCAGGAGCAAGAAAGGTTCCTACAGCACCCCCCTTCCACTCACTCCACACTCGCATCGGGAGCGTTTTAGGACAACAAGCTGCAAAAGTAAGAAAGGTACAGCGCTGGATAAGCCTTGTAGGAAGAGACTGCTGCAGTACTGCTGGGGGGGGGGGTGTTAGCACATCAACACTGCGCATTGACTGCCCCACCCTGGCTCTTCACTAGCTTTATTTAATAGCATAGGTCATGTGACCACAAACCAGCCCTATCCTAAGTCCTCACTTTCCCATTAGCAAGTTGTACACTCTTGCCTCTGGGAGGTACTAATGACACTTAACTGTACCTAACCATACATTGCTTCCATGATACTATCAATCAGCTCCCTATTGTTATCTCTAGAGTTACACCTCAAAATCTCACATTTCACCTACACTCTGGTCTCTTTCCAAAGGCGGGACTTGAACCCCTAATCTTCTGGTCTGGAGGCAGGGACTCTAACTGCTACACTATTCTAGCAGCCCTACAGGGCCTTACAACTCCGCTCACCTTAAACTGTGAGTGCCTTTCCCCAAACTGAGGAGACCTCACTATGCCCTAGCCTCCACTGCAGTCACCTCTTCTACACACATTTTCATCCCCTCCCCTAAGCTCCTTAGTCCCCACTACTACTGCTCCACCTCCACTTTTATCTTTTACCTTGCTCACTTAACCTTTCCTCTGCCAACTGCTGATCACTTGCACCACTGCCCTAACACCATGTTGCCTACCAAACACCTATTAGGGCTTACCTTCTCACCCTTTCAGCTCCCATCTTACCTAATGTCCCATGCCTCCCTACCTGCAACCTTGTAGCCAGTGTAAAGGAAATAACATCAGGCACTAATCCCCTAAGCACCTCCCAGCTCTGCCCCCTATATCTTCAGTAACAACTAATCATGGCACTAGCTATCCCATTGTTTTACACTACCCTTTCTTACATCTCTCCCCAGAATATCTTCGTATAACTGGCCCTCTCAACCCAAACTATGTTCTCCACGTTGGTTGCGACAGTACCACCTGCATAGATTTCTCCTACTTCTCATCTTGTCTGGGAATATTCATCCCAAACCTGGCCCACCCCAGCCAGCTCCTTACCTCAATTGGAGTAAATGTTCACGCAAGCTAGCCTTCATGAATATCTGCAGCATCTTGCCTAAGACAGAGGATCTTCAGGTCTGGGTTGTGCAGAACAACCCTGATGTGCTAACCATTAATGAAACCTAGTTGTCTCCTAAAATTCCAGACACTGCGCTCTCGATAGCAAGTTGCACACAGTTTCGATTAGACCGGACAGGTAAAAAAGGTGGGGGGATGTGCACTCTACTTAAAAGATGTGTCCAGTGGGCAAGCCCTACCCAACCCATCAAAGACTAGCAAGTCACAAATTTTGGCTGTTAAAGCCATACTTGGCCACAATGGAAAATCTATAACTATAATTATCTGTTTATATCCCTCCCCAAGAACAAAGTACAGGTTTCAACCTGGTCCTTAGTTATTTAGCTGACCTGCCCTCAAACTCTGAAGTTATTGTACTAGGTGATTGTAACACCAACTGCTGGACCCAGAAGCTGACCCTTTCAAGGATGCCATTGCAGCTGTTAACCTCACTCAACTTGTTACCACCCCCACTCAACTTGTTACCACCCCCACTAGGACCAATTACGGAACTGGGAACAACTCACTCCTTGAACTTATCATTACCTCCCACCCTGTCGGGATAACCCACACAGAGATACTATCCGACTCACTGAGTGACCACTCCCCGGTCATCTACCACTTATCAAACAAAGCCCCTAAGGCTCCTGCCAAGGTAAGCATGCAGCTCGTGCTTAAGAAAGGGTACCTTAAGCATCTCCAGCACTACCTGGAGCACACCAACTGGTCCCCTTTAGACTGTACCCATAGTGTGGATGCTGCCCTTGATTACTTTATCCACCACTTTAACAAAGGCTGTGACATATTCGCTCCACACCGCAAGCGCAAGGCAAAGAGAGTATCTAACACCTGGATCGTCCCTCAGTTAATTAAAATGATGGGTGACAAGAACAATCTCTGGCACCTAGCTCATGACACTGGGAGACCCTCTGACATGCAACGTTACAAGGCAGGATGCAATTCCCATACCAGGGAAATACGTTGCACCAAAAGGGAATACTGTAAGCGTGAACTCTGACTCCTGGGGAAATGGGAAGCATTCCTGGGAAAGCATTAAAGATCTCACTGGTAAGCCCTCTAAAACGCCCCCTAACGTGATTTATGTCAACTGAGCTCTCTCTCACAGGACCCCCTAATAATTGTGGATACTCTTAATGATGCCTTCACTAACCTCTCCGGCATACTCCCCCTCCCAACTCCCTAAAGCAGCCTGCTAGTTCTCCTAGTGCCATGGGCTGTCCCCTTCCCCTAAGCCCCCTCCCTCCTACTTCAAAAGAGTCTCCATGCAAGAAGCAAAAAAAATACAGAGTCTCTTGGGGAAAACTAGGTTCAGCAATGACTCCTTAGATCTTAAACACCTGCACCTGACACTTGATGCTTTCCTTAAGCTCCTTACCAGTCTTCTCAACCTCTCCCTCTCCCAAGAACAATTCTCACAACTCTGGAAGACAGTTCTAGTCATGCCTGTCTATAAAAGTGGCACTAGAGCACAGCCTGCTAACTGCCACCCTATCACATCCCCCCCAAGGCACTCAAGTGTATCATTGTTGACAAGATGACCAAATAACTTACCAAATACAATATCCAATGTATGGACCAGCATGGCTTTAGGAAGGGGTACAGCACAACTACTGCCTTGCTGGAATACACTGACTTCCTACACTATGCACTTGACCAAGGCCAACTGGCAGGGTTGATCTACGTCGACCTCACCAGTGCTTTCGATACCATGAACCACTCACTCCTACTCCACCAGACTGTTGACCTCTCCTTGGAGGTCACCAAGTGGTTCTCGAGTTATCTTAGCAACAAAACACAGCAAGTCAAAATTAACACCACCCTATCCGGCTCACGCCGTTAACTCTGGTGTCCCCCAAGGCTCCATCCTTCGACCTTTATTGTGCAGCCTCTTCTTCAATTCACTCCTTAAAGCCTGCCCTAACAACACTATTCTGTATGGAGATGATGCTGTCCTTTTTTCCACCGATTCTGACCCCACCCTACTCACCAAAGATCTCCAAACACGTTTTGCAGCAATTGAATGTTGGTTTGGAGATCACAAGCTGCTAATGAACTATAAAAAAACAAAATTGATGCTTTTCTCAAGTCCACCTAACCAGTACAAATCCTCACCCTAACCATCCTTAACAACCAAAATCTCCCCCTCAAACAAGTCAGGGAATTTAAGTTGGCATAAAGCATAAAGCGTTTGACTCTGTGCCACACAAGAGGCTCTTACACAAACTGGCTTGCTTGGGGCTGGGGAGAGGGTCATACAGTGGGTGGGTAACTGGTTGGAAGGAAGAACACAGAGGGTACTGGTCAATGGGGCACACTCAGAGGAGTCGGTGGTCATTAGTGGGGTTTCCCAGGGGTTGGTGCTAGGACCTCTTCTGTTTAATATCTTTGTAGGGAATATAGTGATGGGTCTTGAGGGGAAAATGAGTCTCTTTGCAGATGATGCAAAGGTCTGCAACAGAGTGGACACACCAGAGAGGGGTGGAGAGGATGCGAAGGGATCTGGTGAGGCTAGAGAACTGGTCCAAGGAATGGCAACTGTCATTCAATATGGCAAAGGGTAGGATCATGCACTAGGGCAACAAAAATGGGAGGGCAGAGTACTCGCTGGGAGGTAGCTCACTGCAGGTAACGGAAGAAGAGAGGAATTGGGCATCACCATTTCACATGATCTGAAGGTAGGATAGCAGTGTAAGGGGGCAGTGGCAAGAGCAAGCAGAATGTTGGGGTGCATAGGGAGGAGGATCTCAAGTAGAATGAGGGAGGTCATAGTACCCCTTTACACACAGATGGTCAGGCCACACCTGGAGTATGGGGTTTTGATGTGGAGAGGGTAGAGTGGGTTTAGAGGAGGATGATAAGGATGGTGAGGGGCCTAGAGCACTTACCATATGAGGGGAGACTGAACGAGCTGGGTATGTACTCCTTGGAGCAGAGAAGGGAGAGGGGAGACATTAGAAACTTTTAAATACTTCAGGGTATCAGAAAGGTGCCTGGAGAACCTTTTACAATTGAGGGAGCCCTCGTCAAGGGGACATAAATATCAGATCAAGGGGGGAAATTTAGGGGTAACTTCAGGAAATATTTCTTCACTGAGAGGGTGGTGGACAATTGGAATGGGTTTTCAAGGGAGGTGGGGGGGTTCAAGAGGGCCTGGGATAGCCACAGGGGATTGCTGAAATGGGAAGGACTTGAACAAAGGCCTAGGGGAATCCTAGGCACTCTGGGTAGGCTGGGGAAGCCTGGCGGCCCTTCTCTGCTGTCATATTCCTATAACTTTAGATGGTTCCCTGTCCTACTCCTCACATATCAACCTTATAACTAAAACTATTCATGCTAGGATCGGCACCTTATATAGACATCGGCACCGCCTCACCCCTGAAGCCCTCAGGACCACCGTCTCAAGCTTTGTCATTTCTACCATTGATTATGGCCTAATTATCTATGGGGCTACCACCAACTCCACTATGAAAAGAATAAGTGTGGCTCTCAATAAGGCATGCAGACTTGTCTCTGGTGCCCCAAGGTTCACCCATACCTGCGATCTCTACACACAAACTCTTTGGCTAAATCTCAGTGGTAGGATCACCTACCAGACTTGCATTTTTGCTAAAAAAAAAAAAAAAAATTAGCCTTGGCAAACCCCGCCAACCACCCTGACCCTTCTGCTATCAGCACCAAACCTCCGCAACACACGCAGTTCCACCCTGACAAAATACCAGGTCCCTTTTGTCAGACCACTCAGGGGCAGCGATCCTTTAGGTTTAGAGCCCCTTCCTGGATCAATAATCCCCCCCCTGAAATCAGTAGACACCCTACTCTTGGTCCTTTAAAAGTAGCCTTCGTCAGCACCTGTATTCACTCAGTAGTTGCGACTGCCCCCTGTAACAAATTTACCCCTCTGTGCCTTCTTGTAACCCCATGGCTCCTTATGTCTTAGACTTGAGCTTCTGTCCTGAGCACCCTCCCCATTACCTAACTTCAGCACGCACCCCCCCTTAGCAACCTACTTAATATTGACTGTCACCTTAGACTGCATCAACCCTACTCTCATTCTTGTTCCTCCATCTTTCCCTCCTCTCTATCCCTTTCCTTTGCCTACACACCTCCCTCTCCTTTCCAACCCTGTCCTAGTCCCTCGTCCCTCTTTTCCTATCTCCCCTCCTCTTTCATCCTTGTCTTTCAATGTAGCCTTGCTGCCTGCCCCCACCCTTCTACTTCTTGCTGTACTGCCCACATATTATTGTCTTTTGCCTTTATTTCTTTTCTTTCACTCTCCTCTTCCGCCTGTACCAATTATGTATTTATGCCTTGTATCCTTTTGTAAATACCCTGTACATATGTATTCCTCATTATGAATTGTAAATAGTTGCTATAGTTGTACTTTTAATGGATTGTTTTGCTCATGTTATCTCCTATGTTCATGCATGTTACCTGTTTCTGTATTTACTCCCAACTCTGTTTGTACTTGATGCAGAACCTTTGTAAAAGAACCTCTGGTTCAAAGGTATTGTAATCCTAGTAATAAATAAAAAAATAGACCCATGGTTTAAGGGGCACAGAGACGTCTCTTACCCTGGTAAAAGGGGATTTGGTTGGGCCTGAACAGCTTATACCTAATCAGTTTGTACCTGTGAGGGGATTTACTGGGGAGGAGAAAACCCTGCCACTAGCTAGTGTTCTCCTGGATTGGGGTGAGACAGGAGAGAAGGTGCAAAAAGTGGCAGACAACCTCGCCCTGGATGAGATTATAGGGAATAATCTACAGCAGGTGGTGGTGTGTGTGTGGTTACCCACAGCCAGATGGCTAAGGCCACTTGTAGTTGCCTGAACCCTACAGAAGCCCCTGTGAAAAAGAATAGGAGGCTGGTTCCCCAGCCTGTCTCTCCTGACATGGAGAATAGTGAAAGGGAGGTAGGGTTTCCCCAAGTAGCCATTCACCAAACAGCTACAGAAGGTTACTCTGAGGAGGGAGGGGTAATGATTGGTCAAAAGGTTAGGGATAACAGTGATTCTGAATGCCCTGACTCTAGAGCTGTGGACCCCAGTATAAGAACTGAGGGGGACATGTCCCATGCTTTGGGAAAATGTGAAGTTTTTGTAGCTGCTCAGATGACTGACCCTAGCTTGGAGATGCTGAGAGCTTGTGCAGAATCTGATGAGACATAGGGTATTTTGGAGACAACGGACTGTTGTGTGTGTATATACAGGATGTGAGGACAGAGGGAGGGGTGGTGGGCAGGCAGCTTGTCGTTTGTCAGGGGTATCATGAGCGGTTGCTCGAGGTCACCCATGATATCCTCATATCCAGACATCCGAGCATTGCTCACACCATGCAGTGATTGGCCCAAAATTTCTACTGGCCCAATTTTACCCAGCAGGTGAAGGTATATTGCAAGTCTTGTTACTGGTGCCAACAGATAGGGAAGGCATGTAGTAAAACAAAAGCTGCCTTACTTCCCTTGCCCATTGTGGAGGAAACATTCCAGAGGGTAGGAATGGATATTATGCGACCCTTGAATACCCTACGCTCCTCTGGGAAAATGTTTATCCTGATGGTGGTCGATTATACCACCAGATACCCAAAGGTGGTTGCCGTCTTCTCAATTAAAGGGACACTGTTAACTGTCTTAGGTCTCAGTGTTCCTAGTTTAAAAAACACATTTTATGATTGTCAACATTCTGTAAATATTGCTGATGTAACTGGTAGTGTGATTCTGACTCTTTTTTTTTTTTCTTTAAAAAAGTGAAAAACAGACTGCCTACCATGCTGGTGTTAGCACACCAACACAGGTTTGTTTACATTCCTTGATCAGCTTCAACTGCATCTTTCCTGGACTTGGGAACACCCACAACACAGTCTAGCCCCTCGTGATGCAGTGGGAATTTAGGAGGCTACTGCCTCATGAGTGACTGCACTGTTTGAATGTGTTTCTGATGCTCAGGAAGTATGCAGTAAGAACAGATCCAGGACTGTAAACAAAACAAGGTTGTTTAAATATATACATTAGCATGCATTTCAGTTCTACTAAATAAGGAGACAGACAAAACAAACAGCAACATCAATGAATTTTAGAGAAGGTAAGCAATCATAAAATGTAGGTTTTTAACTAGAAATAATATGAAGAACAAATTGACAGTGTCCCTTTAAGTCAGACAATGTGGCAGACGCCTTGCTAGGGATTTTCTCCTATGTTGGGTCTATGCAGGAGGTTATCTCTGATCAAGGGGTTAACTTCATGTCAGACCTGATGTGTATTCTTTGTGGGATGATGCAGAGATGCACAACACCTTATCACCCACAAACCAGTGGGCTTTTGGAACGTTTTAATGGTACCCTAAAAATGATGCTCCCAAGCATTTGCTGAACAGCATGGGAAGGACTGGGAGAAATACCTTCCTCACCTATTATTCTCATACATGGAGGTGCCCCAAGAGTCGACAGAGTTCACTCCCTTCAAACTCTTATACGGATGTAGGGAGTGTGGGCCCCTAGACTTGATCTGGGAAGGCAAGCACGCCACCCAGGGGAGAAGCTGAAGGAGCTTATAGGGGTGACCTAAAGCAACCTGTCATTTGCCCAACAGAAGCAAAAAGTCTGGTACGATCGCGGAGCTAGAGCCCGCTTGCACAGCGCAGGCCAGGAAGTAATGGTCCTCATTCCAGTCCAGAAGGACAAGCTGCAGGCTGAGTGGGTAGGGCCATACAAGGTAGTCTGACAGATAGATGATGTGAACTATATGGTGGAACTACCTGACAGGAGACATACCCATTGAATGTACCATGTCAGTATGATTAAGCCATATGTAAACAGGGTTGACATGGTGTTTGCTATTTGTAGTCCTGGGAAGGGGACGGACAAAGAAGACTCCCTCCTGGACTTGCTAGAGGAAAGCAAGTCGTAGTCCTCTGTGGAGACAATCAAGCTGTTGCCCCAGTTGACCCCAGAACAGACCCAGGAAGTGAGGGAGGTTTTACAGGACTTTGCCCCTTTATTTACGGCCAAGCCCAGACGAACTCCCTTAGCGACCCACGATGTGGACACGGGGATGCAAGTGCCTGTACGACAGACAGCTTGCTGGGTGTCTGAGGCCATCCTAAAGGACATTAGGAGGAAGGTGGAGGAAATGCTGGATTTAGGTGTAATCTAGAAATCCCACAGTCCCCGGGCCTTGCCTGTAGTCCTCGTCCCCAAGCCGGATGAGTCTACCCGCTTTTGTGTGGACTGTTGTGGACTCGGTCTACTTACGAAGTCTGACACCCACCCAATGCCATGGACAGATGAGCTACTAAACAAGTTGGGAGGGGTGACCTACCTAACAACTGTAGACCTGACAAAGGGGTACTGGCGGGTGGAGTTGACTGCCAGATCTAAGGAACGGGTGAACTTTGTCACCCCAATAGGCCTCTTTGAATTTAAGGTAATGCCTTTGGGGTGAAGAACACCCCTGCCACATTCCAAAGGCTCATTAACCAGGTGTTACAGAGTATTGAAGAGTACGCAGTGGCTTATCTGGGTGATACTGCCATCTTCAATGCCAGCTGTAAAGCACATCGGTCCCATCTGAAGGAAGTGTTGGGCAGGATACAGAAGGCAGGACTCCTTGTCAAGGCTGAAAAGTGCCAGGTGGCCATGGCTGAGGTATCATATGTGGGACATGTAGCAGGGAAGGGACAACTACGTCCAAACCAGACCAAGATAGAGGCCATTGAGGCATGCCCCAGGCCGGAGACCCAGAAGCAAGTCATTAGCTTCCTGGGGACTGCAGAATACTACAGAAAATGTGTACCAAATGACTGCATCTGGCAGCTCCCCTGTCTAGCTTGTTAAAGAAAAAGCAACCCAGGAAAGTAAAATGGGACCCAGCATGTAACAGGGCCTTCACCCAGTTAAAAGACACGCTTTTCAGTGTCACTGTGCTAGCCAGCCCAGACTACACTAAGAACATAAGAATTTTCCAGCAGAAGGGGACCTCTTGATCTGTCTAGTCTGCCCAGAATACCTACCCCCTCCTCTTAGACTATTTCCTTTTTTGCGCGTTGTGTTTATCCCACATAAGTTTGAGTTCCCTTACATTTTTTGAGTCTACTACCTCGTGCAGTAGGCTATTCCAAGGGTCGAGCACCCTCTCGGGAGTACTTCCTGATGTTTCCCTTAAATTTATGTCCTGCCACTCATATTGTGGCCTCTTGTACAAGACTCTAATTTAATCTGAAACAGGTTTTCCTTCTTTCCTTCCACACCGTGTTAATTCCCTTAATATACTTAAATGTTTCTATCATGTCCCTCCCATCTCTTCTCTGTTAAAGTGCGTACAGCTGTAAGTCGACTAGTCTGGTTTCATATGGCTCCTGGTGCAAACCCTGCACCATCTTTGTAGCCCTTCTCTACACCGTTTCCAGTCTGTTGATATCCTTCTTCAGGTGCAGCCTCCAAAACTGTGTAGCCTGACCAGTAATCTGTAGAGTTGCATTATTACCTCTCTTTTTCTGCTAGTGATACCCCTTCCAATTCATCCAAGGATGCCATTTGCTTTCTGCGCTGCCCTTTCACGTTGCTTGCTTGTCCTAAGGTCATCTGTAATTACACCATGATCCCTCTCCACCTGTGTTACTTCAAGCTGGTGTCCTAGCAGCATGTATTCCTTCCTGGGGTTTCTTTTACCCAGATGCATGACCTTGCATTTTTTGGCATTGAACTTCAATTGCCAGTTTTTGAACCATTCTTCCAGCCTATTCAGATCCTTTTCTATCTTCAGGACTCCTTTATGGGTGTCCACCCAGTTGCAGAGTTTTGTATCATCTGCAAACAGGCATACTTTCCCCTCCAGCTCTCGCTGATGAAGATGTTGAAGAGGATGGGGTCTAATACTGACCCCTGTGGCACTCCACTGGTCACCTTGCCTTCCCCTGACTGAGCTCCATTAACTAAGACCCTCTGTGTCCTATCCTTGAGCCAGTTTGCAATCCAGTTAACTGTCTTCTGAGTCCTATATTCTCTAGCTTATTCATAAGCCTTCTATGGGGTACGGTGTCAAAGGCCTTGCTGAAGTCTAGGTACACCACATCCACCACCCCTCCCTGATCCACTGTTGTAGTCACCCAGTCGAAGAATTCTGTCATGTTTGTTAGGCATGATTTTCCTGCCATAAATCCATGTTGCTTGGGGTCAGGCTTTCCAGATTCTTTTAGATGATCCATTATTCTCTCTTTCAGCAGGATTTCCATAAGTTTGCCTACCACTGAGGTCAGACTGACTGGGTGGTAGTTCCCAGGCTCTTCCCTGCTTCTACTTTTATGTAAGGGTACCACCACAGCCTTTTTCCAGTCTAGTGGTATTGTACTTATTAAAAAGGTCAGTGAGCAGTGTTGCAGTTTCTTCCTGTAACTCCTTTAGAATCCTAGGGTGGATTCCATCGGGTCCCATTGCTTTGTCTACTTTTAGTTTGCTAAGCTCCTCTAGGACTCTTTCTCGTGAGAAGTGGAAGTCATCTACTGTTCTACTGTTGCACACTGCCTTTCCCATAGTAGGACCGCTGCCTTGGTCTTCAATGGTGAAGACTGAGCAGAAGAATTTGTTTAGCACTTCTGCCTTGTCTTCATCCTTTTCAGCGATCTGTCCTTCAGTTGATTTTAGCCTAATTATCCCACCCTTACTCGTTTTTTCTTTCGCTTATGTACCTAAAAAATGTTTTGTCCCCCCTTTGTTACTCCATGCATTTGTGGTGCAGACGGATGCCTCGGATGTGGGTATTAGAGCCATTCTAAACCAGACATTCCAACAGGGAAAAGATCACCCAATTGTGTACCTAAGTAGGAAGCTATTTCCCTGGGAGCAGGCATACTCCACTGTGGAAAAAGAATGCCTTGCCCTGGTGTGGTCGCTTAAGAAGCTAGAACCCTACCTCTATCGGAGGCCCTTCGAGGTACAGACAGACCACAGTCATCTGGTGTGGCTAAACCAAATGGGAAAGATGAATGGGAGACTCCTTAGGATGGAGCATTTTACTACAGGCCTACGACATGGACATTAAACATAGGTCAGGGTCTGCTAATGCCAATGCAGCTGTCCTGTCCCGCTAATTGGAGGAAGGGATGGAACTGGTGGAAACTGTTACTGAAAAGGGGCGTATTCCCCCAGGTTCTGTTAAGGAGGGAGGAGTGTGGCGAGATATAACCATACCTTATTGTTCTAATCATAATAAATGTTATTTTATGTGAGAAATGCATCAGAGACGCCCATGGTGGCCCAAGGGATCATGGGTACAACGAAAAGCTATGGGCCCAAAAAATGATGTAATTTCTTGTTACTAGGCAGAGAAGTTGTTTGCTGCTAGTCCGGAACTAGGGTTTGATTAAATCATGTAAAAGGAGACAAAAGAATAATTCAGCAGAGCTGGCAGCATCCATTTGTGTTTGAATAGCCTTCAGCATCTATGGGTGCCATTTCATCTGGCTTCCTTTTGTCTCTGCCAGTCTATCCTGTGTTAATCTCATTACAGCACAATGGACTATCATTTAGCTAAATTGCTGTACTGCACTTAGTGATTCCAGCCATTTCAAAGGTGTGTCTGGGGGGAGTGCTGGATCTGCTCCTGGAATTCAAACTGGTTTAGACTGGCTTGCCTCTAAGTCCAGTGATACCTGCAGAAATGAACATTTGTGGGGTTTTTTTTATATAAAATATTAAAACCTGATTGGTTGCGTAGCCATAGAAAGAGAATGCTAGCCAAGCGCAGGGCAAGCCACTGTCCACATGACATGCCCCTTGAGAAGCCCTTAAAACAAGGGTGCAAGACTGTATCTGAGTCTTTTAAGGACTCCTGGGATTGTAGCTCTGAAAATGGCCAATCGTGGAACTTTCCGTTGGACATTTGGAAGTATCCTTCTGAATGCCCAGCGGTGCTTGAAACCCTCTGCCACAATTGGCCACTACGGAATAACAGCCACACTATTTCGGCTGTTACTTCCGCATTCCGTGGCATGAACTGCACAAGCACGACTCACGCACATGCGGAGTTCTGCTGGTGACATCAAGTATGGCAAGATGCCATTCATCACAACTGCACATGCGTGAGTGTTGCACATGCTCAGTTGCATCGCCACTGCCCAAAGTTTTTTGTTCTGCCCACCGACACCGGGGTCCCAATCCCCGTGTCAGCTGCCACCAGCTCTGTGGCATTCTGTGCCCCCCCTAACTCATGTGGCACACTTGGAGCCCAATCCAGTGTGCCTAATTTTTTTTCCACCCCTCCACCCACTGCTGCCAATATCAGGGGTGCCCAATGCCCGTGTGTACACCCCCCCCAGTTGTGGCAAACTGGGAGCCCACCTGAGTGTGCCCAAATGTTTATTTTTCTGTAAAACAGAAAACGGTCCCTCATCATCCCTCCAGTCTTTTTATTTTTTTCTCCCTGTAAACAAGAAAATGGTCCTCGTCATCGCTGTAGTCCCCTCCCCCATCCCCACCCTCCCACTGAGCAGCCACCTCCCACACCCTCCCCACCCCTTACCCCATACTTGCCTCAGAGTTGGTGCTGTCAACTTTTTGGACGGGACATGTCTGCACTCTTCATAGCCACCGCAACTGAAGAATCATAGGCAAGGCCCTAGAATTCTAAAATGCAGAATTTGTGCAGAACTTGCAATCTACCGCAGAACTTCTGTGGTGCCGCAGAATTCACTCTTCTTGCTGATTTTTTATTAATATTTCTGTTTATCCATAGAATCTGGTTCCCTTCTCTTTTTATATCCAAACCCCCCTATATGCTCAGAATGTGATTTTATCATTGCTATAACATCATACATTAGCTAATGAAATGGCTGCATTCTGCAACAGAAATGAACAGTCACTTATCTACCACAGCTCCCACTGCCAGAGATGGTGGCACAGCACATCAGGCATGGTGATATTTGCTCAACCTGCACTACAGCCTAATACAATTTTCAGTCTTACACTATTGCACTAGGGCCAACTTAAACAAAACCTTGTCAATAGCCCAGACTTATTAAGTCGATACCTCACTTTGTACAAACCTATTTGTGCCTTTAAGGTATAGAGATGCCATCTGAAATGAATAACTGGTAACATGAATTTAACTGTCATTTTTAAGAAAAATAAAGTAATTATGTCCAGAAAAGTGGAATATAATAATCTGTAGACCTGTTGAAAGAATAGACCTGTTAAATAAATAACCGCACTGTAAGCATTTTTGCCAGGGTTATTGATTACATACACTACCAGTCAAAAGTTTTAGAACACCCCAATTTTTCCAGTTTTATTGAAATTTAAGCAATTCAAGTCCAGTGAATAACCTGAAATGGTACAAAGGTAAGCGGTAAACTGCTAGAGGTTAAAAAAAAAGTTTAGGTTAGCAAAAACTGCTGTAGAGAAATAGCAAAGAAAGCCAAGGTGTCAGTGAGTACAGTTTCCTACACCATCAAAAGGCACTTGGAAACTGGAGGAAACTCTGACAGGAAGAGGTCTGGCAGACCCAAAGCCACAACAGAATCAGAAGACAAGTTTCTGAGAGTCAACAGCTTGCGTGATAGGCGGCTCACAGGAAAACAGCACAGAGTGACTGGCACCCCTGAACCAAAAGGGCTACCACAGCATTTGCAGCGCCATGCAGTACCCTCTGGTCTATGCCTAGTTGGTCAGGGGTTCATCTTACAGCAAGATAATGACAAAACATACCTCCAGGCTATGTCAGAACTACCTTCGAGGAAAAGAACAAGACGGTAGGCTTCAAATCATGGAATGGCCAGCACAGTCTCCAGACTTAAACCCCATCGAGCTGGTTTGGGATGAACTGGGCAGAAGGGTGAAAGCAAAGCAACCTACATGTGCAACACATTTGTGGAACTTCTGCAACAGTGTTGGGAAGAACTTCCCAAACAATATTTGATGTCCATTGTAGGAAGAATGCCAAGAGTGTGTTCAAGGTTACAGTATATCTGTAAAGGTAGCTACTTTGATGAGTCAAAAATTTAGATTAAATTTTGTTAAACAAAATGATTCTATGATTTTTTTTTTATCTTCAATTGTTTATTTGTTCTATGCTTTAATTTCAGAGTACAGTGAGACATTAACCTGCGTAAATTTCAATAAAAACTGGAAAAATGGGGGTGTTCTAAAACTTTTGACTGGTAGTGTATGTCATTGGTTGATAGAATCACCTAAAAGTTATGGAGAAGTGTTGTGTGCAGGGACAGCTGTTGGGCCAGAAGGTAGCATGCTGTGTTTCCGTGCCGGCAACTCAGGTTCAGAGATTAGCTCTGGGAGCTGGCTGGGCAGCACAAGGATTGGTGGAACACATCTCTGCTCAGAGCCTGGGAAGGTATGGTGCAGTGTTCTGTCACATGGTGGACACATTGTGATGGGCTGGAGAGCTCTGTCTCACAATCAGTTCACATGCATGTCATGGCCTGATGGTGTTACGCAGTGTGTCAAGGTAAGCAGGTTGACATGAAAGAGTTTTGCAATAACTCCTCTATTCCATTTCCAATGGGACCTGTATGACTGAGGATGCAAGTTCATGGATATTAAAAAAAAAATATATATAGACACACACACAGAGTATCTCTGCCTCTCTCACCACACACACACACACATTTGTATGTATGTTACAGATTGCATATAAACATATGTGATACACAGTGGGAACCTCATGAGTGGTGTAGAAAGCACATACAACTATGTAAGTGATAGACAGTGGAAACCTCATTAGTGGGATAGATAGCATGCATATAAATACCTTATTTATCACATAAGATCCCCCTCTGCATATATCATTTATGCAACAGGCTAGGACCTTAAGGGAGAGACATTTGTTTTGCCTTTTTAGGCATAAAATTATTTTTATAATTCTGTTATTTTTTGAACTAGTGTTACTGTGCTTTCCACCATCCCAATTACTATAACTACTGCCACGAAAGTGAAGTCAGGATGACAAGCTGACACTGTGATGTGGTAGTTTGTTAGTGCCGCAGAACTTCCGCAGAAATTACAAACCACCACCGCAGAAGTTCTGCAGCAAATGGCAGTCTTGTCACAGAACTTGGTCCCACTGTGCCACAGAAAAGTAGGGGCCCTGATCATAGGTAAACCTGCTATAATGTCATTCAGTGGGGTTTTTAACTTGTGCTGATATCTCAGCCATTTTTTAGAATTTTTCCCCCAAATTTTCAACTTGGGGTTCTTGGTACCTCAGCTCTTGAAAACTTTCACTGTCATTTTCTTACTCGGTCCCGAAAGGTGATTTCGTAGTCGCTGCATGAAATCACCTATCGGGACTTATTCACTAAATGACAGTACCACTGTTCATGAAGTAGGGTCCCAAAAAGCCCATGTTGCAATTTAGGTGAAAAAATTCCAAAAAATGACACTGTTACAAGCATGTGTTGCGCAGTTTCTATGCACGCTCCTAACTTCGCCAATTTTTAATATTTTCACTCCACATTTTCAACATTGCCATTTTTGCACACCTGTTTCAAAACAGTACAGCTGTCATTTTCCACAACCAGCCCAAAATGTGTTTTCACTGCTGTGGCACAGAAGAGCACATTTGCTCTGTGAAATCACCTTTCAGGGCAAGTGGACAAAATGACACTGGCACTGTTCACGAGTAGGGGTCCAAAAAAGGCCATGTTGAAAATCTGGTGCAACACCTCCAAAAAATGTCCAAGTTACACCTGAACGTTGAATAATTTCTACGCACATGTGTAACTTTGGTCATTTGGTAGCTCTTCACAGCCCTATTGGCTCTGGCTAGAGTTTTTCATTGGGGACCCTGTCTGCTTAGAGAGCAGAGACAATTTCTTCTCAAGACTTCACCTGGATCAAGACTTCAGCTACCACTTTTAAGAACATTTTGCACTTCAATTCAGCAACTAAGGACTTTGAGGTAGAATTTTCAAAAGTTTAGTTTTTTTTTGTATACTTCCATTTTATTTTCCATATCCTGTAACCAATGTCTAAAATTATCGAAGTTATTTACCGCATTTATTAATTAGTAAAGCTTTTTGACTTACTTTTTTTCCAATTGTTTAACCAGGTGAGACACACTAAGCTGAAAGCTTGTTTACAGGTGCAACCTGGGAGCACTGGGAAGTTAAGTGACTTGCTCAGGGTCACACAGTATGCAAGTGGGGGCTGTGGGATTCAAACCCAGATCTCCAGATTTGCAGCTCAAAGCCTTAAATCACTGCGCTATTCTGCCTCCAAACTTAATTTTAACTTAATTCTGCCAGTGTCTTTTGTGTATGTTGCCTTGGGGAGGGTTGTTCAAACTATACTATGCCTATGTGACTGTTCTAAGGGCTAAACACTACCAAATTGAAGTACTACTAGGGAACCTGTGGATGAAAGGAGGAGAGGAAATACAAAAGGTCTCAGGAGGAGTCTGTAGGGGTTTGAACTAGTCTCTGCATTTCTGGGGAAAGACACCTAAATAGGGTGTATAGGACCCTCGAAGCCTATACATGCCTGTGGCCTTTTAGTTCATTGTGCAGTGGCTGAGAGGGTTCTATCCCAGGAACATGGACTTGAGACTGTATTTGCACCCTCTTGTACAAAGAGGGAACCCTGGGATTCTGTGGCATACATGCAGTTGTGAAACGGCGACTGTGCTAAAAGGACAGAGAAGGGGTATCCCTGACCTCTGTCACAGGAGTTATTCACTGTAGCCCAGGGATTTCCTTCCCCACAGGAGTGGGCTTTTGACACTTACCACCAGGCACCGATGAAAGAAAGCTTGAAGAAGTTCCTCATGGAGCAACAGGTAGCCAGCGGAGAGCAGGGGTCTTCCACACCTCTCCCCACCCAGTTGCTGGTGTCTTCCATGGGCTCGCAGGCCACCAAGGCCTAGGACACATCCTCGGGGAAGCACTCTTGACGGGATAAGGAACGGCCCAAAGACCACTTCCCCATTGGTGACCCTGGTCCCCGCTGGATTCTTCTTCTGTGATCACCCCATCAACAGCTTCGATGTCAGCACCTCCCCCATGCAGGCCTCTGCTTCTTCCAGGCCCCCCACAGTGGATTTTCTTCCTGCCTGTCATAGGTCTATGGAAGGGCCATCTGCCTCCAGGTTGTCAGCCTCTGCCATTCATTGGTAAGCATTTAAACTAGCCAAGGGGGAGGCACTGAAAAGGAGTAGGAAAATCCCAGCCTCCCCCACAAAACACAGTAATTAGTGAGGTAAACACCAAGGTAAACAAGTCATTAGGGAGCAGGACAGAGGTAAATGTAAAAAAAAGGCAAAGGCAGTAATGACAGGGATGGGGCTAAAAGGGGTAAGGCCATCAAAAAGTGGAGGGTGATGAGTACAAAATGCTCGTAGTCTGTGTAACAAGCTCCCTGAACTAGTCGCCTTGATAGAAGAGGGTTGCCTGGATATTGTGGCAGTCACAGAAACATGGTACACAGAGAACCATGACTGGGATGTCAACATACCAGGATACACAATCTACAGGAGGGACAGGGAGGGTAAAAGGGAAGGATTAGCTCTCTATGTAACAGAAGGGATCAAGGCAACAGAACTAAAGAGTAAACGTGGACCAGATGAGGCACTCTGGGTCACCCTGGAGACAGGAAATGGCACCACAATCAGCATGGGGGTTATATACAGACCCCCATCTCAGGTGGAGGGAATAGAAAAGGAAATGATAGAAGGCATCCTTAGAATGGCTGAAAAAGGGGAGCTATTGTTGATGGGGGACCTGAATAAGCCAGATGTTAACTGAAGCACCTTTGCTGCAGGCACATCCAAGAGCAGGGTCATTCTTAAAGCCCTACAAGGGGCATGCCTCAGACAGCTAGTATTGGAACCCACTCGGGAGGGAGCAATCTTAGACCTGGTACTCTCAAATGGAGACAGAGAAAGAATCTCAGATTTAGAAGTGGGTAGACATTTGGGAACAAGCGACCACCAAACCATGTGGTTCACCATAAACACAGCCATAGAGTCAAGCCATACAAAGGCAAGAGTATTGAACTTTAGGAGAGCTGACTTTGGGGAAAATGAGTGCGCCTCAGAAAAGCACTAGCAAACAGGCAAGAAGGAGGGGTGGAGGAACAATGGGGAGTAATCAAAACAGCCATCACAGAGGCAACAAGCCTTTGTGTGAAGCAAATCAACAAAACACAATGAAGGAAAAAAACGCTATGGTTCTCAAAAGAGGTGGCAGGGAAGGTTAAGGAGAAAAGGATAGCATTCAGGAAATATAAGGAGAAACAGAAGGAGCAGGACAGAGAACTTTCAGTTGAAGCAGAAAGAGGCTGGGAAGGCAATCAGAATAGCAAAGGCCCAAACTGAGGAAAGGATAGCCAACTCTGTTAAGAAGGGGGATAAGACCTTTTATAGGTACATTTGGGAGTGAAGAAAGACCAAAGGAGGGATACTGAGGCTTAATAAAGGGGAGAGAATGTGGGCAGAGGGTGACAGTGAAAAAGGAGGGATACTGAATTAATATTTCTGCTCAGTATTCACAAAGGAAGAGGAGGGGGAGGCACCTAAATCAAACAAGAGAAACACTCTGAAGACGGGGTTGATACCAGTCCATTTACAGAAGAAAGGGTTCTGAAAGAACTAACAAAATTGAAGGAGGACAAAGCAATGGGGCCTGATAGGATTCCCCCAAGAATTCTAAAAGAACTAAGGATAGAACTAGTGACACCGCTGACTACTCTCTTTAACAAATCATGGGAGGATGGGGTGGTACCTGAGGACTGGAGGAGGGTGGATGTGATTCCTCTTCACAAAAGTGGGAGCAGGACAGAGGCAGGAAACTACAGACCAGTTAGTTTGACCTCAGTAGTAGGGAAAATGATGTAATCACTTCTGAATGAAAGAATTGTTGAGTACGTAGAGGCCAGTGGGGCACAAGACCCAAGGCAGCATGGATTCATGGTGTGAAGGTCGTGTCAGATGAATCTAATAGATTTCTTTGACTGGGTGACCAAAGTAGTAGACCAGAGAGGGGCTGTGGACATGGCCTACCTAGATTTTAGCAAGGCATTTGATACAGTCCCACACAAAAGATTAATACACAAGTTAGCCAGCCTTGGAGTGGGTCCCAAGGTGGTAGCCTGGATAAAAAATTGGCTAGACAACAGGACGCAAAGGGTAGTAGTAAACTGAGTCCACAGTGAAGAGGGTTACTAGCGGGGTACCGCAGGGCTCAGTACTGGGACCGATCCTTTTTAATGTCTTTATAAGTGACATTGCAGATTAACTGGAAGGAAAAGTATCTCTCTTTGCAGATGACACAAAGATCTCTAACAGGGTTGATGCACAAGATGGAGTGGAAAGGATGAGAAGGGACTTGGCAAGGTTGGAGGAATGGTCAAATGTATGGCAGCTCAGATTCAATGCAAAGAAGTGCAAGGTAATGCACCTGGGAAACAAAAACCAAGGGGAAGAGTACACAATGGGGATGAGATACTGACAACAGTGAAAATGGAAAGGGACCTGGGGGTAATTATATCAGATGACCTAAAGGTGGGCAAGCAATGTGAGAAGGCAGTAAGGAAGGCTGGGGGGATACTGGGATGCATAGGGAGAAGCATCAATAGTAGAAAACAGGAAGTTGTTATCCCTCTGTACAGACAGTTGGTGAGACCCCATCTGGAGTACTGTGTGCAATTCTAGAGACCCCATCTCCACAAAGACATAGATAGAGTGGAGGCTGTCCAGAGGAGGGCAACCAAAATGGTGCAGGGTCTGCACCAGAAGACATACGAAGAAAGACTAAAGGAGCTTAATATTATACGCTTGAGGAAAGAAGGGAGAGAGGGGACATGGTAGAAACTTTCAAGTATCTCAAGGGAATCAACAAAGTCCAAGAGGGTAGCATCTTTCAGAAAGAGATGTGCAAGAACAAGGGGACACAATCTGAAGATAGAGGGGGGACGGCTCAGAGGTAATGTGAGGAAGTATGTTTTCATGGAGAGGGTTGTGGATGCATGGAACAGCCTCCCTGAGGAGGTCATGGAGTCAAGAACAGTGGGGGAATTCAAGAATGCATGGGACAGACATAAGGCAGTAATAGTGGGGGGTAGGAGGAAGTAGGCTGTTGGTTAACTAGGATCTGCAGCTTATCTGTTAGGTAGGAAGATGGGCAGACTAGGTGGGCCAAGCGGTCCTTATCTGCCATCAAATTCTATGTTTCTACAGTTCAGCCCCACCGTTGAGACCTCTTGAGGCCCATCGGTGCCAGGACTACTCGTTGCCTCTTCAATTAACGGTTGGTCATTGGTTCAGGGCTTCACACCCCCTCTGTTAACGCCAGTGTTGACAATGGTTCCCTTCCCTGCTGTTGACATCAATGCCATTCTAACCTCAATCACTGCTTCTCTTATCCATCAGCTAGGTGCATGGCCTGGGCTGTCATTGCCTGCACTGTCATCAGTAGTTTCAGCGGTGATGCCTACTAGGCCCGCTCACTCCACTCCCCCATGGAGTCGTCAGTATAGTGTTCATCTGCCCCTACTCTAGAGCAGCCCAATGATGAAGAGTACCATCCTGTTTTGTTACTCCCTGATGAAGAGGAAGTCTATGTGGAAACCTCAGATAGGTCCACTATCTCCTCCCTTAGTGAAGAGTCTGCTAAGCACACTCCCAGGCCTGCCCTGAGGACCCCTCCTTTTTTTAGTGTACTGAAATAGCTCTCCACTATGGAGTTCCAGACTGAGAAGGATGAGACCAGGAGGAATATGGTAGACTTCTTAGAGATCTCGGAGTCTCCACCTAAGATTATTCCTCCTCGCTGCCAGCCTTGAATGATGCAACCACGGCAGCCTGGCACAGACCCAATATGGTGCTAGCTATGCCTAGGAAGGCGGACGCACTTTATCAGGTGCCTCAGGGGTTATCCTTCTTGTGGCCCAACCTGAGACTAACTCTATGGTCATTAAAGATGCTCACGACAAGACTAAGGCCCCTAAATACCTTAGCGGGGCCCCCTGATCGGGAATCCAGAAGGTTGGATCTGTGGGGCAAAAGGACTTTCACCTCAGCCACCCCTGGCATTCGAATTGTCAATTATTTGGCCCATCTTATTAAGTACAAAAATACTCTTTGGAGGAAGGGCAAAGTGACAGCTCAGAACCTCCTTGAGGGTTCTCACAAGAAGGAGCTTCTCAAGGTACTTCAGGCCTCAGAGAACGTTAGCAAGCAGCTCCTTAGAGCCACCTATAACGTGGTTGACACTACAGCCAGGGCAGCTGCCTCTGGTATCAGCTTTAGCACTCCTGGCTGTGGGTCTCTAGTTTTGAAAATGACATCCTTTTTGTGTCTTTAGGAGTGGGCGGCTCTTGCCCCCTGCACTGCCAAAGCCAATTCCACCGCGGGGACGAGGCGCCAGGAAACTGGGCGGACCTCCCCTGCTGAAAACAGAAAAGGAGTCGTTGGGTCAGCTCGAGAAGAGTTTGGGAGCTGAGGGGATTATTTGGAGGGGCTGGGTGGTAGCTGCACAGGAGAAGCAGCTCATCTGTCCTTGTTTTGTCCTACCTGAATCTTTTCCCCATGCCTGCCCTTTGTTCTTGAACTTGTGTGCAACCGCAATTGGCGCCAAACTGCCATTTCAAAAAGAGGCAGAAGTGCCAATTGGACACTAAAGCGGTGACGCTCGGGTAGCCAAGGGTTAAAGGCTGTCCCGACATCTGTTCAAAAGACTGCAACTTTATCGGGGGAGCGGGTGGCTCTTGCCCACTGCACCACCAAAGCCAACTCCACTGCAGGGTCGAGGCGCCGGAAAACTGGGCGGACCTTCCCCGTTAAAAACAGAAAAGGAGTCGTCGGGTCAGCTCTAGAAGAGTCTGGGAGCTGAGGGGATTGTTTGAAGGGGCTGGACGGCAGCTGCACAGGAGAAGCAGCTCATCTGTCCTTGTTTTGTCCTACCTGAATCTTTTCCCCATGCCTGCCCTTTGTTCTTGAACTTGTGTGCAACCGCAGTTGGCGACAAACTGCCATTTAAAAGAGGCAGAAGTGCCAATTGGACACTGAAGCAGTGACGCTTGGGCAACTGAGAGTTAAAGGCTGTCCCGACATCTGTTCGAAAGACTGCAACTTTTTCAGGGGAGTGGGCGGCTCTTGCCCCCTGCAATGTCAAAGCCAATTCCACCGCGGGGTTGAGGTGCCAGGAAACCGGGCGGACCTCCCCCATTGAAAACAGAAAAGGAGTCGTCGGGTCAGCTTGAGAAGAGTTTGGGAGCTGAGGGGATTGTCTGGAGGGGCTGGGTGGCAGCTGCACAAGAGAAGCAGCTCATCTGTCCTTGTTTTTCAGCCCACCCCGTTCCCTCCTCCCATTAAATGCCAGGTAACCATGCCCCTCAGTTTACCAATGGCCAGTTGGAACTGAGTTAAGGTGGGACCTGAGCAGCTGCCCCAAGATTGCACTGTCGCATTTCGTTTTTTCCCTCTGGCTACAGTGCAGTGCCTAGTCACCCAGACTGTAAACTGACTGAGCATGTGAAAATAGCTCTGTGGTGATCTACCCATGCTAATGTTCTCTTGCCAGCAAAATCAATACAGCCTGCCTGACTTTTCTTCTTTACCAGCAAAATTTAGTCTGCCTGTCATTTGCCAGCATAAAGTACAGTTACGTAAGAACTTACCATAACAGTACATCTTCAAGAACAGCTCTTGCAGCAGGTTACACCATTAGGACTAAAGCCGGCAGGCGCAAGGACCCCACAGAAATTTTCTAGCTAGCAGTATTCAACATGGACCGCCTCTGACGTCGGTTCCGCCCCCGACATCAGGCATAGTACATATGGAGGCAGTCCCCCATAATCCTCAGTTCTCCTGCCGGAGACTCCCAGCCGCTGGATGACATCAGAAGAGGAGACCGAGGATCTGCCATCGGATGGCAAAACAAGGCATCAGTAAATGCCCTATCCTAGGAGAAGAATGCTTTGACTACGACCAACCTCCAGTGGGGATGGTGGGAGGGAAAGTACCTGCTGCAAGAGCTGTTCTCGAAGATCTACTGTTATGGTAAGTTCTTATGTAACTGTACTATCTTACTTCAAGAAACAGCTCTTGCAGCAGGTTACACCATTAGGACTGATTCCCAAGCAATACTGGTAATCACACACCATTGGGAGGAGGAAAGGTAGAAATCCTCGAGTTACCTCGAGCCTAGGACAGAAGTCCTTGAAGGACTGCTAGACCGAACCCTGCTCTTCGCCTCGGTGCAATATCCAGGCTATAATGCCTGATGAAAGTTGTACGGAGCTCCAAGTAGCTGCAGCACAAATAGCTGAGGTGGATACGTTCTTTAAAGCTGCAAAGGAGGTAGCCACCCCTCTGGTGGAATGACCCTTAACTGTGCCTGGTAAGGGTTTGTTGCGCTTCTGGTAACAGAACGTAATGCACTGAATAAGCCACCTGGACAGCAACTGCTTCAAAACAGGAGCTCCCTTCATCCGATGGGCAAAGGAGACGAAAAGTTGGTCCAACCTTTGGTGGTGTTTGGTTCTGGTCAGGTAGTATCTGAGGCACCTATGCATATCAAGAGTGTGCAGAAGGGCTTCTCCTCGATTAGAGTATTTTGGGAAATACACTGATAGATCGATATCCTGGTTAAGGGTGAGAGCTGAGACCACCTTAGGCAGAAATTTAGGATTAGTCCTTAGGGATATCCTGTCTTGGTGGAAAACCAAATAAGGCTCTTTGCACATGTGTGTGTGCATTTCAGAAATTCTTCAGGCCGAAGTAACAGCAACTAAAAATAACATTTTCCAAGAGAGAGAACATAGCTTGCAATCTGCGGGTGGTTCAAAGGGTGGCAACATGAGCTGCTCCAGGACGAAGGGTAAATCCCATGGTGGGATTGGATCCTTAATTGGTGGCCTAAGGTGGAGGACAAGCCTCAAAAAGGCACGTGTCATGTCTAGTTGAGCCACAGTGCGTTGGCCTACAGGGACGTGGTAGGCTGAAATAGCACAAAGGTGTACCTTAATCGAGGAGTAAGCCAGTCCGGAGTGGAAAAGGGACAGCAGGTAATTCAGTACCAGCTCTTCTGGACAGTCCAAAGGTGAAAAACTGCGCGCCTGAACCCATAAGCAAAACCTTGCCACTTCACGGCATAGGTCGCGTGGGTTGCCGGTTTCCTAGCGGCAGTAAGAACATCTGCCACCTCTTGCGAGACCCCGTATTGCATCATGGCTATGTCTCTAGGAGACAAGCATGCAGGTTCAGGGAACGTAGGTCTGGATGGACTAAGGAACCCGCCTCCTGAGACAGCAAATGGGAGCTGATTGGTAGAGGCACTGGAGGTTCCTGGGATAGCTGATGCAAGAGAGGGAACCAGATCTGTCTGGGCCAAAAGGGTGTGATCAATATGAGCGTCGCTTGCTCCTTGCGAAGTTTTAGAAGAACTCTCTGGATCAACGGAAAGGGTGGAAAGGCATAGAGGAAATCTGCCCGCCCAGGAGAGGGACAATGCATCTCGCCAGAAAACACCAGGCCCTGGATCTAGCGAGCAAAAATTGGGCAGTTTTGCGTTGTATGGGGATGCGAAGAGGTCTATCTCTGGAGTACCACATCTGTGAAATGGATCTTCTGCCACCTCCTGCAGTAGTTTCCATTTGTGGACTCTGACCTGAGAGCGGCTCAGGCTGTCTGCGATGACGTCCGCACCTGGAACATGAATGGCAATAAGGTTTACGCCATGTTGTAAGATCCAATCCCACACTCTCATGGCCTCCCTGCAAAGCGGGTAGGAGTGGGTGCCTCCTTGTTTGTTGAGGTAATACATCACCGTGGAATTGTCTGTTTGTAATAGAAGTGTACCCAGTGGAATCTCCGACTGGAATGCCTGCCGGGCGTAAAGAACTGCCCTCATTTCCAGGATGTTTATGTGGAGATGAGACTCCTGGGCTGTCCACAGGCCCTGAGACCATACACCGTCGAGTTGTGCTCCCCAACCGAGCCCTGAGGCATCTGTAGAGAGTGTCACAGTCTGGGACGGCGCTATGAAGGGGACTCCAGCCAAGAGGTTCCCTGAATCTAGCCACCATTGTCAATCTCGAATTACGGTCTTCGTGATTCAGATTGGATGCTGCAGATGGTCTTGCCTTTGGTCCCATTGTACCCGTAACATCCACTGGGTTACCCGCATGTGGAGATGGGCTAGTGGGACTGTTGCAATAGCCACAGCCATGTGTCCGTGCAGGCAAAGGACCAGTCTGGCCGGGACGGTCTTCTTTGCCGAAAAGTCCCTGATGAGGGATCTGATGTGTTCCGCTCTGTCCAGGGGGAGGAAAGCTTTCCCTTGGATGGTGTCCAGAACTGCTGCTATGAATTGCAGAGTCTGGGATGGAACCAGGCGTGACTTCTCATAATTGATAAGAATGCCCAACGTCTTGAACAGAGACTGAGTGCAGTGAATGGCAGACATCAGGGCCTCCCAGGAGGCACCATGAGAAGCCAATCATCTAGGTAGGGGAACACATAGTGGCCCTGTCTCCTCAGAGATGTGGCTACAACTGCCATGCACTTCATGAACACCCGAGGTGCTGATGACAGCCCGATGGGAAGAGCTTGGAACTGATAATGGCGTCCCTGAAACTCGAAGCGCAGGAACCTCCTGTGCACTTGAGCGATAGGAATATGCAAGTAGGCATCCTGCATGTCCAGGGACGCTAGAAAAGAACCCTGCTTCAGCATGGGAATCAGACCCGGGAGGGTCACCATATGGAAGCGCTTGTATGCGACTGAGACATTGAGGTCACTGAGGTCCAGTATTGGACAGAGGTACCCTGTTTTCTTTGGAACCAGGAAGAAGTGAGAATAATATCCTAGTCTCCTCTGGTTTCTTGGTACGTGCTCTATAGCTTCTTTTTACAGAAGTGCGAGCACCTCCTGCTGTATGAGCAGAGCATGCTGACCCAAATAATGGGAGAGCAGGGGAGGTCTTGTAGGTGGGTCATCTAGAAACTCTATACGATGGCCTTTCTTGACCAACTGGAGAACCCACCTGTCGGTGGTGATCGATTGCCACCCTAAAAAGTGGCGAACAATGCGACCCCTGACTTTCTTTGCCTGTTGATCCAGAGGAGGGGTGGGGGCCGGGAAGGAGTCATGCTGTGGCAGCGTTTGTCCCTGCGGGCTGGGCTGACTTGGTGTAATGTTGGCCTCTGCCTGGGGACGATTTGGCCTGGGCCTTGCATGAAAAAGTGCCCCTCTGTTGCTGGCTGGAATGTTGCTGCTGCCTTTGTAGCCGGCCATGAAAACGGCTCTGGTTCCTATGAAAGGAACTAGACCTAGATCTGTACATGGTCTGTACAGATCGGACTGCCTTCCCTGCATCTTGGAGCTTGGTGATGACCTTCTCCGAGGATTCACCAAAGAGTACCTCGCCGTTATATGGGACATCTAGAATATTCTTCTGTACGTCCAGGGTGAAGCCGGAGACATGGAGCCAGGAGTGTCTCCGGAGACAGACGCCTGAAGCTGCAGCTCTGGCCGAAGAGTCCGTGAAATTGTATGCGGGTCTAAGCACTTGGGTCCCCACATCTGACCCAGTGCAGAGGAGGTTTAGGAGCTCCACTTTCTGGTCGCCATCGGGAAGCTTTTCAACCAGGTCCTGGCCCTGTTCCCACAGGGCGTTCTGGAACTGAACCATATGGGTAAGGTAGTTCAGAGACCTGATGGCGCAAGTAGCAGCCGCCTACATGCGCCTCCCCAGGGCATCCAATTGCTTGGATTCCTGGTCCGGTGGCTGAGTGCTCATATGCTGGGGCCTTTGAGACCAGTCATGTGAGGCAGTGATGACCAGGGAATCTGCCAGAGGTTGCTTCGCCAAGTACTGGTCCTCTCTAGGAGCCTTGTACAGGTGGCCAGCCTTCTTCGGCACCACGGGAGTGGTGTGCAGATGCTTCCTCACAGCCTTGGTGATGTCTGCGAAGGTGTCCACCAAGGGTGGCACTACCACAGGCTTTGGGTCTTTTTGCCGAAGGTAGCGGGCAAGGCATTGTCGTTCGGGGTCCAGGTCCTCAGCATCCCACCCCATGTTGTTCTGGATGTGCCTCATAATCTCAGTGAAAGATGGATCATCCGATGGAGATCTGGGGAGGTCATGTGGGTCAGGAGAGGAGATGCTGAGTGGAGAAGGAGATCTGGAGTATTCCGAAGTGTCCAATCTTGAATCCTCCCCCGACGGAGTATATCAGCGTTGTTTGGGGCTGGGTGACCCTGAGGGGGATCTGGAGGATGGCCTTCTCCTGTCTGTAGATCTGCCCCTAGGAGGTGGAGTCTGCTCCTTGGGGGATGGTGGTTGTCCTACTGGCCCCTTGGGTGGAGGAGGGGGTGTAGGCAGTGAAGGGGTAGGAGGAGTAGGAGTAGTAGGAGGACGACGGGCGGGGACCACATCCTTCTTGATAGTGTCCCACCAAAAGGTAAAAAGCTCCTTTACCTCTGCGATGTTCATACTTGATGACGGGCCTGGAGCCAGTGGTCTGTCGCCGGGGGTGGGCATCAGGTCCCCGGGGGTCTCCCGGTCTGGGGAGGGTTCCCGTGGGAGCTCGGCATCCTAGGTGTTGCCCACCTGGTCTTCAGGCTGTGGGGAGTCGTCTTCTGTGGAATCCCTATGGCCGGTGTCCGCCGGCGACAGGGGTGCAGTCTTCCGCTCCGGAGTAGCCGACGTCGGTCCTCTGGCTGACGTCTTCGGACCTGGCGAACGTCTGGCCGGCGACGGGTGTCTAGCCAGTGTTGTCAGCTCCTGTGAGCGCTGAGCCGATTTCGAATGTTTGGCTGATGTCGGGTGGTGAGCCGACGTCCGTTTTAGGGACGTCAGGTCCTTGGTCTTTCTGGGTGCTGGATCAGGACCTCTGGGCGGTTGGGAGACTGACCTGGAGTCGGTGTCCCGATGTCGGGTGGAGGAAGAAGACTTATGGTGCTCACCAGACTTCGAAGAGGCCTTGGATGGGGTCGATGAAGCCGAGGGCCTCAAGTCTAAAGAGGCTGGAGCGAGGAAGAGCCACCTGAAGACCTGACCTTAACCGGGGGAGATTGCGACCGAGCCCTGGAAGGAGAGCGGTCCGATCTGGAGCCGGAGCTACGGGAGTATGAGGCCTGAGTTGGGGACCTAGACCTCACCTTCTCCCGGTGCTTGTCCCGGTGTTTATGGGATTTTGCTGAAGATTCTCCCCTGGAAGAAGGTTCCTGGTCCATCCTTTTAAGCTTTTCCTCGAGAAGAAATGCCTTCTGACGGCGGATCCTGGTGCTGCTATTGAAACCCTGGCAAAAGGTGCAGGCCTTGGTGTCATGGTCCGGGCCTAGGCAATGCACACAGGATGAGTGGGGATCCTTAAAAGGGATCTGTTTGCCGCAGGCACACTTCGAAAGGTGACCCTCAAGAGATGGAGCTGGAGAGGACATCAGTTGTGCAGAGAAAAAGTCGAAAGTTCTGTAGTCGTCGTGCGCTAGAAAGAGACCTAGAGGCCGATACTGGTGAGTCGATGGCGGGAAAAGAACTGAGGATCATGGGGGACCACCTCCATATGTACTACACCTGATGTCGGGGGCGGGACCGTCGTCAGAGGTGGTCCCCGCTGAATAGTGCTAGCTAGAAAATTTCCATGGGGTCCTGGCGCCTGCCGGCTTCAGTCCTAATGGTGTAACCTGCTGCAAGAGCTGTTTCTCGAAGTAAGATCTTAATCCTGTCAGCCTATCTCTTGCCTACATAATTAATCCTGTTGCCATTAGACTGTCAATCTGCCTTGTATTCTCTAGTCTCTCAGTGGGAAATTAGACACTTGCCAGAAAGGTTGCACTGTATCTATGATCTGTCTGCTAGTCAGCTTAAACCCTTGCATGGTCTGTGTGTCTGATGACTGAATTATGATTAATACTCGCTCTAGGGCCTGAACTTGCCAGCTAACTCAATTTTTCAATCAATAATATATTAGCTTGATTTGTGTAGAAGGTAGCAACAGGACATTCAGATGTACCCAGCTCTCGCGTGGTTGGGTGCTCAGACTAAGCGATTAGTGGGGTACCAAATTAACCTATAGTTCTCTGCCCTATTTGCCAGCCTACTAAATAGCTGTATGGCACTGTCTTGCATCCCACCTCCCCTGTGCTGAGTGTGTTGCATCTCAGTTTATTACAGGTACTGGGTTGGGTTTGTGATCCTGTGGAAGTGAGGGCAAGAACCACCATAAACCAGTGGTACCAAGCTACGTTCCCATCCATGGCAGGCCTCACTGTCGTCCACTGGTGACCTCATGGTAGCAGTCCCTTTCCTGTCACACTCTGACATCCGTCTTGGTGCTGACATGGGGTACCCTGAGCTTCTACCAAAGCTAGTCTCACTCCAGTTACTCCTGGGTGCAATCACCCTTGTGACCCTCACTGCTCCTTGTATCCCGTGGCTCACAAGAGCGGGTGATCCTTCGAAGGGAGAGCCCTGGTGTACGTGTACCCAACCGGTGGAGACTGAATTCACCTTCTCCAACCTTCTAGCAGTGGGCTCACCCCTTCCCTGGGTTCTCAGTAGTCTTGACCTGAGGAGCCTTCTGAGACTTGCCTGTACGGTCAGGCGCTATGACCGCAAGTCACAGACCAAGGATGGATCCCCTCCCTTAAGGCATCTCCTCTGGCTCCTACTGGTGACTCTTGTGCTAGCAGGGGACATAGAGCTAAACCCTGGACCTCCATACCAGTCCACCCCAACACTGGCGGGCTGGTCGGCGGTAAAAGGGCTGAAAATAGCCCATCTTAATATCAGAAGTCTCCTGCCCAATCTGATGGAACTTCATGTCTGGGTAACACAACATAGTCCAGACATTCTTGGCATTACAGAAACCTGGCTGAAACCTGCTACACCAAATTCTGTATGCGCCCTCCCTGGGTATGACCTCATCAGACTCAATCGTCCTGGAAAAAAGAGGGGTGGTGGTATCCTGGTTTATTACAGGAGCCATCTTAACCTATCTGCTCTACCCAGTCAACAGACAGCACAGTCCTCCTGTGAGACACTGCACACGGTGCTGTTTCTAGGGATGTCCAAAAAGATACATATTGTCTACACCTACAATCCTCCAAAGGGAGGCCTAGAGGGACTGACTGGCCTCCTCGAAACAGCTGGTGTTGTAACACGGCATAATGAACTAATCATCCTGGGTGACCCTAACCTTAATTGGCTGGGTGGTAACACCAAAGCCTTTGATCCTCTACTTGCCGGTCTCTCTATGACACAGCTTGTCAAGGATCCTACCAGGTGCTCTCCAAATGGCGGTGTGAGCTCCCTCCTGGACTGGATCCTGACTAACAGACCAGATAGGAGCAGCTCATCTGGTATCCTGCCTGACTCAATCTCTGATCACTCCCCGGTGTACTGTGTTTGGAGGATCCCACTCCTGAAAATACCGCATAAAATTATCCAGATCAGAGACTACTCTAGGCTTGATCTGACCTCCTTCCATAATGATATTAAGTACGCCGACTGGTCGGCAGTATGGAATGCTCAGGACTCCACATCTGCTGTCAGTCACTTCCTCATCTCTCTAAGGGCCCTGCAGGAGAAGCATGCCCCCCCCATCAGACGGAGGGTCTGAGGAACGGCTACAAAATGGCTTCATGGCAGCCTCCTAGCCCTCCTGAAAGCTAGAGATAAGTGCTGGGCCAACTTTAAGGCCATGGCTGACCAGGCTATTTTTCAGATATACAGGAAACTCAGAAACGAGTGCAAAAAGAATATAAGGGTAGCCAAAAGTGAGCTTTGCAAATCTGCATTACTGAACTCAGCTAGGGACCCAAGGAGGTTCTGGAGGAACATTAAACACATAGTGAGTGGTACACAGAGTGCTGAGACCACTGACATTGATGGTACCAGCTGCAACAACTTGGAAACCATTGCCAACACCTTTAATCATTATTTCTCTGATCTGTCTGATTTCACTTCGACATTCTTCATTGGTGGTGGTGTCAATGGCAATCAGCCCACAGCACCATTGCCACCCCGTCCGCTCTTTCATTTTATGGCAGTGGTGGTGCAAGAGGTGTGGAGACTGCTCTCGGGACACTCCCCCTTCTCGAGTGCTGGCCAAGATGGCTTGGAACCAAAGCTCCTCAGCCTTGGTGCCCCCTGGCTTGCCCCTCTGGTGGTACACATCTTCAATTTGTCCCTGTCAACTGGTGTTATCCCAGACATATGGAAGGTCACCAGGGTGGTCCCAATCCTTAAACAGGGGAACCCTAAACTGATAGAGGACTATCATCCAACATCCATCCTATCTGCGGCCAGCAAACTCCTGGAGAAAGTTGTGGCAGGGCAACTCACAGAGTACTTAGATTCACATGATATACTGTCTCCTGTACAGCATGGATTCAGGAAGGGGCATGGCACATCCTCCACCCTTGTCACTGTCTCATCTTGGATTAGGGAGGCCATGGACCAAGGCAAACTCTCGGGGGCTATCTTTATCGACCTCTCTAAGGCCTTTGACCTGGGTCATCATGCCACGCTATCAACTCAGCTAAGATCAATTGGCCTATCCTCTGCTGCTCTCAGTTGGTTCTCCAATTATCTACACAGTAGAATGCAGTGGGTTAAATATGGCAAAGAGCTCTCTGGCCCCACCCCTGTAACAATGGCGGTCCCTCATGGCTCCGTCCTCGGACCCCTGCTCTTCTCCATTTTTGTTAATAATCTCCCTGCAGCCGCTGCTCATCAATCCTCTATGCAGATGATCTGGTCATCCTGTCTCACTCCCCAGAGATGTGGGTCATTAACTGCCACCCGAGTGATGACCTAAGAAGTATTCAGACATGGATCTTGACCCATAAGCTAGTCCTTAATCTAAAAAAAAAACAGACCATGCTCTTTGGGTCCCTGGCTAAGATTAAGGCCTCCCCTGTGCCGTTCTGTGTCTCTGGTAAAGGTGGCATCCCAATCACGGACAACTTCAAGTACCTTGTGGTAATGTTGGACCCGCAGCTTGACCTTGGCCGCCATATCCAGAATACATGCAAAACTGTCAACTGTAAACTGGGTCTGGCCTATAGAGCAAAAAATAACCTCACTCCGGCTGCACATATTGCTCTTGCCAGAGGTGTGCTTCTCCTCTCGCTATGTTATGGGCTCCTTCTGTTTGCCCGCACCACCAAAGCCCATCTCTAGGTATGCACTGCCTACAACAATGTCTGCACTTGCTCTGGCGGCCCTGGCTCACTCACCATTGTGATCTCTCTAGCAAGCTAAACTGGCTCTCTCCTCAAAAATACAGTGACTTTGTCCTTGAGTGCTTCACAGGAAAGGTCCTAGCTTTGCTGCCCCAGGGGTGGCGAGTTGCTGCCCCGACTGCCCCTCTTCTTAACACCTTAGGTCTCAGGGGTCTGCCACACTCAAGGTACCTGTGACTCGGACTCAAATGGGTGGAAGGGATTTTGCAGTGTGTGCCCCCAAACTATGGAACACCTTCCCGCCCAGGGCCGTGTTGCCCCATCACAGGGCTGCCTGCGTTCCTCCCTATGGAACCATCTCAAACTCTCATCAGCCTGTGGTTGCCCAAAACCCCCGTGACATAATTATTGCACCCAGCCCTTATGGATAACAGTGGCCCTTATGTTGTTGATAGTTAATGTACCTGCTGGTTCTCAATCTGTGCCTTTGTACTGCTCCTAATTGGCACATACCTTACCCTGTTGTGTTTATGCTAACAAAAATATGCCTCACAAGACCTGTACTTTCTGTATTCTGTTTTATGTTGTTCTCACGTGACTTGTAAGCTTTTCCTAATTATGTACCATGTTGTCCTAAGTATGTAAGTATGTAATTTCATGTACTCTCCTGGGCCATACCTGAAAATAGGCAGTTGTCTTGTCTAGTGTGCTTACCTGGTTAACAAAAGCTAAATAAATAAATAATAAACAAAACTGCCACATTCTGCTCACTAGATCAGGGCCTGGTGTTTTCTGGTGAGAAGCGTTGTCCATCTCCTGGAAAGGGAGATTTCTTTATGCATTCTCTCTCTTTCCTCTAATTCAGAAGGTTCTCATCAAACTACAGATGTAGGGTGCCACCCTGATTCTGGTGGTGCCATTTTGGCTGCAGCAAGTATGGTTTCCATTACTGAAACAATTGGCTGTGGAACCTCCAGTTCCCCTGCCCCTTTGCCGGGACCTTGACCCATCCAGGGCTCAGGTCCCTCCATCTGCATGCATGGCTCCTGAGGACATAGCCATTGCTCTGTTTGGAGTGTCTCAGAAGGTGGCTGATGTTCTGGTGGCTGCCAGAAAACCATCCACAAGGGCCACTTATTTTGTGAAGTGGAAGTGGTTTGCTATCTGGGCTGCTTCTCACCAACTGGACACTTTCACCTGTCTGGTGAGCCAAGTTTTGGAGTATCTCCTGACCTTGTCCTATGCTGGTCTCATATACTCCTCCCTTAAAGTGCACCTATCTGCCATATCAGCCTTCCATGTGCCCATCGATGGCTATATGGTGGCACAGCTGGATGTGGCACATACTTTTCTGAGAGGCATTCTGCATTTGAAGCCCCCCATCTATAACCCAGTTCTGACATGGGACCTCAGTTTTGTTTAGGAGAAGCTGACTCTGCCTCCTTTTATGCCAGCTGCATCTTGCAAGTTACGCTTTCTGTCGTGGAAAGCGTTATTAGTTGCCATTACTTCTGCTTGAAGAATTTCAGAGCTACAGGTTCTCATGAATGAGCAGCCTTATTTGATTTTCCACAAGGACAGGATCTCTTTGCATACTAATCCTAAGTTTCTTCCTAAGGTGATATCGGAGTTTACCCTCAACCAATCCATCCACCTGCCTGTGTATTTTCTGGAGCATGCCAGTACAGGTGAAGTATTGCTCCACACTTTGGATATGCATTGAATTTTGCATTAATATACACACCGTACCAAAGACTGCAGGAAGTCCAAACAGTTATTTGTTTCTTTCACCCCTGGTAGAGAGGGTACTCCAGTTTAGAAATAGTGCTTGTTCAAAGGGTTGGTGAAGTGTATTATTTTTTGTTACAGGAAGTACAGTAAGGACTGACCTTTCTGGGTTTAAGGGCCATTCCACCAGGGGCATAGCCACTTCAGTTGCCTGTTTCAGAGGTGTGACAGCAGTCAAGGTTTGTGCTGCTGCTGCCACTTGGAGTACCGGGCACACTTTCACCAAGCACTACTGGACATTGCATCCTGCAGAAGGGCATGTTTTGACCTTGTTGTGCTTCAGTTTTTACTTAAGCCTCTGGTCTCCTGCCACCCAGACTGTCCTTACTCACAGCATTGCTTGGGACTTGTTCCATAGGTGTGACCTGATGACAGAGATATCCCCAAAGAAGATACAATAGTTACATAAGAACTTACTGTAACAGTACATCTTTGAGGGAATCTCTGTCATCAGGTCATGCTGTCCCTCCCTCTATCCCTTTTTTTCTCTTTCTGTCTCTCTCCAGCTTGGCTGCCTGTTGCTCCAGCCTTTCAGCTTGCTGGGCACCTTTCTCTCTCTCCTTGGTTCCCTTGTAGGACTCCTGTCTCTCATAGCCTCTGGCTAGGGAAAGAACTGAGGAGGGAGTCGGGCTGCCGCGCTTTTATAGGTGAGTGACGTCAGAGTGTGACATCTGCATGGGTGGCCATTAGTAGACTGATGCAGAAAAGCTTCCGTGGGATCCTAGTACCTGATGGCTAAGTTCTATAGGTGTAACCTGATGACAGAGATTCCCTCGAAGATCTGCTGTTACGGAGAGTTTACACTAGGATATGAGGAGATGGTGTCATCAATAAAAGAAACTGCTGCTGCCCCCCAAAAACCCTCCCAACTTGGGGTAACCATCAAAGAACGAACGTGTCATCCAGTAAGAAGTTCAAGGGACACTAGAATAACAGGATCTAACGACGGGCTGAACTCAAAAATGGGGCAAGTCAAACTTGGAAAGCAATGTACACGAACACACAAAGCCTAGCAAGTAAAACAGCTGACCTCCCAACTATTATAGCAGAGGCAGATCCTGACTGGGTTGCCACCACAGAGATCTGGTTCAATGAACAACATGACTGGGAAGTAATTATTCCAGGAATACTGCCTTTTTCTAAAAGACAGACCTGGCAAAAAAGGGTGTGGGGTAGCAATATATGGAAGCAAGGGATCAAGGTTACAAGGATCTATGATGCACTCTCTGAAGCCAAAACACTTTGGGTTATACTGGAGCCCAGTAGGGAGGTGGCCACTTGGGTGGGGTGGTGTACAGACCCCCAGTGATTGGGGGAAAAAGGGGGACAAGGAGACACTAGAAAACATACACAAAAAGAGTGCTAAAGGGGAAGTGATAGTGATCGGTGATTTGAACTTATCCTATATTAACTGGAGCACCCATACAGCAGCCTCTTCCAGGAGCAAAGGCATCCTGGAGACTACGTCTCTCGGGTCTGAAGCAACTCCTGAAGGAACCCACTAGGAGGGATGGTGTTCTTGACCTGTTGTTCACCAATGGTGATAACATCTCGGGGGGTAGAAGTTGGGAGCCCCCTGGAGTCCAGTGACCACCACATGGTATGGTTCCATATAAAAACAGAAAAAGAAACCAAGCACTCCAAAACTAAAATCCTGGACTTTAGACAAGCAGATTTTGCCAAAATTGAAAAAGGAGCTCATGCAGTGCCTAGCCAACATAACTCGGGTCGGGGGAGTAGATATGTACTGGACCATTCCCAAAACAGCTTTACTGGATTTCTCTAACTGATGTATATGAAAAGTGAGCAAAGAAAAGTAAACCCCTCTGGTTTTCAAAGGACTTGGCCCCAAGGTTAGGGAGAAGCAAACTGCCTTCAAAAAATACAAGGAGACAGGCTGTGAAAAGGACATTGAAGCATACAAGGAGAAACAAAAGGAAGCAGGCAAGCTAATCAGAATGGCCAAAGCAGCAACTGAAGAGAGGATAGCCAGAGAGGTCAAAAAGGGAGATAAAACCTTCTTCAGATATGTCAGCAACAAAAGGAAGGAGAGTGGAGGCATACTCAGACTGGCAAGGGAAGATGGCGGGCACATGGAGTATGATAAGAAAAAGCCGAAATCCTCAACAGATATTTTGGCACGGTTTTCACTAAAGAAGGGGAAGGGAGTGGACCACCCATGCCAGAAAAAATTACAAGCAGCAATGGAATTGATCTGGAACCTTTTACAGAAGAAAGTCCCGAAGGAACTAGAAAAGCTCAAGGTGACCAAGGCTATGGGGCCAGACGATGTTCATCCACGATTACTGAGAGTGCTAAAGGAGGAACTGGCAGCTCCAAAGACAGCACTGGTTCACCACTGGGAGGTCATGCCGGACAAATCTTAATGAATTCATCATCTGGGTGACCCAAGTAGTAGTGGAATAGGGTGGCACTGTGGACATGGTTTACCTAGACTTCAACAAAGCCTTTGATTTGGTCCCACACAGAAGGTTATTAAATAAACTGGGCAGCATGGGGGTGGGTCCAAAGGTTATAGACTGGATAGGGAGTTGGCTAAAAAGAAGGACACGGGGTAGTGGTAAACAGCTCCCTATCTGGAGAAGGGGGGGGTGACTAGCAGTGTACCACAGGGACCGGTATTGGGCTCCATCCTATTCAGTATTTTTTTTTATCAGCGACATATCTGAGGGTCTGAAAGGCAAAGTGAGTCTTTTCGCAGGCAACACAAAGATATGCAATAGGGTGGACACTGCCAGTGAAGTGGAAGGGATGAGTGCTGACCTTAGAAAGCTGGTCACACACATGAGAACTAAATTTCAATGCTAAAAAGTGCAAAATCATACACATAGGGAAGAGTAATCCAGACGCAGAATACCTTCTAGGAGGAGTCAAATTAGAATCAACAAAGCAGTAAAGAGATCTGGAAGTACTCATATGACATGACCTGAAAACATCCAAACAACGGGAGAAAGCAGCATTAAAAGGTAAATTGAATGATGGGCAGCAAAGGAAGGGGAATTACTAGCAGAAAAAGGGAGGTTATCATGTCATTTTACACATCTTTGGTGAGGCCACATTTGGAGTATAGTGTACAGTTATGGACACCACACCTCAAAAGGATATAGACAGACTTGAGACAGTGCAGAGGAATGCTACAAAAATGATACAGGGACTCCATGGTATAAACTATGAGAAGAGACTGCACGAACTCAGTATGTATTCTCTTGAACAACAGAGAGTTAGGGGAGACATTGTAGAAACATTCAAATACATGAAGGGAATAAACAAAGTACAGGTTCAGAACCTTTTTCAGTTCAAGAGTCGCACAAGAACCAGGAGTCATAGCATGAAGCTAGAAGTGGGCAAATTTAAGGGCAATACAAGAAAGTTCTTCTTTACAGACAGGGTGGTGGATGTGTGGAACTGCCTGCCACCTGAGGTGGTGGAAGCAAAAACAGTTGGAACATTCAAAAAAGCTTGGGATAGAAGCTGGCCCGGTGGCGCTGAGGTGCTGGGCACCTTACCTCACACCACGCCAGTGACCCATGTTTGGGAACGAGCACAGGTCACTGGGGTCAGCCGGGGGCTGGGAGTAGATAGAGTGGCCGACAGGCAGATCTCCATTCCCTGATCGGGGAGGTCGGCTCTCTCTGCCTTAGACCACCAGCACATGGAGGCATGATGATGGTGCAGGCAGTGAGGAGTTGGACGCTAGGACAGGGGTGGGCGGAGCAGAGTCTGCTGAACCAAGGCATGTACGTGCATCTCCACGTGTGTCCAACCTTGTTTGGGGCTCCAAGGACTAAGGGGAAGAAAATGTGGAAAAATTGGGGGCAATGGCTGGATGATGCCCCCAGTGGTCCTAATGGGGAAGTTGTGGTGGCCCCAAAGGGACAGCAGATGTCCAGTACAGATGGCTAACATGAGCCGCCGGCTCGTCAGAAGGATAAAAAACCTATATGGAAAAAAAAAAAGCTTGGGATAGGTACAAAAGAATCATAACACTGAATAGCAGTTTTGGGGGGGGGGTAGGCTTATGGGCAGATTAGATGGTTCTGGAGGTCCCCTTCTGCTGTCACTTTCTATGTTTCTACGGTAAGTTCTTATGTAACTATTCTTTCTTTTTCTGTATCATTCCATGTTGTCAGTGGGAAATTAATACATATGTGCAGGCTGATTAAGTTGAAAAAGAGTTGATCCAAGTAATGTTGGAGTTGATAGATAAGGAAATTATGGTAAGTCTAAAGGAATTTCTCCTATCTTGGGGACTGAGCCGTAGAGCATGACCTGTGACTTTGTGGTATTCAGCCATGTTTGGACAACCTGGAGAACAGAAAACATGCCTATTAATGTCAACAATACTTGGGCATATTAGTCCTCTTCTTCTTTTCTTTTCTTTGTTTCCATTGTGTTCCCCCTTCTCCCCTTTTATTGTTCAGTTTCTCACTTTATTTTTCAACTTTCTCCCCCCACCCATTTCACAGTTTGGTGTTTCTTTCTTATACCCTCATGATAAGTGCTGAAATATTGACACAGAATAGGGAGTTTTGTAATTATTTTAAAATATTTATTACAAATCCTTGAAAGACATGACAGTTCACTTCACAAATGATTACATATTGGTTCTGTTAATTAATCAGGAATATTCATGAGCTCACCCCTTAGCTGATCCTGAACTTTGCCAATTAGACACTTAGAGCACCAGGCAGAAGAAGACACGGCATCAATTTAACCATGTCTCCTGATGAAGAGGCAGTGAGCGTTGAAGCACTGGGGCTAAGTTAATCATCTGTATGTGTGTGTACAATAAATATATACTTTTCTGCAGCTGCCGAGTGCACTGATTTTTGTTCTGTTCACTCAAGCCTTTCTTGTGCTGCATACACATAGTTCCCTGTAGCACTTTGCTCTCTACTTCAACAGCTGGAAGGACTGAAACACAATTAGGTCAGTCAGTGGCTGAGTTGCGATATTGTGGGGCATATGGAAATGTACAATTTGATGGCAGATAAGGACTGCTTGTCCCATCTAGTCTGCCCATTTCCCTACCTAATAAATAAGCTGCAGATCCTAGTTAACCAACAGCCTACTTCCTCCTACCCCCACTAGAATTGCCTTATGTCTGTCCCATGCAATCTTGAATTCCCCCACTGTTATTGACTCCACAACCTCCTCAGAAAGGCTGTTCCATGCATCCACAACCCTCTCCATGAAAAAATACTTCCTCACATTACCTCTGAGCCATCCCCCTCTACCTTCAAATTGTGCCCCCTTGTTCTTGCACATCTCTTTTTCTGAAAGATGCTACCCTCTTGGACTTTGTTGATTCCCTTGAGGTACTTGAAAGTTTCTATCATGTCCCCCCTCTCCTTCCTTTAGTCTCTCTTTGTATGTCTTCTGGTGCAGACCCTGCACCATTTTGGTTGCCCTCCTCTGGACAGCCTCCACCCTGTCTATGTCTTTGTGGAGATGGGGTCTCCAGAACTGCATGCAGTACCCCAGATGGTATCTCAACAACTGTCTGTACAGAGGGATAACAACTTCCTGTTTTCTACTGGTGATGCCTCTCCCTATGCATCCCAGTATCCCCACAGCCCTCCTTACTGCCTTCTCACATTGCTTGCCCACCTTTAGGTCATCTGATATAACTAACCCCAGGTCTCTTTCCATTTTTGTCATTGCCTGTATCTCACCCCCCATTGTGTACTCTTCCCCTGGGTTTTTGTTTCCTACTGTAGGTGCATTACTTTGCACTTCTTTGTTGAATCTAAGCTGCCATATGTTTGACCATTCCTCCAACCTTGCCAAGTCTCTTCTTATCCTTTCCACCCCACCTTGTGTATCAACCCTGTTGCAGATCTTTGTGTCGTCTGCAAAGAGACATAATTTTCCTTACAGTCCCTCTGCAATGTCACTTATAAAGACATTAAAAAGGACTGGACTCAGTACTGAACCCTATGGTACCCCACTAGTAACCCTGCTTTCTTCACTGTGGACTCCATTTACTATTACCCTCTGTGTCCTGTTGTTCAGCCAGTGTTTTACCCAGGCTCCACCGTAGGACCACTCCTAGGCTGGCTAATTTGTTTATTAATCTTTTGTGTGGGACTGTGTCAAATGTCTTGCTAAAGTCTAGGTAGGCCATGTCCACAGCCTCTCCCTGGTCTACTACTTTGGTCACCCAGTCAAAGAAATTGATTAGATTCATCTGACATGACCTTCCCTCTGTGAATCCATGCTGCCTTGGGTCCTGTGCCCCACTGGCCTAAAGGTACTCAATTCTTTCCTTCAGAAGTGATTCCATCATTTTCCCTACCACTGAGGTCAAGCTAACAGGTCTATAATTTCCTGCCTCTGTCTTGCTCCCACTTTTGTGAAGGGGAATCACATCCACCCTCCTCCAGTCCTCAGGTACCGCACCATCCCCCATGATTTGTTAAAAAGGGTAGTCAATGGCATTACTAGTTCTCCCTTAGTACTTTTAGAATTCTGGGGTGAATCCCATCTGGCCCCATTGCTTTGTCCACCTTCAGTTTTAGGAGTTCTTTCAGAACCCTTTTTTCTGTGGAAGGACCGATATCGACCCCCCCTATCCAGAGTGCTTCTATTGACTGGATTAGGTACCTGCCCCCTCCTCTTCCTTTGTGAACACTGAGGAGAAGTATTTGTTCAGTATCCCTGCTTTTTCACTGTCCCTCTCTGCCCACCCACCCTCCTCTTTATTCAGCCTCAGTAATCCTCCCTTTGTCTTTCTTTGCTCCCTAATGTACCTATAAAAGGTTTTATCCCCTGTCTTAACTGAGTTGGCTATCTTTTCCTCGGTTTGGGCTTTTGCAATTCTGGCTGTCTTCCCCATTTCCTTCTGCTTTAACTGGTACAGTTCTCTGTCTTGCCCCTTCCATGTTTTCTTATTTTTCCTGAATGCTATCTTTTTCTCTCTAACCTTCCCAGCCACCTCTTTTGAGAATCATAGTGTTTTTTTCTTTTGTTTTGATTTATTTGCTTCACACAAAGGCTTGTTGCCTCTGTGATAGCAGTTTTGATGTTTCTCCATTGTCGCTGCGCCCCTCCTTCTTGCCTGTTTGCTAGTGCCTTTTTTTTTTTGAATTACTATTTTATTCACCTTCCTGCCTACCATCCCTGACCCTTCAGGAGCCTCAAGGTAGATATCCCTCTGCCTTCCACCCTGCCTGTATGACCCCCCCTGGAACCCCATGGAGCTTTGGTTTACCCCCGAGTGGGGATGGGGCAGAGCCCTCTTACCCCAACAATCAACTTTGCGTCAATTCAGGGGCCAGCCAGGTGGGCGAGAAGGCATCGAGCATGTCTCCGGAGGCTCCATCTTCCCGGTGACGGCAGGCATTTTTCCACTTTTTCTCCCACCCCCTACAGCCTAGGACCCCTGACGTCAAGGCACAGAGCGCTGACGTCACGCTGTATGTCAGCAGCCCTTCCCCTTAACATTGGGGCTTGCAGTACTCCGAGCCTCCACTCGGAGTCAGACAAGTGTACGGGCTATAGCCTTAACCCTCCCCGGAGTAGGCGAGCTGTCGTGGGACGCTCAAGCCTAACTCCCCCCCCGGCTGGCCCACCAGCAACCCGAGTCCGCTCCCGAACCCGGGTCGCCGGCGTGGAGCGAGGTGTGACATCCAGCGCCTCAACCCTCAATGCCACCGGGCCGGCTGCTAGTGCTTTTTTAAGGCACTCTCCCATTTTGACAAAATCAGTCCTCCTGAAGTCCAGTACCCTCACTTTTGTATGGCTTGACTCTACAGCTAAGTTTATTGTGAACCACACTGTTTGGTGGTCACTTGTTCCCAGATGGCTACCCACTTCTAGATCTGAGATCCTCTCTCCGTCCCCATTTGAGAGTACCAGGTCTAAGACTGCTCCCTCACAAGTGGGTTCCAACACTAACTGTCTGAGGCATGCCCCCTGTAGGGCATCGAGAATGGCCTTGCTCTTGGATGTGGCTGCAGCAAAGGTGCTCCAGTTAACCTCTGGCATATTCAGGTCCCCCATCAGCAATATCTCCCCTTTCTCTGCCATCCTAAGGATGCCTTCTATCATTTCCTTGTACATTTCCTCCCCCTGAGATGAGGATCTGTATACAACCCCTGTGCGGATTGTGGTGCCATTTTCAGTCTCCAGTGTGACCCATCGTACCTCCTTTCCTCCCTATTTACCCTTTAGTTCTGTTGCTTTGATCCCTTTCCTTACATAGAGAGCTACTCGTCCTCCCCTTCTACCCTCCCTGTCCCTCCTGTATCTGGCTCTGTAATAGAACTTTTAGAAGCCCTGAATGATACTGTAAAAAGGGAAGTCTAAATAACGATCAAAATTGAGACTGCTTGAGATGTGGTTCTTCAGGCTTCTGATTACTCACTCAAGAGCAAACTAAAGGGAAGTCAATAAGTAGAGACCCGTGTTTTTTCTTAAGTAAGAAATAATAAGAAATAACACGAATTCAAGATATGAAGAGAAATAACAAGAAATTCAACATATAAAAAGAATAAAACAAATAAAAATGAATAAAGTGGTAAAATTACTTTTTTGGGGGGGAAAAACTAAATAAATGCTTGCAGCAGTTGTTGTTTAGGCACTGTTGTTACCACAGAGGTGCTCCACAAGGAAGTGACAGCGGAATTCTTTCATTCACAGAACCTTTCTAGACCATAGCATAATGCTGCTTAATACAATGTAGTATACTAGGAATGTAATTTTTAGTATGTAGAAGGTCATTTTAAGGTAGTTTATGAATGTAAATGTAATATCAAGAAATAAAAGTAAATTTTCAATGAATAAAAAGAAATAAGAAATTAAAAAAAGATTGATTATAAAAAGTAAAGAATTTCACGGGTCTCTATCAATAAGTGAACTGGGTGGGAGATGTGGGGCCAGTGTGAAGACCGAAGACATAACTAAAAAGTTAATCTTGGTCTTCTCTCTATGGGTGTGGGTGGATGTGTCTTCATGGGGCTGAATTATGGTTTGATGCAGCATGATCTTTGTTGCAGGTGGTCCCGGCCCTCATTTTAAAAAGTTTACTTGGAATTCAGCAGTCTGAAGCGGCAAGACATTGTTTCTTTTGCTGATCAGTGTTTCAGATTTCCTGGAAGACTACAATGCATCATTTTTGCAGCTTTTGATCTCCCATTGAAGATTAAACTTTTAAAGTGGTCCATACCTAAGAAAATTAAGGAGTTTGAGCAGTACAATTCATAGCTATAAGCAACAGAAACAAACACAGTTTTGCAAATTTATTTTATTGCATTAAAACAGTCCAAGTGAAAGTTACTGTCTGACACAGATGCTGTATGGCTGTGAAGTAGAGGCTGTAGGTATTAAACAGCTACAGGAACTTGACCAGTACAGAAAAACATAAATTGTGTGTTGGGCTGCTCCCACCAAGTTAATTTCACGTGTGGTATCTGACTAGAAAGGTGTTAATGCAGGAAACCAGAGTGGCTGAACAAAGAATAGTGGACAATACAATACAGACAGACAGGAAACAATCATGCATGCCAAAACCATCGTCTCACATTTGGTGTTGCCTGCATTGAAAACTGAACAAAGAGACATTTTTAAAAACAGGGTGGCACAACAGAGCAGAGTGTTAACTCAGAGTTTCTGTAATCTGTTGGGGGGTGGGGGGGGGGAATGATGATCCTGATGCATCCTCGTTTTTTTTATTTTGCGGTCGACTGCTTTAGTGTTTCATAGGCCTGAGAGCCAATCGACAAACTGCAGCAGTGAGGGATTATATGCTGCTCAATCAGTCTTTTGTTTTCTACCCCTTCCATAGACTCTTTAGACTGCTGACAGTCACTTGTGGGATAGGTATCAGAACAAAGGACAAAGCATTGCATTCAATGAGCAAAAAGAGTGCTGCTGATTTTTGTCTTGTCATGGGAGCCCACCTCCCTGCTGTTACCTGTGCTTAGAAGATTAGAACTGTTTATTTAAGCAGAGAACAAGGCTTTCTCTGTACATGCTCTAGGGTCTATGGGCCCGATTTCTTCTTGTTCTGATCCAAGTGTGACCGCTTTCCTTGTTTTATAGGGCAAATATTGTGTTCCACTTGAACAAACTGAGACCATAACCAGTTATGAAGAAAAATGGCCGCAGACATGTATTTATTAAACCAAATTGTAATTATTGATGCATCCAATCAGTGTGATGCGTGCAGCTACATAGTCTTGGAAATCTTGAATCAGCTTGCTCTGATTCACCAGTGGTCTACCTCCTCTTATTATGAAGCCACCAACCAGATAATCCCAAACCCGGTGAGGATACCAGCTCCAGGGCATGAGGGATGGATCCCAAGACTGGTTTGGATGTGTCCTCCCCTGCCAGAGGACAGCACCCTGCCATCCCTACTGTCCCCCTTTTTACCGGGGTAACTCCCGTCGTCTGGCACTAACTTCCCCACAGCCTTGGATTGCTGCATAGACTGCAATCCCTGTTACCCTCTGTACATACCTTCCAAGACTACTGAGCCACACGATAGCCTACAATAACACAGAAGCGACATACTAATCTAAACCAACTACCAGCCTATCATCACCCCCCTTCCCCTTGCTGGAGAAGGCAAAAACCCGGAAAACCCAGTGGGGAAAAAAAACAGGACATTCCTTCTTGACCCCTAATACGATCTCCCATATTGGGTCGGCAAGGCCCCTATATCCTCCCTGCTTTTACGAGGGTGAGGTTCAGGTGGGATTGAAACCTGGGAGCAGCTTGGAAGAGAGGGATCCTCTCTTTGTCAGCCCTTCTTAAAGGCCTGGCTCCTCCCCTGCCTCTCCTCCCCCCTCCCCCTGGGAACCTCCCTCCTGCCTGCTCCATACCCACCCCTAGTGAGTGGCTACTTACCCCCTACCTGCCCACCCAGGTGTCCCTCAATATCTGCCCCCAGACCAGTCTTGCCTCCTGCGATGCCTTGCAGGCTCCTTTGTTGTATTATAGGACAAATATTTCATTCCACCTGAACAAACTGAGACCACAACTAGTTATGGAGAAAAATGGCCGCAGCCATGTATTTATTAAACCAAATTGTAATTATCAATTAGGGTTACCACCTTTGGATGAGATGAAACCTGAATACTTAACCACACCCCAAACTCCACCCCAACCCTGCCCCTTTTATGATTAACAAGGACATCGCTTGGACTCTGATTCACTTGATTTATTCAGAATTGCTGCTGATCTAACATTGTGTACAACTTCTTTAAATTACATCATGATTATTATTTTTGGTTTCTTTGATTTAGATTTAAATATTTTAAATTTCAGTGTGTGTTAACATTTGGTGGGGTTAGAGAGGGGGTTCAGGGGACTTTCCATCCCGTGTACACAGCTTAGCTGACACATTGAGTGACTACAAGGACACCTCTGACAACCGGCTATTTTGGATCAGGTGGCCTTTTCTGGTAAAACTCTTTCAATAAATAAATAAACTACATCAGTAATGGCGGATGAGATGTAATTACAAATAGCATCTGCCATTTTAAGATGTGCCACTGTCCCTCCCATTGCTCCTACTCTAAAGTTATTTGTAATGTCAGAGATGTTTTTAAAAGTGGTAGGAACTATTCTATGCTGTTGAATACCCTATTTTTTCCATGTCAGTCATGCATAGTAGATAGCATGATACGTGATATGTAGTGTGGCGGCAGTATAGCGCAGTGGTTTAAGGCTCTGAGCTGCAATTATGGAGACCAGAGTTTGAATCCTACAGCCCAGACTTGCATACTGTGTGACCCTATACAAATCATTTAATTCCCTTGTGCTCCCAGGTTGTACCTGTAAACAAGCTTTAGCTTAGTGTGTCTATTCTGGTAAAAATAAATAATGTTTTGAGAAATTTTTGCTAAATTGCCTAAATTTGCAGTGCCATCAAATCTAGACTGTGTTTCTGTCACCTCATCAGCTACTGCTCTCTCTTCCTTTTCTCATTTCTGTAGCTTAGCCTGACATTAGCCACACTATTCTGTGCTGTGCTGTTCATCTGAGAGGCCTGGAATGGTCTCCCTGGAATATACAGGTAGTATAAAAATTGATAGCAATAACTACTAAGGAGAGAGAGATGTAGTATTGCTAGAAATTAAATAAAATATTACATTATTAATTTAGCAACAAAAGGGGTAACAAATATTAAAATAAAGGACAGACCCTAAAAGAAAAAATGGCGAGCATTTAAAGGTATAAAAGTATTCCTTATCACAGCAGTCAAAGACCATACTCAAAATGCAGCCTGGAAAGGATTAGGTTGATTTGCTGCTAATGGTTTTAATAGCCCTGCTTTATTTAGTTTTTGTTGACCGGGTAAGTGCACTAGACAAATCCTGCCTATTTTCAGGTACGACCTGGGGGAGGTGGATACAGATGAATGCCAACTGACCTTGAACCAGATTAAGCTGTTGGTGGTAATTTTTCGTGAATGGAGGAAATTTGGCCATTGCACCGGGGAAATACCCCTGCTCTTTTCGAGAAGTGCCATGGGATCTTTAACATCCACCTGAACTACCACCAGAACAGGCAGATGGGACCTCGGTTTAACATCTCATCCGAAAGATGGCACCTCAGGAGTGCAGCACCCCCCTCATGCTGCACTACAGTGTCAGTATTGGGATATTAACCCAAGTGCCTGGTGTGGGATAAAACCCACAGCCTATTGATCTCCCGGCCTCAGAGACGAGTGTGCTACCTGATGAGCCACTGACACTGCACTTTATACCTCTCAGACTGACTGGTATACAAACAAAGGTCTGCATGACATCAGAATTTGTTTGTAATCTGAACATGCCAGGGATGTAGCCAGGCATTTCAGATTTGTACACCAACCTGCCACACTACTACCCCTTCCCCTACTGTTGTTCATGCCTGCCCCACCCCACGACTCGAGTCCAAGTTTCCCGGCTCCAGTCAGATGATTTCTACGCTAGACCTGCTGTCTGCCTGCGCTGCTAGTGTGGTGCTTGCTGCACGCTGGTAGACGCCATTGTCTGCACCACGAGTCCAAGACCATGGCAGAAATTTATTTTCTGTCCCCTGCAGTCAAGCAGATTCACTCCACTTGCCACTCCACATGGTCTTTTTTCTTTTAGCTGGTTCTGAGTCTGTTCTTCCGTCTGCTGCTCCTCAGTTTTCTACTGCTTCTCTTGCTCCCAGTACAATTGAACTAATAGTATGGCTTCTAACTTTGCTGGGGCATTTAAACTTGCTGCCCCAGACTTGCCATACCCCCTACTAGATGCCACAGCCAATCACTATGCAGGCGGACCATGCGGACCTAATTGAGACCTTCAGCTTTAACGTCCGTGGTCCACTCTGCCACCCCCCCCAAAAACAAAGCTGACAGAGAAAAGAAAAAGCCTGCAAAGCCAAACAAAGGAATTTAAACACGATGGACTAGAGAGGGCAGAGCAATGCTGGCCAGCTTGTTTGCTACCCCCTGCTACTAAACTTGGTACGCCATGGCTTACTTGGAGTATCAGTAGCTACACCCCTTGAACATGCAAGTAAAATGGTGAAGGATTTAACAGAATCTGTTGTACAAGTATGTGAACATTTAAAATGACTGAAAAAGTACTACCACTGAATAAAACTGGATTAGCAGGTAAAGTTTCTGAAACACATTGTATAGTCCATACTGGGACAGGAAGCTACCCTAATGTGGTGTCTGTCTGGTTTCAGAAACAAGAAGGTGTTAATTAATTGGCTGGCAGTATAGCCTAGAGGTTAGAGGAATGAGGTGTGAACGAGCTTGGTATATCCAGCAGACTAGACCCAAGTTTGATTCTCACAACCTCCACTTGCATACTGTGTGACTCTGAGCAAGTCACTTAACCGCCCAGTGCTCCCAGGTCGCCCCTGAAAACAGGCACTTTTGCCTAGTGGGCCTTACCCAGTTACCAAAGACTAAAAATAAAAGGTGGTGTTGTTTACCCTTCCCATGAATAATCTTCCAATTTGCTGGTGTGAAGTTAGAGGTGACAACTGAGCAGACAGGGACACATTTGACTCTTTAAGTGCCCTGCTCTTGAAGGCGCTTTCTGATTAGCATGCATTGCAAGCAAGCAAGCAAGCACACTGAAATGTCAGACACTTGCTTACAGTCAGATGAGAAGAAAATGAAACAGTGGGGAATCTCACAGGTGCTGCTTGACCCACCATAAAAAACGAATTTGCAATGGTGAAAACAGGAGGACCGAATCTGGACCTAGAAAACCGAATCCATTCAGTCAAAAACAGAGTTGGTGGTAACCTTATTATCAATACATCCAATCAGTGTGATGTGCGCAGCTATGTAGTCTTGGAAATCTTGAATCAGCTTGCTCTGATTAAACCAGTGGTTGACCTTCTCTTATGAGGCCACCAACCAGATAATCCCAGTCCATAGGTGCCGGAAGATGATAAAAACTGAGGGGACGGAGGATCAGAGGGGCACTTGTGAGTGGAAAAGGGCACTTTCGACACTAGTTTTTGCCATACAAAAATACAATAAATCATGTACGCACATCATAATGTTATGAATGCAGTCCTATTTAGGAATAATTATAGGACATACAAAGGTGCCAGCAAAAGAGACCACCAGTCCAATTCTGCTCAAGTGTACAGCTATATTAAAAGCTGCTGTCGACCCATTCCTCCAATAGCTCCACATGATGTTTGAACCACACATTCATTAATCTGTTACAGTGGTTGTCCAGGTGAAACAGATGCCATAGTAATGTGCATGACCAGTCCCAAGCATGCAGTCTTCACACTAATGAGTTAGAGTTTTGGTTCCACTAACTTCAGGATAGAAGTTAGTAGTTAATAACCACCAGCGACAAAGGTAAACTCCTGAGGCTGGGGAAATAAAGACACAGAGCCATTATGTTTGTTTACACAGCTTATTTATTAATGAATCAGTGTACATCGTAAAGTGTATTTATTAATGAATCATAGTATACAATGACAGTAAACAATATTGTACAACGACAGGGATATAAACAGATTTTTACAGCAAAGTCTGGATGGATGGAGGAGTGGGGTACATTTGGAAATGGGCCAATTTACCATCACATCTGTACTGTCATGCTCTAGTCACCACTTCCGGATGGTAAGCCTGTGCAAGCCTCCACCAAGCCCTGGTAATACCAAATCATCCATGAATGCTCTGGTCACCACCTTCAGTGGTAAGCCTTGCAAGCCTCCACCAAGCCCTGGTGGCCACCAAATCATCCCATGAATGCTCTGGTCACCACTTCAGGCTGGTAAGCCTTGCAAGCCTCCATCAAGCCCTGGTGGCCACCAAATCATCCCATGAATGCTCTGGTCACCACTTCCGGATGGTAAGCCTGTGCAAGCCTCCACCAAGCCCTGGTGGCCACCAAATCATCCCATGAATGCTCTGGTCACCACTTCAGGCTGAAGCCTGTGCAAGCTCCACCAAGCCCTGGTGGCCACCAAATCATCCCATGAATGCTCTAGTCACCACTTCAGGCTGGTAAGCCTGTGCAAGCCTCCACCAAGCCCTGGTGGCCACCAAATCATCCCATGAATGCTCTGGTCACCACTTCAGGCTGGTAAGCCTTGCAAGCCTCCACCAAGCCCTGGTGGCCACCAAAATCAACCAATTTACCATCACATCTACACTTCTGCCATGAAGTAATCCTTGATGCTCTGGTCACCACTTCAGACTGGTAAGCCTGTGCAAGTCTCCACCAGGCCCTGGTGGCCACCAAAATCAACCAATTTACCATCACATCTACACTTCTGCCATGAAGTAATCCTTGATGCTCTGGTTACCACTTCAGGCTGGTAAGCCTTGCAAGCCTCTACCAAGCCCTGGTGGCCACCAAATCATCCCATGAATGCTCTGGTCACCACTTCCAGCTGGTAAGCCTTGCAAGCCTCCACCAAGCCCTGGTGGCCACCAAATCATCCCATGAATGCTCTGGTCACCACTTCAGGCTGGTAAGCCTTGCAAGCCTCCACCAAGCCCTGGTGGCCACCAAATCATCCCATGAATGCTCTAGTCACCACTTCCAGATGGTAAGCCTGTGCAAGCCTCCACCAAGCCCTGGTGGCCACCAGATCATCCCATGAATGCTCTGGTCACCACTTCCAGATGGTAAGCCTGTGCAAGCCTCCACCAGGCCCTGGTGGCCACCAAAATCAACCAATTTACCATCACATCTACACTTCTGCCATGAAGTAATCCTTGATGCTCTGGTCACCACTTCAGGCTGGTAAGCCTTGCAAGCCTCCACCAAGCCCTGGTGGCCACCAAATCATCCCATGAATGCTCTGGTCACCACTTCCGGATGGTAAGCCTGTGCAAGCCTCCACCAAGCCCTGGTAGCCACCAAAATCAACCAATTTACCATCACATCTACACTTCTGCCATGAAGTAATCCTTGATGCTCTGGTCACCACTTCAGGCTGGTAAGCCTGTGCAAGCCTCCACCAGGCCCTGGTGGCCACCAAAATCAACCAATTTACCATCACATCTACATTTCTGCCATGAAGTAATCCTTCTTGCTCTGGTCACCACTTCAGGCTGGTAAGCCTTGCAAGCCTCCACCAAGCCCTGGTGGCCACCAAATCATCCCATGAATGCTCTGGTCACCACTTCCAGCTGGTAAGCCTGCAAGCCTCCACCAAGCCCTGGTGGCCACCAAAATCAACCAATTTACCATCACATCTACACTTCTGCCATGAAGTAATCCTTGATGCTCTGGTCACCACTTCAGGCTGGTAAGCCTGTGCAAGCCTCCACCAGGCCCTGGTGGCCACCAAAATCAACCAATTTACCATCACATCTACACTTCTGCCATGAAGTAATCCTTCTTGCTCTGGTCACCACTTCAGGCTGGTAAGCCTTGCAAGCCTCCACCAAGCCCTGGTGGCCACCAAATCATCCCATGAATGCTCTGGTCACCACTTCAGGCTGGTAAGCCTTGCAAGCCTCTACCAAGCCCTGGTGGCCACCAAATCATCCCATGAATGCTCTGGTCACCACTTCCAGCTGGTAAGCCTTGCAAGCCTCCACCAAGCCCTGGTGGCCACCAAATCATCCATGAATGCTCTGGTCACCACTTCAGGCTGGTAAGCCTTGCAAGCCTCCACCAAGCCCTGGTGGCCACCAAATCATCCATGAATGCTCTAGTCACCACTTCCAGATGGTAAGCCTGTGCAAGCCTCCTCCAAGCCCTGGTGGCCACCAAATCATCCATGAATGCTCTGGTCACCACTTCCAGCTGGTAAGCCTTGCAAACCTCCACCAAGCCCTGGTGGCCACCAAAATCAACCAATTTACCATCACATCTACACTTCTGCCATGAAGTAATCCTTGATGCTCTGGTCACCACTTCAGGCTGGTAAGCCTGTGCAAGCCTCCACCAGACCCTGGTGGCCACCAAAATCAACCAATTTACCATCATATGAATTTCTCTGTAAAGTACAGAATTTCTGTATCAGATTTTTCCAAAAAAGTTAAGTCGTCTCTCATTTCGTTGCACAAACTCCCGAACAATTAGTGTCCGATCCAAGTTGTCCGTTCTCTCTTTGTGAATGTTCAACAGCATTAGGTGATTGTACCTCTTCTCTGTCATGGTGCTTCTTAAGTAAGACTTTATCCTCCGCTGTGTTGAAAAAGATCTCTCCCCAGTTGCTGTACTCATTGGGACGAGGAGGTAAATTTGAATGAGCTTCACTACTTCTGAATACAGTATCTGCTGCTGCAGTCTTTTCCACTAAGGCATCAATAATGGTGTTGATTGAAGTTACTGCCTCACCTCTGGCAAAACCTGCTGCACAAGTCCTGGGAGAAAGTTCAGTTGTGCATTCAGAATGTCAGTGTCCAAGTCCTTATCTCCATACAACTGTGTGATCTGAAGAGGAACTGAAAACGTCTTTGCATTGGCTGCTTGAATCAACAAATTCTCCATGGATGACAGCAAACTGTAGGTTTCTTGATCAAAGCGTCGGTCTAGTTCAACAAGACAAGCATCAATGGCTTCATAGTACATCTGTCGATACCAGTCCTTAGCAGATTTGGGATGGTGATGCGGTGCACTACCATGTTGCAGCCTTGCTGGCACATAGTGCTGTCTGGGAAGTTTTGGCTCCTTCACTTTTCTCAGTAGTTGCGCTCTCTCGTTGATGCCTTCATAGACCTGGTCAAAGTCATCGGCTGGCGTTGTAAATTCTTCTTCAGGAGTTTATGCTCATCATCGTAGTTTCTGCTGTCAGTGTTTTGTTTGCAGGATTGAAGCCACTTGTTCTGATACGCTGAATATGTTGTATGATACAACCAGTCCAAAATAGGTCCAAACTTTTCATCACTGACATCAAGGCCTTTGACCTTAGTTCAGTACATCTGTAGCTTTGTCTCGTTTCAGCTCCTCTAAGGTGTCATAGAGTGCTCCATATTTTTTGAGAACCGACTTAATACTCTTTGTTCTTGCTGTCCATCTTGTTGGACAAAGTAAGTGCAGGCCTTCTACCATCATGTAAGGGTCCTCACTGTCATTCACTGCAATATTTTCATAAAGAGCCAGCCTCTGTGGGGATCCCCGAATCAACACACTTAAATTCTGGACAAAGCTGAGGGCATCGTCAATGGCATCACTCGTTTTGCTACAGTTTTGCAACACCAGGTCCAAGGAATGACTTGCACAATGGACATTCAATGCTAGTGGATTTTCTCTCTTAATTCTTGTTGCAGTTCCAGAAATGCATCCACTCATATTTGCTGCTCCATCATACGCCTGTCCCCTCAAGTTGTTGATTGGCAAGTTACATCTTACTAGAACATCCTTAATGGCACTGGTGATGGATTCGGCATCAGTCTTATGCCATTCATACATCCCAATAAAATCTTCATGTATAACAAAATGGGGCAGTGAAACCCATCATATACATATGGTCATCTATTCATGTTGGCTAATATCCCGTGATTCATCTGCGATGATTGCATACCGCTTTGATTCATTGCGTATCTCTTCCAGAAGGTTCCTCAGCAGCTGATGTGCCATGATTTCCATGACTTCATTCACAACATCTGAACTCTGATACTTTCCTTCCTGGATCCATCCCGTAGTTCTGGCATGTCAACTGCCCTACTCAGCATTTCCCGCCTCAGGTTGCTTTCCTGTTCTTCGTGGCCACGAATTGCTAGTCCTTGCCGAACTAGAAGCTGTATTGCATTTACCTGTTTCAGGAACTGGTCTCGGTTTCTTGCCTGTTCCTGTGCAAGATGCTGGCTGAGCTGAGCACCAACATTCATCCTTGCGTTGTTGAATGCAGTATACTTCTCAACAGCTTCATGGTGGAATAATGATGTCTGATGTTTCTTGAATTTGTCAATTGCTTTCTTCCAATCACTAAATCCTGCTGAAATGAATGTAGTTTCACCACAACGACTGCCTGTGATTAGTTTTCTTTCCACTGCTGCCCGACAGTAGTAGCAGAACACACATCCTTTTGAAACACAGTCGTTAGCCAGTTGAAAGATGAAAACCACCGTGTTTGACAAGTTCTTGTTTCACTTCTCCCATTGGTGCGCAGAATGACTTGTTTGATGGAAGTGTCTATAACACTGCTTGGTTGAAAACACTGTTAATATTGTGGCAACAAACAGAAGAGCAGGAGGGAGAGACAAGAGACAGCAGATTCAGACACGGTCGGTTCAACTGCAGTTACCCAGGTTTTCTCAGAACAGGAGGGGAGAGACAAAGAGACAGCAGATTCAGACACGGTCGGTTCAACTGCAGTTACCCAGGTTCTCTCAGAACAGGAGGGGAGAGACAAAGAGACAGCAGATTCAGGCAACGGGTCAACTGCTGTGAGCTGGGTATTCTCAGAGACATGCACGATGTTGCCATCACTGTTGCTGTTCATGGGAACAGCTCTGCAGCTCTGTTTTCTATATTGGAGAAAGAGCAGGCCTTACCATCCAGGGGCACTGGAATAGCAGCTGCAGGACAATCGTCAAGGAACATGTTAGTTCTAGCACTGATGCAGCATTTGAAACAAACATGGCTGCATTTGACTCTATTAAGCCATTGGCAGTGAGCGGTATGCACAGTTACATTAGCACTTACAATACCGGTACAGCCGACAGCTGCAGTGCTTGTGGCAGTGTCAATGGTATTCTTGGCAATGATGTCCCTTGCATGCTCTGAAGCAGTTGGTATCTGGGCACCCCAAACCAGTAATTTAGTTTTCTTGGCATCTTGGCAGCAATATCAGCCAGTTGTTTCTCCATCTGTCGTTTTCGTCTCTCAGACCGTGGCATATTTGAATGCAGTGAGTCCGTGCAGGCTGAGAAAGAATTGCGTATACAGTTCAGTGAACCCATCCGATTACCATCTTCTGATAAGGTACTGCAGCATGAACATTAAGCATGCAAGCAATAAAATTTCTATGGCAAACATTTTATATCTTGCCCTTCCTCATCCCCCCAATCTTTGTCAATTAGTTATCAATCTGCAACTACTGGGCCTACATTGGATATTCTTGGCTAGTGATCCATGCAGCAAAATGCTTGTGTACTGCACCACCAGTGTACAAGACAAGTGTCCAATAAAATTTATTAGGAGCTTTGGCTTGAGACACTGGGGAATGGGACTAGGCGCCCTCCTGAAGACAAGCCTGGCGCAGGAGAGAAAACAAAAAGACCTATTCTGCTTAATAAGGAAATCTGGTCAGTAAAGCGATGGGTAGTAAGACGAGAGGGAGTATAAAGTGTTGTACTTATTTACGCACATTCAAATAAGCTACATACTCCTCAGAATGGACACATCTACTGGCTCTAATAAAAAGGTATCAGAGGTCTGATTTCATGTCCAGCCACCAATCAACTGGATTCTCGTAGAGATCAAAACCAGATTTTTTTTTAACCAGGTTAACCTTTTGGAACTAGGTGGACTCGAGGGTGACGCTGGTACTGACAATAAAATTTTGTATGCCACCAACACTGTTACTCAGCTGCCCAACTGTTACAATGGCAGGGCTTTTGTTATGTCTAGGACTTGGTATTGTGAAATTTGCCTCCTCCCCTATGTCACATATCAGCCAACCTCTCCCAGCAGCTGCAACTCAGAATTTTCAGATGCCCCCAACTTCCCAAACTCTTCCTTGTCCGAGATGACCCAGCAGCAAGGGAGTAAGCAATTCCTATCACTGCCTGGCTCTTCAACCAAGGGTGGGGACAGAGAGGCCAGCGTTCTGTGCATGCACTTTTCTATACTATTTACTCAACATTGAATTGTTTTATACGAATCAATCAAACCTCATTTTTATAAACTGTGCCCATAGGAGAACTTTGACAGTGGTTTTGCTTTTAACACTCCCTATACCACCAGTGGTCTCTCAACCAAGTCATGAGAAGTGCCAACTTCATTCACCACCGCCACACACCAGTGCCATACTCCAATCAGTCCAACATGCAAGGCAGATTCCATGCCATTGTCTGCCAGTGCCACCACAAACAAGTGGCACACTACATAATAATGTAAAACATGCATCATTAATCATTCTAACACTCTTCAGCTGCCTCCTCCACACCCAGCTCACTTTACTGACACATTCGACATCACTACTTTTAATGCACCTGCTCCCTAGATCCGAGATGTCAGTCCTGGAAATCCAAGCCATTATAACAATTACAGTTACTTGCACAATTTCAGTACATGCTATGCTTTGTTTAACTGGGAGATTCTAATCAGTTTCACCATGCAAATATTTGTACACATCTGTACATAAACTGGTAGTATTTATAAGCTGTGTCAGCCAGCATGACCTGTTTGTCCATTTGATGGCACACGTCAACATGTCTTTAGCCTAGTGTGGCTGATCTGTTAACTGAAAAATAAAAATGGTGCTAGAAAGACTATACATGCCTCTGCCACCAAATATTTCTATTCAAACTTATTTACTCAGACTACCTCAGCTTTATTACAACATTCCACTTCCAGTGGGCTCCTGCTTTAGTTCTACCCAAGATCATATCCCAGTCAGTGTCCATAGTGGATTTGAACCTTTGATCTCCAGTTTCAAAATCTGGTGCTCTGATCAAATGGATAACAATCACACTGTACACCACAGTTGTGACTACTTTTCCTGAGCCCCAAGCATAAATACCTAAATAACTGGGAGTTCTCATAGAGAACAACCCAGTTATAATTCACCATTGTACACGGGGTTCCCTCACTCTATGCATGCACCTCCTCCATTTTCCCCTCATATAGCACCACCAGACACTTGGCCGCCACCATTACTTGACTTCACTAAGTGCATTTTAATTAGAAAAACTAGCCACACAGTAGTAAACAAGCAATAATCCATTAAAATAAAAAGCAAGAAAAGCATTCTGCAGCTGTTAGCCACCAATCACAGACAGGCTTCATCTGTACAATAATGCATAATATGTATAATAATTGCCCCCATCTTCAAATTGTACCCCTTGTTCTTGCACACCTTTTTGAAAGATGCTACCCTGTTGGACTTTGTTGATTGCCTTGAGGTACTGACAAATCCGACTATTTTCAGGCATGACCCGGGGGGGGACACAGATGAATGCCAAATGACTGAACCAGATGTTGGTGGTATTTCCTAGTGAATGAGGGAGATTTGACCAGGACACTGGAAATTCCCCTACTCTTTTCGATAAGTGCCATGGGATCTTAAACATCCACCTGAACCACCACCAATTCAGGCAGATGGGACCTCGGTTTAATGTCTCATCTGAAAGCCGGCACCTCAGAAGTGCAGCACCCTCTCATGCTGCACTACAGTGTTAACACTAGGATATTAACCTAAGTACCAGATGTGGGAACTGAACCGGCCCTCCGATCTCCTGGCTTCAGAGGAATGCACTACCGACTGAGCCACTACACCACCCATAGCCTAGCCTCTTCTCCAGCCATCCGATCTCCCCGACTCCCTGCATCTGGACCTGCATCTAACCTCATGTCATGCAACCTCTATGTAGCAGGATTACCCCAAGTTCCCAGACTGTTCTCCCTCCAGCAGACAACTGTCTCCAGCCGACATCCCAACCACACAAACTAGCACCCCTAGTCTACCCCTGTATCAACAGCTGGACCCATCCTAAGCCCTGTACCAGCTCCCTAGCGGACCACCCACCCTGCATCTGGACCTCCTTCCATCCCCTGGACTTCTCTCCCCAGCTGCTGGAGTACCCTTCCATGCTCCTCCCCAACAACTTCCAGCAGACATCCCACCTTGACCTTTCCCCAACCATGGACCAGCCCACAAACCCAGAACACCCTCCAGAGCATGACCATCCCTTCCACCTCCAGACCAGTCTCTCACCCTAGATGACCAACCTCCCTGGAGTTGAATACACCAACCACCATTTCCAATTTCAATTATGAACTAGCCACACTTCCTGCAGTTGGACAATGTTACCAGTCCTTAGAGCAGCCTTCAATAAATCTCTCTGCAGCTGGAACAATCCTCCCCTCTTGTTGGACCATCTTTCCAGAGCCAGTACCAGCCCTACCCAAACTGAGCACCCTTCCTGGCTAGACACCACCCCATCTCCCCACACCATCCCTGGCTAAAGCCTACCTCCTACTAGCCCATCTCCATCAATGGAACAGCCTCCCTACCTACTGCTCACCATGCTGACTTTGCCTAGCGCTTGTCATTGGGTCAGACAGATCCGCCCCCCTGCTGCTTTTAAGTGAACAACACCATTCAGCTGGATGCCCCATGCCCCCACAGCTGGAGCACAGCTGGAAAAAGACTACCCATGTCACTGTATACAGCCCCTATCTGTAGTTCAGGATGGGAATAGAATATACCAGATGCTTTCAGCAGCATTGCTGTGCCAATGCTCACTGTCCCAATTCATAGTTCAAGAGCGCCAGTGGAGCTTAACAATGGACTGAATATACAGTTTGAGAGTTAAAGCAGCGTTAGAAACACCAAGCCAAAACTGCATACAAACTGCTGGCAACAACATTTTGCCCTCAAAAAAGATGGTGGTGTGCTTTATGTGCCTCAGAAGAGGTGTTGCCATTTTACTCTTTTGAGTTCTGTACCAATAATGGACACTGGTGCAGCACAAGGTGGGGTTTGTTACTGCACTGCTGAGGAACTGTCATTTGTGAGACATTAAACTGAGATCAAGTCTGCCTATCTCTGGTCACTACGCAGTCAGGTGGAAATTAAATATCCCATTGTGTACTTATGTAAAAAAGCGAATGTTTATTCAAAATAAATTCAAAAACACATTGTTTATAGATGCATAACAGTGGGAGACTTATATTGGGGATACATAATGCCCTGGATCTGCAAATTCTACGATTATGGTACTTGTTCCTCAAGCGGAGGCAGTTAATACGCACCTTTTCCGCGTCAGTTCTTCTGCCCCCCAACTTTTTACTCTTGCAGGCAGCCAACTCTGTATCTCACGCCCATGCTACTGAACTGAACTGCACTGCCCCCCCCCCAAAACAGGTATCATTACAACATCACAGCATGAGACTCACTATACTGGACTTCTGAACATGAAGATCACTGGAAATACTGGTTTAACTGAACAAAATGTGACACTCAAACGTGCTTAGAGCTAACAAGATTATCTTCTAATATAAAGGGGGGACAGTGATCGAGTGCTAATCAAGATATAACTTCACACCCCCACCCATGTCCTCAAGGTGAACAGAAATATAAGTGAATTTCAGAACAGTCAAAATGCAAAGTAACATCAATCTCTTTGTACTGTGGTGGCGCTGGCCTCCACACCACTGGTGTCCTCAACGTTAAACAGAAATGTAAATAAATGTCTGAATATAATTATCTGTAAGCAGGTAAATGATATTCTAATACTTTGCGATAGCCATAAAGTATGTTTGTTCTGTGGGGCGCTCCGCCCTCACGCCTCACGGTCAGGAATATGTTGAACACATTCTGTGATTTGGCTTTACTGCTGCAATAGCCTTAAGCAGGGTTGCTGAGCTATCATGAAAGCACTATAACTGAAACTACAGAATATGTAATATTACAATAGTTATTACAACAACATATTCCTGGACCACGGAGAAAATAACGAAGGGGTGGGCGCCCTCACAAGGCTAAACAAAAAACTGTCACAAGTACTAAAAAACTACTATTTCCTAAAAGCGGTGCCTCCTTGTGTTCCTGCTAGCAAATAATGTTCAAGTCCAGTCCAAAGCGAGTTTCATTTTGTATGGGCATTACAATATTTTTTTAACAGTGATTTGACAAGAGATTATCATAATGATGTTACCTAGGAGCAGTGCAATTCAGTAACACTTATAACCATGTAAATTAAATAAATGCAGGTAATAGGCATGGAGATATCCGATCGCGACTGCTTGCAAAGGCGTGTTTAGGGGCAGAGGAGAACAGGGCTGGAAAAAGCGTGGTTAACTATCCGCCATTTGGATGAACAAAGTACCGTAATCCGCTACATTACAAGAACAGGGCACTCGTGTCCTAATATAAATAATCACCCTACTCCCTTACATAAGAAAAAGGTCAGTTTACCAATAGTTTCTGGCTGCTGAAGATGGAGCTGGTCAGAAGCGATGGAATGCGAGAATGTGCTGGGGTAAAAATCAATGATGGCACCTTTTAAAACTGAGAGAGGGAGGGAAAGCCTGGAGGAGAGCCTCCCGAGGGAGGTGGAGAAGAGCCTCAGCCTGGAGAGGGAGGAGCCTTAGCCTGGAGGAGGAAGAGCCAGGAGAGGAGGGAGACCTCAGCCTGGAGGGGAGAGCCTGGAGGGGAAAGAGCCTGGAGGGGAAAAGGTACAGAGAGGAGGGGGCTCCCGAGGGAAACCTCAGCCTGGAAGGGGAAAGAGACCGAAGGGAAGAGCCTGGAGAGGAGAGCTCCCAGAGGGGGGAGCCTCAGCCTGGAGAGGAGGGGAAGAGAGCCTGAGAGGAGAGAGGGGCAGAAGAGCCTCAGCCTGGAGACAGAGGAAGGAGCCTGGAGAGGGAGAGAGCCTGGGAGGAGAGAACCTCAGCCTGGAGGGAAGAGCCTGGCCCTGGAGAGAAGAGCCTGGACTGGAGGGAAAAAACAGTACTGCTGTGCTGGCTTAGGCTACCTAGCTTCCAAATAAACAGCAGGCAGCAAATGTACAAGCTTAGTCCAGTCCAGCAAAACTTTGATTAGCAAAATGAAACAAAATTAAACAAACAGCTAAAGAAAACAGCACTGCAGTGCAGCTTGCAAGTCTCAGAGTCCAGCGATGACCAGGAAGTTCTTGCTGGCTCCTCAGGCTCAAGTTAGTTAAAATCTGATGAAGTTAAAGCTGCTGCCCATATGCTGCGCTCTGAAGACAGTGGCGACTACTACTCCGTCCCTCCGGTCAGAAGAAGTTACAGTCAGACTGTTAGGCGCAGGCGCTGCTATTTTGTTGCTCTGCTAGTCCAGTCTGCTCTGCTCAATGCCTGCATGACTCTGCTACGCACGTAAGCGCTCTCAATCACCGACCACGCTGCCTGACTAGAAGAGTCTTAAGACCGCTGCACAGACAAACACCACTGCTGGGCTGGCTGCTGCTGTTGTAGTCGCCGACTGCGACACGTGCGTCCCACCGACACCAGCGCTCTCTCTCTCACCGATCGCTCGCTCCGTCGGATGGCCGACGCCTCGCTCCCAGAGCCCCTTAGTTAGCCGCAGCAGCTGCAACACTCACTCAGTGATGGATCCGAATCCATCCGTCTGATGCACCATTGCAGCCAACTTATGGTCTGACTGACTGGAATGGAGAGAGAAAAAGGAAAATATTGGGCATTTAAAGAGCCAGCGCGACACGCCCCAACTCTAGCACGCCCCAACTGTAGTCACGCCTCTTAATTTGCTAAGCGGACCTGATTGAGAATGTTTGCCTTCTCAATCAGGTCCGGCTGTCTGGGTCGTGTGAAAAAAAAAAAAATCGAGCTGAGCGTCCGCCTGTCGACTCGGGGCACAAAGCCACAATGTAGAGAAAGTGGTGGGCGTCCACCCCTGCTCCGGGCGCCATGTCCCAGTCCCTGCAAGGACACCAGCTCTGGGCCATGAGGGCTGGCTCCCAAGACTGGCTTCGGTTATGTCCTCCCCCGTCAGAGGACACCGCCCTGCCATGAGCATATGCTCAGAGAGGCCTGCCATCCTGACTGTCCCCCTTTTTACTGGGGTAACTCCCATTGTCTGGCACCATCCTCCCGTCAGCTTCAGGGGATTCGGCTGCATAGACTCATAATCCCATTACCCCCTCTGCACATACCTTCCAAGACTACTGAGCTGCCACAGGGTGAGCTTTTCCCTGCTCACACACCCACAAACTCATCACGCCAACACTTTCTCCACAACTCGTTGTAAATCATCTAAAAATATACATAAACCTACCTCTGATAAATGCACCCCGTCCTTCTGATACAATTCCCCCTTCATTATCCCAATTTCCAGGTGGCGCACTGTTGCCCCGCCAATGCTAGTCACGAATGGCAGCATAGCCCCATCGTGTAACCTGTGCACCTTTTCAATTGCCCTAGGATTGCAAGCATGGTGCCATAGCCACCGCTGAATGTCAGACCACATGATGCACAGCCTTGGCCACATGCCCTTCAACCCTGACAGGTCGTTCTTTACCCATAACTGCAGCTCGAGGGATTTCCTCCGACCCAGGTCATTTCCGCCGAAGTGGACTACTAGGACATCAGGAGGAGGAGGAGCCTGCCTCCATCGCACTTCATCTCTCAAACTTGGCAACAACTCTTCCCATTTCATGCCTCATTATCCCAGCCAGTTGACTTCTGTCTGCCTTGGATCCAAAAACAGCTCCTTGCCCCCTTTCAACTGCTCCACCCTTATGGCAGCCCAATGTACGAATGAGTGTCCGCACACCTACATCTGTGTCTTTTGCACCCCATTACCTGTCGAGAGAGGAAAAGAAAAACAATTAGAACATCGGTGGTCTGATATAACTCTCAAAAGCTTGGGACCTCCATCTCCCCAGGGCCTGAATCTGCGCATCCATGAGCCCTTCTGCCCTGGCATGCTACGACGCCCCTATCCTAATGGAATGTGTGTTGAATTGGCTTGCTTCCAGCCCCAGTTGCTGCAACACGTGACAGAACTGTACACCATCATCAAGGACCTATCCTCGTGTCGAAAGTAGGCCTCCCCCACCTTTGTCCGCCAGACCATATAATCTTGTACCCATGCCCGGACATCCCAGTGCACCTCATTTGGGGCCCGCACACTGCACCAGCGGCCCAGGGCAGATCGGTCTGCCTTGCTTTTTCTTAGTTGGACAAAAACCCCCGCTGTGGTTATCACCATGTCCTCTTCACTCAATACTAGCTGCTGATGTGCCGCCTTGCTTGGTTGCACCAACTCTGATACCCAAAATGCCCCACAGAACGCCATGAGATAGGCAGTTCTGAATAGATGTGTCTCCCCTTCTGACAAACAGACCCTGGGAAGGTCATTCCAAATACATCTAAACAGTGTGGGGTTGATGGAGCATCGCTGGTCTGGTAGCTGTGGCACCATCCATGCCCATCCTTGCAACATCTTGAAGAGGGAAAGCTCTTGTGGTATCCATGTACCTCCTGGCCTTCTGGAACCAGGCTGTGCTGGCCAAATGCTGTTTCACTGTGGCCGGCATCAGCTGCCCACAACTCTGTGTTCCTGCCTTGCCCACAAACAAAAAAATCATCCAAATAATGCACAAGCTCAGCCCGTTTCACCTTTGTGATTGTAACCCAGTGCAGGAACGTGCTGAACTCCTCAAATACTGTGCATGCCACTGCACACCCCATTGGTATACAGTTGTCTATGTAACACATACTTTCAAATTTCATCCCCAACAACTCACAGTCTTCTGGGTGGACTGGCAATATCCTAAATGCCGCCTCGATGTCTGTCTTACCTAACATTGCCCCTTGACCCGCCTGCCGCAGCACTTCCACTGCTTCATCAAATGACGCATATGACACACATGCATGGGTTGGGTCAATGAAATGGTTGATCGATTCCCCCTCCAGGTATGACAAATGATTAATCAACCAGAATTCCCCTGGCGCTTTCTTTGGGACCAACCCAATTGGTGACCTCCAGAGCCAGGGAATGGGGGAGTGCTCAGTACGGACCACTAATTCTCCCTGCTGCTAACTCTTTTTCTAGCTTCCTGTGCACTACATCCGGTCGCTCCCTGGCAGATCTTAGGTTGTCTGCTTCAGATGCCCTCTGGAGGCCTTCGTAAGGAATGCGGAAACCAAACCTAAACCCATCAGCCAGGAAGCAAGCAGATTCCTTGCTCGGGTATCGATCCAGCCACCACTCAAGATGTTTCCCCCCTACGGGTGTTGGCAGGCCTGCCCTGACCTCCCTCAAAAGGAAGGAAACCCACTGTTTTTCTGGAATGGCCGACCATTTCCTGTCTTTCTCCTGCATTGTTGAAATGGGTGCTGGTGCCCGCATGCCATGCATTCATTCTTGTATCTGCACTGCTCTGCTTTGCAAGATCCCCGATTGTAGTTGTAGCAATGCTCTCCCCCCACTCCCGTTCCCCTGAAACCCCTTTTTTGGTGAAGGTGTCCACCGAATCAGAAATCTGCTATCAGTACATTGGACCCCCCCCCATGTCTGTGGTCCACAGTAAAGGCAGATCCAACATAGCCCAAGACCTCCCTGTATCGTTCTGTTTCCTTCACCTAAACTCCTCGTCATATTCCAGCCAACTCCCCCCTGGTTTGCTCGCATGCATAGTCATGATCCGACTAAAGTACACCCATAGCCCTTCGGCTTTTGTCAGGTTGCCCTGGGTGAGGAGTCCTGCATATGTTGCAAAATCCACTTCCCAATTTTCCCAGGTGCGTTGGACTAGTACCTTGCGCTTCTTTTCCACCCCGTTATCCTTCTCATGCTTATCCTTTTCCCCCCTCAGGCTCCTTTGGATGGTTGAGAAGTGAAAAAACATCCACATATTCCCCATTTACTATTTGCTGCCTAACTTTGTCGGGCAAATGGGACCCTACTGGTTCCCCCAATGACCCAAACCCCAGCTGTGTTGGCTGCGATGCCGCCAGTTGGGTCGCAGTGTTAAGCTCCAAGGTCCCCGTATGCAGTGTTCCACTGACCGCGGGGCAACTTATGACCGCCATAGGTAGTTCTTTGTCTGGGAACAGGGCTAACAAACTGTTGTGCTTCTGCTCCAATGCAGATTGTGCTGTGAACCCTGGCATGGCTTGCCGGCCTGTGTCTTTCAGGCCCTGCCCAGACCCTATGTCATGGCTTAACCCTTGTACATCCAGTGGCAGTCCAGCTTGGTCCAGAAGCCACTGCTTCTGTCCTAGCTCTGTAGCTCCCAGTGATGGACTTTGTCCATGTGCCGCTAATGACAGCCCTGGTGCCTCCGTGTCTGGCACCCCCAAACTCCAAGGTGGCGGGCTAGCAGAAGCATTAGGGTGACCAACAGGCTTCCCACGTACCCTGCCACCCCTTGTTTATTCTTTGGTGGTTTCTGTTTTTTTGCCATTGACCCCCACCCCTCCTGCCTAATCAAGGCCCGCAACTCCTCTGCGGAGAGCGCATCGAGGTCAAGCCTACCTGCTTGCATGTCTGAAATTGCCATCTCCTGTTTCCTTTTCCAGGCTCGTGGCTTCTTGGCTGGTGGCGGTTGCTCTTGATTCTCGATTGGCAGTGTAACACCTCCTGGGGGGCTCTGGATCACCACTACTGGCTCTTCTTGTCCAGGGACATTGGGTTGCTGCGATGGGACCTCTAGTTCCAGGCTTTGGCCTGCCCCCACGTCTGTCTGTGGCTGCTGCACTGGCCCAGATGTGCTTGGTAACTCGCCCTCACCCTGGAACAGCGCATCTCACCATGTTTTGCCTTTCCCTTTAACGAAGGCTGACAATTGGTTTTCAAAGTCCATTGCTGCATCGCTCTGAAATATATAATTTAACACCCCTGCTCGACCCTTGCTGCTGTTTCAGCCTCTGCTTCTACCACAACAATGGGCCTTTCCACCGGGGATTAAATGTTACTCTTCGTACTATTGTACCTGTTTTTTGTTTTGTTTTTGGTTTTTATATCTAAAGTTCAAGTTACTTGCTCAGAAGCACACTATACACCAATGGGATTTTGGGAGCATCAAAACCCCCGGTCTTCATGCATTCTAGGCTCCTGCCTTGCAATTCGGTGCCCTTGCACCACTATGGGTTAAAGAGCCATTGCCCTCTTTAAACTAATGACCCAATCACTGAAATGGAGGGTATGTTCTCCTACTTTATAATTATTAAACCGTGACAATGTATCTGGTCTGAGTTGCGAGGGCATGCTTGTCTATTTTAACATTATTAAGGTGACCAGCAGTCAGCAGTTCTGGGTACAAAATCAGTACTGAAACAGCTAAAGAAAAGCATCACCAATCCTGCTAGCTTTAAGTGAATAACAAAAATGTACAAAACAGTTTACCTAGAATGAAATATATATTTTAATTGTATATTATGCACACTGTCTTGATATGATTCAAACCAAATGCTAATCACATCAATACAGTCAGTATGTTATATGAAAATCCTACAAAACAAAAGCAGTCTGCTTTTGTAATTTAATGCTACGCGAGGAGCACCTGCACGATCCCCTCACCGCACATGCGCGCTGGGAGCCTCCCGGGCATGCACAGTCTCCTGCTTCACTGCACATGCCCGTGGTAATGCTCACTGGGGCCTTGCTTTCCTGAACGCCTCTCCAGCGTAAAATGCCCTGCCAGCTGCCCCCTGCCATGAGCACAACAGCCGAGCTGCAGACGCTGCCTCCTCTACTGACCAGGTAAGTCCCCAGATCGGAGGAAGGGGGGAGAGATCGCTCTTATTTTTTGTGCCAAAACGGGATCTGCACCCCACCCCTTGCATGGTGCGAGCTGATGCAATTACTTATTCCGCCACAGAATGAACAGACTGCCCACCACCGGATAAACTGACCTCCCGCTTAAGCCCTGGAGGCAGCTCGATCCCCCACAGAACCAGAAAGCACCCAGAGGGCACCTCAAAGCAGCCTAACCACCCTGAAATGGGCCCATACAGGAAGCCAGGTCCCGCAAGGCTGAAGAGGGGGGAGAGCCAATGCAGCATTTTTCGGCTCGCCGGCCACGTGGTCCCAAGGCCACCCCATTTAACTGCAGGAGCACATTGGGCCACATGGTCTGAGGATCGCCACTGGAGTGCCGAGCTTCACCCGCTGCACCATGGCATTGAATAGCTCTTTAATTTCAAACGCTGGCCCACGATCAAGCGCGACCATCGCAGGGCCGCCCCAGTAACTTGCCCGGCTGTGGTCACCAATGGTCCCTCTTGAAAAGGAATGGGGGGGAGCTAGCCCCATCAGTGGGTTGTGCAGGAACACGCTGGGCCACGCAGTCTGAGGGCCACCACTGGTGCGTTGAGCCTCACCCGCTGCACCTGGGAGCCACCAGGAGGAGGAGGGGGAAATCCTCCTAGCCTGCGCGCCCCACGGCATTGAACAGCTCTGGATTTAATTTCAAAAATGCTGTGCCCACGCCACAGCATGACTACAGCCTGAGCCCGGAGACCCGCAACTTCCGTGGCAAAACTTTGTTAGGATTTAACCCTCTCCCCCTCCTGCATCTGAGTCAGGAAAAAGACCAGGATACATCTTCAGACATTACACCATACCTGCTTCCGACACAGTCCCAGGGCAGCTTTTTCTTTTTTTGCTCTTAAATACAGATATGGCTGTGGGCTTCAAACCCAGCTCTCCATGGTTGCAGCTCCTAGCTCTTAACCATTCTATATACTGATCCCCAGCTATCTTCTACTCACCACCTGGCTACACTAATGGGAGGCCATGTGGCCCCAGTTCCCTGACTGGGCCTTACCTCAAGAATCCCTCTGTGTTTGGATAGCCTGCAAGTAGAGTCCTGTTGATCCTATTGAAACCTGGGAGCAGCTTGGAAGAGAGGGATCCTCTCTTTGTCAGCCCTTCTTAAAGGCCTGGCTCCTCCCCTGCCTCTCCTCCACCCTCCCCCTGAGAACCTCCCTCCTGCCTGCCCCATCCCTAGTGGGTGGCTACCTACCAACTAACTGCCCGCCCAGGTGTCCCTCAATACCTGCCCCCAGACAAGCCTCGCCTCCTGCGATGCCTTACAGGCTCCTTTGTTATGTGCACTTAGATCCCATCCAAGTCCTACTTTGACTTGTCCCCTCAAGTTCTGCTCCTGTTTTGCATCTGGCCATGTAGTTTGTCAGGTATAATATCTCACTTGCATCCAGACTCTGCATAATAAATGCAGACCGCTTTCCCACTTTTGCAACCAGGTTCTGCATATATTTTATTAAAAATTACTGCAGTAAGCTGTTTTGCATCCAGGCAGTCTGCATACTTATATTTTATTAAAATTATATAAATGCATTTGTCAGGCATAGCTTCCAGGCTCTGCATTATACTTTTTATTAAAATATAATTGCAATTGTCAGGTACAGCTGTTTGTCCTTTTCATTTCGTAGGTATGTAGTTCCACTTTTGGTATCAGTCATCAGGGCAGGCTTGACCTGGAGCATCATATTGCTGGAACAGAACATAAGAAGTTGGCCAAGACTACTATGGAGTGCAAACCTGTGTCATCCTACTTCATACAGCAGTCTCAGGACAGTGTTACCAATGCTGAGGTGCTCTTTACTGGATATCTTCTGGGGCACAACCTACCATTTGAGGATGCAGCTCATGCTGGTCCACTCTTTCGCCAGATGTTTCCTGACAGAGAAATTGCTAAAAAGTATAGATGTGCAGCAACTACAATGGCCACAATTGTGAATCATGCCATAGCACCTGAGTTACAAGAACCTCTTGTGGATTATCTGCAGCATAACCTATTCACTTTGGCCATTGATGATAGTAGTGACACAGAAACTGAAAACATGTATCCACTTGTTAAGATATGTGATGTAAACAGAGGTGAGATCAATTCAATGTTCTGGTACATGTTTGGTTTCAGACTGCTGCGCTACAGGGATATTTGATCAGATCAGTGAAGCTTTCAACAAGTACTCTATCCCGTGGGAAAATGCTATTGGTCTGAGCTTGGACAATGCTTCTGTGAACATGGGATGGCATGGGTTATGTAGACACTTTGAGCCAAAAATCCAAATGGCTACACATTTAGGTGTCCATGTCATGTGATCCATAACACTGCCAATCGTGCCTCTAAAGCCTTTGCACAGACCACTGGATTTGATGTCGGTGATTTCCTTGTCAACTTTAACTATTACTTTGATAACAGTACAAAACGTCAGGCATCACTTGAAGACTTTTACAACTTCTGTGATCAGGAATACAGAAAAATCTTAAAGTATGGGGCTGCATGCTGGCTTAGCAAAGATGTGTGTATCTCCCAAGTTCAGTACCCCAGCCTGAAGAGTTACTTTGCTAGTCAGCCAGATTTACAATCGGATCCAGGATTGCTGAGGCTAAAGAAATGCTTTGCTGATCCTTTGACTGAGGTTTACCTGTTATTCTACCAGTCAGTCATGCCCACATTCTCTGACCTAAACAAACTTCTTCAGTCTGAAGAACCTAAAATACATGTGTTGCATGAAGAAATCCATAATTTCTTGCAGAAATTGTTGGGTAGATGCATAAAAGTAGATGCATACAAAGGCAAGGATTTAGCTAGTATTAACGTGCATGAGGGTGAGAACCTGCTTCCCCCAGACAACATGATGATTGGATTCACCACACGTTCAGTCATGTAGCAGAACCACTTTCTTCCTGAGGAAGAACGGAATGTTGCCAAAAGCTGCCAGTTTCTACTTGACTCATGCCAGTATGCCACTGGTAACTTACCTGTAAATGTCCCTGTACTGAAAAATGCTGAAGTGCTTCTATCTGACCAGTGTAATGAAGCCAGTTTTGACAGTTTTGTGTTCTTTGTGGAAAGATTTCCGATGCTGAAGGAAAAAATTGGTGGGAATATGGATAGAGTGTATGATCAGTTTACCGATTATCAGCTTCTGGATGACCCTAAACCAGAACTTTGTGAACTAGACCATGTGGACCATCTGTGGCACCATCTGGGTCAGGTGAAGGGGTGTGATGGTCCAAGGTTTAATTATTTGTTTGAGGTGGCCAAGCACGTTCTTATTCTTCCACACAGCAATGCAGAGGAAGAACGTATATTTTCTACTGTCGCCAAAAACAAGACCACCTTTAGATCAAGCCTATCAAATTAAACCACACTGCCATCCATTCTAACTTGCAAGACCAATCATTTCAACAAAACAATGTGCTGCAAATTTGTCCCTAGCAAATCTCTGTCCAGAAAAGCTAAACGTGCTGTCTCAAACTACAGTGCTGTCCATACTTCCCAAACAAGACTGAATATTGATGTATGAGTGTTAGTACCACTCTCCTGATCTCTTGCCATGTTTGATGCAAATAAGTTTAGATTAAACTGTTAGGGTGATGTAAAAAAATGAAGTTTGTCATTTATATTACCAATCTCTTGATGGGAATTCAAGTTTCAAATACTTTGAAATTAACCAATGTTGTTATTTTCTTATTGTTATAACTAAACATGGTCAGTGTCACTTTCTAATGTAGAAAGTAAGTGGATTAAACTGTTTGGCTGAAGGTTGTCACTTATATTAACAGTACACTCCATTCATGGGACTTCAAGTTGCAAATTAAAATTTAAATTAACCAATGTTGTTGCTTCATCAATTGATTCTTTTTTTTAATTCAAGTTTATTGTATGTTTATGCACAGGTCAGTAGTACAAGTTACATTTCACAAGGTTCACCTTATAACAAGTTCATCTTATTATCATGGTTAGATCTCCACTCCACTGTCCATTCTATGGGAGTTATAGGTAATACAATCCATTGCTACCACAATTGTCTTTCCATTTCATGTATAATTATTTACTGGTTTAAGGATGCTCTTTCTTCTCCTCATTCATATCTACCCCCTTCCCCACCCTTCCCAGCATATGTTGATCTTTCCACATTACCCACGGAGTCCATTTACTGAAGAAGGCCCGAGTTCGAAGATTGACTGAGTGTGTTAGTTCCTCCAGCTCCTGTATTTCTTGGATTATCTCCATCCACTGCTGGATGGTGGGAGGCTCTGGTTTCAGCCATTTTCTGGGTACTGCTTTATGTGCAGCTGTTATGAGTATATTCCATAAATATACTTTATCTTCCCCTTTGATCTCCCTAGGAGGCAGTCCCAAAACCACATTTCTAGGGCCTACATCTTCTGTTATTGTCAGTATTTTCCCCATCACCTGTCTAATCTGGTTCCAAAAATGAGACGGGCATGGGCACTGTCAAAATATATGGTGGTGGGAGGCCCTTGGTGCTTGGCAGTCCCTCCAGCATGATGAGGGGTGGGATCCATCCCACTTGTTCTTCATCACTGGAGTGATGAAGAAGCGGTTCTCACCTTCCATCCGAATTCTCTCCATCGTGGAGAATAGGTGGTTTTATTTGCTAATAGAAATATTGTCTCACAGTCTCCTTCTGTCAGTCTCTCCCCGATCTCACCTTCCCATCTTTTTTTAAGCGACTCCATGTGTGTGACCCCTCTTTCCCTAAGCGCTCCATATAGGGCTGAGATGTGGCCTTTAAGTTTCTGATGTGCCAGGATTCCTAACATAATATTCATCAAATTGCCCCAGGCAGAGTCCCCAGTCCCCGAGCCCTCAGAATATTTACATGAGTTCTGATTTGTAAGAATCTGAAGTGATCAGTTTGTCGTACATTGTATTTTGCTTTAAGTTGGCTAAATGTCAGTATGTTCTTTCCATCCATGAATTGTTTGAGGGTGGTCAGACCCAACCTCTCCCACCTCCTAAAGGTTAAGTCCTGAGTTGCTGGGGCAAAATCTGGATCCCAGGTGAACTACCTCAGTGGCCACAGCTTTTTACTAAGTTTATATTTGGTCCATAGTCTCCTCCAACGCCCACAGTGTGTTTCTTACCATCATTAAGGTTATGGTGCCATCCATTTGTGTCAGCTCGGGACCGGCAGCCCTGGCACCCAGAGGGGCTCCTCCTGTACTTATGATCTCTATATTTTTCCAGTGGGCTACATAGTCCCGGGTTGACCAAAGCAGGGTGTTCCTCATGTGGGTTGTGAGGTAATAATCCTTGAGATTTGGCAGCACTCTTCCCCCATGCTTTTTATTAATGAGCACGGAGGCATTCTTAATTCTGGGTCTTTTATTAGCCCAGATAAATGTTGTAATGATTTTCTGCCTTATTTGTAACCGATTATGGTGAATTTTGATGGGGAGACACTGAAAAAGGTATAAAAACCTGGGCAGAATATTCATTATAACTGTTTGTATTCTGTCATAAAGAGGAAGTTTAAGAAGCTCCCATCCCTCCACATCCTTTATAATTTGACTCACCAGGGAGTCAGAGTTATCTGTGAATAATGTTGCAGTGTTTTTAGTAATGAGAGTACCTAGGTATTTTAATTTTTGAGAGTTCCAGTTCAGAGGGACTAAATGGGTAATTTCCAGGGAGGGGTTGTAATAAAATTTAAGTACCTCTGTTTTTTGTTTAAGAGCATAACCCGAATACCTTCCAAACAAATCTAGGAGACTCCATAGTTTGGGCAGAGAATCCTCTGATCTGGACAGATAGAGTAGAACATTGTCCGCATAGAGGGAGACTTTGTGCTCTGTGTCCCCAACTTTCACCCTATGAATCTCTTGATCTTCTCTAATGGCTTGAGCTAAAGGCTCAATATAGATTGCAAAGAGAGCAGTGAGAGTGGACACCTTTGTCGAGTGCCCCTCCCAAGCCTGAACCACTGAGAAATACCCCTGTTGACCCTAACATAGGCCTGTGGGGAGGCATATAAAGCTTTATTAGTCCCTATGAATGTCTGGGGGAAGTTCAATCGTTCTAAAACTGCAAATAGAAAATTCCAGGTGACACGGTCGAAAGCCTTTTCGGCATCGAGACTCATTATACATGAGGGGGTATTTTGCTTATTAATTATATCTATTATGTTAATAGTTCTTCTTACTCCTTCAGGGGCCTGTCTACCTTCTATAAAGCTTGTTTGGTCCAAGTGTATTAAGCTTAATAGTAAAGGATTTAGGCAGGCTTCTATTATGATTGTAAAAATCTTATAATCTACATTTTAATAAAGAAATAGGCCTATATGAGCTACATTCTTTAGGGTCCTTCCCCTCTTTGGGTATAACCATGATTGTAATATAAATCCACGACGGGGGAACTGTTTCCCCTTCCTGCCAGACCAAGTTAAGGACATTCTGTAATAGGGGCACTGTTTCTGCTTGAAATGCTTTATATAATTCACTGCTGAAGCCATCAGGTCCTGGGCATTTCCCTACCTTTAAATTTTTTATGATAGACCCTGTTTCTGTCCCTGTGATCAAAGCCATCTGGGTTTGTTGTTGATCTTGAGAAAGCTTGGGGAGCTTTAGTTGCCTAAGGAAATGATTGGCATCCTCTTGGTATTTTTCTCTCTGTGGGTGATACAGTGCCTTATAGTAGGTAACAGAAGAGTCTGCCATCCTTTCGCACTTGTAGGATATATTTCTCTGAGTGGGGCGACTGATGGCTGTGACATTGGCTCGGGCTGCCCTTTAAGTCTGTAGGCCAGTAATTTGGTAGCCCTAGATCCCCCCCCTCATAGAAAGATTGTTTTAAATATTGGAGGGCCTTCTCTGTTTCAATTTTATTGATATTTTGTGTTTTATTTTTAATATTCTTTATCTCCATTTCCCTGTCTCTACTTCATTTCTGTTTTTGTAATCCTTCCATCATCCTAAGTTGTTCATGTAGTGTGTCTAGCTGTTTCCTTCTTTCTCTCTTTTTATGGGTGGCTATGGATATGATTTTCCCCCGTACCATTGTTTTTATTGTGTCCCATAGTATCTGGCCTGTCATTTATTTCTATTGTTTGTTTTATGACTTTCTTTCCTAACATCTTTATCCCTGAGCAGGCTAGTGTTTAGCCTCCACTGTGTGGGTTTCTTCGGGAGCTCCAATTCGACCTCCACCACTACCAGTTGGTGGTCCGACAGTGTGACTGTGCCTCATCCTTAGCATAAGTGAAAAACATATCCAACCTAGAGTAAATTTTTTTGTCTAGCAGAATAGAATGTATAGTGTGAGGGAATTTTTATATATCCTAAAGCTATATTTGCTATTAAATGCCTTGAAGTTATGCTTGCTTTAAAAGCCATGCTGTAACAAAGTAATAATGAATGTAGTAGACATTTCTGAGTTCATGTTTTGTTCTTTTAAGGGTTATAGAATTTGTACTGAGGTTACTTGAAGTACATTTTGTAAAAAACAGAAAGATAGATAAAACTGAGCAGAACTGGTTGTACCAGCCTGACTAACGGGCTTGGACAAAATATAGAGATAGGAGCATGCCTGGGCATTAAATATAATAATAACAGCATGTAGTGGCATTGAAGATAAGCTGTACGTTGCTATGGTGTGAGTAAAACTCATTGTCTCTCTCAGGTCAGCTTGACCCAGGCATATGTATCAAGCAGTAATGGGAAAGAAATGAATTGCATGTTTTATTTTACATTGCTGAAAACTTGTTATGCTGTCTTATGATTGGCTTATACTGAAATGTTGGTATTTTTCAAGATAAAGTGCAAAATCTAGCTTATAAAAGCTACTGTAAATTGTAATCAGGGAACTTCTCCATTGTAGAAGTCCACATGCATATGTGAGATATTTGATCAAATAAAGCGACGTTAAGACAAACCCAGTGGTGTGGTTTTGCCCGTGACGATGGGAGTGGTTGCTCAGGTAATACTTACAGTGAGAATTTGCGATCACAGTTTTGCGATAGTCGGCAGGATGAGTTCTTGATCCGTGTCACCTCATGATTGGTTGTTTCCCTTGGACAAAAGAAGGACATTTTGTGGATCCCCATCAGGACGTGGACGCCTAGGGGCTGGCGACACTCATCATCACTGTAAGTACAAGAATACCTTGGAGCGAGTGTGCACTATAAAGGACAGGCCTAGATAATATGGGAAACAAGGGAAAAAAATAGCTGGGTCCAGAGTTAGTATTATCTGGACCAGCAAAATGTATGTTTGACAAGTTTGACCAAACAAATTACAAGGGCAACTGCACTGCCCTTTGTTCTTGTAATTGTGTGCTTGCTGCAAGTATATACTGTTAGAGCCAATGATGGCTTTTACAGTTCAGGCTGCTTTAGGAGAAAGCAGCGGCTGATTAAGTAACGTTAGATAAGCAACATCTAGAAAAGAAAAAAACTACTGTGGATGTACACACAGTAGGTGACTACAGAACAGGATGATTTGAAAATCCTACCCCCCATATGTTGCCTATCTGTATAGTTTCAAGTTTTTTGTATTAATTTCAAGTTCCCTTGCCTCCTATAGAGGCTGAAACATTTGGTCCCAAACCTAAGTACTCAGGACCTCTACCAGATGGATCTCAACCTAGTACTGTTAGAGATTTTTTTTGTTTTGTTTTTAAACTGCAAACCAGAGCTCTGGAAAAAGACTTGGTTTGGCAGGTTACTAAAATGGCCAAAAGAAAATCTTTGAAAGGGTTAATAGCTGCAGTGTTTGGAAATTATCATGAAGGTCCTGCAGTCAGTTTTCTTACTCAGACTTGTGTATCGGAAAAGAAGAAGAAAAATACATTGGCACCGGGTAAGTCTGAATTTTTTATTCAAAGTTGTTTTATGTCTGTCTGTTTTATTTCTGTAATATCTGTGTTCTGTAATTATGTTCTGTTGTCAAGGTTGTGAGACAGGATTGACTGCCTTCGGTGCATAACATGTTACAGTAAAAAAGAAAAAGGAAGCTTCTTTGCCTCATATCTGACTGTTTTAATTGGTTTTATTTTTAATGGAACATTTGTGCTGCCTAGATAGGGTCAGTGAAGAACTTTTGTATGTAGTTGTTGGGTGAAGCAGGTAGTGTTGAAGGTGAAGAGATATGACGTCATATAGATCGCAATGTGCAGAAAGATTTGTAGTTTGCAAGCAATGTGCCAAGCCACTGCTAGGTGAAGATGTAATGTGTTAACAGCTATAAATGGCTTTATCATACTTTTAGTTATAACCAGAAACTTTTTGCAAAATGGCAGGGTGCCATATTTTGGCTATGTGCCAAAAGGTGTAACCATGTTATACAAGATGTGTTCACTTACAGATGGTACGTTGTGTTGTGTTTTAAAGGTGTTGAAAGGAGTTAGAATGTGTTTAAAAAGTGTTTTGTTCTGGAAAGATTTGGCATGGTGATATGTATAAATGTGTTGATTTAAAAATTGTCAGTGTTACAAGACAGGGGGAGGCAGCACATATATCTAAAAACACGTACAGTTTTCTAATGAAACTATGGGCATTACCTCAGCAAATTGGTGTGAAACAATGTCAGTCTTATTTTGTGTTAAGTATTTCTTTTTGTGTATGTGTAGTGTGTGTACTGTCTTGGCCAGCAGTTTTATTGTAAAGATATTTAATATCAGTAGTGTTCAAGGACACTAAAAAAATAAATAACTGGGTTTGAACGACCCTTGCATGTACACTGTGACCTTTTGCACGTTATTTGACCTTCTTGTGTTTCAACATTTTATGTTACTACCAGTTCAAACTTGATGTGTATTCCATACCTAAAGCACAACTTTTCACACAAAATGTATGTTTTGATGAAAGCACACCAAGAGTGAACCATGTAATTTGACTTTTTATTGCAAAACTAGTATTCTAAGTGAAGAGGAACAAACTTTTCTTCTTATCTCACTGCTTCTGACTTGCAGCCAACACAGGCAATACTCCAGCTGGAAGGGGAGGATTATTCATCATCTCCCCATATTTATATATATATATATATATAGTACGATTTTGAAAAAAGGACTATTACGGCTGTTTTTGAGAGTTTACCATCTACAGTTAAAAACAATGGTTTTGTTTTTATGTGTGACCATGGTGTAATCATTTTTGTCTTTTGAAATGCATTCTAGAGATACGACGCACGGTATTACCATCAATATGGATTTTTATAAATTCAGCTGACATTTTGTCATGCTTAGGATAGGGGAACCCAGGGACGCTTGGCTTCTTTTATCCTATGGAAATAATCTTGTTTTATTTTTAAACTGGTGTGTGTTTGTTTTTGTTGTTTGTGTTTCTTCTCTTTCTTCTAGAGAAAAAGAAGTTCCCCATCTTTATAGTAAGGTATGAAACTTACTAAACTAATTGTAATATTATCTTGTTATAATTTAAAGTGTAGTAGGTGGAGATCATGTCACCATCCACAGCTAACCTTTTTATTGCTACAGTATTCGAGCTGTCTCTTTCACTTTGAGCTGTCTCTTCCACCAGTAGGAGTTTGGGGGGAGGGGGTAAGCTACCCTTCCTCTATCCCTTCCAGTGTAGTACCCACAAAGGTTGCAAGGTACATCACTGGTCCCCCAAAGGGGTAAATAAAGAAAATGTATATTTGCCAATAATTGTTTCTTATTTACAGGTTTAAAAAAAAAAAAAAAAAAGACCCAAGGTATTTTTAACAGCATAACCCAGCCCAAGCCCTTCTGTTTTTTCTAGTGCAAACAGTTAAATCTCACACCTATTATTGGTACAAGGGTTTCTGCCCTCAGCAAGTAATCAGTTACGCTGGAGGGTAAAGTTGTATGTATGTCCACACATATTCATACTTTTGATTGTCTTTTCAGCTTTCTTATCCTGTTGGAACAAATGCAAACAACTTTGTCATTGCCTTACAGCAATGAAGGCATTTTTAACCAGTAAATTCACAGTACTCTAACATTTCTGGACTCTAAGCTAAGTTTACAGTCTACATGTGTTGTTTAAAATGTATTTTATGCATTATGCATTATGCTCAATACTGAAATTGTTCTATTACAAACATGCTTATGTTTCATGTTTATGTTATAACATTTTTGATATACATCTTGCTACACTGTATCATGTGTGTATTCAGAAAAGTGTTCCACATGTATAACGTTTTTAATGCTCATAACCAAACCTAAATACTGGGACCAGCATTGCTGACCCACCTACAATATGTTCCAAAGCAAAACCAAAGTAAAATTAATGCTCCGTTTGTCTTTTGCTCACAGGTACCCCTGAAGAATGAGTATACTCTATGCAGGTTTGTCATTTTAAATTTTAACAATTATAATATGCAAAATTTAGATTGTACTCCAAACCTATGCTTCAAACTTTCCACTCAGTACTTTGAGTATTTTACTATACAGGGTAAAAAAGAGAGACCTTTTCACTTGTCACAGGTGCAATAGGCACTGTTATTAAATTGGCATAGGCCAACAACATATGTATTTGTCCCACTAATTGCATTGTGTAAAAGGCATATTGTTATGAACAATATGTTTGAGCGTGTAACTGCATTAAGCAGGTTAGCAAGAGGAAAGGAAGAGAGACCATTATGGTTTTCCAAAGAGAGCAAAAAAAAGTGAAAGCCAAAAGATAGCATTCAGGCAATACAAAAGACACAGGCAGAAGGGGATAGGAGAAGTACCAGGAGAAACAAAGGGAGGCAGGGAAGTCAGTAAGGAAGCCAAAGCTCAGACAGAAGAAAACATTGCAAAATCAGTGGTTAAAGGGACAAAACCTTTTACAGGTACATAAGTAAAAGAAAAAAGACAAAGGAGGATAGTGAGACTAAAGAGGGTAATGGGTCTAAAGAAGTACAAGGGGTGAGAATGGTGCAGAAATGGATTGCATCACAAGTCCTATGAAGACAAGTTAAAGGAACTGAACATGTACTCCTGGAGGAGAGGAGGAGAGAGAGGATATGATAAGAGACATACAAGTATCTTACAGGGAGAAACAGAGTGCAGGAAAACACTATTTTAAGTAAAAAGATGTTCCAGGACTAGAGATCATGGGATGAAGTTGGAGGGAGGACGATTCAGAGGAAACATGAGAAAGAATTTCTTCACAGAACAGGTGGTGGACAAGTGGAACACCCTGCCAGAGGAAGTGGTGGGGGCTGAGGCGGTCACAGGATTTGAGGGTGCATGGGGTGGACATGGAGGAGTTCTGGAGGTCAGGGGTGAGGAAAACAGACTTCTGGGAAAACAGGCTGGACTTGCGGGCTCAAATGGGTGGACTGGGTGGGCCATAGGCCCTTATCTGCTGACACTGTCTATGTATCTATGTATCTATGTATTGTAACATTACAAGATTTTATAACTCAGGTCTCAGTCAGGCCTGCTTGCAACAGACAGGAAATAATGTTCATCACTGTCATAACTGTTCTGTAATTTAAAAGCAGGAGGTAACCATAACATTGTCATGATTTACAGATGGTCAAATGGTATAATTGAACCTCGACCTGCACCCCCAGGTGTGCGGTTAATGTCCAATTTTATTTTCTCTTTCTAATTGCCAAATTTAGGCTCTGTCACACCACTCTTTACAAAACAAGAAGTTAATGGTTTAAAGATTGTTATTTATGTGTTTTTAATTCAGTGTCTAACACACTTTGCAAGTTTGCAGGTTTCAAGGTGTAGCACATAAGATCTCCACGTTCAACAAAGTAATACTTTCATCTAAGTTGCCAAGACCTTCATCTTTTTCCTTAACAAGAAAAACAACTGCCACAGTTTTGATGTTATCACCATCTTTGTGCCTGACTGGTTCCTAATAAGGACTATTGCATGAATCCGTTATTATTTACCTCTGCAAGTGTAATGTTTTCAGCAAAATTACACCTATTTGTAGAACTTTAAATCAACTGAAGAAGGTCCAGTCAGTTCAGACTCTGCAATCAAGCTTATTGTTTCTGCTTACTATGAAGTTAAGTCTGGGAAGGGCACTCCCCAACTCCAACAAGAAGATTCTGCTTCAATTGACCTTCAAGCAATACATCTATTTTCTTCGCTGCTGCTTGTTCCAAACATGGCTGGTACTTTCTACAACCCTATTGCTCTGTTATGGACTGTGTTCTTAATGGTTTATTGTCAATTGTTACCTTTTATGGACTGGTAATCTTTATGCAGGGGTGTAATCAACTACGACAAAACAAATGCCATGCCATGTGTGTGTGTGACTACTCCATTAAAAGGACTTAATGCACCCTGGCCAGTGTGTCTACTAATCAGCCAGCCAGCAAAATGAACACTGACTTTTCTACTATGCTGGTGTTTTGTTTTAAATTACTGTCTGCATTGCCCCATATGCCTTGTGGGGTTACCACCATTCTGCAAATGACATTTCATCTGTACTGTAACTACATCAACCTGTGGATACTTATATGAACTTTATGGACTGTTAACTTTATGGACTGTTATGTTTTATAAGGACTTATCTGTCAAGACATTATCAACAGATTCTTCAATCAAGCTCCCAGGGTGTGCCACACCTCAACACAAGGTAGCATCTACCTTATTCACTCTCAAAGTGAATTCCATGAACTCTTTTCATCAACAAAATTGTTATGTTATATTGTGTTACATGTGGTGTCACATGTTAGCATTTTCACATATTTCAATTGTGGTGTTGACATCCCTCAATTCTGTATTATGTTTACAAACTCACGATTTGTGTTCCGTCTGTAACCACCCCTGTGCCAACTCCAAAACAGGATGCTTTTTATAAATGCCTCGACTATCTGTATGCTGGCAACCAGTTTTAAATCATATACCTAGTCACCTAGTCTAACAGTCTAAAAGTAGAAATGTTTAGTTTTTTTTTGTAACCTTCAGTTATTAACGAATATCTTTACATTTATGTTCAATTTTTTGTGAATGTTCGAGTCCCTCAGGGGCCTCCTATCTTCAGGGTGAAAATTATTAACAGTGGTCAGTGGCCAAGGTTTTAGTAATCAGTGACCAAACTTTTATCAACAATGTGTAGTTGGCTAACCATAAAACTGAGGAAATAAAAAGGTGTAAAATGGCTAGTGTAAATTGCTAAAGGGCTAGTAAAAGGTAAAAATGGTTAGTAAATGACTAAATGATGCCAACATGTAAATTAGTATATCTAGTAGCAAAAGGCTGCAAGTGAAAAATACCACTATGTCACTTAATATGTGTGCGTGTAAGACTTTAAAAGGGTTAATTGTAAAATTCTATACAATGAGAAAAAAAAATAGCTAAAAGCATAAAATGAGGCCGTGGCGAGATATCCTAAATTCAAGCCTTGCATTTTTTCTAAACTTACTACACATAAATATGGGACCCATGGTCATAACCTAGCGTAGTTGGTGACTGGGGTGCTACTCTTCTCCATTGGGTGACAGTACTTGTAAGTGGTCATATTGGCACTCTGGCTACTGACTGCTCTAATCAAACTTCTCCTACAATGCCTGTGCAACTATTGAGTGTCACGGGGCGCCACCCACCTGCCCCCTTGCTACAACCCGAACAAAAAGGACCCATTAAACTGGAGGGTGTTTTCCATTACAAAATGAGCCAGATAGTGACAAAATATAAAGCAAAAAAAGTAAAAGGGATCGGTTAGTTGATACATAGTATCAAAGGGGAGAGTGTGAGGAATTTTATATATCCTAAAGCTATATTTGCTATTAAATGCCTTGAAGTTATGCTTGCTTTAAAAGCCATGCTGTAACAAAGTAATAATGAATGTAGTAGACATTTCTGAGTTCATGTTTTGTTCTTTTAAGGGTTATAGAATTTGTACTGAGGTTACTTGAAGTACATTTTGTAAAAACAGAAAGATAGATAAAACTGAGCAGAACTGGTTGTACCAGCCTGACTAACGAGCTTGGACAAAATATAGAGATAAGAGCATGCCTGGGCATTAAATATAATAATAACAGCATGTAGTGGCATTGAAGATAAGCTGTATGTTGCTATGGTGTGAGTAAAACTCATTGTCTCTCTCAGGTCAGCTTGACCCAGGCATATGTATCAAGCAGTAATGGGAAAGAAATGAATTGCATGTTTTATTTACATTGCTGAAAACTTGTTATGCTGTCTTATGATTGGCTTATACTGAAATGTTGGTATTTTTCAAGATAAGAAGTGCAAAATCTAGCTTATAAAAGCTACTGTAAATTGTAATCAGGAACTTCTCCATTGTAGAAGTTCCACATGCATATGAGATATTTGATCAAATAAAGCGGCGTTAAGACAAAACCCAGTGGTGTGGTTTTGCCCGTGGCGACAGGAGTGGTTGCTCAGGTAATACTTACAGTGAGAGAATTTGCGATCACAATAGTCTTTAGCTGAAGGGTACTTGGCCCTCCATACATCTAATAATAATAATAATAATTTTATTTATATAGTGCCTTTCACTATATCAAGGCACTGAACAAATTAATTAAAACTTCAGCATTCAATACAAAGCATCAAAGACCACAAACATCATAAAATATATCATAAAAACATAATAAATTACAATAAAATTTCAAACATTTTACAGTACACATTAACTTTCCAAGAAGGCCATTCTCCATAAATGTGTTTTCAATTCCTTCTTAAATATCTCCACGAGGTGCATTCCCGTAACCGGCATGGTAGAGAATTCCAAAGAGTGGGTGCAGCATGAGAAAATGCTCTGCTGCCAGAGGATTTCAAACTCACTCTTGGAATCCCTAGCAACCCCATGTCGGCGGAGCGGAGTGATCGGCCGGGGCAGTAAGGAACCAGTAGGTCTTTCAGATAGGATCTGTCATCCCCATGTCCCTCAGTGCTCTGGTAAAGCCCCTGGCCACGTTGCCCTCTGCTGTAGGTATACCCGATATGGAGTCAAGCTTTTGGTTTAAAATCACATTCTAGTTCCCCCCAGCAATAATGACACCCCTGGCCTTCTCCACTATGGCCTTAAGGAGATCTACATAAAAAACAAGTGGAGAGCCAGGCGGGGCGTAAACATTGACTAATGTAACCTGGACTTCTTGTAGCCTCCTCAAAACCAGAACATATTGAGCTGCAGGGTCTGTCACCACCTCAGTTTCCTCAAATGGCAAGGAGGCTGATAGTAAAATTGCTACCCCCCTCTTTCTACCTTTATCCAAGGAAGCATGGTATAATTTAGGGTACCTCTTAGATTTCAGTTTTAGTACCTCTCTAGGGTTTAGATGGGTCTCCTGAATAAAATGAATATCACATCTCTGGTCTCTGAGAAATTTCTGCAACTGCTTCCTCTCAATTGGATGATTAATCCCATTAATATAAGATAGGCTTTTAGTGTTAACTTGAGTCATGGTGATTTCTATAATTGCTTCTTTTTGGTCTAGTCGATGTCTATCTTATGATAGAATTTCTCCCTTTTTTCTGAAACTCTCCTCTTAATACTATGTAAAGTAATAGATTCTAACCAACAAGATCTATTTCTCCCATAAGGGTTTAGTTCCTTGTATGCATATGTCATAAACTGATTCCTGTGCATTCTATATTGATACAACCTTGTAACCTTATACATAAACTGAGTAGCATTATTATGTTCTTCCCAACTTTCCCCAGTAGATGGGGGTATAACCACTTTCAAACTCAACCCTTTTACCAATTCTGAAACAAAACAACCATTGCATGAACTTGTTAGAAAACTTAGGTGATATAAGGCTGGGGTCCTTATTTCCACTAGTCCCTTCCAAAGTTTTGAGATTGTCTCAGATCCCAGCTGAACAGAATGATTAAACCTGTTCTCGGGGTAGTCTAATCTAAAGGTGAGAACAAGCAATATTCTGAACTCCAAACCCCAGTCATACCAACTACGTGCATAAGTACTTCCTAGGTTAGCCCCTCCTAGCAGAGGGCTGGTTTGTGCCATACTAATGACACTGGGCCCGTTATGATGATATTGGGCTTGCCCCATTAGAGGGGAATCTGTAAGGTGAGACCTTCTTTCCCTGGGCATAGCCAACATCAGCAGCATGGCGAAAACTAAGTAGCACGTGGACATTATGTTAGTCATACATCTCTCCCATCCCCTCATTTATTTCCTTCTGCTGGGAGTGAGGGGACCCCCTTCTGAGGCCCCCCCCAGACATAGGGCAGGTCATCCACTTTTACTGTCACATTATTCTGTCTCCCCACGGGCATAACCATGAGCAACACAGATGCCCTTTTCACTCAGACTTCACAGTTCTTCCCTTCTCCTCCATATCATTTTCTATGCCTTTAAATATCCACCATCCCTTCCTCTCCCAGGATCAGAGCCATTACTTTTGTTAAGAACATCCAACCTGTGATGGCATGATACAAGGCAAATACAGTTGTTACATTGATACTGTTAATGTCACCCCCCCCAACTCGAGCTTTAAATCCCATCCAAAAAAGAGTCTGAGTAGTTGGTTATATGTTCAAATGTTATTCTTAAGCCCTTCAAAAGACTTTAGGTGATCCACTTTAGGACCCCGGGTTTTATTAAGTTGCTGTGGACAGTCTTTCGAGTGTCCCCAGATTGGATCAGGTCAGTCTCATCATGATGAGCATCTTCCCCCCCCACCATGGGCGCTGACAGCCATCTCACACTATCATGAGGGCATCAGAATCAGGGGATCTTTACCTGCAGTTCGGCCTACACAGGATGCACAGGGGGAATGGAGGGGGTCAAAGTGTCTCTGAGTTAAGCTTACTTGAAAAGTCATTGTCTTGAACCCCTCATGTTGCTGTCCATCTCTTCTTGGGGGTCTGCAGTATTCTGAGCATTCCACTATGTAATCCCATCTATAAGGACTAGTGATCCATATTTCTTTAACGTAGTACAGATATCTGCTGTTAAGGTGGTGGTTTGCACTGATCAGGTGTGCTGTTGCTTCGGTGCTCCCTTTCGCGCCTCCGTCAAGGCTGACTGTAGTAACTCCTTCTAGAGGCGTTCCTTAACAAGGTGTGGAACAGTTATGCCCATGCCTTCCAAAAATTGAGCTGCTGCTACCAAGTCCTCGTATATTTTAATACCCTGGCCTGTTTCAACCTTTAGGCATGCTGGATAAAGGATTTGAGCTTTGATGTTTTTAGCTTTCAGTTGTTTGAGGATAGGCCACATAGTACATTTGCTCTCCTGCACTGTATTGGTATAGTCATTGTCAATGGAAATACACTGGCCTTCAAATGAGATTGCTTGTATTCTCCAGACCCTGCGGAAGATCTCCTCCTTCGAATATTACAAGGTCATTTTAGCAATAATCGACCTGGGGCGTGCATTCGGGTTATTGGGCCGCTGCACGAGTGAGCGTTGGGCCCTGTCCATTGAGAGGTCGAAATCGGGTGGCAGTTTTAGTGACTCTCTCAGAATTCTTTGCAGGTGCGGGATCATGTCCTGGGGTCCCGATTCCAAGCCTTCAGGCATGTCATAAACCTTAATGTTCTGATGCCTGCTCCTGCCCTCTAGGTCATCCAGCTTGGCTGTTAATTCCCTTTCCCGAGCAAGAAGGAACAGCAATAGCTTGTCATGCCTGTCGGCTTGTTCCATCACGTTTGTTAGGCCGAGTTCGAGCTGATCAGCCCTATGTTCTATTTTGTTAAAATCTGCTTTCAGTTCTGTAAGAGTGGTGTCAATTTTGGAGACTGTCTTAGCAGTCTGGAGGATCGATGCTACTAATTGTTGCCGTTCTTCCTCCGACGTGTTCGGGAACACCATGCGGGCCTCCTCCTCCCCACTCAGCCACTGTAGACGCTTTTTCAAACTGCAGTGTTTGTTGTAGCTTTTGTGCTGGAGTGTGGGCATTCTTCATGAGTAAAACCTTTGATCTGGTTGATTTTGCAGGCGATTGCATTGTAAATACTGGTGGATGCCACTAGATTATTCTTGAGGCTTACCAGAGAGAAGATCTAAGCCGCCATCTTGCTGCTGATGTCACCAGAAGTCCTCTCATTAATTGATTCTAACTGTAATGTAAAAGCTTTAAGTCATGATTAACCTCCCCCCCCCTCCGCCGCAGTGACCAGCATTCCAGTTGATGAAACTTGAGACCTGTGAGATTTGAACCTTGTTCTCCTGGTATGTGAGCTTGTGCTATAACCACTGGGCTACACTCCAGAATTCAAGTAAAAGCATAATTTATGTCACTACTGATTATTTGTTACGTATAAGAAAAACTAGGTATGAATTCATGGACAAGCTCTGATCCCAGGCCCCTCTTTCTCGTTAACTACATTTCCAGGGCTGATGTGATACTAGTAACTTCCTCTAATTAAGTAAGCAATAGTACCCAACAAGGTGGGTAGTACTGGGTAATGCCGACTGCCCAGGGACATAATGAGGCCTGACGCTGCAAGTGGAGGGTCTTATAGCCCCTGGAAGGTCTGGTATAGCCCATGACGCCCACTCTGGGTGCAGACCACTGTAAGTAGAATCTAGTTGTGATTGCCCCCTATTGCTACCATTAACTCCCTGCACTATGTTGGGCCTGGCTATGGTATTTCTCTGCTTTGCTATGTAAATATTCTATTGTACAGCAAAATGTTTAATCCGCTGGCATGGGTTATGCAGATTTCCCATGCGTGTTGCTTATATCTTTTGTAATCCACTCCAGTTTTTGTATTTCATGTTCAAATGTTACTATTTTTGTATTTCTCTACTCCCCCACCCCTAGGACGCATCTGGAATCGAGCAGTACTCCGTTCAGTATGCCTTCCTGGTGAAACTTCTAAATAAATAAATAAATTAATGTACTTAGAAAATGGGTTACATGTGGTAGTTTAAGCATTAAATAAAAAAAGGAGCATAGATTAAAGTTTTCTTTTCTTTTTTTTTTTTTTTTGTAAAGTAGTCCCTCTACTGGTGTACTTGCCAGTAGAGGGCACTGCAGTGTTTGAGTTCCTTACTTCCACAGACCTTCCTTGCTGTATCTGTGTTTAACGCCACCCCTCTGATTGTTCAACAGTCATTCCTCTCCCCTCGCGGTTGCTTCATTTTTATTTACTTGATAATATTGGTTAGGGACCAGTTTGATTGCAGTGTGATTGGGTGGGGAGACGATAGTCAATATTGCAGTTGCAGTGTAGCGCAGTTGGGCATGGTGGCCAAAAGATTTGCACACAGTAGCTATGCTACCGATAAGGTGACTTTCATTTATTTGAGAAAATAATGGCATTTATTTTCCTTGGTTTTCTTAAGGGGATATGGAGCTAGGGTGAGTCAGAGGAAGTTGAAGCTGTGTCCGACTAGCGCTAAGCACGCAACTGTGCTAGGGCTATGAATTTAAAATGATAAACAGTTTCTTTGTTTTTGTTTTGGTAGCGATGGGGAAAAGTTATAAAACTAGCACAGTGTGTACAAAATTGGCATGGGTTGCTTTTTGGGGGGCCTCACTCGCTAAAGTAGGAAAAAGAAATGGCTGCTGTTAGGATTTTTGAAATTCATGTGAGGGCACAGTGATTTGTGTTGTGGTGCTGAGGCAGGTTGACATGGGATTTGATTGCCTGGTCTCTGTTGGCACATAAATATACCCTTTGCCAAGGGTCTCAGCCAACCAGAGATCAGAAAATTTCCAACCCTTTTTCTAAATGTAGCTTGGTGGTTAAGAGCACTGAACTGAGAACCTGGAGAGACTGGTTTAGAAAGTGAGAAACTGTTGGCAAAAAAAGACCGAAACTCCATCTAGTCTGCCCAGTTTTCCTACCTTATCCCTCTTGACCTAATGTAGTTGTCACCATCTCCCTCCTGACCTCCAATGTGTACATGTTTAGATCTGCCAGATGTTCCTCATGTTATCTGTCCTGTTGGCCTTGTATCATCTTAGGAACCCTGCACTGCACAGTCTCCAGCCTGTCCCTGTCCTTCCTCAGGTCTAGGATCTGGAACTGGGCACAATACTTCAGGTGGGACCTCACCAGGGGCTTGTAAAGGAACAATATTACCTCTCTACTCCTACTGTCGAGTCCTCTCCATATCTGGCTTTCTTGCTGCCTTGCTATATGCTTTGTTGCACTGACCTGAGGATTTGACAGTGTCACTGATGATAACACTCAGGCCCCTTTCCTTTGTCATGGCTAACCAAACCACCTCCATCTGGTACTCTGTGCATGAGTCCATCTACCATGGATCAATTTTCATTGATTCCCACTAATGGGTCTGAGCCAGAGGAAGTAGGACCCCCCTCCAGGGAGCCAGAACTTTTCTGGTGGGAGCTGGTGGCGTGAGTAAGCTCCATGCATGCATCACAGCACATGCCCGCTGGTATACAGCAGCCCCAAACCACCTCAGTCCCCCTCCCCCAACACCAAGTGCATGCCTCTAATATGCTCCTCATTGGGACCAGATTTTCACTGTCTGTATGACGACATCCTGCCAAAGAGTTTTGTGTCCATAAAAGGCGACATCCTCCCCTGTGTCACTAATGAACATACTGAACAGGACTGGTCCCAGGACCAACCGCTGCCATATCCCGCTTGTTACCTCCCTGTCCTCTAACTTAATCCTGTTTGATACCACTCTCTATTTCTCCTTCTTGCTAACCAGTTCCAGAGCCACCTTGTGATTCCCACAACTGCCACGTCCTGTGACTTTGAACAAGTAATTTAACCTCCCTGTGCTTATCTTCTCTTACTCTTTCTTTCTCCATACTTTCCTTCACCCTTGGCTTACCTGAACCATCCTCAGTCTCTTACTTAACCACTGTACATGCCTGTTGGCTGCTGCCATTCTTCATGCCTTGTAAAGTGCCTTGAGTGCAGTGTTTGCAAAAGCATAGTATAAAACCAAAATCCTTTCCTCTCCTAAACTGTCTTGGCTTCACGGTTTTCAGTACATGGAAAAAATGGGCTGCAGGATGTTCCAAAGCCTAAAATGTTGTGTCCTTTGAACTCAGCAGGCAGATTGGTGGGAAGATGTTGCAGGAGTTGTGTTCCATTCTTATTCCTATTTAAATGGTAGACAGAGTGGTGCAATGGTTAGAGCCCAAAACTATGAACCAGGCAACTCCAGGTTAACAGTCCTCCAGCACCTTTTCTTCAGTTCTCCCAAAAATGCAATGTTTTTGTCTCTGTGCTTGCCTAGTTTTATTTAAGTTGCATGTCCGCCCTAGCTACCTACTTGTATAGTCTCTCATATAGTGCCTCCTCAACTGTACAAAGCATTTGTGTATTGCTGTCCTCACATTGTCCCCTCCCCTGTTCCCCCAGGTCGCATCTGGAAACGAGTGGTTATCCGCTCAGCATGCCTGCCTGGTTAAACTCTTAAATAAATAAATAAATAAATAAATATAACACTGGGGGAGAAGCCAGAGACCTTTGTTAATAAGTTGCTGCTTTGTACAGCAATAATTAGAACAGCCAGTCCAACTCATTGCATCCTCTCTGTGTGAGAAATGGTGCCCTGAAACCTTGAATCTTTTTTTTTTCTCACTTTAATTTTTATTAAGGCGCAAATGTGTAACAGTACAATATAGTGCATCCACCCGGTACATTAACACAGGTAATCATCTTAGTACACAGAACAATAGCAATATATCTCTTTTGTCTTCTTATGTTATCATGTAGGTAGATGATGAAGAAAATAAAATAAAATAAACTGGATTGTCCATCAGTTGATTTCAGTCCATATGAAGACATTTATACTTTTTTTAGTTCTGTGACTGGATTCATTATTAAATGTCCAAACCATAAATTGTCAGCATTAAGAAAGAAGAAAAAGTGCAGAGAGAACAGATCATTCTTAATTTTAACAATCAATACTGGGAAAAATATAATAAAAAGAAACAACAAAAAGACTTTGTGTGCAGTGTGCTTTTGTGACCCTTAGGGATTGATATTTCATGACACAGGTAAATCAGCAAGTTAACACAATAAAGTTGTTAGTTCAGGGAATAATTAGTTAAATAAATCTGGGTAAGAATGAGAATGCAGTATGGTAATGTAACGGTGAGGAGTCATTCCTCTAAACCCCCAATCAATCCAATCTCCCCACCCTACAGTACAGCAATCTAATCTGATTCACTGCCTAGCAGTGATTCTGACTATCGCTCCCTCACCCTCTCTCCAGGCCCCTCCTGCTCCATACCCAAATGCCATGGCCTCCAGACCTCCAAGAAGTTGTCTAACCAGAGTCTGAGGGTAGCTCTAATTCTTTCCATAATCTCCAGTTCTTTCACTTTCCCTACCCAGAGTGTTCTCATCGGAGGCTCAACTGATAACCAAATCAGAGTAATACATTTAAGTGCAGCTACCTGGAGCACATGGTACGGTCGTCTATTTTGTTTAGACATGCAAAGGTGGGTCCTATCTTGTATATCCAGAATTGGGTAAGGAAAACCTGAGGGAAGATAAACCCCAAGGATGTGTTGTGTATGGGTATGTATCTGTTGCCAAAAAGATTGTAGCCGGGGGCAATTCCAAAAAATATGATAGTGGGATCCTGTCATGCCACAATTATGCCAGCAGAGGGAGGAATATGTGGCGCTAAATTGTTTGGTAATAACTGGGGTTCTGAAGAAACACACCAACATCTTCCACTGAAATTCTCCCCACGCAGGGGAAGAAGTTACGTGCCAGCCTTGCCGCAGGGCACAAAGCCAGTTTGAATAGCAATAGTGTGATTTGCTTTAGTGTCCCACTTTAATCAGATCTGGCCTGTGCTCTGTGAAAACTGTGTAATTATCAGGGTGCAAATCTGTGAGATGGGTCTCATCTTCACATTTAGTATGATCCAGCTATAAAAGAGTTCCTCTATGTCTTCCAGAGGTCTCTGTAACTGCTGTAAGTGTCTAGATTGCTGAATGAAATGCCTTACATGAAGGAAACGGAAATGGTCTTCTCGTCTTAGCCCATAGTTTTGCTGTAAGTATGCAAAAGTGGCACAGGTACCCTGTTGAATATAATGGGTAATTCTGGTGAGGCCCCTAAGTTCCCAAAATCTATATCCCTGGTCAAGATCTGGAGGGGCAAAGGATTCATGATGTCTGATAAGAGCTAGTGGACTAATACCCTCTGGTAACCCCAAGGATCTGTGGATTTGAATAAGTGATTTCAGAGTATGTCTGGTCCATGAGTTCGCTACCCTACTAAATCATTTAGATGAGATTAAGGCTGTAGGTAGTGCCCAAAGTGGAAATTCCAGCTGTTCTACCTCCATTAGTTACCACCCTACCTCCACCCTTTGTTTCACCCAGGAGTATAGCCAGGGTGCCTGAGAAGCCAAATAATACCCACGGAGGTCAGGTAGGCCCAGTCCACCAAACATCTTAGGTCTACTTCTTAAATGATGAGAGAGAGCCTTGGTCTCTTTCCCTACCAAATAAACCTAGAAACTATAGAATCTATCTGTTTCCAAAAAGGGAGGGGGAGGGAGATGGGGATTGTCTGGAATAGAAAAAGTAGTCTAGGGAGGACATTAATTTTTATAGAATGCACTCTTCCATACAGTGTTAGAGGGAGAAGCCTTCACCTGGTGGCATCTTGTTTAAGGGTGTTAAGCAATTTTTGGTAATTATTAGAAAAAGTTTAGTAATATCAACAGATACTTAAATTCCAAGATATCTAAAGGTATTATGAGGCACCCATGCAAATGGGAACTGCACCTGGAATTCGGAGGGGGGGCACCACTAATTAGCATAGCTTCTGATTTGATAAGGTTGATCTTGTATCCTGCTAACTGGTGGAATCTGTTTATAATATGCAGAAGGGGCTGAAGGGAGTTAACAGGGTCACCTACAAAAAGCAGAATATCATCAGCATATAATGCTATCTTATGCTCCTGACTTCCAACCCTTATCCCTTTAATATCTGGGTGTTGTCTGATCTGGCTCACCAGAGGCTTCAGGGACAAGGGGCAACCCTGATGAGTTCCCCTGCTCAATGGAAATCTTGCTGAGGCACATCTATTTACTTTAACCATTGCTTCTGGACTTGTATAAAGGGTAGTGACTGCGTTAATGAAATTTTCCCCTAACCCAAATTTGGCCAATACTGCCATAAGAAAACTCCAATCAACCCTATTGAATGCTTTTTCAGCATCGACACTGATTGCTAACTGAAAAGTATTCGTGCCCCTTGGGCTGAAATAATAATAAGGAAACATCTAATATTATCTTGTAGAAGTCTCCCTTTATAAACCCCAGCTGACTGCGGTGAACTATGTCCTGGATAACGAACTGTAGGCTGTTAGCTAGGACTCTTGTAAACAGTTTTAAATCTGTATTTAAAAGAGAGATTGGGCGATATGAGACGCACTCTAGGGGATCTTTACCAGGTTTTAAAAGTATGGAAATCTGTGCCTGGTTCCAAGATGGAGGGACAGGTTGATTTTTCTGAAAAATAGAGTTGGTGGCCTTCAGTAGCAAGGGAAGCAATTCTGTCTGGAAGGCTTTGTAAAATTTGGCGGGATAGCCATGTGGATCCGGGGCTTTGGCCAGTTTTAAATGGCGAACCTGGGTGTGTAATTCTTGAAAGGTGATGGACTGACCTAGTGCCTTAGCTTGTGCAAGACTGAGAGAAGGGAGAGGAAATATATTTAAATATTGTTATATATGCTCTTCATGAAGTGAGACCCTCTCTGCACTGTATAATTCTTGGTAGAAGTTAGCAAAGCACTGTGAGATTTCTTTCTGGGAAGTCAACAGATATCCTCCAGGATTCTGTCTCAACTGAAGGACCGCTCAGTTTTCAGCTTCCTTACGGAGTTGTGCTGCTGGGTTATCCCAGCTGCTGGCATTGCTACTAATAGGGCCTGGAATTTTTCTAGGTCTTTTGGTTTGTATGATTGATACAATGATGATTGCCTGTCCTTACGCAAATCCAGTGCATATACAAGCTGGGGAGGTGGAGTTTTTTGCTTTTTACTGATTTGGTCGCAGAGTTGTTTGGACATTATAGTGAATCCCGGCTCTTCCTCAGCCATGACCAGGTCACCAGTTGCATCCACGGTACTGTTGTGCAGCCTATCTGCTGGCTGTTGCTAATCCAGGAGTTCCTGTTTAGTTGGTTTAGCAGTGTTGGTGGCTGCAAATTCTTTTAGATGTTGTCTAGTTGCCATATGCAGGGTTGTTACCTTTGTTTTTTTCTTTTGAAAGCGCCATTTGAAAGCCAGGATGGACTTGGATAAAGGTCGGATGATACAGAGCCACAAGACTAAGCAGCCATACAGGATGCTGACATCATCAGAAGTCCAAATCGTGAATCTTTTTTTAAGTAAAAACTGTCTCCTCTTGCTGGTCTCTTGCTTCCAGCATTCCCCTAACAGATCTTTAGTTTCCACTGAAGAGAGCAGTAGCCTCTGACAATGCTCCAACTATTTTGATGGCTAGGTTTAAACCTTGTGTTATTGTACCTTTATTTTAGATAGTTATTTTAACATAGCACTTTACCCCTCCCCCCTCCAGTATGTGATTTAGTGTAGTTAGTGACATTCTTGTCTTTTTCAGCTCCCACTGGTTCCAGTGGACCATGAATTCAACTGCAAATCAGACCCAATCACAAAGTCTGTGGTGGAGCAGGGGTTTAATTTGCAGCCTGATTATTCCTTTTAAATGGTACTGCTTTGTGAAAATAACAATTGGATGTTTTGGTGCAGAATTAGCCACTGCTAAGCAATTTAAATCACAAACTGTAGTGAGAAAGAAATAATGTGACCTAATTGGAATTGAACCCAGGTCCCCAGAATACCATCCCAGTGTTCTGACCACTGACTCAAAGTTCTCAGTAGGTCACATTTCTTTCTCACTATAGTTTGTGAAACTGGGGTAAGGAAGTGAGAGGTGGTGGGGTGGGGGACAAAGAGACATCGCCGTAGATCATGTAGGGTCTGCAGGCACTGGGTCCAAAGAGTGCTGACAAGAATAGCGTTAGCATGGTGCGTGTGGTGAAAAAGGTGCCAAGTTTTCTTTTGCTGGGGGCTGTGCCCCAGCACCCCCTGGACAAAAGGATTTGAACTCCAGGGGAGCAGATATCAGAGAAAGTTAAAAATTGTGGGGCTGTACAATAGTGTTTCCACAGCCACACGTAAAATATTCTGAGTGTCTGCAAAAAGGTTGGGAGACCAGGATTAGAACCCTGGTCTCCACTACTGCTGATCAAGCTGCTCTATGCACCAACCCTCCACACCACAGAAGCAGCTCAGCTAGCCTCATGGATCCTGGTACTCTTGTCTTTGTCCAGTACCATGGACGGCGACCAGGGCAGCACTTACAGCAAGCACTGTAAAATCCCACTCGCTGTCCATGTGAGCACTTACCAGACTAGCGCTGCGAATTGCGGTGCTATTCTGGTACTGCTTACTTGACTGGGTACCAGGCTTGCAGCAAAAATGAAAGTAGAAAAAAAATGGGCAGATTGGGTGGGCCCAGCGGCCCTTATCTGCCATCAGTTTCTAAAATAATTATAGATCCTCTTTGAGGATATCTCCTTCATTAGGCAACACCGTTGGAACTGTAAGCAGTCAGCGTCAGGACCACTCGGAATCTTTTGCTAGCCGGAGGCCACCCATGATGACTTGTAACATTGATATCTTTATAATCATGGGCGGCCCCATTGCTCCTGAGTTCTTTCTCCCGCCATCAACTACTCATCTGACCTGCAGAGAAACTATGCTGTTGCTTTCTTTGACATATTATTTTATAAACTTTACTTACTTGTCAATTTCCTTTTATGCGGCTGTCAAAAGAACATTTACTTAGGTTTTGTACCTGTGATTACAAGATCGAAACTCACACGGTTTATGTTTACTGACAACATCAGGGCCAACAAGATCTACCAGGGATTCAACCAAGCCATGAGGAGGCACTAAAAGAAGGCTCTAGTAACCTTCATTGCCATTGAGTCCATGGAAACTGCCGCCAAGTCTGCGGGCTTCAAGTTGGCTTCTCCAACTTGTTCGACAACCTCTGGGAAAGATACTTCCTAGTGTTTGGTGACACTGTTGCTACCACTGTTATTGAGGAACAAAGAGAAAGAAGACAAAGTCCTACTTTACCAGCCATCAACACAAGCATAAAGGTAAGACCCGTGCTTTGCTGGTGAGTTTAAGGTCCCCATGGAAGGAGGGTAAGCCCTCGTTGTCATTCTGTGTGGCGTGATGACTACAGCGCCCCCCCCCAACCATTGATGAGACACCAAGGTCAAGGTTCAGGTCTGGCTTTGGCACTGCTGTACCTACTAATGATGGCATGCCACTTACATCTTCAAGTTCTACCCATTCGATGTTGATAGTCCCAGGCTATTTACAGGTTGCCATTGACTCCGAGGTTGTGTTGGCATTGTTCTCTGAACTGTTTCACCTAGTATTACTGTCACTCCCACCAATGATGGTGGCTGTCTTTCTCCCTATCAGTCCAACTTTAGATGCCACCACTCCACATTAACCTCCCTCCTTCATGTTAACGAACTAATACTAACCACAGTGGACCACAACCAACTTACAGCAGCAGTGTTCATTGACCTTGCCAAGGCTTTCGACTCTGTGTCTCAACCCCTGCTCCTAAGTAAGCTCTCTACATTTGGTCTTGCCCAGCTTGCCATAAATTGGTTCGCTTCATACTGTCATGACAGACGTCAGTCCGTTAAAGTGGGTAATGTCATCTCCCCTCCACTCCCCATCAGCTCAGGTGTCCCACAAGGATCTATTCTGGGGCCTATCCCCTTTTCAGTTTTCATTAATAACCTTCTTACAGTATGCAAAACTTCATCTAGCCACCTGTATGCTGACAATGTTATCTTATTCGCTTCTGGTCCATCTTATGCCGTTATAACCCCCCCACCAGATGACCTTGACAATCTACTTCCCTGGTTCAGTTCAAACCAGCTAAGAGTCGACACCAATAAAACAGTGACCATGGTTTTAGGACAACTCAAAAGTTGGCCTGGGCCCCCTCCCACCCAACTTTCACCACCCTAGAAAGATTTCACCTGGAATATGTACTCAGATTCAAATACCTTGGTGTCTGGTTGGACAGCCATCTGAACTTCTCAGCCCACATCGACTCCATTTGTGTGAAACTGACCAAATCTGGGTAAACTCTACTGTCACAAGGTCTGCCTTACCACCCCAACCCGACAAGAACTGGTTGCCAAAGCGATCCTGCCAATCTTCTGCTATGCCGACATTGTCTACGGCTCAATGCCTGCCTCATCCCTCTCAAAACTTGACACCCTACTAAACTCCTTTTGTCGATTTATCTCTAGTGCCCCATCTTGCGCTCATCACTGCAGCCTACTTTCCTCCCTTTCCTTCCCTCCACTTTCCTTTAGACGGTCCATGCATTGCCTTATCTTTATGGCTAAATACTGGTTTGATCTCCTTCCTCCTTACCTTTCATCTAAATTGTCCCCTTTCAACCCCTCCTCTATGTTTTTGCGTAGCTGTGACACCCGTTAATTCACATTTCTGCAAATTCGCACCTTAGCAGGGCAATCAGCCTTCTCCTACAGATTTCCTACCCTCTGGAACCTACTCACTAAACAACTGCAGTCTGCAACATCTCCTAATACCTTCAAACACCTGCTCAGTCTCTGCCCCCCCTTCCCCCCCCCTTGCTCCTGCCCTCAAGCCTCGTGTTCACAGGTATAAAATAACCTCTCCCTATCTATAAACTCTCCCCTTCAATTCAGGTACACCATACTCCTTTGTATCTTATAACTCACTGCAAAGGTTTGAAACACTTTTGTGCATATAATCTTCCCTGTATCAGTCTTCACCATTCATCACTGGTGGATAGAAGCTGGAGGCGCAGGACCACATGGGAGCATTTTTTTTCTAAAAAGGGGGGAGGAGCCGCTGCCCTTGAGGCTGATGCACTGCGTGGCTCTCAAGGGTTGGCCAGTAGCTGACACCGACTCCTCCTCCACCTCAGTTTTGCTTCTTCTGTCGTCGAGTGCGCATTCGAACATACGAAATTTGCCAGCAGATAAAGGCCTAGAGGTCTATCAAGTCTGCTTGAATGTGCAGCTAGCACCCCTATTCTGCAGCTGCCCCTCCCTTCCACCCTTCCCCTTCATTAACCCTCCCCCTTGTCCTGTCCCATCCTCGTTTGAAGCAGTCCACTGTTCTACTGGATACCACTTCAGCAGGTAACGCATTCCACCCATCCACCACCCTCTCTGTAAAAAAGTGTCTCCTCATCTCCCTCCTGAACCTTCCTCGCTCCAGTCTCATATCATGGCCCCTGGTGGCCCTCCCCTCCCTTACTTTGAACGGCCCCTATGTACCCGTCTTGTTTATTCCTTTCATGTATTTAAAGGTTTCAATCATGTCACCCCTGTCTCTCCTCTCCTCCAGTGAGTACATGTTCAACTCCTTCAAACTCCTCTCGTATGATAAGTCCCCCAGCCCCTTGATCATCTTTGTCGCTCTGCGCTGCACCCCCTCCAGTAACTTAATGTCCCTCTTCAGATACGGATGCCAGTACTGCACGCAGTACTCCAGGTGTGGTCTAACTAATAACCTATACAGTGGCAGAATCACCTCCTTCCTCCTCGAGGATATACCCCTTGCAATACAACCCAGCATTTTGTTGGCCTTTGCAGCTGCCTTCCTACATTGTGCCGAGTTGTTCATTGACCCTGTAATTATGAACACACAGATCCTTCTCCTCCTCTGTCTGGGCTAGCTGCACTCCCCCTAGCTGGTAACTCCTCCTTGGGTTCTTCATCCCAAAATGCAGCACCTTGCACTTGTTGACATTAAAGCCCAGTTGCCAGGTGTCTGACCAGGTTTCAAGCTTTGCCAGATCATCCTGCAACCCCTGCCATCCCTCTAGGTCATCCACCACCGCGCCTACCTTGGTATCATCAGCAAACAGACTGATCTTGCTCTTGATGTCCCATGATATGTCTGCAATGAATATCCCAAACAACACTGGTCCCAACACCGAGCCCTGTGGAACACCGCTCGTCACTGCTCTTGGGTGTGAGAGCTCCCCACCCACCACCACCACCCTCTGTTGCCTTCCCTGCAGATAGTTTCCTACCCATCTCACCAGCTTTGCACCCGCCCCTGTGCCTACTAACTTCCTTCCCAGCCTTCCATGTGGCACTGAGTCGAATGCCTTACTGAAGTCCAGATACAGGACATCCACTGCATGGCCCCTGTCCAGTTGCCTAGTTACCTGGTCATAGAAATGACTTGAATGACATAGAAATGAGGTCGCATGACCTTGTAAGAGAGCTCTGAAGGGAACTACATCATCGTGGCAAAGGTGCTTGCCTCCACTTTCTGGGGGACCCACCTCTTCTCCCACAGGGTGAGGCGGGAACTTGAGGGGCGACTTCCTTCTCCCAGGCAAATGGAGCCCCCGTCTCACCCTGACCCAGTCACAGGCCTAGCCTGTCATGTGAGGGTCTCCTCTCCCTGTGTTTCCCCCACAGGGGGCTAAGGGAAAATTTTTACCCTCACAGAGGTACCAGCTCCCTTTGGGTGACTTAGTGATTACCCACCAGTGATGAATGGTGAAGATTGATACAGGAAGATATGAAAGTGCGTACCTGTAATTCTTGATCTTCCTGTATATCTTCACCATTCGTCACTGCTTCCTGCCCTCCAGCTTCTCTTGGACCCCCGATTCTGGGCAGTGTCTCCTCCCTGCTTTCCTTTCCCCAGTTGAGGCCAATTGTGGGCCTAGTCCTGCTGGTACTCCTGGGCTCTCTGCTCCTTCCGGTGAAGTGACAGAGGTCCACTAGTGGGGGAGGGCAAGCAGGGGCACTTGACCTCTCATGGTAGGGGCTCCCCGAGGCCCTCTTCTTGCGATCTTGATGGGGACTCCCTTACCTCTGGCTGATTGTCTGGACCCTTCCTCTTGAGGGTCCAGGTAACAGCTCTGGTCAACTCAACCTGTGGGATCCTCATCGGAATTAAGGGGAACTTGGGAGGACCCTGGGAACCTCCAGTCCCCTTCCTTTCTGGAGCTGTGACTCATTTATCCAGCTGGGTCCTTCCTGGGCAGGGTCCCCCTACTAAAACAATATATACATTTCCATGAAGAGAGGAATCTCTTCCAGGCATCCTCTTGCCCCTCCTGCTTTCAGCTCAGAAGGGGCGATGTCTATTCTTCAAGACCCTCTGTTGGAGGAGTCTTTATTGCAGGGGGATCCTGCGCCGGGGTGGGTCCTGTCCCCACCCCTGGAATATTTTCAGGACAGGAATAGGAGACTCTTACCCCCCTCATCTCTTCTAGACTGGGGGTGAGGGCGCCTTCAAGCCTGGTGCCCTTTCATACTTACTGTCCTACTGGACTGATGCCCAGTTGGCCCTCCTTAGCCTTCTATTAGACCTGAGAGTTTTGCGTTTCTCGCTCCTCTCTCTGTAGGGCTAAGAGAAAAAAATAAAAAAATGTTCAGAAGTTGGAAGTGTGGCATTGGACGGTAGTGCCCTTCCCCTCCTGGTCTGAGGTGTGGTGGGTTCTCCCACCTCCTCTCCTCTCTATTTCTCTGTTTCTATACTCTCCTACCCTTCCCTCCCTTCCTCTGTCCCTCCCTTGCCTGCCCAGAGATTGGGGCTCCCTGTCCCAAACCCCTAGGTCCTTCTTTCTGTCCTCTTGGCCAGCATTATTTCTTTTTATGTTTATATCCTTTCCTTTTCCTGTCTCTTGGGCTCTCTTGCTCTGCTCTCTTTTCCCTGTTTCTGCTTTTACTCTCTGGTGTGCAGAACTGAGGGGGAGGAGGAGTTGGCGTCAGTCACTGGCCAGCCCTTGAGCACCGTGCAGTGTGTTGGTCTTGAGGGCAGTGCCGGGGGCTCCTCCCCCCTTTTTTAAAAAAATGCTCCCACAAGGTCCTGCACCTCCAGCTTGTACCCACCAGTGATGAATGGTGAAGATATACCGGGAGATCAAGAATTACGGTAGGTACGTAATTTTCATTTCTCCTTTGTAATTGTTATAGTTACCTTGATACTGGTGTCTATATTAAATTGAAACTTAGAATTTGATGGCAGATAAGGACCGCTTGGCCCATCCAGTCTGCCCATTTCCCTACCTAATGGATAAGCTGCAGATCCTAGTTAACCAACAGCCTACTTCTTCCTACCCCTACCCCCTAGAATTGCCTTATGACTGTCCCATGGATTCTTGAATTCCACCACTGTTTTTGACTTCACAACCTCCTCTGGAAGGCCATTCGATGCATCCACAACCCTCTCTGCGAAAAAATACTTAATTATATTACCTTTGAGCCACCCCCCCATCTTCAAATTGTACCCCCTTGTTCTTGCACACCTCTTTTTCTGAAAGATGCTACCCTCTTGGACTTTGTTGATTCCTTGAGGTACTTGAAAGTTTCTATCATGCCCCTCCCTCCTTTCCTCGAGGCTATACATATTAAGCTCCTTAAGTGTCTCTTCATGTGTCTTCCGGTGCAGTCCCTGCACCATTTTAGTTGCCCTCCTCTGGACTGCCTCCATCCTGTTTATGTCTTTGCGGAGATTGGGTCTCCAGAACTGCACGCAGTACTCCAGATGGGGTCTGACCAGCTGTCTGTACAGAGGGATAATAACTTCCTGTTTTCTACTGGTGATACCTCTCCCTATGCATCCCAGTATCTCACCAGCCCTCCTTACTGCCCTCTCGCATTGCTTGCCCACTTTTAGGTCATCTGATATGTCTACCCCCAGGTCCCTTTCCATTTTTGTTTTTGTTACTATCTCACCCCCCATTGTGTGCTCTTCCCCTGGATTTTTGTTTCCCAGGTGCATTACCTTGCACTTCTTAGCATTGAATCTAAGCCACCATACACTTGACCATTCCTCCAACCTTGCCAAGTCCCTTCTCATCCTTTCCACCCCACCTTGTGTATCAACTCTGTTGCAGATCTTTGTGTCATCTGCAAAGAGACATACTTTTCCTTCCAGTCCCTCTGCAATGTCGCTTATAAAGACATTGAAGAGGACCGTTCCTAGTACTGAACCCTGCGGTACCCCACTAGTAACCCCTCTTTCTTCAGAGTTGACTCTGTTTACTATTACCCTCTGTGTCCTGTTCTCCTGCCAATTTTTTACCCAGGCTACCATCTTGGGACCTACTCCAAGGCTGGCTAACTTGTATATTAATCTTTTGTGTGGGACTGTGTCAAATGCCTTGCTAAAGTCTAGGTAGGCCATGTCCACAGCCCCTCCCTGATCTACTACTTTGGTAACCCGGTCAAAGAAATCTATTAGATTCATCTGGCATGATCTTCCTGCTGTGAATCCATGCTGCCTTGGGTCCTGTGCCCCTCTGGCCTCTAGGTACTGGACAATTCTTTCCTTCAGAAGTGATTCCATCATTTTCCCTATCACTGAGGTTAAGCTAACAGGTCTGTAGTTTCCTGCTTCTGCCCTGCTCTCACTTTTGTGAAGTGGAATTGCATTTGTCCTCCTTCAGTCCTCGGGTACCACCCCATCCTCCCATGATTTGTTAAAGAGGGTAGTCAGTGGTGTCACTAGTTCTACCCTTAGTTCTTTTAGAATTCTGAGATGATTCCCATCAGGCCCCATTGCTTTGTCCACCTTCAGTTTTAAGAGTTCTTTCAGAACCTTTTCTTCTGTAAATGGGCTGGTATCAACTCCTGTATCCAGAGTGTTTCTATGGTTTGGTTTAGGTACCTCCCTCTCTTCATTTGTGAATACTGAGTTAAAATATTTGTTCAGTATCTCTCCCTTTTCATAGTCACCCTCTTCCCACCCCCCCTTTATTAAGCCTCACTGTCCCTCCCTTGGTCTTCCTTCGCTCCCTGATGTACCTATAGAAGGTTTTATCCCCCTTATTAACTGAGTTGGCTATCTTTTCCTCGGTTTGGGCCTTTGCTGTTCTGGCTGCCTTCCCAGCTTCTTTTGCTTTAACTGATAGAATTCTCTGTTCTGCTCCTTCTGTGATTCCTTGTACTTCCTGAATGCTTTCTTTTTCTCTTGAACCTTCCCTGCCACCTCCTTTGAGAACCATAGTGGTTTCTTACATCGTTTTGTTTTGTTTAATTGCGTCACACAAAGGCTTGTTGCCTCTGTGATGGCAGTTTTGATTATTCCCCATTGTTCTTCCACTCCTTCTTCCTGCCCATTTGCTAGTGCATTCCTTAGGCACTCACCCATTTTGACAAAGTCAGCCCTCCTAAAGTCCAGTACTTATGCCTTTGTATGGCTTGACTCTACTGCTGTGTTTATCGTGAAACATACTGTTCGATGGTCACTAGTTCCCAGATGGCTACCCACTTCTACATCTGTTATCCCCTCTCCATCTCCATTTGAGAGTACCAGGTCTAAGATTGCTCCCTCTCTAGTGGGATCCAATACTAGTTGTCTAAGGCATGCCCCCTGTAGGGCATCTAGAATAACCCCACTCTTAGAAGTGGCTGCTGCAACTGCACTCCAGTTAACATCTGGCATATTCAGATCCCCCATCAGCAATATCTCCCCTTTTTCAGCCATTCTAAGTATGCTTTCTATCATTTCCTTGTCTATTTCCTCCCCCTGAGAGGGGGGTCTGTATACAACCCTTGTGCGGATTGTGGTGCCATTGCCAGTCTCCAAATTGACCCACAGTACTTCCCCTCCTCCCTGTTTACCCTTTTGTTCTGTTGCTTTGATTCCTTCCCTCATATTGTTTCTATTATACATATTTGAATGTATATATTGTTGCTATTGTATGTTGGTTATGCTATGTCTACTTCTCCACTGAACCCTTTCACTGGATCGCACCTGGAAATGAGCATTGGCTCATTGTGCCTATCCCAATTACCAAGATTTTAAATAAATAAAACTAAAACAGGGTCTTTCAAAAGTGCACCTGTTATTCCTCCGCCAGCTCCGACTTTTACTCCCATCATCATTCCAGACGGAGTAAAATCCTTTTATTATATTAAGTTTTCCAAATATACAAATAGTGAGCACATGTGTACAGGAGAGATAAAACAGTAAAAAGGATATAATTAGAATTAAGTAATGCAGCATACAGTTGTTCTAATACCAGTGTCCTATGCGATTTCCTAACGTGTAAAGTTTAGAAGTTCAGTTATGTCACATTACAACCCATAGTGATATTAGAAAATGATAAAAGTAGTAACCCTGGTCATTTCAATAACTATCCTATGATAATGTAGATTAACTTAAGGAAGTTCTTGCTTTCATTCAATATTATCTAAGTATCTTGAGTATTATGGTGCTAATAAAGGGTTCTAAGTTATATAATTCAGGATCCTGGGTTGCCATTCTTCATGAAAAAGTGAGAACTTGCCCCTTAGCCAGTACATAACTTTGTCATATGAATAAAAACTGGATATTACTTGCTGCCAGTGCACAACAGTTGGTATTGTATCTTGCAACCACAGTCTTGTTATAGCTTTTTTGGTCACTGAGATAAGCACAAGTACAGAGGAATGAGATCTCCTCCGTCAATGAGTTGGAAGGATTGAGAGAAGGACCATGTTCTAATGGAGCAGGTGAGAATCCAAAGAAAGTAAGGGGAACTTGTTTGAGGGCCTCCCAAAATTCTCGAAGAGGTGACCAGGACCAAAATATATGTGCCTGATGAATACTGCCTTCACCACACTTCCTCCAGCATAACCCAACTCTCTGTCCCATATACTTTGGCTGGATTTTAAGGGTATGAAAGAATCTAATTTGACACTTCCAGGTGAATTCTCACCATTCGAGGATGTAACCTGGAGCGCCAACACTGAACATCTTGACCAGACTTAGTAAGTATGAGTTGCCTGTAGCTCTCTATTCCATTTGTCCAATACATATTCTGTGGTGTGCATCAAGTTTTCTGGAGTCCTCAAGTAGCACCTTTTAGGGTGTCCATGAAAATGTAAAGTAGTGATGGGACAGGCTCAGGTATATGTGGGTCTCCCTGGGAGGTGTGTAGGAGATAGGTTCAGATTTGTAACTAGCAAAAGTGTTCCCATCCCATAAGGTCATAAATGTCCTGGAGATGCTGAAAAGTACATCCTGCTTGTTCGTAAACTGAAATAGTTTGTGTAGCCCTAAGATGATCTTCGAGGATATGTCTCATCAGGTCACACCAATGGAACTTATAGGGCCAGGCACTAGGACTACATAGAAACTTGCAAGCAGTCCACCAGGGGCCACCCGCAATGATGTCAAGATGGGTACTTCATAAACGTGGGTGGCCCCTTCCCTCCTCAGTTTTGTTCCCACTGTCAACCATACTCTGACTGTGCACAGAAACGCTGCTGCTTTCATTCTTCTCCCCATAGTTAAGTAATCACTTTCATAAGTGATTTTTGATGGCGTGTATGCCGAAGGAATTGTCTAAACTATTTTGTTAGTGTGCATGCGATGCGATTCACACAGTGTCTTCATATGTTTCCTCGGCCTGGACCACAACGTGCAAGCCTGCCCGATTTGTAAAGGGTTCAACACAGCCATCCAAGGATGTCAAAAAGGCACTTTGGAGTCACACTTTTTAAAACAGAAGGTAGCCCGCATGGAAAAAAGAGCTTCAGCAAGAGAGTTCTTCCACATCGCCAGCCCACTCCTCTGGGTCCAGGTTGTCAAACTCCCAGGAGAAATCATCTGGGACCCACAAGCACAAACACAGGGAGAAGGAAAGAGAGGAGAAGAAAACCTCCCTGGTGCACTCCAAGTCACCCCGTTGTACAGGTACAGGTAAAACCTCTACTGCTCTGTCGACTGCTCTGGTGACAGCGACACCACCACCCACCACCCTGGCCATCGACCTAACTTCCAGGTCAGGGCAGGCCATAGGCTCCACCAGGCCTACTAGAGCTGGTGTGTCGCCATCACTGCTGGGGGCCTTGCCTCCTCCATCGATTTCTACCGATGCACCTGTCAACCACACAGGCGCCGACATCCAGGCAGTGCAGCCATCCTTCATGAAGGTGCTCTGGCACCTGTTGTCTCCTCCTTCTGTGCTAGAAGGCCCATCAACGAGGCCTACAGTTCAAAACTCTGCAACACCACATCCTAGAGCTGTGCCTTAGCTGCTTCTTCAAGTGCTGACAGCCCCGTCAGTATGTTCACTTCGACCCATTGACTGGACCGACGATGACTTCAAGTATATAGAAACATAGAATTTGATGGCAGATAAGGACCGCTTGGCCCACCCAGTCTACCCATTTCCCTACCTAATGGATAAACTGCAGATCCTGGTTAACCAGCAGCCTACTTCTTCCTATCCCCACCCCACAGAATTGCCTTATGACTGTCCCATGCATGCTTGAATTCCACCACTGGTTTTGACTCATAACCTCCTCCGGAAGCCGCTCCATGCATCCACAACCCTCTCTGTGAAAAAATACTTCCTTAAATTACCCCTTGTTCTTGCACACCTCTTTTTTGAAAGATGCTACCCTCTTGGACTTTGTTGATTTCCTTGAGGTACTTGAAAGTTTCTATCATGTCCCCCTCTCCTCCTTTCCTCGAGGTTATACATATTAAGCTCCTTAAGTCTCTCTTCATATGTCTTCGTTTGCAGAACCTGCACCATTTTAGTTGCCCTCCTCTGGACAGCTTCCATCCTGTCTATGTCTTTGCGGAGATTGGGTCTCCAGAACTGCCCAGTACTCAGATGAGGTCTGACCAGCTGTCTGTACAGAGGGATAATAACTTCCTGTTTTCTACTGGTGATGCCTTTCCCTATGCATCCCAGTATCCCCCAACCCTCCTTGCTGCCTCTCACATTGCTTGCCCACCTTTAGGTCATCTGATATGACTACCCCCAGGTCCCTTTCCATTTTTGTTGTTGTTAGTATCTCACCCCCCATTGTGTACTCTTCCCCCAAGTTTTTGTTTCCCAGGTGCATTATCTTGCACTTCTTAGCATTGAATCTAAGCTACCACACATTTGGCCATTCCTCTAACCTTGCCAAGTCCCTTCTCATCCTTTCCACCCCACCTTGTGCATCAGCTCTGTTGCAGATCTTTGTGTCATCTGCAAAGAGACATACTTTTCCTTCCAGTCCCTCTGCAATGTCGCTTATAATGACATTGAAGCGGACCGGTCCTAATACTGAACCCTGCGGTACCCCACTAGTAACCCCCCCTTTCTTCAGAGTGGACTACATTTACTATTACTGTCTGTATCCTATTCTCCTGCCAATTCTTTACCCAGGCTGTCATCTTGGGACCCACTACCAGGCTGGCTAACTTGTATATTAATCTTTTGTGTGGGACTGTGTCAAATGCCTTGCTAAAGTCTAGGTAGGCCATGTCCACAGCACCTCACTGATCTACTACTTTGGTCACCCAGTCAAAGAAATCTATCAGATTCGTCTGGCATGACCTTCTCACTGTGAATCCATGCTGCCTTGGGTCCTGTGCCCCTCTGGCCTCTAGATACTCGATAATTCTTTCCTTCAGAAGTGATTCCATCATTTTCCCTATCATTGAGGTTAAACTAACAGGTCTGTAGTTTCCTGCTTCTGCCTTGCTCCCACTTTTGTGAAGGGGAATCACATCTGCCCTCCTCCAGTCCTCGGGTACCACCCCATCCTCCCATGATTTGTTAAAGAGGTAGTCAGTGGTATCACTAGTTTCTACCCCCAGTTCTTTTTAGAATTCTGGGATGAATCCCATCAGGTCCCATTGCTTTGTCCACCTTCAGTTTTAAGAGTTCTTTCAGAACCCTTTCTTTGTAAATGGGCTGGTATTAACTTCTGTATCCAGAGTGTTTCTGTTGTTTGTTTAGGTACCTCCCCTCTTCATTTGTAAATACTGAGCAAAAATATTTGTTTAGTATCTCTGCCTTTCACAGTCACCCTCTGCCCACCTCCCTCCCTTTATTAAGCCTTACTATCCCTCCCTTGGTCTTCCTTCGCTCCCTGATGTACCTATAAAGGTTTATCCCCTTATTAACTGAGTTGGCTATCTTTTCTCGGTTTGGGCCTTTGCTGTTCTGACTGCCTTCCCAGCTTCCTTTTGCTTTAACTGATACAGTTCTCTGTCCTGCTCCTTCTGTGATTCCTTGTACTTCCTGAAAGCTTTCTTTTTCTCTTGAACCTTCACTGCCACTTCCTTTGAGAACCATAGTGGTTTCTTACATTGTTTTGTTTTGTTTATTTGCTTCACACAAAGGCTTGTTACCTCTGTGATGGCAGTTTTTATTATTCCCAATTGTTCTTCCACCCCTCCTTCCTGCCCATTTGCTAGAGTATTCCTTAGGCACTCACCCATTTTGGCAAAGTCAGCCCTCCTAAAGTCCAGTACTTTTGCCTTTGTATGGCTTGACTCTATTGCTGTGTTTATTGTGAACCATACTGTTCGATGGTCGCTAGTTCCCAGATGGCTACCCACTTCTACATCTGTGATCCTCTCTCCATCTCCATTTGAGAGAACTAGGTGTAAGACTGCTCCCTCTCGAGTAGGTTCCAATACTAGTTGTCTAAGGAATGCCCTCTGTAGGGCATCTAGAATAACCCCACTCTTCGAAGTGGCTGCTGCAACTGCACTCCAGTTAACATCTGGCATATTCAGATCACCCATCAGCAATATCTCCCCTTTTTCTGCAATTCTAAGTATACTTTCTATAATTTCCTTGTCCATTTCCTCCCCCTAAGAGGGGGGTCTCTATACAACCCCTGTGCGGATTGTGGTGCCATTGCCTGTCTCCAAATTGACCCACAGTGCTTCTTCTCCTCCCTGTTTACCCTTTTGTTCTGTTGCTTTGATTACTTCCCTTATGTAAAGAGCTACTCCTCCTCCTCTTTTACCCTCCCTGTCCCTCCTGTAGATAGTGTATTCTGGTATGTTTACGTCCCACTCATGGTTTTGTGTGTACCATGTTTCTGTGACTGCCACGTTATCCAGATGTTCCTCCTCCATCAAGGCCACTAATTCAGGAAGCTTGTTACCCAGACTACAGGCATTGGTACTCATTGCTCTCCATTTTTTGATGGCTTTACCTTCTGTTGCAGCATCCCCCACTGACCTTTCTACCTCGGTCTTTTTCTCATTTAGTACCCTGTTTTTTAGGGAGAGGCTGGGAATTTCCTGCTGCTTATCAGTGCCTCCCCCCTTGACTAGTTTAAAAGCTTGCCAATGAAGCTTTTAAACTGATTGCTCTAAAGACTTGTTCCCTTCCTGGACAGATGCAGACCATCCTGCCAGTATAGGCTTGTGTCCCTCCAGGTGGAACCGCAGTCCCCAGTGAAGTCAAGCCCCTGTGCTCCACACCATTTTTTCAACCATTCATTAAACTGTATGGTGCAAAGTACCCTCGCCTCACCCATGCCATTGACAGGCAGCACCTCTGAGAAGGATACTGTGTGTGCTACTTGTCTTAGGCCCCTCCCCAACTCTACCAAGTTCTCCTGCACTGCTCTAGTCTCATGATGAGCCAAGTCATTTGTCCCTAGGTGGACAATGATGTCCAGCTCAGACTCCCCTGCAGCTGTTCTCGTGATCCTGAGTATGCGCTTCCTGTCCCTCCAAGCCATGGCTCCAGGCAGGCACCTTACTTCAGTTTTCCCTGCTCCCCCCAGTTCTGTCCCCCTAATAATTGAGTCACCCACCAGGAGCTGCTTCCTTTCCCTGTGGTGTCCTCTACCTCCTTCCTGTGGGCCTCACTTTGTGACAGTTGTCCTCAGCCTCCTTGGTCTCCTCTGCGGGTGCATCCATAGGGGAACTGTGCTCCCCCAGAATGGTGTACGGATTGTGGAGTGGAACAACTGACTGGGTGTGCCTCTGTTTCACCATCCTCACCCTTCCTGAGCCCACTGTGGTCCAACTGCTGTGCTTTCTTTGCAACCTCTGAGGTAGTGGTGGTGGCTCTGGTGCTCCCTGGATGGGGGAGGTTCCCTTCCTACTGTGCAGTGTGGCCTGGGGGACTGTTCCCTTACTGCTGTCCAGTGTGGCCTGAAGATGGACAACTTCCTCCCTCAGGGCAGAGAGTTGTCTGCAAATAGGGCAGCATCTCAGCCTCCAGAAAGACTCCCAGAAGACTGCTGCCCCACAGCCATTACATTGCACTACTCCCCACATATTTATCTACTGTGTGTGTGTGGGTGTGTGTTATATAAAAATATATATACCATACAATGTGTATGCTTATATTGTCAGTGCAGTGTGCTAGAGAGGAAATTACAGTGATATGCACCTTGCACTCTTGAGGAAATGATGTCAGAACCCCAGGTATAAAGGAACTATTTCCAGGAGTGGGTGAGGGGTGGGCAGAGGTTGGGCCTAAACTGTGCCCTCACGAAACAATCAGCTAAAAGCTCTGACCCACCACTGCGATGTGCCTTCCTGTTAGCAAGATGCCCTACACGACAATTTGACAGAGAAAATACCCTGCTAACCAAACAGAGAAAAATCCAGACATCCAAGTCACACACAGGTAAACCTCCCCAGCCCCAAAACAGCCTGGTGATTTGTGCTCTGAAAGCAGTCAGCCCCAAAATAAGTCAGCTGTGCACCAGGACAGACACAGTAAACAGTATTCTGTCCCTCAGGGTTTAAACTCTTCCTGCACTGAAAATCTTGACAATTGTAACAAAAGTAAAGCAAGATCCACTTCCCTCTGTTGCTTGAAAGACTGTCTTTCCTGATAATTCTAAGTTCCTTATTTCACCTTTCAGTTAGAAGTAGCCTCCACCTACAGAATATCTACTACAAACCAAAGACAATTGTAAGGTTCACCTCCCTCTGTTGTGAGCACAACTCGCTTTCTTGCAAATCCTATATTCAGTATGGCAGCTTCCAGCCAGAGGTAGCTTCACCTGAAGAGTATTAGCTGTTCTGATGAGTTTGCTATAAAACACTTGCTTATAATACTGTTGTTATCAGCTCTGTAAGACTCTTCCAAAGCTATTGGCTGATAAGTAGCTATTGTGACCCCTCACCCCTGCCTTTTTAGCAAAACGACAGGTGGCATGCTGTTGAAGCTGACAGCAGTACCTGGTGGGGACTGGGTTCGGGGAGGATGAGGTTACTTGGCACAGGGGACCTAGGTTTGGCTACTCTGCCCGGGGCACCCAAGTAAATCCAAACACAGGAAGCAATAGCTGTAATGTCCAGAACCAAGAATGGGATTCTTAAGTGTGGCTTTTATTTACTTCCAAGCTGAACAAACAAAGCATAGACGGACGCCCATGGGGCTACATTCCTGGTAATGCAGATTAGAGACTACAGAACACTTTATCACTATTTCCAGCCCTCAGGCTCTAAACCCACCAGACACACAGCCCGGACTTGCATGCAGCTTTGGGTACACGGCCCGACTTGTACACTACTTGGGTTTTCCTCACTGGCCTGGCTCCCCCGCCAGCCACTTGATCCGTGGTCCATTTTGGGAATTAACCAATTATCCTGTTGTGGCTCCCCAAACCACACTAGAGCCTTCAACTCCTAGAGAGAATTTTCCTTAAAATCCCACATCTGGGTACTTCCCTCATCACTGGCCAAGTGCCTGAGGTAAAGTAGAAATCCACAGAGCAAATCTGTAGAGGTGGACCTGGTCACTAAAGATGGGGGGCCTCCCACCTCCAGCTCCCACAGCCCATACCTGGCCATTTCTCTGGAAACTAAATTCCTTTACTGAAGACTTGCAAATGTAGATTCTTTGGTAGATGTCTGTCACATCTCCTCTACATATCATTTTCATCCCAACAAGCTCTGGACTTGAACCTACTTTTTCTTGTTGCTTATCCCATTACTCTAGGCTTCCCACTATTCTAGTAGTTCAATCCCCCACATTGTCACATAAGTCCCAGGGTGAAAAACATAGGTCCTTTCAGGACGAGCAAACACTCACCCTCCGGGTGCAGGTGCCCCACAGGTGACTTACAAGTCTTCTTGTTCTCCCAAACAAACTCTGGAACACACAGGCAGCTTCGCCTTTACAAGCAGAACTAGGGGGTTGCCGCAGGAATCTGCAGGGAACCCTTTCCTGCTCCCCATCCCCGAAGGGAGGGGGCACTGAGACCTGAAAACAGCAGTCTCCACCACTTCAATTATCTTCGGTGTCTCTCTTTTGGTGGAGAGACACACCCTTTTACTTAAAAGTAGACCTCTGTCAGGGCTGAGGCTCCTAGAGCATACATTGAGCTGCTGTGCTGCTTACTCAGCAAGCTCCCAACACCAACTGACCACAGGCTACTGTTCAAACCTCCCAAACATTCTATACCAACTCCCTTGCTGCAGATTCCATTGTGGCTCATGCAGCTGCGATAGTTCTATTGGTGATGTCATCCCTCAGTCTCAGCTGAGACTGAGAACAGAGTGAGACAGTGTGAAACCCATTTAACTGGAGTTTCACAAGTTGCCTTCCCTGCCTACCACTAGGTCTTACTGGGATTCTAGTAACCCCGGGTAACAAGGGGGTTACACTATGATGTAAGCACTTCCTAACACAGTCTGGCCTGCCTTTTAAGGCACACACAGATAAACACAAAAAACAGTTTCCACCCCCTGGGGCACTGTCTGGGTCAAATACACAGCATGTACCTGCACTTACTTCAGGACTTATGACAAATTCTTAACCCAGGGTTTAAACTCTTCCTGCACTGAAAATCTTAACAATTGTAACAAAAGTAAAGCAAGATCCACTTCCCTCTGTTGCTTGACAGATGGTCTTTCCTGATAATTCTAAGTTCCTTATTTCACCTTTTAGTTAGAAGTAGCCTCCACCTGTGGAATATCTGCTACAAACCAAAGACAATTGTAAGGTTCATCTCCCTTTGTTGTGAGCACAACTCTCTTTCTTGCAAATCCTATGTTCAGTATTGCAGCTTCCAGCCAGAGGTAGTGTCACCTGAAGAATATTAGCTGTTCTGATCTTATGATGCAGGATGATGAGGAGGAGGAGACTGAAGACTTTGTGGAATGTCCTTATGAAACAACTAGTTCCACTGTCTCTACCTGCAGTGAGAACTCTGTGGTTTACACCCCATGGTCCCCTCCAGAGGAGCCCTCTTTCTTTGCCATGATGCAGCAGTTACAGACTGCCATGGAATTTGATTTTGGAGGAGCAGGATACCACCAAGAAAGACATCATGGACTTCTTGAAGTCACCTGATGTTCCCCCTATAGTTATACTACCCCTTCCTCCTGCCCTGGAGAATGCCACCTTTCCTGCCTGGCACAGGCTGAACGTAATTCCTGCCATACCAAGAAAGGCAGACAAGATGTATAGGCTCCCTCAGAGAAACTCTTCTTTGCTGGCCAAGCTGAGACAGACTCTGAAATGATCAAAGCTGCCCATGATAGATCAAGGGCACCAAAACACCTCAGGTCTCTTCCTCTTGATAACGTGTCTAGGAGGTTGGATGTGCTAGGTAACAGAACTTTTGCCTCAGTCTCCCAGGGCCTCAGAATTGCTAACTATCAGGCCCGTATGGTCAAGTACCAGAATACACTCTGGAGAAAGGACAAAGTAGCTGCTCAAGCCTTGCCAGAGGGTACACCCAAACAGGAGCTTCTTAAATCTCTCAGCTGGGTCTGATGTAGGAAAACACATACTTCGTATGGCATATCTGATGCTTCGGCCAAGGCTACTGCCTCAGGAATGTGCCTAAGGAGGTGCTCCTGGCTTAGGGTGGCAGGCTTTGCGAATGATGTACAACAGTTCATTCTCATTTCCCTCTTTAGAGGATACAAGTTACTTGGATCAGGTGTCCAGGATATCCTCTCTAACCTTCAGGCCTCAGATAGGACTCTGAAGTCAGTACACTCCTTCTGTCATACTCAACCAAGGGGTAGACAGATGATACTATTTCATCTGGATGGTGCTAGAAATCATCCTACTACCAGACAACAAGGTAATGGCAAGGGAGCAGGAGCTTTGCCCACCCTAGGAACTACTCCAGGTCAGAGCCGGCTTTAGCATGGTGTGAACTGTGCATGCGCACAGGGCCCCAAGAGCAGAGGGGTCCCCCAAAACCTCAGCTGTTCAGTTGGCCTCTTTTCTTCCTGGTCCTCTGTATACTAATTCAAGTAAAGTGCAAAACTGAGACACAACTAGTGGAAAACGAAGATACAGGGAGGCCATGGTAGGGATGAGAATGTTACTTGGGGGCTTCGTGACTTCTGATATGGGGCCCAGCATAGTGGTTCACACAGGGCCCTGGGATAGCTAGGGCCAGTGCTTCAAGTCCAGATGCCTATTCAAAGGCCCCTAGAGGTGGTAGTACAGCAAGAGCCACCACAACCAGCTCTGCCTGACTCTTTGCACACTCCCAACCACTATTATCTCCAAGGGTGTTTGTTGGGGGTCATCTCCCCCTCCACCTAAATCAGTGGAAGAAGGTGAGGTCCGATGCTTGGGTTCTGGAAATAACCTAGTGCAAGATCTTGCTCTGGAACTTCTAGAAACCCCTCCAGATCACCCTCTTGGTGCCAACGCACTATCCTCCAGACCACATTTCTCTTCTCCTGGAGGAAGTCCACACTTTACTTCAGAAGAGGACTATAGAACCTTTGCCCTTGGAACAAAGAAACACAGGGTTCTACTCTCTCTACTTCCTATTTCTAAAATGGACAGGAGACCTATGGCCTATTCCAGATCTCAGGGACCTGAACTTTTTTTTTTACAGAGTACACAAAGTTCGGAATGGTCACCCTACATGGCCTGCTTCCATTACTACAAGTAAGGGATTGGATCTGTTCCCTCGACATGAAGGATGCCTACTTACATATCGAAATTCGCAAACCTCAGAAAATATCTTAGGGTTCCTGTTTGAGAGTATTTCCCTTTGGCTTGTCCTCTGTGCCACTGGTAATTACCAAATGCTTGGCAGTGGTGGCAGCAGCCCTTTACAGGGAAGGTCTGCATATATTGCCTTACCTGGATGACTGGCTACTGAAAGCCCACTCCAAGGAACAGCTGCTTCTCACCCTAGCTCAAGCAAGGCAGATGTTCAATGCCCTAGGGGTTACTGTCAATGTACCCAAGTCTGTCTTCACACATTGTCAGCACCTGCAGTACATAGGAGCACACAGCCCAGGGCTCAGCCTTCCTGCCTCTGAACAAGGCTGAATGTCTGATTGTACAGGCTCAAATGGTCCGAAACAGCTGGTATCTTAAAGCTAGAACATTCCTTCAGCTCCTGGGTGTGATGGCAGTAGCCATTGTCATAGTACCTCTGGCCAGACTGCACGAGGATCCTTCAGTGGACACTAAGAGTCCAGTTGTACCTGTTCACAGATGATCTAGAACAGAGGGTTCTAGTAACCTCTCCTGTACACAACATGCTCAAGTGGTGGATGGTACCCAGCAACCTGTTATAGGAGGTTCCCTTCCTGATCCCCTCCTCTCACCAGATTTTAACTATAGATGCCTCAGAAATGGGCTGGGAGACGCATTTCATCTGCATCTGTCCAGGAAGGGAACAAGTCTTTTGAGCAATCGGTTTAAATGCTTCATTGGCAAGCTTTTAAACTAGTCAAGGGGGGAGGTACTGATAAGCAGCAGGAAAATCCCAGCCTCTCCATACAAAACAGGGTACTAAATGAGAAAAAGACCGAGGTAGAAAGGTCAGTGGGGGATGCTGCAACAGAAGGTAAAGCCATCAAAAAATGGAAAGCAATGAGTACCAATGCCCGTAGTCTGAGTAACAAGCTTCCTGAATTAGTGGCCTTGATGGAGGAGGAACATCTGGATATCGTGGCAGTCACAGAAACATGGTTCACACAAAACCATGACTGGGACGTAAACATACCAGGATACACTATCTACAGGAGGGACAGGGAGGGTAAAAGAGGAGGAGGAGGAGTAGCTCTTTACATAAGGGAAGGAATCAAAGCAACAGAACAAAAGGGAAAACAGGGAGGAGAAGAAGCACTGTGGGTAAATTTGGAGACCGGCAATGGCACCACAATCCGCACAGGGGTTGTATACAGACCCCCTTCTCAGGGGGAGGAAATGGACAAGGAAATGATAGAAAGTATACTTAGTATGGCAGAAAAAGAGGAGATATTGCTGATGGGCGATCTGAATATGCCAGATGTTAGCTGGAGTGCAGTTACAGCAGCCACTTCGAAGAGTGGGGTTATTCTAGATGCCCTACAGGGGGCATGCCCTTTAGACAACTAGTATTGGAGCCCACTCGAGAGGGACAATAAGTAGACCTGGTTCTCTCAAATGGAGATGAAGTGAGGATCACAGATGTAGAAGTGGGTAGCCATCTGGGAACTAGCGACCATCGAACAGTATGGTTCACAATAAACACAGTAATAGAGTCAAACATACAAAGGCAAAGGTACTGGACTTTAGGAGGCTGACTTTGCAAAATGGTGAGTGTCTAAGGAATGCACTAGCAAATGGGCAGGAAGGAGGGTGGAAGAACAATGGGGAATAATAAAACTGCCATCACAGAGGTAACAAGCCTTTGTGTGAAGCAAATAAACAAAACTAAACGATGTAAGAAACCACTATGGTTCTCAAAGGAAGTGGCAGTGAAGGTTCAAGAGAAAAGAAAGCTTTCAGGAAGTACAAGGAATCACAGAAGGAGCAGGACAGAGAACTGTATCAGTTAAAGCAAAAGGAAGCTGGGAAGGCAGTCAGAACAGCAAAGGCCCAAACCGAGAAAAGATAGCCAACCTCAGTTAATAAGGGGATAAAACCTTTATAGGTACATCAGGGAGCAAGGAAGACCAAGGGAGGGATAGTGAGGCTTAATAAAGGGGGAGGGTGGGCAGAGGGTGACTGTGAAAAGGCAGAGATACTAAACAAATATTTTTGCTCAGTATTTACAAAGGAAGAGGGGAGGTACCTAAAACAAATAGTAGAAACACTCTGGATACAGAAGTTGATACCAGCCCATTTACAGAAGAAAGGGTTCTGAAGAACTCTTAAAACTGAAGGTGGACAAAGCAATGGGGCGATGGGATTCATCCCAGAATTCTAAAAGAACTAAGGGTAGAATTAGTGACACCACTGACTACCCTGTTTAACAAATCATGGGAGGATGGGGTAGTACCCGAGGACTGGAGGAGGGCAGATGTGATTCCCTTCACAAAAGTGGGAGCAAGGCAGGCAGGAAACTACAGACCTGTTAGTTTAACCTCAGTGGTAGGGAAAATGATGGAATCACTTCTGAAGGAAAGAATTGTCAGTATCTAGAGGCCAGAGGGCACAGGACCCAAGGCAGCATAGATTCACAGCAGGAAGGTCATGCCAGGACAGATCTGATAGATTTCTTTGACTGGGTGACCAAAGTAGTAGATCAGGGAGGGCTGTGGACATGGCCTGCCTAGACTTTAGCAAGGCATTTGACACAGTCCCACACAAAAGATTAATATACAAGTTAGCTAGCCTGGGAGTGGGTCCCAAGATGACAGCCTGGGTAAAAAAATTGGCTGGAGAATAGGACACAGAGAGTAATAGTAAATGGAGTCCACTCTGAAGAAAGGGGGGTTACTAGTGGGGTACCGCAGGGTTCAGTATTAGGACCGGTCCTCTTCAATGTCTTTATAAGTGACATTGCAGAGGGACTGGAAGGAAAAGTATGTCTCTTTGCAGATGACACAAAGATCTGCAACAGAGTTGATGCACAAGGTGGGGTGGAAAGGATGAAAAGGGACTTGGCAAGGTTAGAGGAATGGTCAAATGCATGGCAGCTTAGATTCAATGCTAAGAAGTGCAAGGTAATGCACCTGGGAAACAAAAACCCAGGGGAAGAGTACACAATGGGGGGTGAGATACCAACAACAACAAGGGACCTGGGGGTAATCATATCAGATGACCTAAAGGTGGGCAAGCAATGTGAGAGGGCAGCAAGGAGGGCTGGGGGGATACTGGGATGCATAGGGAGAGGCATCACCAGTAGAAAACAGGAAGTTATCCCTCTGTACAGACAGCTGGTCAGACCCCATCTGAGTACTCATGCAGTTCTGGAGAACCCAGTCTTCAGAAGACATAGACAGGATGGAAGCTGTCCAGAGGAGGGCACTAAAATGGTGCAGGGTCTGCACCGAAGACATATGAAGAGAGACTTAAGGAGCTTAATATGTATAGCCTCGAGGAAAGGAGGGAGAGGGGGGACATGATAGAAACTTTCAAGTACCTCAAGGGAATCAACCAAGTCCAAGAGGGTAGCATCTTTCAAAAAAAGAGTGTGCAAGAACAAGGGGCACAATTTGAAGATGGGGCGGCTCAGAGGTAATTTAAAAGTATTTTTCACAGAGGGTTGTGGATGCATGGAGCGGCCTTCCGGAGGAGGTCGTGGAGTCAAAAACAGTGGTGGAATTCAAGCATGCATGGGACAGTCATAAGGCAATTCTAGGGGGTGGGGGGTAGGAAGAAGTAGGCTGTTGGTTAACTGGGATCTGCAGCTTATCCAGTAGGCAGGGAAATGGGCAGACTGGGTGGGCCAAGCGGTCCTTATCTGCCATCAGATTCTATGTTTCTATGTTTATGGCCCAATCAGTCACAGGGTACATGGACCACAGTGGAGAGCCCCCTGCACATAAATGTTCAAGAAATGTGAGTGGTCCTGTATGGCCAGAGCCTTGCAGGCTCACCTGTCCCTGGGTCCTCTGTTAGTACAGATGGACAACATTAGTCCCTGTATTGCTCCAAAATAGGCTTCAACCTATCAAAAAGGGGATGGTGCTGGAACATGACGATGATGTCATATTCTGCGTCATTTGCCTGTACAGCTGCCACAACATGCGAATCAGAAATGAGCAGCATATGATAGAGACCTGGTGCCAGGAGGAGCAGCCAGTTGGCTAAATCCACCATGCACCCATGACGAGACAAAATCTAATCTCAGGATACTCTGATGATGGGGAAGGTGCATAAGATCAAAGCAATGTTCTACCTCCAAGGTTCTGATGGCAACTGGTATTGGGATGGATTGCTGGTTGTCACTACAGTCCCTTTGATGGTCTGAGTGGAAGTAAACTTCCCGGTAGACCATGGAGAATGTTGGAGGTCTGTCTGATATAGGACTGAGATGGCTGCTCCTGTATCTGGAAGCATTTCAAGCTGGAGGCCCCAGACCAGTGCTTCCACATACGGGCAACCAGAATTGCGGGTCCCAAATAGGTGAGTATGTGGACTGGAGGCCTGACACTGTCATGCCGAGTCATCATGATTTTGCAAGGCATCGTAGAGTGGCGGATCCATTGCATGGAGCTCCTGAGTAGGATACAGGGTCTTTGGTTGCTCACCCTCCCCAGATTCGGTATTTAGTCTGGGGATGGCTACTACAACCTTCACCAATGCCATTGCCGATTCATCTTTGGACTTGTATGGCCAAAGTTGATCTACCTTGGCTAACAAATCCTTGTATGAAGGTCCGGACTGCTGTTTCTGTTCTTTATTTCCCTTTGTATAGTGTTGGTTCTTTCATTGATTTTTCTTTCTATATGAGTATGAGGATTCATTTTGTTGGGGATCTTTGGGTATCCCCACCACTCCTTGGCATGGACCTGGTAAATGCGTTCCACCTGCTCCAGGATTTGACTGAAACTATCCCTTTTAGGGAAGACTGAGGCTTTTTCTCTTTCCTGGATAGCTGGGAGAAGGTTTTGCAAGAAGAGAGATTTGTTCTCTATTGAGTCCCTGTCTGCCTCCTCCTTGGCAAGTCCTTTGCCAGTACTGTAAGTGAGCCATAGCCGGCCATCATACTGGGCGGGTGCTTCTTTGTTATGCTGTTTCATCTATGTAGCCAGCATTACACCGACCATATCTGGATCATGGGCTGCCAGCAGGTGGGCGGCGACCCTATCAAAAGAGGCCTTGGTATCACTCCAGACCCCTTTTGGTAGTTTTGCCCACAACATGGGTTCCACAGTTTGTTTGAGGACCTGGACCTGATGCTCCGGTGATGAGAAGAGCATTTGGCAGTGCTATTGCATCTTTTCCAAGTGGCAACTCAAGTTGTCACCCAGGGCCATATGGCCAATTTTTGTCCGTGATGCTTTGAATAGCTTGCGCAGACTGGAGAGTGCTGTGGCTTGAGTGGAGTTACAGACTCCTGGGGATGATACTTTTAGCGACTGCCTCTGCTGTGGCAGTAGCCATGCCCTGGATAAGTGTCTGTATTTCCACTTCCTTTTTCAGAGCATCGGACACTGTCTTTTGTAAGGCTTTTGCCTGTTTGTCAGTCAATTCACTTTTCTCTATAACCTTAGCAATCAGGCCCTGTACCTCTGTTTTATCCTCCCCTGGTCAGGGCAGCCACCGGTGTGTAGCACCTATGTCCTCCTATATCCCAAGGAGCATCATCCTCATCAGAGGACGATATGACGATGGGCAGTGCTAACGGCATCGTTCTCACATGACCCTTCAGGATCATCAGCTGCTGACATAATTTTGCAACCTGCATTCTACACTCCGTATGATCCACATCTCCTTGAAACTTTCCCTTACACATGTTATCCTGTAACACCCTGCACGTAGCACTTACTTTGTGTTTTTTCTCCATTTCTTTTCCTAATTCTTTCTGACACCTTTCAAACTCATCTTCCAACTCCTCATACTCGCTATTCAATGACTCATTCATGCTCGTAAGCACACCATTCATCTGTAACATCTGTTCTTTATCCTGCTGTAGCCTCTCATTCTAATCTTGCAATTTACTAATTTCCGTATTTTTTCTCTTCCTTGACCTTCTCATTCTCTTCCTGTAACCTACACACTGCATCCAATCTAGATTTCAGCTCCTTTTTCAGAAGAGAAACCTCAGATTCCAATGTCTGACACAAAGCATACAAAGCAGCAGCCATTACACCCTTTTGGTCATGGTTCTTACTTTTAGACTTGACCTCAGTATATAGCTTTTCTACATACTGTACCGGGTCAGACTGGTGTTTTGCATCAGATGCAAAATGTTTCCAGCCTTCATGAGAGGTAAGCTACTGCAGGATGTCCACAGTGAGCTCAGAATTATTGGCCATTGTATCAGGGTCTTCCCTTTGTAAACTGTACTGACTGAGATCTAAGGCACGCTGGATCACCTCGATCTCTGCATTCAGACAGCCATGTGTTCTGGTAGTGGAGGCCACTAATGACTGTTCCATGAACCAAAGAGGGGCGAAGGTTCTCAACACCTGCCTTCCCACTCCTAGTACCTGTGGTATCTTGATGTCGGTTCCATCCAAATAAGTCCTGCCACTGTCGCCACTTTGTTAGCAGAATTGTTCTGGACCTGATGGCAAAACGTGACACAGAGCCAAGGATATGGCAGGAATAACTTGTTTATTACCAGAAAACACAAAATACAGCAAATACCTGCTGGGAGTCAGGAACAGGACCCCAGATATCATTCCAAACTGGATATGAACTCAGCAAAGTACAGCATTGTCGTCATTCTTATACTTTTAGATAAGAAATGTACGTTACTCAGTAACGGTTTGCCAAATAAGGTAAAATCACAAAATACAGAAACCTCATTGGTAGAAGGTCTCTCTGCACGTACTCTCTGATAAAGAGTAAAACTAGCTAAAACTAGTTTTGGGAATTTGGGTAACAATACAAAAATGCTTAGTATTGCAAGATAATAGTAGCTGTGTAGCTAGTAAAAAGAACTGTGCCATAAGGCTTACATAAGCAATGCTAATACTGTTAGGGCCAGAGGTTGCTAGCACATAGCCCTGTTGGGATCTGGTCTTTACATCAGTCCATGCTACAATCATATACACATGTCTTATTACTATATCACATAGTACTACACTATATCCTATCCCACTAAGTATACAGAAACATAGAAACGTATGTTTCTATATACTTAGTGGGGTAGGATATAGTGTAGTACCTAATGGACAACTACAAAGACAGCATCCTCTATACACATTATTCATTAGGCGGAAGGACTATTTTAGTAGAAATCCATGTTCAAACACATATATTTTAATATTTATTTACACAAACCTCTAATATAATGCGGCTCATGTTATAAGAGGATTAACCCACTCCAGGGTATGGGTTTACTGAGCATTAATCCATGCCTGGGTGGTTGAAATTCCAACCCCCCCAGCGTGGATTAGTGCTCAGTAAACCCATACCCTATTGTGGGTTAATCTCTCCATATTACACTATATCCTACCCCACTAAGTATATCGTGCATAAAGTATAGGGCTGTGGGGGTGTCCAGGTCTACAGGTAGAACCCTGAAATCAGTACATTCCATGTGCCATTTAATCCAGCCACAGACCTGCCAATAGACAGCAAGGGTAGTGCAGCAGCACCCTTACCACCACCAAGCTCCACCTCAGTGGCCCACTCAAAAGCCCCTAGAGATGGCACTTTGGCAGCAACTGATTCTGCTCGACTCCTTTGAACACCACCCACCTCCTGTGCCTCCAGGGATGGTGGTCAGGGGTCGCCTTTCTCTCCACCTGAACCAGTGGAGGAAAGTAACTACAGATACTTGGGTCCTACAAATAATTGCATAAGGTCATGCTCTGGAGCTTCTGGAACTACCTTCAGACCATCCCCCAGTAACTTCACATTATCCTCCAGATCACATACCATTGCTTCTGGAGGAAAGTCACATCCTGCTTCAGAAAAGGGCAATAGAATCTGGCCCCGTAGAACAAAGGAACATAGGCTTCTACTCTCGGCATTTCCTGTTTCCAAAATGCACAGGAGACCTGAAACCCATTCTAGACTTTAGGGATCTGAACTTCTTTTATAGAATACAAGAAGTTCAGAGTGATCACACTGCCAGGATTGCTTTCACTACCGACTGGATCTGCTCTCTGGATATGCAAGATGCTTTCCTGCATATCAAGATCTGTAACTCCCACTGGAAATGTCTAAGATCCCTGTTTCATGGAGAGCACTACCAGTTCAGGGTATTGCCCTTTGGTTTGTCATCTGCACCATGGGTATTTACCAAATGTTTAGCAGTGGTGGCAGCAGCCTTCCACAGGGAAGGGCCTATGTGTCTTCCCATACCTAGATGACTGACTTCTCAAAGCTCATTCCAAGAAGCAGCTTTCCCATACCCTAGACTGCACCAGGCATCTGTTCAGTGCTCTAGGGATTATGACCTATGCCTCAAAGTCAATCCTGACCCCTTGCCAATGTCTGTAGTACATAGAGAGAGTTTTGGACACAGCCCAAGGCCTAGCCTTCCTGTTCAGGACAGGGCAGAGCAGATGGTAGCATAGGCCCAGGTGGTCTACAACAACAGATATGTCATGGCCAGGACATTCCTGAGACTCCTAGATATCATGGCAGTGTCCATTACCACAGTACCACTGGTCAGGCTGCATATGAGGATCCCACAGTGGACACTAAAGAGTCCAGTGGGACCAACGCTCATATGACCTAGAACAAAAAGTTCTAGTGACTTCTCCTATCTGGAAAGTACAGTACTTCAGTGGTGGATGGACCCCAGTCACTTGATGAAAGGGGTTCCCTTCCTAATTCCCTCCCTTCATCAGATTTTTACCATAGATGCCTCAGGGATGGGTTGGGGGGCACATCTAGTCCTCACCAGACACAGGGGACGTGGATGAAAGTGGAGAGAACCTGTCACATAAATGTCCTAGAAATTAGGGCTGTTCTGTACAGCTTACAGGCCTTCCAGTCTCATCTGTTCCGAGGTCATCTGTTAATTCAAACAGACAACGTAAGCATGATGTACTACATCAACAGACAATGAGGGATTCACTCTTATCCCCTTTGCAGGGAGGCAATGCAAGTTTGATATTGGGCTCTAGAACACGGTCTAGAACTATTAGCAGTGCATGTTCCCAAGGTCCAAAACGTCTTGGCAGACAAACTAAGACGGTCACTGTCCAAGATGCATGAGTGGAAACTGCTGACTTTAGTCATAGAAGACCTGCTCGACAGATGGGGTCATCCAGCGTTGGACCTTTTTGCATCCCCATACTATGCAAAACTGCCACTTTTCTGCTCGCTTGTTCCAGGGCCTGAAGTTATTTTGGTGAGACACGTTGCCCCTCTCTTGGAAAGGGAGATTTCTGTATGCCTTCCCTCTAATCCAGAGTACTAATCAGATTTCAGATGGAGGGGAAACTCTAATACACATTGCCCCAATGTGGCCTCATCAAATTTGGTTCCCCTTACTGCAACAACTAGCGGTGGAACCTACAGTGCCCCTGCCATTATGCCAGGGTCTGCTCTCACAGGAGTAGGGGAGTCTGGTTCATCCAGATCTCAAGTCACTCCACCTTCATGAATGGCTCCTGAAGACATAGCCATTGCTAGGTTTGGAGTGTCTCAAAAGGTGGCTACTGTCTTGTTGGCTGTCAGAAAGCTTTCCACCAGAGCCACTTACTTTATGAAGTGTGTCCAAAAGCTGATGCACACAACGGCAAAGAACACACTGTCCAAGCAGTATTTTTACTGCTCAATTCTTTCACTTTATTTCATAACTATAACGAATAGACAAGTGCTACCAGACACACTTTTGGGGCCACAGTACCCCAGCGCCTCACCATAAAGGCTTCCTCAGGGGGCGGAGACTAACACAATACCCAACACTTCTAACAGCATCCTAATTAAGTAATTACATATACATTTAAAACAGGTGCATACAAAACAAGTGAAATAGCCTAACACCAGTACCATAATAAAAAGTGCTACAAAAAGTTCCTATCACACTGCAAGTAATTGAACACATTCATTTACATGAACACCAAGCCCAGTAGCAGCTACATTGTTTTACAAATGCAAATGTAGAGTCAATTCAACAGACGTAATCCAAGTCCTGCGATCAACCAAGTTCATCCCCCGTCCTGTTTTCTGATGATCTTCAGAATTCAACTAATGCTCATCAACTGCTGCAACTGCGGTTAATCTCCTCCTCCATCTACTTATTCCCCTTTCCCTCACTCCTATCCTCACCCTTCTTTTTTCCCCACCCTCCTGAAGGGGATTAGTTCTTGGCTTGCTTCTTCCACTCCCACCCTTCTCTTCTGCCGGGTCCAGTCCCCTTGCAGGGTTCTTAGCATCCTAAGGTCCCCTCTACATACTAACATACTAAAATGCCAGCAGAATAATCCTAATGGTCTTTCGTGTCTGCTCGTTTGGTCAGCCCCCACCTTGGGAGCTGACATTGCTGCCCCCCTCTCCCTCTCTGGCTTCTCCCTTCCCAGTCCTGGATAATCTCACTGCACTGGAGTTTGCATCCAGAACCCTTCCCCTGTATCTGTCCCACCCCCTCTTGAACCCCTCCACTGTCTCTGCCTCCACCAGTCCCCTGGGCAGCACATTCCATGGCTCCACCACCCTCTCAGTAAAGTAGCACCTCCTCCTCCTTTCTCCCCTGAATCTCCCCCCTCCAGCTTCCACCCATGCCCTCTAGTTGCCTCCCCTCCTTCCTTCAGAGCACCCTGACTGCTCCACCCCTACTTACTCCCTTTATGTACCTGAAGACCTCCTCTGTCATGTCCCCCCAGTCCCTTCTCTCTTCCAATGTGTACATATTTAGCTCTTCGGGCCTCTCCCCATAGGTCCTGTCCCCCAAGCCCCAAATCATTTTGGTTGCCCTCCTCTGGACCCTCTCCAGGAGTTCAATGTCCCTCTTTAAATGTGGCCTTCAAAACTGCACGCAGTACTCAAGGTGTGGCCTCACCAAGCAGTTTTACAGTGGGAGTATCACTTTTCTCCTTCTGGAGGTGTCCCCCTAGCGATGCATCCAAGCATCCTGTTGGCCTTTGCCACTGCCCTCCTACAAGTCTCCGAGTTGTTCATCTTGACATCCACCACCACCCCCAGGTCCCGCTCAGCCATTGAGACTTGTAGCATCCCCCCCAGGGTGTACACTTGGCCTGGGTTTCTGGCTCCCAGGTGCAGTACCTTGCATTTCCCTGCATTGAACCTCAGCTTCTACTTTCTAGACCACTATTCCAGAGCCTCCAGGTTCCCCTGGAGGGCCACCCTCCCCTCCTCCCCATCCACCATCGCCCCCAGTTTTGAGTCATCCGCAAAGAGACTAATCTCACTCCTGATACCCTTCCTTATGTCAGAGACATAGGCGTTGAACAGGAGAGGCCCAAGGACCGATCCCTGAGGGATCCCACTAATGACCCTCCTTGGGGATGAGACTATCCTGCCAACCACAACCCTCTGGGTCCAATCCTGGAGCCAATTGCCTATCCATCTGATCATCTGGTTCCCCACACCCATTTCTCCCAGCTTATCCAACAGGCCCCCATGAGGAACAGAGTCAAACGCCTTGCTGAAGTCAAGAAAGAGGACATCCACTGGTCTACCCAGGTCCAAGGCACTCATCACCCAGTCATAGAACTCCACAAGGTTTGTCTGACATGATTTCCCCCAGATGAATCCATGCTGTCTATCGTCCAGGGACCCCAACTTTTCCAGGTCTCCCCAGTCTCTCCTTAATAATGCCCTCCATTACCCTGCCCACCAATGATGTCAGGCTCACGGGCCTGTAGATCTCTGCCACCTTCCTTAATCCTCCCTTGTGAATAGGCACTATATGTGCCACCTTCCAGTCCTGGGGCTGCCACCCTGTCCTTAGAGAAATGCTGAAGAGCTCCACCAGGGGTTTTGCCAGGACATCCGCCAGTTTCTTCAGCACTCTGGGATGTAATTTATCCAGCCCTGGTGCCTTCTCCATCTTAAGGGACCTGAGGGCTTCCCTCACTCTCTCTGCCGTGATTTCCACCTCCACTCTCTCATCCCCCTGCTTTGCATTCCCCCACATCTGCCAGTGATGCCCCCCCTCCCCAGACCCACCGATCGGTAAGGGTCCCCCTCCACAGTTTCACCGTCTCCTCCCATGTATGATGCAGCCCCCCCATTTTCCTTGGTGAAAACTGAGGCGAAATACTCATTTAGTACCTCAGCCTGTTTCCCCGGGGTCTTGTGCCCGTTTCTCCTCTATTTTAATCCTGCTAATCTTCCCCTTCACCCATTGTTTTTCCCCAATGTATCTAAAGAACCTCTTGTTCCCTTTCCTAATTTCCCTGGCCAGGTTCTGCTCCTTCCTTGCTTAGCTGCCTTTTCCACCCTAGTGGCCCTTCTGGCCATCAGCTCGTACTCCCCTCAATCCCTTTCACTCCTTGAGCACTTGAATTGCCTATAGGCCGCCTTCTTTCCCCTCACCACCTCCTGAACCTCCCTGGTCTACCAGCAGGGTTTTCGGACCCTAAAGCATTTTCGTCTTACTCTTGCACAGGTACTGGTATCATCCTGCACCCCCGATGATTTCCCACTTACTGTCAGCGTCCACGTCAGGCCCAATCCTATCCAAGTGCTCCTTAAGGATTATTCCTATTCCCTTGAAATCTGCCCACCTGAAGTCAGTTACCTCTGTCTTTGTGCAGCCTTCTACCCCTCTTAGATTCAGGCAGAACCAGACCATGTCATGGTCACTCCCCGCCAACGGGTCCCTTACCTCCAGGCTCCCAATCTGGTCACTGTCTGCCAGGACCACATCCAGTATCCTTGTCTCCCTGGTTGGTTCCCCCACCTGCTGAGTTAGAAACGCATCCTGAAAGACATCCAACAACCTCTGTTCCCTGGCCACCGAGTATGTCATTGTCTCCTAGTCTGTTCCTGACATGTTTAAGTCCCCCAACACCACCACGCTTCTCCTGCCCAATCTGCAATGTCTCTCAACATCTGCCACCAGATTCTCCTCCAGCTCCTCCGCCAACGCAGAGGGTCTCTACACCGCTCCTATTTTCACTCTCTTACCCACCCTTGTTATCAAGGTGACCCAAATTGCCTCCACAGTTCCCTCTGCCTCCTCAACTCCTCCTATGGCAATGCAGTTTTTGACTATTTTTGCCACCCCTCCTCCCCTTCCCTCCCCCATGTCCTTCCTGAACATGGTGTAACCCTCCAGGTTCAGGTCCCAGTCGTGCCCTGTGGTGTCCCAGGTCTCAGTGACCACTGCCGCATCCACCTCTCCCTCAGTTAGCATCACCTGGAGTTCAGGCATTTTATTGCCCAAGCTCCTGGTATTTAGCAGGACTACCTTCCACCCTTTCCCTATACATCCATTTTCCCTGCTTGTGTTCCCTTGGGGATTCTGTCTTCCCCTGGTCCACATCTTACCAGTCGGCCTTTTCCTGCATTCCTCCAGCTCCCCAGGGGGTGGAGACAGAGTCCCTCCTTTGTCGGACCCCCTTGACAGCCTTTTCTCCCATCCTTCCCCCTTCACAAGTTTAAACCCCACCTTTCACCAATGAATCCCTCTATTTTCAACTTAAGGATTTCCTTCCCTTCCAAATTGAGATGGAGCCTATCTCTAGCATACAGCCTCTTATCCTCCCAGGTCTCCCCCCAATCCCCCATCAACCCATACCTTCTGGCCCCACACCATTCCCTGAGCCACTGGTTTATCTCCGTAATCTTCATTTTGTGTTCCCAACTAGCCCTTGGCACCGGCAGGATTTCTGAGAAGGAAATCACGCATCCTATGTCATGACAGACCCTGGCAAGCTCTTTGAACCTTGTCTGTATCTCTAGCTCACTATTTCCCTCAATGTCATTGGTACCCAGGTGGACCAGTATGTCCGGGGAACTTCCACAATTCTTTGCCAGCTGATATACCTCATGCTTGGCCCTGTGCACTGTTAGTCCTGGGAAGCATTTTGTTCTAACTAGGCAGGCTTCCCCTTCCTATCCCATTTGATACCCCTGATCATGGAATCACCCAACAGGAGCACTCTGACTGCTCCTTTTCCTCCATTTCCTCCCCTTCCATGTCCCTCATCCTTTCTACTGGCCCTTCCCCCAGCTGGCTCCTTGCTGCTCCCCCTATCTGGGTGCCGGCTACCGCCCCCTCCTTATGTACCCTGGCCACCCCCTCCTCTCTGATCCTATGCTTCTCCTCCTCCCGAGTATCCTTCTGTACCCGCTGCCCACGTCATTGCTCACGACTCATCCTTCCCCCCATCTGCTAGCTTGCCTGGCTCGTCCTCCCTTCCTTGCCGTCTCTGTTCAGCCCCTCCTTGCTGTCATGCTCCCCTGGCCTAAACGCTCAGCTCCCTTTACTGTATCCTCCTTGTACTTCTGGTTCCTCTCCTTGCCCTTTCCTCTCAACTGGTCCTTTTCCTTGTGCTTTCCTCCCTCTACTCCCTCCTCCTCCTGCTCTGATCCCCCGCTCTCCCCATTTTCCCATGTTCCAAATTCCCCCCGTTCTTCCTGCTGTCCGGCCCCTGCCTCCTGCCCCCCACTTCCTTTCCATCTCTAACTGCCCCTGTCATGGCTACATCACCCCCCTCATCCTCAAGCAGAAGAAGAGAATTGAAGCGGTTACTGAGCTTAAGGTCCGATCCACCTCCCCCCCTTGCTTCCTTCTGTCCAGTCCAGCCATCTGCCTACTTCCCTGAGAAAGTCCTCCCTTTGCCCCCCCCCGTGAGGGTCCCCAGATACCTGCCTGCTTCCTTGGTAGTGTCCTCCTTTTGGGTCCCCTCTGTCAGGGTCCCTATGTGATCCCAGAGTACTGTCCTGCACTCCTTTCCCTTTGCCCCCACCCTTAGTGCTTGGTGCAACCCCATGGGAGAGACCCTGCCCTATTTCCCAACCATACCTCCCCCCTCCCTCCAGCTGTCTCCTAATCCCCTCAACCTCCTTCCTAAGCTGTGACAGCTGGTAGCACACTGGGCAACCACTGAACTTCCAAGCCCAATCCAGTGTCATGGCTGCCCCACACCCTGTGCACCCCACCACCCTCCCAAAGATGCCAGCCCTAATGACATGTGGTCCCATCCCCCTCCAAGTAGGTTTCCTTGGGTGAACCACCCGGTTCCCCACTAGTCCAAGATACACCCCTACCCACTAATCCTAGATACAGTCCCACAGTAAACAGGTACCCCCATTACTAGGTGCAGTACTACACAGTAAACTTATAGGGGAAGTGTACAACTCCCTAAGCTCCTCTCTCCCAGCCTTTAAACCCAACCCCCAGTGTCTAGAGCTACATGAGCTTCACTTGAAGCCTTTTTCTCCAATTGCAGGGCAGGTGTTCCCCTATAAATGAGCCAAGCTCTGGCGAGGAGGGGTGGGGAGGTGGGATTAGGGCCTACACCCGACTCTCACGAGAGTGTATCAGCCCTGTGTATGCCCCTCACTGCACCTCCAAGCACTACCAGCTAAGAAAATCTTTCAAGTCTACTTACTCTCACAGCCTCCAGCTAGAAGCTTCTTCCCCTTTCTCCTCTAACTGAAAAAACAAGAAACAATGTAAAATCAGCAAGAAGAAAGTACTGTACTGGAACTGATCTGATCCCTTCTCCTTCTGGTTACTTCTGAAAAGCCAAAAGCAACTGATACCACAAACCTGATTCAGCTCCGCCTTCAGTTAGTTAGCTCAGTGAGACCAGGCCAGACCATTAGCACCCTTCCCCCACTATGCACTAAACTTTGTAGCTAGTGAAGCCAACAAAAAGCACTCCCAATTCCACTCAAAGCACAAAAAATAGGTTTGCTACCAAAAGAAACAGGTCTCTAATTCAAACAGCCTCATCAACAACACATGAAAATAGGCTTGAAATTAGAAGATATAGGTCTCCAATTCAAAGAAATAGCCCCAATAAAATCACACCAAATAGGTTTTAAATCAGAAGAAATAGGCCTCCCCAACACAGCCTGCTACACAGTGAAACATCAAACAAATGAGCCCACTTATAGCCACCAAAATAGGTTTCAAAATTTCAACAGCCCCAAAACAATACCCTGTTAGCCCCTTAGAATTAGAAAAAAAAGAAATAACCTTTTACCAAATACCCCCACCGCTTTCAGCCACCTTTTGTTCCTGCTTGCCTTTATCTAACTCTGCTCCTCTTCTTCCTTTCAGTGAGGAGCCTTGAATGGGTGGTCTCCTTTGGCCACCGAGGCATGGCTCTCCTATGGCTCCCTTCCTGCTGTTGCCACATGTCTCCCAGATCTGAGACGTACCACTGCCAACTGTGAAGGCATCCAGCTCAGCTCTGCTTGAGCCCAGCTTCCCTGGACAGGTGCGGTAGCTCTGCTTTTCTCGCTTCCGTTTCAAAATTGGGCACCAGAGGTTTGACGTTGGTATAGGATTTCAGCTCTCTAAGAAAAATGTTTTACAATTCTACTGTATGCCTAATCTACTGAAAATACTATCTACCTAGACAAACCAGGACTAGCAGCTATTGAGTTAGCTCTGAAAATTGTTTTAAAAATACTGAATTGTCTAAACTGCTAAACTAGTGTCTGCTAGACTGCCTTAGGGATACCGGCTTAGATTTTAGCTTTGCCACACAGTCACGTGTCCTTGCCTCTGGCCTATACAATTATAAATTTCTTTTTGTGTAATCTGTCTGCCACAATAATCTGTCTGCTACAAAGGACACAGGATTAGTGTGACAGGGATTTGTAGCCAGCCAAATTGCTTAAGTGGTCTGCTAACAATTAACTGCTCCCACTACAATTATCTGCTATTTAATTCTGTCCTAAATACTGATTATTCTTTCCCACCCTTAACTCTCCCAGTACCGCCCACCAATTTAGCTTGCTCTTTGTCCCCTCTACCTCCCACTGCTTTCAGCCACCTTTTGTTCCTTCTTGCCTTTATCTAACCCCACTCCTCTTCCTCTTTTCAGTGAGGAGCCCTGAATGGTCAGTCTCGTTCTGCTGCTTGGCTACCGAGGTGCGGCTGTCTTACGGTTCCCCTCCTGCTGCTGCCGCACATCTCCTGAACCTGAGACACACCACTACTGGCTGTGAAGGCATCCAGCTCGGCTCTGCTTGAGCTCAGCTTCACGCTGGCTCCCCACCCTTCCTATCTGGGCATTTTCTTATATAGAGTTTGGAAGCCACATGATATTCTAAGTGTCTGTTTCACCACTAGTCAGTTATACCATCTTACCACCAGAGGGACCTTTTCATCCTGAGTACCAATTATCTCTATACAAATCAAGAATGCCCATAATTCAGCTCTCCAAATACATTTGACTCAAAGTTTTTTGATCACAGCATGAAGATTGGGTCAGCAGGCTTTTTCTAATCATGCTCCAGTTTACTGGAATAAGATTCCATGCACTTTACAACATATTGCTGGGAAAAATGCTTTTAAAGCATCAGTGAGACAATACTTTTTAAGTATGGTGGTGTGTAATTGTTATCAATTTGCTGTTTGTATGTTATTATGTTTTGTGTTCTTCTGTATCATTGTAATACATTTGTAGTACATCTTGACTGTAACATAGATTTTGGTCCCAGGTCGCATTTGAAAAAGGGCCTTGGCTCATATTGTTTATCCGGATAACAAAAGTTTAAATAAATAATCACAAAATGAAACTGAACTACCTCTGTCTGATATTTCACCTGCTACTACTCTCAGCCCTTTTCAGTATTGGAACTCTCAATGCCACATACCAAATACCTGACCATCAAAGGGGACTTAACCTTAACTTGCACTATGTCCCAGGCATAGTATCTGGAAACTTTTTCATTCTCGCCAAAAAGCCATGGTCTCCTCTCTGGCTGTCGCCATGACATAACTCTGCAGGCCACTCAGGTCACTATAGCAACCATAAAATAACTACCCCTGCAAGCCTCTCTCTACTACAAGTACAAAAAAGTATGAGATGCTCCAAAAGGCACCCGGTCAAACTAGGGTCAAAGCTTCTTAAAGGGTACTTACTAAAAATCATTCTAATGCTACTACTCCTATTGGGCAATGTGCATCTGAACCCAGGCCCTCCTAGAGCTGACCCCACCAACGCTAAAAAGGCATGGCACTGTTACACTGGCCTCAGTAAACATTTGCAGCCTACTCCCTAAAATGGACAACTGGCAGGTCTGGGTAACCCAACATAGACCGGATGTATTGTAGGTTGTAGAAATTTGGCTGTCCCCAACTGTACCTGACTCAGCCATAGCACTACCTGGCTACAACATTTTCAGGTTGGGTAGGCTGACTAAGCGGGGAGGTGGATGCACCTTCTATCTAAAAGATACGATTATGGGTCAGGCCCTCCCTGTGGCTGACCTAGGGTGCCCCACCCAGGCGCTTGCAGTAAAATTACTTCTTGGTGCTCGTAATAAATCTCTGACAGTGCTTTCTGTATACATTCCCCCAAAAGGGCAAGTGGAAGGCCTACACACTCTCCTGGACTAGAGCTGCAGTATGCAGTGGGTTAAGGCTCTGATCTACAGATCTGGAGACCTGATTTTGAATCCAACAGTTGCCTAGGTGCATACTGTGTGATCCTGAGCAAGTCACTTAACTTCCTTGTGCTCCCAGGTCACATCTGGAAACATGCTTCAGCTTAGTGTGCTACTCCTGGTTAAACAATGTTCCCTTTCCCTTCCCTTCCCTTTCCGCAGCCAAAAACACTTAGCTGAGACAACACTTTTGGAAGACTTTAATATAAACTGGCTCTCACCAGTCTGTGGCCCAGTCAAAGATGCCTTATCAACTCTTCATCTCTCGCAGTTTGTTAACTCCCCCCACCAGATACAACTACAAGACAGGGACTAGCACCCTACTTGAGTGGATCCTCACCAACTGCCCTGAGTGTATCACAAACTTGACTGTGCATTAACTCACTAAGTGATCACGCCCATCTCTTGTGCCTGAACTAATAAATTCAACAAGCCCCCTCCACAAACCAGCTACAACAGGGTACTTAAACCTGGCCATCTTGAACTACTAAAACTGTACCTACGTGACCTCAACTGGTCTTGACTCTGCTAATGATGTTAACGTTGCCCTTGAGCATTTCATTTCCTGCTACAATGCTGCATGTGACATTCATGCACCTCTAAAAAAGAAAAAGGTACATGGAACAATCAACTCATGGACTACTGCTGAACTCCTCTCTAAGATGAAACTCTGGGACCACCTCTGGCACCGAATAAAAGCCACAGAGCGACGAGTGGATATACAAGCTTACAAGACTGCCAGGAATGAGTGCACTCGAGTTACTCAACAAGAAAAAAGCAAATATCATAGAGAAATGCTGACTAGTTCCTGGTCTAACATAAAGGATGTCACTGGCAAAATATCTAAGATGGCTCCCACAATGCTCAGTCAGGACAGTGCTCCAACTATGGACCCCCTTGCTGTTGCCAATATCTTTAATAATGCATTTACAGACCTGAGCAGTGTCCTCCCTCCAGATTTCTTCGATGAATCCACGACAAGTACATCACAGGGTCAAGATGGTAACGCCAATCCTCCCTTCTATTTTAAGGAAGTACTTGTGTCATTGGTCAAAAAACACCTGAAAAAAGTCCTGGGTAAGTCAAGGCACAGTGAAGACTCTCTGGACCTAAAACTTATCCCCTCACCCTCGAAGAAGTAATAGTCCCTATCACATAGATTTTCAACCTCTCACTACGTCTATCCCAATTTCCTCACGCTTGGAAATCAACCTTAGTTACCCCAGTACATAAATCTGGGGATTGTTCCATGCACTCCAACTAAAGACTAATTTCAATCCTCCCCCTCTATCAAAAGTTCTTGAGCAAATAGTTGCCAAACAGTTTGTAGACTACCTTGAAAAGTATACCATCCTGTGCCCGGAGCAATGTGGTTTCAGTAAAGAGCACAGTACCACCACTGCTCTTCTGGAATTTAGTGGATTCATTCACCAATCACTCAAAAGGGAATCTTGTAGGGGCAGCCTTTATTGACTTAACAAAGGCTTTTGACACAGTGAACCACTCGCTCCTACTGCAGCAACTCACCACTATCGACCTATCAAATGATGCGATGCTTTGGTTCAAAGTCTACCTCGAGGACCATTCTCAATGGGTTAAAATTTCCAACATCACCTCTGACCAATGGATTGTCTGCTCTGGAGTTCCACAAGGATCCATCCTGGGCCCCTATTGTTCAGGATCTTTCTCAACAAACTACCCCATTCCTGCCACTAACGGATTCTACTATATGCCGACGACGCTGTTGTCTTTACAAGCCACCCAGAGCCCACTCTTCTTGAACAACAACTACAACTCAGCTTTGGGGAAGTAGAAGAATGGTTCTGTACACATAAACTGGTCCTGAACTACAAAAAAACAAAGGTGATGATGTTCTGTTCCTCCTGCAACAAATGTAAAACCCATCCACTAACCATAAGGAACTGCATTGGAATCCCCCTTGAACTTACTCAGCACTTCAAATATCTCAGAGTTGCCCTGGATAACCACCTATCCTATGCTCATCACATTGAGAATGTTTCCAAGGCCGTTAACATAAGGATTGGGCTCCTACACTGGCACAAGCGAAGCTTGACTCATGAAGCACTCAAAATAGTAATCTACAGCTCCATCTTATCAATCATTGATTATGGGCTTGTTATTTATGGCTCTGCTACCACTACCACCCTAAGCATGATTACTGTAGCACTCAATAAGGCATGCAGACTACTTACTGGCTCTACACACCTGACCCACACTTGTGATCTATACGCACAGACAGGCTGGCTCTAACTCAGTGGAAGGATTAAATATCAGACATGCTTGCTAGCCAGAAAGCCACTTTTGGGCTTATTGCCTCTTGGGACCGCTGAATTACTGACCCGTTGTTATAGCAATAAGCTCTCCTGAGTGACAACCAAACAACTCCTCCTTGTCCCTAGATGTTGAACAACGCAAGGTCAATGATCTTTCTCCCACAGAGCTCCACTCTGGCTAAACGCTCTGGATCTAGAAATATCGTCCTCACCAAAGCTAGGTCAATTTAAGTCCCTGCTCCAGCAGTATCTTGTATCCAACAGCACCTGCGACTGCCTTGCCCAGTGACAACCTGCTGCTGCTACCCTCTTGAAACCTGGAGATTTCCTAGGCTCCCTGGACTGGATCCCTTTCAGTTGGGACACTTCCAAGCTTAGATCACCCCCTCTCCCTCCTTCACATAATTTCCCCTACCCTTAAGTTTCTATCCCCCTGCAATTTGCTGCTGGTGGCTCCTTCACCCCTCCCCCCACCTTCCCTCCCCCTGTGCACCCTCTCCTACCTACCTCACCCCTTTCCCTCCACCTCCTGCCTAGCTTGCCCTTCTTTTTTACACTATAGCCTAGTATGACAAGGCTATTGGCTGCCTCTCACTTCCCTGCTTTCACTTCTCTATCTCTCACCTTTTCTACTATCATGATGCCTATTTGAAGTATGCTAGCTTTAGTGATTTTCCTGTCTGCTACTATTGTATTAATTTGTAATGATTTATGTTTATTGCTAGTTAACCGATGTTAGTCCTCCTCCTCTGTTGTTTGAAACCCACCCAACCGATGTGGAACCTTTGTAAATGAACAGCTCTGTGCTCAAAAGGTGTAATAATCCAAGACTGATATAAAATAAAAATAAAAAATAAAAACAGTTCTTGGCTTACCCCTTTCCTCTCCCTCTCCTACCCTTCTTTCCCCTCTCTCCCCTCTCCTTCTCTGCCAGGTCCTGTCCCCTTGCAGGGTTCTCAGCATCCTGAAGGGGAAAGGTTCTTGGCTTGCCCCTCCCCTCTCCCTCCTTCCCTTCCCCCTGTCCTACCCTCCACCACCACTTGTGTTATAACCCCCATTCTTCTAATTCCATAGTAGCACTTAGTAACCCTTTTAAATCTAATTAGCACTTGGTAATCCCCTGTGTTCAGCCTGCTGCTTTTTGTTCTCCATATAGCCTGTACCTTATGGGTTACCTGTTCTTAGACTGGAACTATAAATGCTATATCTGCATATTGTTCTGTTTACCCTGGTATGGCTCGTCCTATGCTTCTGACTTTAACTTTGTTTTGTAACACTTTCCTCTATACAATACTGTCTGTTGTATAGGATTGAAATGTATAGGACAGAAATGTATTGTATTAGTACCTCACTTTATGTATTTGAATTGCACTGTAATTTATTATGTTTTTGCTTAGCCCCCCCATTATATAACTCCTCCCACCAGGACGCTTTTGGAAACAAGCTGTTTACAGCTCATGTTGTCTTTCTTGGTGAAACCTTTCAAACAAATAAATAAATTAAGACTTTACATGACTGGACACCTTAAAAACCACACGAGCTGGCAGACGGACCTAGAAATAAGAAAGTAAGAAAACAAATTGAGGATCAATCACATAGAAAATATTAGGCAGGTACAATTGTATCTGCAATCAATTAATATCTGAATGAAATCTTAGTATAACATATTGCACACTATCCCCAGCATATACACATCTTTGGGTGATTTATAAGGAGGGAAGGAAGCAGGCTAAGGGGGGAGGGGGAAGAAGGAAGATATAGCAAGTAAATCCCAATATTCATTAAGTCCTCTGGGATACAGCATTTGTAATTTAGGTATCCAAAAGCTTTCCCTCCTGCGGAGAAGATTAAATTTATTCCCTCTCCTTCTAGGAGTCCTGACATACTCCAGCCCCATAAATTGGAGCAGACTTGCATCTCCATTGTGTTTCTCTACAAATTGTCTTCCAACAGGGGTATCAAGCCTTTTGTTTACAATTGATCTCACATGCTCCCGAATCCTTTCTTTTAGTATCCGGACTGTCCTGCCCACATAAAGTCCACAGGGGCACCAGAACACACACACAGCATAATCGGCTGCGCATGATATAAAATCCCTAATATCCATCTCATAGAGAACATTCCTGCCTCTGAAGTGCTTATCCTGTACCCCATGTTTACAAATGTTGCAGCCTTTACGCTGAAAAATTCCCTTAGGTTGTCTTGGAAGCCAGCATATTCTAGTCCCACCACTGGTGGAAATTGTGTACCAATTTGTTTTTTAAACTGCTGACCTTTCTTAAAAGTCACTCTAGGTGTTGTGTCCACTACTCTCCCCACTGACTCATCACTATGGAGGACATTCCAATTTCGCCAAACAGTATTTTCAGTCTGTCCAGATATGGCACTGTACTCTGTTGAGAAGGTGAAGGAAGCCCTATTGTCAGTCACTTCCCCTGTAGTTTGTTTGGGTTGCAACAGAGAGTCCCTCTCCAGATGTCTCACCGTATCCTGAGTGCTAACAAACTAGTCTCATACTCCCTTTCCAAAAAAATGAGAATTTAGTTCTGCTGATTGTTCTTTGTTATCATCCATTTCTCAGCAATCTCTCCTGATGCGGGGAAACTGGCTATATGGAATTAATTTTTTCAAGGCCATAGGGTGTGAGCTGTCAAACTCATCACTGATCACTCCCTCCTCGGCTCCAAACTCCTATCCCTCGGATTCTTCCCCTCCGCCCACGCTTGGTTCCTAAACTACCTCTCCAACCGTCAGCACTTCACCTACTTCAATCGGACGTCCTCCAACCTCTCACCAGTCCACTGTGGGGTCCCTCAAGGATCCGTCCTTGGTCCAACCCTATTCTCACTATTTATCAATGACCTTCCGTCCGTCACTGCCCATGGTCACACCACCTTGTATGCAGATGACCTTGTCCTCCTGGCCAGCTCCCGGGACATCTCCACAATAAACCCACACCTGAACTTCGACTTCGAACGCATTCAAACTTGGTTGGGGGACCACCGGCTCACCCTCAATCTCAACAAAACCCAATCCATGCTGTTCGGGTCCTTGAACAAAATAAAATCCTGCCCTGCTCCCCTGCTGATCCATGGGGTCGACGGCTCGCCCCTTGAGACGGTAACCACCGCCAAGTACCTGGGCGTCACCTTAGATCTGCAGTTGGACCTCACCTCTCACATTCGTAACATTTGCAAGGCTACTAATTGTAAGCTTGGTTTAGCCTACCGCACTAAAAACTGCCTCACCCATGCCGCCCGCTTGGCCCTAGCTAGGGGGGTCCTCCTCCCCTCACTCTGTTACGGACTTGGAACATTTGCACCAGTTCCCAAATCTAGCCTCTCAAAATGGGACACGGCCTACAACAATGTTTGCCGCTTCGCGCTTTCCGCCCCTCCCCTCACCCACCGTTGTGATCTATATAGGGTGTGCTCATTACAGGGTCAATGAACAACTCGGCACAATGTAGGAAGGCAGCTGCAAAGGCCAACAAAATGCTGGGTTGTATTGCAAGGGGTATATCCTTGAGGAGGGAGGAGGTGATTCTGCCACTGTATAGGTCATTAGTTAGACCACACCTGGAGAACTGCGTGCAGTACTGGCGTCCGTGTCTGAAGAGGGACATTAAGTTACTGGAGGGGGTGCAGCGCAGAGTGACAAAGATGATCAAGGGGCTGGGGGACTTATACGAGAGGCGGTTGAAGGAGTTGAACATGTGCTCACTGGAGGAGAGACAGGGGTGACATGATTGAAACCTTTAAATACATGAAAGGAATAAACAAGATGAGTACAGAGGGGATGTTCAAAGTAAGGAGGAAGGGCCACCAGGGCCATGATATGAGACTGGAGCAAAGAAGGTTCAGGAGAGGATAAGGAGACACTTTTTTTACAGAGAGGGTGGTGTCTGGGTGGAATGCGTTACCTGCTGAAGTGGTATGCAGTAGAACAGTGGACTGCTTCAAACGAGGATGGGACAGGACAAGGGGGAGGGTTAATGAAGAGGAAGGGTGGAAGGGAAGGGCAGCTGCAGAATAAGGGGTGCTAGCTGCACATTCGAGCAGACTTGATAGACCTCTAGGCCTTTATCTGCTGGCAAATTTTGTATGTTTGTATGTTCGTATACAGCCGCCTGGAGTGGCTTCCCCCTGAGAAGCATCGCTCCTTCGTTCTAGGTAACTTCATTGACATCATCCGCTCTGGCATCCCTCCAGCTCTAGCCCTTCTCCTTAAACCTGGTGCCCCATTCTACCGCCTATGATCTGGGGCAACTCAGGAATGCCTGGTTCCTAGAACATGCACCCTTGCTGGGGAATGGGCCTTCTACACTTACACCCCCAAACTCTGGAACTCGCTTCCTGAGCTCACTCGGTCCTCCTTCTCCCATCCAAGCTTTAAAGCCTCCCTCTGGAACTTCCTGAAACCTTCCTCCCCCTGCTCCTACTCCTCGTAGTCCTACTCCCCTGCCCCTCCCCACCCTCTAACCTGATTGGATGGGGGGGCCTCAGCGCTACTTGCACTTCTCCTTCAGGAACTGGCCATGAATCCTGGACTTACCACCTGCCTAGGGCACTCCCCTTCCCCCCTGCAGGCACTTACCATTATCTTTGTTCCCGCTGTTCATCACCTAATTATATCCCGTCTGTCCCATCCTACTTTAATGCACCATGCCAACCTTGTCCTAGAGCCAGCCTTGAACTGCCTGTTATTTTAGTTATGTTTCTTGTCTCCTCAACTGTACATGTATGAATTTTGTGCCAACCTTGCCCTAGAGCTAGCCTTGAAACTGCTTGTGTATTTCTTATGTACTCTTCTCTGTTCTTCAACTGTTCAATGTATGCCTACCTTGCTCTAGAGCCAGCACTGAATTGCCTGTTATTTTCCTATGTATTCCTTATGCTTCCTCAATTGTTTATGTATGAAGTTTTTACCTGTAACTCTCCCGGCTGTCTAGTGTGCCTACCCAGTTAACAAAAGCAAATAAATAAAAAATAAACCTCAACAAACTATTTAGTGAGGTCTCTTTTCTATACCCCTTTGTAACAATCTGCCCTCCCTGTGTCACTAATCAGTTTAAGATCTAAAAAAATCACTGTAACAGAATCTATGTTGGCTGTAAATCTAAGATTCAAGTCTTTGATATTCAGCCATTTGACAATCTCCTCAGCCCTTTCATTTTTGTTCCCTCCAACTATCACCTACCACATCTCCACCCCTCCTTTTCCTCTATGTTACTTTTTTATTTCTTCTTACTTTTCACCACTCCTGACTCTCCCCCCTTCACCCCACCTCTTCTGAGCCCTCAATGATATTTCCCTTTTTGTTGACTAGTTTCAGCCTGCTCCCAGTTGATGACCATGCCCTTTGGCTGCAGTTTCTGCCCTCTCCAACTTCGCTCCTCACGTTTATCTTCATCTTCCACCCTCCCTCCTACTTATCCCTCTGTTACTGTGTGTTCCCATGTATACATTTTACTTATTCCAGCTATTGTATTGATCTACTATTGTAACCTAATATGCTGACCTATTTATTCTTTTGTTCCTATTTCTGCAACTTGTATTGTATTTGTTCTCTGACGCGGAACCTTTGTAAAAGAGCCTGGCTCAAAGGTACTTGTAATCCTAGTTGTAATAAAATAAAAATAAAAAGTTCTTGAGCTTCATTCACTGTGCCATCCCATATACACAAACACAGCCATCAGTAAATCTTTGCCAGCATTTGAGATTTCTGAAAAAAGGGTTTACGGTTTGACTGTGTATGACTGTTTCTTCCCACAATCCCAGAAATAGATTAGCATATGAGGCCCCCATGGCCGTGCCACACATCTGGAGATAGTATTTTCCATTAAACTCAAACATATTATGACTCAAGACAAACTCCAGAGCCTTTTAGATAAATTCCTTTGGGAGGTTCTCATGTAGTGGAGATTTGTCTAAAAACTGCATGGAAACCTCAATACCATCTTTATGACAGATGGATGTGTAAAGAGATTTCCACGTTCACAATCATCCAAGGAAATCTTTGTTGCTATTTTTTTTTTGTTCTTTTTTTATTGATAGTCATCATTATTGTCATCAGGTACAGACTTTACTTTACATACATTAATTACAGTAGTCTGCTAGCATAATTCAAGTACTGAAAAGTCTATGGAAAATTCATAGTGCCAGCAAATGCACTAAGATTACAGCGATTAGGACTATTCCTATTGCTAAGTTGTATAGGTAGCCTGGATTCACATAAAACTTTATCTAAACATGTAGACATGCACACACCCCATTCAGAATTCAACAACAAGCTCCTTCCCTTTCAATGGTACTTAAAAGGATGTTGTAATAGTGTGACTTTAAACAGAGCAATTAGACGTGCTATTAATGAACAGCAGGGGCTTAACAGAGGATTTTTATTGCTGTATCTGGAATTATCTGAGTGTAGGAATTCATTGTACTGTAGAGAAAAAGGGAGGGAGGGAAATGAGAAGAAAATTTGAGAGTTAACTCAGTTATTCCATTAGGGAACAAACATTGAATCCTTTAATGCATAGTAGAATAGTCATCTATTCCATCTTGAGTTAAAAACCCCTTCTCGGTTGTTCAGTTTATAGGTTATTTTTTCCATATAATAGATTTGCTTTATTATGGTGTGCCATTCCTTTAAGGCGGGAGAGGCAGGTGTCTTCCAGAATTTAGTTATAGCTTTTTTCCCTGACGTGAGAAGGATAGCCAGTAAATATCGGATGTTTTGGTCCTTTATATTTCTGGGAAAAATCAGGAGAATAAAAAGTTGTGGGGAGAATTGAAGTGGGATTCCCAAAATCAATTGAATTTCAGACTGTAAAGCCTGAATAAATACAGTCAATTTGGGGCAGCCATATAGCACGTACGTTAGGTGGGACCTATTCTCCCCACACAGTCTCCAACAGGAAGCCGTACCTCCACGCACAAAATGACTTGTGATCTCTGGTGTATAAAAATATCTATTTAGAAATTTCCAAGCGAGTTCTCGCCATTGATGTGAGCCAGAGGTATGGGCAACCTGCCGGCAGGCTTGCTGCCATTGCTCTAATTCTATAGGTGCGCCTAGTTCATGTTGCCATTTCTGTCTGGTTATCTTTAAACTGTCCTGATGTGAGAGTATTAGGGATTTATAAAAGGCTGAGATTAGGTGTCTCTGATTTGGAGAGGTGAGCATGGATTGCATGGAAATAATCAACTGGGGCCAGCATTCAGGAGTGCGTGTCAGTGGTAGCAAGGAGCTGTAGTAATGTCTTAGTTGGAGATACCTATAGTGGTGCGAGCCAGGTAGATCAAATTTTACTTGTATTTCCCCAAAAGGACCATAATCTCCCAGCTGTTACAATCCGAAATAAATATCTAAGCTGATATTTTGTCCATCACTGGAAGGCATCATCAAGCTTCCAGGGGTGAAAGCTAGGGAGGGCGGCTATAGGGCATATTAACGGGATAAAGGGAGTGATCTAGGGTTGCCTTCTTATTTTATGCCAAGCCATCACTCTATTCCTGATTTCCGGGGGTAATTTCTGATAATCTTCCTAATGGGGTGTATCATAGTAAAGTGTATTAACATATTCTAGGTCTGGAATGATGTGCCTTTCAAGATCTGCCCAATGTGCCTCCCCATCCAAAATCTGCCTAGCAAATGTGTGAAGCAGGCACACAGCCTGATAGTAACAATATAAATCAGGCAGGGATAAACCTCCTAAGTCTCTTGGCATAGTCAATATTTTAAACTTAACTCTAGGTCTCGACACCCCATATATAGCGTGAAATGGCTCTATTCAGTCCTTGAATATGGATTGAGGGGCGAGATAGAATAATATTAAAAAGGTAGAGAGCTCTAGGGAGCGTGATCATGCGTAGAAGGTCTATTCTCCTTGACAGAGTTAGTGGGAGCGTACTCCAGTTTGCCAGGTCATCTTTAAGACGCACATTAATGGGGATGTAATTATACTTATATGCATCTTGCAGCTCTCTAGAGAGGGTGATTCCTAGGTATTGAAGTTTGATAACATCCCACCTACATGGGAACTGTTCCCGGGGACAAATTGAAAGGTTAGAATTTCAGTTTTTGCAATATTCACTTTGTAACCTGATAGGTCTCCAAATTTATTAAGCAGGGTATTTATCTTCGGGAGTGAGGTGGCTGGGTTTCGGAGGTATAGTAAGACATCGTCCGCATAAAGAGCAATGCGATGTTCCTCATCACCTACCATAATTCTGGAGATGTCTTGTGATTGTCTGATTTGTTGTGCTAGTGGTTCCATAAATAAGGCGAATAGTAGGGGGGACAAAGGGCACCCCTGTCTAGTGCCCCTATAAAGAGAAAAAGGGGTGGAGTGATGTCCAGCAACCCTAACCCAGGCTTTAGGAGAGGTGTAAATGTTGGAGATGGCTTGAATTAGTGTCCCTGGGAATCCCATTGATTCCATAACCAGATACAGAAAAGGCCAGTAAACTCTGTCGAAAGCCTTCTCGGTGTCAAGACTTACCAGAGCTGCTGGAGAGCTTAGAGTATTCATCTCCCGGATAATATGATAAGTTCTTTTGATACTGTCCATAGTAGTACGGCCTCCTACAAAGCCCGTCTGGTCTTTATTAATAATCTGAGGGAGAATGGCTTCAAATCTTTGGGCTATTATTCCCATAAATAATTTATAATCTGCATTCAGTACGGAGATTGGGCGGTAGGATTCACATAATTGCGGGTTTTCCCCCAGTTTGGGGATAACTGAGATAGTAGCATATGCCCAGGTGGGTGGGGGCGAGTCACCCTGCAGGACAGTGTTACATGTTTTAAGCAGAGGGGGAAGGAGGAGCTGTTTTGCTGCTTTATAAAATTCGGCTCCATAGCCGTCAGGACCTGGGACCTTCATAGTTTTAGCACGGGCCACTGCACTAGTAAGTTCCTGCATTGTAATTGGATTCAACAGTTGTTGACTTTGCTGTATCGTGATTCTGGGGAGAGTAAGATCATGCAGGAATTTTTTAATGGAATCGGTGGCTGCAGGGCGTTCTGGGGTATATAAAGCAGAGTAATATGTTGTAAATGCCTCAACGATATCATTTAATTTACTCAGAGGTGTACCTTTCACTGGGTGGTGGATGGATGTTATAGTGGCCAGTTTCCTTTGTTTCCTAGTTTGGTATGCTAGCAGTCTTGTGGCTCTGGGGCCTACCTCATGTCTCTGACGGAGAAAGGAAAGAGCAATTTCAGTCTGCTGAAGGGCTAGTCTATCTAGTTCTTGTTTAATTTGTTGAATTTGTGGGAGAACAGTGGTGTCCCCTTGTTTGTGCAGCATTTGGAGAAAATGCAACGTTTCTTCTAATTGACTTTTATGCTGTTTATGGTCTTTTGCCTTTTGTGAGGTGTAGTTTATAATGTGACCCTGTAGGACTGTTTTAATCTTGTCCCAGAGAACTGCCGGCGAGATTTCAGGATCAGCATTATCAGAGAGAATTTCAGAGATCTTGTCTGTGATAAAGTCTTTAAATTGGTCAGATTTTAGGTAGGTTGGATTTAGGTGCCAGAATGAGTTTCTTTTTTGGATACCTAACTTCCAGGAACTCAATACAGGTGCATGGTCTGAAAGGATGACATCCCCTAACTATATATCTTTTAAATAGTCGAGATGTTCCACTAGGGTGAAAGTTAAATCAATCCTAGAGTAAGTCTTATGGACAGCTGAGTAATGTGTATAGTTTCTAGAGTAGGGGTTCATAAATCTCTAAGCATCAGTCCAGCCAACCTGTGACAGAAATCTACTAAAAAGACCTCTGTTGGAGGGTTTTCCTTGGGGAGCCAGGATTGGAGGAGTCTTTCTCCGGTTTGGGGAGAATATTAAAATCACCTGAGAGCAAAAGGATTCCTTTTGTGAATTGGGTAATTTTGTCTAATAAGTTTTTCAGCTCGTCCACGGGTGAATCTGGTGGAATATAAATATTTGCCAATGTGACCTCTGCTTCACCAATCCGCCCCGGAAGCAGCACTAATCTGCCGCTTGGATCAATCCATTTTGACTCGTATTGCCAGGGGACTCCCTGCGGGATTATTATTGTGTCGACTCTTCCTGCCCCCCCATAGGAGGAGCTGTAGACATCACCTTTAGCGATTTTCCCTAATTTTCCATGCTCAACATCACTGAGGTGAGTTTCCTGCAAGTAAATAATATATGCTTTGAATTTCTTCAGCTGCGTAAAGACCCTTGCTCGCTTTATAGGGGACGTAAGACCATTAATATTCCAGGAGACAAGCTTCAATGGGCTTTCCTGCATGATAGGATCTACATAACATCAAATTAACGCTAAGGGCACTAGGTAGTGATGCAGAGACTACTACATATATAGTCTGTACCTTATCCCATTTTGTAAAAAGTCTGACAATGTCTGTAGTTTTAAACAGTCTGAAATTACAACCATATTCTAAACATTTCAAGGTTAGAACTATCCCTAAGAGTTGATAGCCTCTTAACTGGCAATCAAATCGAACAATAAATTCAGCACAACCTGTTAGTTAAAAGTAAAGGCATTGAGAAGTGTGAAGATATGCAGCTAGCATAAATCAACCAGAACGTTCTCTCTCAATGGTAGTAAGTTAATTATTGGTGAACAACTAACTTGAACTTCCAAGGACTGAGAGCTTCAAAAGCACTGGGAAGGTGAGGAAATCCTCACCTTTATAGGGTATCTCGAATAAGTATACCCCAAGCTCTTCTAGAGCTGAAGGAAGAGGATTGGGGGGGTTTGGCTAGTCACTCTCCCTAGCAAGTCATCAGGTAAGTGAGGGAACTCCTAAGGGAGAGAATCCTGGGGTTACTGAATAGCAATACTGAGCGGTGGGAGGAGGAGAAGGTAGGAGAGGAGAGGAAGGAATCAAAGTAAAATAAGGGTGTCCCTGTGAGTTGCTAATTCAATTAGTAAAGAGTGTGGTCCAATACCATCTCTCTACTTATTATTACCTCAAAGCTAGGCTATTAGGAAGGTTAGTTAAATCAGGAATGGGGGTTATGTTATATACACCACATAGTAAATGTATCATAAGGGGGGTCATTTCCAAAGTATGAGTCTCTAAGTTCCAATAAAACACTATGTAGTTATAGTAAGGAAGGGGGAAGGGGATTTATTTCCAGTTATAAGGTATAGTATCTGTCAAAACCGGGGTATAGGAAGAAGTCTCTGAAAGCTGAAGGGAGTTATAAGGCTAAGTGCCTCATTCGAGAAACAAAGTGTTAGTATTGCTCGTTGTGTTATTTACTGATCTTGGCCATAGTAATTATTGTTTCCTTCTAATTCCTTAAATTCGTTTAAGAAAGAGGGGGGATGGGGGAAGGGAAGAGTTAGCATGAGTACTGGTGTTGGGGGAGGGTGCTGCCAATGTAATCTCAATATTAATTTAGCCTTAAATATGGGCAGTTTCCAAAATCTAGTAAATTCCCCTGGGTTCCAGGCTGTCATCGTAGTAATAGGCCACTCAACAGCATATTGCAGGGGACCATAGTGTGGCAACAGGGTGAATCAGAGAAAGGACTCAGAGAGCCCATACCATGCTAGCTCAATTTAAAAAGCAGCCCAGGGAACCCAGGGAATGAAGGAGCACCAGTAAGAGGACAGATCAACAAGAGCAAGGGTTAGTATTATTAGTAAGATGGAGATTGTAACGTTCAAGGATATCTGGCAGGCCCTTAAAGTTAAGGCCTTAAATAGTCCAGCTGAGAGTTAGGAGATCTTCATGAAGTCCCTTTAACGGCTTCCCTCAGTGTCTCTTCTGATCTGGAGCGTCGGGGTAAAATTCCAAACAGGAGGCATTAAAGCCTAATGGTAATTCATCAGCAGTTTTCCCTTTGCCGCAGTTCAGGTGTCTCTCCTCGATTGATCCCGTAGAGAATCTGCGATCTTGCGGATCATATCCATCCCCTGGTGCTTCCTGGAATCTCACTGTTTGACCTGCCAGGCCTGCTGGGCCAGTTTTGCAGCCAGTGTACTTCTGGAAAACTTACTCTGAGGGATCTGCACCTCTATGTTGTATTTTTCTAGGGATTCCGCTGCTTCCTCAGCGGATGCAAATGTGAGCTGACCTTCCGTATGATATATTGTTAGTTTAGCGGGGTAGGGGGTTCTAAAGCGTATGCCCGCCTTTTTCAGTTCTTTCAATATAGGGCCATAAGCTCTGTGCTTCACCATAATTTCGGGCATGTAATTGTTTTCGAAGAAAAGCCTGTGGTCTTTGTAACTGGTCTGACCTTTTTTCCAGGCAGTATGAAGGATGAGCTTCTTTTCTTGGAACTGAAGGAAACGCACCAGCATGGCTCTCGGTCTTGCTTCTGGGGGGGGGGGACCTGAGCCCAAGAGTGCGGTGTACTCATTCAAACTCTAGTGTAATATCATCTGGTACTTTTAGGATCTGCTTCAGGAGTGAGCGAACAAAATTATGGGGATCTGTTTCCTCTTCCCCCTCTGAAATCTCTGAGATTCTGATGTTATTGCATTTATTCCAACTTTCGGCATCTTCTGCCCGTTCCTGTAAGGTCTGCACAGATTGACTAAGCTGCAATATGGCCCTCTCTGCTCTATCAACTCTTCCGTCTGTTTCCGTATATTGTTGCTCCAACTGCTCTTGCTGCCTCTCTAATTTCCCTATATCAGTCCTTAATGCAGTTGTTGTTGAACGGAATTCGCTCCGGAGCTCCCTAAGTTCACTTAACACCATTGCCATCTGCCGCTGTAAGGTGCCGAGAGGAGGCTGCTCGTTGGTGCCGTTACTTTGTCTCGAGGATTCAGAGGCCTGGGACGCTTCGCTGCCTAAATCCAAAATTCCACCATCCTCGCCGCGATTGAGCGTTTTTTTATGACTCTTCTCCCCTCTCTTAGACATTGTTATTCCTCCTCTGCAGTTTCTGATGTTCGGTTCTGTCATAAACGCTGTAAATTTGGAGGTTTTTCCGACTTTAACTGGAGCCTTTAGTTCAAGCCTGCATCAGGAGGAGTGATGTCACCGGAAGATCCTTGTTGCTATTTAACATTCTTAAATTTTCTCAGAACATCCCCAGTGTCTTTTAAGTAAGATGGTAACAACTGAAGTGAAATTTATTTGCTCTGTAGGCCAATTCTCACCATCTGGAGCCATTTACTTGTCTGGTAAACCAGGTTCTAGAGTATTTGCTGTTCTTATCAGATGCAGGCCTACAATATTTCTCTGTTAAGGTGCACTTGGCTGCCATTTCAGCCTTCCACGTGCCTACTGATGATCGTTTGATTGCTCAGTGACACTGACGGTCCTACTCCCTGGTGGTCTAGCGGCTCCCGCCCTCCCCACCTCTGACAGGCAGTGGTCACCCACCCCTCCCCACCGTCCCCAACATGCATCTGCAGCTGGCACAGCCCTCCTCACACCACCATGGCCAGCCACACAATGCAATCTCACAGATCGTGCAAGTGTACAGCACACCTATGCGGTCTGTAAGATAGCAATGTGCGACTGGCTGTGGTGATGTGAGGAGGGCTGTGTCATGCACGTCTGGGATGGGGGGAAGCGAGGTGGATGACCACTGCCTGTTGAGTTGGAGAGGGTGAGGGGCCACTGGACCACCAGGGAGTATAACGGGGAGAATTTGCTTGCCAGGGGATTGGGGCTGGGGTGGAGCTCAGGGCATGTGCCAGGCATCTTGTGGGGGATCAGGGATGGAAGCCACTGGACCACCGATGATCTGGGACACCAGAGGGGATTGGGGGGCTGTTGGATATGGTGCCCTATATTCTGGGTACAGGTATGCCCATTGTGTGGCATGCAGGTTCGAGCTGGTACCATCATGCCTCCTGCTGGGCAGTGGGTCACCACCAAACACCCATGCCCCCACCATGATATCATCAGCCCCTGGTGTGCCCCTACAGGCCCCTGTTCCACCTCACTCCAGTGGTGCAAGTCAGTTAGACCACCACTTCGCTGGTGTAACTAGCAACCCCTCCTGCGGCTATGGTGTGACTTCTAAAATCTCCAAAAAGGATATGGCATCCCCGCCATGGTGCAAACCCCCTTGCGACATGGTGCCCTGGGTTGTTGGACACAACCCTAGTGCAAGGGGGCTTTGCTGCAGCCCTCCCTGGACTGGATGCAGGCCCTGTTGTGGAATACTGTTTGACGCAAGTTGTGCCACAAATTGCAACTTGCGTCAAACAACTCTGCCGCAACTCCCTTGCATCATGTGCACTCGACTGAGAATCGAGCCCAAGTTGTGTTTGCATACCAGTCCTTTGTTCTTTTTTTTTGTAACACTGTTTCCCACCAGTCACCTTGCATTGGGGCCCTGTCAGCCAGCACTGCCCTAATCCCATCCTGCTATGCTCCTCCTGTTCCCTCGTCCCACCCTTGACTCACCTGTGAGGTGCCCTCCAGTCATGACCCCCCTGGGGGCAGGGCCGCCATCTGCTCCTTCAGCAATTATTCCTCACATGTAGTACCAGGCACAGGCATAGGTGGAGGGCAGGGGTGCTCAGGTCCAGAGAGCAGGAGCCAGTGGAGAACATGGTGGGCCAGAGTTGCATCTTCCTCCCAGTGCTCGGGGGTTACCTGTTTTTCCATTCCCCCCTGGAGGCGTGGAGATGCAATGACATCCAGCATGGGTATGAGTGCACTCTCACACTCACGCGAACGTCCGCTGTTGCCTCCTCCCGATTCTGTATGTGGCCCTGGCTGTTGCATAGCACGCCTCCACGTGGTGTCACTGCTGCCAGGGATCCACAACCTACCCAGAGAGAGGAGAGCTGTCTGTCAGACACTCAATCCTCTCCCTCCCGGCAACCTGATCTCACTCCTGACCCTGTGTCACTGGCATGGTTAGCAGTAAGGCGCTAGTGCCTCGGCCCTCTACAATACCAGGCCAGCCAGTCCTAAGTTCTTACCAAAGGTGTTGTCTGAGTTTACTCTGAATCAAACCATTCACCTGCCAGTTTACTTTCCTGAGCATGCCAATCCAGGGGAAGCATTGTTCCATACTTTAGATGTACATAGAATAGTCAGGTACTACATACACTGTACGAAGGACTGCAGGAAGTCCTCATAGCATTTTGTTTCCTTTGCCCCTGGGGAAAAAGGGCATTTCAGTTTCTAAACAGTGCCTGTCCAAATGGTTGGCCAACTGTATCACTATCTGTTAATAGAAAGTATGGTAAGGAACTTTCTGGGGTTGTTAATGGCCATTAGACTAAAGGTATGGCCACTTCTGTTGCTTGTTTCAGGAATGAGTCTGCTGCTGCTGAAATGTATGCAACTGCCACCTGAAGCACTGTCCACACCTCCACTAAACACTGCAGTCTGGAAAATGCCTCCAGAAAAAGGGCAGGCTTTAGCCTAGTGGTCCCATGAGGCCTCCTTTCTTAGGCTTGTGGACTCCAGCCACCCAGACTGTTTCTCTGTAAGTACTGCTTGTTACTTGTTCCATAGGTGTGGCCTGATGAAAGAGATATCCTTGAAGAAGATAGAAACAGTTACCTACTTACCATAACAGTAGATCTTCAAGACAATCTCTCATCAGGCCAAGCCATCCTACCCTCTATCTCCCTTGTGGTTTAGAGCTCTGGCACTCTTGTCTCTTGCTCCAGAAAGGGTCTACCTGCTGTTTCCTGCCTTGCCTGGTAGGCAGAGCCACAGACACTCTCCTGGCTCCCTATAGGGAGGTCCTCTGAGCATTATCTTTGGGGATGGGGACTGAGGAGGAAAGGGGCCACCCACATTTATATGAGAAGTGTCCATGTAGGATGTCATCATGGGTGGCCCCTAGTGGACTGCATGCAAAAAGTTTCTGTGTGGTCCTGGTGCCTTATGGCTATAGGTCCATAGGTGTGGCCTGATGAAAGAGATTCTCTCAAAGATCTACTGTTACTGTAAGTACGTAACTGTTCTTTTAGTGCATAAGAGAAGGCCCATATGCAGTTTTAGAACTGTGCCCTGTCACAAACCCACTCAGCAGGTCAGGCCCTTGCTCCCACAGTGACAACCTCCAAGCGCAGTCTTTTGAACAGTTAAGAGAACAGGGTAACCCTCCTGTCTGTTTTATGGGTTCAAATCAAAGTTTGGTCTCAAGTTCTGGAGGGATTCAAACTGTGAACCTCTTGCTAATGTACCCAATGTATAGGCTCAGATAATTCTGCTCTTCGGGGGGCCAGATATCTTTTGCCTATGGGCATCTAACCAGGCGTATAAAATGAACCCTTAAAACTCTATTAAAGACCTCAGAATAAACTCTTACCTTTTTCCAGTTTGGTAAAACCAGTAAGCTTTGTACAGTGTCAACTTCAACCATGTATGCTTCACTTTTCAAGAAAAAGAATTTCAAAGGCACACCAAGTAGTCTCTAAAGTAGAGGTTTACTTAAAAATAGATAAAAATGTAAAACTTAGAACCATATATCACAAAACATACAAATCACTTAAACAAAACAGGTTTAAAAGTGCAGACAAAATCTCCTACCACAGTACACTTAGAATTGTCTTTTCTAATGTATACTTATCTCCTCTAACAGTGCCTGATGTTGCTTTTTCAGAGTCCCAACATGAGTGTCAGTAAAGGTCTGTTATAGCATAATTAAGATACTGTCTTGACCCTGCCTTCTTCATGATGTCACCCAGCTCCTCCTCTGTCTATTAAAAATTATACAATCAGGATGTCTATCCAGCAGGAGGTAAATTAATAAAGATGACCTTAGCAAAACTCATGTCCCCACATGACTTTCTTTAAATAACATCCCCTTTTTGATCTCCAGTAGCTCTTCTTCCCAGGACACATCAAAGAATCTTTTATGACTTTGCACTAAAGCGTCATAACCTGCTGTCTTCCTCTAAATGTTATAAAAGTTTATGATTTCCCATCCTAGCAGCTGACAAACTACAATTAAACTAGATAAACAGGGGATCCTTAATTTAGTCTCTTCTAGCCTGTAATTATCTCCTGGCTGTTCTCTTTTAGCTGAAACAGCATGTCTCATGAGAGACACTCCATAACACATTTTTATATTACAAAAATCATACAGCGATCAGAACCAGCTGTCCAAGTGTCACAGTCCTCCCCACCTAGACTGAATTTGGGGACTCTATACCCTGCATGGGATGAGCTTCCCAAATCAGTTCACTCCTCGTAGACATAAGACAGCCCATCGGAGTTCTGATTTTTGGCTCCAGCCCTATGTAATAATGTCATATCATACCCTTGCAAAGCAAGACTCCATCTTAGCAATCTACCATTGCTTTTTCTCATCTGCCAGCCAAACCAGGGGGCTGTGGTCAGTCTGTACCACAAAATGCTGCCCATACGAGTATGGCTCTAATTTCTTTAGGGCCCACACTATGGCAAGACACTCCTTTTCCACCGTGGAGTATGCCTGCTCCCTGGGAAGTAACTTTTTACTCAGGTATGCTGTTGGGTGATCACTCCCTTGGCTGGATGTCTGACTCAGTACTGCCCCAATACCCACATCTAAGGCATCAGTCTAAACTGTAAAGGGTCTGCTATAGTCAGGACTTTTCAAAACAGGAGCACTGCACAGTGCCTCCTTCAGTCTTGTAAAAGCTTCTTCACAGGCTGCTCCCCAGGTAATTTTATTTGTCATCCTTTTCTTTATCAGGTCAGATAAGGGAGCAGCCAGGGCACTGTAATCGGGTACAAATTTTCTATAGTACCCTGCTGTCCAAGAAATCTCCTGACCTGCTTCTGCATTTCTGGTCTGGGCCACGCCCGGATTACCTCTGTCTTTATTTGGTTAAGACAGAGCTGTGCTCAACCTACCACATGCCTGAGGTATGCCACCTCTCCCATGGCCACCTGGCACTTCCCGGCTTTGACAATGAGCCTGACCCTCTGTATCCTGCCCAGCACTTCCCTAAGGTGGGATAGGTGTTCCTCCCAGCTGGTACTAAAGATGGCAATGTCATCCAGGTATGCCACGGCATACTCCTCAGCACCATTTAACACCTGGTTCACCAACCTTTGGAAAGTGACTGGGGCGTTCTTCATTCTGAAAGGCATTACTTTAAATTCAAATAAGCCTATCAGAGTGATGAAGGCTGACCTCTCCCTAGCTCTGTCCATCAACTCTACTTGCCAATCCCCTTTAGTCAAGTCAGTGGTTGTAAGGTAGGTTGCCCCCCCAACTTGTCCAGGAGTTCATCTGTCCAGGGCATTGGATGGGCGTCTGACTTCGTGACTGCATTCAGTCCACGATAGTCCACACAGAAACAAGTAGAGCCATGTGGCTTGGGCAAAAGGACTACGGGTGAGGCCCAGGGGCTGTGAGATCTCTGGATTACCTCTAAATCCAGCATCTCCTCCACTTCCCTCCTAATGCCCTTTTGGACAGCCTCTGACACCTGATAGGCTGTCCGCCGTATGGGCGTCTGTGTCCCCGTCTCCACATCGTGAGTCGCTAAGGGGGTTAGTCCAGGCTTGGTGCTAAACAATGGGGCAAAGTCTGCTGAAGCCTCCCTTACTTCCTGGATCTGGTCCGGGGCCAGCTGGGGAGACAATTTTACTGCCTCCACAGAGGACTCCCGCTTGCTTTCTTCCATCCAGCAAGTCCAGAAGGGGGTCTTTTTTGTCCGTACCCTCCCCAGGACTACACACTGCAAACACCATGTCAGCCCTATTTGCATATAGCTTCATCATGTTGACATGGTACATCCTTTCTGTGTGTCTTCCATCAGGTAACTCTATAATATAGCTCACATCATTTACCTTCCTAACCACTTTGTATGGTCCTGCCCACTCAGCCTGCAACTTGTCTGTCCAGACCGGAATAAGGACCATGACTTACTGACCCACCATGTACGAGCGAGCTCTGGCTCTGCGGTCGTACCACACTTTTGGTTTCTGTTGGGCAGCTGCCAGGTTGCTCTTGGTTGTCCCTATAAGCTTCTTCAGCCTTTCCCTAAACCTAAGGACGTAATCCACTATGGGAGTTCCCTGGGTGGTGTGCTTGCCTTCCCAGTCCTCCTGGATCAAGTCTAGGGGCCCACGTACCCAGTGTCCGTGTAAGAGTTTGAAGGGGGAAATCCTGTAGACTCTTGGGGCACCTCCCTGTATGCAAACAACAGATGGGGAAGGTATTTCTCCCAGTCCCTCCCATGCTGTTCAGCAAACACCTGGAGCATTGACTTCAGGGTACCATTGAATCTTTCCACAAACCCATTGGCTTGTGGGTGATACGGTGTCGTGCATCTCTGCACCACCCCACACTTCTCCCATAAACATTTCATCAGGTCTGACATGAAGGAACCTCCTCGTTCGGTGATAACCTCCTGCGGAAATCCAACATGGGAGAAAATCCCAAGTAAGGCATTTGCCACTTTGTCTGTCCTCAGTGAGGATAGGGTGACTGCCTCTGGGTACTGGGTGGCATAATCCACCACAGTCAAGATGAATCTCTTCCCTGAGGATCTTGGGGTATTTAAAGGGCCCCACAATATCCATTCTCACCCTCTGGAATGGCTCCTCCACTATGGGTGATGGAATTAGGGCGGCTTGGGTTTTCTTGCCCGCCTTCCCTATTACTTGGCACCTGTGACAAGACCTGCAATACTCCTTCACCTGCTGGGTGAAGTTAGGCCAATAGAAATTCTGGGCCAACTGCTGCATAGTGCGCATGATTCCCAGATGACCAGACAAGGGAATATCATGTGCAATCTTGAGCAACTGCTAACGATACCCCTGGGGAACAACAAGCTGCCTGCCTAGCACCCCTCCCTCTGTCTGCACAGCCTGAGTATAAATAAGTCCATTTTCCCAATAAACCTTATGTCTGCCATCACCTCCCTGTGCCCCGTCAGAGTCTGTCCAAGCCCTCAGCTTCAATAGACTAGGGTCACTTCACTGAGCAGCTGCAAACCCCTCACACATTCCCAAGGCATGGGACAGGTCCCCTTCAGTCGCTAAACTAGGGTCCCTAGCACTAGCGTCAGGGTACTCAGGATCACTGTCAATCCCAACTCTCTGACAATGGGTCACCCCTCCCTCTTTGGAGTAACCCTCTGTAGCTGTGTGGTTACTTGCTACTGGGGAAATTTCTACCCCCTTTTCATTAATCTCCCCATCTGGAGACACAGACTGGGGAACCAGTCTCTCAGTGGTTTCCACAGTGGCTTCTGTGGGATTCAGTGGACTACAATTTTCCTTTGCCGCTTGGCTACAGGTCACTACAGGATCAAATCCACTGCTAAGGTTTGGGCTACAGCTACCTGTTGCACAGTTCCCCCTGTTTCACTCCAGTCTAGGAGAACACTAGCGAGGGGCAATGTTTCCTCTTCACCAGTAAAGTCCTGTTTCTGTGACGTATTTATTGGGTATAAGCTGACCCGGCTGTACTAGATCCCCCTTTACCAAGGTCAAGAATGCCCCTGTGTCCCTTAACCCTCGCCGTCTGTAACCATTCACCATGACTGGGTCCTGTGTTCCCTCATGTTTACTGGCATGTTTCAGGGACACACAAACAACCCACTTCCTTCCTAGCACCACCTTGACGTATTATTGCTCATCCATTTGGGACACTGTCTAGCAATATGCCCAGTTTCTTTACACAACCAACATTCATTTCTTCTCTCAGAAAATCTTTCTCGAAACCTGGGGCTAACTGGTTTTGGTGGAGGCAGTGAGGGTTTTAGCTGCCCTGAAACCTTTTCCTTTCTCTTGCTGCCATGCCTGCCCCCATTACATCTCAGAGCAGGTCTGCTCTTGGCAAGCAATCAGTGGCAACCTCTTGCACTGTTTGGGATTTCGGTCCTCCAGCCAGATTTTCAGCTCTGTTGGGCATGCCCAGAAAACTGTTCTAACAAAATCACATTTTCAATTTTATCAACAGAGTTTGCTTCAATTCCTTCCCTGGCGTTTAAAACTGATGTTATTTTGTGGCTTCCTCATAAGTAGCTCATGTCAGGCTTCCTGAGCTACAAATTTAGCTCTGTATGATTCAACAGTTAATTCAATTTTCTTTAACAGTGCAGCTTTAAGTTTGCTGTAATCATCACCGTCCTCATTGTCCATTTTTTCCCAGTGCATCCCGAGCTTTCCCGGTAAGTAGCGGGGATAGCTGAAAGCTCCAGGACTCTCTAGGAATTTTAGCCTGAATACAAACTTTTCCAAAAGAATTTAAAAAGACATCCATATCCTCCCCCTCTTTAAATTCGGCTATCAATTTGGAACTCAATTAGTAACCCAGTCCTGTAGTCCCAGTTAAACCCAAGCCACTTACCTGCTTTGCTGCCGCTGGTTAGAGTCGTAGCTTCTCCAGTTCATGTTACTTCTGGCACTCATGCTCCTCATGGTCTGCCTCTCGGCATTCTCACTCTGCCTCATGGTCTGCCTCCCGCTGTTCATGGTCCCTCTCCCTCTGGAACTCCAGCTCCATTCTACACAACTCAATTTGCAGCCTGAGTACTTCTGGATCCAGGATACTGGTGACCTTCCCCTGCTGCTGTGACCCTTCACTGACAGTGGCCCTGTTGCCCTCCTCATCGGATCTGGACACTGTACTGGCCGCTAGCCCTGCCACACTCAAGGTCTGGTCCTTTTCAGTCACTGTCTGTGACTCGATGCTCTGGGTATCTGCTACCATCAGGGCATCCACGAGGTTCTGTTTGCTGGCTTTCATCTTGAATGGGACTCCTCTGTCCCCGCGCAGCTGCTTCAAGTAGTCTACACTGTGCCTGCTGTAGTTGGAAGCCATCTTCTTCCCTAACTATGGCTACTGTGTCTTGCACTTTAGAAAAAAATATAAAACGGGTAGGAACTTGACTGTACACCAAGTGATATAGTTCTGTCTCCTTTTTTAAAAATAAATCACTGCCTTTTTCTTTCTTTGCAAGTGAGCTGATGGTCTCAAGCTGACACACTGAACAATAAAAGCTTGTAATATGAAAATTTATCACACTGCTGTGAACCAATCTGTCACAAACCCACTTAGCAGGTCAGGCCCTCTGCTCCCACAGTGCCAACCTCCGAGCACAGTCTTGTGAACAGTTAGCAGAACAGGGTAACCCTCCTATCTGTTTTGTGGATTCAAATAAAACTTTGGCCTTAAGTTCTGGAGGAGTTCAAACTGTGAACCTCTTGCTAGCGTACCCAATGCATAGGCTCAGATAATTCTGCTCTTCGGGGTGGCCATATATCTTTTGCCTATGAGCACCTAACCAGGCGTTCAAAATGAACCTGTAAGAAAAAATAACTCACCTTAGTAATGTTGTTTCTTCTAATGGAGTCTTGCTGTATTCTGACAAATTGCAGTGAGGTCCAACCTTCGAACTGCCCAGGAGATGAAAGAGTTAACTTTCCATGCCAGGCATGGAACGCTGAGCTCGAGCTCGGTTGAGACTCTGTCTGTAGCTGTTTGAACTCAAACCGTCAGATCTTTACAAGCTATACTCACTGAGAGTCCTGTGTGGAAACTGTAAACTTACACTAGCCAACTGGCTACTAAATATAATAAACAGATTTTTTTAGTCCCAAAACAAAGACTCCAGTCAGGAAACCCAAAAAATGAAACAAACACAACACCAACTCACCCAAAGCAAAGGGGTGATAAATAAAGGATGGGGCACCTCTTGAGTGCCAACACTGCTACTGCCCACCCACATCCCAAAACAAAGGTTCTGAGAGGGGAGGGGAGGTCAGAATACAGCAAGACTCCATTAGAAGAAACAATATTACTAAGGTGAGTAATTTTTTCTTCAAACAACATGAAGTCTTGCTGTATTCTGACAAATTGCAGACTACCAAGCAGTACCTCCATGGAGGAGGGACAGAACCTACCTAGGAAATAGGCTCTGGAGCACTGCTGTGCAAACCGAGCATCACTCCTAGCCTGGATATCCAGAAAGTAATGCTTGGTAAAAGTGTGTACTGTTTTCCAGGTAGCTACTTGACATATCTCTAAGATAGGAATATCCCTGGCAGCAGCCAGGGAAGCAGCTGTACCTCTGGTAGAGTGAGCCCTCAGGCCTGAGAGTGGAGTCCTGCCTAGTTTTTCATAGCAAAATTGAATGCAAGAGACAATCCACCTGGCAATAGATCTCTTAGTGGCAGGTTTTCCCTTACCAACCTCACCATAAGTGAGGAACAGTTGGAGGGAGTCAAACCTGTGACCCTTGGTACACTCTATGTAGTAGCTAAGGGCCCTTTTCACATCCAAACTGTGCAGCCTCCTCTCCCCAGAGGAGGAATGGTCAGTGAAGAAAACAGGAAGAGACATAGACTGGTTAAGGTGGAAGTCTGAGACCACCTTAGGCAAAATCTTCCTGTTAGTTCTGAGGACCACCTTATCTCTATGGAAAGAGATAAAATCAGGCTCCACTTACAGGGCTTGTAACTCGCTTATGCACCTGGCAGAAGTGATGGCCACCAAGAAAACAGTTTTCCAAGTCAAGTACTTAAGCTCTGCTGAGGACAAAGGCTCAAAAGGAGGTTGCATAAGCTGGGCAATGCAAACATTAAGGTCCCAAACAGGGGCAGGGTCCCTGAATGGCGGATTGGTATGAAGCAATCCCTTGAAAAATTTAGAGAATACAGGATGAGCTGAAAGGGAAGAAGGCTTACCTGCTGAAAGGAAAGCAGACACAGCTGCCAGATGCACTCTTAGTGTAGTTGGTCTGAGTCCCAAGCTATTAAGATGAACCATATAATCAAGAACTGTGGGCAGGCCAGCAGACTCTGGAGAAATGTGCTTCCCAGAGCACCATATAGAGAATCTTTTCCATTTGGAGTTGTAAGTGTTTCTGGTGGAAGGCTTCCGAGAAGCCTTTAGGATATCCATAACACCTTGAGAGAGAGGTGCAAATCAGCAAACTCCAACTCTTCAAGAGCCAGGCCTTGAGATTGAGAGATCTGAGATTCAGATACCAAACCCTCCCCTGAGCACATGTTAACAGGTTGTAATTCCTGGGAAAAGACAGGGGAAGGTGGAATGCTAAGGACAACAGGAGAGGGTACCAGGGCTGTCTGACCCAGTCTGGAGCAATCAGAATCACCTTGCAGGGTTGAGACCTGATTTTGACTAACACCTTGAACAGGAGAGGGAAGAGGGGAAAACATACAGGAACTTCCCTTCCCAATTGAGAACTAGGGCATCCAGGGGGACTGAGCCCAACACTGGGGGCCTGCAGCAAAAGAGAGGAAGTTGGTGATTGTCTGGGACTGCAAAAAGATCTATCTGTGGGGTGCCCCATCTGGAGAAGATCACCTTCAAAACCAGGTGATCCAGGGACCATTCGTGATGGCCCTGAGATATCCTGCTCAGAGCATCTGCCAGGACGTTGTCATTGCCTGGGAGGTGTACTGCTGTAAGAGAGGTGTTCAGGGAATAGGCCAGAGACCATAACTTCATTGCCTCTGTGCACAAGGCCGTAGACCGAGTGCCCCCTTGCTTGTTGATATACCATATTGTGGTGGCATTGTCTGTCCTGATCTGAACTACTTTGTTCTGAACAGACTTGGAAAAAGCTTGAAGTGCTAGAAACACTGCTCTGAGTTCTAATAGATTGATGTGAAGCAGAGATTCTTGAGGAGACCACAACCCTTGGGTGGTTAGGTCTCCCAAGTGGGCTTCCCACCCCAAGAGGGAGGCATCTGTAGTAAGGATTAGAGAGTGAGACTGAGTGACAAAAGGAACTCCCTGTCTTAGATTGTCCTGATCCTGCCACCACTGCAATGCCTGGATCAGGGTTCGAGTCACTGGAATCAGTTTGGTCAGAGGGTCCTTTTTCTGAGACCAAAAGGCTCTCAAGGAACTGAATGTCCCTCATCTGAAATCTTGCTCCCTGCACCACTACTGTAGAAGCAGCCATGTGCCCCAGGAGCTGTAGAAAATGCCTTGCTGGTCATGACACCTGGAGGGTGAATGAAGAGGCCAGTGAAATAAGGGTCCTTGCCCTGTCCAGGGGAAGGAAGGCTCTTGCCTTTACTGTATCTAGCTCTGCGCCTATGAAGGTGAAGAGCTGTACAGGCTCTAGAACTGACTTTGAAAGATTCAGAAGGAAACCTAGAGAAGTAAGCAGTTGCTGAGTTATCTATAGGTGTAACTTGACTTGGTCTGGGGACTGGCCTACTATGAGCCAGTTGTCCAGGTATGGGAAGATGGAAATCCTTTTTCTTCTTAGGAAGGCAACTACTACTGCCAGGCATTTTGTGAAACACCCTTGGAGCAGAGGTTAGGCCAAAGGGCATTGCTCTGAATTGGTAGTGGCCTGAGGGCAGCTCGAACCTGAGGTATTTTCGATGGGAGCGTCTGATGAGAATATGGAAATAGGCATCCTTGAGGTCCAGGGAGACTAGCCAGTCCCCTGGCCTTAGATAGGGTAGAATTATTCCCAGAGTCACCATTTTGAACTTTGTGCTTTAAAAGGTGCTTGTTTGAATATCTGAGATCCAGGATGGGCCACCATTCTCCTGTCTTTTTGGGGGGGTGAGGAAGTACCTGGAGTACAATCCTTTCCCTTTGTGTTGAGGTGGAACCCTTTCTATAGCTCTGAGAGCCAAGAGGGAAGAGACCTCTGCCTCTAGGGCAAGTGCCTCTGAAGGATTTGCAGGTGGAAAGGATCTGGTTCTCATCTTTGGAAATTTTTTGAAGCTGTGAACCAGTCCTGGCTTACTACTCTAGGACCCATTTGTCTGATGTTAAAGACATCCAGTCCTGGACAAAGTAAGCCAGCCTGCCCCCTACAGGTAGTGGAGAATCGGCCCTGGCTAACCCATGAGTGTGCCTGTTTGGCAGGGGCTTTAGGCTGAGGGGTGGAAGCAGGCCTGCTTGTACCCCATCTGCCTCTCCCTCTAAAGAACCCCCTATAAGCATAAGCGGAAGAGGAGGCCTGGGCTTGGTAGAAAGGCCTATGAAAAGGCCTGCCCCTGCCCCTGGGATGCTGCCTCTGAGGAGTGGCTTGCCTTTCCTTGGCCTGAGCACTCCTATAGGTGGTCCTGTACTCATCCGTTTTCTTCATGTAGTTCTCTGTTTGCTCCCCAAACCGAGAATTACCCACAACAGGAAATCCATGGCCTTAGTCTGGGTATCCTGAGACAGGCTAGTACATCTGAGCTAAGCTATCCTACGAAGGGCCACAGATGTAGCCATGACTCTAGATGAAACATCATTGGAGTCCACTGCAGCATGGAATTGCACCTTGGATGCCTCAATACCATCCGCAGCCACCTGCTCCAGCTCCTTGGCAAGCTGGCCAGGGACCTGTTTAGCTAAAGCCATTACAGTGTCCCATCTAGATTTCTGATATCTAGCTGTATAGGCCATATAATTAGCCTGCCTGAGTCCCAAGGATGCTGCCATGTACTGTTTCTTTGCCATGGCATCAATCCTCCTGGAGTCCTTATCTGGGGGGTGTGAAGTCAAGGGTATATTTGCCTTATCACAGGCTGCAGCCTGCACTACCCCAACATGGCTGCATTGCTGGGTAAGGAACTCTGTATCTGAGCCTGAGAGAGTATACCTCTTGTCCATTCTCTTATCCACAGGAGGTATAGAATTAGGAGTCTTTAAAATTGTCATTGTCCGTTTCCCAAAGGACTTATGAAGGGGAATAGACAGCCTCCTGGGCTCTGGGATATCCATCATTTCAACATAGTCAGGCTCCTCCTGGTCATCCACAGCTTCTTCCATAGGAAGCTGAAGAGTTTCAGCCACTTTCTTGTAAAACATGAAATGGGAAGGGGACTCAGAAAGCCTAGGAGGAGACACCCCTGAAGGTCTGTCTGGGGAGATGTCCGGGTCAATGGGCACATCCAGACTTTCATAATCACACTCACTTTCCTCATACTCTCCTTCCTCCTCCTCCTCCGGTTCATAAAATTCCTCTAAATCATAATCCGGAACCGGTGGAACCGACCGAACCAAGCGCCTTCCTAATGGTACCGGTTTGGTCGGAACTGGGGATAGCGACTGAACAATTTTTATCGCTTTGGCTATTTCATCAGCGGTCAGAGAAAGAACTTTTGGATCCGCACCGGCTGATTTATCCCTTCTTGTTCTCTTAACTGGAACTGACTCCTCGGAATTGGTTCTCCTTTTGCCTGAAGAAGTTTCGCCCTGGTCAGAGGGCACTCCTTCTGGTTCGGTTGGAACCAGACCGGGCTGGCCATCTGGGTCAGCAGACTTTTTGGCCTCTCTTTCCCTGAGCCTACCAGCTCTTTTTTCCATGGTAGCTGCAGGAAAATATTTACAAATCTGGCAGTCTGAATCGAGGTGGTGAAACCCCAGACAATAAACACAGGTGGTGTGGGGATCAGCCTTAGCAAAGACTTCCCCACACACACTACAGTGTTGAAACCCAGTGGGCCCAGTTTTTCTTTTAGGTTTCTCAGACATGGCCAATCCTAACAAAAACTTACCCTTTTTCCGGCAATCCGCCAGGCAAGACAATCTTATTGGTTCCTGACCGTGTTACGGGTCGTGGAAAAAAACATAATAAAGTCCATTTTTTTTAGAACCGATAAGAACCGGTAACCACACTCTAAAAGCAGAATAAAGTTTTTTAAACAACCTGATCGGTTCAAACTGAACCGATCCCATGTTTACAAGTTCCACACAGAAAAATAACAAAAATAAGCCTATCTAGTACTCACAAAACCACAGACAGAGACTGAACCGATAGGTTACAGTTTAAATTCGGTCGAAAACCGAGAAAAACGGTACTTTAACCGACAAATTGAACCGAGCAAAGGAGAACTCTCTGGAGCGACTGTTCAGTGAGGCGGAGTAAAGAATCTGATGGTTTGAGTTCAAACAGCATCAGACAGAGTCTCAACCGAGCTCGAGCTCAGCGTTCCATGCCTGGCATGGAAAGTTAACTCTTTCATCTCCAGGGCAGTTCGAAGGTTGGACCTCACTGCAATTTGTTAGAATACAGCAAGACTTCATGTTGTTTGAAAACTCTGTTAAAGACCTCAGAATAAACTCTTACCTTTTCCCAGTTTGGTAAAACCAGTAAGCTTTGTACAGTGTCAACTTTAACCATGTATGCTTCACTTTTCAAGAAAAAGAATTTCAAAGGCACACCAAGTAGCCTCTAAAGTAGAGGTTTACTTAAAAATATAAAATGTAAAACAAAGAACCATATATCACAAAACATACAAATCACTTAAACAAAACAGGTTTAAAAGTGCAGACAAAATCTCCTACCACAGTGCACTTATAATTGTCTTTTCTAATGTATACTTATCTCATAACAGTGCCTGATGTTGCTTTTTCAGAGTCCCAACATGTGTGTCAGTAAAGGTCTGTTACAGCATAATTAAAACACTGTCTTGACCCTGCTTTCTCCATGATGTCACCCAGCTCCTCCTCTGTCTATTAAAAATTATACAATCAGGATGTCTATCCAGCAGAAGGGAAAATTAATAAAGGTGACCTCAACAAAACTCATGTCCCCCACATGACTTTCTTTAAATAACATCCCCTCTTTGATCTCCAGTAGCTCTTCTTCCCAGGACACATCAAAGAATCTTTTATGACTTCACACTAAAGCGTCCTAACCTGCTGTCTTCCTCTAAACATTATAAAAGTTTATGATTTCCCATCCTAGCAGCTGACAAACTACAATTAAGATAGATAAATGGGGGATTCTTAATGTAGTCTCTTCTAGCCCGTAATTATCTCCTGGCTGTTCTCTTTTAGCTGAAACAGCATGTCTTCTGAGAGACACTCCATAACACATTTTTATATTACAAAAATCATACAGCAATCAGAACCAGCTGTCCAAGTGTCACATGCCCCACTTCTCTTCTGAACTGGGCATACCCAAATCTTTCTCTCATTGGAACTTCCCCTTTTAAGATACATTAGGGAAAAAAGTTCTGTCCTGTGCAGTCACCTTTGCAGTATGACCTTTAGTGGAGGTTCTAGAGCTAAAAGTAGCCAGCTCCAGCGAGGAGAAGGGAGACGCCCCCATTGGTTCCTGCTGCAGCTTGTTCCTAAAAGTTCTAACCTACAAATACCTATAATAATGAGTTGGGGGATATCAAGTAGCCCCTGCAGAATGGCAAAGGATCTTATGCTCTGTCCTGTATAGAGTTCCCCCACACACAAGATCCCTGCCTTCTCCCATTCCCGAAAACCCTTGTTGTCCAAACTCAGCAGAAAATCCAGGTTCCCCACACTGGAAAGTAGGAATATCCTATCCTCCATTGCTGTCCTCCTCTTCCTTACTTTTTCTGCCACGTTACCAGTGTGTGAAGGCCATGGGAGCCGCCTCCATGGTATATGCTCTCTTCCCCCAGGTGCCAAACAGGTGGAAAGTCTACATGGGCTGTCTGTCTCTTCCAGATCCAGCCAGCTAGTCGCTGCCCCCCGTTGACCCAGTCTTGAACATATATGTAGTGTATTGACCTGATAGGCCTGCAGGTCTGGAAAATTCAAGCCTCCATTCCCAATCTCACATTTTAATCTTTGCAAACTCATCCTGGGTTGTTTACTCTGCAAAATAAGCAACAAAACCTTTCCAGCTTTTTAATATCAGCCTTCGTGGGGCTCATAGGCAGCATCTGTAGCATATATAGGATCCTAGGTAGAGTATTCATCTTCAATAAGTTATAGACCCCAACCCGGATATAGGGAGCACCTTCCATCCAAGTCAGTCAAAACTTGCAAAAAGTGGTTTATAATTAAGATTGTACAGACTTCTAAGATCTCTTCCGACCTTCACGCCAAATATGTCAAGGATTTCTCCACCTGCTTTAGGCCCCAACTGCCCATCTTGTGACTGTCCTGAGTCCTCCCTAGGTCCATCAGCTTGTACTTCTCCAAATTAAGCTTGTAGCTCAAGAAAATTGCTAACTTCTCAATGATTTCGAGAAGCATCAGAATCATTTGTAGTGGTTCTGTCCCAAACAACAACAGGTTGCCAGGGTTCAGCACAATCTTGTACTGGCACCCTAATTTCTCTGGGAACCCCTTCACCTCCACTGTTTCCTGCATTTTAATAGCTAGGGGCTCAACAGCCAATGCAAACAGCAAAGGCAAAAGGGTGCACCCCTATCTTATGACCCATTTCAGCAAAAATTGCTGTGATAGTCCCCCACTGGAAAGCACTCACGCCACAGGACTCACATACAGCAGATTGACCATCTCCACAAACCCATTCCCCAACCCTCCCCCAGACCTCAAATAGGTGCTCTCACTCTATTCTATCACAGGTTGTTTCGGCGTCCATTGATAGCACTAGTGCCATCCCTGGACGCTGAAAGTCCCAGTGCACCACATTCAATAGCCTGTGCATGTTATAGGATAACCTGCCCTGCATGAAACCCATGTGATTCAGGTGCACCACCTGTGGGGGTACCCACTCAAGGTGACTCGCCAGTATCTTGGCCAGGATTTTGAGATCATAATTTAGGAGAGAAATGGGTCAGTGAGAGGCACATTCCATATGGTCCTTGCCAGACTTAGGTAATGCACAAATAGAGGCCTCATAGCATGAAGTAGGCAGATTCCCCCTCTCCAAAGTTTCCACAAACATGTCCGTCAGTTGGCCCACTACTGAGACCCCAAGTTCCTTACAATGTTCAACTCCGAACCCATCAGATCCACCCCAGCTGTCTCCGTTTTGGTCACCAGGGCCTCCAACTCCTGTCTTTGCTCCTCGGTAAGGGTAGGAATAGGTATGCTATCTAAAAAGGCCTATGCCCCTACACTCAGCCTTGCAAAGGGTATTTGTAGAATCTCTTAAACATTTCCTGAATACCTGCCAGTTGATTTACTATTGACCCAGTAGGTGTGAGTACTCCAACTGTTCTGGTCAGCACTCGGCGACCTTGGATCAACCGCACCAGGAATGAGACTGGTTTGTTTCCCCATTGAAAAAGTCATTGTTCACTCCTGCAGTTCTTACAAAATACTTGCCACAATCATATGGCAATTGTTGGAGGGGATGTGGTCATAACCTGGCTGATCATGGGCATATCTTTTGGCATTGTCCAGGGCTAGCTCCATTCTGGCAAGCCCTCCAAGAGGAACTGGGGGACTGTATGAGCGAGTATGTAAACTTAACTGTTGATATGGTATTATTATCTATCTATCCACAACACTGTCCTCCTTTGCATAAAACATTATCATTATACCATGGACCTTGGATACAGACCAATCACATAGGCAGACTGGCACTTTACCTCCATTGGGTTATCTACCAATAATCACTGCAAAAGATGCCAGCCTGTCGCATCTCTGACAAATCATCCGACCCAGGAAATTCAAACCAGAGATCTGCCATATTGGAATGCTCACTAACTGGCGGTCTCCGACTCCCATCACATCCAACTCACCAAAGCACACAGTGTGAGTAGCACAACCCCCCCCAAGAAAGTGGTTCCACACTGAAAAAAAAACAGACCAGCGTGGATTTCCCGGTAACCACCAAAAGTGCACCCACCTCACCTCAGTCTCTGCTCCCGCACTGTTTGCCCTCCATCATGCCATGAGACTACCGCTGTACATTAGCTCTGCCTCTGGTCCACTCAGTGTCTCACCTCATTAATGTACCAGCCTATCTCACTCCTCTGTTTTAAAAAAATATATATATTGAAGCACTGGAACTGCTCCGGAGAACTAAGGGTTAACTCTATGCCAGGGCATAGAACGTTGAGCTCGTGCCCAATTCAAACCACTACCTGCTGCACTTCAAACCAAACCGTCAGATTCTTACGAGCCAAATGGCTAGCTGCAGCTGCTATGTGGAAACTGTAAAAAACACTACAACCAAAAAGGCAGTTAATACCCAGGGTCCCTAAGACTCAAGTCAAGAACCCCAAAAAAGAAAGCTGGTAATGAAACAGAATTTTAAAGACTACTATCAAAACACTATGCATCCCCTCTGCCAACAAGGGAGAAGGGCAGTGCACCCCTGAGGTGCATCATTGCACCTGCCAGCCCACATCCCAAAACAGCTAGGTTCTGAGAGGGGAGGCAGGGAGGGAGGTCAGAATACAGCCAAACTCCATTAGAAGAAACACAATTGCTAAGGTGAGTAATTTTTTTCTTAAAACAATATGAAGTCTTGCTGTATTCTGACAATATGCAGACTACCAAGCAGTACCTCCCAGGAGGAGGGACCAGAACCTACTTAGGAAATAGGCTCTGCAGTACTGCTGTGCCAAACCTAGCATCACTCCTAGCCTGGATATCCAGGGAGTAATGCTTGGTGAAAGTATGGACTGTTTTCCGGTGGCTGCTTTACAGATCTCTAGGAGAGGAACATCTCTGGCAGCAGCCAGAGAAACTGCTGTACCTCTAGTCGAATGAGCCCTCAGGCCTGGGGGTACCTTGCCCGGCTTTTCATAGCAGAATTGTATACAAGAGACAATCCATCTGGCAATAGTTCTCTTAGTAGCAGGTTTACCCTTTCCCACTTCCCCATAAGTGAGGAACAATTGGGAAGATCCAGCTCTAAAGGCCTTAGTATGCTCGGTGTAATAACTAAGGACCCTCTTAACATCCAGACTGTGCAACTTCCTCTCATCTGAAGAGGAGTGGTCAGTGAAAAAGACAGGAAGGGTCATGGACTGTTTCAGATGAAAGCTGGAGACCACTTTTGGCAGAAACATTTGATTAGTTCTGAGGACTCTCTTGTCCCTGTGAAATGAGATAAAGTCAGGATCCACTGAGAGGGCCTGCAACTCACTGATGCGTCTGGCAGAGGTGATGGCTACAAAAAACACAGCCTTCCAAGTCAGGTACTTAAGCTCTGCTGATGCCAAGGGCTCAAAGGGTGGCTGCATCAGTTGAGTAATACAGATATTAAGATCCCAAACAGGAATGGGCTCTTTAAAGGGAGGGTTAGTATGGGTAAGCCTTTTAAAGAATTTACAGAATAAAGGGTGAGATGCCAGTGAGGAAGGCTTCACTACTGACAGGAACATGGAAACAGCAGCCAAATGAACCTTAACGGTAGTTGGCCTAAGACCAAAACTGTTGAGGTGAACCATATAGTCAAGGACTGCGGACAGGTCAACAGTGGTTGGAGAAATATGTTTATCTGAACACCAAATGGAAAATCTCTTACATTTGGAATTGTAAGATTTCTTAGTAGCAGGTTTTCTGGAGGCCTTAAGAATATCCAGAACCCCTTGGGACAAATTCATACCAGCATATTCTAGCTCTTCAAGAGCCAGGCCCTGAGGTTGAGAGACCGAAGGTTGGGGTACCAAACTCTCCCCTGAGAGGAGGTTAACAGATTGTGACTCTGGGGGAGAACCAGAGGAGGATGAATTGCCAGAGACAGTAACAGAGGATACCAAGGCTGTCTGTCCCAATCTGGAGCAATCAGAATCACTTTGCAAGACTGTGACCTTATTTTGACCAGAACTTTGAATAACAGAGGAAAGGGGGGAAAGCATACAGAAATGTCCCTTTCCAGTCCAGATGTAGGGCATCCAGAGGGACTGTGCCTAAGACTGGGGGTCTGCAACAAAAGAGGGGGAGTTGGTGATTGTCTGGGGTTGCAAAGAGGTCTATCTGAGGGGTGCCCCATTTTGAGAAAATCTTTTTCAAGACTAGGGGATCCAGGGACCATCCTGCTCAATGCATCTACTGTCAGATTGTCCTTCCCTGGAAGGTGGACTGCTACTAGGATTGTCTCCAGAGAATAAGTTAGAGACCACAATTTCATGGCTTCCATGCACAAGGCCGTAGACTGAGTGCCTCACTGCTTGTTGATGTACCACATGGAGGAGGTAATATCTGTCCTGGCCTGAACCACCTTGTTCTGAACTGATTCTGAGAAGGCTAATAGAGCCAGGTGGACAGCCTTGAGCTCCAGAAGATTGATGTGAAGCAGGGACTCCTGAGGAGATCACAACCCCTAAGCTGTAAGGTCTTCCAGATGAGCATCACAGTCCAGGAGAGAGGCACCTGTGGTCAGAATGAGTGAGTGAGATTGGGAGATGAAAGGAACAACTTGCCTTAGGTTGCTTTGATCCAACCACCACTGGAGAGCTTGGATCAAAGTCTGAGTCACTGGAACCAGCTTGATCAGAGAATCCTTTTCTGAGACAAATAAGCCCTTAAATGGAACTGAATGTCCCTCATCTGAAACCTGGCACCTTGTACCAATGCTGTGGAGGCTGCCATGTAACCTAAAAGCTGAAGAAAATGCCTTGCTGGCTGAGAGACCCGAAGGCGAAAGGAAGAAGCTAGATCTGCAATGGCATTTACTCTTGCCCGAAGGAGAAAAGCCTTTGCCTGAACAGTATCTAGTTCTGCTGCTATGAAAGTGAGGAGCTGAACAGGTTCCAGAACTGATTTTGGGAGACTGAGGAGAAATCCTAGGGAGGTGAGCAAGTGCTGAATGACTTGCAAGCTTGACCTGACTTAGTCTGGAGACTGATCCACCATGAGCCAGTCATCCAGATATGGAAATATGGCAATGTTTTGCCTTCTGAGGAAGGCTACTACTGGTGCTAGGCATTTTGTAAACACCCTTGGAGCTGATGTTAGGCTGAAAGGCAATGGCCTGAGGGCAATTCAAACCTGAGGTACTTTCTGTGGGAGCACCTGATAGAGATGTGGAAGTAGGCATCCTTGAGATCCAGGGAGGCTAGCCAGTCTCCTGGTCTCAGAGAGGAAAGAATCTTTCCCAGAGTCACCATTTTGAACTTTGGTTTCAGTAAATGCTTGTTTAAGTATCTTAGATCTAGGATGGGCCACCACTCCCCTGTCTTCTTTGGGGTAAGGAAGTACCTAGAGTACAGACCTTGGCCCCTGAGGGATATAGGAACTCTCTCTATGGCCCAGAGAGCCAACAGAGAGGAAACCTCTGCCTCTAGGGCAATGGTTTCAGAGCTGTTTGCAGGTGGAAAAGACCTGATCCTCAGCTTTGGAAACTTCTTGAAGCTGAGGACCAGTCCCTGGCTTACTACCTCCAGACCAACTTGTCTGAGGTTACAGACTTCCAGGCCTGGAAGTAGTAAGCCAGCCTGCCTCCTACATGGATAGGAGAGTCGACCCGGGCTGACACATCAGGGTGTCTGCTTGGCAAGGGCTTAGGCTGAGAAGTGGATGCAGCTCTGCTCATCCCCCTCCTAATGCTCCCTCTAAAGAACCCTCTCTGGGGAAAAGGAGAGGAGGCCTGTGCCTGGTAGAAAAACCTATGAAAAGGCCTGCCCCTGCCCCTAGACTGCTGCCTCTGAGGAGTTGATTGCTTTTCCTTAGCTTGAGCACTCCTATAGGTGGTCCTGTACTTGTCCATCTTCTTCATGTAGTTCTCTGTCTGCTCCCTAAACAGAGAATTACCTATAACAAGAACATCCATGGCCTTAGTCTAGGTATCCTGCGAGAGGCTAGTACACCTGAGCCAAGCCTTCCTCCGAAGAGCCACAGATGTAGCCATGACTCATGATGAAACATCATTGGAGTCCACAGCAGCATGAAACTGTATCTTTGATGCCTCAATCCCATCAGCAGCCACCTCCTCCAGCTCCTTGGCTAGCTGGGGGGAAGCCTGCTTAGCCAGTTCCAACACTGTATCCCACCTGGATGTTTGGTACCTGGCTGCACAGGCCATGTAATTCGCCTGCCTGAGTCCCAGAGATGATGCCAAGTATTGTTTTTTGGCCATGGCATCTATCTTCCTGGAGTCCTTGTCAGGGGTGTGTGAAGCCAAAGGTATGTCAGCCTTGTCACAGGCTGCAGCCTGCACTACCCCAACATGGCTGCATTGCTGGTAAAGGAACTCCGAATCAGAGCCTGTGTGTCTGTTTCCCAAAAGACTTATGGAGGGGAATAGACAATCTTTTGGACTCTGGGATATCCATCATCTCCACAAAATCAGGCTCCTCTGACTCCTCTACAGTCTCATTCAAAGGGAGCTGGAGGGTCTCAGCCACCTTTCTGTAAAACAGAAATTGGGAAGGGGACTCAGAAAGCCTAGGAGGGGAAATGCCAGAAGGTCTGTCTGGGGAGACGTCTGGTTCAATGGGCTCATCCAGACCTTTGTCACCGACTTCCTCATCTTTGTAGTCAAAATTCTCGTCCCCCCTCCAAATCTGGTTCATAGAAATCTTCAGGGGAGTAATCGGGAACCGGTGGAACCGACTGAACCAAGCACCTAGTTTGCGGTGCCAGATCAGTCGGAACTGAACAGAGCGATTCCACTATGCTAATCGCTCTGGCTATTTCTTTGGCGGTTGGACATGACGGTTCTGGATCCGAACCGGCCGACTTATCTTTTCTCTTTCTTGGAACCGACCCCTTGGGATCGGCTCTCCTTTTGCCCGAGGAAGTCTGGCCCTGGTCAGAGGGCATGTCCTCTGGTTCGGTGGAAACCGAACTGGGCTGGCCATCCGGGTCAGCAGATTTTCTGGCCTCCTTTTCCCGCAGCCTACCCAATCTCTTATCCAAGGTGGATTTGGGAAAATTCTTACAGATCTGGCAGTCTGAATCAAGGTGGTCAAACCCCAGACAATACACACAGGTGGTGTGGGGACTGGCCTTAGCAAAGCCCTCCCCACATACACCGCAGTGTTGAAACCCAGTGGGCCCGTTTTTTTTCTGGGTTTCTCAGACTGAGCCATAGTACCAAGAAAAACTTGCCCTTTACATGACTTCAGGCCAGACAAGACCAAACTGATCGGTTCCTAACTGTGTTATGGGTATGGGGAAAAAAATGAAAATATTTTTTTTTTTTAGAACCGATCGGCACCGGAACCTCAAAACCTAAAAGGAAAAAGAACAGAAAAAAAGTGTAATCGGTTCAGCCGAACCTACTAAACTACCCCCAACTTTCCTCACACTATACTTTTTTTTTTTTTTTGACAATTTCCACACAGAAAACAAGACAATACTCACAACCACAGCAGGAGTAATCTGAACCGAAATAAAATAAAGTGTATCGGTTTGAACTGACAACTTACTGCACCGAAACCAAGCGATGGAGAATCTCTCTGGAGCAACCGTTCAGTCAGGCAGAGTAAAGAATCTGACGGTTTGGTTTGAAGTGCAGCAGGTAGTGGTTTGAACTGAGCATGAGCTCAACGATCTATGCCCTGGCATAGAGTTAACCCTTAGTTCTCAGGAGCAGTTCCAGTGCTGGGGAATACTGCATATTGTCAGAATTCAGCAAGACTTCATGTTGTTTGAATAATATGCCTTGGAAGTTCACAGGGCAGCGATTTGTGTGCGAATGCGTAATGGGCCTGCTCTGTTTTTATTCTGTCCCCCTTTGGCTTAAGTCCCAATAAGCCTGGCAGCACCACCAGACAAAAGTGTAGGTCACTTTGTCCCTCCACCGGAGCCCTTGCCGGCACAAATTGCTACACCTATTGTAATTTTCCCAACATTCCAATTGCTCCTGGAGATCTCTAGCTCTTTCGTCAGTCTGGCCAGTTTTTCCAGGATTGGCTTCTAGGTTTCCTCTAGATCAGATACTCTCTGCTCCACTTTGCTCAAGTGTCAGGCTTGGCTGGCACTCTGAGCTGCGATTTCAGATTAACTGCTCCACCAGGGTATCGAGTTTGGGAGTTAACACAGCCAAAACCTGTTCCACCACCATACTGCTTAAAGCTCCCATTTCAGCCATTGGGAGGGAGATTGGACCAAGGTTTCTGGGTTGTGTTGCTGGCACCACTTTCTTGCTGTTTTTAGTGGTTCCCAAGGTTGTTCTGAGGCTGTGCTTATCAAGTATTCCACCATGGTGGTTTGTGATTATGATCGGCAACATTACAAGCAGAATGCTCACGCTAAAAAGGTAAATGTTTCTTTAAAAGAGCATACAGGTGACACAGTCAAGGGAAACATGTCTAGCCCACCAGACTGCTCATTAGTGCCCCCCAAACTGTAACTTCTGATTTGTAAAGGTGAATGTTTCCTTAACCACAGAACAAATTGCAGAAATTTGGAACTTGGTAAAAACCTTTAACAGTACTTTTACCACAGTGCCAGGCTGAGCAAAAGAGGTCAAGCACGTAATAGTGTCAGGGAATGCTCGCCTTATCAGACAAAAGACACACAGATTACCGGAGCGGTTAAAAGCAGATGGGGTTAAGGAAATACAAAAAATATAGAGAACACTGGATAGGCAACTATGCACAACAGGCGTGTTCTGCCACAGAGGGGTTCTGATTACCTCTGACCTCGAGTGCGAAGCTTGAGAGGTCTGTGGAAATCAGAACACGCTGAGGTGACAGAACATGCTGGTTGTGCATAAAGTTGCTCAACCTGTATTTTTTTATAGTGTATAGTATTATGTGAAATGTGGGCGGCGCAGTTCTTTCACTTTCAGAACAAAACTGACTTGTGCAGTCTCAAGAGGTTTCAGAATGCTGTTGTACCACAGAAGGGTACCATCACATTCCATGACCTTTGAACTGTGGTACAACAGCATTTTGAAAGAGATGGCATTCTATACAGAACAATGGATTTTACTGTGCCACTTCAAAATTCGTATTCATGCTTGTCCCATGAAATAATCAACAAAGTTCTGAGGCCTGCATAGCTCCACTTTATTCAGTGGAAGACAGGCTCCATACTAACACGAAACCTAGAAACAATGGGGCAAGGCACTAGTGATTAATGAGGCAGCTGAGCCTCCTGGTACCTCTACTATTCGCAGAAGTGATAGGGTACAAGCTGAATCAGTTGCATCAGTTGATATGGATGTTGTACCTTCTGAAACCATATCTCCATCTGAAAGTATAGTTAATATACCAAATATACAACCCAATCAGTCTACAACTGTCAAGGGTGCTGACACCTACTCGCTTGCATCAATACAAACATCTGATGGTTCCAACAGTAATTTGCTCACAACAGACACTGGTATGATTGATGCTAACGCTATGCCAGTTGAGACTCCAAGGCATCAAGCATTTATCTTAGGGGATTCCATAATTAAACACATTGATCAAATTGTCTGTAATCCAGACACATTTACTAGGACATGCAGCAGCTACAGGGGAGCAGTAATTTTGGATACCACCTCCATGCTTAACACTATTCTTAATAATGGAGGTGAAAATCCTTTAGTGGTAATCCACATTGGAACCAATAACATAAATAGAAGTTGTATTGTAGACATTAAAACAAAATTACATCATACTTAGCGAATTTCTTAAAGCTAAAAATTGTCAACTTTGCTTTTCTGAAATACTTCCTGTTCCCAGAGCCACTAGTGCAATTATCACTAAGATCAAAGCTATAAATAATTGGTTAAGGGGTTGGTGATTGTCCAGCAGCTTTTACCGTCTGGGAGAATTTTCATGAAAGGCCCAATCTTTTTTCCTGGGATGGTCTTCACTTAAGTAAGCATGGCAGTACATTATTAGGTAGAAAGATTGAGGCCTTCATTACTAACCATTTAAACTGACTGCAGGGGGAGGGAGGGTGTCAGCACCACTCACAGAAATAGTAGGTCAACTTTTTCCTCTATCATAAGGGAATACGGCTGTTAAAGTTTGATGGCTAATGCAAGAAGCCTTAACAGTGTCAAAAAACCAGAGTTGGAAGCTTTTATTAAACTGCATAAAGTTGATGATATCGGAATCAATGAAACATGGTGGGATTCTGCGTCTGACTGGGCTAGAGAAATTTCAGGATATACATTATACTCTAAGAATAGAGACTCTAGAATTGGTGGTGGAGTCTGCCTGTATGTCAATGATTGTATTACATCTCAGTTACATCAGTTTCCATTTAACCATGAAAATCCCATTGAAACCCAGTGGGTGAAACCGAACTTTCCCAAAAGATCTTCTGTACTGTTGACCTGTTGTTATAGACCTCCGAATTCTTCGGACTCTTATAACAGCTCCCTAATAGAAGAAATATCAGAGGCGTCTAGTATGGGTGATGTCATACAACTGGGTGACTTTAACTTACCTGGTGTCAATTGGGATAATATGACCAGTAATACTCTGAAGGAAAATTTATTTGTGGATAATTTTGCTAATAATGATTTAGAACAATTAGTTAACGAGCCTACCAGAAATTATAGGATCCTTGATTTAATCCTGACAAATACTTATAACAATTTTACAGATGTAACTGTCATCAACCCACTTGGTAACAGTGACCACAATATGGTCCTTAGTACTTTAGTTACCTGCTGGAACAAGTCATACTCTGAGATTAAAATTAGGGATTATAACAAAGCTGACTTTCATTCTGTATTCTTGCATCTCCTCCAAAATTGATTGGGATATACTGTTTAAAGATGCTGATTCCAACACTGCGTGGAATATTTTTGAAAACCTAATTCTATCTCTGGAAAATCAATTTATTCCTTCGAAAAACAAATACAACTATAACCCCCAGATGGTGCTATCCCAAGTGCTACTACCCATGCCTGCATGACAACTAACAGGTTAAGGGGGCCCAGGTCCAATGGCGGGTGCCTCCACCCAGAGGTTGGGGTTAGGACAGTCTGGAATGACTTGGTCACAGCCCTCTGAGTCACTGCAAGCCCCCATTCTTCCCACTAGTGGCCCACACAAGTACCCAACAGTGCCTGTACAATACACACTTACCCCCAGGATTGGTCGATCTGCTTGTCTCTGGGGACCCCCTGTAAAGTAAGATGCAATAAGGCAATAGCCACTGTACAGTAATTTGCACAAACACACAGTTCAGACCGTATACTTTGCAAAACAATCAAATCTGATTTATTTAAGGGGGAAATCACAGGGGCAGGGGGAAATCTAGTTGATTAGCTTAATCACTCTATGGTTTCAGATCGCTGTGAACAGGCTAAGTTCCCTATGAGTCACTGTCACTGGGTACCCAGCCAATAAGGGGGCTAGCCAAGTTCGGTGCAGCTGGTTGGGGCCCTGAAGATGAAAGCACTGTACAATACCCGAATTTATAATCCAGAGCCGGTAGGCTCAGTTCATGTAGCCAGCGAGGAAAGCAGACAAACCCTTGCACTCAAAAGATCAACTGACAGAGAGCTACCCTGATTTTTACTCACGACCCTTGTAGCAGGAGCTCTCTCATGCCACCCAGGGACACAGGCCTGTGATCAGCACACTCTCCACACATTTATATGTAGAACAGAGGGTTACCATACCAGGCAGCTGCTTTATTTCCCGACCACACTCAGTGCAAACCGAGGAGTTACAGTGCAGCTTCACTTTTCCTGACAGACCGAGCGCGATGAAGCAGATTGTCCAGTCCTCTACAGGGTGAGCCTGGTAGGTAGCTGCAACATGTACAGCCTCCTCTGCCTGCTTAGCGACGGCAACCGAGGCACATTATCAGCGGCTCGAGTGAGACTCGAGTAAGGGAACCAGTGGCCCCCCCCCCTTAACAGACCAAACAGGGTCTGCGAGCTGGCAGCTCTTAAAGAGACAGTACTAGAGGTGTCTTAGTAAACCCCCATTTGCAAGGGGGTTACACAACAATAAGGGTAAACTATCAACCTGGCTCACAGATGAAGTTAAAAAACAAATTAAAACTAAGCTTACAGTTTTTAGAAAATGTAGGTATACGAAGACTGAAGCAAATAAACTGGCATTCTACAGAGAAGTTAAACATCTAAAATATTTAATTAGGAAAACTAAGGAATATATCAAGTTTAAGCTAGCCCACTGTAAAAATAATAAATGATTGTATTCCTACATTAACTCAAACTGTAGAACACATAGTAATAATCTAGGCCCCATCAAGATCAATGGTAGCCTTATCGATAATGAAACTGTAATAGCTAATAGTTTTAACAATTACTTTTCTTCTGTTTTTTCTATTAAATCTCCACATCCACTCATCACAATCCCAGAAAATAATGTCCCTATTTACCTATCACCTGAGGATGTTCATTTTGAATTAATAAAATTAAACAGTAACTCTAGTCCAGGACCAGATAAAATAAGTCCTATCATACTCAAAAAAGCAGCCCATTTTCTGGCATACCAGTTATCAATAATATTTAATCGATCTATCAATGAAGGATCAGTACCGAGTGATTGGCGAACAGCAACTATAGTCCCCATTTTTAAAAAGTGGGACAGGGGAATATGGAAAACTATCAGCCAATAAGTCTGACATCCCAATGCAGTAAACTAATAGAAAAACTAATTAAGAGGCAAATAGATGCATATGTCACTAATAAAAGTATGATTGACCAAACCCAACATGGATTTTCTACGGGGTGATCATGTGCCACTAATATCATTAGTTTCTACAACCATATCAGTAAAAATCTGGATGATGGCATTCTGTCCGATGTCATCTTGCTAGACTTTGCAAAAGCTTTTCATAAGGTTCCACATGTCAATTTAATCTCTAAACTCTTGGCCATGGGTATTAATCCTATTGTAGTAAAATGGATTCATAAATGGTTAGAAGGGAGAACACAACATGTACAACTACGAGATAATATATCACAAGATGTAAATGTTAGTAGTGGTGTACCGCAGGGCTCAGTTTTGGGTCCTAACCTTTTTAATCTCTTTATTAGTGATTTAAATCAAGACCTCAAGAATCATACCATAAAGTTTGCTGATGATACTAAACTTGGGGGAACAGTCAGTTCACTAGATAATCACCTATCCCTTCTCAGGGATTTAGGTAAAATTGAGACCTGGGCTGTTAAAAGTAGAATGGCTTTTAACACTAATAAGTGTGTTTTACTTCATTTTGGGCATAATAACCCCAAATACTCATACATATTGAATCAGACCATTATCAAAAAATCCATTATCGAACGAGATTTGGGCATTCTTGTTAACAATAAATTATCTGCTAGGGACCACTGCACTTTTGCCTCGGAAAAAGCATCGGTAATGCTAAATAGGATTAGGCGTTCTTTTACAACTAGAATGGAACATTGCATTGTGTCTTTATACCAAGCATATGTGCGTCTTCTCTCAGACTACGGCGCACAAGTCTGGTCTCTGCATTACGTAAAGGATATCAAACAAATTGAGAGGGTACAGAGAAATGCTACCAAAATGGTTCCAAGATTAATAAATAAGTCCTACTTTGAGAGGCTTAATGATACTGGTCTTTTTACATTACAGTGTAGATGTCAAAGGGGTGACTTGTTACTCCTGCACACAATCTTACATTCACCTGATTTGTTTGCAGAATGGGGATTTCAGTATACATCCAACAGAAGTAATATGAGGTCTCACAACAAAAAACTTATGGTGCCTATGGTCTGAACTAATAGTAGAGACAATTCTTCACTGTTAGTCGCCAAAATTTGGAATAAATTACCTCAGGACATTATTGACTTAAATAACTTCAGTAGCTTTAAAAATGCTATAGACAAACAATTCTACTCTAAGCAATTACTGGTTTAAGTGTTCCGTTCATGTGGAGAGCAATCTCGATGGGCTTAGTGCCTTTTTTTGATCTTATCTACCTATTAAACCTAGTAAATGCTCTACTATATGCTATAAAAGAGTTGGGTGTCATTGAAGAATCAAGAAGTGCTTGGTCATCACCAATGGTGACTAAATCAAAGAGAGGGTGTGTAAGAATCTGCCTTGATTTTAGGAAACCTGGTCAAGTGTTTCAATTTGACAGCTATTCTGTGCCCAGGATAGATGATTTGGTGGACAGACTGGGAAGTGTCAAATACATCAGTACCCTCAATCTCATCAAGGGTTACTGGCAAATTCCCCTAGCTCAAGAATCCAGAGACAAAACTGCATTTGCACTCCAATTGGGCTGCCTGCTCCAGCTAACCACAGGCCTGTGGATTCAAGTGGTGCAGGGCTCAGGAACAGAGCCCTGTGCTAAGAAGAAGGGCCACCCACTCTAGCCTCCCACAGGTACTGTACAGCACAAGTGTACTGCAGATTTTTCTTCAGCCAAGCTACACTGATAGTTTTTAGCCATTTTGTATGCATTTCTAGGTTTATTGGACTGTTTACTGTAACTGTATTTGTAGGCTATAGATCGGGTTACTTTAATTGTATTTATGCTGGACTATCTGGATGTTTCTGTGCACCAGAGTAGGGACTTAGCCTGCTGGTACTGAGAGTTGAGCCATATTTCTTGTTCTAGGGAATTACAGGGTAGTTTGTTTATATTCCTCTACCTGCACACCTGTCCTCCAGCTCTCCGCCATTGCCGGTGGTACCGACCGCGCATGCGCATGATGTCACCAGCCCTCCACCCCCACTGTTTCCCCCTGTGCCTTTGTTGTGTTCCCACCCTGGAAGCCCTTTATTCTAACTGTTTATTGCTCTGTTCCTTTTCCTCTCTGTCTCATTCATCCACAGGCCCATGGATTTAAGTGGTGTAGGGCTCAGGAACAGGGCCCTGTGCTAAGAAGAAGGGCTGCCCACTCCAGCCACCCACAGGTACTACACAACACAAGTGTACTGTGTTAGCCCATCAGCGCTACATGTCAACTGCCCAGCCCACACTGGGCCATCCCTAGCTATATAGGTCATAACTGGTCACATGACCAATCATGTGACCTCCCTTTTGCAAATCTTAAACTCGCCATTTCTCCATTTGCAGGTTATATGCACTCACCACTAGGGGTCAGTCCAGAGCCCTCCTTTATTTCACATACTGCTACTGTTTCTACAGCCTCCTAGTCTCCCCAAGCCTTACTCCCAGTGTATACTACCTATCTTAATCCTTCACAGCTGCCATTTTCCTCTCTCACCCCACTCTCCTCACCCCGGTCTCGAACCCCTGACTTTTCACTCCAAAGACTAGCACCCTAACCACTTTCGCTATTGGACCTGGCACATTTTAGCCTGTCCAATTGCTGTTCCTATTTCTGTTTACTTACACAAGCCCTGCCTCTCCTAATAGGTAACCCCCCCCCAAATCATCTCAGCCTCTCCAGACACTCGCACCACAATGGTGTCCCTAACTAGCCTTGTCCAGCATCTGTTTCCTTTTTTTTTTAATTTATTGTACTTTTTGCCCCTTGCTCTGAAGTTATTGGTCACCTTCCTGCACCCACCGTACTCTCCGATTGCCACCATCCTCCAATGCCACCGATACTCCTTGGCTTTCCCCCCAGGGCGTGGACCGTGGCACCGCTCAGGGGCGGATCCAGGAGTCCTATAGATGGGGGAGCTCAAGTCAGAGAAAAAATAAAAAATAATAGTCCATGGGTCTGGTGGGCTGCCTAGGCCCCCAGAAATTTTTTAACATTTTGGTGCATTCTGGAGGGTATTTCTAATGCAATTTCTACTCGTTTCCTCCCTCCCCATGCTTTGTTAGTTGCACCCTAGCACCATCCCCAGAGTCCCCACAGTCCACATGACAGTATGTTGCCAAAAATACCCTCCCACCCCACAAAAACCCAGAAAATACCAAAAGACTGCAGCTGGGCAGCAGCACATCTGAAACACATAAAAATCAGAAAAGTTGAGAGAGACTTGGTGATAAAGACAAATTGCAGACAAATTAAATGACAATCCAAGTAAACAAGTTCACAAATGTCACTCACTGAAGCACATTATGACATTACCATAAAGCCAACCCATCCCAGTTTGTCCTGCAGTACAGATTAACGTATCCCCCAACCTTATCTCAGTTAAAAAAAAATAAATACAATAACTATAGAAATATGGGAACAAAGTCACTTTGCTATCTAGTTTCTGAAAATATCATTTCACGTCTGCTTGCTATTTTTTCAAAACATATTTTATTCTATAGAACAATTTATTCCAAAGAACATGCATTTTTCAATAAATAAAATATTTTTTATTGTTTTAAAATGTCCTTTACTGGGATAACCCCATGGTATGATGCATCTTATTTTTATGAACGGCCCAAGAAATCAGTAAGCAGACAGAAAAACAGTTTTTAAACAAATTTAAAAATGCATTTTTTTTTATTAGCAACAGCACTTGCTTGGGTACATCACAACTTGCACCCCCCACCACACACACACACACAATTCAACACATAGAACTACAATTGCCATATAGGACAAAACTAGCAGTGACCTTGAATAATTTTAATGTCATGAATTTAAGCTCCCCATACTAGAAATTAATAACACCAGTACTACATTTATTACACACCCAGTTTGATGGAACACTAATGTCCTGTCCCATCCCAGCAGCTGCCCCCCACCCACCATAGTTTGTGACTGGGAAAGTATTTTGTTTTTAAAGCAAGAAGTACTTGAGTAAATGAAGACTTGATCAATTTTCAGCAGGCTGAAGTCTATGTGCCCTTAGTTGAGTACTGTCTCCGGTCACCTGGCCGCCAAACTCTCTCTCTAGATAGCACACACTGACCCCATGACTCCTAATGAGCAGAGCTCTGAGCTACAGCTTGCTTCAGCTACCAGAAGATGACCTGAACTTCACTGCAACTCCTTGTGCTGATTTACCAAGGCCAAATCGAACCCACGTTACTGGACTGCTGCCGCCTGAAACCTCGGGCTTAGCTCTTCACTTGCAGGCTCCACTCTCTCTCTGTCTCCTCCTCAGTAGTACACTCGCTCCTCTCTTGCTCCAACATTAATCTACAGAGTTAATGAATTACAGCTCACTCTTGTTTCAGCAGCCCAGACATTTAAAGAAGGCGCCCCTTGCTAGCCACATCCACTACTGGACGCAACAGCAAATCAGGAGCAGTGAGCACCAGGCAACCTGGTTGAGATCTGTATTGTTAAGGTCCACTCCACTTTGCTGCAGCTGTACCCCCACGCATGACCCCCCGCGATGAACAAAGGAGCTGCACTAAGCTTGCAAAAGTAGAGAATGAATGCTCAGGCTCACCAAGGCAAGACCAACTGCTGCCACAATGCTGGGACCAGACCACATATCGCAGGATGAACGTTAGTAAGAAATTCGTGCTGTAGACTGGCTTTTCGGGGGCAGGAGGATCGACTATGTAATGCGGGTGGGGTTGGTTGTTTACTGCACTACCAGGACACTGGAGGACAGGGCCGGCCTTAACCATTCTGGGCCCCTGTGCAGCCCCCAGCCGGGCCCCACCACTCCATTCCCTGTGGGCCCCCACATCCAACATTTACACCTCACTAACCCTCCTGTCCTGAATTACTAAAGCAGTACCAGCTCTACTAGTTTAACCAGCATCTTTTAATTAGTGCCATTGACTGCATTGAATTATTTGACTTCACCATTGGAAATGAATCTGATTGAGCCTGGAGCAAGAACTTAAGTAAGTACGGTACTAGTACCGTATTCATTTCTGTAAGGACAGGGACATCTTCACTGGACACTCACACCTCAGATCCTCTGATTTGCAAACAACTTAAACAACTTAACTTTGTGTAGGTGTGAGAGAGAGAATAGAGAGGATTATCATGGGACACCAGTAAGGTTGCCACCTGTCAGTCTTTTTACCTGGTGATCAGATTTTCAGGAAATCTGGTTTTGCCCTGTGCTGATCAGGTTTTTGAGCCATTTTGAGTGCTCACATACTTTTGAAACACATTTTGCCATATCATTCATTGTTTCACCTACATGTCCAGGTTACAAACAAGTTCTCTTGTCAATATAGCCCTTTGGTTGTGAAAGTAGTCAACCTGGGAGGTGTAAAGTATGGCCATTAACATCATTAGCACTTACTTAACCTAATCTTTTCCACTGCAGCAAAGCTGCCGCCACCTTTTGTAACAGTAACAGAGCCAGTTGTCTTCCACTTTCATTTGCTGGTAAACATTTTCATCTCTAACAACATTTAGGCATTTTTAAATGTTTTAAATTATTTTTTTCCTCAAGAAAAAAAGCATGGGCCCCCAAGGTGCAGTGGCACAGTTTGCACCTAGCTAAGGCCAGCTCTGCTGGAGAACAGATGAGACCTGTGTGGCTCAGGCAGCTTTCATGATTAAGAATGCAGCACAGTGTGTTCCTAATAGAGGAGCTCCATGATGGAGGAGCTATAGCACCCTTAGCCCCCCCTCTAAATCCGCCTATGATGGGGAAAGGTGCCGGCTACACGGTATTGCCTTCCTGGCCCCCCCCCAGGGCAGGGTTCTGGGCTTGCAGTGGCCCATTGCACCGTAATTTAGTAGGTGGCTTGGAGGAGTGGCGGAGAGCCATACAGGCCAGGAGCAGAGGTGGCATCATTAGTCGGCTCAGGAATTTTTTGTGTACTTTATGTGGGGGGTGGGAATGTACAATGACGTCCAGCATCCGTCCCACCCTTCCAGCTGCTCTTCAATGGCAGTTGCTGCGGTACCCCTGGCCTCCACCAGGGGTCTGTCAAGCACCGGACATTTACCCTCCTCTCTCCCAGAGAAGAAGAGCAGTCCCCAGAACGCTCGATCCTTCTCCCCCCTGTCAGCCCCGGGTCGCCGGCGTCACAAGCGGAAATCCAACCGCTGCACTGGCGGGCCGGCTTCCAGCATCTGTTTCTACTAATGCTGGCCTATCCCACACTTCATCTAAGTGACAAGTCCTCACCACCACCTTTCTACCACCTGTTGATGCCAACTTGCCAGCATCTGGGACCTTAAGTATAGCACCTGCACACCCACCTGTTTCCCTTGTACCAGTCAGTCACTCTGTATACTACCTAAATCTATTTATTTTATTTATTGAATTTTGATGAGCGGGTAGGCCCACTGGGCCCCGAAGGTCCCTTTTTCAGGGGCGACCCGGGAATAACAGTACATGACATTATGAACATTTGTACATTTGCATATACAGGTAATCATGAGTATACAGTATTTGGCTGTTTACACATAGCAGTAGTTATAAGAGTTACATGTATCTAGTTGGCAAGTTGTAATTCATTACATTCAACATTTGTCCTACATATTAGTGAGACAGTACTGTGGATTCTTTGGGTGACATAGTTCAAGAGCATTAGGATGGTTCAGAGAGAGGAGGAAAGTTAGTGCTACATTGTTGGGGGGGTGGATATTTTAGTTAGTTGTGGTCGCTAGGGTAGTGTCAGGTGCAGTGGCACTGGCATACACTTGTTGATAGAAGATGGGTCTTGAGTCTGGTGTGGAAGCACGGCACCGATGGGGTTTCTCGCACCTCCAATGGGAGGTTGTTCCGTAAGGAAGGGGCAGCATACGAGAAGGATTTCTGGCCTGCCTTAGTCCTAGCCTTGGGAAGCTCTAGCAACGTTTGGCACGAGGACCTAAGGCTGCGCTGGTTTCTTTTTACTGTGAGGAGTCCCCCAAGACTAGAGGGAGGCGAGGGGCTAATTATCTTTTGTGCCAGGCAGAGTACGGGGTAGCTGAGGCGTGCTTTGAAGGATGGTCAGTTAAGCTTTGCTAACGCCTCACAGTGATGGCTCCTAGAGTGGGATAAGGTGGCAGAGTGGGTCACCTTGTTGTATAGAATCTGTAGTTTACCCTTCTCTGCTCCTCATACCACAACTCTCCTCACTTCCAGTGCCAGTTAACACACTGAAGCCCTCAATTCGCAGGGCTAATACTAAACTTAAACTGCAAATGTACATCCTTATATGCACTGGCCTTCTACTGTTGTTGCTATCTGGTAATATACACCCTAACTCTGGGCCTGGGTCACTGCTTCAGCTTACTGCCAGAAACCAAGGTGGTCTCAAGCTTGCTTTGGTTAACATTCATAGCATCCTACCCAAACATGACCTCCTTCAAGTCTGGGTCATGCAGCATAAACCAGATGCACTGGCCATTGTTGAAACCTGGCTCTCCCCCAAAATACCAGACACTGCCATCGCCTTACATGGTTACATGCTTTTCCGTGAGAACAGATTGGGCAAAAGGGTGGGTGTGCCATCTGCCTAGCTGACTCACTACAGGGACTTGCCCTCCTAAAAATAATATCTGGAGATAGCGCCCAGGCACTGGTGGTCAAAGTGTCATTAGGGAACAAGGGAAAGGCAATCGCTGTCCTCTCCATAAATATCCTCCCACGGGACACTACCAAAGGGTTCAGTACAGTTATTTAATGCATCACAAACCTGCCCAATCGCTCCGAGGTAGTTGTACTCGGAGAATTTAATAACAACTGGCTGTCACCCGATGCTCACCCCTTTAAGGATGCAGTCGCGGCCATAGACTTCACCCAATTGGTGAACTCGCCTATAAGGGTCAACTATTGGACCAGGAATAGCACTCTACTTGACCCGATTCTCACTAACCACCCTGAGAGATTCTCAGACATAGAGGTCCTATCAGACTCACTCAGTGACCACTCTCCTGTACTTTGTCACTGTTCAAACCTGTCCCCTGAACTCCCCACTAAACCGTCATGCCAACATATACTTAAAAGAGGACAGCTAAGACAGTTCCAAGCCTACCTTCTCCAAAGTGACTGGTCACCCATCGATTCTGCCAATAGTATAGATCATACCTTGGCCCACTTTATCACCACCTTTAATAAGGCTTGCGACATCTTAGCACCCTTTTGCAAATGGAAAACCAAAGTTATCAGCAACCCCTGGATCACTTCCTCTCTCCTTAAACTTATGTCCTCACATGACCAGCTCTGGCATAAAGCTCGTGCCACGGGTTGCCCTACTGACTGGTAGCACAACAAGACTGCAAGGAATACCTGTACTCAGGAAATTCGACTTGCCAAAAACGGCCTATTTTAAAGATTCCATTTCATCCTCCTGGGGGAATGGGAGGAGGTTTTGGGATAATATTAAAGAGCTTACTGGTAAACCTAACAAATCTTCCCCATCTATATTAAACGTAAATGGAGTAATCACTCAAGACCCTCAGCTCATCGTGGATACTTTCAACTCTGCCTTTACAGACCTGAGCGATGTCCTCTATCCCTCCCGACATTATCTCTGACCCCACACGCAACAGACTCTCTTACTAGTGAAGCTCCCCAAACCCCACCCCCTTCTACTTCAAGATTGTCACCAAAGAAACCTAAAAAATATCTACAGCAAATGCTGGGAAAAACTCATTCCAGCAGTGACTCGCTGGACTTGAAGCTACTCCACCTTGCTCTAGACACTGTTATATTAGGGAGGCAGTTTAGCGCAGTGGGTTAAGGCTCTGAGCTGCAGATCTGGAGACCTTGGTTTGAATCCGACAGCTGCCTAGGTGCATACTGTGTGATCCTGAGGAAGTAACTTAACTTCCTTGTGCTCCCAGATTGCATCTGGAAACAAGCTTCAACTTAGTGTGCTACACCTGGTTAAACAATGTCCCTTTTCCGCTTCCCTATATCCCCTCTCACCAAGCTGTTTAATCTGTCCCTCTGTTTAGGTCAACTCCCCACACAGTGGAAGGCAGCTGTGGTGACCCCTGTACATAAAAGTGGTGACAGGGCCTCCCACGTGAACTACTGCCCAATATCCACCCTTCTTCCTGTCTAAAACCCTGGAGAAGATAGTTTCAGATCAATTATCCAAGTACCTCTCCAAATATAACCTACAATGCCTGCAGCACCATGGTGTCAGGAAGGGGCACAGTACCTCTGCTGCCCTTCTAGAATTAACTGATTTCACCCACAAAGCCTTAGACTGTGGCCACAAACTGGATCAATCTATATAGATCTAACAAAGGCATTCAACATAGTCAGTCATACCCTCCTAATCACCGCCCTCCCTGCGATTGGCCTCTTGCAAAAAACCACATCCTGGTTCTCTAATTATCTTAGAGGTAGATCGCAACATGTAAAAATACATGATACTCTCTCTGACAGTCAACCCATACATTCAGGAGTCCTACTAGGCTTTATTCTCAACCCCTCTCCTTTCAGCCTCTTCCTCAGTGCCCTCCCCCAAGCCTGTTCTTGCAATCTTCTCATCTATGCTGATGACGCAGTAATATTTTCAAGTCAGACCTTCTGCCTCTAGAGAGTGTCCTCCAGTGTTGTTTTACAGAGTTGAATCCTGGTTTGGGCACCATAAACTTATAATCAACTATAAGAAAAACAAGGTGATGTTATTCGCCAGTCCCTACAACAAATACAAAGCGACTCAATTGTCCATTCTAAACAGCCACCGAATACTGCTTGAACAAGTTAATAGCTTTAAATACCTCGGCATAATCCTGGAAAGTTCCCTGTCCTACCATGAACATATCAAAATGGTCTGTAAGGCAGTAATCTCCAGGATAGGGCTCCTCTATAGGAATAGGTACTGTCCGACCCCCGATGCCCTCCGTCTAGTGGTATCTAATTCAGTCCTCTCAATAATTGATTATGGGATCATTATCTATGGGTCCGCAACTGACACTGCCCTAAACAGAATTAAAATAGCACTAAACAAAGCCTGCCGTCTGGTCACTGGTGCTCACAGACTTACCCACACCTGCAACTTGTATGAGCAAACCGATTGGTTGAACCTAAAGGGAAGGATCTCATATCAGTCCTGCCTGTTGGCAAAAAAGATTAGTATTGGGCTCTCCCCACCCTCAGCACAACTCTTCCTCTTATGAACCCCAAACCCTCATGGTATGAGGAGCACCTCCCAGGGCTCCTTCCAAGTCCCTCTGCCGGATGTCTCAAGGATAACTGGCATTTATCTACAGAGTGCCTGTCTTGTTAAATGGCCTTCCCACTGATATTCTCTCTGAACCCAAGCCAGGCTCATTCAAACACAAACTCTGACAGCACCTTTATCACACTCAGCGGCTGTGATTGCACTTAGTCTGCTGCCATATTACCTAGTCCACCAAATGTCCCCAATGCCACTTTTGCCCTTCCTCCTCTCATTGTTTCTCTAAATCCCCCTCCTCTTCTATCTCCCCCTTTTCTCCTCTCCTCCTCTGTCAGTTGTTAATTTTGCCCATGTTTCCCCCTCCTCTCCAGACCTGCTTCTACTTTTTCCCCCCTACCCACCTCCCCTATCACCACTCCTCTTCCCTGGCCCCTTAAAGACCAAGTTTGTTGACTAAAACTTTTTCGGTCTATGCTGGCCCTCTCCTTGCACTTGCATTGTGGTGCTGGGACTGGTTGTGTCCCTATTTATTTATTTATTTATTTATTTACGAGATTTACAAGGAAGGCATACTGAGCAAGATGCTCGATTCCAGATGCGACCTGGGGGCCTAGACCCCAATACATGGCAAATAATAGAAACAAGTACAAGTACAGAGATTGTAAAACAATAGCATAGGATTTGTACAAATATAATACAGTGTAACAGGTATCGCATACCCTGCCTTGGTTTGCTCCTGCACATGCAAATCAGGTATTCTGTAATGACAATGTCATCTTACTGACCACACCCTCCATCTTACCCCTGGCATGTATCAGGTGGTTCCTTCAAATTACCTTTATGAATGACATTGAATGTAACTACCTCTGTAACATATGTCTCTCTGTATCACTTGCTGTTGTATTTATTGTTTGTATTGAACACCTTTTGAAGTGGAACCTTTGTAAATGAGTCTCTGGCTCAAAGGTATTGTTATTCTGAGATTTTTAATAAATAAATAAAATAAAAAATAAAAAAACTGGATTCTGTTAGTTCACCACCATGCTGTTTGGTTTGCATGGTGCACCTGCTATATTCCAGCAGTACATGGATGTAATTCTAGCCCCTCACACTGGTTATTGTGCTGCTTACCTGGATGATGTTATAGTGTGTACAGTCCAGACTGTAAAAGCCACCTGTAATATCTACAAGCAGTTATCCAGTCTATCAAAAATGCAGGTCAGACCATTAATTCTACCTAGTGCACATTAGACATGTAGGAAACCAGATATTTGGGTTATATTTAGGGAAATGCAGAATAAAGGCAGGAATTTCCAAAATAGAAGCTATAGCTAACAGTCCTGTCCCTAAAACAAAGAAACGTCAGGTCATTTTTAGGGCTGGCTGGTTAGTACTGGAGATTTGTTCCTAACTTTGCCCAATTAGCTACTCCCCCTCACTAAACTCATGAAAAAAAAAAACAGTACCTGAATAATGTGAAATGGTCCCCAGAGTGTGATGAAGCTTTTTGGGCCATCAAGGCTGCATTACATTCATCTCTGCCCTGTTTTAAGAAGTCCAGATTTTGAGAAACAATTTCTGTTACAGACAGATGTCTCAGAAGTAGGCCTAGGTACAGTCCTGAGTCAGAATATAGACGGGAAAGGAACGTCCCATTCTGTACATCAGTAAGAAACTGCACAACAGAGAGAAAACGTACTTCACTATTGAAAAAGAATGTCTTGCTGTGAAATTGGCAATGGGATCCCCTATGTTTTATCTGTTAGGAGCTGACTTTGTACTTATAACAGATCACAATCCTCTCTGTTGCCTTAATCAAATGAAGGCTAAAAATCCCAGAATCACAAGGTGGTGCTTGGCACTACAGCCATTTAAATTCAAAGTGATGCACAAATCCAGAAAAAAGAATGTAAATGCTGATTTTCTACCAAGATATGGTTCAGGAACTGAGAATTCAGAAGGCTGAAAAAAATGGATGTGCTTAAACTGAAATGTTTACTGTAAAAGGGGTTATGGGAAAAAGGGAAACTGCACATGCAAAGACCTGAAAATGTTATAAGAACTTAAGAAGTAGCCGGCAGATGGGGACCATATGATCCCTCTAGTCTGCCCCAAAATTTCTACCCCCCTCCCTGTTTTATTACCCCTTCAGGTGCCCGCATTGCCTGCCCCATGCTAGTTTGAATTTCTGTATTGTCTTCAGTGCTACCACCTCTGAGGGCAGGGTGTTCCATAGTTCTGTCACCCTCTTTGTGAAAAAAGTATTTTCTTATATTGGTTCTAAAACTGCCTCCCACTAGGCACAGATTGTGCCCCCTTGTACACGTTGTTTTGTTTTCCTGGAATAGATTTTTTGTCTGGGCTGTGTTGATTCCCTTTATGTATTTGAATGTTTCTATCATGTCCCCCCCCCCATTTCTTCTTTGCTCTAGAGAGTATAAGTTTAATTCACTGAGTCTCATTTCATACTTTTCTTCATGCAGACCCTGCACCATCTTAGTGGCCCTTCTCTGAACCCTTTCTAAGCAGTCAATGGCCTTTTTTAGGTGGGGCCTCCAGAATTGTATGCAGTATTCCAGGTGTGGCCTGACCAAGGACCTATACAGCAGGATGATTACCTTCCTGCTTGTAATCCCTCTACCTGTGCAGCCAAGGATGCCACTGGCCTTCTGTACTGCTTTTTTTCATATTGTTTCCCCACTGTTAGATCATCGGTAACAATTACTCGGATGTCCTGTTCCATCTTTGATTCTTCTAATTCATGCCCATTCAATGTGTACATCTTTCTTGGGTTGCATTTACCCATGTGCATCACCTTACACTTCTTGGTGTTAAATTGTAACTGCCATATTCTTGACCACTCTTCTAATTTTTTGAGATCGGCTTCCATCACAGAGACACCTTCATCTCTGTCTACCCTGTTTCAAAGTTTTGTGTCATCTGCGAACAGACAGACCTTCCCAGTCCATCAGCAATGTCGATGATGAATATGTTGAAGAGGATTAAACCAATTACTGACCCCTGTGGAATGCTGCTGATTACTCTGCCCTCCTCTGATAATGCCCTATTGACCAGGACTCTCTCTCTGACCTATCCGAAAGGGGACCTATCTGTAAGATCTCCTTGTTCCCTACTGTGGACCCCCGTGCATTCCGTTCTGCTGAGGGAGGCCTCCTTCAAGTTCCCAGGGTCAGGCTGTGGCTAGTTCTTAATCAAGCTGACTATTTAATGGTCTATGCCTGTGTGCTCTAGTTTTGTTGGCTAATCTCCTATGGGTAACAGTGTCAAGAGCTTTGCTAAAATCTTAGTAAAATCATGTCCACTGTGCCACCTTGGTCTACTGTTCTGATTAGCCAATCAAAGAAGTCCAGCATATCCGTTAGACACGAGCACCCAGCTGTGAACCCGTGCTCCTTTGGGTTGAGTCTTCTGTTTTCCCTTAGGTAGTCTATTATCTTCTCCTTAAAAATGCTTCCATAATTTTACCCACCACTGAGGTAAGGCTGTCAGGATGGTAGTTCCCTGGTTCTTCCCTGCTTCCACTTTTGAGCAAGGGCACCACTGTTGCCCTTTTCCAGTCGTCTAGTAATATACCACTTTCTCGCAACTTATTGAACAGTTCAGCCAGTGGCGAAGCAATCTCTTCCCTGAGTTCTTTCAGAACCCTCGGGTGGATACCATTTACCCATTGCCTTATCCACTTTTAACTTACCCAGCTCCTCTAGTACTATTTCTTTTGTGAAAGGTCCTCTACGAACTGCACTGGCTGCTGGTCTGGTGGAGAATTGTCTCCAAGAGAGAGAGCTCCTAACCTACAAGACCCTGCACGAAAGGGGACCTGTCTATCTGCAAGATCTCCTTGTCCCCTACCGTTCACCCCTGGGTACTCCGTTCTGCTGAGGGAGGCCTACTTCAAGTTCCCAGGGTCAGGCTGTGGCATTCAGGGGACAGGGCATTTTTGGTGGCCGCGCCTATCCTCTGAAACTCCTTGCCTGGTTATTTAAAGGAGGCTCCCTCGGTAGAAGCCTTTAAAAAGGGCCTGAAGATGTATTTGTTCCAGCAAGCTTTTTTTGAATAATTTTCTGAAACAGTTTGTTTTAAGTGGGATAGGTACTCCCAGTCGAATTTTATTTGCGTATTTTTTTGTACGATTTAAAAAAAAATGTACTGTTTTATATTGTACAGTATCCAGAGTCCTTGGAATTGGGCATTTTAGAAATAAAATATCTATCTATCTATCTGGCTCATGTTGGACACATTATCATTTTGCCCAGTGCCATTTAACATGGGTCCTTTGCTACTGTCTTCTATAATGAAGACCGAACAGAAGTCATTCACTATCACTTGTTTCATGTTCTGTAATGATTGTATGTGGTCTATTGCTCCATATGCTCTGCATTGTCTTGTATGATGAAAGTTAAAATAAAGTATATTAAATTTAAAAAAAAGAAGTCATTCAGTACCTCTGCCTTTTCTTTATCCCTCTCCACCAGCTGACCCTCCTTTGATGCTAGGTGGACTATCCCCCATTCTTCCTCTTCTCTCTTACATATCGATAAAAAGTCTTATCACCCTTCTTTACCTCCTGTGCTACTCTCTCCTCCGTCTTCGCTTTGACAATTCTAATTGCCTTCCCTGCCTCTTTGAGTTTATTTCTGTATTTCTCCCTGTCACTGTCCATCTTTGTCTCCTCGTATTGCTTGAATGCTCTTTTTTTTCCTTAATCTTAGCTTCTACCTCCCTAGTAAACCAGAGTGGGTTCCTCCTCTTCTTGGATTTGCTGATCTGTTTTGTGCAATCCTCCATTACTGTAGTTTGTTTCAAGGTTTTCCAGCATTCTTCTACATCTCCTTTGGTACCGGTTTGTAGTAAGGATTTGATCTGGGATTTCATTTCAGGGAAGTTTGCTTTCCTGAAGTCGATTACCTTGATTTTCATGTGGCATCTGGCTTCTGTTCTGCTAACGGTTAGCCACACTGATCTGTGGCCACTGGATCCTAAGTGGCTTCCTATGTGAACACCTGAGATCCTGGAACTGTTGGAGAGTACCAGGTTTAGGATAGATGTCTCCCTAGTGGGTGAGTCCACTAGCTGAATTAATCCCACCTCTCGCAGTGCAAAGAGGAATTCCTTACTCCTCTCTGAGGATACCGTGTATGAGGACCAATCCACATCAGGCAGACTGAAGTCCCCAACTAGAAGTAGCTCACTGTTGGTGGCCATCATCAGAATGGCTTCCAGGAGCTCCTTGTCAGTGTCAATGTCTTGGGATGGGGGTCTGTAGACAACCCCTACTCAGATAGGGGATTTTTCTCCAGCTCCTAGGGTAATCCATAGGGCCTCAGCCTTACAGTGTTCGTCTTGGAGTTCTGTTGCACTGATACCCTCCCTTATGCATATAGCCACACACCCTCCTTTTTTCCCTTCCTGATCCCTCCTAAAGAGCGTATAGCTAGGTATTGTAACATCCCATGTGTGGTTCACGGTGAACCACGTTTCCGTAATCACTACCCAATCCAATTGTTTTTTTTTTTTCTCAAAAATAGTTTATTGAGTGGTTCAAGGATGTACAGCAGTTGCTCAATTTAAACACACAATTACATACAGGTATAGGACTGGTTACTAGGAAAAACAGGGTACATGCTGTTCGAAGTCATGATTTAAGTGAACATGTAAATCAGTCTGTATATGACTTTAAAACATCAAGGGTTACCGTTCACAAGTTATATTCACAATAGTTGTCAGTACAAACACCATATACACCATTTAGACATACGAAACATTAGCTACATTATGGAATATATAGTCAAACCAGTGGAACTAGAGGGAACAGAAGGTGCAGCGGGGTACATGAGAACCATATTTCAGACAGGGAACCTGCCTTCCCTGACTGCTTTCAGCAATGGATCCCATATTTCATTAAAAAGGCAAAGTTTGCCCAGTGCTCCCATCTGTGCTTTTTCCAAGGGCCATACATGAAAGCAGGTTCTTAGACCATTGAGCTATGGATGGGGGAGTCAGAGGACATCCAGACCTGAGCTATCATTCTTCTGGCGTTAACCAGAGCCATGCTCCACAAACGGTTACTCAAAGCACCATTGGGATGTCTCGGATCTGCTCCCAGGAGCAACTCCAAAGGTGATGTCGATGGTGCATAACCTAGGGGGAGTGACATTATCCTATGTACTTCGTGCCAGAACGGTGTGATCTTAGCACACGTTAGAGTCATGTGAATGAAGTCACCCACACCCACTCCACATTTGGGACACATCTCTGACCTAGAGTTATCCATTAAGTGCAATTTGGCAGGGTTGACATAGGCACTGTGTAAGAAATTTAGTTGTATTGATCTCAATGTATTACTGTAGGAGCAATGCACAAAGTGGGAACACGCCATTTTCCAGGTATGCACATCCATTTCCAGACCAAGGTCCCCCACCCATCTCATTTTGCTCAACTGCGGTACCTCCCCGGATTTTCCCAAGATTGAGTGACAGTAGGTCGATAATGGCCCACTACCTGGTTGGGGTCTATATAATTCCTCCTCAAAGGGGGATGGAGGTGCCCACCGCCCAGTGACAGAACATGGTGGAGCCACAGATCTGTTGCATTCGAAGATAGACAAAAAAGTCACCTTGCTGCATCCCCAGACATTACATATATATCTAAAACTGCAGATTGTCCCACCCTCAAATAACTGCGTCACACAGGACAGACCTGCCTTATTCCAGACACTTAATCTCTGTATGAGCAGTACCGATTGTGGGCCCCTCTGTTTCACTGTACCAAGCAGACTTAGGTATGGCAAGAGTCCACCCTGCCAGCCTATATACTGGTGTACCTTCTTCCATACCAATAATGTGTTTGCTGTAAATGGGTTAGGTGATAAATTCATATATTGGTGAACCAAGGAGGGGGAGAGACTACCACTCAGTAGGTCATGTTTAAAATTACCCAATGTCATCTCCTCCTCCAGCCTCATCCAGGCCAGTGTGGCCCTCCCACTACCTTGCTGTATAAAGGCTAATTGAGTGGCCCAGGAGTAGGCTCTGAAGTCTGGCAGATCCACCCCACCCCTGTCAGTTGGCTGGAACAGCGTGGCTCTACAAATGCGTGCCCCTCCGCAAAAATTTATGTAAGGTTGCGTATAAGCATCTAAAGTGACTCTGAGGCACTCTAATAGGGAGGGATTGATACAGGTATAAACACCTCGGGAGTACCATCATTTTTACAGTGCTAACTCTGCCTAACAACGAAATAGGGAGGGCGCACCAACGCTACAATCCTGTGTTACTTTGGCCATCAGAGGTTTATAATTTAAGGCATATAGGTGACTTATAGATGCTGATAGGCACATACTCAGATATCCCAATCAAATTGTGATTCCGCTATCATGGCTGTGAGTTCATGGAACTTGTTTGGGAGGCTTTGAACATTGACACACACACACGGCCTTCCATGCCTGATTGCTCTGGCCTGCTATATTGTTACCCTGTGTGTGTGTTTTGTACTCTCCGTGCACTTATGGTGCCTTTTGGTTTTATTGACATTTTCCAGTGGATCTTCCTGGTCTGTGTTTATGTCGGATTTAGTAAAAAGTGCATATGCTGGACCTGAACTGCTTGATGTTGGGGAAGAGACAACTCGTGACCCCTGCAATGCTGGTGGTGCTCTTGCCTTCTCCCCATCCACTAGTTTAACTGACTGATGTGGACATCAAACTTTTGGCCTAGTGCTCTTGTCCCTTCCTTCGTGAGGTGCAGGCCATCGAATCTGAAGAACTCCCTCTTCCAGAAGTTCTGCCAATTATCCACAAAGTGGTGCCTCTTTTCTTGGCACCAGCACTTCAGCCAAGTGTTTAGCTCTGAGATATCCTTCTCCCTGAGTCTTCGCCTGCTACCACCTTTCCTCCACATAGGCAGGATCTTGGAGAAAGAGACCGATGACAAAATAGAAGCTAGATTATCGCTGAGCCTTGTTAGATTGTGCTTTGTTTTTGTTTATGGAGCGACTGGGTAGGTCATTTGTGCCTATGTGGAGGATGATCTCTGTGTTTGGTTCTGCCTTACGCACAATGTTTGATATCCTGTCTGTGTCCCTCCATGCGGATGTCCTGGTAGGCATCTGACCGAGACCTTATCATTGTCGAGCTGCTGGAGGTGGGACTCTATACCCCTTACAACAGAGTCACCAATTATTAATACTGGCACTTTATTGTCCTTTTTTGCATTGTTCACAGTGGAGAGTGTTTCCCTGTTTTGTGGTTGGGCATTACACACCTCACTATCTGCCTTGTTGGCGATTGTGGCAGATGGTGGTGGTGCTTATCTAGTTGATGTTTGGATTTGCTTGGTCTCCACTCTCTTTCTGTTTGGAAGCTTTTTGCAGTTCCTGACCAGTTGCCAGGCTCCTGGCCTGCTTGCTCTTTGGGTTAGGGTTCCTGTTTTAACGGATTGAAGGTATTTATTGCTGTTGAGTTGTTTAGTGCAGCAAGGTGGAGTTTAGAACAGAGAAAATTGATCTCAGCTCACGCTGCATGGAGCTGTGCCCTTAGGGCAAGGCATGTGGGACAGCATCCAACCCTTACAATAAATGTCCTGGCGAAGATGGTACCGCAGATGCTACAGTTTATGAAATCCATATCTGGTAGATGTTAGGTATGGAGTGACAAGGTTGTGGCCTGCACTTGAGATGGGTAGTATTAATCCACTGTGGATGAAAAAGAAAGAGGTCAGGGTGTTAGGTATCTAATGTGGATGAAAGAAAAGAGAAGATTTCTTATGTTTTTTTTTTTGTAACCTATGTAGACCAGCCCCTAGGGCAGTGATGTCGGAGCACCCAGTCTATAAAGGAAGTGTAACGCTAGGGGTGAGTGGGTGGGAGAGGGGTAGGGTGGGCAGGACCTGCCCTGATCCACCAGAAACAATCAGTTACCTGCAAGAGGAAGAGCAAATGATTTTGTGTGCTGCCCTACTAGACCAGAGGTTTTCAATTACCTGAATTGCTCAGATCCCTGCCGGAGGGAGAGAGCCAGTGTCATGGCAAGAGGTAAAACAACTGTGTACCGACTGTTGGATCCAGGTAAGTATGCACCATGCATTTCCCCCCCTTGCAACTGCTATGAAATAGCTGCTATGTGAACCAGCCTAGTTTCTGAAGCAACTGGCTTAAGTTCACAAAAAACACAATGAAATTTAAAGGTCACTCTCCAGAAAATAACCACTAAGTGAGGTTTCAGACACTCCTCCCACTTAGCAATACTTAGCAGCTCCCAGAACAACATAACTAACTGCTATGTGAACCAGTCCATAATGTTAAAACAGAAATAAAAGAATGTTTTGGAAACCTATTTTTTATGTAACAACCCCCTTAGGAGGGGGGCTTAGCTAGAGTCCTATTATGTCACACCTGGAGTTCTGCCATCTGTCTTCCTGCTCATTGTGGCCCCAGGACTGCCACTTTAAGGGGACTGGTGGAACCGCAGGGTGAATGCCACATGATTGCATGGGCAATGTGCACACATTAGAGCAGCCGCCTGCTCTGTGAGAGCTGACTTTGCAGCTCGACTCTTTCTTCGGTGCATGGAGTGTCCGCCTGCCACAGATGTTACAGCCGCATTAGTGACCAGCCATAGGCCCACTCTAGTGTGCTCCAGTCCCAGGGACTCCAGGGGGCTCAACGGCACTAGGAGGGGGAGAGAGAGCGAGAAAAGAATGGGACTTGACTACTTGGCTCGCTGTGCCTTTAAGAAAATTAGGGAAACTGCCAGCCGCTCGGAGACTGCCTGTATAGGGAGGGTAAGCAGAGATCAGAGCTGCTGATGGGGAGCATGAAAGCCCAGCTGACACCACACCACCACCACTGGATAGTTAGGCACTGTTGTGCATATCAAACTCAGGGACCAGCACACACTAAGGGGCAAAAGAAACAATACCATAAACTTAAAAGACTTTGGAGCATAGGGCATTCAAATATGGAGGTAGCCATCTTTATGACCTCCTACCCTGCCAGTCACTCAATCAGTGGGGAAAGATTCCAGAAGCCAAAGCAATGGATTGTGGGAGGATGATGCAATAGGACCCTCCCAATTGGACTGGTGGTCTTTCTGAGCTAATCAGAGGGCAGGACAGGGCAGAAGAACTGATAGACAGCCCTGTCTGCCCAATTAGAGATTGAATGGAGGGAAAGAAGGATCTGGGCTCTTTGGAAGCAGGGGGAACTCGGAGACTGAGCAGTGTAGATCTGCAGTGCTGCTAGGGAGCTGGGACGTACCCAGGCCTGCTCCATGTGGTCCTCCCCAGGGCCCACTCCTCAGAGGTTTTGTGAGCTCTCTCTCCTGGGCTCAAATGTTGGAAAGAGAAGCTGAAGAGATTGTGCCAGAAGGGCACCATTTGTGAGAGGTTGCAGGATTGTGCCCGAAGGCCACTGATAGAGTGAGAGAAACTGAGATAATGCCAGAAGGGCACTGACTGAGATAGAAGCTGAGGTAGTGCCAGAAGGGCACAGACTGAAAGAGAAGTGACAGAATGGTGCCAGAAGGGCATTGCTGGTGACAGAGAGTGAGAGGTCTCTCCAGACCAAATATCCTTCGAGTCCTCTCTAGGGCTCATCCAGAAAATCCATTGTGAACCTATCCCTGGGTTCACCCATTTTCCAGAGACTGTTCCAGATGAGTCCTGTGTGGAAGAGAATCTGCTGAGAGTATAAAGCAGCGGGCCATGTCTGCATGCCAAGCTGCTGAGCTATACCAAGTGGAGACAGACCTGCATCCTGTTCAGACTGCCTTAGAGCTAGGTATGGGGCCTGTTAGCCCTTACCTAATGGGGTGGATCAGGGAACAGGGAGTCATGGCCACATGCCTGAGTATGGGTGTACTCTTGATCTCTTGGGAAGATGGACCATGGGGTTGCTCCTGGAGTCTGGGCTCCTTGAGAACTGGGAAGCTGTTGCATAGTGCTCATGTATCTTGAAAGTTGAGCCAGAAGGGCCGTGTCTGGAGAGGTGTGAGCCAGAAGGGCCGTGTCTGGAGAGGTGTGAGCCAGAAGGGCCGTGTCTGGAGAGGCGTGAGCCAGAAGGGCCGTGTCTGGAGAGGCGTGAGCCAGAAGGGCTGTGTCCGGAGAGGTGTGAGCCAGAAGGGCCGTGTCTGGAGAGGTGTGAGCCAGAAGGGCCGTGTCCGGAGAGGTGTGAGCCAGAAGGGCTGTGTCCGGAGAGGTGTGAGCCAGAAGGGCCGTGTCCGGAGAGGTGTGAGCCAGAAGGGCCGTGTCTGGAGAGGTGTGAGCCAGAAGGGCCATGTCCGGAGAGGTGTGAGCCAGAAGGGCCGTGTCCGGAGAGGTGTGAGCCAGAAGGGCCGTGTCTGGAGAGGTGTGAGCCAGAAGGGCTGTGTCCAGAGAGGTGTGAGCCAGAAGTGCTGTGTCCGGAGAGGCGTGAGCCAGAAGGGCTGCGTCCATGGTGGTGTGAGCCAGAATGGCTGCGCTGCTGTGGCATATTCAGAAGTTTGAAGCTTCTGATTGCTATTTACCTGCTGATGTGTGCTGTTCCCTACCTCATTTGAATGGCTACATCTGTGAGTCACGTGAGTGCTGGCACTGCTGGCTGAATCTTGTACTTTTCCATCTGTGGATTACAGTTTTTGAGTTTCAAGCTTGTGACAGTTGAATAAGGCTCTGTCCCATTTGTAATGCAGAAAGAGTTAAATGCAAGGATCTGTTCTAGCCTCTCCTTTTCTGTCTCTTGTCTGTCTGCATAACCAGATGTTCTTGTGAGATCTAGGAACTGATCATTCTCACAGTTATACTAGGAGTTGTACTAGGAATTGTTAGAACAGCAGAAAGCTCAAGCCCATATAAGCTGTTCCCACTATAAAGTGGAGGCATTCAAGATGCCAGCTGAGTAATAGCTATCCAAATTTACCTTAAATGTATTGAAACTTTCTGCCTCTGCCTCATCCTGTGGCGACTTATTCCACTCTTATAGTTCTGATCTTAAAACTATTCTTTTTTAGTTCTGTCCTGTACTTATCCTCAACAAATTGGAGCTCATGTCCCCTAAGATTATATATTTGCGGCCTATATATCAAATTTAATTCTTCAAGTTCCTCATTATGTAGCATCTTATAAAATAACAACTGATCTCCTCTCCTTCTCCTAAGTTCTTTTTTTATTCTGGAATTAGTTTAGTGAGGGCTTATTGTGGCCTTTCTACCAAAATCTTGTCTTTCTTTAGAAATGGACTCCAACATGTTGAACAATAGTCCACAATCGGTCTTATATATGTTTTGTACGTTGGTAATAATATTCTCTTATCATGAGAAAGGAAACTCCTACGAATGCAATGTACCAAGTTCATTGCTTTCTTTGCAACAACCTCACAGTGCATCGCACTAAGTCATTGGAAATGTAAACTCCTAAGTCTCTTTCCCCATTTGACTATTACTCTTATTCCCTGCAAATAATAATCCTGATTTGGGGCTGGGGAGGTTTACCTGTGTCTGACTTGGATGTTTGGATCTTTCTCTGGTTGATTAGCAGGGTATTTTCTCTGTCAGACTGTCGTGTAGGGCATCTTGCTGACAGGAAGGCACTCATCGCAGTGGAAGGTCAGAGCTTTTAGCTGATTGTTTCATGAGGGCAGAGTTTAGGCCCAAACCCTTCCCACCCCTTCCACCCCTGGAAATAGTTCCTTTATACCTGGGGTTCTGACATCATTTCCTCAAGAGGGCAAGGTGCATATCACTGTCATATCCTCTCTAGCACACTGCACTGACAACATAAGCATACACATTATATAATATATATATTTCTATATAACAAACCAATCAGACACACACAAACACAAAAAAAAACCTAAGGTAGACAGACATGTGGGGAGTAGTGCAATGTAATGGCTGTGGGGCAGCAGTCTTCCGGGAGTCTTTCTGGAAGCTGAGATGCTGCCCTGTTTGCAGACAACTCTCTGCCCTGAGGGAGGAAGTTGCTCGTCTTCAGGCCGCACTGGACAGTAGTAAGGGAACCTCCCCCATCCAGGGAGCACCAGAGCCACCACCACTACCTCAGAGGTTGCGAAGAAAGTACAGCAGTTGGACCACAGTGGGCTCAGGGAGGGTAAAGGTGGTGGAACAAAGGCACACCCAGTCAGTTGTTCCACTCCACAATCCATACTCCATTCTGGGGGAGCATAGTTCCCCTATGGATGCACCTGCAGAGGAGACTAAAGAGGTTGCAGACAACTGTCACAAGGGAGGCCCTCAGGAAAGAGGCAGAGGGCACCACAGGGAAAGGAAGCAACTCCTGGTGGGGGACTCAGTTATTATGGGGATAGAACTGGTGGGAGCAGGGAAAACTGAAGTAAGGTGCCTGCCTGGTGCTATGGCTTGGAAGGACAGGAAGCGCATCCTTAGGATCATGAGAACAGTTGCATGGGAGTCTGAGCTGGACATCATTGTCCACCTAGGAACAAATGACTTAGCTCATCATGAGATTAGAGCAGTGCAGAAGGACTTTGTAGAGTTGGGGAGGGGTCTAAGACAAGTAGCACACACAGTATTCTTCTCAGAGGTGCTGCCCGTTAGTGGCATGGGTGAGGCGAAGGTACTTTGCACCATGCAGTTTAACGAATGGTTGAAAAAATGGTGTGGAGCACAGGGGTTTGGCTTCACTGGGGACTGGGATTCCACCTGGAGGGACACCAGCCTATACTGGCAGGATGGTCTGCATCTGTCCAGGAAGGGAACAAGTCTTTTGGGCAGTCAGTTTAAATGCTTCATTGGCAAGCTTTTAAACTAGTCAAGGGGGGAGGCACTGATAAGCAGCAGGAAAATCCCAGCCTCCCCCTACAAAACAGGGTACTAAATGAAAAAAGACCAAGGTAGAAAGGTCAGTGGGGGATGCTGCTAAAGAAGGTAAAGCCATCAAAAAATGGAAAGCAATGAGTACCAATGCCCGTAGTCTTGGTAACAAGCTTCCTGAATTAGTGGCATTGATGGAGGAGGAACATCTGGATATCGTGGCAGTCACAGAAACATGGTACACACAGAACCATGACTGGGAGGTAAACATACCAGGATACACTATTTACAGGAGGGACAGGGAGGGTAAAAGAGGAGGAGGAGTAGCTCTCTACATAAGGGAAGGAATCAAAGCAACAGAACAAAAGGGTAAACAGGGAGGAAAAGAAGCACTGTGGGTCAATTTGGAGGCAGGCAATGGCACCACAAACCCACACAGGGTTAGGAGACCCCTCCTCTGGGGAGGAAATGGACAAGGAAATGATAGAAAGTATACTTAGAATGGCAGATAAGAGGAGATACTGCTGATGGGTCATCTGAATATGCCAGATGTTAACTGGAGTGCAGTTGCAGCAGCCACTTCTAAGAGTGGGGTTATTCTAGATGCCCTACAGGGAGCATGCCTTAGACAACTAGTATTGGAACCCACTTGAGAGGGAGCAATCTTAGACCTGGTTCTCTCAAATGGAGATGGAGAGAGGATCAGAGATGTAGAAGTGGGTAGCCATCTAGGAACTAGCGACAATCGAACAGTATGGTTCACAATAAACACAACAATAGAGCCAAGCCATACAAAGGCAAAAGTACTGGACTTCAGGAGGGCTGACTTTACCAAAATGGGTGAGTGCCTAAGGAATGCACTAGCAAATGGGCAGGAAGGTTGGGTGGAAGAACAATGGGGAATAATAAAAACTGCCATCACAGAGGTAACAAGCCTTCATGAGAAGCAAATAAACAAAACAAAATGATGTAAGAAACCACTATGGTTCTCAAAGGAGGTAGCAGTGAAGGTTCAAGAGAAAAAGAAAGCATTCAGAAAGTACAAGGAATCACAGAAGGAGCAGGACAGAGAACTGTATCAGTTGAAACAAAATGAAGCTGGGAAGGCAGTCAGAACAGCAAAGGCCTGAACCAAGGAAAAGATAGCCAACTTAGTTAAGAAGGAGGATAAAACTTTTTTTAGGTACATCAGGGAGCGAAGGAAGACTAAGGGAGGGATAATGAGGCTTAATAAAGGGAAGGGGGGTGGGCAGAGGGTGATGGTGAAAAGGCAGAGATACTAAACAAATATTTTTGCTCAGTATTTACAAATGAAGAAGGGGAGGTACCTAAAACAAACGATAGAAACACTCTGGATACAGAAATTGATACCAGCCCATTTACAGAAGAAAGGGTTCTGAAAGAACTCTTAAAATTGAAGGTGGACAAAGCAATGGACCTGATGGGATTCATCCCAGAATTGTAAAAGAACTAAGGGTAGAACTAGTGACACCACTGACTACCCTCTTTAACAAATCATGGGAGGATGGGGTGGTACCTGAGGACTGGAGGAGGGCATATATGATTTCCCTTCACAAAAGTGGGAGCAGGGCAGAAGCAGGAAACTACAGACCTGTTAGTTTAACCTCTGTGATAGGGAAGATGATGGAATCACTTCTGAAGGAAAGAACTGTCGAGTACCTAGAGGCCAGAGGGGCACAGGACCCAAGGCAGCATGGATTCACAGCAGGAAGGTCATGCCAGACGAATCTAATAGATTTCTTTGACTGGGTGACCAAAGTAGTAGATCAGGGAGGGGCTGTGGACATGGCCTACCTAGACTTTAGCAAGGCATTTGACTCAGTCCCACACAAAAGATTAATATACAAGTTAGACAGCCTGGGAGTGGGTCCCAAGATGATAGCCTGGGTAAAGAATTGGCTGGAGAATAGGACACAGAGGGTAATAGTAAATGGAGTGCACTCTGAAGAAAGGGGTTACTAGTGGGGTACCGCAGGGTTCAGTATTAGACCGGGTCCTCTTCAATGTCTTTATAAGTGACATTGCAGAGGGACTGGAAGGAAAAGTACGTCTCTTTGCAGATGACACAAAGATCTGCAACAGAGTTGATGCACAAGGTGGGGAGGAAAGGATGAGAAGGGACTTGGCAAGGTTAGAGAAATGGTCAAATGTATGGCAGCTTAGATTCAATGCTAAGAAGTGCAAGGTAATGCACCTGGGAAACAAAAACCCAGGGGAAGAGTACACAATGGGGGTGAGATACTAACAACAACAAAAATGGAAAGGGACCTGGGGTAGTCATATCAGATGACCTAAAGGTGGGCAAGCAATGTGAGGGCAGTAAGAGGAGGGCTGGGGGATACTGGGATGCATAGGGAGAGGCATCACCAGTGAAACAGGAAGTTGTTATCCTCTTGTACAGACAGTTGGTGAGACCCCATCTGGAGTACTGTGTGCAGTTCTGGAGACCCAGTCTCCGCAAGGACATAGACAAGATGGAAGCTGTCCAGAGGAGGGCAACTAAAATGGCACAGGGTCTGCACCAGAAGACATATGGAGAGAGACTAAAGGAGCTTAATATGTATAGCCTCGAGGAAAGGAAGGAGAGGAGGGACATGATAGAAACTTTCAGGTACCTCAAGGAATCAACAAAGTCCAGAGGGTATCATCTTTCAAAAAGAGGTGTGCAAGAACAAAGGGGCACAATTTGAAGATGGGCGGCTCAGAGGTAATGTAAGGAAGTATATTTTCACAGAGAGTTGTGGATGCATGGAATGGCCTTCGGAGGAGGTTGTGGAGTCAAAAACAGTGGTTAATTCAAGCATGCATGGGACAGTCATAAGGCAATTTTAGGGGTTGGGGGTAGAAAGAAGTAGGCTGCTGGTTAACTAGGATCTGCAGCTTATCCATTAGGTAGGGAAATGGGCAGACTGGGTGGGCCAAGCGGTCTTTATCTGCCATCAAATTCTGTGTTTCTATGTTTCTGATGGATGTTATTTCTTCCCATATGTAATATTCTACATTTTTCCGTACTCAGTGTCATTCCATTCCTAACAGCCCAATTTCCAATAGTTAACAAATCTTGACCAAAAGTAAGTCTCTCCTCAAAAGTATCCACCACCACTTCAATCTTAACATCATCCATAAACTTACTAATTTTATTGGAGCTGCTGATGTTTAGATTCCTTATAAAAATACCAAACAATATGGGGCCCAAAATGGACCCCTGTGGCACCCCACTTGTAACTCTCTGCTCCTCGGACAGATGACCATTCACTCTCACCACCTGTATCCGATCTGACAGCCACCTCTCTATCCATTTCACTATGCTGTTATTTACACCCAATTCAAGTAACTTGGTTATTATCATTCTATGGGGAACCCTATCAAATGCCCTAGTAAAATCCAGCAGTGCCACATCCACTGCCCTACCATCATCCAGTTTTTCTATCACATAGTTGTAAAAAGTGACTAGATTAGTACCACTTGATCTATTCTTTACAAATCCGTGCTGCATTTTGTCAAATAATTTATGTTGTCCAGATAATTGCTTATTTCATCCACTACTATTCCTTCTATTGTTTTTCCCACCACCGATGTCAGGCTAACTGGTCTATAATTAGCCACATCCATCCTTGATCCCTTTTTAAAAATAGGTACCACAATTGCTGCTCTCCAGTCTCTTGGCACATACCCTTCAGAAAAAGACTTTCTACCTTGATCAGTTATTATTGGAGTAATTTCCTCTGCTACCTCATGTATAAATCTTGGGTGTAGTCCATCATACCCTGCCAATTTGTCCACTTTAAGTTTTTTAAGTTTGGTCAAAAAATTTTCAGTAGTGATTGGCCCAACTTGGTCACTTGTAACATATGATACTTCATTACCCTGTCCCAGCTGGTCTACATTAAACATGGTGCAGAAGAAACTACTAAATTCTCTAGCCATGTCTTTAGGGTTTGAAATAAGCTCCCGTCTTACATTAATTGGTCCTACCTGTATATTATTATTTCTTTTATCATTGACATAGGCAAAAAATCATTTTGTATTGGGTTTGGAGTTAGCTAAATTAAGCTCTATTTGAATCTTCACTTTTCTGATTTCTTTTTTTAATTGATGTAAAATGTTTCTATACTACCCCTATTTTCTTTTGTTTGTTGCTTTTTCATTTTCTTAAACTGCTTCTTTTTCTTTCTGATCAAACCTACTATAGTCCCATTTAGCCAAATTGTTTGTTTTCCCTCTATTATTATGAACTTTTCTTTTTGGAACATATCTTTCCACCAAACTATTATTTATTTGTATAAACACATTCCAAGATTCCTCCACTGATAATCCTTTTGTTACATTTGCCCAATCAATATTCTTTAGTTCCTGCCTAATTTTTATATAACTAGCCTTATTGTAGAGTACATGGACTGTATTTCCTTGTATCCTCTTCTTCTGTCTATCCAACTTAAAGGTGATCATATCATGGTCACTTGATCTGGGGGGGGGGATTGTATCGATATTATTAATATCATCACTTATATTTGTTAAGATGACATCCAGGATATTACTCCCTCTGGTTGCCATGCAGACACACTGTTTCACTCCCACTACTGTTAACTCACTATATATTTTATGTGTCATACTATTGACTTTTTCCCCCTTCCAATTAATCTCTGGAATATTTAAATCCCCCATAGCTATAATATCCTCTCTTTGTGCCCTGTCTATTATGTATTTTATAAAGAAATCTGTATCAGTATTATCAGTAGCCGGTGGTCTATAAAAAGTTATTAATCTGATCTTTTTCCCAGATATTCCAATAATGTCTACTTCTATCATTTCTGTATTACCATAATCATTATCAACTTTTATCTGATGATATTCAATATCTTCTTTTATATATGGCCACTCCCCCCCTTCCTTTCCAGCCTATATTTGTGTAACAGTTGATACCCCTCAATTTGTTTATTCCGGCTAATATCCTTATTCCACCATGTCTCTACCACACCCATTATGTCATACTGTCCCATGCTCCTTAAAGTGTCCAGGTCTGCCATTTTTTCTTCGTTGAGACTTCTGGAATTCAGAAAACACTATGTTTACCTTATCCTTTTTTAACAAATACTTAGTCTTTTTACTTTTCTTGGAAGTGGTTTGACAATCAATTCTTTGACAATCTATGAAATCCTTTATCGTCCCCCCGTCTAGTTTAAAAAATTCTGAATTTCAGCTTTAATTCTATTTCCCAATATTCTTCTACCTCGAAAATTTAAATGTAAACCATCTCTACTATAAAGATTATTTTTGCAATCAAATGCATCCCAATGCTGTAAAAAGTGGTAACCATTGTCTTGAGTCCATTTTTAAGCCATGCATTGTTTAGTAGCATCTTTTTTTGTTTATATATTGATGCCCTAGGTTCAGGGAGTATCTCAGAAACAATTACTTCCCCATCCTTTTCATTCAGCTTATTCCCTAAGTCAATAAATTGTTGTCGTATTTCTGGCAATTGTTTCCTACACAAATCATTTATTTCTACATGCACTGCTGATATTGGTCTCACACCCTGCATCCTGAAAAATATTATCTACCATCTTACATAAATCTTGTACTCTTGCCCCTGAAAAGCTGCTCACCATTGTATTTTCCTTATCATTTCTACATATACATCTATCAGTGTATTTAATGACTGAATCCAATATTACTATTGTTTGCCTGCTGCTACCCCTTACTTCTGGGGGGTCTCATCCATACTAACAGGGGTTGGGGGGGTTGGAGGTTTCTTCACTTTGGGCCACTTCCCTCTCAACAACAGTATTTTCTGTTACTGCATGAAACTTATTTGTTAACTGAATGTGTCATTGTCTAGGAGACATACTCTTTAAAGGTGTTCTTCCTCGTTTTTTCTTTTTACCGCTGTTACTTTGCACCATTCATTATCATCCCCTTCATTGTCTATATCTGTTTCTATGTCTTGCTGTATTTTCTGCTTTGCCCCATACTGTTCATTCTCTGCAACTCTCTCTCTATGGTTCCACCCTTATTTAAACTTGATAAAATTCAACTTCCCACTCATTTCGTTCTGACTATTTTCCAATTTTTCTAATCTGGACATTAATTTGTGAATATTCCTTTGAAACTCCCTATTCTGGAGACATTTAGTGCATTCAAACACCACGTAGTCTGTATTTTCCTCAACCAGTTGATACATTCCACATAGGAGACATTTAACTCCCAAATCCCCGTTTACTGTCAAAATGGATTCTGCCATACTTGTTTTTACTCACTGCTTACTAAATGCTAAACGCTGTGGGGATGGAGGGCCACTCACCTATTCCAAAGATGATATTTATTGTTATCTATATCACACTACAGTTCCCCCATTCACCCACGAACATGCAATCATGCACACCTGGAGTTTACGCAACAATGAAATGAACAAATGAGGCACACCACCTGTCCCTTGGCTTTCGGCCGACACACAAGCTGATTGTGTAGCTCATTCTAATGCGGCACTCACTCCTGCCTTTGAATTTGTAGTCTGGATCCCGGAAGTGAGTATATTGCTCACTCACCCTCTCTCCCAACAATACCCCCACAGGAACAGCTGTCCTAATTTAAAACTTTGCTTCAGATGTCCAGGGATCCTGCTATACTAACAGGCAGCCCCTCATAGTAAACACACTCAATCTATGTAAAAGCAGCTTCGCTACCACATATGTAGTTCTCTTGAAAGATATTAAACTACAAGTCCCCCACATAGCTAGCTGTCTCAGCCTCTACACACACCTACAATAGCAGTGGAAATGTCTGTGGGGCCAGTGTATTTTCCCAGTCACTAGCCCTGGTGGCTGTAAAACTTAATTTCGACCCCTGGGTGAACACAGAGCAACCAACAAAGGCCTTGGCTGTTTGAAGCGAGGGAGAAAAAGGAATGGGGGAAATGTCAGGGGATCAGGAAGAAAGGACAGGAGGTGGGAGGGGGCCATGGAAGAGGACTGGTCTAAGGAGGTATGGATAGTGGGGGAGAACGAGAGTGGGGAGGGATGGTGGGACAGGATACAGGTCTGTGTTTACAAGGGGTGGGATGGTGGACAGGATACAGGTCTGTGTTAAGCAGTAGGGAGATAGGTGGTGGGGCTGCAGTAGCATAGAAGGAGGGGTAGGGGTACAGAGAAATAGACGGTGGCCTTAGGTAATAGAGGCAGCAGGGTGAGATTTCCCCATGATTGGACAATCACATCTGCTAAGTGCAGTAAGGTGTAGGTGGAGTTTATATTTGAAAGGGCCTAACTTTTGTACTGACAAGATAGCGGCTGGTAGGTCATTTACTCAGGATGGTGCCCAGTAAGCAAAAGAGCGTTGTGCTTTTGTAGTGCGGCAGAAGGTGAAGTGGTTGTCTTGACACACCTTGGGTTGATGTGGGTTGATCGCTTGTTTCAGAAGATCTTGTATTACTGGGGGTGGGGGGTGGAATTAGTCCAAGACAGGCTTTTTTTGCGAGGAGGCAGGTCTGGTATTTTATTTGTCCCATGAGGTTCAACCAGTTTGTTTGTTTGTATAAGTCGCAGGTATGGGTGAAACAGCGTGCACCCGTGATTAACCTGTAAGCTTTATTAAGGGGTAGGTTCATCCTTTTGAGTGCTGTATCCATTGCCTCACTGTATATAACTAGTCCATAATGGAGACTATGGAGCTGTTGACCAAAAGTCAGAGGGCACTGGAGGTTAGGCAATGTCTGTGCTGGTATAGCAGGCTGATCCTAGCATTTACTGCTTTAGTAACTTGATCTATATGGGTGGCGTAGGACAGTGAACTATCAAGGGCTATGCCTAGGTATTTGAAATACGGGCCTGGCTCAAGTCTGTTCCCCGATTGTTCCAGATGGTACGCCTGTGCAACTTGTGTTTGTTGTGGGTGTTACAGAAAAGCATAGTTTTTGTTTTTTTGTAGTTCATAAGGAGTTTGTATTTTGAGAACTAGTCCTCAGATACAAAATCAAGTTGGAGCTGGGTCACCAGGAAACACAGGTCCGGTTGGCTGGAGAAAATAACTGCGTCATCCACATACAGTAAGATGGTAGAACTTGCCTCAGGGAGGTTAAGGAACAGACTAAAGACCAACAGACTTAGTATCAAGCATTGAGGAACACCAGAGCAAACTGGGTGACTGTCGGAGAGAATGCCATTTATTTTGACTGGTTGGGATCTGCCCCCCAGCTAGCTATTGAACCAGCCTATGGTTTCAGGTGAAAGTCTAGTGGTGGAGAGTGAGTTAAGCAGAATGGTGTGGTTTACTGTGTCGAAAGCTTTAGTGAGGTAGATGTAAATCGCCCCCATTAAGTGGCCTCGATCAATTGCGTTATAAATATAGCTGGTGAATTTGAGCAGGGCAGTGGTGGTACCATGTGCTTTATGGAAATTGTGCTGTTATGGGCACTGGATCTTGTATTTCACTAGATGTTTGGTAAGCTGGTCTGACACAATTCTTTCCAATCCCTTTGAAAGGAGGGGAAGGATTGAGATTGCGTGGTAGTTTGTATGGAGGGTACAGTCACCATTTTTGAAGTTGGGGGTGACTACAGCTGCCTTTCATTTCTCAGGGAACTGACCTTGGCAGAGGGAGAGATTGAGGAGTTTAGTTAAGGGAGTCAGGACTTCTTCAAGAGTGAGGTTTAAAATCTTCAGGTCGAGAGAGTCACTGCTAAATCTTGACTTTCCAAGCATCCGTTGCAAATATTTTCTGGCCTCTTGCTTAGAGACCATCCTAAAATAGAATGGGGGTGGTCTTGATGTGTGCCTTCTTTGTGCTCCATGGTAGGAGGCGCTGGTACATCAAAGAAATCAGACATAAGTACGCCACTTATGTCTGAGAAGGCCAAGTTAAAAGTGTCAGCAATCACCTTGGAGTCCTGGGTGAGTTCCCCATTTACAGAGAGCATGGATGGGGCTGACTTGCTGGTTGTGCCCATATGGTCTCTCATATTTCCCCAAAAGTTTCTGCCATCCCCCCAGGAGTTAGAGAGCTCCTCTTGGAAATGGCAGATCTTGGCAGAACAACTCTCCATGGTACAGGCATTCCTGGTGGGTTTGTACTGTTGCCAATCTGCCTGCTTTCCAGTAACCCAGGCATGATGCCACAGGTTGTCCCTGGTGGCAATAAGGTTAAGTAGGGAGGGTGTCATCCATTCGGTGTTTGCTCCCTTAATCTTTTGTGTCCTAAAGGGTGTGTGTGTGTAGATATAGAAAGCTGCGTTAACCAGAGAAATGAAGTACTCAAGGACTTGGTCCACAGTATGGGCTGCGTCAATAGGGGACCAATCAGTTTGTCTAAATTGTGTCTTTAGGGGTTTGGGATGTCCTTTTTTCAGAACCCTATGTGTAACTGTTTTAGCAGGTAGCTTTGGAGCCCAATGTGACCATAGACAGAGGATGGGGAAGTGGTCACTCATAGAGTCAGGCAGGACAGAGATGTTGGAGATTCTTTCTGGGTGATTGGTTAGAATCCAGTCCAGCAGGGAGCTTGAGTCAGTCCTGTAATTGACCCTAGTGGGTGAGTTGACCATTTGTGATACATTGATGGTGGAGATTGTGTCATTAAAAAGAGCAGCCTCTGAGCCCAACCAGTTGACATTGAAGTCACCTAGCAGTACCACTTCATAGTTTTGGCACATACTAGTTATATATTCAATAATCCTATTGGAACCCAGTGCTAGTTCCCATGGAGGGATACAAACTCAGACAGCAGTGAGCGATTTACCATTGGGTCCAAGTAGCATCTTGACAGTGACAGTCTGAAAATTTTTTCCAGTTTCCACTTGGGGTATGGCATGACCCTGTAGGGTGTCCCTGAGGTAAATTGTGCAACCCCTGCCCCATTTGCCAAATCTGTCTTGCCTGAAAAGGCAGTAGCTGTTCAGGGTGGTTGATGCATCTGGGACTTTAGGTGTTAGGTGTTAGCCAGGTCTCTACCACCAAGAGTACATCTGGTTTGTGTTGTGACACCGACCTGGAGCACATCAAATTTGGCCACCAAACTACAGATGTTACTGGAAGCTAGCTTTAAGGTGCTGCAGCATTTTTCCAATTCATTCAGTTGATGTCCTGGGCTGGGATTTGGGTGGATGTTACCCAAGAGAAGCAGGAGCAGTATAGCTATCCTGATCAGAGAATATTTTAGAAGGGTTAGTGTAGTTTTCTGATTAAGTTTGCTTGCTCTCTTCTGCTTGTGTTGGCAGAGGGATAGGGTAAGGTGGGGAATGAGGGATGGGGTAGTGTGTAGGTTTTGGATGTCACTGTTAAGCAAGTTTAGGGAGCAAGAGTGCATGTCAGTACTATTGGTCATAGTCCCTGGACCTGGCAGTGGTCCAGAGTTATCGGGGGGGTTGTAATCCACTGGTGGGAGACTGTTTCACACAATGGTAATTATCATGGTTGGTGGTGGCTATGCTAATTGTGAGAAGGACTAAGGAGATGGGTTGTATATGGGTACTCATTATTTTCAGCAACTGAGGGCAACAGAGAGAAGCCCAGAGTGGTTGAGGCATGTACAAGGCAGTCCAGTTCCGAGGAGAGGTGGGTAAGGTAGCTACCACTAAGGCTGCTGGAGATGAGTAGGGGAGCTACCACTAAGGCTGCCGGAGAGGGGCAAAAAGGTGGGTTGATTGTTTGGGGCAGAAACAGAAAAAATGAGGTCAGGGTGGTCCAAGGCAGGGAGCCCAGCTGTTCACTAGCAGGGCTAATTGTGCTGTCCCAGAAGTAGGGCACCAAATCCTAAAATTAAAAAAAAAAAAGATATAAGAGAGTATCAAAAGGGATTAGTGAGGTAGTCTGAAAATGAAACTGTTTATAGTTATACTGTTGAAATTATTGCAAAAAGCTATTTGGAATTTAGGGGGTTAGCCCGAGATGCAGTTTGAGCCCCCCTCAGGCTTGTTTGCAAACTTTTGCAGAGCTGTCAGTGGGAGGCCAGCTTGGGACACTGTTCTTTTTCCAAGCCTGCTCTGCAAAGAAATTGACAAGAACATTTTGTGAAAAAACAGGATGTCTGCTTAACAAGCTCAGGATGAAGAAGTTAATTATCAGGCAAAGATTGGTTATAAAAAAAGATAAGCAATATTTTTGCTAGACAGAGTTCTTGGAAACTGGAAAGAAACCCTCAGATGAAGGACTTTTATGCTATCCTGAACATTTTTTGTTATTTTTATTTTATTGTTGTTGCTGATAATAAAATGTTACTTGCAAATTTTGAAACTGCTCTTGGTTGTCCTATGCTTCTTGACCTGTGCCTCGACAACAGATGGTGTCAGAATGAGTGGGATTTATGCCGTGCATATGCTAAGCCAGGATTATTGTGCATGGGTACTAGACCTGGTACCAGGGAAGCATAGAAGAAAGGTATGGATTTTGCAGCAGCAAACCCAGGAGTGATTACCAGGAGAATGGCAGCCAAATTAGCAGAGAGAAAAAGAGATTTAATGTCTAGAGGTGCAAAGAAAAGAAAATATGCAGCAACTCGAGAAGCTGAGAAGATATGCAGTGATGGCTGGATGCCTTGTAAGCTATCAAAGCTGGAGGATCCAGCACAGATCCAGCAGAGCAACAAGACACAAACAACCTACTTACAAAGTTGTGTCCCTCTGAAGACATCGAAGCATGCCTGACAACTTTTGGAAGGGTTGTTACAGCCTGCCAATGGCCAAAGCAGCAATGGGCAGTGAGGGTGGTGCCTTACCTGACAGGTAAAGCCCAACTTGCCTACAGCAGTATGGACACTGCACAGTCAGAAAACTATGACCTGGTGAAAAGAGAAATCCAGAAAAGATATGACATCTCACGGCAGATCTACAGGCAAAGATTCCGGTCTCTTAAGTACTACTCAGTCGACAATCCTCAAGAAGACTTCACCCGACTCAGAGAACTCTTTATTAAATGACTCCAACCAGAGGGAGCAAAATCTGCAGTTTCAGCAGCTGTGATTACAAGAGCACAGGCAAAGAAAACCTCAGATGGTGGGGACTCTTTTCCATTCGGTGATTTTGATTTGGACTGGTTTGAGCATAGCTCCAAGATCTGGAAGTCCAGGAAAGAAAGAAGACACCTGAAGAAACAGTGGCAACAGAAGACTGATGGACATAAGGGGTTAATATATGAAAATGCTCAAACTAAATTATAACTGATTGTGATTTTATTTCAGACAAGCTAATGATGTTTCTCTTCAGGGTTATTTTAAGCAGCTGAGGGTGAAACCAAAACAGGGTGAACTAATGTGGTTACTGAACAGAGTTTGGTTAAACCTCAGACACAGGATGGAACAGATAGAACAGTTGGTTATACCACAAAAGTATAGATCTGAGTTGATACAGATAGCACATGATACAGTAATCCTGTGGCTGGTCACTCGGGGAGGGATTGCACCCTTGCTAGACTGCTGTACAGAGTTTATTGGCCTGGAACTCATGAAGATGTTGCTACATATTGCAGTTATTGTGCTGAATGTCAGAAAGTAGCCCCAGTGACTTAAAAAGACAAGATACCCCTGGTGCTCCTACCCTTGATAGATGTGCCTTTTGAGAGAATTGCAATGGATGTGGGTGGCCCCTTAGACAAAAGTAAAAAGGGATTCATTTTAGTAGTATGTGACTATGCTACTCAATAACAAGAGGCAGCTCCTATGCATACTGTCACAGACCCAAAAGTGGCAGCAGAGCTTACCAAAATTTTCAGCAGGGTAGGCATACGTAAAGAGATAGCAATTTTGGTGCTGCGTTGCTGAAGGAGCTGTGCTGACTACTAGATATCATTGCTATAAGAACCTCCCCTTACCACCCTCAGACATACAGTCTTGTTGAGCATTTTAATCAAACCCTAAAACACATGTTAAAAGGGTACTTACCTTACCTGCTTTTTGCTTAGAGAAATGCCACAGGCATCAACAGGTTTTTCCCCGTCTGAAATGTTGTATGGTAGACAACCTAGAGAGCCACTAGATGTAATAAAAGAAACCTAGGAAGATAACCCCAGTCAGAAAAAAATCCATTACATCTTATATATGTGTGCCCTGAGAAAGAAGCTGGCAAAATGTGTTGAAATTTCCCATAGTAATCAGGCAGAGGCCAAAAACCAGCTGAAGGCATATCAATGACCATGGAGTAAAAGAAAACATTTTTGAACCAGGTGAAAAGGTTTTGCTACTGTTATCCACTACAGAAAATAAACTGTTAATGAAGTGGCAAGGGCCTTATAAAGTGTTTAGATGTACTAGCATAGCTAACTATGAGACTGAGACCCTGATAGAAAAAATCTAAGATATACCATGCTTACCTCCTGAAGTTTGACATCTTTGCAGAATATTTAAACTAGCAAATGGGGAGAGGGGTGCAGCACCACATACATCGAATGGGAAGAACACCCCTTCCCCCTCAGCTAGTGGTCAAACAGGAGTTCAGTATGTTTGCAGTTCATTTGCATCACCAGGTAAGGAAAAAGGTCCAGCTCCCCATACGATACACGGGGTAATGCCAGACCTCACCCAACAACTAACACACCAAAATCTGGCCAATGGAAAATCATGTACACAAATGCTCGCAGTCTGGGAAACAAGATCCCAGACCTGCAGGCAATAATGATAGAGGCTAAACTGGACATATCAGCAATTAACGAGACATGGTTTACCAGTAACCAGACTTGGGAGACTTCAGTACCTGGCTATGTACTGTTCAGAAAGACCAGGTGCAAAAACGGGGTGGGGGGTGGGGAGTGGCCCTGTATGTCAATAAAAATATCAAAGCTACAGAAATTCGGAATACACATAAGGAGCCAGAAGAACTGTGGGTCACCCTGGAAACAGGAAATAGGACAGCTATAAGAACCGGGGATGTCTACAGGCCCTCAGACCAGGGGAAGGGCATAGACACATTACTGTTAGAAGATGTACAAAAAGCCGTCCCGGTGGCACTGAGGGTTGGGGTGCTGGACGCCACACATCGCACCATGCCGGTGACCCAGGTTTGGAGATGAACCTGGGTTGCTGGGGGTTGGCAGGGGAAGGGAGAGGACTGAGCGTCCGGAGGACAGCTCTCCTCTCCTGGGAGGGACATGTGTCCCTGTACGGCGCCCGGCTGCTTTCTGGCAGAAGCCAGTGATACAGCAAGTGCTATGGAACAGAAGAGGAGTGGAGGACATTGGATTAATGCCTTGACATCAGGGCGCCAGCCACTTCCCAGAACAGAGGAAAATGCCTCTCGGCTCTGGCGGAGACGGAGCACCGGAGCTGGCCCCCGATTTGCACCCGCCCTCCTGGCACCTGACCGACTGACACTACTGCATTGTTGGGGTGTTGGGGCCCACTTCGTCCCCGCCCGGGGGGTAAACAGAGGCTACATGGGTGATGGAAGACTGACTAGGTAGGAGCGGACTGCAGGGGATGACATCTTTGTGCTCCCAATGAGACCAGAGCCGAGGGGGAGAAGGAGGAATAAATAAGAAAATAACAAAAAAATAGGAAGATATACAAAACATGACAGCTAAAAGGGAGGTTCTGATAATGGGAGACTTCAACATGCCAGATACAGATTGGTCAATACCAGCAGGAACATCTGCCAGAACTAGACACATAGTGAATTCCCTGCAGGGGGAGGGCCTCAAACAACTGGTACAACAACCCACAAGAGACAGGGCTATCCTAGATCTAGTACTGACTAACAGGGAAAGGATCACAGATCTCCAGGTGAAGGTCACCTGGGGCCAGTGACCATCACATGGTATGGTTCACTTTGGCCACTACAACTAAATCATCCCATTCCAAGGCAAAAATATGGGACTTCAGAGGAGCTGACTTTGATAAGATGGCCAACATAGTTAAGCTAGCCCTGGCAAAAAGAAATACAGGTGAGGGGGGTACAAGCAAAGTGGACAAGCATTAAGGATGCAATACTTGAAGCAACATCATATTGTGTTAGAGAGAAAAGGAAGTGCAAAAGAAGAAGGAAATCACTTTGGTTCTCAAAAACAGGAGCAGAAAAGGTCAGAGCCAAAAGGCTGGCCTTCAGGAAATATAAGGGAACACAGTGGTATGAAGATAGGGAAGCATACCAAACTTCCCTAAGGGAAGCATGGAAGTCAGTAAGGCAGGTAAAGGCCCAAACTGAGAAAACACTAGCACAAACAGTAAAAGAAGGTGACAAGACTTTCTATAGATACATTAGTGAAAGGAGAAAGTCCAGAGGGGGTATTGCTAATATCAAAGGAGACAAGGCAGCGTGTGAGGAGGAGGAGGACCATGTAAAAGCATCTATCCTAAATAGATACTTCTGCTCAGTATTTACTGAAGAGAAGGCAGGGCAGGGCCCACAGCTGAACACCATGGACACAGTGGGGGAGGGAGGTGAGCACTAGTCCCTTCACAAAAGAAAGGGTCCTACAAGAGCTCAATAAGCTCAGGGTGGACAAGGCAACGGGACCTGATGGCATAGATCCCAGGGTACTAAAGGAGCTAAGGGTGGAACTAGCAGAGCCATTATCAGAACTGTTTAGTGAGTCTCTGAGCACAGGAGAGGTCCCAGAAGACTGGAGAAGGGCTCATGTGATCCCGCTCCATAAGAGTGGTAGCAGGGAGGGAGGGAGGCATGGAACTACAGACCAGTCAGTCTTACCTCAGTAGTGGGCAAGATTATAGAGGCACTCCTTGAGGAAAGGACAGTGCAACACCTGGAATCCATAGGAGCACAGGATCCAAGACAGCATGGGTTTACAAAAGGAAGGTCCTGTCAAACTAATATCATAGATTTCTTTGATTGGGTAACCAGAGTGGTTTACCAAGGGGGAGCAGTTGATGTCGCCTACCTTGACTTCAGCAAAGTTTTCTATACTGTTCCACATAGAAGATTGATTAATAAGCTGGGTAGGCTCAGGGTGGGTCAGAAGTTGATCAACTGGGTGGCAAACTGGTTGAAGGGCAGAAAACAGAGAGTGGTGGTAAACAGTATAGTCAGAAGAGATGCAGGTTACAAGTGGGGTACCTCAGTGATCAGTCCTCTTCAATATCTTCATCAGTGACATTACAGATGGACTGGAGGGTAAGGTTTGTCTGTTTGCAGATGACACCAAGATCTGCAACAGAGTAGATGATCCAGATGGGGTGGGCAGAATGAGAAGAGATCTGGATAAACTAGCAAAATGATCGGAAGAGTGGCAACTGGGGTTTAATGCAAAGAAGTGCAAGATCATGCACACAGGGAAGAGAAACCCTGAAGCCACCTATAGGCTGGGAGGGGAGTTGCTGGCAGTCACAAGGGAAGAAAGAGACTTGGACATCATCAATACCGATGACCTGAAATAATCCAAACAGACCACTAAAGCAGTAGGTAATGCTAGGGGGATGTTAGGGTGTATTAGTAGAGGTATCACAAGTCGGAAGAGGGAGGTTAGGCCCCATCTGTAGTACTGCGTGCAGTACTGGAGGCCACACCTTCACAAGGACATTAACCAAATTGAGGAAGTCCAGAGAATGGCAACCAAAATGGTGCATGGACTGCATCAGAAAACATATGAGGACAGATTAACAGAGCTCAATATGTATACCGTAGAGCAAAGGAGGGAGAGAGGTGATATGATCAAAACATTCAAACACCTTAAGGGCATTAACAAGGTGAAAGAGTCTAACATGTTTCAATATAAGAAAAATAGCAGGACAAGAGGACATATCATGGGATTAGAGGGAGGCCGATTAAGGGGTAATGTGAGGAAGTTCTTTTTCACAGAAAGGCTGGTGGATGCATGGAACGGCCTACCTCAGGAAGTGGTGGATATGAATACAGTGCAGGGCTTCAAACAGACATGGGATAGGCATAAGGGAGCAATACAGATGAGTATGAATAGATAGGCCATTAACAGAGCAAAGGTCGATGGCACATTTATAAGGTAGAAAAAGAAATGGATGGGCCTTGCAGTCCTTATCTGTCATCAACTTCTATGTTTCTAGAAACGGGATGAAAAATCATCACAGGCTACTTTTGTTAGTTTTACCAGAAACTGATAAAGAAGATATTGATATTGCTTATGATAGACAGGAACAAACTGTAACTGCTGATGCTGTAAAGGTGAATGTTTCCTTAACCTCTGAACAAACTGCAGACATTCGTAACTTGCTAAAGACATTTAACAGTACTTTTACCACAGTGCCAGGCTGAGCAAAAGGGGTTGAGCACGTAATGGTGACAGGGAATGCACGCCCTATCAGACAAAAGACATACAGATTACCAGAGCGGTTCAGAGCAGACATGGTTAAAGCAGCAGTACTAAATAATCAGGAAGTGATTATCAAAATCCTATTTTTTGGATGGAAGCATGCAGCCATAGTTCTGGTTTTCATATCTGTATATATTTTTTTCTAGCCATCTTTAGTTTTTTTAGACATTTAAAATGTATTTCCATTGTTGTGGATTCACAGTAAATATGGCTACTGCCTAATTTGCAGCCGAGTTCCTCCCTCACATCACATCTTTTGTTTACTTCCATGGGACCCTGTGCTGAGCATTCTTGCTGTCCCTGTGTAGTATTATGAGTCATGCACATGCGCAGTTGGCAGCAGAGGGCTCCAATTCAACATGGTGGGTGGGAGAAATGTAAACAAAAACAAAGAAAAACTGAGTAAATTACAGGGTGACAGTACAGCGAAAACGAGAAAGATTACCAAGAAACCAAAGCCATCAGTTCTAAACTTCGGCTCACCTACAAGATCAGGCATAGTCTCACCTCAGCTGCCAGACTAGCAGTTGCCCAGGGAGTCCTCCATCCATGCCTTGCTCATGGGCTAGTAGCATGTCAGGAGACCAATAAAGGATTAATGAACAAATGGAACATCTGTTACAATAACATCTGTCATTTTGCTTTATCGGTGCCCAACATTTTGCACCACTGCTCACTTTATTCCAGTCTCAGATGGCTCTACCCATCATCATTTTGGAGTTACATCACTTGCTGCCTTATCTATAAGCTCTCTAACTCCGGCATACCAGCTACTTTGGCCAGCATGTTCAAACCGGCAACTTCTGCCTACACCCTGAGATCAAATGACAGGTCCTTCTTAGTGGTACCCAAATGTACATCAGAAATGGGAGAAAGTGCTTTCTGAATGTTCACTTCCAAACTTTGGAACTCTGTCCCTCTAGAGCTAAGGCTCTCGCCGTCACACATGATCTATAAGAAGGAACTCTATAAGTTCCTTATGAGCAATCATAAATGCTCATGTGTGTGTGACAGGGAGCTCCTGCCACTCTTAAGGACTTACCTTTTCTTAAATCTATTGCAACAGTTCTTCTATTTCTTAGCCTAATCTATTCTTTACAATTTCTAGTCCATAAGGTTGGCCACCTATGGGCACCCCCTTCCCTTTCTTTCTTTCTTTTTTTTTTATTTTTCCCTCTTTTTGACCCCACTGCCAGCCGCTGTACATCAGCCTGGTCATGGCTCCCCATGCTTCCACTTCTGAGCCACTTTATGCTCTTCACCCCAGTACCCCTGGTTTACCCCCCAGAGGGTGGGGATTCGGCACCCAAGTGCCGCATAACTAGTAACTGCCTGGGGAGAGCGGGACCCGGAGGCTAATAGAAGCTGGGTAGGCTTCACAAGTGCGGCCAGCTGCGAGGAGTTTCCTTGCTTGACAGGGCCGGGGATGTGCAATGACATCCAGCATCCACCCCGCCCCTCAGATGTTGGCGCTGGTAGCTGCGCAAACCCCCAGCTTCCGCCAGGAGTCCGTTGAGTGCAAGCGTGACCTGCACCCTCCCTGGAGAAGGAGAGCGGTCCATGGGATGCTTGATCCTACTCCCCGGCCAGCTCTCCAGCGACTCGGGTCCGCTCCTGAACCAGGTGGCCCGGCGCCTGGCGAATCAACCACTCGTTGGCGGGCCAGCCCCCCTTCCCATTCTTGACTATGCTATAGTGTCCTCTTAAATTTTCCTTTTCCCTCTCAGGTCCTCATACAGGGAGGTTATTGTTGTGACCTCCGAACTGATATAAAACAGGCTGTGTTCCTCGTTGTTGGATTTAGTATGCAATGGCACTATGTCGTAAAATACTTTAATGTATATACCTTATATGAACATACGAAGAAGCCAGCAGGAGAAGGCCATTTGGTTTATTAAGTCTGCTCGTTATTGCAGGGTTTACAGCTTAAACTAATGTCTCTGCCCTCCCTCCCCATGATCCCTACCTTCCCCCATGCCTATCTCAGCCTCTCTTAAAGCTGCCCACTGTCTTCAACGAGATGACCTTTTCTGGCAGTGCATTTTAAGTGTCCACCACCCTGTCTGTGAAGAAGTGCTTCCTGACCTCCCTCCCTCCTAAATATATATTTGTGTATAAAACCTGTAAATGTTGAAAATACCATGGCACCAGATGTTTTTGATAAAGGTAAAAAGTTACTAGAGGACTGTATGATAAAAATTGTTAGCTGTGCTATTTAAAATTCATGTAAATTACTGTAAACGGAACAAGGCTGAAATGTCATGATGATTTGCCTATATCCCATGATGCTTTGCATTATGGAAGTATGTGTGTGATGTTGTGTTTCTTTGAAACTTGGCTTATTGTCAGTGCCCTTTGGGTTAACCCTTGTTTCAGTGCCTCTGCACTGAGGTTCTTTGTGTTTAGCTTTTTTTTTATTTGAGCCCCCACCACCCAAGCAAACAAGGCCCACATAGAGGAGGCTGAATCTCAACTAGTATGTGAGATCAGAGATCAGTGAGTCAGTAGGTGCTGGCTAAGTGTAGAGGAAAGACCTGCATAGTTTGTTGCTACAAACTGATGTACTGAAGAAGTGATATGCCATTGCTGAAGGTTCTCCTCTGCATTTTGAATAAATATCACACAGAGATTGTGTGCTGAACCTGAAGTTCAGTGTCTGGTCCATCTGTTATCCCACAACCCTTCCACAGACTTGGTGTCAGCTGTGGGATAATTTGCTGGAAGCATCTGGACTGGCCGAAGAGGGATGTTTTCTAGTGGATATTGCTCAAATATCCCAGGTGGACTGATGCACCAGTAGTTGTCAGAGGAGAACCTGGAGAACAAAGTCTGTGGAGTTCTGACCAGAACCATGGCTGACAAACTGGGAGAGAAGCTGCTGCCTGAACTGGACCTGGGAGCTCAGAAGAAGGCCAAGCCTGAAGATGATGAAAAGATGCACAAGGACATGGAAGAATCGAGGGAACTGCCTCCTCTTGAACACGCTCCACCCTAGGACATAGGGGAGTTGTTGAAATGGCTCTGCATAAAACGGGTGCAGATGGCAAGAGATAGAGACATTGAGCGGAGAAGTCAAGATGCAAAATGGGTGGATACCATGAGGGTCTTGCATGCCATCAATACAGGGCAAACAGAAAGAACCAGTAGCCCAAAAGACATTAAACTGTCTAAACTTTCAGACAGTGATGACATTGAGGCCTACCTCACAACGTTTGAGAGGATTGCTCGAACATGCGCATGGCCAAGGGAACAGTGAGTTGTTCAACTGGCATTGCACCTGACAGGCAGTGCCCAGTTGGTTTATAGCCACGTGGACTCCCGAGAGGCAGAGGACTATGACCGTGTGAAGCTGGAGATCCTCAGGTGCTATGACATAAACACTGAAACCTATCGCCAAAGATTTAGGTTTCTTAAAATGCAGTCACTGGATAACCCCCAAGGGACTTATGCCTGCCTCAAGGAGCTCTGCTACAAATGGTTACAACCAGAGAACAAGAGCAAGGACCAACTTCTGGAGGAGATGTTTATTGAACAGTTTATTAAAGTTTACTCCAGGATGTACAACTTTGGGTTGGGGAGCATAAGCCAGATTCCACTGATAAAACCATCATGTTGGCGGAAGACTTCCTGCTAACCCAGCCATCCAGACTCAGAGGGTTCCAAGGGACATCAGCAGCAGCGACCACCAGCAATCTGGTAAGGAACCCTTTTACTTATAAACTGTCAAATCCAACCCCAGAGAAACAAGACTGGAGAGGGGGGATGCATTTCAGTAGCTGAAATTGTATGTCATGGGTGCCAAAAGAAGGGACATTATGTAAGAAACTGTCCTAATATGAAGAAAGAGACAGCAACAGAACTAAAGAGTAAACAAGGTGCAGATGAGGCACTTTGGGTCACCCTGGAGACAGGAAATGGCACCACAATCCGCATGGGGGTTGTATACAGACCCCCATCTCAGGGGAAGGGAATGGACAAGGAAATGATAGAAGGCTTTCTTAGAATGGCAGAAAAAGGGGAGATATTGTTGATGGGGGACCTGAATATACCAGATGTTAACTGGAGCACCTTTGCTGCAGGCACATCCAAGAGCAGGGTCATTCTTGATGCCCTACAGGGGCATGCCTCAGACAGCTAGTATTGGAACCCACTCGGGAGGGAGCAATCTTAGACCTGGTACTCTCAAATGGGGATGGAGAAAGAATCTCAGATTTAGAAGTGGGTAGCCATCTGGGAACAAGCGACTACCAAACAGTGTGGTTCACGATAAACACAGCCATACAATCAAGCCATACAAAAGCAAGAGTACTGGACTTTAGGAGAGCTGACTTTTGGGAAATTGAGAGAGAGTGCCTCAGAAAAGCACTAGCAAACAGGCAAGAAGGAGGGGTGGAGGAACAATGGGGAGTGATCAAAACAGCCATCACAGAAGCAACAAGCCTTTGTGTAAAACAAATCAATAAAACACAATGAAGGAAAAAAACATTATGGTTCTCAAAAGAGGTGGCAGGGAAGGTTAAGAAGAAAAGGACAGCATTCAGGAAATATAAGGAAACACAGAAGGAGCAGGACAGATAACTTTATCAGTTAAAGCAGAAAGAGGCTGGGAAGGCAGTCAGAATAGCAAAGGCCCAAACCGAGGAAAGGATAGCCAATTCTGTTAAGAAGGGGGGGATAAGACCTTTTATAGGTACATTAGGGAGCAAAGAAAGACCAAAGGAGGGATACTGAAGCTTAATAAAGGGGAGGGAATGTGGGTAGAGGGTGATAGTGAAAAAGCAGGGATACTGAACGAATATTTCTGCTCAGTATTCACAAAGGAAGAGGAGGGGGGGAGTTACCTAAACCAAACAAGAGAAACACTCTGAAGATGGGGGTCAATAACAGTCCATTTACAGAAGAAAGGGTTCTGAAAGAACTAATAAAATTGAAGGTGGACAAAGCAATGGGGCCTGATGGGGTTCACTCAAGAATTCTAAAAGAACTAAGGGTAGAACTAGTGACACCGCTGACTACTCTGTTTAACAAATCATGGGAGGATGGGGTGGTACCCGAGGACTGGAAGAGGGCAGATGTGATTCCTCTTCACAAAAGTGGGAGCAGGACAGAGGCAGGAAACCACAGACCAGTTAGTTTGACCTCAGTGGTAGGGAAAATGATGGAATCGTTGAGTACCTAGAGGCCAGTGGGGCACAGGACCCAAGGCAGCATGGATTCACGATGGGAAGGTCAAATCTTCAAATCAGACGAGTCTAATAGATTTCTTTGACTGGGTTACCAAAGTAGTAGACCAGGGAGGGACTGTGGACATGGCCTACCTAGATTTTAGCAAGGCATTTGATACAGTCCCACACACAAGATTAATACACAAGATAGCCAGCCTTGGAGTGGGTCCCAAGGTGGTAGCCTGGATAAAAAATTGGCTGGACAACAGGACTCAAAGGGTCGTAGTAAATGGAGTACACAGTGACGAAAGGAGGTTACTAGCGGTACACCAGAGGTTCAGTACTGGGACCAGTCCTTTTAATGTCTTTATAAGTGACATTGCAGAGGAACTGGAGAAAAGTATGTCTCTTTGCAGATGACACAAAGATCTGCAACAGGGTTGATACACAAGATGGAGTGGAAAGGATGAGAAGGGACTTGGCAAGGTTGGAGGAATGGTCAAATGTATGGCAGCTCAGATTCAATGCAAAGAAGTGCAAGGTAATGCACATGGGGAACAAAACCCAGGAGAAGCATACACAATGGGGGTGAGTACTGACAACAGTAAAATAGAACGGGACCTGGGGTAATTATATCAGATGACCTAAAGATGGGCAAGCAATGTGAGAAGGCAGTAAGGAAGGCTGGGGATACTGGGATGCATAGGAAGAGGCATCAATAGTAGAAAACAGGAAGTTGTTATCCCTCTGTACAGACAGTTGGTGAGACCCCATCTGAGTACTGTGTGCAGTTCTGGAGACCAGTCTCCGTCAAAGACATAGACAGAGTGGAGGCTGTCCAGAGGAGGGCAATCAAAATGGTGCAGGGTCTGCACCAGAAGACATAATGAAGAAAGACTAAAGGAGCTTAATATGTATACCCTTGAGGAAAGAAGGGAGAGAGGGGACATGATAGAAACTTTCAAGTACCTCAAGGGAATTAACAAAGTCCAAGAGGGTAGCATCTTCCAGAAAAAGAGATGTGCAAGAACAAGGGGGCACAATTTGAAGATAGAAGGGGGACGGCTCAGAGGTAATGTGAGGAAGTATTTTTTCACTGAGAGGGTTGTGGATGCATGGAACAGCCTCCCTGAGGAGGTCGTGGGGTCAAGAACAGTGGGGGACTTCAAGAATGCATGGGACACGCATAAGGCAGTCCTAGTGGGGGGTAGGAGGAAGTAAGCTGTTGGTTAACTAGGATCTGCAGCTTATCTGTTAGGTAGGAAAATGGGCAGACTAGGTGGGCCAAGCGGTCCTTATCTGCCGTCAAATTCTATGTTTCTATGTTTGGCTCACGTAGCTTTAGTGAACTTGGTCACTTTATGGCTACTGTGCAGACTGGATCACAGCAGATGATGGGACCGATTGATTCAGGGAGCTACCAGTCTCTTGTGCGAGCAGATCTGGTGACTGAGAATAATAAAGGACCGAATACAGTGGTCATCTGTGTGCACGGTGATACCCATCGCTACCCTACAGCCACCATACAAATGACTGTTCAAGAAAAGACACGAGGTAGAAGTGGGGTTGGTACCTCGCCTACCTGTGCCAGTTGTTATCGGGCATGACCACCCAGATTTTACTTCATTTATACATTGTCATGCCACCCAGGATTCTGCTGTAGTTGCTGTAACCACCAGAACTCAAGTGAAGAAGGGACATTTACCATCTGTGTTCCCATTTGATGATGTTGTTTTTGAGGATCCTGGCAAGGACCGTAAAACTAAGATGGAGAAGAGGAAGCTAAAGAAGGACTGGATTGATACTCATGCTGGTGTACAGCCAGACTTGGGACATACTTTTAAACGAGATATGCATCATAAGCAAAAAGCAGACCCTTCACTTAACCCTTTTTTTCACAGGTGGGAAAGGGGGTGGAAAAAGGTGCCCCTCAGTTTGCTGTAAAACAGGGAATACTGTATAGATAATACACTAACCCCAGAACTGGAGAGGTAGTAGACCAACTAATGATTCCAGAAAAATTCTGCTTCCAAATCTTGTATCTGGCGCATGACATCCCTTTAGCAGGCCATGCAGGCAGAGATAGCACCCTGAATAGGATATTACCCAGGTTTTATTGGCCCTCTATCCATGAGAACATAGCTGAGTATTGTAAAGCATGTGCTGAGTGTCAAAAGGTAGCTCAGGCAGAAAAAAGGGATAGAGTACCGCTACAACCCATGACCATTGTGACTAACCCCTTTGACAGGAAAAGCCATGGATGTAGTGGGCCCCTTGGAAAAGAGCTCCAAGGGTAACAGATTTGTACTGGTCATATGTGATTATGCTACCTGCTACCCAGACGCTATCCCCATGAGAACTTCCACCACCCCAAGGATAGCAGAGGAGCTAGCAAAGGTATTTAGGGGCTTGGGAATCCCCCAGGAAATACTTACTGATCAGGGGAGTAACTTTAATGCACATCTGCTAAAAGAATTGTACCGTCTGTTGGGCGTAGTAGCAGTGTGTACTTCCCCATGCCACCCACAGACTGACCCACATAGAGAGGTTTAATCAGACATTAAAGAGAATGTTGAGGAAATATGTAAAAGAAGAAGGTAAAGATTGGGATAGGTACCTCCCCTATTTACTTTTTGCTTACTGAGAAATCCCTCAAGCGTCCACTAGTTTCTCGCCTTTTTCATTTATTGTGTGGGAAGAACCTGAGGGGGCCACTGGATGTGGTTAAAGAACACTGGGAAGAAGGTGAGACATCTTAATGTCATAGAGTACATGACTCAGGTATGCAAACACCTGGTGAGGTATATCAACTTGGCACACCAGAGCTTAGAACAGAAGCAAGACTTGCAGAAAGAAAGATACGACCAGGGTTTGAAGACTAAAACATTTCAGTCAGAGGACAAGGTGTTGTTACTCCTTCCCTCCACGGAGAACAAACTACTCATGAAATGGCAGGGCCCCTTCACCATTTTAAGGCAGATGGGAGCAGTGAACTATGAGCTTAGCATGCCTGGAAAGAGACCTGCCGAGAAAATTTACCATGTGAACCTCCTTAGGAAATGGCGTGAGAGGTCTAACCCTTCCCTTTATATCCATCCTGAAGTTAGGGAGTCAGAGCTGGAGGTTGCCTATAAAAGACTAGAGCAGTCAGGACCATTGGAGGAGATTCAGATAAACCCTGAATTGGAGCCTCAGCAACAGAGAGATTTGCAGGGGGTATCACAAGAATTTGAGCCCATATTCACAAACATCCCGGGGAGGGCCAAAGGAATTGTGCACACCATAACTGCCATGCAAGACAAGCCCATACACAAAAATCCATACAGACTGCTCATGAAGGTGAGGGATGAGGTGATTCAGGAAGTAAAAAAAAATGGAGCAGTTAGGCATAATTGTGCCCTCAAGGAGTGCATGGTCTTCACCCATGGTCATAGTGGACAAGAAAGAGGGTGGGATACATCTATGCCTAGATTTTAGAAAGCTTAACAATGTGTTACTATTCAATGCTACCCAATGCCCTGAATAGATGACAGCATTGACAGGCTAGGCAATGCAAAGTATATCTCCACCCTGGACCTTACTAAAGGATATTGACAAATCCCCTTGTCACCTGATTCACAAAATAAAACCGCATTTAGCACCCCAATCAGTTTATACCAGTTTGTCATAATGCCATTTGGACTACATGGGGCCCCAGCCACTTTTCAGCATTTTATGGACCACACACTAAGACCACACACTGAGTACTGTGCGGCTTATTTGGACGATGTGGTCATATTCAGTCCTGACCGGGAAACCCATGTTAGACACTTTTCCCAGGTACTGCAAGCAATAAAGGAGTCAGGAGTGACCATTAACCCTGCTAAGTGTGCCCTAGAAAAGACTGAGACTCGATACCTAGGATTCATTTTAGGAAATGGACAAGTGAAACCCGAGGTAGAGAAGGATACAGCAGTGGCAAACAGCCCAATACCTACCACAAAAAAAAACATGCGAGACCTTTCCTAGGCTTGGCTGGTTATTACCAGAGATTTATTCCTAATTTCTCAGCCATTGCTAGTCCTTTGATCTCACTAAAAAGAGGTACCCGAATAAGGTTTAGTGGACCCCTATTTGTGATGAGGCATTTAGGAATATCAAGGCAATTCTGTGTACAGCTCCTGTATTGAAAAGCCCTGATTTCAACCAAGTATTTGAGGTTCAAACTGATGCATCAGAGAATGGTATTGGGGCAGTCTTATAACAGAAAATAGATGGGGAAGAACATCCAATCATGTATATCAGCAGGAAGCTACATGAGAGAAGATATGCTGCCATAGAGGAAGAATGCTTTGCTCTGAAGTGGGCTAGTGAGTCTCTGAAATATTACTTGTGGGGGGCTGAATTTAAGGTTGTAACTGATCACTACTCCCTCTGCTAGTTGCACCAAATGAGAGAAAAAAATCCCTGTATAATGTGGTGGTACTTGACTCTTCAGCCTTATTGATTTACTGGGCCCCACAGGGCAGGGACAAAACATGTAAATGCTGATGTCATGTCTTAAAACATCAGAAGGGAGCAGTACTAGGCACTCAGGACTGTAAATGTCAGGAATACAGGACTGGGCAGAAAAATGAACAACTAGAGAGAGAAAGAGAGAGAGAGAGGCAAGGAAGGGGGAAGGGGTGAAGTAGGAGTGGGAGAAGTAAAGAGAAGAAGGGAGATAGATTAGGGTTACAGAGTTGGGGTGGTGCGTTGGGGGAATATAGTGTTGAAAGGATAAAGGGATTGGGGTAGAAAGGGTATTTGGGAGGTTGCAGTGCGTGAGAGAGCAGGGTGGGAGTGGGGTAGAGGAAGTGGAGGATGGGGAAAGGAGGAGAGGAAGGGGGATTGAGATGGGGTGGTGAAAAAGTGCAGAGGACTGGTGTAAATGGGAGAAGGAACAGGACACTGGGCTAAGGGCATTTACAGGAGGGGGCATAGTGTCCTTGGAGTTGAGAAGAGAGAGCGTTTGGAGGGGGCAGAGTGAATTGTCAGTGGAAGGGAGTTCCAGATTCGGAAGACAGGAGGAGAAACCAGACTGGCCAGCCATGGATTTACGAGAGGGGAGCAAGAGGGAATGATAACCTGAGTTATGGAGAGAATGCATGGAGGGGGTCATGGGGAGAGGAGAGAGCGGAGATGAGGGTGGGAAGCCAACCAGAATTAGAAATGAAGGAGACACAGTGGGTGAGGCAGCAGCCATTTGAGAGGGAAGTGAGAGATCAGTTTACAGAGATCTAGTACTGCTGCTTTAAGAAAATACAAAAAAATGAAAGAATTGGGTATTATAGAAAAGTCAAGAAGTGATTGGTCATCACCAATGGTGATTGTAAATAAAAAAGAAGGGGATGTAAGAATCTGCCTTGATTTTAGGAAACTTAATCAAGAGTCACAATTTGACAGTTATCCTATGCCCAGGGTAGATGATCTGGTGGACAGATTGGGGAGTGCCAAGTACATCAGTGCCCTCTATCTAATCAACGGTTATCCCTAGTTCTCCTGCAAAAAAATGGCGCTTACTTTATTTTTGGTCAAATTTGACATGTTTTTAACTTCTAGTTTCTGTTAGTGTTGTTTTTCATCCTATTTTGTTTGCTGTAGTCATATTTTGCTTGCTTGAAATATTTATTCTCCTCTCTCTTAATTCTCCTGGGTCACACTTGGAAACAAGCTTCAGCTCAGTGTGTGCCTTTCTCAGTTATCAAATTTTAGATAAATAAATAATGGTTACTGGCAAATTCCACTAGTTAAGGAATACAGAGACAAAACTGCATGTGCCACTCCTGTCGGAGTCTATCAGTTCACCACCATGCCATTTGGTTTACATGGCATACTCGTTACATTCCAGGCAGTGCTACATGGATGTACTTTTACCCCCCTCATACTGGTTATAGTGCTGCATACCTGGATGATGTCATGGTGTACAATTCAGACTGGAAAATACACCTGGAACACCTATGAGCAGTCATCCAATCTATCAAAAAGGTAGGTCTGAAAATTAATCCTACCAAATGTGCATTGGGCATGCAGGAAACCAGATATTTAGGCTATGTTTTAGGAAATGGAGAAGTAAAGCAAGAGATTTTTAAGATAGAAGCTGTAGCTAACAGTCTCATCCCTAATAAAAATAAATGTGTCAGGTGATTTTTAGGGCTAGCTGGTTATTGGGGATTTGTTCTCAATTTTGCCCAGCTAGCTACTCCCCTCACTGAACTCCCAAAGAAATGGTCCAGAATAATGTGAAATGGACCCCAGAGTGTGGTGAAGCTTTTCAGCCCATCAAGGCTGCATTATGTTCAGCCCCTGTTCTAAGAAGCCCAGACTTTGCGAAACAATTTTTGTTACAGACAGATGCATCAGAGGTAGGCCTAGAGGCAGTCTTGAGTCAGCATATAGATAGGAAGGAACATCCCATTCTGTGTATCAGTAGGAAGTTGCACAACAAAGAGAAAAGGTACTCCACCACTGAAAACGAATGCCTTACAGCCAAGTGGGTCATGGAGTCCCTTAAGTTGTATTTTTGGGAGCCGACTTTGCACTTATAACAGATAGCAGTCCTCTCTGTTGGCTTAACCAAATGAAGGATACAAATTCCAGGATCACATTGTGGTACCTGGCACTACAATCATTTAAAATCAAAGTAATACATAAATTGGGGAAAGAGAATGTCAATGCTGATTTTCTGTCAAGATATGGATCAGGAATAGCAAATTCCAAAGATTAAAAGGAACAAATTGTGTGAGTTTAAACATTCTTTATAGTACATGATTGGCCTTTGTTCTGTATGAAAATCAGCCTGCTCAAAAACCTTGTTGTGCACATTCTAAACTGTTATGCGCATTCCAAGGTGCTGTTGTGTGAATTCTGAGCAGTTGTTCAGCATATTTCAAAGGTCATAACATTTTAAATTCCTCATTCACCCAGCACCTAGCTGATTACTGACCACCCAGTGCCCAAATGTGTACCTTTTTACTTGTAAAAGTTTATAAATTTAATTTCGATCATAAAACAGAACAAAGAAATGTCAGGTTGTTTTTTACGTTCGCTTGCGCGCATGCGCAAGGAACGTTTTGGGAGAGTAGCACACTTTGGAGGTGTGCCTCTCCCTTTCAATCCACTGCTCCATTGAGCTGGCGTGGTGGTCCTGCACCAATGGGTGCGGGAGCTGTGTATGCCAGCGGTGGTCTTCGCTTCAAAGAAAACCACCGCTGTCCTACAGAGCACCACGTCACGCCGCCCCCCGCGTCACGCTGCCCCAAATCTTTGCTGCCATGCTGAGGCCCCACCCCAGCGTGGCAAAGCGTCCGCATTGTTTGCCGGCAGGGGGTGCCCAATCCCCGTCGGCTCCAGCCCAAAGCCATCCTTCTGCCACGCTGGGAGCCCACCCCAGCGTGGGCAACCATCCCGCTGTTTGCCGGCGGTGCCCCAACTCTCCGTCGACCTTGGCCCCCCAGCCATCTTCTGCCACGCCTGAGCCCACCCCAGCGTGGCAACGTCCCACGTAGTCTTTTTTTTTTCACCTGTAAAGCAAAATGGTCCCCACGGCGCTTCTCCCAGTCAACCCTCCACAACCCGCACCCAGCCTCCCCACAACCCCCTCACTCCATACTTACCTCCGGAAGCTCGGCGCGATGATCTTCGGTGGACTGGGAACACGTCTGCACTCTTCAAAGCCGACTGCGAACTGAGGAAATGCCGGTAAGCTGTATAATGGGCTAGATAGGGGGTTTTCAACTTTGTTGCATAGCTCAGGCATTTTTGGAATTTTTGCCAAATTTTCCAACATAGGGTTTTGGGACCCCTTCTCATGAATGATGTCACTGTCTGGTTATGTCGGACCCAAGGTGATTTCGCAGTCTCGCGAAATCCTTATGACAAACCTCTACCATGAGCAGTGTTTATTCATGAATGGTCAAAACCATAATCAGAATGTAGAATGCAAAGTTGTTCTGATGTCACGTTCGCATGGTTCCTATGCAGGCTAAGTAAGTTCGCGAATTTTCAATATTTTCACTACAGATTTTCAACATTGCCATTTTATCACACCTCCTTATAAGCAGTACAGCTGTCATTTTTCACATCCTGCCCAAAATGTGTTTCCGCCCATGTAGCGCACAATGGCGCAGTCGGTATGCGAAATCAATGTATGGGATGCATTAAGAAAACCACAGTGACACTGTTCATTAGCAGAGGTCTTAAAATGACTATGTTGAAAATTTGGGGAAAAAATTCCTAAAAATGACTTGCTGCGGCGAGAGTGTGTTGCGCAGTTCCTACGGACGTTCATATATGTGCGAATTTTCAATATTTGCACTCCAGATTTTCAACATTGCCATTTTACCACACCTCCTCATGAGCAGTACAACTGTCATTTTTCACGTCTCACCCAAAATGTGTTTCCACCCATGTAGCACACAATGGTGCAGTCGGTGTGCAAACTCAATGTATGGGACACATTAAGAAAATCACAGTGACACTGTTCATGAGCAGAAGTCTAAAAATGGCTGTGTTGAAAATTTGGTGACAAAATTCCTAAAAATGACTGTTTTACGAGTGTTCATTGCGCAGTTCCTATGCACGCTCGTAAGTTTGTGAATTTTCAATATTTTCACTCCATATTTTCAACATTGCCATTTTACCACACCTCCTTGAGAGCAGTGCAGCTGTCATTTTTCACATCTTGCCCAAAACGTGTTTCCGCCCATGTAGCGCACAATGGCACAGTCGGTGTGCGAACTCAGTGTATGGGACACATTAAGAAAATCACAGTGTCACTGTTCACGAGCAGAGATCTTAAATGGCTATGTTGAAAATTTGTGACAAATTCCTATAAATAACTGTTTTACGAGCTGTCGCTAGTGCAGTTCCTACACACGCCGTAAGTTTGTGAATTTTCAATATTTTCCACCAGATTTTCAACATTGCCATTTTACCACACCTCCTTATCAGCAGTACAGCTGTCATTTTCACATCCTGCCCAAAACGCGGCTCACCATGTAGCGTACAATGGCGCAGTCGGTGTGCTAAATCAATGTATGGGACACTTAGAAAATCACAGTGACACTGATCATGAGCAGAGATCTTAAAATGGCTGTGTTGAAAATTTGGTGAAAAATTCCTAAAATGACTGTTTATTTAGTGTGCGCTATGCAGTTCCCACGCATACGCTTGTAAGTTTATGTAATTTTCAATATTTTCACCCAGATTTTCACAACATTGCCATTTTACCACACATCCTCATGAGCAGTACAGCTGCCATTTTTCACATCCTGCCCAAAATGTGTTTCCGCCCATGTAGCGCACAATGGCACAGTCGGCGTGCAAACTCAATGTATGGGACACATTAAGAAAATCACAGTGACACTGTTCATGAGCAGAAGTCTTAAAATGGCTGTATTGAAAATTTGGTGACAAAATTCCTAAAAATGACTGTTTTACGAGCCTGCGTTGTGCAGTTCCTACGCACGCTCGTAAGTTTGTGAATTTTCAATATTTTCACTCCATTTTCAACATTGCCATTTTACCACACCTCCTCATGAGCAGTATAGCTGTCATTTTCACATCCTGCCCAAACGTGTTTCCGCCCATGTAGCGCACAATGGCGCAGTCGGTGTGCGAACTCAATGTATGGGACACATTAAGAAAATCACAGTGACACTGTTCATGAGCAGAAGTCTTAAAATGGCTGTGTTGAAAATTTGGTGAAAAAATTCTTAAAAATGACTGTTTTACGAGCGCCTATTGTGCAGTTCCTATGCGCAGCTGAAGGTTTGTGAATTTTCAATATTTTCACTCCAGATTTTCAACATTGCCATTTTACCACACCTCCCTTATCAGCTAGTACAGCTTTCATTTTCACATCCTGCCCAAAACGTGTTTCCGACCATGTAGTGCACAATGGCGCAGTCGGTATGCGAAATCAATGTATGGGACACAGTAAGAAAATCACAGTGACACTGTTCATTAGCAGAGGTTTTAAAATGCCAATGTTGAAATTTTATGAAAAATTCCTAACAATGACTATTTCCCAGCGTCGTTGCACAGTTCCACATACGCTTTCGTGGGTTTACGAATTTTCAATATTTCCACCCAGATTTTCAACATTGCCATTTTACCACACTTCCTTATGAGCAGTACAGCTGTCATTTTTCACATCCTGCCCAAAATGTGCTTCTGCCTATGTAGCGCACAATGGGGGGTAACAAAAAGGTCATGCTGAAAATTTATTATGCAAATACCAGCAATCGCACAGGGCATTAGGGTAAAGCACCATATGTGCCAAACACCACTGCAAATAGCTGCAAGTGAACGTTCGACATTGACAAATGCTTGTTTTTATTTTCTTCTGTTTTTATTTAGGGAGGTAACATATACTATATAAAATTAAATATGGCAACCACACACAGCTTGGCATGTGTTTCTATCTTGGGGTTGAGATGACAGCATGGACCGCTTGAGCTTCGCTTTTGAGGTCCAAATGCTGTCATCTTAACCCCCTGATGGCAAGACAGGCATGTTGTGTATGGTTGCCTGTACATTATTCTCTATATGTGTTATACTGCATATGCACTGAACTGTAAAGGTTATAAGCTAACTTTAGAAGAGAATTAACAGAAAGTTTTGGCAACTGTTTTTTTTTTTTAAACAGGTTCCCTTTTAAAGAGAGGGGTATGTGACAGGGTTGACTAAGGCCCTGTCCCATTTATTATGCAGAAAGATTTAAATGCATGGATCTGTTCTAGCCTCTCCTTTTTTTTTTTTACTTACTCTTTATACTCCCCCTGCCCGCAGTGCTCCCACTCTTCAGGAGACACCTATGGCCTTCTAGTCCCTGCCCTCTTACCTGGAGCCTGGTGTAGTCCATCCCCCATGTAGCCGTGGCTATGTACCCCAGGCGGTCAGGGGTAGGGGCATCCCCAAAGTCCTTCTTGTTCTCATTGGGATTCTGGTACGGGGTCAGGCAGGGGCACTGGGGATCAGGACCTGGTGCTTCATCTACCGGGAGTGCTACGGGGTGTTTTTCCTATTTTATATGGTAGTGGCATGCACCCCAAAGTCAAGGTGTCTCCGCTGACATCTTTCACTCCCAACCCTCTCTTTATGCTCGTGCACTTGCTATGCCTCTGGCTTCCACGAGAGGCCAGTCAGGCACTGAGTGTGTACCTCCTTCCCGTGAAGGAGGGCTGTCGCCGGACGCTCAATCCTCCCTCCCTGCCCGACCCCTACCAACCTGGGCTCGTTCCTGAACCCAGGTCACTGGCATGGCACGAGGTGTGGCATCCAGCACCTCAACCCTGAACACCACTAGGCCATCCTCTCCTTTTCTGTCTCTTGTCTATCTGGTTGTGCAACCAGATGTTCTCATAAACCTAGGAACTGGTCACACTCACGGTCTCGTGATTCTCCGCCTCTCACCGTCTCTCTGCCTTCACTTGCTGTTTCTGTCTTTTCTTCCTCCTTGCATATCTGCAGTTATAAAAATATATTTGAATCTTTATGTGATACTGGGGTCCCTTAGTTATATTGTTGAAGTGATTGCAAAAAGCTATTTAGAATTTAGAGGATTAATTAACCTGAGATGCAGTCTGAGCTCCCCTCAGGCTTGTTTGCAAACTTTTGCAGAGTTGTCAGCAGGAGGCCAGCTTGGGACCCTGTTCTATTTACAAGCCTGCTCTGCAAAGAAACTGACAAGAACATTTTGTGAAAAACAGGTTGTCTCCTTAACGAGCTCATGATGAAGATGTTAATTATCAGGCAAAGACTGATTAGAAAAAGAGCAGCAATATTTTTGCTAGACAGACTTCTTGGAAACCGGCAAGAAACCCTCAGATGAAGGACTTTTGTTTTGTCTATTTGTACTGCTTTTGTACATAGCTATCCTGAACATTTTTTTAAACTTTTATTCTATTGTTGTTGATAATAATAAAACATTAGTTGCGAATTTTGAAACTGCTCCTGGTTTTCCTATGCTTCCTGACCTGTGTTTTGACAACAAAGCTGTCTCGTTTGGAAGTTAAAATTCTCTGCTTTGTGCTAGCACTATATGGCCTGTTGGGGGGTTAAATTGCAAACTTGTTAACTTCTCTAAAGTGCACCACCAAAGTAACCTGGGCAACATAACAACCAGGCCTGCATGGGAACTCTGTTACAACTCTTAGGTACCCAGAGTCTTATGGTTGTTTATACTTGAATTTAGAATTCTATTACTGGTACCATTTAAACAGTATACCGCACCCTGCATAACTAGTTCCTCTACCTCTGCCCCTTGCTTTGGCTGGTGCATTTTCAACTATGTGGGGTGTTACATCTTATAGAGGGGCTTATGGTGTACTGATATACAGAGGAGGTGTTTATGGTGACTTGTAACTGCTTAACATATTTTTCTTCTCCAGCTGCCAGACCAGTGTCAAAAATAAAAACATTGTTAACTGTTTGAATTTCACTCTTGTTTGTGCCCTCAGTTTGTGCAATCTGCTTGAATGTGTTTATTGGTGAAGGTAATAACAGTTTGTGGTCCCCAGGGGTGGTTCAGTCCAGTGTATGGAGGTGGGTAGGTACTACATCCCAGATGGTGGTACTGCACACATCTGGCCCACGTATTCTCTCTTGTTGGAGGCACCCTGCTATTTAATATCTGTTTTGGGACAACCCCCCCCACCGCAGGAAAAAGAATGAACCCAAACACCTCAGCTCAGTGTGCCCTGTATAGTCACCAGGCAGGGGTGTGAATCCAGTCATTGTGTCAACCGGGGGGATCACATTTAAAACCAAAAACACGTTCCCTCTTAAAGAGGGGTGTGTGTGACAGGGTTGATTAAGACCTGGCCCCATTTGTTATGCAGATGATTAAATAAAAGGATCTGTTTTCACCTCTCCTTTTCTGCCTCTTGTCTGTCTGATTGCACAATCAAATTTTCTTGTGGCACCTAGAAACTACCACTGTATTCTTGTCTCTTCCTCTTATGAAATGTAACCTTGGAAATCGTTTGTCTGTTTGTTATACCCAACATGGAACCTTTGTAAAAGAGCCTGTTGGCTCAAAGGTGTTAATCTGCAGATGAAATAAATAAATAAAATAAATAAATAAATAAATTGGCCCTTCCAATGGCCCCACTATTTCCCCTTTTATCGTCCTTCCTTCACATGCTGTTTCTATTCTTTCTTCCCCCTGCCTTGCTTCTCTTTGGTGAGAAAAAAACTATGTGCGAATCTTTATATGAAACTAGGATCCCTTGGTTTGCAAAAGTATATAATTATATTGTTGAAATAATTGCAGAAAGCTATTTGGGTTTATTTGAAAAAGATATCAATATGGAATGCAAGGAGCCTTTAGATGTATTTTGACCTCCAGAAGCTTGTTAACAGAATTGTCAACAGTAGACCAGTCTTGAGACAGAATGTTCAGTTTTGTTGCACCTGCAGGCTGACCTCAGGAAAGAAATTAACGTTACTAACATACTAAAATGCCAGCAGACTAGGCCTAGCGGTCTTTCATGTCTGCTTGTTTGGTCAGCCCCCACCCTGGGAGCTAACCTTGCTGCCCTCCTGCCCTCTCGGGCTTCTCCCTTCCCAGTCCAGGGTATTCTTGCTGTGTTGGACTTTGCTTCCAGAACCTTTCCCCTGTACCTGTCCCACCCCCCCTGAATCCCTCCACAGTCTCTGCCTCCACCAGCCCCCCCTAGGCAGTGCATTCCATGGTTCTACCACCCTATCAGTGAAGTAGCACCTCCTCTTCTCCCCCTCCAGCTTCCATCCATGCCTCAGTTCCTTCCTTCAGAGCACCCGACTGCACCTCCCTATTTACACTCTTCATGTACCTGAAGACCTCATCATGTCCCCTTGTCCCTTCTCTCTTCCAATGTGTGGCATATTTAGCTCTTTGAGCCTCCCCATAGGTCCTTTCCCCAAGCCACAGATCATTTGTTGCCTCCTTGGGACCCTCTCAGCAGTTCAATGTCCCTCTTTAAGTGTGGCTCCAAAACTGCATGCAGTACTCGAGGTGTGGCCTCACCAAGCAGTTAAACAGAGGGAGTATCATCTCTCTCCTTCTGGAGGTGATCCCCCAAGCGATGCATCCCAGCATCCTGTTGACCTTGGCTGCTGCCCACCTACAATTCTCCGAGTTGCTCATCTTGACATCCACCACCACCCCCAGGTCCCTCTCAGCCATCGAGACTTGTAGCATTCCCCCCCCAGGTGTACATTTGGCCCAGGTTTCTGGCTCCCAGGTGCAGTACCCTGCATTTCCTTGCATTGAACCTCAGTTTCCACTTTCTAGACCACCTTTCCAGAGCCTCCAGGTCCCCCCGTAGGGCCACCTTCCCCTCCACCCTATCCACCACCACCATCCCCAGCTTTGAGTCATCCACAAAGAGACTCATCTCACTCCTGATACCCTTTCTTATGTCAGAGACATAGGCGTTGAACAGGAGGGGCCCAAGGACCGATCCCTGAGGGACCCCACTAATGACCCTCCTTGGAGATGAGACTATCCCCCCAACCATGACCCTCTGTGTCCAGTCTTGGAGCCAGTTCCCTATCCATCTGATCTTCTGGTTCCCGACCCCCATTTCCCCTAGCTTATCCAACAGGCCCCTGTGAGGAACAGAGTCAAACGCCTTGCTGAAGTCAAGAAAGAGGACATGCACTGGCCTTCCCAGGTCCAAGGCACTCATCACCCAATTATAGAACTCCACAAGGTTTGTCTGACATGATTTCCCTGGGATGAAGCCTTGCTATCTATTGTCCAGGCACCCCAACTTTTCCAGTCCCTCCTTGACTATACCCTCCATCACCTTGCCCACCACCGATGTCAGGCTGATGGGCCTGTAGTTCCTTGCCACCTCCCTTGATCCACCCCTGTGGATAGGTACTATATGTGCTACCTTCCAGTCCTGGGGCACCCACCTGTCCTCAGAGAGATGCTGAAAATCTCCACCAGGGGTTTTGCCAGGACATCCGCCAGTTCCCTCAGTACTCTGGGATGTAATTTATCTGGCCCCGGTGCTTTCTCCGTCTTAAGGGACCTGAGGGCTTCCCTCACTCTTTCTACTGTGATTTCCACCTCCGCTTCCTTGTCTCCCTGTTTTGACTTCCCCCCTCCTCCTGCCAGTGATGGCTCCCCCCCTCCCCAGACCTGCCGATCGGTAAAAGCTCCCCTCTTCTGTTTCACCATCTCCTCCCACGTATGCTGCAGCCGCCCCATTTTCCTTGGTAAAAACTGAGGCAAAGTACTCATTTAGTACCTCAGCCTGCTCCCCCAGGTCTTGTGCCCATCCCTCCTGTTTTAATTCTGGTAATCTGCCCCTTCACCCTTCTTTTTTCCCCAATGTATATAAAGAACCCCTTGTTCCCTCTCCTAATTTCCCTGGCCAGGTTCTGCTCCTTACATGCCTTAGCTGCCCTCACCACCCTAGTGGCCCTTCTGGCCATCAGCTCATATTCCCCTCGATCCCTTTCACTCCTTCAGCACTTGAAACACCCATAGGCCGCCTTCTTTTCCCTCACCACCTCCTGAACTCCTGGTCCACCAGCAGGGTTTTTGTGCCCTATCGCATTTGTGCTTCACTCTTGCACAGATGCTAGTAGCATCCTGCACTCCCCTCCTGATGATTTCCCACCTACTGTCAGCGTCCATGTCCAGCACTATCCCATCCAAATGCTCCTTAAGGATTCTTCCCATTTCCTTGAAATCTTCCCCCCGAAGTCAGTTACCTCCATCTTTGTGCAGCCTTCTTCCCCTCCTAGGTCCAGGCAGAACCAGGCCGTGGCATGGTCACTCCCTGCCAATGGGTCCTTTACCTCCAGGCCATTTCGTGAGAAACAGGAAACTGATTTACACCAACAGGATGCAGAATTTAAACTGTCAGGAAAAGACATCTTACAAAAAGAAAGCAGTGTTTTTGCTTAGTGACAGAGACAGCTGGAGATTTTAAAGAGAGACTCTCAGATGTAGGACTTTGTTTGAACCGACTGTATGAAGAGCTATCCTGTACCATTGGATACCATTGGAATTGTTTTTTTTTTTTTATTTTATTGTTATTGATAATAAAACACTATTTTCAAATTTTATAGCTTCTCCTGGTTTGCCTTTGTTTCCAAACCTGTGCCTCTGTGACAGGATCCAAGTCACAAATAGTGCATTAATAGCTCCATTATTTGTGGTATTTGGAAAATGCTATTCGTTCTTAGCACACCCCTAGTTATAAGGAACACTGGGACCTTTGGTGGGTAGAAGTGAACACTGTGGCCATCAGCAGGTAGAGGTCGGGTTAGAGGTCAAAACTGGAGCCTTCAGCAGGCAGAGGTCAGATTAAAGGTAAATCACTGGGGACTTCGGCAGGCAGAGGTCATATTAAAGGTGAACACTGGGGCCTTCAGTGGGTAGAGGTCAGGTTACAGGTGAATACTGTGGTCTTCAGCGAGTAATAAAAATAGATTACACAGTTGACATGAAAAAGTCCTGTTATGCTTTTATGACCAGGTCCCATAGAAAGTGCATGCTAGTGCAATAGTGACACTGCCCATTTCTCCGTAAAGTAAAAAATACATGAGCAATGCAGCTACCTAGAGCTCTTCTATTTTGTATTTGCTCATGCGCTGGCCTATGGATAGCAGTCCCAGCATGTGGGTCATCTGCTTCATTCTACCTGCTGGGGGGGGGTCGGAGTATGGCAGGTAGCTCCACAAAGAGAAAATATGTTTTAAAACTTCCCTGGTTTGGGCATCTGCTGCAGGAGAGGTTGTAGCAATAGATATTGGTGGGGACGTGCTGCTGGTGGGGGACTTCAACCTGCTGGATGTAGACTGGAGCCTCCCAGCAGTGGCTTCAGCTACAAGCAGGGAGGTCCTGGACTCTCTGAAGGGGGTGTTCCTTAGGCAACTCTTCAGTGAACCCACTTGTGATGGGACAGTGCTGCAGACTACAAGGTGGGAGGCCACTTGGGGACCAGTGATCACCATATGGTGTCATTCAGTATAAGGATGGCTGTGGAACTGAACCACACAAGGGTGAGGGTCCTGGACTTCAGGAGGGCAGCTTTTACAAAGATGGGTGAATGCCTCAGAGATGACCTGGCAGAAGGGTGGGGTGGAGGAACAGTGAGTGAAGATAAAAGGGAGCATAGTAAAGGCAACAAACCTCTGTATCAAACAAGTGAGCAAAGGCAAGAGGAAAAGAGACCACTATGGTTCACGAAAGAGGTGACTAAAAAGGTAAAGGCTAAAAGGGTAGCATTCAGAAGGTATAAGGAGACAGGAAGGAGGATAGGGAAGTGTCTCAGGGGAAACAGAGGGAAGCAGGGAAAGCAGTAAGAAGCACAAAAGCACATACTGAAGAGAGAGAGAGAGAGAGAGAGAGAGAGAGTGTAGCCCAGGAGGTAGCAAAAGGGAGCAAGACTTGTTTAGGTATGTAAGTGAAAACAGGAAGACATGAGTGGGATTGTAAGGTTAAAAAGGAAAGGGTGGGGACTGTGTAGAGGGGGACCAGGAAAAGGCAGACATGCTGCACAAATGATTTTATTTAGTGTTCACAGAGCAAGGGGAAGGGGAGGGCCACAAAAAAGTAACACAAGCTTTGTAAGGAGGAAGGTGGACAGTAGTCCTTTTTTGGAGGTGAGAGTTCTGAAAGGACTTGCTAATCTGATAGTGGACAAAGCAATGGAACCAGATGGGGTGCATCCAAGGGTATTGATGGAGTTCAGGGAAATTCTCTGCCACACCTCTGCCAGTTCTGTTTAACAGCTCACTGGAAAGAGGAGTGGTTCTGGAAGACTGGAGGAGGGTGGATGTAGTCCAACTACACGAAAGTGATAGCAGGGAGGAGGCTGGCAATTATAGGCCAGTTAGGCTGACATTGGTGGTGTGAAAGTTAATGGAATCTCTGCTGAGGGAAAGGACTGTGGAATATCTTGAATCCAGTGGGTTGCAATCTCGAGGCAGCATGGGTTCACAGTGGGGAGGTCATGTCAAATGAATCTGATAGATTTCTTTGATTCTGTGACAAAGGATTTAGATCAGGGTGGAGTGGTTGATGTGGCCTACCTAGATTTCAGTAAGGCTTTTTCAACGCCATTTCACATAGGAGACTAGTAAGCAAGCTGGGTAGCGTAGGAGTGGGTCCAAAGGTGGTAAACTGGATAAGAAATTGGTTAGGTGATCACCTAGGCGACAGAGGGTGAAGAGTGGCAGATTCCTGGAACAGCCTTCCAGTGGAGGTGGTGGTGGGGGCAAAAACAGTGGTGGGGTTCAAGAATGCATGGGATAAGCACAAAGGAATCATAGTGGAAAGGAAGGGGGAGGGAGAAAGAACTGTAGCTTGAGCATGGTCTGTGGTAGTAGTGTAGGTAGGAAGAAATGGGCAGACTGGATGGGCCAATCAGTTCTTTTCTACTGTGAAATTCTATGCTTCTGTGGTGAAGAGGCTATGCTGAAGACATATTGGTGACAGGTGTAGGGCTGCTGCCATGGAGAGCTGGCTGCTGAGGTATCTGTATGTCAGGGTGGAGGGATTTGCTGTTGGCCATCACAGGGGAAAATAAGCATATTTCCTCCCCAACACTGTTCCCTGAAGCCCCTGTTCTAGCCAAGTTTGCTCTGAGGGGGTTCCCAAACATCCTAACATGCTCCACGTCCATGAATAGTGGGTGCAAGGGTGTCCCAGCTGTAGAAAGAGTGACTGGCGGGAGGTTGGCGGCTGGTCAGTGGGCGGGAAGGGTGGTTGGGGAGGGGTTAAGCTACAGGGAGGGTGGTCGTCTGGTAGGATGCAGACTCGTGACTGTGGAGTGGTCCAAGAAGGATGCCCAGCATAGGTTATCACATTTTGACCCTCTCTCCTCCACACCCCCTGTAGGATTTCCTTTTTACTGGGTAACAGGGAGGGGTTATAAGGCCCTCCATAAGTGGCCTCCACTTCCATAGCCCTAACCTATCCTCCTAACCACTGACACACACTTCCTCCACAACCACTTTTTCATCCGCCTCCCTGACAGCACTCCTTCCATTGTCATTTGAAACCATCACTTATTTTAATTTTTTATTCAACAATTATTGGTCAGGAAAGATGTACTAAGCCAACGCTTGTTTCCAGGTGTGTCATGGGAGCACAGGGAAATTAAGTGACTTGCTAATGGTCACATAGTAAAAAACTGGTGTCTTTGGGATTCAAACCTAGTTCTCTAGGTGTGCAGCTCAGTGCTCTTAACTACTATGCTATGCTGCCTCCCACTTAGACCCATGACACACATACCCACCCTGTACAAGTCCAGACACTGTCCCTCCACTGGCTCTGACACTACCTCCTCCATTCACAGCCTCCAAAACTATCCCCTTCCCTTCATGGCCCCCGACACGAGCTACTACTCCTTCCATAGCACCAGATACTAGCCCCTCCTCCTTCCACAGTCCCCAGACACTAGACCACTTACTTCCACAGCCCCCAACAGTACCCTCCCTCTATACCCATGACACTATCCCCCTCCACAGCCCTTATACTAACCACCCCCTTCCTCCATGCCCCCTTGCTTCCTTCACTATCCTCCCACTCTTGCTCCATCCATAGTCTCCTCTAACAACCTAGCTACATCCACTGTCCCCACCACCACTGCCTTTGCTCCCTCCCTATTCATTTACCTCCCTTCCTTCCTGGACCACTGGAAATGTCCATCCCTCCCAGACCACTTGACGCTTTCTTCCTACCCCAACCCCCTGGATCACTCCTCCCTCCCAGGTTTTCCTGAACACCTCCTCCCTGGCCCAATGGACACCTTCCTCCCTCCTCCCTCAGCACGTTGGATACCCTCTGACCTCAGACACCCTCCCTCCCACGCACCCATGAACACATCCCTTCCTGGCCCTGGACCCCTTCCTTCTGGTCCCCCTGGACAGCCCCCACCCTCCTGGACACCCAGTCTACAAACCCTCTACCCCAATACAACACTCACCAGGCAGCAGCAGCAGCTTTACCTCCCGATCTTGCAGTGCTGTATGGCCATCTTGTCCTCCGTGCTTGCCATGCAGTCCAATCTGGCAGCCAAGAAAGAGAAAGCAAGTGGACAGAGGACCAACATGGAAGATCAAGCCCCAGCCCCTACACCTGCACTCCCTGAGTGACCTATGCTCTACCACCAGTGAAAGCAGTCAAGAGATGCTCGAGAGGGGAGTCTGACCCAGGGCCTGGAAGGGGAATTCAGTGGTGGGGAGGGTGGTTGGCCAGGGGGAGGGAGGATACAGCTATAGAGAGAGTGGTCGGGTGTGGGGAGGATGCTTGACTTGGGGCTGGTCCAGTTACGGGGAGTGTTTGGGGGGCTGGAGTGGTCCTGGTGTAGGGTGATGGTGTTGGGTGGGTGGTGGTGGTTTATTTACAGGGAAGGTGGTAACGGAGGCTGGTCAGTCCAGCTGCAGGGTCAGTTGTCGACTAAGGTGGGGAGGCTAGTGGGGAACAAGGTGGGGAGATACTGTGGGTTAAGCTTGAAAGAAAAACGGAGGTAACCATCCGCACAGCGGTTGTCTATAGACCACCAACCCAGGTGGGAAGAGACAGATAGGGAATTGATGCTTGCCATCCAAAAAATGGTGGACAAGGGGGAGGTGGTGCTGGTTGGAGACTTCAACATGCCAGACATGGACTGGAGCCTCCCAGTAGCAGTAGCAGCAGCAGCAGCAGCAGCCAGGAGCAGATTTATCCTGGACTCCCTTCAGGAAGCCTTCCTTAAACAATTGGTCATGGAACCAACTTGGCAGGAGACAATACTGGACCTGTTGCTCACAAATGGGGACAGTGTGACGGGGTCACAGTGGGGAGGCACCTGGGGAACCGTGACCACCGGACACTGTGGTCTGAAATAACTGAATGGGCAGATCCCTGCCACACTAAAACATGTGTCCTAGACTTTAGGAGGGCAGATTTTGGAAGATGATGAAATACTTGGAAGAAACACTAGCTAGAATGGGGAAGGAATCGGAGGTGGAGGAACAGCGGGCAGTATTTAAAACAGGGATAGCAAGGGCAACACAATTATGCATTAAGCAGGTTAACAAGGGGAAAAGGAAGAGGAAACACTTATGGTATTCCAAGGAGGTAGCAGAGAATGTGAAAGCCAAAAGGACTGCACTCGGGCAGTACAAAAAGACACAGGCAGAAGGGGATAGGGAGAGGTACCAGCAGAAGTAAAGGGAAGCAGGGAGGGTAGTAAGGGAAGCCAAAACTCAGACAGAGGAGTGCATTGCAAAAACAATGGTTAGAGGGGACAAAACATTTTATTTATTTATTTTAGTTTTTGTTAACCAGGTTAGGTGCACTAGCCAAAGTTGACTCTTTTCAGGCACAACCCGGGAGAATACATACATAAAATGAGATGAGATTATACAATATATAGTATATAGTACAGGTACATAGTATATAGTACAGGTAGGTTAGAATACAGATCAAGTCAAACAGTACTCGAGATAATACACATAGCTATGCAGAGATGACAAAAGTGACATTAGTACATGCAAATAACTGAAACTGGGCTAAGTGGCAGCTATAAAGACATTTTATAGCAAAGCTTGTTTAGAAGTGCAGCAGTGTCTTGGGCGAAATAGGGTGGTTAGCTGTGAGGCATTAAGTGGGATCAAAGCATGTGCAAGGGTCCCGGGACAGGTGGTGATAAAGTTCTTTTTTAAAGATTGGGTGGGAGTTAGCCTGCCTCACGGCAGGAGGGAGGGAGTTCCAGGTGGCTGGGGCAGTATGTAAGTGAAAAAAGGAAGGCAAATGGAGGGATGGTGAGGCTAAAGGGTGAGGGGCAGAGTAGTGTTGAGGATGACAACAGTAAAGCAGACATACTGAACAGATATTTCTGCTCAGTCTTTACAATAGAAGGGGCAGGTAGTGGGTCAGAAGGGAGTACAAAGGGGGGGGAGGGCACAGAAATGGATACAAGTGCCTTTCCCCGTGAAAGGCTCCTAAAAGAACTGTAAGGAATAAGAGTTGATAAAGAAGATTATGGAAGCACTACTGAAGGAGAGATTAGTGGAACACCTTGTGACCAATGGTCTACAGGACCCAAGGCAGCATGGTTTTACTGGGTGGAGGTCATGCCAGACTAACCACATTGAATTTTTTGACTGGGTGACAAGGGAGATGGATCGGGAAGGGGAGGCAGTGGATATGGCCTATGTGGACTTCAGAAAGGCCTTTGACACTGTGCCCCATGGGAGGTTGTTAAACAAGCTGGACAATATGGGTGTGGGCAGGACAGTAGTGTGGTGAATTGGCTGGATGGAAGGACACAGAGGGTGGTGGTAAATAGATGTCACTCCGCAGAAGAAAGGGTGACCAGTGGAGTGCCACAGGGATCAGTGCTGGGTCCAGTCCTCTTCAACATCTTTACCAGTGACATTACAGATAACATAGAAGGGAGAATTTCCCTGTTTGCTGATGACTCAAAACTCTGTAACAGAGTGGACACACCGGAAGGAGTGGATAGAATGAAGAGAGGCCTGCAGAAACTTGAGTAATGATCATTGGTGTGGCAGTTGAGATTTAACACAATAAAGTGCAGAATAATGCACATAGGGCACAAAAACCCTGGAACAACATATCAGCTGGGGGGGTATATAATGCTTCAGGCAGGACAGGGACCCTAGAGGTTATTATCTCTGATGACCTAAAGGTTGGGAGTCAGTGTAACAAGGTGGCGGGTAAAGCAAATAGGATGCTGGGATGCATGGGAAGGGGCATCACCGGCAGGAAAAGGGAGGTCATAATTCCACTGTACAAGACATTAGTGAGGCCACAGTACATTATCCAGTTCTGGAGGCCTTACCTACATAAGGATAAAGACAGGGTGGAGACAGTTCAGAGAAGGGCAACCAAGAAGGTACAGGGTTTGCATCACAAGTCCTACAAGGACAGCCTGAAGGACTTGAATATGTACTCTCTGGAGGAGAGGGGGGGATATGATAGAGACATACAAGTACCTCATGGAGAAGAACAAGGTGCAGGAGAATACTATTTTTCAGAGGAAGAGATGTTCCATTCCAGGACTAGGGGTCATGGGATGAAATTGGAGGGAAGGAGGTTCAGAGGTAACCTGAGGAAGTATTTCTTCAAAGAAAAGGTGGTGGACAAGTGGAATGCCCTGCCAGAGGAGGTTGTGGGGGCTGAAATGAGTACAGGATTCAAGAATGCATGGGATAGGCATTGGGGGATTCCAGCAGTTGGGGGAAGGGGACAACCCAGTTCAAGAGAAGCTTGAAGAGGCAAAATTACATGCACACTTGGGCAGATTAGGTGGGCCAAAGGCCCTTATCTGCTGTCAGTATCTATGTAGTAGTGTTGTGGGAGTGTTCAAGATATCCCAGAGGTAGGAGAGGCCAGCCAGCATGCAAAGATCACATCTATGCCCTAGAGGTGTCTGTATCTGCACTCTTTATTAATGCTATGAAACCCACTATATGGCGAACCGATTTATGTACTCCATGGCGTGTTGCCATTCTGCTCTTTCCAAGTATTACACCGCTGTACAAGAGGATGTGAATCAAGTGGAGGAAACCATGCAGTCCCCCACCGTAGGAAGGACTAGCAATTATCAAACAATAATAATTGGGGATTCAAGTTATTAAATATACGGACAGAAACATAGACTTTGACGGCAGATAAGGACTACTAGGCCCATCTAGTCTGCCCATTTCCCTACCTACAGGATAGGCCGCAGATCCTAGTTAACCAACAGCCTATTTCTTCCCTACCCCCACAAAGAATTGCTCTTATGTCTGTCCCATGCATTCTTGAATTCTCCCACAGTTTTAGACCCACAACCTCCTCAGGAAGGCTGTTGCATGCATCCACTACCCTCTCTGTGAAATAATACATCCTCACATTGCCCCTGAACCGCCCTCCTTCTATCTTTAAATTGTGTCCCTTGTTCTTGCAAGTCTCTTTTCTGAAAGATGCTACCTCTTGGACTTTGTTGATTCCACTGAGGTACTTAAAAGTTTCTATTATGTCCCCCTCTCCCTTCTTTCCTCAAGGATATACATATTAAGCTCCTTTAGTCTCTCCTCATCGGACTTCTTGCAGACCCTGCACCATTTTAGTTGCCCTCCTTTGACTACCTCTATCCTGTCTATGTCCTTGCGGAGATGGGGTCTCCAGAACTGGACACAGTACTCCAGATGGAGTCTCACCAACTGTCTGTACAGAGGGATAACAACTTCCTGTTTTCTGCTGCTGATGCCTCCCTATACATCCCAGTATACCCCCAGCCTCCCTACTGCCTTCTCACATTGCTTGCTAACCTTAAGGTCATCTGATATGATTACCCCAGGTCCCTTTCCTTTTGTTGTTGTTACTACCTCCCACCCATTGTGTATTCTTCCTGGGTTCTTGTTTCCCAGGTGCATTATTTGCACTTCTTTGCATTGAATCTAGCTGCCATACTTCTGACCATTCCTCCAACCTTGCCAAGTCCCTTTTCATCCTTTCCACGCCTCTTGTGTATCAACCCTGTTGCAGATCTTATGTCATCTGCAAAAGGCATACTTTTCCTTCCAGTCCCTCTGCAATGTCACTGATGAAGACATTAAAAGGACTGAACCCAATACTGAACCCTGCGGTACCCCACTAGTAACCCTCTTCTTCAGAGCGGACTCCATTTACAATTACCTTCTGTGTCCTGTTGTGCAGCCAATATTTTACTTAGGCTACCACCCTGGGACCCACTCCCAGGCTGGTTTATTTGACTATTAATCTTTGTGTGGGACTGTGTCAAATGCCTTGCTAAAGTCTAGGTAGCCATGTCCACAGCCCCTCCCTGGTCTACTACTTTGGTCACTCAGTCAAAGAAATCTATTAGATTCGTCTGACATGACCTTTCTGCTGTGAACCCATGCTGCCTTGGGTCCTGTGCTCCACTGGCCTCTAGGTACTCAACTATTCTTTCCTTCAGAAGTGACTCCATCACTTTCCCTACCACAGAGGTCAGACTGACAGGTCTGTAGTTTCCTGCCTCTGTCTTGGTCCCATTTTTGTGAAGGTGAATCACATCTGCCTTCCTCCAGTCCTCGGGTACCACACCATCCTCCCATGATCTATTAAAAAGAGTAGCCAGTGGTTTCACTAGTTCCTCCCTTAATTCTTTGATGAGCAGTTTTTCAGGGGCAGGCGTTCAAGATATATGTAACATGGTGGACAATATATTTAAAGGAGCAGGAGTGTGACCAATAGCCATAGTGCATGCTGGAATAAATGATTTAAGTAGGAAACAATTACCAGAAATACAACAGGAGTTTATTGAATTAAGGAATAAGTTGAAAGAGAAAGATGGGGAAATGTTTTTTTCTGAGATACTCCCTGAACCCAGAGCCTCAATGTGTAAACAGAAAAAGATAATATTAACAAATGCATGGCTGAAAAGGTGGACCCAGGAGAATGGTTACCACTTCTTGAGGCATTGGGATACTTTTGATGGCAAACATAATTTGTATAGTAGGGATGGTTTGCATTTGAATTTTTGGGTAGCAGGATATTGGGGAATAGAATTAAAGCTGAAATTAATAAACATTTAAACTAGTAAGGGGAGATGATGATGGGTTCTATAGATTGTCAAAATTCTGTTAACAAACGCAACAGGTTAAAACGTGTTAAAGAGGGAGAAGGTGAAAATGGTATTTCCTGACACCAGGAGTCTTAATAAGGAAAAGATGGCAGATTTGGAAATTTTAATGAGATGGGGTCAGTATGACTTTATCGGAGTAGTTGAGACATGATGGAACAAGCTGGAATAAGCATATAGAGGGGCATAATTTAATGTATAGAGATAGATTGGAGAGGAGGGGAGGGGGAGTGGCCATATACATAAAGGAAGAAATTGAACATCACCAGATAGAAGTTAAAGCTGAATAAGGTAACATGGAGACTATCGAGTTAGATATCATCAGAATATCAGGTAGGAAGATCAAATTAATAACTTTTTATAGACCACCAGATGCAGACAACACCGATACAGGTACATTTATAAACTATATAGTTGAGATGGCACAAATAGAGGACGTTATAGCAATGGGGGATTTAAATATCCCAGAGATCAACTGGGAAGATGAGAATACCAATATCAGGGCAAGTATAATGTATGATGAATTAGCAGCAGTGGGAGTAGAACAGTTTGTTCATGTAGCAACTACAGGTAGCAACATCTTGGATGTCATCTTAACAAATATAAGTGAGAATATTAATACTGTTGACACAATGTCTCCCCTAGGATCAAGTGACCGTGATATAATAACATTTCAGTTGGATAGACAGAAGAAGGGAATAAGAGGAAATACAATCCATGTACTTTATAATAAGACTAACTATATAGCAATTAAAGAAGAACTAAGGAGTATTGACTGGGTAGATTTAACAAGAGAATTATCAGTGGAGGAATCTTGGAACTTGTTTATGCAGATAATTAATAGTTTGGTGGAGAAATATGTTCCAAAAAATAAAGATATACAATAATAGAGGAGAAAAAAAAAATTGGTTAAATAAGATAGTTATTGGCCTAATTAGAAAAAAGAGGAAACAGTATAAGAAAATGAAGAAACAACAAATAAAAGAGATAGGGAAAAATATAGAAAAAACATACATCATCTAAAAAAGGAAATTAGGAAAGCGAAGATACAAGTAGAGCTCAAGTTAGCAAATTCTAAAACCAATACTAAAGGTTTTTTGCATATGTCAATAACAAAAGAAGTAATAATAGACAAGTAGGGCCAATTAATGTAGAAGATGAACTTATATCAAATCCCAAAGATATGGCTAGAGAATTTAACAATTTATTTTGTAGTATGTTTAACAAAGATCAGTTAGGACAGGTGAAGGAGCTACCACACATTGAAAATAACCTAGCTGGGTTAATTACCCCAGAGAAAGTTTTGATTAAAATTAAAAAACTTAAAGTGGGCAAGTCGGCTGGGTATGATGGGCTACATCCAAGATTTGTACAGGAGGTGGGAGAAGAAATTGCCCCGATAATTGCAGACATTGGACGGAGGTCATTGTCTGATGGATATGTGCCAAGGGATGGGAGAGCAGCTATTTTTAAGAAAGGAACGAGGATGGATGTAGCCAATTATAAACCAGTCAGCTTGACGTTGGTGGTAGGGATAATAGTGGATGAAATAAGTGATTATTTGGAACAAAACAAGTTATATGACAGAATGCAGCATGGATTTGTAAAGAACAGATCATGTGGTACCAATTTGATTACTTTTTATGATTCTGTGGCAGAGAAATTGGATGGCAGCCGAGCTGTGGATGTGGCACTGCTGGATTTCACCAGGGCGTTTGATAGGGTTCCCCATAGAATATTGATAACTAAGTTGGTGGAATTAGGAATACATATTAACATAGTGAGATGGATCATGAAATGGCTAACAGATCGTATAGAGGTGGTAAGAGTTCAGCTGAGTGGCCCTGGCGCTGCTACCTGCCGGCAGCAGGACCTCTGCATCCAGCCCACCACCCCCTGACCAAGGAAAGCAGACACAAGCCCAAACAAGGCTCTCCACTTCAGCTGAGTGGCCCTGGTGCTGCTACCTGCTGGCGGCAGGACCTCTGCATCCAGCCCACCACCCCCTGACCAAGGAAAGCAGACACAAGCCCAAACAAGGCTCTCCACTTCAGCTGAGTGGCCCTGGTGCTGCTATCTGCTGGCAGCAGGACCTCTGCATCCAGCCCACCACCCCCTGACCAAGGAAAGCAGACACAAGCCCAAACAAGACTCTCCACTTCAGCCAAGTGGCCTTGGTGCTGCTACCTGCTGGTGGCAGGACCTCTGCATCCAGCCCGCCACCCCCTGACCAAGGAAAGCAGGTATGTTTGGTCAGCTCCTAGCTCGGAGCTGTCAGGCTTCAATCCCCGTAATTGGACTGGCTCCTGGGGGCTGTGGCTGCTTCCCAATTGGATGCTGCAGATCCCCACTGAGAGAGGAAGCACACAGTGCCTTTTTCAAAACACAGCTCGGCCACTGCCTTGCTGTACTGCTCTCTGGACAATTTTTGTCCACCCCACCCCTCCTCCCTCCTTTATTAAGTACACTTCTCCAGTGATCCACACCCCTGAGGCCTCACACTAGTCAATTACAGCAACTGCTTAAAGGGGCTCTCCTTTCTGTAACTTCTTAAAGGGGTGGTCCTCTCTTGAGCTCACTTGTCTCCTCTAAGCAATTCCCCAATATTCTTCATGAAGTGTAATCGGTAGGATACCCCTGTCTGTTGAAGATAAATCCTCAAGACATCTGTGCCGTCAGGCTGTTCTCATGTATCTTTGCGTACCATTGATCCCTGTCTCTTTTAGCTAGTCTAACACGAAGCAGTGATCCTTGAGACTTATAGAACCTAGCTAGTGAGTCTTGGTGCAACTTGCACCTTGTTAACACATTGGGCAATCATGGCAGTCCTTGTGTGATTTCAATTACTTACCTGCTTATGTATGGTACCCGTGACAGACCATTCGAGCAGAATTGACCCCAACATAGTCATGCCTACCACTGCTAGACTGCCTTTATATTAATACCACGTATAACTTATGCTGTCACCATGACTCTGCACCCTTCTCACTTTGTTGAATCTCCTCGAGGTGGGACTGCTACCTTGTTACCAATATGTGGCCCCTCACCCCACCCACCCAAAACCTACATGTCTTGGTTCTATACTAGATGGACCATAGGCTACGCATCTCTAGGTCAGCACAAGGGGAAACTTTGGACTCCGAACCCCCGCACTCAAACTTATACTAGATGCAGAAAGTTTTGTGCTTTCAAACTACTCCTTGCTGCCCTAAGGAAAATTGTGGTCCTACTACTTTTGTGTTCAGGTAATGTTGAACTCAACCCTGGTCCCACAAAAGCTCTCTCATCTCCATCCAACCTTACAAGACTGAAAGGAGTCAGCTTTATGCACGCAAATGTTTGCAATCTTTTAAAGAAATTTACATCAGTCCAGGCATGGACTAGTCATACCGCACCAGAAGTACTTGTGCTTTCTGAATCCTGGCTTCGGGCATCCACCCCAGATAGAGAGGTTAACATCCCTAACTACCTCCTATTTAGTGCCGGTAGGCAGACCAAGGGAGGCGGAGTAGTCATCTATGTCAAAAGCAAATTTTCAGTGTCCATCCTAGACTCTACCTGTATTGCAGGTGGATTCGAATGTTTGCCCCTTAAAGTTGAACTTTCCCCATCAATGGCTTTCCGTGTCATAGGCTGTTACAGACCACCAGCCGCGGGGCCTCAGCTCCTGTCCCATCTGTCATCTGTTATGGGGTCTGTCCACATTGAAACAATTATTCTAGGAGACCTTAATTATGATTGGGCAACTAAGGTCTCGTTACCCCTGAAGCAATTCTGTGACTCCCACGGGTTCACACAACTTATTAACGAGCCAACTCGCATTAACAAGAAAAACCCAATGAACAGCACCCTATTGGATGTCCTTTTCGTAAGCAAACCATATTCCTTTTCCCATGCCGGAATTTTTTCAGCGGATGTTAATTACCACTGCTTTATTGCTGGTATAAGAACTGATGCTATACCCTCACCAACATCTAAATTTTCCACTAAAAGGTCCAGACGGAACTTCAATCCTCTCGCATACTTCAATGAATTAAAAAACTCTTTCCACTGGCAGAGTTTTTACCTTGCTAAATCGGTGAGTAATGCCTACGACATCTTCCATGAAATTATAACCAGTGCCCTAAATAACCATGCTCCTCTAATAAAAGCACACATAAAAGCTAGAACATGTCGTTGGTTCTCAGCGGACCTCGAGGCTGCCTTACTAATAAGAGATCAACTCTGGAAAAAGGCTCGCAGATCACACACAGACGAAGACTGGTGTCTCTTCAGGACAGCTAGAAACGCCTGCACTAAGATGGTCAGAGAGGCCAAGGCCAATTTTTACCGATCTGAGCTACATTCTGCATCGAAATGCCCTACTAAGTTCTGGTCCACACTAAAAGAACTGACAAGTTATTCTCCAGGAAATGTGCTTCCCTCCAAAATTACCACTGACAATGCTATAATCAGTGACAGAAATGAGATCCTGCAGGCCTTCAACAATCATTTTGCCACTTCAGGCCTAGCATACGATAACGCACTGGTAAGCAGACTACACCCACAGATCAACACTAAGCTCCTGGAACCGAGTAACAATATCATAACCTTTTCATTCTTACCCACCTCCGTAAAGGAAGCTGAAGATCTTCTCCTAAAATTGGACACTAAAAAAAGTGCTGGGGCTGACTTCTTCGACCCATATTACTTGAAAATTGCTTATCACATCCTTACATAGATACATAGATACATAGACAGTGTCGGCAGATAAGGGCCTATGGCCCACCCAGTCTGCCCATTTGAGCTTGTAAGTTCAGTTTGTTTTCCTAGAAGTCTGTTGCCCCTTACCCCTGACCTCCAGAATTCCTTTATGTCTATCCCATGCATTCTTAAATCCCGTGATTGTTTCAGTCCCCACCACTTCCTCTGGCAGGGTGTTCCACTTGTCCACCACCCATTCTGTGAAGAAATTCTTTCTCATGTTTCCTCTGAATCGTCTCCTCCAACTTCATCCCATGCCCCTAGTCCTGGAACATCTTTTTCGCTTAAAAATAGTGTTTTCCTGCACCCTGTTCCTCCCTGTAAGATACTTGTATGTCTCTATCATATCCCTCTCCCTCCTTCCTCCAGGGAGTACATGTTCAGTTCCTTCAACTTGTCTTCATAGGACTTGTGATGCAATCCATGCACCATCTTTGATGCCCTCCTCTGAACCTTTCTACCCTGTCTATGTCCTTACGTAGGTATGGTCTCCAGAACTGTACACTGTACTCCAGGTGGGGCCTCACTAGTGTCTTGTATAGCGAATTATGACCTCCTTTTCCTGCTGGTGATGCCCCTGCCTATACATCCCAGCATCCTATTTGCTTTACCTGCTGCCTTGTCCTACTGTTTCTACCTTGAGGTCATCAGAGATGATAACCTCAAGATCCCTTTCCTGCTTGGTGCATGCTATATCCTCACCCCCAACTGATATATTGTGCCAGGGTTTTTGTGCTCCATATGCATTATCTTGCACTTCTTTGCATTGAATTTCAACTGCCAAACCCTGACCATTCTTCAAGTTTCTGCAGGTCGCTCTCATTCTGTCTACACCTCTGGTGTGTCTACTCTGTTACAGAGCTTTGTGTCATCAGCAAACAGTGAAATTCTGCCTTCTGGGTCCCCGCCATGTCACTGATGAAGATGTTGAATAGGACCGGTCCCAGCACTGATCCCTGTGGTACCCCACTGGTCACTCTTCCCTCTGTGGAGTGACAGCCATTTACCACCACCTCTGTGTCCTGCCACCCAGCCAGTTACCTACCCACCACACTACTGTCCTGCCTACACCCATATTCCCCAGTTTGTGTAATAGTCTTCTATGTGGCACAGTGTCAAAGGCTTGCTGAAGTCCAGATAGGCCATGTCCACTGCCTCCCTGATCCACCTCCCTAGTCACCCAGTCAAAAATTCAACGAGGTTGGTCTGACATGACTCCCCTGGTGAAACCATGCTGCCTTGGGTCCTGTAGACCATTGACAACCAGATGTTCCACCAATCTCTCCTTCAGTAGTGCTTCCATGATCTTCCCACTACCGAGGTGAGGCTGACTGGTCTGTAGTTCCCTGCTTCCTCTTTGTTCCCACTTTGTAAAAGGGGACTACATCTGCTGTCCTCCAGTCTTTGGGTACCTCCTGTTTCCAGTGATCGGCTAAACAGGATAGCCAGAGGTTCAGCCACCACCTCTTAGTTCTTTAAGGACTCTGGGTGTACCCCATCTGGCCCCATTGCTTTATCAACTCTTATTACTTCCAGTTCCTTCAGGACCTTTCTCGTGTAAAGGGACTTGTGTCCATTTCTGCACCATTCTCACCCCTTGTACTCCCTTCAGACCCATTACCCTCCTCTTCCTAGTAAAGACTGAGCAGAAATACCTGTTCAATATGTCAGCTTTACTGTTGTCATCCTCCATGCGGCCCCCATCCTCCCCTTCAGTCTCACTATCCCTCCCTTTGTCTTTCTTTTTCACTTATGTACCTGTAAAGATTTTGTCCCTCTACCCACTGATTTTGCAATGTGTTCTTCTGTCTGAGCTTTGCTTCCCTTACTGACCTCCTGCCTCCCGTTGCTTCTCTGGTACTTCTCCCTATCCCCTTCTGCCTGTGTCTTTTGTATTGCCTGAATGCAATCTTTTTGGCTTTCACTTTCTTTGCTACTCTTTGAAAACCATAATGGTCTCCTCTTCCTTTTCCTCTTGCTAACCTGCTTAATACATAATTCTGTTGTTCTTGTAATCCCATTTTAAATACTGCCCACTGTTCCTCAACCCTGATTCCTGTCCCATTCCCTTAATGCCTCTTTCAAGTATCTCCCATTTCCCAAAGTCTGCCCCCCTAAAATACAGGATTCTGTGTTTTTGTGTGGTTTGGTTCTGCTCTTTCTGTGATTTCAAACCACAATGACTGGTGGTCACTGTTTCCCAGGTGCTCCCCACTGTTAACCCCATCACACTGTCCCTGTTTGTAGCACAAGGTCCAGTATTGCCTTCTGCGAGTTGGTTCCATGACCAGTTGCTTGAGGAAGGCACCCTGAAGGAGTCCAGGATAAATCTGTCCTAGTTGATGCTGCTGCTGGATGCTCCAGTCCACGTCTGAATATTGAAGTCTCCAACCAGTACTACCTCACTCTTTGTCTGCCATCCTTTGATGGCTAGCATCAGCTCCTTATCTGTTTCTTCCTCCTGGGCTGGTGGTCTATAGACCACACCTGTGCGGATGGCTGTCCCATTTTCCTTTCCAGCTTAACCCACAGTATCTCTCCCCATTTGTTCCTCCTGGATCTCTGTGGCCCTTATGTCATTTTTCACATAGAGTGCCACCTCCTCCCTTCCTGCCTGCTCTGTCTCTTCTGAATATGTTGTAGCCAGGTATGGCCATCTCCCAGTCGTGGTTATCATTACACCAGGTTTCAGTGATGGCCACAATGTCCAGGTCTGACTGCACCATGACAGCCTCCAGATCCTCCATCTTGTTGCTAAGGCTCCTGGCATTTGCACACATGGCTTTCCATGATTTGACCTCCCTAAACTGTTTCACTGTTCTACTCCAGCCCCTTCCTTGGTTGTCATTTATCCCTGGTTCTCCTTGCTGTCTGCCCTTCTACTGAATTTTGCCCCTTTCTGCTTATCCACCTCTTGGGCACTAATCTCCATCTTTTGCACACTGCTTTGCAGAGATAGCCACCCTCTGGTTTCACTGCTAGCTGGGGGGTGAGCAAGTAGGTACCCTCCTTGCTGGCCTGCAACTCTTTGCTAGTTTAAATGCTTGTCAATGTAGCATTTAAACTTATCACTGAGTGCTTGATTCCCTCCAGGATGGATGCAGGCCGCCAGGCTTGAACAAACCTCCATCCTCCAGGTGGGTCCCCAGTCACCAATGAATCCAAACTCCTTCCTCACAGCACCAGTTCTTCAACCATGAGTTAAAGTTCCTGGTGCATGCACTCCTGTGCTCTCCCTTGCTCTCACAGGTAGTACTTCTGAGAAACTGACAGAAGTAGCTACTTGCTTGAGACCCTCCCAGTTTCCTAAACTTCCTTTGGCTCCATTTGCCAGGTCATTAGTACCTAGGTGGATAATGACATCAGCTCACCCTCCCATCTTGCCTTCCCAGTGATCCCCAGGATCTTCCTTCCATCCCTCCATGCCATGGCACCTGGTGAGGCACCTCACCTCCCTGTCCTCCCTCCTGTGTTCCTAGCTGATCCCTCTTATGATGGAGTCCCCACCAGGATTCTCGCCTCCTCCTCTGGGGTCCACTGCTTTCCCTGCTGAAGTCACCTCCTTGGCTAACCTCCACATTATTTCCTTCCACTTCTCTGGGTACCTCTATTTGGTTGTCCTCGTTTGCCAGTGTGGCATATGAGTTCTTGAGTGGAATAGGATCTGGGATGTGCCTCTGTCTGACCGCTCTAACCCTCCCTGAGCCCACTGTCATCCAAGTGCTCCTCGTTCTCGGCATCCTTTGAGGCAGTTGCATTGGACTAGGTAGTCCCTGGATAGGGGTGATGGTACTCCTGACCCAGTTTACTTCCGCTCTGAGTCTGGCTACCTCATCCCACAGTCCAAAGAGATGCATGCAGATAGGGCAGCACCTCAGTGTCCAGAAGGTCTGCCTGAATATGGCTGCCCCACAGCCACTGCATTGCACCACTCCCCACATTATACTGCAATTCCACTACTTGTCTGCTACTGAAGCTCTCCTAGTTCCCTTTTTATTGATTTACTGTCCTAAAAATCCTGCCACTGATCCTGAGATAATTTTCTTTAAAAAAAAAAAAGAAACCAAGAAATAAATGAGTCAAAACACTTGTCGTGCTGAGGGTGGGCTTCTTCCCCCTTATGCCCCTCCTACTTCACACCCCTTACTATACCCTGTGTTTAGCTCCTGTCAATCAGATTTAACAGAGCATATAATTAAGAGTTGGGGGAAGGGGGCGAAAATTTGCAGCAATTAAAGACAGCACAGAATTACACCACCACTATGTTTTACATTTTCAACAGCCCAAAAACAATTATAAGTAAAGACAACAAAGAAAGTATAGTGTCACTAAAAGCCCACAATCTAAGTTTAAAAGAAAATAGCAATTACCGATATCTAAAGCACTGAATTGAATATGTTTCCTTCCCTTTGGCTTCTTCTGAGAAAATAAACTCTACTTGCTACTTCAACTCTGACTAAGCCCCACCTCCAGTTATCACGTAGCTGAGGTCAGAGGCCAGACAATTAACACCCTTCACCCAACTACAGGGCAGTCAGACAAGCCAAGATAAAATTTGCAGCAATTAAAGACAGCACAGAATTACACCACCACTATGTTTTAAATTTTCAACAGCCCAAAAACAATTATAAGTAAAGACAACAAAGAAAGTATAGTGTCACTAAAAGCCCACAATCTAAGTTTAAAGGAAAAATAGCAATTACCAGTTACTCTAAAGTACTGAATTGAATATGTTTCCTTCCTTCCTTTCTGGCTTCTTCTGAGAAAATATAACTCTACTTGCTACTTCAACTCTGACTAAGCCCCACCTCCAGTTATCACGTAGCTGAGGTCAGAGGCCAGACAATTAACACCCTTCACCCAACTACAGGGCAGTCAGACAAGCCAAGATAAAATTTGCAGCAATTAAAGACAGCACAGAATTACACCACCACTATGTTTTAAATTTTCAACAGCCCAAAAACAATTATAAGTAAAGACAACAAAGAAAGTATAGTGTCACTAAAAGCCCACAATCTAAGTTTAAAAGAAAAATAGCAATTGCCAGTTACTCTAAAGCACTGAATTGAATATGTTTCCTTCCTTCCCCTTCTGGCTTCTTCTGAGAAAATAAAACTCCTTGCTGCACCTATCTCTCACTTATTCAACCTGTCCCTATCGCAAGGTTCCCTCCCTCAGTTATGGAACGTTGCTCATGTCATCCCCCTATTTAAATCAGGGGATCCCTGTGACCTAAATAACTATAGGCTGATCTCCCTCCTCCCCATACTCTCCAAGCTCCTAGGAAAAATTGTGGATATCCAGCTGAGATCTTTCATAGACAACTCAAACTTACTAAACCCTATGCAGTCAGGCTTCAGAGCAAAGCACAGTACCATTACGGCCCTGGCAAAAGTAACTAACGACTGGCAATGGGACTTAGACAACAAAAAAATTAATCTGTGCAGTTTTCCTGGATCTCAGTAAGGCCTTCAACACCATTGACCACTGCTTGCTCCTCTCCACTTTGCAGACAATAGGCCTAGATCGAACCTCCTTGTGTTGGTTCCATGACTACCTCACTGGTAGGCAACAACAAATCAAGGCTGAAGGGGAGCTTTCTTCACTTAAACTGATAAAAAGAGATGTCCCTCAGGGGTCCATATTGGGACCATTACTGCTTGCTATCTATATCAACAGCCTGGATGTAGGCATTAAGGAAGCAAGCATTCACCTGTTTGATGATGACACGGTGCTCTACATAAGCCATGAATCTCCTGAAGCTGCCTGTGGTGACCTGCAAACCGACTTTAACATCCTACAGCACCAGCTCCTCAGTAAACGACTACTACTTAACACCAAGAAAACCAAGGCAATGCTATTCTCACCAACTGGCCATGGGGCATATTCTGCTGCTGCTGGTCCATTACCTTCTATCTCCACCTTACTAGGTGAACATCTTGAATACATACCGAAATTCAAGTATTTGGGTGTCTGAATAGACAATAAACTCTCCTTTGTGGAACACATAAAACTAGAAGAACTGCTGAAAAAGCTGAGGCAGAGGCTTGGACTCTTCTTCAGAATAAATCACCTCCTGACCGCAAACGCCAAAAGACAGCTCGTCCAATCCACGTTCCTCTCACTAATTAACTATGCTGACTTCATATATGGCCAGTGCCCAGCCTCACACCTTGATAAATTGGACGTACTGTATCATAGAGCTCTGAGATTTATAACAGGCCTCCCCTTTTCCATCCACCACTGTTCATTATATGCAGCTGTGGGTTGGCCCTCCCTTTAACACAGGCGGTCTAGAAATGCAGCCCTCTGGACGCTCTGAGCTATCACCAACAAACTCCCGCAATACATTGCTGACTGTCTTCCACTAAGCCTGATTGGGAATTATGCCTTGAGAAGTCACTCACTGGTTTCCCTGAAAGTACCTAGGGTCAGTACCCACTTTGGAAGAGCAGCCATAAGCTTTGTCCTGCCCACACTTTGGAATAGGATACAGAAATCATTGAGACTTAGCTCCCCTGTTAGTCTTGCTATGTTCAAGACCCTGTATGCCAAAACATTTGTGGAGCTCTGTAACTGTTTCCACTGTTCCTAGTTGTCCAGCTGACGTTTCCGCTCAATCTATGTCCTTCCCGTTCAAACTAAGTGTTCCCTTACCAAGATTACTCCCCCTCCCTCAGTCCATTCTAGTCCCACTGGTACTACCGGTTCACCTCAGTCCATTCCAGTCCCACCGGTACTACGTACTCACTGCAACACCCCCCCCCCGCCCATCGCTCACTCTTATGCCCTGATTCCACCTACTTAGTATCCCAGAATCTTTCTGCCAGCGTCCCTGCCTCCTATGCGTACGCTTTTCCATATCCCAGGGACCCCTTTACAGGCTATGAACAGGTTATTGATAGATAGGATTATAAAGGCATCTCTGTATATATTCTTTACCTTTATTTCTGCACTGTATATATTTTGTTGTATACGTCTTGCTACTGTTGTTTTATGTATATTTTACTTGTACTGTATTCTCTACCCTCGTCCTTGCAAACTCCAGGTCCACCTTGTAAATGAGCTTGCTCATTGGTGATCGCCTGGGTAAATAAAGATTTTGATTGATTGAAGAGTGAATGGCCATTTGTCTGGTGAATTGAGAGTGACAAGTGGGGTGCTGCAGGGGTCTGTTCTGGGACCCATATTGTTTGGTATCTTTATAGGGGATTTAAATATTAATATTTCCAACAAAATCAATAAGTTTGCAGATGATATTAAGATTGGGGGAGTTGTGGATACTTTTGAAGAGAGGCTTGTTTTTGGTCAGGATTTACTAGCCATTGGGGACTGGGTGACTAGGAATGGAATGACATTGAGCATGGAGAAATGTGGAATATTACACATGGGAAGGAATAATATTCACCAATATTACTATCTACAGGGAAGTAGAATGAGAAAGTCAACTGGGGAGAGGGACCTGGGGGTTTACATTTCCAACAGTTTAAAGAGAGGGATGCATTGTGAAGCAATTGCTAAAAGAGCAATGAACTTGGTGCATTGCATCCACAGGAGTTTTTGTTCCCATGACAGTAGAATATTATTACCATTGTATAAAACATACATAAGGCCAATTGTGGAGTACTGTTTGGCAAGCTGTAGCCCATTCCTAAGGAAGGACAAGGTCTTAGGGGAAAGGCCACAGTGGGCTATTACTAAATTAATTTCAGAATTTAAAAATGTGCCCTACGAAGAAAGATTAAGGAACCTCCAATTATGGCCTATGGAACTGAGAAGAAGGAGAGGAGATTTGTTGTTATTTTATAAAATATTACACAATGAAGAACTTAGGCAAGAGTTGAATCTGCAATATAGGATACAAAAATATAATCTTAGGGGACATGAGCTCCAATTGATTGAGGATAAGTATAGAACTGAATTAAGAAAGAATAGCTTTAAGATTAGAATGATTAGAGAATGGAATAAGTTGCCACAAGATGTAGTGGAGGCAGAAAGTTTTAGTATTTTTAAGGTCAGATTGGATAAACACTTCTCGGTTGGCATCCAGAATGCCTCCACTAAATAGTGGGAACAGTTTATATGGGCCTAGGCCTTCTGCTGTTCTAACAATTCCTAGGATTACTCCTAGTGTAGTACCTCAGAGTCCTGATGCCCTCCAAAAATGGGCATCCAGGTGCTTTGGGGCTGGGTAGGCGGGGGGGGTGCCCCAGGCTAGGTACCCCTGGGTTGGGTAGGTACCCCCCCAACGTAGAGCCCCAGCTGGGCTCCATTAAAAAAAAATGTTTTCTGCTCATTTTTCCCTGCCTGCATCAGCTTACCAGACCCCTCCCCAGTTACTTTGTGCAGGGCACCTGCTCTCCTCGGTCGCGAGGGCATGCAGGCAGGGATGGGCTCGAGAGGATTCTGAAATGGAATCCTCAGCCCATTTGAACATCAGTAGCCATTCAGTCCGTGTTCAGAGAGCTGTAATAAAGGAGCAGCAGCAAGTGTGAGGGAGCGCTAGGTCGGCTGGGGCTTGGCTAAAGGGGAGAGACTCATCTGATGTCCTGGGGTCCCTTCTGATGTCCCGGCCGGTCCATCAGCGATTGTTCCCTCTTCTCTGGTGGCAGCAGTAGTCTTTCAGGGCCTGGTGCTGCATCTGTGGTGAGCATCACTGGGAGGGGTGGCGGCAGCAGCATTAGGCCATCCCCTCCAGGCCCGTGGCATTCCTGGAGGTTCTGTCAGGAGGGGCAGCAGGTCCAGGCTGTCCCCTCCATCCAGCAGTCCAGAAGTGGGAGGTGTTCCAGGAGGGGCAGCAGCAGCAGCAGCAGTAGGCCGACCCCTCCGGCTCTAGTCCTCAGCCCAGCAGTCCCTGCAGGTCCATCCGGAGGAGTAGCAGGGCCAGGCCAGCCCCTCCATCAGCAGCAGTGAGAGGTTCATTGGGAGGGACAGTGAAGGCAGAAACAGGCCGGCCCCTCCAGCACCATATTCTGTGGAGGTTAGTGGGAGGAGGTGGGACTAGGCCTCCCCATGCAGCCAGCAGCAATCCCAGCCCACGAGAGAGAGATGGAAGGCGGCAGGGCGAGTGGCGGCAGCACCAAGTTTGGGTGCTGGCTGCCGGAAGAAAAATAAATAAATCTTTTTTTTTTAAAATACAATTTTGGGCGCTCCAGGCACCAGACGTGACTGTGGGGCAAGGGCAAGGGCAAAGCCTCGAATTTAGGACGGCCCATGGGGCGGGTCAGAAAACGCTCAGAGGAGCCAGGGGAATGTGGGGATGGGCAAGGCCCCAGTAAAGACCACCCATGGGGCAGAGCTACAAGAGAGCCCCATTGACAGTGGGAGAAGGGGCTGTGATGATGAAGCCTGATTCACTGTCTGTAAAGTGGTCTTAAAGGGGCAATGACAGGCCCCTCCAGGCTAAAGGGGCAGGAACTGTATGACGACTAAATGAATATTTATTACTGCTTACAAAAGTGGCTTAAATGGGGCAGAATAAATGCAAGTCCCCATAGAGCAAGGAACTGTAAGTAAGGAACTATATACCTTAGTGTGGATTATGTCTGACATCTGAATTCAAGTGGTCTGCACCAGAGGCCAGGTTTAAAAGGGCAACACACTCTCGAAAGTAAATTGCTTGTAAATATATGTACATAATTGTTTTATTACGATGCTTTTGGGCCCCTATGATGACATTGTCCCTCTGCCAGTATATGTGTGCCAGCTGAAGATGGCCACAAAGTGACAGTGCCCCTGCGATTTTATGTACTCTGATAACCTGAACTGTTTTATCTGTCTATAAAGTGCCCTAAGTAGCAATGTTTGCTAGAAATAAAGACACAGACACAGAGTTTTAATAGAAATGTTTATTGTGCCACCACTCTTCAGCCTGCGTGTGATCCCAGGTGCCCTGACCCTGTTTTCCCCCGAACAGCTGTCATGTCCTTGTGAACCAGCAGTCCCCGTAGGGCTGTGGCTGGGTAGATTTGGTAGACTTTTCCTGGGGGAGTGTCCTTTCTGGTGGTCTATGGAGACCTTTGTGCCAATGACCCACACCGCCTTGGAATAGTCCTGACCTGTGTCCTGTTCTGTGTTTTCCCCTGCCCCGGGCAGCTGGTTCCCCGTCTTGCTTTTTCCCCTTCCCCGTTTGGACACAGAAGGGGGGCTGGCTTAGAATGTTTACAGCTGATTTGTTTAGTAGAGTACAGTATAATTTAGTAATGTTCTAGTCTTTTTTTTGTACTTTTTATTTTTAGATTTTAGGCAGTAAAATAATACACAAAACACTCTGTGCAATGCAATACGACCATATGATCACCACATAAAAATTGTATGCACATAAGTGATACATTACTACTTTTGGTACAAGACTAAAAGGAATACTGTAATTATAATATTGGCTCATTTTACCAAATGGCTAACACTGTCAATGCTTTAAACTGTTTAAACTAGCACTTTATATTTACTCCTGACTACAACAAAAAAGGGCTACTACACCCTTAAATAGCTCTTCAGATCTAACTATATAATCTCTCCCATTTCACTCACACAACATCCAAAATCTGTTTATTTAATCCAATGTCAGTTGAAAGACCATCACCCGACCCCTCAATATCTTTAACACAACTCCAACCAGATAGTGAGGTAAATAATATTTATTGCCAGACTATGCTGTAGTCCAGTTGAAAACGTGCTAATTTGTCCAGTTCAACCTTAATTCAGGAACAAAGAGAGGAAAAAGCACATATTGTCCCCCTGGGTACTCGACTGAAATACCAAACCCCAAGTTAAATAACCAAACATTCCCAGGTAATTAAATGGTGGAAACAGTACAGTTTATTTGTAGATGAAAGTTCTCCCCACTCACTAGGGCTGTTCATGTGTCCTCTAGTTCTGATTCTGAAGAAGAATCTCTTTCCCGTGCTGCTTTCTCTACCTCCAGTTTCTCCACTAATTTAGTGGCTTCCTTCGGGTCGGTGTAGATATAGGCCCTCCTTCCAACTGTGACATGTAGATGGACTGCCATTAGGAGATGGTTTGGGACCTTAAGTTCTCTCAAACGGCACTGCACAGCATTGAAACTTTTCTGCTACATGCGGGTTGCATATGATAAGTCAGGAAAAAAAAGAATTCTGGCACCATTGAGCTCCGTGCCCCGTCTAGCCCGAGCAGCCTGAAGGATACGATCTCTAATCACCACTGAGGTGGTAACAAGCATTACAGTCCTAGAGCCCTCTGTCAATGTACTTGCTCACTGGAGATTGACCAGGTAAGCACGGACCACCTTTTCTTGCAGGTCCAGGCCCAGGGTCTCCGAAAGCCAAGCAATCAGGTAACCGACCAAATCATCTCCTTCTGTGCCTTCCTGTAGCCCAATAATTCTCACATTAGCAGCCCTCATGTTTTCTAAATGCTCCAAGTGTGAGCATAGCAAAGCTTGCTCCTTAATACATGTGGCCGCTGATGCTTGCACTCTCAACGAGGATCTTTCGGCCACCCAAGTCGTCTCCACTAGGCCTTCCACTTTCTGTTCCACTTGTACCATTCTGTCCTGGAAAGCATCCATTTTTTTATCTATCTGTTGGATTGTTTTTGTCAAATTCAGCACTGCTGTTTGTAGATTCCAGCGTCGCTGAACCGGGTTCATCTGCGGTCTGGTTTGCAGTCGGTAGAGTTGCTATTGTAGATGGCGACTTAGAGGCCCTGCTATGTGGAGCAAAAAAATTGGCCTTTTGTTCAGTATTTTTTCCGCCCATCTTCTATATATTTGGGGTCCTCACGTGTCTCAACATTTTCGAATCCAACCCAGGTGATTTCAAGATTAAGTGATGACAAAAGACTGGTAAAATATAATTAAATATGGATGTTGAGACGGGAGCTGTATGAGAGAATGTCTTCACAGCTAGGCAGTTGGCCACGCCCCCCATTCTAGTCCTTTATAGTTTGAGTGTAGATATTTAGTGTAATGTTATTGTCTAGCCACGTTTAATAAACTTTTACATTGTTCTTGAATTCGAGTCAGCTTCACGCCTCTCCTTGTGTCTCAGTTGGTAGCAATTGAACTTGAGCCCCCTTCCCCCAAAATTTCCCCTGACACCCGTTTGCCAGGTGTCACACAAAAATCCACTTCCGGGTGGTCGGCGTAGTCGGCTTACCTTGTGTTTTTCCCTTCCAAGTTGTAGCTGGGGTGGATCTATGCCCTGACCCGGCCAGGCCATTTTTAGAGCGGTCGGCGTCAGTAGCAAACCCTCGCCCATTACACACTCAAGAGAACTGAAATCTGCTGAACTCTTCCTCGGCACAAACACTCAACCAGGGCTGCCAAGGATGAAGGAACAAATACTTGGCAGTGAATCCACTTGAAAGGACTGCCAAGGGTGGAGATCTGTGGCAATTTCCCCAGCACAAACCCTTGACCAGGGCTGCCAAGGATGAAGAAACAAAGGCTGGTTGAAGTTTCCTGGCACAAACCTTCGCCCAGGGCTGCCAGGGATGAAGGAACAAAGACTTGGCATCGAATTTACCTGCAAGGATTGCCAAGGATGAAGGTACAATGAATCTTCCTTTGTGAAAGATCCACAGGAGGACCACCAAGATCAAGCTGAATCCCAGAACACAGCATGGTGCAAGCAGGGCGAAACAAGCAGGAAGAGTAGAATGTAGGGTGAAGATCAGAGCCCCACACTGTCCAGAACCAGAAAAGCAACATACCAGCAGATGCGGACAGACACTGGCCACGTCGGACTCAGCTTTTGGTTGGCGAACAGCTGGGAGTGATGGATGAGGCTTCTTTCAGGACGTTCCACTTCCAGGCTGACTGAACCACAAGCCGGGGGCTACGAATCACACCAGGGTATGTCGACTTCAACCAACAGAGGATGACAGGAAAGGGTGTTGCTGTGAAGTTCTTTGTTGGATAAAGACTGCTTTGGTGAAGTATCAGCTGTAAACAACCCCACCAGGGGTGTTGCGGCAGAAGATTGAGTCCATACACTTTGCACTAAGAACACTGGTAATTCCACTTTGCACTACACCATGGTGTTTAGTGGTTGCGGGGCAATTTGCCAGGAGCAGGGTCAAATCACCAAAGTCTAAGGCAATTGTTCATTGCAGGGGGTAATTTGCCTGGAGCAGGGACACACTGCTGAAATCCGGGGCAATTGTTTATTGCAGGAGCAATCTGCCTGGAGCTGGGGCAAATTGCTGGAATCCAGGGCAACTGTTTGTTGCAGGGGCAATTTCTCAAGAGCAGGGGCAAATCACCAAAGTCTGAGGCAATTGTTCACTGCAGGGGGAAATTTGCCTGGAGCAGGGGCAAATTGCTGGAATCTAGGGCAGTTGTTCATTGCAGGGGAAATCTGCTAGGAGCAGGGGCAAATCACCAAAGTCTGAGGCAACTGTTCGTTGCAGGGGGCAATTGTTCATTGCAGGCGCAAATAACCACAATCGTAGTACAATACAGATACTAAGCACTACACAGTTTCATCAGCTGACAGTCATTATATGGCAGTTGTGTGGTAAGCACCCCTTTTTCTGACCCTCCACACTTGTGGGTCCCTTTTGCACCATGATCTGGCTACCCCTCTGGAAACTTTTGGGTGAACGCCCCTTTCAACTCTGGGTTTTCCCCTTTGCCCTCATAATGGCTGGGCCCCTTTTAAATCTTTCAACACCGTGGGTTTATCTGATGGGTCCCTTTAGGTACCTAGGGCCTTTGTCGCGCTTCAATCCTTTAGTGAGTCTAATGCTGCCCCTTTAACTATAGGCATATCTGCTGGGCCCCTTCGAACCTTCTGTGGGCCTGCGATGTCCCCGCTATCTCTCTGGGGCTTGCTTCACCCATTAAATCCCTTGGGCTGGATGGTGCCCCTCTAATTCTATAGGCCTCTCAAGGCCTTGCTGTCAGTCATCCAGGCCTTGCCCCACCTTAAATCTGCCCCACTTATGAATATTGATAAAACTACTATGGGCCACTATGTCTGGCCCCTCCCCTGGGCATCGCTAGCCCCAACCAGTATTTCAGTATCTCGGAGCCCTTCTAGCCCACCCCTTCCATGGCGCTCAGACGTTTTTACAGCGTCCAGAGCACTTTAAACAATGTTTTTTTAAATAGACTTTAGATGGTCAGCATCTTGGCACTGGTGCTGCCACAGACTCACCGCCCCGGTCTGGGGTGAAGGAAGCTGCTGTGGGAGGCAGGAGGTGCTGCAGACAGAGGGAGGACTTCAGGGAGGGAGGTGGACAACTGGGGACCTTGCGAGTCCTTCCGACGGCCAACGGCTTTCGTCGCAATGAGGTGGGGAAGGAGGAAAATAAACAAAACAGGGTGCTCAATACCAGGCACTGGTGCAACAGAATCACCAGGACACTGCCGACCTCTCACTGACTGGAGGAGAGGCACCAGAGCAGTCGTCGGGACTGCTTCCATAGGTCAGGTAAGCCGAGTCCCCAACGCACTCCTGTGCTTCCTTCCACTCCACAGCCAGCCTGAAACTGCCCAGAAAAACAGCTGTCTTCTTTCAAAAGCACTCAGGGTTCCAATTCCAGAACCTTCTAATTGACTGGGGCACTGCACGCAAGCTAATGACAGCAGCCCTGCGCATGGGTGCCCATTGTTCCAGCTGCTTGCTCTCGGGGGGTGATTAGAATGGAGCAGCAGCAGCAGCAGTGGAGAAAAAAAAAAAAAAACTTTTTTTTTTCTTATACTGGTGCCCTGTCTGGCAATTCTGGGGAAAGGGAACACAAAACCAATGGGGCCCCAAGCCCATGGGTTTCTCCACCTGTCCACTGGCATCCCAGACAGGAGAGGGGACCCACAGGGCACTTCTCCAACCCCCACACAGACTCTTTTTTTCCTCTGTGGTGCCCCAGTACTTTGGGGCATTACACCTGCTAGTTCTGTGGCATACAACTACTACAGTTTATGCTTACATGTTTAGGGTTACAGACCCTCCAACTGTACCGTTTTTGCCAGTACAATACCGTATTTTAAAGACTGGTACCGGATCCTGTCTGGATCGTACCGTGTACTGAATTTGAATTGCCACCTCCCAAGTTAAATATTTCATTTTTTTTACCCGAAAATCTTTAATTTCTTTGCCGTGACTTGAGCTCAGCAGACTTCAGCAGCTCAGCCCTGGCACAGTCAGGCAGACTCAGAGCATCCCAGTGTCCCCATGGTAACCAGTGTTGCCCTTATTCAGTGGCTGGCACCGCCAGCGGAGGGCTCCTCTGCGCTTAATGCTGTGACCACGGAAGCACTGCAGCAGCGAGCTAAGAGTGTTTACTGCACAGCCGCTTGCCCTTTCCCTGACTAAACTGGCGGGACGAGTGTGTCACATCACTGTAGCCCAACTGGAGGAGCTGCGGAGCGCTATAATGTATTCACAGTTATTATTACCATCAAGATCGAGTGACTGCGGCGCAGTGCACATCAAGTTCTCCCGACGGACTGGCATTCTGCAGGTCAGTGATGTGGTGAAAAAATGCTATGGGGGCAGTACTAGTTGCTCAGACAGTCTGGCAGGAAAGTTCTTGACTTAGTTGGTTTCTTCAACGGTTCACTTGAGTCGAAGATCAAACGTTACAACTAATCGATTTTTATAAATGCTTCAGGCTAACAACGGCTGTGCAAAGTTACAGCAAAATAAAAAGATTTCGAGAAGTATCTGTTTATTTGGTCAAGTACAGTAAACGCTGGAGTACTTCAGGCTGCCTTTTGATTGACAGCGCAGCGCCCGCACTGTAAAACGTGTAAAGGCGCCAATGAGCGGAGTGGGGCGCGATTCGGAGAGGCTGGGTGGTGGAGTGGGAGGGGTTGAGGCTCCATCATTGGTTCCATGTACAATACAGCAGAACCATACCGAGAGCCCATGAAATGGTAGAGAAAGTGGATGGGCACTGCATCATGTGCACCGTTGATGTAAAATAGTGGTAGTGTGCAACTATATTGGCGTTTGTGTTACTTTGTGTACGGGGGGAGGGTAGTAAAATCAGCATCACATAGCTTTTAAAATATTATGATGTTGAGTGTCTCCCAAAACACACTCAACATCATAATATTTTAAAAGGGACCGTTATTCACAATTTGAGTTGGCTTGGATAAAAGGCCACATGGCTGGGATGGGGCACTCCATTATGAGAGTCTGACTTTGATGTTCACTTCACAGTGGGATGAACCATGCCACCAGACTGTATAGGGAACCCGTATCGTTTCTAGAGATTAGAGCACTGAACTTGGACAAGGTTTGAATCCTCAACTTCCACTTGCATAGTTTGTGACCATGAGCAAACACTTGACCTCCTGTGCTCCTTGGACTTAGCTGAAAAAAGCTTTAGCAAAGTGTGCCTTTTCAGCCAAAAATTATAAAAATAGAAATTATGCAGCTTGTTAATTGGGGTAGACTGCAGGATCTATTATTTCTTGTGCCATCCATTAGCAGAGTTCAATCTTAAGATTTTAAAATTGTTAGCTTATTTTTGGCTAGTCATTGCACACTTGGATGCGAAATGCAGAATTATTGGTGGTCATTGGCTCAGTGGTGTAACCAGTGGTCAGTTACCTTTCCTTTTTTTTGTTAGTTTGACAAAACAATGAATGTCCAGGACTCCATGTCCACAAAAATGCCCGTTCCTCCCTGGCATGCTACAGTGCAAGCTGTATAATTTACTCCCCCCCATGTGTAGCCCTCCCCCTTATAAAAGATTTAAAATCTTATATTGCTGTTGGTTGGTATGGTTTGGCAGTTTGACTGTATTTGGGGTGTCTATGTCTGGAATCTGTAAGGGAGACTGGCTAATGTGGTGTTTAGCATTAGGGGTCTGCAAGGGACAAGTGCGGATTTGCTTGAAATAAGAGGATCTCTGCAAGTGTCAGGGAGGTTTCTAATAGGGAGATGTTTTTTGGGGGGTGTTTTGCATAGGCTGTTCTAAGGGAGTGGGTCTGTTGGGGAACTCACAGAAGAGCTGTCGGGTGTTTTTATAGAAGGGGTATTCTGGAAGGGAGGTGATGGGCACTATGGAGATCTAGCACTGTAGAGGGTGCTTTCTGGCAAAAGGGCTGTACAGTGTTTTGCAGGAGGGAGAGGGTGTGATTTTGGGGGTGTTTCGCAGAAAGAAGAGGGGCTATTGGAGTGTTTCACAGAAAGGGAGTCTCCAAAAGGGAAGATGGTGTGTTGGGTGGTGGAATAGAGGGCGATCTTTGGAAATGTGTGGGGCTATTTGGTGTTTTGGGAGAGCGCTAATAAAATAATATGTTGAGCATTTGGGTCAGGAGGTGTTAATGTTGTTCTGAGTAGAGGGTGTCATTGATTTGGAGGGATTCTGAAAATCTCTGGAAAGAAGGGTGACAGTGTCTGGAAGAGAGGATCATTGATGACATGCAGTGGGGATGGTTGGGGTCTGTATTGTTTTTAGGTGAATAGGGGTTGTTGGTGATGCTTAAGGATGGGGTTGTCTGGCAGAGTAGGGGGGTTAATTTAAACAAAATGTGGAGGGGAATTACTGGTGGAGTATGGAACTGGAGCTGACTATCAAACTGGAGTTGGAAAGGTGAGTGCAGGTTGCGGTAGTGCCAGGATGGGAGGGTAACTTTCCTGGAAATTGTGGATTGTTGATTGGTTTCAGTAGAATGCCACCAGTGTCTTGGCTAGATCCCCTTTTGTGACTATACAGATTGTTTGGCTGAGCTGGATTCAGATATGTTCTGAGCCAGTTTACTCATTTAGTTGGAGTTACAAACCGCTGCATGAATCTAGGTAATTACCTCCTTTCAACTCTCACTCACTAATGAGTGCACTCGCTTAACTTTGAGCAATGTCACTATTAGACTACAGAGATTTAAACTGCATTAGATGGAATTGTTTTTAAAAGTCTTCTGTTTTTAATTCAGTATGTCACTGTTCTAACTAAAATGCTTTGAGGTTGACAACTATGTGCTCTGTCAACTGTATGGGATTTAAATTATATTTCAGGGGGTGGAGATAGTCATCATCACCCAGTTTCAGCACTGAGGTCAAGCTGAGATAACAGCAAGACTGCAACTATACATGTGAAACTCAAAGCAGGTAATTGAGTCAGACTGTTTTTTTTTTTGGTGGGGGAGCCTATAGAAATGTATTTTGAATCACTTTCCTGGAGGGATTTAGACTACATTTGTGTAAAAACTGAATCTGAAATTAATGCCACCACACTCCAGACTGTGTTAGTTGGATTCAGGGTTGCTAGTGTGTTTAATCTATGTTGTTTCTGCTGCAAGAAGCTGGGACTGGAGAAACTGTATACAGTATGTGTAACATACAGACTGAACGTGTGAATTTTAACATCTGAAAGCAACACACAGCAGTCATCCAAGTGCAGTGTGGAAATTATATTTTGATACTGAATCAGTTGTCTTGGATAAATCTGGATTTACGACTGTTATGATAACAATATGTATTATCCCACAGGATTAAAAAAGCAAGGATGTTAGTGGTGGATTTTAAAGCTAACAATGAGTGTAATTTAGTGCTCACGTTAAGCCTTTATAAAGAGTTTTAAGTATTTTGGCTGGTTCTGTTGCATACTAAGCTTGACATAGCCCTGTTTGAGTAGGCTTTTAGGTAATTTACAGTCTGCACCTTTCATTTGAAGTTCCTCTTTGTATTCATTAAATTAACTCCCAGATTAAGGATCCAAGGATCATGATTTTGCCGCTTCAAACTTTTAATCAGCTGATTAGGGAGTTGTCAGTGATGCACTTTATTGTCCACCTTAACCTTTTTACATGCATTTTCTGGATAATATATTTTCCTGGTACTCATGTTTGTTGAAACCCTTGAAAATGGGAATGGGGTGGTGTGTCAGTCTCCATCCTATCTCCCCCCTCCCCGACTTGAGCACTGATGCTCATGAAATTTTCTTGTGGCTGTCCTTATTATCACTTGCTCATAACAGCAGAATTTTGCTGCTGATAAAAATACAGGCAGGTCTATGGGTTAATTTGTGTAGCTCATGTTGTCAGTTATGTATGTTGTAAGAATAACTCTGAGGAAAAAAACTGAAGTGAACGGTTTCAGTGGAATAGGGATGTGGAAATAAGGCAAACCTAGTTTCTACATGTGCAGTGGATAGGTAAAGCTTAATTTTGTTTGCTTCACATGGTAGCATTGGTTTCTATAAGAACACTCTGAGGGGTCCTGCTGTCATCTGAAAAATGGGGATCAGCTTGCACCTCCACTGCTGAAACAGGGAACCAGACTGTTTAAGTCTATACATGAAGTATTGTAGGTCAATAAACATGAGTCCAAGAAAAGAAAACAGAACCAACTAAAATTGTGTGTGTGTGGGGGCAGAGACCCACAACCTCTCATATGCATCTGTAGTGGGCGTGTACTGTAATTATAACAATGTCAATTATGTGATACTGGCACTTCATGTGAGATTATACTGATTTAGAAGAATTGGTTCCTTCTCACTGTTTTGAAAGTTAACATAGTTGCATTTTTGTAACTTGTATTCACTTTTAATTATGAGAGATTTAGTGTTTGTCACTTAGTCATCCTGTAATATGACCACACTGCTTATACGCCCCCCCCCAATTATTTAACCAGGTGAGACACACTAAGCTGAAAGCTTGTTTACAGGTGCAACCTAGGAGCACAGGGAAGTTAAGGACTTGCTCAGGGTCACACTGTCAGGCAACTACAAAGGCTAGACTAACAAAAGAGGATCATGGTTATCTTCACTTGGCTTGCAGTGGTGGTGGTCATCAGTGATTCCATGCCATCACTGGAAAGTCGTAAAATGTTTTTAAACAACTGTAAACAATTATGGCGTAAGAGGGTTGGCATGTCTCTGTAAAGGCATTGGGTACATGACTGTTCTGTCATCAGCCCCTAATTTTGTCTTTGTATTTTCCTACCCATTATGTGATGCAGCATTTAGAGTCGAGGACAGAACAGTCATATAAAATAAAAGGGTATACGCAGATGTGCATATCAGTCAGTGTTTTAGCCTTTAAAGGGATATGTTAACATCTTTTGTACCATATTAGCATAAAGTCGTTAAAAATGTTTCCTATGACCTAAAATGTTGTTGTAGTTGCTGAAACAGCAAATTTTTTAGTATATGTTGCTGTCTGCCATAATATTTGGTGTATCCAAGTGGCATGAGAAAACAAAACCTTCTTTGTTTATAGTCCACATTACTCTCCCACTGCATTCTTTCTTGCTATTACCCCACCACCATGGCGCCTGCACAAAAAAAGACAAAGTCCACAGCTGTGCATCAGGGATGGGAAAGGTATATCAAAAGAGTGTTTTATCTTCAATAAAAGCCCCAAAACTCACCACAGAGCCTATAAACCTCCAGAGCTTCTGGGGGACTGCTGGCCCCCAGACCCCCCACTTTAATATGCCCCCCCCTACTCACTGAAACACAGAAGTGTACCTATTTTGACTGATGAAACGTTGAAGGGTCTGGGGTTACCACCTGTCCTGATTTTCGCAGTCCTGATCTGGGCAGCTGTGTCCTGCAAAAAAAACATGAAAAAATACTACATATCCTGGCCAAATTTCCCTCATTCACTAAAAATACCACCAACAGCTTAATTTGGTTCAAGGTCAGTTGGCATTCATCTGTATCCCCCTCCCCCGGGTCGTGCCTGAAAATAGGCAGAATTTGTCTAGCGCACTTACCCAGTCAACAAAAACCAAATAAAATAAATTAGAGTAGAAAAAAAATGTTTTCTGATTTTTCTCTGAATATTGCAAACTGTAATACTGTACCTTAACTAAACTACCTTAAAATAAGAAACACTAGAAACAACTCCACTTAGTTTTAACTCTGATTATTTAGAGAAAACAAGTTTGTTTCATTGGTTGCGCTTACATATTGTCCTGCAAAAAAAAAATCATGTTTCATTAAGAAATGTCCCACTTTGGGTTTCTTAAAAGCCCAAACATAAGGCAATTCTAGGGGTTGGGGGTAGGAGGAAGTAGGCTGTTGGTTAACTAGGATCTGCAGCCTATCCATTAGGTAGGGAAATAGGCAGACTAGGTGGGCCAATCGTACCTTATCTCCCGTCAACTGCTAAATTTCTAATTTAACTCTACAACAAATGTTCTGTAGTGCTGCGGCTGCTCTTCGCTGTTGCCTGAGTAACACCGCCCGCCACCGGCACCCCTCCCTCCCCAGAACAAATTCTGGGCACGCACCGTATGACGTCAGACGTTGTGCTGGGAAATCAGGAAGATGAAGAGACGCAGCGGTTGCTGGTGAAAACAGGTTTGTAGTGAAGGATGGTGTTGGTTCTTACATGGATTGGTCTGGAGAAATGAATGGGGTTGCTTTATACCCGCTGAGGCTCCGGAGACTGCATGAAAAGGGCCTGTGATTGGATCAGTATGTATCGAAAGTACAGTTAGAGTGTTTTACGCTGCTTTGTATTTTTATATTTCCATATTGTTTTCCATTCTCCAGTCCGATCATGGGATGTTGAGGGGAGCTGGAATGCAGAAGTCCAGCGAAGAGATCCGTACCCCTTGTTACAAAAACGTCATGCCTTCAGGTCCAGGTTGATATTTTTGGATAGAGTGGAAAGCATGCCGACTTCTGGGCGATATTGGTACTTTCTGGTAAACATTAGTCAAGTGTGCTGGGGGGCCCGGAGTGCTTCAGTATCGCCGACTTCTGCTTACCCCTCTGCCTGTTGTCTGTGATCCTTTTGGGAGTCTTCTTCCATTTGACCGCTAGAAAAAGCTGTGATGATACACAGAAGTTGACGTTTAAGTGGAGTGATACTATCAGTTAGAAATACAAGGTTACACAACCCGGTGGTAATAGGTTCAGACCCCGCTAGGGACAGATACCGGATGTATAACCATGGGCTAGCCACAGTAACCAACCACTCAATGCTTGGTCCACCCACCTGCAGAAATAGAAACAGGACCTCCGTGGAAACGAGATGTTACACCTCGGGTGTATTTATATTTTTTCTGTTTTACCTGGAAAAGGCTCCACTGAGCAATGGTCATCATAGACATGGAGTTTCTAGTTAGGACAACATACAAAAGCAGTTTCAAACAACACTACAAACAGGATACATGCTAATACAGTAGGAGAAATTCAGATAAGGTAGGAGCTTAGGAACAGGAGCTGCGGGCACGGAGTCTTTATATAAGATGCATGAGGAATATTAACTACATACAGAGAGTAGCTGTAATAGCACATACATAGTATGAAGTGCAAAAAACACACAGTAACACGGCATAGTAGGGTAGGAGCATAAAATAGAGGTTTGTAGTTTAGCCACAAGTACAAACATCAGTACAGTTTTCATTGAGGAGAGCTTTGAACACATTACGACTGACTAGATACCCCTACTTAGGAGTGGATTGCAGTATGTCCCTTACAGTAGGGATAGTGCAGCTGAGCTTAGATTTACCAAGTTGTGTGAGCTATCAGAATTTCAAGGATAATGTAAATTTCTCCTCGGAGCATAATGTCTGGTAATTCTATGGAAGAGCTCTGTAATATAGGGTCATAGTTCTTTTCGTAAACACCCTTTTAAGTCCACATATAAAGATGGGCTATTCTGGGCAAATAAATTAATGAAACAGTGCAACGCATTGTGGGTGGCATATGCAAATCTGACATTTTCTGCCTTTGCAGAGTTAGTGATGCCTTTTTGGCACCATACTGGTAAGCAATAAGGCATGACGGTCATGGTTTACTAGGGAATTTATCCACACTTCATGTGGTGTGTCATGAGATGTCATTAAATCCTCCAGTTAAGCCCTGGGCTGCCACCTAAAGTTGCTTTATTGTGGTAGCACTACCCCTCGTGGTGCTGGTGACTCGAGTTTGGAAGAGAGCCCAAATCATCAGGGCCAGCTGGGGGGGGGATAGTGTCCCAAAGGATGCTGTCCTTCAGTTACAGTGTGTAGTGAGCTCTGCTGCTGTAGTGTCACCTGGGTGACTACAGGTGACAACACAGTTGGAGTCTCTATGTGGGTGGGAGGACATTGGCTGGTGCTGTGTATGCTTACGTGCATGCGGAATCTCATCCACCAGTGTCCTGCGAATTGTGGAGCAGGGAAAAAAGTCACTGACAGGGCAGTATGAAATACAGGCCCTGCACTGGTGACCCAGGCACTGGCCCAGCTGGATCCTGGCTGAGGCAGATTGAGAAGCTGTCCGCCACGGGGACGGGGATGAAGCAGGGTAAGACTGGGAGGAGCTAGGTGATGGGGCTGAGGGGGCCTGTCAAGAGGAAGGGGGTGACTAAATAAAAACCTACTATATTGTGCCAATGCTGTGGTGCCGAGCGATGGGGTATCGCTTGGTGTGCTGATGACTTGGGTTCATACCCAAGCCTGGGATGGCAGGAGCGAGTCTGGCGGGAGGGTTCAGAGCTTCCGGAAGCTCTCCTTCCGGAGGGTGCAAGCTGCATTGCTCTCAAGTGGCTCCTGGTGGCCCGCAGTGGCGGCGCACTTTGTGGCATAGGTGACCATGCGCCACGTCAAGTCAGGATGCCACCTGCGAGTTGCCGCCTTGTGGGAGGGGGGGGACGAGAAAACCAGAAAATGGCCGCTCAGTCGATTGGATGATGGTCACAGAGTCCCCTCTGCCATGAAACCAGAGGGAATGCCCTCTCTGGCTGCCCTGTAGCCCCCGTGACCAGGTCAAGGTCGAATCGCAACATCTCCTCTCCTAAGGCCCAGATGAAGGGATATGTCAGGCACGCTTGGTGCATGGGAATCGGGGTTCAGCAGCAGGATGGCAGGAGGGAACGACTTCGCTGGTTGGGGGCCCTAGGCAGCCTGAAGGAGTGGATAGCTGAGCGGTGGGGGATAAAAAAGATAATGCAAAAAAAAAAGGCATACCTGTAAGGATAAAAAGTGGCAACTATCAGTGATATTTTTTGCTACTGTGGACTTAGTGTGAGAATATCAACACAGATAAAGATCACAAAAATCAAAAACCCTAAACCCTATCTATTGCCTGATCATCACTTTGTATTTCAGGCAATAGATAGGGATTTTGATTCTGTGAGGGGTGGAGACTTGGACAGGAAGTTAGTACAAAGGAAGGCCTTTTGGCAATATCAAATAAAATCTTTTTACCCTCAGAGATTAAATGATCATTTTCAATTGGCCCTCTTTTTAATAAATATTTAGAATTTTGTGGTCTTTGTCTGTGTTGTTAACACATGTATTTGTATCTAAAATAGTTGGTTTCGTTAATGTTGTCTTATTATAAATTTTTATCCCATCTTCAATTAGTCTCTACTGCTACCCCCTCCCCTCTTTCCTCCCCTCACCTTTTGTTGTTCTGATTTTCCTTATTATTTAGTTGTTCCATGCCTGGTTTTATATTTGTGCAGTTTTGTGGTTTGACTTATGCATGCTAACTTATAGATGTACTGTCACTTTAAATGTGTGACTTTTTAACTCTAGCCCCTTTGCACGTGGTCAGCCGTGAGAAAGTGCTAGTATAGCACTAAAACATTTAGCTGCACTATGGGAGGTTGCGCTCAGCATCTTACTGCTGCGTTTGATTAATTTTGAATAATAAAGTTATCTGTGACACAGCACTGTTATATTTCTCTTTGAAGTGGAGACTGTGGAGCCATGCTCTTTTGTAATTTTGTAAAATATGAAAACATGTATTTTAAAAGACACCACTATTCCTAGTAATGGAGCACACCCTTGCGCTTTACAAACTCCTATGTCGCAAAACATCTGAGCTTGGAGGCGGAGCTGGACTACATTTATTTGAAAACTTGTGACTGGGAAAGGTACACTGAGCCAATACTCATTTCCTGGTGTGACTTGGGTGGAGGGGAGCAAAGGATAAAAAAAACAAAACAAAAAAAAAAAAAACACATGCATACAAAGCATAGTCTAATAAAATGTTACAAAAAGAGTGCAAAGCCAAAGCACATGTTGGGACCAGGAAGGGAAAGGGATCAGGCAGCCAGTTCTAATTTACAGTCCCTTCCGGTTCACAAAATATCAAGAGCAAAGATTTACAATATGAAGAGTTAAACTCCAGTGCAAGTAAGCTACCATAGGGGACTTCGTGAACTCTATTAAAATGATCACGATTGGTGTGCTTTAGGCTAGGAGGCACAACGCAGTTTTGGATAACTCCGAGTTTTGGTCAATTGAAGTTCAGGTAAATGGGGTTCTGCTGTATTAGGAACCATCTGGATGTCTGGGGTGCAGTATGTAGAATCCTTTGAAACCTTGTGGGGTGTGATATGAGTAACCCCTTGGGTATGTGGGGTGCAGTTTGATAAATCCTTTGAGTGTGTGGGGTGCAGTATCAGGAACCCTTTGAGGGTATGTGGGGTGTAATATAAGGAACCTCTAAAATGTGTTGGGTTCAGTATGACAAGTCCTTTTTTTGTGTGGGTGCGATATGAGGAACCCTTTAAGGGCATGCAGCATATAATATTTGGGGTGTGATAGAGTAACTCCTTGGGTACGTTGTTACCCCTTATCACCTAGCACTAAACATTCAATATCAGATATTTTTAAGCAAATTGATTATGCAGCTTCTTGAAAAAAATAGGCATGGGGCTTCATCTTGATCCATTGTATTTTTTTTAATTTAAATTCCATTTTTTATGCCCTTTGCAAAATTAGGTCAATACTGTGATTCCCACCACCTCCTCCAAACCTCAAATGTACCTACATCTCCCAAACATACCTCCCATTGTGGTGACCCTGCAGGGATTGTGTGGTGGTTAACTACAGACGAGGGTGAGCAACCCATTCCCCAGCCTACAAGGTGACCTAACAGTGTGGAGTATCCAGACGCTAAACTCCCTTCTTGACGTTCCCCAGTGTCTGTATGTGGAGAAGTCCTGTGTCAGCAAGTCTCTAATGTGGCTGACCCTATTGTTTCAACCCTTGATGGTCTGTAGGACTTTATTTGCATCAGGAGATTGGAATCTAAGACTGCCTAACTGTTGCACAGCATTTCATTGAGTGCAAACCTCCACTTCCTGGAGTGCATCAATCTCGTGGGCAGGGAGTAGCTCCCGTTTTCATGGCTGATGATGCTCTATCTGTTACAGTACATACTGTAGTTACTCTGTGCAGTTTTTTTTTTACTTCTTTTTTACATGCTTTATCGATTACAATTTTATAAATCGGGATAAATCAAAGGCAGTCGTTGACTTTAGCCAACTCTTGTTTGGTTTAACCTCTACTTCAGTGTTTTTGCACTAGGGTTCTTGGCTTTTAAAACATTTTCCTATTTTGGGCTCACCAAGATTAAAACCATTGATATCAATCTGGTTTCCTATCCATTTAGTTGGATGTACAGCTGTGGCATGTTGATTAGTCCTTACAAGGGCAAAACATGCTGAGGTCTACAATTAACAGCCTTTGCAGTTTGAGGCATTTTCGCACCAGAGCCAGCTACATTTCCTCCATGGAGATTTACAAATTTTTTTTTTTTTTTTAACACCAGAAGAGAGACACTAAGCTGAAAGCTTGTTTACAGGTGTGACCTGGGAGCACAAGGAAGTTAAGTGACTTGCTCAGGGTCACACCGAATGCAAGTGGGGGCTGTGGGATTCAAACCCAGGTCTCCAGGTTTGCAGCTCAGAGCCTTAACCACTGTGCTATACTACCTCCTAATAATGTTACCCACCATGCATTCAGTTAGAGGTAATACAAATCATCATGGATAATGTATGCTGAAAACAGCACAAAGACTGCTGCAAGAGGGATCCCAGAAATGGGGCAGGTGGTGTTTATGAGAGAAAGGGTCATAAAAGGGCTAGCAGCCCTGAAAATATACATTCAGGGCTGGCCTTTATGGTATGCACCAGAAGGTGCTCAAGGAACTGGCATCGGAACTGGCTGAATCCCTGGCAAAGCTATTCAGTAGCTCCCTACAATCAGTGGTGGTTCTGAAAGATTGGATGGTAGTGGACATAGTCCCGCTCCACAAGGGAAGAGGCAAAGAGCAACCAGGAAACTACAGATCCATTAGTCTCACCTCCATAGCAGATAAACTACTTGGAGATACTAGTCAAAGAGGACTAGTGTACTATCTGGAGACAAATGGGCTTTGGGATGGTACTGCGTAAGAAGGTTGCTGAAGAAGTTAGAGGATCTTGGAACAGCGAAGGATCTACAGTAGTTAGATGAGTGGGAAGCTGGCTGGGGGTAGGGGCAGCAGAAGGTGTGGTAAACGGGGTCAGTTCAGTGGTCGGGGAGGTCATGAGTAGGTTGCCACAGGGTTCAGTCCTGGATCTAGTCCTTCTCAATATGTTCATCAGTGACATAGGAGAAATGAATACAAGACAAGGTCTGTCTCTTTGCAAATGACACTAAGCTGTGTGGTAGGGTAGACCGTGAGGAAGGGGTTATGAAGCTGCGGAGGGATCTGCAGAGATTAGAATGGTGGTCCAAAGTTTGGCAGTTGAAATTCAGTGCGAAAAAGTGCAAGGTGATGCAAATAAAGACAGCAGGCCAGATCCTATGAGGATCAGCTTAAGGCCCTAAACATGTACTCACTAGACACCAGAAGGGAGATATTTATTTCGCTTTTGTTAACAGGATAGGTGCACCAGACAATAAATTGTGTATTTTCAGGCACAACCCAGGAGGTTACAAAGACAGCAGACAGATGGTCAAAGGCATCAGGAACAACAGGACGGTGTACAGCAAGAGATAGGATACAAAACAAGGCAACATGGAACATTGTATGAGCCTGTGAGTTCACATTACATTGATGAGTAATCTGTGTAATTGGGAGGGATACCTTGCAACTCATATTGTACAACCAAAATACGATAAAAATGTCAAGGGATAAGGAAGCAAGTGCAGGCAATAAAACATCAGAGTGCAAATTCAGCAAAAAATATAATTGGGAGTCAGGAGCAAGAACAAATATCTGTGAGGCTTAGGAACTTGTATAGAGTGCTTTGTTGAAACAGTAGTGGGACTGAGAGCCTTGGAGGTGAGACGGTAGGGCATTTACAGATGGACCCCAGACGTCCAAGCAGCACCCCGTGGTCTACAGTGTCAAAGGCTGAGGAGAGATCAAGGAGCACCAAGATAGAATGGCTTCTCCGATCTCTCGCCATCAGGAGATCATTGAGCACCCGAACCAGCGCTGTCTCAGTACTATGCCTCTTTCGAAAACCGGACTGGAGAGGTTCATAGATGTTATGGATGATCAGGTGGTCATCCAGCTGTATCACAACTACTTTCTCAATCACCTTCCCTATAAAGGGGAGGTTTGAGATTGGTCTGTTGTTGGCAGAAAGATCCGGGTCCAGAGAAGCCTTCTTTAGGAGGGGGGCTACCACTGCCTCCTTCAGGGAGCTTGGAAATTCATCAGATTCCAAGGAGCACCAGACTATCTGCACCAGGACCGGGTCGATCAAATCTCAACAACCCATAATCAAGGAAGTTGGGCCCAGATCCAGACTACAGCATGTAGGGCGCACACCCTGGACAATCCGCATGACATCCACAGATTCGGGCAAGGCAAAGGAACTCCAGGAAGTCTGAGGTGAGGCAACCGAGCACCGATCATCAGTAACCCCCATAGAGCAGGTCGAGAGAATGTCTGACCTGAAGTCGGCCACCTTATCTGCAAAGAACCGAGCAAGTTCATCACACTCTACTTGTGAAAAAGGTCTTCGGAGCTGCAGACAGGCTGGGTTGCACAGCCTTTCGATAGTTCAGAAGAGTTGAGCTGGTCGGTTCTGAGCGGCAGCGATCTCCTTGGACAGGAATTCTGCCATCTTACGGGAGATCACTGATTGGTAGATCTGATAATGCGCAACCAATCTAAGGTGGTCGGCCTCCAGGGCGAATTTCCGCCAACGCCCCTCTAACCTACATCCTACTTGCCGCAACTCCCTCAGGAACCCATCAAACTACGGGGCCTGAGGGCGAAGGGGGAGAGGACCAACACGGACTGGAGCAATTGAGTCCAGAGCTACAGAAATGGCCCTATTATAGGCCACCACTATAGTCTCTGGACTTGAGCTGGCCATAGGAAACTCAGAGGGATCAATCACTGCCGCTAGGCCTTCAGGGCTCACTTCCCATAAAGGGCGGTAGCTGACCATCTCCACAGGGACAGGCCTCTGAAGGGGGGGGGCACAAAAATTGAACCTCACAGTGTAGTGATCGGACCAACCAGTCGGTTCATCCTCCGAGTCGGAGGCCTCGATCCTCCAGGAGGAAAACCAAATCGAGAGAGTGACCATGTTTATGGGTGACAGAGGTAACAACCTGTGTAAGGACCAGAGGTGTCATAAGCTGAAGAAAGTGTTGTCCAAATTGCGAGAGTTTGTCGTCGACCCAGGCATTGAAGTTGCCCAGTACCATCAGTCTGGGTGACTCCAATGTCATGTTGGCGATGAAATCTGCTACTTCCTGCAGGAATCGCATCTCATCCCTGGGTGGACGATAGATGAGAGCTATCCTGCAACCCACACCAGCCACCATGGTACACTCAAATGATTCAGCTTCCTCAACTGGTACACACGTGAGGCCCAACTCAGTCTTGAAACAGACCGCTACCCCCACCTGTGATGCAATCTCGGGTGGTGTATCACCGAGTACTGGCCGAAATTGCAGCATCCAAAATGGGGCCAGCATTTTCATCCAGCCAGGTCTCGGTGATGCAAGCCAGATCGGTTGTTCCAACAAGCTCTGCAATGATTGCAGTCTTATTTTTAACAGATCTGGCGTTGCATAACACCGGTCGAGTTGGATGGGCTTCAAGGGCCGCCCCAGCTACTTACCTGCCACAAAAGGCAGTGCCCTTGGGTATGGGGACTAGACAGGGAGCACCCCGTTCCAGACTCCATTTCGCCCCAGAGCATCTTCTAGGTCTAACCACCTGAATGTGAGAGGTGCGCTCATTCGTCCTCCAATGTCCACACCCCCCCCCTCCTCTGAGCAATACCTAGCGCGACAGCACTGGTAAGTTGACCACAACAGAGGAGGGGAGAAAAGGGGTGGAGGGTGGAGGAATAGCACATGACCGGGGGGGGGGGGACTTACACATTTCACGATCAGAAACAAATCTAATACACAATAATCAGGCGCCCAACCTAAGAGGACCTTCTAAATTACAGTAATAAAATTAAAACAGTACCCAACCAACTAAGATACTGATGAAGTACCCCCACTCACCCCAAACTATATAAACACTTAAATCCCAAAATAAAACTCTAATAGGATAAAATTATTTTTGAACGTCAGTCCAGGCTCCAAAGTCTCAATTAAACGGTATACATCCAAAGAAGAAGGATGATACAGCACCAAAGGAATCCACAAGGATATTGAAGAAATTATAAATGAAACCTGAAACCAAAAATAAATTAAAAGCAAAAGTAAAACAAAATAAAACCAAAAGTACCCCTGCTCTCACCAAGGGATACACATTAAATAAGCATAGGAATTAAACAACATTTATTATACTGTCGGCCCCCAGGTGCTCTCACTACCAGGGAGTCAAAATAAGCTGGACAGTCTCACTGTCCAAATAAATTTAAAAGTAAAAAAAAATAAAAAATAACAAGTTCTGACCACATATCTGAGGATCTGACACCTCAGATTCCAGCAGATAGTCTCCTTCTGGCAGAAAACCTCCCGGTACAGTCCAAATCTTCTTTCTTCCTTGGCATAAATCGGTAACAGACTGAGTATTCTTGGAGACCGGACGACACCCAAAACTCTACCTGTGGGGGCTGCCTGCAAGAAATAGCTGTCCCATCACCTGGGCACCCTGCCTGTACCAGCCCACTGGCAGGCCAGAGAGGGGCCTTGGATAAGACACAGGCCTGTTAACCGGCTTCCCAGTTAACCAAGGTCTGATCCTCCTGGGCAGAAACAGCTTCAAGCGGCTGACCACCCACAACTACGGGTTGTACTGTCCTAGTCAAATAAAACTCCACAGCAGCCTCGAGTCATTAATCAAAAACCAGCTCCTTCACAGTAGCTCCAATTAAGCCAACAGCCGATACGACTCCCTTTTCAAATCTCTGTTCCACTTCTTAATCAAGTACACATTTTACTGTACAACACAGCATGAATGCCTTGCTTCATGGCAAACTCCATGTCGTAAAACAATTTGCACCAAGGCACAGTTTTGGAGAACTCTTCTCCACAGGTTTAAAAAAACTCCTCCCGTGATCATTTCTCTCCCCCAACTCAGCGATCCTGATAATTGCACACTTCAGCACGATCGCTTTGCTCCGCAGCAGACTCTCAACCAGGGGGCTAAATTAAAAGTCTACAGAGTCAAAACCCCCTTCTACTCACACACTTCCCTCCCGACTTAGGTAGCAGAGAGCCTGAGCGAATAGCCCATTGCTCGCTCCAAGACCAACCGAGCAATTCCAACAACGCTCCTGGCTGAGGGGAAACAAAATTTATATTCAATAAAATTAACTGATTATAGCGGAGCGCAGAAATTAATACAAGAAAACGAAACAGAGCGAAACAATAGTCGGTTCAGAGCTCAATTCAGCACGCCCAGCGTGGCGGCCATAAATCAGGACCAATAGCCTGAATGTTCACAAAGGAGACATTTAAGGGTATGCCCTTAAAGGAAATAACTAGAGAAAAAAAGGGTACCAACTCCTTTACAAGATTTATAGAAACTCTTTTAATAGAGGTTAACAGCGGGTTTCCAGACAGTGACCTGTCTGTTGTAAGGAAAGCTAGTGTGACACTTTTAAACCCCAAAATGTGGCCCAATTTGACAAACAGCACTGATTTTGGTGATAGTGAAATTGAAGAACTTACTACTGAAAATCAAGATGTACTTCACAAAAATGGTGTAAAACTGGAAGAAGTGGAGATTGAATGGACCTCTTTTAAAAAAATTCCCTGAGTTCTTGTACCTCTAGTGTCACTACATGGGAAGAGATAAATAAAAGGATTTCAGATAGACAACAAAATATTCTGTCCCTTGTCAACTTCCTCTTTTCCTTGCCAAGCACTTCAGTGGAGTGTGAACGTGGATTTTCACATATGAAATCGGTGAAGTCAGATTGGAGGAGTAAACTCAGAAGTGATACACTCACTGATCTGTTATGAATTAAACTTCACTCACTGGCCATTGAGGATTTTGATGCCACAAGTATTGTCAATTTGTGGCTAGCCTCTGGGCAGTGAGTTAAAAGACCATGCAGTGGATCTCACAGGAGAACAACAGATGCAGCTGCTACTGGAACTGTAGACAACTCTGATTCAAGCGTGGACTCTGACAGTGTGACAACTCTTGAGGATGTTGAAGTGTGCCAAGACACTGATTCTGATAATGACTGACCAGAAATGTGTCACCCTGACCCCACTCTGCTCTGATTTGATTTTGTACTTAACCACAACCCTCTGCAGTGTCACTCCAACCAGTTTCTCACCCATCTAACAGTATCTTTGTTGTCATAGATAGTTTAATTTTGAATAAATGAGCAATTGAATTCAGTAGAATTCAACCCTCGCGTGACTCCGACCTCTTGTGTCCCGCTTTAAATTTTCAAAATAAGTTGCGGGCCACCATTAAGTACTGCAGGCCACCAAATTATTGGAAGTCTCTGGCTCGATGGCCAGTAGTTTTTTTTTCCCTTAAAGTCGACCCCTGTGCAGGGTAAAGTCAAGGGCAGGATCCAGGGTAAAGCCTAGGTATTTGAAAGAGTTCACAACAGAGAGGAGGAAGCCGTCTATGGGTCTTGCTGGAGTTTAGAACAAGGTGATTTTGTATAAGCCAGGTCTGAATGCTACCAAAATATGCATTCAGCTTAGAGTTGATACCCATTAAATTTTTGGAGCTGATGTAGAGTACCATGTCATCAGCATATAGGAGGGTGCTGCAGAAAGATTGGACTTTGGGGGCATCATTAATGAAGATTGAAAAAAGTAACAGGCCCAGAATGGAGCCTTGCGGTGCACCTATATTGATTGAGGTTAAGACAGATTTGACCTGATTAAATTTAACATACTGTTGCCTGTTACTAAGCTAGCTGGAGAACCAACTGATGGCAGGAGGGGATATTCCCAGAGAAGATAGTTTAGATAAGAGGAGGGAGTGGTTTACAAGCTCAGTTTAACATCGTTGGTGAATTGGGTGAGTGCTGTGCAGGTGTTGTGGGCAGGGAACAGCAGGTTATATTTTTGAAGGTGATCTATGACCTGTAGGGCCACGAGCTTTTCAAGCAGTTCACTGAGGACAGGCAGGATAGCTATTGGTCGATTAATTATCTAAGCTCTTAGGATCACCTTCTTGAATACTGGTACAGTGTTAGCCACTTTCTAGTTCTTGGGGACGGAACTGGTGGTTAAGATATATATTGTATATCCTTGTAGTTGGGGAGGCAAAATGTGGGGTGGCAAACTTAAGTAGTTTAGGCTCCAGACCTTCAGGGCCAATGTTCCAACAGGTGGAGATGGAGTTCAAGAGCCATGGAACCTCACCTCAAGTGCAGAGGTAGAATGTGGGGGAGGGAGGGAGGATGGCAGGGTGGGAGGGTGAACTGAAGGGGGAGTACTCTCAGAGGAGCACAACATTAGATCCCCTACAATGGGTAGGGCATTGGCGATAGTGTCTATAATATTACAGTTATCGTCATATCAGACAGATTGTTTTTATCTCTTCCAGTACCCATGAAACTCTTAATGTGGTTCCAGAAATTATAGAGATCTTCAAGTTCCTGGGGGGCTATAACCCTGACTAGACATTAGGTCCCACAGTAAATTAGGCTAAAATGGGGGCAGACTGGATGGACTACTAATCTTTTTCTGCGGACACGTTCTGTGTTTCTGTTGGTCTGTGTAATTTTGTATTTGTTTGAAACTTGGCTATTTTACTAGTGCTCTTAACCCTTGCTTTACTGTTTTGCACTGGTGTTCAAGTCTTGATAGTATCAAAGACCCCCTCTTCTATTCCTTCTGCCGTTTCGCCCTCGATTGCCCACCCTCTACGCATCACTGTGTTCTCTACCAGTCCCTCGATCTGCCCTCACTCCGGAGCGCAGGTCGATCCACTGTGGAAAAACTCATGGCCAAGCTCTGGTCACTTTCCTTGCCTCCGTACCTTGCCTCTGCCCTAACCAAACAACCACCTCCTGCGTATCCTCTTAGAAGTTTCGACACCTGCGTTTTGTAGTGCCCTGCATGGCCTCCTCATCCGGTCAGGCAGCTTTCAGGCACCACATGCCTAAACTGTGGAACTCCCTTCCGGTCAACATCTGACAAGTGCGTTCTACTCAGCATCTTGACTCCATCTTGCGAGCCCAGTTCTCTTCCACCTACTCCTGCAGAAACTGATGCTTCACAGGCTCCCTTCACCAAAGGTTCCTTCTCTAGGGCTCCCTGTCCCCATGAACACGGACATTGTCGTACGCATCCCGAATTGTAACATCACTGCACTTATATGTATGTATATATGTGTGTGTGTGTGTGTGTGTGTGTATATGTATGTGTGTGTGTGTGTGTGTGTGTGTGTGTGTGTGTATATATATATATATATATATATATATATATATATATATATATATATATATACATATATATATATATATATATATATATATATATATATATATATATATATATATATATATATATATATATATAATATATATATATATATATATATATATATATATATATATATATATATATATATATATATATATATATATATATCAATTACATATACTAGTCTGCTCTCTTATGAAAATTTTGTTTACTACTGCTTTGCTGTGCTTGTCAATGTAAATGTCAAATGCAAAATGTCTGGTACTGTTGCCTAGCTTGCACTGCTATGTAAAATGTCTCTTACTGTCTCTCAAACTTTGTTAGTTGTATCAATGTCCTCCCAGTGTACCTGGAATCGAGCAGTACTCTGCTCAGTGTGCCCCAGTAAAACTCTTAAATAAATTAAGTAGAAACCTCTGCAAAACACATTTGCCTAACTTACAGGTATGTAGGGGCTGAAAGGGCTGTGGTTTGCCTTTATTTTTTAAAATGTTATGCTGCACTTTTGGGCTACAGCCCAGCCCCGTTGCCTTAGTCATCACTCATTATTTTAGTGCGATGGACCGCCACCCTATATTTGTTTACCACTGCCCTATGTTTTTTACCACTACCCTATATTTGTAGCCATCAGCTTAATTTGTTTTTATAAAATTCTACAAAATTGCCTTTTACCACCATCCTTTATTGCTCTGCTACCCTTCTATTGATACCAGTGTTCTAAACCTTACGGCTTTCTAGCTCACTTCTACAGGCTACTGCCAGCCACGTCCGCCCACCCCGGCCCTTACCTCTATTAAATCCTCAAGGATACCGCCCAGTTCTCGTCTAGTCTGCTCTTATTGACTATCACTAGACTTATCCCACCTCCTCCTAAAAAGCCCGTACCTTCTGCCCCAGAGAACATTTCTGACCTCTCTCAACGCTTAAGTATGGGAACCACTTTCCCACAAATGAGCCTGCTTATTATTCTCAGTCTAATCATCTACTCTGGAAGGGCTGCTACACTGTGACCCCAAAATACCACCAACCTTTCCATTGAATTCCCATTATCTACCCCAAGGACGATCACGTACAACTACTCCCTAACTCTCGCCCAAAACACACCACCCAGACCGCTTCACCTATGGATGGCTCTCCCATCAAGAACACATGTTCCCATGCTCCTCAGCATCTCTCTCCCATTAACAGGTTTCTCTCACTCAAATCACTATCCCTTTAAAGAGGCTCCTAATACATTAACAGTACGGGGACAAAGGAAGTATATCAAAACTCTCTTAAAGTCCCTAATTCTGATGCTGATCTTCATTTCGGGTAATGTCCACCCAAACCATGGCCCCTAACAGTCTAGCCCCTGTGGTGCTGACAGGTCTGAGGGTCTCCACCTGGCTACCATCAATATCTGCAGCCGCCTCAAAAAAGCTGGATCTTCTCACTGCCTGGGTCACACTCCACAACCCAGACATAATATCAGTAATCGAGACATGGCTATCATCTAAGACCCCCGACACTGCAATAACAATTCCGAGTTATGCCATTTTCAGGCAAGACAGATGCTCCAAGAAGGGGGTGAGGCTGTGCCCTGTACCTAAAGGACACTCTAATCGGTCACACCCTACCTGTACCTCACCCTGCGAACGACATCCAGGTTCTTGCCACAAAAATACATCTGGGGACCCACCATAGAACACTGATGGTGGCATCAGTCTACATACCCCCCAAACTCACCAGCCAAGGATTGAACTCCGTACTGGGCGTCATTCACTCCCTAGATCAGAAATCTGAAACTATCCTTCTCGAGGACTTTGATGTAAATTGGTCTTCGCCAGTGCACATAAGTATAAAGATGCCTTGACAGCTGCCAGTTTCTCCCAAATGGTTAAAACACCCACCCGAGTAAACTACAAAACAGGTACCTCATCTCTTCTGGACTGGGTTCTTACAAACCGCCCTAAACACATTACTAATACAGTAGTTCTCCCCGACTGTGTAAGCAACCACTCACCAGTCCTACTCTCATGGTCCAACAAATTCATTAAGACCCCCCCTAAAATCATCAACAGTAGAAAACTACTGCCTGGCCACCTATGGCTGCTAAAAACATGCCTACGAGATCACGACTGGTCACCTATAGATGCAGCCCCAGACGTGGACATTGCACTTGACTACTTTCTCCAGAGCTTCAACACAGCCTGTGATGCACATGCACCCTTCATGAAACGCAAGATTAAAGGTGTTAACAACCCTAGGATCAACCTTGGTCTCCTTGAGCAAATGAAGGCCCAGGATCACCTCTGGCAATGTGCTAAGCTGACCAGAAACAGGGCAGACACTCAAGCCTTCAAAGCTGCAAGAAATGCCTGCACCCACGCGATTCGAAATGAAAAGGCCAACTACTACAAAAGAGCGCTAACAAACTCTTGGAAAGACGGAAATAAGTTTTGGGCCAACCTAATGGAACTAACTGTAAAAAAAAAAAAAAAAAAAAAAGTCCCACCCGCTATGGTCCAATTAAATGGCCACATCACCACAGATCAAGTCACCGTGGCAAGTGCCTGTAATGCAGCATTTACCAACCTTAGCCATGTTTTACTGCCAACTTTCTTTGATCCCCCTCAAGATATCATTAACTCAGACAAAGTCAGAAATTTGGAGGGAAATCCGCCGTTCTACTTCAAAGTCGTCTCCAAGGACATCACAAAAAAGTACCTCCTTCGAGTACTTAGAAAGTCTAGATCAAGCAGCGACTCCCTCGACCTGAAACTCCTCGCTCTTACCCTCGATGAAGTCCTGACCCCCCCTCACCAAAATCCTTAACAAATCTCTCATGCTCTCACAGTTCCCCCAAAAATGGAAATCAGCGATGGCGACACCTATCCACAAAAGTGGCGATAAATCTGTTACATGCAACTATAGACCAATCTCCATTCTCCCCCCTCTTTCAAAAGCGCTGGAGAGAGTAGCTGCCGACCAATTGATAGAATACCTTTCTAAGTATAACCTGCTATTTCAAGAACAACACGGATTTCGCAAGGGCCACAGCACGACCACTGCACTCTTAGAGCTTATCTCCTACATCCACAATGCCCTAGATCAAGGGGATCTCATTGGCGCCACCTTCATCGGTCTAACTAAGGCATTTGACACCATCAACCATTTACTACTGCTTCAACAACTATCTTTAATAGGTCTATCTCCGGACACAACTCTTTGGTTTCAAAGCTACCTCAGTGACCAAACACAGCAGGTAAAAATTGGCAAATCCCTGTCAACACATCTCTTGGTCTGATCAGGAGTCCCACAAGGATCCATCCTGGGTCCTATTGCTTTTCAGCATTTTCCTAAACAGCCTCCCCTTAATCTTGCTCAGAAAAAATCCTACTCTATGCCGATGATGCTGTCATCTTCACCTCCCACCCTGATCCCTCCATTCTTTTAAATCCCACAAGCTTATTCTTAACAGCAAAACCAAATCAATGCTGTTCCATGGTACCCACAGTAAACATAAAAACAGAGACCTCTCTATCTCAAACAGCAAAGGGGCCACCCTTGAACAAGTACATCTATTTAAATATCTTGGTGCGATTCTTGACCCAACACTTGGATACTATGAACATATCAACTACGTAGCAAAAACTGGGAATACCCGCATAGGCCTGCTCTGTAGACATAAGAACTGCCTCACTGATGAAGCCCTAACACTGCCATTCACAGTTCAATAATCTCTATAATAAACTATGGGCTTGTGATCTACGCGTCTGCCACTGACACAGCTCTCCACATCGCCACAGCACTAAAAAAGGCATGTTGTCTCCAAACATCTGCAAACCGCCTTACACACACCTGCGAGATCTAAGAACATGCAAACTGGCTCCAACTATCTGGCAGAATTAAATATCAAACCTGTATCCTAGCAAAAAAGCAAACATTGGACCTACTATCCCCCGGATCACAGGCACTGCTGAGACCATATAGCGTCCCACAACAAACCAGGAATTCAAACAACCTCTCCTTCACTATTCCCCTTTGTAGGACTACCCAAGGCCAACAATCCTTCTTTTTCAGGGCCTCTTCCTGGTTCAACACCCTGCCAGCAGAAGTTACCAGCAAAGCAACCCTGGGTGCCTTGAAGGTCAGCCTGTGTCAATACCTCATCTCCTGTGCCTCCTGCGACTGCTACACCTAAATGGTTTATCCCCCCACCCCAGACCTCGCCTCCCCTCCCTACTCCTTCTCTCCTCCTCTGCTCCCTCCACCCCTCGCTGCCCTGCCCCAGACCCACCCCCACTCCTCTCTTTCTCCCTCTTACACCAGCCTCTTGCCTAGCCTCTCTGTCGGATGGCTACCTATACGAATCTATATTGTTTAAATTATTATAGAAGTGATTTGCACAATTGTGATGTTTTGGAAATTGACAAAGCCCTCCAGCTGCTATGTTTATTTCTCTTTTGCACAAAACCATTGCCTGTCCTAATGTTTCAAGTAACCTGACGTGGAACCTTTGTAAAAGAGTCCCTGGCTCAAAGGTGTATCTGATTCCCTTAATAAATAAATAAATAAACCCACTTATGTACATGTACAGTGTACGTAGGAGGCCCAGAGTATAAGACACTTTTGACCTGATCACCGCAACCACCACCCTATATTGGGGAACCCTGCGTTGCCTTCCCGGACCCTAGAGAGCTGCCCCTTACCTGCCTTGTGGTGATCTCACCCACAGTAGGGCCATTGAGGATGGGCCAGTCCCCTTCACCAGTCCTCATGGATTCAGTGATTGGGGGGGGGGATTGTGCTAAATGGGCTGGTGGTGCTGGGCCGAGCCTGAGCATTCCCTTGCTTCAGCCTGCCACTGCAGGTGGCTTGTCTCCTCTTCTATCCCCTTGAGACACTCAGCTGTTAACATGCTATGTGCCCATGCAGTGGGCATGCTCACGCCTCGAAGCCTTTGTGTCTCCCACTGCCATCCCTGACTTGCTTGTGACTCCTGGGCACTCCTGCAGCAGGGATCGGTTAGCCTCCTACCCTGAGGAGCTATCAACCTATGGGAAGCTCTGCCATCCTTCACCTGCCAACCCTCCATCACTCCAGGTTGTTTCCTGAACCCGGTAACTAGCATCATGAGCGGCAACCCTTCCACTGTGCCAACTAGCCAGCTTGGGGCTTTAGTTTTCCTGGTTAGGACACCTTTTTTTTTTTTAAATTACATGTGGGTTTTTTTTTTTTTTTGTGTCCATATAGGTTTTTATTCTCCCACTCCCTTCTGGTCCCCTTGTGCTCCAGCCCCGCCACTCGCCTTCTCCAGGACTGAACAACTCCAGTGATCCCCCACAGGCCCCCCACCTCATGGTGGTGCCAGGGGAGAAAGGAGCATCTCCCTCCCCAGCCTGGTGTCCTACTCTAGATCAGGAGCTGCACCTGATCGGTAGTGCAGAGCCTGCAGTAGGCTGGCGCTTCATCCTGCCATCTGGGTTTTTCCTCCATTTTCTTTACCTGTCCCCTAGGGCCACCCAGTGCAGTGCTGCCACATAACCAAGCAGCTCAAGAGACTTCCAGCTGCACTACCTTCTAATCTGCACCGGGTGGCAGCTGTCGGACGGGATGTCCGGGCCTCCCCCCCAAGGGAGGAGAACAATCCTCCAGATGCTCAATTCTCCCTCCCCAGCTGACCCCAGTGACCTGAATCTGCACCCAGACACTGTTTCCTGGGGATAGAGCTACCGCCGAACCACTGGACTGGCTAAATTACAGTTTGTTAGGCAGGAAAGGATAGCTCAGTGAAAAATCCCATTTTCTATTAGGGTGACCACTGCTTAAAATAAGGACTGCCTTATCCCAAGAGTATCACTAAGCAGACATGAAACAAAGAAGGCTGACACTGCTTGATGGTAGTATTACCATTACAAAGGATGAGGCTGAAAAAACAAAAGCAGAATGGATGTACTTCCAGACCTACTGCTATCCCTTTTCAGAGGCTTGGAGTCATACAGTGGTTGTGGTCAGATACAAATGTGTGATCTTGTTTCATAGTTACTGTATAAGCTGGCTGCTGGGCATAACTGGAGAATTGTAGACCCAGAAGTAACTACTGTGGTTAGCAGTCATTTTATTTTGGTGTGTTTGATTATATATAGGGGTAGTCATGGAGTTTAAACAGTGCATCATTTTGTACCTGCTTGGACACCCTGTTGACAAAGAACTGCTACTGCCCACAGATCATGAGCCTTTTTTCCAACCAGAGTAGAGCCATTCAAATGTGGATGATGTCAGTGTGATTGTCCTAACCCCAGGTTTTGAACTGAAAGTTTAGTATAATATAGGGGTGCAGACCCTCCCAAATGTAAACAAAGCAATGTTACAAGAGAAAAAGCAATTAGTTATAAAGCTGTGGAACAGCTTGCCAGTTTCCCTCCACTCTCTAGACACAGACTCCCTTTTCCAAACACACTATAAAAGTGCTCTTGTAGCTACCTCTGCCTGCAAGTGCACCCCCTGACACAGGAATAAGGGAGTTTCTTAGGTCCGTCCTTTTAATGCCCTGCTGGACACTTTGTTGCATTTTCTGTTCAGTGTTCTGGGTACATTGTCTTTATTTACTCTTGGTAGTCAGTCGCCTAACTTGCTGTGCTAGTGATGGCTTTGAGCTGGATTGCCAGTACTTAATTACTGATGGACTGTTATGTACCACTAACTGGGTAATTAACTCTATTACTCCACGCTGTTCATCTCTTTTTTACTAGGATTTGTCGACATAAGAAGGCCAAGGCCCATCGGGAATGTCTCCCACAATAATGTGGGTAAAGATCAATATTAAGTTTTACAATGTAGGTGTTTATCAAGTCTGTTTGAACATGTCAACATTGGTGGAATCTATAATATACTGAGGAAGAGTATTAGAGTTTAGTCTGCTCTTATTGAGAAAAAAGTCTCCCTTCTATTTGTGTGAACATGTGGGATGATTAACTGTTCATTGTGACTTCTCAGTGGGATATGGCGATCATGAAAATAGTGGCCACATTCTTTAGATAAAGTTGTATCCTGGAGTATTTCATAGATCTGTAGAATATCACCCCTATTTCTTTTCTCATGGAGAGTTAGTTACTAGATCAGTGGCTTTGAGTCTGTCTTGTCACGTATATGTTTTTTCTGTTCACTATTAATGTGCCATCTTGATGGCCCCTGTCATGCCTGAAAACGGTTCCTGGGACCATCCAGTTTATTTTATTTATTAGAGTCTCAGATTTTACACCTTTGAGCTAGAGAGATTGTTTACAAAGGTTCCACATCAAAAAATGGTACAAACAAAATATATAGACTTTTTACAAGGCTGATTGGAGAGAACATTCACACGCAAATACATGTATTACAGTGGAATTCAGATGAACACTGTTTGTCACCAGTAACAAAAAACAAAAATAAATGTGTGCAAAGTAATACAAGGTTCAACTGACAGAGGTGCAGAGCTTAAAAGCTTTCTTGGTTTTGTTGAGAAGGTCAGGATGGGGGTGAACCTTGAAGAAGAGGGAGTAGATAATGAGAGCAGAGGGGGAGGTAGAAAGCTGTTTAGAGGGAGTAGTAGATCAAGGGGTTATATAGGTTGGGGGGTGGGAAATTGGAGGGTAATCTGCCCGTGGGGTTTCGTTGGTATGGGAATGGGGTGGAGCTGGGGTGAGAGTAGGGGGAGTCAACAGGTTTCAAGGTAAGGTAATTGAGTTGAGGAGGAACTGGGGGAGGAAGGAGGTGTATCAGTGAAATGGTAACATTTACAATTAGAGGAGGGGAAGGCAGGGGATTAAAGGGGGGATGAAGTAAGTGCTCTGAGGGGTATAAACAAAAGTAGCATTAGGCATTTGTAATGCAGTCACACTTACTGAGTGAGGTCAGTTGCGTTAGCAATTTGGATTTAAAGGGGCCTAGTTTTGGTTCCGTAACCAGCTCAGTGCTGAGGGAGTTTAGCCAGAGGGGAGCCCTGTATTCGAAGGATCATTGCCCTTGAGTGGTCCGGCGAAACGGAATATGGAAGACAGCTTTGCTGGATCCCCTGGTTAGTCTGGAGTTGGTGGAGTAGCTAAGTAGTTGTTGCACTCCTGGGGGTGCAAGGCCAAGGGGGTTTTTTTTTTTCAGTTAGCAAATAAACCTGGTACAGGATCCTGTTGTTCAAGTTTAGCCAACCAGTGCTTGAGTACAGCTTGCCTGTGAGTTAGGTGGTCTACATCCAGAACAAGACTGCAGGCTTTGTTTAAAACAGTCTTAATTCTCTTTAGGGCAGTATCGGTGCTTGCTTCATAGACTACCAGACCATAATCTATGATTGAGAGCACTGTGCTGTTAACTGCAAGTTTGATGGCACTCTCAGTGAGGCAGTGTCTGTGCCGGTAAAGTTGTCCTAATCTAGCATTGGCTGCCTTGGCTACATGGTCTATGTGCAGACTGTATGAGAGAGAGCAGTCAAGGGTGACCCCGAGGTATTCAAAGTTATTGACCATTTCGAGAGTCTCGCGCTTGCTGTTGTATATTTTGAGGGGGTGGGACTTAATGATGGTTTTCACAAGAGGCGAACAACATTGTTTTTTTTTTTTTTTGTAGTTGAGCAGGAGCTTGGAATTGAGGAAACATTTTTTCACTGCATTGAATTGGCTTGCATGTCTTTTTCTAGATCTTCAGGTGTAAGGTGACGGGTGTAAAGTACAGAATCATCTACATATAGAAGGATCTTGTACTGGCAAATTTTTGGGAGCTCATTTAAAAACAGACTAAACAGCAGTAGGCCTAATATGGAGCCTTGGGGCACCACAGTGGTGACATTTCGATGGTCGGATAGTACGTGTTGAATCTTGACCTGTTGTGTTCTGTTGGAGAGGTAACTTTGGAACTAGCCCAGAGAGACAGTAGATATCCCAGTGTTGTTCAGCTGGTTGAGAAGCAAATTATGATTGACTGTATCAAAGGCTTTGGTAAGGTCGATGAAGGTGGCCCCCACCAAGAGCAGCTGATCAAGTGCTTCAGGAATGTAGCCAGTAAATTCAGTCAAGGCCGTGGAAGTACTATGAGCCTTCCTAAAGCCATGTTGCTGCGGGCATTGAAGGTTGTACTTATCAAGGTATGCAACTAACTGGTCATAAACTATTCTGTCTAGGGCTTGAGAGAGGGGGTAGAATTGAGATTGGCCGGTAGTTGGAGAGGCTACTTCTGTTGCCATTTTTGAAGATTGGAGTGACCACTGCAGCTTTCCAGCATTGAGGGAACTTGCCCATAGTTAGTGAGAGATTAAGGATCAAGATTAGGGGGGAAAGTAGAACATCCAGGGTGAGAGTTATGATCTTGAAATCCAGCGAGTCACCACTTGATCTAGATTTCCCAAGGACTTTTTCCAGGTATGTTTTGGTTTCGGCTGTAGAGATAATCTTTAGGTAGAAGAGAAGTGTTGTATATGCTGGTGGGACGTTGTTGCTGTTAGTGGTGGGGCAAGGCAGTGGTTGAAGAAAGTCTGGAGGGAGCACTTCACTAGCGTCTGTGAAAGCCTTATTGAAGGCATCAGCGATGTTTTTGGGATCCTGGGTAATCACTCCATCGATGTTGAGTAGTGAGGGAGGTGTTTTGCGTGCTCTGCCAGTTAGGGTTTTGATGTTCTCCCAGAATCTGCAGCTGTCGCCCCAGGAGTTTTTAAAGTGAGATCTCTTTGCGAGGCGGGTGGCATTGGTGCACTTATTCTGAGCTGTTTTGTATTTCTGTAGGTCCGTGAGAGACCCAGAGTTCTTAGCTTTGTGCCACAGAGTATCCCTAGATCTCATTAGCTCAAGGAGCTGCGGTGTAATCCATGACTTACTGGATCCTTTGATTTTCCTTGTTTTAAGGGGAGCATAGGTGTTGCAGGCCCTAATTAAAAGTGTTGATAAAGCACTTGAGAGCAGTGTCCACATCGGTGGCAGTGTAGACCCCTGCCCAATCTAGCAAGCAGAGGTGGGTTTTGAGAGAGGCAAGTTGCCCAGTTTTTATAACACTCGAGTTTATGGTTCTGGGGGGGGATTTTAGGATCCTTGTTAGTCCAGGTGCATAAGACTGGCGAGTGGTCGCTGATAGTATAGGCCAGCACAGTGGTACTAGTTATTCTTAGCGGCCGGTTAGTTAGAATCCAGTCTATTAGAGTACTAGTACTGGTGTGGTAGTTTACTGTTGTGGGGGACTGAACAAGTTGGACCATATCAATGGCATCCATATACGGTGCAGCATCAGGGGATAACCAATTTATTTTGAAATCCCCTAGCATTAGGATTTCAGAGTTATGGTGAAGTTCTGATAAATAATCAAGAGCTAGTTTGAAACTAGTCTCCTGATCTTTTGGTGGAAAGTACACAGAGATTACAGTGAGACATTTACCCTGGGAGCCAGGTTGTAACTGGACTTCAAGTAGCTGAGATCTACAACCAGAGGGTGGGATGGAGAGTGCCCTGCCTTGAATGGAGTCCTTAACATAAATGATGCAGCCTCCACCCCATTTCCCTAGTCTGTCCACCCTGAAAGTTGTGTAGTCCTCCAGCTGAATTAAAAGGTTAGGGATTCTTGGAGTAAGCCAGGTTTCTACAACTGAGATGACATCTGTCTTGTGTTATGTGGTCCAGACCTGGAGAGCATCGAATTTTGCCAGGAGGCTGAAAATGTTGAGATGTGCAATAGTTATTGTCCCAGCCTTCCTTACTGTTGTTGGTATAGTGACTCCAGTGACAGTTCCAGGGTTGGGATGAATATTCCCAGAGAGTAATAGGAGAAGCTAGGGTAGTCTTAGTGCCTGCAGTTTTAAGTATTTTATTGCTGGGATCTGTTTTGGGTGTTGGATTTATCATTGTTCACTTTCATGGAGACTGTGACTATATTCAGCTGAGCTGGGGGGATGGGGTAGCTGCATTTGCCTGGGTGCTCTGTCCTTAGGAATATTCTAAAAGAGGTTGCAGAGCTCCTAGTTGCAGGGGCTGGAGGATAGATGGGATCACACACAAGTTTGGGGGAGGTTTTATCTAGATTAGGTCTTGTGCATTGCAGTTATTGCAAGGGGGTGAGGGGGTGGCATCATAAGTGTTAGTAAAAGGAAGCATAGGAGTAGTGGTGATGGCTGAACAGCAAAAGTGGAATGGCAGTACTGTAGTTTTGGACTTTCAATTATCCCACTATGCCATATGCTGTAACTGCCAGACCGCTTTGCATCTAGAGTCTCCTGTGGAGGGAATCCCAAACAGTGTCAATACAAGATGAGAATAAGACATTTCAATATATTCAGTAGTTATTATTTTTATTATATAACTACATAGGGGCAACAGTGACTTGTTTGTTTGGAGTCTTCTAAGACTGACCTTAGAGAGACCTAAAGACCAAGGGCAGAGCCAGCAGACTGCAAATGGATCTATCCTATTGGCCTTTGCTGCAGTCCAGGAGAGGGTTGTCCATGATTAGCTAGAGAGAGTGGAACTTGCACAGCACTGGTCAGATCACATACAGGGTACACTAAGTCATGGACAAGGGCTTGATGACAGGCATCATGTTTGTGGATCTGACCAAAACATTTTTTAACTGTTTATTTTAATATCATGCAGAGAGATGTACAGTTATACAGTACACCAGTGTTTTTCCATCAGTTTTACAATCATGGAACGTGTTTTACAATAATAAACTGATGTGTTAAGCCACCAAAATATATCAAATCCTGTGCTTGTGTGAAGCTTATCTAGCACTTCATAAATAAACCATGAGAGCTAGGTAGGACTTCATTAGGGTCCCAAATATAGGGGAAACAAATTAAAACCACTACAAGGGACAAAAGATTCACCTTCCCGTGAAATATAAAATACCCAGGACCTCCAAGTTAATTCAAAATGGGCCACTTGGCCCAGATGGTGTGCTATTAAGCATTCTATATAATAAATTTCATTTACAATGTCCTGCCATTGGGAAAGCGTGGGGGTTGCCGGGCTGTGCTGTGAATGGGTGATTACTTTCTTTGCTACTGCAATGTATAAATAAAGCATTCTTCTGGCAGGAGGAACTGTTTCATGCAAGTCTATATATATAAAAGCACTAGCTGTGAAGATAAGATCAAATCCAATGTAAATAATTGATTTATAGCCAAGCCAAACTCTTGCCAAAATGAACCCAAATTCGGGCAATTCAAAAAAAAAAAATGCACAAAGTTAGCTCGGGGTTCCCCACACCCTCACCAGCAGGTTCCATATTGAGATGATTTCAATAATTTGGCCAGTGTGTGGAAATAACAAATCCGGCATTTCCAAATAAATTCTTTCCAGTATGGGGATTGGGACATTCGCATTGAAGGAATAATTGGCTCAAGCCATTTATCATAGGAGATATCGGACAGTTCACCATTCCAAGTTTGAAGAATGGAGTGTGTGGTGTCTGTCCAGGTCTCCCTGAGAGCTTTATAGGCTAAGCCTATTAAACGTGGGTGATGTAAACCTCGAAGAGCATCCATCAAAAGCCTTAATAGTTGGGGAGGTGGGTTAGGAAGGGCACTCCATGGGGGGCCTTTTTGTTGTAAAAATATGCGGACTTGTAAGTAATGAAAGTGGTCTTGATTGGAGAGCCGATGGGAGACCTGTAATTGAGCAAATTGTGTCACCCCATTAGTGTCTAAGAATTGGTATATCTAAAAGAAAGATCCAATTGATGCCACCTCTGAAATGTGAGATCAAAACTGGCTAGAAGAAAGCTGCCTCAGAATGTAAGAGCCTGACAGAATAAAAGGGTAATGTCAGTGCTGGACAGGCTCTAAGTTTATACCAGTTTCTAAGAGTATCCCCTGTACCGAATGTAAATGCTTTAAAATCGGGGGGGTGATGTAAGCGGTGCAAACACCATCTTACCCATATCAAACAAATCATTAAGAACAAATTCTAGATACTTACATATTGCATCGTATGCAGGGTTGAGCCAGAGCATTATAATTTTAAGTAAAACTAACCCATGATATACTAGTAAATTGGGGAGATTAAGACCGCCCTTGTCAATTGGTAGCTGCAATAGAGACCAGCGACCCTTGGTCATCGGCCCACCCAGATAAATTTAGATAGGGATCTATTCCAGGATGTGAAATAATATAAAGCAGGTGTCACCGGGAGAGTCTGAAACAAATATAAAAATTTAGGTAGTATTGTTATTCGTACTGCTGCTTCTACTCTGGGGAAAAAAAGTTAAATGGAGACGAGCCCAACCACTAAGTTCCCCCTCAATCGCTTGAGTCAAAGGCTTGTAATTGATTAGTTCTAGATGTAGTACATTTTTGGGTGAGTATACCCCCAAATATTTTATTTTAGTACAACCCCATTGGGAAGGAAATAAGTTTTTTTAACTCCATTGAGGAAGAGAAGTTAAGGGCTAAAACCTCAGTTTTTGAACATTTATCACATAACCATAATGCACTGCGTACAGTGCAAGATTTCAAACAAAGCAGGGATGGAGTGTTCTGGTCAACTACAAGGCCGTGTTGATGGAGCCGAACACGACCTACATTAACAAGTGCCCATTATGCTAATAAAATCTTTCAAAAGCTGCGCTCATTGAATATAATGGGCGCACTCTGCGCTCTACCTGGCATCTCGCCATCACACCAGTTAGCACGGGGATGGAGCTGGCAGCACACAAAAAAAAAAATGGGAAGTCCGTCTGACCCAGTTTAAACAATTTTACGAAGGTCACAACTTTTAAAAGGCTGCATTTTTTGGGGGCATCTTTACCTGCACGGACTCCGGTGGTGGTAAGTCACTGTTTACACAGTGGCAGGGGCGCTGCAAGAAATGTTGGTGAATCTCTTTAAAACAACAGCTCCGCTTCCACCAGGACCTATTTAATACAAAAACTGCCATTAAATCACTCCAAAAGGTCAAACTGCGCATTTTATAATAGATGATGCGTAGAGGAGCAGCAAATTGTAAGCGATCCCCAGGAGACTCCTCTGATGTGGAGGGAGCGATGTTGGACAGCAACTGCTTGCAAATCTCCACGAGGCATGGCCATGCGGTGCCAGAGACCACTGGGACACAACTGCTACAAAAACAAATGGCCCTGGTGCTTTCTGAGTTGCAAGGCTTCAGAAAGGAAACCTGCCTCACCTTTACTGCCTAGTGGATGGACCTTGGCAAGCTGGAGTCATGGCTGGACAAAACAGAGGAACAGTGCTCCCTTACAGACACTAGAATGGATACAACTGAGAGAGCTGTGGCCCAGCTGAATCAAGCCATACAAAGCCTCCAGTCACAGGCCAAGGATACCGAGACCTGTAACCGCTGAAACAATCTGCGCATTTCTGGATTACCAGAGGGCTGTGAAGGGGAATGCTCAATTGAGTTTCTACAGAACCTATTACGAACTACATTAGATCTACAAGACACCATCACATTGGAGATTGATCAGGCTCACAGGGCCCTGGGCCCACACAGCAGACCTCCCGTCCACGCTCCATGGTGCTCTGTTTTCTACACTACCAGGAGAAAGAGCAAGTTATCCACAAGGCCTGGCAGAAGGGCATTAACTTCCAATCTCAAATGTTTCACGTGGATAATGATCACCCCCTCGACTGCAGCCGTTGAAGAGCATACAACCACCTGATGAAACTACTCCGGAAGCTAATCTAAAGTTCTGTACACTGTATCCCTCTAAAATGGTGGTGTACTTTGCAGATGGCCCTACGTTTTGAAACTCCACAGGCAGCATCTGCAGAGCTGAAATGTCGCAACATAGAGATTCCACTGACGAAGCAGTGCCAGCAGCAGCAACCATCCATTGCTTCAAGGCTAGCCCAGAGGATGTGGCAGCAGGTACTCCCAAAAGAACAGTGGTGGCAAGAAGCAATAGACTCCATACAGAAGATAGTGGCAGACCTCAAGAACCAGATGAGTGGTGATCTGGCGGCTGCAAGTTCAGCACAGAGACTGAAGTGAAGAGCCCGTCAAGAAGATCCTCAGGTAAGTCCACAATGCTCCCTCTTTGGATGGATACCCTGCAGTAGATCACAGGATCCTCCCCTACTTTTCTTCCCTTACATTTCGAAGTTTTGTAATATGACTTGATGCCCTGATGAGAGGACCTCACCTTAACCCCCACTGGATGCCGTCTGTAGCGATGCGTTGCCTTCCCAACCACCTACTATCCTGCTATAAACTCTATTCACTCATACAGTGCACAGAGGTCTGGGATGGGCCGGTGGTGTGCCTGACTGGTGAGTCCAGGGAGGGAGGAAGAGGGTGACAGTTCGGGGGATCCGTGAGGCTGAGGGAGATTGTTGGACCCCTGTATGGGGTCCCTCTGATGCCTTGATTGGGGCCTCCTACACCTGAGACCCTAACAGAACTAACGAACAATAAAATTGCCTAAATAACTCATGATCCTTTGGTGGTGCCGTCGGCGGAGACGGCCCAGGTTCTGCCCATGGGACCCGCTTGGGTGCCTGTCTGCCTCTGCCTGCTGGACCCGGAGTTCAACCAGTGGACCACTCTACACGGGACGGCCTTATAAAAAATTTACACTCCTTGAGCTGTGGGTCTGGAACTGTGCTGGCCTACTATTAAACCCAACCTCGGGGGCTCTGTTCCCTGGAGCATATGGAGTATGAGATCCAACCATGTACCGGTATTGGGTGGAGGAGGTGAGCGGCCTGGCAGGGGAGTTCACTGCTGTGGACAATATACTGGGGTTTTCAGCATGTCCCTGCCAGAACCTTAGTGCAGTGGCACTGAGCACAGTGAGCTGAAGTTGTGCTGCTGGTATTCCCCCCCCCAATAATCACCTCAGCCCATGCCCCAGGCAGCTGTTCCAGGGACTTACTGCCCTAACGGGCTATCAAATATTCCAATCAAGGATACGCCATGGATTGAAGTCACATAAATAATAATCAGGGACAGAGTTGTTTTCTCCCCCCCACGCCAAAGCTGCAGTTAGATCCCCGGTGGTTTAGACTCCTCTGAATCAATGGAGGCCTCTTTAATAAAAGTGCATCCCTGCTGGCCCGGTGGCGCTGAGGTGCTGGATGCCTTGCCTTGCAGTACAATGGTGACTCGGGTTCGGGAACAAGCTCGGGCCATCGGAGGCCAGCAATGGGGAAGGGAGGATGGAGCTGGATAGAGCTGCCGGAATGCAGCTCTCTTCTCTGGGGAGGTGTAGCGGCATCCGTCAGCTAATGGCTGCCTCTTGGTGGAGGCTAGGGGCAGCACGGGCTTAGAGGGTGACAAGGCACTAGGCCAATGGGGTTGGGGAAAGGGGTCGTGACTGGGGCTGTAAGGCACATGTGCGCCTCCACATGCATGCGCTCCTACTCCTGGGGCACCTAGGAGAAAACTGGAGGAGAAAATGCCGGTGGCAGGATGAAGACCGACTCCTCAGGTGCCGCTCCGGCCAGGCATAAAGTAAGCCCGGTAATTCTGGTGATAGGGCTGGGGGCTCGGTTGGATGGAGGGCTGTCTGGAGGAGTAGAAAGTGTGATATGATAAAAATTAAAAAAAAAAATAAAGGACTTCCGGTGACGTCACCAGATGAGAGGCAGCTGAACTCCGAAGCTCCGCTACTAACCCTCCATTAAATTTGGAATTTAACAGTTTTAAACAGCCTATCTCAGCAGATTAATATCTCCTCCTGTTCCTCAGATGGCTGGGAAACCACCCAGAGCAGTGCTGCCAAAACAGGCAACAAGTCGGGTGTCAAAATGAAACAACTACTTCTTGGTGGGGACAAGGAAAGATTAAGCAGCCTTGGCGCCTGTAGCCACTCCCCTCAGAGTCCTCAGTGGAGTGGGAGCCAGATGAGTCCAATGCTCCGAGAGACACAGCCCTTTGTAGTGCATCTTGACGACAGTTAACAAAATCGACTCGTTGCTGGCAGACTTGCGACAAGAGGTTCGCTCTTTAGATAAAAAAGTATCGACAAATGCAAGCAAAGTCACTGAGTTAACCGAAGCTCACGATACACACGAGCGGCTGATTCTGCTGTTGCTGCAGTGGGACAGACTGATTCAGTCAAAGCTGGAGGTTCTTGAGAATCGGGCACGTCGCAATAATTTTCAGATACATGGCGTGCCCGAAGGAGCAGAAGAGGGCTTTGCAACGCCTACAGATTTTATTCAGCATTTGCTTTGAGCACTGATGTCTATAACCCTGGACTTCCAGATGGATATAGATCGGGCACATAGATCTTTAGGGCCCCGACCAAAAGACCCCAATACCAGACCCAGGTCATGGATCATTTGTATGGTCTATTTTCAAACAAAAGACTGGGTATTAAAAGAAGCCTGGCATCTGAAAGAGCTGAAATATAAGGAGGCTAGCATATATTTCGACCAGGACTTTTCAACGGCCTTGCAAACAGACGTCAGCAGGTTTGAATGGTGATTTAAAGAGCTCAAATCTAAAAATATCAAGGCACAGCTGCAATATCCAGCGAAGATCCGCATCTTTTCAGAAGCAGGACTAAAGATCTACGACACTCTACTGGAGGCAGCACCAACCTTGCAGGAGCTCGGGATCAGTCCCCCAACTTGGATTTACAAAAGCTGGAGCAGAGACTAGCATCCTCAGCGTGGTCAGTAATTCAGAGGGGCCAAAGCAGAAAGAGGGGTCCACCAGGGAGTTTCTCGGGAGGCACCCTGTCAGATGTGGCCACCTTGGTTAGTCAGTTGGACAAGAAGAGTCAAGAAGGTCAGGGGTCCAACCAGGCATCTAAATCTCCCAAGTGCTGAGGTACTGTGACTTATAATTGGGTGAGGGAGTGTTTTGGAAACTGGGTTATGGCCCCAGCAGGAGTTAAAATTTCCGATTGCTTTTTGGAAAACTTTAGTGATGTGGGCTGAGTAACATATTTGGCCACACCAAATACCACCCCCTGGGCTTTTAAGCCATAAACCACAGCTCAATGGGGGGCAGAGATTTGTGACTCTATTTAGTACCTTACCAGGAGGTACTGGATTGTATTGGTGAATATGCTTGGAACCATGGGGAAGGAGGTACAGTTAAAATAAAGCAAATAAACACTGCTAAAGGCTTCACATTGTTAATAGGGGTGGGGTGGGGAGACAATTAGCTGGTGTCTAGCTGCGCATTTGGTGATGGAATGCTTAGTGGCCACAGATCTCTACCTAGCAAGGTGGAGTCAATGCCCACATCCCTAGTGGGAATTCCCATGTAAGAGCCACCTCTGGGTTGCAAGCAGCAATCCTCGCCCAACAAGGGTGGGAAAATCTTGCTTGTGTTTTTTTTTCCTCCTTGGAAGTTTATTAAGATTGGTATTGCTTCAGGTCCCTTAGCCTGTTGCAGGGGACATGCAGTTTTACGACATTGTTGAATTAAACCTGTTAACTTGGCTCAATGGTTTGTATATAGTTATGCAAGTTACTGTTAAGACAACTCACAGACAAAGGGAACAGAAATTAAAGTTTGTTATGAGGCACCAAAAGGCTGGAGGGGAAAGGAGATGGGAGCAAGGACGGAGGTGTGATTTGGGGGAGCATGAAGTGCCAGAAAGGTTCCATATCTTTTGGGTTTCCCCTTTCTTCAACATTGGTAGTTTAAATATATTGTCTTACAATGTTAAGGGGTGAACTCCCGGTCAAGCACACGATGCTGTTAAATGAACTGAAGGGGCTCAAGAGTGATATCGCTTTTCTCCAGAAATGCATCTCACAGAGGTAGAACATGCAAAGTTCGTGAGGGGACAGGAGGGGAAGTATGGCGGTCTGCACCCTGTTTCTAAGAAAGTGGGGGTAGCCATTCTTATGAAGACAAATAGTCCACTGAAAGTCATGGGTTCAGATAAGGGTATGCAGGGGTGCTATGTACGCGATATTGGGGAATTGTTGGGTAAGGTGGTGCACCTGGTCCGCATATATGCTCCCAACACAGGACTCGATAGCTTCCTAACAGAACTCTCTTCGAAACTAACAACACTACCCCAAGGTCAGCTAATCATAGGAGGGAATTTTAATATAGCCCCCTGCCCTCATATAGACAGCTCCAGTGGAACAGCCTTTACTAATTATGCAGCCACCAAAAAACTCAGAGCTTGGACAACAGAAATGGGCCTGGTAGATGTATGGAGAGCTCTCCATATGACAGAGAAGGACTTCACCTTCTATTCCAATGCCCAGAAATTATATTCTAAAATAGATCTGTTTAATACACAGCAGTCGGACCTGCATTATATTAAGGGGGCTAAAATACCACAAATTCCCCCCATCATAGGCAGCCCACCTCACATAAAACCTTCAAGCAGTTTGTGCAGGAAATGGGCTGGAGGAATGTATGGCAGTTCCTCCACCTGAAGGATAAGGGGTATACTTATTACTCAGCAGTCCATGGTACCTATACCCGCATTGAACTCTGCTATACACAGAAAGAGAGCTTGTCTTACCTGTCCAGCTGTACCCTGGGAGACATAACATTCTCTGACCATGCGGCAGTGATCTCTAAATGGGATTTTGGTCAGGAACAGCGCTCCACCTGCTGGCGATTTAACCCAATACACCTGAGGGAGGAGGCCTTCCGAGATTGCGACTCATATCAGTCTCTTGTTTGGCCCTCACTCAAGTCGCTTTGACTGTGCACTTGGTAGTATCATTGATCCATGAGTATTTTCCTTGGCGGCCACACCCAGCCCGCTGTCCTTTTCATCTTCATCTGCTGCCCAGCTCGCTAGGCTGATTGCACTGACAAAGTCTGTCGCAAGACTGCTTATCCCCTTTGTACCCAGTATAACTACTGTACTGTTCTCCCTTATTATTCTCTTAGCTACCTCGCTGTATATGACTCAACTGTTTACTATATTTGAATATACTTGTAGCTATCTCTCTCTATAGGATGCAGCAGTATGTCTGTAATTACAAATCTGTGCTGACTGTATCGAGGCGCCTTCATATCTGTAAGTTTGTTAGACTGTCTATGTATGTCATTGTTGATTTGGAGCCTTTGGAAACGAGTCTTTGACTCAAAGGTTTGTAATTCTGATATACTGAATAAATAAATAAATAAAAATAAATTTAATGGCACAATGCATGGGGGTATAGAGTCCCCGTATGCTTCCCTCCTCAAGGCACGTACTTTCTCCAGGTGTCTGCGTGATACATCAGTCCCCCTGCTGGAGGTCTGCAGAGTCTCCACTGTAATGGGGAGTAATGCTCTGTTGGTAGCCGCACCTCCTATGTGGAATAGCTTCCCTGCAACTCTCCATACAGTTGCCTCGCACCACTCCATCAAATCCCAACTCAGATCCTGGCTACTTCCAGAATCCACCTGCTTCTGCTGTATGGTTTAAACCCTCCCCCTCTGGGGTGTAGGTGCTTATACCCCCTTTTCCCTCACTCCTGACCCATTTTTTCTCGTCCCTCCTCACCCTTTTGTGCAAGCTGTCTCTCCTCTCTCTCTCCCCATCCCTACTAGTTACTTTGTTTTTCCCTGTGTCTTCACCTCCTCCTCTCCCTTGATCATTTTCCCTATTTGTCCTGCTCTTGTACTTCTGCTCGTCTTTCCCTCCTCCTTACCCTAGTACATAGTAACCTTGGTGTGAGTCTCCATGTCACCACTGGCACTTACTGTAGTTCCTCTGCCTTTTTCCATCCCCTCCCTTACCACCACTGGCACCTAACTTCCCTGCTTCTTCCCTATTCATCTCCACCTAGGTATTGTTGCTTGTTGAACCCTTTATCCTCCTTGGTTACTGTGGTGCAGTCTGTTTACTCTGTTTCAAATTAGTATTACTGCTTGTAATTGATTTTTTTCATTACCCTGTGTCAGTCTGGTGCTGTACAGCTCTGCTTTCATCGGGTTTGCAACTGTACATTGTTCAGTTCTCTGTACCGTTGCTTATTATGCTATGTATGTTTCTGTTGGGAATTGTGTCTGTACAGCTTGTAATCTGCTACTCTTATTGGATTGTAAATTATTTTAACTGTTTGATTCTGTGCCATTGTTTGTGGCCCGGGTTGTGCCTGAAAGCAGTCCTTGGATCAGCGCACTTACCTGGTAACAAAAGTCTTAAATAAATAAATTTCCTGTCCAGCTCCATTGAAGAGCGTTTACTAGATAATAATGACCCAGAAACATCACATGCACTACAGTGGGACACATTGAAGGCAGTACTCAGGAGACAACTGATTAAGTACACCTCCACACAAGCTAAGCTGAGAAAACATCAAAAACACCTTGAAGACACCCTCCACTTCCTGCAGATGGCGCATCAGCAGGGGGACTCCTCAGTCCTACCTCAGCTCAAGCAAGTAAGACGGGACTTGGATGTCCTAAGCTTACAACAAACAGGAATCTCCCTGGCGTTTTTATGACAAAGATATGGTGAGATCGGACCCTGGGCCTCCCGTCTGCTTGCTTATGGCCTTCGCAGGCAGAAATACCTCTCTACGATAGAATCCATTAGGGATCCTAACTCTGGCACCCGGCTCACTAAACTACAAAATATCTCCCAAGTCTTCTGTTCCTATTATCAGGCATTATACACCCCCGAGCATGAGGCTGATCCAGAGACTATCTCAGCCTTCGTAGCCTCCCTACCACTGCCCACCCTCACAAAGGACCAACAGCTCAGCCTGTGTAGCCCCATACAAACCATGGAAATCTCTGCGGCTATTGCAAGATCTAAAACTATGAAGACCCCAGGCCCAAATGGCTATGGAGCAGAATTTTACAAATTCGCCAAACAATGGATTAACCCCTTGCTTACTCGAGTCTTTAATGACGTGACATCTGGGGATTCTACCCCTCTCCCAAGTTGGGCCTACGCTGCCATCTCAGTTATTAAGCCTGATAAAAACACTCAAGCCTGTGAGCCTTATTGTCCTATATCAGTCCTTAACTCGGACTATAAATACCTAATGGTCATCCTGGCACACAGACTGGATGCAGTCCAACCAGACTTAAGAGACTTGGATCAAACCAGATTTGTAAGTGCGGGATTCACGATGGACAATACATGTAGAGCCCTGCATCTTACACGTCATGTACTCCCATGATCTACCCTCAGTCCTTCTCAGCTTAGATGCTGAGAAGGCATTTGACAGGGTTTCATGGCCCTTTCTCTTTGCCACTCTAAAAATATGGGGCTTTTCTCTCCCTTAATTGCCACCCCTACAACATATTTACTGTGCTCCAAGAGCATGTGTTAAGGTCGCAGGGCATCTCTCCACTTACTTTTCCGTGTATAGAGGTACAAGACAGGGTTGCCCTCTGTCCCCGGGACTCTCTGCTCTATACATCGAACCCCTGGCACAAGAGATCAGGAATTCCTTCCATATAACAGGCATCACTGTTGAAGGAGTGGACCACCGCATAGCACTATATGCTGATGACGTCCTCCTGTACTTGACCAACCCTACAAAGTCGATCCCTGAAGTTTTTAAATCTTAGACACATTTGGCGCAGTCTCAGGATACAGACTCAATTCTAGTAAGACAGATGTCCTCTCATTTCACTATGACCCCACCCCAGCATTCAAACAATGGTTCCCCTTTCACTGGGAATTAGAGAAGCTGAAATACCTGGGAATTTATCTTTCCCATTCCCCAGGGAAGGTGACAGAGAAAAATTACATTCCCTTCAACTCCCAGCTGCAACAAGATCTTTCCAAATGGAACTTGCTTCCTCTCAATCTCTCCCAAAGAATAGAAGTGATTAGAATGGTAGTTATCCCCCAAGCCCTGTACTTATTTCAAAATGTCCCTCTTTTCCTCCCCATGCAAACATGCAGGACACCTAGGATTAAGCGTTCTACACTTTTTCTGCCAAAGGGATGGGGCAGCTCTCTCACTTCCTTACCTAAAACATTATTACTGAGCCTCCCATTTGGTATTTATAACACACAGGTTTACTGCCACCACACCCGCTTGTTGGAGGGAGGTAGAGGAAGCATTATTTCCAGATAGAGACTGCCTTGCAGCCACACTACACCTAGATCCTCCCCCAGAGAGAGAGGCAACTGACCCTTAACGCTTGGCTTAGGCAACAGCTGCAGGTGTGGAAATCCATTCGGAAGACCCTACACTTAACCCCATTCCTGAGTTTAATCTACCCAGTGGCGCAACTAGAGAATTTCCAGCCAGCTCAGACAGACCTTACATTTCGGAACTGGGAACATCTATCTTTAAAATACCTCACATAGTGCTTATCTGGACGAGTTTTCAAAACATTTACCCAGTTGAAACAAAACAATCTAAGACAATGTGACTTCTTTAGGTACTTCCAAATACGTCACTTCTATGATGTACTCCCACTAGGTGTCCGCTCCCCAGAACATCACCCCCTCCCCACTAATAACACTTCTGATCTCAGTTCTTAAAACTAGGGTAACAACTCATGCCATCTCCACCTGTTATAAGTTTTTGTCTGAAACAGTTGGTGACTCCACAGAACATGTAGTGCAGTAACTGCTCATAGGTTGATTTTTTTTTGACTTATTATAAGGGGCTAACGGAATTGTTTTGGGGCTGTTGAAAATTTGAAACCTATTTTAGTGTGATTTAAGTGAGGCTGTTATTTCTTTGAATTAGAAACCTATTTCTTCTAATTTCAAATCTATTTTGGTGTGCTTTTAGTCGGACTGTTATTTCTTGGCTGTTTTTACTTGCTGTTAAAAATGTGAAACCTATTTTGGTGTGATTTAAGTGGGGTTGTTATCTCCTTGCTGTTTTTACTCGCTGCAAATTTTTGCTCACCATCCCACTCCCTGCCCCCACTGTTAATTAAATGCCCTGTTAAATCTGATTGACAGGAGCTAAGCAAAGGGAATAGCAGGGGCTGTGGAGTAGGAGGGACATAAAGGGGAGTATGCCCGCCCTCAGCACAACAAGTTGCAATAACGTAGAAGTACAGTCGACTCGGGGGGAAAAAAAAAAAACTGACATCAAGTAAAAATACTTCCAAAAAAACAAACACAGGGACCTTGAAGAAGAGCTACACCTCTGTGGGGAGCTAGAAGGAGGGCTTCAGAAACAGACAACTAGTGTAATAGCTAATAGACAAATAGTTTAATAGCTGTATCAGGGTTTTAAATAACTGCAAAAATTGATTAGCACTTTCACTGTAATCAATTGCGCAAAAGTAGGTATGTGCATTTTCTAGCAGTTTACGTTGCTAAACAAATTGAGACACGAACTATGCATTATCCCAACTGATTACCAGTTTTACTTGTGAAAATGCTAATCAGTTTTGCAGTTATTTAAAACCTTGGCTATAAGTGCAGAATAATGTGGGGAGTGGTGCAATGCAGTGGATGCTGGGTAGCCGTATTCAGGCAGACCTTCTGGACGCTGAGGTGCTGCCCTATCTACAGGCATCTCTCTAGACTGTGGGACAAGATAGCCAGACTCAGAGCGTAGATAAACTGCGTCAGGAGTACATTTGCCCCTATCCAGAGACCACCCAGTCCAACGCTACTGCCTCAAAGGATGCCAAGAGTGAGGAGGACTTGGACAATGATGGGCTCAGGGAGGGTTAGGATGGTCAGGTAGAGGCACATCCTAAATCCTATTCCACTCCAGAACTCGTATGCCCCACTGGCAAATGGGCATAACCAGACAGAGTACCCGGTGAAGTGGAAGAGAAGGATGTGGAGGTCAACTGAGGAGGTGACCTCGGTTGGGGGAGCAGTGGACCCCAGAGGAGGAGGAAGTGAATCCTGGTGGGGGACTCTGTCATATGGGGGATTGAGCTAGGAACATGTGAGGGGGAGGACAGGGAGGGGAGGTGCCTACCAGATGCCATGGCATGGAGGGATGGGAGGAAGATCCTGGGGATCGCCGGGAAGGCAAGATGGGAGGGAGAGTTGGATGTCATTATCCACCTTGAAACTAATGACCTGGCAAATGGGGAGCCTAAGGAAGTTCAGGAAGAGTTTAGGAAATTGGGAAGGGTCTCAAGCAAGTAGCTAATTCCGTCACCTTATTGGAAGTACTACCTGTGAGAGGAATGGAAGGGCGTAGGGATGCACGCACCAGGAACTTTAACACATGGTTGAAAAACTGGTGCTGCGAGGAAGTGTTCAGATTCATTGGTGACTGGGGACCCACCTGGAGGGATGGGGCTTGTTCAAGCCTGATGGCTTGCATCCATCCTGGAGGGGAATCCAAGCAGTCAATGAAAAGTGTAAATGCTACATGGACAAGCAGGTAGCCGGGGGGGGTGGCAGGTCAGCAAGGATGACACCTAATTGCCCACCCCCCATAGCTAGCAGTGGAATCAGAGGACAAGAGGAGGAGATATCACTACAATGCAGTGTGCAAAAGATGGAGATAGCACCCAAGGGGTGGATAGGCAGAAAAAGGACAAAATACAACGGAAGGGCAGACAGCAGGGAGAACCAGGGATAAAGGACAACCAGGAAGGGGACTGGAGTAGAACAGCAAAACAGACCAGGGAGGTCACATCATGGAAAGCCATTTGTGCCAATGCCAGGAGCCTTAGCAACAAGATGGAGGATCTGGAGGCTACCATGGCACAGTCAGACCTGGACATTGTGGCCATCACAGAGACCTGGTTTAATGATCACCACGACTGGGACATGGCCGTACCCGACTACAACATATTCAGAAGAGAGGGAAGGCAGGAAGGGAGGAGGAGGAGTGGTACTTTATGTGAAAGATGGCATAAAGGCCACAGAGATCTAGGAGGAACAAAGCGGGGGGGGGAAGATACTGTGGCTTAAGCGGAAAAGGAAAACATGGTCAGCCATCCACTCAGGGGTGGTCTACAGACCAGGAGGAAGAGACAGATAGCGAGTTAATGCTAGCCATCCAAAGAGTGGCGGACAAGGAGGAGGTGGTGCTGGTTGGAGACTTAAGTATTCCAGATGTGGACTGGAGCCTCCCAACAGCAGCATCAACTAGGAGCAGATTTATCCTGGACTCCCTTCAGGGTACTTTCCTTAAGCAACTGGTCTTGAAAGTAACTCGGCAGAAGGCAATACTGGACATTGTGCTCACAAACGGGGACAGTGTGATCGGGGTAACAGTGGAGGAGCACCTGGGGAACTGTGACTGTCACAAACCACTCAGCAGATCAGGCCCTCTGCTCCCACAGTGCCAACCTCCAAGCGCAGTATTGTGAACAGGTAACAGAACAGGGTAACCCTCCTGTCTGCTTGTGGGTCCGAATCACCTTTAGTCTCAAGTTCTGAGGGGATTCAAACTGTGAACCTTATACTAGCATACCCAAATGTATAGGCTCAGATAATCTGCTCTTCGGGGGATGCCCGATATCTTTTGCCTAAGGGTACCTAACCAGGTATCCAAAATAAACCCTTAACACTCTATAAAATACCTTGGTTATATTCTTACCTTTTCCAGTTTGGTAACACCATCAACTATGAACAGTTATAGTCAGTCTTAATTGTCTATATATCACATGCAAAAGAAAGAACTACGAAGACACACCAGGCAGTCTCTTTAAAATAAAAGGTTTACTTAAAAATGGATAAAAATATGTAAAATGTAAACACAGAACCATATATCACAAAGCACACAATAACTGAAAAGAAAACAAGGAAAAGTACAAACATAAACTCCTACCACAATACAATTAAACTTTTCTATCTAATGTATTACCTTCTTACAGTGCTTATAGTTAGTTCTTGTTTCTAAGAGCCCACAAAGAAATGTGTCTCAGTGGAAATACAGAATACAGTTTAAACTCTTTGTCTCCACCCCTTCTATGATGCCATCTAGCTCCTCCTTTTAGAATATAAAAATTATACAAAACAGGATGTCCTGTCAGGAGGTATATTAAATAAGGTAACATCCACAAAAACTCATTCCCCAATATGACTCCTTAATTGTGTGTGGTTTCCTGTTTGCAAGGACATCACATGTTTTTACAACTCTGCAGTTTGTCACCTAACTGCGAGATAGCTAGATCCTGTCCTGTAATAAATTGTATTTTTAGCTTCTCGACTTTAAAGCAGCACAGGTCATAAACAAGGCCATAAAATGCAATGTCTTGGAAGTTAATCACATTACAGAGATGTCCTGTTTAATATATATCCAGTCATTTTAACTGAAACCGGGGGTGGGGGATCCCATAGGCTGTCTCATGACAGCCACTCACATACCACATTCCATATACAAATATCATAGAGCAATCATAACCATCTGGCCAAGTGTCACAAATTCTCCCCACCTAGACTGAATTTGGGGGCTCTATCCCCTGCATGGGATGAGCTTCCCAAATCGGTTCACTCCTCAAAAAGACGTGAAAGGCCATCACTGTTCTGATTGGTCGCTCCAGCCCTATGTAAGATTGTCATGTCATACTCTTGTAAGGCAAGACTCCATCTTAACAATCTACCATTAGTTTTTCCCATTTGCATCAGCCAAACCAGGGGGTTGTGGTCAGTTTGTACCATAAAATGCTGCCCATATAAGTATGGCTCTAACTTCATTAGGGCCCACACTATGGCAAGACACCCTTTTTCCACAGTGGAGTATGCCTGCTCCCTGAGAAGTAACTTTTTACTCAGGTACTCTACAGGGTGATCTTTCCCTTGGTTGGATGTCTGACTCAGTACTGCCCCAATACCCTTGTCTGAGGTGTCAGTCTGAACTATAAAGGGTCTGCTATAGTCAGGACTTGTCAATACAGGAGCACTGCACAGTGCCTCCTTCAGTCTGGTAAAGGCTTTTTCACAGGCTGGTTGCCAGGTAATTTTCTTAGGCATCCTTTTCTTTACCAGGTCAGATAAGGGAGCAGGCAGGGCACCGTAATTGGGTACAGATTTCCTATAGTACCCAGCTGTTACGAGAAAACTCCTGACCTGCTTCTGCATTTCTGGTCTGGGCCATGCCTTGATCACCTCTATTTTACCTTGGTTAGGATGGAGTTGTCCCCGGCCTACAACATGCCCAAGGTATGCCACTTCTCTCATGGCCACCTGGCACTTCTCAGCTTTGACAGTGAGCCCGGCCCTCTGTATCCTGCCTAGCACTTCCCTAAGGTGGGACAGGTATTCCTCCCAGCTGGCACTAAAGATGGCAGTGTCATCCAGGTATTTCACGGCGTACTCCTCAGCACCATTTAACACCTGGTTCACCAACCTTTGGAAAGTGGCCGGGGCATTCTTCATTCGGAAAGGCATTACTTTAAATTCAAATAAGCCTATCGGAGTGATGAAGGCTGACCTCTCCCTAGCTCCATCAGTTAACTCTACCTGTCAATACCCCTTGGTTAGGTCAGTAGTCGTAAGGTAGGTCGCCCCTCCCAACTTGTACAGGAGTTCGTCTGTCAGGGGCATTGGGTGGGCGTCTGACTTCGTGACTGCATTCAGTCCATGATAGTCCACACAGAAACGAATAGAGCCATCTGGCTTGAGCACAAGGACTACGGGTGAGGCCCAGGGGCTGTGGGATCTCTGGATTACCCCTAAATCCAGTATTTCCTCCACCTCCCTCCTAATGTCCTTTTGGACAGCCTCTGACACCCGATATGCTGTCTGCCGTATGGGTGTCTGTGTCCCTGTCTCCACATCGTGTGTTGCTAAGGGGGTTAGTCCAGGCTTGGCACTAAACCGGGGGGCAAAGTTTGTTAAAACCTCCCTTACTTCCTGGATCTTGTCTGGGGCCAGCTGGGGAGACAGTTTTACTGCCTCCACAGAGGACTTCCGCTTGCTTTCTTCCAGCAAGTCCAGAAGGGGGTCTCCTTCATCCGTCCCCTCCCGAGGACTATATACTGCGAACACCCTGTCAGCCCTATTAGCATATGGCTTCATCATGTTGACATGGTACATTCTTTGTGGCTGTCTTCTGTCAGGTAACTCTATGATATAGTTCACTTCATTTACCTTCCTAACTACTTTGTACAGTCCTGGCCACTCAGCCTGCAGCTTGTCTTTCCGGACCGGAATAAGGACCATGACTTCCTGACCCACCATGTACGAGCGAGCTCTGCGGTCATACCACAGCTGCCAGGTTGCTCTGGGCTGTCCCCATAAGCTCCTTCAGCCTTTCTCTAAACCCAAGGATGTAATCCACTATGGGAGTTCCCTGGGTGGCGTGTTTGCCTTCCCAGTCCTCCTGGATCAAGTCTAGAGGCCCACATACCCAGCGTCCATATAAGAGCTCGAAGGGGCAAAATCCTGTCAACTCTTGGGGCACCTCCCTGTATACAAACAACAGGTGGGGAAGGTATTTCTCCCAGTCTCTCCCATGCTGTTCAGCAAATGTTTGGAGCATTGACTTCAGGGTACCATTAAATCTTTCCACAAGTCCATTGGCTTGTGGGTAATACGGTGTATTGCATTTCTGCACCACCTCACACTTCTCCCACAAATATTTCATCAGGTCCGAGATGAAGGAACCCACTCGATCGGTGATAACCTCCTGTGAAAACCCAACATGGGAGAAAATCCCAAGTAAGGCATCTACCACTTTGTCTGTCCTCAGTGAGTATAGGGTGACTGCCTCTGGATACTGGGTGGCATAATCCACCACAGTCAAGATGAACATCTTCCCGGAGGAGCTGGGGGTATTTAAAGGCCCCACAATATCCATTCCCACCCTCTGGAATGGCTCCTTCACTATGGGCAATGGAATTGGGGCGACTTGGGTTTTCTTACTTGCCTTCCCTATTTCTTGGCACCGGTGACAAGACCTGCAATACTCCTTCACCTGCTGGGTGAAGTTGGGCCAATAGAAATTCTGGGCTAACTGCTGCGTAGTGCGCGCAATTCCCAGATGACCAGACAAGGGAATATCATGTGCAATCTTGTGCAACTGCTCACGATACCCCTGGGGAACGACAAGCTGCCTGCCTATCACCCCATCACCCCTCCCTCTTGTCTGCACAGCCTGAGTATACATCAGTCCATTTTCCCAATAAACCTTATGTTTACCGTCACCTCCCTGTGCACTGTCAGAGTCTGCCCAGGCCCTCAGCTTCTCTAGACTAGGGATACTTCTCTGAGCAGCTGCAAACTCCTCACACATTCCCAAGGCATGAGACAGGTCCCCTTCAGTCTCTAAACTAGGGTCGCTAGCACTAGCGTCAGGGCACTCAGGATCACTGTCATCCCTAACCCTCTGACAATGGGTCACCCCTCCCTCTTCGGAGTAACCCTCTGTAGCTGAGTGGTTAACTGCTACTGGGGAAATATCTACCCCCTTTTCATTAGTCTCCATATCAGGAGACACATGCTGGGGAATCGACCGCCCAGTGATTTCCACACTGGCTTCTGTGGGGTCCAGTGAACTACAATTTCCCATTCCCGCTTGGCTACGGGTAACCGCACACACCATCCCCTGTTTGAGATTGTTACCAAGGATGACATCAACTGCTAATGTTTTGGCTACAGCCACCTGTTGCACAGTTCCCCCTGTTTCACCCCAATCTAGGAGAACACTAGCGAGTGGCAATGTTTTCTCCTCACCAGTGAAGTCTTGTACAGTGTCATATTTATTGGGTGTATGCTGACTAGGCTCTACCAGATCCCCTTTTACCAATATCAGGGATGCCCCTGTGTCTCTTAACCCTTGTGTCTGTACCCCATTCACCATGATTGGGTGCATGTGTTTCCTCATGTTCACAGGCATGCTTCCATGGACACACAAACAACCCACTTCTTTCCTAGCCCCATGTTGCGTATTGCTTGCTCTTTTGGGACACTGTCTGGCAATATGCCCAGTTTCTTTATAGACCCAACATTCGTATCTTTTCTCAGAGAAATCTTTTCTCTGAAACCTGGGGCCAGCTGGCTTCAGTGGAGGCATGAGGGTTTTAGCTGCCCTGAAGACGCGCTTTTCCTTCTCTGCGCTGCCACGCCTGCCCCATTCGCTCTCAGAGCAGGTCTGCTCTTGGCATAGTGGTCCAAGAGTTCAGCAGCCTCTTGCACTGTTTTGGGATCTCAGTCCTTTAGCCAGGTTTTCTGCTCTGCTGGGCATGCCCAAAAAAACTGTTCTAATAAAATAGCATTTTCAATTTTATCTGCAGAGTTTGCTTCGATTCCCTCTCACCAACATTTTAAAAACTGACGTCGTTTCGTGGCCAGCTCCTCGTAGCTCATATCAGGGCTTCTCCTGAGCTTACTGAATTTAGCTCTGTATGCTTCAGCAGTTAAATCAAACATTGTTAAAAGTGCAGCTTTAAGTTTGCTGTAATCATTACTGTCCTCATTGTCCATTTGACCCAATGCATCCCAAGCTTTCCCGGTAAGTAGCGGGGCTAGCTGGAAGCTCCAGGACCCTCTAGAAATTTTAGCCTGAATACAAATTTTTTCAAAGGAATTTAAAAAGGCATCCATATCCTCTCCCTCTTTAAATTCAGCTATCAATTTGGAATTCAGTTTGTAACCAAGTCCTGTAGTTCCAGTTAAACCCAAGCCACGTACCTGCTCTGGTGCTGGTGGTTGGAGTCGTAACTTCTCCAGTTCATGTCGCCTCTGGAGCTCACGCTCCTCATGTTCAGCTTCTCGCTGTTCTCACTCCCTCTTCTCCTCTGCAACTCACTGGCGCTCATGCTCTTCACAGTCAGCCTCTCGCCGTTCTCGCTCCCTCTTCTCTTGGAACTCCAGCTCCATTCTGCGCAACTCGGTCTGCAGCCTGAGTGCTTCGAGCTTCAGAATGCCGATGACCTTCCCCTGCTGCTGTGGCCCTTCGCTGGCACTGGCCCTGCTGCCATCCTCATCGAATCTGGACACTGCACTGGCCCCTCCACGTTCAAGGTTTGGTCCCTTACAGTCACAGTCAGTGACTCGATGCTCTGGGCATCTGCTGCCATCAGGGCATCCATGAGGTTCTGCTTGGTTGCTCTCCTCTCATACAGGACTCCTCTGTCCTGGCACAACTGCCTCAAGTAGTCTACAGTGTGCCCACGGTAGCTGGAAGCCATCTTCTTCCCTAACTACAGCTTCTCTAACTTGCACTTTAGAAAAAAAATAAAACAGTTAGGAACTCGACTGTAAACCAAATGATATAGTTCTGTTTCCTTTTTTAAAAAATAAATCACTGCCTTATTTTGCAAGTGAGCTGTACAGTATCAAGCTGACACACAGAACAATTTAAAGCTTGTGTTACCAAATGTATCTGCACCGCTGCCAACCAATCTGTCACAAACCACTCAGCAAGTGCCGTCTGCTCCCACAGTGTTCCTCAGGCAACTAGTCAGTGAACCCACTCATGGGGCGATACTGGCCTGGCAATCACTAACAAGGACAGCACTGTAGACGTCAAGGTGGTTGAAGGCCACCTGGGGACCAGTGATCATCATACAGTGTGGTTCAGTATATGGATGGCTGCTGAATTGAACCACACAAGGATGAGAATCTTGGACTTCAGGAGGGCAGATTTTATAAAGATGGGTGAATGTCTCAGGGATGACTTGGCGGGTGGAGGGATGACCTGAGTGGGATGGAGGAACAGTGGGCAAAATTAAAAGTGGGTATAATGAAGGCAGCAAACTTCTATGTCATGCAAGTGAGCAAAAGCATGAAGAAAAAAGAGACCGCTATGGTTCTCAAAAGAGGTGGCTGAAAATGTAAAGGGTAGCATTCAGAAGGTATAAGGAGACGCAGATGGAGCTGGATAGGAAGGTGTATCGGGGAAACGGGGAATGCAGTAAGGAGCTTGAAGGTGCAAACTGAAGAGAGAATAGCCCAGCCGGTAACGAAAGGGGGATGACACATTTTGTACGTACAGTATGTAAGTGAAAAGAGGAGAACAGGGGAGGAATTGAAAGGTTAAAAAGGGAAGGGGGTGGAGGACTGTGCATAGGGGACCAGGAAAAGGCAGACATCCTGAACAAATACTTTTGTTCAGTGTTCACAGAGGAAGGAGAAGGGGGGGACGGGACACAAAAGAGTAATAGAAGCTTTGGAGGGAAGGAAGTAGACACTGGACCTTTTTCGGAGGAGAGAGTCCTGAAGGGACTCACTATCTGAAAGTGGACAAAGTATTTCCCTATGCTTATCCCATGCATGCTTGGAACCCCCCACTGTTTTTGCCAATACCACCTCTGCTGGCAGACTATTGCAGGTGTCCACCACTTTTTCAGTGAAGTAGTATTTCCTCACAACCCTCTTAAACTTCTCCCCTTCCAGCTTCATTGCATGCACTCTTGCCCTGGTGAACATTCTCATTTGAAATAGACTCCCCTCCTGTACCCTGTTCACTCCTGTGAGGTACTTGTATAAGTCTCTGTCATGTTCCCCCTACTCTCATCCAGGATGTACATGTTGCGATTTCTCAGTCTCTTCTTACAGGGCTTCTCTTGCACCATTTCAGTCGTCCTCTTCTGGACTGCCTCCACCCTGTCTATGTCCTTTCTGTGATGTAGCCCTCAGAACTGGACAGAGTATTTCAGGTGGGGTCTTACCAGCAACCTATATCTTGAGGGCAGGCTGGCTTACCCCACCCTATGCCTCGCCTACAAGCTAAAGCAGGACAAAACTTCCCCCACTGCCTAAAAAATCTTTTGCTACCCAAACAAAACAAAAGAACATTAAGAACATCAGAACTCCACCTACTACAGGTGCCCAGGGTGAGAATCTCCATTGGAGATGGATCATTCTCCTTCTTCTTCTTCACCCTACCCAGTGGAATGGGGTTCCAAGTAGCATCCAAACATCAACCTCCCTGAGAGTTTTCAGGAACAAGCTCAGATCTCATCTACTGAAAACCAACCAATGTTGCTGCTACAAGTAAAGATGGTTAAACTTAGCACACTAGACCTCAACCTGTGAGCATCTGACTCTCTATGCATCATAGCTTCAGTATTACGCTGTAAACTGTGTCTCGTGTCTTAAGAAAAATGTGGACGAACAATGCTGTACACCTGTGTATGATGTATTTATTGTTGCGACCTGACTGTATAATGGATGTGTTACTGTGCTATGTTTTTCTGTAATTAACCCTGGGTCGCCCCTGAAAAAGAGACAACCTGGTCTCAGTGGGCCTACCCGGTTACCAAAATCAAATAAATAAATATCACCTCCCTCCTCCTGCTGGGGCTACTTCTCCTTATGCACCCCAGCATCCCACTGGCTGTGCCTGCTTCCCTCTCACATTGTGCCTCCAGTTTGTAGTCATTAGATGTTACAGCACCAGGGTTTCTTTCTTGCTTAGTTACTGTCGGTACCCCCAATTTTATACTTGGCTCCTGGGTTTCTATGCCCTAGGTGCATGAATTTGCACTTTTTGGCATAGAACCCCAGTTGCCATCCCCTTGACCACTCCTCACATTTTCAAAGGTCCCTGCTCATTCTCTCCACCCCCTCCTGAGTATCTGCGCAATTACAGATTTTGGAGGCATCTGCATAAAGACACATCTTCCCTTCCAGCTCTTCTGCAGTGTCACTTATGAAGACATTGTCGAGGACCGGTCCTAGTACTGAGCCTGGCGACACTCTGCTGGTCACTGTTCCCTCATTAGAGGGAATACCGTTTACAACCCCTCTGTCGTCTATCCATTAGTCAGTTCTTCACCCAGTTTACCACTTTGGATCCCACCCCTAGATTGACCAATTTCTGTATCATTCTACGTGGCACAGTGTCAAGGGCCTCACAAGTCCATGTAGGCCACATCCACTGCCCTTCCTTGTTCTACTTCCTTGGTCACCCAGTCAAAGAAATTGCTCAGAATCATCTGGCATGACCTTCCACCCATGAATCCAAAAATCCAAGGCTCCTACACTTGCATAAAGGAACACAAACACTTCCAAATACTTTTAAAATGCCAAATTCATTTATTGAAGTACACAAAAGTGAAGGTGCTGGCTAACTGCAGACCATGTAAAGCCCCAGCCCTTCAGATGCACAGACTCTTTATCAGAGTCATGGCAACAGGAGTCAGCATTAGCATTAAATACACCTGAGTCATGAATAAACATATATTTAAATACAAAAAAGAAAAAAATATCCAAAATACAGCAATCACTGAGGAGTGTATTCAAACATTAGAATCTATAGGAGCTGCAAAGTAATGCGCGCAACTTTAAAATCCAGTGGAATAGACAGGAAAATGGTGTGGGGGGGGGAAGAGGAAGGAGAAAAAAGCAGAGTTTAGTGTGACAATCATTTGTGGACCAAACTCTTTATATGTTGAGAGACGGAGTGTCACAAATGCACTCAGCAGGTCAGGCCCTCTGCTCCCACAGTGCCAACCTCTGAGTGCAGTAATGTGAACAGGTAACAGACAGGGTAACCCTCCTGTCTGCTTGTGGGTCCAAATCACCTTTGGTCTCAAGTAGTTCTGGGGGGATTCAAACTGTGAACCTTTTGCTAACATACCCAAATGTACAGGCTCAGATAATATTCTTTTTGAGGGGATGCAATATATCTTTCGCCTAAGGGCACCTAACAAGGTATGCAAAAATGAACCCTTTAAAACTCTGTAAAATACCTTAGGTATATTTTTACCTTTTCCCAGGTTAGTAACACCATCAAGCTATTGAACAGTTTTTGTCAGTCTTAACTCTCTATACGTCACATGCAAAAAAGAACTGGCAGACCCAGGCAGTCTTTCAAAATAAAGATTTTACTAAAGATGATAAAAATATGAAAAATGTAAATACAGAACAATATATCAAACAGCATACAATCACTTAAAAGAAAACAAGGAAAAGTACAATACAAAAACTCCTACCACAATACATTTAGACTTTTTCTATCTAATGCATTACCTCTGTAAGTGCCTTTAAAGTTAGATCAGGGGGCTGTGTCTTTCTACAGTCCCAAGATGGAATATATAAAAGATCAGACACCAGTCTTAGTTTAAACTGTGTCTCTCCACACCTCTTCTATGAGTCATCTAGCTCCTCCTTTTAGAATGTAAAAAAAATACAAACACGATGTCCTATCGGGAGGTATTTTAAATAAGGTGACATCAGCAAAAACTAATTTCCTAAATTATAAGTCTTTGATTTCCCAGTTCCTTCTCCCAAGGCATATAGCTTTTTAACACCAGTTTGTATTAAATGTTCTTCCTCTTAAGATGTCATAAAAGTTTGATTTTCATCCTCTGGCAGACTCAAAGTCCCATTTCGTTTCCACTTCAAAGAAGCAACAAGTCATTAAAAGGCCATAAAATGCAATGTCTCAAGGAAGCTAATTACATTACAGAGATCTTCTTGTTTAATATATATATCTTGTCATTTGGTATGGTATGGTAAAATTTTATTTATACAGTGATACAGCTATTAGGGTTCCGAAAATCCCTGTTCACAAGGCTTACCAGTTTACATTATGCAAAATTGTTACAACTATACATTTATAACAATACAAGTTACAGAAAAGTACAAAACAATGCATCAGAATTTTACAAACTCATAACTAACAGGCATGTTAGCATATTTAGATTTACATTAATTTCACCTATTACAACAACAACGAAAACTAAGTTCATGATTCAGGCCATTTTTAAAAACATGATCAGTAGTTGTTAGTTTTCACTGACACCTGGGGGGGGGCACCCATGGAAGCACTGTGACAATCACACACTATATTTTTATATTACAAATATCATCCAACAATCATAACCAGCTGGCCAAGCGTCACACGGAGCACTGCCTGAAAAAGATAAAAAGAGAGAAACATTTAGTTGTATATACAAAATAGTCACATAAACAGCTAGAGAACCAGTTGAAATCCTAACTTTGTAAGTCTTATAAAAAAGGTTGAAAGTCTTATTGCTCATTGAGTTCAAAAGGTTTAACACTTTGCATTTTAAATATACAGAAATGTCGCCATGCTTCAAATCAACATGCCCCCTTTTTAGAAAAGAGGGTCAAATCAAAACATGTCCCCTGGGTGACCCTCTTTATTAATCTCTCAGTTGAAGTCCCAAGACAAATTTGTACAAAAATTCCAAGAAATTAGATACCCTGAGGCTTGGCAAACATTTCGCAAATTTCGTAACTATTGTGTTACTCTTACTAGGAAATCTAAATCCTCTTATTATAAGGCTAGCCTGTCTGATGCGCGAGAGATAATCCCAAGAAGTTCTGGCATATGATGGACTCAATTTGGAAGGTTTCCTCCTCATCCTGTGCTTCAAATGTATTTTATGGCGGGTCCACAGCATATTCTGAAGATGGTATGTTTTACACATTTTTCTCTGAAGCCCCCAGTTTGTTATTGAAAACCATTGGCTTATTAACTGCGGCTTGTCTCCTGATTTATCGGTAAGACCTCCTCTTTCTAGACCCAAATTTCATTTTAGGTACATCAATTCTGAAGAAATGTTATATGTTGTCTAAATTAAGTCAGGACTTTGCTAAGGGAAATGACAATTTAGATAATTTCCTACTTAAATCCTGTGCTGACATACTAGTCCCTCTTCTAACCCATATATTTAATTCATCCCTCACTACTCAAAGCTTCTCTTCCTACCTTCACTGGGGTGCCTCAGGGGTCTATTATTGGTCCCATTCTTTTCAACCTTTCATAGATCCTCTGCCCTCTGTAGTTGACAGTTGTTCAGTTCAACTTTACATTAACAACACAGTTCTTTTCTATGGCCACAAGAATCTTTCTTCTCTTTCCACAACTCTCCAGGGTGACTGACAAAATTGTTCACTGGTTTTCCAATAATCTCTCCTTCTTCTAAACAGTAAAAAGACACAAATAATGCTGTTTGGGTCTCAGTTTGCCATGTCTCAGGCAAACCCTTCCTTTTTCATCACCTTAAATAACATCCCTTTAGAACCTGTAAACAAATTCAAGTACTTAGGTCTTACTTTCACTTCATCCCTCACCTTCAAACCACATACTGTATTGATAAAAGCATCCTAAAAGTTGACCAGTCCCTGGGTTGTTTAAGATGAGCCAGGCACTGTTTTGTCAATACTGGATCGCAAATTAATCATTGCTCAATCTATTCTTCCTGTATTAGATTATGGCGACACAATTTACTACCACACCAACACCTGAAGTCTTTCTCCATTGAGCACCATTTATTAATAACTCTTACGGGTTTTTTTTAAAATCAAAATGGAATGAACACCACTGTACCTTATTGTCTGACCTAAACTGCTTATCCCCTGCAGCCAGACATACTTTCCACTGGCTATCTTTACTTTATAAAACGGTGAATAAGCAGACCCCGACCTACCTATCTGATAGGCTCACATTCTCAAACCACAACCACAGACGTCTCTCATTGCGGTCTTTCTCTGCCAAGGTTCCAAACCCACTTTGGGAAACAATGTTTTCTTTACGATACCTCCCTTTTGTGGAACAAACTTCCCCTCAGTTAAGAAACTCACAATCTCTTTACGTGTGTAAACATGGCTTAGAAAATTGTTACTGCAGGAACAACTTACATGCACTTGTTTTTTTTTTTTGAAATTGTATTTTATCCTCCTCCTCTGTCTCCTCCGACCCTTCGGCGTTGTCCCTCAGACATCCCACTACCTGCGACCCAGCTCACACAATCCACGGCCCCCATGGAGCCACGGTTTACCCCTGGCGGGCAGGGTAGGGGCCATCCCCTAACATCAGTTTCCATCGCCCTGGTGGACTTGCTGAGTGGGCTGGCAAATCGCAGGCACGTCCCAGGACCCGCTTCCTCCCGGACAAGGCAGGCTCCATTTTTCCTGTTCCTCCTCCCTTAGCAGATGCAATCCCTGGCGTCATGGCGGCGTGCATCGGCGTCTGCTCTGCTATTGGTGGCCGTCCGACCAATCCTGAAGGGCATGTCGCCTTCCTCGAGCCTCCGCTGGAGTCGCTGAGGGCGGAATGTGCCGAATCCCCTCCCCGGAGTAGGCGAGCTGTCGTCGGACGCACAAGCCTGACTCCCCCTGGCCGACCCACCGGCTACCCGAGTCCGCTCCCGAACCCAGGTCGCCGGCGTGGAGCGAGGTGTGGCGTTCAACGCCTCAGCCCTCTGCGCCACCGGGCCTACATGCACTTGTTTTAACTGATGTTGCCAAGGATAATTTTTCCATCTATTGTATTTGCATCCTTGTGTCTTAAACAGTATGTTACAATGAGTTTTAATATGTATTAGTTTTCATTTGTATTTGTATAACCTTTGTTGTTTATATCAACTTGTGTATACATTGTTTTGATGACTTGGGACGCTCTGTAAACAAGACTTGTTTCTCTAAGAACCTATACCTGTAACCTATTTAACTTTTAAATAAAATAAACCCTTCTTAGATTGGGTAATGTGTTCCAATCCCATAATCTTGATAAAATCCGGATTGGAACTGTATTTTTTCAGCAAAATGAAGACCTACTGGCATATCTTGTCTCTGGTTTACTCCCCCCCCACCCCTTCCTTTTACCGAGTCCCTTTTTCACCACTTCATTTTTCTCTCTCATTTCTCATTTTTTCAAGCATTAATTTAAATATATGTTTATTCATGGCTCAGGTGTATTTAGTGGTGATGTTGACTCCTGTAGCCACACCCCCGTCGAACGGACTGTGCACCTGAAGCGCTATGGGCTTTATGTGGTCTGCAGCTGGCTTGCACCTTCACATTTGTGTATTTCAATAAATAAATTTGGCATTAGAAAAAATATTTGGAAGTGTTGGTGTTCCTTTCTGCGAGTGCAGGAGCCTTGGATTTTTGCTTTAGCTTTGGGCTGGCTGCCCATCTTCTCCTCCACTGGCCCACACTGTGGTGTTTGTGGTCCTCCTGTCCCTTAGTGAAGTGTGTGGTCTTCCTGTCCCTTATTGAGGAATCCTTTGCCAGTTGGGACCGCAGAAACATGGGTGCCATTAAATTGGCATTAAGGGCAAGAAAAGTTTCAGGCATTAAGAGCCGCATCTATGCTGGAACTCCCACCTGCTCAGTTCCTTTAATTGTGCTTTTCCACAGCTTGTCCCAGAGGGAGATTTTACTCCAAGGGCATGCAGGAACACGAGAAGGCAACAACTTCAGAGAACATGAGCAGCTTCAGCTGGGAGAAGACAGAGAGCCTTAAAGGAAAACTACATCCTTATATCTTCTAAATGTTATTTGTTTCCATGTCAATAGACAACTCTTTTCATGTAGCTGTTAAGGATGCATGCAAATGTGTTAGTCTGTTTTTACAGTTCATACTAGGCCCTGTGACTGCCCTGGGAGTCTCCATTTCATGGTTGTTGAAATCGCATTGTCCCTGAGAGCTGCATTAGCATATGAGAACATGATGTCAGATCACCCATTTATACCATATATCTATATGCTGAAAGAACAAATACCTTGCAAAAACTCTCTGGAAACTAATAAACTGAATGAAGTTTAAAGGGAAGAAAACCTGCATTATAACTCGGATAGTTTGCAAAGCTCACTGAAGGTAAATGTGTTATTCCACACCTTTTTGCAGTTTGTTTCTTTTAAGACTAATTAAGCAGGCAGGCATACTGGGGAGTTTAAAGGGTGATTACGCATCATGTTCTCATATGCTAATACAGCTCTCGGGGACAGTGAGATTTCAACAACCATGAAATGTAGACTCCCAGGGCAGTCACAGGGACCAGTATGAACTGTAAAAACAGACTAAAGCATTTGCATACATCCTTAACAGCCACATGAAAAGAGTTGTCTACTGACTTGGAAACAAATAACACTTAGAAGATATGAGGGTGTAGTTTTCCTTTAACAGCAAACATCAAATCACTAAAGAACGGCTCACTGGGACTAATATAGAGCAACCACTCACAGATGATATTAAATTTGCTTTCTGAAAACTTGAAAAACTGCTCTTGAAAGAGACAGACTTGACCTATGATGTAATTACATTAGATCAGTATTTATAAAAAGGTCAAGCATGGAGGAGGTTAAGGTTAACTGTTGCATCATCCCATCCAGTGGGCTTGATACCTTTGAATTCTGTGATGAATGGATTGAAACAGCCAATACCTGTTCCAAGAAGTTTGTTTTACTAATTATCAAGTCAGATATTAAAAACCATGAAAGTTTATCATGAGATTTGAAGAAACCTAGAGAGACTGCCCTTTCATTTAAAGATAGACTATAAAAAATTGGACATAGCACTACAGAAGAAGCTTTCAAAGTAAGAGAATGATATTATACCACGTAAACAGAATACATTAAGCAGAGATGAGAATGATCATGAAAAAGGTGATAACATAGAAACATAGACTTTGACGGCAGATAAGGACCGCTTGGCCCACCTGGTGTGCCCATTTCCCCACCTATAGGATAAGCTGCAGGTCCTAGTTAACCAACAGCCTATTTCTTCCTACTCCCCACAAGAATTGCCCTATGTCTGTCCCATGCATTCTTAAATTCTCCCATAGTTTTAGACCCCACAACCTCCTCAGGATGGCTATTCCATGCATCCACCACCCTCTCTGCGATGTACTGATTTGGGCTAAAAGCAGTAACGGATCCAGGAGAAGAGGCAGATCCAGGGTCCATTTTCAGCGTTAAAAAAAAAAAACAAAAAACAAACAAAAAAAAAACCAAACACTAGGTAAAAAGAGACAGAGTCCTAAAGAAGATGCACAAGACAATGAAGGAGAGGAATTAATGGAATCTGAAGCAAATGTGAACACAAATATTTTTTTTTTTCAGAAACAAAAAAGCAAAAACGAAAGTCCCAAAAAGAAAAAGAACAAGGAGAAGCCAAAGTGGAGGCTCTCAAAAAAGAACCAGAAAGACCTCCGAGGCAAGCCAAGAAAACACTCAGCTGTAAGTGTTGAAAATTTCAAACCACACCCTTACTAGCCCCTAAATTTCAGTGCTTCTGAAAGGCCTTAGCTTTATTCCTTCCCCTAGTATCAATCATTTCCAGGCACTTGTTGATTTGCACACGTTTTTCTAGGAAAAATTGTCTCAAATATTATTTTGGCAAGCATCGGACTGAGAACACTATAAATGTTTCTGAAATGGGTTTGTTTGAAGAAACTGTGTCTACACCAGTTGAGGATTTGGATTACTTCTTGTCTGCCATGTGTAATAAAAGCCATAATATGGATAATCAGAATTCTGAGAATAGCATCAGTTTGGAGGATTTAGGTCTTTTCAATCTGGAAACATTGGTGGATTTATCCAATGATGGCACAACCCCAATTTTTATGAACTGTTCAGCTGGCACCGACTTGTCTAGAATGTGCAATTCTGCTTCAAACATCAAAAGAAAAAGGAAGGCACTGTTTAAAGGCAAGTCATATTTCTGCCCCACCGCTAATAATGCTTCTGTGTTTTGTTCGAGAAAACTGTGTCAAAACAAGTTTAGGAACTGTTAAAACAAGTGGTACCCCCCAAGAAGATTAACATGACAAGTGAAGATATGTCAGCTTTAAATGAACTGGAGAATAATAAAAATACTGTCATCAAGCTGGCAGACAAAGGGGGTAATGTTGTGGTGATGGACAGACAGCATTACATTGATGCTGTTTTGTCATTTCTCAATGATACTAATAATTATGTAAGCATTAATCCACGACAAAGGTGGCATCTAATGGGGAATTAATGCATGGTTGGGACCGGTGGCCTCGTGCCTACAACAGACCAACCATGCATTAATTCCCCATTAGATGCCACTTTCGGAGTGGATTAATGCGCTTGTAACATGGTATGCACATGAGTTTTGATGTCACAGATGTGTTTCACAGTTCTAATAAAATAAACAATGACAGCATTCACGTTATTCAGTTTTGTTTACTGTTACTTTGAAAACTGTATGCAAACCTCTCTTACATATATGGTTTTTTATACTGTACTTTTGCACACTGGTAGATTGATGTATTTCTTAACAATTGCCATAGCATTTGTACTATTTCTGACAGCTGTTGCTTTCTTATAATTCTTAGGAGGACCCCAACGTTGCTCTATTACTGCTTATGCGTCAAGTTCTGTCTCTCATTTGCATACCACTATGCCTCTTTACTCCACATCATTTTCATTGTTTACCTGGCACGATTCTGTTTCAACTAGTCGCTCGATTACACCACTTACATTTTCCCACTGTATGTTGTCTGTTCCCTGTCTATCGCTACTTCTGGATAATTGCACTTTACAGTGCCATACACCATGAAAGTGTCAAACTGGAATGCGCTTCTGGTTCCTCACTCTCTTGCTCTCTGTTGCGGTGGGTTATATGCTGTGTCTCTCACTCCTTGTGCTGCAGGTTCCTCTGCCAGAGGTTCCTCATGTGTGTCCCTGTCAGCTGCTGTCAGTTGTGTGCTTCGTAATAATTCGATTTCTGGTGTCCCATCCTTCCATATCTCTGTTTCCACATAAACTATATCTTATCCAACTTTTCTCCATTTCTAAGTTGTTCTCGTTCCCTGCTACTTTTTTTTTCTCTCTTACATTTGTCCTACTGCTCGTCTAGCCTATCTACTTGCTCTTACACAACTTGATGCCCACCGTTGTTTTCTTTCACTTTCTTATTACACTGCTCCTTTTGCTCTTGTGGCTACTACTTGTATTTCACAAACAACACGGCAGTATCGTCTCATAATGCCGTGTTGCTCTTGTACCACCTGATGGCGTTGCACCTATCCTGTTTGTTCCCTGCACTCCTGCTATTTTTGCCATGTTACAAAGAGAATTAACCACCATTCCTACTTCTGTCTTTGAGAAAGAACGCCACCAGATACTCCCTGCTACATTGCAGATTGGTAGCATTAGTGAGAATTAATACAGGTATATCTGGAATGAGCATACTATAATTCCAAGTTTTTATATTCTACAGAAAATAAATAAAACTATGCAGAGACTGCCTGGCAGACCTACAGTGTTTGGCAATGGATCAGTAAGCTAAGTTTAAAAATTTAGAATGGACTAACAACTATGCATGGTTAGGGATAGATGTTGAATCCCTATACACACATCTGTCAGGCACGAACAGGGTATTTATGCGCAAATTCTTTTTAGAAAATCACATTAATAGAGATTCCATGGCAGTTTACTTCATTTTACAGTCCCTGAAATATATCCTAACTCAAAATGCTTTTGAATTTGAGAATAAGTATTTTCTATAGACCTTTGGTACAGCTATGGGGGCCATATTTATGCTAACCTTTTCCTCGGTTGGTGTATTTTCAATTCCCAGAACAACCCCTTCCACAACAGAATCAGACGTTGGTTCAGATATATTGATGATTGTGTGTTTGTGTGTGCGAGGGGAATACCAGTGAGATTCCAGCTTTTATTGATTGGTTCAATTGTAATGATCTTAATGTGAAATTGACCTCTGCTACCAATATGGAGGAGCTCATTTTTCTTGATCTTGTGCTGTCTGGTATTCCTGGTAATCTGGCACAAACTAAATGTTATAGGAAATCCACTGCCTCTAACTCTGTTTTAAGAGCAGATAGTGCTCTCCCCCACCCCAAATTGAAAAAATCTATACCTTATAGCCAATTTGTTAGACTGAGAAGAAATTGTACCTCCATTAACGATTTGTTTGACACAAGCCTCTGAATTAGAGGAATGCTTCAGGCAGAGGGGATATGATAATGACTTACTACAGTGTGCTAAAACGAAGGTACTTCAGATAGACAGGAAAACACTTCTTGAAAATACCACTTCTGCTAAATCAGGTGACAGTCAAAATGCTAGACAGTTAGCATTTGTTACAGAGTACAGTAGACTGGCAGGGAGGGTTGGTAGCATCATGTAGAAAACTGGCCTATTTTATTGGGGGATCCAGAGATTAGCACTGCAGTTGCCAGTAAACCCATTGCCTCTTTCAAAAGGGCCACCAGTCTCAAAGACCACTTAGTTCACAGTCGTTTGGAAGCTATTCCTGTCCCTGGTAATCCAGTTTACACACCCAAGAGACAGCACCATGATAATAGAAGTTAGGGAATGTGGCATGCGTGATACGCCCTTTACTATTTATGTCATTTGTCCCTGCAGACTTAGTTATATAGGCCAAACTATTCACCCTTAAAAAGTAGGATGCAAGAACACATTAAATCCATTATTAACCAGAGACCAGAAAAAACAGTGGGTCTTCATTTCACTGAAAAACACAGCTCTAATCTGGATTTTATCAAGATTATGGGATTGGAACACATTCCCCAATATAAGAAGGGCGGTGACAGGGTTAACCTTTCACTAAAACAAGAAGAGTTTTGGTAAAAAACAATTGAAAAGAGTTTCTGGATCTTTTAAAATGCAAAGTGTTAAATCTTTGGGATTCAACAAGCAATGGGACCTAAAACTTTTTGTATAAGATTTACGGAGTTTGGATTACAGCTATGTAATTCTCTGACTGTGTGACTATTTTGTATGTAGAACTAAATGTTTCTCTCTATCTTTTTCAGGCTGTGCTCCTTCTGTCTCTCAACATCTAAAGAGTCTGGTCCATAGCAGATTGTCACACTAAACTCTGCTTTTTCTTCTTCCTCTTCTCCTCACCATTTTCCTATCTATTCCTGTCTTCTCATGCCCCTTGGATTCCATTCTAATAACCCCTCTTTTCCCTTTGCCCAGCGCCTTTTTCTTATTTTCTTTCACTGCACCTTTTTTCAAGCAGAATTCTGTTTTAAATTTAATTAGGAGCAGTTATACTGATCACAGTGACCACTTCTTAATTTTCATTGTTTTTAGACTCTCGTTACAGCATTTAGTTTTGTGTGATTAGAGTTTAACATTGAGCGCATTATTTTGCAGCTCCTATTGATTTTTAAAGTTTGAATACACTCCTCAGTGATAGCTGTGTTTTGGATGTCTTCATTTTTCTTTTCCATATTTAATTTAAAATATATATTTATTCATGGCTTAGGTCTATTTAATGGTGATATTGATTCCGGTAACCAGGCTCCCTGACGAAGGGTCTATGCACCTGAAGCTCTGGGGATTTATGTGGTCTGCAGCTAGCCTGCACATTCACTTTTGTGTATTTCAATAGATGAATTTGGTATTTTAAAAGTATTTGGAAGTGTTGGTGTTCCTTTCTGCTAGTGCAGGAGCCTTGGATTTTTGCTTTAGCTTTGGCTGTCCGCCTATCACCTTGGTGTTTGCAATAAATGGACTTATGCCACCCCTCCCACCAAATCTGTGTCCCTGCTACTCCTCGGTGGTCTGTCCCCCTGTCCCTCCATTTTGAAGACTGAGCAGAAGTATCTCTTCAGGATATCACCTTTTCCCTGGTCCTACTCTGCCCAGTCATCCTTCACTGTCCTCTTTATCCTCACTATCCCTCCCCTCATCTTCCTCTTCTCGCATATGTACCTGAAGAAAGTTTTGTCCCCTTTTGTCACCCCCGTGGCTATCCTTTCCTCTGTTTATGCCTTTGCTTGCCTCTCTGCTCTCCTCTGTTTTACCTGGTATATCTTGCTATCCTCCCTCGTGTATTCCCTTGTACCTCCTGAATGTAAGCCTTTTTCCCTTCACATTCATGGCCACATCATTAGAGTATCTTAATGATATTTTTCTCCTCCTGCATTTGCTCACTTCCTTCGTGCAGAGGCTGGTTGCTTCTGTAACCCTCCCACTGGCCCCTTATTTAACCGGCAGGCACACCTCCCATAGTCTAGGGGAAAAGAGAGGGGTAGGGGTTACATAGTGCCACCATAGACAAGGTGGGATATGCAGATGGAGTAGACATTATAAAATACAAACTAAGTGTGGCTACTAGGCACACCCCTGGTCGGACTAATACCATGGCCAAAACACAGGTCCCGGGGAGAAGATGTTTGCTTAGGGCTATGCTAGGTCTGCACTTCGGGGCAGGGGTACCCAAGTAACTCCACACGAGAAGCAATGACATAAATGTCCGTACCAGGTTGGGATTCTAGAGTGTGGCTTTATTCCGTAACAAAGTAGGAACACACAAAGCAAAGATGGACCCCCAAGGGTTACACACACGGTAAATGCAGACATCTGAGGTATAGAATGCCAAACTTTCCCATATAGCATAGGATGACTGTAGAAATTGTGGACTAGCCACCAGTAAAACACACCAAGCAGATTCCCTCGACTAGGCACACATGGCCAGTACTTGGAAGTCCCATATGGCATAGGATTAATTACGGAAATCGTGGAACTAACCACAGGTGAACACACACATTCTTCTGGAATTGGCACAGCCGGCCAGTACTTGAACACTTCCCATATAACATAGGATTGATTGTGGCACACTGACCACGTTAGAGCACTAAAGGCTCAACTGGAGAAAAAACACTTACTGGGGAAGATGTTTCTTCAGGCATTGGCCCCATGTACTGACAGAAAACTCGGGTGCCCTTCAGAACCTGGAGTGGTAAACTGGTCACTCCAGATGGAGGGGTCTCCCACCTTTTGTTTCCAAGTTCAGACTTGGCCATCCCTCTGGAAAATATACCTCATATTATCCAAAATTGCTGTAGATGCTTTCTAGAAATGTATTTCACACTTAACACCCTACAGAACACTACAGGGGTGTCAAGAACAAAAATCCTCACATGGGAGTCACAGATGGGACTCCACTGTGGACAGACAATTTTTAAATGTTTTAGGTGACAGGGTCCCTTTGACAGAGAAATTCACCTCAAAAGGCAGGTACTCCTGGGCAGTTTCAGAAAAAAACAAAAGTACTCACAAGAAGTTGTCACACAAGGCAGCTTCACAATGTCCTGGTAGGATCAGGGGATTGCCCCTGGCATCCTGGCAGCCTGCTCCATCCCTCCTGGGATGAAGAACAGGAAAATCCTTGGAGACAGTTTCCACCACTTAGACAAAGCTGGAAAAATTGCTGTTCTCCACTAGGGTGAGAAAAAGACTGGAACACTGCAGCTCTGTATCAGAGCTGCTACTACTAACTACTGCTCACACTGAGCTCCTACTGTAGACTGACTCTAGAATTGTAAAGTCCCCACTTACAACAACTGCCATTTGGCTTATGCTGCTGCGAGAGTTCTAAGGTGACATCAGCTCTCCAGCTCCCAGCTGAGACCAGAAGCAGAGAGGGACAGAGTGAAATCCATTTACTGGAAAATCACTAGCTGCCTTCCCTGCCTACCACTAACTCTAATTGGATTCTAGTAACCCCAGGGAACGGGGGGGGGGTACACTCGCCCCATGCCAGGTAAATGTCCGCAGTCATTCCCTTACCCGGCACCAGGCCATCCTACCCCATGTGTTGTCTACGGGGAGGTAGCACTACCTTCTCCCCTACCATGTGTCAGGCACAGGCAGACAACACTAAGAGCCCAGAGGCTACTGACTGATGCATCAGCCCCTACTCTATGATCTTACTGAGGAGAATCAGTGGCTCCGGGAAAACTGCCCAAAGCATGACCTAATAGACCAGAAAGGTGGCCCCTATGGCCAGTCAGGACCACAGCCTGTCTATCCCCCTAGCCCTCTAGGGGAAAATCTATCTATCCAGACCTACCCACAGGGGAACCTCCCCCCAACCCAGGGTACCTGCAAACCAAAAAACACACCAGAGCACAATACTATACATAACATTACACTCCCACATCCCCCACACATACACCTGTGGAAGAAAACAAAAATGGTTAACACATGTTAACAACTACAGAATATCCTAAACACTCTAAAACGCAGGGGAACCCCGATGACTTCCCCAAATCCTCTTCTGGTCTTCTCTTCTTTCTTCGTCACGAAGACCTGAAATAAAAAACACAAATAAAACACTCCGAATCTGCATACCACAGTTTTACAACCCCTCCATTGAAACACTAAAGAATCCCAAAAATATTACATAGAAAAGTATCAGTCAATCAATCAAAATCTTTATTTAACCAGGCGGACATCAATGAGCAAAGCTGATTTGCGAGATGGACCTGGACGGGATACAAGAACATTACACAGCACATTGAACACAATATTTAAATAACTAACATAGTTAGGGCTAAATATAATACACAGGGTAATGATAATGGTAGTGCATGAGTACTATATACACACATGAGTAGATAAATACAGGTTATAGTCAAGATTGGACACCATGGTGTGGTGAAAGCAGAAGAACAGACACAAGTGAGAAGGGGCAACAAGGGAAGTTAGGAAGCCGATAAAATGAATGCAGTTGTGAAGGTTGAAGAGGAAGGGGGAGAGTAGGCAGGGGAACCCGCAAGTGTCATAGCAGCAAATAGTGATACCGTGGCCTTGGGTAGGGACAGGCTCCAGATAAGGGAAGTGAGGAGAGGCAGTAGGTAAGGTGAATGCCCCAGGCTCAGGGAGGTAGGGGGCATGTGAACAAGAGGTAATGCTACTTTAAGACAACTGAAACCTATGCAAGGGAGTAGGCTACACAAGGAAAAGCAAAAAAGGAATGCTGTGAAAAGGTTAAAGAGGGAGAGGAAGGAGTCAGTGAGACAGGGTAGTAAATGTAATATTTCATCAGGCAGGTGACCAGCAAGTCACTGAGGCAGTGAGGGGGAGATCAAGAGAAACAATTGCAGATTTCTTTAAATGAACGAGTATACAGAGTTTTAAATGCTGAAATGCTGATGCTGTGGGCCAGTTTCAAGTTTTTTTGCAGTGTGTTCCAGCACACAGGTAACATATGGCTCATGGAGGCCCTACCAAAGCGTGATTTGACCTTTGGCACTGCCAGGTAGATATAGGAGGCACTTCTCAGCATATACGTACCTATCACGTGTAGGGGTAAACAATCCAAGATATATTGAGGCAGCTTCTTGGCAATGGCTCTGAAGGTCCAGAGGGAGGCATTTCTCTGTCTTCTGTAAGCGAGAGATGTCCATCCGAAGGCATTGTATAGAGAGCAGTGGTGTGTATTGTATGGAAGATCGGTGATAAACTTTAGGGCTCTGTGATAGAGCATGTCCAGTTTTGAGAGCACAGCAGCTGGGCCCTGGCTGTACAGAAAGTCTGCGTAATCCAGGAGGAAGAGGAAGATGGTTTGGACCAGTCTTTTCTTGGCATCTCTTGTAAGAAGATGCTAATCCTATAAAACAGGCCGCACCTCTGTCTGAGCTTTTTTGACAGTTCTTTGATGTGGTCAAGAAAAGAGAATCTGTGGTCAGTCCATACCCCCAGGTATTTAAACTTGGATACATACTCCAGAGGTTCGCCAAGAAGGGTGGTGATCGGAGGCAGTGTTCCAAGCAAAGCCGGACATCTTGAAGGCGCAAGGGAGGAGGAGAACATTGCCTTCATTTTTTTGACATTTAGAAGTAGCTTTTGGTTAAGAAGCTGATGTTGCAGAAGATTGAAATCCTGTTGAAGGTGACTGCAAGCAGCCTCAAGGGTAGGTCTACTGGTGTAAAGAACCATGTCATATGCGAAAAGATGTATATTGGCATTTTTGATGCAGGCATCTATACTGTTAATATATATTGTGAAAAGCAAGGGGCCTAGTATCGAATCCTGTGGTACACCCCTCAGGAGGGGCTTAAGTGGAGGGAGTTCCCCTTCCACTTTGACCTGCTGGAACTGATCTACTAGATAACTAGAGAACCATCTCAAGGAAAGGTGGTCCAGTCCAACGTTCCTGAGGGAAAGGAGAAGCAGGTCATGGTTGACAGTATTGAATGCCTTGCTAAGGTCTAAGAATACTGCACAAACAAAGTTTTTGGCATCAAGTTCACATTGCCAGTCGTTCGTAACCTTAGCAAGTGCCGAAATGGTGCTATGCCATGATCTGAAGCCAGACTGCAAAGGGTTAAGGAGATTATATAATTCCGAGTAATTCCTTAGTTGCGATCTCACAATTTTTTTTAACAAGTAAACAGTATAAAAGTAAAAAAAAAAAAAAGTAGAAAACACTGACATTATACACAATACACTTTTTGGGGGATGGAATGCCCTAAAAGTCCCACCTAGTGACAGAATGTTGTTGCCCGAAGGCAAGGTCCATGAAAGAGTCTCTCCTGGGTCGGAGCCCACTGAAACACAGTCCTTGAACAGGTCAGGGCCTGAAGAGCACTGTAATCCAAAAGGGAGATTCTTTGTGGACAGTTCAAACAGTTTGGAAGTCTGCCCAGTGTAGGATGTGTATTGCAAAGTCAGTTAAACATAGAAAAGATGGGTCTTACCAGTTCCTTAAAGACCGAACAACGAAATCACCTACTTCTCCAGTCGAAGACTGTCCCCTTCTGGCAGCATCATTCAGATATAGCTGGGATGATGTCCTCCAGAAAATGTCATCTCGGAAATTGAACCATGGAACAGGAAAAAAACAGTTGGACTGATGTCATCTGGCATACTAGGCGATGAATTAGGGAAACAGCTGGGTGAGGTCATCTTGGAAGGCCAGGCGATGAAACTGGAAAGACACACTGCTGGGCTGAGGAATCTTGGATGCACCTTGGATCCTGGAACACCAGTCAGTCGGCATCTTCTTCCTAAAATACAGCTACTGCTGGATGGCAGACACTTCGTTGTCACTGCTTGGCTTCCCTTAGGGTAGGCATGGGCATATTCACAGGGAGTGGCACCATTAAGGGTAGTACCACTCGAGGTGAGGTGTAAGAACTATGACCCCATCTGGTCGTTCGTAGCTGATGTTGTGGAATGTCTCATTCCCTGCTTTGTTCACAGTTTGCAGTGTCCATAAACAATGTCCTGTCCAGTTTCCAGAATTTCAGTCCATCACTGACAACTCTGTCTCCTAACACAGGGTGTTGCACCTGGATGCAGATTCTTGCTTGCTTCCTCCAATAACCAGGATTGCCTGTTCTGCTCAAATTCCTCCCAGACTTTACGAGGAAAGGTAGGAAAGGACCTCCCATATATGGCATCGGCCCTCCTACGAACCAGTCTCTCCTCCTTACTACTCTTCACAAGTACACGGCCCATGGCATGGCTTGTGGGTGGCCAGTCCTGGTTCATCCAGTGCTGCATACTTAAAGAATGGAAAAACTTGTCCCCGACCATCTCTGCAGGCAGGGCACTAGAGTCACCATCTTCTTTCTCTGGTTCCTCTGAGGCAGAAGCTTGAGGCCGCAGATTGGGACCCTCAACATGAAGATGCATATTCTCATCCTCCTCTTCCTCACTTAGGACCTGGGCCCAGGAGTGAGCAGTCGTCCTCACTCCTGAGACAGTCCACTCCTCACTGGGCACGGAGGTAGACAACTCCCTATCCGAAGTTTCTCGAACTTCGTCCTCCCCTACTAGGCTAGGACTAGGACCCTCTCTTCATGGGTCCATAGATCCTTCCTCCGCACTGTCTGTATGAGACACAGGCGAGGAAACAGCACAAGATGTCTGCCCTTGCAGTAAATCCACACACTCTTCCTTTGTGCCACACTCTATGGGGCCTCCCCAACCGGTTCAACCTGGTGCTGTGTGCTGCTGCATGCAGGGTTTCCTACTTTGGTCCAGGTGGGAGACAGATGAATTTGTGGTGCCTTGGACAGACCATACTTCACTAGGCAACCCGAACAATGAGGTATTAAAAACACGTCCCTTCCAGCCTTGAAGCACATCAGGCATACTCTCACAGGGTAGTTGGGTATTGCAACATGTGGAGGCAACCCTTCACTGTAAAAAAAAAAAAAAAACTTGCTCTATTTCCTTTAGTTTGGCCACCTCCTCTGCTGTCATAGCTCAGGCATGATCCGGGTAGTGGGATGTTCTCAAAGCCATGTCTGCAATTTAAACACATGAAAGTCTGTTATTACTACCAGTACACAATACTCTGAACAGTGTCTTAAAGTGGCTCCCTGCTGCTGTGTTTACATTTAGTGCCCCACCCTGTAATGGCGGTGGCAGCACTCCTCCTACATCAAATCTGTCTCTGACTCAATAAACTGCACATTCGACCTCTCTGCTATTGATTTCTGCTCAAACTGTAAACGATTGCACTGCTTTTATTCTTCTCAGCACATTCATATGATTTTTTGCAGGACTTTATGATTAGCACACAAATCAACTATTTACGCATGCTTAAAATCACTGAAAGTCACAGTATTTCTTTACAGGATTGCCTGTTTGTTGCAGCCTAATATACAACTCACAGTCTCTTACTTGCTTAGAACATCATATTGATGCTGAATCCATTATAATGCTTACAGTCTATGCTCAGATTTTTTGTTTGTGTTTGACACTCCAACTCACATTCCTTTGCAAAACAATCTCACTGCTCACATACAAATCCAGCTGGCTTTTAAAATCACACACAGTTTGATGCACAGATATTTCTGAATGGTACCCACTAAATCAGTAGCTGGCTTTCTCTGATGGAAATTTTCGGCTTGGTGCCGATCCTGGAAGGCCTCTTGGGTGAAACGGGCTGGCAGTCTGTCAGATAATGGGTTGAGCCCAAATTTTAACAGAGAAATGTCTGTATTTCACAGATTAGAATATTCACAAGCCCCTTAAACACTGGGCTGCACTCTGAAGCTGGCTGGGGCGGGACTGATTGCAGTCTCACCATTCACGCGACGCCATGCAGATGAGCCTCTTTCTCTGTCCTTGCACTCTTCCTCCATGTCGATCGTCAAGCAGGGCAAAATTTAAACTGCAAACTGGACTTTTTTTCTTGGCTGCAATTTCATGGCGGGAGTGCGGTTTTTGACCATTTCCTTACTCGGAACTTGGCTATTTGTTTAGCGACTCCCCCAAATTACACTCCAAGCACATGAAACTTTCAGGGCACATTTCTCGCTTTGTTTCCCAAAGTCCACAATACTTTCTAGCAATTAAAAACATGAGCTTTAAAGTTCTGTAAATGTTCTTGATGCAGTCAACAAGGACGTACACTTTCTGGCTTTACAGTCCCTTGTTAAGTTGGCACAATCACACAGCAGCACTGTAACAGCATGCATACAGTGGTACATATGGATGGCACAATCCTAGGCAGATCCTTTTGCACAAAGCTTCCTTTCCAGTTTTGGGCTACCACACTGCCAGACAGACGAAACGCTAGCCATACCCCAAGTAAACTATCCACTGTTTTCTCCCCAAATTAAACAACATCGTCGGACAAGTCATTATTTTGTAACTTCCCACTGCCCTTTATTTAACCAGTGCAGGCACACATCCCATAGTCTAGGGGAAAAGAGGGTGGGGTTACGTAGTGCCACCATAGACAAGGTGGGATATGCAGATGGAGTAGACATTATAAAACGCAAACCAAGTGTGGCTACTAAGCACACACCTGGTGGGACCAATACCATGACCAAAACCCAGGTCCCGGGGAGAAAATGTTTGCTCAGGGCTATGCTAGGTCTGCACTTCTGGACAGGGGTACCCAAGTAACTCCACACGGGAAGCAATAACATAAATGTCCATAGCAGGTTGGGATTCTAGAGTGTGGCTGTATTTCATAACAAAGTAGGAACACACGAAGCAAAGGTGGACCCCCAAGGGTTACACACACGGTAAATATAGACATCTGAGGTATAGAACGCCAACATTTTCCATATAGCATAGAATGACTGTAGAAATTGTGGACTAGCCACCGGTTGAACACACCAAGCAAATTCCCTCGACTAGGCACACACGGCCAGTACTTGGAAGTCCCATATGGCATAGGCTTAATTACGGAAGTCATGGAACTAAGCACTGGTGAAAATGCACATTCTTCTGGAATTGGCACAGCTGGCCAGTACTTGAACACCTCCCATATAGCATAGGATTGATTGTGGCACACTGACCACGTTGGAGCACTAAAGGCTCAACTGGGGAAGAAGTTTCTTCAGGCATTGGCCCCATGCACTGACAGAAAACTCGGGTGCCCTTCAGAACCTGGAGTGGTAAACTGGTCACTCCAGATTGGGGGAGTGGGGGTCTCCCACCTTTTGTTTCCAGGTTCATACTCAGCCGTCCCTTTGGAAAATACACTTCACATTATCCAAAATTACTGTTGATGCTTTCTAGAAATGTATTTCACACTTAACATCCTACAGAACACCACAGGGGTGTCAAGAACAAAAGTCCTGCTCACATGGCAGTCACAGACGGGACTCCACTGTGGACAGCCAACTTTTAAATGTTTTGGGTGACATGGTCCCTTTGACAGAGAAATTCACCTCAAAAGACTGGTACTCCTGGGCAGTCTCAGAAAAAACAAAAGTACTCACAAGAAGTTGTCACACAAGGCAGCTTCACAATGTCCTGGTAGGATCAGGGGATTGCCCCATGCATCCTGGCAGCCTGCTCCATCTCTGAAGATGGTCTCCACCACTTAGACAAAGCTGGAAAATTGCTGTACTCCACCAGGGTGAGAAAAAGACTAAAACACTGCAGCTCTGTATCAGAGCTGCTACTACAGATTGACTCTAGAATTGTAAATTCCCCACACACAACTGCTGCTGTGAGAGTTCTAAGGTGACATCACCTCTCCAGCTCTGAGCTGAGACCAGAAGCAGAGAGGGACAGAGTGAAATCCATTTACTGGAAAATCACTAGCTGCCTTTCTTGCCTACCACTAACTCTAATAAGATTCTAGTAACCCCAGGAACGGGGTTACACTTCACTGTGCCATCCCTTATTCTCTCTCCTAAGCTGGTCTCCGGGCTTCCTTACTCCTGGGCTGTACCTCCTGATGCTGATCCACAGGCAGGAAACAGATCTCTGCAGCAGGGGACATCCAGACCTCTACTTTCTGTTCTCCTCAGTTTACTTCCTGCTTGCCATGAGGCAGGTTCTCTGCAGGGGCTCTGCCACTGTAGTGGCAGAGCTGAAGACATCAAACTTTAAGTGCAGTTTACCTTTCTGATTAGAAGAGGATTTTTAAGGGGAAAGCTTCACAGGAGCAGGAATCCCACTTTCTCACTAGAAGAGGATTTTCGGGGGGGAAAATTCACAGGAGCAGGAGCTCCAGCATTGACTCACAGATTATTTAGAGTTCCCAGTCTCAGCCATGCATACTGCACAGACTGGACCCCTTTTCTCCTGCCTTTTTTTTTCCCCGCACTTGAGGCATGCTCCCCCAACACAGGCCGCTGAAGCAGTGGGCCCCTGGTTTATGGGCTCATTGTCTAATGGGGAAGCTGCCCAGAACACCCCACGGCAGCGGGATTTTCAAAACAGCACTGTATTCTCATCGGCCCACTGCACTCTGTCAGCGAGCCCCGCTGGTCTACAGGCTCGTTGACTAAAGCCGCCAGAATGCCCCACAGCAGCAGGAGCTTCATTTGGCTCGTCATGAGCTGCGCCACAGCCCCGTATCACCGACCAGGAACAGGCGCTTAATTTCGACTCGGGAGGAGCTGCGCTGCAGCCCCTCATCAACGAACAGGAGAGCACAAGCAGAAGCGGTCTTCAGTAGATGAGCCCGTTTTTCATAGCACCGGAGTGCTTCCAAGGGGCTAAGCAGGCACTGTAAGGTTCTTTCATAGCACCGGAGTGCTTCCAAGGGGCTAAGCAGGCACTGTAAGGTTTTCCGACGACGAGCAGCCTTTTTGAAAGATACAACCATTCGTAGTTGGTAGAACTAGTAGGCGCTCATTCAAAAAAGTGCGCCAAGCCGCTCGTCGATTGCCTACTCGTCGACGAGCGCTGAGGAGCCTAACAGCGTGGTAGCGCCCTGACAGGGGGTCTAAGAGCCATAGGGGTCTTGCTTCAACACCTGCACCCCCCCCCCAGCCAATCTCCCTCTTCAAAGACAGGGATTTATTTTCCTGGTCCCTGAGAAGGGAACAGTCATTCCTAAGTGGCTCTTAAAGGCTCAGCTTTAATTACTAAAGGGGAACAGTCATTCCTAAGTGGCTTTTAAAGGCTCAGCTCTATTTACCAAAGCAGACTAAGGTTAGTCAAGTGAAAGCCTTTTTTGATGTCAGGACCTCGGACAAACATCCCAGGGACAGAAAATCTAAAGGGCAGCACTCGGTATCTTGCCCTTAAAGGGCCAGCAGCAGCATAGACCAGAAAGCCTCCAAGGGAAGGGGGTACGCTGAATATTAAAGACAGCATCTGTGAATGCCGAGATTTCGAAGGACGCAAAACGGGGGACCCAGTAGTCCGCAGTCCCCTCCCGAACCCCAGGCATCACCAACAGGTAAAATGGGGCCTTTGCCTTGGCCTTTTCACAGGTAAAATGGGGCCTTTGCCTGGGTCCCTGCCTGTTCCACGGGCAACCTCTGGGTATCCTGGTGGGAGACCTTCCAAGAAAGCTAAAGGAAGAGGTCCCCTTGTCTGTCCTCATCTGAGGAGGAGCAGTTGTCCTCGCATCACAAGGCCTGGAGGGCCTGTTTTTTTTTCATGTAATATTGAGAAAAGAAGAAAAAAAAAAATCATAGCTGAGAATCCCTCTGCTCTTCCCTGGAGGCTTTCACCCAGTCAAACAGGCTTCAGCCTACCAGCTATCACCAGTTTCGCCGCAGCCTCCCCTATTCCTCCAGCCATAGGGGACTCGCTAACGGAGGAATGACAAGGTCCAGAACACACCTCTACAATGGTCTGACTGCATACTAGTAGTTTCAGGCTTAGACAGAAGCAACCGGAAAAATGGTTAGACTACCATAAAGGCTACCCTCTAAGATGGTCATTAGAAGGGAAGGGAGAGGCCCTCCCTCAAAGAGACACTTTTAATCCTCCAATCCTCCCTTAAAGCAGCTGTGAACAACCTGTTCTCAACACCACTTACGTGGCATTCCAGCGTGATGATGAGCCACATATAAGCAAGCCCAGCCAACCTGTTTTTCATAGAAGCAAGCCCAGCCAACCTATTTTTCTGCAGGAACTGCAATACCTTGGGCCACTATCCTGGCATTCCAGTGTGCTGACGAGCCAGATGGAGATAAGCCCACCCTGCAACAGCCTCAGAGCAGGACTATTCTAGGCATTTTCAGCAGGTATCTCAAAGGAGGCCGCCAGTTGCGCAGCAAGGGCCATGCTTTAACTCCTTCACCTTGACTTACTTAAGGCGACGGGCATGGCAGGCGGACAGGTTGCCAAAGCTCACTTGGCGAATGCCCCAACAAGGGAGAGCTCCCGTATGTATAGTTTTTAAAAGAGGTGGTAAAAGATTCCAGAGAAGAGCCGAAAACTTAACTACCGCTATTCAGGAGCAAGTGCTCAAGCCCTTGCATACTCGGAGGACAAACTAAATCTGCACTGGCAGTTTTGTTCGCAGCAGACCCTTCAAGGTGGAAACCTTTTCACGAGTAATCAGGGAGTCGCAAAAAGGTTTTTTTCTGGCACCCTTAAATTTGCAAGATGCCTATTTGCATATTCCTATGCAGTAAGGGCGCGCGCACTATCCCAGATTCAGAGTGGGAGAGCAGTACTTCCAATTCAAACTCTACCATGGCGGTCTTCTCACAGATGAACCAGGCATTACAGGCAGTGGCAGTGGCAGAGGTAGTCAGGTCCCCTATGGCACATGGTTTTCCCATCAGCTGGACAAAGAGCTCCCTAATTGCAAACCAGACCTTGATCCTCCTGGGGGACTTGCATTATGACACAGGGTCTCCCCCCCCCCCGAAACCTAGATTTTGGTATCTGTATGTGCTTATCAAGGAGTTTCACAAGCTCCTCAACGACCTGCTTGTTGTTTCACACAGCTCATTAAGTCGGATTAAGCCCTTCCTCCAGGGACGGTCCCAGAGGTCAGAGGTCCTGAAGGACCACACGTTAGGCCATCCGCACTAAGTCAGAATCTAGACAAATGCAAACCTCAGGAGCTGGGAAGGACTCACCTGCATCAGCTGTTGGCACCGGGCAGGGGATCACTATTGGACACAAGGTACAATATAAGCGTTTTCTGAGGGAGGAACAGTAGGCCATGCCGACACACGTGGAACAGCAATTCCTCAATCCGGCTAGCCTGATTCCAACTGACAATCTGGCAACGCTGACATACACCGACCATCAGGGTGAAACGAGCAGCTCAGAGATCCTTCTTTTTCAGTGGGTTGAGCACCACTGAGCGATGTTTGTATCGGGACAGGAAAATGTCACAGCAGAATGACTCAGTCACAAAGTGGGTTGACCAAGGGATTGCAGTTGAAGGTCAGTGCCTCCCTCATTCAGACAGAATAGGGGGGCAATACTCTCAGATCTTTTCGCCTGCAGGCAGAACTCCAAGGTAAAGCAATTCTGTTCCCTGGCCCAGGATAAACCAGCGGTGGCTCAGGACACCTTTGCCCCATAAACTGGGATCTGTTCCGTCTCCTGCATGCCTTCCTGGCAGAACTCCAAGGTAAGGCAATTCTGTTCTCTGACCAAGGACGGACCAGCGGTGGCTCAGGGCACCTTTTCCCCATAAACTGGGATCTGTTCAGTCTCCTGTATGCCTTCTTATAATACCGCTTCTATCAAGAGTCCTCCACAAAGTGGCATTGTACAGGACAGTCATGATTCTAGCTGTCCCTTATGGGTTTTCCACACTTAGTTGTTTCTCATTCATTGGTCAGGGTGACCGCATCGAGCATTCAGGTTCAGCCATGGGAATTCTCCATCAATGTCCAGTTTTGCACCCCATTTTAACAACTGGTCTCTCTCTCTAGACTCGGAAAGGGAGTGGAAAAACTTTCAAGGAGCTATGCGGTTCAGTTCCTGTTATTGACATGATGGGGAATTCGTATGTTTCTTCTTCTTCCAAAGCGCATTGTAGAATCCGGAGAAAATTTTGGTTCTGGCTTCATTCCAGACATATACAGAATGACACAATGTAATCGCCTGTACTACTGCAATTCCTTTGAGACAGATGGACAAAGGTCTGCAACCAGCCACCTTACGAATTAGAGTTTCTGCACTGGGGGCACTCTTGACGGACCCTGGGGAATTGTTGGGCTCATAACCCCATGTCTGCCCATGTCTGGTACTTCTTCAGGCAGCAGCAGCAGCAGCATTAAAACGTCTTCAATCCACCAAAGCTATCACAGTGGAGTCTTAATATGGTTCTCAAGGTCATGACCAAGGCCCCCCTTTAGAGCCTCTCAAGCCATCCATCATGCATCTCAAAATAAAGGTAGCCCTTTTTCTGCAAAGCTCTTACTCCTGGTAGGAGTTTCAGCAAACTAAAAGAAGGGTGGGCCCAAAAGCTGTACAATCCTTCATCAGGCTAGAACAGTTCCAATTTTTGTTTGCCAAAGTTATGTCTCCCCTCTATTACAATCAAGGGTTCATTCTTCCTTCCTTCTGCCCACTCTCTAAAAGCAACAAGGATGGAAAATGTCATACACTAGACCTAGGAAGAGGGAGAAAAATGGACATCAAGAGAGAGGAAGCTATTTGCAAAACTTCAACTGTGTTCATACCAGCTTAATAATAAATTTGGGGCAGCTCTATAGCCAAACGGATTCTATCCATCACCTCTATGGCATATGCTCAGGCCAGAGGAACTTGCCTGGCCCAGTGAGAGTCCATGGCCCCCTTCGTGGGTGTAATTCAGAGAAGCATCATCAGCACACTCACACTGAGTGGCCTTTTGATCAGCCATTCACACTGTCTTTTTAAAAAAAAAAAAAAAAAAAAAAAAAGGTTCTCACTGGAGGTGATATCCTCGGCAGAGGCATCCTTTAACTGCAGAGTATTCAACGGTGATGAACCCTTAAGGGCTTTTGACATTCTTCCAACCCGGGACATCTGGGGACGTACTGTTTTTGTATATCCCAGGAGTAAGGAAGCCTGGTGACCAGCTTAGGAGAGAAATCGAAATTTAAATACCTGTGAATTTTCTTTCTCCGATGGCTGGTCTCTGGGCTTCAGATTCCCTCCCAGAATGTATATACTTGGTTGGCCTCTCGGCCTTATATGCCTTAATATTTTTTTGTTTTGTTCCCAAGTTCTTGTAGTATTGCCACATTGGACTGCTTTAGGAAGAACTGAGGAGAACAGGAATTGGAGGGCTGGATGTCCCCTGCTGCAGAGATCTGTTTCCTGCCTGTGGATCAGCATCAGGAGGTACAGCCCAGGAGTAAGGAAGCCCGGAGACCAGCCGTTGGAGAAATAAAATTTACAGGTACTAAATTTCAATATTTTCTCCACTCTTCCTCTACCCTTCACTGGCAATCTACCACCACTAGGCTGCTTCTAAGGTAGTCTCACATTTCTTTAAAATCCACACCCTTCATCTTTGTGTGGTTTTCCTCTGCATCCATTCCAGTGTTGAACCACACTATACAGTGACACTGGGCCCCATGGGACTGTCCACCGTGACATCTGTAATACTGTCTCTGTTAGTGAGCACCAAGTCCATTATTGCCCCATCCCTAGTGGGTTCACTGACTAGCTGCCGGAGAAACATCCCCTGTAGGGAGTCAAGGACTGCTGTACTTTAGCCAAAGCTGCAGCTGAAGTCCCCAACCAGCAGCACCTTCCCCTCAGTAGCCATCCTGCTGGTTTCCCTTAATGCCTTATCCAAATCCTCCCCATGTGCTGGAGGCTTGAATATCACCCCAGTGCGAACAGTTGCCTCAGATCTGTTCTGTACCTCTAGTTTTCTTTGTACTTCCATAGCCCTTAAAACCCTCTGCCACACACAGAACAACCCCTCCTCCTCCTTATCCCTGTCTCTTCTAAATTGAGAGTAGCCTGGAATGGCCATATCCTATTCATGATTTCAGGGCACCATGACTCAGTTATGGTCACCATGTCCAGGTCACTCTCCACCATGATGGTCTCCAGGTCTGACATTTTATTTCCTAGACTCCTTGCATTGGTGCACATGGCTTTCCAGACCTTGTGCTCTCCCTGCCTACCTATCTGGCATGCAGGAAGAAACGCAGGACAGCTCATGCTCCCTGCTTGAACCTAATCAGCTGAAATGCAGTAAGGTTTCCAGATGTGACTTAGATCACACTGAAAGTGCAGGAAGCATAGCCCAGGCTTCGTGTTGAGCCTCACAGATCACATGGGAAGTGCAGGAAGCTAAAAGTTGGGAATACCTATTTAAAGCAACAGAGCCAACTATAACAATGCAGAAATAACTTACTCCTTCAAGTGACCCTCACCCAACTAGTGCAGTTTACTAGCTGTAACGTAATCCATGTCATATAGCCCATTTATGCTAATGCCGCAAAGCCAACCATTTAAAGATACAGCACCAAAATAAAACACTAATACACTGTTAAAAAGCCAACATTACTAAACATGTTATAAGTGGAATAAGGCAGTTCCATCAGGGGATTATGTAAGCAATAATACCCGACAGGGTGGGCGGTATTGGGGAATACCGGACCACCCAGGGGTGTTATAAGGCCCGACGCCGCAGGCGGAGGGCCTTATAGCGCCTGGAAGGTCCGGTATTCCCCAATACTGCCCAATCTGGAGGGTATTATTGCGCTTAGAAAATTGGCACTGTAAAAGAAAATAAGTTCTATAAAAAGTGTAAATAAAAAAATAGTTTAAAATAAATTTTTTTAATAAAATAGTTCCTCCACCTGCATTACAGTGTGAGTGTGTGTGTGTGTGTGTGTGTGTGTGTGTGTGTGTGTGTGTGTGTTTTTTTAGATAGAGACTTTCCTTGTATAAGTTAAACACACTGTATTTTAGGGCTTTTCCTTTTCACTAATGAGCACCTACCTCGAGCTGCTTTCATGCCCCCCAAAATCGCAATCGCATGACAAAAGTGCTCTTTCACAAAGCCAAATTGAAATATTGATGGTGGCTTGTGCTTTGTGCTTGTAATGGATGGGAAGCACAGAGCGCGATCGCTAGTTTCTCACTGGAGTTAGCATTAGGACTTTAGCACGATCGGGTAGAGCAACTGATGGAGACTGAATCCACAGATGCACGGTTGAAAAAAGTAACTGCACAAGCCTAATTTCATTTTCTCCTGCAGGTGGGAAGCAATAGGAAGTAGAGACCCCGCCTGTGTTGCATGTCCTGCCATCCCATCCAGAAGCAGTGTGTACCCTTCGTAATTTCACCCCTTACAACACAGAGAACCGCCAGTTTGGGAACAAGCAGCCAGAGTACTCCATGAACATTTTTTTTTTTTTTTTATTGAAGACGTAAGATGCAGAGCCCGTGACAGTGAGACCTTTAAGTATGCTGGGGGACGTAGTTTGATCGTTTAACTTAAAAAGAAACACACTCACAAAGAGACCATGGTGTGTACTATCTCCTCATCCTTTTCAGTGTGTCTGTATGATCTTTCAACTTGTCGTTGGCAGTGGGAGTGTGCATTTGATCGCTTGCCGGGGGCAGTTGGGATAAGTGAACAAGCGATTGCGAGCAGAAACTAAGCCAACTCCTGAAGAGAACATCAACAGTATGATTTTCGATTTTTATTAGTAGCTCTGCATTTATATATGAGTTTCATTTCACCCAGTGACAGTTTGAGTGGGGCAGGGTTCTCTCACTCGCTAAGGGAGAAGAAAAACATGGCAGAATTTTTTTTCAAAACATTCTATGGCACAGTAATCATGGAACGAAATGAGGCAAACAGAAACTGGGACTCGTTCTTTCCCAGTCTCTGTTGCCTCATACCCGACCGGCTGGTTGGTGCTTTCATCCAATCAGAATGTCCATTTCAGACTGCCCATTTTCTAAACTTTGTCAGTGTATCTCATAGTAGTTGGAAGTCCCTCACCCAACCACCACTCAATACATTTTTATTTTATTTTTTTTATTTTATTAGACTCTAGGATTACAATGCCTTTGAGCAAGTACTGCTCATTTACAAAGGTTCCACGTCAAAATAGCATAGCATAATCCTCCCCCCCCCGTCATGCCTTATTCCTTACATATTGCACTCCTCGGAGTGTATTATTGTAATTATGAAATGGATTAATTTTTGTATCAGTAAAGAAAAAGTTAGTCTTAAAAATATTTATCGTGCCTGTTTTTTTTAATTGATGGCATGACCTACCAGGATTGTGTACTGAGATGTCATTCCAGTGGTCTTTGCTAACTAGTTTTAAGGATTATGACCATCCATTTCATATCAGTCACTTATGTTATTTCAGCCATTCACCATCAAGAACTGTAGGTACTTTTGTCTTGTGTACAGTTGTCTTCTCTTGCAGCAGTGTTAAATTGGTATGTTCTGCTTTGGTGACATGGGCGGATACTAGGGAGCATTTTTAATGTTCGGATGACCAGTTTATAAAATTGCATTATGACTGCCCTGTTTTAATTGTGATTGTAATAGGGTTATGTCAGTCGAGCTCACGCTTTGAAAGACGCAAGCACTACTAACACATCTGCCACAAAAACTCCCTTAAAACACATTTTTAATCACAAAACCCCTCTTTAATTACAGATGCTCCCCAGTAATTATAAAAAAAAAAAAAAGTATGGATGTGTGTAAACCAGAATGTACACACACACACACACACACACACGCTCAGTGTGGGATGCTTCTGTGTACCCCTGGAACTTCGCTTTCGGGGTTTATATAGCATCCCACACCTCGGGTGTATAAAATTCTGGTTACACCCACCCACCTACTCAACCAACCACCTAGTATTCCCTATATAAATTACTAAGGGACCGGCTGGATAGTGCAGTGGTAGCGCTACCACCCGGTTCTGGGAATGGACTCTCGCTGCTCGTGGGCTGACTGGAGGAGGGATGATTGAGCATCCCAGGGACAGCTCTTCTCCTTCGAGAAGGGGGGACACAGCATTCTACTGTTCTTCTGCCAACCGGCAAAGGCCAGGAGACAGCATAGTGGGACGCTGCCCGGGGAGGTGTCAGGCAGCCGCCATATGCCAGTATGCAAGCACACCACCGTGCATGTTGTGCACTTTATTGCTTGATGGCAGTCTTGGGGAGACAATCCAGGAATTGGTGGGGGAAAAAAAACCTACCGGCATCTCCTGCTGATCCACACACGACTGACCTGACAGGCCACTACTATTGTGGCTCTTGCCAAGTGGAGGACAACCAGAAAGTTCATAAGAAGGTTGATGACAGGACTGGAGGGGTGCTGTTGGGTGAGTTGGAGAATGAAAAAAAGCTTGGTTAAAAAAAAAAAAAAAAAACACTAACTTGAGTGATTTATAATAAGTTTATAGGTTCTGCAAGAAATATATCTTATGGGTATAAAAGTGTCCTGTCACCCAGTTTGGGCAGACAGAACCATTCAGCTTTACTTTGTGATTCTCTGGCCTGAACTGTGTGAGATGGTACTCCTAGTAAGAGACGTCTCTTAGAGTACATATGAACATAACTTAGGTACTGTACATGCACAAAAACTTGTGCATACAGTACTTCCAGTCTCATTTGTTAATCAAAGCTTTGATTTTTTTAACAAAAGTTTTATTTATTTATTTGTTAACTGGGTAGGTGTACTGGTCCAAGAACTGTTTTCAGGCATGACCCGGCCCATGGGGATGGCACAGGAATACAGGAGTAAAGCAAAATACAAAGCATCAGAAGGCTATTACAGAGCACTGGGTGGTTAACTTATCTAAAATATATATTTAAAAAAAATGCAATTTAAAAAAACAGCCTTGTTTACGTCTATGGAGTATGCTTTGTACTCGTGCTGTCCTAACTGAGAAGTAGCAAAATGTCTGAGCGCACAGGCAGGGCACTCCGCCTACTAAAAGGGAATAGATAGCCAGCTTCGTGGTGCCAAAACACCATCCCTTCCCTTTTTTATACACTGGATTTAAAAGTTAATTTTGCCCTACCCTATGTTTTATGCGTGTTGTAAGGCCCCTCTTCATTTATTTTTTGGCATTTTTTTTTGCAATCCTAAGCATGATTGGTACTGGTCCCCAGGTTGCTGTTGTTGGGTTTAGACTCTGAAGGGCCAGATTTTCAGACCCTTGGGGTGTTAAGCCTGTACGACTACTTCTATGTTTCTATGTTTCTATGACTGGTCTGTGTTGCATTTCTGTTTGCACAGTAATCTATGTCTTATGTCCTTCCTGTGCACTGGTTTCTGTGTGTTTTGGTAATTTTTCCTTATGAACATCTGGCAAGCACCAGCTCTCTGTGAGCACTCCCTGTGCTATGCCGAAACATAGGGGAGCCTGCGTCTGCATGGGGAGTAGTTGAGCACTTTTTGTAATTACATTTTGCCTAATAAATATATTACTTTTGCTCCATCACTGTGGTGTGCGCCAATTTCTGGACTTAATGATTCCAGCCCTGCGTGGATTGCCAGCTCAAGTGGTTTGGTATTCCCTCTAGATATCATTCTCCTGTGGCCTGTAGTCTGCTGTTGTAGATTCAGTTTGGCTTCTTTATACTTTAAAGGGTGGTGTAGGGCGTAGAGAGTATGAAGCCCCCTGAGAAAACTGTAGGAATTAGATACTGTTCTAGTTGTATTTCTTATACTTTCTATTTGTATGTTTCCATTATTCACTGTTACGAAGGAAATTTGTTTTTGGAAACGGGTTCTTTGTCATTTGAATTTCATCTGCTCCTGCTGCTTGTCTACACATGATGTCATTATCTCCTCTTTGTGACATTATAATAATTTCCATTGCATTCAGTTGTTTCTTTAATAATAAACGTCATTAAGTTTATATAGGATGAACACAGCTAGTGGTGGAACCCACTCGGGAGGGAGCAATATTAGACCTGGTACTCTCAAATGGAGAGAGGATCACAAATTTAGAAGTCAGTAGACATCTGGGAACAAGCGACCACTGCACAGTGTGCTTCACAATAAACACAACCATGGAGACAAGCCATACAAAGACAAGGATACTGGACTTTAGAAGGGCTGATTTTGGCATAATGGGTGAATACCTGAGGAATGCATTAACAAATGGCCAGAAAGGAGGGATGGAAGAACAATGGAGAAAAATCAAAACTATCATGGAGGCAACAAGCCTTTGTGTGAAACAAATAAAGAAAACAAAGCGGAATAAAAAACCACTATGGTTCTCAAAAGAGGTGTCAGGGAAGGTTAAGGAGAAAAAGGCTGCATTCAAAAAGTATAAGGAATCGCAGACTGAGCACGACAGGGAGCTGTATCAATTAAAGCAGAAAGAAGTGGGGAAGGCAGTCAGAAAAGCAAAGGCCCAAACCGAGGAAAAGATAGCCAACTCAGTTAAGAAGGGGGATAAAACCTTTAATAGGTGCATTAGGGAGCATAGAAGGGTTAAGGAAGGGCAAGTGAAGATTAATAAAGGAGAGGGGAGGTGGGCAGAGGGAGACAGTGAAAAGGCAGAGATACTGAATGAATACTTTTGCTCAGTATTCACAAAAGAAGAAGAGGAGGAGTTACCTAAACCAAACAGTAGAAGCACTCTGGGTAGGAGGGTTGACGCCAGTCCATTTACAGAAGAAAGAGTCCTGAAAGAACTCCTAAAACTCAAGGTGGACAAAGCAATGGGGTCTGACGGGATTCACCCTAGATTCCTAAAAGAGCTAAGGGAGGACCTAGTGACACCACCAACCACACTTTTTAACAAATCATGGGAAGATGGGGTGGTACCTGAGGACTGGAGGAGGGCAGATGTGATTCCCCTTCACAAAAGTGGGAGCAAGGCAGAAGCAGGAAACTACAGACCTGTTAGTTTGACCTCACTGGTGGGAAAAATGATGAAATCACTTCTGAAAGAAAGAATTGTTCAGTACCTAGAGGCCAGCGGGGCACAGGACCTAAAGCAGCATGGATTCACAGCAGGAAGGTCATGTCAGACGAATCTAATCGATTTCTTTGTTTGGGTGACCAAAGTAATAGACCAGGAAGGGGCTGTGGATATGGCCTACCTAGACTTTAGCAAGGCATTTGACACAGACCCGCATAAAAGATTAATAATCAAGTTAGCCAGCCTGGGAGTGGGTCCCAGGGTGGTAGCCTGGTAACAAACTGGCTGCACAACAGGACACAGAAGGTAATAGTGAATGGAACATTCTGAAGAAAGGGGTTACTAGTGGAGTACCTCAGGGCTCAGTACTGGGTCCAGTCCTCTTTAACGTCTTTATAGGTGACATTGCAGAGGGTCTGGAAGGAAAGGTATGCCTCTTTGCAGATGACACAAAGATCTGTAACAGAGTTGATACACAAGGGGGTAGAAGGATGAGAAGGGACTTGGCAAGGTTGGAGGAATGGTCAGACATATGGCAACTTAGATTCAATGCAAAGAAATGCAAAGTAATGCACCTGGGAAATAAAAATCCAGGAGAAGAGTACACAATAGCAGGGGAGGAACTAACGACAACAATAATGGAAAGGGATCTGGGTGTAGTCATATCAGATGACCTAAAGGTGGGTAAGCAGTGTGAGACGTCAGTAAGGAAAGCCAGGGGGATACTGGGATGCATAGGGAGAGGCATCACAAGTAGAAAAAGGGAAGTGGTTATCCCTCTGTACAGACAGTTGGTGAGACCCCATCTGGAGTACTGCGTGCAGTTTTGGAGACCTCATCTACGCATGGACATAGACAGGATGGAAGCTGTCCAGAGGAGGGCAACTAAAATGGTGCAGGGTCTGCATCAGAAACCATATGAAGAGAGACTGAGAGAGCTTAATATGTATACCCTTGATGAAAGGAGGGATGGGGGGGACATGATAGAAACTTTTAAGTACCTCAAGGGAATCAACAAAGTCCAGGAGGGTAGCATCTGTCAGAAAAAGAGATGTGTAAGAACAAGGGGACATAATTTAAAGTTAGAGGGGGGATGGCTCAGGGGTAATGTGAGGAAATTCTTTTTCATGGAGAGAGTGGTGGACACCTGGAACCACCTTCCTGGAGAGGTTGTGGGGTCTAAAACAGTGGGGGAATTCAAACATGCATGGGACAGACACAAGGCAATTATAGTGGGGGGTTGCAGGAAGTAGGCTGTTGGTTAACTAGAATCTGCAGCTTATCCAATAGGTAGGGAAAGGGGCAGACTGGGTGGGCCAAGTGGTCCTTATCTGCCATCAAACTCTATATTTTCTATGTTTCTACAGGCATGTGGACAGTACAACCACTCAAGGAAACAGTTGTAGGTGTACAGTGTTTACAAAGTCTTAAGTTTTTGGACATTATTGCAGACATCTCTGCACAGTTGAGTGATACTCCATGCAGGAGGCTAAATGCAATATATGTATTCTCCCTTCTTGTTTCTGACCCATTTCCTGTCTGCTTCCTTCACCATGGCCTAGGGCACAAAGCACCACCTTCTAAGGTACAAATGTGGGGTCCCTCTCATTAGCAGAGAGCAACCATCTGTTCCGGTATTTGTCAGATTGCTGTTTTAGGGCATATGTCATTGCCACCAGACAGTGTGTGCTGTTAACCAGAAATATCCAGTCTTCTTCTGTAGGGATCACTGGGGTCACCCATTTCTTGTTTGAAATCTCTATTTATCCACCCCATCTCTGCAGGCTCCGCATCATTGGGAGCACCCATGAAGTCTGCCCCCGCTTCAGCCATCTTACCTGAGTCTTCCGGTCTACCCCCATGGAGCCACGGTTCTTCCCCCCAGGTGGGGATGAGGTGGGGTGGGCTTACACCCCAAACAATTCTAGTTTTGTCGGGGACCACAGGACCAGACAGGTGGGAGCAATTAGGGGTCTGCTCCGGTGCTCTGTCTTCCCAGAGCCTGCAGAGTGATTTTCCCTTGTTCTTGGGGGAGTGCGCCAATGTCGCCACTCCCTATCCCCTAGACGACAGCTCTGTGTTTGCCATGCCTGCAACTTCCGCCAGAGGCCAGTCAAGCGCCGAGCACTGACCCCTCCTCCCTCCCGGGAGAGGACAGCTGTCCTCCAGATACTCAATCCTCTTCCTCCCCTGCCAACCCCCGACGGCCCAAGCTCGTTCCCGAACCTGGGTCGGCGACATGTGCGAGGTGTGGCTTCCAGTGCCTCAACCCTCAGCGCCACCGGGCTGGCCCATTTTTTTTAGCACATCCAGGAGGATAGTTGTCGAGTACTTATTCATGGGGTCTCTCAGTCCTTGTGGATATAGAGAAAAAAGGAACATGTTTTCATTGAGTAAGACAGTGGGGAGACAGCGGGATGGAAAATGTGTCTGAGGGACCTCTTGATTGTTTCAGTAAAAGGCAGTAACTTTGGCCATGACCAGAAGACATGGAAGTGCAATGCCCTTTCTTTACCATTTTATCTCCAGTAGTGTGTTGTGCAAGCCATCCTCCCATGGACCTGATGTACTAGAGTTAACAAAAAAAAAAAAAACTCATTACACATTTACAGCCAAATTTCTGCCAGGTCATAGAGGAGAAGATCTTATATGTATTAGTGCAACGTATCCTCCACAACTTTGGCTCCAGTGGCTGTCTTAACTCTAGGTTCTACCTGTCGGAGACTTTGGGGAGAGGGGCCTGCCTCAGTTTGGTGAGAGTGGAATATAACTGAGCGAAGGTATGGTGTATTAGACATTGAAAGGATGGTTATTGTTATGTGCATTATTGGGTTTCTAGAGTCTAGCAGTGGGCCTTTTCTTTCCCAGTCTGGGACATGTGCCCTGGCCTGAAAGTATCTGAACATAGACTGGGCATCTGAACATATCAGACTGGGCAGGTCTAGGCTTTTCTTCAGCATCTGGAATGTCTTGACCTCTGTGACCTGTGAAAGCTGAAAGGGGTAACTAAGTCCCCACTGGTGCGAGACTCTGTATCCAGTATCCCAGTGGGCTGGGGTAAAAATCAGTGTGCAGTTGTAGGGGCAAGAACCACAACAAGTGTTGTTCATTTTCGCCAGATTCTGTACGACATCAGTACAAAGGGAGATTTGCAGGAGGATTGGGCAGTGAAGGCCTGCCATTCTAATAGTCCTCTCTCTGGAAGTTGGGACAGTATTGCCACCCTCTCCAACTGGGTCCAGTGCTGTGATGGGGCATTTCAAAGCTAGTATGGTACTGGCTATATTTGAGCCGCTACGTAGTATAGCCTCAGCCTCAGTAGATCCAGTCCCCCCAGTCTGTTGGCTTGCATCCGATTTTTTTTTTTTTTTTTTTAATTTACTTATTTACAAGTATTTTTGGCTCCCTCTGTCCAGTGAGGCAGATATACCACCATCTGGCCATATCAGCCATCATGAGGCATGGACAGAAGGAATTTACATCTTAATTTCCCCGTGCTGCTATGTTCCCCATCCCCATGGGGATGTCTGCATTGCATTAGGACCATGGTCCCAGCAGAAGATTGCATGGTGCAAAAATATATATTTTGGGAAACATATTGGCATATATGTACCCTGCAACGCACTCTGCTTCACCCCCCCCGGACATCTCAACTGCTGCACCCCCACTTGTACTCCTACATGTGGCAGTAACACAGCAAGGCAAAGCAGCCCTCCCTCCCCGGAGGAGTAGAGCATCCACTGGGTCACTTAGTCCTCCTTCCCCCCCTTCTACAGCCTCAGACAGTTGGGGCTTGTTCCCGAACCCAGGTCTTTGGTGGCGTGAGCAGTAGGGCTACCACTGCGCCGACGGGCTGTCATTCGTAAGCAGACAATAGAAGTGAGCAGCAGGGTAGTTCAGCATATAACAGATGTATGCAATAGCAAGATAGGCCCCTCAAAAATTCTTGGCAACCAGTGCCACAAAATGGAGTTCCAAAAATTAGACATGAAAAGCAGTTAGTAAACTCATTTTTAAGTGTTGAATCATATCCAGTGCTGAAAACAGTGCAAACATAACCTTTCAATTCATGCAACCATGTCTCATAAAGTGCTTTATAGAATCAACATCTGTCGTGGTTTTGCTCTACTTGCTGTTATTTTTGCAAGCCACAGTTCCCAGCAGTTTGCTTGTGTGAGTCTCATCAGAGGGCGAAGCTCACATGAGCGAAGCGCTGAGGTCTGTGGCTGGCCATTGGACTGAGGTAAGGTGCGGCTTTTTTTCCCTAGAGATTTAACCTGAGCTAAATCTTGCGAAAATAGCAGCTAGCAGAGCAAAACCGGGAAAGATGTTGATTATATGATGTGCTTTATGAGGCATAGTTGCATGAACTAAAAAGTACTGTTTACATGAACTGTTTTCAGCACTTGATACGATTAAACATATAAAACTGAGTTTACTAACTGCTTTTCGTGTCTATATTTTTGAAACTCTGTTTTGTGGCACTGGTTGTCAAGACTTTAGAGTGGGCTAGCTTGCTATTGCATGCGTTTCTTACATGCTGTACTACCCTGTTGCTCATTTCTTTTCTGTTTAACAAAGGTGTAGTGTAGTTATTGGGAACCTTAGCCAAGGTTTCCTCAAGCTGAGTTCTCCCTCATTTTAACAGATTGTTACTGCGTACTTTCCTTAATTCACCTGTGGACATGATTCATAAACAGATAGTCGTGACCATCAGCAGGAAATGAAGAAGTCTGTGAGAGAAGAATCCCATTTTTAAGCAACTGTCAAACTAATACAGAAAATGTGTGACAAAAAAGCAGAATTATATGTAAATATTAGATTTTATGTTTTACCAGAGCTGTCAAGTGCTTTTTAATATTTACTGTTTGTGCTCTTTTACTGTAATATTTACTGTTTTGTACCGTACGTCCTAGCTCAGGTCACAACGGAAGACAAGTTCTCTCTGATTGGCTTGCGTGCCTGGGCATTTAAAATTTCTTATGCCAAGTTTAACATTTTCCACCAACTTGTAGTCCGAAATTCCACTTTGCACTAAGTGTTTGTGCAAAACAGCTCAGATTTTCAATAATTTGTTGCTCAAATTTCGCTCTTCGTGTGCCATGCAGGAAACCCACTGGGCATCAGTTTTCTTGTGCAAAAAAACATGCATTAAATTTTAATGCAAAGGATGCTGATATGCAGTACATTTGGAGGGCAAAGTAATTTAAAGTTTTGGAATTTTAAATTTGTGAACACCAAAATCAGTGGCCCTGTTAGCTCAGCGGGTTAAATGGATATCTTGGGGAGGTTTTACTTCGTACAGTGGAATGATTCTACCTGCTTTTGTAAAAACAAAGTTGTTTTATGACTTTGTGTTTCTGCAATAAACCTAGAAACATAGATTTTGTCAGCAGAAGAGGACCTGTTGGTCCATCCAATCTCTCTTGTCTAGCAGGCCTCAAAATTAATGGTATTCTGCCCTGTTTTGCATATCAGTTTGAAGACAGAATACCATTTCCGTCATGCTGGTATCACAACTGGAGTGTCACTCCATTATATCGTTGCTCTGCAGTTGTGCCTTTATGGATTGGTGGAATAGTGGACCTTGAGGTGGAATACGGTTCCACCCTCTAAACGCGTTGGCTGGTGTGCGCCCCGTCATTAGGGAGCCAGTCCCTCAAGCCATCGATCATGTTTCATGCTGGTGGCTGTGCCCCTGCACCCCCATGGGGCTCTGTGTACCCCATCACTCCCTTGCCAGGATTCTAACTCCGGAGAGCGGACAACAGGGGGGCACGAGTTGCTGGTTGGCGCCCTAATGACAGGTGCACAACGGTTACGCCTCCGAGTGTGCAGTGGTGGGATACCAGGATTTTTGATTTTTGGTGTTCCACCTCCTGCATAGATTGTTCTCTTAATTTCTTTTCTACCCCTAGCTAGATTAGGCCTGCATAATCAAACTGTGGTATAACTGAAGTATGATAGATATCATGAAGGTAGGGCCCACTGATCGCTCATGTATAATTCTTGTTTTTTTTTTGTTTTTTTTGTAGTTGTTGTTACGTATTAAAAAGGTGGTTGTTTTCCCCCATGTAGGCCTGCTTAAAATGGCATGATGAGTAAGGAGGAGTTTTTTTGGAAACATGGCAGTCTTCCCAAAACCAGGCTCCATCATTCTTCCAGATTGGCACAAATCTGCTGAGGGAAAGGAGCATCTCTCAAGTATCCTGCGCAAAAATAGGAGAAAATTCCTCGGTAAGAGCATTCTCCTTCCCTTCCTTCCTTCCTTTCTCCCTCCCTCCCTTCAAGCAGTAGCAGCAGGGAGGAAATCCTTTCCCAGTATAGGTTTTTGGTCCACCCTCAAGTGGAGTACTGTGCTAGGTTCTGGAGGCCACACCAACGGAGGGACTGTGAAGGTGGAGGTTGTACAGGGAAGACTGACAAAGATGGTGCAGGTGCTGGAGGAGACAGCATATGAGAAAAGATTGAGGGACCTTAATATAAGACAAGGAGAAAAGAGGGGGATATAATCCCAACATATAAGTAACTGCATGGCGAAATGCAGCGAATTGTTCATCCTAAGTATAAACGCAAACACAAATGGAAATGCAGCAGAACTGCATGGAGAAAGTTCAGAAGGGATATCTACAAGTACTTTTTCAGAGGAGTGTTAGACAAGAGGAACAAAATGGCAGAGGAAGTGGTCTGTGCCAATATAGTGGGTAAATTCAAACATCGGTGGGACATACACAAGGGCCTGATACGGGCAGGAAGTAGGAAATGGAGAAGGGATGAGGGAGGAAGAGGGTCATTATGGCCCATAGCTAGGAGTGTTTGGTAGGGTAGGGCAGACTGGATGGGTCATGGTCTTTTTTTCTGCCATCATATTGCATGTTTCTGTTGTCCACTTGTACTTTACCCTGAGGTTCAGGGCCACCAGGGCTGCACTCTCCCTTAGGGCAGAAGTGGGCTGCTTTCACAGCTAATTCCACATCGTGGTAGGCCAGGAGGGGTATGCAAATGTAGGACAGCCCGTGTCATCTTTCCCTGAGAACCAGGTCCACCTTCATAGCGTGCCTGTCTCCCCCCTGCCCCCTGGCTGGTTTTACTGGGGGATTCCAGGACTTGCTCACATACCCCAGTCTTCTAGAAGCGCCTCTCAGCCAGATGTCATGAGAGGGAGCTCTTAAAAACATAAAGAATGTAAGAAGTGGAGCATCTCGGGTTGGTGCTGGGCCTGGGCCTTTCCATTGTATTTATTTCTGACAGAGGGGAACATATCAAGGGGAGGATTTGCCTCTTACACAAAAACATAGAATTTGACAGCAGATCAGGACCACTTGGCTCATCCACTCTGCCCATTTCTCCCTACCTACACTATTACCACAGACCATGCCCAGTCTACAGCTCTTTCTCCCACCACCCCTTCCTTTCCATTATGATTCCCTTGTGCTTATCCAATGCATTGTTGAACCTCGCCACTGTTTTTGCCCCCACCACCTCCGCTGGAAGGCTGTTTGAGGAATCTACACTCTTTCTTTGCAGAAGTACTTCCTCACATCTCTCCTGAATCTACCCCTCCAGCTTCATAGCATATCCCCTTGTTCTTGAGCACCTTTTCTTCTGAAAAATGCTTCCCTCATGTACCTTATTTACTCCTGTGAGGTATTTAAAGGTCTTTATCATATCTTTCCTCTCCCTCTTGTGTTACATATTGAGGTCCTTTAGTCTCTTTTCATGGGGCTTTTGATGCAAACCCTGCACCATTTTAGTTGCCCTCCTCTGGACTGCCTCCACTCTGTCTGTGTCCTTACGGAGATGTGGTCTCCAGAACTGGACACAGTGATGTAGGTGGGGTCTTACCAACAATCTATATGGAGGCAGCACCACCTCCCTCTTTCTGCTGAGGATACCCCTCGGTATGCACCTCACCATCCCACTAGCCCTCCCTAATGCCTTGTTGCATTGCCTGGCCACCTTTAGGTAATTTGATATGATTACCCCCAGGCCTCTTTCCTGCTTGGTGGTCGTCAGTACCACTCCACTCATTTTGTACACCACCCTTGGGTTTCTGTGCCATGAATGCATTATTTTGCACTTCTTTGCATTGAAACCCAGCTGCTGTACTATGGCCAGTCCTCTTGTTTTCTCAGATCTCTGCTCATCATTTCCTCGCCCCTATGGAGTGTCCACCCTATTACAGATTTTGGTGTCATCAGCAAAGAGGCTGACCTTCCCTTCCAGCTCTTCTGCAATGTCACTTATGAAGACATTAAAGAGAACCGCTCCCAACATTGATCCCTGAGCCACCCCACTGATCACCTGCCCTGCCTCGGAATGCACTCTGTTTACCTCCACCCTCTGTCACCTATCCCCTAACCAGTTTCTTAACTAGCTTACCATCTTTGGACCCACTCCTAAAAGCTACACAACTTGCTTACTAGTCTTCTATGTGGAACGATGTCGAAAGCCTTACTGGAATCTAGGTAGGCTACATCCACTGCTCCACCCTGATCTAGTTCCTTGGTCACCCAGTAAAAGAAATCTATCACATTCATTGATGCTTTTGGTTAATTGTATCACTTGATGTTACCTGATTTATCCTTTGTATTCCATTGTTGTTTTTCCACCCATTGTATGTAACTTCCCAGGTCATGCCTGCCTGAAAATAGGCAGCTTTGCTGTCTAGTGCACCTAACCGGTCAACAAAATAAATAAATAAAATAAAAATTTAACTTGACGTACCCTCTGTGAAACCATGCTGCCTCAGGTTTTGTAACCCACTGAATTCAAGCTATTCTGCAATCATTTCCTTCAGCAGTGATTCCATAAACTTTTCCCACCACCGATGTGAGGCTGACTGGCCTACAATTGCTAGCCTTCTCCCTCCTAGAAAAATAGAAACATAGAAATTGACGGCAGATAAGGACCGCTAGGCCCATCTAGTCTGCCCATTTCCCTGCCTACTGTAAATGCTGCAGACCCTACTTGAACTCTGGCTTTACCACCTTGTTCCTGTTGCTGGGGTTCCCCTATGCCCATCCCATGCGTGCTTGAATCTCCCAACTGTGCTTGCCCCCACCACCTCCGCTGAGAGTCTATTCCATGCATCCACCACCCTTTCTGGGCAGAAATACTTCCTCATGCCACCCCTTAGTCTACCCCCTTCCAAACTCATGTCATGCCCCTTCGTTCCTGGACATCTCCTTTTCTGAAAGATGCTACCCTCTAGTACCCTATTTATGCCTTTTAGATATTTGTAGGTTTCTATCATATCCCCTGTCTCTTCCCTCCTCCAGGGTATACACAGTGAGGTGTCCCAGTCTCTCCTCATATGACTTTTGATGCAGGCCCTGCACCATCTTTGTTGCCCTTCTTTGAACTTCCTCCACCCTGTCTATGTCTTTATGGAGATGCAGCCTCCAGAACTGGACACCGTATTCCAAATGAGGCCACACTAATGATCTGTAGAGTGGCATCGCCACCTCCTTCTTTCTGCTGGTGATACCGCTCCCAAAGCACCCCAGCATCCCACTGGCTCTCCCCACCACCTTGGCACATTGTTTGGCCACCTCTAGGTCATCAGATATGATTACCCCCAAATTCCTTTCCTGAGGCTGGCCCGGTGGTGCTGAGGCGCTGGACGCCTTTCCTTGCGCTATGCCGGCGACCCGCATTTGGGAACGAGCATGGGCCGTCGGGGGTTGGCAGGGGAGGAGAAGGATTGAGCGTCCAATGGACTGGTCTCCTTCAGGAAGGGGGGCCATCAGTAATTGGCATTCCACTGGCCCTTAGCGTCTGCTGGGGGGCAGCGTGCCGACGCTGCAACAAGGGGAGGAGATGGGGCAGGCGCTTGGAGAGAGCACATGCGGAAGTGTGCGCGCTGTCTTCGCAGGCGTCATTGCACGCCTCACCTCCATATAAGGGAGAAAATGGAAAAAGTCCTGGCTACATGAAGTTGTCCCCACAGCACTGCCCCCGAGAAGGCACCTCCTTGGCAAGAATTCGTTGTGGGTGGGTCAAGATGCTCCCCACCACCCTGCCATGAAGGGTAAATCATGGTTGCTCAAGGGAGGGAGTCTGACCGGCCCGGTGGCGCTGAGGGTTGAGGCGCTGGATGCCACGCTGGCGACCCGGGTTCAGGAACGAGCCTGGGTCGTCGGGGGTCAGCAGGGGAGGACTAGGATCAAGCGTCCGACGACAGCTCTCCTAGCCCTGGGGAGAAGGGAGGGATGCACGCCGCGCTCTTGTGGTCCCTGGGGATGCCCAGTGGTACAGCAGTAGTGTGGGTGCTAGTGGGGTGGGAGAAGCACGGCAGATGTCTGCACTTTAGTGTGCTGACGTCCTTGCACGTCCGTGCTTTCAGGGAACCAGTGGAGGAAAATCAACACACAGATCCGTGACAGCTTGATAACCGCAGTTTCACTGGCCGATGATGCCCGGACATGTGCCGGTAATGGTTCCTCGCCGGGCGCGGGGACTTCGGGGGGCCCTCTTCGCAGGCAGAGATGTCTGCCAGCTGGGCATGGAGCTTCGGGGTTGGAGGTGGAACGGAGGAGCGGTGGCTGGAGGTAAGGCAGGACTGTGGTTGCAAGGGAAGGAGAAATTGTTAAATGATTTAAAAAAAAAAAAAAAAAAAGGAGGGGTCTGATCCTCTGGGAGCAGTGCTGGGGTGGCAGCTGACAGCAGTACTGCCGCCGGGGCACGGAAAGAAACAACACAATAAAAAAAAATCTCTTTCCTGTTTGGTGACCATCACTTACCCCTCCAATCATGTAATCCTCCCCTGCTATTGCCCAAATGCATGATTTTGCACTTTTCACATTAAATCTCAGCTGCCACACTCTGGACCATTCCTCCAGTTTATCTAGGTCCCTCTTTATTTTTTCCATCCCTCCCAGAGTGTCCACCCTGTTGCAGATCTTAGTGTCATCTGCAAAGAGTCACACCTTCCCCTCCAGCCCCTCTGCAATGTCACTTATGAAGACATTAAACAGGACTGGGCCCAGGACCGATCCCTATGGCACCCCACTGGTTACCCTCCTTTCCTCAGATTGAGCACCGTTTACCACAACCCTTTGTCTTCTGTCATTCAGCCAGTTCGTAACCCAGTGTACCACCTTGTGACCCACTCCCAGGCTGCCCAGCTTGTTCACAAGTCTTCTGTGTGGAACGGTCTTGAAGGCCTTACTGAAATCCAGGTAGGCGACATCCATCACTCCCCCTGATCCACGACCTTAGTCACCCAGTCAAAGAAATCAATTAGATTTGTTTGACGTGACCTTCCCGCTGTGAATCCATGCTGTCTCAGATCTGGTGTGCTGCTGGCTTCAAGATGTTCCACGATCCTTTGTTTAAGTCATGATTCCATAATCTTCCCCACTATTGAGGTGAGGCTGACTGGTCTATAGTTTCCAGTCTCCTCCCTACTACCACTTTTGTGAAGAGGGACCACATCTGCCCTCCTTCAGTCCTCCGGAACCACTCCCGTATCGAGTGACTTGTTGAACAGTGCTGTCAGTGGTAGCACCAGCACTCCTATCACTTTTGTGTAATGGGACTACATCTGCTCTCCTGCAGTCCTCTAGATCCACTTGTTTCCAGTGAGCTGTTCTGTAGAATTGTCAGAGGTGAAGCTAGTATTTCCCTGAGCTTCCTCAATACCCTTGGATGCATCCCATCTGGCCCCACTGCTTTGTCCACCTTCAGATTAGCAAGTCCCTTCAGAACGTTTGCCTCCAAAAATGGACTGGTGTCCACCTCCTTCCCTCCAAAGTTTCTGTTACTTTGTGGCTCCTTCCCTTCCTCTTCTGTGAAGACTGAACAAAAGTATTTGTTCGGGATGTCTGCCTTTTCCTGGTTCCCCTCTGCACAGTCCCCCCCCTTCCTTTTTTAACCTTACAGTCCCACCCCTGGTTTTCCTCTTTTCACTTAAATACCTAAAAAAAAAATGTCTTGTCCCCTTTCGTTACCTCCTGGGCTATTCTCTCTTCAGTTCACACCTTTGCACTCCTTACTGCTTTCCCTGCTTCCCCCTGATATACCTCTCCCTAGACAACACGAAGATCTGCACAAGTGTGGACACAGAGGAAGTGATAAATGAACTTGGGGAGGATCTGGGTAGGTTGGAGAGCTGGTCAAAGATCTGGTAGCTGGGCTGCAACAAAAAAAATGTAAAGTGATGCACAGTATGAAATGGGGGATGTGGTACTAGAAAACACTGTGGAAGAAGACGACCTGGGGGTCATGATATCTGAGAGCCTGAAAACAGCAGCACATTGTAATAGAGCTGTAGGTAAGGCAAACAGGAGGCCTGGGAGGCACAGCGAGGGAGATAAGCAGCACAAGCTGGGAAGTGATCCTCCATTGTACAGGTCACTGGTGCAACCACATCTGGAATATTGTGTAAGGTACTGCAGTCCACACCTGAGGAAAGACTGTGACAAGATGGAAGTGGTACAGTGTAGAGCAACCAGGATGGTCCATGGACTAGGAGGCAAGACATATGAGGAGAGGCTGCAGGACTTGAACATTTACACCCTTGAGAAAAGGAGGGAAAGGGGTGATGTGTTTGAAACATTCAAATACCTGCATTGGATGAATAGGGTGGACACCAAGCTGATTTTTTTCCATTAGCTCACATACAGGGACAAGGGGGAACTCACTAAAACTTGCAGGGGGGCAATTCAGATGGGACATCTGCAAGATCTTTTTCACTGAACGCATGTGCACCAGTGAAGCAAGCTGCCGGGAGAAGTGGTACAGGCCAAATCTGTGGTCAAACAGGAATGGGAGAAGCATATAGTCTTACAAGTGTTTGTGATGTTTTTTTCTTCTTTCTGACTAACTTTGTGTTGTATGACATGTATGTGCTGTGTCACATTGCTGTTGGTTGTTTTGTATCTGACTTGTATCCTCCCGGGTCGTGCCTGAAAATAGGCATTCCTATGCCTAGTGCACTCACCCGGTAAACAAAAGCAAATAAATAAAATAAAATATGGGATTAGTTAGAAAAGGGATGGCAGAAACGAAGGGGGGGAATGGCCATTATGACCAGTGCAGAGTAGTTAGGTGGGGGCAGACTGGCTGGGCCCATGGACCTTTCCAGCTGTCATTATGTATCTGTAAAATGCGCTTATCCCTTTTAAGAATGCTAATTAGCACTTACAGTCAGAACCAGAAATGGTCCATGGACCCTTATTCGTCCATGCAGGGGCACGTAGCGTAGCCTTGGGAGCCCAATCTGCACCTTGACAGGAATGATCAGGGGTGAACAGTTTCGCAGGGTTGTGCTCTGCCTTATCCATGACACCTCCCATGCAGTGAGGAGGACCGCATGCCACGCAGGGTTGACCCCTCCAGTAGCACTTAGGCCCAGCCTCCCAAGAGCATTGTGGGGTCCAAGTGACCTCACTACCGGTTATCCCCAGCCTTCCATTGTTGTATGGAGGGCTTGCAGACGTAAAGTGCCCCCCCCCCACCTTTTTATTAAAACTGTGCCCCTTGTACTGGGACGTGGCAGATCTTGGAGGACTGTCATATCCTACAAATACTTTTCTTTCTGCTGAGCATGGTATCCAGTCTGGCACTGACCCGGGCATCCAATTGGGATACCCAGTGTCCGGAACCACTGCATCCCTTGGAATGCTCCTCCTGCCCCAGCATGCTCTTCCACACGTGTATCTGGTCGTCTGGCAGGTGAGGATTCTGCCACTTGCGGAATCCTTCTGGGGTGTGGCAGCTACATGGAATTTGAAAAAGTATATGCAAATTGAAATTGTAATATCCCTATATATTAGCGAACTGTATTCATACATAAAATTAATGGACATGGGCACTATGCCCCCTCCCTGAAAAAGGAGACTTAACAGATATGTACAGTAGTGCTAGATCTGTTTTAGTTCTCATTTTGAGAGGCTGGGGTTATTACATCTTATTCAGTCCAATATAATTTAAACTCCTTCAGGGAACAATAGCAAATGTACAATTAATTTTCAAGTTTTGTGACCCAGTAGTTTGTTTCTACCAAGGAATTCTTGAATTGTAAATTAGGAGTATGGAAAAAGTCTAGGTTAAGTTTAGACCTGTTCAGAAAATGTTGGATAATCTTTAATTCTGAGTGAGCAAGTGAGCACTGGTGATCCACGTTGGGGTGAGGCCATCTTATATTCATAAAAGGCTCCTCACAAGGCAGATTGAAAAAAATAGTGGAATTTTTCAGTAGTACCAGCAGAGGGAGTATTAGTTTTAACACTGACTTTGTTGTAGTTCATTTAAAAATTTAAAACAATATGTATTGATCCATGCATCCCTCAGTGTTGCCCCTTGCTTCCTTAAGTTACTGGAACCACTCCCATTTGGTTCGCGCATCCTTTGCCTTAAGAATGCGTAAGGTGATGGTCATAGTGGCAAGAGATACCTCGGAGTCCCTTTTAACAAAGACCAGGGAGAGCTGTCTCCCATAGTCAGTTGTTCTCCACAGTGTCTTGCATTGATTCAGAACAACATAGGGACAGTCTGGTCTACTGGTTAGAGCATTGGCTTGGGAACCAGGAGATCACAGGTTCAAACCTTAACAGACCCAAATACACATTGTGTGACCGTGAGCAAGTATCATAACCGATTAGTGCCCCTAGTCCACCCATCTGTAGAAATGGGCAGAAGCAGGACCTCACTGAAAACAAGTTGTTGCATCTTAGCTGGGCTGTCCTGAGTAAATGAGTTGTACAAAAAATAAATAAAACATTCTGCAGGAGCTTTGTTGCTCTCATTATATGCTTTTATTTTTTTTTAGCTTTTGGTCATGAGACTGGAGAATTGGCCCAAGGTGGGACATGTTGGAGGATGCAGATAGGTATAACTTGAGATGGCTATTCATTATTAGTGCAGTATCAGCCACTGCTAAGGAACTGGAACACAAATTGTAATGAGAGAAATATTATGACCTAACTGGGAATTGAAACCAGACCTCTAGAATTCCATCCCTCTACCGCTGAGCTGTCAGGCTCACATGGCAGCATGAGGTTTCTGTCATCACTTTCATTCTCTAGTCTCCATTCATTCATGCATTTTGTCAGTCAGTCGGTGAGTCAGTTATACACTCCTTCCTAGTTGCAGGATTTGCAGCTAGAGAAAGAAGGTGACGGTGGAAACTTCATGCTGTCATGTGAGTATGATAGCTCAGTGGCAGCACACTATGGATGCCTGGGTTTAGTTCCCAGCTAGCTCACATTATTTCTTTGTTACTACAATTTATGTTCAACTTTAAAACTTGCTGTGACTAGGTTATAACTCTTAATAGTATACTCAAACAGAATTGAATGTATTTATTTTTGTTCACCAGGGTAGTCCAAAATAGTCTTTGCTACAAAATGTTGCCTTAAAGATGTTAGCTTTAAAAACCTGAATTAAAGTTTCAAGGCATGTATTGAATTAGTGATGTCTTTAGAAGAAAAGTTTTACTGTCTTAACATTTTCTGTTGTGTTCCTTTGGGATTCTTTCTGCAGGGTTTATTGAACGACCAGTGCTTCCTCCGCAGGTTACGGCTCACACTGCCAGCTACAAGATTTTTGTCTCTGGAAAAAGTGGTGTTGGAAAGACTGCAATGGTGGCAAAGCTTGCTGGGTTGGAAATTCCTAGTCTGCACCATGAGACCACAGGTGATAAGGGGAGCAACTAGACTTGCAAAATGGAGGGTAGTTCTGGTTGTGGTGGGGTTTCCTGGAAGAAAGGAGTTTGAAGTTCAGCCTGGCCTTTTATACTCTGTTCCAAAGCATTTTACAAGCCATGAATAGTAGCTGTTAGGTGCACATAAGGAGATTAGATATGTACAGTATGTGTGGATGCCTTGGATTCTCTACACTAGAATGTTCCCTTGCACATCCTTTGAATAAGAGGATCACAAACTAAAGACAAGCAGTTCTGACATCTTAAAGACGCAAGAGGTGAACCCCCACCACACCTTCCAGGTGCCTCACTATTTCAGACCGTCACATCACGCCACTCCACTGCCTGCCGAACTCGCTTATGTTGCAGTCGTCACAAGGCGCTTTTACACTGTGTAACCTGCATCGTTCTTTTTCGTTCAGGGTCAAATGGGTTGCACATTCTTTTGTTTTAGTGCTGCATTTACACATTCAGTCTAATTCTGAAATACTCTACCTTCCGTCATTTCGGTAGATCTTCGGATCATTTTATCAGCCTGATATTTCTAGTGAACTTCGTGCAGTTTCTGAAATGGTAGGAGTGAAAATTACTATTTACATGATGGGGTATAATGTTTCACATCTCGGCAAACCATGCAAAAGGCAGTTCGCTTATCTGACAAACGCTCACTTACGTAGCGAAACGGACTGCATTTACATGCAAGAACAGGAACTGTTGCCATGCTCTGTGACGGTCATTCCATTGCAGAGCCCGCAGTGTAAAAGCACCTACAGGCAGAGCCCAGTGTGTCCATCTGGTGCCAGGGACTGTTCTGACCCTCCCCAGCTTAGGAGGAGGAAAAAGAGTATGCGACACCAAAGCCAATGACTGGGCACCATGTACTGGATCATGGGTGCATTGCCAGTGAGGGTCTGGTGGGGTGGGGGAGCATACTGAGAGGCTGCAACCTGAGATTTGAGACTGCTTTGGCTGGGCAGTGTCCCAAATTCTCCCAACTCATCTCCCACCTCCCATGTCAAATGTGCCCACACTGGCACTTGTGGTCAACTATGCCAGTAGTGGCCCTATGCTGCCTCCAGGTGCCTCTTTATGAGTGGTGCACATTATCTCCCTGTTTGCAGGAGCACTCTTTTGACCTCCCTGCCTTTACTTCTTATGGCTCAGGGCATGAACCTGGGTTGCCAACATGCCAAAGTAGTCCTTCACTGCTCAGAGCCATGGAGCTGACTGGCCTTTTTTTTTTTTTTTTAAACATTGCTTTATTTTTCATTTTTCTGCTTTCACCCCTGAAACCCTCCCACCACCTGTACCACTTGCCTCCCATTCACAAACCTTCAGGGATACTGCCACAACCCTAAGTGAGTAACTCAACCTCCCAGTGCTTCCGGGACACACCTGGATATGAGCTTTATCTCAGTGTGCCTTTCCTGGCCAAACATTCTTAAAAAAAAAAATTGAATAAAAATGGCACAGTGATCTGTCGACATGGGATAGTTCTGTGGAAAACCCACAACACTTTCATAAATCTTGGCCATCCGGTCTGATGCCACAGTTGCAGGTTGACAGCCACTGTTATGCAGACTGGGGGGGGGGGGACGTCTTCCCTGCCAGATCAATTGAATGCAGCTGTGTGAGGATGGAGGTGATGGTGGCCAATAGTGGTGTGACCTGATAGTGAAACATGGGCCTGGTGTTGACGTTCCCATGCTCTCCCACCAATGGATCCTCTCCAAGGTTGTTTCAGTGGGTTGGGGGGATGTGGAGGGTCTAAAGGGCTTAGTTTTTGGAATGCTTCCTGGGACAGCCATTCTGGAACATAGGTGGGAGACCCTTACTAAAGAAGAAAGCCCGCCCCTAGAACTGCCTCTCAGCCACCTTGTGTCATAACTGTTTGGGACCCAAGGTTCTGGAATTGAACTCTTGGTTCCCCCAAGTGGAAGGTGAGTGCTTAACAGCTAGGCCACTGGAGCAGCAAAGGCAACACTTCTGATTGGAATAGAGATGCCAGGATGCCCATATTAATTGTTCATAAGTAAACCAGTTCATAAAATATTAATGCATGTGGACACATTAAAAACAGCTTTTTCAGAATTAACCCCATCCTGTTTGCAAAAATAGGACAATCCACTTCTTCAGAGCTTGTATGAGAGGTCCTCTTGTGGTTTTAAGAGATCCTCCAGCATCTTGGGGCTGATGCTTGAATCGGTGCTGCGGAATTATAAGGACTGAGATGATTTGTTGAATTGGTGCTCTGGATTTATAAGAACTGAGATGATTTGTTGAAATGGTGCTGCGGATTTATAAGGACTGAGATGATTTGTTGAATTGGTGTGGATTTATAAGGACTGAGATGATTTGTTGAATCGCTGCTGCGGATTTATAAGGACTGAGATGATTTGTTGAAATGGTGCTGCGGATTTATAAGGACTGAGATGATTTGTTGAATCAGTGCTGTGGATTTATAAGGACTGAAATGATTCATTGAATTGGTGTTGTGGATTTATAAGGACTGAGATGATTTGTTGAATTGGTGTGGATTTATAAGGACAGAGATGATTTGTTGAATTGGTGCTGCGGGTTTATAAGGACTGAGATGATTTGTTGAATTGGTGTGGATTTATAAGGACAGAGATGATTTGTTGAATTGGTGCTGCGGATTTATAAGGACTGAGATGATCTGTTGAATCAGTGCTGTGGATTTATAAGGACTGAAATGATTCATTGAATCGGTGCTGTGGATTTATAAGGACTGAGATGATTTGTTGAATCGGTGCTGTGGATTTATAAGGACCGAGATGATTTGTTGAATCGGTGCTGTGGATTTATAAGGACTGAGATGATTTGTTAAATTGGTGCTGCAGATTTATAAGGACAGATGATTTGTTGAATCAGTGCTGCGGATTTATAAGGACTGGGATGATTTGCTGAATTGGTGCTGTGGATTAGTAAGGACTGGGGTGATTTGCTGAATTGGTGCTGTGGATTTATAAGGACTGAGATGATTTGTTGACTCGGTGCTGTGGATATATAAGGACTGAGATGATTTGTTAAATTGGTGCTGTGGATTTATAAGGACCGAGATGATTTGTTGAATCGGTGCTGTGGATTTATAAGGATTAAGGGAAGAAAAGAGCAAAACAGGAGGTTAAGTACAGACAACTTAGTGAATTTTGTCACTTTTGTGAAAACTATGAAAACCACAATATTCAGTCATAGTTTAGTTTTTAGTTTGAGAGTTGACTTGTCACTGCATGAGTATGGAACTCTGAGCACTGCTCTAAGAGATTAACTGCTAGTGCTTGAAACTCAGTATACATTCAGAGAACTGTACAGAATGTTGTCTATAAAAAGAAAATACAAAATACTATTTTTATACAGTAGAAGCCACTTAAACGGGACACCCGCTTAATTGGGACATCCTGTTGGGCACCGTTTAAGTTGCAATGCTTTTCTGTGGAGACTTGAAATATTTAAAGGGGACGAGGCCACCGACTTATTGGGACAATTTGTCCCACTCTGCTTGCATGACTGCTGTTGCTCACACTAATCATCAGCATCTCGTAACAAAACAAACCATAACAAAAGAAAGCCATAACAAAGGTTTTTTTTTGTTAACAATTTTCTTTTGCTGTTTTGCCTTTTGTAAAATTGTCTCAGATTGTCTCTGTCCCCTACCAGATCTCTGTGATCCTCCATGTGTTGGCGTGACCGCGATTCTGTGTTGCTATCCAGAATGGGAATAAGGGACTCGCAGCTCTCAGATTGTCTCTGTTCTGTCCCCTACCAGATCTCTGTGATCCTCTGTGTGTTGATGTACTGATGCGACCACAATTCTGTGTTGCCATCCAGAACAGGAATTACTCACAGCTCGCAGGACCTACATCTGCTTTGTGTTTTGAAAAGTTAAAGCTAGAATTTAAAAAAAAATTAAACTAGAACTAAACTTTTTATTGTTTTGGTCTTCCCGGTTCTCTCTCTTTCCTCGGCATCACTTCCGGTGCTTGTGAGTGCCTGCTAAGACAGTTCAATGCTTCAGTGCAGTAAAAGTAAAGTAATACATTTATGTTTGTCTTATTTAGAAACAAATTATTAACTCCGCTACTGTATGTGGATACACAAGCAGATCAACTTTCAGGTGTGTTACTGTCCCAACTCTCAGGTTACTATGGTGATAGGACCAGCTAGGAGCTAAACATAACTGAAAAAAAGGCACTTCTTTTTATTGAGACGGATGCTTAATGGGGCCGAAAAGGCATCCACTGAGGTATCCCAATTAAGCGGCATCTGTATCCGATTATTCACATGCAGTTAAATGTGGATCATTTGGGGATATGAATATCATTTCTGCAAAATTAGGAACAGCAGGACCAAAAGTTCCCCAAAACAGACCTTTACCATTGCTTCATTCCAGCTTAGCACAACTAACCCCAGACATGTTTCATCCTTTAGCACTTGACAGTGTGATACTGTCACTGTCCCAGCTAGGTAACGCAATATTTAGACTGTTTATGAGCAGTGTGCCTCATAATGAAAGTTGACAATAAACTCTTTCAAACAATGTTTTGGGTTTAAATGTAGGTGGCTGCAGAGTGGAGATGTAGATAATCATGTCTGCCCTTTAAAAGGTGCAGCCATTTCATAAAATTGTGAGGCGGCAGGTGACGTAGTGACTGGCAAAGCTGTGTTGTTAGGCATATGAATTCCATTACCATGACATGACTCACTTTTTCAAGATGAAATGTCTGTACCCTTTAATCAGTATAGAGCAGATATAGTTATGGATATGCCTGCACTGCAGCTACATAGAGGCTAGCCCAGTCCCTTGTTTAACAGAGCTTTTAGTGGGCTTTCCATTCATAAGGCACACTAGGCATGATCAGATTTTGTCCCTCCATGCCAGGATAGGGGTGTAGCCAGAAATTTCCATTTTGTACACACATTCTCCAACTGCTGCCTCCTTTAAAAAAAAATGTACACGCTGCCCCCATTGCAAACGCATCAGATTTTGTCAGATGACTCCTCTAATCTCTAAACAGGTTGTACACATATCTGTCTCCTAAACAAGCCTACACTAACTCAATACATACATTAGAATGATAATGTTAACAAAAAGGCATATGGCTGGGACAGGCACTCAACAAAACTGTACACAAATGTATATAGTGAGATTGCTTGCTTACGCCCTTGCGCCAGGATATGCAGTGAATAGGGCCAAGTTTCGCACATCCTGGATTATTTTAAATACTTGCATGTGCATGAACAGCCTCCCCCACCCCCCACCGCAACTGACTGTGTTTGCACGCACATGCACAACCCCAGTGCTGGCTGAGGTAGGACCAGCAGAGTATGGCATGCATTAAGCCATTTGTGCTTTGCTAGCCACTGTCAGGAACTTCGGTTACTCCAGCCAGAGGGCTGCAGAACCATTTGTGTACTCCCCCCAGATTGTAGTCCTGAGGCCCCTATCAGGCACCACTGTTATGCACCCCAGCCCTCCTTGCCACATAGGGCGTTAGTAACTGGGACTGATGCTTGGGGCACCTTTTGATTGTTTAGGAGATGAGGAACCTGTGGCTCTGGGGATAAGGCAAGTCCATTCCAGGTTATTGGAGGCTACAAATCTCTGTATTAGAACAATAGATAAAAGTAGAAAAAAAGACATTATGGAACAGTGTGCAACAGTGAGAGGAGAAAAAAAAAAGCCTTAAAAGATAATATGGCAAGTCGGACAAGAGAAAACAGGGAAGTGTACTAAAACAGTATGACAGAGGCCAACAAAAAAATCAGACACAGAACAGAGCGTAGCGGAGGATGTAAAAATGGAAAAAAATATTTTCATGTTACATCAGAGAAAAATGTAAATCTAAGGAGGAGATCGTCAGGCTAAAGAAGGGAGAAGGATAGGAGGAGGGGAAGAAGGCAAAGGCAGACATAGCTTAGTATTTTTGCTCAGTATTTACAGTGGCGGTCAGCATATTGCCAGATGCCACAGTCCCTCTTCCCCAGAGGAGAGCAGTCACATGGATGCTTATCCTACCTCCCCCTGGCTGGCCCTCTGGCAACTCGAGCTTATTCCCGAACTCTGATCATCAGTGTTGCAAGCAGTAGGACTACCACTACGCTGGTGGGGTGGCTCTGTATGCTGAAATGTCTTAAAGCTCTAAAACTAGATATGTTAATGGGCCCAGATGAGCAACACCCTAGAATGCGGAAAGAAATGGGAGAAGAGCTGACAGCACCCTTGATGGATCTGTTCAGCAGCTTGCTGGGGGTAGTGTCGGGGGATGGGAAGACAGAAATTGTCATACCCCTGCATGAGAATAGGGGAAAAAGGATAAGCCAGGGAAATATAGACCAGTAAGCCTGATATCTATTATATATAAGATGCTGGAGACTATCGTAAAGGAAAGACCAGTGAATTTCCAAAAGGTGAATGGACTCCAGGATGAAATGCAGAATGTTTGCTCTATGGGAAGGTCCCGTCAAACAAATCTGATAGACATTGCACTCCTGGAGAGGGTACAAAGGAGGGCAACCAAAATGATCTGGGGCTTGGGGGAAAGGACCTATGAGGAGAGGCTTGAGGAGCTCAACATGTACACCCTGGAGGAGAGTAGGGACAGGGGGGACACAATAAGAGGTCTTCAAGTATGTAAACGGGATTAATAAGGGGGCCCAGTTGTGGTGCTCCAAAGGAAAGGGGGGGGGCAACTAGAGGACATGGGTGGAAGCTAGAGGGAGGGAGACTCAGGTGAGAGGAGGAGGTGTTACTTCACTGAGAGGGTGGTGGAACCATGGAATGCGCTGCCCAGGAGACTGGTGGAGGCAGAGACCGTGGAGGGGTTTAAGAGGGGATGGGACAGGTACAGGAGGAGGGTGAAGCTGACGAGGTCCAATACAGGGGGAACATCTTGGACTGGGGACAGTGAAACCCAAGGGGAAGGGGGGGGACAGTGAAAGTGGCCCCCAGGGTGGGTGCTGACTATCGAGCAGACATGAAAGACCATTAGGCCTCCTCTGCTAGCATTTTAGTACGTTAGTATGACTTCTTCAGCTGGGTTACAAAGGTAGCTGATAAAGGCCAGACAGTTAATCCTATAAATGGACTTTATCGAAGCCTTTGACTCAGTTCCACATGAATGGTTGGTAGAAATATTGAGTGATAAGCCGGCCCTGTGATGAGGCAGGTTGAGGTAATGGCTGCCTTTCTGCCTGCTATACCAGTGACCTGGCTTTGGAAACAGACCAGGGTCTCTCAGTGGCCAGCTGGGAGAAGGAAGATAGTGTCTTATGGCCTGCTCTCCGGGGGGGGGGCAGTGAGACTCACTTCATTACTGCTGCTGGGTGTTATGACAGGTGAGTGCCTAGTTTTAGGGCACAGACATGGACACCTGTAATGTGTGTTTCTGTAAATACGTGCACAAGCATTATTGCACATGGCTTGGCCTGAGGTGAAATGGGAGAAGAGAAAGAAAAATGTATATGCACTGGTCACCATGGATGATGGCTCTGGTATCCTTGGGTTTACCCCATGTGAATTCCTGACAGTACTGTGGCGGGGGGTGTGGTGGATGGGTTTGGAGGCACCGAGCAGATGCATGGTGGAAGCCAGTGGCCAAACAGTTTTATGAAGAAAAATATATATTGAGTGACCTTGGGAGGTAGAAGTTATGGGATGAATCAGAAGTTGCCTTAGTGGGGAAGGGGTGGGGCACTGTGGAGCCGAGCAGTATGGTTGACTGCAGATACGGCTCTGCTTCGGGATCTAACTTTATATCGTGAAACTAATATTTTTGATAACAGTGCATTTTAATCTACAGCATCTGATAAAATAAGGCTACTGCACTAAAATGGGAAATCCCCATAAGAATAAGACGATGGGGGACGGTGCTAAGTCCAAATCAACCTCTGGAGCTCTGATCATGAGGGCTACATCAGGCCGTGATCCTGCACAAGGCGACACCCCAGTGGAAGAAACATTACAGATGGTGGAAGCCAAACTCAACAGGCTGATTACTTCTGTGACCGGACTATCAAACAAATTTGATTCTCTCACGAATCTGCTCCCCTCCGTTGAAACATCCATGGAATCGATCACTCTTGCATTCCACGAGGCCACTAAAAGGGCAGACGTGGCAATGGGTGCAGTCTCAACTATTATAAAAAAAACATGCACCTGAAAAATAGGCTTGAGACTCTTGAAAATCAGGCTCGCGCTCAAAACCTCCGGATACTGGGGCTTGCAGAGGAAAGCGAAGGGGACCATTTGCTGCTATGCATCCAGGAATGGATAATCCAGCAATTAGGGGAAGAAGTAGCCCCTGTACTAAAACGTTTCTAGAAGGCCTGTCGGGTAGCATCTAGGGGTCGACCCATCAATCCTGAATCCCTAAGAACCGTGGTGATCATTACGGATGGATTGGGATCTAGAGATTACCTCCTGGCAATGACCAGACAAAAGAAAACACTCCTTCATGAAGGACAACAAATTAGGATGTTCCCTGACCTGGGCTATGCAGCGTGTCAAAAATGCAAGAAATTCAACGGTGCAAGAGCGCTGCTGAGAGAAGCGGGGATTCCACATGGACTGATTTTCCCAGCCTGGATCCAGATAGTCCACAGAGGACGAGTCTACATTTCTTCAGCCCCTGCTGACGCCATGAAGTGGTGTCAGAGAAACACCGCCAGACGGTCTCGAACTTCCCTAGTTGAAGAATCCTCATTGGAAGATGAAACATGAAAAGGGACTGTAACTCACTATTTTAGACCGGTACTGTACACATGGTAGGGGAGGAGAGGTTTGGGACTTCCAGATAATGTCAGTTCCTTGTTTAAAAACAAACAAAAGAGGGAGGAAAACTTTCTTCTAAAAGGTAGAAGACTTGGTTTGCTGGCCAAGGTACCTAGCTTCACCTGAGCTCTTTCCTTCTAAGATTCCTTGAAAGGACAGAGCAGAGAACCTTACCAGAGTGAGGGAAAAGGATTAAGACTTCCTTTGGCTAAGCAGATTTACTGTGTGTTGTTATTTTTATTTTGTACTCACAGGGATTGCTGCTGTTTGTTGCTAACATTTCATTGCTTTATTTTTCTCTGATTCAAATTGTTGTTGCTGGTATACCTTCTTCTGCATTATTACAAGGTGTGCCTACAGGTGTGTGCTAACAGATTACTGCTGTAATCTTCTGATTCAAATTGTCTTTTGCAAGGTATATCTTCTGTTACTGCTTTATTTTTCTCTGTAGCAAAGTGTTTCTTACAGGGTATATCTTCTCTGAAATTATTACAGGTGGTGCTTTACAGGTTTTACAGTTTCATCTAACATTAGGATAAGCTTTCAGGGTTACTGCATTTGTTGTTGACTGATTGTTTCTGCTGTTATCTTGTTCTTTCATCCGTGGTGGTTCTTTTTTAGCAGGGGAAGGGCCCAGCCACCCACCCCTGTCCCCAACCACCCCACACTACGCTCCTTTTATAGGGTACCACAGTTGTGACATTTCCTGTGGCAAAGCAGGAAGGGGTGGTTCAGTGGGGCATCCATGAGGTGAGCTCATTTACAGGGGTACTAGTAATTTAACTTGTTATAACAAGTTACACGAAAACAAAACAAAATCAAACCATTACTTGCATTTTCTTCCTTCTAATTACTCTGACCAGGTTATAAACCCAGCAACTTATCTGGAATGGATATCATTAACTGCAGGTACTGTGGAACACTTTTCAGAAGGACAGTCTTAAAGGATTTAGGACACTGTCCTACATGCTGGGCCATTGGAGATCTTAGGGCTCAGCTCGGGGCAGCATGGGCAGAGATTGCACGCCTCAAATTTCATATTCATGAGGAAATACATTATAAGAACCACCCGCCATTTCCCCAACATCCAACAGAAGAACCTCGACCACAGAGGGTAGTTGGTCCAGGAGGTTGGCAGGTGGTTAGGAGGGGCAAATCGGGTGCCCCATCACTCTCTGCTCTCCAACATATTACCTCCAAAAACCATATAAACACTACAAACAGATATCTGCCTCTATCTCCGAAATCAAACAAAGGGGCAGAGGACACTGCAGAGCAGGACACAGCAGCACAGGAGCTAGCACAACAAAACTCGCCCAAATCAGGAACCAAAACAAAAAAAGCAAAAAGGAAATCCAAAAAACTTCTGACCGTAGGAGACTTCATGATTCAGGGAGTTGATACCCGTCTCCAGCCAGGGGTAATGGTCAGATGTCTCCCAGGTACATCAGCGTGGAGAGACACTGACCGCATTGCTAAAATTGTTCACAAAGCAGGAGAAAACATTGACGTCCTGGTACACATAGGGACTAATGATCTCGCCAGCGGTCAGTTGTGAAGACTAAGGAACACCTGACCAGGCTGGGTGACAAACTATCATCCATTTCATCCGACATCTCCTTCTCTGAGATCCTGCCAGTCTGGGGGGGCAGATGGACGGAAGGTCAGAGAAGGGGAGATAGGGGAGCTAAACATGTGGCTCAAGGGCTGGTGCCAGGAAAAGGACACAGATTTGTAGGAACTGGCTACAGCTCTGGGGAGCGAAAGTTCTTTAAATTTGATGGACTGCATCTGACTGTGAGGAGTCAGTGCATTGGGGCAGAAGTTTGGCCTTTGCAGAATATTTAAACTTGCAAATGGGAGAGGGTGCAGCACCCCATATGTGAATGGGAAAACACCCCTCCCCTCAGCTAGTGGTCAAACAGGGATTCAGCATGTTTGCAGTTCATTTGCACATCACTAGGTAGAAAAAGGTCCGTCTCCCACTCTGACGCACAGGGGAAATGCCAAACCTCACCCAACAACTAATACACCGAAATCTGGCCAATGGAAAATCATGTGCACAAATGCTCATAGCCTGGGAAATAAGATCCCAGACCTGCAGGCAATAATATTAGAGGCTAAACTGGACATAGTAGCAATTAGTGAGACGTGGTTTACTAGTAACCACACTTGGGAGACTTTAGTACCTGGCTATGTACTGTTCAGAAGAGGCCGAGGTGCAAAAAGGGGGTCTGGAGTGGCCCTGTATGTCAATGAAAATATCAAAGCTACAGAAATTCAGAATACACATAAGGAGCCAGAAGAACTGTAGGTCACCCTGGAAACAGGAAATGGGACAGCCACAAGAACTGGGGTTGTCTACAGGCCCTCAGACCAGGGGGAGCACATAGACACATTACTGTTAGAAGATATACAAAACATGACAGCTAAAGGGAGGTTCTGATAATGGGAGACTTCAACATGCCGAATACAGATTGGTCAATACCAGCAGGAACATCTGCCAGAACTAGACACATGGTGGATTCCTGCAGGGAGGGCATCAAACAACTGGTACAACAACCCACACAGACAGGGCTATCCTAGATCTAGTACTGACTAACGGGAAGGGATCACAGATCTTCAGGTAGAAGGTCACCTGGGGGCCAGTGACCATCACATGGTATGGTTCAATTTGGCCACTACATCTAAATCATCCCATTCCAAGGCAAAACTATGGGACTTCAGAGGAGCTAACTTTGATAAGATGGCCAACAGAGTTAAGCTAGCCCTGGCAAAAGAAACACAGGTGAGGGGGTACAGGCAAAGGGCAAGCATTAGGATGCAATACTTAAAGCAACATCCCATTGTGTTAGACAGAAAAGGAAGTGCAAAGAAGAAGGAAACCACTTTGGTTCTCAAATACAGTAGCAGAAAAGATCAGAGCCAAAAGGCTGGTCTTCAGGAAATATAAGGAACACATGGGATGAAAATAGGAGGCATACCAAACTGCCCTAAGGGAAGCAGGGAAGGCAAGGCAGGCAAAGTCCCAAACTGAGGAAACACTAGCACGAACAGTAAAAGAAGGTGACAAGACTTTCTATAGATACATTAGTGAAAGGAGAAAGTCCAGAGGGGTATCGCTAAGCTCAAAGGAGAAAAGGGGGCATGTGAAGAGGAGGACCCTGTAAAAGCATCTATCCTAAATAGATACTTTTGCTCAGTATTTACCGAAGAGAAGGTAGGGCAGGGCCCACAGCTCAGCACCATGGACCCAGGGGGAGGGAGGTGAGCACTACTCCCTTCACAAAAGAAAGGGTCCTACAAGAGCTCGCTAAGCTCAGGGTGGACAAGGCAATGGGACCTGATGGCATACATCCCAGGGTACTTAAGGAGCTAAGGGTGGAACTAGCAGAGCCATTAGCAGAACTGTTTAGTGAGTCTCTGAGCACAGGACAGGTCCCAGAAGACTGGAGAAGGCCTCATGTGATCCCGTCCACAAGAGTGGTAGCAGGAGGAGGCAGGGAACTACAGACCAGTCAGTCTTACCTCAGTAGTGGGCAAGATTATGGAGGCACTCCTTAAGGAAGGATAGTGTAACACCTGGAATCCCATAGGAGCACAGGTTCCAAGACAGCATAGGTTTACAAAAGGAAGGTCCTGTCAAACTAATCTCATAGATTTCTTTGACTGGGTAACCAGAGTGGTGTATCAAGGGGGAGCAGTTGATGTCGCCTACCTTGACTTCAGCAAAGCTTTCGACACTGTTCCACATAGAAGATTGATAAATAAGCTGCGTAGGCTTGGGGTGGGTCAGAAGTTGGTCAACTGGGTGGCAAACTGGTTGACGGGCAGAAAACAGAGTGGTGGTAAATGGTATACAGTCAGAAGAGATGCAAGTCACAAGTGGGGTACCTCAGGGATCAGTCCTGTTCAATATCTTCATTAGACACATTGCAGATGGACTAGAGGGTAAGGCTTGTCTGTTTGCAGATGACACCAAGATCTGCAACAGAGTAGATGATCCAGATGAGGTGGGCAGAATGAGAAGAGATCTGGATAAACTAGCAAAATGGTCAGAAGAGTGGCAACTGGGATTTAATGCAAAGAAGTGCAAGATCATGCACATAGGGAAGAGAAACCCTGAAGCCACCTATAGGCTGGGAGGGGAGTTGCTGGCTGTCACAAAGGAAGAAAGAGACTTGGGCATCATCATCACCGATGACCTGAAATCATCCAAGCAGACCTCTAAAGCAGTAGGTAAGGCTAGGGGGATGTTAGGGTGTATTAGTAGGGGTATCACAAGTCGTAAGAGGGAGGTAATAATCCCTCTTTACAAGACACTGGTTAGGCCCCATCTGGAGTACTGCGTGCAGTACTGAGGCCGCACTTTCACAAGGGCATTAACCAAATTGAGGCAGTCCAGAGAAGGGCAACCAAATGGTGCAGGGACTGCATCAGAAGACATATGAAGACAGATTAACGGAGCTCAATATGTATACCCTTGAGCAAAGGAGGGAGAGAGGTGATATGATCAAACATTCAAACACCTTAAGGGCATTAACAAGGTGAAAGAGTCCAACATGTTTAAATATAAGAAAAATAGCAGGACAAGAGGACACAGCATGAGATTAGAGGGAGGCCGATTAAGGGGGAATGTGAGGAAATTTTTTTCACAGAAAGAGTGGTGGATGCATGGAACGGCCTACCTCAGGAAGTGGTGGCTATGAATACAGTGCAGGGCTTCAAACAGGCATGGGATAGGCATAAGGGAGCAATACAGATGAGTATGAATAGATAGGCCACTGACAGAGCAAAGGCACATTTATAAGGTAGAAAAAGAAATTGGCAGACTGGATGGGCCTTGCGGTCCTTATCTGCCGTCAACCTCTATGTTTCTATGTTTCTGTGTAGTTCTCCCTCTTAAGTTTGTATCACAACTCTTGCTTGTTATCAGAAAGTGGGTGCAGTTTGTTAGTGCACCAGTATAAATATGATAAGTTACTGAAAGTCAGTTGCATTCGTGTGCATAATTTAAGTTAAAAGCGCCTTTGTATTAAGAGTGGAAATCGCCACGATTGCTAAAAATGAAACCAAAATTTATCTGCTGAATTGTTCAATATGGTGTTCAGACAGTAATGCCTGTTCATAAGTGAATATTGGCTATGAAGGAGTTGCTGATATCCATTTTCTAGAGGCACCTAAGTGCTATTACTTTGCAAAGCATGGTGAATTTCTCCCTGTTCCCCTTTAGAGGGAAGGGAATCCAGGACTTGAGACTTTAAATAAATGTTACATACCACCATACATAGATACATAGACATTGTCGGCAGATAAGGGCCTATGGCCCACCCAGTCTGCCCATTTGAGCTTGTAAGTTCAGTTTGTTTTCCTAGAAGTCTGTTTCCCCTTACCCCTGACCTCTAGAATTCCTTTATGTCTATCCCATGCATTCTTAAATCCCGTGATTGTTTCTGCCCCCACCACTTCCTCTGGCAGGGTGTTCTACTTGTCCACCACCCGCTCTGTAAGAAATTCTTTCTCATGTTTCCTCTGAATCGTCCCTCCTCCAACTTCATCCCATGCCCTCTAGTCCTGGAACATCTTTTTCGCTAAAATAGTGTTTTCCTGCACCCTGTTCCTCCCTGTAAGATACTTGTATGTCTCTATCATATCCTCTCTCCTCCTCTCCTCCAGGGAGTACATGTTCAGTTCCTTCAACCTGTCTTCATAGGACTTGTGATGCAATCCATGCACCATCTTTGTTGCCCTCCTCTGAACCTTCTTTACCCTGTCTATGTCCTACGTAGGTATGGTCTCCAGAATTGTACACTGTACTCCAGGTGGGGCCTCACTAGTGTCTTGTATAGCGGAATTATGACCTCCTTTCCTGCTGGTGATGCCCTGCCTATACATCCCAGCATCCTATTTGCTTTACCTGCTGCCTTGTCACACTGTTTCCCTATCTTGAGGTCATCAGAGATGACAACCCCAAGATCCCTTTCTGCTTGGTGCATGCTATATCCTCACCCCCAACTGATATATTGTGCCAGGGTTTTGTGCCCCATATGCACTATCTTGCACTTTTTGCATTGAATTTCAACTGCCAAACCCCTGACCATTATTCAAGTTTCTGCAGGTTGCTTCTCATTCTGTCTACACCCTCTGGTGTGTCTACTCTGTTACAGAGCTTTGTGTCATCAGTGAACAGTGAAATTCTGCCTTCTAGACCCTGCGCAATGTCACTGATGAAGATGTTGAATGGGACCGGTCCCAGTACTGATCCCTGTGGTACCCCACTGGTCACTCTTCCCTCTGTGGAGTGACAGCCATTTACCACCACCCCTGTGTCCTGCCACCCAGCCAGTTACCTACCCACCACACTACTGTCCTGCCCACACCCATATTCCCCAGTTTGTGTAATAGTCTTCTATGTGGCACAGTGTCAAAGGCCTTGCTGAAGTCCAGATAGGCCATGTCCACTGCCCTCCCTGATCCACCTCCCTAGTCACCCAGTCAAAAATTCAATGAGGTTGGTCTGACATGACCTCCTCTGGTGAAACCATGCTGCCTTGGGTCCTGTAGTCCATTGACAACCAGATGTTCCACCAATCTCTCCTTCAGTAGTGCTTCCATGATCTTCCCCACTACCGAGGTGTGAGGCCGACTGGTCTGTAGTTCCCTGCTTCTCTTTGTTCCCACTTTTGTATAAGGGACTACATCTGCTGTCCCGGTCTTTGGTACCTCCCTGTTTCCAGTGATTGGCCAAACAGGATAGCCAGAGGTTCAGCCACCACCTCTCTTAGTTCTTTAAGGACCCTGGGGTGCACCCTGCCTGGCTCCATTGCTTTATCAACTCTTATTACTTCCAGTTCCTTCAGGACCCTTTCGGTAAAGGACTACAGTCCATTTCTGCACCATTCTCACCCCTTGTACCTTCAGACCCATTACCCCTCTTCCTCAGTAAAGACTGAGCAGAAATACCTGTTCAATGTGTCAGCTTTACTGTTGTCATCCTCCATGTGGCTCCTATCCTCCCCTTCAGTCTCACTATCCTCCCTTTGTCTTTTCTTTTTTCACTTATGTACCTGTAAAAGGTTTTGTCCCTTTACCCACTGATTTTGCAATGTGTTCTTCTGTCTGAGCTTTGGCTTCCCTGACTGACCTCCCTGCCTCCTTTGCTTCTCCTGGTACTTCTCCTATCCCTTCTGCCTGTGTCTTTTGTATTGCCTGAATGCAATCTTTTGGCTTTCACTTTCTTGCACCTCTTTGGAAACCATAATGGTCTCCTCTTCCTTTCCTCTTGCTAACCTGCTTAATGCATAATTCTGTTGTTCTTGTAATCCCCATTTTAAATACTGCCCACTGTTCCTCAACCCCTGATTCCTGTCCCATTCCCTTAATGCCTCTTTCAGGTATCTCCCATTTTCCCAAAGTCTGCCCTCCTAAAATCCAGGATACGTGTTTTTTGTGGTTTGGTTCTGCTCTTTCTGTGATTTCAAACCACAATGACTGGTGGTCACTATTACCCAGGTGCTCCCCACTTTACCCCCATCACACTGTCCCTGTTTGTGAGCACAAGGTCCAGTATTGCCTTCTGCCGAGTTGGTTCCATGACCAGTTGCTTGAGGAAGGCACCCTGAAGGAGTCCAGGATAAATCTGCCCTAGTTGATGCTGCTGCTGGGATGCTCCAGTCCACGCCTGGAATATTGAAGTCTCCAACCAGTACTACCTCACCCTTTGTTCATCCTTGGATGGCTAGCATCAGCTCCCTATCTGTTTCTTCCTCCTGGGCTGGTGGTCTATAGACCACACCTGTGCGGATGGCTGGCCCCATTTTCCTTTCCAGCTTAACCCACAGTATCTCTCCCCCATTTTGCTCCTCCTGGATCTCTGTGGCCCTTATGTCATTTTTCACATACAGTGCCACTCCTCCTCCCTTCCTGCCTGCTCTGTCTCTTCTGAATATGTTGTAGCCAGGTATGGCCATCTCCCAGTCGTGGTTATCATTACACCAGGTTTCAGTGTTGGCCACAATGTCCAGGTCTGACTGTACCATGACAGCCTCCAGATCTTCCATCTTGTTGCTAAGGCTCCTGGCATTTGCACACATGGCTTTCCATGATTTGACCTCCCTAGACTGCTTCACTGTTCTACTCCAGCCCCTTCCTTGGTTGTCATTTATCCCTGGTTCTCCTTGCTGTCTGCCCTTCTACTGAATTTTGCCCCTTTTCTGCTTATCCACCTCTTGGGCACTAATCTCCATCTTTTGCACACTGCTTTGCAGAGATAGCCACTCCTCTGGTTCACTGGTTCCACTGCTAGCTGTGAGGGGTGAGCAAGTAGGTACCGTCCTTGCTGGCCTGCCACCCCCCTTTGCTAGTTTAAATGCTTGTCAATGTAGCATTTAAACTTATCATTGAGTGCTTGGATTCCCCTCCAGGATGGATGCAGGCCGTCAGGCTTGAACAACCTCCATCCTCCAGGTGGGTCCCCAGTCACCAATGAATCCAAACCCTTCCTCACAGCACCAGTTCTTCAACCATGAGTTAAAGTTCCTGGTGCATGCACTCCTATGCTCTCCCTTGCCTCTCACAGGTAGTACTTCTGAGAAAGTGACAGAAGTAGCTACTTGCTTGAGACCCCTCCCCAGTTTCCTAAACTCTTCCTGAACTTCCTTTGGCTCCCCATTTGCCAGGTCATTAGTACCTAGGTGGATAATGACATCCAGCTCACCCTCCCGACTTGCCTTCCCAGTGATCCCCAGGATCTTCCTTCTATCCCTCCATGCCGTGGCACCTGGTAGGCACCTCACCTCCCTGTCCTCCCCCTCCTGTGTTCCTTGCTGGATCCCTCTTACGATGGAGTCCCCCACCAGGATCCTGCCTCCTCCTCTGGGGTCCACTGCTTTCCTGCTGAGGTCACCTCCTGGCTAACCTCCACATCCTTTCCTTCCACTTCTGGGTACCTCTATTTGGTTGTCCTCGTGCCAGTGTGGCATATGAGTTCTTGAGTGGAATAGGATCTGGGATGTGCCTCTGCCTGACTGCTCTAACCCTCCTGAGCCCACTGTCATCCAAGTGCTCCTCGTTCTCGGCATCCTTTGAGGCGGCTGCATTGGACTGGTGGTCCCTGGATAGGGGTGATGGTACTCTTGACCAGTTTACTTCTGCGCTGAGTCTGGCTACCTCATCCCGAGTCCAGAGAGATGCATGCAGATAGGCAGCACCTCAGTGTCCAGAAGGTCTGCCTGAATATGGCTGCCCCACAGCCACTGCATTGCACCACTCCCCACATTATACTGCAATTCCACTACTTGTCTGCTACTGAAGCTCTCCTAGTTCTCTTTTTATTAATTTACTGTACTAAAAATCCTGTCACTGATCCTCAGATAATTTTTTTTTTTTTTTAAGGAAAAAGAAACCAATAAATAAATAAATAAATGAGTCAAAACACTTGTGCTGAGTGTGGTCCTCTTCCCCCTTATGGAGCTCATGGGCTAACAACACAGTCTACAGTGTATATTTAAACACCTTGTTTTTTTTTTTTTTTTTTTTTTTTTTTTTACTGAGAGGAAAACCCCTCATAAGATGCATCTTTTTACTTTGGATGTATTAATTGAAAATATTAATAGGAGTGGTGCCCTCCTGGATATAATGTATATACATATGTAATATGCAATGTAATTGACTGAAACTTTATGTTTTTCTGATAACAATAAACAGAGTTAAAAAAAAAAAAAAAGTTGCCTTAGTGGAAGAACATAGAGGGTTGTGTTGAACGGGGAATTTTCAAAGGTTAGGGAGGTCACTAGTGGGGTTCCCCAGGGATCAGTCCTAGGCCCAGTCCTTTTTTTTTTTTGTATTCTTTATCCACCTTTGCTACATCCCTGGCTTACCACTCCTTCAGGCTGTACCAGCGTCCCAGATGCCTGCTGGTCTACCCTCCACTGCCAACTCCCATCACAGCGTGACATCCTTGGCGCTGTCCCCATGGCTAATAGGGATCCGGCATATCCCTGCTTGGTGGGGGGGACTTCCCCAGGGGTCCAAGGAAGGGGAACCATTTCCACAGGCTCTGCAAGACCATGGGAGCTTGTGGGGATGAGAGTGGTGTGCTTAGGGGTACAAGTGGCATGGTGGGACAAGGTGGCCATCACCCAGTTGACTGAGGAATCAGATTTTCTATATTTTGGGGCCTCACCCACATTCATGCTGCCGTAGCGGTGTCCTGAAGGCAGGGGTGCTTGGCAGTGTGTGGTCACCCATGTTGCCAAGAATGCCTTCACTAACCCACCACCAGGAGCCACTCTAAGAGCGGCATGCTATCCACTCTCCCTCCCCTGTGGAGGGAAGCATCCAAAAGATGCTCTGATTCCCTCCTTGCTGGTCTCCACTCCTGACATCTGGGCTCGGGGTATGAACCTGGATCGCCAGCGTGCCAGAGCGATGCCCCACCTCTCGGCACCACAGAGCTGGCTGGCCCAGTCCTTTTTAATGTCTTCATATGTGACATTGGGGAGGATATTAATGAACAGATATGCCTCTTTGCAGATTACACTAAAATATGTAGCTAAGTGGATAGGTCACTCTTGGGGGATCTGGGGAAGCTAGTGAAATGGTCCATTTTCTGGCAACTGAAATTTAATGCAGAAATGTACAAGGCCATGCATATAGGGATAAGGAGTCTGAGAACAGAGTATTGGATTGGAGGGGGGTTGACAGTAGAGGACAACTGAAGAGGGAGACCTTGGAGCAGTAACTAGTGCAGCCTGAAACAGTCTGAACGGTGTAATAGGGAGGGCAGATAGGATGCTGGGGTGCATAGCCAGGGGCCTTGGAATGTGGAAAGTGATGGTGCCCCGGTATAATCCCCTTGTTTGGCTATGCTGTGTACACTTCTGGAGTTCACCCTTGCGGAAAGACATGGGTAAGGCTGATGAAGTACACCGGAGGGTTACCAACATAATTCAAGGTCAGCATGGGGAGCCGTGTTACGAAAAACCTTGACATGCACATGCTGGAGGCTAGGAGGGAGGAGGTGACATGATAGAGACCTATAGACTGGACCGACTGGATGGATAGAAGAGCCTTATTCTGCTATCAGCATCTGTGTGTCTATGTAAATAGTGTGGAAATGCATGAATTTTTCATACCGACTATGGACACTAGTACAAGCGGAAACTATGAAACTGGCGGGAGGGAGGTTAAGAAAGGATGTCCAGAAGTACAGACAGGGCGATAGATGGGTGGAACAAATTGCCAAGGGAAGTGTTCTGTGACAAAATAATAGTGGGATTTAATCGTGGGTGGGATGCACAAATAGAGGTGGTAAAAGTTGCTAGGGATAGTAAAAATGGGTGGGGAGGATGGCACGTGGGGTAGGAGTGTGAGTGACCACAAGGGTATTCACAACATAAAATAGGTAGGATTGGTCTGACTGGATGGGTCGGGAGACCTTTTTATGCTGTCATTGTCTGTTTCTATCCTTTGATCCTCTGCCCCCACCCCAGAGGACGGTAACCACTACAGAGCTAGAATGGGCTTCCAATTGGGAGCTTGGTGTCAAGGTCGACTCTGTCCCCAGGCCACACCTTTCCCCTCCCTGCAGCTACCTACTTAAAGGAAGGAGCTGCCAAGGTAGTGATTCTAGGCCCTGTGGGTTTGTCTAGAGCTGGGTGGATGGCAGGTAGCTGCTGTATGTGTCTTTTTCGCTATGTACTGGGCTCATTACATATTGGTGGGCATCAAAGCAGATATGGGGGTGGACCAAAGGTGGTTCATCATTAAGGAATGAATACTGGTTGCCACAGATGAGTATGTTAGGCTCAGGGGTAAGAACACAAGGACCAAAGTGCCCTGCTGCTTCAGTTCTGGGGTTGGCCTATAGAAAATTCAGGAAGACCAGAAGAGAGGTGGATAGGGAAAATTACCTAAGGTTGGCTAGTGAGGCAAGTAAGGAAGTCCGGCGAGCAAAGGCACAGAAGGAGCTGCAGATAGCTGAAGGAATTAAGAAGGGGGAGAAGGCTTTCTTTCGGTATATAAGTGAGAAAATGGACAAGAAGAAAGGAATTGTTAACGGCCCGGTGGCGCTGAGGGTTGAGGCGCTGAACGCCACACCTCGCGCCACGCCGGTGACCCGGGTTTGGGAGCGAGCCTAGGTCACCGGGGGCAGGAAGGATTGAGTGTCCAGAGGATAGCTCTCCTTCCTGGGGGGGGGCCAGGGATTCTCTGCCCGGCACCGTGGCGACCTCTGGTGGAGACCGGAGGTACCGCAACACTCAGGGCCAGAAATAGAGGGTTGTGGAGTTACGGCAAGAAGTTCCCTGGCGTCATTGCACGCCGGACTCCATCAGGGAGAGGGAGGGAGTAACGAGGGAGGGCAAAAAAAATAAATACCCAGCCAAGTGGATAGGCGACGGTACCTGTATCCACCAGGACCACACTCCACCGCCGGGGGAACTCCTTACCTGGCTGAGCCCAGCTGCCCAAATTTGCAGATAGAGCGCCTCTGGGTGGATAGGGGTGGCCCCACTGGGGCCCAGAGCCGGGGGATAGCCGGCTGGTGAGGTTTCAGGAGGCCTCTCAGGCACGGAGGTAGAGTCAGGATTACTGCAGGATGCCTGAGAGAGTTCCACTGGCTGGAGGAAAAACAGAATTCGAAAAAAAAGAAAAATAAAGAGATTGTTAGGCTTAAAAAAGGGTGGAGGATAATGGGGGAGCAGTGATACTAAATTAATACTTCTGTTCTGTATTGACCAGGGAGAAGGATGGACCAGTTCCTTCAGGAGAGAAAAGAGGAGCAGGGAGGGAGGGGAACATAGATGTAGTGATAGAGAAGGATAGAGTGAGGGAGGGGCTGATGACATTAAAGGTGGACAACTCACCAGGCCTGGACAGAGTACATCCAAAGGTACTAAAAGAACTGGCTGAGGAGCTGGCAGGGTCACTGGCAGACCTATTTAATAGTTCACTAGAGTCAGGCGTGGTACCGCAGGACTAGAGAACAGCACATGTAGTGCCCCTCCACAAAAGTGGTCCTAAGGATGACCCAGGGAATTACAGACCAGTCAGTCTGACCTCCAGTTTGGGCAAACTCATGGAGTCCATACTAAAGGAAAGGTTGGTGGAATATCTAGAGGAGCATAGTCTCCAGGATGCAAGGCAGCATGGGTTCATGGTGGGGAAGGGGGGAGAGATCGTGTCAAAAGAATGTGATTGACTTCTTTGACTGTGTCACTAAGACATTAGATAGACCATGCGGTTGACATCCTCTATCTTGATTTCAGCAAGGCCTTTGACTCTGTGCCCCACAAAAGGTTGATCAGGAAGTTGGTGGATCTTGGGGTTTGGGAAAAGATGGCCAGATGGGCGGAAAATTGGCTGAGGGACAGAACCCAGAGGGTGGTTGTTGGGGGGAGAGTTATCTGGTACCAGAGCGGTAACCATTGGGATCCCACAGGGCTCAGTGCTGGGGCTGGTGTTCAGTGTCTTCATCAATGACATTGGGGATTGCATTAAGGGCAAAATGTGCCTATTCGCGGATGACACCAAGCTCTGCGGGAGAGTGGACACGGCTGAAGGGATACAAGACCTACAGAAAGATCTGGAAAAGCTGGGGAGATGGTCCAGGATCTGGCAGCTTGGCTTCAATGCCAAGAAATGCAAATTTTTGCCAAGAATCCCAGGACGGAGTACTACCTGGGTGGAGTCCGAGTATCTGCATCAGAGGAGGAGAAGGACCCAGGAGTGATGATCACTAGTGACCTGAACCACTCCACACAGTGCAAGAAAGTGGCAGCAAAGGCAAACAAGATGCTGGGATGCATATCTAGGGGGATCAGTAGTAGGAGAGAGGAGGTTATACTGCCCTTGTACAGGTCACTGGTAAGGCCGCATCTAGAGTATGGAGTTCAGTACTGGTGCCCACACCTCAAAAAGGACATTAACCTGCTGGAGAAGGTCCAGAGGAGGGCTACAAAAATGATAGTGGGTCAGCAGGGTAAGGCATATGAGGAGAAGTTGAGGGCACTTAACATGTACTCCCTGGAAGACAGGCGAGAGAGAGGGAACATGATTGGGTCCTTCAAGTACTTGAAAGGGATAAATAAGGTTGATAAGGAGAGTCTCTTTAAGCTGAGTGGCAACCATAACGCTAAGGGGCACAGTCTTAAGCTGGAGGGTGGGAGGTTTAGGAGGGAGGTCAGGAAGCACTTCTTCACAGAGAGGGTGGTGGACACTTGGAAAGCACTGCCAGAAGAGGTAATCTCGTTGAAGACAATGGGCAGCTTTAAGAGATCCTGGGATAGGGGAAAATAAGGATCATGGGTAGGGAGGATGGGAGGAGTGGGGAGGGAGGGCAGGGACAGTAGTTCAAGCTGTGGACCCTGCAATACAAGTAGACTTGATAGACTAAATGGCCTTCTTCTACTGGCTTCTTCGTATGTTCGTATGTTCATTAATGCATATGGCCTATTGTTTATGAATGTTTCCATTTGGTCAGGAAGGGGGAGCAGGGAACGGAAAGATTTGAAAGTTGCTTGTGTTGGAACTTTGCCTGCTGATGGACCTTTTAACAGCCATAGTACTCTCATTGCAGGAATTCAGACGACTGTGATCTATTGGCCAGCTAAGCTGCAGGACACTGATAAGGTGATCATGTTCCGCTTTCAGCTCTGGGACTGCGGAGAAGCTGCTCTGAAAAAATTTGATCACATTCTGCCAGTAAGTGTATAGCATAGAGCCCAACAACAAAAAAAGTTACCCAGAACATACTTAAAGTAAAAGCCTTCTTATTACTTGATCTCACTTTGAGGGGGCTTTTGCAGCAGGTTACACCATAAGGACTGAAGCTGGCAGGCACTAGGACCCCACGGAAAACTTCTAGCTAGCAGTCATTAGCCCGACCCCAATGTCCACTTATAAAAGGGATGGTCTGCCATCTCCACCTCAGTTCTTTTCCCACTGTCGACCCGTTCAAGTCGGACCTTCACGGATGCCTTCTGCTATTGTCAACCACTATTTTCTAAGCATTACCTGTGCTTTATTTTCCTAGACTTCAACACTTCCAGTATTTCGTGCATGTCTTCTTCTCCATCCTCTTCTTTTGAGTGGTGGCAAACGAAGTGTGCTTGTGGAAAGCAGCTTCCCCCACAAGGACAGCCATTCATCGTGTCTGCTTTGCCTAGGCCCAGACCATGACACTGAGGCTTGCCAGCACTGCCATGATTTTAACCAGCGCACCCAGCTCCACCTCCAGAAGACCCTGGATGCTTTTCTGCTGCAGCAAAAAACTATCTGACATGGAGAAGGAGCTCCACAAAAGTAACTCTTCTTCCCTGATTTCCGGGGATTCAACTTCTTCGTCATCAATGGAGAAGAAGTCTTCAGGGAAGCACAAACACCGGGAGACGCACAGGGACAAATCCTGGTCAGCTTCCCGCTCCAGGTCCCTGCATAAGTCGGTGACCGAAGCTGGGTCTTCCTCCCACGAGAGGTCAACCCCCGCCACTCCAGCAGCCCTCACCTCTTCTGAATTACCTGTGCTAAGACCACCCACCCTTATTACCATCGCAGGTGGTGGTTCTTTGGGGCTTGGGACTTCGTCCCAGCCTCTCAGCCCCTGAAGCTCTGGCCTTTACACCAACTGGGTCTTCAGCCGGGTGGCTTGAACGGGTCCTCCTCTGGCGGCGGGTCTTTGCCCATCACCCTCCTGGTCAAAACGTCCGCTAAGTTGGTTCTGACATCAATGACCGATGTCTCGAAGCGATGCCAGGGGCATACGCTCACCTCCTCCGGGAGAGTGACGCCTCTGGCCCGCTCAAGAGGGAGCTCCCCGTCATGGGCCTCTCCTTCTCGGCCGATGCTGGCTGAGTCACCAGACCAGCATCAGCCCACACCTGTCCAGTTGACGCCGGGCCACCCAGATGTCGATTCTGGCAATGCCCTTGCAGTCACCTGCTAATCCTCTGCTGTCACCGACCAACCCTGACTTCACTCGGCCAATGGCCCGGGGGACCGATGCCCGGTACCTCTACCCCTGTGAGACTGGAGCTGGATGGCTCTCAACCACAGGGAGCAACACCCGGGTTACCACAGCCAAAGGAACCGATGCTAGTGCTCTTTAATCCTACCCCGGCTCCACCAGTCATGCCCACAGACCTTAATGCCCTTTTTGCTGCCTGGTGGGCGAACTTCAAGGATAAGGAGTTCCCCAAAGGAGCCTCCTACTCCTACCGTCAAGGGCTGTACTCTGATCCCGGACAAGGATCAGGTCCCTCCCAGGAAGGCCTCGATGCCACCTCCTAGGGAACTGACTGCACAACCTGAAGGAGTTGGCACTGGACATCCGAGGACTCACCGATGAAAGCATCGTCGCTCGCCCTCTCCATCACCAACTCAGGTAAGTTGAGATTATTCTTCCTCCTCATCATCAGAGGAGTCTGAAGGCGATGAATTACCAATTACCTCCTGATTCGGAGGAGCCTAGAGATACCCCTTAATCTACTCCAGATGACCTGACTTTAATGAAGGTGATGAGGCATATCCAATCCATTTCGGGTTGGGATACGGAGGAGGTGGACCCCAAGAAATGTCGGTTGGCTGCCTTCCTTCAAAGGAGTCTTTGCCCCTGGTTGTTCCTCCTCTTAGTGAATCCTTCAAGGATGTCAACAGGGCTGCTTGGAAACGCCCTTCCTCTACCTCGGCAACCTCCAAGAAGACAAACCACCTATATAATGCTCCAAGAGAGGAACCTTTTTATGGGGAGCACCCAGAGGCTGACTCGTTAGTAATTAACGCTGCCCATGACTGCTGTCAGCGCCCCAGGTACCTAAGCACCCAGCTTCCCAATGAGCACTCCAGGCAGATGGACCACTTTGGTAAGAAGGTCTATGCCTCTGCCACCTGCACTACCCAATCCCTGAACTTCCTGGCCCACATGATCCAGTACCAGAATGCCCTCTGGGAGAAAGCCTTAGAGGTGGCTCAAGCTCAGCTGTACACCCCAAGCAAGTCTGAGCTGTTGCACCATCTGAAGTCAGGCTCGGATGTTGGAACTCATGTTTTCTGAGCTTCCTATGACTCTGCAGACTCTGCTGGTAGAGCTGTGGCTACGGGAGTTTGCCTCTGATGCTACTCCTGGCTCAGATGTTCCGGGTTTGCTCCAGATATACAATCCAGGATCTTGGATGCCCCTTTCAGGGGTCCTGTTCTTTTTAGCAGGGATTCACAGAATATTATTAGTTGCCTTCAAGAGTCGGGCAAGACTCTGCACTTGGTTCAAAACTTATACCGGTCGCAGCCTAAATCCTCCAAGAAATGTCCCTTTCATCACTCTGCCAAGCAACAACCCAGGGCTGCCTTTAAACAAAAAGCCTCTATTCTGGCTATTGGAGGTTCAGCCCCCAGAGCACCCAGAACCCTCCAGGCCACTTGCCTGTCCCAGGATCTTCAGCATGACTCCTTACCTGACCCCCCCCCCCCAAACCCAAAATGGGGCTGGCAGTATAGCCTGGAGGTTAGAGTAACAAGCTGTGAATGAGCTTGGTATATCCAGCAGATGGACCTGGATTTGATTCCAACAGCCTCCGCTTGCATACTGTGTAACTCTGAGCAAGTCACTTAACCTCCCCATTGCTCCCGGGTCACCCCTGAAAACAGGCACCTGTGCCTGGTGGGCCTAACCCGGTTACCAAAGACTAAAATAAAAAAAAAAAAAATGAAACACTGGGGAGGTGGTGGGGGGTTGTTTCTTGCTCTGCTGAGATGGTTGACACAAGATAATCGCAGACCAGTGGCTGCTTCAACTAGTGGAAAACTGGCACACTCTAGAATTCATGGAGATGCCCCTGCACAACCCACGTTGCCCTCTCACTACCCTCGAGCACATCTTGCCCTCATCTGAAAGGAGATCCAAGCGCTCCTGCTAAAACAGGCCATAGAACCTGTCCTGCCGGCGCAAAGGAGGAAAGGATTCTATTCTCATTTCTTCCTAGTCCCAAAGAAAACAGGAGATCTGCATCCCATTCTGGACCTCAGCCACCTGAACCAGTATATTGAATACAAATGATTCAAGATGGTCACTCTCCTCAGCCTTTTCCCCCTTCTCCATCAGCGGGACTGGATTTGTTTTCTGGACATGCAGGATACTTATCTTCACATCTTGGTCTTCCCACCCCACAGGAGGTTCCTATGCTTCTGCTTTAAGGAGACTATTACCAGTTTCGGGCCCTGCCATTTGCCCTGTCCTCGACTCCACGAGTCTTTACAAAGTGCCTTGCGGTGGTAGCTGTGGCCTTAAGAGGAAATGGCCATTTCGTCTACCCTTACCTGAACAATTAGCTTCTGACTGCTCCCACCAGAGAGCAGTTGCTCAGAACCATAGAGGCCACCTTCTCCTTGTTTCAGGATCTGGGGGTCACCCTCAGTCTCCCCAAATCCTCCCCTTGGCTGAGCCAGAGGCTTCAGTACATCAGGGCAATCTTGGACATAGCTCAAGGCAAAGTCTTTCTGCCCCCAGATAGGGCAGAACACCATAAGGCACAAGCTCAACTGGTCTAATTGTTTCGCCAAGTCCCGGCCACATCATTTCTCAGGCTGCTGGGACATATGGCATTGGCCATTGCAACAGTTCCACTGTCTCGCCTACATATGAGAATTGTCCAGTGGAACCTTCGGGTCCAATGGGGTCAGCGCACGGATGATATGGAACGGCCACTGTCGGTCTTCAAATCTGTGCGGCAGACCCTGGAATGGTGGATGAATCGCTCCAACCTCTCCAAGGGGGTCCACTTTCGGACAGCATTGCCTCATCAGATCCGAACAACGGACACGTCAGGCCAGGGCTGGGGCGCCCATCTGGTGGACCGTCAGACTCGGGGAACCTGATCTCCACAGGAGCAGCATCTCCATGTCAGTATTCTGGAGATGTGGACGATTCTTTACGCCCTGCAGGCTTTTCAGACAAATCTGCTTCTGGGCCCTCTTCATCGAAATGGACAATATGTCAGTGGTCTTTTACATAAACAAGCAGGGAGGAACGCACTCTTACCTCCTCTGTAGGGAGGCCATGTGAGTTTGGTGTTGGGCCATAAAGCACTCACTGGAACTGACTGCTGTGCATGTTCCAGGCATTCAGAATACCTTAGCCATCCCCGGTCCAAAACACAGGAATGGTAACTTCTTCCCTCCATGATCGAAGACCTCTTCAACAGGTGGGGCTGTCCAGAGCTGGATCTCTTTGCGTTCCCATTCAGCGCAAAACTGCCCAGTTTCTGCTCGCTAGATCCAGGGCCTGGTGTTTTTTGGTGAGATGCATTGTCCCTCTCCTGGACAGGGAGGTTTCTGTATGCCTTCCCTCCCTTTCCATTACTGCAGAGTTCTTCTCAAGTTGCAGTTGGAAGAAGCAGAGATGATTCTGATAGTCCCTTACTGGCTGCACCAGATATGGTTTCCACTACTTCATCAACTGGCAGTGGAACCTCCAATCCCTCTGCCCTTGTGCTCAGACTTACTCTCCCAGGAGCAAGGCACTCTGTTCGACCCGGACCTCAAGTCTCCGCATCTTAATGCATGGTTCCTGCAGGTCTAGCAGTTGCCTGATTTGGGGTTTCTTCCCAGGTGGCAGATATCCTAGTGGCAGCCAGGAAGCCCTCCACTAGAGCCACTTATGCTCTGAAGTATAAGTGGTTCTGTATTTGGGCCACTGCTCGTCGCCTAGATCCATTCACCTGTCCAGTGAATTTAGTCCTAGAGTACCTTCTTTCCCTCTCAGACCCGGGTCTTGGTTACTCTTCAGTCAAAGTGCACTTATCTGCCATCTCTGCGTACCATGCACCTATGGAAGGCAAGACTGTTGCCCAGCTGGATCTGTCCTGCACCTTTTCGTGGGGCATACTGCATTTGAAGCATCTTAATCAGGGATCCGGTCCCCCCATAGGACCTTTTGTTTATTTTAGAGAAGCTTACTTTGCCTCACTTTGAGCCTGCTGCAAGCTGCGAGCTCCACCTCCTGTCGTGGAAAGCATTGTTTTTAGTTGCTATTACTTCAGCTAGAAGGATTTCTGAGCTTCAGGCTCTGATGTGTAAAGAGCCTTATTTGGTTTTTCACAATGGCAGTGTGTCCTGGAGAACTAATCCTAGGTTTTTGCCCAAGGTGGTGTCCCGAGTTTACACTGAATCAAGACATCCACGTACCTGTTTATTAACCAGAGTATTCCAATCAAAGGGAGGCCTTACGTCATACTCTGGATGTCCACTGGGTGCTTCGCTATTACTTGGATAGCACCCAGCCCACTAGAAGGTCTGATCGGTTGTTTGTTTCCTTCACCCCTAACAGAACAGCAGCTCCTGTTTCTAAACAGTGTCAAAATGGTTAGCCAATTGCATTGTCTACTGTTACAAAAAGTATGACAAGCCTTTACTGGGCTTGGTTAAAAGCCATTCTACAAGGGGAGTGGCTGCTTCCTTTGCATCCCTCAGGAATGTGTCTGCTACTGATATCTGTGCAACTGCCACTTGGAGATCTGTCCATACTTTCATTCGCCATTACAGTGTGGACATTACCTCTAGGCGTAGAGCGGGTTTTAGACTTTCAGTTCTGCAAGGCCTCCTCTCTTGAGGATTTTTTTTTCTCTGTTCTCTACCTCCTTCTAGCTGACTGGTGTCAGTCCTTTCACTGCTTATGACTCGGTCCTTATGGTGCAACCTGATGCAAGTGCCCCCTTGAAGTGAGCTAGTACAGTTACGTAAGAACTTACCGTAACAGTAGATCTTTGAGAGGAGCTCTTGCAGCAGGTGCTACTTTCCTTCCCTCCATACCCCTGGTGGTTACTTCCCCATCTCTGATAACTTGTTTTCTCAGTGTAGAGGAAGCTCCTCAGTTCGCCTGTTTCTGTATGTGCTTGAGTCTCCAGCGGGAGAACTGAGGTGGAGCTGGGGGACCGCCCCCTGTATAGGTGGATTCAGGGGGTGGGCTGACGTCAGGGGGTGGTCCCCCGCTAATGACTGCTAGCTAGAAGTTAACTGAGGGGTCCTGGCGCCTGCCGGCTTCAGTCCTTATGGCATAACCTGCTGCAAGAGCTCCTCTTGAAGAACTACTGTTACGGTAAGTTCTTATCTAACTGTACTTTCTCTCTGGTTTGTCCTGTTGCCTGGTTAAACAGAGAATTGAACTGAAAGTAGGAACCTTCCTAGCTTTGACAGAGAGCGGGGGGTGGGGGGGTGCTGTCATTTAATGGCCTGGGTAATATGCTTTTTTTCCCACCTCCCTCCTCTGTGTGACAACTTACCTTGACTTCAGTGCTTGCATTGGCCATGGGGGGAGGGGAGCCAACATATTGTCAAGGCTACTCACAGTCTGTAGGAGGTGCTACAGCTTGAGTATGCCTAAAGGCCCATGGGCCCGATGTGTGGGAGGTGGGGCCAATATTTGATCCTGGCTCTCTTCATGTGATAATAAAAATGTAGACTTTGATGGCAGATAAGGACTGCTTGGCCCACACAGTCTGCCTATTTCCTTACCTATTGAATAAGCTGCAGTTCCTAGTTAACCAACAGCCTACTTCTCCCTAACCCCCACCAGAATTGCCTTATGTCTGTCCCATGCATTCTTGAATTCCCCCACTGTTTTTGACCCCACAACCTCCTCAGGAAGGCCGTTCCATGTGTCCACCACCCTCTCCTGCGAAAAATATTCCTCACGCTGCTCTAGAGCCATACTTCCCCAATCTTCAAATTGTGCCCCTTGTTCTTGTACATCTCTTTTCTGAAAGATGCTACCTCTTGGACTTTGTTGATTCCTTGGAGGTATTTGAAAGTTTCTATCATGTCCCCCCTCTCCCTCCTTTCCTCGAGGCTATACATATTAAGCTCCTTTAGTCTCTCTTCATATGTCTTCTGGTGCAGACCCTGCACCATTTTAGTTGCCCTCCTCTGGACTGCCTCCATCCTGTCAAAGTCCTTGCGGAGATGGGGTCTCCAGAACTGCATGCAGTACTCCAGATGGGGTCTCGCCAACTGTCTGTACAGAGGGATAACAATTTCCTGTTTTCTACTGGTGATGCCTCCCTCATACATCCCAGTATCTCCCCAAGCCCTCCTTACTGCCTTCTCACATTTCTTGCTTACCTTTAGGTCATCTGATATGACTACCCCCAGGTCCCTTTCCATTTTTGCTATTGTACCCCCCCCCCCCATTGTGTACTCTTCCCCTGGGTTTTTGTTTCCCAGGTGCATTACTTTGCACTTTTTTGCATTGAATTTAAGCTGCCATACTTTTGACCATTCCTCCAACCTTGCCAAGTTCCTTCTCATCCTTTCCACCCCCCTTGTGTATCAAACCTGTTGCAGATCTTTGTGTTATCTGCAAAGAGGCATACTTTTCTTTCCAGTCCCTCTGCAATGTTCCGTCTTACTCCCGAAGCCAGGACACAGGCAGGCAGAGGTAAAATCCTTCCAATCCTGGACTATGGGAATGTAGACTACGGGGCGGCCACTGAAACTAGCCTGCTCAAAGTGCATGGCTCCTTAAATAAAGCCTGTAGGTTTGTGTTGGGGGCAGATCGCCTATTGCATACATATGAACTGTACATACGGACTGAATGGCTCCCTCTTATGTACCGCATTAAGCTCCTTGTCTGCATCTTGGGACAGAAGGCCCTACTCGGGCTTGCACCTCCCTCTATACAAGCCTTATTCCGTCCTGCTCCAGCTGAACATGCCACAAGAAGTGTTACCAAACATGCATTAGCTGTTCCATTCAGAGGGACTGCCTTGGGGAGATGAGCCTTTGCCGTCAGGGCCCCTGCTTGGATAAATGAGCTACCAACTGCCACCACAAGCCTTACCCAACTTGAGCCTTTCAAGTCCGAGCTAAGGAAGTCTATCCAACCTCCTGTACATTGCTGTTGCCACTCTTAGCCTAGCAGGTACCAGAACCCTAGGCTTGCCAAGGTTCTTCTTTCACTTCTACAATTTGATGCAAAACTCCCTGCTCACCACCTGCCCACGTCTGCCCACCTGCCTGCTCTCCTTTCTCCTTTCACACTCTCCCTGACAAACCTTCACCCGCTGACCTCCTTACGCCACCCACCTTTGAGCCTACTGTCATCCCCCTCATCTGATTCCTCTTCTACTACCTAATCCTGATTGTTCTCTACCTTTCTGACTACTATGCCTAGGCTGACTCCTCTGGCTATAGCCTAGTAACCCTTGGGTATCAGTTTTGATGAACAGCTCCATCTCCTGTTTCCTCCCAATAAAGATCCTGCCTAGTTTCCACCTCTGATTTTTTTTTTTCTCAGACTAGCACCTAACTCTGACTTAAGCACTTAATTGTATGGCATGACATGTGAACCCAACCCCATTAACTATGTACCCTTGTTTTGGTTATGTGTTGTTATTTGAATATGTGATCCTACGTTGTTATGCTATTGCCAGTGTTTACTGATTTCTCCTGTTCACATTTTTTCTACTATTAGATGTTCTTAACAATGCCTATTAAGCTGCTACTGACTCCAAACTTATGTACCCTCCCCTACCCTTGTGACGATGATCCTTTGTAAATGAGCTGTTAGCTCAAAGGTTGTAATTCTGATTGCTAAATAAATACAAGGTCACTTACAAAGACATTAAAAAGGACCTGTCCCAGTACTGAACCCTGTGGTACCACACTAGTAACCTCCCCTTTCTTCGGAGTGAACTCCATTTACCATTACCCTCTGCATCCTGTTGTCCAGCCAGTTTTTTACTCAGGCTACCACCCTGGGACCCAGTCCCAGGCTGGCTAACTTGTTTATTAATCTTTTGTGTGGGACTGTGTCAAATGCCTTACTAAAGTCTAGGTAGGCAATGTCCACAGCCCCTCCCTGGTCTACTACTTTGGTCAACCAGTCAAAGAAATCTATTAGATTCATCTGACATGACCTTCCCGCTGTGAATCCATGATGCCTTGGGTTCTGTGCCCCACTGGCCTGTAGGTAGTCAGCAATTCTTTCTTTCAGAAGAGATTCCATCATTTTCCATACCACTGAGGTCAAACTAACAGGTCTGTAGTTTTCTGCCTCTGCTTTGCTCCCACTTTTGTGAAGGGGAATCACATCCGCCCTCCTCCAGTCCTCAGGTACCACCCCATCCTCTCATGCTCCCATGATTTGTTAAAAAGGGTACTCAGTAGTGTCACTAGTTCTCCCCTTAGTTCTTTTAGAATTCTGGGGTGAATCCTATCAGGTCCCACCTTTGTCCACCTTCAGTTTCAGGAGTTCTTTCAGAAACCTTTCTTCTGTGAATGGATTGGTATTGATCCCCCTATCCAGAGTGCTTCTATTGATTGGATTAGGTACCTCCCCCTCCTCTTCTTTTGTGAATACTGAGTAGAAGTATTCATTCACTATCCCTGCTTTTTCACTGTCACCCTCTTCCCACCCACCCTACCCTTTATTAAGCCTCACTTTATTAGATCATCGGTTTACAGACCTTTGAGTCATAGACTCACAACGCTTAGATTAAAAAAGCAACTAGTGTTACAGGCATTCACTGGTGGTGCACGCTTGGTAATAGGTAGATCACAGTAGTCATAATATAGGTACCCGAGTACCACGTCAGGTTTCGGCCTTTGCTATTCTGACTGCCTTCCCCACTTCCTTCTGCTTTAACTGGTACAGTTCTCTGTCTGCTCCTTCTGTGTTTCCTTATACTTCCTGAACGCTGTCTTTTTGTCCCTAACCGTCTCCACCACCTCTTTTGAGAACTATAGTGGTTTTTTCCTTCGTTTTGATTTTTTTATTTGCTTCACATAAAGACTTGTTGCCTCTGTGATGGCAGTTTTGATGTTTCCCCATTGTTCCTCCACCCCTTCTTCTTGCCCATTTGCTAGTGCTTTTCTGAGGCACTCTCCCAGTTTGCCAAAGTCAGCCCTCCTGAAGTCCAGTACCCTCACATTTGCATGGCTTGACTAATGTAGTACATTACCAGCCAGCACCACCTGGCAGACTTGAAAATACTAATTCAGCGTGTCACAGGTAATACCAGGGTATTTATTTATTTTTTTTGTGTGAACTCTTTTTCTCGCCCGATCCCTCTGGACCTCTTTTGGGTGATCCCTACTCACCGCCTTCTATGCTACCTCCCGCCTGAAGTCCACCAGGATATCAGGGACAGACACTCCCCCCACCTACCTGGTCTGATGTTTGGCTTCATCTTGCCAGGCAGACAAGGGGATTGGGAGAGCCAGTGGAATGGATCCGGCGTTGGGAGTATGACGGTGGGGCACTGGAGTACACTGTCGCCTATCCAGGGGACGGGTTTTTTTCCTGCTTGTGTGTTGCCTGGGCACAGACATGCAATGGCATTCTGCTCACACCAGGCATGCTCCCGTACCTGCGTGAAAGACATCCGCTGCCACCCAATCCCCTGCTACGCATCTCACGCAGCCTACAGCGCTTCCCAGCATCCCAGGAGTCGCTAGTGCTGTGCGAGAAAGAACCCACCCACCCCAGGAGAGGAGAGCTGTCCTACAGACGCTCAGTTCTGCTCCTCCCCTGCCGAACCCTGGCAACCCAAGTCCGCTCCTGAACCCGGGTTGCCGGCATGGCCCGAGGTGTGGCATCCAGCGCCTCAACCCTCAGCGCCACTGGGCCGGCGCTATACCAGGGTATTTAATAAGCGGGGAAGATGGCAGTTGTTCATGTGAATGTGCTAATCAATTGTGAACATGCACAACACTTGCCTCAATTTGATTAGCAAAATAAAAAATGCTAAAAATGTGTATACATTTTTTTTTTATATGTTAATCTTACTAAAATCCTTTATTAAAATTAACTCTGTCTTTGCTTCATCTGTTTTTATTACCCTTCCCCCCCCAAACACACACTTTTCTTTTAGGGAGATGCAGACTGCTTTCTGGTACCCCGCCAAATCTGATGATGCACCAGCTGATACCAGTCCTCTATCCCATGAATAGTAAAATCCAACCCCTCCACCATCAGTACCACCACCCTCCCCACCCATGTCCCCTTTGCCAGAGCCACCAAAACCCTCCTCCACTCATCTCAGTCTCTCCACACATGTCCCCTTTGCCAGGAACACCTAAACCCTCCCCTACCCATCTCTCTGCCCAACTACCCTCCTCAAATCCCCACCCATGTCCTCTTTGCCAGAATACCTGCCAGAATCCCCACCTATCTCCACCTCCCCACCCATGTCTCTTTTGCCAGAAACTAACAGTCACCTGCCAGAACCCTCCACACCCATGTCCTCCTAAACACAGATACTCACCCATCAGTAGTTCTACAACCCATTGCAGTGCGCCACTAATAGTATGCTAACAGTCTCACCGCCGCGAGCCTAAATGCTGGCAGTCGCTCCCAGTAGTGGTTTGAGATAGTATGTGTGGGAGCAGTTGCTGGCATTTGGGCTTGCGGTGGTGAGGCGTTCGCATACTATCGGCAGTACCCTATAAGGACTGTAGAACTACTTGTGTGAGTGTAGGGACATGGGTGGGGGCGGTGGTGGGGCTGAGATGGAAGGGGAGAGGATCACACAACTAAGACAATGGGTTACATTTTTTTGCAATCCAGAACTAAGAATGCATTGCATTAGCAGCTGATTTGCCCTGCAAAGTGCAATGCGATACCGTTTGTTTAATACCCAGAATACTTGCAACCATTATGAAGAAATGAAATGTAGACTAGCCTGCTTTAAGTAGGACTGTAAGGTGTGTTAGTCCTCACAGTCCACAAAGGCTGAATACAGGACATGACCGATTCTCACCATTTTTTGTCTTTTTTTAGGGTTCATCAGTGTAACGTAGCTATTGCGTCAGTCTAGGAGGAGGGCCTTCTTCCTGCACCAAATATTGGCATATATAGACATGTTTACTAATATTCTTTTTCAAAATGTCCCTTGAGATGTCAGGAGCTTTCAAAGTTTTGGCATGTCCCTACCATGTGCAGGGCATTACTGCTTAGGGTGAAATTCTTCTTTTTTTAAATTAGGATATTAACAGAAATTGTGTTCGTATTATTCAGAAAATGGCATCTGTCGGTATTTGTGGAGCTGCAATTCTGGTACGAGTTTCCGTATTGCTTATTCCTGGCTGTTCCTGCCAGTAACCAAACATTGCACACCTGTGAATTCATGGTAGATTGCTCTCTGTTTTTGATTTTTCCTCCCATGGGGTGTGCTGTTCAAAAATTGACTGTGTTGCTTTGAATTTGTTTACAAATTAAATTTTTTGCAATTGACAAAGGTAGATCTTTGGCATATTTCACAAGAGGCCTGGGGATTTACTGTGTTTCCTCAAGTGTCCTACCTCCGTCTTCTTCCTTGCATTCTGGGCTTCAGTCCCCCATCAGCCTACTGGTTAACAGCACTCCAGTCTTCCCTCAGAGTGGACTCGCTTCTAGGGGATCCAGAATGAGAGCTACCCAGTTAGTGCTGCTGAGGAGAGGAGCCAGGGTAGGAGCCATAATTGTGATGCATGTCAAGTCTGACTCCTTGAGGATTTTTCCCCAGCATCACACCCTGCTTCCTCTCACCTCCCTATGTGCTTCACAGGAGTGTTTGGCCAGCAGTAGGCAGGGCTAGTGCCACATGATCATCCACAACAGCTGTGTTGCTCCACCAGCCCACCAGTGGAGTTGCCCAAGTAGCAGGATGGATGAATGCCTCGTCACCCCTCCAAGCCTAAAAGCTCTGTCTCTGCAGTGAACCCCCAGCCTGGGGCATGGAAATTGAACTTGGGGACATGCACCTGGGTCTTCCACATGGGAATGTGACACACTTCCCAAGTGCTACTAGGCGGTGTCTGAGGATATTTTGTAACTAAAGATTCAAAATGTCATTTGTAGTGAGAAAGAAAGATTCAAAATGTTATTCAAACAACATGAAGTCTTGCTATATTCTGACATATGCAGGGAGTCCCAACCTTCGGACTGCTCCGGAGATGAGTTAACTTTCCATGCCTGGCATGGAATGCTGAGCTCGAGCTCAGTTGAAACTCTGTCTGTTGTTCTTCAAACTCAAACCGTCAGATTCTTTACTCCGCCTCACTGAATAGTCGCTCCGGAGATTTCTCCTTCAAACAACATGAAGTCTTGCTATATTATGACTGATGCAGTTTGTCCCACCATTAGAACTGCTCCGGAGGTGAAAGAGTTAACTTCCATGCAGTGCATGGAACTTAGAGCACGAGCTCGGTTAGAGAAGCTCTGTCGGGATAATTTCAAACCGAAACCGTCAGATTCTTTACTCCGCCTCACTGAACAGTCGCTCCGGAGATTCCTCCTGCTGCTCGGTTCATTTTCTCGGTTTAAAGTGTTTTTTCTCGGTTAAATTCAACCGCGATATTCTTTATTTTAACCGCAAACCGATCGGTTCAAGCTCTGTCTATGGTATTGTAAGTAATAGATAGGTTGTCTGTGTGGAACTTGTAAATGTTTATCGGTTCGGTTTGAACCGATCCAATTGTATTTAAACTTCATTCTGAAGCCTTTTAAGGCTTGTTAGAGTGCGGTTCCCGGTTCTAAAAAAAACGGATTTCATTACGGTTTTTTCCACGACCCGTGACACGGTTGGGAACCGATAAGGGTGTCTTGCCTGGCACTGCCATCAAAAGGGCAAGTTTTTGGTTAGGCTGGCATTATGTCTGAGAAACCCAAAAGAAAAACCGGGCCCACTGGGTTTCAACACTGTAGTGTCTGTGGGGAGCCTTTGCCAAGGCTGACCCACACCACATGTGTTTATTGTCTGGGGTTTGACCACCTCAATGCAGACTGCCAGATTTGCAAGAATTTCCCTGCAGCTACCCTAGATAAGAGAGTTGGTAGGCTCAGGGAACGAGAGGCCAAAAAGTCCGCTGACCCGGATGGCCAGCCCGGTTCAGTGCCAACCGATCCTGAGGGAGTGCCCTCTGACCAGGGCCAGACTTCCTCGGCCAAACGTAAAGCTGACTCTGAGGAGCCAGTTCCAGCAAAGAGAACTAGAAAGTCAGCAGGTGTGGAGTCCAAAATCCCTTCTCCAACTGCTGCAGAGATAGCCAGGGCAATTCAGATTGTCCAGTCACTTTCCCCGGTTCCCTCCGAACCGCCACTATCTGGCGAAAGGTCGGTTCCACTGGTTCAAGAATATGATATAGAAGAGTTTTATGAACCAGAGGAGGGGGAGGATGATTATGATCAGTGTGAATGTGACTTTGAAAGTCTGGATGTGCCCATTGAACCGGACATCTCCCCCAGACAGACCTTTAGGTGAATCTCCCCCTAGGCTTGCTGAGTCCCCTTCTCATTTTCTGTTTTATAAAAAAGTTGCTGAAACCCTCCAGCTTCCTTTAGAGGAGGCTTTGGATGAGCAAGAGGAGCCTGACTTTGTAGAGATGATGGATATCCCAGAGTCCAGAGATTGTCTATCCCTTTACATAAATCTTTAGGAAACAAACAATAAAAATTTTAAAGCTCCAATTCTGTGCCTCCTGTGGATAAAAAGATGGACAGAGGTACACTTTGTCAGGTCCTGATACAGAATTTCTTTCACAGCAATGCAGTCATGTTAGTAGTTCCGCTGCAGCCTGTGATAAAGCTAATATTCCCTGGCTTCACATCCTCCTGACAAGGACTCCAGGAAGATTGATGCCATGGCCAAAAACAATACATGGCAGCTCTTTGGGACTCAGACAAGCAAACTATATGGCTTATGTTGCAGATACCAAAAATCTAGATGGGATACTGTCATGGCCTTTAGCTAACAGGCCCTGGCCAGCTTGCAAAGGAGCTGGAGCAGGTGGCTGTTGATGGTATTGAGGCATCTAAGGTGCAATTCCATGCTGCAGTGGATTCTAATGATGTATCCTCTACAGTCATGGCTACATCTGTGGCTTTTTGAGATTGGCCTGGCTCAGGTGTACTACTTTGTCACAGGATACCCAGTCTAAGGGTATGGATTTTCCTGTGGTGGGAAATTCTCTGTTTGGGGAGCAGACAGAGAATTATATGAAGAAAATGGATGAATATAGAACCACTTACAGGAGTGCACAGCCAAGGAACGGCAAGCCACTCCTCAGAGGCAGCCCCTAGGGGTAGGGCAGGCCTTTTCACAGGCCTTTACCAGACCTAGGCCTCCTCTTCAGCCTATGTTCAGAGGGGTTCTTCAGAGGGAGAGGCAGACGGGCACGAGCAGGCCTGCCCCACCCTCAGCCTCAAAGCCCCTGCCAAACAGGCACCCTGATGGGATGCCCAGGGTCGCTCTCCATTACCTGTAGGGGCAGGCTGGCTTACTCGCCCAGGACTGGGAGTCTTTAACATCAGACAGGTGGGTCCTGAAGTAGTGAGCCAGGGTCTGGTTCTCGGCTTCAAAAATTTCCAAAGATGAGAACCAGATCCTTTCCACCTGCAAACCCCTTTAGAGACTCTTGCTTTGGAAACAGAAGTCTCAACCCTCTTGGCTCTCAGAGCTGTAGAAAGGGTTCTCTCCTCACACCAGGGCAAGGGTCTGTACTCAGGTACTTCCTTACCCCAAAAGACAGGAGAGTGGCGGCCCATCCTGGACCTAAGATATCTGAACAAACACCTTTTAAACCAAAATTCAAAATGGTGACTCTGGGAATGATTTTACCCTCCCAAGGCCAGGGACTGGCTAGCTTCCTGGACCTCAAGGATGCCTACTTCCATGTTCTTATCAGAAGCTCCCATCAAAAGTACCTCAGATTTGAACTGCCCTCAGGCCATTATCAGTTCAGAGCAATGCCCTTCGGCCTTACCCTGCCCCAAGGGTATTCACAAATGTCTGGCAGTAGCAGTTGATCATCTAAGAAGGCAAAGATTGCCATCTTTCCCTACCTGGATGACTGGCTCATTGTGGGTCAGTCTCCAGACCAGGTCAAATCACACCTGCTAGTTACCCAGCAGCTGCTTACCTCTGGGCTTTTCTCAATCTTCCAAAGTCAGTCCTGGAACCTGTCCAGGTACTCACCTTTATAGGCGAGAACTGATACAAAGCAGGCAGAGCCTTCCTTCCCTAGAAAGGTAAGGACCTTGGTGGCCCTGGCCTCGTCCTTCACCTGCAGGTCTCTCGACCAGCAAGGCATTCCTGCAGCTCCTAGGACACATGGCTGCTTCTCAGCTGTAGTGCAAGGAGCAAGATTTCAGATGAGGGACATCCAGTTCCATTTGAAAGCCTTCTGGTCTCAAAGAAGAGATCCCCATCCAAGTTAATCCTAGTGACTCAACCCTGATCCAGGCCCTCAGTGGTGGCAGGATCAGGGCAATCTGAGACAAGGGTGCCTTTCATCTCTCTCTGTCCCACTCCTTGACCCTTACTACAGATACGTCCCTCTTGGGATGGGGAGCTCACATGGGCGACCTCTCCACCCAGGGGTTATGGTCCCCTCAGGAATCTCTGCTCCACATCAATCTGTTGGAACTCAGAGCTGTTTTTCTAGCACTTCAGGTTTTTTCTGCATCTGTTCAGAACAAGGTGGTACAGGTCAGAACAGACAACACCACTACAATGTGGTACATCAACAAACAAGGGGGCACTCAGTCTTCGGCCTTATGCACCGAGGCGATGAAGTTGTGGTCTCTGGCTTATTCCCTGAACACTTCCCTCATAGCAGTTCACCTCCCAGGCAAGGACAATGTCCTGGCAGATGCTCTCAGCAGGATTTCCCAGGGCCATCACGAATGGTCACTGGATCCCCTAGTACTGGGGATAGTTTTTGCCAGATGGGGCACTCCTCAGATAGAGCTTTTTGCAGCCCCAGACAATCATCAACTCCCACTTTTATGTTGCAGGCCCCAGTGTTGGGCTCAGTCCCTGGATGCCTTTCTCCTCGATTGGGAAAGGAAGTTCTTCATGCCTTCCCTTTCTCTCCTGTTCAAGGTGCTAGCAAAATCAGGTCTCAGCCCTGCAAGATGATCCTGATTGCTCCAGACTGGGCCAGGCAGCCCTGGTACCCACTCCTTCTGTCCTTAGCAGTCCATCTTCCCTGTGTCTCCCAGGAACCACAATCTGTTAACCTGTGCTCAGGGGGAGTCTGTATCCGAATCTCAACCCTCAACCTCAAGGCCTGGCTCTTGAGGAGTTAGAGTTTGCTGATCTACAACTTTGTTAGGGTGTTCTCGAAATCTTGAAAGCTTCTAGGAAGCCTTCCACCAGGGCTACCTATAACTCCAAGTGGAAAAGGTTTTCCATATGGTGTTCTGGGAAGCATATTTCCCGGAATTGCTGATTTACCCACTGTTTTGGATTATATGGGCCATCTTAATTTTTGGGACTGAGACCAGCTACCCTGAAAGTGCATTTGGCAGCTGTCTCTGCTTTCATTTCAGCAGGGAAGCCCTCTTCTTTCTGCTCACCCTGTATTTTCCAAGTTTTTTAAGGGATTGTTTACACTAATCCTCCATTCAGGGACCCTGCCCTGCTTGGGATCTTAATGTTTGCATTGCTCAGCTGATGCAACCCTCTTGAGCCTCTGTCTTCGGCAGAGCTTAAGTATTTGACTTGGAAAACTGTATTTCAGTAGCCATCACTCTGCCAGGCGTATAAGTGAGTTACAGGCTTTATCAGTGAGACTGACTTTATTTCCTTCACAGGGATAAGGTAGTCCTCAGGACTAACAGGAAGTTTTTGCCTAAGGTGGTTTCGGATTTCACCTTAACCAATCTATTTCACTTCCAGTTTCTTCACTGACCATTCCTCCTCTGGTGAGAGGAGGCTGCACAGCTTAGATGTTAAGAGGGCCCTAAGTTACTACATAGAGCGCACTAAGGGTCACAGGTTTGACCCTCCAACCATTTCTCACTTATGGTGAGGTTGGGAAGGAGACCTGCCACTAAGAGATCCATTGCCAGGTGGATTATCTCTTGTATCCAATTTGCTATCAAAACTGGGTAAGGTTCCCCTCCAGGCCTGAGGGCTCACTCTACCAGAGGTACAGCTGCATCTCTAGCTGCTGCCAGAGACATCCCTATCTTGGAGATATGTCAAGCAGCTACTTGGAAAACAGTACACACCTTCACCAAGCATTACTCCTGGATATCCAGGCCAGGAGGATGCTCGGTTTACACACAGTGCTTCAGAGCCTATTTCCTAAGTAGGTTCTGTCCTCCTCCATGGAGGTACTGCTGTGTAGTCTGCATCAGTCATAATATAGCAAGACTTCATGTTGTTTGAAGAAAAATTACTCCAGCTTAGTAATGTTGTTTCTTCTAATGGAGTCTTGCTATATTATGACCTCCCCAGCCTGCCCTCTCAGAACTTCTACTTTGGGTTTGGGGTGGGCAGTCCATCACTAGTGCACTTATTGATGCCCCTTTTATGTTTGGGTGTTGTGTTTTATTTATTTATTTTATCTTATTGTTTCTGGTCCCCTGACTTGAGTCTTGGTGTTGGGACCAGGAAAATGTGTGAATATTTTAGTAGCCAGTTGGCTAGTGTAGGCTAGAGCTTCCACACAGAGCCTTAGTGAGTTTTGCTCTTAAAGATCTGACGGTTTCAGTTTGAAATTACCCTGACAGAGCTTCTCTAACCGAGCTCGCGCTCTGAGTTCCATGCACTGCATGGAAGTTAACTCTTTCACCTCCGGAGCAGTTCTAATGGTGGGGCAAACTGCATCAGTCATAATATAGCAAGACTCCATTAGAAGAAACAACATTACTAAGGTGAGTAATTTTTTCTTCTGCTCAGTTCATTTTGTTGGTTAAAGTATTGTTTTTCTCGGTTTTGGACCGAATTTAAACCGCAACCGGTCGGTTCAGGCTCTGTCTGTGGTATTTGTGAGTACTAGATAGGTTTTACATTAATTCTCTTCCGTGTGGAACTTGTAAACGGTTATCGGTTCAGGTTGCGTAAAATATTTTAATCTGTGATTTAGAGTGTGGTTACCGGTTCTTATCGGTTCTAAAAAAAAAACGGATTTTATTACGTTTTTTTCCACGACCCGTGACACGGTTGGGAACTGATAAGAGGGTCTTACCTGGCGGATTGCCATACACGGGTAAGTTTGGTTAGGACTGGCACTATGTCTGAGAAACCCAAAAGAAAAAACGGGCCCACTGGGTTTCCAACACTGCAGTGTGTGTGGAGAAGTTCGCTCAAGGCTGACCCCACACCACCTGTGTTTATTGTCTGGGTTTGACCACCTCAATGCAGACTGCCAGATTTGTAAAATTTTCCTGCAGCTACCCTGGAAAGAGAGTTGGTAGGCTCAGGGAAGGAGGCCAAAGTCTGCTGAACCGATGGCCAGCCCGTTCGATTCCAACCAACTAGAAGGAGTGCCTCTGACTAGGGCGAGACTCTTTGGGCAAAAGGAGATCCGAATTTTAGGAGTTGGTTCCAGCAAAGGACTAGGAAATCAGCTGGTGTGGAGCCAAACTTTCCTCTCCAACCGCTGAAGAAATAGTCAAAGCGATTAAAATTGTCCAGTCGCTTTCGAACTCCACCGAACTGCACCATCAGGTAAGTGCCTGGTTCAGCTGTGTTCCACCGGTTCAAGAGTATTATTTAGAGGAATATTATGAACCGGAGGAGGGGGAAGAGGAGTATGAGGAGAGTGAATGTGGATTTGAAAGTCTGGATGTGCCCATTGACCTGGACATCTCCCCAGACAGACCTTCAGGAGTGTCTCCTCCTAGGCTTTCTGAGTCCCCTTCTCATTTTATGTTTTATAAAAAAGTAGCTGAAACCCTCCAGCTCCCTATGGAGGAAGCTGTGGATGATCAAGAGGAGCCTGACTATGTGGAAATGATGGATATTCCAGAATCTAGGAGACTGTCTATTCCCTTGCATAAATCTTTTGGGAAACAGACATTTAAAATTCTAAAAACTCCTCACACTATACCTCCTGTGGATAAGAGAATGGACAAGAGGTACACATTGTCAGGCTCTGATATGGAGCTCCTTACACAACAATGCAGCCATGTTGGGGTAGTGCAGGCTGCAGCCTGTGACAAGGCAAATATTCCCTTGGCTTCACACCCCCCAGACAAGGACTCCAGGAGGATTGATGCCATGGCAAAGAAACAGTACATGGCAGCATCCTTGGGACTCAGACAGGCAAATTATATGGCTTATGTTGCTAGATATCAGAAATCCAGATGGGATACTGTTATAGCTCTAGCAAAACAGGTCCCTGGCCAGCTTGCCAAGGAGCTGGAGCAGGTGGCTGCTGATGGTATTGAGGCATCCTAGGTGCAATTCCATGCTGCAGTGGACTCAAATGATGTGTCATCAAGAGTCATGGCTACATCTGTGGCACTTTGCAGAATGGCTTGGCTCAGATGTACTAGCCTGTCACAGGATACCCAGACTAAGGCCATGGATTTTCCTTTTGTGGGTAATTCCCTGTTTGGGGAGCAGACAGAGAATTACATGAAGAAAATGGATGAGTATAGAACCACCTATAGGAGTGCACAGGCCAAGGAAAGGCAGGCCACTCCTCAAAGGCAGCTTCCCAGGGGCAGGGACAGGCCTTTCATGGCCTTTTACCAAGCCCAGGCCCCTCTTCTGCTTATGCCCAGGGGGTTCTTTAGAGGAGAGGCAGACTAGGTACAAGCAGGCCTGCTTCCACCCCCAGCCCAAAGCACCTGCCAAGCAGGCACCCTGATGAGGTTGCCAGGCCGATTCTCAGCTACCTGTAGGGGCAGGCTGGCTTACTTTGTCCAGGACTGGGAGTCTCTGACATCAGACAAGTGGGTCCTAGAAGTAGTAAGCCAGGGACTGGATTCTCAGCTTCAAAATTTCCAAAGATGAGAACCAGATCCTTTCCACCTGCAATCCACCAGAGGCACTTGCCCTAGAGGCAGAGGTCTCTTCCCTCCTGGCTCTCAGAGCTGTGGAAAGGGTTCCACCCCCCACTAGGGAAGGTTGTACTCCAGGTACTTCCTTACCCCAAAGACAGGAGAATGGCGGCCCATCCTGGATCTCAGATACTTAAACAAGCACCTTTTAAAACCAAATTCAAAATGGTGGCTCTGGGAATTATTCTACCCTTCTCTAGGCCAGGGACTGGCTAGCCCCTGGACCACAAGGATGCCTACTTCCATATTCTCACCAGAAGCTCCCACCCAGTACCTCAGGTCTCAAGCCGCCCTCAGGCCATTACCAGTTCTGAGCAATGCCCTTGGCCTCACCTCTGCTCCAAGGTTATTCACAAAATGCCTGGCAGCAGCAGTTGCTTCTCTAAGAAGGCAAAAAATTGCCATCTTCCCTTTCCTGGACGACTGGCTCATAGTAGGCAAGTCCCCAGACCAAGTCAAGTTACACCTACAGATAACTCAGCAACTGCTCACCTCTCTAGGTTTCCTTCTGAACCTTTCAAAGTCAGTTCTAGAGCCTGTCCAGCTCCTCACCTTCATAGGCACAGAACTGAACACAGAGAAAGCCAGAGCCTTCCTTCCTTTGGACAGAGGCAAGGACCCTGGTTACTCTGGTCTCCTCATTCGCCTCTGCAGGTGTCTCGACCAGCAAGGCATTTTCTACAGCTCCTAGGGCACATGGCTGCTTCTACAGCAGTAGTGCAGGGAGCAAGATTTCAGATGAGGGACATTCAGTTCCATTTGAGAGCTTTTTGGTCTCAAAGGAAAGACCCTCTAACCAAATTGATCCCAGTGACTCGAACCCTGCTCCAGGCCCTACAGTGGTGGCAGGATCAGAGCAATCTGAGACAAGGGGTTCCTTTTGTCACTCAGTCTCACTCCTTAATCCTTACTACAGATGCATCCGTCTTGGGGTGGGGAGCTCACATGGGCGACCTCACCGCCCAGGGATTGTGGTCCCCTCAGGAATCTCTGCTCCACATCAAGTCTGTTGGAAGTCAGAGCAGTTTTTCTAGCACTTCAAGCTTTTTCAAAATCTGTTCAGAACAAAGTTGTACAGGTCAGAACAGACATCACCACCACAATGTGGTACATCAACAAATAAGGGGGCACTCGGTCTACGGCCTTGTGCACCGAAGCAATGAAGTTGTGGTCTCTGGCTTACTCCCTGAACACTTCCCTTATGGCAGTTCACCTCCCAGGCAAGGACAATGTCCTGGCAGATGCACTCAGCAGGATTTTCCAGGGCCATCACGAATGGTCACTGGCCCCCCTGGTCTTGGAGGTGATATTTGCCAGATGGGGCACCCCGCAGATAGATCTGTTTGCAGCCCCAGACAATCACCAACTCCCCCTTTTTTGCTGCAGGCCCCCAGTGTTGGGCTCAGTCCCTCTGGATGCCTTAGTTCTCAATTGGGAAGGGAAGTTTCTCTATGATTTTCCCCTTCCTCTCCTGTTCAAAGTGCTAGTCAAAATCAGATCTCAACCCTGCAAGATGATCCTGATTGCTCCAGATTGGGCCAGACAACCCTGGTATCCACTTCTACTGTCCTTAGCAGTCCATCTTCCCTGTGTCTTCCCAGGAATCACAACCTGTTAACCTGTGCTCAGGGAGGGTTTGTACCAAACCTCAAATCTCTATCTCAAGGCCTGGCTCTTGAAGAGTTAGAGTTTGCTGATTTACACCTCTCCCAAGGTGTAATGGATATCCGAAGGCTTCTAGAAAACCTTCCACTAGGGCTACTTATAATTCCAAATGGAAGAGGTTTTCCATATGGTGCTCTGGAAAGCATATTTCCCAGAATCTGCTGATTTACCCACAGTCCTGGATTATATGGTCCACTTAAATACTTGGGGCTGAGACCAGCTACCCTAAAAGTGCATCTGGCAGCTGTGTCTGCTTTTATTTCAGCAGGTAAGCCCTCTTCTCTTTCAGCTCACCCTGTATTCTCCAAGTTTTTCAAGGGTTTGCTTCACACCAACCCTCCACTCAGGGACCCTGCCCCCGCTTGGGATCTTAATGTTTGCATTGCTCAGCTTATGCAACCCCTTTGAGCCTTTGTCTTCAGCAGAGCTTAAGTACTTGACTTGGAAGACTGTGTTTCTGGTAGCCATCACTTCTGCCAGACGCATAAGTGAATTCATGCTTTTGTCAGTGGAGCCTGATTTTATCTCATTTCATAGAGATAAGGTGGTCCTCAGGACTAACAGGAAGTTCTTGCCTAAGGTGGTTTCAGATTTCCACCTTAATCAATCTATATCTCTTCCAGTGTACTTCACTGACCATTCCTCCTCTGGCGAGAGGAGGCTGTACAGCTTGATGTGAGAGAGCCCTAGTTACTACATAGAGCGTACTAAGGGTCACAGGTTTGACTCCTCCAACTGTTCCTCAGTTATGGTGAGGTTGGTAAAGGAAACCTGCCACTAAAAGATCCATTGCCAGGTGGATTGTCTCTTGTATCTAATTTTGCTATGAAAACTGGGTAAGGTTCCTCCTCAGGCCTGAGGGCTCACTCTACCAGAGGTACAGCTGCTTCCTCTGGCTGCTGCCAGGGACATCCCTATTCTAGAGATATGTCAAGCAGCTACCTGGAAAACAGTTCACACTTTTACCAAGCATTACTCCCTGGACATCCAGGCTAGGAGTGATGCTCGGTTTCAGCACAGCTGTGCTTCAGAGCCTATTTCTAAGTAGGTTCTGTCCCTCCTCCATGGAGGTACTGCTTTGTAGTTCAGATATAGTCAGAATATAGCAAGACTTCATGTTGTTTGAAGAAAAAATTACTCACCTTAGTAATGTTGTTTCTTCTAATGGAGTCTTGCTATATTCTGACCTCCCTGCCTGCCCCTCTCAGAACCTCTGTTTTTGGGATGTGAGTGGGCAGTGCAGTGTTGGCACTTAGTAGGTGCCCACCTTGTTGTTTTTCACCCCTCCTTTCTTGGGGTGATTTGGTGTTGTGTTTTTCATTTTTTGGGTCTCCTGACTTGAGTCTTTGTTTTGGGACCAAAAAATGTGTTCTTATGTTTAGTAGCCAGTTGGCTAGTGTAGGTTTACAGCTTCCACACAGGACCTCAGTGAGTTTAGCTCGTAAAGATCTGACAGTTTGAGTTTGAAGAACAACAGACAGAGTTTCAACCGTGCTCGAGCTCAGCGTTCCATGCCTGGCATGGAAAGTTAACTCTTTGACCTCCGGAGCAGTTCGAAGGTTGGGACTCACTGCATATGTCAGAATATAGCAAGACTCCATTAGAAGAAACAACATTACTAAGGTGAGTAATTTTTTCTTTGTATTGAGAAAGAAATAATGTGACCTATTGGGAATTCAACCCAGGCCCTCTGAATACTGTCCCTGTGCTCTAACCACTAAGTTACAGGCTCACATGGTTGGACATGAGGTTTCTGGACACACTTCCTTTCTCTGGTATTGCATATCCTTCGACTGGGAATAATCAGATGACAATTAGATGTTTTTGGTGCAATATTAGCCACTGCTAAGCAATTTAAAGCACAAACTGTAGTGAGAAAGAAATAATGTGACTTACTGGGAATTGAAACCAGGCCCTGGGTATTAATCAATGAGAAACTTTAGTTTCTCTGTCCCTGCTCTAAACCAGCGGCTCTTAAATAAGGCTACTGTGACTGCATCTGGCCACCATCGTGCGTTTGTTCAACCACTAGAACACTAAAATATAATGGAACCATCCATTTATTTGTTGCCAACCAGGTAAGGCCCACTGGGCACAGGGCCCATTTACAGGGACAATCTGGGAGCACTGGGGAGGTTAAGTGGCTTGCCCAGGGTCATACATTATTTAAGTGGAGGTTGTCCGAATCAAACCTAGGTCTGCTGGATGTACCACACTTGTTTTTAGCTTGTTGCTGTAACCTCTAGACTATACTGCTAGATTTTTTACCATGAAAACAAAGTACAGTGTGTGGCTTCATGAAGTTCTGTTGGCCATACTTTACAGCCAGTAAGTTTTTAGACTTGAGTTTCTCTGCTCTAAGCAGTGTTCCCTGTTTCCCTTTTACAGGCATGTAAAGAGAAGGTTGATGCCATTCTGTTCCTGTTTTCCTTCACTGACAGATCGTCTTTTGATGATTTACCCAGTCAGATATCGCGGACAGTAGATTCTTCTGAAAACATTGTGAAAATTGTGATTGGCACAAAGTATCCTTTTATATGTGATATAGATAGACAGACAAATATAGTACCTACTCCCTTCGCAGCTCTGGCTACCGGTCCCTTGCTCTCTCCTCTAGGTCTGCCACTGCTGGTCAGTCTGCTTTCTCCTACCATTTCCCTGAACTGTGGAACTCCCTTCCCTTATCCATCTGCTCTGCTCCATCCCTTCGATCTCTGTCTTCTCTCCTTCTCATTTTCATCTCCCCTTCCTGCAGCTGCACCTGATTCCTATTCCCTGCACCACTGCTCTCCCTCCTTCCTCTCCTCTAGTCATCCCCCTAGCCTCCTGGTGAATCCTCTGTTCTCTATCTTCTCTTTCTCCTCCTTCTAACTCCTCTGCCTTCCCCTCTACCTCCTCTCCTTAACCTTGCATCCCTTGCCTCCCCTTCCCCTAACTTTCGATTCTGTATCCTCTCTTCTCCTCCCTGGCCCCCCATCTATCCCCCCTACCACCTCTCCTGTACCCTGCAATACAAGAACAACCTTACTGTGCTACTCCCTTGTACACTGAATGTATATGGGCTGCTGCCCTGCTGTCACCTCCTATCCGTTCATCACCCTCCTGTTCTCCCGTGTAAACCCACAATGTTGAGCCCTCTTCCCGCCTTCCAGTTCAATCCAAGACACTTTTCTTTATAAAGTTTTTGCATTCCATTTTTACTACACGAATAGCTCCTAACATATTTTTACTTTGTTTTTGATTGCGATTGATTGTAACCTGAAATTTGTTATTGTTTGTAGCTGTTGTTATGGTACTTTTAATATTTCTTTGTCCCCCTTCCCCCTCACCCCCGGACGTCTGGAAATGAGCTGCTACTCAGCTAGATAGCGCTATACATACATACATATATATATATATATATATTATTTTGCAAAAAATGTTTTAATGTTCTAGGTAGGTTAAAGCCACAAAGTGAGGAAATCTGGCATTAGGGTTGCCAACCTAACACCACACACACACCAGGAGTGGGGTGTGCCTTGAGATCGTCGACCTAACACTGCCCCCATTTTCTATACTGTACCCATCTCAGCTTATTTACTTATGGAATGGGGTGAGTGTTAGGATGATGACCTCAAGGCACACCCGATGCCTGTTGGGTGGTAATCAGGTGTCAATATTCAAGGTTGAAACCCTAACGCCACGTTCCCTACTTTTGTGGCTTTAACCCTAATTAGAGTATTAGCTAAGCTTTTTTGCAATTTATTTCCTTACTTTTTGAGCTAGTATAATCGTATCCTTATTTATCGTTACTTGTGAGGTGGCAGTACTTTTGTAACTAACTTTTGGCTCTGCCACTCGTGTGTTGTGATCCTGCCCACTCACACTTGAAGATATATTCCTTATTCTGAGCCAGCCCGTTGCATATCCCATATCTATCTGTTTGTTACTTCTTTACTGTATGCAAGTGATAACACAAGACAGGGTATGTGGCATACTCTGATAAACCTACACATCGAGTATGTTGTGAGGCATGAGGCAAAACTGAGTGCTTTCAGCCACCTAAGAAATGCGAATGTTGGAGTATGAGCACACACCTTGAAGTGTGTTACAGCACAAAATCAGTTTTTTTTTTTGGGGGGAGGTGGGGAATGAAGATGGTGCAGGCCTGTGGTCCTTGGGGAATAATGCATAGTCATCTGCTATGTTTACAGTGTTACCGCACCCCTATAATATTAAGTTTAGCATTTTAAGGTGTGCTACAAAGCTATTGCCATTTCTATATGCTTGATACTCATTTACACTAGGTATATAAAACACCATTTAACAAAGTGTCTGATTATATATCCTGTTAAAACCTATATATTGCCATCTCTATGTGTGTGATAATCATTCAAACTTTGTAGATAAAATACCATGTAACAAAGTGATTATTTAGCCAATTAAAATATATCTCCTAAGTAAATGCTGCTCTATATTGTAGCAGTACTGTAAATACCAGCAAAATGTCAACATAGTAATTTTAAAACATCAAAAAATGCATATAATACTAGTATTTTAATTTCTAACAAACTACAGTGAACACAAACCATAAAAAACTTACCTTCTCTGAGATGGGATCATACAATGATGGGAAGTTCAGTTGTGTTTGACTGCTTCATTTGGGCTTTATCCCGATGAGATTTTGACTTCAGGTGCCTCTTGATGTCCCCTTCCCCCATGTGTGCACAAAATCCATATTGCATATTGTACAGTGAAAACTGCAGTGGTCTCCTTTGGTAGGTACTGTACAACAAAGCCCCATGTTGGTGGAACTTGGTTCTGTACTTTTAAGATCCAGTAAACTTGAGTTTTCTAATTTTCTTTTTGGGGCTGGCGGTGCAGTTTTCTGACTCCAGTTCCTCTTCAACAACAGAGACAGACCCAGAGTTACTGATGGTTTTCCTGAAAATCATTACATTATTACTCATCAAATCAGCATTCTAGAACAAATGACATTGCTCTGCATTTAAAAATACATGTTTACCATCTCAAGGAAAAAATCTAAAGACCATAATTTAACATCAGCCAGAAAGGTATGATTAATTAGGACAGGTAAGATGTGACAGACCATTAGTGGTTAACGTAGGCAGTGTTTTATGACACTTGAATCAAAGTTTAGCTTGAAACGCAACTTGATACTTATGGATTGCATATTACCGTGGGTTGCTACCTGGCCAGTTTTTAATTGGCACGGCCGCTCTTTCTCTTTGCTTGCCGGTTGCTGTTGAGAAGATGTAATGTGCAATTTTTTTTTTCACTCAGGAGTCAGGACAGCTAAACATATGTATCGTACAGGGGTGTATATTAGCAATGTTTTAATTTTATCCATCTGAAGCTTGCATAGCATACCAGGCTTAAGCAGCCAGCCAGCAGATTTTATTAATTTCACAACACAGTTTTATTTTTTTAAAAGTATATAACACGCCGGCCCAGTGGCTCTGAGGGTTGCGGCATTGGACGCCACACCTCGCACCAGTGACCTGGGTTCGGGAACAGACTCTGGTCAGCAGGGGAGGGAAGGGATTGAGTGTCTGGAGGACTGCTGTCCCTTCCCTGGGGAGGGATCTGAGTTTTGTGGCCTTTAGCGCCTCCTTAGCGGCCCCTGATGGAGATTGCGGCAGCACAAAGAACTTGTGGTGCCTTGACTTGGGGGTGGAGTGGCGGTGGACATCGGTATGTCTGTGCTAGGACGCCGTTGCACATCCGCGCACCAGAGGGGAAACCACAAAGCCTAAAATACCCCGCAGGGACAGGGAGGTGTCGAGGGCTCCAGGGAGCAAGCACACATCTCCAGCACCAGGCCATCCCTCCGGTCCTCCAGGGCCTCTTCCAGGACGGACCTTCTAATCTCAGATAGGCCACCAAGTAGGTGGGTGGTCCCTCCCCGGGGGGGGGTGATCTGGGGTGCTGGAAAGTCCTGGTGGGGGTCCCGGAGGAGGGAGGTCTCAGCGTGGAGAAGAGGCATAGGTTGAGTGAACACCTCTGAGAGATGCCCTGCCCTCGGAGCATAAATAAAGTGTAAAAAAAAAAAAAAATATATAACACAATAGCAGCACATGCTTATTACCAGACTTTAAAGTTGACCTACAAAACAAGATAGTTTTAAAATCATACTTATGGCTGGCCTGGTGGCACGGGGGCTGAGCTGCTGGAGGCCTTACCTCGCTTCGCCCGGCCCCAAGTTTAGAGGCGACCTTGGGTGCGTCTGGGTGCTGGCATGGGGGAAGGCGGGATTGAGCAAGCCGGCAGGCTGTTCTCCTCTCCCAGGGGTGGTTGGGGTGGGTTGTCACCCCCTTTTAGTTCCACCCCACCAGGTGGAGGTCTGGTGGGGAGTAGTGTGAAACTGAGACTGTGCGGCGCTTACTGGAAGTGTGACGGAGTAAGCTGGCTTCCGGTGTGTGTGTGTGTGTGTGTGTGTGTGTGTGTGTGGTGCGCTGCCACATGCACATGCACAGCCATGTGCCGGGGCCTTGGGTGGGGGAAACAAAGCTGGAATAAACCTACAAAAAAGCACCATAAAAATCTCTCTAAAAAAAAAATTTAAATAAAATCATACTTATAATGTATAAGGCTTCACTGTTACCATAAGCACAATATGGAAGGAAGCACAAATGTATTAACCGGTTATAAGTCCTCCAGTCCGATGCACCAGTGGAAACAGCTCAGGAAGGACAGTCGGCAAGGCTTGCTTTGCCTGCAGTAGTAAACTGGTGCTGTTATCTCTGTTTCCCACATGGTACCTAAAAAGGAAGCCTAAAAGAAACTCATCCTTCTAAATGCTGACTTAATTATTTTAAGCCCAGCTAACATCAAATGATCTGAGCACTTTAAAGCATCTGCAGCAGAGACAAAGCAACGAATTTTGCCCGTCATCCAAAGTCCAGTACATGGACGCCTACCCATCTCCACCTTGACCTGAGCGTAGTACATTTTTTTGTAGGTGAAGAGTTGGGACATTCTCACATAAGAAATGCTTTTAAATGTTATACCCCCCGACGTGGACAGTTGCCGACTAAAAATTTAACCAACTGCAAACACAGTATCCAGACACCACGTAGTCATCACAGCATGTGCTGCTTGCTTGAAAAATATAATCTTACCCCCAACAGCAAATGTGAATGTATCATCTGGGTCTCTTAAGTACACCACTTTAGCTATTAACCTTTCCTGATGCGTGGACCAGATTCTGAGACCAGGACATTTACCAGTGTGTAGTCTCTCACCATATCCCCATGTGGATTCAGACCTCTGTGTTTAGCTGTGCGACTGATCCTCGGCAGATAACAAGGTTATGGGTTGGGGGCTCCAATATAATCCCGTTTGCGGGCAATACAATTTATACTTTTACTGTATTACATAGTATTATGTCTCAGCTTGAGTACACAGGGGCTGCAGGATAAAACACGATGCTTCAATATAATCTCTAACGGATTAATGCAAATGTTCAACATAGGGTAAAAAGTTTGCAGCATTCCACAATGCCTGATCATGACATCATTCTCAGTCCTCAGCTTCTCCCATAAATGTTAGAACAGACACATTCAAGACATTGGAGTAACTTTTTATAAATAACGTACCCTCTGGAAGTAAAGAAAATAACGAGTACATAATAGTGGGTGCTGTGTGCAGGGTGCAGAATGCAGCCGAGTTCAGACACCGAGTGCCACTTAGTGCCATGCCGTATATCGGTATACCAAAAAGATCTCAACTATCTCCTATCTTACAAATAAGTGAATACAGTAATCTTTCTTTTTTTGTTGGTCTCATTACCAGATCGATGTTGCTCGTCTGTAAGCAAATCATGTTGTACCATGTTAAATGGAGACTAGGTGCAGGAAAATACCAGCCTTTCATGTACTATAGCTGGAGCTGTTTTTTCTATATCTTCCAATATGCCTCTCCCCTGATAGTCTGAGCGGTACAGGTACAGCATTCTTTGATTCATGACTGTTGTAGTGGAGTTATGTAAAATGGGACAGCTGTCTCACCACTTTCTTTCAAGCAGGCAGAAAAAAAAAGTAGAGTTTGTCAGGACTGTCAGCATTAATTATTTGCTGCTATATTCTCAGCCTTTTGAGGCTCTGAACATACACCAGGAAACAGCGAGGTGGCTCACAACTCATACTGCAGCCGGCAGCAGGAGTTCAGCTGCGGCTGCAGAAGTCAAGAAAATCTGCTGTTCTCATACAGAGAACATGGGGGAAGGTTTCTCTCACTAAGCTGAGCACCCAGACAGAGTATTTCTGGCCCTAATTTTGAAAAACAAACATCAGAATCTAGCTAAACAGGGCCCGTTTAGCTAGGTTCTGGTATTTGATTTGTAAAAAAATGACATTTTAATGCATTTTCCACACTTTTTAGTTCCTGTAAAAAAAAAAAAAAAAGTGGCTCATGAGAAAGGAACTGGTCTCGCGAGACAAGATCCTTTTTTGCAAGATCAAATCATTTGTCGAACCTTCTCCCTCTATCCAGAAAAGTGCTTTTCCCTTTGAAAGCAATGGGAAATGAAAAATTGAATAACTTTTGCAAGAGTAATATTTTTTTCCACCAAACTCAGCATGATAGTTCTGTTACCCAAGCTGTTGTTACCATACAAAAATTACACCAAAATTCTGCACTGTCTGGGTGCAAGGCGATGAGGAAAAAACTGCAAAAAGTGTCGACTTTATGATTTTTTCAACTGTCCGGATCTCAGGATCTGCACATCCAACCAGAACAAACCTTGCCACATCAAGAGATCTACCATATGGGACGGGGCATGCCAAGTTTTGTGCAAATTCATTGATCGGTTGCAAAGTTATTAAAGTAAAAAAATCTGAGGTTTAACAATAAACATGCTACTAAAGCCTAACTATGAGGGCACTACCATGCCCCTATAATATATAGATATAGATGGATATAACTATATGGGGCTATGCAGCAGGCTGACTCCAAGTATGCAATTTATCTTTACGTTTGAAGAGGCAGAACCATAACTCATGAGTGAGTTATGAAGGTCCTGCTCCCATGCAAGTGATAATAAACTGCATATTTTGAATCAGACCTTTGTATAGTTGATTTATAGAACAGTTTATGCCACATAATTTCAAAAGGCTTTAGGCTTGCGCAACGGCAGGGTTGATGCCTGCAGTGTCGTCAGCTTGGGTTCAGGAAGGAGCCCAAGACATGATGGGGGAGGACTGAGCATCCCAGTGAATACTGTTGTCCTTCGGGAAGGGAGTGGTGTTCTGCCACTGCACTACTGCCACCTGTGTGACCCCAAGAGGCAGTGCAGCTGAAGCTCAAGCATGTTCAGTTGGGGAGAGTGCTGTACCCATCATGTTGTTAAATGGAGGGCTTTAGTCTCCAGTGTTGTCAGTTGGACACCTTTCATGAGCACTGAAATCCCCCCACCCCTATCTAGAACTAAAAGGAAAAAAAATCTGTTTTCAGGGTGCTCCTGTACTGTACATCAGAACAGAAGTGCTGAAAAACCAATGCATAAAGGTGTGCTGTGTATGCATGCTAGTATTGTATTTTAGTATGATATGTTAAAGGAAAACTCCAATTAAGTAAAGCTTTCCACCCCCAAAGCCTCACCTCCCCTGCAATAAAAAAATAGCGTTTGCCCTTACTTTATTTTATTTTAGTAAACTCCACCGTTCGGCAACATGGTGGGTGCTGTGTGGTGCCATCTTATGTTAGAGTGCGGTGCCACACTGATCACTTGTATGCTTCTCAATACAAGCAAACAGTGCAGTGCCGCACTCTTACACAAGATGGCACCACGCAGCACCTGACATGTTGCCTGATGGCAGAGTTTACGAAAACATAATAAAGTGCAAACACTTATATTTCTTTTTATTGTGAAAAGCCTATCAAGGGAGTAAGGCTTTGGGGGTGGGGAGTTTTGCTAAATCGGAGTTCTCCTTTAAAGGTTTAGCAAGATAAACCCTGGCTAATACACAGAGATTGTATCACATTTCTTATACATCTTTAATTGTTTTTCAAATGTTTACAAGGGTGCACCTGGTGTGTGGCCGAAATCAAAATCAAATAGTTATAGTACCAGTGCCCCCCCCCCCCAAAGCTGCTTGAAAGCCTGCAGTTCACACTGTCAACTGTTTGTCTAAGATGTCCCTTGTTATGGTGCCTGTACCCTTCATACTTTTCAGTAATACAATACTGTGCCCCTGATTTTCATATATTGACATTTTTTGTGAAATATGAGAAAAGTAGAAACCTGAGCAGTCCGCCTTACGCTGGGTTCCCGATCCAGACATGTGCGATGAACATGGCACAGAAGTGTTGATAAACTCATGCATGCCCAGAGTTATAGCTTTAGTTTTCAAAGGCATTTTTAACATGTTAGTCTGCTTGTTTTACGGTTAGAAGACTTTTCCCACATTCAGGGGACAGAATTCTTTCAAATGGTACCTATATCTAAATTTGTCCAGAATATGAAGTACTCCTGCATCTTAGAAAGTGTCAGAAAGCCGACAGTTTCCCTTTAGTCAATTCATTTTTTTTATTTGGTTTTCATTCCATCATTTTAACATTTAGAGGGATTCTTGGTCTGATCATTCAGCCGAATCACGATCAGCCTGACCACTGACGGCAAGGTGACCCACTCATTGATCAGGAAACTATACCTTAAATTTTAACTTGCCAATATGAGCTAAGGTCCCACTGCCCTCACTCTTTTGAGGAAACCACTCTGTTCATCTTTTAACTTTAAATTTTACTTTGTATGATCACCACAGGTACAGTACAGTATATGGTTACAAGCAAAAGGGAACTTTAACGTTTTCCTGTTATTACTGTACAGAATTGGTATTGCTAGCCAACTATGCAAGGCTGCTTATTCAGTCACTTTTTAATTTTTTTGAAACTTGCCTGCAGCAGCTGAGTTGAGTAGGTACTGGTGAATCCTTAACAGCATGTTATCAGATTTGATCAGTACATGCATACCGATGTCACTGAGAGGGACTTGCGGGAGTTCCAGCAGACCTGGCGCCTCCCTGTGTTCAGGATCAAGAGCGTGAATGGAGCACGGCTTTCTGATGGCAAGACCTTGGATGGAAGAACCGGACTGGCTGACATCATGCATATACTGAATGGACTGGCAGAACAACTTTGGCACCAAGATCAAGTGGCAGCTGGGCTTTATGCTGGATCCAGTCCTAGCCAGGCGCATCGCATATCTCCATGCTGAGCACCACATCACCATGTCTCCATTATAATATGATGGCAGATATGGCAACAGAGTGCCTGCAGATGCCAACAGGCTTAAACTGATGATCTCTGCTGCGAGGACAGTGCATTTGGTGGAAAACTGATGAGCAGGCTACAGAGACTGTTGTGATCAGTCCTGGTCATGGAACAGTAAGACTGAAGCTAACAGAGCTTTTTGTGAAGTATGGGGTGCAGTACCTTACCTGTATGGTGGCATCCAGTACCATTAACCGCACCATGATAACCTGTATAATGCTTCCACCTGCCATGCCTTCTAAAGACGAGGTAGTCTGTTTCTGTACTGAACTTGCACAGTTTTTTTTTTTTTTTTTTTTTTTTTACTTGTGGGTATAGAAGGGATGGGAGAACCACAGAAGGTTCTGATAAACCGTGAAATGTTCTGATGGTTATCTGAGCTATATCAGAAGTTTCAGAACCTTATAAAGTACAGAGAAACTGTAAACCGTCCTTTTCCACCTAAAAGTTAAAAACAACTTGGGAGATGTAGTACAGTAAACGTAATCAGTGACTCATAGCTAGTTAGTTGTCAAACACTGTGAGTATGAACAATAACGATCTGGCTTACTGGTTCTTTCCTCCACTTCCAGCTTTCTTTTCTTTCTAGATAAAGACATGCGGGGAGAGTACATTAAGCTCCAAAATTATTGTTTTAAAATTTTATCAGAAACTGAAAAAGTTCTGATAAAAGGTTGTTTTACAGAAAATGGCGCAGGTTCTGAAATTCTCCAGATTGGTTCTCCTATCCATAAAGTAAAGCCAGGTGCAGCTACAAGTCTGCCAGTACTCAATAAGCTAATACTAAATGTTCATTATTAATAGTTAGAAAGTTTTCGTTATTCAATTCATGGATCCCTACACCCTCCTGCATTCAGGCCTGCTCGGGTGACCTCCAGCCCCACCACCTCTTTACCTCCACTGTGGCCCTCGTCCCATATCTTGGCTCCTGTGGTGGGACCTTTGGGAGCATTCCCCCAACCTTAAGTGTACATAACCCGGTTTGTTGGGCTTTATGGCATGGGGCATGAGAGTAAAGGGGAGTATCATGTAATGTTGGACGGGTTTCTCCCCAGTTATTCTCCTCTCCTCTGATCTGGCATCATCACATTGTGTGCCCATTCCCCCCTCCACACTGGTGCCATGTACAGCCTAGTAGTGACCTTGCATGCAGCACACACCCTTATGGGAGAGCAAGCTCCCTGGACAGCCACAGGGGTGGCTGCAGCGGCAAATCACTGTGCCCCCATGTCCATTGTCCTGCCAGTGGCAACATGTCCTGGCCACATGAGTGCTCACCATTTAAGCTTGCTCCAGAGCATGGGTCGCCTTATTGGTAATACATTTGGCATTACTGTAGGGGCATAATGTGGTCCACATTTGAGATTTTTGTTAATTTTGTATTGTACCCAGGGTTCAAAATTGACACTAGCCCAGCAGCCAGAAGATACTTAGATTTTGTACCGAGCTAGTAAAAGTTTCCTTTTACTAGCCTTACTAGCATGCATTTGAGGGGATATTTTTCAGTAAGAACACAGTTGGGGCAGTGAAATGCCCATGGGACCAGTGGATTTTCCTAGTCACTATCCTCGCTGGCTAGGATTTACTGAAGTTAATTTCTACCCCTGATTCTACCCCTCCAGTGAGCTGCATAGACCATCTGTGGCTTGGAGGTGAGTAAGAATCATCCAGCCAACTTCAAGGTGACCTTCCAGCCCTGTCTCTGATCGGCATAGGGTTCAAGAGTTCTGGAGCGGGACTGTCACTCACGCAGCTGTAGGGGGTTTTACTACTTGGTTTCTTTACCTCTCTTCTTCCTATGGCACTGCACAGCACCAGACTAACTACTCCCACACATTGCCTCCCCTGTCTGTGGAGGCACCTCCGTAGTCCACCAGATGACACAGTCCCATCCCTTCCTGGTTAGCGACGCACTGCCATTGGCGGCACTCATTTTTAAAAATGTTTTATCAGTACTTTACTCCCTCCTTTCTAGTTCTGACACACAGCTCCCTCAGGATCTCCCAGGGTACACCACCCTTTTGTACCGTCCTACTTGCCATCGCTGGTCCTACACAGAGTTGTGGTGTACCAACCAGGCAGAACCAGGATAGGAGCATTTAACCCCAAATGCAGTTGTTTGTCAGGAGGCAGTGCGGTGGCAGAGTGCGGCCTAGATATACCTGTTTCCATTGTTTTTCAGTGCCGAATCCATTTTCCCAATTTTTTATGCTGTTCCCTCAAGATGCAGGTAGCTGTGATGTGCAAACTTGCATACAAAGCATGCTGCCATGTTGCATCTGCCATGTCTCCCCTCCCCTAAGGTGCACCGACCCATAGCTCTACCTGTGGTCACCTAGACAGCACTGCTATGGCAGCATTGTGAGCTATAGCCATACTTCTGGGCAGACAGAACCATCAACAGCATTCCCTGATCTGGCTGTCCTTACTTGCTGGCACCCTAGAAACATAGAATTTGACGGCAGATAAGGACCGCTTAGCCCACCCAGTCTGCCCATTTCCCTACCTGACGGATAAGCTGCAGATTCTAGTTAATCAACAGCTTACTTCCTCCTGCCCCCCACTAGAATTGCCTTATGCCTGTCCCGTGCATTTTTGAATTCTCCCACTGTTCCTGACTCCACAACCTCCTCAGGAAGGCTGTTCCATGCATCCACAACTCTCTGTGGGAAAAAATACTTTCTAACATTCCTAAGCCGTTCCCCCTCTATCTTCAAATTCTGCCCCCTTGTTCTTGCCCATCTCGTCTTCTGAAAGATACTACCCTCTTGTACCTTGTTAATTCCCTTGAGATACTTGAAAGTTTCTATCATGTCACCCCTCTCCCTCCTTTCCTCAAGGGTATACATATTAAGCTGCTTTAGTCTCTCCTCGGATGTCTTCTTGTGCAGACCTTGCGCCATTTTGGTTGCCCTCCTCTGAACAGCCTCCACTCTGTCTATGTCTTTTCGGAGATGGGGTCTCCAGAATTGCACACAGTACTCCAGATGGGGTCTCACTAACTGTCTGTAGAGAGCCTGTTTTCTACTGTTTATGCCTCTCCCTATGCATCCCAGTATCCCCCTAGCCCTCCTTACTGCCTTCTCACATTGCTTGCACACCTTTAGGTCATCTGATATAATTATTCCTAGGTCTCTTTTCGATTTTTTGTTGTTGTTATTAACTCACCCCCATTGTGTACTCTTCCCCTGGGTTTTTGTTTCCCAGGTGCATTACCTGCACTTCTTTGCATTGAATCTGAGCTGCCACGTATTTGACCATTCCTCCAGCTTTGCCAAGTCCTTTCATTCTTTCCACCCCACCTTGTGTATCAACCTGTTGCAGATCTTTGTGTCATCTGCAAAGAGCATACCTTCCTTCTAGGTGCTCTCCAATGTCACTTATAATGCTGTTAAAGAGGACTGGTCCCAGTACCGAACCCTGCGGTACCCTGCTAGTTACCCTCCTTTCTTCACTGTGGACTCTGTTTACTGTTACCTTTTGCGTCCTGTTGTCCAGCCAGTTTTTTATCCAGGCTACCACCTTGGGACCCACTCCAGGGCTGGCTAACTTGTATATTAATCTTTTGTGTGAGACTGTGTCGAATGCCTTGCTAAAATCTAGGTAGGCCATATCCACAGCCCCTCCCTGGTCTACTACTTTGGTCACTCAGTCAAAAAAATCTATTAAGTTCATCTGACATGACCTTCCTGCTGTGAAACCATGCTGCCTTGGGTCCTGTGCCCCACTGGCTTCTAGGTACTCAACAGTTCTTTCCTTCAGACGTGATTCCATCATTTTCCCTACAACTGAAGTCAAACTAACTGGTCTGTAGTTTCCTGCCTCTGCCCTGCTCCCACTTTTGTGAAGTGGAATCACATTTGCCCTCCTCCAGTCCTCAGGTACCACTTCATCCTCCCATGATTTGTTAAAGAGAGTAGTCAGTGGTGTTACTAGTTCTACCCTTAGTTCTTTTAGTATTCTTGGGTGAATCCCATCAGGCCCCATTGCTTTGTCCACCCTCAGTTTCAAGAGTTCTTTCAAAACCCTTTCTTCTGTGAATGGACTGGTATCAACCCCCCTATTCAGAGTTTCCCTTGTTTGGTTTAGGCACCTCCCCTCCTCATCTGTTGTGAATACTGAGCAAAAATATTCGGCTCAGCATCCCTGCTTTTTCACTGTCACCCTCTGCCCACATTCCTCCCTTTATTAAGTCTCTGTATCCCTCCTTGGTCTTTCTTGCTCCCTAATGTACCTATAAAAGTTGTATCCCCTTTCTTAACAGAGTTGGCTATCTTTTCCTCAGTTTGTGCCTTTGCATTCTGACTGCCTTCCTGCCTCCTTCTGCTTTATCTGATAAAGTTCTCTGTCCTGCTCCTTCTGTGTTTCCTTATATTTCCTGAATGCTATTCTTTTCTCCTTAACCGTCCCTGCCACCTCTTTTGAGAACCATAGTGGTTTTCCCTTTCGTTTTGTTTTATTGATTTGCTTCACACAAAGGCTTGTTGCCTCTGCAATGGCTGTTTTGATTATTCCCCATTGTTCCTCCATCCCTCCCTCCCTCTTGCCCATTTGCTAGTGCTTTTCTAAGGCACTCTCTCATTTTCCCAAAGTCAGCCTTCCTAAAGTCCAGTACTCTTGTTTTTGTATGGCTTGACTCTATGGCTGTGTTTATTGTGAACCACACTGTTTGGTGGTCACTTATTCCCAGATGGCTACCCACTTCTAAATCTGAGATCCTTTCTCCTTCCTCATTTGAGAGTACCAGGTCTAAGATTGTTCCCTCCCGAGTGGGTTCCAGCACTAGCTGTCTGAGGCATGCCCCCTGTAGGGCATCAAGAATGACCCTACTCTTGGATGTGCCTGCAGCAAAGGTACTCCAGTTAACATCTGGCATATTCAGGTCCCCCATCAACAATATCTCCCCTTTTTCTGCCATTTTAAGGATGCCTTCTATCATTTTCTTGTCTATTTCCTCCCCCTGAGATGGGGGTCTGTACACAACCCCCATGCAGATTGTGGTGCCATTTCCTGTCTCCAGGGTGACCCATAGTGACTCATCAACTTCCTGTTTACTCTTTAGTTCTGTTGCTTTAATCCCTTCCCTTATATAGAGAGCTACTCCTCCTCCTCCTCTTTTACCCACCCTATCCCTCCTGTAGACTGTGTATCCTGGTATGTTGACTTTGCACTCATGGTTCTCTGTGTACCATGTTTCAGTGACTGCCACAATATCCAGGCATCCCTCTTCCATTAAGGCCACTAGTTCAGGGAGCTTGTTGCACAGACTACGGGCATTGGTACTCATCACCTTCCCTTTATTTTTTTATGGCCTTACCCCTTTTAGCCCCATCCCTGTCCCAACACCTTTTTCTGCATTTATCCTGTCCTGCTCCCTACTGACTTCTCTGCCTTGGTGTTTACCTCTCTAACTACTGCGCTTTGGGGGAGGCTGGGATTTCCCCACCCTTCAGAAGTGCCTCCCTTGGCTAGTTTAAAATGCTTGCCAATGAAGCATTTAAACCAGTCACCTAGGATCCTGGATCACCTGACAGATGCAGACCATCACGCCAGTATAAGTCTGCATCCCTCCAGGTGGCTCACCAGTCCCCAGTGAAGCCAAAACCCTGAGTTCCACACCAGTTTTTCAACCATTCATTGAATCCCATGATGCGGAATACCCTAGCATCATCCTTGCCATAGACAGGCAGCACCTCCGAGAAGGTTACCATACATGCTACTTGTCTAAGGCCCCTCCCCAACTCCACAAACTCCTCTTGCACCGCTGTGATCCCATTTACAGCTAGGTCATTTGTCCCTAGGTGGACAATGACATCCAGCTCCCTCCCTCGTTCAGCTGCTGCCGTGATCCTGAGGATTCGCTTCCTGTCCTGCAACCCGTGGCGTGAGCCAGACACCCTTACCTCTATCCTCTTCCTCCCCACGTCTACCCCCCTAATGATTGAATCCCCCAACTGGAGTTGTTTCCTTCCCCTGTGGGGTCTCATGCCACCCTCCTGTGGGTCTCCTTTGTGGAGGTTCCCAGCATCCTCCTTGGTCTCCACTGCAGGTGCCTCCATAGAGAACACTTTTGCCAGAACAGCATATGGTGTGGAGCTACAACTGGAGGGATGCACCTCTGTTCACCACCCTCTCCCTCCCTGAGCCCACCTTGGTCCAACGCTCCTCTTTCTTGGCAACCTCTGAGGTAACAGTCGTGGCCCTGGTGGTCCCTGGGTGGGGGAAGAGGTTTCACAAATCCTAGCCAGGTCAGCCTGGAGACGGGCAACCCCCAAACTTGAGACACCTGCATGGCAGTTCAGTGTGCTCCCACAGAGCTGCAGTGTGGTCCTGGTATGAGATTTATTTACAGTAGTGTTTCCTACTCTTTTCCCTATTAATATGCTCTGCTTTACAGTTCCATTTCTAAAGAGGTGGGATTAGAGGTGAGGTGCCCAACTGAAGCAGTAGGGATAAGGGGGACTCCGTAGGTCTCTGCTAGAAGTGCCACTGCTTTCATTGGAGACCATTGACAATGCTTGGGTTTATGCAGCACAGCACAGCACAGGAGAACCCCATGTTAAGCTCTTACATTGTAGCTGATTACACATGTGCAGTTTGTCTGTTACAAGGAGAGCAGTAATCACACTGCATGAGGTCACATTTTGTTGCATTTACCATACTGTGTCATTGAGTTTTAAAACATTGTACAGTTTATTTACGGAGGACAGCCCAAGTTGCAACATCTTATTTTTAGTGGGGTCCTGTTTTTACAGTTTTTTATTTTAACTGGGAGGATTTATGAAGCACATGGAGGTCAAGTGACTTGTTCAGGGTCATATGGTGTGTCCTTGTCTGTGGGGATTCAGGCTGGTCAGTTCAGACCACTACTCACTAAACCACACTGCTTTTCCACTGTACTGGTCCTACCATGACAGGTGCCTGTATCCCTGGCAGTGCTGAAGAGCAGTCAGACTTGGGATTGCAGTTGACTGTTTGTAGTATGGAAATGGCACATATCCTAGGAGTGGATGCCATGGATCTGTGAAAACCAAGATGAGTACACGTGTGTACAGACCTTCCTTCCTTGACCTTCAAGGAACACAGCAGTATCATAACATTACTTCAGTGTAGGAGTACACATGTGAATGGTATTTCAGCCTCACTGGAAGCTCTTATTTTGCCACTGAACTGAAGTTACAGGGATTAGCAAATTCTGTGGACCTCTAGGATTGTGTTTATTTGGTAATTGTTTCTGTGTGTGTGTGGGTGTGTGTGTTTGGGGGGTGGGGGATGGTGATGATGATGATACATTGTCCCATGTAAGAAGCTCAGGACTGCTACACCTTTTCACCATATGAGGACACGATCACATGATTCTGAATAGGACTTTGTAGCCGACATTGTGGTTTAGCAGTAGATTGTTACAGTTGCTATAGGAAATTGGACACACATTGGTGGTCATCAGCTTAATTCAGTTGCATTACTTTTATGACAACTCTAATGCTCATTGTACATCTCATATTTATTTATATAAAATACATAATTTACCTCCTGCTCTGTTGCACTTTTCCTCACCTTAGTTCCTACTGGCATCCTCAGGGGTTGTATAACTATTAGAGCATTGGTCCATTCACACCAGGACAGCTTATTGCCAGGAGTCCCTGTTTGTTGGTGGAGCCAGGGGTGGTCATGGGTCCCCCACCCAGTGATTTGGGAGCATATTGATGGTCATCATTTCTACAGCCAGTATGCTTGACCCCATATAACCACCCATCTCCCACATTGCTGATGGTTGCACCACTGTGCACATGGGGGTAGGAGGTGCAGCAAGCATTGCCTGATCACTGGTGACTTCAGTGCTACACTTATTATCTCCCCCCACCCAGTAAGGGCCATGTAAGCAGCAGTGGGCAGATAATAGGCCCCCTTCCCCCAGGGTCAGAGAGCATTGCTCCTGTAGGCCCCACTGGCCCTTGACTGGAAGTCTGTATTGTGATGTGAACCAAGGTCTCCAGTACATTACTGCTGACCACCTTTCAAAATAGTGAACAGTGCAGGTACATATACATGATATGGTAAATGCATTGACCAAATGCACTCTAGTTTACTGTACACTGTGCCTGTAGCCATAACTCTCAACCTTTTATTACCTGGATGTATGGAACTGTGACTGAAATTGTGGGAAACGAAGGAAAAATGTGTAACATCATCACATCTGAATGATAAATGCTTACAGCACTCTCAAAATTTGTGTTTCCATGTTTAGTAGTGTAATAAGAAGAACCACACACTCACTAGAGTATTATTAAAAACAATATTTTAATTGTTATAATCTTTTTTTGTCAGACCACTGTCACATCCATTGGCATTCAAAAGATGCCATGTTTTTATAGTTAGTGGTCCTTCATTATACAGGTATATCATATGCTTAGCATTTTCCTTTGACGCCATCTTGTACCCATATCTACAAGTTGCATAGGCTTTTAACATTGCCTATCAGTGGTTTATCATTCTGTTTGTGTTCAACCTAAAAAACATTTTTCACAGATTCCCTTTGGGGTAATCTTGTTTCTAGGTTCCTGTATGTTTGTCCACTTTGCATCTTACAGCCATGCTGCTTTCATGTTTACAGCGAACAAAACACCCAATCAGGAAATGACCACCGTGCATGCAGTGACCACTATTATGATAGAACACAAAACAATGGACATAAACATGAGGCCAGCTAAAACAGGTAAAAGATATTGTATTACAGATATCAGAAGTTGAGACCCTGGCAGATCTGGTGGGTAAGAGTGCAGGTCCAGTTGAGCTGTGCTCGCAGGCTGTATACATTAAGGACTGCAGTTCCTGTGGTATATTACCGGACCTCCGTAGTGAACAAGCATGTTGGCTGACACTGCAGTGAGCACGCTGATATGATACCAGCTAACCAGAACATGGTCACGCATCATATTGTTTTCATTGATGGTATCTCTTAATATCAGGCCACACTTGTAGAACTACAGCTGCCAGGCACTAGGACCACTCAGAAACTGTTCTAGCTGGCAGGCTACATGGGGCCATCTACGATGACGTAGGATGCAGCAACGTCCCTTCCATATACACTTGGGCAGCCCCGCACCCTCGGTTCTTTTCCTGCCATCGACCTGTGCACGTTGGACTCTACAGAGACACTGCCACTTCAGTCGACCGCCAATTTTTCTTTTTCTAACTTTTTCTTCTTTTCTCACCCTAATTTTTGTGATCACTTTATTTTAAAGTAATTTTGAGATTTTACTTTGAGAGGGCTCTTGCAGTAGGTACTAACCATTAGGACTGCACCCCCGGCGTCAGGACCACATGGAAATCTTTAGCAAGCAGTGTTTGGCGGGGGACTGCCCACTGACGTCACATGACCAATGTCAGCATGACCCTATATAGTGGGTGGTCTCCAGCCTGCCCTCCAGTTCTTTCCCACCGTCGACCTGTGCACGTCATACCTTGGAGCGCTGCTACAGTTCAACCACCATTTTGGATAAGTATCTTCCGATTACATTTTATTTTTTACTATTCCAGTAAATAATTTTTGTGCATGTCTTCTCCAACGCCTTCCGAGTTGTATAAGAATAGGTGAGATTCTTGCGGCGCACGACTCTCGCATAAGGATGACCATTCCCTCTGCCTCTTCTGTCTGGGCCCAGAACACAAGACCGAGGACTGTGAGGCCTGCCTGAGTTTTAATCAGGACACATGGAAACGCAGGCAGAAGACCCTCGAGGCTCATCTTGTAAAACAAAAAATGGCATTGATGGAGGAGTTGTTGCAGAAGCTGCAGAGTGCCTCTTCCTTCCCATCATCCGACTCACACTGGCACAAAAAGAAGAAGGACAAGGAGAAGCACCAGGGCCAGGAGAGGTCCCCTTCCTGCCCGTGTCTCCCTTCGGGGACCGCAGATGACCAGCAGCCTTCTTCCTCCAGGAAAAGTGCCTCAGCAGACAAGCCTGCTTCACCTTCCCAGGAGCAGCCCTTGGTCCCCCTGCTGCCACTGGTCATGGTAGCGGTGGAGTTTCCGGAGAGACCCCCCCAGACAATCCTCCAGGTCCATCCCTTTACCAAAAGGCACGCATCCCCATCATAAGAGAAGAGACAGAGGCTCTTCTTCAGAAGGCAGCCATGGAACCTGTCCCTCTAAACCAGATAGGAAGAGGGTACTACTCACTTCTTCCTGGTTCCCAAAAAGACGGGAGACCTGCACCCAGTACTAGACCTCGGCACCCTAAACCTGTACATAGAGTGCAAAAGGTTTTGGATGCTGACTTTCCAGGCCTGCTGGCCATGCTGCACAAGGGACAGTGGTTCTGCACCCTGGACATGCAGGCCGCATACCTGCACATACCGATATTTCAAGTCCACCACCGCTACCTCAGGTTCTCCTTTCAAGGGGGGCACTACCAGTTCAAGGCCCTCCCCTATGGCCTTTCGTCGGCACCCAGGGTTTTTTTTACCAAGTACTTGGTGGTAGTGGCAGCGGCCTTGAGGCCCCAGGGCCACTATATCTTTCCATACCTTGACGATTGGCTGATCTCAGCCTTGTCAAGGGAGGAGCTGGAAATCTCCCCTTTCAGTAACCTTGAACCTGATTTGCCAAGTTGGGGTTATGGTGAACTACCTCAAGTTTCAACTTGTCCCTTCCCAGCACCTGCAGTTCATTGGGGCGGTGCTGGATACTACCCAGGGTCAGGCTTTCTTTCCTTTGGACAGGGTGGAAACCTTGCAACAGCAGGCTTGGCTGGTCGCTTCCAGCCGTTGAATTTTGGCCAGGTCAGTGCTGCACCTTCTTAGCCTTATGGCGGTGGCCATCCCGACTGTTCCTCTGGCCAGGTTCCACATGTGGATCTTGCAGTGGACGCTCCGTGTTCAGTGGGACCAGAGGTCAGACGATCTCGATCACAAAGTCTTGGTCTCTGCACCCATGCATCGGGATCTCCTGTGGTGGCAGGATCTCCTCAATCTCTGCAAGGGGGTTCCCTTTCAGCCCCCTTCTCCCATCCAGACCCTGACCACAGATGCTTCAGGGCTGGGTTGGGAGGCTCATCTGGAGACGCACAGAACTCAAGGGCTGTGGTCTCAGTCAGAACTGTCTCTGCACATCAATGTGTTGGAGATGCCGGTGGTGGTGTTTGCTCTTCAGATCAGCACCTCCTCAGCCCAGGTCCACTGCTGGTCCAAATGGACAATATGTGCATGGTCTGGTATAGGAACAAACAAAGGGGCACTCGCTCCTACCCTGTCTGCAGGGAAGCGATGCAATTCTGGAACTGAGTGATTCTACTTCAGATCTCCCTTACTGCAGTTCATGTCCTGGGAGTCTGGAACGTCCTAGTGTACAGCCTCAGCCACACCCAGGCCAAGGCTCACAACTGGGAACTAAACCAGTCGGTAGTTGAAGACATTTTGACCAGTGGGGTTGTCCAGATCGCGATCTGTTCTCTTCCCCATCCAACGCAAAACTTCCCAGGTTTTGCTCACTCGTTCCAGGGCCTGGAGTTTTCTGGTGAGACACACTATCTCTTTTCTGGACAGTGAGGTTCTTGTATGCCTTCCCTCCCTTTCCGATCCTGCAGCAGGTGTTGCTCAAGTTGCAAGCGGAAGGAGCTCACATGATCTTGATTGCCCCGCTGTGGCTGCATCAAATATGGTTCCCGCTTTTACAACAGCTGACAGTGGAGCCCCTGGTTCTTCTGCCTATCTGTTGTGACCTCCTGACCCAGGAGAGGGCTGGTGCTCTGGTTCATTCAGGACTCAAGTCCCTTCACCTCCATTCTTGGCACCTTCTGACATAGTTGCTTCATGCTATGGGGTCTCTTCTAGGGTGGTCTAAGTCCTTGTTGAGGCTAGAAAGCCTTTGACAAGGACAACTTATGCTTTGTAATAGAAGAGATTTTCCATTCGGGCTGCTTCAAGGGATTGGGACCCTTTTTTGTGCCCTGTTCCTCAGGTCATGGAGTACTTGCTCCATCTGTCTGACATGGGTCTAAATTACTCCTCATTAAAGGTCCACCTTTCCGCCATTTCTGCCTACCATGCCCCAGTGGAAGGAAAAACTTGCCCAAATGGAGGTTTCCAAAATGTTTCTGAAAGGAATCCTCCACTTGAAACCCTCGATGTGTAACTCTGCCCCACCGTGGGATTTAAACTTTATTTTAGAGAAACTCACTTTGCCTCCTTTTGAACAGGCCTTAAGTTGCGACATGTGCTGTCCATCCTGGAAAGTGCTCTTTTTAGTTGCTGTTACTTCTGCTCAAAGGATTTATGAGCTTCAAGCCCTGATGTGTAAGGAGCCTTATTTAATTGTCCACAGACTGAATGGCTCTGCGTGCAAGCCCTAAGTTCTTGCCAAAGGTTGTTTCTGAGTTTACGTTGAATCAGACTATTCAACTACCAGTGTATTACCCTGAGTACTCTAATCAGGGGGTGGCAATTCTGCACACATTAGATGTTCACAGAATTTTGCGTTACTATACAACTTGGACGAAGTCAGTCCACAAAATGGATCAACTTTTTGTTTCCTTTGCACCCAAGAGAGAGGGCGCTGCTGTTTCTAAGCAATGTTTGTCAAAATAGTTGACAAACTGCATTGTGTTCTGTTACCAGTAGTACAGCAAACCATTGCCGGGGTAAGTCAAGGGGCATTCTACCAGAAGCATGGCTGCATCTGCTGCTTGCTTCAAAAATGTGTCACATTTGTGTGGCAGCCACCTGGAGCTCCGCCCACACTTTCACAAAACACTAGTCTGGACATTGCCTCTAGGCACAGGGCCGGCTTTGGACTAGCTGTCCTTCAGAGCCTGCTTTCATGAATTCTTCCTGCATCTTGTCTGATCAACACTGCTTGGGACTCGGTCCTAATGGTTAATACCTACTGCAACAACCCTCTCGAAGTAAGATAGTTACGTAAGAACTTGTTGTAACAGTATATCTTCGAGAGAGACTGTTGCAGGAGGAAACCTTCCCCCAGCTTGTGCTACTGCTTTTTCTAGCTTTCCTTAGGCTCATGGAGCCCCACTCCTTTCTCCTGTTGCTTTGTTCTAAGGTCTCTGGCGGGAGAACTGGAGGGCGGGCTGGGGACTGCCCACTATATAGGGTCATGCTGACAGTCATGTGATGTCACTACTAGCTAAAGTTTTCCGTGTGGTCTGACACCAGGGGGTGCAGTCCTAATGGTTAATACAATACTGCAAGAGCCTCTCTCGAAGATCTACTGTTACAGTAAGTTCTTATGTAACTCTTTTTATGTTTAATGTTTCTGAAAAACTCTTCCGCTTCTGTGATTGTGACCTGAAGGTCTTTGACAAGGATGACCATGATGCCTGTGTCTGCTGCCTAGTCCCGAACCACGGTGTTCAAACCTGTGAGGTCTGCCGCAGATTCAACCAGGCTACCTGGCTGCACCGCCTGAAGACCCTCAAAAGCTTCCTGTTGAAACAGAAGGTTGCTCTAGTGGAGAAGGAGCTCCAGGCCAGAAGCTCCTCTGCTTCCCCAGCCCCATCCATGGGCTCTCAGTCATCTAAGGTCTGGGAAAAGTTTGCTGGGAAGCACAGACACCAAGAAAAGGACTGCGGTAAGGAGCGGTTCTTCCTGGCTCGCTGGTGGTTGCTGCTTCAAGCATCCGCCACAGCAGGGTTGTCTTCCACATCAGCAGTGGCCTTCTCTGCCTCACACACCACATCTTCCATGGGGTCAGTGTTGGCAGTGCCTCTCACCACTTTAATTGTGACTGGTGGTGGTAACTCGGCGTTGGGCTTCATCTCACCCTAGCCGACCTTCCAGCCCCTGCTGTTCGAGCCCCTCTTCTCCACAGGCCACCACCCAGGGAACTACACTGGCTCGGATACATCTGGCACTGGACTGTCGGCGGCAGGGCTCCTGCCTTTTCCAGTGATGTCTTCAGCCTGTGCCATGGCCTCCACTTTGACTTTGGGAACACAGTCCTCCCTGTCGTCACTTCAGCCTACCACGTTGCTCTCGGGGTCTCTACCTACCCCAACAACATCCCAAGTCTGACCCTCAGTGCCCAGCCTCTGCCCCCACCGTTGCTGCTGCAGCCTGTCTTCCCAGTGTTGGGACCTCAGGCTTCCACACCAGTGCCACTAGGCCTCCCAAAGATGCCTTTCTTCGGCACCTTGGCCATGTTTTACTCCCTTTGGGAGTTCATGCACTAGCTTCCTTCCCCTTTGGGGCCGATGAGTATTTGGACCTACTAAGGCCTTCTCCCTATGTCTATGCATTTGATGCCTCGTCCGGCTTGTCCTCGTTCCTCAGTGCTGTCTGTGCCAGTCTCAGACCCTGGCGATGAGGATGAATACCATCCTGACCTCCTCCCCCTGGAGGATGAAGATAATGATGGGGTGGGTAGCCCCACTCATTCTGTCTACACTGTCTCTTCAGGGAATGAGGACTCTGCCAACTATACCCCAAGGTCCCGCCCCCAATGATCCCTCTTTTATTTTGGTCATGAGGCAGTTACAAACGGTGATGGGGTTTGACCCTGAAGAGCAGGATGTAACGAGGAGGAATCTGACGGATTACCTTGAGTTGCCAGATTCCTCTCCCCTAATTATCCCTCCCCTCATAGCAGCCTTTAAAGATGCCACTTTGACTGCTTGGTAGAGGCCAGATTTGATTCCTGCCATGCCCAGAATGCGGACAAATTGTACCAGGCTCCCTCAAGAGAACCATATTTTGCTGAGCAACCTAAGGCAGATTCGGTGGTAATAAATGCTGCCAATGATAGAACCAAGAAGCCTAAGCATCTCAGCTCTCTTCCCCCTGATGAGTCCAGAAAGCTGGACCTCATGGGGAAGAGCACCTTTGCCTCTGCTGTGCTGGCCATCAGGATCTTGAACTGTGTGGCCCACATGGTCATATTTCAAAATGCTGTCTGGAAGAAGGCCATGGCTGCAGCTCAGACTCTCCCAGTGGGTCCCCAGAGGCAGGAGCTGCTGAAGACCCTCCAGTCTAGGGCCAACATTGGCAAGCATCTTTTACCATTTGCCTATGTTGGTACTAATGCCTCCACCAGGGCGGCAGCAGTGGGCATCTGCTTGAGAAGGCATTCTTGGCTTAGGGTGTCTGGCTTTGCTACAGATGTACAACAGTCCATCCTCAGTGCCCCTTTCAGAGGTTATAAACTCTTTGGTGTGGATGTGCAGGACTTTCTTCAGACCTGTGGGCCTCGGGTAGGACTCTGCGGTCCGTTCACACCCTATATCACACACCCAACCTAAAAGTGGCCAGAGGGTGCTTTTTTGCTAGGCCTTCCATAAGTCCAAGCAGGGGGTTAGACCCCAAGGCAGACATTGGGAAGCAACAGCCCTGCCTTTCCCCTCTTCTACCTCTGGGAAGGCCCCCAGAGGAGGAGGTGTGGCCTTGACCACCAAGGCCACCTCAGCATGACTCCTTGCCAGACCCCCACTCTCCAGTACTGCAGGAGGGGGTTATAGGGGGTCAGTTCTCTCTCCACCTGGACAGGTGGGAGGTCACCACAGATATATGGGTCCTGCAGCTTATAGAACAAAGCCACACTCTAGAACTTCTAGAGTGGCCTCCAGATCAACTGCCAGTTAATTCCTCAGACCACATTCCTGTGCTGTGGGGGGACATCTGCATTCTGCTGCTAAAAAGGGCCCTGGAACCTGTCCCCACAGATCAGAGAACAGGGTTTTTTATTCCCATTTCTTTCTGGTCCCTGTGACAGGGTGCTCCCTGTCATGAGTAGGGGCTCTGATCCCCCCCACCCCATTTATATCTGCACTGTATTGATAGGCTTGGTGAAGAAGGTACAAGAGTGCATGTACAGCAGAATAAACATGTCAGTAAAATGATAAATGTCAACCTGGCATTTTTTATGCACTGATTTTGACGTCTGCCTGAAATTTGTTTTCCTGAACAACTCCACTACAGTTGGTGATAGAAGTGGGATGTCCTGGCTGAGTGTCTGAAGGATACATGGGCGAGCTCAGTCTGGGGTACTAGAAATAGTACCTCAGGAGAGAGGCAGAAAAGTGCATGGCGCCAGTGGAGATGAGGATATGTGGAGATGGCGACCTGGGCGAGGCACCACGAAACCAGATGGAGGACCAGAGGAGGCTATTGCGGTGGATGTATGAACGCTGGATGGAGGCAGAGTGGAGATGCCAAGAGCTGGAGGTCCAATTGAAGCAGGCCAGGGATATATCCAGGAGAGATAAGCCTTTGATTATGGACATGGAGGTAGCCCAAATGGAACATTCAAATTCTGAGATTCCTATTCTGAAACATAGAAACAGAGAATTTCACGGCAGTTAAGGACCATTTGGCCCACCCAGTCTGCCCATTTCCCTACCTAATGGATAAGCTGCAGATCCTAGTTAACCAGCAGCCTACTTTTTCCTACCCCCACCCCCTAGAATTGCCTTATGACTGTCCCATGCATGCTTGAATTCCACCACTGTTTTTGACTCCACAACCTCCTCCGGAAGGCCGTTCCATGCATCCACAACCCCTCTCTGTGAAAAATACTTTCTACACATTTACCTCTGACCGCCCCCCATCTTTAAATTGTGCCCCCTTGTTCTTGCATACCTCGTTTTCTGAAAGATGCTACCCTCTTGGACTTTGTTGATTCCTTGAGGGTACTTGAAAGTTTCTATCATGTCCCCCCTCTCCTCCTTTCCTCGAGGCTATACATATTAAGCTCCTTAAGTCTCTCTTCATATGTCTTCCAGTGCAGACCCTGCACCATTTTAGTGCCCTCCTCTGGACAGCTTCCATCCTGTCTATGTCTTTTCGGAGATTGGGTCTCCAGAACTGCACACAGTACTCCAGATGGGGTCTCACCAGCTGTCTGTACAGAGGGATAACAACTTCCTGTTTTCTACTGGTGATGCCTCTCCCTATGCATCCCAGTATCCCCCAGCCCTCCTTACTGCCCTCTCACATTGCTTGCCCACCTTTGAGTAATCTGATATGACTACCCCCAGGTCCCTTTCCATTTTTGTTGTTGTTAGTATCTCACCCCCCATTGTGTACTCTTCCCCTGGGTTTTTGTTTCCCAGGTGCATTACCTTGCACTTCTCAGCATTGAATCTAAGCTGCCATACATTTGACCATTCCTCTAACCTTGCCAAGTCCCTTCTCATCCTTTCCACCCACCTTGTGCATCAACTCTGTTGCAGATCTTAGTATCATCTGCAAGAGACATACTTTTCCTTCCAGTCCCTCTGCAATGTAGTATAAAGACATTGAAGAGGACTAGTCTATCTGAACCCTCAGGTACCCACTAGTAACCTTTCTTCAGAGTGGACTCCATTTACTATTACCCTCTGTGTCCTATTCTCCAGCCATTTCTTTACCAAGGCTATCATCTTGGGACCCACTCTCAGGCTGGCTAACTTGTATATTAATCTTTTGTGTGGGACTGTGTCAAATGCCTTGCTAAAGTCTAGGTAGGCCATGTCCACAGCCCCTCCCTGATATACTACTTTGGTCACCCAAAGAAATCTATTAGATTCATCTGGCATGACCTTCCCGCTGTGAATCCATGCTGCCTTGGGTCCTGTGTCCCTCTGGCCTCTAGGTACTCGACAGTTCTTTCCTTCAGAAGTGATTCCATCATTTTCCCTATCACTGAGGTTAAACTAACAGGTCTATAGTTTCCCGCTTCTGCCCTGCTCCCACTTTTGTGAAGGGGAATCACATCTGCCCTCCTCCAGTCCTCAGGTACCACCCCATCCTCCCATGATTTGTTAAAGAGGGTAGTAAGTGGTGTCACTAGTTCTACCCTTAGTTCTTTTAGAATTCTGGGATGAATCCCATCAGGCCCCATTGCTTTGTCCACCTTGGGTTTTAAGAGTTCTTTCAGAACCCTTTCTTCTGTAAATGGGCTGGTATCAACTTCTGTATCCAGAGTGTTTCTATTGTCTGGTTTAGGTGCCTCCCTCTCTTCATTTGTAAATACTGAGCAAAAATATTTTAGTATCTCTGCCTTTTCACCGTCACCCTCTGCCCATCCTCCCTCCCCTTTATTAAGCCTCGCTATCCCTCCCTTGGTCTTCCTACACTCCCTGATGTACCTATAAAAGGTTTTATCCCCCTTCTTAACTGAGTTGGCTATCTTTTCCTCGGTTTGGGCCTTTGCTGTTCTGACTGCCTTCCCAGCTTCCTTTTGCTTTAACTGATACAATTCTCTGTCCTGCTCCTTCTGTGATTCCTTGTACTTCCTGAATGCTTTCTTTATCTCTTGAACCTTCACTGCCACCTCCTTTGAGAACCATAGTGGTTTCTTACATCGTTTTGTTTTGCTTATTTGCTTCACACAAAGGCTTGTTACCTCTCTGATGGCAATTTTTATTATTTCCCATTGTTCTTCCACCCCTCCTTCCTGCCCATTTGCTAGTGCATTCCTTAGGCACTACCCATTTGACAAAGTCAGCCCTCCTAAAGTCGGTACTTTTGTCTTTTGTATGGCTTGACTCTACAGCTGTGTTTATTGTGGAACCATACTGTTCAATGGTGCTAGTTCACAGATGGCTACCCACTCTACATCTGTGATCCTCTCCATCTCCATTTGAGAGAACCAGGTCTAAGATTGCTCCTCTCAGTGGGTTCCAATACTAGTTGTCTAAGGCGTGCCCCCTGTAAGGCATCTAGAATAACCCCACTCTTAGAAGTGGCTGCTGCAACTGCACTCCAGTTAACACTTGGCATATTCAGATCACCCATCAGCAATATCTCCCCTTTTTCTGCCATTCTAAATATGCTTTCTATCATTTCCTTGTCCATTTCCTCCCCCTGAGAGGGGGGTCTGTATACAACCCCTGTGCGGATTGTGGTGTCATTGCCTATCTCCAAGTTGACCCACAGTGCTTCTTCTCCTCCCTGTTTACCCTTTTGTTCTGCACATATTCCTGGGAATGTATTGAATTGAGGACAATGGAGTGGTAATGCCAGAGAAGTCCCCAGGTAAGACAGTTCATGTGGACCTAGGGGTGAAGACTGCAAGCAACATAGAAAAGGCTCTTGAGGCCGAAGGGACTTTAAAATGTATTGGACCCTCTAACTTGCAATGTGATGCTTTGCATACCATAAATTAGGAAAAGGTACAAAGGGAAGATCTTGACGTCACTAAGTTAAGGGCATATGTCACAGTTCAGGATGGAAAGCAGGTTGATGAGGGGATACAGAGGAATTGGTTAAGGTGGTATGAGATGAATAATAGGGTTCTCTACCATGTGAGGCCTAACCCCTGGACCAAACGGGTGGATGCAAGGGTTGTGGTACCCATGAGTTTATGAGAGAGGGTATTGAAGACTGTGGGAGGCAGCCAGTCGGGGAAAATAAGTCATGGAGAGGTACTGGCCTGTATCACTCAATCATATTACTGGTCTGGCATGTATTGGCAGGTGGCCAACTATTTGAATGTTGGTGCCGATCACTGGCAGAGAAAGATGCCAGAGCTATGGAAGGGTGAAACTACTAGCAGGGTTGAAGGCCAATATACATGGCACCCATGGAAGAGGTGGCCGTTTCGACACAAAGGCAGTTCAGGATGGTAACTGTAAATCCTTGTCAGAGAAAGGATCTGGTACTAGTAAATGAAGATTCTGTAGAGTAACAGGAACTTCATAGGAAAAGTATTCTTCTAGAGAGGGGTGAATTAGATTTAGATTCCCCTAAGAAGAGTATTGGAAAATATTTTGGGTAAAGGTGATAGTGATAAGAAGCATAAAACTGCTGTATATCATCTCTATCGGGTTAATAGGAAATGAAAGTCTCAGGGTAAAGGTATGAAGAAAATGACAATAAGATTCCATATAAGGAGTGGTTGTTATTATAAGGGACCCTGAGACGGAGTCAATGGATGAGGGTGGGCCATGGCTCCGTCCCCCTACCAAGTACTGAGGAAGGTGATAAGTAAAAGCAATCTTTCATCCTTCCTGTCTCTTCTTAAAGCAGATCTGCTGTTGCAACAGTCTCGTTTCTTTTCTCTATTTTTCCAAATGTCTTGAGGGTTGGCCACCTTTGGGCGTGTTCTTCTCTTTCTTTAAAATATTCTTAACTGTCTGATATTTCTTCTAGTTCACACTCTGACAACTTCTGAATAGTATACCTGTACATTTATGGAAAATTAATTCCTAATGATGTTAATGGAATGTAAGGATATAGACTTTACAGTAATATGAGTTCAAGAAAGGGTACAGTCTGCATTGGGGGGTACTGATGTTGACAAAAATATAATCTGGTATGCAGCCGATTCTAGGTGTGACTGTATAATTGCCCCAGGGTATATGTTATTGTGTTGTATAGCTGTTTTAGTACTATGCAGTCTGATTAAAAGGACCCTGGGGTGGAGCTTCTTGGTGAGGGTGGGCTGGAGCTCCACCATACCCCTTTTTTGGGATGGATATGGTTTTTGGACTTAGGACAGCCAATGTATGGTTGCCCTGTTAGGTGGGGAGGAATGTGACAGGGTGCTCCCTGTCATGAGTAGGGGCTCTGATACTCCCCTACTCCCCCCCCCATTTAGATCTGCACTGTATTGATAGGCTTGGGGAAGAAGGTACAAGAGTGCATGTACAGCAGAATAAACATGTTAATAAAATGATAAATGCCAACCTGGCATTTTTTATGCACTGATTTTGATGTCTGCCTGAAATTTGTTTTCCTGAACAACAACCCCGCTATAGTCCCCAGATCCACAGGGGATTTGTGGCCCATCCTAGATCTGAGGACCTTGAATTCCTGTATCCAGTACAAAGAAGTTCAAGATGGTGACACTACACGGCCTACTGCCACTGCTGCACCAGGGAGACTGGATCTACTCTCTCGACATGCAGGATGCCTACCTGCATATCAAGGTGTATGGTCCCCACAGACAGCACCTTCAGATCTCACTTCTACAGGGCTTTTACAGCAGGCAAGGACTGAAGCAGCCAGATGCCAGGACTACACGGAAAACTTCTAGCTAGCAGTCTATCACAGGGGACCACCCCCGCTGATGTCAGCATGTTCACATCCATCCATCCTATAAAGGGGCGGTTCCCCACACTTAAATTAGTTCTTTCCCACCATCAACCCATGCACGTCGGACCTTCATGGTTGCCAGCTTCAGTCAACCGCCATTTTCTTGCTTTGAAGTCACAGTTTAATTTTTTTTTTTTAGTCATTAAAACATCGAGTTTTCAGTGTTTTTTTTTCTCCTAAATTTATGTCTTTTTCTCCAGCCTCGTCTTCCAACCAGCTGATGAAGTGTGCCTACGGCAAGCAGATTCCCGCTAAGGACAGGCACTCTTCCTGACTGCTCTGCTTAGGCCCAGACCATGACACCAAGGCCTGTCAGCACTGCCAGGACTTTAACAAGGCCACATGGAGACGCCGTTTGAAGACCTTAGAATACTACCTGCTTAAGCAGAAGTTGACCATGTTGGAGAAGGAGCTACAGTCCAAAAATTCTTTGACTTCCCCGGCTCAGTCTTTGTGGGCTTCTTTTTCTTCTTCCCAGAAGAAGAAATCAAGCGGGAAGCACAAGCACCAGGACCGTCCTCGATCAGCCCTCTCGCTCATGGTCACAGCATAGACCGGCCACCGTATCTGAGTCTTCCTCCCCCGGGAGGGGGGGTCAATGGTGGTCCAGCTGCCCGCCTTCATCTCGGTTTTGGGCAGCAGCTCTTCTGGGCAGTGGACATAGTCCCCTGCCTTTCAGCCCCTGATACTCAGGCTGTTAGCACCCACAGGCTCTCAGCCAGGCAGCTCAGCCGGAGGTGGAACCTCTGATGGTGGATCTTTGACTGTCTCCCCCTCCCCCCGGCCAAGGCATTGCCTTCGTCGGTTCCTGACTCTGGGACTGGTGTTAGTCCTACCAGGCATTGCCTGGAGCACGTACTCGCCTCCTCTTCTATGTAGGCATCGTCTCAGCTCTTGCCTCGGGGGCCTTCTCCCCCACAGGCACTGCCCTCACCATTGAGGCCAACATCGGCTACTTCCCTGGACCGGCACCATCCATGCCGACGCATCAGCCGATGACTGCACAACTGTCTTTGCCTCAGCCTCAGGCAGTGCCACAGCTGATGCCTGCTGGTCCTCCTCAGGATCCACAGCTAGTGTTGGATGGACCTGCGTCAGGGTACCCTACACTGGCTTCCCCGCCATGGTAGCCATACCCCCCTCCACAGTACCCGTATCCTCGGGTCTATAATCTACCCCCACCAGTGGATTATAATGCTCTCTTTACTGCTTGGTGGTCCTTCAGGCAGAATAAGGACACACCCAGGAGGCCTTTTCCCCCTCGTCCTCCCCGGGACACCCCGTCTCAGGACCCGACCCAGGCAGGACCTTGTGACACCGTACCATGGGGTCCTTTGACGGGTGTACTGGTGTGGGCTCCAGCCAGCATGTGGACAACCATCACTCACCAACACAGGTCCCTGATAGTTAACTGTGGGGGGACATCGGCACCTCTTCTTCAGAGTACTCTGAGGGCTCCGGGGGCTCCTCTGAGGGGCAGGATCAGGCCAGGGAGGCTCCTTAATCTCCTTTTGATGACCCTACCTTTCTTGACATTGTGCACCATATCCAGTTCCTCATGGGATGGGAAACAAAGGAGCTGGACCAGAGTGCCATCACCTAACCATATATCTGTGGAAAAAGGAGACCCTCCCTTTGGTGGTACCTCATTTAATCAATTATTATGAGGATGTTACCAAGGTGGCATGGAACCACCCTTCCTCCACCCTGGCCTTGCCCAAGAAGGCTGACTGCCTGTACCATGTGCCGGTGGGCAAGCCCTTCTTAGGGGAGCACCCCATGGTGGACTTTGTGGTCATGAATGTGGCCCATGACCGCACTACTGTAAGAGACCAAAACACCTTAGTACCCACCCTTCTGACATAGAGTCTAGGCAGCTGGATCAGTGGGGGAAAGTGAATGTATCCTTCTGCCGCCCTGACCATTTGAGCTGTGAGCTATTTGGCCCATATAGTGCAGTACCAGAATGCCCTCTGGGATCAGGTGAGGGATCTGGTTCAGACTCTTCCTGAGGGTCCTACCAAAACTCAGCTGGCCCAACTCTTAAAGTCAGGATCGGATGTGGGCACTCATGTCCTGCGGGTGGCATACGATACTGTTGATGCTTCCAGGCATGGGGCAGCGACAGCGATCTGTCTTCATCACCATTCGTGGCTTACAGTGTTTGGCCTTGCTCCTGATGTTCAAGTTAGTATCTGGGATGCCCCTTTCAGAGGTTCCATCCTATTTGGGGGGGTGCCCAAGACATCATCTCCCGCTTCCAGGACTCCAGCAAAACACTTAGATCAATTCATTCCCTCTAACGATCTCAGCCTCAGACTGACCAGTGTCAGTCCTTTCGTTGGTCCTCTTTCTAGCCCGTCAAGGGCCAGGAGGCGAAGGGCCCCTTCAAGCGCAAGGTTCAAACCCCCCCAGCCGCAGCAGCTGCTCCTAAGGCCCGAGTGCCCACAGCCACTCAGCCAATCCCAGGGTCCACCGCCTGACTCCTTGCCTGACCCCCCCCAAATAGAGATCTTGGGGTAGGCGGTTGGAGTTGGTTCTCCCTTTACCTTGATGGGTGCCGACGGGTGGCGAGCAGTGACCACAGACCAATGGGTGTTACAGCTTATCGAGCATGGTCACATCCTAGAATTTCTGGAACTTCCTCCGGAAAACCCTCCCTTGCCCTCCCATTACCCTTCAGCCCACCTCTCCCTCACCCAAGAAGAGATTCAGGTTCTCCTGCACAAAAGGGCCTTAGAGCCTGTCCCTCCATCTCAAAGAGGAAGGGGGTTCTACTTCTACTTCTTCCTTGTACCCAAGATGATAGAGGATCTGAGGCCAATCCCAGACCTCATTCACCTGAACCTGTACAGAATATAAATGCTTCAGGATGGTCGCCCTCCAGGGACTGCTGCCCCTCCTTCACCAGGGGGATTGGCTCTGCTACCTGGACATGCAGGATGCCTATTTTCATATCCAGGTCTTCCTGGCCCACCACCACTTCCTCCGTTTCTGTTTCCAGGAGGACCATTTTCAGTTCCAGGTCTTCCCTTTTAGCCTTTCTTTTTTTTTTTTTTATCAAGTACCTGGCAGTGGTGGCTGCAGCTCTGAGGAGACCAGGCTTTTACATGTTCCCCTACCTGGATGACTGACTACTGATGGCCCTGTCCAGGGATCTCTTGCTGTAGACCTTGGAATGCACCTTTTGGCTCTTTCAGGCCATGGGGATCATGGTCAGTCTGCCAAATTCTTGCTTCTCTCCATGCCAGTGCCTCTAGTATATTGGGGTGATCCTGGACTCTTCCAGGGCAGAGCTTTCCGGCCAGCAGACAGGGCAGAATGCTTGACAGAGCAGGCCCATCTAGTCTCTTCCAGCTGACAGGTCCCGACCAGAGTGTTCCTCCACTTGTTGGGGCACACGGCCGCGGCCATAGCCAAGGTTCCCCTGGCCCACCTGCATATGAAGGTTCCCCAATGGACCCTTTGGGTTTAATGCGACCAACGCACCGACGACCTGGATCAGCTGGTCATGGTCTCTGATCTAGTGAGCAGAACCTTGGAGTGGTGGCAGAACCCTACCAATCTCTTATGAGGGGTCCCCTTTCTGGCTATGTCCCCTCAACAGATCCTCATGACAGATGCCTTGGGTCTTGGCTGAGGTGCTCACTTGGCCGACTGCCAGACCCAGGGGACCCGGTCCAAAGTGGAGCAGCATCTCCATATCAATGTGCTAGAGATGTGGATAGTTCTTTAAGCCCTGCAAGCCTTCCAGACCCACATTCTTCCCGGCCCGCTGCTGGTGCAGACTGACATCATGTGTGCAGTGTACTACATTAACAAGCATGGCAGCACTCATTCTTACCCCCTTTGTCGGGAAGCAATGAGAGTCTGGTACTAGGCCATTGAGCATGACCTGGAACTCTTGGCCATTCATGTTCCAGGTACCCAAAATGCTCTGGCCGACAGTCTCGGCTGGTCCAGATTGAGGGCTCACGAATGGGAACTGTTGCTCTTGGTGGTTGAAGATCTCTTTGACAGGTGGGGCCGCCCAGAGCTGGACCTTTTTGCGACCTCACTCAGTGTAAAACTACCACATTTCTGCTCACTCAGTCCAGGGTCTGGAGTCTTCTGGCATGACATGTTGTTCCTCTCCTGCAAAGGGAGGTTCCTGTATGCCTTCTCTCCCTTCCCGCTTTTGCAGAGGGTTCTTCTCAAGCTTCAATCAGAGGGGGCAGAGATGATCATCATAGTCCCCTATTGGCCATGTCAGATTTGGTTCCCCCTGCTGCAGCAGCTGGCAGTGGAAACTCCAGTAACCTTGCCCCTGTGCAGCGGCTTGCTGTCCCAGGAACAGGGCACCCTGGTCCATCCAGACCTCAAGTCCCTGTATCTACATGTGTGGCTCCTGCAGACTTAGCTATTGCCTGCTTTGGGGTTTCTTCCAGAGTTGCTGATGTCCTGTTGACTGCTAGGAAATGTTTCACTAGCACCACCTACACTTTGAAGTAGAAGCGCTTCTTCCTGTGGGTCACTGTTCGCCACCTGGACCCCTTCACCTGTCCAGTGAATTTGATTTTGGAGTACCTGCTCGCCCTTTCGGATTCTGGCCTGAGGTACACCTCTCTTAAGGTGCACCTTTCTGCAATCTCTGTGTACCATGCACCTATTGAGGGCAAATATGTTGCCCAGCTAGAGGTATCCTGCACATTCTTGTGGGGTATCCTACATTTGAAGCCTCCCATCTGAGACCCTGTCCCTCCATGGGACCTTCTTTTCATACTGGAAAAGCTCACTCTGCCTCCCTCTGAGCTGGCCATGAGTTGTGAGCTGCGCTTTCTGTCGTGGACAGCATTCTTTATAGTTACTGTTACTTCTGCTTGGAGGATTTCCGAGCTTCAGGCTCTGATGTGTAAAGAGCCTTATTTGGCTTTTCACAAAGACAGGGTGTCTTTGCGTACTAATCCTACATTTTTAACTAAGGTGGTGTTCGAGTTTACTTTAAATCAATCCAGCCACCTACCAGTTTATTTCCTGGACTATTCTAATTAGGGGAGGCTTTACTCCGTACTTCGGATGTGCATAGGGTGCTTTGGTACTATACAAACCACACCCAGACTGTTAGAAAAACTGACCAGTTTGTTTTGTTTGCCCCCCCCCCCAAGAGAGGAGGCACCCGTTTTGAAACAGTGTTTTGTCAAAATGGTTGGGTAATTGCATTGTTTACTGTTACCGTAAGTATAACCAGCCCTTGCTTGGGGTGGTAAAAGGTCACTCCATCAGAGGTATGGCTGCCTCTGCCACCTGTTTCAAGAATGTGCCTGTTGTGGACATCTGTGCATCTGCCACCTGGAGTTCTGTCCACATCTTCATTCAGCACTATGGTCTGGACATTGCTTCTAGACACAGGACCATTTTTAGACTCCCGCTCCTTCAGGGCCTTCTTACTGGAGCCTTCTGCTGCCATCTACTGCCTCCTCCTGGCTGCCTTTTCAATCAGTTCCAGTACTGCTTGGAACTCTGTCCTGCTGGTGTTGCCTGCTGTAAGAGCCCCCTCGAAGTAAGGTAGTACAGTTATGTAAGGACTTACCATAACAGTTGATCTTAGAGAGGAGCTCTTGCAGCAGGTGCTGCTTTCCCTCTCTCCTTTCCCCTGGTATTTTCTTCTCTTTTGCACATCCTCTGCTTTTTTCTTCAGCTCTGAGGACCCACCTTGGTTCTTTGTTTCACCACCTGTTTGGTGTCTCCGGTGGGAGAACTGAGGTAGGTGTGGGGGAATGCCCCCTTCATAGGATAGGCAGACGTCAGCGTGCTGATTTCAATGGGGGAAGTCCCCTGTGATAGACTGCTAGCTAGAAGTTTTCCGTGTGGTCCTGGCACCTGTCTGCTTCAGTTCTACTGCCTGCTGCAAAAGCTTCTCTCAATGATCTACTGTTTCAGTGGCCCTCGGGGGGGGGGGGACTTTATGTCTTCCCTTACTTGGATGATTGGTTGCTGAAAGCACAGTCCATGGAACAGCTGCTCCTGACCCTAGAGCGTACTAGGCAGTTCCATACTTTGGGAATCACAGTCAATCTGCCCAAATCAGTCTTCACCCCCTTGTCAGCACCTTCAGTACACTGGGACAGTACTATACATGGTTCAGGACTTTGCATTCCTCCCGCAGCACAGGGCGGACCGTCTGGCTCAGGCCCAACTGCTTTACAACAGCAGATATGTCATGGCCAGAACCTTTCTGCGGCTCTTGGGTGTCATGGCTGCAGCTGTTGTCATAGTACCTTTGGCCAGGCTGCACATGTGGATTCCCCAGTGAACACTGAGGGTTCAGTGAGACCAGCGCACTGACCTAGAACAGCAAGTTCTAGTCTCCTCCCTTGTCAAAAAAGTGCTGTTGTGGCTGGAACTCAGCAACCTGTTGAAAGGGGTTTCCTCCTCTTTCCTTCCCCTCAGCAGATTCTTACCACAGATGCTTCAGGGTTGGGGAGTCCATCTGGGGCCTCATCAGACTGGATGTTGTCCAGAATGCAGGCTTCTGTCCACATCAGCGTCCTAGAGATGAGAGCCATCCTGTATGCTTCACAAGCGTTCCAGACCCATCTGTCCCTGGCCATTTGCTAGTGAAGACAGACAACATCAGCATAGTTCACTACATCAAGAAACAAGGGGGGAGCCATTCGTACCCCCCTTGTGTCAGGAAGTGATGAGGGTCTGGTACTGGGCTCTTGAAAATGGTCTAGAACTGTCAGCCATCTATGTTCCAAGTGTCAAAAATGTCCTGACAGACAGGCTAAGCCAATCGCAGTCTCCCATGCATGAGTGGGAGCTGCTGATCTCGGTTGCAGAAGACCTGTTTAACATGTGGGGTCATCCAGAGTTGGATCTTTTTGCATCCCCACTCAACACAAAACTGCCAGTTTTCTGCTCTCTCTCACTCCAGGGCCTGGAGTTTTCTGGTGAGACATATTGTCCCTTTCTTGGAAAGGGAGGTTCCTCTACACCTTTCCTATGATTCAGCTGGTGTAATCAAGCTCCAGATGGAAGGGGCCACATTGATCCTCATTTCCCGTTTCTGGCCTCTTCAGGTCTGGCTCCCCTTGCTGCAGTGGCTGGCAATGGAACCCACAGTACCCCTGCCCCAATGCAGAGGATTGCTGTCATGGAATGGGGCATTCTGGTCCATCCAGACCTCAAGTCACTGCACCTCCATGCATGGCTCCTGAAGACATAGCCATGGCTAGATTTGGGGTGTCCCAAAAGGTGGTTGATGTCCTGGTGGCCGCGAAGAAGTCTTCCACCAGGGCCACTTATTACATGAAGTGGAAGCGCTTTGCTCTGTGGGCTGCTTTCCATCACTTGGACCCTTCCACCTGTCCAGTGAATCAGATCCTGGAGTACTTGCTGTCCCTTTCAGACTCTGGCCGGCAATACTCCTGCATCTATCAGTCACTTTAGCCTTCCATGTGCCTGTCGATGGCCATACAGTGGCCCAATTGGAGGTGTCCCATATGTTTTTGAGGGGCATTCTCCATCTGTAGCCTCCTAGCTGTAATCCAGTCCCACCATGGGGCTTGAATTTTGTGATGGAGAAACTTACTGTGGCTCCTTTTGAGCCATCTGTGACATGCGGGCTACGCTTTCTGTTGTGGAAGTGTTATTTTTAGTTGCCATTACTTCTGCTTGAAGGATTTCTGACCTTCAGGCTTTGATGTGTGAGCCTCTTTATTTGTGTCTTTGTGGATAAATCCCAAGTTTCTTCCACAGGTGGTGTCTGAGTTTACCCTGGATCAAACCATCCACCTGCATGTCTGTTGTCCAGAGCATGGCAATCCAGGGGAAACATTGCTCCACACTTTAGATGTACATAGAATTTTACATTACTGTACACACCATATGAAGGACTGCAGGAAGTCTTTGCAACCGTTTGTTTATTTCACCCCGGGAAAGAGAGCATACCAGTTTCTAAACAGTGTCTGTCCAAATGGTTGGCCAACTGTATTACTTTTTTGTTATAGGAAGTATGGTAAGGAACTTCCTGGGGTTATTCTTGGTCATTCAGTCAGAGGCATGGCCACTTCAGTTCCTTGCCGCCAGATTGGGTCCGGGCATATTTTAGGCCTTGCCCAGTTAGTAGCTTCTGCTAGGTAAAAAATCTGGGCATCATCCTTGACGGCGGATTGACACTTGAAGCTCAAGTGTTGTCTGTCACCCGGAGTGGTTTTTACTATTTAAGGAATGTAGCTCAGATTAAAGTCTTAATTCTGCCCAGTGACCTGCCCTCACTGGTACATGCCTTTGTTACATCAAGGCTTGACTACTGTAATGCTCTATGCTTCGGGGTCAGTGGGAGTAGTCTCTGTCGCCTGCAGCTGGTGCAGAACGTGGTGGCTAGATTACTGATGGGCCTTCCGAGGTCCTGTTATGTGACCCCAGTCCTGCGTGATCTGCTTTGGCTGCTGGTGAGGTGAAGGATTACCTTCAAGGTGAGCTTGCTCACCTATAAGGTCCTATACGGGTTGGGCCTGGGTTACCTGAGTGACCTCCTGACTCCTGTCTGCCCTGTACGATTGCTCCATTCCTCCACCGGGGGCCTCCTGGTGGTTTCCAGGGCAAGGCTGAAAACCTCAGGAGACTGTGCATTTGAGGTGGCTGGCTGTGCCCTGTGGAATTCACTGCCAAGATCTGTAAGACAGGTTCCATCAGTGGAGGTTTTAAGTGGGGTCTGAAGGCCCATTTATTTAAAAAAAGCCTTTAGTAGCCAGCTTTAGACTATTGGTGCTGTTTTATTGTTCATTGTTTTTACTTACTGTCATGACCTATCTAATGTGATCTGTTGATTTTATGCATTGTGTATTTGTAAAGTGCCCAGAGCCTCTGGGATTGGGCGCTACATAAATACTTACCTTGTTTCAGCTGCAGAAATCTGTGCTGCCGCAACTTGGAGTTCTGTCCACACTCTCACTAAACACTGCAGTCTTGACACTGTCTCCCTCAGAAGGGCAGGTTTTGGCCTAGCTGTGCTTCAAGGCATCCTGTCTTAGGTTATAGCTTCCAGCCACCCAGTCTGTCTTTCTGTGGGTAACTGCTTCGGACTCGTTCTGCAGGTGTGGCCTGATGCAAGTGATACCCTTGACAAAGATAGTGCAGTTATGTAAGAACTTACCATAACAGTAGATCTTTGAAAGGATCTCTTGCATCAAGCCATGTCATCCCACTCTTAGTCCCCCTTGGCTTCTGAGCTTCTCTGTCTGTCTCTCTCTCTCTCTGTCTCTGTGTCTTTCTCCCCCCAGGATGGTCACCTTCTGTTTCACCCATCCCTCCTGGTGGGAACATCTGGCTCCTCTTGGTTTCCCAGCTGGAGATCTTCAGTAGGGGGTCTCTGACAGGAAAAGAACTGAGAGGGAGTGGGTCCGCCCACACTTATATGGAAAGGATGTTGTTGCATCTGTGGGCAGCCTCTTGTAGAGAGCTGGGTAGAAAAGTATCTATGTGGTTCTAGTGCTTGGCAGCTGTAGTTCTACTGGAGTGGCCTGATGCAAGAGATCCTCTTGAAGATCTACTGTTATGGTAAGTTTTTACATAACTGTATTTTCCTGACTGCCCACGTTATTTGTTGTCAGTTTTTCAAACCAGATTATCGTGAAAGTGGGGTATACTTGGGAAATGAAATGGGACTTTGTGATGATGGAGTGACCTTCTGTTTTAGATCTGAGCCAGCTGTGTGGTGTCACCCTAGGGTTCCTGACTTGCTAAACCTACGCTCCAGCCAAGGGGAACACCTTGACTCTGTGACTTCATACAAATACTAGGCATGCACCTCGATTAGCATCTCGACTATTCTGGTCACATATCCCAAATAACAGTCAAGTGTTACAGTACTAGGTGCCCTCTACAGGGTGAAAAGCTGCCTCCAGTCGCACATCAAGAAGCTGGTGGTTGAATGCTCCATATTTCCCCTGCTGGACTATGGGGATGCTCACCTCCACAGGGGGAAGTAGGATCCTGGGTTCCATCATAGTACCACCATGTGGGCGGCCACAGGTGCTGGTGTGAACTGGAGCCAGTATTAAGCATGGAGGGTGTCGCCATTATGATGCAGGCTACATCACACGCAACCTCCATGACGGGGAGCATGAACAACTCTGCTCAGTGCAGGAAGGCGGCAGCAAAAGCCAACAAAATGCTGTTGTGTATTGCAAGAGGAATCTCCTCCAGAAGGAGGGGAGGTTATCTTTACCCTGTATAGGTCATTGGTCAGGCCCCACCTGGAGTTCTGCATGCAGTACTGGCGCCCATTGCTGAAGAATGACATCAGATTGTTGGAGGTGGTGCAGTGAAGAGCCACAAAGATGATCCAGGGATTGGAGAGCAAGCCCTACAAGGGCAGGTTGGAAGAGTTGAATATGTATTCACTGGAGGAGAGGAGGGATAGGGGGATATGATTGAGATCTTTAAGTATCTGAAGGGGATAAACAAGACCAATGCAGAAGGGATTTTTCAGATGAGAAGGGGGAGGTATACGAGAGGGCATGGACTGAGATTGGAGGGGGAAGATTCAAGAGGGCGATGAGACATTTTTTTATGGAAAGAATGGTGGAGAAATGGAACACCTTACCATACGAGATAATAATAATACATTTGTTTATAAAGCGCCTTTCATTTTTCAAGGCGCTGAACACATTAAAACAATAACATCAAATACAAGTCCAATAATACATATAAGTAAAATCATACCATAATAACATCAGGCATTAAAATCAAATAAATAAAAATAAAACCTCAACACAGTCAACAGATTGCAATGTAATTAACCATCCAAAAAGGCCATTTGCCAAAGATGAGTTTTCAGGTTACTCTTGAACTCCTCCACGGGGGTGCACTCCCGTAACCGGCGTGGTAGAGAATTCCAAAGAGTGGGTGCAGCATAAGAGAATGCTCTGCAGCCAGAAGATTTTAGACTCACTCTTGGAATCTCTAGCAACCCCTTGTCGGACGACCAGAGTGATCGGCGGGGGTAGTAAGGCACTAGGAGTTCTTTCAGATAGGCCAGACCCTGTTTGTGAAGGGCTTTGAAAGTCAATAAAATGACTTTAAAGGTGAACCGCCACCGTATAGGAAGCCAGTGCAGTTCGTGCAGCACCGGGGTGATAAGACAGGACCTACTTGTCCCAGTCAAAACCTGGGCTGCTGCGTTCTGCACCAGCTGTAGGCGATGGATTTCAACCCCAGAAAGCCCAAGTACAGGGCGTTGCAGTAATCCAGACGTAAGGACACAAAGGCGTGGACCAACGTTGGCAGTGTGTCAGACAGAACAAGGTACCTAACCCTGGCGATGTTCCTAAGATGGTTAAAGGAAGTCTTGACAACAGCCGGCACTTGAAATAGTGTCGTGTAAGATGGTGGGCAGTTTCAAGAGGGGTTGGGACAGGGGAAGGAATACTGGAAAGGGGGGGTAGGAGGGGCAGCTGCATGATGAGGGGCTAGCTGTACACTTGAGCAGACTCGATAGACCATAAGCCCTGTTTCTGCTGGCAATTTCATGTGTTTGTATTCATGGGATGGGAATAAATTGGGAATCACCCTCTGTGCAGTACGCCATCCACCACAGGTCCCTCGCCACCAACCCTGCTCTTGTTCCCTCACTGACACTCAACTCATTGTTTGGAGGTAAGAGGTGGCTTCTGGAGAACTTTTCCCACTGGGGGTTCATCCATGTGAGAACAAGGATCGTCAGGTAAGTTCCGGAGAAGGGTGAAGGGGCTGGATGGAGCGGCGGACCAAAGTGGTATGGTTGGGGGAGACAATGGGGCAAAATGTCTGCTAAATTAAAAAAAAAAAAGTATAAACTTATTTAAGCATAGATTGGATATCTACATGGGTGGGGTCCTTAAAAAATTAATGTAAATCATTCAGAGATATATTAAATGGATATACTATGTCCTTCTTTTATCCTCCAGCTTTGGTGCAACCACATTTTGGCGGATAAAACAGGGTGGGGGATAAAAGAAGGTAGACATTTCCAGTACAGGTTAGTACAACACAGTACTGTTTAACTAGAAAAGCATCAGAATGTATTTAAAATCACAGTATAGGATTGAACTTTAATAAAATGTATTTAGCTTTGAAAATAGGCTTTTTTCTATTTCAGCAACAGCACAGTTTATGCTCATTTGATTTCTTACCAGAATGTTAAATAAGGGATGCAGCTCTTACAGATTTCTCTTATAGCCAGCAAAATGAGTACTGTATAAGTATTCAGTCTTTAAGTTTAAGTGTCACAGCTCACACAGTTACTGGTGCAACTGTTCACTGATAACAGTAGTGTTCTGGCAGATAACAAAACATGAATGTTTTCTCACATATGTAGCCTCCACTTCATTCAGCCTTCAGGTTTTGTGAGTTCGGTGTCTGAGGCACACTCAGACGACAGGCTGATAGATGAGAAGAGAGCGATGATCTGAAACTTTTCATGCAAGTGAGCACACAAAGACTGTTTAATTAATGAAAACTGACACCCCCACAATTGTGTTTGTAGGGAGATGTTTTACTTACTTTATATTAAAGTGGATTCAGCAGGGGGTTAAATTACAGCAGCAATAGACGAGACAAGTTTAGCAGCACAATAGATGGGAAGTGAGGTGTGAGCTGAAACTTAGTGAGCAAGCACAAGGATTGTTTTTCTGCTAGCGAGCAGGAGGAAACTAATTAAAACTGCCCCCTCCCCCCAACATTACCCACTTCATACAGCACTGTACTGTAATTTGAGTTTCTGATTTGGCTGATGAATAAAAAGAAAGCCACCAGCACTGTGCTGTAGTGCTGTAACATTGTTTCTGGGGTTCAGAGATTTTCAAGCAATTAGGGAGATTCTCAGCAGGGGGTTTAATTATCAAATTGGCACAAACAAAGCAGGGAGGTGTATCGCAGATGAATGATGAGTTTGTGTACAGTATTTTACAGAGAAAGCCGCATGGATGTTTGTGTTTCTTACCGCCAGCAGTCACATCCGCCAGTGCCAATGTGGCAGATAAACCAGGGAGCTTAACATGTCACCCAGTACTTGGCAGTACAGTCTCAATGCCTGGCTGATGGCGGATAGAGAGGGTAGTGGTACAGCCGGGGAATTAACATGAATGACAATTTGTACAAAGAGGTAGGTTGGCGAAAAGCGAGTGTGGTGGATAAATGGGCGGATAAATGAGGGAGCACTGTACGTGTCTACTATGTTCTCTGCAATTCAAAGTCTAAACTCCAAAGTATATTCAGCAGTGTCAAATGCAGTTGAAAAATCCAAAAGAAACAGGAAAGAAACCTCTCCATGGTCCTTCACAAGGAGTAAATCATTCAAAGCCCTTAACAGGGCCATCTCAGTGCTGTGTTGAGGACGAAAACCAGATAGGGAAGTTCATAGATGGAAACTCCTCTAGGTGCTCCCTTAACCACACCGCCACCACTTTCTCAATATATTTGCCCAAAAAAAACAAGTTGGAGATTGTTCTAAAACTTGCAAAATCATCAGGATCTAGTTCTTACTTCTTGCACTTATTAGTTCAAGTTTATTGGTCTAAAGAGGCCTTCTTGAGGAGAGATGAACCACAGCCTCTATAAAGGCTGCTGGGAATGTATCCTCCCTCAGAGGCAATAAAGAGAACATAAACAATTTTGTTTACATATTTCACTGTAATTGTAAATTTGAGCATGTGTGAAGTCTGTTTATTCACACCAGTTTATCATTTTGTGTGTTTATTTTGAAATAGTCCTATTGTTTTCTTATTTAGGGTCCCATACTGTATGCAATGCAGCCTCTTTTCCTCCCAGTATTAATTTTAATTATTTAGCAGTTCCAGAGCCCATTGACCTCAACTGAGCCGAAGATTACAGTGAAGCAGAACACAGTGACATTGGCTCAGCTCTTCACTGTGTTCCAACCATGCTTGAAAACAGTAATGGTCTTTGCACCTACCCCCTCTGCTGGTACGCTGTTCTATGGCTGAACCACTCTGTCTGTAAAATAATATTTTATCATGTCCCTCCTGAATCTCCCCTCCCCCCATCTGTCAGCTTCCACTTATGACCCCGTGTTTTTGACTCACCATTCCTACTGAATAGTTCCTCACAGTTTGTCTTGTTCATTCCTGTTAGGAACTTGAAGGTCTCTATCATATTGCCCCTCTCCCTTCTGGCCTCCATAGGATCTGCCCGGTTGGCCCTGAATTACCCTAGTTAACCTACTCTGCACCGTTTCCAGCGTGTCTTTTCTTAGGTGGGGACTGGAGAACTGGGTCCAGTATTCCAGATGAGGCCTCAACAGTGATCAGTAGGGAAGTAGTATTACCTTGGTAGTATTAGTTGAAAGTGATAGGTCTGTGTTTTAAATGTCTAGACCACCTGTTTCCTGTATTGTGTGCACCCAGCCTTCAACATGGGATTTACTGCTGATGTTATCATAGCTTATGGTAAGCCGTTTTGAATGTCCTGTCACATTTGCCATGGAAGACTGTATTTTTGGCTGCTGTCACCACCAGGTGAGTGAACTCCAGGAGCTACCATATCTGGTTTCCATAAGGACAGTGTTGTTCTATGCCCTCATGTGAAATTCTTTCCCAAGGTAGTTTCAGAACACCATCAGAAGAATCGGGTCTTGACATTACCTGTTTTTATTTTTTATTTTCTTGAGAGCTGTTCTGAAGCACCCAGAGCACTTTAGAAAATGGAACATGCAATACATGAACAGTGCAAACAAACTACAGTATATCAACCAAACAGTAAAATCCCCCCATCAGCAGTAGTAGTAACATAAAATGATGCAACAAGGGTAGGCAGTCTTGAGGAGCCACTTACTGACTTCCATCATGAAGTGGGGTTATTGGGATGCCGTCCTTGTATCAGTTGAGAAGGAGTTCCAGAAAACTGGGTCTGTAACTGAAAAAGCCATGCTCTTCCACCTAATTGCAGTCAAGAGTGAGGGACAGTCATCTGCCCCTGGTCCCCTGGACTGGGGAGCTTTACCTGGATGGTGGTAAGTCAGAGGCTTGTGGAGCTAGGTCTAACCCAGGCTGTTAAGTGCTTCAAGTATCAACAGAAGTACCCTTTGGTCAATTATTTGCCTAACAGGTAGCCAGAGAAGCTTGTGCAGTACTGGAGTAATATAGTTTGACCTCATTGAGGAGCTCAGAAGGCAGGCTGCCACATTCTGCACCATTTGCAGGCACCAAATCTTTTTTCTCTGTATGTTTTTTTTTGTCCCCTGCCACTATCCACCCATTCCTTTGGCCTAGGGGCATACCCTCATGTGGACTGCCCCAGCCCTGTCCTCTGTTATTCCCCACCTGCCCAGCTAATGGTGGGAGATCCACTCTCGATCCCTGGCCACCAAAATCACAGCTCCCCAAGTCTGCTTCAAAATCTGGGCTGCTAGTTTAAAAATGCAACAGACTTTTACTGGGCCATAGTGTCTCCTCTGCAGGTGCCAAATCTGAGCATAGTGTAGGTCCTTGTAAAGTACAATAATCATGGTGGGAGGATATGAATGCCTGTATTAGCATTCCCTGATCACCAGGTTCTAGAAAGGGGTACAAGCTGCAGATGATTTTAAGACAGATGGGTACAAGCAGCTCTTAATTACTGATGACACCTGAAATTTCAGGGTCAGCTGTTCATAGAAACATAGAAAATGATGGCAGAAGGAGACAGAGGGTCTATCGAGTCTGCTCATGTGATACCCAGGACCTATTGATGATCCTAGGAGCTACTGCTGCCTGGTTTACTGTTTTCATGCATGTTATAATGTCCTTTAATTGAGCTCTAACTCTGTCCCACCCATGCTTGAAACTCATCACAGTCCTTGATTCCACCACCTCTGTTGGAAGACTGTTTCATGGCTTCACCACTCACTCAGTGAAGTAGTGCTTCCTTAGATCCCTCCTGAAACTACCTCCCCCGTTTCCATTCATGCCCCCTTGTTGAACTGGGGATCCTGTTGAATAGCTCATCTGTGTGTGGCATTTTGTTTATGCCTTTAAGGAACTTAAATGTCTCTGCCATGTCTCTTCTTTCCCTCCTTGTTTCCAGTGCGTACATATTCAGTGATGCTAGTCGAGCTTCATAGGCGAGTCTCTGTAGACCCTGGATCATCTTTGTTTCCCTTCTCTACACTGCCTCCAGTCTATCTCTATCCTTCTTCAGGTGCAGCCTCCAGAACTGAACACAGTACTCCAGGTGTGGCATTACCAGAGATCTATGGGGGGGGGGGTGATCGCTTCCTTACTTCTGCTATCGATCCCTCTGCCTATGCATCCCAACATTCTATTCGCCTTGCTATATGCTTTATTGTATTGGCTTGCCTGTTTCATGGTGTTGGTAATGATGGCCCCCCCAGGTCCCTCTCTTCCTGGGAGGTTCTCAGTCTAACCCAAGTCAGCCAGTATTCCGTCCTAGGGTTCCCCTTTCACAGTTATATAACTTGGCACTTTTATGTGTTGAATTTCAACTGCCACAGATTATACAATTTTTCCAATTTTTTGGAGGTCCTTTTGCAGGTCCCTAACCCCTTCCTGGTTGCCCACCTGCCCCGCCCAGCTTGGTGTCATCTGTGAACAGGGCAAGCTTATCCTGGATACCTCCTCCGATGTCTCCAATGAATATGTTGAAGAGGACGGCACCCAGCACTAATCCCTGAGAGACACCACTCATGACCTCTCCTTCACCTGATCTTACACTGTTCATCACTACCCTTTGCTTTCTGTCTGTGAGCCAGTTTCTCACCCATCTGACTATGTTCTCTGTGGCCCCTAGGTCCTCTAGCTTCTTCAGCAGATGTCCATGTAGCACAGAGTCAGATGTCTTCCTGAAATTGAAGTAGAGAAGGTCAACTGTGTGACCCCTAACCAGTTCCTTTGTCACCCAGTTGAAAAAAGTGATAAGATTCATTTGGCATGACCTTCCAGCCACAAACCCATGTTGCTTTATGCCCTGGAGCCCATTTGCCTCTAGGTAATGCACAAAGTCTTGTTTGATATAGATCTCCATTAATTTTCCCACAACAGCAGTGAGGCTAACTGGTCTGTAATTTCCCCCCTCCTCTCTACCCCCTCCTTTGTGGAGTGGCACTACGTCTGTCCTTCTCCAGTCTCCCGATACCACTCCTGTTCTCAGTGAGCTGTTGAATGAAGAACTACACAAGGATTCTAACTAGCCTTCCTGTCTCTAGCTGAACCCCATCAAAGATGGGTAGCCTGAGGCTACTTTTCAGAGTAAAAATCTGTCAATTCAATCTCACTAGCAACAGCTCAATTTTATTTGGCTTGAGTGCCAACCAGCTGATGGCAATCCTGTCTTTCACTTCCTCCAGGCTTTGTTTGATTACTTGTACAGAGTGATTTCCCTGGTCATGGTCGGGTGTGAAGGAGAGGTACAGCTGTGTATCATCCACACAACAGTGATACACAACACCACTTTCTAATGATTTACCCAAAGGCGTTGTATACATGGCAAAAGGCACAGAAAGGGAGAACCAAGCCTCGAGAAATAAGAGAGTCCAGTGGCAATTGACTTGCTATAGAAGGGGTCATAGTTACTGACTGCTCTTGATTTTCTAGGAATGGCCCAAACCGTGCAAGCACAACACCAGACAAACCTACAAAGTCCTGAGTCTCTCAAATAAAACCCCATGATCTACTTATTACAAGCAGATGAGAGATCAAGATCATTATAGACACCTCACCCCAGTCTCTTGCTTGAAGCACATTGTTATGCACCCTAACCAGGGCCACCTCTGTGCTGTGACTCTGGCAGATATAGAAAGGAAGGGTTCTCTGAGCTGCACTGCTATCATCTTTTATACAACCTTAGCCACAAAAGACAGGTTGGAGATAGGCCAATAGCTAGCAAGGTCATTGGTATTTAATGAAGGCTTTTTGAGTAGGGGCCTGATGGCTGCCTTCTTCAGGGTAGCCAAGTAGCTCTCTGAGGCATTCATGAGCCCTACTATGGCCAGGGCTAGTTCTGCCATCCCGGCATTGATCAGTGAGGATCGAGCTAAATTCAACCTGTAGGTGGTAGAGCCCAGATTGTGGAATCACCCAGATAACACTTTCTGCAACCACCTGGTTGAAAATGCTCCAAGTCTGCGGAGTATTCAGTATCCTCTACCCCGGTCATTCTGGACATGAGCATTGGAAGTGATCCTGTTCCAGATGCAGATAAGTGTGGTCTTAAAGAACAGATTTAACTATTCACGCTTTCCAGTGTGCTTTCTCACTCTTCTACAAAAGGGCTGGATGCAATAACTTGTCCACAGTATGAAAAGGGTGGCTGGTCTGTTCTTCGCAGCTGCTTTGAGTGCCAGAATGCATGTACCTCTTTCAGATCGCATAGCCTTCTGCTAGCTTTTATAGTGAGCCATTAGGGCAAGTTTGTCAGCATCTGCCCTAGATCCCTTCCATTTGAGCTCTAACTGGAGCCATTGTACTTTCAGTCGTCAAAGCTCTTTAGTAAACCAGGGTTGTGCTTCACCGGGAAGTCAGTTTACACATGAACTTGCACCAGTATGTTGATTGCAGTCATCAGGGATGAATTATTAGCCTTGACGGTGGTGGTGGAACCCTGGAGGATGCCATCAGAAGATCCAAGTTGCTCAGTAGACCTTAAAACCTAACTGGATCCAAGTCCCACTTTGGTTGACACTGCATCACCTCCGCACTGAAGAAGACATAGTAGGGACCCTGAGACTGAAACTCACTTTACAATGGTCCAACCAACTGACTGGATGCACTGAAGTATAATCAGCGTCCAACCCCTGTGAGAACACCATGTCAATGGGTGGTCATATTTGTGTGTGGTCATGGCAATAACCTTTTTGTGTCCTAGGGCGTCAGTGGTCTGGAGGAGTTAGCAAAATTATTGGTGGGTCATCAACCCTCTTATTGAAATTCCCCAGTAACATTCTGGGAGAATCCAATGCCATAGCCAACAGCCAAACTGCAAACTTCTACATGAACTTTGACTCACACCATGTAAGGTGGTATAGTAGGATAATCCTGCACCACAAACCAGGCAAAAACAAAATGGCCACCCATACAAAGGATCCCAGTTCTATGGGTGACACTACGAAGAAAGCAGGTTCCTTTAGATGGATGCTTATTTCATCTGCAGCTAAAAGCCTTGTGCTTTGAATGCCAAATGGACACACTACATGCTTGCTGTCTGCAGGGCTGTGCTCTTCTATCGGCAGAATATAGCAACATTTTGTGGTGAGGCTCCCTAGCTGTTTGTTACATATGATGAAGCCTTTGAAGGCAGACCTGTAGCCAAACAGACCATTTGCAAGTGGACCATGTCCTGAATTATGCTGTATTAATTGGGAAGGAAGTAGATACGTGAAGAGTATGAACTCACTCCACCAGACATACACCACAACTCTGTAATTTCCCTGGTAGATTATGGGGTGGTTATCTATGGTTCGGCCACCGCCACATCCCTCCGACGCATCGGCGCTGAAGAAAGACTGCAGACTCCTCACTGGATCCGCATGCCTTACGCATACCTGTGACCACTTTGCTTAGGATAACTGGCCCCAATTAAAAGGTAGAATCACCTACCACACTTGCCTGCTTGCAAAAAAGGTCTCTTGCTCCTGGGGGTTCAGAAGCTTCTTAGCCCTTACAGCAACCCTTGTCAAACCAGAGGCTCAGACAACCAGATCTTTCTGATCCCCCGCTGCTGCACTTCCTTAGGACAAAGATCATTTGCCTATTGAGACCCTTTCTGGTTTAACTCTTTACATTATGAAGTCCCCACTCAAACCACACTGGGCTTGTTCAAACTAAAGCTCCGTCAGCACCTACAGTAGTAGCTAGTGCCTGCTGCGACTGCTTCTATTAAAACTTACTTACCCCTTCTCATAGGCCCCAATTAGCACCTAGTACCTACTTTCTAAACTTGTCCTTACTGCCACTGTTTTGTATACTTCCTCTCCCAAACTCTACTCTCCACCCCCCACCTCTACACCTTGCCCCATCCTACCCCTTTTTCCTCACTTCCTCACCTCCTACCCTAACTTTCACGCCCTCCACCCACCTGAATCCCTCTTGGACAAGGCCTCATGGGCTGATCTTACAGTTATTGTTTTGTTTCCCAACAGTCTGCAATTCTTGTGTCAGCCTAAATCTCCGGCATACATTGTACAATGCCACCTTAGGTTGTTTCTTTTGTGATATTGTAATCTATTCTTCATTGTAACTTGTCTGTCATACTGACGGTGGAACCTTTGTAAAAGAGCTGATAGTTCAAAGGTGTTTAATCCGAGATCTAAATAACTAACTAAATAAATAAATACTGCTGGTTCTGACTGTTGCTGCTGCAAGGCACATCTCCATCCTAGGAATATGTTGGTCTGCTTCCTAGTTTATTGCGCACACTTTCATTTCCTACTACAGCATCAACATAAACAATTGCTGGAGTACTGCTTTAGGATCCTCATTCCTCCAGTCCTTTTCGCCTAAAAACTTAGGTGCGTGTGTCTAGCCCCTCTCCTCCTGGAGGACTGCTTGGAGTCTGTCTCAGAATGGACAGTGAACTGAATCTAGGTAGTTAAAAAAATGGGTTACCAATTCATAACCGTAGTTCTACTGTTAGTATTTCGTTCCCATCCACACAACCCCCCCCAGCATAATTTGCATTCTGTTTCTGTTCTCCAGCATTCAGATCTGAGAGCAGTGGGGGTGGAGCTGGAGGACACATGATTGGATGGTAGGAGGAGTCATGCTTAACAACTCTTCGGTGACTTTGCTCAATGGAAGTTACCTGAGTGCGAATGTGAACCAAATACTAGATGTAAAATTATGGGTACAAGTCAGTAACATATTCATGTCTCTCTAGAAAAGAATAAAGTTTGTAGCCATATTGGTCCCTAGAGAAGAACATTTAGATACTTTTTATTGGTCATCAGTCTGTCTGTCTGTCTATCTATCTATCTGCATATATCATACACTTCATAATACTCAAGCTTTCAGGGCCACGCAGGTCACTTTGTGAATTGAAATAGCACTATGAACAGAAGAAGCTGAATTCATACCTAATGTTACGTTATTTCAACAAGATATGAAGGTTTGTTTAGGTAAGGTGAAAACTTAGTTGGTAGGATGGATAAACAGTACAGAGGAAACAGGTCTTTGGCAGCATAGGCAAATACTTTTAGGTTAAGTGCTTTCTCTGTATCTCTATCAGATGCCCTCTGTGGCTTCTATTTTCACATCAGAACAGCTGTAGTTCAGACATCAGGAGAGTGGAAATTAGTGTTTCCACACAGACCTCCATTTTCGGGGGCGCTGGCTGTATCCTTCATGGATTTCGTGGAGTTAACAAGTAGTGATTGCAGCCACCCACAGATATCTTTGTTGCTATGGGTGTGTGATTACTTTTCAAGATTCACATACAGTTCTGAGTGAATGGGGAACACATGGAAATTACATTGTATGGGACAATAGTTTGCATATAGAGTAAGATTTACAATTCAGTGAAGTACATGCATACTTTTGTAACATCACTAGAGGGCACTCCATGCATTGCTGAGAAGGTAACCCAAGACCTGCTGTAAGTATCTGTGCTTTGTGTAGGTGCATCAGCTTGAAAATAAAATTGTACTATCATATAAAAATGTGTAGGAAGTGGCTGTTTTTTGTAACATGCTGTCAACTGCAGCAAATTCTTAACGATCTGAGTTTATTAACTATTAATGGCAAACCCTTTCAGCTTAGAGTTAGGCACCCAGTTCCAGGAGTTTACCTTGACCTAGATGCTAGGCTTAACTCACAGCTTCTGTTTGAACATCTGGCATGTAAAGACTCCTGGCCTGAATTCTTTGTAAAGACTTGCTCTGGAACTAAGAAAACTGTGATTATCGTTTCCATGGTGCTGAGTGGTGGAGGACCTCTCTCTGGCATGCCTTGAGCCTGGGACATCAGTACAGGAGGTCAGCAAGGATGACTCCGTGCATCCACTCAGCTGTTGCCCTTCTGAGCAGAAGAGCTCAGTACATTAGTGCTCACACACCAGCACCTAGTGGAGGCTTGGTGGAGGCATCATTGCAGCGTGGGTGACCTCATGCTGCTTGTCGCCCCCTCCGGACACTCATAGGCATGCGAGGTCTCATGAAGGGAGGTAAGTAGAGTGAAAATTGCAAAAAAATCCCCATTGATGGAAAATGGATGATAAATGGGGCCTGGTACCGCCACATCCACTAGGCACTCCACAAGGATGCACCACCAGGGAACATGTTACAGTGATGTGTGTTCTCTTGACATATGTTCTAAGGGGAGGCAGCTGAAAACAGGACCATGTGTTGTGGTGGTGGGGTGAGGGGTAAGCCAGTAAGGCAAGGCACCATGGTCAGTGGAGCACTGATTTGACTAGAAGGAGACCCTGGATGGGAGCAGAAGTCAAGGCACCACCTGAAGACCAGCACAATGGGCCCTATGTATGAATGAGCAGAAAGTACATGCCAAAGGCAGTACCCTGCCTGCGCAGCTCAGCACCCATGGACAGGTGCACACCAGCCATTATTCAGTGTTGGCGACCACCTGTCTGTGGCCCTGCCCACACAGTGCACATGCTCATGGGGGGCTGATGGGTGCAGAGCAGTGGACCTGGGCAGGCATCTAATTGGATGCCCGACCTGGGTCCCAGAGTGGATCCCTTTCGCCATGGGTGCGGGGTGCATGGGAAGGCTCAGAACCCAAAATTGTAAAAGTACAGGCACTCACCTGAATGGCCAGCTCCAGTGCTGCCCAGCTGCCAGATGTGCTGGGGTAACATGGAGGGCCGAATTCTAATCCTGCCGTGGCCAGTGGGTGACATCCTTGGGGGCATGCAACAGATTGTGGCAGGGTCCCCCTGCCTCCAGATTGCCCCTGGTGCATAGGCACCTGTGTGGCCGAGGGATCTGGTGCACATCTGGTTAGCGCACCAGTTATAAATACTGCGAGTCCACCGCTGAGTGGCATTCACGTGTAGACAATCTGCTTTTTTATGCATAGGGCCCATTGGTAGAAAACAGATAAAACTAAAAGAAATAAAACTGTGATGAACATAGAAGCATAGATTTGATGGCAGATAAGGACCACAAGGCCCATCCAGTCTGCCCTTTCTCCCTTCCTAGCCAAAATGCCATGGATTCTACTTGATCTCAGGCCCTATCTCCTCCCTTGAACCCCCAGGGTTCTCCTATGTCTATCCCATGCAGTTTTGAGCTCTCCCACCATCTTTTCTCCCACCACCTCTGCTGGGAGGCTGCTCCATGCCTCCACCACCCTTTCCATGAAGAAGTAGTTTACATTCCTTTTGAAAGGTAGTTTTAAGGTGAGTGCCAAAGCTAACTTTGTTGATATTTTATTAATAGCCATATCCGGTAGCAACCTTGTTTACAAAGTGCTCTTAAAATATTATAGAAAATTAATCTTTCTTTTTGGTTTGAGCTAACTATGAAGTGTGGAGGCTACTGTTCATTCAGACTGACTCAGATAGAGTGAACTTCCTAGGTGAGATATCTCAACAGTGCAAGCTTTCCCAAGTTCCATAATTTCTGGGAATACAGCATTAGGTAATTTTAACCAAGTCAAAAATCTCACCTCAGTGCAACGAAAGGGGTGTGTGTGTGTGTGTGTGTGGTCCATAGTATATGTGCAGTGGTTGGACCCTCTTCCTTTTCTGATTTTGCTTTGTGCTATTTTTAGCACAGCAGGCATGCTTTAAATTAGAAAGGAGCCCTTTTTTGTGCAATCAAAATCTAACACTGAGCAGTTACCCTTGTATCACAGTCCTTCATCGGCACTGTCACCATCATCATTTTCATTGATATGATGCTTTCCCAAACAGCTCATACTTCACTTTGTGATTATAGATAAGGCTGTAGCAGGGACAAAAGCTTTTAAGGGTACATAAGTGAAAAAAGAAGGGCGAAGGAAGGTATAGTGAGACTGAATTGGGAGGATGGGGCAGTGTGGAGGATGACAACAGTAAAGCTGACATACTGAACGGATATTTCTGCTCAGTCTTTACTGAGGAAGGGGAAGATAATGGGCCTGAAAGGGGTACAAGGGGTGGGAAGGGCACGGAAATGGACACAAGTCCCTTTACACTGGAAACGGTCCTAAAGGAATTAAAAGTAATACGAGTCAATAAAGTAATGAGGCCAGATGGGGTGCACCCCAGGGTCCTAAAGGAACTAAGGGAGGTGGTGGTTGAACCTCTAGCAATCCTGTTTAGCCAATCACTGGAAATGGGAGGTACCCAAAGACTGGAGGACAGCAGATGTAGTCCCCTTATACAAAGCGGGAACAAAGAGGAAACGGGGAACTACAGACAAGTCAGCCTGACCTCGGTAGTGGGGAAGATCATGGAAGCACTACTGAAGAAGAGATTGCTGGAACATCTGGTTGCCAACGGACTACAGGACCCAAGGCAGCATGGTTTCACCAGGGGGAAGTCATGCCAGACCAATCTCATTGAATTTTTTGACTGGATGACAAGGGAGGTGGATCAGGAGAGGGTACTGGACGAGGCCTATCTGGACTACAACAAGGCCTTTTGACACACTGCGCCACATAGAATGCTGTTAAACAAATGGGAATATGGGTGTGGGCAGGACAGTAGTGCAGTGAGTGGGCAATTGGCTGGGTGGCAGGACACAAAAGGTGGTGGTAAATGGCTGTCACTCCACAGAGGGAAGAGTGACCAGTGGGGTACCACAGAGATCAGTGCTGGGGCCGGTCGTATTCAGCACCTTCATTGGTGACATTACGGAGGACCTAGAAGGTAGAGTTTCCCTGTTCGCTGATGACACGAAGCTCTGTAACAGAGTGGACATGCCAGCAGGTGTAGACAGAATGGGGAGGGACCTGCAGAAGCTTGAAGTATGGTCAAGGGTTTGGCAGTTGAAATTTAACCCCAAAAAAGTGCAAAATAATGCATATGGGGCACAAAAACTCTGGAACAACATATCAGTTGGGGGGTGAGGATATAGCATGCACCAAGCAGGAAAGGGACCTTGGAGTTATAATCTCTGATGACCTCAAGGTAAGGAAACAGTCCAAAAAGGCAGCAGGTAAAGCAAATAGAATGCTGGGATGCATAGGCAGGGGCATTACCAGCAGGAAAAGGGAGGTCATAATTCCTCTATACAAGACAATAGTGAGGTCCCACCTGGAGTACAGTGTCCAGTTCTGGAGACCTTACCTACATAAGAACATAGACAGGGTGGAGAAGGTTCAGAGGAGGGCAACAAAGATGGTACAGGGATTGCATCACATGTCCTATGAGGACAGGCTGAACTTGAATATGTACTCCCTGGAGGAGAAATGGGAGAGAGGAGATATGATAGAAACATACAGGTACCTTACGGGGAGGAACAGGGTGCAGGAAAACACAATTTTTCAGTGAAAAAGATGATCTCACTTTGAGATAGAGCTTTTGCAGCAGTAATAACCATTAGGACTATGCCGCCAGGCACTAGGACTCAACGGGAAAATTCTAGCTAGCAGTCCAAGGCGAGGGACCACCCCCTGATGTCGGCCCGCATACAGTGGGGAGTCTTTCAGGCTAGGGCTTTCCCAAGCCCCCATGTCCCTGGCTATCCGGCCCCAAAAGCTTGTGCTAGGGTCTCAGCCATCAGGACTGACCCATTCTTCATCGGGTGGCAGATCGGAGCCTGCCGTCCACAAGGCCGTGTCCTCTGGATCGTCGGACAGGATGGCAGAGTCAGACGACACCAGGAAACATCAGGAACACGAGGGCCATATGAAACCATGCTCGCCTTCCAAACTGTCATCAGCCAGGGTTCCGGACTGACGTCAGGCCTCAGCGCCCTCTGACTCCACTACAGAGCCGGATCAGATGCCACCCTCTAAGCCACCATCTGATCCGCAGGGCCCTAACAAGGGTCTGACTACAGACCCAATGTTGGGGGACCTGACGCTTACCTCCGAGGATACCATGGATCAGGCGTCACTCCTTCTGCCTCTGCCTACCCCTCGGGAGCCCGAAGACCAGACGTCAGGGCATCCAATGCTGGAGGACACCATCCCACCAGAACCGACATCCGCTACATCAGTACCGTCAGACCTGACACCGGGGACCAAACCATAGGGTCTGATGCCAGACCCCACCCCGGGGTGCCCCTACCCCAAAGTCAGCACCCCAGCTGGTCCCTGTGGCTGAGGTTGGGCCTTTTTTCAACAGCTGGTGGAACACCATCAAGGGGGACCTTTTGTCTAGACCACCAGAGCTGAACCCCAACCCCACGGGGACTCCTGCCATGGCTCCATCTAGACAACCAACTCCCCCATGTACATCAGCTTCACCACCCTGGACTCTGGCCTGCCCAGCTCCAGGGATGATGGGCAAGGATCACTCAAACGACAGTGGCACGGTCACCACTCATCATCCAGATCCCCCTCTAGACACCGGAGTAGCTCTATGGGACGCTGGTACACTTCTTCTGAGGAATCTACTGGAGGCTCCTCCTCCTACAATTCATCAGAAGGTGATTTGCCTCTTCCATCCCCAGATCCATGGAGAGATTCCCCAAAGCCTCCTCTGGATGATCCCTCCTTCCTAGATGTGATGAGACACATTCAGTTCTAGGGACGTGGATATGTTGTTCATTCACACTTCTTGGCATGTCCCTTTCCCCTTTAAGGATCAAAGGAAGGTCTTCAAGCTGGCTCCTCTCACCCACCTGGGTGGTATAGCCCTCAGCTCCACCCTATGCCACCAGATCTTCCTTTCCGCTGGAAGATTCAGGTTGCCTCCTCTTTGCTCTTGCTTTTTATAGGCCCTGGCTTCAAAACCTTCGGTTATTCTGAAACTTCGACTCATTCGAGTTAGCAATAGTGATTCTCATCATCTCATCATGGAAGATAAATCTTCCCCTGGATTTCACCGGTGCCCAAGCGGCCAAAAAATGTTTCGCACTGATCTGCATACCGCATGCGTTTATTGTCTGGGTGTCGGCCATGACACCATGACTTGCGAGATGTGTCTCACTTTTCAACCAAACATCCTCGACGATCATCTCACTTGCCTCAGATTGGGCAGGCATGAAAAATTTAATCCTCCGGTGAAATCTAAAGAGGCTTGGTGGGCAGTCTCTGCAGCTGTGGGATCTGCTGAACAGCTGGAATGAATGCAGGCCTTCGAAGAAAGAAGTGGCGCGGGCCGCAGAGTCTTCCTCTCTGTCATTTTTCTTTCCTCTCAACTTGGGCTCTACATTTTCGAGTTCCTTCCGAGAGTTGTGCCACTTTCTCCCCACTAAGGGTGAGGGACTTGCAGGCTCTCACTCCTCTCGGTCTCGTAAGAGGGATAAGTATCTGAATCAGTCTTCGTCTTGGCAAAGACACTCTTAGGATCGTGAGCGATTTTAGTCCCGAGAGCTGGCAGTATCGACTTCAGTTGAAATTGCCTCCTTGGCCACTGGCTTCTTGGCCTTGCTGTCTGGCCAGTCGACTGAGGTCTCAATTGATGAGGTTGAGATCATTCTCAATCCCATTGATCCATTGTCACCCATTCCGGTTGACGACTCTCACTAGGACTCCGGTACTGTCTTTTCCCAACGAGGAGACCCAGCCAGCTGGGAATCCCGTCAAGGAACTGGTCCCTGATCCTGGGAAGTCACTGGTCCAACCAGTGTCTCCCCAGTGACCGACTCGGCCAGTCCGATCCAGGTCGAGATCTCAGACCCCTCGGCAGAGAGGTTTATAGGCCATGATGTTTACTCCAAAAGAGGCAACAACATCGGTCATCCTCAATGTCCTCTGATGAGAGGGCTTTGGTGGAAGGTCCGCCAATGCTTTGAGGATCTGATGTGGCAGCAGCTGATCCTGTCCAGACAGAAGTTGACCACGGTCTGTACTTGGCTTACACCTCCTAGGCTGAAGCTGACTCCTCTGGAACCGATGAAATCAGTTCCTCCACCTACGGAGCTGGCTAAATCCACTCCGGTTCAGCTGATATTGGTATCTCCACCGATTGTGGTGGAGCCACCACCTAAACAGCCTTTGGGAGGGGCTCCTATGAAGGAAGCTCGGTCAACCCCAGGTCCTCCTCACAGGATCTCTATCACCCTCATTCCTGATCGCCCCAGGCACGTTGAGGGTGAACTTGGTGGCTGACCGTTATTGCCGGATACCTTGGATTCAGATGACACTGACCTTCACTCTCACCTGTGGGATGATGAGTCAGCCGGTGATCTGTCAACAGAGGAAGGCCCTTCATCCTTTCAAGGAATTCTTCGCCTCATCTCCGAATCCACGGGTATGCCCCTGTAATCAATCCAGAAACGAGCAGAGTACCCTCTCACTGACATTCTCAAGAGAGGGTATACCCCGATGGAAGCTTTTCCTGTGGCCGAAGCCATTGTTGGCAAGGCCCCTAGAATTCTGCGGCCACAGAATTTTGCACAGAACTTGCAATCTACCGCAGAACTTCTGCGGTGCTGCAGAATTCACTCTTCTTGGTAATTTTTTATTAATATTTCTGTTTATACATAGAATCTGGTTCCCTTCCCCTCTTTTTATATCCAAAGCCCCCATATGTTCAGAATGTGATGTTATCATTGCATAATATCATACATTAGCTAATGAAATGGCTGCATTCTGCAACAGAAATGAACAGTTACTTATCTACCACAGCTCCCACTGCCAGAGATGGTGGCACAGCACATCATGCATGGTGATATTTGCTCAACCTGCACTACAGCCTAATACAATTTTCTGTCTTACATTGTTGCACTAGGGCCAACTTAAACAAAACCTTGTCAATAGCACAGACCTGTCAAATCCATACCTCACTTTGTACAAACCTATTTATGCCTTTAAGGTAGAGACGCTATCTGAAATGAATAACTGGTAAAATGAATTTAACTGTCTAAATTTTTAAGAAAAATAAAGTAATTATGCCCAAAAAAGTGAAATATAATAATGTGTAGACCTGTTGAAAGAATAGACCTGTTAAATAAATAATTGCACTGTACGCATTTTTGCCAGGGTTATTGATTACATATTGTCATTGGTTGATAGAACCACCTAAAAGTTATTGAGAAATGTTGCGTGCAGGGACAGCTGTTGGGCCAGAGGGTAGCATGCTGTGTTTCCGTGCTGGCAACTCAGGTTCAGAGATTAGCTCTGGGAGCTGGCTGGGCAGCACGAGGACTGGTGGAACACATCACTGCTTGGAGCCTGGGAAGGTATGGTGCAGTGTTCTGTCACATGGTGGACACATTGTGATGGGTCGGAGAGCTGTATCTGACAATTGGTTCACATGCATGTCGTGGCTTGATGGTGTTACGCAGTGTGTCAGGGAAAGCAGGTTGACATGAAAAATGAGTTTTGCAATAACTCTTCTATTCCATTTCCAATGGGACCTGTATGAATGAGGATGCAAGTTCATGGAAATTAAAAAAAAAAATATATATATATATATATATATATATATATATATACACACACACACACACACACACACAGACAGTATTTCTGTCTCTCTCACCACACACGCATATCTGTATGTATATTACAGATTGCATATAAATTTATGCCTGGTTAAATAAAGTGATTGATTGATTGATTGATTGATAAATATACAAGTGATACACAGTGGGAACCTCAGGAGTGGTATAGAAAGCACATACAAATATATAAGTGATAGACAGTGGAAACCTCATTAGTGGGATATCTAGCATGCATATAGAAATACCTTATTTATCACACAAGATCCCCTCTGCATATGTCATTTATGCAACAGGCTAGGACCTTAAGGGAGAGACATTTGTTTTGCTTTTTTAGGCATAAAATTATTTTTATAAATCTGTTATTTTTTGAACTAGTGTTACTGTGCTTTCCACCATCCTGATTGCTATAACCACTGCCATGAAAGTAAAGTCAGGATGACAAGCTGACACTGTGATGTGGTAGTTTGTTAGTGCCGCAGAACTTCCTCAGAAATTACAAACCACCGCCGCAGAAGTTCTGCGGCAAATGGTAGTCTTGCCGCAGAACTTGGTCCCACTGTGCCGCAGAAAAGTAGGGGCCCTGATTGTTGGCTCAGCCTTTGAGCTTTGGCAGCATCCTGCCTCCTGCCCAGATGGCTCGCAAGTAGGCGGTGCCCATTGGGTCTCTCTCTGGGTTCACAGATCATCCCTTGGCCGAGAGTCTTGTGACTGCCTCTGTGTTCAGACGTACAGGCAGTTCTGCCGACACCGATAGACCTCCGGACAAGGAGTCCAAGAAACTGGATCACTCTGCTTGGAAGGTCTCTGCAACGTCCTCTTTAGGCCTCCATCAGGCAAGCTCGGCCGTCATCATGGCACACTTCACCCATGCCCTTCTAGGGTCCTTGGACGAAGTTCTCTCACATCTCCCCGTGGACCTTCAGACTATGGTCAAGCAGGTCTAGGACCAAGGCCCTGCCATTGCCAAGCAGCAGCTTCAGATGGCTCTGGACATTGGGGACTCATGCACCCATTCGGTGGCAGCTGCAGTGTCCTCACACCACAGGGCTTGGCTGAGGCTTTCCACCTTCATGGCGGATACCCAGCACAAACTTGCTGATGTTCCTTTCCTGGGCACCGATCTCTTCAGTCCAGGTGTGGAAGGTCACCTTCAGCGAATCGAACAGTTCAGTGCCACCTTGGACTCGGCTACTTCTGCTCAAAGCACTTCTGGCCCTAAGAAGCAGCAGCAAAAACATAGAAACATAGAATTTGACGGCAGATAAGGATCGCTTGGCCCACCTAGTCTTCCCATTTCCCTACCTGATGGATAAGCAGCAGATTCTAGTTAATGAGCAGCTTACTTCCTCCTGCCCCCACTAGAATTGCCTTATGCCTGTCCCATGCATTCTTGAATTCTCCCACTGTTCCTGACTCCGCAACCTCCTCAGGAAGGCTGTTCCATGCTTCCACAACCCTCTTTGTGAAAAAATACTTTCTAACATTACCTCTGAGCCGTCCCCCCTCTATCTTCAAATTGTTCTTGCACATCTCTTCTTCTGAAAGATACTACCCTCTTGTACGTTAATTCCCTTGAGATACTTGAAAACTTCTATCATGTCCCCCCCTCTCCCTCCTTTCCTCAAGGGTATACACATTAAGCTGCTTTAGTCTCTCTTCATACGTCTTCTGGTGCAGACCCTGCACCATTTTGGTTGCCCTCCTCTGAACAGCCTCCACTCTGTCTATATCTTTGCAGAGATGGGGTCTCCAGAATTGCACGCAGCACTCCAGATGGGGTCTCACTAACTGTCTGTACAGAGGGATAACAATTTCCTGTTTTCTACTGTTGATGCCTCTCCATATGCATCCCACTATCCCCCCAGTCCTCCTTACTGCCTTCTCACATTGCTTGCCCACCTTTAGGTCATCTGATATAATTACTCCTAGGTCTCTTTTGATTTTTGTTGTTGTTATTAACTCACCCCACATTGTGTACTGTTCCCCTGGGTTTTTTTGTTTCCCAGATGCATTACCTTGCACTTCTTTGCACTGAATCTGAGCTGCCATACATTTGACCATTCCTCCAACCTTGCCAAGTCCCTTTTTATTCTTTCCACTCCACCTTGTGTATCAACCTTGTTGCAGATCTTTGTGTCATCTGCAAAAAGGCATACCTTTCCTTCCAGGTGCTCTCCAATGTCACTTATAAAGACATTAAAGAGACCGGTCCCAGTAATGAACCCTGCAGTACCCCACTAGTTACCTTACTTTCTTCACTGTGGACTCAGTTTACTATTACCCTTTGCGTCCTGTTGTCCAGCCAGTTTTTTATCCAGGCTAGCACCTTGGGACCCACTCCAAGGCTGGCTAACTTGTATGTTAATCTTTTGTGTGAGACTGTGTCAAATGCCTTGCTAAAATCTAGGTAGGCCATATCCACATCCCCTCCCTGGTCTACTATTTTGGTCACCCAGTCGAAGAAATCTATTAGGTTTGTCTGTCATGACCTTCCTGCTGTGAAACCATGCTGCCTTGGGTCCTGTGCCCCACTGGCCTCTAGGTGCTCAACAATTCTTTCCTTCAGAAGTGATTCCACCATTTTCCCTACCACCTTTTCGGCACTCTGCTCCTGCAGCCCAGCAGTCCTCCTTTCAGGGAGAAAGTCCAAATCTCCTTAGATGTGTGCTCAATTAACCCTGTGCAGAGCAGGGGGTTGCTAGCCCCACACTACAGTCTAAAAATTCCAAATGAGCACTGCACTCACATGCAAATGAATCATCAACCTCTCTTTAAATTGAAATCGCAGATTTTTATTGGAGGTGCATAGATTCACAAATTGCGTGCTTCTCCTTCACATTCACATTCACATTCTAGAGGCAGACCCTGGCCAACCACTTCTAAGACCCACCTGTCCGTGGTAACACAGGTGTGGCCTTCCTCAGTGGTCGAAGCACTGGGAAATAGAGCTTGATGGTGGATGCACTGTTAATGTGAATGTGAAGGAGCAGCATGCAATTTGTGAATCTGTGCACCTCCAATAACAATCTGTGATTTCAACTTAAAGAGAGGTTGATGATTCTTTGGACTCATTTGGCACACGAGTGTAGAGCTCATTTGGAATTTTTAGACTCCTTTCAGGGAGGACAGCATCAGCAGGCACAGGCTTGGTGCCCCCAGCCCAAGCCTGGACCTCCCCAGGCCCACAGAGGAGGTCGGGGTTCAGGCTCTGGACCCTTTTCCTCCAAGCCTGCCCAGTGACGGGATAGGGGTGGCTACCCCTGTTCCTGTCACGCCAGCTCTGGGTCCTCCCATGGGGGGTCAGCTCTGCCACTTCCTTTCTGCCTGGTCTGCTGTTACCACGGACAGCTGGGTCTTAGAAGTGGTCGGCTAGGTTCTGCCTCTAGAATTCGAGCAGTACCCACCCAGCCGAGCCCACGCCTCACAGGAGGAGAGACTATCAGCCAACACTCAGTCAGCTCTGAGAGACAACATAGCCCAGCTCCTCCTCAAGGAGGCAGTGGTCCAAGTGGCAGATCCTCCAGTCAACCCAGGGTTTGTTTCCAGGTACTTTCTGGTCCCGAAGTGGATGCGGGAGCTGGTGCCCAATTCTAGATCTGCACGATCTGAGTCAGTATCTCAGGCCGCGCACCTTTCGGATGGTAACTCTGTCCCAGATCATACCATTCCTGGAGCAAAACATATGGTTCTGCTCACTGGATCTTCAGGATGCGTTCTTTCACGTCCCAATCTGTCTGTCCCACCAGCGGTTCCTCCGCTTCAGAGCAGAGTGAACCTTTTACGAGTTCCGAGCCATGCCATTCAGCCTGTCATCGGCCACACGGGGTCTTCACCAAATGCATTGCAGTGGTGGCAGCCCACCTCAGATGTTGAGGGGTCAGAGTATACCCTTACCTCAATGATTGGCTCTTAGCAGGTTCCACCCAGCAAGAGGTGGAGAGGTCCAGGGATCTGCCCTCCAGACCTGCTCTCAACTTGGCCTCCTGATCAATGAGACCAAGTCAGAGCTTGTGCCTTCTCAGATGATGTGCTTCATTGGGGCAGAGCTCGACTCTCGCTGAGCCACAGTTCGGCTCCTAGTGGACAGGGCGGAGGTTCTCTCCCCCTTTGCCCAATAATTTCTGGTTGGGCAATTGTACTGTGCCTGGGACTTTCTGTGCCTTCTGGGTTACATGGCGGCCTGCACCACCGTGGTCCGTTGGGTCAGGTGGCATATGTGCCTCCTTCAGTGGGAGCTGGCCGCCCAGTGGACTCAGCACCTAGGTCATTTCGACCAGCTGATCTCTGTGTCCCAGAAAATGTGGGACACATTCCAGTGGTGGACCATCCTAGACTGGTTGAAGGAAGGGATCCCATTTTTCCACCTCGAGCCGACGGTCATCCTCATGACTGATGCCTCTCTCATGGGCTGGGGAGCCCACATGAGGGACAACAGGGCCCATGGGTTCTGGTCCTCCAAGGAGTCCCATTACCACATCAACCTGTTGGAGCTCAGAGCGGTCAGACTGGCACTGACAGTATTTCGTTCAGCAGCTTTGGGGTCAAGTGGTTCAAGTCCAGATGGACAATACCATGACTGTGTACTACCTCAACAAGCAGGGCGGAACGCACTCCCGGCTGCTGTGCAGGGAAGTGCTCTGCATCTGTGCACTCATGAGCCAACTGGAGGCAGATCTCCTAGCCATCCATGTGGCAGGAGCCTCAAATCAACTGGCGGATGCCCTCAGCTACATGGGTGAGACATCCCACGAGTGGTCTCTCCATCTAGAGGTAGCTTACAGCCTGTTCTCCCACTGTGGCAAACTGATGGTGGACCTGTTTGCATCAAGGGAAAATACCAAGCTGAGGCTGTTTCACGCCCACTTCCCTCAGCAGGGATCGCTGCATGGGGATGCCTTCTCTAGGCTGTGGACCCCAGGCCTCTTCTGTGCCTTCCCTCGATTCACAGGGTGCTCCTCAAGATGAGGAGGGACAAGGCACAGGTGATCCTGCTAACCCCAGACTGGCCACACCAGTTCTGATATCCAGATCTCCTCACCTCAGCAACAGGCTCCTGAGGCATCTTCCAGCATGCCCGGACCTCATATCTGTCAATTAGGGAACGGTCCTCCATCTGGACCTTCAATCCCTGCACCTAACAGCCTGGTACCTGAGTGGCTAGAGTTCCAGGCTTTGGGTCTCTCTGAGGATGTACTCACAGTACTGGAAGCATCCAGGACAGAGTCGACCAGAAAGTGCTATGCCTTCAAATTGAAAAGATTTTCAATTTGGTGTCAGGGCAAGGGTCTGGACCCTCTGTCCTGTACTGTGGCTAGCATTTCAGACTACCTTTTGTCTCTGTCCAAAGGAGGTCTTCGACTGCTAAGGTGCACATGGCAGCCATCTCTACTTACTGGGCGCGGGCCAGTCAGCAGACAGTGGCACAGGAGAAGGTGGTCTGGCCCTTTTTCAAAGGCCTTGATCACATATCCCCTCCAGTGCATGAATCTCCACCTCTGTGGGATTTACTGCTGGTCTTGGCAAAGCTCATGGGCAAGCCATTCGAACCAATGCACAAGTGTGAGATGTCACACTTGTCATGGAAGACGGCCTTTCTGGTGGCTATCACGTCTTCCAGAAGGACAGGGGAGCTCCAGGTGCTCTCGGTGGACTCCCCTTATCTGGTCTTCCACAGGGACAAGGTTGTCTTGTGCCCTGACCTGAAATTCCTCCCAAAGGTGGTGTCAGAGTTTCACCTTAACCAGGTGTTGACTCTGCCTGTGTTCTACCCAAACTACACCTTAGATGCCGAGTACAGGCTCCACACTCTTGACCTGAGACAAGCTCTCTCCTATTATATGGAGAAGACAGCGGAAATTCAGGGTGAGGTTCACCAGCTGTTTGTCACTTATGCTGAAGCCGCTTCTGGCAGACTTGCAGTGAAGTGGACGATCGCAAGATGGATTAAATCTTGCATTGATCTCTACTATAGGTTGGTGGGCAAGGAGCCTCCCACAGGCATAAGAACTCATCCCACTTGCCATACTGCTGCATCAGTGGCTGCTTCCAGGGACATCCCTATCCAGGAAATCTGTCAGGCTGCCACCTTGAAGACAGTAAACATCTTCATCATCCATTACCACATCGACATTGAGTCACGCTGGGATGCTGGTTTTGGGGCCTCAGTTCTCCAGTCACTGTTCCCAAAGTAGGGGTGTGCGCCTTGCCTTCCTCCTCCCAGAGAACTGCTAGGAGTCTGCCAACAAGTGTGGATGAACAACATATCCACGTCTGTAGAAAAATAAGTTACTCACCTGTAACAGTAGTTCTAAGAGTGGTATATGTTGTTCATCCTCACGGACCCACCTGACCTCCCCGGCTACGACGCACAAATCTGGCTTCCAGTGGGCTAAAATCTGGTGTCATGGGGTGGAGCTGAGGGCTATACCACCTGGGTGGGTGGGAGGAGCCAGCTTGAAGACCTTCCAAAGATCCTTAAAGGGGAAAGGGACATGCCAAGAAGTGTGGATGAACAACATATACCACTCCTAGAACTACTGTTACAGGTGAGTAACTTGTTTTTCCTTAACCAGTAGGAGACGGAAGAGTTAGACCCCAAGAGATGCCTGGTGAAATTCTGAGGGGCCACTGACCCAAAACTGTTAGTCATCCCACCATTAGTGGAGCCCTTCCAGGACATTATGAAAGTAGCCTGGAAACACCCTTCCATAACTTTGGCAGTTCTTAAGAAGGCTGACTGCTTATATAGGATCCCTGAGGGGAGAACCACATTTGAGCTAGCAACCCAAAATGGATTCTATGATCCTAGTGGCTGCTCATGGGAGAACCCAACAGCTGAAGCATATGAGCTCCCAACCACTGGATAAGGAGTCCAAGAAACTGGACCATCTTGGTAGGAAGGTGTACTCTTTGGCCACTTGTACGGTCCGGTCATTACATTTTCTGGCACACATGGTGATGTATCAGAAATCTCTCTGGTGTAAGGTTATGGACCTATCTCAGTCACAACCGGACTCTGCTAATAAGACAGAGCTCTTAGCAGTTTTCCAGTCTGGTGCTGATGTTGGCAAGCATGTCCTTAGGTGCTCATATGACTCGGCAGACACTACTGCTAGAGCAGCTGCCACAGGGATATGCCTATGACGCAGCTCCTGGTTGATGGTCTCGGGCTTTCACCAGGATTTGCAGTATGCCATCCTGGATGCACCTTTCCAAGGGCCAGTTCTTTTCAGCCAGGTGGCTGAAAAGATGATCACTGGCTTGCAGGACTCAGGAAAAGCAGTTTCTGAGGTCCACAAAATGTGTACGTCCAAGCCAGCCCCATCCAGGCATCATTCTTTTCACAGGCATCGAGGCCAGCAGGGTAGATGATAACAGCAAAGAGGGGGTTACAAAAGAAAAGGTACCCCCTGTCTTCAGGGACATAGGGACCTAAGAGTGCCAAAAACGCCAGAGCACCCTTGCTCACTCCAACAACCTCTACATGACTCCCTGCTTGCCCCTTCTCCTCCGGCGGAGCTACAGGGGGAGGCAGTAGGAGGGCGATTCTCCCTTTACAGCAGAGGTTGGTCCAGTACCACTGAGGATCAGTGGGAACTCCAGATCATAGAAAGGGGTTACCGGTGGAATTCACCCAAATTCCTCCAGACAACCCACCAATTCCCATCCATTGTTCCCCATCCTATGCAGGCCTCATCCGGGCAGAAATACTGATTCTTGAGCAAGAAAGTGATCCAAGCAGTGCCACCAAGTCAAAGAGTAAGGGGGTATTACTTCCACTTCTTCCTAGACCCAAAAATGACAGGGGACCTTCATCCCATCCTGGATCTCAGCCAGCTGAACAGTTTCATTGAATAAAAAAGGTTCAGGATGGTGACACTACCGGGATTACTGCCCATGCTTCACCAAGGGGACTGGCTCTGCTCCCTGGATGTGCAGGATGCCTGCATGCACATCAAAATCCTTCTGTCCCACAGGAAATACCTCCACTTTACCTTCCAGGGTGAGCACTACCAGTTCAGAGCACTGCCATTCAGCCTTTCCTTAGCACCTCAGGTGTTCACCAAGTGCCTGGCAGTAGTGGCAGCAGCTCTCAGAAGGCAGGTACATTACATCTACCCCTACCTTGAAGACTGGCTCCTGACAGCTCCCACAAGGGAACAGTTGCATTGCACACTGAAAAACACCTTCCAGCTGTTCCAAGATCTGGGATCACCTTGAATCTTCCCAAGTCATCCCCCTGGCCTACCCAGAGGTTACAAAATATAGGGGCCATCTTGGACACTGTCCAGGGGAAAGCCTTTCTCCCCTTAGACAGGGCAAAGCAGATCAACTAAGAGTGCTGGCTCGGAGGGTCATTTCCACAAACCAGACTCCAGCCAGAATGGTCCTATAACTGCTAGGCCATATGGCAGCCGCCATTGTGACAGTACCCTTAGCTCATCTACACATGAGGGTTCTCCAGTGGAACCTCAGGGTACAATGGGACCAGCGCTTGGATGAGCTCAAGAAGCCATTTCAGATCTCCAAGGCAGTACATCAAACTCTGGAGTGGTGGCTCACCCCCTCCCAGTTAGAGTTCTGAGCTCCCTTTCAAAATCCCAATCCTCAGCAGATCCTGTCAATGGATGCCTCAGGACTAGGGTGGGGCACACACTCTGTGAGTTTCTGATGACTCTATTGGTCTAGTTCATTATCAGATGTTCAGGAAAGATAGGAACAAAAAAGGGGGAGCAATTGTGATATACATGGAGAGTAGTTTAACTACTAAGGAAATCCTAAATCCTAGTTTAGATTATGGCATAGAAACTCTTGCCATTGAGATTACAGTACCCCATAGAAGACCCTTTTTTCTCATGGGAGTTTATAAACCCCCTAGGGTGGAGCAGGGGCTTTTCATGTTTTATTAGAGTTCCTGCTAAATTACAGACACTCCCATGAGTTATTCCTTACAGGAAATTTTAATGTAAATTGGGGAGACGTTGACCCAAATCACACCTTAATCAACCTCCAGGTTGATTTGGGATTGACTCCATTAATAATGGACTCCACAAGACTTAATCACCGAGAGTCCAAGAAGTCTACAGTTTTAGATCTTACGTTTACTAATGCTCCCCAGAATTATATGTCACATGGCATATTACCTGAGTCATTTTCTGACCACCAATTGATATATGCCACTAGAATTAGTATTGCTGCACCTAATAGATGTTATAAGGTGTATTGGAGAAATTTTAAGCAATTTGATTATTTATCATTTATGCTAGACTTAGAAAAAGTTAAATAGTCTAGGTTGAATTTAATTCCTTCTGCAATGGACGCTTGGGAATTTTTTCTAACAGAGTTCCTAAAAATTTGTGACAAACATGTACCTCTGAGAGTCAGGAAATCCAAATCTAAGGGAAACATTTGGTTTAGTAGTGATTTATATAAAGCTAGGAAATAGAGAGATAGAAGGTGGGGAATTGCTAAGAGAACCAAGAAGGCTGATGACTGGACCTTATACAGACAAGCTCGAAATGAGTACACATCTACGGTTAGGTTAGCCAAACAGGAGTATATTAGATCTAAATTAGATAGTAACCATAAACAAAATCCAAGCTTATTTTGGAGGACTGTTTCTGATTAACCGGAAATAATATAAAGCATGATATAAATAAAATTATGGTTGAAGGAACCAAAACTGCACTTGGGGAGGAACTTTTGGATATTTTTAATACACATTTTAGTAAGGTGGGTTTTTTGTACCTATTAAGGGTGCTCAGTTAGATCACACACTAAATGGGGATGATAAATCCTCTGGGCAGGAGGGCTCCGAGGTCTTTAGATTTCATTATATCTTTCCTGAAGAAGTGATAACTGAATTATTAAGGTTGAACATACCTAAGGCAATTGGGTATGATGGGATCCCTGCTAGATTGTTGAAATATGTGCTCCCTTGCATTTCAGCACCAATGGCCCTCATTTTCAATTTATGTTGTCACTTGAGTAAGTTTCCAGAGGGATGGAAGGTTGCAAGAGTAAAACCTATTTTCAAGGGTAGGGACAGAAGTGAGCAGGGCAATTATTGGCCCATCTCACTCCTGCCACAGATCTCAAAGGTTTTTGAGAGAATGATCTCTAATCAATTGAGGGAATATTTGGATTTGAATGGTAAAATGTCCATTTATCAATCAGGTTTCAGTTCACAACATTGTACCAATACTGCATTGGTGAAAGTGGTTACTGATCTACAGCTGAGCCTGGACAGGAGACATATGGTTGGAGCTTTGTTTGTAGATCTTTCTAAAGCTTTTGATACTTTAAACCATTGGGGTGCTCCTGTCCAGGCTCAGCCAGATCGATATGTCTACTCAGGTTGTTAATTGGTTTTCCTCTTAAATAAGAGAAAACAAGTTGTGGAAATAGGTCCTTTTAAGTCAAAGTTAGTTAGTATGTCTACTGGTGTCCCACAGGGGTCAATTTGGGGCCGTTGTTGTTTAAAATCTACATTAACAAGCTTACTCTTGACCTCCCAGATATAAAATACCATCTATATGCAGATGACACAGTAATATATGTTGAGGGTCAAACCCTGGATCTGATTAGACCTAAACGTCAGATGGCTTTTGATCAGGTGCAGGATTTTTTCAGTAGGCATCTCCCTAATATTAAATCCCCAAAAGAACCAGGTTGTTTTGTTCAGGAATAAACAATGTAAAGAACAGAACCCATGTTTGGCCATTACAACCTTAGATGGTATCAACATAATGGAGGTGGACCATTATAAGTATTTAGGTCTTTGGTTAGACTGTAATTTGTTATGGTCTCCCCACATAAATAATATGTTAATGGGATTAAATAGAAAATTGGGGGCCCTCTATAGGTTTAAGAAATATATCTCAAGGGATATTCGTTTAAATGTTGTAAATTCTTTATTAATGCCCGTTTTGGACTATGGGGGCCTCCTATATAGTGGAACCCCTAGTTTCTTATTGAATATTGGTGGACTTGATGTTTCACAGGAAGGCTCGCTTTGTTCTGGAGGTCCCGTATAGAACACATAGGTGTATATTATTTAATAATCTGGGTTGGTCAAAGCCTTCTTAAATTAATGTTTCAAATTTGGAAAAAAGAGGTCCCAATTTATATCATTCAGTTATTTCCCCTGAAAAGCACTAAAGGCAATCTGGGGTCTGCCCAGAGAATACAATATCTAATTCCTAGATGTAACCTGAACATGGGCAAGTCGACTGTGTTATATAGAGGGACGACTTTGTGGAATAGAATACCCTTATCCCTAAGGGGAGACTGGTCAAATGGTCCACCTATCTGATCTGAATAAGTGGCATTTGGGATGGTCTAGTAGTTTATCCTACTGTAATCAATGTGATCCTTATTAATTTTTGATTACTTGTATATAGAGTTGTTTTTTTCTTTGTGTCTTTTTATAATGTATGGCTATACACTTTTTACATTGTAAATTAATGTTTTGTCTTGTGTGCTATTTTACTCTGAAACTGATGCTAGCTGTTTTGATGCTGGGACTTCATTGTAAATGAACCTTGCTCAAGTGAATGCTTCCCTTATTCATATGAATGAATAAAAAAGATTTACTACTTACTACTACTACTACTACTACTTCAAAGACAATCAGACAAGAGGGGCAAGGACTCCTTTGGACTGCAATCTCCACATCAACATGCTGGAGAAGAGAGCCATTCTGTACACCTTACAAGCGTTCCAGATGGTTCTTCTTCCAGGCCCCCTACTGATCCAGACAGACAACATGCCAGTGGTCTTCTACATCAACAAGCAAGGGGGCACACATTTGTATCCCCTGTGCAGAGAAGCCATGAGAGTCTGGTATTGGGCAGTGGAGCACAAAAAGGAACTCACAGTGGTTCACGTTCCAGGAGTTCAAAACACCCTAGCCGACAGCCTCAGCCACTGTTGGTCTCAGGCTCATGAGTGGGAGCTAGGTAGTAGATGACCTTTTCGAAAGGTGGGAACTTCCAGAACTAGACCTCTTTGTGTCCCCACTCAATGCCAAACTGCCCAATTTCTGCTTGCTAGATCCAGGGCCTGGTGTTTTCTGGCTAGATGCATTGTCCCTCTCTTGGGCAGGGAGGTTCCTTTATGTCTTTCCTCCCTTTCCACTGCTTCAGAGAGTACTGCTCAAGCTACAAGTGGAACAAGCTGTCATGATTCTCATAGTGCCATTTTGGCCTTGACAGATTTGGTTCCCGTTGCTCCAACAATTGGCATCGGAACCTTCAGTTCCTCTCCCTCTCCCTCTGTCTCCTCGCTTGCTGTCCCAGGAGCAGGGCACTCTAGTACTCCCAAATTTCCAGTCTGTGCACCTGCATGCATAGTTTCTGCAGACTTAGTCAGGGACAGGTATAGGGTATCTACAAGTGTAGCGGAGGTCCTAGTGGCCACAAGGAAACCATTGACTAAGGCCACATATGCCATGAAATGAAAATGTTTCTGTCCGTGGGCTTCATCCCGTTTCTTGGATTCATTCACCCATCTAGTGAATTCAGTCCTGGAGTATCTCCTTTCCCTGTCTGATGTGGGCCTCAGCTATTCATCCATAAAGGCACTGTCAGTTTATCATGTACCAGTGGATGGCAAGACCCTGGGCAATTGGACTGGTCCCATACCTTTTTGCGTGGTATACACATTAAGCCACCCAGGTGGGACTCTATTCCCTATCAGATCTTTTATTCATGTTAGAAAAACTTACGTTGCCTCCTGTTGAGCCAGTCGCAAGTTGAGAGCTACGCTTCCTGTCTTGGAAAGGGTTGTTTTTAGTTGCTGTTACTTCAGCCCGGAGGGTTTCCGAGCTCCAGGCTCTGATGTGTAAAGATCGTTATTTGATTTTTCACAGGGACAGGGTATCCCTGCATACTAATCCTTAGTTTCTCCCGAAGGTGGTGTCCAAGTTCACTCTTAACCAGGACATTCTACTTCCAGTGTATTACCCAGAGTACTCAAATAAAGGGGAAGCCTTGTTGCATACTCTGGATGTTCACAGTAGTCCTTGTTTTTACATAGACTGCTCGATCTTCTAGGAAGACAGGTCATTTGTTTGTCTCATTCACCCAAAGAATGTTAGGGCCGCCAGTAACTAAACAGACATTGTCCAAATAGTTGGTCAATTATGTAGTTTTCTGCTTTCAGTAGTACGACAAACCTTTACCGGGGGACCGGTTAAAGGTCACGCCACTAGGGGTGTTGCCACTTTGTTTGCATCCCTACAAAATGTCTCGGCAGCTGATTTTTGTGTGGTTGCCACTTGGAGTTCCATCTATACTTTCATTAGACATTACGGTCTGGACATTGCCTCCAGAAGGAGGACTGACTTTGGCCATGCCGTCCTCCAGGGACTGCTTTCTTAAGAGCACTGGTGGTTTACTTCTTTCTATGACCACTGCCCTTCTGATCTGGATCGTATCCTTGTACTGCTTGGGACTCAGTCCTAGTGGTTATTACCTGCAGCAAGAGCTCTCTCAAAGTGAGATAGTACAGTTATGTAAGAACTTACCATAACAGTAGATCTTCAAGAAGAGCTCTTGCAGCAGGTATGCTTTCCCTCCCACCTTCCCCCACGGTTATATACTTTTTTTTCTCTTTGGGGGATGTTAGAACCTCCTCAGTACCCCATCCTTTATGCTAGCTGGGTCTCTGGCGGGCGAACTGAGGTGGTACTGGGGGACTGCCCCCTTTATACCACTGGCGATGTCTGGAGTGGGGCTGACATCAGGGGGGCGGTCCCTTGCCTTGGACTGCTAGCTAGAATTTTTCTGTGGGTCCTAGTGTCTGGCAGCATAGTCCTAATAGTTATTACCTGCTGCAAGAGCTCTTCTTGAAGATCTACTGTTATGGTAAGTTCTTACGTAACTGTACTTTCCAGGACTACAGGGCATGGGATGAAGTTGGAGGGAGGACAATTCCGAGGAAATGTGAGGAAGAATTTCTTCACAGAAAGGGTGGCAACAAGTGGAACACCCTGCCTGAGGAAGTGGTGGGGGGCTGAAACAATCACGGGATTTAAGAATGCATGGGATAGACATAAGGGAATCCTGGAGGTTAGGGGTAAAGGGCAGCAGACTTCTAGGAAAACTTCAAGTGGTCTTATGAGCTCAAATGTGCAGACTGGGTGGGTCATAGGCCCTTATCTGCAGACAATATCTATATATTTATGTACAGTATCTATGCACTTTTGCATAGAAAGGTTTGCAGAAACTTATGGCATTGTCATGGTCAAAATAGCAAACATTATGGAAATCATAGTAAACGTCATGAAAAGTTATAGATCTATTGTGTGTTAAGCAAATTATTGTAACTTTTTTTATGCAAGCATCATCAGCATCCTTACTGCATTTTCTGTGTGTCCACAAAAATTGAGACTGAATATAAATAAGATCTGGGTTCCAGCTTAGGTTCACAGTCCATGCTAGTATGGACTTTGTCAATTTCCTTGATCTTGTTATATGCAAGAAAGCAGTTGGTACAGTAAAGACAGATCTGTACCATAAACCGACGGGAATACCATACTGCTGTCATCTAGCTACCACCCCAGGCATACCTTAAGGAATATCCCCAAATCTCAGTTTTTGAGAATATGCAGAAATTGCATTGAGGACACTGATTTTGAGATCAGGGCTCAGGAGATAAGTACAAGGTTCCAAGAGAAAGGTACATATACCATAACCACAGACAGGAATGACCTCACGGTGGTAAAAATAAAATTTATATCTGACCAACAGCCCATCCATTTTGTGACCACTAAAAACTGAAGCATACTCCGCTCTGACCCAGCACTCAGAAATTACACACAACAGATGCCAAAGGTGATACTTACAAGGGGACCTAATTTGGCAGATAACCTTGTACATAGCCTCCAGCCCATTAACAGAAACTCCACTGCATATTGGTTGCTCCCCATGCCACATGGCAACTTCACATGTGAAGGATGCAAATGTTGCACATTCATGGTGAAGACCAACAATTCCAATTTTTTTTTCTAATTGTTTAGCCAGGAGAGACACATTAAGCTGAACACTTGTTTACAGGTGCAACCTGAGAGTACAGGGAAGTTAAGTGACTTGCTCAGGGTCACACAGTATGTAAGTGGGGGCTGTGGGATTCAAACCCAGGTCTCCAGATTTGTAGCGCAGAGCCTTAAACCACTGTGCTTTATTGCCTCCCATAATTTCACAAGAGTGAACACTAGAAAAACATATTAGATGTTTTATTATTTGTGATACTGTCAAGGTGGTATACCTAGCTACTTGTGGATGGTGGATCATTTTATGTGGGCAAAATGAGTCATAACTTTAAGGTGAGGATGAGTGAACATCTAAGGGCAGTTAAGAAGAATGATAAAAACAATGCCCTAATGAACATGTTAATGCCCAACAAGTGCCCAAGGACAACATATTTAAATGTTGTAGGTTGGAAAAGGTACAAGTTAGAGAGAAGGGGAGGTGATTTGGAAAATAAGTTGTTACAGACAGAGGGTATGTGTAGTCAATATTACAGCTAGGTGCTTTGTACCCATCAGGGCTTAATGACCACTTTGATTGTGTACCATTTATTAATAAGAGATAGAATATTTCTGTAGTTGTTCAACCTGTTATGTACATTATTAATCTAATTATTTTTTTACTTTTTCAGCGGTGTTGTTACCTTGTGGAAATTAGTGCGTCTACACTATTTTTGGATTTTAATATGATTTCTGTAAGAACTTGATTTATTAATGCAGTGGAAAGCCTCAGAATTACACTACCAGCTAGATTATGCTCCCCCATTTATAAAAGTTTACACAGTTTTTATTTAGTTTTTGAGTTGCTATTGTCATTTACCTAAAACACTAGTGTCACTTTAAATCTTTCTCTATTTAAAGTAGAACATTCAGCACAAAGAGCCCCATGCTCAGGTGTGGGGCTGATCCCAGTGTGCACTTTGTGTGCAGAAACATTTTGCTTTACTTACTGTTTACTGTAGTATAGTAGATTGGATCAGACTAATTTGCTTAGTTCTAGGCTGATATAGTACAGTTACATAAGAACTTACCCTAACACTTGATCTTTGAGAGGATCCCTTGCAGCACGATATCACCGGTAGGACTTGAGCCGTTAGGCACTAAGAACACATGGAGACCTTTCTAGCTAGCAGTATACCAGAGGGGGCCACCCTCCTCCGATGTCAGCACCTGACGACAGCCTATCTTATATAAGGTGGGTGGCCCCCAAGCCTTCCTCAGTTCTCCCGCTGGAGACCAGAAGCCGGAGTCTGGAGGGGGGGAACTGAGGAGAGTGCCGAGGTAACCCTGGTAGTAGAAGGAAAGCAGAAAGCATGCCCCAGTGGAAGGGAAGCAAGACACAGACAAGGAGAGGGGGAAGGAGGGAGGGGAAGGTAGAGCCTGCTGAGAGATCCTCTTGAAGATCTACTGCTAAAGTAAGTTCTTACGTAACTGTACTATCTTACTTTGAAGGTATTTCTTGCAGCAGGCTATCACCAGTAGGACTGAGTACCAAGCAGAACTCATCACAGAAGCAGTCAGGACAGATGGGTTGCAGGCAAAATGATAGTCTATGAAAGAAAATATTGAAGAACTGCCATGCTAAAATTGGCACACCTCTGAGAGGCAATGTCCAGACTGTAGTGTTTGGTAAAGGTGTGGACAGTACTTCAGGTGGCAGCAGCACAAATGTCAGCAGCAGACACATTGTGAAAACAAGCTATTGAGGCAGTCATGCCCCTTTTGGAATGGCCTTTGACAGCCCCAGGAAGTTCCTTACCATACTTCTGGTAACAGTAAACGAAACTATATGTCAATCACTTAGACAAACACTGTCTGGAAACTGGGGAGCCCTCTCTCCCGGGGCAAACAAAACAAACATCTGACTTGACTTATGAGAGTCCTTTGTCCGGTGTTTATAGTATCCAAGAATTCTATGTACATCCAAGGTATAGAGCAGTGCCTCCCCTGATTGGAATGCTATGGGAAATAAACAGGCAGGTGAATGGACTGTTCAAAGTAAAGTCTGACACCACCACCACCTTAGGAAGAAACTTGGGATTGGTTAGCAAAGACACCCTGTCTTTGGGAAAAACAAAATAAGGCTCCTTACACATGAGGGCCTGAAGCCTGAAATTCTTTGAGCAGAAGTAATGGCAACCAAAAACAACACCTTCCATGACAGAAACCGTAGCTTACAACATGTGGCTGGTTCAAAGGGAGGCAATGTAAGCTTGTCTAACACAAAATTAAGGTCCCAAGGTGGGACAGGGTCCTGACTTGGGGGTTGTAATTGCAGTATTCCCCGCAAGAAGGGTACAGGATACATCCAGTTGGGCCACAGTGCACCCATCCACAGGTACATGGTAGGCAGAGTCGGCAGAAAGATATACCTTAATGGAAGAGTACCTCAAACTCAAGTCTGAGAGGGACAGGAGGCACTCCAGAACCTGATGCACTGGGCAAGTGAAAGGATCCAACTGTGGCATAGCAGCCCATAGAGCAAAGCGCTTCCACTTCATGGACTAGATGGTTCTAGTAGAGGGTTTTCTGGCTGCCACCAACACATCGGCCACTCTGGAGGAAATCCCAAATCTGCCAATGGCTACGTCTTCAGGAGCCAAGCGTGGAAATGGAGTGACTTGAGGTCCAGATGGACCAGGGCACCCCAGTCCTGGGAGAGCAGGCTGGTGCACAGGGGCAGGGGGAGAGGAGGTTCCACCACCAGTTGTTTCAGGAGGGGAAACCAGATCTTGTGAAGCCAGAAGGGAGTGGTGAGAATCATCATTGTCTCTCCATCTGGAGCTTGATTAGAACTTGCTGAAGAAGCGGGAAGGGAGGAAAGGCATACAGAATCCTCCCTGTCCAAGAGAGGGACAATGCTTCTCACCAGAAAACTCCAGGCCTGGGATCTAGCAAGCAGAAAAGCAGCAGTTTTGCATTAAGTGGGGATGCAAAAAGGTACAACACTGGCCAATCTCATCTGTCAAAGAGATCCCCTGCCACTGAGGGCAGAAGCTCCCACTCTTGAGCCTTGGACTGCAAGCAGCTTAGAGCATCTGCCAGACCGTTTTGGATGCCAAGAACATGGATGGTTGAGAGTTGAAGGCTGGCCATGCTCGATGGCCCAATGCCAGACTCTCATTGCTGCCCTGGAATGAGTGCCCCCCCCCCCATTTGTTGATATAAAAAACAACACACATGTTGTCTGTCTGAATTAAGGGTTGACCTGGGAAGAGCCAAGTTTTCGAAGGCCTGAAGAGCATACAAGACTGCCTGCATCTCCAGAATGTTGTTGTGGAGATCTTGCTCAAGTGCTGACCAAGTCCCTTGTGTCTGGTGAGACCCCATAAAGGCCCCCAACTGAAGCCCGAGGCGTTGATGGTGAATATCTGCTGAAGGGGTGGGGAGGAAAAGACTACCCCCCAAACAGATTTTTGGGCTGCAGCCACCACTGAAGAACCTTCTTGACAAGGCCTGAAAGCAGCACTAGCTGATCCAGGGAGTCTGCCTGCTGGTCTCATTTCACCTGGAGGGACCATTGGGGCACCCTCATGTGCAGCTAGAAGGACCATGGCAATGGCTGCAACCATGAACCCCACCTACGCTGTGTCCAGGACAGCCCCTATATAGAGGAGGCAATGGCAGGGGGTAAGCAAGGACTTGGGCAGGTTCATAGTAATGCCCAGGGACTGGAGCATGTGGCAAATGCCTTCCAGTGTCTGCAGGAGGTGATCCCTGGATGGGGCTGTCAAGAACCAGTCATCCAGGTAGGGGAAGACTTAAAACCCTGCCTCCACAAAGCCGCTGACACTACCATCAGGCCCTTGGTAAACACCCTGGGGGCCAAAGAAAGGCCAAAGGGGAGAGCACAAAATTGGTAGTGCTCCCCCTTAAAATGGAAGCAGAGGAAGTGCCTGTGGGCTGAAAAGACTTAGATGTGCAGGTAGGCGTTCTGCATATCCAAGGAGCATAGCCAGTTTCCCATGTGGAGCAGAGGTAGAAGGTCCTGTAAGGTGACCATCCTGAAGCGCTTGTACTCTATGTACAAGTTGAGACTGCTGAGATCCAGGATTGGGCAAAAGTCCCCCGTCTCCTTGGGGACCAGGAAGAATTGGGAGTAATACCTTCGACCCTGCTGGGAGGGAGGCACGGGATCAGTGACCTTCTTTAACAACAGAGCCTGAATCTCTGCTCTTATGAGAGGGATGTGGCTTGGAGGATATGCGGATGCTCTTTGTGGATTGGCGGGGGGCCACTCCAGAAATTCTAGAGTGTGTCCATGCTCAATGAGCTGTAGCACCCAGTTATCAGTCGCGATGGAATTCCACTTACATAGGTGGAGGGAGAATCAACCCCCTACTGCCACCTTCTGACACTCTACTGGTGGTGGAGGGGCAGCAGGGAGTCGGGAGGAGTGGAGAACAGGGGCTAGAAAAGTAGAGGCAGAGGGTAGGGACCGATGTCCCCTGAAGAAGCGAGGACAGGCTGTCCTGCACAGGTTGCCCCCCCGAGGCTGGAAGACCCAGAACTGGCCATGTGTGGTGACCGCGAGTGGAATAAAGACCAGGGATGGTCGTGGTCCTTGTCCTGGTGTTTGTGCTTCCCCGATGATTTCCCCTTCGATTTGGAGAAAGAGGAGCCTGAAGACTCATTCCTCCAAAGGATCAAGGTGATCCAAATGAACATCTTGCCACACCTACTACACTTATTCTAGAATATCCCTATTTTCCCATCTTCTTACTATTTTAAATCCTGGGACAAAATTATCTCCACATTTATATGAGGAAATCAATGCCCACGGATCCGTTTATCCATATTAAAGTTGTCTCTGGCCCAGGGTGGAAAAAACCTCCCCAACCTTAAACAATATGCAAGGGCAGCATTCCTTCGCACCCTGCTCCTTTGGGTAACGGACTCCTATAATGCCCCCTTGAAGACTCTTGAGTTTCACCTAAACGATATGTTCAATATTTAAAAAATCCTCTTTTCCTCAGATGGGAGAACCCCATCACCCAAAAATTTCACAAAAGTTGCAGCCAACACACTCAGGATGTGGTTAGGAATGTGAAAGAAAAAGGACCTTAGGCCCATCTTCAAATACTGCAAAGTAATATCCAAAGATGATTCCTTTTCCCCAGCACAGACTGACCTCACCTTTGCTAGGTGGAGACATCTCGGTCTAACACATCTCTTCCAATTCTTGAATGTTGAGGGAATCCTTCCCTTCAATAAACTTATTAGTAATTATAACCTCCGAAGATCTGATTTATTCAGATACTTCCAAGTTAGAAATCATATCCTCCGGAATTGCATAATAGAGGCCAGGATACCCTTGCCTACACCATTGTTATTCAAAATATTTACAGACTCTTTCCGGGGAAATACCTGGACCCATCTCATTGGCTCAATATACTAGGGTCTGAGGGAGGTAACAGAGGAGTTGACAACATCGATATTGGAGAGTTGCAACAGGGACCTGGGCCTGGACGTCTCAATGACAGAGTGGCTGGGGACAACAATATTGGAGGGAGTTTGCATGGAAGTCCAGATCCAGATACTTTTGCTCCCTGGCTGTCTTAGCCAAGTACCTTCCAACAAGGTATGGCCATTGCTGGAGGGAATGCGGCTGCACCCTTGCGACTCTAGGACACATTTTCTAGCAATGCCCAAGTCTCATGCCTTTTTGGCTTACCCTACAAAATGAGATCACACTCTGTCTTGGAGAATCCATTGAACTGACAGCAGAACAAGTCATATTTGCAATCTATTTGGATCACTGTCCTCCTTGGAGTAGATCCCTCCTACCGATATACCTATTGACAGCAAAAAAATCTATCACTAGACGGTGGATGTCTCCCATAACTCCAATGATTAGAGATTGGCGCATTATCATGTAGAGTATATATAAAATGGAGAACCTAACTGCTGAATTACAAAACAAGACATAAAACTTTACTGCTAAGTGGTAAACATGGATTCTCCATCAAATGGAGACAGACACTGAATTTGTGCTCTAGGTGGGTTTTAAACACAGGGCGATTGCCAAAATACAGGGCATATTTATGGAGAGCGAGGGACAGAAGACTGAATAAAGAAACAATGGGAATATAATGAGTTGGGGGGGGACTATTGGTAAAACTGGGAGTTATGAAATTAAATTGACATAATTTAATTGTGGTAATACTAAAGGTTGGTATACTGGAAATAGGGCAAATTATATAAATATGTAATACTATTGAGACCCTGTATAAGAAATATTGCTCATGTATATTGAAGAAACTGACTGTCAGTGAGTATAAAACTTCCTAATAAAGATAAATTCCAAAAAAAAAAACCAGGAGTGACAATTGGATTGGAATAGATAGCAGTAATGGTGGGGATACAGGGTATGAATCTGGCCTGCTACAAAAACAAACACGAGCAGGAGCAAACCTCTGTAAGCCCTTGGTGGTGACTGTTCCCCTATAAGAGATGTGGCTCCCAACATCAAGGACTCCTGATGGTGCTGTGTTAACAATGAAACTGGTTTGTCTGATTTTGCCAGAGCATTTTTCTAGCCACAAGAAATCCTTGCACATTGCACTTGCACAGTCTTAAATAAACTGTGTGCTGCTACTGGAGATCTGGGGCCAGCTCCTTTTGTTGTTTGCATGCTATTTTCGGCCAGAGCATGGGCCGCTCGAGGTGGGATGATTTCCTAGTTCCTAGATATGGGATGGAAATTTTGCAGATATCCAGGGTCCAAATTAGGTTTCTTTAAAATGGGGTTGACAACAGAAATTTTTGAATCCTGATGAATGATACCATTAGAAACTGAGTAGCTCACAAGGCAAACAATATTGTGAATGAGTGTCTGAAGGGAGTCAAAAAATAAAAAGGCAGGTAATGAATCTAATAGACATGTAGCCTTTTACAATTTGTTATTTATGTCCCTATCACTCCTGCTGTCCTCCAGTTCCAGAACCCATTTTCCTTGGCACTTACCTGTCTCCACTATTGCCCCCATAATGGGTCTTTTTCATCATTGTTGACAGGAGGCCCCTCAAGTCATCTTCAGCCAGCTTGAGAGGAGAAGTGCCACAGTTAGCATTTTGGAGCCTGTGGGGGGAGCCAGGGATCATCCAGCAATGGCTGGTATATTTTTTCTTGTTATACCTGGCCCCTTGGACATCTACATGCCATGAGATCAGTGTAGGAGTGTTTACATCGGCACACTGATTGTGAGCCCCCAGACATCCCCGCTTTCAGCATACCTCCCCTGCACTTAAACCAGATCAGCGCACTGCAGTGGACAGGGGCCTTCCCAGAGGAGGAAAGATTCTGTGGAATGCTCAGTCCTCTCCCCATTGGCCCTCAACAGCCCTGGCTCATGCCAGAACCCAGGTCATCAGAGTTATGAGTGGTAGCCCTGCCACCATGACAACAGACTGGTGCACACGTAGCCTTTTTGAGTCATGCCAAAACACTTTGTACTGTAGAAAGGGAAACTTCAGTATAGGCAAATTTTGAACAAGAACTAATGTCAATTTCAAGACATTTAGAAGAAAAAACAGTTAAAATGATAATTTCATTCTTATCTTATCAGTAAAGAACTAGGTCAGTTCCTCACGAACATATGAACATAAGAAATTTGCCAGCAGATAAAGGCCTAGAGGTGTCTATCAAGTCTGCTCGAATGTGCAGCTAGCACACCTTATTCTGCAGCTGCCCTTCCCTTCCACCCTTCCCCTTCATTAACCCTCCCCCTTGTCCTGTCCCATCCCCTTTTGAAGCAGTCCACTATTCTACTGGATACCACTTCTGCAGGTAACGCATTCAACCCAGCCACCACCCTCTCTGTAAAAAAGTGTCTCCTCATCTCCCTCCTGAACCTTCCTCCTCCAGTCTCACATCATGGCCCCTGGTGGCCTCCCTCCTTACTTTGAACAGCCCTCTGTACCTGTCTTGTTTATTCCTTTCATGTATTTAAAGGTTTCAATCATGTCACTCCTGTCCCTCCTCTCCTCCAGTGAGTACATGTTCAACTCCTTCAACCTCCTCTCGTATGATAAGTCCCCCAGCCCCTTGATCATCTTTGTTGCCCTGCGCTGCACCTCCTCCAGTAACTTAATGTCCCTCTTCAGATACAGGCGCCAGTACTGCACGTGGTACTCCAGGTGTGGTCTAACTAATGACCTATACAGTGGCAGAATCACTTCCTCCCTCCTCGAGGATATACCCCTTGCAATACAACCCAGCATTTTGTTGGCCTTGCAGCTGCCTTCCTACATTGTGCCAAGTTGTTCATTGACCCTGTAATGAGCACACCCAGATCCTTCTCCTCCTCTGTCTGGGCTAGCTGCACTCCCCCAGCTGGTAACTCCTCCTGGGTTCTTCATCCCAAAATGCAGCACCTTGCACTTTTGGCATTAAACCCCAGTTGCCAGGTGTCTGACCAGGTTTCAAGCTTTCCAGATCATCCTGCAACCCCTGCCATCCCCTAGGTCATCCACCACCGCCTACCTTGGTATCATCAGCAAACAGACTGATCTTGCTCTTGATGTATCATGATATGTCTGCAATGAATATCCCAAACAACACTGGTCCCAACACCGAGCCCTGTGGAACACCGCCATCACTGCCCTTGGGTGTGAGAGCCCCCACCCACCACCACCCTCTGTTGCCTTCCCTGAAGCCAGTTTCCTACCCATCTCACCAGCTTTGCACCCGCCCCTGTGCCTACTAACTTCCTTCCCAGCCTTCCATGCGGCACAGAGTCGAATGCCTTACTGAAGTCCAGATACAGGACATCCACTGCATTGCCCCTGTCCAGTTGCCTAGTTACCCAGTCATGGAACTCGAACAGGTTGGTTTGGCAGGATCTGCCACGTATGAAGCCATGCTGTCTGCTGTCCTGTAGTCCTTGGCCTCTAGGAGGGCCACCAGCCTCCTTCAGGATAGTCTCCATAGCCACCATGACGGATGTGAGGCTCACTGGTCTGTAGTTTCGGTTCATCCTTGGGACCACTCTTGTGGAGGGCACCACATGAGCCATCCTCCAGTCCTGAGGTACACACCCAATGTAGAGAGGCATTAAATAGGTTCGCCAGGTCCTGCAAGGACCTCTGCCAGCTCCTTCAGTACCCTGGGGTGGATGCCATCTGGGCCTGGTGCCTTGTCCACCCTCAGTGCCTTCAAACCCTCTCGAACTCTGCCCTCCATGATTTCCCCATCTGTCACCCCTTCCCCCCCTGTTTCTGCCATTTCTCCCACCTCAGGTGTCACTCCCCTCTTCTCTTTAGTAAATACTGAGCAGAAGTACTCATTTAGTGCTTCTGTCTTATCGCACCCTGCTTCCACCCAACCCTCCTCCTTCCTAATCCTTACTATGTGGTCCTTACAGCTCCTTTTCTCCCTGATGTACTTAAAGAAGTCCTTCTCCCCCTTCTTAATGTCTTGTGCCAGCCTGAGTTCCGTAGATGCTTTGGCTCCCCTTACTGCCCTTGTCACCTCCTTCGATTCTGTCAAGTACTCCTCCCTGTCCTCCCCCCTCCCTGTTTTCTTGTACTGTACTTCCTAAAGGCAGCTCTTTTCTTCCTTACCTTTTCCATGACCTCCTTGCTCAACCAGCTTGGTTTCTTAGCCCTAGCCTTCTTGCTCTGGGCTTTGCATCATTTATTGCCTCCACTATCCCCAGCTTTACGGAGCTCCCACCTCTGGTTAGTGTCCATACTAGATTGAATTCTGGCCAGGTACCTTTACCACTTCCCCATCCTCCAAAGTTGGCCCTCCTGAAATCCAGCACTCTTGTGCCAGATTCCACTCCTTCCTTGCCCATATCCAATGTGAGCCATACTGAGTGGTGGTCACTCCTGACAGCAGTTCCTCCACTGTAAGTTCTCTCACAAAGTCCCCATTTGCCAGCACAAGGTGAAGGGTATTCCCCACCTGGTTGGTTCACTGACCATTTGCAGCAGGAAGCTGTCCTGGAAGGCATCCACAGTACCTGCCCCTTCTGTTCCTGGTTGTTGGGGTACTCCAGTCCACCCTGGCATGTTAGTCCCCACAATCACCACACACTACTCCTTCTCGCAGAGGTCCCTGCTGATCTGTCCTGCTAGTTCCCTGTCTAACTCCTCCGTCTGAGATGGTGGCCTGTACACCACTCCCATTCTAAGAATCCTATTCTTGGAATCCTGGATTTGCATCCAAAGTGACTCCGTTACCCTCCTCCCTTCCTCCCTTACACACTTCAGTCCTTCCTTCACATGTAGTGCCACCCCCTCTTTCCCAATCACCCTGTCCCTACAAAATAACCTGTACCCTGGTACAGACAGGTCCCAGTCATTATATTGGGTGGCCATGTTTCTGTGATGGCTGCAATGTCCACCTCTCCTCTGCCATGAGAACCTGTAACTCTGCAGTTTTCCTCCCAAGCTCCTAGCATTAAGGGTAACCACCTTCCACCCTCCCCCATCCTGCCCCTTTCCTAGCATCACCAATAGTACTTGCCGTTTGTCCTTTGTCACTGTTATGGGGGTAAGCTCATATGGTTTCCCAACCTGTGGTCTCTGCATATCTCTTCCCAACTGCCACCGCCCACCCTAGTTTAAATTCCCAACTTCCTATGTACTTCTCCATCGCCTGTTTCCAACACTTTTTTCCCCTCCTCACTCAAGTGTAGTCTGTTCTTGGCATAGAGACTACTGTCCTCCCAGGTCCCTCCCACCCCAACAGCCCATACCCTTTAGCACAACACCAGGTTCTTAGTCATCCATTAAATTCCTCTATTCTCAACTTTCTTGTTGTGCTTGCCTTTACGTATGGAAGTATCTCTGAAAAGTTACTGATCTTCCTGCCCCCTCACATAATTGTGCTAGTTCCTCAAACCTCCTCTGGACTACATCTACTGTCTTGTCAGCCAGATCATTTGTCCCAAGATGTATAATTAAATGAGGCTTGTCCCTACCCCTTCTAGCATATTTCAGAACAGATTGTCCCATCCTTCCACTGTCATTCCTGGCATGGCCTCCACCCAAATGCGACTCGACTCTCCCCTGCTACCCCACCTGACTCCCTCTTAGTATTGATCCCCCAGCACTCAAGATTCCACCCTCTTACTCCCTGCTTGCTTCCATTCATCTCCCTCTCATTTCCAGCTCCTCTTGTTTCTCCTGCACATTATTTCCCCCTTTTACCCCTGTTGCAATTCTCTGAGCAGAATTTCCCCCTGCTCCAGTTTGGTCCAGGCATTTATCAATTACTCCTCTACGTTCATCATTTCCCTCCTCCACCTTCTTCCTCTCTAGCAGTGCAAAACTATTTTCAGAAGACCCTTCACAAATGCCCGCTCCCTCTCTCTTCATAGTAACCTGTTCTCTCTTTTCCACTCCATGACTTTTGCCACTTCTTCACCTCCCCTCACAAGTCCCTATCTCCTCCTTCCATTTGTCTTTTGTCTCCTGACCTGGTTTCCCCGGCAATCGTTCTTCCAGGCCTGGGCCCCTTTGTCTCTGCTTCCTTCTTCTGACCCTCTCCTCACCACTGTTGGCTTAAATCGGTCCCTCATCTCCCCTTTTTCCTCCCTCCAGTATTGGGCTAAACCCACCCCAATCTGCCTTGCCTGTCTTAGTTCCTCCTGCAGACTCTCAATCTCCTTTCTAAGTTTTTCTATGTGGTTGCACACTAAACATCCTCCCACACTCCAGGCAATTTTTAGAAAGACTGGTGCACCGCAGTTGTTGCAGCCTACCACCCTACCCATTGCTGTCGTTGCCCACCAATGACCCCCCACCCTTCCAGATGCAGGATACCAAACACTCCCCCAAGTCTCCCCTCTCCCCCCTCACATTTCTCCCTAGACAGTTGAATAGCCTCACGAGAAGAATTGGGGGGGGGGGGGTTAATAGGCTTCTCAGTTATCTGAAATAGAAACTTTGGATTTGAAACATTTTTTTAAGTAAATTAGAATAATAACAAGACGTAGCAGGGACATAGCTAGGTTACATTGCATTTGATAAGCCCTGAAGATTTCTTTATGAACTTCTAACTTACTTTTCCTCCAGATTCTTTCTAATATCCTTTATCCTGTTTACATTCCTGTAAATTCATATGATTAAGACCACCTTCTATAATTCATCCATAGCAATAGATTTTAAATTTGTAGCAAAAAATGTTGACTCATATGCTTCTGTATTCTGGAAATCACAAAAGTAAATGTAATAAGAGCTTGGTTAGACACTGCCATTTTATTGATCCAGAACTGTCTTATTAATAAATCTGCAGAAAAAAATTGCATCTAATGTATGGCTAGTGATTGACCCGTTGCTCAGATCCGTGCCAATCAAAAAGATGAAGTAACTCCTTTGCCTGTTTGTTTACTTTATTATCCCCCACTCCCTTCTACTCAATCCACTCACCAGTGGCAGCTTCTTTCTGTAGGCAGTCTTGGTGGCAAGTGTTTGCAAAGAGCTTTTGGCACTAAAAACAGCATCCAGTTGTGGAGCCGATCGCACCCAAATTCCTCAAAATTGGCAGTTCACCAATAGCTGTCCCTATTGCACACATAACTAGTGGATCATTATGTACAAGCTCCTTTCCTTGCAGCTGTAAGCATGCACTGGCAGTTCCAGTCCACAAAGGTGGCCCAGTCGACTCACCCTCCAGCTACTGGCCAATCACTCTGTTCACCATCTTCTCCAAAACACCTGAGAGGTTTATCAGTAGGTAGCTATCGAACTGCTATGCCCAAACTGGCTTTCTAACTCCACACCAGTCAGACTTTCACTCCAACCATTCAACTTCATCCTCCCTCTTAGAGTCACGAACCACATATACATCAACATGAACAAGGGCTTGGGCACAATGACCATGCTTATAGCCATAGCAGAAGCCTTTGACACCATGGATCACCATTGGCTCCTACTCAGACTAACCAACTCTGGTGTCTCCCCCTCAGCCCCAGCATGCTTCCAATAATACCTGACCAAGCAGACCCAGTCTTTCAAGCTAGGCCATGCTCCTCCCTCACCCTCCCAGTCATTCTCAGGGTCCACAAGGCTCAGTCCTGAGGCCCCTGCTCTTCACTATCTATGTTAACAACCTACCCGATACCCTCACTGCCAGTAACATACTCCGTCATTATCATAATAAACAAGTACACGACAGCCATCATCACTTTCTGTGGTTTTAGCTCAATTTTTCCCCCAGTCGTCGATAATATATCCCTCCTCTTCTTTACTTCTCTAACCTGCCTCCCCATACATGGCCTCTTCCCCTATATGTGTAGTTGCTGGCTGCCTCACTCAAAAGATCTCTGCCTATAACTCCTGTATGCCTATGGTTGATTGTACATCTGCTGACTTCTTCAATTGTAAAAATTGTAAAATAATGCTGTTTTTTTTATTTATTTCAACCTTGTGCTGTGCTGTATACACTGTATATACTTTTTCTTCCTTGTATATTATTGCTTTTTGTATACCTGCATCTGTACTGTACTTTGATGTATTCATGACCAGGTCCACCTTGCAAATGAGCCTTGCTCAATGGTGCCCGCCTGGATCAATAAAGATTTTGACTGATTGATTGATTTGATTGATTGAACATACACATGTATGCAGATGATACCGTTATCTATGTATGTGCTGTGGGAGGAGAGTCTGCATTGGGCTAGGGTGCTGTGGAAAAATAAAGCAAAAAGCACACAATCATGTACTCACCACTGATAAAAAATAAAACCACAGCTCACAAGCTGTAAATAGCGTGCCCAAATTTTGTTAAGTGCCAGTGGAAAAAACATTTATTGATGCATTTCAGAAAATAATTTCTTTGTGTGCTTTTTGTGTTATCTATGTATCCGGCATCTCTGCTCCCTCCATTGAAGGTTATTTCCAACAGGACTTCACTGCAGTACCAAATGGTTCCTGGATAATCATCTCATCATGAATCAAAAGAAAACAATGACCGTGTTGTTTGGCACCAGGAATTGGCTCAGCTCTACCACCACTCTGACTTTATGCACTCTACATGGGTCCTGCCTAGACTGTTTCCTCCTACAGATACCTTCGTCTCCAGCTGGACTAGCACATTGACTACTCAGGGCACATCTCCCAGGTAGTAACCAAATCATATGCCAAGCTAGGTGCCCTATATAGAGTAAAGGGATGCCTCCACTGAATCAACAGAAAACAGACGGTGGTACAATCAATCCTCCCCCTTACAGACTACGAGGACATAGTCTACTCAGATGCTTCCTCCACTTCCCTTGATAAAATCAATACCCTGTTCAATTCACTGTGTAGATTCATTCTGGGCTCCCCCGCTCCAACTCCCACTGATGCAATATATACAATGAACTAGAGTGGTCCCTTCCCCCCTGCTAGACAAATGGCACATACTGCCATCCTGAGTGCCAAGTACTGGTCGGGCAAACCGCCCGGATATCTATTTGACCTCTTCTTCCCTTCAGTGAACCCTTCCTATCAGCTCAGATCAGAGTCAGGATGGTCTCCCCAGTACAAGCACAACCTAGTCCAAGCCTCCATCAGCTACAGGCTCCCTAACACCTGGAACAATCCCCCAGTCAGTGTCACTGCTCCCCTCCCTCAATCAAGCAAGGCTATGATCAATTCCCACTATAAATCCCTGACATCATGTCCCCAGTGCCAAGCCCCCCCTCCAAGCCTATCTAACTCATCTGGCTAATGCATATTACATTAACCCCATGATGTACATTGTGCTAACTGCTGTGATCCTGTGGGGGGCAGCCATGGTTCTACCCTTTAGTTTCTTTCCCTGGGACTACCCTGTCATGTTTCTATAATTTGCTGCACCAGGACGTGTGCTTACCATGTACTTGTTTCATTTGTTTTTGGAATGCATAATATATGTAATGTATGAGCAGTGTAAGATTCCTCAGTACACTGTTCTTCCCTTCCCCCGGGTCGCAGCTGGAAACAAGCTGAGGCTCTGTGTGCTAACCCGGTAAAAAATGTTTAGAATAAAATAAATAAAATAAATATGAAGATTAAAATCACCCATCATCAAGATTTGTTCAGCTGCGGAGAAGATATAGGATGAAAAAATCAGAAAGTTGTGAAAATATTTCTGCATTGTATTTGGGAGGCCTACAGATTGAGCCATTTTAACCAAGTTTGACAGGCCTAGAAAAAATGTGCTCAGAAAACAAGAAAGTTAAGTTTGCTATATTTCTGCTGTCAAGCTCATCTTTAACAATAATAGCAACTCCTGCATCTTTTTATTTGACCTGGTTCTGTATTGAAACATGAACCCCGAAGGGTATGACTCAACAAAAGCAAATTAATCGTGACCCTCCTGCCAGGTTTCGCTGAAAGATGAAAATTCTAAAGAATACTGTTGAATTAGATCATTAACTAAAAGGGCTTCACATGTACAGAACATTTAGCTGTTGAGCATGATTATTCTGAGGGGGTATCTAGGGACATGACTCTTCCCCCTCTCCCCACCTCACCGCCCAATCCCCTTCCCCCCTTTTCTTTCACGTAAGCACTTGTTTATGTATTAACCTGGCACTTATCATTGTCCACTCTTTCTACATATTATGCTTAACACTGTTTTAACACTTTTTGTAACACCTGCCTTACAACTGTACAAGAACAAGGGGGCATAATTTGAAAATAGAGGGGGACGGCTCAGGGGCAACGTGAGGAAATGCATTTTCACAGAGAGGGTGTTGGACACATGGAACCACCTTCCTGGGGAAGTTGTGGGGTCAAAAACAGTGGGGAAATTCAAGAATGCATGGGACAGACATAAGGCACTTTTAGTGAGGGGTAGGAGGAAGAAGGGTGTTGGGTAGCTGAAAACTGCAACTTATCAGATAGGTAGGAATTGGGCAGACTAGGTGGGCCAAGTGGTCCTTATCTGCCGTCAAAGTCTATGTTTCTATGTTCTATGTATGCTAATGTTGATCTTGTAAATTAAATGTTTAATGTCTCATTCCTATTGTACCGCTTCCCCCCAGGTTGCACCAGGAGATGAGTGACTTGTTGCTCAGTGTGCCTTCCTGGTGAAACATTTCAATAAATAAATAATTCTTTCATACAAGTACCAGAACACCTGCGTATAGTTTGACCTTTTTGGCCACTAAAGAATGACTTGATACGGTGGCAATTATAAGTTTTTTCTCATAATTTCTAACAGTTTACATACTGAGAAAGTGTCAGGGTCTACTTTTACCTGTTGAGATCTAGGTTGTCTTAATGAATAAAGAAAAAGTGATGAAATATAGAATAATGCATGGAGAAGTGTGGTTTATGGGGATTTTATGCACCCCCAAGGTATGTGATGCCCCATAAAGCCCAAGAGCAAAGCCCAAGGGGTTTATATGGACATCACACACTGAGAGGGTGCTTAAAATCCCCAGAGAACCACACTTCTTCATGTTTTATTTTTTATATTTACTGGTTTTGGAATTTTTTGGTTTAAATTGTCTTTTTTGTCACCTTGTGAGGGTAACTGCTACTGCCAACAAGCTTGTCTCACACTGAGTGACTGATTGTGTAGTCCTTGTGAACATAAGAGATGCAAATCACAAGTGGGGTACCTCAGGGATCAGTCATGGGGCCAGTCCTCTTCAATATCTTCATCAGTGACATTGCAGATGGACTGGAGGGTAAGGTTTGTCTGTTTGCAGATGACGCCAAGATCTGCAACAGAGTAGATGATCCAGATGGGGTGGACAGAATGAGAAAAGATCTGGATAAACTGGCAAAATGGTCATAAGAGTGGCAAATGGGGTTTAATGCAAAGAAGTGCAAGATCATGCACATAGGGAAGAGAAACCCTGAAGCCACCTATAGGTTGGGAGGAGAGTTGCTGGCAATCACAAGGGAAGAAAGAGACTTGGGCATCATCATCACAGATGACCTGAAATCATCCAAGCAGACCACTAAAGCAGTAGGTAAGGCTAGAGGGATGTTGGGGTGTATTAGTAGGGGTATCACAAGTCGGAAGAGGAGGTAATAATCCCTCTTTACAAGAAACTGGTTAGGCCCCATCTGGAGTACTGCGTACAGTACTGGAGGCCACACCTTCACAAGGACATTAACCAAATTGAGTCAGTCCAGAGAAGGGCAACCAGAATGGTGCAGGGACTGCATCAGAAAACATATGAGGACAGATTAACGGAACTCAATATGTATACCTTAGAGCAAAGGAGGGAAAGAGGTGATATGATTGAAACATTCAAACACCTTAAGGGCATTAAGAAGGTGAAAGAGTCTAACATGTTTCAATATAAGAAAAATAGCAGGACAAGAGGACACAGCATGAGATTAGAGGGAGGCTGATTAAGGGGTAATGTGTGGAAGTTCTTTTTCACAGAAAGGGTGGTGGATGCATGGAATGGCCTACCTCAGGAAGTGGTGGATATGAATACAGTGCAGGGCTTCAAACAGGCATGGGATAGGCATAAGGGAGCAATAAACAATGAAGATGAGTGTGAATAGATCGGCCATTGACAGAGTAAAGGCATATGGCACATTCATAAGGTAGAAAAAAAATGGACAGATTGGATGGGCCTTGCTGTCCTTATCTTGTCCTTCCACTTCAACATGCAGCAGCCAATCAGAGAATCTAGCAATGCTGCAGCACTTCTCTGCGAAACAGTTACTGCTTTCTCACAGACACACTGCAGTGTGACAAACAGATTTTAGCAGTTTTTAAACATTTTTTAAATGTTTTCAGTATAATAGCGTTAATAGCAATAGTGATCTGGGTTTTCTCAGTAATAACTGAATGGGGGGATGTTAATAAACACCTTGGCCATTGGCTTCTGTGTTTATCACCCCTGGTCCAGTTATCACTTTATAATGTATGGTGGAATGCTGTTATATATTCAAATTCCATCTATTTATACCATTGTTATACCATTGACGTGATGTCACTATGTTGTTTTTTTTCTTTTTTTCCACCTAGTGTTTAGCCTCTGTGGCGGGCAGTGGCTTGTGTCGGCTATCCAACACCGGACTTCCGTGGTCATTCGGGTACCACCTCTATTGCCAGGCAGAACCACTGGAGCTGATGTGGGGGGCTTCATCCATCCGTGGCCCCTGATTTTTACATGTTTTTTCTTCCCCGTTCCTCGGAGCCCCCTGACAGGGTCGATGTACGTGTGGAAGCTTGCACGCTCACCTTGGCCTGGACCGACTCTGCTCCACACACCCCTGGCACAGCACCTGTCTCTGTGCCCTGCCTGCACCACCATTATGCTTCCACATGGTGGCAGTCAAAGGCCAGCAGAGACGACCTTCCCTACCTGGGAGAGGAGAGCTGCCAGCGGCTGTTCGATCCTCACCCAACCCTCCCCCCTGGCCAACCCCCCGGCATCCAGTGCCTGTTCCCAAACACAGGTCATCAGCATGGCAAGAGGTAAGGTGTCCAGTGCCTTAGCTCTGTACACCACTGGGCTGGCATATGTCACTATGTTGTTAACCCATCGATGTTACGTCACATCGATGGTATAACAATAGGGATCATTCTGCACATGTGCGCTGCCCAAACCAACAGCCTTCCTGAAACGGCCACGGTGGTGAGAGCATGACCCGGAGCAGAGCGGCAGTGAATGAAAATAACAATAGTAAGGATCCTGCTGAATTTTTTTTACTAGATACATGGACCATACACTATAAAATATAATGAATGGTCATGTATTGGTAACCAGTTTGTATAACTGTCTTGAGGTTACCATGTCAACGTAAACGTCTCGAGCTTCACTCTAGAGGTTTACATAGTCACCATGGCAACCGCTCACCAGTTAACAAACCGGTTACTGCTATATGCCCATACATTATCCTCTATGTAATCCCAGGTGGCAGTGATAAAGAAAATATCCGACTCCTAAAATTTGATACCAGTCATGTATACAAAACAGTCCCAAATTAATTCTGGCACAAACTCAGTCCTAGAAAAGCACCAGTACAGCTGCTGGGGAGAATCACTTCCAGAGTCACTTGGTCTCTGGAGCCTCCACAAACCTCCAGCTACTGGGGAAGATAAGTCCCAAAGTCCAGACCTTGCCCCAGATGAATCAAATGCTGTCACACAGGCAATCAAACAATTGTCACATGCAATGGAGACAGCCACTGGGGAAGTTTACTCCCCGTATCTAGGGAAATAAATCTTGGAAAAATCCACCACCAAAAGGATTGTCACACAAGTCAGTTGCTGTGAAGCCCAGATTCCAAGGGAGATGACCACCTGTGTTAGACACTAAGGTGATTTACTTCTGTATGGTATACAGCTGCTGGTCCCACTCCTGATAGATCAGCCACAGAACAAACAGTACTCATGTGGAGAGCGCAAAACAAGGAAGGCAAAGGGAGCAGGCCAGCTGCTGCAAAAACACTGAGGCCTTGAAACTGAGAGACATCACTAATAAATCCAAGCAGTCCCAAGAAAAAAAATCAACCACAGGGGAGATAATGTTCCATCACCTCACAATCACCACCTGGAGAGCCCCTGCTCCCAGCTACAGGACCATAAAAAGACATCACTCTCTGGGAGAACTCTGAACAGGACAATCTCTGTGTGGTGAAACCCAGCAGAGAAAACTCTGGGGAGATCAACCAATTCCAAAGAAGTCACTGTGAGGATTTAGTCCCAAGACTTCAAGCAAAGTTACCAGAGAGTTCCCTCTCCATACTGCAAAGCTGCAGAGGACAGCATTCTTTGGGAAAATCACAACTGGACAAAGATCAGCATATGGGGAACCCTGTTCAAAGGCAAAATCCAACAGGGTAAACTTACCAAACAGCAAGCCACAAAGCACCACACAGACCACTGCTACCTGCGAGGTCAATGTAACCTGACTTGCTTGTAATTGAACTTAACTAAATTGCTGCTTGGTACTGTTACGTTTTAAAAGGAGCGCATTCACTAACAAGCAAAGCTGTCCGTAGTAGTAAAAAATGCGCAAACTAAAATGAGAACTACAATTAAAATCATTTACAGTGGTGACTGTTTTGAACATAATGAAAAATACCAGCAGAAAAAGGGCAAAGGTCTATCTTGTCTGCTCATAATGAGGGTGTCTCAGTGATTACTTAGGGGTCCAGCCCCTCTCCGTTAGGAGTTTCCCCGATAGAGGTCACCTGACCCCCACCAAGTTTTTGCTTTTGTTTTTTGTAATTAAAATCCTTATTAATTTTGCAGGTCATTGTGATACATAAGTAACTGTGATAAAGAAATTCAAGTACATACATTCAGGGCCATGTCTTTTGTACATTACCACACTGATAGCTCCACAGCATGGTCCAGTACTCACCTCCTCCTCCCCCTTAGGTACTGTGCAGGGTAGTGGTGTCTATACTAATGATGTAGTCTTACTTCCTTATGAGGGGAAACCTTCAGAACAGCTATGTCTGAAGTTTTCCAACATGCTGACCAAAAAATGTGGTGGGGAAGAGAGCAATCCCATGCCAGAGGGGGGGCTAACAGGGACCGGAATAGCAGTAACTAATGGTAAATATTAGAGTTGCTTTGTTCTGGGCATAAACATAACACAGGAAGCGAGCAATGAATAGTCTCAGGTAATTATACTATGAGGTGTTTAAGGGACCAAATCAAGGTCTTTGTTCATGGCATAAAGAAGTCAAGTGTTTCAGTGGGAGGAACATACTTATATGTGGTCATTGAGGGAGTGTGTAATCTTTTCCAGTTCAGAGTTTCGATTTACCATATTTCTCGAGGTAGTCACATCTGAGATGGTTGGAGTGAGCCAGCTTTTTGTGATGTCCTTTTCAGCGACCATAAATATTATACCTAATTGGTAGTGAGAGTTGGGATACCTCATACCCCTGGGGTATTGCAGTAGAATATAGAGGGTCAGCATGAGCAGAACAGGTTTACTGAAAAAGCTCATCCAAAGCTCTCTATAATGAACAGAAATAGGGTTGCAGTAGGGGGCAGGACTACATCACATGGTAATGTGTTGCCCTGGATTCACAGCACCCTCTCCAGCATGCAGGGGAGTGTGCGGAGAGATAGTGGGTTGTTATTACCAGGGACCAGAAGAATCTAATAAGATGTTTCCAGGAATACTTTAACACCCTCCATTGATGGGAACTTATTACCGTGGAGGCTGCCTGGCAAGTTTTTGTCCAGACACCAGAGTCAATGGGTGTTCCTACAGCCTCCACCCATATCAATACCATGTCCAGGGAATCTATGCCAGCATAGACTGTAAGGCTTGATGCAGCTGAGGGATCATATGTGGCCTGGTGCCAGTTTTAAAGGGATTAGTGAAGTACTCAGAGGTGGGTGCATATCCGGTGTTCTTGCACCCAACAAATAGGAGAGAATAAAATGCTGGAGCTGCAAATATCGATAAAAATCTGTGTGTCAAAAGTTATATTGGGTTTGTAATGTGAGTGTAACCCCTAGATGGCGCTATCCCAGGGGCTACTACCCCTGCCTGATTTGCCACTAACAGGTTGAGGGGCCTGGATCCAATGGCGGGTGCCTCCACCCAGAGGTCAGGGTTTGCAATAGTTAAACTAACTTGGTCACAGCCCTCTGGGACACTGCGACCCCCCTTTCTTCCCACTAGTGGCCCACACAATATATCAGAATTACCTTCACAGTATACACTTACCCCAGGTCTGGTTCCGGCACTGGGACCTCCTGTGAAATGAGATACAGTGCAACAATCACAGTACAGTACTTTAACATAGACAAATACCTCAGGCAGTATAACTTTGCTGAAACAAGCAGCTCTATTTATTTAGGGGGATATAACAAGGACAGGGGGAAATCAGGTTAATTAGCTTATCACTCTAATAATCTACCTATGGCTCTGTGCACAGGCCTATCCCTATCAGTTACTGTCCCTGGTACCCAAGCCCTAGTGGCTAGTCCAAACCGTGGCAGCTGGTAGGGGCCCTTTCACACAGAGAAAGGAGAATTAAACAGTCAGCAGTACAGTAATTCCATTTGGATTTAATGTGGCAATTCAACAGGGAGCGACCTGAATTAGTACTCACGACCTCCAAATAAGATAGGGTCCTTCAATGTCAGCAGGGCTCACTTGAGGTACACAAACCTCTTCACACATCCATATAAAGAAAGCACTATACCAGGCAGGCTGCATCTGTATCCCGTCGCAATTACTGCACAATACCTGGGAGAACACACAGCAGATTCAGTTCTGACAGACCGAGTGCAGTTTTCAGCAAGTCCTCCAGTCTTCTCAGGGTGAGCCTGGTTTCTACTCTTCAGAGATCCTTTGATTCTTTTCACAGGACAGATTCAGTCCCTAACAAGTTGCAGACCGAACTCTGGGCCTTACACACTTTTGACTAAAACTGCACACTGAAAAGCACAGGGCTCCTTCCTTCTTCACTGCCAAAGCTCAACTGAAACTCCAACCGACAAAACCGGGCACTTCCTTTGAGTTCCTCCCAGTTCTTGACTGGATTGGCTGTCACTCACAATAGACTGCTGCTGTTGGTCCAAAAGGCACTGAGTCCAAACTACATCTCCCAGAGTCACTGCCCATACAATCCTCTTGTGGCTGGCTCAGATTATGAGTCCAAGTTCTGATTCGTCCAAGGCACCATTTTAGAGCTAGCTTACTCCCACACTGATTGGTCCAGTTCAGCAGTTCAAAACTAGAATGGGGAACTAGCAGACACAGTTCTGACTGCAAAGAAAGCAGGTTAGACAAACTGTAATTTCATTATTACTCTAAATAATTTCTGGCAAACAGTTACATCTGTCAGATAGGTTCCTTTGCACTCTAGTGACTGCAAAATGAAGTGAATTGGCAGCAGCTTGAGTGGTACTCAATCAAAAACACACAGTCCCCATACAAACTAATTATGTCTGCAAGCAGACAGCTCTTAAAGAGACAGTACCAGAGGTTCTAAAAACACTCACTGATAAATGGCTTAAATGCCAAACACCATTCAGGCTTGGAGCATTCAAGCAAGCTCCTGGAAGTCTTTTGGGAACCCCCATTTGCAGGGGGGTTACATGAGAAAGGGCTATATCACTGTTTCCGAGAAGAACTGGTAAATATATTCCAGGGAGTGACGTTCCCAGTTCTGGTAACTATGGTCCAAGTGAAGTGGGACAAATCCCTCTTAGTGTGCTAATGAACTCAACAGGGGGAGAAACAGAGTAAGGTGTAGGGAAGTCCTAATAGTCCACTGGACTTTAACTGGATACGGCAGCCATGGATTCAAGTTGTAGAGTAGTTCCTTGGGAGGTGTTAGGTAATACATGGCTTGTACAAATAGCTAGTTAGGGAGCAGGTCCCTCTCCATATCCAGCCAAGTGGAATATCAGTCACCTAGGTGGCAATATAAAATAAAATGCAGGTGAGCTGCCAAGTAATACTGCTGGACCCGTGGCAGATCTAGTCCGCCAGCTTTTTTTTTTTTTATACTTTCTTGTATCCTCTGTTCCTGGGTGGCCCCCCATCTTGCCGGCCCCCCAGCCCCGTCCCCCATTCACGGGGCACCTCCTTTCTTCCTCCATGGCTTACCCCCATGGTGGGGTGGTGAGGATCCCTCAACCTGCTGAACACGGATCCGGTTTGGGAAGTGCCTGCCATTCGCAGGAGCAGCATCTTCGGGGGTCGGCATTCATCCAGTCATGCTCAGGACATTTTCTTCTCATGGTTTTTCTCCCACCCCCCCAGAGGTGGAGCAATGTTGGTGCTGGCAATGGCCGAGCTGTGTGCGCTGCCACCCACAGCACGCCAGCTGACTACTGTGCCCCCATGCCTACATATGGGACCCAGGCAGTCCGATACCCAGCCACCAATAGGTGTCCCTCCCTCCCCGGGAGAGGAGAGCTGTCTTTCAGATGCTTGATTCTCTCCCACACTGGCCAACCCCTGGCAAGCCACTTGCATGGCAGGAGGTAAGGCATGATGCCTCAGCCCTCCATGTCACTGGGCTGGCACCTCTAGCATTTGTAGTTAAAAAAATTGCTGTAATTTGATGTGGAGTATCTGACCTGCCCAGATAAATCACAATATCTCCTTATTCCAGGCCCTCCAAGTTTGTGTTGGGAGTGCCGGAGGGACATTTTGGAAAAGATAGAGTGCCTGAGGGAGGATCACCATATGCACCACCTCTATGTGCCTAGACAGAGAAAGAGGCAGAGTCCTCCAACGACCAAAGTCTTGAATCATAGAGTGAGTGAAGGGGGTATAATTATTGTGCATTGCCGTTATGGGCAAGTAGGCAACATAAATTCCCAGGTATTTGAGTTTCTGTAGTTCCCACCAAAAGGAGAAAGTATACCATTGAAAATGAGAAGGAGAGTAGTGAAAGCACAGAGTTTCTGTTTTAGCTGCATTCATGCAGTATCCTGACACTGCGCCAAACTTGTGAATGATCTCAAACACCTGAGGATATAATAACACATCATCCACATATAAAGCTATGCAATGCTCTTTTCCCTCCACTGCTATACCTTGGAAAGTCATGTCTTCCCTAATTGCCCAAGCCAGAGGCTCAATATACATATATTACAAAGAGCAGTTGTGGCAATAGGTAGCCCTTTTAGGTCCCTCGTAGTAATGAGAAATCGGGGGAGTAATGACCACTGACTTTAACACAAGCCTTTGGGGAGTGATAAAGTCTCTGCAAGAGTTCTATGAGGAGACTTGGAATCCTAGCTGACCAAGCACATGTACAAAAATGGTCAGGACATCCAGCCAAAAGCCTTTTCAACATCACTAGACTGAGAAGCAGAGACAGGGTGGCTGACTATTGTATCTGGTGAATGATATGAAGAGACCACCCTATGTTTTCTGTGATTCTGCATGCCCGGATAAATCTGGTCTGGTCTCTGTGAAAAAAGGTAGGGTAGGGTAGGAGTTGGTCCAATCATTTGGCAAGGAGGGACATAAAGAATTTATAATTAGCATTAAGCACAAAGATAAGGCAGTAAGACATGTTTCCACTTTTAATTGCAACCTTACTTGTTACTTTGTCCCAACCCCTCTTAAAGCTGTCCACTGCCTTAAGGAATATCACCTTATCTAGCAACTGATTCCACTTAGCCACCACCCTCTCAGTGAAAAAGTGTCTCTTCATTTCCCTCTTAAATCTTCCTTCCACCAGCTTTAGGCAGCATCCTGTAGTGGTCATTTTACTGCTAAGGCTGAATAGACCCTTGGATTTCATCCTGTTTATACCTCTGAGGTATTTATATGTTTCAGTCATGTCTTCCCTCTCCCTCCTACCCTCCAAGTAGTACACGTTGAGGTCTAAGTCTCTCTTCAAACTTCCTACCTTTCTCTCTTCATACTTCCTGCCCTGCTAACCATGCACCATTTCAGTTGCACTTCTCTGGACCGTTTCCAGATGATCGATGTCTTTTCTTATATATGGGCACCAGTACTTCACATTGTAGTCCAGGTGTGGATGCACCAGGATTCTATACAGTGGCAGAATAGCCTCCACCTTCCTGCTAGTTATTCCTCCAGCTATGCAGCCCAACATTCTATTTGCCTTGGCTCTTGCCTTCCTGCACAGCACAGTGTTTCCAGTCACTTGTGATGATCACCCCCAAATCTTTCTCCTCTTCTAACTTGGTAACTTGCACACCACCCAGACAATATTCATGTTTTGGGTTCTTAGCCCCCAAGTGGATGACTTTGCACTTCTTGGCATTGAACCCCAGTTGTCAAATACCTGACCACCTCTCAGTCCTGGGTAGGTCCTCCCTGAGATCTTGCATTTCCTCCTCTGTGTCCACCCTCCCACAGAGTTGGGTGTCATCTGCAAACAGGCAGATCTTATGCTTTACTCCATTTAACTGCGTCATTAATACGTATATTAAACAGCAGCAGATTGAGCATCGAACCCTGTGAGACCCTGCTAGTGACTGCTCTAGCCCCCAAGAATTCTCCCTGACCACTACTCTTTGACTCTTGTCCTGCAACCATTTTTTTACCCATGTCTTTAGCATTACCTCTACCCCCAAATCCTCCAGCTTCTTGATTAATCTCCTGTGGGGAACAGAGTCAAAGGCCTTACTAAAATCCAGATACAGGATGTCCATAGCCTGGCACTTATCCATAGTCAAAGAAGTCAGTTAAGTTTATTTGACAGGATCACCCTCCTACAAACCCATGCTGCCTCTAATCCTGGAGCCCATTATCCTCAAGAAAGCACACCAGTCTTTCCTTCAGTATGGTCTCCATTACATGTCCTACTGTCAAAGTCAGACTGACTGGTCTGTAATTGCCAGTGTCACCCCTCAGTCCACTTTTGTGGAGTGGCACTATCTGTGCTGTTCTTCAGTCTAAGGGTACCTCCCCTGACACCAGTGAGGTGTTAAACATGTCCATCAGGGGACCCATTAGCACATCTGCCAATTCCTTCAGCACCCTTGGATGTATAGCATCTGGGCCCAGGTACTTGTCTACATTCAGAGCCTTCAGACACTTCCTTACCCTATCCTCACCAATATCCCCATCTCTGTCATTTTCCACCTCATTGCCCACCCCTTTCGTTCCTTGAGGCATCAGACCATCCTTCCTGGTGAAGACTGAGCAGAAATACTTATTTAGTATTTCCGCCTTCTCTTCACTGCCCTCACTTTTTTAGCTTGACAATCCCATCCTTCATATCCCTTCTCTCCCTGATATATATATATATATATATATGTACACATATACAGTATATTAATTTCAGATCAGGTTTATTGAAGTCTGATACAGAACATAAAGTGTCATTCATCACAATTGGAGCCATAAAAAAAATCATATAACTGTTATACAATTTCTGAGAGATATTCTATCCTTCTGTTGGGTCAACTTCCTAGGAGGATTTGATTGCCCATACCCAAAAGTTCTTGTTATATTGCAAGTTTGTCAATAAATAGTCCAGAGATGTTCAAACATCCTCTCTGCCAGTTCTAAGGCTTATATCTTATTCTTGATAGTTATGACATTATAATATCTCATCTTGGAGGACAGAAATAATGTATAGGTAGCTTTCAGGTATCTGTTTCCTCCTATATAAATTCTCTCCCTCCTCTCCATAACATTTTCATATTTAATCTGTTGTTATTCTTATTGATGGTAAATTCCTTTCTACCAATAGTACAGCAGTAACATAACACTACAGTATGGCTCCTATATTGTTGGGCACATTTTATCTCTTTAACTATAAACTAAAATCTCAAAGTTTTGCGCACCTTCCCTCACCACAGCCCCCCCCCCCAAAGATAGAAAAGGAAAGAAATATGGAAGCAAGAGTCTAAATTCTCTGTTTCCTAAAGTAAGTATCTAGGTACAAGGGAAGCCAAATAGGCTTGTCTCTTCAATCCTTTCAGGTGTCTCTTTCCTCTTGGGCCTGGTGCCAGGGATGCCATATCTCCAGAAACTTCTCTTGTGTTAATCTAAGCTTGCTTGTGATGCTTTCCATTCTTTCTAGCTCTCCCACCCTCCTCCTCCAATTATCTACCATTGGGAGACTTGATTAGAGCCAGTTACATGTGATGCATTTCAGGGCAGCTACTTGCAGTATATGTCTCTACTTCCCCACCCTCCTGGGACAGTTCAGCAGTGTAGGAAAACCTAGTACCAAATCGTTAAAAGAGTAGAATGGTTAATCCTGTTAGCTGTTGGACTTCCGTGTGTATATCAGTCTAAAACTGTCTTATTTTGGGGCAGGCCCAGAAAATGGGATGCTCTGCTTCCACTATTTCTCCAGCAGAGATCTGTTGTGGTTGTGTTAAAGTGGCAATTTGTTACTGGAGTGGGGAAGAATCTAAGATTTTCCAGTTATATTCCCTCCAGGTTGGAGAAGATGTCATTTGCCAACCCTCATTTTAGTCTCTTAATCCATTGTTTTGGGTTTGACTATTCCTGGTTCTTGTTCCCATTTATTTCTTTGTATCCCTAGTGGTGGATCTTTAGACGTGATAAGTATCGAATATAGTTCAGAGAGATATTGGATGCATGTTCTGATGGTAATGTCAAAGTAAAAAAAAGACTCCAGAGTAATACGTTCCCTACGTATCTGGGGGGAGAATGTTTGGATTGGACAGAAAATGATGGCTCTGCAAAAAGCGGTAATAGTCTTCTGTCCGAAGAGAATATTTATTTTGTAATTGATTAAATGAGAGGCAACCCTGTGTGTCCATGCATTGTAAGAATGTAGTTAATTTGTTATTAGCCCAAAATAGAAAACCTCTGTCTAGCCGAGGTGGCTGGAAAGTTTCTTCATGGCAGATAAGAGTTAAAGGACCCAAGCCTTTCGGTGTGTTAGTTAATTTTCTTATGTGGAGGAGAATACGTAATGAATGTTTGACATAGAAACATAGAAGTTGACAGCAGATAAGGACCGCAAGGCCCATCCAGTCTGCCCATTTCTTTTTCTACCTTATAAATGTGCCATCGGCCTTTGCTCTGTAAATGGCCTATCTATTCATACTCATCTGTATTGCTCCCTTATGCCTATCCCATGCCTGTTTGAAGCCCTGCACTGTATTCATATCCACCACTTCCTGAGGTAGGCCGTTCCATGTATTCACCACCCTTTCTGTGAAAAAGAACTTCCTCACATTACCCTTTAATCGGCCTTCCTCTAACCTCATGCTGTGTCCTCTTGTCCTGCTATTTTTCTTATATTGAAACATGTTAGACTCTTTCACCTTCTTAATGCCCTTAAGGTGTTTGAATGTTTCGATCATATCACCTCTTTCCCTCCTTTGCTTTAGGGTATACATATTGAGCTCCATTAATCTATCCTCATATGTTTTCTGATGCAGTCCCTCCACCATTTTGGTTGCCCTTCTCTGGACTGCCTCAATTTGGTTAATGTCCTTGTCAAAGTGTGGCCTCCAGTACTGAATGCAGTACTCCAGATGGGGCCTAACCAGTGTCTTGTAAAGAGGGATTATTACCTCCCTCTTCCGACTTGTGATACCCCTACTAATACACCCTAACTTCCCCCTAGCCTTACCTACTGCTTTAGTGGTCTGCTTGGATGATTTCAGGTCATCAGTGATGATGATGACCAAGTCTCTTTCTTCCCTTGTGACTGCCAGCAACTCCCCTCCCAGCCTATAAGTGGCTTCAGGTTTCTCTTACCTATGTGCATGATCTTGCACTTCTATGCATTAAACCTCAGTTGCCACTCTTCCGACCATTTTGCTAGTTTATCCAGATCTCTTCTCATTCTGCCCACCCCATCTGGATCATCTACTCTGTTGCAGATCTTGGTGTCAGCTGCAAACAGACAAACCTTACCCTCCAGTCCATCTGCAATGTCACTGATGAAGATATTGAAGAGGACTGGCCCCAGGACTGATCCCTGAGGTACCCCACTTATGACTTGCATCTCTTCTGACTGTATACCATTTACCACCACTCTCTGTTTTCTGCCCATCAACCAGTTTGCCACCCAGTTGACCAACTTCTGACCCACCTCGAGCCTACCCAGCTTATTAATCAATCTTCTATGTGGAACAGTATCAAAAGCTTTGCTGAAGACAAGGTAGGCAACATCAACTGCTCCCCCTTGGTCCATTGCTCTGGTTATCCAGTCAAAGAAATCTATGAGATTAGTTTGACAGAACCTTCCTTTTGTAAACCCATGCTGTCTTGGATCCTGTGCTCCTATGGATTCCAGGTGTTGCACTATCCTTTTCTTAAGGAGTGCCTCCATAATCTTGCCCACTACTGAGGTAAGACTGACTGGTCTGTAGTTCCTTGCCTCCTCCCTGCTACCACTCTTGTGGAGCGGGATCACATAAGCCCTTCTCCAATCTTCTGAGACCTCTCCTGTGCTCAGAGACTCACTAAACAGTTCTGTTAATGGCTCTGCTAGTTCCACCCTTAGCTCCTTTAGTACCCTGGGATGTATGCCATCAGGTCCCATTGCCTTGTTCACCCTGAGCTTATCGAGCTCTTGTAGGACCCTTTCTTTTGTGAAGGAACTAGTGCTCTCCTCCCTCCCCCCCTGTGTCTATGGTGCTGAGCTGTGGGCCTGCCCTACCTTCTCTTCAGTAAATACTGAGCAGACGTATCTATTTAGGATAGGTGCTTTTACATGGTCCTCCTCCTCACACGCACCCTTATCTCCTTTGATCTTATCAATACCCTCTCTGGACTTTCTCCTTTCACTAATGTATCTATAGAAAGTCTTGTCACTTTCTTTTACTGTCTGTGCTAGTGTTTCCTCGGTTTGGGCCTTTGCCTGCCTTACTTCCTTCCTTCCCTGCTTCCCTTAGGGAAGTTTGGTATGCCTCCCTATCTTCATCCCCGTGTTCCCTTATATTTCCTGAAGGCCAGCCTTTTGGCTCTGACCTTTTCTGCTACTGTTTTTGAGAATCAAAGTGGTTTCTTTCTACTTTTGCACTTACTTTTCTCTCTAACACAATGGGATGTTGCTTCAAGTATTGCATCCTTAATGTTTGCCCACTTTGCCTGTACCCCCTTACCTGTATTTCTTTTTGCCAGGGCTAGCTTAACTCTGTTGGCCATCTTATCAAAGTCAGTTCCACTGAAGTCCCATATTTATGCCTTGGAATGGGATGATTTAGTTGTAGTGGCCAAATTGAACCATACCATGTGATGGTGACTGGCCCCCAGGTGACCTTCTACTTGGAGATCTGTGATCCTTTCCCTGTTAGTACATGTTTCCATATCTGGGTTGGTATGGTGTTCATGGGTAGTGTCCATAAGACCCATCCCTTTAAGGATGCTTCCTCCTTCTGGTACCATCCTGAGGATGTCCGTCATTTAGCTCATGTGCACAGCTGGGTGCCTTGGGCTGATAGGTTATATTTGGGAAAATTAGGGAGGGCCAGTCCCCCTTCATTATGATGGGCCTGTAAAATTTATTTGGCCAGATGGGGTTGAGAGTTAGCCCAGATAAATTTTTGGGCCTCTTTGTGCAGTTGATTCCAGAAATCCTTCGGTATGGGAATGGGGAGGGTTTGGAATAGGAACAGTAGTCATGGGAGAATGTTCATCTTTAGCATTTGAATCATCCCATATTGAGTCAGGGGTAAAATCTGCCACCTGGCTAAATCTGTTTGTGTCTGCTGAAAGAGTGTTCCATAGTTATTTTTAAATAGTTGGGATGTGTCTGCTGATATTCTCACCCTCAGATATCGGAAGGTATTTTTCTTGGCCCAGATAAAGGGGAAGGAATTTTTAAAGGTAAAGGTTGGGGATCCACTTAAAATTAGGGCTTCTGATTTTTGCAAATTGATTTTGTATCCTGCTAGGCTACCATATTCATGCAGGGTTTTCAACAAATGGGGATGGGATTGCTCTGGGTCCCTCAAAAATAAAAGGAAGTCATCTGCATAAAATGCTATTTTCTGTTCCTTCCCTCTGACCTGTACTCCTCTGATGTTACCGTTGGATCTTATGGAGATAGCTAGGGGCTCAAGCAGCAGGGCAAATTATAGTGGGGAGAGGGGACATCCCTGTCTGGTGCCTCTCTGGGAACCTTCCAGACAGTATGGCATTCACTTTCACCCAGGCCTCCGGGTTGGAGTAAAGAACACGGATCACTGTGACAAATTTATCCCCCAGCCCAAATCTCTGCAGGGTCTGCAACATGAAGGGTCCATCTACCCTGTTGAATGCTTTCTCTGCATCCATGCTGATAGCCAGCTGGAAACATTTAGTGTTTCATTGAGCCAATATAAGGTTGAGAAGTCTGCGTATATTATTTTGGAGGAATTGTCCTGTGATAAACCCAGTTTGATCTATGTGTAGTAAGTTTGATATTACCTGCTGTAGGCGATCTGCTAGTATCCCTGTGAAAATTTTAAGATCCACTGGTAAAAATGAGATGGGGTGGTATGAAACATAATCTTCCGGATCCTTGTTAGGCTTATGAGTAACAGAGATCTGGGCTATGTTCCATGAATCTGGGGCCTTCCCCTCCCAGCAGTTCATTAAAGGCTTCTACTAATGGCTTTGTTGGGGCCGAAGAAAAATGTTTGTAAAACTCAGATATGAATCCATCCATGCCCAGAGACTTTCCATTTTTTAAGTACTTTATTTTGTTGGTTATCTCTGGTGTAAGAATCGGAGCACCAAGGGACTCGCTCTGTTTCGTGGTTAGTGTTAGAATCTGTAAATTATCTAAATATCCTTTTATTAGTTCTGATGGTTTGGATTTCTCTGTTTTGTATATAATGTTTTATAGTATTTTCCAAATTGTTCAACTATCAGTGGTGGGGATATATTGGCAGTCCCATTGTTTTGGTCTCGGATCCTGAGTACTACCTTGTTGGTTGCTTCTCGCTGTAGTTGCCAAGCTAGAAGTTTACCCGCTTGGTTTCCATGTTCAAAATATTTCTGCTTGGAGTACCTCAATTGATCTTCTACTAGGGAGTCTAACAGTTTATTTAGTTTAAGCCTTACCTGCTCTAGTTGTAGTTTTACCCCTTCTTCTAGGATCCTTTATGTTTATGTTCTAGTTCTGTCACCTGGCTTTCTAGTTCCAGCTGCTGTTTAATCTGCACTTTTTTGACCTGAGAGGAATATTTAATGATCTCACCCCATAGGTAACACTTTAAAGCATCCCAGCGAGTCCCTGCACTGGTATCCTCTGGAGGATTATGGTGTAAAAATGTATTGATGGTGTCTTTTACTAAGTTCTGAAACTCAGGTTTTGTTAGAAGGCTGACATTCAGTCACCAAATTGTTTCAGAGGGTCTTGGGGTCATGTCTAGGTGAAGTGATATCGGTGCATAGCCTGATAGGGTTATGGAACCTATACCTTCTTTGGATAGTTTTGGTAACCAGGCCGTTGAGAGTAAAATAAGTCTATGTGTGAATACATCTTATATTTGGGTGAATAATACATATAGTCTCTACATCTAGGGTTAAGAAACCGACAGCCATCTACCAAAGCCAACATCGAACACAGCCTGGAGAGTGTCCTCCCTGTTTTGGATGACACCACCGTCCTGGAACCCATCCGATCAGAGGCAAGGTCAATGACAACATTGAAATCCCCCCCTATTAGTATTAAGCTGTGTGTATCTAGTACTGTATTCTGAATCACCTTGGTAAGGAATGGTATTCAAGTTAGTTCTTCATTTGGAGCATAAAGGTTTAATAGTGTACATTTCTGTCCTCTATATTCCCCATGTACTCTTAACAAATTGTCCCTCCGGGTCCGTGTCTACTTGAGTAACTTTGAGTGGGGTGTTACATCGGATCAGAATAGCTGCCCTTCTCCTATGTGGGTGTTCTACATAGTGGGAGGCATAAACTTCTCCCACCCAACCCCTCTTAAGCTTAAGATGCTCTTTATCGGTGAGGCATGTCTCCTGAAGGAAGGCAATCCCTGCATTCTGCCTCTGAAGTTCTTGTAGTATATGGGCCCTTTTAGTCAGATTGGTTATCCCCCTAATATTTAGGGAAGAGACAATCAGGTCAGCCATTGTAAATCTTATTAGCAAGAGGGGGTAAGAGCCCATGAGAGGAGGGTGCGCGTCTAACTTGCCAATATAAACTGGTGAAACTTAATAAAGTTAACATAAACTTTATATAACTATATACAACATGGTGAGAATCTGCCACCATGGTCATGCTAATCGACTTCAAGGTGGAGTAGGCCCACTCCCCGTCCTTGTACAGCTGCTTTGTGGGGTGAGGGGTCGTGTATCGCAGCTCCTCTACCCCCTCAGCTAGTGGTCAAACAGGAGTTCAGCATGTTTGCAGTTCATTTGCATCACCAGGTAAGAAAAAAGGTCCAGCTCCCCAAACAACACACAGGAGAAATGCCAGACCTCACCCAACAACTAACACACCGAAATCTGGACAGTGGAAAATCATGTACACAAATGCTCACAGTCTGGGAAACAAGATCCCAGACTTGCAGGCAATAATGACAGCAGCTAAACTGGACATAGTAGCAATTAGCAAGACATGGTTTACTAGTAACCACACTCGGGAGACTTCAGTACTCAGCTATGTACTGTTCAGAAGAGACCAAGGTGCAAAAAAGGGGGGGGGGTGGAGTGGCCCTGTATGTCAATGAAAATATCAAAGCTACAGGAATTCAGAATACACTTAAGGAGCCAGAAGAACTGTGGGTCACCCTGGAAACAGGAAATGGGACAGCCATAAGAACTGGGGTTGTCTACAGGCCCCCAGACCAGGGGAAGGACATAGGCATATTACTGTTAGAAGATATACAAAACATGACAGCTAAAGGGGAGGTTCTGATAATGGGAGACTTCAACATGCTAGATACAGATTGATCAATACCAGCAGGAACATCTGCCAGAACTAGACACATGGTGGATTCCCTGCAGAGGGAGGGCCACAAACAAGTGGTACAACAACCCACAAGAGACAGGGCTATCCTAGATCTAGTACTGACTAACCGGGAAAGGATCACAGATCTCCAGGTAGAATGTCACCTGGGGGCCAGTGACCATCACATGGTATGGTTCAGTTTGGCCACTACAACTAAATCATCCCATTCCAAGGCAAAAATATGGGACTTCAGAGGAGCTGACTTTGATAAGATGACCAACAGAGTTAAGCTAGCCCTGGCAGAAAGAAAAACAGGTGAGGGGGTACAGGCAAAGTGGGCAAGCATTAAGGATGCAGTACTTGAAGCAACGTCCTATTGTGTTAGAGAGAAAATAAAGTGCAAAAGAAGAAGGAAACCACTTTGGTTCTCAAAAACAGTAGCAGAAGAGGTCAGAGCCAAAAGGCTGGCCTTCAGGAAATATAAGGGAATGCAGCGGGATAAAGATAGGGAGGCATACCAAACTTCCCTAAGGGAAGCAGGGAAGGTAGTAAGGTAGGCAAAGGCCCAAACCGAGGAAACACTAGCACAGACAGTAAAAGAAGGTGACAAGACTTTCTATAGATACATTAGTGAAAGGAGAAAGTCCATAGGAGGTATTGCTAAGATCAAAGGATATAAGGGGGCATGTGAGGAGGAGGACCATGTGAAAGCATCTGTCCTAAATAGATACTTCTACTTGGTATTTACTGAAGAGAAGGTAGGGCAGGGCCCACAGCTCAGCATCATGGACACAGGGGGGAGGGAGGAGAGCACTAGTCCCTTCATAAAAGAAAGGGTCCAACAAGAACTCGATAAGCTCAGGGTGGACAAGGCAATGGGACCTGATTTCATACATCCTAGGGTACTAAAGGAGCTAAGGGTGGAACTAGCAGAGCCATTATCAAAACTGTTCAGTGAGTCTCTGAGCACAGGAGAGGTCTCAGAAGACTGGAGACGGGCTCATGTGATCCCGCTCCACAAGAGTGGTAGCAGGGAGGAGGCAAGGAACTGCAGACCAATCAATCTTACCTTAGTAGCGGGCAAGATTATGGAGGCACTCCTTAAGGAAAGGATAGTGCAACACCTGGAATCCACAGGAGCACAGGATCCAAGACAGCATGGGTTTACAAAAGGAAGGTCCTGTCAAACTAATCTCATAGATTTATTTGACTGAGTAACCAGAGTGGTGGACCAAGGGGGAGCAGTTGATGTCTCCTACCTTGACTTCAGCAAAGCTTTCGATACTGTTCCACATTGAAGATTGATTAATAAGCTGGGTAGGCTCGGGGTGGGTCAGAAGTTAGTTAACTTGGTGGCAAAGTGGTTGACGGGCAGAAAACAGAGAGTGGTGGTAAACCGTATACAGTCAGAAGAGATGCAAGTCACAGGTGGGATACCTCAGGGATCAGTCCTGGGGCCAGTCCTCTTCAATATCTTCATCAGTGACATTGCAGATGAACTGGAGGGTAAGGTTTGTCTGTTTGCAGATAACACCAAGATCTGCAACAGATTAGATGATCCAGATGGGGTGGGCAGAATGAGAAGAGATCTGGATAAGCTGGCAAAATGATTGGAAGAGTGACAACTGGGGTTTAATGCAAAGAAGTGCAAGATCATGCACATAGGGAAGAGAAACCCTGAAGTCACCTATAGGCTGGGGGGGGAGTTGCTGGCAGTCACAAGGGAAGAAAGAGACTTGGGCATCCTCATCACCGATGACCTGAAATCATCCAAGCAGACCACTAAAGCAGTAGGTAAGGCTAGGGGGAAGTTAGGGTGTATTAGTAGGGGTATCACAAGTCGGAAGAGGGAGGTAATAATACCTCTTTACAAGACACTGGTTAGGCCTCATCTGGAGTACTACGTGCAGTACTGGAGGCCACACCTTCACAAGGACATTAACCAAATTGAGTCAGTCCAGAGAAGGGCAACCAAAATGGTGGAGGGACTGCATCAGAAAACATATGAGGACAGATTAACGGAGCTCAATATGTATACCCTAGAGCAAAGGAGGGAGAGAGAGGTGATATGATCGAAACATTCAAACACTTTAGGAGCATTAAGAAGGTGAAAGAGTCTAACATGTTTCAATATAAGAAAAATAGCAGGACAAGAGGACACAGCATGAGATTAGAGGGAGGCCGATTAAGGGGTAATGTGAGGAAGTTCTTTTTCACAGAAAGGGTGGTGGATGCATGGAACGGCCTACCTCAGGAAGTGGTGGATATGAATTCAGTGCAGGGCTTCACACAGGCATGGGATAGGCATAAAGGAGCAATACAGAGGAGTATGAATAAATAGGCCATTGACAGAGCAAAGGCTGATGTCATATTTATAAGGTAGAAAAAGAAATGGGCAGACTGGTTGGGCCTTGCGGTCCTTATCTGCCATCAACTTCTATGTTTCTAAGTCTGTTTGCTGTGTGGTTTCCATGATCCAGACCAGAGTCCCAGGAATGAAGGGCACATCTCCAGGTCTCTCACCGTCCCCCTGGCCCCCGGGGCCACTGATCTCAAGATCTCTTCCCTAGCCCCACATTAATGATCGATGAGCATTAGGTCCCCTTTCTCTCCCAATCTCCCCCAAGCCATTCTTGACTATATCCAAGCAAGATTATTATAACTGTAACAACCTTTTTAACTAATTAGTAATATGCATGTAGAACATAAAAAACTTAACACAACTTCTAGTTCAACAGGAGCAGGGAGCCTTAGCTCCCCTCTTTCCAACTCCCTTCAACCAACTACCCCAGCCACCGACTGTGGTCAATATTACCTTTTGGTGTGCTTAATAGAGTGATCAGTGTTGAGCCTTATTCAAAACCTTTAGATTTTCAGGTTGCCTGCGATTGCCTGGGTGAGCCAATTCTTGCTGCTATGTCCTTCTCTTTCTCAGGTTGCTTTGCCATGTTAGTGTCTTGGGGGTTGTTTTCTTGGTTGAAGAAAATTGAAGGAGTGCCGACTCCTCTCTTCACCTATGTGCTTTTAGTTCCCTGTTTCGACCATGATCTGGATTGTAGCGCCCTCTCCTGTTGTTCCCAGGAATCTTTTGGCACACTGACTCCAAATTCTTGTTAAAATGGCAATGCTTCTTCTAAATCTGAGAATTGCCTCAGCCCTTTGTCCATCAGAACTCTGAGTTTAGCCAGAGAATCCACTGATGCCTGGTGCCCTCCTGGCAAAGCCTTTTTACCACTTGGTAGATCTTCTACCCCTTGGCTAAGGTCTGTGGGGCATAATCTTGATCGAAAAAGAGTCTGACATCACTGAAGCGGATCTCCTTTTTTCCCCCTGCTGTATGTAGTATCTCTTCCTTGACTCTGAAATCTAAGAAAGCCAGCACTATAGATTGGGGCCTCACCTTAGGGTCTTGGGGGCGTGGGACCAAGGAGCGATGGATGTGTATAACCCCCAGTTCCTTTTCTTTTGGTAAGTTTAGCAGTTCCTTAATAAAGCTTTAAATAAAGTCTATCATGTTGCCATCTTTGGTCCCTTCCGGGACTCCATGTATATGGAGATTATTTCTCCGATTTTTATTTTCCAAGTCCTCCAGTTGCTGTGTTAATTGTTGTTCTCTGCAGTATAAATCTAGGAGGGCTATGTTATGAAGATCTGTGGTGGCTGTATAATCAGTAAGGGTGCATTCTATGTCTTCGGTGCGGCCCTCTAATTTTGTCAAATCTCTGCGACCTTTGTTCACTTTTTCTTCCAAATGCTGTAGTGTAGCATAAAGTTATTTCAGTTCTCTGCAGAGCCTTTTGAAAGTGAAGGTGCAGTCTTCATCTTCTGCTTCACTTCTTGGTGGAGACGATGTAGGGTTGGAGGCCTCAGCTTGCACCGTAATGTGGGGATGGGTCTCTGATTTATTTTTGGCATTGTTGGCGGGCCCAGGTGGCTGATCTTTATTTCTCTGCCTCACTAACGTGATGTAGTCTGTTATCTTATGGTTATGTGGCAGGATGGCGGTTTTATTTGTAGCAGATTAGCTTAAATTGTTTTTGCTTGATTGAAGTTCCAAGAATTATGCTGCCATCAGCTTGGTATCGGAACTGGAAGTCCTCCCTGTTATATTGGGAGAAAGCTTTCACCTCCTTTTTCACCCCCTCTGCCAGTTTTAGCTCCTTTCTGGCCTTGGCCAGCTGGACTGCTCTGCCCACCACCCTAGCCTTAACACTGTACTCCGCCCTCTCTTCCTCCTTCTGTGTCCTTTTGAATTTCTTGAAGTACAACCTTTTGTCTCAAACTGCCTGAGCTATCCGCATATCATACCAGCTAAGCTTTTTTGGCCTTGTATGTCTTAGTTTTCAATTTTGCACACTTGGAAGTGGCTGCCACCAGTCCCCATTGATTACAGCCCATTTCTGATCCACCCCATCTCTTCTTTGATACCAACAAGGTACCCACTTATAATCTCTCCCATCCTATTATGATCTGCCTTCCTAAAATCTAATATACTGGTTTTGATGTTATTTTTCTCTCTATTCATGTCCAGATGTATCCACACTGTGTGCTGGTCACTTCCACCCAGTGGTTCTTCCATTCTCACCTCCTGAACATGTGCTCTATTTGTCAGCATTTGGTCCAGGATGGCTGTCTCCCTGGTGGGCTCCATAACACATTGTATCTGGAACCAACTCTGAAATGCATCCAGTATCGCCTTCGACCTGCTATAGAAAGTAATTGGGATTATCTGATCCACACTAGGCAGATTTAAGTCACCTATAATCACTGTGTCATCCTTGTTCACCATCTCCACTATTTTGGACCCCAGCTCCATCTCCTTAGCAGCACTAGGGGAGCACTCGTAAATGCTATGCTCTTGCTGGTGCCATCTTGCATGGTTATTGCATGTATCATATGTCAGTCTTGCAAAAAGTGTAACTTTTTAAATTTTGTTTCTTTCCCCTAGGTGGGATGCCCAGACCTCTTCTGACCTACATTCTAGAGCAGTCTTCCAACCCTGTTACTCCTGGTCCCTGCAACTTCCAGACCCCCCTCTGATGGGACTGGTGTTTATGGTGCACCCACACAGGAGCTGCATTGCTAGATGGTGGCATGCTGGGACGCAGGGTCCTATAGTGCCAGGATCCATTATCTTGCTGTCCATGCCATTTTCTCCTCTGTTTTCTTGCCTTCCCACAAGGATGCCATTGCTGTAAACTTGCAGTGCATGTGTAGGCAGGGCATTCTCAGTGTACTGAGTTGGGTCAGAATTCTTCCACCCATAAAGCAGGCCTCTGACTGCACTGCCACCTGTAAGCCATGATGGTGTGGTGCAGCTGGAGCCTGATGACCTCAACCCCAGTGGAAGAAACATACTTCCTTGTCTGGCACTCTGGCCTCTTGGGATTGCCCCTGTTTCCGAATCTGGGTCACCAGCATGAGAAGCAACAATGCTGCCATTGTGCTGACATGCCAGCAATTTAAACTTTTTATGTTACTAAAGTATTTACAGATGTCTAATACTGCTAAAATAGAACAACATTGGAAAGGGGCATCTGAATGTTACAAAAGTGACTAACACTCTCCTTGTTGTATTGCTGCTTTTTACTTAAAAAAATGTTTTATGAAAAGAGTGAAAAAAAAAAGAATGAAGACAGGTAGTTTTACCAGAGACACTTTCTTTTGCACTGGGCTCCTTTACATACAGCAGAGTGTAAGAATAAATACATAAAGAAAGAGATAAATAAATGGTTTGGTTTATTGATTTAAACTCTGGAGAATCCATGAGCATAAAACCTGTTTTCATAGGTGACTTGCTATAAAAAATTAAAGATAGACTATACAACAAACATTTACACAGTAAAAATAACATATCGAATAAATAATAAAACATATTACCAACATACAGTAATTCAGTTGCATGGACATATGTATGAATCAATAAAATATTTTTCAAGACTTATCTTGAAATTCAGAAGACTAGTACAACCTGAAGTGACTGCTTGAGGTAAAGAATTATGAAACCGAGGTAGTTGGTATAACAATGTTTTTTGTCCTAAACATTTTTTTATAGTTGGAACAGTAAAGTATGAATTATTGATAGTTGAATGAGTACACACTGTAATAGGACAATATTGAAAAAGCTGATGGAAAAAAACAAAACAGTTACTTTCCTCTGCACAATTTTGGTGACTAGTAGTCCAATATGTACCTTGAACCTCTGTTCTAGTGAGGACCATTTAAGTGTATTATACAAAATGCAATAATGTGTATGAGGGGGAAGTTGAGATGCAAACCTAGCAATCTAATTATACAGCACTCTTACCTGGACAAAACACTGATCAGCAAAGAAATAAAATAGCAATCTATAATCAATAATGGGCAGTAAGAAACTTCGAGAAAGTAATAACCTGGTAGATGGTAACCACACTGAATTTAATCTGTAGAGTACACCCAAGCTCTGATGCAAACTTTTTGTCAAATTTGAGATGTACAAATTATAAAAGAATGTACAATCCAAGGTTAGACCAAGATATCTAAAAGCACAAATGTGCTCAATTTTGGAACCTTAATGGGTTTCCAGCTCAGAAATATGATCTAATATTTTTTTCCTTGCATTGTAAACAATCATAGATTCAGTTTTTGTGGAATTTAACACCAATTTATGTGACAGAAACCATTCTGAACTAAATTGAATTGTTCCTGTAAAATTCAATCAATCAATCAATCAATCAATATTTTTATTTAACCAGTCGGAACACCATTGAGCATGACTCATTTACAAGATGGACCTGGATGAAATACACATAACAATGAGGGACAGAATTAAGTACATTGGCAGGCAGTATACAAGTATTAACAATTATTTACAGTTGATGAGGCAAGGCAGGCAGTATGCATAAGTATTTACAACTGACATGTCATGGCAGTTTCATAAAGAGCAACTAGTATGACACTGTACTGGGAAGCAAGGTGCAAAGGCAGAAGACAGCAAAGTGTGATTTAAAATACAAGACAGATACCCGTGCAGTAGTAATAGGCCATTATCTGGCTGGCCATGGAGCCTGGTATAATGTAGGATATGGCACTGGAAGGAGAGAGCAATGACATAGAGATGCTGATGAACACTGATCAGGCAGAGTTGGGTATAAGGTTAGAGGGAAGAGACAGCTCAGACACTTATAGGCGAATATGAGAGACAGACGTGGGGGGGAGAAGAACCAGCTTTAAAGGACATCATTGTTGGAAGCAGTTGCATGTCTCTTGATATGAACATAAAAGGAGTTTTTTAAAGGAGAAGAACGGCTCCGCTGAAGTGAGAAGTAGTGTTTTTTGCACATTATTCCAGAGGACAGGGAGGGCATGGCTTATTGCTATTTTCCCGAAGCGTGTCCTAATTTTACGGATTGAGAAGGAAATGTGAGAAAGACTTCTTAGCAGGTAGGTGCCGGGGCTGCAGGCAGGTAGGTAGGTAGGCAATCCTTAATATACTGAGGCAGCATATTAGTAATGGCTCTATACATCCAAAGCACAACATTCTTTTGGCACCTGAGGCTAAGTGAGCACCATCCTACGCTCTTGTAAGGGTACAATGGTGTGTTGAATAGGGGGCGTCAGTCATGAACCTAAGTGCCTTGTATTACAGAGTGTTAAGTTTAGAGAGGGCCACGCTCGAGCTGTGCCCGTATAAGAAGTCTGCATAGTCAAGGATGGGCAGAAATGTTGATTGTACCAGGCTTTTTTCCCCTTGGGTGTAAGCAGGTGCCTGATTCTAAAGAAAATCCCAAGCCTCTGCTTAAGCTTTTATGAGATTTCTTCTATATGGACTTTGAACGAGAGTTTAAAGTCTATCCACACCCCCAGATATGTAAAGGATTCCACATAGTCCAATGGTTCACCAAGCAAGGTGAGAGTTTGTGGAACTATTCCCGCAGCGCAGGGACTGATGGAGCTCATTGATGGGGTGAAGATCATGGCCTTCATTTTCTTAGCATTTAAAAGGAGCTTAGAGTATAGAAGATTAGGCTGGAGATGGTTGAATTCTGTTTAGAGATCAGTGCATGCTTGCTCCATGGTAGGCCTGGCTACATACAACACAGTGTCATCAGTGAAAAGATGGAAGTTAGCTGATCTGACTCTAATATTTAGGTTGTTTATGTAGATGGTGAACAAAAGTGGACCAAGGATAGATCCTTGGGATAATCCTCTTTGAAGAATTTTCAAAGGGGAGAGGTCGCCCCCTGCCTTGACCTGTTGTTAACGATCAGAGAGGTAGTTGGAAAACCACTCAAGGGCCAGATTGTGAATGCTGATATTCCTTAATGTGGCCAAAAGCAGGATGTGGTCCACCATATCGAAGGCTTTGCTAAGGTCAAGAAATAATGTGCAAACATAATTTCTGGCATCAAGGGCATTTAACCAATCATTCGTGACTTTAGCAAGCGCTGTGATGGTACTGTGGTGAGGATGAAAAGCAGACTGGGCTGGATTTAATAGGCCAGCATCCTCAATGTGCTGTCTAAGCTGGGAAGTAACCACCTTTTCAAGAAGTTTGGAGAGGGTGGGGAATAGAGAGATAGGGTGGTAGTTGTTTAGGTCACTAGTGCTGCCTGATTTAAAGTGTGGAATGATGTGGGCACTTTTCCAAAGGGCAGGAATTGAGCCCTGGGCAAGGGACATATTAAAAAGATAGGTAATTGGGGGTGACAGGATGTGGAAACCAAATTTGAGGTAGTAAGACTCAATCAGGTCTGCACCTGTGCTTTTTCTGCAGTCCAAGTTGAGCAGGAGGGCCTCTACTTCCTTCACTGTGACCGGGGTGAAAGAGAATATTGTGCCTAGAGCAGGAGAGGCAGGAGTCTGGTAACTAGGGTTTGAGGTATATAATTGTGTGTGGAGGTTGTTGGCAGGGGAAGCATCGAAGGCTAGGCCCATAGTAGCAAAGTGGTTGTTAAAGAGTTCGAGGATTTCTTCTTTGTCAGAGGTAATTAATTTGACAGTCTAGATTTTAGGTGGGAAAAGACTAGAGGAGATGTGACCCTGAATATCCTTAAGAGTTTTCCAGAACTTGGCTGTGCTATCGTCGGAGGAATCAAGCTCAGTACAGTAGAAGCTAGAGTTAGCCTCCCTAGTCAATTTGGTGCGTCAATTTCTAGCAACTCTGAAGGCTGCCCAATCAGCAGGCTGTTTGGACTTCCTAGCCTTCTTTCAGAGTGAGTCCCTGAGAAGCAGCTCTGATTTCAAGGTGGCGGTAAACCAAGGGCATGTTTTCTTCTTAGTGTGGATTTTGACAAGAGGCGCATATTTATTGATAGTGATAAGGAGAGTATTTTGGAAGACTTCATAGGCTTCGTTGACCGTGGGGGCCAGGTAGAAGTACTGTCAATTGATGTGTTGTAGAACAAATAGAAAGGTATTAGGGTTGAAGTACCATTTTGATCTCTTAATTGTGTAGCTAGAGGAGTTGACAACCTTAGGTGATGTCCTCACACATGCAATAACACAATGATAACTAATATCATTGAAAAAATACCAGAGTGGGAGTATAGGTGGGGTTTGTTGACCAATACAACATTAAGCAGGGTACTGTTCTTGAGGTTTCTTTTGTTGGGATGGATGGTCTCCATTACAAGCTGAGACAAGCCAAAATTGTCACATAGGTCTCTTAGGGGTTGGGAAGAAGTAGATGGCCAGTCCACATTCAGGTCTCCTACAATAATAACTTCAGAGGACAAGGAAGTTAGTACATTGGATAAGTGATATAATACTTTAATTCCTGCAGAGGGAGGCCTGAAGCAACCTATGATGTAAATAGGGGTTGACGATGGAAGTTGCAGTTTTAGGGTAGTGCATTCAAATTCCAGGGGTACAGAATTAGAGCTGGTGATGATGGTATTGAATTTGTCCTGGACATAAATGTCTACACCCCCTCCCAGCTAACCAGTCAGTCCTAAACATGCTGTAAGAGGGGATGTTTATTTCATAACCTGAAGTAGAAGGCTTCAACCAGGATTCTGTCACCACAACAATGTTGGGGAAGTGAGGTTAAGCCAAGACTGAATAATGTTGAGTTTTTTTTAACAAGCTACAGGCATTGATGTGAATCAGGCTTAGCCCCTTAATACAAAGCAGAGTGGAGGGAGCAGGAGTCAGGAGTGGGGGACCAGGATTAAGTTTGATGTTACCTGTGCAAATTAGTAAGAAGAGCAGGGACTTTATGAGAGCCTTTAAAACGAGCATAAGCAAACAAGAATTTGCCCTTTTGAGGGGGCTGGGATCAGTGGAGGTGGGTGGCAGGAAATATGTGCTGCAGGGGCACAAAGATGCATATATAAAAATCATAGTAGACTTGGCACACATGAGAGGTGGGAAAAGGACAGAACGGGGCTGGTTTCCACAATTAGTGCAGTAGGAGATGGTCGGGGAGCTGGGCGCATAGGTACCTGAGACAGCAGGTGACTCGTGTAGGAGGATGTAGGAAGGAGGTAACGGACATATGTTAAGTGACCGCAGGCTGGTTGAGAGGACAAAGGAAATAGATTCAGTAACAGGAACAAGGGAGAGTTGTGCCAAGCATGTAATGCATCCCAACCATAAGAGTATGGATCTCATTGTGGACCTTGATCTATGACACAAGCCATGCAATGGATGAGAAATAAAGACATGCAGGGAAGAGAAGCCCCAAGAGTGCACAGGTATGCAGAATCCGGGGCGAAGAGAGTACATGTACTAGAGGGGTGAAGGATCGGGAAGAGTGTATGGACAGGAGGGCAGAGTACAGAAACAGCCCCCAGCACTCAGTTAGAGAGCTAAATGAGCAGATCAGGTGCTGGCTCTAAAGTAGGATCCTTGGGGGGATTAACAAGATACTTAAGGGCCAACAGAGGTGAAATAATATTCAAGACAGGCATGGATTTAGAACATACGGCAGTCAATAGCAAGGGAGTAGTTAGAACAGGGAGGAACCAAAGCACATTTAATAGAGGTCAGGGCTGGGGAGGGCGGAGGGATGAAATATGGCGTACAATAAAATTCTTAAACATACAGTTGGGAAAACACACCTGCGCTTGGCTTTTTGAAAGCCACAGGGACCGAGCTACAGAACGGAGCCTGACTCAATGCAGCAGCAAATGGCAGTTCCAGGGCTCATGGGTAGATCAGTCAAGTCCCTGTTCAGTCTGGCTGGCAACAAATGGAGGAAAGAGCCATGCTGGGGCTCAAGAGGTGCTGAGAGTGATCATACCTTGTTCGAGGAGGCGGGCAGAGGAGTGTGGACGGTGGCTAGGGTCATCGCCGCAGCCCAGGGAGGAAAGGTGCAGCTGCTTCTGGCTATGGTGCCAGTGACAGAAGACACCTCCTTGTTCAAAGAGCTGGGTGGAGGAGTGTGAGTGGAGGTTGTCACCATGGCCCAGGGAGTAAGGACACAGACTCTTCTGGCTATGGCGCCAGTGACAGACGGCACCTCCTTGTTCAAGGAGCCGGGCAGAGGGGCATGGGTGGCAGCTAGGGTCATTGCCACAGCCTGGAGAAGAAGGGTGCAGTCACTTCTAGCTACAGCACTGGTAACAGAAGGCACCTCCTTGGTCAAGGAGCCGGGTGGAGGAGCGGGGGTGGCAGCTAGGGTCATTGCCGTGGTCTGGGGAGGAAGGGTGCAGCTGCTTCTGGCAATGGCATCAATGACAGAAGGCACTTCCTTGTTCAAGGAGCCGGGTGGAGGAGTGTGGGTGGCAGCTAGGGTCACCGCTGTGGCCTGGGCATGAAGGGCGCAGCCACTTCTGGCTATGGCGCTGATGACAGAAGGCACCTCCTTGTTCGAGGAACTGGGCAGTAGAGCATGGACGGTGACTAGTATCATTGCCATGGCCTGGGGAGGAAGGGCACAGCCACTTTTGGCTATGGTGCCGGTCAGCAAGATTAGGCCCACTAGTAAAAAGAACAGCATTGTCAGCATAAAGTAACATATCAGTTTTTCTTTACAAACTGCAGGGAAAGAGTTTAGAAATAAACTAAACAAAAGGGGTTCCAACATACATCCCTGAGGGACACCCATTGTTACCAAAGCAGCAGAGGAAAAACCTTTAGAAATATTTGTCCTTTGAGATCTGTTCTGAAGATAATTCGGGCAGCAGACCACAATGCCTCCAGAGAATCCAAGGCCACTGAGAGCTTTAATTAATAATTGACGGTTAACCATATCAAAAGTCTTTGTGAGGTCCACAAAGATGGTGATAAGTTCAGTTCAGTTATTCATTGACAGACAAGTTAAAATTGACATTACAAGTGTATCAAACAGCATACTTTTTAATACATTATTAGTATAAAATATAACTATTCAAGACAGTATTTTAATAGTCAATTATTTCATTCCATTCATTTATTGCACAATTCTCTATTATCTGGATCTAATTATATTGCACAATCTTCTGCTATATTTCCCAGTAATCCAACCTATTTAAATCAAGTGTAACTCCTTCTGTTCTATTCTTTTACAAAATTGTACGACTTTCTCCATTATTTCAAGATTATCTGAGCTTCAGAGGGTGTTTAACTGATATTTTGGATCCATACTTAGAGAACCCAGGATATCCCCCAAGTAGCATTTTCTTCCTTGGGCATACAACGGGCAAAATAACAACAAATGTAATTGGTTGTCCTTCCCTTGTTGGTGCATAGGTTAGGAAGAAATGGAATTCTAGAAGTGTTTAGACATCCAAGCCTTAGTGGCAATAGGCAAATTGATATTACATTCAAAAATGCTTTGGTGGCAAGCAGAACTTGGGAAAGAATCTTGGACCTAGATGCTATGGGTCTCTTTTTGGTAAACTTCCACACTCAGGATGGTTCTTTTCCCTGTTCTGCTTTCTGTAGAAGTGGTGATCAAAGTACTTCTACTGATTATTTTGTGACTGCTAACAGTTCTTTTAGCGTTCCAATTGGAAATAGATTCATGTCCCTTTGCTGGATATACAAACTGACTGCCTAATAACACCAACACCAATACTTATCTGAAAGGCACTTCCAAAACCGGGCTGGATATTTTTAATTGTAATAAAGATTCATCTACCAGCTCGATTATGTTAAGCCCGAGATTTGAGTGGGATAAAAGTCCATTTATAATTTCATGGAATATAGCTGGTCTGAAGCCAAAATTGCAGAAATTTGACTGGCTTAATTACATTCTCAAATTTTGCTTAATTTGCCTACAGGAAACTTGACATGTTCACAATCACAAACTGGATATTAATGGTTATACCAGTATACATAAACCTGGCCTAAAGAAGTGTTCAATGGGATGCAGAGCAGGAGGCCTCATTATTTATGTTAAAATTTGTATTTTTTTTTACCAATCTACAGACTATTGTACAGAATTAGGCTACATATTATTGTACAGAATTCAAATTGTATAGAGATTAGATTACTTTATGCAGGAACTTGGCTACTGATATTTAATTATTTTCCACCAACAAAAGTTAGGCCACAGTCTAACATTATATGGGATAATTTCACTGAAACAGTAAGAGAAGTTTAGTTGGAATATCCTAATGCCTCTGTGCTCCTAATGGGAGATTTTAATGCTAGGACTGGCACATTTGATGGCCTTAGTGATAATTCTATCATTGGTTTTATGTATCTAGATTCTCTAAGGAATATTAGAAATACAACTGATTCCAAGCAAAATTTCCCTAGTAAAAGATTGATTGAATTAATGAGTGGTAACTTAATTTTCTCCGTTACTGGTAGAACAAGAGGTGACAGTCATGGTTCTCCAACTTTCTGCACTAAAAATGGAGCATCAGTACTGGATCTTTTCCTTTGGCATGGCCATCCAGATTTTTGGAAAGACTTAATCACTGATTGTAGAACTGAAAGTGATCACTTTCCAGTTATAATTTATAAAAACATGGAAAATTCAACAAGGGTAATTCAGAATGTAGTCTCCTCTGACACATTTTCTGTCAGATATGCTAGGAAGTTGGAGTGGTCGATTTCATTGGAAGAGCATGTAGTCAGTCTGATAGCTCTATTTCTTACTACTTGGCCTAGCTCCTTTGAAGATCCCATTCTTATGAATGAAAAATTAAAGTTTTTTTCTTTGTATTGGAGAACTGCCTATATAGATCTTTCATTATATCTCATACTAAATCCTCCAGCTGGTATGATGAGTGCAGAGATAAAAAAAGACAACTAAAAAAGATCTTCAGGAGAGCCAAAATAAATGCTGATTCAGTTAGTGTTGACAAACTGAAAGCTGTAAAAAAAAAAAAAAAGCTATAGGTCTCTCTTAAAACAGAAAAAAAGAACTTATCATGAATCTCTGTGGGAAAATATGTTAACAGTTATTAATAAAAATGATAAGGCCTTTTGGTTACTAGTTGCAAAGGGCTGTAAAAGCTGGAATAATGATTTGGTTCATCAAATTGACATGAATATTTGGACTGCTTATTATAATAAAATATTGTATGCATCAAACATGGCTATTTCATGGGAAATACTGGCAATTAATGATTCAGAATATCTGCACATAAATGAACAAGAAGTAGTAAAAGCTATATCTTCTTTAAAAAGAACTAAAGCTCCGGGTCCAGACAAGGTCCCGGCGGAAGTTTTTCTATGTGCTATGGAAAGTTGGTCAGGTTCTCTGGTGTCCTTTAATCATTGTATGATTAAGAACAACATACCTTTATCTAGGTCTGGCTCAATAATTGTTTCAATTTATAAGAAGGGCCCAAAGGACGATCCGTCAATGTATAGACCGATCAGTCTTTTAGACATTCTGGGTAAAATTTATGCTAAAATCTTGCTTGGGATTGTACTTTTGGAACTCAAAGCCCTCAGAAGACTAGCCCCAGCTCAGGCTGGTTTCCGTGAAAACCATTCCCCCTATAGATAATTGTTACATATTTACTACTTGATTGAAAATACATCAAAATCAGAAAACAGAAATTATATCTGCATTTATTGATTACAGTTCAGCATTCGACACTTGCAATAGATCCACTTTATGGGATATAATGCTTTCTCATGGCTTTTCTCCTGTGCTGGTAAATAACATAAACCTATATTCAAATACATGGGCTCAAATTCGAGCAGGCCATAACCTTTCTGATAGCATTAGGACTAATATGGGGTTAGGCAAGGATGTATTTTAGCCTCCCTTTCATTTTGCATTTATATAGACAACCTGCTGAACGAACTACAGATTTCTGACTCTGATTCACCTAAAATTGGCACAATTATTTGTGCCTCACTTGCATATGCTGATGACCTTGTCCTTTGTTCCTTAACAGTCTCTGGCCTTCAAAAAAAACGTAATCTTTTGGCACAAATTTCAGAATCCCTATCTCTTAGAATTAATCTACGGAAATCTAAAATTTTAATTATAGGAGCTAAAAAAAAAAACAAGTATTCTTGGTCATTAAATAATAATAAACTTGATATAGTCTGTAAATACATCTACTTGGGTATTATCTACACTAATAACAGCTCCTATAAATCTCATTTTGAGCATACTATTTCCAAAACTAAAAAAACTGTGGGTGCCCTGGGAAAATTTATTTACTCTTATAGTGGCCACTCAATCAAGCCCATACTTTATGCCTAACTGGTGAAATATAATGCATAATCACTATTTGGAGCAGAGATTTGGGGGATGAGACAAATCAATCAATTAGAAATTCCTACACTAAAGTTGTTAAGGATTACCTAAGGCTGCTCAAAGTCTATACCAGCATATTTTGTGACAGCGGTACTTGGGATACCTAGATTACAAGCATGGGCCGATACTAGAATTATTAACTATTGGATCAAGATAACGAGTCTTCCGGATAATAGGTGTACAAAACAGTGTTACTTAGAAAAAAGAATATTGGGGAGTTAAAAAGCTCAACATTAACATCTTGTTTCAACATTTGACTACACTGCTTGATAAATACTACCTATCGTTTCTTATGGATTACAGAAGGGATGGTATTGTCATAAGTACCCTATATAGACCATATTTAAAAAACAGAATAATTCAATTTTACATAGTTATTGATCTAGCTTGCATAGGGGCTTCGAAGTGTGCTAAATGGTATGCTAATAATGATAATAAACATGGATTTGGACATTATTTAGATGTTTTTGAGAATCCTGTTATGCACAAAAATTATACACGATTCAGATTAGAAATCTTTGAATTTGAGATTAGGGATGCTTTATATAAAAAAATCACAGGACACCAGTGATTCCCTTTGCAGCTGTAATCTAAGTGAGAGAGAAGATCTGACTCATGTTTTATTGAAGTGTAAATGGTACAATGAAGTTAGAAATACATGGTTAAAACCTATAATTGATTCTTTAACCATACTTTCTGATGTTGAACTAATCTCCATTTTTCTTACAACTGAGGACTCCCTGATTATCCACACTGTGGGGAAATATTTAATGTTGACTAGACTAATAAGGAAGAAAAGTCTTAGGACAACCTAGACTCATATGAACTGTAATGAAGACTGCTAAATATATTTTTTCTTTGGATTAATCTTTATGCTATATTATGAACTACTGGATTTTAATGTGTTTGTATAACTGTAATATGTCTGTGTGTTTTAGTATGTGTATGTGCAGCTGCATCCTTCTTTGTGAATTGCACTTTGTAACAATAATTTTTCAAGGTTGAACAAATAAAGAATGAACTGAACCCTTGTTGGTAGCTACAGCTTTTCGAAATGTTTTTGTCATTAAATCCTTTGAGTCTTTGACTCTCATAGTATCCAAATCCAAACATTGTTAATGTTCTCCTTTTGGATTTGTTAGTTTGACCAAATAGGGTGCCAAATCAAAAATTCATTTATTATCTGCTAATTGCTTATTTTGCTGTTTTTACCTAAGCTTAATTTTTTATGCATTGATATTTCTTTAATTCTATTTTTTACTTTAATTTCTACTTCCTTTAAAGGCAGTATTATACTTTCAGTTAAACAATTCAACAATGCATAAGGTTTTATTATTTTATCAATTGTCTCAACACAAGGGAAGGAGAACCATTTGTTAATATACTCAATAGCTTCCTCTAAGCAAGCCCTAGGCAATCTAGTCTCAGACATTTTATAAGTTTTTATCCAAAATAGGACTTGTCTCTGTTCTGCATTGCATTTCACTGGTAAGTGCCCTGATTCTAACCTAACCATCTTTGAGGAAGCCCCTAGAGGGAGACCCAATGATTTTTTTATAGAATATATTCATAACCGATTCTAGGGCCCCTAAACCCTCAGTGCCCCAAATCTCTACCCCATATAATATTTGACTTCTAATTTTTGCTTTCAGAGCCCCAATGTATCCAATAATCAAATTGTCTCCATAGCTATCCCTGCCTAGCTGTGACCCTGGGTGACCTCTGTCATGAATTGTACCAATAGCCCAGGTGGCACAGAAAGAAATCAGACTGTGCATTTCTGTGTTTGTTAGCTGTGCCAGCAGTGGGGGAGCGGGTTGCAGTTGGTGACCAGAGAAAGCAGAGTGGATAGCTGCATGGAGCTGTGGCTGCAGTCGGCAGTGGGGTCGCAGTCGGTGACCAGAGGAAGGAGAACTGAGCTGTTTAGAGCTGAACTAGCAAGGGGCACAGGTTGCAGTTCAGCGACTGAAGCAAGGACTGCCAGCCAACCGCAGACCATGGTATAGGATTGGGCCAATCAGGGAGAGAGGCACCTAGGCGGTAGGCTTTAAAGAAGCCAGCCAGACCACAGAGCAGAGAGCTGTGTTTGTTAGCTGTGTCAGCAGCGGGGGAGTGGGTTGCATTCGGCGAACAGAGAAAGGAGAGCGGAGAGCTGCACGGAGCTGTGGCTGCAGTTGGAGGAGGGGTTGCATTCGGCAACCAGAGGAAGGAGAGCTGAGCTGTTTGGAGCTGAACTAGTGAGGGGTGCAGGTCGCAGTTTGGTGACTGAAGCAAGGCCAGCCAGCCAATCGCAGTCCGTGGTGTAGGATTGGACCAATCAGGGAGAGAGGTGCCAAGGTGGTCAGGCTTTAAAAAGCCAGCCAGACCGCAGAGCTGAGAGCTGTGTTTGTTCCCGTCCTCCTTCCCCAACCCCTATTAAATACGGAGGGGAGGAGGAGCCATATATGAAGTGGAATAGCTAACAGGTCACAGGTCTACAGGTGAAGGAGCTAACAGGTCACAGGTCTACAGGTCACTTGATATTGGACTACCAATGCTGGAGGTGCTGGGGACTTGGACTTGAACTTGGTGTCTTGGACTTGAACTGGGTGACTATGGTTATTAAAGGAATAATGCACTATAGGGTGTGTGTCATGCTGGGATAATGCCATGCCTGGGGGGGATTGGGCACGAGTCTGCAGGCTGAGTACGTCCAATGCCCCAGGTGTGGCATTATCCCAAATGACACACACTCTGGAGTGCATTATTCCTATTATACAATGGCTTGTTGTTATATATAAAATAAAAAATAATTTTAAAGAATATTTTTGTTTCTGAAGAGAAGATGCAAAAAAAGAGAGATGGCATCCTGGTGCTGATCATCGTCCAAATGGGTTCACAGTGCTGAGACTAGACCTGTGGTGTCATGCTGGGATAACGCCATGGGTCCAGCCCCAAACTGACCAATCAGAGACCAGGATTCTTTCTTGCCATTGTATAATAATTCTTGATGCCTATGGTTTGCACATGCTTTATTATTTCTAAAAAGTATTGACTGTGGGTTGGGGCTGAGGAGGGGGTGACGGTCAGGGGCCCAAAAATTCATAAGATGTGATTTTTTGACTGTATCTGAGTATCACAGAAGACATGGTAGGGCAGCACAGAGGGAGGATCTTTGGCAGGGTGGTGTGGAGCAGTGGCTGTGGAATGGCTATGATTCTAAATTGGGCTCGGAGGATGGGGGTTGTATGATGTGTAAGCAGCTCACTCAGCTGAGGGATGAAGTGGTGAGGCTCAGGTGGGGATTAAATGGGGGGAAGCTGGGAAAAGGGGTTAGAGAGACAGGGACGGTATAAGCCAAGGAAGGAGTGGGTAGGGCTGAGTGGATTCACTGGAGGATCAGATGCACTGTTCCAGAAGTCAAGGGCTTGAAACATATAGAAACATAGAAGTTGATGGCAGATAAGGACCGCAAGGCCCATCCAGTCTGCCCATTTCTTTTTCTACCTTATAAATGTGCCATTGGCCTTTGCTCTGTCAGTGGCCTATCTATTCATACTCATTTATATTGCTCCCTTATGCCTATCCCATGCCTGTTTGAAGCCCTGCACTGTATTCATAGGAGGGAGGGAGAGGATAGAAGGTGATCCAGAGAGGATAGACCAGAGGTGGTAACAGACAGCAGCAAGTCCAGAGTTGGAACAGGGAGGCCCGAGACAGGAGGAAAGGGGTCAGTGGGAACTGACAGCAGGAGGTCTGAAGGCATAAAAGTGATGCCTGTAGCTAGAGAAAAGGGGTCAGCTGGGGATAAGGAGGAGTGGAAGACAGTAGGCTCAGGAAAAGGCAGATGGATGCCCAGAATGAAGGATGATGTAGGCATAGGTGAAATGGGCTAGAGGGTGGAAGTAACAAATAGTTTCCCCCCCCCCAGGTATCCTAGTCGAGGACATTTTGGAGGAAGAGGTCCAGCAGGGGCCATCAGAGAAGGGGGGGCAGAGTGGCTGGGGATGGGGGAAGATCTCAGGTGCAGTGAAGGGGGGGAGGGCACAGACACATTGCATGCAGAGGAAGGGGTGGAGGAGGATGGGCACATTAGGGAGACACCAGAGAGTGGCACTAGGGAAACTGTGGCATAAGAAAAGGGGCTGGAAGGAAGCACTGGAAGAGCTGGAGTTGAGCTCCTGGGAGGCTGAAAATGAATGGGAGAAAACCCTGCAGGGCAGAAACTGCAGTAGGAAGCTGGGGCATGTACCAGGCAGGGTGCAGGAGAGGGGAAATATGCAGACAGGGCAGGTGTTGAGGAGGAATACTTCCACAAGTGGGATACAGTGCTCAAAACCTTCTGCAAAGATGGTTGGGACAGGAACAGTTGGAAGGGGATCTAGCACAGTTGGCACAATCTCACACAGTGATGCAAACGGGGGAAGGCCAGGAGCAGATAGAGGGGGGTCAGGTGAAGTTGGCTCATGCTCAAGTAGTGATGCAGGAGGGATTTGCAGGGATGAAGGAAGCCAGGTGGAAGTACATGGGATGAAGAGGTACAGGAGGGGGGAGTCTGAAGAAAGGCTAAATGGAGAGGATGAAGAAGGACAGATGCTGGGTGTTGGTAAAAATCAGGATTGATTAGGTGATGGACAACAAAAGATGAGCAGGGGAAGAAACCAAGTCAGGATGGAACATGAGGAGGAGTCCAAAGGGAGCGAAACTCAGCGTCACAAAGCAAGAGGCCAAAAGGACACCCAGGAAGCAGGGGACAGTAGGGTGGCACTCTTGGGGGACTCAATAATTAAGGGGCTAAAATGGGGAAGGAAGGGAGCAAAAAACAATGCAGCATGGGTACAGTGCATGGCAGGGGTGATGGTGCTGGAGGTGAGGCATCATATTTCTTCCTGGGGTAAACAGTAGGATGAAAGGAGTCATCTGGTGTTTCACCTGGGCACAAATGACTTAGAAGGGAACAGTCTGATGGAGGTACAGACAAGGTTCAAGGAATTCACTAGGTTTTGTAGGAGCAACACTGTTTTTCCTTCCATTTCCTTCTCTGAGGTGTTGCCAGTACCAAGAGTGAGCACACCCAGAAAGAAGAAGATAAGGGCATTCAACAATTGGCTACAAGGTTGGTGCAGTCAGATGGGGTTCAGCTGGATAGGTGACTGGGGCTCTACATGGGAGGAGGAGGGGTAGTATGCCCATGACAGGCTGCACCTGAACTCTTCAGGGGCAGCTGCACTAAAGAGTAAACTGGGGGACTTCATGGCAAGGAAGTTCAATTTAAACTAAATGGGGGAGGCTAAGGACAGGCCATCCTTACATGAGGCAGAACAGAGAGGCTATCAGCCTCCCCCCAGTCACAACACTCATCAAGGGAGTAGTTAGCAGCAGGGAAGGATGGGATGGGGCTACATGTTGGAGGGCTTTGGTTGCAAATGCCAGGAGCCTGGGGAACAAAATGGGAGAACTGGAGGCCACCATGATGGTGGAGAACCTAGACATTGTAGCAGTGAGTGAGACTTGGTGGAATGAGCACCATGCCTGGCAGATGGTGATCCCAGGTTATTGTTTGTTTAAGAAGGATCGGGAGGGGAAGGGGGAGGGGTGGCATTATATGTCAGGGAAGGGATTGGGGCCATGGAAGGGCAGGATGAGGAGGGGGAAACAGAGATATTGTGGGTTACCCTAGACAGGGGACAGGGAGAAAACCTGCGCATTGGGGTAGTCTATAGGTCTCCTATGCAGGGGGAGGAAGGGGATAGACACTTTTTGGAATCCATAGCGAGGATGGCACGGAAAGGGGAAATGTACTAGTTGGGGACTTAAACCTTCCAGGCATCAACTGGGAGGCCCAGACAGCAATTTCCGCAAGGAGCAAGGGCATCTTAGAGGCTCTTTAGGACATATTCCTGAAGCAGAGGGTCAGTGAACCCACTAGGGGTGTAAACCTGTTGGATGTGGTCCTCACAAATGGGGACAGTGTGGAGGAGTTTGAGGTGGGGGAAGAGCTTGGCACCAGTGACCACAGGGCTGTCGGGTTCAGGGTGAGAGTGAGCAGGGTGAGGGTTAGGACGAGAACCAAGGTAATGGACTTCAGGAAGGCTGACTTTCATGGAATGAGGAAGGTAGTTAAGGAAGAAATGTTGAGGATAGCGGATGTGCAGGGGGTGGAGGAATTATGGGCAGCTAGCAAGACAGGGGTATTTAAAGCCATGGACTTATGTATAAGAAGGATAAGAAAGAATAGAAGGCAGAAAAGACATCTATGGTTCACTAGAGAGGTAGCTTTAGGGGTCAAAGAGAAGACTAGAGCATTCAAGAGGTGCAGGAGGACACAAAAGGATGAGGACAGGGAAATCTACAGGGGAAAAAACAAAGGCAGGGCAAAAAATAAGGAGGGTTAAGGAGGCCACTGAGGAGAGGATAGCAAAACAGGCAAGGAGGGGGGACAAAACCTTCTTTAGGTACGTTGGAGAAAGAAGGAGGGCACAGCATGGGATTGGGAGGATAAGGGGAGAAAGTGGAACATTACTGGAAGGGGATTTCGAAAAAGCAGAGGCATTAAATAGTTATTTTGCCTCAATCTTCATGGAGGAAAGAGAGGGCAGGGGACCAGGATGGGCTGGGGAGGGTGACAGCCACAGGCAGGTGGGTGTGACAGAATTCACAGCTGAAGGAGTAAGGGAACAGCTGGGTAGACTTAGGGTGGACAAGGCAATGGTGCCTGATGGAATACACCCAAGGGTTCTCAAGGAGGTGAAGGATGAACTGACGCCACATCTGGCGAGGCTGTTTAACTTGTCCTTGGTCACAGGGGTGGTGCCAACAGACTGGAAGAGGGCAAAGGTGGTTGCACTACATAAGGGGGGGCGGAAGGACGAGGTCAAAAACTACCATCCCATTAGTCTTACCTTGGTGGTGGGGAAGGTAATGGAAACACTACTTAAGATCAGGTTGATAGACTACTTGGAGATGAATGGCTTGCAGGATGACAGGCAGCAGGGTATAGTAAGGGGTGTGACGTAGGAGGGGCATAAGGGGGAAGAAGCCCACCCTCAGCACGACAAGTGTTTTGACTCATTTATTTATTTATTGATTTCTTTTTTTTTTTTTAAAGAAAATTATCTGAGGATCAGTGGCAGGATTTTTAGGACAGTAAATTAATAAAAAGGGAACTAGGAGAGCTTCAGTAGCAGACAATTAGTGGAATAGCAGTATAATTGCAGTATAATGTGGGGGAGTGGTGCAATGCAGTGGCTGTGGGGCAGCCATATTTAGGCAGACCTTCTGGACACTGAGGTGCTGCCCTATCAGCATGCATCTCTCTGGACTGCAGGATGAGGTAGCCAGACTCAGAGCGGAAGTAAACTAGGTCAGGAGTACCATCACCCCTATCTAGAGACCACCCAGTCCAATGCAACTGCCTCAAAGGATGCTGAGAACGAGGAGCACTTGGATGACAATGGGCTCAGGGAGGGTTACAGCGGTCAGGCAGAGGCACATCCCAGATCCTATTCCACTCAAGAACTCATATGCCACACTAGCAAACGAGGACAACCAAATAGAGGTACCCAGAGAAGTGGAAGGAAAGGATGTGGACGTTAGCAAAAGAGGTGACCTCAGTGGGGAAAGCAGTGGACCCCAGAGGAGCAGAAGGAAGCGAATCCTGGTGGGGGACTCCATCATAAGTGGAATTCAGCTAGGAACACAGGAGGGGGAGGACAAGGAGGTGAGGTGCCTACCAGGTGCCATGGCATGGAGGGATGGAAGGAAGATCCTGGGGATCACTGAGAAGACAAGACGGGAGGGTGAGCTGGATGTCATTATCCACCTAGGTACTAATGACCTGGCAAATGGGGAGCCAAAGGAAGTTCAGGAAGAATTTAGGAAAGTGGGGAGGGGTCTCAAGCAAGTAGCTACTTCTGTCACTTTCTCAGAAGTACTTCCTGTGAGAGGCAAGGGAGAGCATAGGAGTGCATTGTAGTAGAAATTTCTGAGTTCATACTAGTATATGCTGTTACAGGGTTACAGAATGTCACTGAGGTTACTTGAGGTACATTTGTAGAAGCAGAAAGCAAAATAAAACTGGATAGAACTGGTTGGTACCAGCCTGGATAACAGGCTCGGACAAAAATATAAGATAAAACATGCTTAGGCAAAACATATAAGATAACAGCACGATTGAGGCATTGAAGGTAAGCTGTACGTTGCTATGGTGTGAGTGAAACTCATTGTTTCACTCAGGTCAGCTTGACCCAGGCATATGTATCAAGAAGTATTGGGAAAGAAATGAGAGTGTTTTCTGTTACATTGGTATCAACATGTTTTTCTAATTCATGATTGGTTAATACTGCAATGTTGGTATTTTTCAAGATAAAAGTACGCCTAACAACGCCTTGATAATAAGTGTATATAAGTGATTGACTAATGAAACTCAGGGAGCCTTGCATGATTTTTTTTTGGAAGCAGACTCCCATATGCATATGTAATAAACCGTTCTTTCTACTATGCAGTGGTCCTGAGTCTGATTTTTAAAGCAAAGTGTAAGAAGGATATATTTTTCCACGACAATTCTGGCGAAGTCGGCAGGATCTGGAAGATGCTCGGACCTCAGTCGGGCCCGGCTCGGGGACCGCTTCCCAGGTCTCCCACTTGGAGGAGAAGTCCTGATGCTGAGGGGAATGCTGAAGGAAAATCTCAAAGATACAGCCAGGGGGAGATTGAAATGGGATGGCCCCAATCGTGACGGATTTTTGTTTCCTCTGGGCTCCGAGCGGCGCTGATCTGTAAGTACCTACCTTTTTGCCTTGGGACGCTGCATGTTATAAAGAATAAGTAAATGGGGAAGTTTTGAGCCTGTTTTAATTGTATGAGACTTTAAGGCAGAAGGGGAACAGGGAACCGGGGGGGGGGAACCTGCAAGAGAACTCTTAGGTGAGTTGAGCACCCCTAGCAAGATACCCTTAGGTGGGTTGAGCACCCTAGCAAGATACCCTTAAGTGGGTTGAGCAAGGGGACCCTAGCAGGATACCCTTAGGTGGGTTTAGCACCCTAGCAAGATACCCTTAGGTGGGTTGAGCACCCTCGCAAGATACCCTTAGGTGGGTTGAGCGCCCTAGCAAGATACCCTTAGGTGGGTTGAGCACCCTCGCAAGATACCCTTAGGTGGGTTGAGCACCCTTGTAAGAAACCCTTAAGTGGGTTGAGCACCTTAAAACTGTGGAGGAGGCAGGCAACAGTAACTCCCGGTGGTTGTTTTTTTTTTATGTTTTCCTTTTTGATTTGCTTTCTTTGTGCGGTTTCTTTTACTTGGGGTATGAAATCAGAGATATTGGTTAAAATGGGGGGAGCAGCAAACATAAGCAGGAAAATAGGAGTCTCCATGGTTGCCTCCGCCCCGTGAAATGCATGCTTAAAAAGTAAGGAGAGTAATAATAAAAGTAGAAAGAGAGGGTTAAGGACTGCAGGTTTAAAAATATGTGAGAGATGTATTAAGAAAAGTCTCAAACAAGCAAGGGCAACTGCCCTTTGCCCTTGTAATTTGTGCTTGCTATAAGTATATACTGTTAGAGCCAATGATGGCTTTCACAGTTCAGGCTGTTTTTAGTAAAAAGCAGCGCTGATTAATAACGTTAGATAAGCAACATTTAGAGAAAGAAAATAAACTACTGTGGATGTACGCACAGTAGGTGATCAGACGGATGATTTGAAAATCCTCCCCCATGTTGCCTATCTGTGTAGTTTCAAGGTTTTCTGTATCAATTTCAAGTTCCCTTGCCTCCTATAGAGGCTGAAACATTTAATCCCAAACCCAAGTACTGGAGACCTCTACCAGATGAATCTCAACCTAGTACTCTTAGAGATTTTTTTGTTTTTGTTTTTAAACTGCAACCCAGAGCTCTGGAAAAAGACTTGGTTTGGCAGGTTACTAAAATGGCCAAAAGAAAATCTTTGAAAGGGTTAATAGCTGCAGCGTTTAAAAATTATCATGAAGGTCCTGCAGTCGGTTTTCTCAATCGGACCAGTGTATCAAAAAAGAAGAAGGAAAATACCTTGGTAAGTCTGAATTGTTTTATTACTTAAAGTTTTTTTTATGTCTGTTTTATTTCTGTAATACATGTACTAAACAAAGTAATGCTCCATCTCTCTTGTGCGATTTTCCGCGTATATCTGTGTTCTGTAATTATGTTCTGTTGTCAAGGTTCGTAGATAGGATTGACTGCCTTCGTGCACATGTTACAGTAAAAAGAAAGAGGAAGCTTCTTTTGCTCATATCTGACTGTTTTAATTGGTTTTATTTTTAATGGAACATTTGAAGCGTTTAGATAGGGTCAGTGAAGAACTTTTGTATGTAGTTGTTGGTTGGAGCAGGTAGTGTTGAAGGTGAAGAGATATGACGCTATAGATTGCAATGTGCAGAAAGATTTGTAGTTTGCAAGCAACGTGCCAAGCCACTGCTAGGTGAAATGTAATGTGTTAACAGCTATAAATGGCTTTATCATACTTCTAGTTAAAACCAGAAACTTTTGCAAAATGGCAGAGTGCCATATTTTGGCTATGCCCCAGAAGGTGTAACCATGTTATACTAGATGTGTTCACTTACAGATGGTATGTTGTGCTACGTTTAAACAGAGTTAGAATGTGTTTAAAAAGTGTTTTGTTCTGGAAAGATTTGGCATGGCGATATGTATAAATGTGTTGGTTTAAAATTGTCAGTATTACAAGACAGGCAGGAGGCAGCACATATATCTAAACACATACAGTTTTCTAATAAAACTATGGGCATTACCTCAGCAAATTGGTGTCAAATAATGTCAGTCTTATTTTGTGTTAAGTATTTCTTTTGTGTAGTGTATGTGTGTACTGTCTTGGCCAGCAGTTTTATTGTGTGCTATTATTATTTAAAATATTTTAATATTAGTAGTGTTCAAGGACACTACAAAATAACTGGGTTTGAACGACCTTGCATGCACACTGTGACCTTTTGCACGTTATTTGACCTTCTTGTGTTTCAACATGTTATGTTACTACCAGTTCAAACTTGATGTATTCCATACCTAAAGCACAACTTTTCACACAAAATGTATGTTTTCATGAAAGCACACCAAGAGTGAACTATAATTTGACTTTTATTGCAAAACTAGTATTCTAAGTGAAGAGGAACAAACTTTTCTTCTCCTCTCACTGCTTCTGACTTCAGCCAACACAGGCAATACTCCAGCTGGAAGGGGAGAATTATTCATCATCTCCCATATTTTTATTATATATATATATAGTACGCTTGAAAAAGGACTATTACAGCTGTTTTTGAGAGTTTACCATCTACAGTTAAAAACAATGGTTTTGGTTTTATGTGTGACCATGGTGTAATCATTTTTTTCTTTTTGAAATGCATTCTAAAAATATGTACGTACAGTATTACCATTAATCGATCTTATAAACTCAGCTGACATTTTGTCATGCTTAGGATAAGGGAACCCAGGACGCTCATTTCTTTTATCGTATGGAAATAATCTTGTTTTATTTTTAAACTGTGTGTGTTTGTATTTGTTGTTTGTCTGTGTTTTTCTCTCTTCTAGAGAAAAAGAAGTTCTCATCTTTATAGTAAGGTATGAAACTTACTAAACTAATTGTAATATTATCTTGTTATAATTTAAAGTGTAAGTAGGTGGGGACTCAATGGGGCCACTCCATTACCATTTATCCAGTGCACATTTTTTTTAAGGTGCTGCGCGACTAGCTACTAATATTGCCAGACCATTTCTGGGTTAATATTCATGTCACCATCCACAGCTAACCTTTCTATTGCTACAGTATTTGAGCTGTCTCTTCCACCAGTAGGAGCTTGGGGGAAGGGGTTAAGCTACCCTTCCTCCCTTCCAGTGTAGTACTCACAAAGGTTGCAAGGTACATCACTGTTCTCCAAAGGGTAAATAAAGAAAATGTATTTGCCAATAATTGTTTCTTATTTACAGGTTTTAAAAAGACCCAAAGTATTTTGACAGCATAACCCAGCCCAAGCCCCTTCTGCTTTGTCTAGTGCAAACAGTTAAATCTCACACCTATTATTAATACAAGGGCTTCTGCCCTCAGCAAGTAATCACGCTGAGGGTAAAGTTGTGTATGTATGTCCACACATATTCATTCTTTGATTGTCTTTCGCTTTCTTATCCTGTCAAAACAAATGAAAAACAACTTTGTCATAGCCTTACAGCAATGAATGCATTTTTTTTTTCAACCAGTAAATTCACAGTACTCTAACATTTCTGGACTCTAAGCTAAGTTTACAGTTTATATTTGTTGTTTAAAATGTATTTTATGCATTATGCTCAATACTAAAATTGTTCTATTACAAACATGCTTATGTTTCACGTTTATGTTATAATGTTTTGATAAACATCTTGCTACACTGTATCATGCATGTATGTATTCAGGAAAGTGGTCCACATGTATAACGTTTTTAATGCACATAACCAAACCTAAATACTGGGGCCAGCATTGCTGACCCACCCCTACAATATGTTCCAAAGCAAAACCCCAGACAAATTAATGCTCCGTTTGTCTTATTATTCACAGGTGCAATAGGCACTGTTATTAAATTGGCATAGGCCAACAACATATGTATTTGTCCCACTAATTGCATAGTGTATCAGGAATATTGCTATGAACTATATGTTTGAAGCATGTTATTGCAACATTACAAGATTTTATGACTCAGGTCTCAGTCAGGCCTGCTTGCAACAGACAGGGAAATAATGTTCATCACTGTCATAATTGCTTCTGTGATTTAAAAGCAGGGTGTAATCATAACATTGTCATGATTTACAGATGGTCAAATGGTATAACTGAATCCGCCTGCACCCCTGGTAAGCGGCTGATTTCATTTTTATTTTTCTCTTCCAATTGCCAGAATTTAGGCTCTGTCACACCACTCTTTACAAAACAAAAAGTCAAATGGTTTACAAGATTGTTATTTATGTGTTTTAATTCAGTGTCTAACACACTTTGCAAGTTTGCAGGTTTCACAGTGTGGCACACATAAGATCTCCACATTCCACAGCAGTAAAACTTTCATCTAAGTTGTCGAGACCTTCATCTTTTTTCTGAAAGAAAACAACTGCCACAGCTTTGATGTCATCACTATCTTTGTGCCTGACTAGTTCCATATATGGACTATTGCATGAATCAAGTTATTATTACCTCTGCAAGGGTAATGTTTTCAGCAAAATTACACCTATTTGTAGAACTTAAATCAACTAAATAAGGTCCAATCAGTTCAGGCTCTGCAATCAAGCTTATTGTTTCTGCTTACTATGAAGTTAAGTCTGGGGTAGGGGCAATCCCCTAACTCCAGCAAGAAAATTTTTTTCAACTGATCTTCAAGCAAGACATGCATTTTCTTCACTGCTGCTTGTTTGAAACATGGCTGGTACCTTATACAACCCTATTACTCTGGTTTATTGTAAACTGTTACTTTTTTATGAACTGTTAATCTTTGTGCCAGAGTGTAATCAACTATCACAACATGAATGCCATGCAAGTGTGTGTGTGTGGCTCCATTAAAAGAACTCAATGAACTCAATGCATAATCTAATGCACCCCTGGCCAATGTGTCTGCCAATCAGCCATCCAGCAGCCAGCAATGTGAACACTGACTTTTCTACTATGCTGGTGTTTGTTTTTAAATTACTGTCTGCATTGCCCCATGTGCCTTGTGGGGTTACCACCATTCTGCAAATGACATTTCACCTGTACTGTAGTTACACCAACCTGTGCTTACTTACATGAACTTTATGGACTGTTAACTTTATGGACTGTTATGTTTTATAAGGACTTATCTGTCAAGAGACATTATCAACAGATTCTTCAATCAAGCTCCAGGGTGTGTCACACCTCAACACAAGGTAGCATCTACCTTATTCACTCTCAAAGTGGATTCCATGAACTCTTTTTCATCAACAAAATTGTTATGTTATATTGTGTTATATGTGGTGTCACATGTTAGCATTTTTTCACATATTTCAGTTGTGGTGTTGACATCCCTCAGTTCTGTATTGTGTTTTCAAACTCACCATTTGTGTTCCATCTGTAACTCCCTTTGTATCAACTCCAGAACAAATTTTTTTTTAAATGCCTTAACTATCTGTATGCTGGCAACCAGTTTTAAATCATATAGATAAAAAGGGGGGTGGTTAGTTGATACAAAGTATCAAAAGGGGAGAATGTAGTAGAAATTTCTGAGTTCATACTAGTATATGCTGTTACAGGGTTACAGAATGTCACTGAGGTTACTTGAGGTACATTTGTAGAAGCAGAAAGCAAAATAAAACTGGATAGAACTGGTTGGTACCAGCCTGGATAACAGGCTCGGACAAAAATATAAGATAAAACATGCTTAGGCAAAACATATAAGATAACAGCACGATTGAGGCATTGAAGGTAAGCTGTATCGTTGCTATGGTGTGAGTGAAACTCATTGTTTTCACTCAGGTCAGCTTGACCCAGGCATATGTATCAAGAAGTATTGGGAAAGAAATGAGAGTGTTTTCTGTTACATTGGTATCAACATGTTTTTCTAATTCATGATTGGTTAATACTGCAATGTTGGTATTTTCAAGATAAAAGTACGCCTAACAACGCCTTGATAATAAGTGTATATAAGTGATTGACTAATGAAACTCAGGGAGCCTTGCATGATTTTTTTTGGAAGCAGACTCCCATATGCATATGTAATAAACCGTTCTTTCTACTATGCAGTGGTCCTGAGTCTGATTTTTAAAGCAAAGTGTAAGAAGGATATATTTTTTCCACGACAGCATGCACCAGGAACTTTAACTCATGGTTGAAGAACTGGTGCTGTGAGGAAGGGTTTGGATTCATTGGTGACTGGGGACCCACCTGGAGGGATGGAGGTTTGTTCAAGCCTGACGGCCTGCATCCATCCTGTAGGGGAATCCAAGCACTCAATGATAAGTTTAAATGCTACATTGACATGCATTTAAACTAGCAAAGAGGAGTGGCAGGCCAGCAAGGAGGGTACCTACTTGCTCACCCCCCACAACTAGCAGTGGAACCAGTGAACCAGAGGAGTGGCTATCTCTGCAAAGCAGTGTGCAAAGATGGAGATTAGTGCCCAAGAGGTGGATAAAGAAAAGGGCAAAATTCAGCAGAAGGGCAGATAGCAAGGAGAACCAGGGATAAAGAACAACCAAGGAAGTGGCTGAGTAGAACAGCAAACAGTCTAGGGAGGTCAAATCATGAAAGCCATGTGTGCAAATGCCAGGAGCCTTAGCAACAAGATGGAAGATCTGGAGGCTGTCATGGTGCAGTCAGACCTGGACATTGTGGCCATCACTGAAACCTGGTGTAATGATAACCATGACTGGGAGATGGCCACTTGGCTACAACATATTCAGAAGAGACAGAGCAGGCTGAAGGGAGGAGGAGTGGCATTGTATGTGAAAATGACATAAGGGCCACAGAGATCCAGGAGGAACAAAATGGGAGAGATACTGTGGGTTGCTGGAAAGGAAATGGGGACAGCCATCCGCACAGGTGTGGTCTATAGACCACCAGCCCAGGAGGAAGAAACAGATAGGGAATTGATGCTAGCCATCCAAAGGATGGCAGACAAGGGTGAGGTAGTACTGGCTGGAGACTTCAATATCCAGACGTGGACTGGAGCATCCCAGCAGCAGCATCAACTAGAGCAGATTCATCTTGGACTCCTTCAGGGTGCCTTCCCAAGCAACTGGTCATGGAACCAACTCAGCAGAAGGCAATACTGGACCTTGTGCCACAAACAGGGACAGTGTGATGGGGGTAACAGTGGGGAGCACCTGGGGAACAGTGACCACCAGTCATTGTGGTTTGAAATCACAGAAAGAGCAGAACCAAACCACACAAAAACACGATCCTGGATTTTAGGGGCAGACTTTGGGAAAATGGGGAGATACTTGAAAGAGGCATTAAAGAGAATGGGACAGGAATCAGGGGCTGAGGAACAGTGGGCAGTATTTAAAATGGAGATTACAAGAACAACAGAATTATGCATTAAGCAGGTTAGCAAGAGGAAAAGGAAGAGGAGACCATTATGGTTTTCCAAAGAGGTAGCAAAGAAAGTGAAAGCCAAAAAGATTGCATTTAGGCAATACAAAAAGACACAGGCAGAAGGGGATAGGGAGAAGTACCAGGAGAAGCAAAGGGAGGCAGGGAGGTCAGTAAGGAAGCCAAAGCTCAGACAGAAGAACACATTGCAAAATCAGTGGATAGAGGGGACAAAACCTTTACAGGTACATAAATGAAAAAGAAAGACAAAGGGAGGGATAGTGAGACTGAAGGGGGAGGATGGGGGCCGCATGGAGGGTGACAACAGTAAAGCTGACATATTGAACAGATATTTCTGCTCAGTCTTTACTGAGGAAGAGGAGGGTAATGGGTCTGAAGGGAGTACAAGGGGTGAGAATGGTGCAGAAATGGACACAAGTCCCTTTACATGAGAAAGGGTCCTGAAGGAACTGGAAGTAATAAGAGTTGATAAAGCAATGGGGCCAGATGGGGTCCACCTCAGGGTCTTTAAAGAACTAAGAGAGGCGGTGGCTGAACCTCTGACTTTCCTGTTTAGCCGATCACTGGAAACAGGGGAGGTGCCCAAAGACTGGAGGACAGCAGATGTAGTCCCCTTATACAAAAGTGGGAACAAAGAGGAAGCGGGGAACTACAGACCAGTCAGCCTCACCTCAGTAGTGGGGAGGATCATGGAAGCACTACTGAAGGAGAGATTGGTGGAACATCTGGTTGTCAATGAACTACAGACCTAAGGCAGCATGGTTTCACCCAGGGGAGGTCATGTCGGACCAACCTCGATGAATTTTTTTTGACTGGGTGACTAGGGAGGTGGATCAGGAGGGCAGTGGACATGGCCTATCTGGACTTCAGCAAGGCCTTGACACTGTGCCACATAGAAGACTATTACACAAACTGGGGAATATGGGTGTGGGCAGGACAGTAGTGTGGTGGGTAGGTAACTGGCTGGGTGGCAGGACACAGAGGGTGGTGGTAAATGGCTGTCACTCCACAGAGGGAAGAGTGACCAGTGGGGTACCACAGGGATCAGTGCTGGGACCAGTCCTATTCAACATCTTCATCAGTGACATTGAACAGGACCTAGAAGGCAGAATTTCACTGTTCGCTGATGGCACAAAGCTCTGTAACAGAGTAGACACACCAGAGGGTGTAGACAGAATGGGAAGGGACCTGCAGAAACTTGAAGAATGGTCAGAGGTTTGGAAGTTCTAATTCAATGCAAGGAAGTGCAAGATAATGCATATGGGGCACAAAAACCCTGGCACAATATATCAGTTGGGGGGGTGAGGATATAGCATGCACCAAGCAGGAAAGGGATCTTGGGGTTATCACCTCTGATGACCTCAAGGTAGGGAAACAGTGTGACAAGGCAGCAGGTAAAGCAAATGGAATGCTGGGATGTATAGGCAGGGGCATTACCAGCAGGAAAAGGGAGGTCATAATTCCACTATACAAGACACTAGTGAGGCCCCACCTAGAGTACAGTGTACAGTTCTGGAGAATATACCCATGCAAGGCCATAGACAGGGTAGAGAAGGTTCAGAGGAGGGCAACAAAGATGGTGCATGGATTGCATCACAAGTCCTATGAAGACAGGTTGAAGAAACTGAACATGTACTCCCTGGAGGAGAGGAGGGAGAGAGGGGATATGATAGAGACATACAAGTATCTTACAGGGAGGAACAGGGTGCATGAATACACTATTTTTAAGTGAAAAAGATGTTCCAGAACTAGAGGGCATGGGATGAAGTTGGAGGGAGGATGATTCAGGGGAAACATGAGGAATAATTTCTTCACAGAATGGGTGGTGGACAAGTGGAACTCCCTACCAGAGGAAGTGGTGGGGGCTGAAACAATCACGGGATTTAAGAATGCATGGGATAGACATAAAGGAATTCTGGAGGTCAGGAGTAAGGGGCAACAGACTTCTAGGAAAACATAAACTGAACTTACAAGCTCAAATGGGCAGACTGGGTGGGCCATACGCCCTTATCTGCTGACACTGTCTATGTATCTATGTATCTACTGTATGTAGCATGGCTTCACCAAAGGAAGGTCCTGTCAGACTAACCTGATAGAGTTTTTTGATGGGGTGACACAGATAGTGGACCAGGGAGGAGTGGTGGACGTGACCTATCTGGATTTCAATAAGCCCTTCAACACTGTTCTGCATGGTGGAATGGTGCATAAGCTGGACAGACTAGGGGTACACCTCAGGATCACCAGGTGGTTGGAAAACTGGTTGAAGGGAAGGAGTCAGATGGTGGTGGTAAATGGGACACATTCCAGGGAATGGGCGTTGACCAGTAGGGTGCCACAGGGGTCAGTGCTAGGACCAATACTTTTTAACATCTATATTAGTGACCTAGCAGATGGCCTGGAGGGATGGGTGTGCCTGTTTGCAGACGATACAAAGGTTTGCAATAGGGTGGATTCACCTAGTGGAGTGCAAGCCATTAGGCGGGACCTGGAGAGGCTGGAGAGGTGGTCTGATACCTGGAAATTGAAGTTTAGTGCACAAAAGTGCTCGCTGATGCACCTGGGGAGGAGGAATAGAAGGGAAACTTACTCCCTTGGGGGGTGGTGATTAAGGAGAAGGAAACGGAAAAGGACCTGGGGATTATGGTATTGCATGACCTGAAGGTGGACAGCCAGTGTAGCAGGGTGGTGGGAAAGGCAAATAGAATGTTGGCCTGCATTGCAGGGGGCTTTAATAGCAGGAAGAAAGAAGTGCTAATGCCATTATACAGAACCATGGTCAGGCCGCATCTGGAGTATGGGGTGCAGTTCTGGAGGCCTCACCTATGAAGAGATGTTGAGCGGATGGAAAGGGTACAGAGAAGGGCAACCAAAATGGTACGAGGGATGCAGGATGTACCCTATGAGAAATGATTGAGAGGGCTGAATTTGAAATTGGCGGAGACTGGGGGGATGACGAGACCTTTACGTATCTGAAGGGAATAAATATGGTGGAGGGAGACAGCTTGTTCAAATTGAAGAAGGGAGCGAACATGAGGGTTCATACTGTAGCCTCAAACTGGAAGACGGGCAATACAGAGGTTACGTCAGGGGGCAGTTTTTCATGGAGAGGGTGGTGGAGGTCTGGAACAAGCTGCCTGAGGAGGTAGTGGCAGCTGAAATGGTGGAGGGATTCAAAAGGGCTTGGGATAGATTTAAGGAGTTGGGAAAAGAGGGTGGAAGCATAACAGAATGGGGGAAGTAGGGTGTTGGGCAGACTAGATGGGTCATAGGGCCTTTCTCTGCCATCACATTTCTGTGTATCTGTGTATTTATATGAGAATCCATTAACTTCTGGTATAAATCTGGTTATGTTTTGGTTTATCTGCTTTTTATGTTCATTCCATTTCAAGTTATAAGAGAAGGTTATTCCTAAATAACGAAAGTTGTTAACTTTCAATTTTTTGTCTGTTACTGAACAATCTAAGGTCCTTACCCTGTTTTACTATATATTTATTACAGATCCTATATTTTGTTTTTTTCATAATTAATTTCCAATGCATTTTCCTCACATTCTTTTTGAAATTTTTGTAAGCTCCTTTGAATACCTATATAACTGGTAGACATTAAAACCATGTCATCCACGTAAGTTTGGTTGGGGCAACTCCTGGATCCCACCCTAGGCAAATGGAAATCCTTATTATATAATTGTTTTAATATTTTATTCAAGAAGAGATTGAAGAAAATTGGAAACAAAATGCAGCCTTGTCTTAATCATATATTTGTTGTGAACTTTGTGGTGGTATCACCTTCCTTATTGTACCTTATTGAAGTTTTGTTATCTGTATACAAAGCGATCATTATTTTTAATATGGCAGGATCCATGCCGTATTCTTCTAGAATGCACCACAATTTGCCCCTTCTTACCCTGTCAAATGCCACCCGTAAATCTATGAAAACACAATAACGTTTTTATTGCTTTATCTTTGTATATTTATATATTAAATTGAATAAAATAAAGCACTGATTTAGGGTAGAGTGTCCCAGCATGAAGTCTGCCTGTGCTTCATCTATAATATTGTTCGCAAGTATCCATTCCATAATTCTCTTATGCAAAATCTTAATAGAGATTTTTTGTGAGGTGTCTAGTAAGCTAATAGGTCTGTAGTGTCTAGGATTTTTTTAAGAACATACGAAACTGCCAGCAAAAACAGACCACACGGTCTATCAATGTCTGCCTGAGTGTACAGCTAGGCCCCTAGATTGATTCTGCCCCAACCCCCTCCCCATCTGTCATTCCCATCATGGCCTCGCCCCCTCCATGCAGACTCTCCCTCGTGCTCTGTCCCATGCCCTCTTGAAACTTCCTACTGTCTTACATGATACCACCCCCTCTGGTAGAGCATTCCATTTAGACAACACCTTCTCCATGAAGTAGTGCCTCCTCATCTCCCTCCTAAAGCTTCTGCTCTCCAATCTTAGTCCACACCCCCTCATGTCCCTACCCTTCCTCAGTTTAAACACCCTACAGTGCTAGCTTTGTTTATCCCCCTCAAATACTTGAACGTTTCAATCATATCCCCCCATCCCTCCTCTCCTCCAGTGTGTACATATTCAGCTCATTCATCCTGTCCTCATAGGCCTTGCCCTTCATCCCCTGTAACATTTTTGTTGTCCTCCATTGCACACCTTCCAGTAAATTAATATCCCTCTTCAAATATGGCCACCAGTACTGCATACAGTACTCCAAGTGTGGCCTGACCAAAAACCTATAGAGGGGCAGGATCACCTCCCTATGCCTGGATGATAAACCCCCTGTGATATAGCCCAGCATCCTATTCACATTAGCTGCTGCTTTTCTCTCCTTTTTTAAATATAGGTATTATTATATTTTCTTTCCATGTTTTTATTAAATTGTCCAATTTTATAATATACTTATATATCTTATAAAGACAGGGGACCAAAAGTTCAGGGTTGTTTAACATAATATCTATAGAAAATACAAAATCACACATGCCCCCTATAGGTAACCCATCTGGGCCTGGTGCCTTATGTCTTTTAACTGATATTAAAGCTTCCCTTATCTATTGTTTGGAGATTTCTGGTTCCAATATGTTCCAGTCTTTACCTGCTATGCTAGCTTCTGTCTCCTCATTGATCTGGAAGAGTTCTTTAAAGTACTTTTCCCAGATAATGGGCTCAATATTATTTTCTAAGTCACTTGAATAGGTTTCCCACACATTCGCTACCATCCGCCAGAATTTTCTGTTATCTTTGCTCCACACTGCCTGCTTGAATTCCTTCCATAGTCTGAGTCTACTAATTTCTCTCTTCTTCCCTAGTAGCTTTTTAAATGCTTTCCTTAATTTATTTTAATTGTTTTTATTAAGTCTTGAGGGGTTATTTTTAACTTGCCTGTTTTTCTTATTTCTTTTTTTGCCTCTTTGCACTCTTGATCAAACAATTTACTTCTATTATTAACTTCAATTACTGCTACTTTAACTAACAAAGCAGAAATTATTTCAAAGATGTTCTCTAATTACCTTAGGCTGCTTTCTGATTCCTTGTTATAAGCTATTGCCCTGATCTCTTCCTCAGCCCCACTTTTTCCTATGAGCTGTATGGAGTAATAGTTATCAGTCATTTCCCATTTCACTCATTTTTTTTTGTCCTAATCACCTTATTCAATTTCTTTTCATTGTTTTCCCATGCCAAAAATCCAGAGCTATTTCTAGTGGGCTATGTTTGCTATCTGCCCTGTCTCCCATCTTCAGGTCTTTACAACTGGTGATCATATTGCAGTTTGACCAGCATAAGTCTATAATTGATGCACCATTATGACTTAGAAATGTAAATTCACCTTGAGAATCACCCTTTGTTCTACCATTTAATAAAATAAAATATCTGTCAGTAATTTACACAATCTAATTCCTCTATTCGTCATTTTTTTATCTTTAGATTCTCTTTTTATTTCTATTTGAATATTTTCCTTAAGTGTGAGTAAATTTGTCAGTTCATATGATAACTTCAAACATTTACCCACCCTAGCATTGAAATCCCACCAAAATGCCCATATCTGGATTTTTTCAATTGATATATCTATTAATTTGTCTAGTTTTTCTAAAACCAAGCTTTCCATGTATTTTGAATTAACTGGTGGTATATATATATATATATATATATATATATATAATGTTTCTTATAATGACTGTTTTAGATTTTCCCCTTATTTTAACTGCAAGGATATGCTCAGAGTGTACTTCAACTTCTTCCGATTGGTAATCTTGTGAGATTTTACTCCACATCGCAGGACCTCCAGCTAATCAACCATGTTTACAATTTTTTGTCGCTTCTTTGTTGAAAGTACTATACCTATCAGTATTACATTTTTCATTTGTCCGTGTTTCCTGTAAACAAATCAAATTTACATTTTCAATATACTCCAACAGGGGTGGATCTGCTAGTTTTTCTTTTAAACCAGCTATACAAAGATGGTGACAGAAAAATGTAAAAAAACAGATTTGTGTATAGAAACAGCTGTAGTAGTTTTCCAAGCAGTGGGAAACTGCCTTAAACACGGTGAACTATTAAAAATGTTTGGCAATGGATAACATAATATATCTGCACCAGTTTTCGCAAGTCTGTAATCCAAGCTGTCAGTTCCCACTGCTGGTCTAGGATTCATATTCAGGAGATATTTATGAATCTCAGATGGGGCAAGTGACCTAAAAGTGACCTAAAATAAAAATTAGGAGCACTCTATTAGGTGTGGCCAATAGTGCACTATGAGCAAATGAACAGTCAACCTGATCTGTTGGTATATATTTAGTAAAATTGGTAAAAAAAATAAAATTTTCAGCAACACTAAATGGGTCTGTAATAATGCCTGTTTTAGAAGAAGATGTATTTGGACTGCCCTTTTGATTTTTACTCAGTAAATCATTAATGGAATTCCAGGTCACCGTTACATCCTTCAAAATGAATTTTACTGTTTCTCAATTAGAATTATTGCTTTAGTTGCCTAATCACAGATTTACATTTATTTTGCAGTTGCCTATAATGGATTAATATGGATTCATTTAGAGTTTTCCTGAATTCTTTCCATTTCTTGTCCCTTCTCCTTATTAAATCAATCAATTCTGGTGTGATTCACTCCTGTTTATTTCCTCTAATTCTGAATTTTCTCAGGGGGATGAAAACATCACACACTAAATTAAACAGGAAAATAAAATTTGAAAGTGCTTCATCAATAGAAATAATATTATTTAAACATGACCAGTCAACTTGACTTAAACCTTCCAAGAATGTTGGAATATTCAATTTCTTAAAATTCCTTGAAAAGATATACACCAGAGGAACAGAAGATTGTTTGACACTCCAACAGCAAAAGACTGCACACTAGTCAATGACATTATTTGGAAGGACACCAGGAAGTTTTATCTTTAAGGTGTCAGTCAGAGACCAAGATCCAATAAATTACTGAAGAGTTACCCATTTAATAATTAACTCTAGTAAGATTATCAATAATCTGTGTAAGCCTACAGCTAGTTATTATTTCCCCAATCCTAGCATCAAGTTAGAATTCCAGTTAAAATGTATGTGACCCAGCACAATCAATTCCCTATTCTGTGGCAAAAAAATTTCAAAATTTACAGATAACAACCAAGCTATCAAAATGAGACCCTGGTTACATAAATTACAGCTATTTGGAAATTATTTCAGAGTTACCTATTGTTAATGTGAGTGGATAGAAATCACAGGTTGAAAGAGGGTTTGTAAAATTACACTGGCTTACTTAGAAGTGATATTTTACATAGCACAAACAACCACCTCCCTGTGACCCTTTCTATCATCTTTAAATATGCTGTAACCATTTGAAGTAGTCATGGAGTTTGACATTTTATCTGGGAGCCAGGATTCAGACAAGGCAATAAAATCAGGCTTATTCACGAAGGTGCAAGTTATACATGCACAATGTGCACATAATGCCCTTGTAGCAACGTGGCCATGGACAGGTGTAGGGTGTGCAGTATTCACAGCCACAAGCACTGCAGAGCACCTGTCTGTGGCCCTGTCCCCCCATTGCACAGCTGCATAGGGGCAGATCATGGGACTCAGGCAGGCATCCAGTTGGATGCCCATCCTGGGTCCAGAAGTAGATCTCCTGCTGCACACATGCAGGGGATCCTGGGGAGGTGCAGACCCTGGCATACTGACATAGATGGGAGAATGCCCAAATGGCTACCCCCAGCCCTCCCTGGCAGTCTGGTGGTCTGGGACAGCAGTGTGGAGGGGGTTCCTGCTGCCATCATGGCCGGCAGATGTCCATATGGGGGAGGAACATAAAAGTTACTGCAGGATCCATAACTAATAATACATATATACATAATACATAACTTGTGCTCCCCAGACCTGATACTGTGCACCACTATGACACAAATGCTTTAGTCCTACACATTTAAAAGAGGGCCCAAGCCATAGGTTTAATTTTTGAGGACTGGAAAAAGTGTGGATAGGTCAGAGAGGTGGGGACTTAGATAATAAACTTTTGAAATGTGAGTGCGCTTGGCAGTATTGACTCAAAGCACATCAATATCCTGGTTTGAATTAAATGTTTAGCCTAGTGCCCTTTTTAAAAGGGAAAACTATGAGATAAATTATTGTCTTTCAGATAGAATGATTTGTCTTTGTTTATTTAAGTGCCAATGTATATTATGTATTGAATGTAAATATTGTATCATATTGTATAAATTGCAAAAAACTACATTAATGCATCAGTTAGGATTTTTATTAATTTGTCAAAAGCTAGGAAATTCAATGTTAGGGTTTCCAAGCCTAACACCCCATCCCCTCCCTGCATAGATGAAGAGGGATGGGGGTGGCATTGTGGGCATCAGCCCTAGCACTAACCCCATTCCATTAGAAAATAAGCTGGGTGGGCACAGCATAGGAGAATGGGGTGGGCATTAGGGCTGACAACCCCAATGCCAAGTCCTGATCTCTCTTCATCCATGCTGGGATGGGACGGGATGTTAGGGATGGAAATCCTAATGTCAAATTTCCCAGCTTTTGACGCTTTAATAAAAACTCTAACTGATGCATTAACATAGTTTTTTTGTGATTCATTTCCTTACTTTTTGAGACAGTATAAGAGTATTTGTATTTTACGGTGGGAGTACAGGGTACTTTGGACACTGAGCTCCCATCCCTCCACAGATGCGCAGATGTATCAAGCTGTGGAAGGGTCTTTAGGGGTGGAACACACAGTCCTTCAGAACCTGTGCTCCCATTCCTCCACAGATGCACATATGTATCAAGTTGCGGAAACACAGGGACCTCCAGCCCCTACACTTCCATGCACAACATTACGAGCAGGTGTAGTGAAATTGCAAGAAATAGTCATAACTGTGCTGTCTAAAATAATTTTCACCTCAAATGTTCAACATAACCTTCTTATCCTCACTGCATGTACCCAGTACAGAAAATGTTCAATTCCCTTCCAAAACATAATTGTGCACAATCGCAATGCCATTGCATGCCACAGGTATGAAACCACATTTTGGCTAGTATTTGAAAAATGACAGCCATGGCATTCATGACGTGGGGTACAATGAAAACTATATTGAAAATATGGGGTGAAAATATTGTAAATTTACAGCATTACGAGCGTGCATCACAAGATTGTTACAAATGCCCATAACATAGCCATTGTTGGAAACTTTTACCCCAAATTTTCAACATGCCCTTTTTGGGACACCACCTCATGAACACTGGTACTGTCATTTTGTTACTTGGTCCCAAAAGGTGATTTTGCTCAGCAACTGTGCCATTCTGTGCTACAGGTGTGAAAACATGTTTTGGTCAGGATGTCTGAAATGATAGCTGTACTGTTCATGAGGTGGTGTGAGAAAATGCAATGTTGAAACTTTGGAGTGAAAATATTAAAAATAGCTGCAGTTACAAGCATGCATAGCAAAATTTCAATGACTGCACACAACTCAGGAGTTTTGGGGTATTTTTGCACCAAATTTTCAACATGGGCTTTTTTGTGACCCCATCTCATGAATAATGGCACTGCCATTTTGTTACTTGGTTCCAAAAGGTGATCCCGCACAGTGACCACAAAATCACCTTTCGGGACCGAGTAACAAAATAACAGTGCCAGTATTCGTGAGGTGGGGTCCCAAAAAGCCCACACTGAAAATTTAGTAAAAAATACCAAAAAATAGCCAAGATATCAACACAAGTTCAAAACACCATTGACTGCCATTATACGGCACTTACAATGAAGCCCACCAGAATGAAGCCCAACTCTGCAGAATTCTGCAGTAGAGTTACTACAGCAAACAATGCAATTTCAATGGGAGTTAATCCCTTTTGTTATGCAGGAAACCTGATACTGAGCTTCATCCTGGTGGGCTTCACTGTACCTTGATTCCTCAGTTTGTGGTTCAGCTTTGAAGAGCGCAGACATGTCTCAGTCCAGAGAAGATGACAGCCGCTGACCTGGGGAGGTAAGTATGGGGTAAGGGGGGGGTGCAGGGAGGTGGGTGCACAGAGGGAGGGTTGGTATGGGGGACGGGGTTGGGGAGATGATGATGGACCGTTTTCTTTTTTCAGGATTACAGTAATATAAACAAAAAGAAAAAGACATCAGGGAATTTTTTTCCTTTTTCAGGAACATTTTACCATTTGGGGACACTGGGAGTGAGCTCCCCAGTATCCCACAATACTAGTGGGGTAGACACAACTGGGGACACTGGTAGTGGGCTCCTCAGTGTCCCAAAGTAAAGGGGGGAGTAGGACATAACTGGGGACACTGGGTGTGGGCTACCCGATGTCCCGCACTGTCGGGGGGGCTACTACTGACACACTGATTGTGCACCCTGCTGTCAGCAAACTGTAAGGGAAGACGGCACACTGCTGGGGGGAGAACATACTGGAGACACTGGGAGTGGGCTCCCCAGTGTCTCACACTTGCAGGTGAGAAGTGCTGTTAGCTGCCGACAGTGGGATTGGGCACCCTGATGTCAGCAAAACTTCCAATATTTATTATTAATATTCCTCAGCCCCCTTCCCCTTAGAAGAAGTAAAATGGGAAAAACAAACAAGTGTTAAGTAAACACTTGGGCCCAGAAATTCAAAAGGGTTGCGCCATGCACAATAGGGTTGCGCCAGCACAAGTCCGAAAATGCGCCATTCTGCGATATTCAGCAGGAGGCAGTTGCACCCCCAAAATCACACTGAGCAGCAGCAGCGCAATGATAATGAATGTATGAGCAACTGAAGGGGGAGGAACCATGCATAAATGGCGCAGTGCGATATTCAACAACATGCGCCATGTGCAATAGGGGAGCAAGCGGAAGTTGCGCCATAGTGGAAATTAGCCAAAATAAAAAGGAACAAGGGAGAGGTGCAAGAACGCTACAGGGAAGCCACAAGTTGCTGAACTATAGCCAGCCACACAGGCAACACACACACACACACAGCAGGACAGTGAAATTGTACCTGGAACCCACAGGCTCAGGGGAAGGTGTGGGGAGCCACAGTGCAGAAGGGGGAAGTGCCACACAGCAGTGAGGCCAGCACAGTCAGGTGTTCCTGGTGGAGGGGAAGTAGCAGCCAGGACAGCAGGGGGAACACAGAAACAGCTGCCGGGGGTGAACACAAGCCAGGGACATGGCCAGTGCCACAATCCAGATGGAGGCAGTAATGGGGGGGTGAGAAGGTGGGCAGCAGGGGGGGCATGGCTGTGGAAGGGCCAGTTGGCGGTATGCCCCCAACAGGCAGTACCGAGCCTGCACCAGCTTTGAGCTGTATAGTGCTACTGAGATCATGGGCCAGTACCGCCTGAATCACGCAATTCTGAGGCAGCTCTGTGAGCTGTGTGGTGATGTGATGCAGGCACCCACACGACAGAGCCATGCTCTGTCAGTGGAGACTAAAGTGACAGCTTGCATGTGTTTGCTTGCCACGAGTACCTTCCAGGGACCAACAGGGAACACCACAGGCATAACCCAGTTGGCCGCGTCATGCCACCTCACTTAATTCCTCAGCACACTGCTGCCACATGCTGCAGAGTACATCCATTTCCCCAGCATACTGGTGGAGTGCACAGCAAACATACAGGAGTTCCACAGGGTAGCACGCATGCCTGGCATGCTAGGGGCAATAGACTGCACCCATGTGGCCATCCGCACACCACCTGGCCCCGAAGGGGCCACATACATGAATCACAAGGGCTATGCTAGCATCAACTGCCAGGTGGTGTGTGATGTCAGGGTGCACATAATCAATGTCTGTGCCATGCACCCTGGGAAGTACATAATAATGCCTTCATCTGGCACCAGTCGGCACTGTGCCACAGATTCGAGAGTGGGGACATCCCCACTGACCACCTAGTGGGTGAGTATGCAAACCACATAGACAAACATAGGGCTTGGGAGGGGCATGGTCAGAGGTGACATGGGTAGTGGCCTACATGGCCCGGGGCAGGGCGATGCTGATCACTAAACTAACCTCCACCCTCTACACACAGGTGACAGTGGATATCCACTCTGTCTCTGGCTGCTCACACCATACCGGTGGCCCGCGACCCCATTGCAGCAACACTACAATGAGGCACACGGCACCACACGTTAATGTCATCGAGTGGGTGTTCAGGATGCTGAAGGCACATTTCTGTTGCCTGGACACCTCCGGTGGTGCCCTACATTACAGCCCCTCAAAGGCCTGTGGGCTATTCCTGGCCTATTGCATCCTGCACAACATGGCCAACAATTGTGGGATAGCCATACAGGTCAAAGAGGGGGACAGCAATGGGGACGATGAGGACACTGGTGACAATGGTGATGGGCAGCCCCCCCTTGAGCGACGGGACCCCCGACTGCTCCAGCTGGCACAGCTGCACTGGGACACCATCATGGAGGAGCACTTTCAGCCAACCCAGGTAAGTAATGGGGCCATGTGCAACCAGCAGTGGCAAAGGCACAACCCACAAACTCGCATGGACACACACCAGGAGTGCATGCCGTCAAGGGAAGTGGCTGGGCATGGAACCACACACACCACCAAGGATGGGTGAGGTCTAACATGGCACGTGGACAGACACACACACACACAAAAAAAATGCACCAGACATGCACAAAGGGTAGGAGGCACACCGATCCAGAACACCACCCCTAGCCACACACATGTCCACTGACCACCACGCCCACTGCCTGTCATTGGGCACCATTGCACATTGGTGTACAGTGCAATGCAGGCATCATCATGCACACACAACTGTGGACAGCAGCCGGGAGGGTGTGCAGAGGGACTGTGTGTCTGCTTGCAGGGTCAGATACCCACCCGTGCATTGCCCACTGAATGACACAATGCACACAGGGCAGCATTAGAGAGTAGCCGCATTGGGAGACAGGTCAGTAACGTGCCACAGTGCCCCGGCCACCACGGATGCATGGGTGGCCCCACCAAGACCCGCCAAGACTGACAGGCTGACCACTGGCCTCATAGGGTGGCACCGATGATCCCTCAGGGGTTCCACTGTGTGAATGCGACCGTGCTCGCACAGGGGTCTGCAGCACACCAAACATGCCTGCTCCAGGTGTGCTCGGGATGCCCACAGCTGAACCTGGTGTTGACAAGGAGGGTGTCGTACGATGCCGGGAATGGGGGTGGACATTGCACTGCACAGTGTCTGCGCTGCATGGACAAATAACTGTGTGCCCCCTGTGGCCATGGCAGCTGTGATTGTATGTGTCAGCCTGTCAGTGGCAGCAGTCACATCCTCCCGCATCCGCTCCATCCCTGCCAGGAGCAGAGCGGTTTCTCTGCTGTGACACTCCTCTGCCCACTCCAGAGCCACACTCAGTGCATCCACCACCGTCACAAGCCTCATCTGCTGATTGACTGATGCTTGCAGTATGCGGGTGTGCTCATCCAAGAGGTCATCTGCCTGATTGGCATTCTGTCCCTCAGGGTGTGCATGGCCCTGATGCTCAGCACCCCTTGAGGGTGGGCGCTGCACACCAGGACCAGGCCTGGGCATGTCCACAGGTGGTGCACTGATGCCGCCCCCTGACACTGTACCCTCAAGCCCATTGGCCGACTGCTGATGCTGCCCCTCTGGCTGCTGCTCCCCAGGGCTCACTGGTGCCGCCGCAGTGGCCGCAACAGTCCCACTGTCCTGTACACACACACCAGTGCTGCCCCACTGGTGCTGACAGGCACAGGTTGGGACTGTGATGACATGCAGGCCTCCACAGCGGCACCACCCACAGCCATGGCCGCGATGTTACCTGCTGTGTGGCCATCCTGTGGCACACACGTGTCACTGCCCATGACGTTAGTGACATCATCATTGGTGATGGACCCGGCACCAGCCCGAGTCCCAGCATGCTGTCATCTGTGGATGCTGGCACACTGGGACAAGGGTGGGGTCTCCTCCGCACCTGCTCCAACAACATAAGTCTGGACATCCAGGTGGGCCCACTGTCGCACTGAGCCACGTATTCCTGTGGAGGTGGATGGGCCCTCCTCCATCTCCATCTGACTGGCCTCAGTGGAGAGGCCCACCACTGCTGACCCATGCAGATGCTCAGGAGCTGTAAGGGAAAACAAGGTTGCGTTACTGCATGTGACCTACCCTGTCCCCCCCAATAGACAGACCAGGACCTACCATGCAGTGACAGGCTACCACCCATCTGGAATCCACCACCTGGAACACCCTCAATGGCACAATGCTGCCAGCTACCCTCTCCTCCTGTGGAGTCAGGTGTAGCACCTCCGGCTGTCCCCCACCTGTTGCAGATCATGCTGCCCTGATGGCAGCCACCTTCTCCTTAATCCTCCTCTTGTCTGTGCCCATCTTCTTCTTGCACTCCTGCACGGAGCAATGGTGGCTGCCATGTAGGTTCACAGGACATGCTACCTCCTCCCATGCAGCAGCACGGGCCTGTGATGTTCCCTGGCGTCCGCTGAGAAGCAGCTCCTGGTCCAGGTAGGTCTCGAACAGGGCATCCATCTTGGCCTTTGTGAAATTTGGCCTCCTCCTCCTCCCACAACTCTGTTTCTCTTCCTCCACAACTCGCTTGGTCATGATTCAGCCTGTGAGAATGACAGGTGTTACCTGTGACTGTGCTGTCCCATGCATGTCCCAAAATCCACAGTTCACACTCCCAAACAGCATGAAACTCACCAATAGACTGCAGTAACCGACTATGGCCAGTGCAGCCCAATGTCGCACTTTTATAGCGCAACCTATGCAAATGAGGCGAGGCACATCTTTAAGTGGATGCAAATGCAGTGACTGCGCCATTGAATGGCTGATTAGCTGATTTGCATAAGACGGCTGAATATCGCAGTTTTGCACTTTGTGCAATTGTGTTGAATATGCTGAGCCAAGGGCGCAGTTCTGTGACATGTGCAGTACACACCTAACTGTGCATGCCCCGGGTTGATGACGCAGGTGCCTGCTGTGCTGCTGACGTGCTGTGTGTGGGAGGCAATGCAGGGCATGGCCACCATTGTGCCAGTGGTGCTAAAGCGCTGTCCACCTATATGGTGCTGTGGCACTAGAGCATCATAGGCGCACTGGGGCAACAGCGCGGTAGGCCACTACAGGAGGTGGCACACAGGCACCCAATCGCGCTACACGCATTGGGTTCCAATCGTGCTGTGGCTGTCTGTGCGCCAGAAACCCTTGACCCTGTGCCCGACCTTTGCCCCCTAGGCACCTTGCGTCAGCTATGGATGAACCACTATCGCACTGTTCGGTGACAGTGTGATAGGGAATGGCAGCGCTGTACTGCACAACATCTGCACGTGGCAGAACCACACTGCAAAACGTCATTTTGACTCTACCAAGCAATAGAGATGGCGCGGAGGAGAGCTGCCCAGTGGAGCCAGGTAGAAATGGCAAACTTGGTTGCCATTGTGGAGCCACTTGCTGGCCTACTGTTTGGTGAGGCACCCCTGGACAGGTCCAGGACTCAGGTGTGGCAGGAGGTGGCCGACGCCCTGGTGGAGGCCACAGGAATGGGGCAGATGATGGAGCAGTGCCACCACAGATATGGAGACCTGAGGCGGAGGGACCCGGACCTGCTTGCCCGCCTGCGGGCACATGCCAGGAGGGGCACGGTGCCACAGCCAGGTAGGTGCAACATCCATACACTTTTATCTTCCATATGGGTATCACGGTTGCATGTGTCCGGAACATGGGGGGGACCATCTGATGTTGGCTGTGGTGGTGTTATCAGGGTGTGGGTTGGGTGAATCTGGCTGTGTGGGATTGCACACACATGGGGGCAGGGGGACTTTGCTACAGGATTGTACTGATGTTCCTCTCTCCATGTTTGCACCTTAGGCCTAGACGAGCGATGGCTGGTGAGGGAGAGGAGGCACCAGCAGGAGGACCATCAGTCCAGGAGGGGCGAAGGTCAACAGAGGCAGAGGGACCAGCCTGATGATGGTGAGTGCCTTACATCCATGATTACTATTGCATGCTGTATAACAGGGCGGGCAGCGGGGCATGGCCACCATCCATTGACACCACTGCCATGCACGCAACTTGTTATGGTCAGCACTGTCCAGTGGCACTGCATGTCTGGGAGTGCATCAATCGTGGTCCGTGCATGCACTGGGTACCTGGCTTTGCCACTGCCTTTGCACCACATAGCCATGTCACTGAACAGCTGTGGTGGTGCTGTGCAGGACTTGGCCAGTGGGTGTGTGCAGTAGTCTGCATGGCTGTGTGCACCTGGGTGGGCAGGTCTGGTGGACGCGATCACTGTGGGTGGTCACACATCATCACAGAGGCTTGTCCTATGGCTGTATGCCATGCACAGTGGGTGGGCTGCATGGGGCTGTGCATTCACACACCTATTGACTCTGCTTCCTTGTCCTAGGTGGATGGCAGTTGCAAGCCATCAGAAGAATGCTGCTGGAGATACTGCAGGTGGCCAGGGCCTCCCTTGAACTTTTGGAGAGGATTGACCATGTGGGAGTCAGACGACGGCATGGCGGGAGGAGCAGCCAGAGCGGGGAGTGGGGCTCCCGATGAGTGTCCTACTGCCCCTGATTTTTCCTACCCCCTGGACCCACCCTCACACCCCTCCTTCCCTCTACCATTTGTTTATCCCTGCCCCTTACCCACCCCCACTTTGTTTGTGGCCTTCCCCCCAACCTTTTGTATATATCTGTAAATAGTTTTGTGTGTTTTGTACAATACATTTGCTTTGATATACCTAATGTGGTGGTCTCTGTTTTGAAGCGGGCTATAGGTGCTCAGCTGCAGTGGTGTGCATGACGTCAGGGGTGGTGCAGTCATGTGCGTTTGTGTGTGTCCATGAGGAGGTGACTATAGTGTGGGAGTAGCTATCAGTCACTGTCTGTGGTGTGTGTGTTGTTCCCTGTGCACTGGATGACTGTGTGCAGTGGTCCATGGTGCATACTCTGTGTCCATGGTGCACCTGTCAGCCAATCCATAGCCTGTGCAGCTGACACCCTTGCATGTCTGTGACCTGCATGGTCCGCTGGCATGTCAGTGGTGGCTGTCCATGCAGGACAGCCACTGTACCCTTCACAATGCCGGGTTGCCTCCTGTCACTGGTGTGGTGCATGTGTGCCTCGGGTGACACTGTGACCTCCACTGTTGTCCCACCTCCATGCTGTGGCTTGTGTGTGTTGTTGGGGATGTGTACCACTGTCTGTCACTTGTGCTCCCGGCAAATGCTGGTGGCGAACAGCTCCACAGTGCCTGCGCAGGGTGGCTGTCACTCCTGTGCCTTGGAGGAGTGCTGGCCGTGTGTACACAGTTTCCATGGCCACACGCTGGGGGCTTGGTTGCCCCGCTACTGTGTCCCTGTGTTAGTGTGCCCTTGGGTATGGGTGGGTGTTTGTCCATGCACTGTGTTGCATCCTGTGTGGCGCATGCTTCCATGCACCACTGTGGGTGTCTGTACTGGCTGTTGTGGCCAGTGCTGGGTTGGGGTGTGTCCTTGGGAGGGTGTTCAGGGTGCTGTACCACTGGTGGTGGGGTCCAGGGCATGCCCTGTCATCTGTGGGGTACCCCGTGTGCCGATGCATGGTTGGTCTCTCAGTAGTACCTCCGGGGGGGGATGTGCGTGGTGGCACTGTGTATGCAGTCATTGCATTGCTATGTGCTGCCATCCGCTGATGGGTGCTCATGGTGGGGCTGCCTTGCATGGTTCTGTGGTGAACAGGGTTGCATTGTCACAGTGGGGGTGGTGGCATGCATGGGATATCCTGCACTGGTGGACGCTGCTCCTGGGCAGGGTGTCTGGGGGTCACGGTGCAGGGTGTGCTCTGCATTGGTGGAATGATGTGGCATGGGGTGGTCAGCCCTCCTTTTGTGCCAGTCACAGCTTGCCAGGGGGTGTGATGGGGCACCATGGCCCAGCTGTGGGTTGGTTGCTGGTCTCCATGGACCAGTGGTTATTCCAGCCTTCCCCCAGTTGTGCAGTGCATGGGGTGTGGGGGGACGATGTCTGTTCTGCTGTGTGTTCCTCTGCCCATCTGTGGCATGGGTGGTGGGTCCCTGCATCCCTGGTTGTGCTGTTGCATTGCTGCCCTGCTGCTGGGGGCATCCGTGGTTGCGCTATGGCACATCTGGACTGCTCAGCTGAATGTCCCTTGTTGCGCTATGGCACATCAGATATGCTCAGCTTCACCTTCCTAGTTATGCTGTGGCACAAGTGGTGCGATATTCAGTCGTCGGCTGTAGGCACATCTTGGCCAGTGCAGTTTTTGAATATCGCGCCTCTTGCACATGGGTGCAATGGACTTGCTCTTGCTCCTGCTGTTGTGCACTTTTTGGGCTCAGTTTGAATATCTCGGCCTCGGTGTTTATTTAATCGGAGGCCAGATAATTCAATTCTGGAGTCTGTTTGACTGAAAAATGTGCAGGGGATATTTACTGAAAATCCACCCCCCTCAACCACACTACTGTAGAACTGTTTATTCTTGCACAAGTTATATTTAGCGCATGGCACTATTCAGCCACAATTGCATAAATTTAATTTCACGCTCTGCAATCAGCTCCTAATTTATGGCCATTGAAAATGTGCAACTTTGGCAAAATAGTGCCATTTTATTTTAGCGGAATTATCACTTACGCAAATATAGCTATAATTATTTTGCGTCAAATATAACCTGTTCTACAGTATCACGTGCAATTTGCAGCAGACACTACCATCCGAAAAAATATATTTTGGGGCCCCATGCGGTCAAAGTAATGCCAGAATTGTGTCCCTCGGTCCCCGATTAAGTAAACACAGCTATTAGTGTTTACCTAGGGGCAGTATTATTTAAAATATTTAGCTTTTCCACCCTTGCTATCTGAAAACAAGATGGCGGAATCTGAACTGAAAAGTGAAAACTGCAAACATAAAAGTGCAAACAGTAAATGGCTATTTACGGTTCGAACATTAAAGTTTCAACAGTAAATGGTATTTACCATTTGAACATTTACCGTTTGAACAGTAAAGTTCGAACAGTAAATGCCATTTACCATTTGCACTTCACTGTTTGAATGGTAAATGTTATTTACTGTTTGAGCAGCCTGTCCTGCATCTATTACAAAAATCTTTATAATTCAAAACTGGTAATATATTTTTATACCAAACCATCTAAAGGCACACCCTTGACACACACACCATCGTCCTTGAAAATGTCAGAGAAAAGCTTCATTCTGTGTGTGTTGTAGAAGAGACCAAAAAATCCCATGTTATCCTATGGGGAAAAAACTTACATTTTTGGCTTTTTGACCACTTTATATCTCAAAAACCGTAAAAGATGCCATCATGAAACTTTCCACAACTTGTGATACTGGCAGCACGACAGCACATACCAAATCTTGGGCAATTTTGTTGAAAAATGCCAAAGTTGTTAAGGTGCACAAATTGAGATTTAACATTGAAAGGCTGTACCAGCCCTAACTATAAGGGCACTATTGTGCTCTTATAATATAACAGATGTGCCATTTTTGTGCTTTACAGCTTTTACTCATATTATATTACCAATTAGGGTTTGTTCTCTATTACTTAATTTTATTAGGGTCCTTGTCTTATAGGTTTGCACTTACTTATTTCAACTATATTAATTAGTGATAATAACTATATAGAGTGCATACTGGATTAACTAGTTGTACCTTGATAAAGCTCACATGACCGTGTAAAATGCTGGTACATGCCTTATGGTGGGGTTGATACTGCTTGCATGTTTTTACTACTTTATTAAATAGTTTTTAAACATATGACCAACATTGGGTTTTCTTTGTTTCGGTTCTGTGAAGCCTGACTCTTGTTTTGTCCTTTATATGTGTAATTTTATATTTCTGTAAAACCTTTATTGACAATGCCCTTTCTGGGTAACCCTTGCCTCCATGATTGTGTGTGTGAGAGGCCATTTGGCACCATGCAATCTTGCTTAAAGCAGAATATGTCTAAATTATTTCAAATATGTGTGCAGCTGTAACCTCCTCTGTCCTCTCAATTATTGATTATGGACTGATCGTCTATGGTACTACCACTGACACCACTTTAAAAAGAATCAGAATAGGTCTGAATAAGTGAATATGTTGTCATCTTGTGACAGGTGCTAATGAAAAAAAAACATACCTGGGAGTTCTACAAACAATTGCCATGGCTCCATCTTCAAGGAAGGATTGCTCACTAGACCTGCCTACTGGCTGAAAAAATCTGCCTCGGCCTTATCCCCCTGCCATGCATGGCCTGATATAACCAGCCACATTCACACGCTGCACTCATAGTGCTGACGAATCCTCTTTCCAGGTTCCCTTTTGTGGCACCAACCAAGCTAAATTCTCCTTTTTTGCTAGGGCCCTCTCTCTAATGAATGGCCTGAGGTTTTGTCAGAGACTAGACTTGGCCCTTTCAAACATAACCTGCGCCTGCACGTCTCTAGTCTTAACAATTGTGACTGTTCCAGCTAGGCTGCACATCTGCACCTCTCCCACTACATAGAAACATAGACTTTGACGGCAGATAAGGACCGCTTGGCCCATCTAGTCTGCCCATTTCCCTACCTAAAGGATAGGCCGCAGATCCTAGCTAACCAACAGCCTATTTCTTCCTATCCCCCACAAGAATTACGTTTGTTCCATGCATTCTTGAATTCTCCCACAGTTTTAGACCCCACAACCTCCTCAGGAAGGCTGTTCCATGCATCCACTACCCCCTCTGTGAAAAAATACTTCCTCACATTGCCCCTAAACCGCCCCCCCATCTTTAAATTGTGTCCCCTTGTTCTTGCACATCTTTTTTTCTGAAAGATGCTACCCTCTCTGACTTTGTTGATTCCACTGAGGTGCTTAAAAGTTTCTATCATGTCCCCCCCTCCCTTCTTTCCTCAAGGGTACACATATTAAGCTGCTTTAGTCTCTCCTCGTATGGCTTCTCTTGCAGACCCTGCATCATTTTAGTTGCCCTCCTCTGGACTGCCTCTATCCTATGTCCTTGTGGAGATGGGGTCTCCAGAACTGGATGCAGTACTCCAGATGGGGTCTCACCAACTGTCTGTACAGCGGGGATAACAACTTCCTCTTTTCTGCTGGTAATGCCTCTCCCTATGCATCCCAGTATATCCCCAGCCCTCCCTACTGCCTTCTCACATTGCTTGCTAACCTTAAAGTCATCTGATATGATTACCCTCAGGTCCCTTTCCTTTTTTGCTGTTGTTACTAATACCCCCATTGTGTATTCTTCCCCTGGGTTCTTGTTTCCCAGGTGCATTATTTTGCACTTCTTTGCATTGAATCCTAGCTGCCATACTTCTGACCATTCCTCCAAACTTGCCAAGTCCCTTCTCATCCTTTCCACGCCTCCTTGTGTATCAACCCTGTTGCAGATCTTTGTGTCATCTGCAAAGAGGCATACTTTTCCTTCCAGTACCTCTGCAATGTCACTTATAAAGACATTAAAAAAGGACTGGACCCAGCACTGAACCCTGCAGTACCCCACTAGTAACCCCTCTTTCTTCAGAGTGGACTCCATTTACAATTACCTTCTGTGTCCTGTTGTCCAGTCAATGTTTTACCCAGGCTACCACCTTGGGACCCACTCCCAGGCTGATTAATTTGACTATTAATCTTTTGTGTGGGACTGTGTCAAATGCCTTGCTAAAGTCTAGGTAGGCCATGTCCACAGCCCCTCCCTGGTCTACTACTTTGGCCACCCAGTCAAAGAAATGTATTAGATTAGTCTGACATGACCTTCCCGCTGTGAACCCATGCTGCCTTGGGTCCTGTGCCCCACTGGTCTCTAGGTACTCAACAATTCTTTCCTTCAGAAGTGACTCCATCCCTTTCCCTACCACAGAGGTCAAACTGACAGGTCTGTAGTTTCCTGCCTCTGTCTTGCTCCCACTTTTGTGAAGAGGAATCACATCCGCCTTCCTCCAGTCCTCAGGTACCACCCCATCCTCCCATGATTTATTAAAAAGAGTAGCCAGTGATTTCACTAGTTCCCCCTTAAACTATGTCTCTCTTTCTCATCCTTATCCCACTCCTTTCCCTCATCTCTCCCTCCTCACCTTCCTACCCTCTAGTACCTCCCTACCTTGTGTGTTCTTTTCCCTTCCCCCACATTCCTCTTCCTCCCACTACCATCATTCAAGTGCTTACCCTCTAAACCTACATCCTAGCTCTGTTCATTTCTCATTTCCCTATTCCCTACTCCTTCTCTCATCCCTCTCTTGTTCTGTTCTTATTCTCCACTTCCCTTTCTGCCTTCTGCCCCACTAGCACTGAAACTGCACTGTATGACAAAGTCTTATTGTTTGACTGCCTCTTACTTACTTGTTTCCCCTCTCCTCTTTGCTTCTACAATCTTGTTTACATTTAAATATAACAATTTACCACTACTGTTTTAAATCATGTATCTAGCTGTCCCTTGTATTTTTTTTGTCTCTTTCAGCTTGTATCTATTCAGTTTTATTCTGGTGCGGAATCCTTCTAAATGAACCTCTGGTTCTAAGGTACTGTAATCCTTGAATTCAATAAATAAACAAAACATCTCTGGCATCTCCTTTGCTGCTCTGTGACCCTGCCCCCACCCTTGCAACTCTCCTGCTGTCTCTGTGACCCCTCCCTTACCCCTGTCTTTCCCTGCTGCTTGATTACCCTGCCCCTTGCTCCCTGTCTCCTCTCCTGCCCCTTCCCCTTTTCCCCTAGCTTTTCCTTCTTACTTCCACCTACTTCCCACTCTCCCCAGTTCTCTTGCTCTGTTTTCCCTCTTTTTCTTCTGCATCTCCTGCCTCTCAGAGTTTACATAGAAACATAGACTTTGACGGCCGATAAGGACCACTTGGCCCACCCAGTCTGCCCATTTCCCTACCTACTTACTGGATAAGCTGCAGATTCTAGTTAAACAACAGCCTACTTCCTGCAACCCCCCCCACTAGAATTGCCTTGTGTCTGTCCCATGCATGTTTGAATTCCCCCACGGTTTTAGACCCAACAACCTCCTCAGGAAGGCAGTTCCATGTATCCATCACTCTCTCTGTGAAAAAAATGTCCTCACATTACCCCTGAGCCGTTCCCCCTCTATCTTTAAATTGTGCCCCCTTGTTCTTACACATCTCTTTTTCTGAAAGATGCCACACTCCTGGATTTTGTTGATTCCTTTGAGGTACTTGAAAGTTTCTATCATGCCCCCCCGTCCCTCCTTTCATCAAGAGTATACATATTAAGTTCTCTCAGTCTCTTTCTTCATATGGTTTCTGATGTAGACCCTGCACCATTTTAGTTGCCCTCCTATGGACTGCTTCCATCCTGTCTATGTACTTGTGTAGATGAGGTCTCCAAAACTGCACAAAGTACTCCAGATGGGGTCTCACCAACTGTCTGTACAGAAGGATAACCACTTTCCTTTTTACGTTCACTTGTGCGCATGCGCAAGCAACGTCTTGGGAGAATGGGACACTTTGGAGGTGTGCCTCTCCTGAGCAATCCCCTGCTCCCTTGAGCAGGAGTGGCCGTCCTGCACCAATAAGCACCGGTGTTGTGTATGACAGCAGTGGTCTTCTCTTCAAAGAAAACCACCGCTGTGTGCTTGCACCGCATCATGCCCTCTCCCCCAAATCTTTGCTGGCTTGCTGGGAGCCCACCCCAGTGAGGCAAACGTCCTGCGTCGTCTGCAGATGGGGGTGCCCAATCCCCCGTCGGCTCCACTGCCCCCCCAGCCATCCTTCTGCCACACTGGGAGCCCACCCCAGTTTGGCAAACATCCTGCGTCATCTGCTGACGGGGGTGCCCAATCCCCGTCAACTCCTGAGCCCCTCCAGCCATCCTTCTGCCATGCTGAGGCCCACCCCAGCGTGGCAAGCGTCCCGCGTCGTCTGCCGGCGGGGTTTTAATCCCACGTCAGCTCACGCAGCCCCAGCCATCCTTCTGCCATGCTGGGAGCCCACCCCAGCATGGCAAACGTCCCACATCATCTTTTTTTTTTACCTGCAAAATAAAACGGTCCCACGGGCGCTTCTCCCAGCCCCCTCCCACAACCCGCACCCACCCACTGTGCAACCTGCCTCCCACACCACCCTCACCCATAACTTACCTCCGGAGCTCAGGCGTGACGATCTTCGGTGGACCGGAACATGTCTGCACTCTTCAAAGCCGACCTTGAACTGAGGAAATGCCGGTAAGCTGTATAATGGGCTAGATAGGGTTTTTCAACTTTATTGCATATTTAGGCATTTTGGGAATTTTTGCAAATTTTCAACTTGCTGGGGTTTTGGGACTTCTTCATGAATGATATCACTGTCATGGTGTTAGACCCGAAGGGTGATTTCGCTGTCACTCGCGCAGTCACTGCGTGAAATCATCCTTTGGGCCTGAATAATGCCATGACAGTGACATTATTCATGAGAAGGGGTCCTAAAACCCCATGTTGAAAATTTGCTGCAAAAATTCAAAAAAATGACTGTTTTACTAGCGTGCATTGCGCAGTTCCTATGCAGGCTCATAAGTTCGCGAATTTTCAATATTTTCACTCCAGATTTTCAACATTGCCATTTTACCACACCTCCTTATGAGCAGTACAGCTGTCATTTTTCACATCCTGCCCAAAACATGTTTCTGCCCATGTAGCGCACAATGGCACAGTTGGTGTGCGAAATTAATGTACAGGACACATTAAGAAAATCACAGTGACACTGTTCATTAGCAGAGGTCTTAAAATGGCTTTGTTGAAAATTTGGTGAAAAAATTCCTAAAATGAGACTGTTTACTTAGCTGCAGTGCTACAGTTCCCACGCCATCACACGTGAGATTTGGCAATTTTCAATATTTCCACTCCAGATTTTCAACATTGCCATTTTACCACACCTTCTTATGAGTAGTACAGCTGTCATTTTTCACATCTCACCCAAAACATGTTTCCGCCCATGTAAGCAAATGGTGCAGTCGGTAAGCAAATCAATGTATGGGACAAATTAAGAAAATCACAGTGACACTGTTCATGAGCAGAGGTCTTAAAATGGCTATGTTGAAAATTTGGTGACAAAATTTTTAAAAATGACTGTTTTACGAGCGTGCGTTGCGCATTTCCTACACATGCTCGTATGTTTGCGAATTTTCAATATTTTCACTCCAGATTTTCAACATTGCCATTTTAACACACCTCCTCATGAGCAATACAGCTGTCATTTTTCACATCCTGCCCAAAATGTGTTTCCACCCATGTAGCGCACAATGGCGCAGTCGGTGTGCGAACTCAATGTATGGGACAAATTAAGAAAATCACAGTGACGCTGTTCATGAGCAGAGGTCTTAAAATGGCTGTGTTGAAAATTTGGTGAAAAAATTTCCTAAAATGACTGTTTTATTGAGGTGCTTATGCAGTTCCTACGCACCTCCTCATAGGTTTGCGAATTTTCAATATTTTCCACTCCAGATTTTCAACATTGCCATTTTACCACACCTCCTTATGAGCAGTACAGCTGTCATTTTTCACATTCTGCCCAAAACGTGTTTCTGCCCATGGAGCACAATGGCACAGTCGGTGTGCAAACTCAATGTATGGGACACATTAAGAAAATCACAGTGACACTGTTCATGAGCAGAGGTCTTAAAGTGGCTATGTTGAAAATTTGTGCAAAGATTCCTAAAATGACTGTTTTACGAAAGGCATGCTATGCAGTTCTACACATCAGAAGTTCATGCACTTTCAATATTTGCACTCCAATGAGTTCCAATACCTAAACAGCACATAGAAGCAAGCAACATTCGGCATTGACAAATGCTTATACTTCTTTGTCGCTGATTTTTTTAAGCCATATCCAAGTGCCAAATACCACTGCAAATACCTGCAAGCGAACGTTCGGCATTGACAAATGCTTGTTCTACTTGTGATGCCCCTTCCTACGCATCCCAGTATCCCCCTGGCTCTCATAGAAACATAGATTTTGATGGCAGATAAGGACCGCTTGGCCCACCCAGTCTGCCCATTTCCCTACCTAATGGATAAGCTGCAGATCCTAGTTAACCAGCAGCCTACTTCTTCCTACCCCCACCCCCTAGAATTGCCTTATGACTGTCCCATGCATGCTTGAATTCCACCATTGTTTGTTTCTGTACCCTTCCTGCGTCCCTCCCCACTTTCCTTCCACCTGTTCCCCACTGCACCTTCTTATCATTCCTTGGTCATACCAACTTTCCATGACAATGCCCCCTCTTAGGTTGTTCTACCACCTCACCCCTCTTATTGGTTCTCCCTACTCCCCAATCTCTCCCCGGCCTCTGCCATTACTCATGACAAGGTCATCCCTTGGCTGCATATTCTTTGAATGGAACTATGGTAATAATGTATATTCTGAATTATCTGAAACTTGTTATTTTGATTAGTGACCTAACAATGTGATGTAACTTTGTAGCACTTGTTTAGTATTTTCATTGCCCTCACTGTTGTACTCTGTAACTTATGCTCTCATTGTTTTACTGAACCCTGTTACTGTCCTTGTCTCCCCAATGTATGACGTGGAGCCTTTGTAAATAAGCCACTGGCTCAAAGGTTGTAATTCTGAGATTTCAATAAATAAAAAATAAATTAATTTAAAAAAATGGTGATTTGCATATACTTCCCACAATGCTGGGATTTGTGTAATTTTACATTTCAATGAAACCTGGCTTTATTCAAACAATCAATCAATTAATCAATTTTATTTGTTAACCAGGTAAGTACACTAGACCAGAGGTCTGTTTACAGGCACGACCCAGGTGTTTTTTAAAACACAACTTATCTATAAATGAGTTACAAAAATGCCTGTACATTCACAATTATAAATTAGAACAATGTTACATATGAACATATGAATCTGCCAGCAGAAACAGGCCTCATGGTCTATCAAGTCTGCTCAAATGTGCAGCTACTGTAGCACCTTTACACTGCAGCTGCCCCAACCTCCCTTGTCCTCCTCACCCTTTCCCATCCCCTTTTAAAACTGCCCACTGTCTTACAGGATGCCACCTCCTCATGTAGAGTGTTCCATTTAGCCACCACCCTCTCCATGAAAAAATGTCTCCTCATCTCTCTCCTAAATCTTCCTCCCTCCACTCTGAGACCATAGCCCCTCATGTCCCTCCCCCGCCTCAATTTAAATACCCCTTATACCTGTCTTGTTTATCCTCATCAGGTACTTAAAGGTCTTAATCCCCCCTTATCCCTCCTCTCATCCAGGGAGTACATATTTAACTCATTCAGCCTGTCCTCATAGGGTTTGTCCTCCAATCCTTGGATCATCTTTGTTTCCCTCCAGTAATCTGACATCCTTCTTCAGAAATGGTCACCAGAACTGCATGCAGTACTCCAGGTGTAGCCTGACTAGTGACCTGTACAGGGGCAGAATCACCTCCCTACTTCTGGAGGAGATTCTTTTCGCTATACACCCCAGCATCTTGTTGGCTTTAGCTGCCACCTTCCTGCACTGAGCTGAGTTATTCATATTTCTCGTTATAACCACCCCTAGATCCTTTTCCTCCTCATGGTACCTTACTGAACCCCTCCCAACTGGTAGCTCCTCCCTGGGTTCTCTACTCTGAAGTGCAGTACCTTTCACTTCTCAGCATTGAACCCCCAATTGCCATGTTTCTGACCATTCTTCCAACTGGGTCTTGTAGCCCCTGCTGCCCTACTGTGTTGTCCACTACTGCCCCCATCTTGGTATCATCAGCAAACAGACTGATCCTACTCCACAAGATTCAAGATTAAAGTTTTACAAGATTAGAGTTGAAAAAGTAGGCATTTGTCAGCACTATACAAACAATACATTTGCATAAAAACTGTACAATCAATAACTTTTCCCATTTGCATAGCGGTGTTATTGTCAATGCCCCTCCCAGTTAACCCTTGCCTCAGTGTTTTTGTACTGAGGTTCTGTGTCTTTCAGATTTCTTTCCTGGTTTAGGCTCACCATGACTCTAACCAGTAAGACCAAAATAAGACTGACTCATCCTTCGCCAGGGCTGTTGCTGATGAGTCCTGTGTAGAGTGAAGCATGTTTCTGTCTCTTTTTCTTTCAGTCTATGCAGAGTGGATGAGAGGCAATTTGGCACCATACACTCGCACTTAAAGCAAAATCAGTCTAAATGCTTTCATGGTGATTTGCATATACTTCCTATATTGCTTTGCACTGTGGAGCTATGTGTAATTTTACATTACCATAAGAGACATCTTGCACAACAAAATTTACTGTATTGCGGTCAACCTGCTGGTGCAGTAGTTGTGCTTCTGCTTGCTAAACTGGTGACCCAGTTTTGGAAATGAGCCTGGATCATTGAGGCCAGCCTGGTGGAGGAGGCTTGAACATCCCAGAGAATGCTCTTCTCTTCTGGGGAGGATGGGTTGCTGTCCTTGCTGCAATACTGCCACCTGGGTGACCACGCTGAGGATGCAGAGTGGAAGGGGGAAGATGTTGGCTGGGAACCCATGCTTAGCATGCAATGTGTATGCATGCACATTGGTCCTTCTACAGTTGCAGACATCTTCTGGGGATGGAGAAATTGGAAAAATACCCCAGCCAATACAGGATAAACCCTCTCTGTCCCTGCAGTCTCCACATTGCTGACTGGAGCACCTCTCCTACAAGCTGGATGAAGTTGACTCGAGGGGTCCAACCCCTCCAGACCCTGATGAAAGAGCCCCACCATGTCGGGTGAGTCATGATGGCATAAAGGGAGATGGGGAAGTCCCAGAGAAAGTCAGTGATGGAGCGGACGGAGAGACAGAGGAGGAAAGGGGCCGACTGGAGAGAAGAGGACTTAACAAAGAGAGCTGAACATATCAATGTATTATAAATCACTTGAGGAGGCTATAGTGATTTGTAATAGTTTTTCTATTTTGTCTTTTTTTTTTAATTCTTGAAAGAGCTTGTAGAGTGCCCCTCCCCACCACCTAAGTGAATTGCTGTACTTTAATGCTCCCTGCAGTAGACAACAACTGCATGCAGGGTAAGAGGGTCTGTGGTTCTGATTGTTGATTGGCTGAAATTATGTGAATGATGTCTAATGACCAGAATAACTACTACATGATGGGGTAGATGATGTATGTGTGGTAAATAAGGATTAGACTAGAAACAAAGTGCAGAGACAATGAGAGCAATAAGCACATCAGTATAAAAATGTTGGTGTCCACAAGGTGTGACAGAGGGTGCAGGCAGATAACATACACACAGTATCTTGGACACCACTTAAGGAAGGGGGATATACCAGAGGGAGCCAGGTAGGTGGAGAAGAAGGGAATGAAGGATGCAGAGAGGAGGAAGAGGGAGTATGTATCATCACGCGATGAACTTAAAAGACTGCTCCCTGGGTAATTTAGCACCCACAGCATTACATTTTCCCACTCACGTATGAATCAGCACTGTATACAAATTGATTAAACTCCCACAAGCTTCAATGTTAATTATGAAATTGATGGGAAAAATCTAGAACCATAATAAGCTGAGATCTTTCTTTTCCACAGTATGATGATGCCTCAATACATCACAGCTTGGAATTATTTTTTGTTTCATTAAAATACCTTTAGGGATCCATTTCATATTCACAATATACTCCAAGGCATGTCATCAGAGCTGTCATTTGGTATGGTCAATCCCTGAGGAGACCTGCAGCTTATAGAGGTTTTGGGCCCAGTGTTGGAATTACACTTTATGAGCTTTGGGAGCTAGGGGATCCCATAAGGGCACTATTTTTAAAATGAACCCCCCTAACCATTATAAGTCAATGGCAGTAATTTGTGAGCTATCAGGGCTCACTTCAGAGCTAGGGGTACGAAACCCTGGCAAGCCCCCCCACTAATTCCTACACTGGTTTTAGCCAATGCTAGTTCAATTCACCAGTCTTTAACATTTTGTTAATTTGCACTTTTTGATGCCTGACAACCCTCTGTGTCTTCTTCAGGTTTACCTGTGCTCTGTTACTCACCTGGAGACGGTTGTAGCTGTGGACACAACACTCCACTCTTGGTGTGCAAATGACCAGACTGGACCCAGGACTCCAGTATTATCCCTCCACAGTGGGGCTCTGTATCTAACTATCTTAGCTAGTGTTTAACTCTAAGTCCCCAACTTACTAGACCATCCTCTGGGCTCTGCTTTTATGCCTCCTGTGGGTAGGGTGCTGTGTCTCTCATCTGGATACTGTCCTAGCTGGGGGTCCAACACCTCTGAGTCTTCAACTGATTAGACCTACTCCAGAATTGCAGTATTATCCATGCAGATGGGTGGGGAATGACTGTCTCTCACTTGGATACTGGCTGGTACAGCTTGAGTCCCTTTATTGTGGGTCTTCAACAGACTGAACACAGCTCAGGGCTCCCCTATTAGCCCTCTCTATCTACAGTACCACATAGATACTATTCTAGCTGAGGTTTCCAAGTGACAAGACCAACCTCAAGGCTCCTATGTTATCCCACCTGATGGGGAGGATCTCAAACTATTACCTAAAAACTGTTCTAGCGTGCATCCCTTCACTCCAGGTCTACAACAGACTGGACTTACTCCATGGTTCCAGAACTGTCATTTTCAAGATGGAGGGGCTCTTTCTGCCACCTTGATGCTGTTCTAACTGGGGTCCTTCGATGCCATGTCTTCAACAATGGACCCACTCCATGGCTTTAGTACTATCCTTCTCAAGAGGGAGGAGGGGCTCTATCTACCAAGTGGATACTGCTGTAGCTGGGGTCCTTCTGCTTTAGGTCTCTAACTTTCTGCATCATTTCCATCTCTTCAGTACTCTCTTTATTTAAGGGTATACCAATTCACTCCTATACAGTTTGCTGCTGGGGTAGAGAAAAGCATGATTCATGTTCAGATGAGGAGAGCCCACCTGAAGACAATAGTGTAAAGGTGCAGGTTGGATGGCTTTTTTCCCTGCATTTGTCCCCTTACCCATACAGAAAACCTAGAGCTGAGCCACCAGCATCACTTCTTTTTCAGCAGCTCTCTAGTATCTTCCCTCCTCTACTCCTCATGCTCCGTATTGCAGTCATCCCTGGCCCCAAAGAGATGATAGTGCAATGGATCATTTAGCTCAGCCAACCAAAGATGCTGACCATCCTCTTACTCCATTTCATGCTGGCTGCAGCAATGACCTGGGAATGGATCCAAACCCGTGTTGTTGGCATAGCAAGCGGCTCCCCTGGCCTTTGTGCCATCAGGCTAGCCCTCAGCCTTTGACATTTAAGTGTGATTGCTTTTAATACTATCTCTGACTGTATTCTATTGAAACAGCACACAAGGGGCATTATGGGGGTGGTCGACAACCTTCAAAATGGTGTCAAAGTACCATGACGTAACCAACAAAGTGGAGCCCAACCAATCAGTGACAGATAAGGTGGAGGGACCCCACAAGAACTAACCCTGCTGGGGGATACAAACTACATAAGGTTGTCTCTACCAGTTAACATGGGCTATCATTGCTTTTTGGGGGGAACCACCTGTTTTCCCTTTGTGCCATACAGTGCCCTCGAGGCAGGATGTCATATAACACGTGAACTGTCATTTGGTGCTGATAAAAATATCATTTTGGCTGCCTTATGTCAGAACCAGCATCTCTAGCAGCAGAGTGCTGCATCATGCACTGTGTGATGTTTGCTTTCCCCTTCATAGTCCCACTGCTCTAGGTTCTGCTTGAAACTGTACAATTAATCCTTGATCCTGGTAGGTACCTGTATAAGGAAGCACACGATGAGCAAGAGTAATAGGACAGGTGTAGACACATCTGTGTTGTGTAATTGCTCTTGCAAATGAAGGAGAGAGAGCTGAAACCCCCTGATCATGCTCTAATTATTTGCCAGGCCCAATTAAAAGCAAGTGGTATGACTCTGATAACAATAAAGGATCACATTTCAGCAGAGCTCAGCTGAACACATTTATGAGGGAAATTATAATGCAATTTAGTACTCCAGGGTAATTAGGTAATAATGTTTCAGGATTCCTGCTCACAACACAGAGAATCTATTAGCTGCGAAAAAAAAGTCACACTCGTGAAACCTACCTAGGTAATCCTCAGCAGCCCCATCCATGCTACAAAAGCAGTCAGCGCTTCTGCGGATGCATTACTTTTAACCCTTTCCCTCCTGGGGAATGTGTGCAGTTCAATAATTTCTTGAGGGACTTCAGAAGCTTCTTGCGGTGGGTGATGGGAAGAAAAGGATTAATAATATTGTATGCTTTTTTTTTTTTTTTTTGCTTTATGTCGTGGGTGGTTCCACCTCTCTCAGGTTGTAGTCTGAAGCACCTTTTAAAAGAAATGGATATAGAAAGGCATTCTTCTATAAAATGCTGAGCCTTATTCATATTTTCATTTAGTGTTTTAAAATTAATTAGTACTTTACTATTCCGATGGTGTGAAAGCAGCAGCTGGGGATCCTGCTTTAGTGACGTCCACCTTGCACTAGCATAGTTCTGACTAGTGTTGTGGAGGTGATGCATTGCAGGAGGGTTGGGAGTGGGAAGAGCTGATGCCGTCCATCATTAGAGTGCATTGCAGAGGAGGATGTATAAACAACTTGGACATTTTGGCAAGGAAGAGCATACAGGTTGGCCCTCACGGCAATGACAGATGACAGCATGGCTGCTCACTAGGGCAGGGGCCAGGGATATTAAGAGAAAAAAATGATGCACTGGATGAAGGGATGGGGGGAGGTTGGGCAACCCAAACCATCACAATCAAACTCCCAGTTCCATGACAAATCCTTATGTAGCCAGCACCTGAAGTACACACTGCATAAGAGAGAATCAGGACAGTGTACTGGAACGAAGGGAGACCCTCCACAAAAGCCCTGGTGGTACCGCTAAAAACAAATACAAATATATTATTGTGGAGTCATATAATATTTACAATGCCTTGTTTTATTTATGTAGTAATACATGTTTTTAAATGAGGCTGGTGCCCTGGTTATCATTTGGAGGTTAGTGTGTGCTCTACTTCTGTGTAACTGATTTGGTTTGTTTTAGCATTGCAGTACCACAGTCCTTATGTACATTCTATTTTTTTTATAGTTGTTGTAGTGTCTTGACACACAGGTGTACCTCACATATATTTTCTCAGTGTCCTTACTGTGATTTTTATCGCTGCATGTAACATCAGGCTTCAAAATCTTAGTAATGCTATAGGTTTAAAGAGATCAGCTTTGTTGTCATTGTTGGTGTGTGTGTGTGTGTTTTGTCACTTTATGAAATGGTTGCCCCCAAGGCAGAAAGGTGAAAAAGTTATTGTGTGGAGCAGGGGCATATTATAGGGTGAAGACTGTAGGGACAGAATGGAAAGAGGTTGTGGACAGAGAAGTGAGATGTTTCATCAAAATCACCAAAGCCTAACCCTCTCTTTTGTTACTTTAACCCCCCCTTCCTTTTGTTACTTTATTCACCCTCCTTTTTGTTACTTTTAAATGCTTTCACTATCTCCATCACTGATGTGACAGTAGCTAACATCTGTTACTGTCGGTCTGTCCATCCATCCGCCCATCTGTCTGCCTGTCTGTCTATCTATCCTATTTTAAAAGACAAGAACCCGATTGGAAAAGAACTAGAGCAAGTCAAAATAGGAATTGACACTAAAGATACATTTTAAAGATGCAAATAATTACACATTCCCCCAGTTGAATGCATCATGGGTAACATACTGTATATGAACATAAGAAATGCTTTACAGCAAAAGACCAAAGGTTCATTATGTTCCTCTCCTGCCATTTGGGCAGCTGAGCCCTGTGGGGAAAAAAGGTTTAGCCCCATACCGCAAATTGCAGTATTTGCAATAAAAATGTATTATGTTGCAGAATTTTTTTATTAGCTACATTTAATTTTCATTAACTTCTGGCTACTGTGCCTATCCTTAGTGTTCACCACTCACAATTCAATGTCAGTTGAAATACCAGTAGTCGTTCATTATTGAGAATTGCTACCAGAAAACTTTTCTGTGGGGAAAAGCTGCTAACAAATTTTATGGTTCTATGTTTCTAAACTGTTATGGACTTTGCACTATGGAGAGGAAAACCACTAGTGACAGAAACCTCTTGGAGTCCATCGTCAAATGATCTTCCATTAATTCCCAGGCATACTTATTCTGTTATGAAGCATGCTCTTTTAAGACCCCATCACCCCCACTTTTTTCTTTCCTTTTTTTCTTTGTCATATACATTTTTACGTACTGGGTGCACAATGGGTGGCTGATTTCAGCCCTATCCCTGTCTCTCAAGTCTGGCTACTGTCTCTCTGACACTGCTGGAGCCCCATTTCCCCATGGATTTCCCCCAGTGGTGGGGCAGGGAAGGGGATGGCTGTCCTCCCCCCACCCAGGATTCACAACCCTGATCAGGGCATCAGCAAGCTGGTGATAGAGTGGAAGAAGGGCAGGCAAGCAGGGCTTCATGTAGCCAATGGTCACCATTTTCCTCCTTGCTTTTCTCCCCTGTGCTCAGTATCATAAGTGCTTGCATGTTTTACATAGCCATGGTCCCTATGTGCTGCTCGGACTCTGACACTGCCACCCAGCCTCCACCTGGTGGCAGCCAAGGAGTGAGGCAACCGATCCCACCACCCCGGGAGAGGAGAGCAGTCAGTCAGATGCTCAATCCTCTTCCTCCCTCCCCTGCCAACCCCCAGCAACCCGAGCTTGCTTCCGAACCTGGGTCGCTGGTGTGGTGTAAGGTGTGGCATCCAGTGTCTTAACTCTCAGTACCACCAGGCCAGCTAGCCTCACTTTTTTTTTCAGTATGCATTTTATCATACATGACTGAAGTAGCACATATGAATCTGTTGAAGTGCTATATTGCTTGGGGCATACTATATATCCACAAATTGTGGAAAACCACATGGGGATATGCACATGCAAAGTTAGTGGTTCAAAAATATTTTTTTATTAAATGCAGTTTAACAAAACTGAACAGGAGACAGTATCTCAGATATGGCATCAGCCACAGATCTAAAAGTTCTAAAAAGACGGTACCATTTCCTTCCTGCGTAACATTCTAGTTGTAAAAAGCCTCATAACAAATTTGAATTCTGTCTCTTATTGGGGTTAGATTTGACTCCCACTACTGATTAAAGAGGCAAAACTTATTTTCAAGCTCATAATGTCCAGTAAAGCCATTCATTTCTTATCTCTATTTAGTATGTTTAGACCATGTGTTTGTCATGTCCATTTTACTCAGTTTCAAAAATCTGTTCAAAAAAAATATTTTGTTTATAACAGTTTCTACATCTCGGTTCGTGCATGCTTTCTTTTTCCTTTGATTCTAAAGGTAAAAATCTCAGGAAAGGCCACATAACAAATGTCTGGCTTCATGGTTCATTTACTTAATTTTTTTTTTTCAAACTGTAGACAGAGAAATTACTGTGCACCATTAAACAGCTGCTAGAGTGCTTTGACAGTGGTTCCCACAGGTATAATCAATCAATCACTCACTCAATCAATCTTTATTTGTATACTGGAAAGGTATGTGAGCAAAAATGCCTGTTTTTTCACAAATGTCCAGTGTAAAGTACAAGAATACAAAAAGATAACTGAGAAAAAAGACAAAGATAACATAGAACAGCAAATGTGAAAAGATATATAATGCAGTTTATGAAACAACTCATTGTTCTCAAAAGGATTACTGCAACCTGCAAAGCATCACAAACTGGAGAAACCACCATTAGTGGATCGAGCTATGTAGCCATGAAGTACAATGCAAAATGTCTGTCACATTATCAAGAAATGCAGTACATTTAGACTGGCACAGGTAATCTCCCCAATGAATCTAGATGATGTAATCAGCAATACTGTCCACCATAAGGAACTGATCCAACTTGAGTGCACAAAATCCAGCACTCCTGTCCTCCTTGCACTGCTTCCTTTGAAAGCATGTATCATAAGTGCACCACTCTCCTCTAGGCGAAAATATGAAACATAGAAACATAGACTTTGATGGCAGATAAGGACCACTTGGTCCACCTAGTCTGCCCATTTCCTTACTTAGAGGATAAGCTGCAGATCCTATTTAACCAACAGCCTATTTCTTCCTACCCCCACAAAAATTGCCTTATGTCTGTCCCATGCATTCTTGAATTCTCCCACAGTTTTAGACCCCATAACCTCCTCAGGAAGGCTGTTCCATGTGTCCACCACTCTCTCTGTGAAAAAAATACTTCCTCACATTGCCCCTGAGCCGTCCCCCCTCAATCTTCAAATTGTGTCCCCTTGTTCTTGCACATCTCTTTTTCTGAAAGATGCTACCCTCTTGGACTTTGTTGATTCCATTGAGGTACTTAAACATTTCTATCATGTCCTCCCTCTCCCTCCTTTCCTCAAGGGTATACATATTAAGCTCCTTTAGCCTCTCCTCTTATGGCTTCTTTTGCAGACCCTGCACCATTTTAGCTGCCCTCCTCTGAACTGCCTTCATCCTCTCTATGTCCTTGCGGAGATGGGGTCCCAGAACTGGATGCAGTACTCCAGATGGGGTCTCACCAACTGTTTGTGTAGGGGATAACAACTTCCTGTTTTTTGCTGGTGATGCCTCTCCCTATACATCCCAGTATTCCCCCAGCCTTCCCTACCACCTTCTCACATTGCTTGCCAACCTTAACGTCATCTGATATGATTACCCCCAGGTCCCTCTCCATTTTCGTTGTTGTTACTACCTCCCCCCAATTGTGTAATCTTCCCCTGGGCTTTTGTTTCCCAGTTGCATTACTTTGCACTTCTTTGCATTGAATCCTAGCTGCCATACTTCTGACCATTTCTCCAAACTTGCCAAGTCCCTTCTCATCCTTTCCACGCCTCCTTGTGTATCAACCCTGTTGCAGATCTTTGTGTCATCTGCAAAGAGGCATGCTTTTCCTTCCAGTCCCTCTGCAATGTCACTTATAAAGACATTAAAAAGGACTGGACCCAGTACTGAACCCTGCAGTACCCCACTAGTAATCCCTCTTTCTTCAGAGTGTACTCCATTTACAATTACCTTCTGTGCCCTGTTGTTCAGCGAATGTTTTACCCAGGCTACCACCCTGGGACCCACTCCAAGGCTAGTTAATTTGACTACTAATCTTTTGTGTGGGACTGTGTCAAATGCCTTGCTAAAGTCTAGGTAGACCATGTCCACAGCCCCTCCCTGGTCTACTACTTTGGTCACCCAGTCAAAGAAATCAATTAGATCCATCTGACATGACTTTCCCAATGTGAACCCATGCTGCCTTGCGTCCTGTGCCCCACTGGCCTCTAGGTACTCAACAATTCTTTCCTTCAGAAGTGATTCCATCACTTTCCCTACCACAGAGGTCAAACTGACAGATCTGTAGTTTCCTGCCTCTGTCTTGCGCCCACTTTTGTGAAGGGGAATCACATCTGCCTTCTTCCAGTCCTCAGGTACCACACCATCCTCCCATGATTTGTTATAAAGGGTAGTCAGCGATGTCACTAGTTCTCTACTTAATTCTTTTAGAATTCTAGGGTGAATTCCATCTGGCTCCATTGCTTTGCCCACCTTCAGTTTTAGGAGTTCTTTCAGAACCCTTTCTTCTGTGAAAGGACTGGGATCGACCCTTCCCCTCCAGAGTGCTTCTGTTAATTGGATTAGGCACCTCCCCCACTTCCTCTTTTGTGAATACTGAACAGAAGTATTCATTCATTCAGTATCCCTGCTTTTTCACTGTCACTCTCTGCCCACCCTCCATCCATTGTATCCAGCCTCACTATCCCTACCTTTGTCTTTCTATTCTCCCTGATATACCTATAAAAGGTTTTATCCCCCTTCTTAACTGAGTTGGCTATCTTTTCCTCAGTTTGTGCCTTTGCTATTCTGACTACTCTCCCTGCTTCCTTCTGCCTTAACTGGTACAGTTCTCTGTCCTGTTCTTTCTGTGTTTCCTTATATTTCCTAAATGCTATCTTTTTCTCCCTAACCTTCACCGCCACTTCTTTTCAGAACCATAGTGGCTTTTTCTTTCATTTTGATTTGTTTATTTGCTTCACACCAAGGCTTGTTGCTTCTGTGATGGCAGTTTTGATATTTCCCCATTGTTGCTCCACCCCTCCTTCTAGCATGTTTGCTAGTGCTTTTCTAAGGCACTCTTCCATCTTGCCAAAGTCAGACCTCACTTTTGTATGGCTTGACTATGTAGCTGAGTTTATCATGAACCACACTGTTTGGTGGTCACTTGTTCCCAAATGGCTACCCACTTCTAGATCTGAGATCCTCTCACTGTCCCCATCTGAGAGTACAAGGTCTAAGATTGCTCCCTCATGAGTAGGTTCCAAAACTAGCTGTCTGAGGCATGCCACCTGAAGGTCATCAAGAATGGCCCTGCTTTTGGATGTGGCTGCAGCAAAGGTGCTCCAGTTAACATCTGGCATATTAAGGTCCCCCATCAGCAGTATCTCCCCTTTCTCTGCTATCCTAAGTATGCCTTCTATCATATCCTTGTCCATTCCTTCCCCCTGACATGGGGGCTGTATACAACCCCTGTTCAGATTTTGGTGCCATTTCCAGTTTCTAAGGTGACCCACAGTGCCTCCTTTCCTCCCTGTTTACTCTTTTGTTCAGTTGCTTTTATCCCTTCCCTTACATAGAGAGCTACTCCCCCTTCTGCCCTCCCTGTCTCTCCTGTAGGTTGTGTACCCTGGTATGTTAACATCCCAGTCATGGTTCTCTGTGTACCATGTTTCTGTGACTGCTACGATATCCAGGCATCCTTCTTCCATCAAGGCCACCAGTTCAGGGAGCTTGTTGCCCAGACTACGGGCATTGGTACTCATTACCCTCCATTTATTGATGGCTTTACCCCTTTTTGCCCCATCCCTGTCCTTATTGCGTTTGTCACTTTCTCCATTTACCCCTGCACTTCTCCCTATTGACATCTCTGTGTTGGTGTCTACCTCACCTAGTACCCTGATTTTTTTTGGGGGGGGGCTAGAATTTCCCTGATTCTTTCCAGTGCCTCCCCCTGGGCTAGTTTAAATGCTTGCCAATGAAGTATTTAAACCTATCACCCAGGATCCTGGTTCCCCTCCTGGACAGATGCAGACCATCATGCCAGTATAGGCCTGCATCCATCCAGGTGGACCCCCCAGTCTCCAATGAAGCTAAATTCCTGAGCTCTACACCAGTGTTTCAACCACTGATTGAATCCCATGATGTGGAGCATCCTAGCCTCATCTGTGCCATAGACAGGCAGCACCTACGAGAAGGTTACCATGTGTGCTATTTGTCTAAGTTCCCCTCCCCATCTCCACAAATGCTTCTTGCACTGCTCTAATCCCTTTCTTAGCCAGGTCATTTGTCCCTAGGTAGACAATGACATCCAGCTCCCTCCCCTGTGCAGCTGCTCCTGTGATCCTGAGGATTCACTCCCTGTCCCTCCAAGCCATGGTGCCAGACAGACCCCTTACCTCCCTCTCCCCTTCCTCCCCCAGTTCTACCTTCCTAACAATGGAGTCCCCCACCAGGAGTTGTTTCCTTCCCCTGTGGGATCTCATGCCACCCTCCTGTGGGTCTCCTTTGTGGAGGTTCCCAGCATCCTCCTTGGTCTCCACTGTGGGTGCCTCCATAGAGGAACCACACTTTTCCAGAATGGCATAGAAATTGTGGGAGAGGTACAGCTGGAGGGATGCATTTCTGTTCCACCACCCTCACCCTCCCTGAGCCCACTGTGGTCCAACCACTTCTCTTTCTTGGCAACCTCTAAGGCAACAGCAGTACTCTGGTGGTCCCTGGGTGGGAGAGGAGGTCCCACAAATCCTGGCCAACTCAGCCTGGAGATGAACAACCTCCTCCCTCAGCTGCGAGAGGTGCCTGCAGATGGGACAACACTGCATCCTCCAGAACGTCTCCCGGAAGACTTCTGCTCCACAGCCACTGCACTGCACTGCACCACTACCATCATGTCTTTTTTTCTGGCCCCCTAACTGTTGTTTGGAATACTTACTCTTTCCTCTATTTGTTTATTTTCTTTTTTTTCTTCCCCTACTTTCTTACTGCCTTTGTGCCCTTTTAGCTCCCGATCTTCTTGTTGTAAGACAAGAAGTTCCTATATTTCTCAGTAGTTTCCTTACTTGCTTAGAGTCAGACCTCCAGCAGCTAGGGGGGTACGGAGAGCTACTCTTGCCCTTCTAGGATGGTGAGTCTTTGGTGGCTCTGTGATCACTCACTTCCTGCTCCCAAACAGGAAGTTCCTGTTGTCAGTTAAATCTTGTGCCTATAAAAGTAGAACTGGTTTAGGGTGGGAAGGAGGGCAATGTAGTCCCAGTACTGAAGTTTTAGTTATACCAGTAGCTCCTTCCTACTGGTGTTCTGTCTGTTCTCTGGCAGAAGCTATCTAGGGCAGTGCTTAAATTTGGTTTTAACCTGGCTCCTTCTAGCTAAGCCACTCCCCTTACTTTGCAAATCTTTCTAAACTTAGTTAATTTCACAGATAACAATTATCTTCTGACACATGTGACAAGCACCTAGATAAATACACAGTTAACAGATAACAATTTACTTCAACTACCTCTGACAAACACACTAACTTTTTTTTTACCCTAGATTGAAGGTCACAGTACAAGATTTCTAGTTCTTAGTCCCAGTAGAGAAGTTTTAGTTATACCAGTAGCTCCTTCCTCCTGGTGTTCTGGTGTTCTGTCTGTTCTCTGCTTCTTCATATTACACCTAATTCTATTGCCATATAGTGTGTGGTGCCCCCTCCCACACAAATGCGAGCTGTTTACTTCGCTGACTGCAAGGTGCCACAAAACATCACATACAATCTATTTAGGTGGACAAAAGCAAATGGCAGATAGTATTGTAAGCCTCTAGCCTGTCCAGTACCACATGGGAGAGATGCTCTAAGGCAGAAGCCTGGCCCATGGCTATAATGCATTCCTGATATATAGGGTTGTGTGGTATTTTCCACTGTCTAAGCAAGAGGTGTTTTAGGCACTTCAGGACCCTCTTTCACAGCCCCCAGGTTTAAACATAGTCAGAGAAGAGCAACACTCCACCTGGGGATACAGTACCCCTAGCACAGCAGATACCATAGTCTTGCCTAGGGCTTAGTCAACACGACTGCCCCCCTTTTTCAATCCAAGTTCATTGTTCTAGACTGCCCAGAAGGGGATGTCCCAGTCATACATGCATCTTTTCTTGGCACAGTGTGTTAGCACAAATTGGATGCACTATAGGATCATGATAGACAGGCAACTGTACTTATTGACTTTGCTTGGTCTTCACCCTATATACGCTAAGTAACTTTTACTGTATACATTAGTGCTGCATATGATTTGTATATAATGTCTACTGTTTCTGTTGGATTTGTTTATTTTTGTTTTATTGTATGTTTGGAAAGTTCAATAAAAAGTTTAACATTAAAAAAGCAAATGGCCGGCCCGTCGGCGCAGCGGTTGGATTTCCGCTTGCGACGCCAGTGACCCAGGTTCGGGAATGAGCTCAGGTCACTGGAGGGCTGGCTGGGGGAGAGGTAGCTTGAGCATCCCACGACTGCTCGCTGTCTCCAGGGAGGGAAGGGATTGCGACCCGGTGCCATAACGACCACTGGTGGAGGCCAGTGATAGTGCACCACATCAGGGCCATTAGGGGTGGTGCATGACAGACGTCGGCTCTTGCCTTGATGTCCGGGCATCACGCGCCTTCAGAAAAACCCAGGAAAATCACTCGCTGGCCTCTGGATGATGGCTCTCTGTTCTTGTGGGCCTCCAGTGCCTTCCTGGTGCCTCCTGCTCCCCAGCAGCATCCCCAGGCCCTAGAAAAGTGTGTGCTGGGGCTATCCCTTCCCCCAGTGCCTTCTCCCTCGGAGGAGAGGTACCCACCCGGTGAAGGGATACACCGGGATATCTCAGGGGTCGGCTGTGATCTGGGGATCTGAGGAGGACCAGGAAAGGACAGAAGGGTCCAGAGGGAACTTGAAAGAGCCTGAAGGAGGGGAGGACCAGCGAGCATGGGGGGTGGAAAAATAGATTGCTCAAAAAAAAAAGCAAATGGCAAATATACCTGTTTAAGACTCATCAGTGTGATTTACTGTAGCTGCACTTTCAGCTCAACACAGATTATCAGGCAATACTGATGAGCTACAGATGGGGAACCCTAATGAATGGTAAAACATGTATCTGGGGATGGGATTTTCAGAAAGCCAGAAGTGACAAGTGTTGCAAATGTGCTGGGATGTTTGTAAATGTGCTGCAAGCATCCCAACACATTTACCTGGACACAGCGCCATGTCTGAAATGCAGACATGAGTGCTGTGTCCATCTCTTCGAAAATCCCCCTCAGTATGTTTTCAGCTTTTTCCAGTTGTATGAGAGTCCTTTTGGCGTTTTACACTCCTGCGTAAAGTAGTGCCAGTCTAAATTCTTTAGTGATGATTTGCTTATACGTTCCACGAGGAGGTGCTCTGTGTGACAGACCGGGACCTACACCAGTTTCCTGAGGGTTATTATGAATTATCATACTTATAACAGGTATGCCATCATTGCTACTGCATTTAGTTGTATTTTGTACATTTCACTTGCTAGGTCTTGTAGTGTACTGCACTCAGAAAGTGTTCTGTTTTTCTGTTTTTACCTACCAGGAAGCTCTCATCCTGAGTAACAGCTCATGTACTGATGAAGAGGGAGATATGAGCAACCTGGAGTGGAGCTGGTGACAGAGGTAGCCGGATGAGGTACGAGCATCGAGAGGGAGGAGAGTGAAAAAATACCCTGCTTTTGTAAAGGAACGGAAAGAATTCTGGAGCACCTAGGGTGCTTGAAGTTTAACTGACAAGTGCACTACCAGAAAGGACTCAAAGAGTTTCTCTTTGCACCAATATGCAAGCATTGGAAGACAGTTGGAACTCACGGAGATTGTGGATGTTTTGTTTTTTCACCAGTTGCTAGCAACAGAGATACAAGTTTTTTTTAATCACCTACAGTATTTTAGCTTGTAGACACTGTGTGTGGGAGCCAGCTTCTTTGAATGGTTAAAACTGATAGTTTGGGGTGATGGCTTCTAAAACAATATCATCTACCACAGTATACTTCTGAGAGAAAGCGAGTGGCTATGAATAAAATAGGGCTTATGGTGCTTATCTGGAAATAATATTGCAGATAATGATTAGAATAGGAAGGAGTGCTTTATTATTCAGAAATTGGTGGGTTTTATCTATTTTTAGCAATTCAACTTTATTAGAATATTCATAAGAATGATTAGCATATGGATGTAGATATATACAAATTACCAGTTCAGATTTTGGACAGCACCTCATGTGGTTAGCTCTAGCTAATCCAAATTTGCATCCTCACATTCTTGAGGAAAGCATGAAGAAAAAGTATGTTCCATAAGCATGGGGACAAGTCAGTAGCATATTGCACTCAGACAAAACAGAAGCAATTGGGGGAGGACATACTTTGAACTGCTACTCATTTTCTAAAATTTAAATGTGGTAAAAGTGTTTCTTTTTAAGTGGGGTAAACCAGTATATAGGTTATACCCTAAGCTCTGGTAGTAGTTCTGTCCATCCCTTGCTTGTAAGCAGTATTAAACCGAGTATTTTATAACTAAGTTACACTATGGTGTCTGAAGCTAAGACCAAGAGCACGCTGAAAGCAAGGTCTTTATGAGCTATGGTTCAAATGGACTGTATTTTGTTCTTCTTGCCTTTTTCTCTCCTTTTAAGTGTACATTCTGGCTGTACCCAGTTATGAGCCTATCTGTTGTATAGGCCCTCTCACTCAAATGTTGATGTACATATGTATATTTTTCTTCTTTCTATAATATTGCATTATGTTTTACCATGTTACTGTACTATGATTTTTGTATGACCAGGTCCATCTTGCAAATGAGCCCTGCTCAATGGTGCCCACCTGGATAAATAAAGATTTAGATTGATTGATTTATTGATTGAATGATCAACATGGACAACAAAGTAAGACTATAAGCTGAAAACTAATATATGAGGTTTTCTTGTTTGATTTTAACATTTTTGTATTTCTACTATTGATTCTACTTCCAAATGAATGTGGCACATAAAGATGCATTCTGAAGGGGTGTAAAATAATCTAAGAGGGGACCTTTTTTATATTAACTTGTTCATTACATTTCTATATTTTTATTAAAGCTTTCATTGCAGTGATCTTCTGAACAAGTTGAAATATTGGAAGCAAAGTTGAAGAACAAAAGGAATAACCTAGCAACCCATGGAAAGGGAGGAACCAGATGAAGTTGATGAACTTTATGAAGGCCCTTGATGAATACTGACTACAATTAAAGGAGCGGTGCAGTATTTTTGCTTGTTGCACCTGATGGAGAACAGGAAAACAAGTGAATACAAGGGCACAGCACATGCACTTCAAGTCCTCTTACTTATTGGACTAAATTCTTATCTAATTTATGGACTAAGATAGTCAGACCTCATTGACTGTGTCTGTATTTTTGCATTAGAACATCAAACGTTATTTGTTGTTTCAGTTTTCTGATTTTAAAACAATTAACTGACATATATTATTTGAAGCCATAGTTCAGCCCATAAATACTATTAACTAGACTTCATATTATTTAAGGGTACCATTTCAAGAATTATTCTACAAAGGTTCCTAGTCTTCGGTTTTAAAAGTGTTAATTGACTTTTTTGCCTCACTGTTGCATTATGGTGGTAAATACTAGAATAAACAAGTTCTTAAACTCTGAACTAGAAGAAGTAGAGGCTCCTAATTGTAACAAAATAGCCAAATCTATAAAAAAGGGCTATATGAAAACCATTTTTAAAGCCCTAACACCAAGTAAATAATGGGCAAGTAAAAAGGAAAGAAAGCAATAACTGTAAAAAAAAAAGGTACATTAGACAATAGTGCTGTTGTGGGTGGGGTACCAAAACAAGCCTTAAAAGAAAATCTTATATGCACGTCCACTCCACAGTTTGCAAAAAATGGAAATAAGATTATGCAGAATGCTAGAAATGGTTCAAGGGGTGGGGGTAATTATTTGGCTATTGTTTGCAGTGGGGTTTCGTGTAATCAAAAGAAAACTTCTTTACCTTGAACCCTGCAATCTGAGGAAGGGAGGATGGGGAATTGTGGGGTAAATATGGAACCCCTTAAGAAATCCCCTTGAGATGCCATACTGATCTCACCCTCTCCCCCACAGGACTGAAGTGGGAACCTTTCCCCAAATCAGTTACAAAACTAGACTTTTCAGTAAAACTAGACTTACTGGAAGTTTTGCCTCAACTAGTGCATCTTGATGAGAATATCCATTACCTCTAGCCCCCCCTGCAGCTACAGAATATTCAGGATAGAATCTCTGATTTGGTCTCACGATATCCTGTTCCCTTCTCCCTTGGACTGATTAATACATTAAAAGACCAACATGTGGCAAAATGGTTTGCTTTTGGAGCAAATATACATACTTAGGGATGAAATATCTGTAGTAAAGCCCACCTTGGCTCATTACGAGTCCTTGATAAAAAAATATCCATAATGAGTATATAAAAATGGGATTAGGTTCTGGCTATAACTCTGATGTTGAATACAACAGAGAGTGTCTATTCTATATCCCAGAAGGAAAATTCCTTGAATCAAAATCCAGCAGTTCTGAAGTTAGCAAAAATACTTAAAAATGGCAGAAGAAAGCAAGCAAAAAGGAGAATAAATGAAATCAGGACATGGGAAAAATTAGGTGAAATAAGGATGATAAGATAAAACAAAACAATCAAGGTATTATAGAGTCTGATTGCTCTAATAATTATTGAAACTTTTTTTTAAAAAGATCAGTTTTTGGGACTTGCCTATTTTATTTAAAGAAGAACTGAAGGATAGGGAAATAAAAGGCAGATGGCACAAAGAACCTTTCCATGCTAAAAGCTCTAAAGGGAAAAATGTAAACTGAACAAAAAAAAAGGAGTGGGGAAAAAAATGAGTGAAAAGGAAAAATGTCAGCCATTAGACGGATCTTTGCCAGCTACAGAAATAATAGATCAGGCAAAGAAAAAGGAATTCCTGACACAGATTTAATGAGAGCAGTTACAGAAGTGGAACATGTATTAGGTATCAAAAACAAGGAGAGGACAGAAGGGAAAAATCCAATATCTGGCTTACTGAAAATGAGGCAGTTACAAAAATCAAGTGCATTAATAAAGCCAGGGATGAAAAGAAAGAAAAAATAAATGAGTTAGTTTGTAGATTATTGGAAACAATTAGGGATCCCAAATAGTAGGAACAATATTATTGTATGCTCTAGGAACAACACAGACCCTGAAGACTCTGTTGTTGTAATTATAAAACACAAGAAATGAGTAAGTGGATCTGGAAGCAAGCATTGATGGTTAACCGTTTAGGAACCAAACTAAAAGCCCCCATAACTATTACAGTACTACATATCTTGATGAATCAAAAGAGAATTGTATCAATGGTAAACAATTTCAAATTAACAACTTGAAGACTGTAATTTTAAATAAAATGTGGGCTAGGAAAAATTAGCAAAACACTCAGTCTCAGCTTATTTTAACCATTCATGGTCTAACAGCAACACATCAAAAGAATCAAATAACAATGTAAACTAAATGCTATCTGACTGGAAACATTATGGGTATCAAAATTGGCTACAAAGGAGTACAGAGGGCATGGAGAAATAGAGGAATTAATAACCATGGGCAAATCCACATAAGCATAAGACACAGTGCTTCATATAAACAAATTCTGGCGGAAACCTACAAATTGGATAATCTGGGAATTTTGATTTGTGATGAGGCAGCCTTTTCAATGGTTACATCTATGACTGCAGTGCCCTTGGAGGCCAGGGATGCAACCTCAGTTACAATCAGTTCTGATAAGAGTAACAATAATAATAATAATTTTGGTCAAGGAGGCTGTCCTTCAATAAAAATGCCATTTATTTATTTAAAAGTTTTACCAGAAAGGCACACTGAGCAGAGTACTGCTAGATTCCAGGTGCGTCCTGGGGAAAGGGGACATAGAGGAGCAACAAAGAGTAATGTAATTACATAATACATAAAGGCATACATATATAGAATTAGTACAGAGATTCAAGTAGTGCAGTTTGAAGTGAAAACAGAGGCAAGATGATTTAGGCAAAAGTAGGTTAAGAATAAAAACATATTGAAATGCGTACATGACTTATACAGCAATTTGTGAGGTAGTTATGTGGACCAGAAAGGGGGAAAGGCTGGGGGGGGGGCGGGTGAATCAATCCTAGCTGCAAACACATGTTGAGGAGAAGTGGGCATTGATGAGGTAGCAAAGGAGTTTGAATGAGGATATGTGTTGGACGCCAGTGGGGAGGGAGATCCATAATTTAGGTGTGCAGTAATGGAAAGCTGTTTAGCCAATTGAGGAGGACATGCGTGGAACAGCCAGGAGGCGAGTGTCAGTATTTCTGAGGGAATAAGACGTGGGGGTAGGAGTATCTAGAACAGAGGTGAGATGGGGGGATAGAGTCAGGGACCAGTATTTGGCCATAAATTTAGCACGATGGTACTGGTGGTGGTCGTGGAGTGAGGGAAGATTAAGTGATTGGTAAAGCTCACAGTGGTGGGCGGCAGGCGGGTGATCATGAGCAAATCTGGAGAAAGAGTGAAAAAGAGGGTCCAGTCTGGCTAAGATGGACTTGGGAGCGGCACTATAGACTATGTCACTGTAGTTGAATATAGGAAGGATAATTTTCTGTACCAGTTCATGGTGGGCAAGCTGCAGGATGCATCCATGGTTACGATAGAGGGCGCCCAGCTTCAGGTGGAGCTTTTTGTGGATGGCATTGATATGTACAGAAAAATCCAGGTGCTGGTCAAGCCAGACCCCAAGATATCTGAAGGAGGAGCAAGCCTCCATTGTGGTCCCATCCAGGGAGTGGAAGGAGGAGGTTGAGGGAAGCTGAGAGAGCCTCTGCCTCATGCCAAAGTCATGAAGACAGTCTTCTTGACATTCAGAGAAAGCTGGTTAGTGCAAAACCAGAGCTGAACATCACTGAAGTCCTGCTGTAACTTGGTTGCTACCACAGCAGTCGAGAGGCCTAAGGCATACAGAACTGTATCATCTGCATACATGGGGATGGAGGAGTGGGGGCAGGCAGTTGGCAGATCATTTAGGAAGATGGAGAAAAGGAGTGGCCCAAGGATAGACATTTGGGCAATTGCAGAGTTGACTGGGATGGAAGAGGAGGTGGAGCATCCAATTTTCACAGATTGGGAGTGACCTACCAAGTAGGAGTGGGACTAATTGGTGGCCAGGCTAGAGAGACCTGCAAGGGGGCATTTAATAAGGAGGAGAGCATAGGAGACAGTGTCAAAAGCCTTTGCCAGGTCTACAAAAATAGTGGAGGTGATTTGGCTTTTGTCCATGTCATCAGAGATGGAGTCTGTGATGCACAAGAGTGAAGTGGCAGTGGAGTGAGCCTTCCTGAAGCCAGACTGGTAGGGGGAGAAGAAGGAGGAGGAGTTGAGAAAGGGGGAGAGTTGAGTGAGCACAAGGTGATCCTGGAGTTTAGCCAGAACAGGGAGAAGGGAAATGGGGTGATAGTTGCCTGGGACTGCAGGTTCACCACCCTTAGGAAGGGGGTGCCTGTTGCATGCTTCAATTCAAAGGGGATTGATGACAGGGTGAAAGACAGATTGAATAGGTCCACCAGGGGAGTGGCGATGGCAGGGGCAGACAAGAGTAGCATCTTGGAGTCTAGCCCGGAGGGGCAATATAGGGTATGATGAGTGTCAAGTAACCAAAATGCATACATTTGAACCCTTAACTTGATTATAGGCTAATTGACATGAGATATCGGTTGTGTGTACTACTATTGGTAATAATAATGATCTAAAGTTAATAAAGATCCATAAAATGCAAACCAGTATTTTATCCTGGAATATTGCAGGGATTCACAAGAATTTAGCAGAAAATCAATTTAAAAAACTTTCTCAAACAGTATCAAATAGTAACTATGCAAGAAACTTGGTCAAAAAACAATATATATGAATGGAAGGGTTTAATTGCATTTCATCTAAAGCAATGAAAAAAGAACACAATGAGTAGACCAATTGGAGGATCCATTTTTTTAATTAAAAATATCTAACTACATAGAAATGATAGCAGAAATAGAAGTACAGCCAAACATAAAAATAATTCTAGTTTGGTGGGGCAGGGAGCCACATTTGCTTTGCAACTGTTACACACCCCTGACCAACACAGATTACTATGAGAAAGATACAGTATGAGGGATATTTTGGAGATGCACATAAAGGCAATTTCTCAGTACCCAGAAACTGGGCTTATAGTGATGGGTAACTTTAATCCTCGTACTGGCAATATGGCTACATATTCTGATTTATGGGGTAATACAATACAAGAAAGGATCTTTAAAGGCACTACTATAAATAGGAATGGCAGAAAATTCCTTAAATTCCTGGGGAATACTGGCCGGAGTGTGCTAAATGGAGTAATAGATGGCAACAGACCAGCAAATTACACATGTTTCTCCCCAGTGGGGGCTTGTGTAATAGATTATTTTCTGACATTTTATTGGCAATTTTTCGACTTCAAAACATTAACAGTTATGAATAGACCTGAAAGTATCTATTTTCCAATACAACTAATATTTAAAACTTCTAGTATGGTCATAACTGCATTAGAAGAAAATCCTCATCCTCCATGCATAGGCATTATGAATAAGAGAAAATATTTTTTTTCTGAAGAATTGGGATATAAATTGGCAGACAAAAGATTACGAATTTGGCAAAAGTATTTACACCAGTCCACTCAGCTGAAGAAATGTATGAAGGAATGAGAGAAATTTCTGAAATTATTCTGCCTCTTCTATATAAATCAAAAACTGTGTTAGAAATAATACATTGTTTAATTTTCAATGTAGACATATATAAAGCAGTGGTTGCAAAGTTTATTAGACACATAAAACACAATCCTTCTTGTGAAAATTATTCTCAGTTGAATATGTTTAGAAAGCAGAACAAATCCTTTCTTCCGGAACAAAAATCATCATAAAGAAATGTAATGCCCCCTCTACTGCTAACTCAATTCCTGCTCTACTCCACTCTGCTCTGATTGGAGTGGTGCAGTGCAGTGGCTGTAGAGCAGCAGTCTTCCGGGAGACGTTCTGGAGGATGCGGTGTTGTCCCATCTGCAGGTACCTCTCTGGGCTGAGGGAGGAGGTTGCTCATCTCCAGGCTGAATTGGCCAGGATTTGTGGGACCTCCTCTTCCATCCAGGGACTACCAGTGCCACTGCCAATGCCTCAGAGGTTGCCAAGAAAGAGGAGCGGTTGGACCACAGTGGGCTCAAGGAGGGTGAGGGTGGTGGAACAGAGGTGCATCCCTCCAGTTGTACCTCTCCACAACTCCTATGCCATTCTGGCAAAGTGTGGTTCCTCTATGGAGGCACCCACAGTGGAGACCAAGGAGGATGCTGGGAACCTCCACAAAGAGACCCACAGGAGGGTGGCAGGGACCCTGCAGGGGAAGAAAACAACTCCTGGTGGGGACTCCCATTGTTAGGAAGGTAGAACTGGGGAGGAAGGGAAGAGGGAGGTAAGGTGCTTTCCTGGCACCATGGCTTGAGGGACAGGAGCGAATCAGGATTGCCAGAGCAGCTGCACAGGGAGGGAGCTGGATGTCATTGTCCACCTAGGGACAAATGACCTGGCTAAGAAAGGATTAGAGAAGTGCAGGAAGAGTTTGTGGAAATGAGGAGGGGCCTTAGTCAAGTAGCACGCACGGTAACCTTCTCGGAGGTGCTGCCCATCTATGGCATTGGAGAGGCTAGGGTGTTCCGCACCATGGGATTCAATCAGTGGTTGAAAAACTGGTGTGGAGCTCAGGTATTTGGCTTCACTGGGGACTGGGGGTCCACCTGGAGTGATGCAAGCCTATACTGGCATGATGGGCTGCATCTGTCTGGGAGGGAAACCTGGAGAGAATCCTAGGTGATAGGTTTAAATGCTTCATTGGCAAGCATTTAAACTAGCCAAGGGGGGAGACACTGGAAAGGAGCAGGGAAATCCTAGACCCCCCAAATAATCACAGTAATAAGTGCGGCAAACACCAACATAGAGATGTCGATAGGGAGAAGGGCAGGGGTAAATGGAGAATGTGACAAAGGCAAGAAGGACAGGGATGGGGCAAAAGGGAGTAAGGCCATCAGGAAATGGAGGGTAATGAGTACTAATGCCCATAGTCTGGGCAACAAGCTCCATGAGCTGGTGGCCTTGATGGAAAAGGGATGTCTGGATATCATAGCAGTCACAGAAACATGGTACACAGGGAACCATGGCTGGGATGTTAACATACCAGGGTACATAACCTACAGGAGAGACAGGCAGGGGAGAAGAGGGGGAGGAGTAGCTCTCTATGTAAAGGAAGGGATAAAAGCAACTGAACAAAAGAGTAAACAGGGAGGAGAGGAGGCACTGTGGGTCACCTTGGAGACTGGAACAGGCACCACAATCCACACAGGGGTTGTGTACAGACCCCCACATCAGGGGGAGGGAATGGACAAGGATATGATAGAAGGCATTCTTAGAATGGCAGAGAAAGGGGAGATACTGTTGATGGGAGACCTGAATATGCCAGATGTTAACTGGATCACATTTGCTGCAGCCACATCCAAGAGCAGGGCCATTCTTGATGCCCTACAGGTGGCAGGCCTCAGACAGCTAGTTTCGGAACCCACTCATGAGGGAGCAATCTTAGACCTCATACTCTCAAACGGGGGCAGTGAGAGGATCTCAGATCTAGAAGTGGGTTGCCATCTGGGGACAAGTGACCATCAAACAGTGTGGTTCACTTAAACTAGCTACAGAGTCAAGCCATGCAAAAGTGAGGGTACTGGACTTTAGGAGGGCTGACTTTGGCAAGAAGGAGAGTGCTCAGAAAAGCACTAGCAAACAGGCTAGAAGGAGGTGTGGAGCAACAATGGGGAATCATCAAAACTGCCATCACAGAAGCAACAAGCCTTTGTGTGAAGCAAATAAACAAATCAAAATGAAAGAAAAAGCCACTATGGTTCTCAAAAGAGGTGGCTGTGAAAGTCAGGATGAAAAAGATAGCATTCTGGAAGTATAAGGAAACACAGAAGGAGCATGACAGAGAGCTGTACCAGTTAAGGCAGAAGGAAGCAGGGACGGAAGTCAGAATAGCAAAGGCCCAAACTGAGGAAAAGATAGCCAACTCAGTTAAGAAGGGGGATAAAACCTTTTATAGGTACATCAGCGAGTGAGAAAGACAAAGGAGGGATAGTGAGGCTGAATAGAATGAACGTGTATGGGCAGAGGGGACAGTGAAAAGCAGGGACACTGAATGAATATTTCTGCTCAGTATTCACAAAAGAGGAGGGGAAGTGCCTAATCCAATTAACAGAAGCACTCTTGATGGGGGTCATCCCAGTCCTTTCACAGAAGAAAGGGTTCTGCAAGAACCCTAAAACTGAAGGTGGACAAAGCAATGGGTCCTGATGGAATTCACCCCAGAATTCTAAAAAGAATTATGGGAAACCAGTGAAACCACTGGCTACTCTTTAATAAATCATGGGAGGATGGTGTGGTACCGAGGACTGGAGGAAGGCAGATGTGATTCCCTTCACAAAGTGGGAGCAAGACAGAGGCAGGAAACTACAGACCTGTCAGTCTGACCTCTGTGGTAGGGAAAGTGATGGAGTCACTTCTGAAGGAAAGAATAGTTGAGTACCTAGAGGCCAGTGAGCACAGGACCCAAGGCAGCATGGGTTCACAGTGGGAAGGTCATGTCAGATGAATCTAATAGATTTCTTTGACTGGGTGACCAAAGTAGTAGACCAGGGAGGGGCTGTGGACATGGCCTACCTAGACTTTAGCAAGGCATTTGACACAGTCCCACACAAAAGATTAATAGTCAAATTAACCAGCCTGGGAGTGGGTCCCAGGGTGGTAGCCTGGGTAAAACATTGGCTGTACAACAGGACACAGAAGGTAATTGTAAATGGAGTCCACTCTGAAGAAAGAGGGGTTACTAGTGGGGTACCGCAGGGTTCAGTATTGGGTCCAGTCCTTTTTAATGTCTTCATCAGTGACATTGCAGAGGGACTGGAAGGAAAAGTATGCCTTTTGCAGATGACACAAAGATCTGCAACAGGGTTGATACACAAGGAGGCGTGGAAAGGATGAAAAGGGACTTGGCAAGGTTGGAGGAATGGTCAGAAGTATGGCAGCTAGGATTCAATGCAAAGAAGTGCAAAATAATGCACCTGGGAAACAAGAACCCAGGGGAAGAATACACAATGGGTCGGGAAGTAGTAACAACAACAAAAAAGGAAAGGGACCTGGAGGTAATCATATCAGATGACCTTAAGGTCAGCAAGCAATGTGAGAAGGCAGTAGAGAGGGCTGGGGGTATACTGGGATGTATAGGGAGAGGCATCAGCAGCAGAAAACAGGAAGTTGTTATCCCTCTGTACAGACAGTTGGTGAGACCCCATCTGGAGTACTGTGTCTAGTTCTGGAGACCCCATCTCCGCAAGGACATAGACAGGATAGAGGCAGTCCAGAGGAGGGCAACTAAAATGGTGCAGGGTCTGCAAGAGAAGCTGTATGAGGAGAGACTAAAGGAGCTTAATATGTATACCCTTGAGGAAAGAAGGAGAGGGGGGACATGACAGAAACTTTTAAGTACCTCAGTGGAATCAACAAAGTCCAAGAGGGTAGCATCTTTCATAAAAAGAGATGTGCAAGAACAAGGGGACACAGTTTAAAGATAGAAGGAGGGCGGTTCAGGGGCAATGTGAGGAAGTATTATTTCACAGAGAGGGTAGTGGATGCATGGAACAGCCTTCCTGAGGAGGTTGTGGGGTCTAAAACTGTGGGAGAATTCAAGAATGCATGGCACAGACATAAGGCAATTCTTGTGGGGGGGGGTAGGAAGAAATAGGCTGTTGGTTAACTAGGATCTGCGGCCTATCCTGTAGGTAGGGAAATGGGCAGACTAGATGGGCAAAGTGGTCCTTATCTGCCGTCAAAGTCTATGTTTCTATGTTTCTATGTTCCTCCTTAACCTCCTCCTGCTATCATTTGTATTCCTGGATAATACCTTCTGGGTGGATTTTTGTACTGGCACCCTGTAATCTTTAATTATGTTGTCTGTATCTGAGTTTGTTCGCACTGGCATCCTAGGCTCTAATATGTTGCCACCCTAATGATATTATCCACCATGACACTTGATTGTATTGATCAAAAGCTTTTTCTCGTTATGTGCAATACTCAGATATGTATGTTCTGTAAAGTATTTCTCTGTTATGTAATTGTCAGGTAACCTAATTGTTTGTGCTGTATTGTATTGTCTTTTTAACCTGACATGGAACCTCTGTAATCCAAGATAGAAAGAAAGAAAGAAAGAAAGAAAGAAAGAAAGAAAGAGAGAGGAGGGAAATGTTTATGATGATCATAGAACAGGATAGCAAATGTTTCTGGCTTTTAGTAGCCAAGGGCAAAAGTAACTTTGCAGAAAACATATCTGCACATATTGAACCTCAGGAATGGACAGACTGCTTTAGAAAGATCCTTTACACCCATCTTGACATATATGATTGTAATACATTGGTATCAGATTTGAAAATACCTATAAACCCTATAGACATTACAACTTTTGAAATATCTGAAACCATGCATATGACAAACAGCAACAAGGCTCCCAGACCTGATACAATTCTGCCATACATTTATTAGGTAGAAGTGGAGTGGTGGAATCATTGACTAGCTATATTGTTTAATTGAACAGTCATAGATTTTACATTCCCATATGAATGGAAAGGGAATATAAATGTCCCAATTTTCAAGAAAGGCAGTAGCAGTCTTCCAGAAAATTACACAACAATGAGTTTAATTGATTACCTAGGGAAAATCTTGATGAGAATAATTTTGTATAGGCTAAATCTATGGGTAGTGGATGATCTAATTCTTCTTTCAATTTCGCTGATTGGGATGAACTGCAAATTAACAATTCTTGAAACATACGATGGTGAAAATAAGTTCAACATTAATGTTGCTAAAAGTAAAATAATAATAATTGGCAAGAAAAAAATCAAGGATAAAATGGAAAATTTAAAATGTTATGTTGGATATTGTAAAGTCATACTTTATCTTGGATTATTTTTCTCATCTGACAATTCATGGCTTAAATATCTGTAGTATACAAGAAGCAAATTAACTCAAACAAAGGATGCCTTACTGCAGTTCAATGGAAAATATGGGGGACCCACATTAATACCAGCTTTGAAAGCCGCAGAAATGAAAATGAACAGTATTGCCTTATACATGGCAAACATTTGGCCTACACACAATGTAGGGATTCTTGAACTTCTGTTTAATGAGTTTTATAGATCAGTCTTTCAGGCACCTAGATCTATGCCAGCAGAAATTGTAAGGGTTTAACTGGGTAGATGGAAGATATACTTATTAATGAAATCCAGAAAATTGACTTACTGGATAAAATGCTAGAACATGGAAGAATGCAAACTAACAAAAATGTGCCTGATAGCAAAATTAGCATGGCTGTCTTCAGACATAAGAACACAAGAATGGTGTCGGCAGATGGGGACCATTTGATCCATCTAGTCTGCCCAAGGTGGCTACCCCCTCCACCTTAATTATTCAAGCTAAGCTGTCCACACTGTCTGTCCAACACTATTTTAAATTCTCTTACTGTCTCAGCTGCTACCACCTGTGCTGGCAGGCTGTTCCATGGGTCTATCACCCTCTCCATGAAGAAGTACTTTCTATAGTTGCTCCTGAACTTGTCTCCCACCAGATGCAAGTTGTGCCCCCATGTCCAAGTTCCTTTGTTTATCGGAAGACATGCCCTCTCCCTGGCTTAAGGAGATAGAAGCATTACTTTCATCAGTCCACTTAAATCACTTATGAACTGATTGACTGAAGGCCATTAATATATCCCCCAACATATATATTAATAATTGAAGCTAGATTACAAAATCTGTCACAAACGGAGGATCTAGAGTGCACAAGAAGCTTAGGAAGGCTGCAGCTGGTATTCAAAAAATAAATTTACACATAAGGTAGAAACATATCTTATTTTTTTGAAGGACTGGGATGATAGGAGAATATTTTTACATTTAAGGCTTGAAACATTTCCCTCCAAGTTATTGATCTATAGATATAGGAATAGAAAACTTCCTTTTTCCATGGATTTGAAATGTGACTATGGCCTGGAAAAATATGAGACATTGAATCATATTTCTATGTACTGTAATAAATTTGACCCTGTCAGAGCAGAATGTCTTTCATTTTGACTGGAGTCAGAACCAGGAAGAAGGTGATATAGTATTCAAAGCACTAACTAATCCATGTTCCAAAATAATAATATGGGATGTGATTGAATGGCTGCGATGGATATATGTAATTCTGTCTAAACAGTATAAAATCAATGGTAAATGATGTATGTGTCTTTTTACAATCTTTACAGTACTTATCCTTTAGGTGATTTACTTTTTTCTGTGTTGTTTAACACTTCAATCCCTGATAATAGGGATATTTGGGATTACAGGCATGTTATGCTTCTCAGATATCCCAGATGTGAGGCATCCTGTTTACACTCATCGGCGGAGTGCCACCATAGAGTTTTTAAGCAACTCCCCTAAGGATAGGTATCCATAGAATCCCTATTGTCACTGCCTTTTCTGTTGATGCTCTACATGGTATTGTTTTAACGATGGCAGTCTTTCATCTTAAGTATGTTTTGTATAAAGTTTGTATTTTATACATGTCTTTGTTAGTTTCATTTGTAAAGGCTTGTAATAAATCAATCAATAAACTTGCTGTTACTAATACTATTATGACTACTACTACTACATCACTTTAAAAGCCTGGCTTTATTGTCAATGCCCTTTCCAGGTAATAACCACATGGAGAAGGCCACAAGGAAAGGTACATTCAATTTCTTAAATTTGTAGGTTGGAGCCTCTCCATGATGCTTCTTGAAGACCAGCAGCAATGGTGCGGGGGCACTGCCTAAACACAATGTAATGTCTGCAATATTTTTACTTGATCATTTTCTTTATTTTGTCTTGCAGCAGATTACCCAAACATTTTGCCATGTTAATGGATTTTTCAGGGGATACTTCCAAAGTCTTAAACAACTTTTATGTTACAGAGTCTTTGTGTTATTTTGAATATTTAATGAGCTTTTCATAAACTGTGGCCTGTCTGCACGTTTTCTTACTAATATAGAAATTGCTGGAAGTGTTTTCCAAAAAGCCAATGGCTCAATTTCAAACCCTTTTAGGGCTCTATTCCCCTGTAAGGCTAATTTGTGCAGGCAGGGAACACTAGTGTTCAGAGAGCGTCACCCCCCCCTCCATTTTTTCTGGTCTTTCTAGGTAACCCTTACATCAGTGCTTTTGTGGTGAGATTCTTTGGGCTGTATTTTCAAAAAGCCTAAGATCACTGCAATTTGCGGTGATCTAGGGCTGCAGTGTACTCTGGGTGCATCAGGGACAATGGGCCCAATTCTGTAAAATCAGGTGTCCCTGCATCAAAGACCTCAGAGTTGCCACAATCACAGTGCTGTGCCAAATATTGGGTGCACCTGCGGAGTTTGATGGAGGGATCCATCATCCCCCCTGAGCAAGCATATAGGATCCCTAGAAGTGGGGAGGGGGAGAACCCCTGGCTGGAAGGTGGGGAACAGGAGCTGCTTGAGCGCCGAGGGTGCCACAGGACATGAGGGGTGCACAGCAGCAGGTACAGGGAGTAGAGGAGGCACCTGGTAGAGGTGTCTTAGGGTATAGCGATATGCTCTATGAGCCTCCTCCACTTCCTATACCTGCTGCCATGCCCCTTGTGCCCTATGGCACTCTCAGTGCCCCAGCATTCCCTATTCCCCACCTTCTTGATCCTGTAGCTCATTCCTTGCCCTGCCAATCAATGGTACGGGCCATTAGACCACTTCCTGGCTGGTCTAACTTGAGCCCCCAGTTGCGCCATGGCACAGGTTACAGAATCCCAATTAAGGGGATGGTACACCTCTGCCATGGTGCAAACCCCCTTGCAGCCTGGCTCAGGGACACTTTTGCCACAAGGGTGGTGCAGGAGGGCTTTGCCACAGGCATCTAGATTTCGCCCGCAGCTCGCGTTTGAAAATTGGGATTGCTGTAAACTATGATGCAAAGTGCCATTTGTGTCATACACCTTTGGTGCACCTTCCAGCCAGGGCTTGTCACATTTTATAGGCTCAGCAGATTGACCAGATTGGTGCTTCCTGGGTAGACACAGGAAGAGGTACATAGACTCTGCCTTAAACTCGATAAGGAAGATACACCAGAGGGGGACCTCCACACCAGGGGCGAGTGCCAAAGGAGAGAGGGAAAAATAGGAAGAGGAGGAGGAGGAGGAAAGCTGTGAACTAAACAAAGAAACAAAGAGCCAAAGGGGTTAGTCTACTACAGCTAACTCAGAGGAAAACAGGATAAGCAAAAACAGAGGGACTAGGTCAGCAAAGTGAAAAGGTAATAGGTTAGTGCACAGATTCCTGAACCTAGCACCACTAATGCGGTCTTCTCATTTCTTCTTGCTTCATTGAAAGAGGTTGAAAACCTCCTTCTACAGTTGGACACCAAGAAAAGCGCTGGTGCTGACTCTCTCGACCCCTACTTCTTAAAGATTGCATACCACATCCTAGTTGTACCAGTCACACACCTACTTAACTTGTCCTTGTCCCAGGGGACACTTCCACACCTATGGAAAATTGCCCACGTCTTTCCTCTGTTTAAATCAGGAGACCCTTGCGACCTAAATAATTATAGACCGATATCTCTCCTATCAATATTGTCTAAACTGCTGGAAAAAATTGTGAATGCTCAGTTGAGAACCTACCTAGATAACAAGAACCTTCTAAACCCTGTGCAGTCTGGTTTCAGAACCCAGCACAATACCATTACGGCCCTGGCCAAAGTGACTGATGACTGACAGCGAGAGCTGGTAAACAAAAAATTTGTATGTGTTGTGTTCCTGAACCTTAGCAAGGCTTTCAACACTGTCGACCACTACCTGCTTCTTTCCACCCTAAAAGTGATAGGTCTGGACCCGACCTCTCTGTGCTGGTTCAATAATTACTTTATAGATAGGCTTCAGCAGGTAAGGCCGAAAGGGAGCTCTCTCCACTCAAACCACTAAAAAGAGGCATTCCACAGGGATCCATCCTGGGGCCTCTATTGTTTGCCATTTATATAAACAATATTGATGTCGGCATCAAGGAGGCCAATATTCACCTTTTCGCTGATGAGACAGTGTTGTACCTAAGCCGCCCAACTCCAGAAGCCAACTGTGGAGATTTACAAACAGAATTCAACTTGTTGCAGAATCAGCTCCTGAATAAAAAACTCTTACTCAATGCCAAAAAAACAAAAGCTATGCTGTTCTGTCCAGCTACTCATTCGGCGAACCCTGCTATCTCTGGCTGCTTACCTCCCATAAACACTTTACTAGGAGAGAGGTTGGAATTTGTTATGAAATTAAAGTACCTAGGGGTCTGGCTAGACCACAGACTCTCCTTCATGGAGCATGTCGAGGATCTGCTGAAAAAGTTGAGGTAGAGGCTTGGTCTCTTCTTTAGAATAAACCGCCTCCTGACCAAAGAAGCCAAGATGCAGTTAGTTCAGGCCATGTTTCTATCCCTAATTGATTATGCAAATTTCATTTATAGTCAGTGTAATGCCTCATGTCTTACTAAACTGTACACCTTATACCACAGAGCCTAGCGATTCATAACTGGCCTACCTATCACCACCCACCACTGCTCCTTATATGCAGCTGTGGGGTGGACCTCCCTTCAGTACAGAAGGAATAGAAATGTGGCTCTCTGGACTTACAGAGCTATTACCAACAAATTACCCCAATACATTTCCGACTGTTTGCCGTTGTATGTGGTAGGCAACTACGCACTGAGAAGCTATTCTCTGCTTCTACTGAAGGTACCTAGGGCCAATACACACTTTGGGAGAGTGGCCATAGGCTTTGTGTTGCCCTCACTCTGGAACAAACTACAAAAATCTATGAAACTGAGTCTTCCTGTTAGTCTTACCTCCTTTAAGACCTTGTATGCCAAGGCTGTTAAGGAACTATGCAGCTGTTTTCCAGCACGCTTAGCGTGCTAGGGTGCCTACTGCTTACCTGCCCACTACATCTCCACCTAACCCGGCCCCTTGATTGTCTCCACCTATACCCCCCTTTTTTTAAGCAATAAGGCATGACCAAGGGTTATGTTAATGGCCTGCTAATCACCTTATAGGGGTGTACTGTGGCACGAGGTGTAGCCGAGTGCCACATGCCCTAGAGTGTGATTAACTGACCATTAACATAATCCCTGGGAGTGCCTTATTGCTATTATAATAAAACATGTTTTTAAACAGTGTTAAACCTTGTTCAGCATATAGTTAAGCTCTACATGTATGTTAATAAAAGATTAACATAAGGTTGTTAGAATGTTTGCAGCCAATCAGAAAGCTCCATTTCTCAGACCCTTTTTATAATTCTGTTAATCCACTACCTTTCTTACCCTCAGACTCCTAACATATATGTCCCCAGCCCATCTACCGTAGCACCCCTTCTAGAACAGCTGCAGTTCTGTTCCCTTCCCCTCCATATCTGCCCCTTAAGTTTGTATATGTCCTGAACAATTATATGCCGTGCTGTTTGAAAATGTTTTAATATGCTGGCTGTTTCAGAATGTTTTAATTTCTCTTCTCATACAATTCTCCCTAACCTTGTTAACCCTATACCTGAAATACTTGTTATTGCTCTGTATATACTTTTTTCTATTTCTGTATAATTATGTCTATTTATTATCTGTACATCAAAGTGTTATTCTTGACCTTGTGTATACAGGTCCACCTTGTAAATGGGCCTGCTCAATGGTGCTCGCCTGGATAAATAAAGACTTGATTGATTGATTGATTGATTGATTAAGGGGAAAATGATGGGTGTGATGCAGTGCAGTGGCTACAGAGCTGCAGTGTTCAGAAAAAACTTCTGGATGTTGCAGTGCTGCCCCATATGCAGACATCTCTCTGGGCTGAGGGCAGAGGTTGACAGTCTCCAGGCCGATCTAGCCAGGTTGCAGGAGGCCTATCCACGTACCCGGAATCCACCTAGTCAGCTTCCACTTCCTCAACAGTTGCCTCACAGAGAGAGTGGATGGACTATGGTGGGCTCAGAGAGGGCAAAGGAGAGGGTTCACAGGCACATCCCCCATCCAGTGCAACTACAATACTCATACACAATCCTGGCAGAGCGGGAAGGCCCTACAGAGCCTCCCAATGTAGTCACGAGGGAGGATAGGCAGGTCCTTCACGATGGAACCCCAAGGGTGGACAGCAGGAGACCCCAGGAGGGGAGGAAACAGATCAGTGGGGGGGGATCCTAAGGATCACCAGGCCAGTAGTAGGGAGAGGGGAGCTGAATGCTGTTGTCCACATGGGGACAAATGACCTAGCTGAGAAAGTTGTGGACAATGGGACAGTGAAAGAGAGATTTGATAAGGGGCCTCAGGCAAGTAGCATGCTCTGTAGCTTTCTCTGAGGTATTGCCGGTCTGTGACAAGGGGGAAGAAGGGATGCCCCCACCAGTAAATTCAATCAACAGCTGAAGAATTGGTGCAGACAGGAGGTTTACAGCTTCATTGGAGACTGGAGGGATGGAGGACTGTACAAGCCAGACAGCCTGCATCCATCTGGGGGGCATCAAGATCCCTGGTGAAAAGTTTAGATGATTCCTCAGCAACCATTTAATCTAGGAAAGGGGGAGGCAAAGGCAAGCAGGGAATAACATATTGCCCCCCCACATACATACACACACAGAAAGAGACAGTCATAAAAGAGGACCCTAGGGTCAAAAGATCACCAACAAAACAGACATCCTACATAGGTAACAGGGAGGAGAAAACAAATAAGAGGTCAAAATGCAAGAAGGGGATGGAGGGGAGACAGGGAGGAAAGGGGTGAAGGGACCAAATGTGAATACACAGATACACAGAAAGTGACGGCAGGTAAGGACCATGTGGCCCACCTAGTCTGCCCCTTTTCCCTACCTAATGCATTATTGCAGACCCTAGTTGATCTACGGCTTACCCTCTCTTCCCTATTGCTAGAGTACTCCTGTCTATCCCATGCATTCTCGAATTCCCCTACTGTGTTTTTTTTTTTTTTAATTCTATATTCTTTTTCTTCCTGAGCTGCTAGCCACCCAGTACTTCCAGCCCAGTCACGGAGCTATGGACTTCCACCCCTCATACCATCCACAAGGCCCCCTCCAAAGCCCCGTGGCTTTCCCCCCACGGCCGGGCTGCGGCACTCTCTCTGCATGCCACAGACATCAGATAGGTTGGAGGACCCTGGCCTGAGGGGCTAATCAAAGCCATAGTGGGCTTCATGGAGGGTGGTTGGCAGCTGTCCTGATTTTCCACTTTTCTGGGGAGGCGGGGCCATGCAATGACATCCGGCATCCACCCCGCCTCCTATATACACTTCAGTGCCGGTAGCTGTGCGACTCATGGCCTCCGCCAGGGGTCCCTCACGCGCTGGGCACTTCCCCACCGTCCCCCTGGAGAAGGAGAGCAGTCTGTAGGATGCTGTATCCTTCTCCCCAGCTGGTCCCCTCCTGTTTTTGACCCCACCACCTCCACAGGGAAGCTGTTCCAAGCAGCCTCTACTCTTTCTGTGAAAAAGTACTTACTCACGTTGCCCCTGAGCCAACTTCCCTCTAGTCTTATATCATTCCCCTTTGTTCTTGTACACCTTCTTTTCTGAAAAATGCTACCCTCCTGTACCTTGTTTAAACCCCTGATGTACTTGAATGTCTCTATCATATCCCCGCTCTCTCTCCTCCAAGGAATACATATTGAGGTCCTCTAGTCTTTCCTCATATGACTTTTGGTGCAGTATTTGCACGGTTTTTGTTGCCCTTCTCAGGACTGCCTCTATTTTGTCTATGTCCTTCCAGAGATGTGGCCTCCAGAACTGGACACAGTACTCCAGATGAGGTCTCATTAGTGATCTGTACAGTAGCATAACCACCTCCTTTTTTCTGCTGGTGATGCCTCTTCCTATGCACCCTAGCATCGCATGGGCTCTCCCCACAGCCTTCTCACATTGTTTGGATACCTTTAGGTTATCAGATATGATTGTCCCCAGGTCCCTTTCTTGACTGGTGGCCATCAGTACTTCTCTCCCCATCTTGTACTCCTCCCTTGGATTTCTGTGCCCCAAGTGCATGATTTTGTGCATCTTTGCATTGTATCTTAGCTGCCACACTCTCGACCGCTCCTCAAGCATGATAAGGTCCTTTCTCATTTTTTCCTCCCCACTGGAGTGTTGACCCTGTTGCAGATCTTAGTGTCATCTGCAAAGAGGCATACCTTCCCCTCCAGCCCCTCTGCAATGTTGCTTATGAAGACATTAAAGAGGACTGACCCCATAACAGATCCCTGTGGTACCTGCTGGTCACCCCTCTCGCCTCAGATTGAATGCCATTTACCACCACCCTCTGTGTCCTATCACTCAACCAGATTCTGACCCAGTTTACCACCTTAGAGCCCACTGCCAGGTTGCCCAGATTATTTATCAACCTCCTATGTGGGACAGTGTGTTGAAATCCAGGTAGGCCACATCCATCGCCCCTCCCCTATCTACCTCCCTGTTACCCAGTCAAAGAAATCTATCAGATTTGTTTGACATGACCTTCCTGCTGTGAATACATATTATCTTGGATCCTGTGCTTCACTGGGTTCAAGAAATATCACAATCATTTCCTTTAGCAGTGACTCCATTAATTTCCCCACCACCAAGGTAAGGTTGACTGACCTATAGTTGCAAGCCTCTTTCCTGTTCCCTCTTTTGGGGAGAGGAACTACATTTGCCCTCCTCCAGTCCCCTGGAACCACTCCTGTCTCTCTCAGTTTGTTGAATTGGGCTATTAGTGGTGCTGCCAGCACCTCTCTAATTCTTTTAATATTCTGGGATTCTCCCATATGGTCCCATAGCCTTGTCCCCTTTCAGATTCTCGAGTTCCTTTAGGACTCTTTCCTCTGTAAATGGGCTGGTGTCCACCTCTCTCCCACTGGCTCTTATCCCCCAATAGTGGTCCTTCTCCTTCCCCTTCTTTTGTGAATACTGAACAAAAATATTTTTTTCAGGATTGTTGCTTTTTTTAGGTCCCCCTCCGCACACCCCCTTCCTCCCTTTTTAACCTCATAATCCCACCCCTGGTCTTCTTTCTATCACTAATGTATCTGAAAAAGGTCTTGTCTCCTTTCTGAATTGCCTGGGCTATTTTTCCCTCAGTCTGTGCCTTTGCACTCCTGACTGCTTTCCCCACCTCCTTCTGCATTCCAGATACAGTTCCCTGTCTTTCTCCCTCTGTATTTCCTTGTACCTCCCGCGAAAGCTAGCCTTTTATCTCTTACCTTCCTGGCCACGTCCGTTGAGAACCATATTTTTTTTTCTTTCTCTTTGTTTTGCTTACTTGCCTAACACAAAGGCTTGTTGCCTCTGCTATGGCTCCCTTAAAGTTAGTGCATTGTTTCTCTACATCCCCTCCTCCTTCTTCTTCTTCCCCTGCAAGGGCTTCCTTGAAACACTCCCCCAATTTTTGCAAAGTCAACCCGTCTGACATCCGGGACCCTTGCTTTTGTGTTGCTTGACTCCTCCGCTGTTCTCATATTGGACCACACTGTATGACGATCACTCAATTCCAGGTGGCTACTCACCATTACATTGCTGACTTTGACCCCATTGGTGAGCACCAGGTCCAATATTACACCTTCTCTCGTGAGTTCCGCCACAAGCTGCTTGAGGCATGTCCTCTGCAGGGTATCCAGGATGCCTCTGCTCCTGGCTGTGGATGCAGTCTGGGAGCTCCAATCCACATATTGGAGAGCAATATATACAAATGTCCACAGCCTGGTAAACAAAATCCTACACCTAGTGACACTGATGGTGGAAGCGAATCTGGACATAGTGGCTGTTATGAAAACATGGTATACAGAAAACCCTGAATGGGATCTAGCCATACCAGGATATACACTGTTGAAGAAAGACAGGGAAGGAAGAAAGGGAGGATGGGTGGCCATGTGCGTGAGGGAGGGGATCAGAGAAAATGAGGTTCAGGGGATGCAGGAGGGAGTGGAGGTAGTGTGGGTCACCCTGGAGATGGGAGATGGAAGCAGCATTTGCACGGGGGTGATCTACAGACTTTCAGTGCAGGGGGAGGAGACTGATGAAACACTAGTGACAGCCATTCACAAAATGGCAACCCAAGGTGAACTACTGCTGCTAGGGGATTTCAATCTACCAGATGTAGATTGGACCACCCAGATTGTGAGCACAGCCCAAAACAGGAAAATCCTGACTGCACTGTAGGGGGCAGGTCTAAGACAGCTCGTTGCTGAACCCACCCGTGAGGGGGCTTTACTAGACCTGGTGCTCACCAGTGGGGACAGGGTAAAAGATGTCATGGTAGGTAGCCATGTAGGAACCAATAACCACAGGATGGTATGGTTCAATGTAACCATAGTGGTAGAGGCAAACCACACAAAAGTAAAGGTCCTAGACTTCAGAAGGGCCATCTTAGACAGAATGGCGTAATGCCTCAGCTAAACTCTGGTAAAAGAGGACAAGAAGAGGATGTGGAGAAGCAATGGTCTATTCTCAAGGGGGCCATAGCAGAGGTAACAAGCCCCTGTGTTAAACAGCAAAGCAAGAGTAAGAGAAAGAAGCAACCACTTTGGATCTCAAAGGAAGTGGCCAGGAAAGTGAGAGAAATAAGTGGGGTCTTCAGGAGATGCAAAAAAAAAACACAAAGGGAGGAGGACAGGGAACAGTATCTAGAAAATCAAAGGGAGGTAGGGTTGGCAGTCAGGGGTGCAAAGGCGAAATCAAAGGAGAGTACAGCACAAGCTATAATGAAAGGCTATAATGAGAGAAAGAGGACCAGGAGTGGGATACTCAGGAGAAAGAAAGAGGGGAGAGGGTGTGTAGAGAAGGACACAGAAAAAGCCGCAATACTAAACAAATACTTTTGTGCAGTATTCACCAAGAAAGTGGGAGGCGAAAGTCTGCAACTCAGCAATAAAGGCAACCATGGAAGGGAGGTGGACACCACTCCTTTCTCAGTACAGAGGGTCCTAGAGGAACTTGAGAAACTAAAAATAGACAAGGCAATAGGTCTGGATGGGATTCATTTCACAATATTAAAGAGCTCAGAGAGGTGCTGGCAGCCACACTGACCACCCTTTTCAACAGATCACTAGAGACAGGTGCAGTTCCGGAAGACTGGAGGAGGGCAAATGTGGTCCCTCTCCACAAAAGTGGAAGCCGAGAAGAGGTAGGCAACTACAAACCAGTCAGTCTGACCTCAGTGGTGGGGAAATTAATGGAGACACTGCTAAAGGAGAGGACTGTGTTATTCCTTGAATCTAGCAGAGCACAGGATCCAAGGCAGCATGGATTCACAGCGAGAAGGTCTTGTCAAACAAATCTAAAACTGGGTGACCAGGGTGGTGGATCAGGGAAGGACAGTGGATGTGGCCTATTTATATTTCAGCAAGGCCTTTGACACTGTCCCACAGAGAAGGTTGGGAAACAAGTTGGGCAGCATGGGAGTAGGCCCCAAGGTGGTAAACGGTCAGGAATTGGTTGCAGGGCAGGACACAGAGGGTGCTGGTGAATGGTGTTTAATCCAAGAGGGAGGTGACTTGCAGGGTACCACAGGGATCAGTCCTGGGGCCAGTCCTCTTCAATGTCTTCATAAGTGACATTGCAGAGGGTCTGGAGGGGAACATATGTCTTTTTGCAGATGACACCAAGATCTGCAACAGGGTTGATGCTTCAGAGGGGGTAGAAAAAAATGAGAAAAGACCTAAGCAGGTTGGATGAGTGGTCAGAAGTGTGGCAGCTGGGTTTCGATGCCGAAAAGTCCAAAATCATGTACTTGGGGAGCAGAAATCCAAGGGAGGAGTAGAAGATGGGGAGGAGGCACTGGCAGCCACAAAGCAGGAACGGGATCTGGGGATACTCATACCGGAAGACCTAAAGGCATCCCAGCAATGTGAGAAGGCTGTGAGGAAGCAAGTGGGATGCTGGGGTGCATAGGGAGTGGTATCACCAGTAGAAAGGAGGTGGTTATGCCACTGTACAGATCACTGGTGAGACCTCAGTTGGAGTATTGTGTCTAGTTCTGGAGACTGCATCTCAGTAAAGACATAAATAGAGTGGAAACAGTCCAGAGAAGGGTGACAAAAATAGTGCAAGGTCTGCATGAAAAGCCCAATGAGGAGAGGCTAGGGGAGCTCAATATGTATTCCCTGGGGGGGGGCATGATAGAAATGTTCAAGTACCTCAGGGGCATAAGCAAGGTGCAAGAGGGTAGCATCTTTCAAAAAGATGTGCCAGAACAAGGGAGCATGGATGAAGATGGGGGGTTCAAGGGCAACACAATGAAGTACGTTTTTACTGAAAGAGTGTTAGATTCTTGGAACGGCCTCACAAAGGAGGAGATAGGGCGAAAAAAGTTAGGGAATTCAAGAAAGCATGGGATAGACATAAGGGTACTCCCAGAGCCAGGAAAGAAAGGGTGAGCTGCAAATCAACTTGAATCTGTGGTTTTAGTAACAGATAGGGAAGATGGGCAGACTGGGTGGGCAGCACGGTCCTTATCTGACATCAACTTCTATGTTTCTATAGATTTTATTTTGAAAATTGACCCCTTTGTCTTTTAGATTGCTTTCCTATTTTGGGCTCATCGTGACCCAAACCTTTAATATCATCACAGGTCTAGTTCCTTTTTCAAACAATTATAGCTGCACACTTTAAGGTCAAAGAAAGCTGTAATAGTCGCCCAGGAAATAAAGCCAGTTCACTTCTCCAAATTCAAGAAAATTTATTACAGCACTGTTTTACAGTACAAGTAAATACATAAAGATGTACTTGTGCTGCCACTCTGCACTAGCCCCTGTGCTTTGCTCCATTAGAGCTTCCTTAGGGGGTGCTATGCTGTGCTCAGTGCATTTCTTTTATACATGATTGTTACCCACAATACAATGTACTCAGGTACCTCATAGGTTGCTTCCAAATCTTAGATCCCCATATATACAAAATCAGGGGGTAAAGGCATCCAAAAAAGTAAATAGTTTAACAATATTTTAAATCATGTATCTAAACAAAATCAGTGCCATCAAAATAAATAAACTCTCAGATTGTTCATTGATATCTATAACTGGGTGACATTTTACCAAAAAAATGCAATTTAAAAATAATAAAAAGAAAACACAAGACATAAACTAGTTATAACCTTATGCATACACTGTCAATACTGTCTGCAAACAAAATCTGATTTTTTTTAAATAGACTAATTCAGAGACAGTGTAACTAATATTCTATACAATTACAGGTTCATAGCATAAGGTGGCATAATTATAACACAAAATACTATTATAAGGAACAAGGCTTTATCAGTATATCATATGTAAATTCTATGTTTATAATTATTTAATTAATAATACACCTTTAACAGTCCCTGATAATATAGTGATTGTTGTTAGTAACAAAGAAGACTGAAGGTTCCAGTGGAAAACCTGAGCCAGAGAGTTAAGAGAGCAACAATTGAGATTGTTGTACAGGAGATCCTACACTCAGTCCTTTTCTCATATATATATTTATTTATTTATTGAACTGTTTCACCAGGAAAGGCACACTGAACAATATAAAACTGCTCATCTCACAGAGCATCCTGGGGGAAGGGGAGCATGGGAGTACAGTAATGAAAAGCACATTTCCATGCAGTATTATAGAAAGCATATATATATATATATATATATATATATATATATATATATATATGCACAATACTCAACAACACATTTCCAAAGGTAATATAAAACAGAGAAGCAACAGAGTGAAAAAACAATACATCACTAGCATTAGATAAACATTGGGATTTGATGTGAGAGGAGCAAATTAACAGCACTGCAGACTAATACATACAATGCGGACAGGGAAGTGCAATAAAGTACATTGGTTTCTCCTCACATTAAGTACTAAGCTGGGAAAGGAGAAATGGGGGTTGGGGGAAGAGTGGGGAAAGACTGGGGAGAAGGAATAAAGGGGGAGAGGAGAAAAAGGGGGAGGGAAGGGGAAGGGAATAAAGAAATGGGAATATGGGGAAAGGAACAAGATAGAAAATAAAAAGTTAAATTGTAACCATATACACAATTTATAACATGTTAACCCAGTTCAGGGTGGTAATTGTTGACTAAATGTCCTAAATATAGATTATTTTACAAATATGGTTTAAAATCCAGTTTTATGTTCAGACCATCAGGAGTTAATGCATTTAAAGTGTATATCCAAAATGTCTCTCTTTGCAATAGATGTTGTATTCTATTGTCACCCCTTCTGCCAAGTCTAACCAATTCTAAGCCCATAAACTTAAATTCTTTTGGGTCACAGTTATAAGAATGGAAGAAGTGTTCTGATATGGCATTTTCAAGGTTCATGTTCTTAATATCTCGTACATGTTCCTGCATGTGTTGTTTCAATGGGCATGTTGTTCTCCCACTATATAAACACTTGCAGGGGCACCACGTTGCATAAACCACAAATGGGGTAATGCATGAAACAAACTGCCTAATGTTCACACATTTGTTGGTGTCTGAGCGACGTTCAAATGTAATGGCTTGTTGGCAATACTTACAGATGTTGCAATTGTCACGTCTATGCATCCCTTTAGGTTTTACTGGTAACCAAGTGCTAGCCGCACTTTGTATTTGTGTAATGTCACTTTTTACAAGTCTATCCCTTATACTGTTGTTTTCCCTAAAAGTGACCAATGGTGTAGTTCCAATAGCGTTAGCTAATGTGGGGTCATTTAGCAAAATAGGCCACTGTTTGTAAACAATACTCCCTAGTCTTCCTGAGAGATGATTGTAATTTAAACTGAAACATATCTCCTCTGTGTCATAGCTTTTTCTTGATTTTGATAGTAACAATGTGTCCCCTGTCAGTGTTTGTTGCTTTTAAGTATGCAGTATCCAGAATCTCAGTTTTATAGCCCCTGTCTAAAAACATGTCCCTTAAGACTCCTGATTGTTTTTTTTAATTATTTTTGTGGTCTGAACAGTTTCTTTTTAGCCTAAGAAACTGGCTGAGGGGTACTGAGTCTTTTAGTTTCTGTGGATGGCTACTAGTTGCCATCAGATAACTATTTGTAGCTGTGGATTTTCTATATCCCTTAGTCGATACCTCAGGATCAGACAATGATGCCATAAATGTGATGTCCAAGAAATCTAGTTGGGTGGCATGCAAATTATATGCAAAGTGAAGGTTTAATTCATTCACATTTATCCAATTGACATTGTTGGCAGCTTCAACTTCAGACCCACTCCAGACACATAGAATGCCATCAATAAAATGATGCCATATGACTATGTGTCTGGAGTAGGGGTTAGCTCTGGGGTTAAGGACAAAGTCAGATTCCCATTTGCCCATAAATAAATTGGCAAAGGATGGTGCCATTGATGCACCCATGGCTGTTCCACAAACCTGGCTGTAATACTGCCCATTGAATTCAAAGAAATGATGCATGTATTCACTCCGTTACTGTGCTTAATACTAGTATACAGTGATTGGACATCAATGGTTAACCATTCATAGTCTGTATTCCATGTAAAATTCCTGAATTTATTTAAACTGTCCATTGAATCTCTGATATATGAATCTAGGGTAGGTACACGCCTTTGTAGAAAAAAATCTATGAAATGAGAGAGGCTAGCAGTAACTGACCCAATACCAGAGACAATTGGTCTACCTGGTGGGTCAGATGGATTTTTAGGTAATTTGGGTAAAACATATAACACTGGTGTTATGGGGTATTCTGGTAACAAAAACTTAACCTCTCAGTAATTTCATTATTATTGAGTGCCCAATCTAATAAGTGAGTAAGTTCTTGTTTGTACCTAGGTCCTGGATTTGAGGGCAGCAGACAGTAACTCTCCTATCTTGAAATAATTCATTCACTTTATTGATGTATAAATCTCTAGATATAACAACCAGATTGCCTCCCTTATCAGATGGTTTGAATACCAGGTGTGATTTGTCCTGTAATTCTTTTAAGGCAATATTTTCCTCTCTTGTCAAATTGTAAAACTTAACACCAGCATCATGATCTAACATATCGTACACATCTTTTTATGCTGCTTTTTTAAATTCATGAATGAAAGCATTATTAGTTACAGAATTAAACTGTGATCTTGGTGCAAAAAGTATTTTTCTCAGAGAAATAAATGAATTACAGTCAGTGTCAGTTTCCGTACCTGTGGGTGGAAGCCCAGTGATGATGTGCAGGATCAAAGCTTCGAAATTTGCATAGTTCTTTAAATCCTGTGGCCCCCAATCCTGTGCAAGTTTCTCCATCTCCACCTCAGATGAACTGGTAACTGAAAAATTCAATAAGGAGGTATCCATGTCCTCATTATTACCCAAAAGTGTATCTGCTGCATTTGCTCGACCCATTAAATCAATTTCAGGAGACACTTTTGAAAAGAAATCTTTTAAGTACAATTTTCTAATGAGTTTTTCAATGTCCACTATTATATCAAACTCTCTTGCTTAATTGTAGGAATAAATGATAAACCACACTGTAGTACAGAAAGCTGTGTGTCTGTAAACTCTTCCCCAGCTAAGTTTACAATTTGCCACTCCTGGTTGCTGGGCATCCTCCCTGCTCTTTTTCTGCCACCCCTTTTGCCTCTCCTTGTCTTTTGGTGCTTCTTTTTCCTTTTGGTCTTTCTTTCTGAGTGGGTTTTTCCTTTGCCCTGTTGCTGTTTGTAACCTCAGAAAAAGACACTCCCTTTGAGGTCTCTGAAGTGTCAGGTGCGTCTGCTGACCTGCTGCTGGTTGCTTGTGGTTGTGCATCAGGGATGGTGTTTGGTGTTTGTTTACCTTTCCTGGTTCTAGAATGCCTGTACCTAGATGTACTGCAATTCTGACCCCCTCTGCTGGCAGATCGTTGTCTGGCCTGCTTAAAAATTCGCCCTCCTTATAGTTGTTTTTATCCCTAATTAATTTTGTTTGTTTTCTTTTAATTAATTCCTGTTTATGTTTCTCTAGTTTTTATGTTTGCTTGCACGCATGTGCAAGAAACATAGTGCCAACATCCGAGTTTTTGGAGGTGTGGCAGCTCTCTTCCAATTCAGGCAGTGTGTTTGCAGGCACGGCCGCAGTTCTCAATGCCTGCTCAGGCTGTCTGCAGCAGCTCCAAAATCTGATGGCGTACAGCTGAAGGAGCTATGCTTCAGTGAGCAGCGATAAGATATCGCCTGCTCTTGCGCGCCTCCCATACACCCACCCACACACACACACACACACACACACACACACTGCACGCACGCACACCGCGTGCTCATGCCTTCCCCACACTGTATGGCGAAGGGCGCCCAATCCCCTGTCAGCTCCATGCCCCCCAAAGCATCCAGGTGCCATGCTGGGAGCCCACCCCAGTGTGGCAAAATGTTTTATGGCTGATGGGGGTGCCCAATCCCCCGTCGGCTGCACACCCCCACAAAGCATCCACTTGCCACTCTGGAAGCCCACCCCAGCGTGGCAAAATGATGTTATGACCGGTGGGGGTGCCCAATCCCCCGTCGGCTCCTACCCCCCACCAACATCCTTCCAGCTGCCATGCTGGGAGCCCACCTCAGCATGGCAAACGTCTCTCGTTGTCTTAGGAAATAAAAAAAACCTGTAAATGCAAAAACTGTCCCTCGGCGCTTCTCCCTGCCCCCCTCCCACAACCCACCCACCCTCGCACCCTGCCTCCCCACACCCCCTCTCACCCCATGCACCCTCTGGAGCTCGGGTAGCGATCTTCATGGGCGAGAACACGTCTGCACTCTTCAAAGCCGACACGTTAACTGAGGAAATGCCGGTAAGCTGTATAATGGGATAGATAGGGTTTTTTCAACTTTATTGCATATCTCAGGCATTTTTGGGAATTTTGGGCCCACATTTTCAACATGGGGTTTTTGGGACTCCTCCTCATGAATTCTTGCACTGTCATGGTGTTAATTGGGCCAAAGGGTGATTTCGCGGTCACTGCGTGAAATCACCTTTCAGGACCGACTAATGAAATGACACTGCCAGTGTTCATAAGGTGGGCTCTCAAAAAGTCTATGTTAAAAATTTGGTGAAAAAATTCCTAAAAATGACTGTTTTACGAGCGTGCATTGCGCAGTTCCTACGCACACTCATAAGTTTGTGAATTTTCAATATTTTCACTCCAGATTTTCAACATTACTATTTTACCACACCTCCTTTTGAGCAGTACAGCTGTCATTTTTCACATCTCATCCAAAATGTGTTTCCGCCCATGTAGCGCACAATGGCACAGTCGGTGTGTGAAATCATTATATGGGACACATTAAGAAAATCACAATGACACTGTTCATGAGCAGAGGTCTTAAAATGGCTATGTTGAAAATTTGGTGAAAAAATTCCTAGAAATGACTGTTTTACGAGTGTGTGTTGCACAGTTCCTACACACGCTCATAAGTTTGTGAATTTTCTATATTTTCACTCCAGATTTTCCACATTGCCATTTTATTACACTTCCTCATGAACAGTACAGCTGCCATTTTTCACATGTCGCCCAAAATGTGTTTCCGCACATGTAGCGCACAATGGTGCAGTCGGTGAGCGAAAGCAATGTTTGGGACAGATTAAGAAAATCACAGTTACACTGTTCATGAGCAGAGGTCTTAAAATGGCTATGTTGAAAATTTGGTGACAAAAGTCCATAAAATGACCGGATAACGAGTGAGCATTGCGCAGTTTCCATGCACCCTTGTAAGTTCATAACTTTGTAATATTTTCAGTCAGATTTCACCAGTTGCATTTTTCCAAATTTCCTTATGAACAGTACAGCTGTCATTTTTCACAACATGGCCGAAATGTGTTTTCACACTTTCAATGCTGAGATGCGTGGTCGCTGTGGGAAATCATTGTTCGGGACAGATAAAGAAAATCACAGTGACACTGTTCATGATCGGAGGTCCCAAAATGCCTGTGTTGACAATCTGCTGTACAAAATCCCCAAACTAATTACATTACGGGTGTGCGTTGCACAGTTTCTATGCACACTCGTGACTTCACCAGTTTTTTTAATATTTTTACTGCAGATTTGCAACATTGCCATTTTTTACACCTCCCCATGAACAGTACCGCTGTCATTTTTCACATCCTGTTCGGAATGTGTTTTTGCACCTGTGGTGCTAAATGCCGTAGTCACTGTGCATAAGTAGCTTTCAGCTAACAAACTGATATTGCCACTGTTCATGAGGTGGGGGTCACAAAAAAAACATGTTCGAAATTTGGAGTGAAAATACTAACGAATGCCTGAGGTGTTAGGGTTTCCAACCATAACACCCCACTCTGTAGAGAATGACAGGCATCAGGGGTGTGACTTGGGATTCTTGCCTGTAATGCTCATACCATTCCACACCCTGCAGCCAGTGAGAGGCATCGAGGTATGCCTTGGACTCTTCGGCCCCAAAGTTCACCTCATTCTCCTATACCGCACCCATCTCACCGTATTTTCTGATGGAATGGGGTGCGCATAAGGGCCAAAGACCCCAAGGCACACCGTGACACTTACCAGTATCTGCAGGGTAGGGTGTGATGAAATGGCGTGGCTGTTATGCTTGATGACCCAAAGGCACACCCCAATGCCTGTCACTCTCTGCAGGGTGGTGGTGGGGTTGGCTTCAGTTTAATACTTCACTGCCATTTCTGTTATGCAGCTCTGTAACTTCTACACTACCAATGCCAATGCCAGCAAGCAAACATTCGGCATTGACAAATGCTTGTTTTATTAAGGGCTTTATCCAATGTAACAAATTCAGGAGAGCTAGTAAATGCATTTATCTCGGCTTTGATGGTGGATATCTCTTTAACTAAATCTGAATGTTTTAGAGTCTTCTTTAGTAAGTATTTCAAAAAATTATTTGGCACAAGTTGTCGCAGCTTGTTCCCACTCCTTTGCGTGTTTGAAATTGTCAAAGCCACCCAAAGGGATGACCATGGTCCTTAACCCTTATGGTGCAATTCCTATTTCGACATATTGCTCTAAATTACAAATCTTGTAAGTAAGATTAAGGTGGAGGGACAGCTGCTAATATACTTGATTTTGTATATATGTAGGGGATCTAGGATTGAGAAGCGACCTTTGAGGCACTTGAGTACATTGTATTGTGGGTAACAATCATGTAAAAAAGAAATGCACTGAGCATGGGGGGGGCGGCTCAGAGGTAATTTAAGGAAGTGTTTTTTCACAGAGAGGGTTGTGGATGCATGGAACGGCCTTCCAGAGGAGGTTGTGGAGTCAAAAACAGTGGTGGAATTCAAGCATGCATGGGACAGTCATAAGGCAATTCTACGGGGTGGGGGTAGGAAGAAGTAGGCTGCTGGTTAACTAGGATCTGCAGCTTATCCATTAGGTAGGGAAATGGGCAGACTGAGTGGGCCAAGCGGTCCTTATCTGCCGTCAAATTCTATGTTTCTATGAGCACGGTATAGCACCCCATAAGGAAGCTCTAATGGAGCAAAATGCAGGGGCTAGTGCAGAGTGGCTGCACGAGTACATCTTTATGTATTTACTTGTACTGCAAAACAGTGCTGTAATAAATTTACTTAAATCTGGAGACATGTACTGGTTTTATTTCCTGAGCGACTATTACAGCTTTCTTTGACCTTAAAGTGTGTGGCTATAATTGTTTGGTTTGATTGCTATTGGGCTGCAGACCCTTAGCATGCATTGCACCCATTTCCTTGGCGCAGCTCATCATACTGTTCAGCTGGTTCCTTTTTCCTCTGGGCTGCGATACAGATGAGGCACATTGATGAGTCTTGACACAGTTGAAACGTGTCTGTCTTCTGCTCTCAGCCTTTGCAGATTGTGTGAAAGACCATTTGGCAATATACAACTCTGCTTGAAGCAGAGCTAGTCTAAATTTTTTCATGATCATTTGCATATACTTCCCATGCTGCTTTGCAACATTGAGCATGTGTAATTTTGTTTCTTTAAAATTATCAATGGGTTGGGGAGCAAACTTTTTAAATATCATTTTTACTCTTGGCTGGATGCTCCCCATCAGGATTCTCTGACAAGCCTACAAACCCCAACAATCCCTTAACTTGTCCTGAGAGTCCTGCTATACATGGTATCCCCCGTGGCAGGGTAATCGAGGAGAGGACATGCAGAGGTTTTGGGTCTGGGAGTGCTGGAACTGTCATGATGACTTTCATTTTCCTCCCAGTGACCCTTCACTCCCATTCTCCTTCATCAGTACTGGTGCTGCACACACACCTGTGATGGGCTTGTGTGCATACAGCTGATGCTCCCTGGCCCACTGCAGAGGGCCTCTGTGATGGCAGAGTGTTGTGCTTTCCTACCCTGGGCTGGGAGGTGCTGCTATGAGCAATGCTTCCCCAGCCATAGCTACTCCAGTGTCAACGCAACAAACCCTGAGCCATATGCTCACTCAGAATTCAGCAGGTGCGCCTCAAAACCAGGATATCTACACAAGACACAAAAGAGCGGCATTTGTAGTCTGGAGAAGTACGAACATACCGAATGAAGTAAAAAGGTCAATTTATTATTCCAGGCAGGAGTGTGGCACAAACAGCCCCAGTGCTTTAGCTCTGTAACATGACCCCCTGAAACTCCTTTGTGTCTTGTGGTTGTGCAGTATCAGTTATCCTCTTTTCGTCCTCAACTTGGGTCACCTGGTTGATTGAGTATGGACTATTTTTGGGCGAACAGGCATCCTGGCGGTAAAACAACTTTTAAAGAACAAAATTACAACCCCATGTAGTACAACAGGGAAGGTCTGAGTCAGAGTATTCTGCATCCTAAGCCTGACTAGAGAGAGACACAGGACAAGATGAACTGAAATCAAAGGTAAGTTGGAGGGAGAGCTGTTAATAGGCTATTATTTTGCTGCAGAAACAGACTGCTTCTCACATCCTTTCTGTGGGACTGGGGTTAAGGGAGATCCCAAGGAATGAGAGAATTTTAGATAGTTGAGGTGGGGTCTGCTAGAGGCAAATCTGTACTAGCAGTCCATTATTTAACTTCCACAGGTCCAAGCAACACTTCATGTAAGTGACCATGAGTGAGGACCACAAGAAGGAAGACAGCATCTGCAGGGAAGTCAGAGTTCCACAGGGAGACTCTGCTCAGGTACAGTCTGGGTGATGTTTCGTTTGTAGATTCACGTAAGGTAAAGAACACATGTCACAGGGCTATAGATGTATCAAAGAGTGGCCTTATCCCTATTTAATATGAGGTGCCTTGCTGTCACTGTAGAGCATTATATCTAACTGCTGTTGCTTTACTGAGACTAAACGAGTTCATATCTGGAGTAGGATTTCATTGAGGTCAGTATGTGGAGGGTGAACTTAGTGTTTTTTTACTGAGAGTAGCCTAATCTGTATCTGTGGCAAGGCTTTGTTGCTTTTTGTGTGTGCTGGGTGAGCATAGTGTTTTTACTGAGGGTAGCCAAATCACTATCTGGGGTACAGCCGAGTAGCAAGGCTTAAGCTGTGAATAACAGTTTTTAGCCTCTAAAGCACATTTTACATGAACATGTAGGTGGGACATTGCTGGGGGAGAGTGGGTGGAGAGCAGGGGCTGTAGGGCAGTTGTAAAATGGAAGGGAGCTCTTGTTACACAGCCAGTGCCTCAACTGTAGGAGGGTTCAGGTGTTGGGAGTTGAACTTGAGGCTACATGGATGGAAATCTGCTACTTGATAGCTAAGGCCAGTGAACAACCAAGGGGACTACAGGCTGCATTGCCACAATGGGCCCAAGGACCCAAAAAGGGCAAATGGACTGTAGTTGGCAGGAAGGGAGGGAGAGATGGGAAAGAGGATGGAATACCAAAGATGCAAGATGTGTCCACTTCAAACAAGTCCCTGCCCTTGTTAGAGGAAGCCCAACAGGAGGGGATTGGGGCTGCTTCACTGGGGAAGGAAACTCCATCCATTGGAGATGAGCTTGGGAAGGGTTGAAACCCCAAAAGGGGAAACAGAAGGGCCATGGTACAGGAAGACTCCATTGTGAGGTGCGCAGATGGGATAGTGGATTTCATACCAGACATGAACGAGGTGCACTGTTCCTCTGGAGTTACAGCAGATATCCACAGAAAGAAAGTGCTGGAATTCACTGGGAGGAATAGGAGTGGCCAGATCTGACAGTACACAGAGGCACAAACAATCTGTCCAGGAGAAGTGCAAATGAGGTAAAGAATAGTTTCTGCACTCTAGGAAGGATTCTGAGGGACAGAGCAGGGGTTGCAACCTCCTCCAAGGTCCTACTGCAATCATGCTACAATTGTAGGGAGCAATGCAAAATAGATCAGTTGAATGAATGAAAGGCTTAGTTTATTCATGAGGTTTTCAGTTCTTAGGAGATTGGGTCCACACCAGGTTGGGCTGGAGGCTGTTCGTAAAATGGACTGTACCTCAACAAGAAGGGCACCAGGGTATGCTGATACATACGAATGCCTTTAAACTAAAAAAGGGGGGAGTTAGTGCAGTTGAGAATAGGCATATCTATATAACTGTGTGGGGGCCCTGATGGCCTCCCTCCAGCAGTACAGCAAAGCAAGAGGGTTTGTCGGACAGGCAGGATGAGAGGGAGGCTGCAGTGGGGCAAATGCATAAGAAACATTCAAGTGTGGTAATAGAGCAGGATGGGGGGCAGAGGAGGCAGGAGCAGGGGGCAATGTGGAAAGAACTGCATTAGATGAGTTCAGAGTTACAGCAAAGGGGAAATGGCCAATAGGGAGGAAGCAGGGGCTATAAAGGGTGATGTGTGCTAATTCCAGAAGTCCAGAAAACAAGACCGTTGACCTCCAAGCAATAATGGCTGGGGCACAACTGGACATGGTGGCTGTAACTGAAACATGGGCAAGAGTACCAAGAGTGGGAGTTGTGTACGAGGGTACTCAATGTTCAGGAGGGATAGGGTACAGAAGAGAGTGGGTGAGGTGGCACTGTACATTAGTAATGGTATCCAAGTCTCTGAAATGCAGGAAGTAGGGAGGGGTACAGGGATGGAGGCACTTTGGGTCCAAGCAATTGCAGAGGAGAGAGCATGAGCAGGGATGAGGTGGTGTACAGGACCCCTACATAAAGGAAAGAAGTGGTAGAGAGCTAGGAGAGGAGACCAAGGGGGCTGTGAAACTCAGGGTATCCCAATAGCAGCAAGCACAAGATGTCAGTCCCCAGTGGATGGAATAAAAGAGGTATTTCTAGTCCAGAAGGTTGCAGAACCTACTAGGGAAAGGGACATACTAGATCTAGTCTTGACAAATAAGGATAATGTGGGGGAAGTCATGGTGAGGGAACCATTGAGATCCTGTAATCACAGGACTGTATGATTAAGATGAAGTTGCAAGGAGATAGGGTGCACTCCAGGTCTAAGGTTCTAGACTTCAGGGGGTGGATTTCAGGAGAATAAAGGAAGTGCTGGGGAAACAGTTGCAGGGTTTGAAAGCAGCAGTGGGATTGGGCAGCAAATGGGATTGTATATAAGAGGGTGTGCAGGAGGAGACAAGTCTCTGCACAAGGATAGCGGGAAAGGACAAGAGAGGGAGGAAACCACTGTGGTTTTCCATCATATGGGAGAAGCAGTGAAGGCAAAAAGAAGGGCATTCATTGCATTCAAAGCAAATCAGACAGAAGAGGACAGGGGGAATATCAAGAGAGGCTGAGGGTGACCAGTGGAACAGTCAGACAGGTGAAAGCAGATACAGAGCTGAGGTTAGAGGAGGGGGTTAAAGGTGACAAAGCATTGTACTGATACATACAAGAGCAGCACAAAACCAGGGAAAGGGGGTGTCAGACTCAGGGAGGGGGGACAGTGGGAGGAAGACAAGAAGGGGAAGTCGAACTTCACCTTCTTGCCCTGAATTTACTGAATAAATACTTCCTGTTTTATATTTTATTTTTTACTAAATTTTAGATATGTAAAGTTCGTACGAAAATTAACTCTTGGTTCCAAGTATAGAGATTAGTGTTACAGCGTATTATATGTAGGATCACAGGTATGACCAGTGGGGGTCATTTAAGAGTCCATCAGTTACTACAGACTTTCCAGATAAGATGTCTGAAATTTGACCCTTGCAGCAGTGACCATGGACTTGTTATAGAACAAGCATTTGTCAATGCCAAATGTTTGCTTCCTGGCATTAGCATTGGAAGTGCAGGAGTTAGACAGATGCAGAATAGAAATGGCAGTGAAGTATTGAACTGACGCCAGCCCCACATCCACCCTGCAGAGATGGACAGGCACTGGAGTGTGCCTTTGGGTCATCGCCCATAACGCTCCCACCATTTCACCTCACCCTACCCTGCAGACACCGACAAGTGTCGAGGTGTGCCTTGGGGTGTTCAGGCTTTACACTCACCCCACTCCATAAGGAAATATGCTGAAACGGGTGCAGTATAGAAGAATGGGGTGAACTCTGGGGCCAAAGAGTCCAAGGCACACCTCGATGCCTGTCACTGGCTGCAGGGTGGGGGTGAAATGGCGTGAGCATTACTGTCGACAATCCCAAGTCACACCCCTGATGCCAGTTAGTCCCTACAGGTAGGGCATTATGGTCAGAAACCCTAATGCCCTGGGCGTTTCTTGGTATTTTCACTCCAAGTTTTCAACATGGGCTTTTTGTGACCCCACCTCATGAGCAGTGATACTATCAGTTTGTTAGCTGAAAGGTGATTCTGCATAGCGACTGCGTCATATGGTGCCACAGGAGTGAAAACACATTTCAGGCAGTATGTGAAAAATGACAGCTGTACTGTTCATGAGGAGGTGTAAAAAAATGGTAATGTTGAAAATCTGGAGTGAAAATATAAAAAAATTGGTGAAGTCACGAGTGTGCGTAGCAACTGCGCAACGCACACCCATAATGCAATTATTTTGGGGATTTTTTACTCTAGATTATCAACATAGGCATTTTGGGACCTCTGCTCATGAACAGTGGCACTATGATTTTCTTAATCTGTCCCGAATGTTGATTTCTTACGTGACCATGCCCATGGTGTGCCACAGGTGCGAAAACATGTTTTGGGCAGGATGTGAAAAGTGACAGCTGTACTGTTCATAAGGCAGTGTGCAAAAATGACAATGTAAAAAATCTGGAGTAAAAATATAAAAAATCGGTGACATTATGAGCTTGCGTAATGCACAATGCATGCTGGTAACGCAGTCATTTTTTTGCAATTTGTTCGCCAAATTTACAGCAAGGGCTTTTTGGGATCTTTCCTTATGAACACTGTCACTGTGATTTTCTTAATCTCTCCTGAACATTGATTTCACACAGCGGCTGCTCCATTGTGCACCTGATGTGTGAAAACACATTTTGGGCAGGATGTGAAAAATGACAGCTGTACTGTTGATAAGGAAGTGTGGAAAAATGGCAGTGTTGAAAATCTGGAGTGAAAATATTAAAAATTCTCGAATTTTCGAGCATGCATGGGAACTGCATAACGCACGCTCGTAACACAATCATTTTTTGGAATTTTTACACCAAATTTGCAAGATAGACTTTTTGGGAGGCCACCTCATGAACAGTGACACTGTTGTTTCATTACTTATTCCCAGAAGGTGATTCCACGCAGTGACTGAGAAATCACCTTTCAAAACTGAATAACGACATGACAGTGACTGAATTCATGAGGTGGGGTCCCAAGAACCCCATGTTGAAAATTTTGGGCCAAAAGTCACAAAAATGGCCAAGATATCCACCTAAGTTGAAAACCCCCCATTTATGCCATTATACAGATTACAGACATTTCTTTAATTCTCGGTCGACTTTGAAGAGTCCAGACGTGTTCCCGCTCCACCGAAGATAGTCGCGCCAAGCTCCGGAGGTAAGTGTGGGGTGGGGGGAGTGGGGAGGTGGGGTGCGCAGAGGGTGGGTGTGGGTTGGGGAGGGACCTGATGGCGAGGACCGTTCCTTTGTTTCAGGTTATAAAAAAACAAAACAGAAAACACCGAGGACCATTTTCTTTTTTTACAGGTGTACAGATGATGTTGGACACACTGGGCTGGGCTTCCAGTGTGTCCCGTGATTTGGGGGGTCATGTTAGCCACACTGAGGTGGGCTCCCAGTGTGGTACTCAATGGGGGTGGGGCGGGGCAGGGAAATGCTGATACAATGGAGAGGTTAAACATGCTGACATGGGGATTGGCACCCCGTCGGCAAGCGTGTCTGGGGGGTGATGCCAAAGGGGATTGGGCACCCCCTCAGCAGATTGGGGACAGGGCACTGAAGTGTGTCTGTGTTTGGGGGGGATGATGCTGAGGGGGATTGGGCACCCCCCTCGGCAGAGAAAAACAGCAAAGGGGCACATATGCCGATGGGGATTGGGCTCCCCCATCAGCAAACAAACTGGTGAGGAGGCATGCCAACAGGGGGATTGGGCACCCCTGAAGTTGGCTTGTTGGGGACTGTGAGAGGTGGATGGTGACATCCACCGCCATGTTTATTGAAATGTTACACCAGGCAAGGCACACCCTGCAATGAGGGGGTGCTCCCTCATTGCAGTGGAGAAATCATTTCAAGTTAGTGGCACACTTCTGAGCTGCTGTCAAAGACAGCATACTCATTCATTGGTGCCACAGAGACAAGCCCCAGAAAGCAGTGGAGGCATTGGCCACAACACGACCGCACCTCCACAGTCTGCTACTCCAGCAAGCTGTCACAACATGTTTCTTACGCATGCGCGCAAGCAAACATAAAAAGGGAAAACAAGAAAGGTGATAAAATGCTCCCTGCACTTGTAAAAACCACCATCTGTAGCAGTAAAGTCTGTGCTGAACCCAACAGTATTATAATGTCCTCTTAGCTTAAGAACATTATTAAAGGGATATACCATCCAACAGCCCTGTTTCCTCTTAACGTTATCAAATTGACAGGCAATATTCAAAATGACACAAGTTAACATTTTCTTGTTATCAGTGGTAGCATGATAAACTGGTAGCAAAGTGCAGTTTCTTTTTTTTTCTGTTATCTTTTTTCGCCTACACGCTACCGCTCTCAGCCACTCCTTCAGGCTGTGCCAAGGCACCTCCAATCTGTCCATTCCCCGCCCCATCCCTCATTTGCAATCACCTCAGGGTAACCTCGAACGTAACCCTTCGCCGGGCGGGCCCCCCTCCTCCGAGGGGAGAGGCACCTGTGGGGCAGGCAAGCACACTACTTGGCCCTGGGGTACTGCTGAGGGTTGGATGGCTTCCAGTACATTGATGGCATCAGACTGCCAGGCGGCCGTCATCCGGTTGAGTGCGGAGCCAGTTTCCATTTTTCTGGTGATGTTCCCTTTCTTGCGTTGCTTCTGCATTACCCCCAGTCTCCACCGGAGGTCACTGCAGAGCGACGCATTCCCACAGCCCACCCCTGGAGAGAAGAGCAGTCCTCCGGATGCTCGATCCTCTCCTCCCCTGCCAACCCCTGGCACCTCGAGTCCATTCCTGAACCCAGGTCGCCAGCGTGGGTTGAGGTAAGGCGCCAGCGCCTCAACCCTCTGCACCACTGGGCCGGCATAACCTGCAGTTTTAATACATTCAAACAGATGAACAAAGGTTGATAATTAATAAAAGAGGCATTCCTTACAGTACTGACAGCTTCCATTCACTTCTGCACTACTCTAGTGGTTGAGGGCTAGTAGTAGTAACAATTTTTATTTTTATACAGGATTAAGATGGCACTTACACACCATTAGGACAAGGTCCTATTTTCAAGGTGGTCTTGTGATATATTGGTACAAGATTATAGGAAACACAGTTACAAAATCTTGAACAAGTAAACACCGCAAGAGTCCTGTATTCAGGATCGTCTAAAATGCTAAAGACACTGTAGGGTATAGAAAAAAAAAGAAAAATTTTACACTAGATAAGCACAGTTAAAGACAGAACAAATGCCAAATAGGAAACATTTACATGCTTGACTAAATGACCCCTATTCTATCTACCCTAATGATCATAACCCTCACAGGCATAATAAGAACAAAAGCAATATAGATGCTAAAAGTTAGGAGTCCTGCATTCATCTAACTATCTTACCTTATCCGTCCATTCTGCTATATTCAAATGATATAAGTGAAAATACAATTACAGGCATAAAACACATTATAAAAGAACATACCATATATGTATCTAATTTAAGTTCCTAACTGTGCATGTATTGTTACCCATTACACATGCATCGAAAAGCCAGTTCCTGTTTTATCACTGTCATAAACGTTTTTTAAGTTTTAGCAGTATTTTTAGCCTGATTGCTTATATTGTTCCATATGGTTATGGCTGCATAAGGAAAGATAATTTCTCCAAATTTGTCTTTTTGGTCTTGGCAATTTGTAGTCGCTAATACTACTCCTCCTTAGACAATATTTATGTTCAATTTTTTCTAATCTTTCTAAGAGTTGAAGTGGTTTGGATCCATTTAATACTTTAAATATTTGCTTAGCCCATGATAGCTTTCTTTTATATTCAAGATGTAGCCAACCAAGTTCTTCAGATAGTTTACACTGATGAGTTTTACAGTCAGCTAGGCAGTTTGAGTTGTGTGCCCTTTGGCCAAGGCATTTTGCACATGTAGCACGGTAACCTGCCATGAGGTGGGGGTCACCTTGGACTGTTTAGCATCCCTTAAACTCCAATAGACCCCCTGTGACAAAAGCTGAATTAATACTTTATTTGCTGTTTCCAGTTGGGTCTAGAAGAAGAAGAACCAGCATTTATATAGCACTTTTCATACATGTTGTATCCCAAAGTGCTTTACATGCAATGCTAGACTGTTAATGAAGTGACTGAACATGTAGTGGCAGCAATTTTGCACATCAACACCCACACACAGCCTTGGACAATTGCATGAAGCAGTTTTATGGGAAGGGGAATGTTGGCCAGGACACTGGGGAAACTCCCCTACTCTTGTAAACAAACTCTGGAAAAATTGCAAGGGTTAGGTACTATAGAGGAAAAAGAGTCGAGGTGAGGTAAGAAGGTGGGAGGTAAAAGAAATGGAAACGATGTGAGGGAGAGGAATAGATAATGAGAAATATTTCTTTTGAATCTGTACATAATTTGAGGTGAAAGAGCACACAAAAACAAATGGTATCTTAGGAATATTAATGCTTTTTTTTTGTTATATTATTTGGCCTTCCTGTAATAGAGCTACAAAAATAGTTTCTGTAAATACTGTTATTAGTTTTGTGTGATTCCACAATAAAACTTCCCCTACTCTGGTGAAAAGTGCCTTGGTTTTTTTTATTTCCACTGGACACCCACCAGGGGAGCTACCATGCTGCAGCCACAACACAGTTGTTGACATCAGGCACAGTGACAGGCACAATGCCAACAGTTGGCATTGTGCCGTCAAGATTAAAAAATTTTTTGTGGGGGCTTTGCCCCCTGCACCCCCTTCTTTAAATAACGAATTCCAGGTCGGAGTTGTTTTGGGGTGGGGGCAAAACACTGGGAGAAACAGTGCCATTGTATGGTGGGACCATTACAGTGACCTGGCAATATTTGTTGCTGTAATGGTCTTCGCTGTGATAGTTTCACTGTGCTGACAGTATATGCCCACCAGAACAGCACCAGAGATGGGTAGAAGAGACATCAGTTTAAGGTCTCATCCGGAGAACAACACACCCCAACAGTACAGCACCCCCCAGTGCTGCACTCAGGTGCCAGCAATTTAAGGTATGAGCTCAATCACGGTGTGGAACCAAAACCCAAAACTTTCTCAACCAGAAGCGGATGTGCTACCAACTTATCCACGTTGGCACCCTAGGGTATCTGAACCCCTCGGGTTAACATTGTCCAGCTCTACAATAACTTCAGCACATGATAATATGTTTACGATAAACATTACTGTTATAAGATATACAAAACATGACAGCTAAAGGGGAGGTTCTGATAATGGGAGACTTCAACATGCCGGATACAGATTGGTCAATACCAGCAGGAACATCTGCCAGAACTAGACACATAGTGGATTCCCTGCAGGGGGAGGGCCTCAAACAACTGGTACAGCAACCCACAAGAGACAGGGCTATCCTAGATCTAGTACTGACTAACAAGGAAGGGATCACAGATCTCCAGGTAGAAGGTCACCTGGGGGCCAGTGACCATCACATGGTATGGTTCAATTTGGCTACTACATCTAAATCATCCCATTCCAAGGCAAAAATATGGGACTTCAGAGGAACTGACTTTGATAAGATGGCCAACAGAGTTAAGCTAGCCCTGGCAAAAAGAAACACAGGTGAGGGGTACAGGCAAAGTGGGCAAGCATTAGGATGCAATACTTGAAGCAACATCCCATTGTGTTAGACAGAAAAGGAAGTGCAAAGAAGAAGGAAACCACTTTGGTTCTCAAATACAGTAGCAGAAAAGGTCAGAGCCAAAGGCTGGCCTTCAGGAAGTATAAGGAACACAGCGGGATGAAGATAGGAGGCATACCAAACTGCCCTAAGGAAGCAGGGAAGGCAGGCAGACAAAGTCCCAAACTGAGGAAACACTAGCACGAACAGTAAAAGAAGGTGACAAGACTTTCTATAGATACATTAGTGAAAGGAGAATGTCCAGAGGGGTATTGCTAGCTTAAAGGAGAAAAGGAGCATGTGAGGAGGAGGACCTGTAAAGGCATCTATCCTAAATAGATACTTTTGCTCAGTATTTACTGAAGAGAAGGTAGGGCAGGGCCCACAGCTCAGCATCATGGACACAGGGGGAGGGAGGTGAGCACTACTCCCTTCACAAAGAAAGGGTCCTACAAGAGCTCACTAAGCTCAGGTGGATAAGGCAATGGGACCTGATGGCATACATCCCAGGGTACTTAAGAAGCTAAAGGTGGAACTAGTAGAGCCATTAGCAGAACTGTTTAGTGAGTCTCTGAGCACAGGAGAGGTCCCAGAAGACTGGAGAAGGGCTCATGTGATCCCGCTCCACAAGAGTGGTAGCAGGGAGGAGGCAGGGAACTACAGACCAGTCAGTCTTACCTCAGTAGTGGGCAAGATTATGGAGGCACTTCTTAAGGAAAGGATAGTGCAACACCTGGAATCCATAGGGCACAGGATCCAAGACAGCATGAGTTTACAAAAGGAAGGTCCTGTCAAACTAATCTCATAGATTTCTTTGACTGGGTAACCAGAGTGGTGGACCAAGGGGGAGCAGTTGATGTCGCCTACCTTGACTTCAGCAAAGCTTTTGACACTGTTCCACATAGAAGATTGATAAATAAGCTGGGTAGGCTCGGGGTCAGTCAGAAGTTGGTCAACTGGGTGGCAAACTGGTTGACGGGCAGAAAACAGAGAGTGGTGGTAAATGGTATACAGTCAGAAGAGATGCAAGTCACAAGTGGGGTACCTCAGGGATCAGTCCTGGGGCCAGTCCTCTTCAACATCTTCATTAGTGACCTTGCAGATGGACTAGAGGGTAAGGCTTGTCTGTTTGCAGATGACACCAAGATCTGCAACAGAGTAGATGATCCAGATGGGGTGGGCAGAATGAGAAGAGATCTGAATAAACTAGCAAAATGGTCAGAAGAGTGGCAACTGGGATTTAATGCAAAGAAGTGCAAAATCATGCACATATGGAAGAGAAACCCTGAATCCACCTATAGGCTGGGAGGGGAGTTGCTAGCAGTCACAAAGGAAGAAAGAGACTTGGGCATCATCATCACTGATGACCAGAAATCATCCAAGCAGACCTCTAAAGCAGTAGGTAAGGCTAGGGGGGTGTTAGGGTGTATTAATAGAGGTATCACAAGTCGTAAGAGGGAGGTAATAATCCCTCTTTACAAGACACTGGTTAGGCCCCATCTGGAGTACTGCGTGCAGTATTGGAGCCACACCTTCACAAGGACATTAACCAAATTGAGTCAGTCCAGAAGGGCAACCAAAATGGTGCAGGGACTGCATCAGAAGACATATGAGGACAGATTAACAGAGCTCATATGTATACCCTTGAGCAAAGGAGGAGAGAGGTGATATGATCGAGGCATTCAAACACCTTAAGGGCATTAACAAGGTGAAAGAGTCTAACATGTTTAAATACAAAAAAATAGCAGGACAAGAGGACACAGCATGAGATTAGAGGGGGGCCGATTAAGGGGGAATGTGAGGAAATTCTTTTTCACAGAAAGGGTGGTGAATGCATGGAATGGCTTACCACAAGAAGTGGTGGCTATGAATACAGTGCAGGGCTTAAAACAGGCATGGGATAGGCATAAGGGAGCAATACAAATGACTATGAATAGATAGGCCACTGACAGAGCAAAGTCCGATGGCACATTTATAAGGTAGAAAAAGAAATGGGCAGACTGGATGGGCCTTTCGGTCCTTATCTGCTGTCAACTTCTATGTTTCTATGTTTCTATGTATGTTTCTATTAAACAAAAACACAATTACAATAGCCAGAGTGTTCCTTCAGATTGCAAACATTTAACAGAAGGGCATTACCCTCAGAGGAACTTTCTTGTTCTCATTGTGAGAAGTCCTGTTTTAACATATCGAGTTTCTTGCCTACCTCTGAGGGATCACTGTAAAGAAAAGTCTTACCCGCATAGTAAATTCTCACCCTGGCAGGAAATGGCATAGTGTGTGCAATGTTTATGGGGCATAGTCCAGCTCTTACTACATCAAAACTTTTCTTTTTAATTTTTAAATTTCTGTTTTTCCCCTCCTACTGCCCCATAGAGCCGCTTCCTTCAGGAATCGCCCGTCAAGCCTGCCCCTGCCAGCACCTACCTTGCAACCTCCAGTCCCTCCATCTAGCCACAGAAACCCCCCCCCGGGCGGGGTCGGGGTTGGGCCACCCCCCGAATCTTGAAGCTTTTCAGGTTCCTGGGTCGCAGGCAGGTGCTGGCACATTGGGACCTGGCTCGGTGTTCCGTCATCCTGGCTCTGAGGGTTTTTTTCCCCATGTTCCTCATGGGATGCTACGTGCCCCACGTCAAGGCATCTGCTGGCCTCTGCAATGTTCCCCCCTCCTTCCATGAAGGAGCAGCCCCCGAGGCTGCTTGGCTGCTGGCCTATGCCTGCAACCAATCATACCCCTGAGAATCCAGCTTGCTGTCGCTTCCCCCAGCCTCCGCCAGGGGTCGCCGCTTGCGGGGATGGAAGTCCCCCCCCTCCCCCGGAGAAGGCGAGCTGTTCCCAGACACTCCAGCCTATCTCCCCCTGGCCAACCCCTGATGACCCGAGCTTGCTCCCAAACCTGGGTCACAGGCGTGGTGCGAGGTGTGGTGTCCAGCGCCTCAACCCTCAGCACCACCAGGCCGGCCACAAACTTTTCTGTCTGTTTGGTTGGATAGTTATGATCCAGAAAATGACACATTTGCGAGTCTCCTGCTGTATAAATCTGTCCCTTCTGTTTTGTAGCTGCAAGTATTGATTCCTTAACATGAAGACAGGCTGTAGCAAGAAGGATGGTTCTGCTTTGGTCTGTGCTGGCAGGCATTCGCCTGGGGGTAATTCTGTATGCCTTAATAATATTCTGAGCAACTGAGATTCCCAGACTTGAGTCTACCAGTCACCTGATATAATTCAAAAGGTCCAATCCCTCAGCTCTCTCAGGCACTCCCAAAGACCTGATGTTTGCTATTCTAGTAGCATTTTCTAGTGTACCCAACAGAGCAACATCAGTCTATTTTCTGCTATAATTCTTTCTGGGCTGTTTCAAAAGTGTTTTTAGCCTTGTCTGATATCAGCGTTAGTTTACTCTCCATTAATGGAAATTTGTTGTTTAGTGAGTGCATATTTTTGTCAGGTCTTGTATGGTGTTAAGAAGCACCATGTTTGAAGGTTCTCCCCCTCCTGTGGCCTCATTGCTTTTACTGCTTGCTGCTCCCTGCTACTGTAGTTTCCCTGCTTTTTTCTTCCTGCTGTCTGTTGTCACAACTTGGGAGGTTTTCACCATTTTCCACCTTGGCAAAAAAAGGTATCGATCTGATGAGGAGAGGAAATTCTATTGATTGCTGCCAGTTTTAAGGTTAGAAGCACATTAAGAGTTGCTTAATTTATAATTTAAGCTGTTCAAACAAAGCTCCCTTTCAGAACATCCCTGTCTATTGGCTGTTGGCCACGCCTTCCTGAATGAATCCCAAAACTAACGATCAGCTGTGCTCCAGTAGAATACAGGGTGCGTGGTGAACAGGGAGGCCATCCTCAGCTAAGTCACAAAAAGATCCAAAGGTGCCATGCAACTCACTTGCATAAAATAACAAACTCCAAGCCAGAATATATTCAAAGTGCCATGCTTTAATAAGCTTACAAAGCAACAAACAATGGCCCGAGAAAGGACTCAATCACCCTGTGAGAAAATTAACCCAGCGTTTTACCACACTATGCTTCATCAGGAGGCAGAGACATCAGAGGAAATACATGAATTTAAATGCAACAAATTATGATATCATTGTATTGCACAGTTCTCATTGGCTGTTTGCAATAATTGCGCATAACACATTTTGTCTTTGGTAAAACCTGTCATTGCTAATAAAGAACCCGCACCAGTGATAGATCAGTAAGTATTTTGACACTGATTTACAAGTACAGTACAAACTGACACTAACTAATATGACATTGAAATGGAGTTTGCGAATGTAGTGGGGAGCAAGGAACAAGTAGAGGCACAGAAGGAATATCTTGACCATCACTTGACGCAAATCATTTGTCCGATCAACCTCCCAGTTCACTGGGTAATTCCCAGGTATCCGCAACCATGCAGCTGAGAGCTAACGTGGTCAGTTAATAGACTCCAAACAGGGAGAAATAAGTGCAACAAATCTGAAAAGAAAGAGATGAACATGAAAATATGAGTTATCTTAACATATTATGCCACAATCTGTATTCACTATCGGAACTGGGGAGGGGTGGAGTGGTGAGAAAAAGAAGAATCGCTAGAGGTGCAACAACCAGCAATAAAGGTGCCCCATATCCCAACAATAGTATTTTTGATAGTTACAAAAGGGGGATTGTTAAAGGTGAACGGGTGGGTGAGGGGGGGCTGAATTCAATCCCACTTTCTTCTTAAAAGGGCTTAAGATCCCAACTTTGATTTAGCCCTTTTGGCTTCATGCTCACCCTCCCTCCCTTTTGGAGTCTATTAACAGACCACCTTAGCTCTCAGCTGCATGATTGTGGATCCCTGGGAATTACCCAGTGAATAGGGAGGTTGGTTGCACCAAATGATTTGAGTCAAGTGATGGTCAGGCTATTTCTTTTGTGCCTTTATGTGTTTCTCTCTCCCTGCTCTGTCTGACACCTGTTTGAATGCTGGGGGCACTCTGTCTGGTATACATATATAGTGGATTAGTTACCTACAATTAAAATTGCTTGCTATTGCTGCTTGGTTTGCAAACTCTGTTTCAGTGTCATATTGGTGTCAGTTTGTATTGTACCTGTAAATCAGTGTCAAAGCACTTACTGATCTGTCACTTGTGCAGGTGGTTTATTAGCAATGAGAGGTTTTACCAAAGACAAAATGAGTTAAGTGCTATTATTGTAAACAGCCAATCAGAATTATGCAATGCAATGATGTCATAGTTTGTTAGATTTGAATTCATGTATTTCCTCTGATGTCTCCGTCCCCTGATGAAGCATAGTGTGGTGAAGTGCCGGGGTAATTTTCTCACAGAGTGACTGGGTCCTTTCTCGGGCCATTGTTTGTTACTATAAACTTATTAAAGCATGGCACTTTGAATATATTCTGGCTTGGAGTTTGTTATTTTACGCGAGTGAGTTGTGTGGCACCTTTGACCTCCCTGCATGAATACTTCTGTTCAGTGTTCACAGTGGACAACAGTGGAATACAGAGGCTCACTGCCTGAATGCGGCATTAAAACCAGTAAGGGGTCATTAGCAGATATTAACATGGAGCCCATCACAGAGGAGAGGCCACATACTGTGCTGGAGAAAAGGCTATTTTGTTTTGAAATGTTCCTATTTAGACTTTTTGAAAGGTGGAAATAATGAGGGCACATTTTTTTGTCTTCTTTTTCACATGAAAAAATAATCCTGTGAAAAATTGTTTTTATGCAGTTGTACTGTAAATATTGGACAGATTTAGGGGGGTTGTGTATTGGTGAGATTGTCTGAAAATCATCCATTTGCAAGTGAAACTGCTGGTTTTGAACAGAACAAAAATCACTAGTTTTCAAGCAAAAACAGCAATTTCTCACAATATTTCCTTCACAGAAAATGGTGATTTTTCACAGTTGGGCACTTTGTGGGAGAAGTCTTGGTTAACATCCACCAGACTATTGTACCCAGCCTTAGTAATAGCCTCAGCCTAACCCTGTCAGGTGACCCTGTAGGAGCCCTACTGTATTCTTGAATGTCAGTGTTCCAGAACATGACTGATCCTGAAGGAAAGCTTTGCCAACTTTTTGTACGTAGCTCAAAAACAAGGAAGCAGGGGGACTGAAATCTGTCTACATAACTGGCATGCACTTCTGGAATCATGGCTGCCTTGATAGGGCTCTGGCTGGTGTCTAGGTTGGAGCAATAGTAGAAATCACTGAGGATGGCGATGATACAGTAGTGGCTGGCCTCCTGGCACAGTGGCAACTATAGCAAGTTCGGTAATGAGCCTTTTTGTTCAGTCTATATGTTTTCCTCTTTACCCTGCTATCTGAACCAGGGATATAACTTGTTCAGGCTCTATGAACTGTCAAAGAAGATGGCAAGGAGTTTTTTACCCTGGTTTTCTCCCCTTATATCCTCCCTCCTCCCTCTGGTGTGAGCAGTGTCATAGTGGCCTTACACACACACACACACACACACACACACACACACACAGCAAACCTCTATGGGAAGAGTAAGCTCCCTGGCCCACCCTCAGGGGTCATGAGTGTAACAGAACCCCCTGCCAGCCCCCACTGACACACAGACCAGCCTGCTTCTGATGCAGGGAGTGACAGCTGCTCTGGAACACTGTTAGTCTGCATAGCTGTGCAATGTGCTACCACTCAGCCATCAGGGCAGCAGAAATGAGACTTGATTGCTTATCAGGCTAACTGGATGAGGCTCAAGCATCCCAGCAGAAGCTCACCTCCTTCAGGGAGGGAGACTGCCTTACTTTGCCATGCTAGCACCACCTAGGTGATCACGGGTGGTACTGCAGATTGAGCACCTGGGGAAGGGGGAGGATGGCTGGCTCTGTGTGAATACGCTTATGTGCATGTGCCCTGGAGCCTTTGCCTCCAATGCTCCAGGGTAGGGCTGTAAATGGGCACTGCCTTGACCCTATGATGGTGCTAAGGGAACTCTTGGGTCTTCCGCCGCTGCCTGTCACCTACATGATCACTGGATTTAGACTTTGGAGAGGCTTGGGGGCTCCTGCTTTGAGAGGGAAGTCTACAGGAGGGTAAACTTTGTGGGCTGGGGGTAGAGGAGAGCACTTAAAGGTAACCAAAGGGGAAGGCTTGGGATATGAGAAAACAGAGAAATCAAAACCTCCGCTAGTGTGTGTGTGTGTGTGTGGGAGGGGCGCAGGTTGGGGTAAGAATAAATAAGGTAGGATAAAAACAACAAAAAAACTGTTTACTGAAGGGTATGTGTAAGTGCAGGGTTTGTCAATTCCTCTTCCCTTAACTGTTAGAATCTGATCTTTCATTTTTGTTAGACTTGGAGCCATCAGCCAAGAGTAGTGGGACAGTCACCTCATCATTAATGAATGCTTCAGTGTCAGGCTTCATCAGTACCAAGTACACAGAAAACATTTTTTTCTGCTGATCAGCTCTGCTATGCAGCAGCACACAAGGGGAAGGGGTCTAACATAGTTATGTCAAGCCTGACATCTTTTGGCAAGCCAAATATTACCCAGCTGCTGATCTATGTCACTATGTCAACTATTTTAGATTCTTTTGTATCTAATCAGTAGGCTCACAGTATGCTGTCAGCTCTCTCCAGACTTCACAGAAACAGTGGGATATCACAGTAGCTGGTCCCTTTTTTAATACTGTAAATTATTCTTCAAGTAAATTTATGAAAATGTATTCATACAGAAATCAAAGGGCAGATGTATAATGCAGGTTCTGCTGTATTACAACTACTACTGATAGTAAGATTAGGAAGTCAAGCAGAGTGGCAGACCAAAGAATTTCTCAGTGGCAGTGGTGCATGTCCCAGCTGGATTTCAAATCTGTGAATAAAATTATCCAAGTATTTATTAAATGAGTTTTACAAATGTAGTACGTGTGGATACAGTAGAATACAATTGTATTTATAAAGTGCAATTTGTACAAAATAAAATCCCAAGACACTTTACATACACAGACATTAAAAATGTCTGTTAATACAAGGGTACAAGCTTAAAACATGTCAGCTAAGATTAATGAGTGTGTACAGAAGGGATAAGGGAGAGGGATGAGGTGCTGTAGGTGAGGAGAAAGAAAGGGAAATAAAGTAGCAAAGATAGGGAGGCCTGCTCCATAGAGAATTTTGAAAACAAGGAGATGGTAATTAAATTGCTGTGGGCTATTCACTACAGCTAAGCATTTGAAACATATTGTGATGGTTCCTGTGCCTAAAGTCCTTATTTCTTCACCACTTAATGACTTTCGCCCTACTTCTATTGTAAATCCTCTAAGTAAAATCTTTGAAAAGATTGTCTCTGGCCAGCTTAATTCTTATTTGGGGGCTACAGTATGGGAAATTTTGTTTTCAACAACATGGCTTTCGGAGGGGGTCGTGGGGCTAGGACTGCCTCGGTCAGGTTTACGGCCACCGTCTGTGGTATGGAAGCTGGTCTTCTTAACGTGGGGGTGTTCATTGACCTAATTAAGGCATTCCACCTTATGATCATAAGCTGCTTTGTGAAAAGCTGAAAATAGATAGCGCGATAGATGAATAGATAGATAGATGAATAGATAGATAGATAGATAGATAGATAGATAGATAGATAGATAGATGGATGGATAGAATTTTTCAACAGGATAAAACTGTTAGGACTTTTCACAACCCTGTTTACAAATTTGTCCTGCAAATTTTTACAAAAGGAGGTATACAAGTTATCAAAAGTTTATATAGTTTCACATAAACATGTTGCCATACTCAGCAGGCAATTCATTATATCATTAACATAATCCGCAAACATCTATCCTTTTCAATAGCAAGCACAGATATCCACTAGGTTCTCATTTAACATTGATTTAAACATTTTTAATGTTGAGATTTTTCTTAGCTTTCCTCTTCCCATATGAGTTAGATGTTCAAGTAATTGTAAATCCTCTGTTTTTACTTCCCTCAGATTATAAGTATGCATAGACACTTCGTTTAATTTAAACTTAAAGTCCTTAATTAGTTTCTTATTTAATTTAAAAGTTGCTATTGCTCTTAGTTTATTTTTCTCCTGAGTTCTAAGGATTCCCAGTTTAAGTCCTTGTACACCAAACAATGGTGTCAATCATAGGCACATCCCAAAACAAATTTCGCTAATGTGTTGTAAACAGTGTCTAATTTATGTAGTATAGTATGATCAGCAGGCTGATAAACTATATTTCCATACTCCAAAGATGGCAATAGAAGTTGTTCAGCCATTGTATTCATGTGGTTTCTTTGGGAATAAGAAATGCTTTCCTTTTTAAGGTTCCTAGTATTTTATTTACCTTTTTAATAATATTGTTTATATGTGAAGCAAATTTTAATGTGCCATCAATTATCACTCCTAAATATTGTATTCTGTAACATTTGTTAATGTCTTCCCATTCTGTTTCTCTATAGTTAGATTCATTGTATCCTTAGTTGTCATACTATTTTGCCCAAACATCATTGCCTGAGGTTTGTTTGAACTCAACACCATATTTGACCTCAGAAACCATTCCTGAAGTCTGTTAAAGTCCTGCTGCAAAATGTTCTCCAGTCCAATTTGAGATGCTGCTCTATCTATTAACACTGTATCAACTGCATAAAGTTTTATTTCTGTTCCAGTTATGCAGTTTGGCAAATCATTGACATGCAGTATATGAAAAACAGAAGGAGTCCCAGAATGGAACCATATGATACTCCCCTGTTCAAGATCTGTGGATTTGAAAGTGTATCATTTACCATGACTTGTTTCCTATTGTAAAGATATGACTTAAACCATGAGGTAGCCTTTTCTGACATTCCTTACTGTTCAAGTCTTTTTAGTAATATTTCATGGTCTATACTAGATTGAATGCGTTGGAGAGGTCGACATGCACCACACTGTGTTTTGATTTATCAGCAAACATTATTTTTTGTCTACAAAACTACTTAACTGGGAGCTCTCAGTTTGTGGGGAGTTGGTTCTTTTTCTTCATCTCATGTGGTTGACAAGGAGGTACTGCATGGGTCCAAGAATGGACCCCCTAATGTTTACCCTCTTTGTCAACTCAATTCCAAATATCTGTATAAACTGTGATACTCTGTTTTGTGCAGATGAGCTGATAGTAAACTATAGATTGAGGGATTTTGAGGGGATTTATTGTCATTAGATGAAGGAATTTCATGATGTATGTACTGTAACTGGTTTAGTTATAATTATTTGGTTCCTAATGTGAAAAACAAAACAAAACAAAAAAACAAACAAACAAACTATGCTTCTTGAGTCTAAAACTTTATTGAATGGGAGTCAGTCTCTTCAACTATATGATACTCTGGGAAACATCATTGAACAAGTTCAGCAATTTAAACATTTAAGTATTTTGATAGACCATACATTGTCTTTTTCAAATCATGTCAAGTTGATTTGCAAAAATATAAACCAAAAACTTGGTGTTCTTTATAAACTGAAAACCCATTTTGTTTTCAGACATGTAACTTAGTCATTATTGTTACTTTTTGATTATGTTTCCCTCTTTTTGGGTGATCTGAATTTGAAGGAACTTCAGCACTTAAGAGTTGTTTATAAGAAAATTTACCATTTTGCTTGCTCTGGCTCGTACCCACCTTTGTTCTCTCTATGCTGATTTAGGTTGGATTTTTCTAGCTGCTCAAATGAAATATTTTTTGTGGGTGTAGTATTTATAAATAATTTTTTTTTTGCTTAAATATTTTCCTTTAAATGATTTGGTAATTTTAAATTATTCTAAAAATCTACATTCATCTAAGGCAATGTCTTTGCAAACTCAATGTTGTAAAAGTAAAATAGGATCTTGTGTCTTTTCTATGACTGCTCTAACTTATCCAAACAAACTACCTGAGGCCATTTGTAAGTTGTGTTCTCATGATTTATTTAAAAATGCTTTCATTAATATTTGATATCTCAAAATGTTTCTGATTGTGTATGATATATATATGCCATGTTTTTGGCCTGGCATAAGCCTGAAAAATGACCTTTGTTTTAACTGTATTATACTTTTTCCATCCTGTCATCTTTGGCCATCCTTGCCTCCCAGCTCCCTCACCTGCTGTCCCCGGGACTTACCTTTTCACCAGACAGTGCCTTATGGATTGCTCCCTCATGGCACAGCCTCCCAGGTTCCCCAAGCCAGGGAGGTGTTAGAGCTGGGTTGTGGTCAGGAGCCCAGTGAGCGGTGCGGGCCTGTGATGGATAGGCAGCATTACACTGCTTCAGACAAGGAGGTGTTTTTCCTTCCTCTGTTGGTCCTCTACCCCGAGCACTTCATGGGCTAGTGCCAAGTTGAAGGTTGCATGCAAACATGCAGATATTCTGGCTAGAAAGCACCCAACTACCCATTGTGGCTCCACTGCACTGCTAGATATGGTCACCCAGTTAGCAGTGTTGTAGTGGAGCACACAGTCCTCCCTCTCTGAAGGAGGAGCACACCCCCTGGGACATGCAATCTTCCTCCCCCTGGCAATCTCCCAATGACCCGGTCTTGCTTCAGAACCCGGATCACTGGCATAGCGAATGGTGGCACTACCACTGTGCTGATGGACCAGCTGACAAAGGACCTTTTGTACAGTTGCTCCTACTCAGTAATCAAATTTCGAATAAAATAAAATAAAAAGAACTGTTGGGACATAACTAGGAATTAAAGCATTATTATAGAAGAAAGTTGGCCCGGTAGTTCAGCCAGTGTTTGAAGGACCTGGCTTCAATTCTCAGTTAGGTCACATTATTTCTATCTGTGCCAATATTTCATTACCATCTCTATTGTTACTAGCTGCAGGATTTACTGTCTTAGAAGGTATGTGACTGATGAAAGCTCAGGCAAGTCAGTTAAGTTGGACTGAAAACTCAGCTGATAGAGCACCAGTATGGAATTCTGGGGCCGGGGTCCTATTCTCAGTTATTTCACATTATCTGTTTTTTTCTCATCTGAAAACAAGCTGATCAAATTTTAAATGGGCTCTATTGGTGAATAGGTAGCCAGTGGAGATCTATGGCAAACAGGGGTGATGTGGTTATGCTTACTGGTCTAAGTAAGCATATGGTAGCAGAATTCTGGACACATTGACACTTAACAAACAAGGACTTGGAACGGCCACAGTAGAGAAAATTGAACTAATTATGGATGAAATTAGAGCATGGGTAAAGTTCTCGGCAGAAGACTGGTTTAGGCTGTGATATAGATGAACAAGATTAAGAGGATGCAAAGAAATTTTGAATGTGAAAAGATGTAAAGTGATGCATATTGGCAAGAAGAACCCTCACATGGAATACTGGATGGGAAGAATGAAATTAGCCGTGACAGAGGAGGAATGGGACCTAAGGGTATTTACCAATAATAACCTCAGAGTCACTACACAATGCAATAAGGCCTATAGCAAGGCAAACAGAATGTTAGGGTGAATTTACAGGGGCTTTGACTGCAGAAGGAAGAAGGTAGTTATGCCCCTGAATAAGTTACTAGTGAGACCACATCTTGTGTACCGTGGCAAGTTCTGGGGTCCACATCTAAAAAAGAACAGAGACAGGTTGGAGGCGGTGCAGGGAAGAACAACAAATATGATAACATGGTAGCAAAGTAAAATATATTAGGAGGGACTCAGGAAACTCAATATGTACTCACTAGAAGATAGAAGGGGGGGTCATGATAGAAACATACAAGTTTATGAGAGGGATAAACAGGGTAGCTACTAAAGCCGTGTGAATATCTTATCCCAAATATTCAGCTGAATATTCTGTTTGGGGCCCCACATATTCATTATTCAATAGGTATTTAAAAAAAAAAAAAGAAACACCACCTCCATCCAGCACCAACAATTTGATAAAAAGTATATTTTTATGAAAAAAAACTTCTAATGATGGGCAGCTGGCACAATCCGCCCACTTTCGTGCCAACCGCTGTTTCTTAGCACTTGTTTTAAACAAATATGAATGAGAGGAGGCATAGTTTCAACATATAGGGCATCAAAGAATGCTCAATTATTTGAGCATCTCAGATTGAAAAATAGGTACAACGAGGAAGGCATGAGTAGTAGTAGCTATTAGATTGCTGTGGAGACCTCTTTAGAACTGAAGAAAGAACATATCTTCTTACTCAAAGAGTTGTCACAGATTGGAATTCTGCAGATGTGGGTAATATTAATAATCTTAACACATTTAAACATAGGTTAGATTAGTATATGGGAAATCAGGACCAGATTAAGACATAGGCAACATAGGCAAAAGCCTAGGGCCACTGCCAGGGGGCCCAAGTAATCCCCATCATATATTTACTATATATTCCTTTCCTTCTGCCTGGGCTGCATTTTTTTGTAAAGGACTCAGCCATAGAGTAATCTGAGCAAAGCAGGGACTGAACTGTAACATGACTCTCACCTCCCTAATTAGGTGTTAAGTGCAGCTGATAACTTTAGGGGGCCCCAGCCACACTGACTTTTAAGGTGTGAACAAGCCCATTTCCTTTGCTTTGTCTCCCATCCCCACTTAGAATCATGTTTTACTCTTAAATATAAAAGATTAACAGTGCAATTTAATGTGTATGCTTTTATATTTAGTTTCACTCCTAAAATTAAGAAATCTACAACACGTTTCAATGGCACAATTAAAAATCATACTCTTTTTTTAATTCCCTCATCTCACTCATATTGAAGTTCTGACCTTGATATACTGTATTTCCAGATTTTCATCAGTCAGTCTTGCCATTCATTGACCCTGGCTTACTTATCAATAACAGAAATATTTGATTCCAGGAATGGTGTCTTCCAACAATCACTCACTTTGCAATATAATCTATAAAATTCATGACTTCTCTAGTAAACCACCAACTTAACTCCTACACCACCCAAGACCGAGCCACTTTTAGAGGTGGGTCCCTATCCTGCCCTACCCAACACAACTCCTACATCCTGTTTCTTACTACCGGACAGGACAAAATGACAACACCCAGATTACTAGCGCACATATGTGTGTTTGGGGGGAAGGGGGGCTTTGGAGAAGCGCAAATCATGACATTTCACACCCAAGAAACTATTTTAACTATTTTTACCTGGCCAATTAGTAATTATTTTCTCTAAATGATCAAAACTCATTATTGTTATTTTCTATACTGATATTATTAGTTTCATTAGTTTTGAAGCATTTTAGTTATTTATGTTTTATGCCACTTTTTATGGACAAAAAGAGCATTTTCCCCCACGTTTTAATGACTGATATGCAATGGCCAGGGGGTGCAGTCACATCAAAGGGGCACAGTTATGGCGAAGGGGTGTGGTTGTGGTAAGGGGGGTACAGATTTCTCTTGGGCCTAGGGTCCCTGGTTGTCTTAATATGGCCTTGTGGGAAATAGGTTAATATTGGTACATAATCAGTGAGAATCAGCAGGCAGTCTAGACAGGCATATTGCCTACTTTTGCCTGAAAAATTTATATGATTCTGTGAAGTCTGATGCTCAAGAGGGCACCAAGTTTTCTAACATGGGGGTTGGGGATGGATGATAGGGGTTTCTGGAACAAAAGGGGGGGGAGGGTCTCGGCACCCAACTAGGGATCTGAGGTTCGAGCAGATTCGATAGACCGTAAGGCCTAATCTGCTGGCAAATAGTATGTTAGTAAATTCAGGAGATTAATAGAGGATACATACATATACCTTACTCCAGAGGTAAGAGGCTGAATGTGTGGTGTTGATTTTTACAAGTGACAGTGCAACAATGTTTCTTGTAGCTCCATATTTGTTTGGAAAGGTGGGGTGCTGAATTTATGGCATTTATGGTCACAGTTAGTGCTTCTATTGATGGCAGACGTAAGTCACATATATTTACAATTTGCATGACTTACTCATATTGGGGGTTATGCATGAATGGGCAGAAAGTACACACCAGAGACGTGTACCCTACCTGCATAGCTCCACACCCACAGACAGGTGTGCACAGGACAGTATGCACAAATGGGTGTCACCTGTCCACGGCTCCACCCCCCATGCGCAGGACTCCGCAGGTCATCTGGGGTCAGAGTAGTGGACCCAGGTTGGCAACCAATCGGATGCCTATCCTGGGTCCCTGAGTGGATCACTTGCACAGTATGGTGCAGATCCGGGTGCATGTACAGTGCTTGCAGGCACCCAGACCCACACGGTCATGCTCTGTCAGCCAGAGGCCCCCCTGCTCAAGCCCCTTTGGAACCGCAGCCACCGCCACACAGCTGAACTGCCACTTGACAAATGTCTGCCCCATCCCTGAATGTAGTAAAACACCACTCGCTCCAACACATGACAGCCCAGTCCCCAAAAGTAGTAGAACATCCTCTGCCTGAACACATGACAGTCCTTTCCCCATTGAAGCAAGTAACACCCTGACCCCCCTGCACATCCTGAGGTACCCCGGTCCATTCACCCTGATCCCAGTGTCCCTGCAGCATCTTTGGTAGTCCGTGTACTCCCCACCCACCCGCAGCACTATGGGGACAGGGGACAGGGCTATGCCGCTGGCTGTCCAGAGCCATGGCACCAACTGACAGGTATGAGGATGGGGGTTGTTGGTGTCGAGGGGGTGGCGAGTCCACTGATCACCAATGATGCTGCAAGGGCACCGGATTGGGGATCAGGGTTGGTGGACCGGGGCACCTCAATATGCATGGTGGGGGGGGTTGGGGGGTTACTTGCTTCAACGGGGACAGAGCTGTCATGTGTTTGGGTGGAGGGTGTTTTACTACTCTCAGGGACCGGGCTGCCATGTGTTGGGGTGGGGGAGTGTTTTACTACTCTTGGGGACCGGGCTATCATGTGTTGGGGTGGGGTGTGTTTTACTACTCTCAGGGACTGGGCTGTCATGTGTTGGGTCAGGGATGTTTTACTACTGTCAGGGACTGGGCTCACATGTGTTGTGGGGGTATGCATATCAGGCAATGGGGACAGGGCTGTCATGTTTGGGGGGGAGTGCTTAACACACAACAGGGATGGGTCATCTGTATGCGTGTGTGTGGGGATGGGGTGGGGTCTGGCAAATGGGCAAGGGGTGGGAGTCCGGTTATGTTGGGATCGTGCATAGGGCCCACTGGCAGCAGTTTAACAGGCATGCTGCTCTGTGCTATGTGGCACAGAGCAAGTTGGATCACTACAGAACATGGCCATTAAGGAATAAGGAACAACAGAGCCTGGGTTTTGCTAGTTTAACCCACCACCTGGTTGGTGTGCTCCGAGTTTTCAACTACAAAGCGGTGGGTTAACCTAGGATAATATACACACTGGAGTGTGTTATTCCATTTATAAAATGGTCTGTAATGATAAAGAAATCAGAGACTTTTTGCTAGGTTTTTCATTTTACTGGTATTTATTATATGATAGTAATTCTGGTAATTGTTTTTGTCCCTGCAGTTTAGGCAGTTTTTTTTATATTCTTTAGGTTTGGGGGTATGTGTTTGCTTTCATGAGGTTTTGCAATGTGGTGGCAATTTATCTGCACAGTGACTTTTGATCCTACAGGTTAGTATTAGTAAATTATAATTAAGCAATAAGGACTGAGAGGCTGGTCATTTCCAAGGGATTAACGACCATTTTGGGGGCACCTCCTTCTAGCTGGTTGTTAATCCAAGGAAGTGACTGGTTTTGAGGTTGTTATTGTGATTGCAAGTCTAATCACAATAAAAATTGTCTTTTTTACTGATTATTTTTTACATTTCTTAAGGTTTTAAGCAGAGTGGTGCGAGCGATCAGCTGAGTATCTCTGCTGTGCCGGGCATTTCTAAGAGAGTTCACATGGGCACGGCAGCCAATGAGCTACTTCAGCTTATGAATAATTAATTAGACTTATAATCTACCTTATGGCTGAATTTCTTACCTCAGGTGTATATTAAAAGTACTACCCTTACCTCTGAGGCTGATTAGAAGCTAGGTTAATGCAACCTATGTGACCAGGTTTCTACCCCTTAAGAAGCAGGATTATCGAGGAACATATTTAAAAAATCCTGCTATCTTCTTCATCAGTCTGGATTTATACCCATAAGTAAATGTCACTATGTACACACAAGGCAGCAGGGAGGAGGCTAACAATTACAGGCCAGTCAGTGTTGCATCAGCAGGGGGGAAATTAATGGAGGCCCTGCTAAAGGACAGGCTGATGGAGTACCATGAAGCCAATGGGCTGCTTGACCACTGGCAGCACAGTTCCACAGGGGAGATCATGTCAAACAAATCTCATAGATTTCTTGGACTGGGTGACTAGTAAGGTGGATCAGGGGAAGGCAGTGGATGTGGCCTATCTGGACTTCAGCAAGGCCTACAACACTGTGCCACACAGGAGGCTAATGAAGAAACTTAGCCACCAGAGGGTTGGGGAGAAGGTGGTTAGACGGGTATCAAACTGTTTAACAGACAGGAATCAGAGGGTGGTGGTAAACCAAAGTTACTCAGGGATGGGAGAGTGACCAGTGATGTGCCACAGGGATTGGTACTGACTGGGTCCAATCCTCTTCAATATCTTCATAAGGGACATTACTGAGGAACTGTAGGGGAAGGTGTGTCTCTTTGTGGATGACACAAAAATCTGTAACAGTGTGTAGACCCAGGCAGGGATGAAGAGAATGCAAAGGGATCTGGAAACACTAGAAGAGTGGTTTAGGCAGGGGGTGGCAGCTGGGTTTCAATACCAAAAAGTGCAAAGTCATGAACCTGGGATGGGGAAATCCAGGGGCTACATATAAGATGGGGGAGGTACTTACAGTCACCAAGGAAGAGAGGGACCTTGGGTAATCATATCTTATGATCTCAATGTGGAAGGGCAATGCAAAAAGGCAGTTGATTAGACTACTTGGATGCTGGGGTGCCTAGGCTGGGGGATTTCTAGCAGAAAATGGGAAGTGGTGTTGCCTCTGTATAGCTCTCTAGTGAGACCCTACCAAGAGTACTGTGTACAGTTTTGGAGGCCACACCTCTGCAAGAACATTGACTGGGTAGAAGCAATCCAGAGGAGGGCTACCAAAATAGTGTGGGAGTTGCACAAGATACCATACAAGGAGGGGTTGCAGGAACTCAACATGTACTCCCTGTAGGAGAGGAGAATGAGAGGGGACATGATTGAGACTTATAATTACCTCACAGGGGCAAACAAGGTGCTGGGGGTAGTCTCTCTCAGAGCAAGAGGAGCACCAGAACATGGGCACATGCAATGAAGCTTGAGTCGGGGGAAGTTCAAGAGGGATGTGAAGAACTATTTTAATTTATTTATTTATTTAAAAGTTAGTAACTGGGAGAGGCACACTGAGCTGAGGCTAATTTCCAGGTGCAACCTGGGGAAGGGGAAATGGATTATATACAGGGAAATAATACAAGTTTTAAAACCATGTTACAACATACAGTCTACAAAATGGGCAACCAGTCATAAAGTACAGTAAGAGTAAATATACAGGAGGCATAAGTAAATAAGCAAAATCTGCAAGGTACAAAAGATGAGAGAGAAAGTAAAGACTGGAGTAAGCAACAAACAGCAAACAGTTGATGAAACAGTTTTAAATGCATATATACAGGGATGAAATGGTGCATTATCTGTAGGTAGAGCAGCAACAGGAGTAGAATACTAGAGGTGAGATCAGATCAAGCACGAGCAGGAGTCTAAGAACAGAGAATATTGGGGTAGGGCTCTTTTTAGATCTGAAATGGAAGGTGTGTGTCTCATGGAGACAGGGAGAGCATTCCAGAGGGAGGGGAATCTATAAGAAAAGGCAATGGAGCCAGAGCAAGATAAGGGGCATGGGAGAGAGAAAGTGGAGGCGTCTCTAGATCGGAGAGGATTGGGGGCTTCAGATGCGGGAGAGAAGAGAGAAGAGAGAAGAGAGGGAGGAAGGGAGAGATCCACATCAGAATTTGGAGATGAAGAGAGAATAATGCAGCATACTGCAACGGTGAAGCGAGGAGAGGGAGAAGGAAGAGAAGAGGGAGCAGTGATGTGTGTGAAGGGAGGCATTCAGGGTGAAATGGCAAAAGGCATTGTACAGGGAGTTGAGCCTTGCTAGAGAGGAGGCAGAGGCAATACCATAGATAACATCAGCATAGTCAAAAGAGGGTAGAATCATTTTGGTAAGGAGTGTATGATGAGCAGGCAGGGGGGATTGAGTCCTTATTTCTGAACTGGGCTCCCAGTTTGGGACAAAGCTTAGAGTGAATATGCTCGATGTGTTTAGTGTAGTCAAGTCGGTGGTCAAGGCAAACACCTAGGTATTTGAAGTACGGGACTTCTTCTAGTAAGGAACCACACAGGTTGTAGATAGAGGGGAGTAGAGGTTGGCCAATTTCTGAGGGGTGCCAAAAGTCATAGACACTGTTTTTTTGACATTGACTTTGAGGTGGTTGTCATGAAACCCATGAAGGACTGAATGGAAATCAGCTTGAAGCCGGGATTCAACAAAACGAGCAGAAGGACCAGAGGTGTAAAGAACTGTATCATTAGAGTACTTCTGTATGCTAGCTACAGAGCAGGCTGACGGGAGGTCATTTAGAAAAAGAGAGAGAAGAGTATAGAGCTCAAGATGGAGCCCTGGGGGACTCCAGCTTGGATGGGGAAGGGGGGGCACCACTTACTAGGATTCATTGAGAGTGGCAGGAGAGGTAGGATTTAAACCAGTTTACAGATGAGGCAGAGAGTCTAAAAGAACCATGCTTGTTAACTAAGAGGGGATGAAAGACAGAATCAAAAGACTTGGCTAGATCTATGAAGATGGCCGCAGTTATGTGGCCTTAGTCCGTGCTGGAAAAGTCAGAGTTTGTGACTTGAAGGAGAGAGATGACTGTTGAGTGGTTAGCTCTAAAACCAGATTGGAAAGCGGAAAGAAAGTTAATGAAGTTTAGAAAATCAGTAAGGCATGAGAAGACGAGGGATTCCAGCTGTGTGGCCAAAGAGGGAAGAAAGGATATGGGACAGTAGTTACCTGGTGTATAGTGGACCCCACCTTTCTGGAGGGGTATAACATTTGCAATCTTCCAGGCCTGGGGAACTTCTTCACAGATCATGTGGTGGACACCTGGAACAGCCTGCTAGAGAAAATGGTGGGGACGAAGACAGTGGGAGGCTTCAAGCATGTGTGGGACAGGCACTCGTGCATAACAAGTAATAGACAGGGAGGATTGGGGGACAGCTGAGACTGAATAGGGTCCAGGGAGTAGAAATAGGCAAGGAAATAGGGCAGACTATGTGGGCCTACCAGTCCTTTTCTGCCATCAAATTCTATGCTTCTATGTTTCCATGATGACAGTATCCTCTATACAGCTTGTCCCAGTACAGCTGCTGTCCCTGATGCTCTTCAGTCTGACATCAGTAATCTGTCAAACTGGTTTGAACAAAACTGTTTGAATGAATGAATGAATCAAACTAAAACTGTCTCCATGCTGTTTGGCTCCAAGAAAAGTTTGCTAAGTTGCCCGAAACTGGCCATTAAAACTGCAAATGGAAACACTTTAAAAACTGTAACTGAATATAAATATCTTGGTAATATACTGGATGGTTCCACCAGTGGAACACACCCGTAATCCGGTGCCGGGCAATTAGGGTGCCAATTGGCAATGTCGCCGATCAAGCCCCCTGCACCCCCACACCCCCATTGATAGATTCCTACTCTGGGGTGGGTGGACCTTGGGGAGGGGTGGTGCATCCCGCATTTGGTGCCCTGATTGCCCTGCGCCGTAATGCTGGTGCTCTGAGTGCCGTAAGGGATATTGGATCACTAATTTAATTTCTCTTGTCGTATTCAGTCCTTGGTCTTAAAATCCTACAAAAAACTTGGTGCCTTATACAGGGTTTTTAACTGCATCTCTAAAGGTAGGAAGATGTGCCTTGTTGATTGCATGTTCTTACCCATAATTGATTTTGGTGATGTAATTTATACCACTGCTTCACAGTGTCAGCTATCCAAGTTAGATACCCTGTTTAACTCCCTCTGGTGTTTCATCCTCTACTGCCCTCTCCTGACTCATCACTTCACTCTGTATGACTGACTGAAGTGGCCCTCATTAAATAATAGGCACATGTAAAATGGACTTCAGAATTTTTTTTTCCAATTGTTTAACCAGGAGTGGCACACTAAGCTGAAAGCTTGTTTACAGGTGCAACCTGGGAGCACAGGGCAGTTAAGTGACTTGCTCAGGGTCACACAGTATGCAAGTGGGGTCTTTCAGGATCCTAGCAACTTTACTGGTACTGGTACACAACACCTGACCTGACTATTGATTAATCTCTGCTACACTAATGGTTCATAACCAGCCTACTCTAATCTACCTTGCAACAGCCTAAGCAGATGAAAATAAAACCTTCTCCCTTTCAAATGTAATGTTTTCCACTATTTAAATGGAAAAACACACAAGAAGGCATAGGTTTCTTCAAAATAAATGCACTTCCCGAGTTCATTTAATGGCAGTCAGCCTTTGCTACCAAGCTCACATATTCTACCTAACAACAGCATAAGTACACAAAAATAAAATATTTTCCATTAAAAAAAGTTTTCCATTTTATAAATGCATGTGCTGCTCTGGTTCCAAGACAACCAGCTTAAGGTCAACACAAAGAAAACAGTATCCATGACCTTTGGTTCTTCACAAAAACTCTCCAAACTTTCTCCTCTCCCTTCCTTTTCCACCCTAGATGGTACCACCCTAAATTTAACCCCCTCTTGTGAGTATCTGAGCATCTGGCTTGACAGACGTCTTGATTTCTCGACTCACATAGACTATATACACTCTAAACTATGCCCAAAACTAGGAACCATGTACAGAAACAAGGACGCCCTCTCCTTATCTATCCGCCGTGAACTACTCACCAAAATGATCCTTCCTGTTTTCATTTTAGGGTCTTCTCCCTCTCATCCCTCTCTAGGTTGACACCCTATTAAATGCTTTCTGCTGTTTTGCCTCCAATGCTCCCCCCCCATACTCACCACTGTACTCTTTACTCTTCCCTCTCCCTTCCTTCCCTCTCATTAAGCCTCCAGCTCCATGCCAGCACACTTATCTCCAATACTGGCTTGGGATGCTCCTCCTCACCTCTCCTCTCCTCTCCTCTCCTCTCCTCTCCTCCTCTCCTCTCCTCTCTCTTCTCACCCTCTTCCCCCTCTTCTCACCAACTCCACTCCAGAGACATACGCACCTTCTCTCTTCCCTGCCCTTGCACCAGCTCAGGGCAGGCTGCCTTCTCTTACCCTCTCCGCTTTATCTGGAACTCCTTTCTCAGCTCCCTTCGATTATCTCCCTCACTACTAAATCTAAAGCATGCTCTTTCCCAATCCTTTACAACTTCTTGCTCCTGTGCCCCTTCATCCTGACAACCTTTCATCCTGCTCACTCTTCCTCTCTTTTTCCCTCCTCTCCCTGTCCCCTCTAATCTTGTTCCCTCGTCCCCCTACCTCCTGCTGCCAATGCCTAACCTCCTCCATCTGACATCCCCCCTCCGTCTCTCCCCTCCCACTAGTCCCTGTGTCTTGCTTACTTTCACTAAGCCTCCCAATCAGGTCATCCATCCCACCTCCATCCCACTTTTCCCAGACCATTCTCCCCTATTTTACAGGGCACAATGCATAGCTCCTAGACCCTATCCATTTGTCATTTTTACTCCTGTTTCTTGTATTTATTTTTATTGATCATTGTACTGTTACCTGTTTTATTGACATGCTAATGCTAATACTAATTTATTTGTTTACCATGTTCTCCCCCCCCCCCGGATTGCACCTGGAAATGAGCCTTGGCTTAGTGTGCCTCTCCCAGTTATCAAACTTTAAATAAATACATAAATAAATAATAACCCACTCCAGGGCATGAGTTTCTTGAGAAATAACGTGTAACCCCCACCCAGGTATGCCATTTCCATCTTGACAGCACTACCTGGTGGGCTGGGTTCGGGGAGAAATATGTCACTTGGCACATTGGCTAAGTTTGGCTACACTGCAACAGGGGTACCCAAGTAACTCTGGACACAGGAAGCAATAACTGAAGTGTCCAATACCAGAAGTGGGATTCTAAAGTGTGGCTTTTATTCACATCCAACAGAATAACAAAGCATAGATGGACCCCCATGGGGCTACACTTCTGGTAATGCAGATTTATGGAGATCAGAACACATCCTCTTTACACTGAAACTCTCAGGTCTCGAAACACTCTGGGCACTCTGCCCTAACTCAACTCTTTTTCTGTTTCCCTGGCTCGGCTCCATTGACAGCCACTTGGACTACCTTCCTTCCATGACTTGGCTATCATGCCAGCCCTTTGGACACTTTCCATATAGCATGGAAACATTTACTGGTGGCTCCCTAAACCACCTATGAGCACTTCTGGCTCCATCGGGGAATCTTCCTCATCAATCCCACGTCTGGGTACTTTCCTCAGGCACTGGCCAAGTACCTGAGAGAAAGCAACAGGTGTCCCAAAGCAAACCTGTAGAGGTGAATTTGGTTACTACTTAAGTGGGGGGGGGGGTCTCCCACCTCTCACTCCCATAATTCATACCCGGCCATTTCTCTGGACTGTAACACCTCATCCTTGAAAACACTTTGCTGTGTAGATTCTCTTTAAATGTATTCACATTCAGTCTACTGTCTTTACATCCCATTTGTGCTGAACTTGAACATACTTAATAAGTGGCTGTGTCCATTACTCTAGACCCCCCACAGAGTTAAGCAGTCCAATCCCCACATCTTCCAAACTGCATTTGGCTGTCTTTTCCTGACCCCACAGTAACAGTCACTTTAGTTTCATCTTGTTTCAGGTGAAAACACATTGGCCCTTTAGCAGAGCGAACTCACCCCTTGGTTGCAGGTGCCCCACAGGCGTTTTCTCTTCAAAGAAATCTCATCCAGAACTTCTGGTGCCTCAGCACGAACTTAACTCAGGCAGCTTCTTTTTCCCTAGCCGGACCAGGGGAGTTGCCCCTGGAAGCAGGCTGATTCCTTCTCCCCATTCCCGCAGGGATGGGGCCCTGAACCACTGAAAGCGGTCTCTACCTCTTCACTTGGCTCTTCTTGTGTTCCTCTTCAGGTGAGAACACACACCTATACAAAAAAATAGCTATTTGACAGAGCTTAGGACTCTGAGGGCCTGCTTACAGCAGAGCACCTCCTTCCTCTACTACAGACTGCAACAGACTGACTTCAAATTCCCCAACATTCTATCCTAACTTCCCTAGCTGCAACATTCCAGTGTGACTTATGCAGCTGCGACAGTTCTAAAATGATGTCATCCCTCAGTCTCAGCTGAGACTGAGAACAGAGTGAGACAGTGTGAAATCCATTTAACTGGAGTTTCACAAGCTGCCTTCCCTGCCTACCACTAGGTCTAATTGGGATTCTTGTTACCCCGGGTAACAGAGGGGTTACAAATGCACTTCCTGGATGCTTTGAAAGTCACACCGTTTTCATGGGCATGGTGCAGATGCTATACAGAGGAACCAGGACACAGGTACTGATGAAAGGGATATGTTAGTGAAAGAAGAAAGACAAGGGGTGGGACTGTAATGCTTAAGGGGGAAGAAGGGGAGTGTGCAGAAGGGGACTTGGAAAAAGCAACAGTCCTGAACAATAATTGTTGTTCAGTATTCACAGAAGAGAGGGAAGGTGAGGGACCACAATTAAGTTACAGGAGCAATAAGGGGAGGGAGGTGGACACCAGTACATTTATGGAGGAGAGAGTCCTAAAGGAACTTGTAAAACTGAAAGTGGACATGGTAATGGGACCAGATAGGATGCATCCTAGAATATTAAAGGAGCTTAAGGAGGTGCTGGCAGCACCACTGGCAGCCCTGTTCAATGAATTGCTGGAAATGGGAGCAGTTCCAGAGGACTGAAGGAGAGCAGATGTAGTCCCTGTACACAAAAGTGGGAGCAAGGAGGAGGCTGGAAACCATAGACCAGTCAGCCTGACCTCGGTGGCGGGGAAAATAAAGGAATAACTGCTAAAAGAAAGGATTGTGGAGCATCTTGAATCCAGTGGAGCACAGGATCTGAGGCAGTATGGATTCACAGTGGGAAAGTCATGTCAAACAAATCTGATAGATTTCTTTGACTGGGTTACCAGGAAAGTGGGTTGGAGGGTTGGGAGGGTGGATCGGTGGTTGTGGCCTACCTGGACTTCAGCAAGGCCTTCGACACCGTTCCACATAAGAGGCTTGTAAACATGCTATGGCAGCCTGGGAATGGGGCCCAAGGTTGTAAACTGGGTTAGAAATTGGTTGAGGGATAGGACACAGTGGGTGGTGGTAAATGGAGCTCAATCCAAGGAAAAGAGGGTGACCAGCAGGTGCCACAGGGATCAGTTCTGGGGCCAGTCCTATTTAATGTCTTCATAAGTGACATTTATTTATTTATTTTATTTATTTAATAGAATCGGAATTGCAAACCTTTGAGTCAAGGACTCATTTACAAAGGCTCCTTGTCAGGGAAACAAAGACAGTTTATAAATATGCAGTCATAGTTACATAGTTACAGATCGACATAAAGATTCTATACATGTATGTATATATATACAAGGATTAAGTCATAGGAGAGTGAAACTATGTACAGGTCCTATACAGTGAAGTAACTAATCACCTAGTGCATAAAAGCAGCAATTTAGACTTAGACATTGTGAAAGGGCTGGAAGGAAAGCTATGTCTCTTTGTAGATGTCACTAAGATCTGCAACAGGGTAGATACTCCGGGAGGTGTGGAAAAAATAAGGTGGGACCTAGGTAAACTAGAGTAATGATCTAGAGTGTGGCAGCTAAGATTCAATGCAAAGAAGTGCAAAATCATGCATTTGGGGCACAAGAAGCCAGGGGAGGATTACATGATGGGGGAGAAATACTGATGGCTACCAAACAGGAAAGGGATCTGGGGGTAATCATATCAGATGACCTAAAGGTGGCCAAACAATGTGCCAAAGCTGTGGGGTGAGCCAGTGTGGTACTGGGGCACATAGAGAGAGGTATCACCAGAAGAAGAAAGGAGGTGTCGATGCCACTGTACAAATCATTGGTGAGATCCCATCTGGAGTACTGTGTCCAGTTCTGGAGGCTGCATCTCTGTAAGGACATAGACAGGGTAGAGGTAGTTCAGGGAAGGGCAACAAAGATGGTGCAGGGTCTGCACCAAAAGTCATATGAGGAGAGACTGGAGGACCTCTATATGTATACCCTGGAGCAGAGGAGAGCAGAGAGAGGGGGATATGATAGAGACCTTCAAATATCTAAAGGGCATAAATAAAGTACAACATTAAATAGGGTGTCATTGGTAAGCATTTAAACTAGTCAAGGGGGGAGGCACTGAAAAGGAGCAGGGAAATCCCAGCCTCCCCCCACAAAACGCGGTAACTAGTGAGGGAAACACCAAGGTAGAGAAGTCATTAGGGAGCAGGACAGAGGTAAATGTAGAAAAAGGCAAAGGCAGTAAGGACAGAAATGGGGCTAAAAGGGGTAAGGCCATCAAAAAGTGGAGGGTGACGAGTACTAATGCCCATAGTCTGTGTAACAAGCTCCCTGAAGTAGTGGCCTTGATGGAAGAGGGTTGCCTGGATATTGTGGCAGTCACAGAAACATGGTACACAGAGAACCATGACTGGGATGTCAACATACCAGGATACTCAATCTACAGGAAGGACAGGGAGGGTAAAAGAGGAGAAGGAGTAGCTCTCTATGTAAAGGAAGGGATCAAAGCAACAGAACTAAAGAGTAAACAGGGAGGAGATGAGGCACTGAAGGTCACCCTGGAGACAGGAAATGGCACCACAATCCGCATGGGGGTTGTATACAGACCCCCATCTCAGTGGGAGGGAATGGACAAGGAAATGATAGAAGGCATCCTTAGGATGGCAGAAAAAGGGGAGATATTGTTGATGGGGGACCTGAATATGCCAGATATTAACTGGAGCACCTTTGCTGAAGGTACATCCAAGAGCAGGGTCATTCTTGATACCCTATAAGGGGCATGCCTCAGACAGCTAGTATTGGAACCCACTCGGGAGGGAGCAATCTTAGACCTGGTACTCTCAAATGGGGACGGAGAAAGAATCTCAGATTTAGTAGTGGGTAGCCATCTGGGCACAAGCAACCACCAAACAGTGTGGTTCACAATAAACACAGCCATACAATCGAGCCATACAAAAGCAAGAGTATTGGACTTTAGGAGGGCTGACTTTGGGAAATTGAGAGAGTGCCTCAAAAAAGCACTAGCAAACAGGCAAGAAGGAGGGGTGGAGGAACAATGGGGAGAAATCAAAACAGCCATCACAGAGGCAACAAGCCTTTGTGTAAAGCAAATCAACAAAACACAACGAAGGAAAAAAACGCTATGGTTCTCAAAAGAGGTGGCAGGGAAGGTTAAGGAGAAAAGGATAGCATTCAGGAAATATAAGGAAACACAGAAGGAGCAGGACAGAGAAATTTATCAGTTAAAGCAGAAAGAGGCTGGGAAGGCAGTCAGAATAGCAAAGGCCCAAACCGAGGAAAGGATAGCCAACTCTGTTAAGAAGGGGGATAAGACCTTTTATATGTACATTAGGGAGCAAAGAAAGAATAAAGGAGGGATACTGAGGCTTAATAAAGGGGAGGGAATGTGGGTAGAGGGTGACAGTGAAAAAGCAGGGATACTGAAGGTATATTTCTGCTCAGTATTCACAAAGGAAGAGGAGGGGGAGGTACCTAAACCAAACAAGAGAAACACTCTGTAGACGGGGTTCGATACCAGTCCATTTACAGAAGAAAGGGTTCTAAAAGAACTAATAAAATTGAAGGTGGACAAAGCAATGGGGACCGATGGGATTCACCCAAGAATTCTAAAAGAACTAAGGGTAGAACTAGTGGCACCGCTGACTACTCTCTTTAACAAATCATGGGAAGATGGGGTGGTACCTGAGGACTGGAGGAGGGTGGATGTAATTCCTCTTCATAGAAGTGGGAGCAGGACAGAGGCAGGAAACTACAGACCAGTTAGTTTGACCTTAGTGGTAGGGAAAATGATGGAATCACTTCTGAAGGAAAGAATTGTTGAGTACCTAGAGGCCAGTGGGGCACAGGACCCAAAGCAGCATAGATTCATGATGGGAAAGTTGTGTCAGACGAATCTAATAGATTTCTTTGACTGGGTGACCAAAGTAGTAGACCAGGAAGGGGCTGTGGACATGGCCTACCTAGATTTTAGCAAGGCATTTGATACAGTCCCACACAAAAGATTAATACACAAGTTAGCCAGCCTTGGAGTGGATCCCAAAAAGGTAGCCTGGATAAAAAGTTGGCTAGGCAATAGGATGCAAAGGGTAGTAGTAAATGGAGTCCACAGTGAAGAAAGGAGGGTTACTAGGGGGGTACCGCAGGGTTCAGTACTGGAACCGGTCCTTTTAATGTCTTTATAAGTGACATTGCAGGGGAACTGAAGGAAAAGTATGTCTCTTTGCAGACGACACAAAGATCTGCAACAGGGTTGATACACAAAATGGAGTGGAAAGGATGAGAAGGGACTTGGCAAGCTGGAGGAATGGTCAAATGTATGGCAGCTTAGATTCAATGTAAAGAAGTGCAAGTAATGCACCTGGGAAACAAAACCCAGGAAAGACTACAATGGGGGTGAGATACTGACAACAGTAAAATGGAAAGGGACCTGGGGGTAATTATATCAGATGACCTAAAGGTGGGCAAGCAATGAGAAGGCAGTAAGGAAGGCTGGGGGGATACTGGGATGCATAGGGAGAGGCATCAATAGTAGAAAATAGGAAGTTGTTATCCCTCTGTACAGACAGTTGGTGAGACTCCACCTGGAGTACTGTGTGCAGTTCTGGAGACCCCATCTCCGCAAAGACATAGACAGAGTGGAGGCTGTACAGAGGAGGGCAACCAAAATGGTGCAGGGGCTGCACCAGAAGACACACGAAGAAAGACTAAAGGAGCTTAATATGTATACCCTTGTGGAAAGAAGGGAAAGAGGGGACATAGAAACTTTCAAGTACCTCAAGGGAATCAACAAAGTCCAAGAGGGTAGCATCTTTCAGAAAATGAGATGTGCAAGAACAAGGGGGCACAATTTGAAGATAGATGGGGAACGGCTCAGAGGTAATGTGATGAAGTATTTTTTCACAGAGAGGGTTGTGGATGCATGGAACAGCCTCCCTGAGGAGGTTGTGGAGTCAAGAACAGTGGGGGAATTCAAGAATGCATGGGACAGACATAAGGCAGTCCTAGTGGGGGAGGAGGAAGTAAGCTGTTGGTTGACTAGGATCTGCAGCTTATTTGTTAGGTAGGAAAATGGGCAGACTAGGTGGGCCAAGCGGTCCTTATCTGCCATCAAATTCTATGTTTCTGTGTTTCTAAGAGAGTAGCGTCTTCCAGAAAAAGAGATGTTCTAGAACAAGGGGTCATGACATGAAGCTGGAAGGGGTAGACTAAGGGCTAACGTGAGGAAGTATTTCTTAATGGAAAGGGTGGTGGATGCATGGAACAGCCTCCCAGCGGAGGTGGTGAGGGCTAACTCAGTAGGGGAATTCAAAAATGCATGGGATAGGCATAGGGGAACCCTAGTGATAGGAAAGAGAATAAAGCCGGAGATCAAGTAAGGTCTGTGGTTTTTGCAGCAGGTAGGGAAAGTAGGCAGACTAGGTTGGCCTAGCGGTTCTTATCTGCCTTCAGTTTCTATGTTTCTATGTTTCTTTTGGATGAGGTTCACTTATTCAAGGGCACATGGCAGGGCTGCCTCGTCTCTCCCCACCCGGCGATTCATGTTAGCCATCGAACCACTGGCTAACAAAATAAAGGAAACAAGGGCGATCAGGGAAGTGGTGGAGAAGTCAGGTATGCCACATAAAATTATGCTGTACGTTGATGACCTGTGAAGATTTATCACAGAACCAGACTTATTATTGCCAGTTCTAGTACTAGTCATAGTGGATTTTGTGGTATTCTGTGGATACAAACTTAATTTACACAAATTGGAGATGATGTGCCAGGGGGAGCCAAGAAGGGGAAGGGTGGGAGATGTCTGGGGACTTCAACCTATTGGTGGGTCCCCCACATATCTGGGATATGAGTAGACAGAGATTTGGGCAGTGTGACAGAGTGGTAGAGGGAAGTTATGTCAGTGGAAGAATGGATGAAGCTCTGTTCCCTTTTTAGAAATGCTGAAAGGGTTACACAATGTACTGGAAGCATCCCAGTAGGCAGCTAATCAAACGGTAGGGAGCTAATCAAATATAGAAAACTCTGGAAGCATCCCAGGTAGGGAGCTAATCAAAACAGCTGCAGTCAGTGTTAATTAGGGGCGGTGTATAAAACCTGTCTAGGCAACACACGAGAGAGAGAGAGAGAGAGAGAGAGAGAGACAGACCTGGGGGAAAGCTGGAAACTGCTGCAAATGGGAAGTTCAAGTTACAGAGACTTTGAGAAAGAACTGTGGTGTTTGTAAGTGGACTTTATGATACAACCTCGGCTGAGAACCAGAGTATCTGGTAACCAGAGGTAGTAAGGATTTATTTTTGTTTAGTTAGAACTCCAGAAAAGAGTAGGATTTTGTAATTGTTTCTGTTTGTGAAAGGGGCTGCATACTCAAGTCAGTTGGAGACAAAGCTGGCTGAAAATAAACTGCACTGTTTTACCTTGGACTGTGTATATTCTCTTGGGACACACCTACACTGGCCACCCCAGGGATATACTGTAATGGAGGTCACTCTACCACAGCAGTCTGTATCATCTGAATTACAAACCTTTGTTTGCCACAATTCTTAATGAATTGGAGTATTGGAAGGCTTTGCCGATATCGTGTCTTGGTTACATCAATCTGCTAAAGATGAACACACTGCCTAGTCTTCAGGATATGATGCAAAGTATGCCAATGGGACCCACCAAAGCGAATATTAAACAACTGAAAAGGTGGTTTGCAGTAGTAGTAGTAACATTTTTTATTCATATCAAATAATATGAACAGGGATAAGGCTCAACAGAACCAAAGGTTCATTTTCATTGAGGTCCCATAGCATTTCAAGTTACATATGACGTACTTATGACAGAATACAGAATATCATATGCAATTGTACCCATTAGCATTCTGACACCTACACTTGATCTCTATTGTTGCTATACCACCATATTGCTCTATTATATTGTCCTGTTCTTAAAGGGACACTGTCAGCCCCTTTAGGCCTCAGATTGAACCAGGAAATTTCCCCAGTGTCCTGGCCAAATTTCCCACATTCACTAAAAATACCACTAATAGCTTAATCTGGTTCAGTGTTAGTTGGCATCCATCTGTATCCCCTACCCTGGGACAAGGCTAAAAATAGGCAGAATTGTCTAGTCCTCCTTTCCCGGTCAATAAAAACTAACTAATAAATAAATGAATGTCATTTGAGTGAAATTTTTATGGTGATTCCAATTTGAGCAAAAATATTTCAGTGGCTACAATTTGAGCTCCCATAAATCCCAGTGACGTACATTTGGGCTACAAAATCCCATCTGAAATTGAGAATTATAGGCAAGCCCACGTAAATACTCGAGTCAGCTAAGCTGAGAATATTCTGTGATGACCTGCAGCAGATGCTCGGTTAGATCACGGTACCTGTGACGGCTCCCGCCCGCTGCTGCACCTGACACCACCTCTGCCATCCATACCTCTGACATCCGCTGCTCCTCATGCATCACACCTAATATATACACCTGCTGCACCTGTTTCACATCACATTATCATGCTGGGAGGCTTTGCCCCCCTTGGACCCCCTTATCTCTAAGATTCCTACACTACGCCACACCTGGACATTGGGGAAGGCTATAAATTGGTTTGCCAAAATGTGCAGTCGCTCAAATGTAGCCGTTGCTGTTAATGTACAGTCACCCATTTTGTAGTCGCCGTAATTCATTTGCCCAAATCGCATTGCCCATATTTCCTCCTTCAATTGACTTGCTATTGACTGAACCTAGTTCAAAAAAACACATTTTATGATGGTTTGCATTCTGTAGAATGTATTGATGTGTCTGGTAGTTTGATTCTGATTCTTTTTTCTTTTTAAAAGTGAAAAACAGACTGCATACCATACTGGTGTTACCACACCAAAATGTGTTTGTTTACATTCCTTAATCAACTCTGATTGCATCTTTTCTGGATTTGGGAACACCCCCAACACAGTCTAGCCACTCGTGCTGAAGTGGGAGGAAAGGATACTATTACATCACGAGTGGCTGTACTGTTTGGGGGTGTTTCTAATGTTCAAGAAGTGAGCAGTAAGAGCAGATCAAGGGTTTGAAACAAAACAAGGTTTGTTATAATTACGCAATTACCGCATATTATAGTTCTACTAAGAAAGGAGGCAAATTAGACCACCAGCAACACCAATGAATTTTAGACAAGGTCAGCAATCATAAAATGTGGGTTTTCGATTTGAAACAGTATGATGGAAAAAGTGTTGTCAGTGACCCTTTAAACTGTAAACTGCTAATGTTGAATCCCTGATCATCTTTGTATGTATTTTTTGCTATGAAATCCTAGTACTTTTCACTGTATGTATTTTCCACTTCTGTGACTGTGCATATGTGCCATCTCTATGGACCAGGTTGTGTCTGAAAACCGTCCCTGGGACCAGTGTACCCACCCGGTCAATAAATAAATAACTAAACAAAAAATAATTACATAAAGATATGTACAATACAATAAATACAATACGTATATACGAACATATGAAAATGCCAGCAGACACAGGTCATAAAGGTCTATCAAGTGTGCGTGAGTGTGCAGCTCCCAGTCTAATCTGCTATAGCTGCCCCCCACCCATTTCCTGTCCACCTAATATATACTCCCAGTCCACCCACCTCCCTCACCAGCCTCCCCTGTTTTGACCTTCCTTTAACCCAATTCCACCCCTCTTAAAACTGCCCACACTTTTCAGCAATACCACCTCCTCTGGCAGTTCATTCCACCTTGCTACCACCCTTTCAGGGAAATAGTGCCTCCTCATTTCCCTCTTGAATGTACCCCTCTCCAATTTCAGACTATGCCACCTCATGATCCTCCCCCTTTCAGTCAGAAAATGCCCTCAGTACTAACCCTATTTATGCCCTTTATGTATTTGAAGGCCTCCATCATATCCCCTCTCTCTCTTCTAATCTCCAGGGAATACATGTTGAGCTCCCTCAGTCTCTCCTCATACGGTTTGTCACCCAGGCCTCAGATCATCTTTGTCACCCTATGCTGCACCCCGTCCAACAGTTTGACATCCTTTTTTAAATAGGGGCACCAGAACTGCACCCAATACTCCAAGTGCAGTCTCACCAGCAACCTGTACAGTGGCAGGATGACCTCCTCACTCCTTGAGGTGATTCCTCTGGCAATGTACCCCAGCATTTTATTAGCTTTGGCAGCCACCTTCCTGCATTGTGCAGAATGTTTTATGCCCCCTGTGACTAGTACCCCTAGATCCTTTTCCTCCTCTGATGTGGCACACACCTCAGCCAGTAGCTAGTCCCAGGGTTTCCAGCTCCCAAGTGCATGACCTTGTGATTCTTAGCATTGAACCCCAACTGCCATGTGTCTGACCAGTGCTCAAGCTTTGCCAGGTCCTCTTGGAGTTCTTGCCTCCCTTCCTCCCTGTCCACCCTCACTGAGATCATTGTGTCATCTGTGAACAGGCTGATTTTACTCTTGATCCCATCTGCTATGTTGCCAATGAAGATGTTAAATAACATCGGTCCTAGTACTGAGCCTTGTGGGACCCCGCTGGTTATGGCTCTGGGACTTGAGAGTTCTCCCCCAATCATTACCCTCTGCTACCTATCCTGCAGCTAGCTTCTAACCCATCCCACAGTTTCTCCCCAGCTCCCAGGTTCCTCAGTTTACTGAGCATCCTCCAAGAGTCGATGGCCTTGCTGAAGTCCAGATACAGGACATCTGCTGCATGGCCCCTATCGAGTGCCTTTGTCACCCAATCAAAAAAGTCAATCAGGTTGGTCTGGCAGGATACAGTATATGGATTGTCCATGCAACAATTTCTAAACCTCATAATCTGATTGTAGGTTTAACCCAAAGGGAGAACTGGTTTGAATAGAGGAGAGCCAGTTAAGAAGAGTTCAGAATACATGAAAGCATATAAATAAATATAAGCCTATATGATTCTGGGGCCCCATAATGGTTTGAGTACCACCATGAACACTTGTAGACTTAGATATACATTCTACAGAATGCATATAGAAACATAGAAACATAGAAGTTGACGGCAAATAAGGACCACAAGACACATCCAGTCTGCCCGTTTCTTTTTCTACCTTATAAATGTGCCATCGTCCTTTGCTGTCAGTGGCCTATCTATTCATACTCATCTGTATTGCTCCCTTATGCCTATCCCATGCCTGTTTGAAGCCCTGCACTGTATTCATAGCCACCACTTCCTGAGATAGGCCGTTCCATGCATCCATCACCCTTTCTGTGAAAAAGAACTTCCTCACTTTACCCCTTAATCGGCCTCCCTCTAATCTCATGCTGTGTCCTCATGTCCTCGTGTCCTGCTGTTTTTCTTATATTGAAACATGTTAGACTCTTTCACCTTGTTAATGCCCTAAAGGTGTTTGACTGTTTCGATCATATCACCTCTCTCTCTCTCCTTTGCTCTAGGGTATACATTTTGAGCTCCGTTAATCTGTTCTCATAGGTCTTCTGATGCAGTCCCTGCACCATTTTGGTTGCCCTTCTCTGGACTGCCTCAATTTGGTTAATGTCCTTGTGAAGGTGTGGCCTCCAGTACTGCATGCAGTACTCCAGATGGGCCTAACCAGTGTCTTGTAAAGAGGGATTATTACCTCCCTCTTACGACTTGTGATACCCCTACTAATACACCCTAACATCCCCCTATCCTTACCTACTAATTTAGAGATCTGCTTGGATGATTTCAGGTCATTGATGATGATGATGCCCAAGTCTCTTTCTTCCTTTGTGATTGCCAGAAACTCCCCTCCCAGCCTATATGTGGCTTCAGGGTTTCTCTTCCCTATGTGCATGATCTTGCACTTCTTTGCATTAAATCCCAGTTGCCACTCTTCTGACCATTTTGCTAGTTTATCCAGATCTCTTCTCATTCTGCCCACCCAATCTGGATCATCTACTCTGTTGCATATCTTGGTGTCATCTGCAAACAGACAAGCCTTACCCTGTAGTCCATCTGCAATGTCACTGATGAAGATATTGAAGAGGACTGGTCCCAGGACTGATCCCTGAGGTACCCCACATGTGAGTTGCATCTCTTCAGACTGCATGCCATTTACCACCACTCTCTGTTTTCTGCCTGTCAACCAGTTTGCCACCCAGTTGACCAACTTCTGACCCACCCGAGCCTACCCAGCTTGTTTATCAATCTTCTATGTGGAACAGTGTCGAAAGCTTTGCTGAAGTCAAGGTAGGTGACATCAACTGCTCCCCCTTGGTCCACCACTCTGGTTACCCAGTCAAAGAAATCTATGAGATTAGTTTGACAGGACCTTCCTTTTGTAAACCCATGCTGTCTTGGATCCTATGCCCCTATGGATTCCAGGTGTTGCACTATCCTTTTCTTAAGGAGTGCCTCCATAATCTTGCCCACTACTGAGGTAAGACTGACTGGTCTGTAGTTCCCTGCCTCCTTTTTGCTACCACTCTTGTGGAGCGGGATCACATAAGCCCTTCTCCAGACTCACTAAACAGTTCTGCTAATGGCTCTGCTAGTTACGCCCTTAGCTCCTTTAGTACCCTGGGATGTATGCCATCAGGTCCCATTGCCTTGTCCACCCTGAGCTTATCGAGCTCTTGTAAGACCCTTTCTTTTGTGAAGAGAGTAGTGCACACCTCCTTCCCCGTTGTGTTCATGGTGCTGAGCTGTGGGCCCTGCCCTACCTTCTCTTCAGTAAATACTGAGCAAAAGTATCTGTTTAGGATAGATGCTTTTACAGGGTCCTCCTCCTCACACGCCCCCTTTCCTTTTTTGAGCTTAGCAATACCCCTTCTGGACTTTCTCCTTTCACTGATGTATCTCTAGAAAGTCATGTCACCTTCTTTTACTGTTTGTGCTAGTGTTTCCTCAGTTTGGGACTTTGCCTGCCTTACTGCCTTCTCTCCTTCCCTTAGGGCAGTTTGGTGTGCCTCCCTCTCTTCATCCCGCTGTATTCCCTTATATTTCCTGAAGGTCAAACTTTTGGCTCTGACCTTTTCTGCTACTGTATTTGAGAACCAAAGTGGTTTCCTTCTTCTTTTGCACTTCCTTTTCTGTCTAACATAATGGGATGTAGCTTCAAGTATTGCATCCTTAATGCTTGCCCACTTTGCCTGTACCCTCTCACCTGTGTTTCTTTTTGCCAGGGCTAGCTTAACTCTGTTGGCCATCTTATAAATGCAAATAAATGCAAGATGGCGGCCATGCTGGGCTGCTGTCTGCAAGCTCTCTCAACAGAGAGCACTTTTTACTGCTAACTTTATTTGAATGCTATTTTAGTGAACAAATTCAAAGAGAGCTAATCTGGTACATTCTGTACTTGTGGTCATGACCCAAGTTATACAATTTTTGTGGCTCTTGGCTGCTTTTAGTTAGGTTTTAGGTTCAGGGGATAGTAGCGATAGGCAGGGTTGATTAAGTGATTTAGTTTTAGGAGTAAGGTTTTTTATTTTCAGAGAGGGTGTCCTTAGCGACCGCAGATCGAATTCTTACCTTTGTAGGAAGTCTCATGCAAGACTATGGGGGCCAGCTGGTCGATGTTCTTCAACCTTAGTGTGAGTCCCCTGGCGTGACTCCATTGAGATTCACTCTGGTCCCCTCCCCCCTCCCCCCGCTAGCAATCCAATCCTACTTGCTAATTTGTTTGCCTTTTGTCTCCCTGACTCTCAATCCAACCACTCCCTCTAGTCACTGTAACCTTTCTTTTGTCTTCTCAACTCCTCCCCAACTATCTGCCACCAGCTCCCTGCCCCACTTGCACAGCGTAATACAACCCTCTTAACAGGCTTCTCTCTCCAATTTCTCCACTTTATGGAGACTGCCTCCTTGAAGTGGAACCTTCACAATAAGCGGTGCCCGACGGCCGCAACTTCGGCCACTGTTGCCTGCCCAATGGACCCTCCTCGATCGCCGCCTAGTTCCCTGATTCTGATCCCTGCCAAGGTACATCCGCCCCTCAACCTGGAGCCTGGTTCCCCTGTGGCTGGATGCCAACTGGCTTACCGATGCTGCCTGAGGACTGTGATTGGACTAGGTGATTTCAGAAAGCACTGCCATTGGAGCGCCTTTCTCTCGAACCTAAGCCTGTCTCCCACGCCAGTTACTGTCTATCTTCTCCCAAGATAATTTTAATTTGTTAAGTTAACTTTAACCTGTATATACAGTTTTCTAGTGTGCTTTGCCTCTGTTATTGCTGCATTGTTACTGTAGATTATACAATGGCAAGGAAATTTCCTGTATTCTGATTGGTCAGTGGATGCCTGAGACAGTGATGTTATTACACAATAACATCACTGTATGGATTTATTTGACCGTATTGTCCCTATTGACCACTTTTTTCTCCTCAGAAACACAAAAATCTACAAAAATCATTTTTAATTTTTTGTTTATTTTGTATAACATCGAGCCATTGTATAATTACGTAAGGGCACTCCAAGGTGTGTGTTAGTGTGTATCGTCCCTCCTAGGGTGGGGAAGCACTCGGCTTCACCTCGTGCTTCAACCCACCCCAGGAGTGACGTTATTACATGATAACACACACCTTGGAGTGCCTTATTGCTTAAGTATCTTACTGTTTATGTACAGCTGATTTTAGCCCTATTCAGTATAAGAGTGTAATTTTCTCCTGTTCTTCCTGCTCTATCCCCCATCTCCCCTCTGTCTGCTTCTTGGGTTGGTAACGCTCCCGGACACTGAACTACCTCCGCCCCCTCTCTCCCTGCTCGCTACCTTTCTACTATCCCTTCAACCTTAGCGTGAGTCCCCTGGCGTGACTCCCTCGAGATTCACTCCAGTCCCCTCTGTAACCTTTCTTTTGTTTTCTCAACCCCTCCCCAACTATCTGCCGCCAGCTCCCCACCCCGCTTGCACAGCGTAATATAGCCCTCCTAACAGGCTTCTCTCTCCAATTTCTTCACCTTAGGGAGACTGCCTCCTCGAAGCGGCACCTTCACCGTAAGCGGCACCCGACAGCTACAACTTCGGCCGCTGTTGCCGGCCCAACGGACCCTCCCCGACCACCTGCCTGGTTCCCTGATTCAGGTCCCTGCCAAGGTACATCCGCCCCTCAGCCTGGAGCCTGGTTCCCTGCAGCTGGATGCTGATTGGCTTACTGATGCTGCCTGAGGATTGTGATTGGACTAAGTGATTTCAGACAGCACTGCCATTGGAGCGCCTTTCTCTCGAACCTAAGCCTGTCTCCCACGCCAGTTACTGTCTTTCTTCTCCCAAGATAATCCCCCCCACCTCCTCCCAGGCCTCCTTTAAATATGCTTTCGGTCCACCCACTCTTAGCTTTTCTTAATCCCATTGGTTCGGTTTCTCTTGACCTAACCACCCCTAATGTAAACCCCTCTCCCTCTCCCTCTCTCTCTCTCTCTCTATCTCTCTATCTCTCTCCCCAACGCTGCAGCCTCTTCTACCCTGATTTTGTACTCTCTGTCCCTTGTGTGATCGCTCCTGATTTCTAACTTTCTCCTGTCCTGAAATGCTTACTCAGCTTACTACTGTAGTTATGCTTGTGCTTCTCAGCCCCGTACCCTCTGGGCACAGCTCCTGCCATGCATACCTTCATCTGGTACCTCCGTCTGCCCTGCATTACACCTCTGGTATGGTCACAGGAACCCTTGACATGGACCATCTGGCACCCCGCCCCCCCGTGGCACCTTGGGGTCCTCCTCAAACTTAAAGCGAGCTGCCCCCTGATGATCCCACTGGCTATGCATGTACTCTACAACCTGTCAAGACACCCCCGGCACTATAGCACTATAAAGCACAGGAACATCACACGCAAACAAATCTGCAGCATGCTCAAATCCTTTCTCCTTCGACTACTGCTTATGCTGCTCCTCCTCTCAGAAAATGTACACCCCAATCCAGGTCCCTCTGGGCACGCAGCAGAAAATTCGATAAGGAGGGAAGGGTCTCTCACCCTGGCATCTATTAATGCCTGTAGCATCCTCAGCAAGCTGGATTCCCTTCAATCTTGGATTCAACAGCATAACCCTGATGTCATCTCCGTGGCTGAAACGTGGCTAAACCCTAAGATCCCAGATGCCTCCGTCTCAATACCTGGCTACTCCATATTCAGGCAAGACAGGACTTCCAAACGAGGTGGGGGCTGTGCCATTTACCTCAACAGTACCCTCTTAGGTCACGCTTTGCCATCACCTAACCAGGGCACCTCTGCTCAGATCCTCACCATCAAAGTCCTCCTTGGAGCCCACAATAAGGAACTTACTGTTATCTCAGCGTATATACCCCCTAAGAACCAGGCCACTGGCTTCAACAACATTATGGAATACATTAGGCACATGCATCATAACACAGAAACTGTAATTCTTGGTGACTTTAATATTAACTGGCTCTCCCCTGAGTCTTCTGTATTCAAGGATGCAGTTACATCGTAGCACCTCTCACAGCTGGTCCTCACCCCCACCAGATGCAACTACGGGACTGGAACTTTCACACTACTAGATTGGATTCTGACTAACCCGAACGAATCTCTAATGTCACAGTCCTTCTGGACTCAATTAGTGATCACTCTCCTGTCATCTGCACTTGGTCTAACAAGTTTCTCAACCCTCCACCCAAGCTTCACTACACAAGGGTAATTAACCAGGGGCACCTTCAGCTACTAAAATCCCACTAAAGCAGACTTGACTGTGCAGTGCTGGACACATTCAATGATGCTAACAAAGCCTTAGACTTATTCATCGATCGCTTCAACTCAGCCTGTAACATCTATACGCCACTAAAAAAGATGAAGGTCAAAGGATAGTTGAACCCCTGGATTACCTCTGAACTTTTAACATGTCTTAAGCACAGGGACCACCTTTGGCTATGTGCTCATGCTACCCCTTCGCAAGGAAACATACAAAAATACAAAGCAGCCCGCAATGCCTGCACTCGCCTGATTCGGAATACCAAAAGTAAATATTTCAAGGAGGCACTGACCAACTCTTGGGGTGATGGGAAAAACTTCTGGAACAACCTGAAAGAACTCATCAGCAAGGAACCTAAAGCACCACCTACCATGCTCAACTTACACGGCACTCCAACACTCGACCTTGACACCATTACCAATGCCTTCAACAATGCTTTCACAGACCTGGACAATGTGCTTCCGCCTAATTTCTTTGACGACCCTTCCCTCAATGCCCCCCTCGAGACCACCATAAATGCTCACTCAGCTCCACAATTCTTCTTCAAAGAGGTTTCTCCACATGTGGCTCGTACCTATATCTACAAAGCCATCCGCAAGTCCGGGTACAGTGGTGACTCCCTTGACCTCAAACTACTGGCGCGAGTTCTGGATGAGGTTATTGAACCCCTGACAAAAATTTTTAACCTTTCACTAAGATTGGGCCAGTTCCCAGCACGCTGGAAGGAGGCAACTGTCACACCAGTGCATAAAAGTGGAGACAGATCTCTTCATTCCATCTACAGACCTATCTCATTCCTCCCCCCACTATCTAAGGCATTAGAATGAATAGTGTCAGACCAGCTAGTTGACTTCCTGGATAAGTATGAAGTCCAATGCCCTGAAGAGCATGGCTTCAGAAAAGGGCACAGCACCACCACGGCTCTTCTGGAATTCACAAGTTTCATTTACGACACGCTCGACAAAGGATACTGTGGGAGTGCAGTCTTCATTGACCTCACGAAGGCCTTCGACGCCGTTAATCACCCTCTACTTCTTAGGCAACTGTCCCACTTTGGGCTCTCTAATGAGACCCTTCTATGGTTCACTAGCTACCTCAGAAATTGGACCCAAAGGGTCAGGATTGCAGGTGTCATGTCCGATGTCAAGCCTGTCCTCTCCGGAGTCCCCAAGGGGTCCATCCTGGGACCTCTGCTCTGCTCTTCTCTCTCTTCCTCAATAGCCTCCCTGGTGTCTGCCAGCAAAAAATTCTACTCTACGCCGACGATGCTGTACTATTCTCCTGCCACCATGACACTAAACTACTTGAAACACAGCTGCAGCTTGACTTCAAGCTTGTTGAAGATTGGTTCAGCAAGCATAAACTCATCATGAACTATAGCCAGACCAAAATAATGACTTTCTGTAATCTGCAGAACAGGTACAAATCCTAGTCCTTCAATATCTTGAACAACGCCAGGTACTTGCTCGAACATGTCCTGGAGTTCAAATACCTTGGTATCACACTGGATAGCTCCCTCTCCTATACGCGGCATATTGACACTGTTGCCACTGCCGTCAATATGCGTATTGGTCTGCTACACAAGCACAAGCACTGTATGACTGCAGACGCCCTTAGGCTGGCCATCTACAGCTCTGTCACCTCTATCATTAACTACGGTCTGGTTATCTATGGCTCTGCTTCTTCAACTGCCCTCCGTAGAATCTCAGTCTCCCTCAACAAAGCCTGCAGGCTCTTAACAGGTGCTGCCAGAGACACGCATACATTTGACCTGTATGCCCAAGCTTGTTGGCTACCACTCCTCAACAGGATTCAATACCAGACCTGTCTGCTTACCAAAAATATTCTTCTTGGTCTCATGCCCCCTGGTGTTTGTAAGCTCCTCTCTGCCTTCAGTGGTACCCAGCAAACATGTAGTGCCCAATCCCAAACCTTTCAGGTTCCTAGATGTCGAACCTCATTGGGTCAGCAGTCTTTCTACTATAGGGCTCCTCATTGGTTTAATACCCTCAACAAAGAAGCACTTTCCTCCCCAACAACTGGTCCCTTTAAAAAGAATCTCTGACTTTACCTCACCTCTACCTCCAAATGTGACTGCTTCTCCTAATTGATGGACCCATTCACTGACTACGTGATCTTGACCTGTGCCCTGCATCCCTCCTAACACTACTCCCACTGGCATCTGTCTTCCTTGTGCTCCTTTCCCACCCCTCTCTCCACTCTCCTTTCCTTTCCCCCTCTACACTCCTACTCCATTGTTCTAATCCCCACCTTTCCCCTGTTTCTGATCCCCTCCCACCACCCTCTTCCCCTCATGACAAAGGCCCCTCAGCCTGCCTCTTCTCTCTGGCAATCTCCTATACAATATTCAGGCTGATAGTCCACGTCCCTCTTAATTGCCTTACTCTGCTGCTTCATCTATCTGCCTACTTACATTGCTCCCTACTAATAACCTTTATCTCTAAAGTGATCTTCAGCTGCAAAGAAATGTCAACCTAGTCTATTCTATGCCGGTTTACCGTCACTAACCTTTGTGTGTATGTATGTTTCCCCAGTCCTCTGACGTGGAACATTTGTAAATGAGCAGCTCCTGCTCAAAGGTACTAATAATCCGAGATTTTAATAAAATAAAAAAAAATAAATAAAAATCTTTGGCGGTGACATTTGGAACAGGAAGATCCTTTTTGTGCAGGAGGTGCTCTTCATTCATCAGCGGAGGGGCCGATTTCACATCTCGGGTTCTTTTTGTTCATCAGCTGGGGACCTTTTCGGTTAAGCGGAGATGCCAAGACTCCAGGACTTGCGGTGTCTGTGGTCTTGATTCCCAAATTGCTTGGGGTCTAAAGCTGCTGGAGGAAACTATTTGGAACTGTTTGCCAGTTGTTTTGTGCTCAGGGTGGGCTACTCTATCGGGTTTGCGCCTGGACTTTCATTTTCCCTCGATCTGAGTTTATTGACTATCTTGTGAGATGCGTCTGACTTATTGGAGGGATTGTTCTACTCAGAAGAGAAGACTGGCCATCATGTGCAGGCCTTGCCAATGAGAGAGACATTGGCTTGCACTAGAGGTCGGGTAAGCTGTCCTGTTTTCCCAGCTGAGAAAGCCCCTCTTTATTTCTATCATCATGTGTGTGTCCTGCGGCCAGAGTGAGTGAGAGAAGCTCTGGCTGGATTTTGGGAGGACCTCATTGTGATTCTGCTTAGTGTCCTTTATTGATCTGCCTAGTAGTGACTAGGGTCAGTGAGAGGGCCCCTGGTCACTAAATTTTTGGGCTGAGAATTTGTTTTTTCCTGACTATTTCACAGTTATTAACTGCAATACTGCTTCAGGACTTGCCCCCTGGGGGATTGTTTGCTGATCTGTGGCCTGGATATTGCTCTCTGGAACTAGAAATCTTTTGAGTTTAAGACCGTTATTTTTTATTTGAATTGTGTGGGGAGTTTGGGGGAGGTTTGTGTGGTTGGGGGGGGTGGAGTATTTTATCTGGTTGAGTGGTGTGTGAGGCATGTGTTGTGGTTGGAGTGTATGTTTTATGGCTGACATTTTTGTATGAATTAGTGTGTATGGATGTGGGAGAGAGGTATTATTGACTGAATGCGAGTGTTTTGTTGATAAGAGTGTTTGTTGTGTTTGCAGGGGATTGGTGTTACTTGAGGGACCGAATTGCCAGGTCAGGATGTGTTTGTGCCATGGCCTGGTCAACATTAGTTATGTTGCTGCCCTGCTTTGGGACCTTCTCCCATTTACTGACCTCCCAGTTTCAGCTACTGCAGCAAGGTGCTGCAGGGAGGTCGGGATGAATAGGTGGCGGAGGGGTCATGGGTCCTGGGCAGCAGAGGAGGGGGTGGTTAGTGATATTGAGGTCATCCGGTGCAGAATATGCCCTGGGTACAAGTGGTGCCTGGGGAGAAGCCTGACGTATTTGGTTTCCATGCCCAGGGTTCCCACCGGCCCGAGTGGGCAGGTAGCTAGAGGGCCGGCTACGTCCTCTAATCCTACAGTATTTGGGCAGTGTTGTGCAATGCCAGATTGATGAGGAACAAGACTGCTATTTTTTCAGACTTGATTTCCTCTGTCAACCTGGCTTGTATTACGGAGATCTGGCTGGGTGACGATGCTGGCCCAGTTCTTGCGGATGCCGTTGCCTCCTGGTACTCCGTGGCACACTGCCCAAGGAAGGATCACAGGAGCGGGGGAGTAGCCATTGTTTTTCAATCTAGCCTGGGCTTCTTGGTGTTCCCAGTTGGTAGCACCTGATCTTTTCACTGCGTCGCCGTCTGTGGGGGTACAGGTGCAGGCTGCAGGATTCTCCTTATTTACCGGCCTCCCCGGGGAGGGGGGATTTCCTGCAGGAGGTAGCTGACTTCATCATTGACCAGGTATTGGAGTCCCCCAGATGTTTAATTCTGGGGGGCTTCAATGCTTGGATCGACGATGAATCCTCATGCTTTGGTTATGACCTCCTCCAGTTGACGTAGTCTCTGGGCCTGTCACAGGTAGTTGCTTCTGCTACCCACCAGTTCAGCCACACACTCAAGCTGGTGTTCCAAGTGGGTCTTGAGGTTGATAACCTCAAGACTGAGCAGGTTGTTTGGTCTCATCATTACACCATGGAGTTCATGCTTTGAGGCCCCCCCCGAAAGTCCATCCCCTGTAGAGATGGTCAGCTATTGCCCTTTGAGGGGTTTGCACCCAGTGGGACTGTTGGCGGTAGCTGATTTATCTAGGGTTGGTGCAGCATGTGTGATTGGCACTGGAGAAGCAGTTGTCACCTATAACAGAGTGGTTTCCGAGGCTCTGGATGCCATTGCACCAGTTCATTTATGATGACCCAGGTCTTCTCAAATGAGATCTCTGTGGTTTGATGGGGATCTCTGAGTGATGAAGATCAGGAGTCGGAAGTTGGAGCTTTGCTGGTGGAGGACCTGGCTGGAGTCTAACAAGCTGGCCCTGCTTGCTCACTGTGGTGAGTACCGGGGACAATCTCCTGTAAGAAGGCAGAATTCCTGTCCAGGGAGATTGCTGTGGGGAGGAACAGACCTGCTCAGCTGTTTTGAACTGTAGACAGGCTTTTACATCCTGCCTGTCTGCAGCTGAAAACAGCTTTTTCATCCACTTTATGTGAAGAGTTTACTCTGTTCTTCTCCGACAGAGCATCAGCCATCCTGTTGGGGATTCCGCCAGTTGGGCTTTTGCCCAGCAGTGATCAGGCTGGGGGGAATAGAGGCACTCTGCCTTTCTGGGAAGAGTTTAGGCCAGTTGAGGTGTCTGATGTGACTAGTACAGCTGAAGCACACATTTTGTGAACTGGACCCAGCCCCAACACGGTTCTTAATGGGATGTGTAGAGGCTGATGGCCTGGTGTTCACCAGGATTGTCAGGTGTTCGATGGCAGAGGGGATTCTGCCAGCTGCCTTGAAAGAGGTGCTGGTGAGGCCCCTTCTGAAGAAATCTTCCTTTGACCCCATCGTCCTGGTGAATTACTGTCCTATCTCCAACCTGTCTTTTTTGAGCAAGGTTGTTGAGAAGTTGGTGGCTTAGTAGCTCGAGGATCGCATGGTGTCCTCGGACATTTATGAGCCATTTCAGTTGGGTTTTCAGGCTAAACATAGCACTGAAACAGCTCTAGTGAGGGTGCATAATGATCTGCTTAGAGCTAGAGATAGAAGAGACAGATCAATTCTTGTGCTCCTTGATCTCTCTTCTGCTTTTGACACTGTGGACCATGTCGTGTTGCTGGATCAGCTCTGTGAGTTTTGTGGAGTCACCGGTACTGTCATCAGGTGGTTTGAGTCCTATCTGTCGGACAGGGTGCAGGGGGTGGTGATGGGGAATTTCTCCTCCTCCTCAATGCCCCTGTCTTGTGGAGTTCCACAGGGCTCGATCCTGTCACCGATGTTGTTCGCAGTGTATATGCTGCCCCTGGGTGAAATCATTCGACAGTGCAGTGTGGAGTTTCACTGCTATGCAGATTATACCCAACTGTGTTTGACTTTTGCTCCAAGAATTTCAGGAGCCGTGGATGTGCTTAACATCTGTCTGGCTAAAATCAATGACGGAATGGCTTTCAGCTGGCAGAGACTCAACTCGGCTAAGACAGAGGTGCTGGTGATCGAGACTGGTTGTGGGCATAAGGGGTTGCTGTCCGGTGTGGATTCTGGTCTTGTTCTGGGTTCTACTCCATTGACGGCTTCCCCAAGGGTGTGAAATCTGGGCATGATCCTTGACAGCAGGATGACCTTTGAAGATCAGGTGACGTCTGTTGTCAGTAGTGACTTTTACCATCCACGGAACATTGCCCAGATTAAGCCCCTCATTCTGCCTGAGGACCTGCCGATGCTAGTGCATGCCTTTGTTTCATCCAGACTCGACTACTGTAATGCTCTTTACTTTGGGGTCACAGGAGGGACCCTCAGCCGGCTGCAGCTGGTGCAGAATGCAGCAGCCCGGCTTTTGACTGGTCTTTCCAGATTTAGCCATGTGACCTCTGTTCTGCATGCTTGGCACTGGCTGCCAGTCAGGTGGAGGGTCCTTTTCAAGATGGGACTTCTCACCTACAAGGCCCTAAATGGGCATTTCCATCTGAAGTCTGGGAGGCCCCCTCAGTAGAGGTTTTTAAGCAGAGGTTGAAGGCACACCTCTTTGGCCTGGCATTCAGTGACTTCTGAATTATTACAAATTGCCCAGTCCCCATATATGATAATTTATCAGATTTGAGGAGTTTTATGTTTTAGTTTTAATTGTATGATGTTATTTTATATTTTGTATTATTTGTTCATTTTTTATTTCTATGTGAGATGCCCAGATCCTCCGGGAATGGGTGCCATACAAATAAAATTTGCCTTCTCTTGCCTTGCCTAGATACACTCCTAATTAGCCTATGCCCAGTTTATGATAGGACGGTAGAGAGAGAGCATTGCCTGATTTATAAACCACTTATTGATGGAAGTCAGGCTAATTTTCCTGTTGGCCTGTCTCAAAGTAGGAGGAATAGAATTCCACAACACAATGCCCAAGTAGTATAATGAAGTTCTCACTACCGCAGGCCACAAGAAGGGACTTTGTATTCAACGCCTGAAGCTCATCTTATCCCCTCCTTAATTGGTCTCCTATATAATTTTTCCAGGATATACAGAGGGAATCTGCCCTTTTAGCAGTTATATGTAAAAGCAAGTAAGTGCAGATTTCTTTGTTCCTTAAGTCCCAGCCAGTCGAATTTGGTATAAAGAATACAATGATGTATCCCCCATGGGGCGTAGAGGATGAATCAGGCCAGCCTGTTATAGACAACATCCAGTCTCGCCAGCTCCCTCCCCAATGCCCCAGCATGGAGGACATCACCATAATCTATCAGTGGTACCAGCATGGTACTTACTAAATGCCTACGCGTCTCATGTGACATGCAGGACCTACAGAGATACAGCATACCCAGATGCTTGCCAGTATTACTCAAAGTTTTGTCCACATGGATGTTCCACTTTAGTTTATTGTCCAGCCACATCCCAAGATACTTATAGGAAGTGGTCTGCTGTTTAACTGTACCACCCAGGTTCTGCAGCACCAGGGGAGAATCAACATTAGCTGCTTTATGCCTACCAAAAAGAACTATCTGGGTTTTCTTAGCATTAAGAATGAATTTATGGTCATTAAAAAACAGTTGCAGAGAATCAAAAGCACACTGTAATTTCTCCTGGATATACTCAGCTGTGTGTCCTTCAAGATCTATAATGGTGTCATCCACGTATAAGTGTTACTTAATGTTAGGATCTGTAAAGCAAACTTCATTCGTATAGATGTTAAATAATAGAGGTCCTAAAATTGATCTTTGTGGAACTCTGGTTTGAATTATTGTAGGGCTAGATGTAAATTTGCTTACTGCAACCAATTGGCTATGACCCTTTAGATAGAATTCAAACCACTTGACACTGTTCATGTTCATGTTCAATCCTATCTCTGTTAACCTGGACAGGATGATATCATAATCTGGAGTATCAAAGGCCTTAGATAAATCAGCAAATAGGGTGCATACGGACAGCCTCCTGTCCAGGCTAAGTTACAAGTCACTCACTACTTTGATTAGTGCAGATGTGATACTCTGGGCAGTCCTAACACCTGACTGGTATCTATTTAATATCTTGTGCCCTTCCAAGTACTTCTTCAGTTGATTTGAAACAAGTTTCTCAAAAAATCTTGGAAATCTGACTAAGGAGGGATATTGGATGATAGTTACCTAGCTCCTCTTTAGAGCCAGACTTAAAACAGGAATTACTTCTGCACACTTCCAGGCTTTGGGGAATTCTCCCATCCTGAGAGATAGATTAAATATTTGCATTAGTGAGTGAGCTATGATCGGAGCTGCATTTGAAACAAGTCTCTCAAAAATCTTGGAAATCTGAGTAAGGAGGGATATCGGATGATAGTTACCTAGCTCCTGTTTAGAGCCAGACTTAAAAACAGGAATTACTTCTGCACACTTCCAGGCTTTGGGGAATTCTCCCATTTTAAGAGACAGATTAAATATTTGCATTAGTGAGTGAGCTATGATCGGAGCTGCATTTTTTTAAAGTTTAGCAGGACTGTTGTCTAAACCAATTGCTTTGGAAGTATCAATTTTCAAAAGTTAATTTCTAACTTGGCACTCTGTAACTTCCCTAAATGTGAACAGTGGTAGGGATGCTAATCCTAACATTCTATTAGAGAGCAATTTCTGTAAATTTCCACTTGTCCTAAGATACATCTGATGGCCTAATTCCTTTAATGCTTCTGTCCTCATAGTAACAAAATTACATTTTTCTACCACATTAGTGCTTAATGTACTTAATTCATCATCAAACATGTAAGTACTTGGTATATTATTGTTGTTACCTAATAGTCCTGACATGATTTTCCAAAATGCTCAGGGCTTCCGTTTGAAAATTATCATCCAAATTTTGTTTGAAGTAATTTTGTTAATTTTATTGCTTTGGTGTATTTGTTTTGGACCTGTCTGTACTGGTTCCACTCACATTTAAGATAATTTTTTAGCTGAAATCCGCCTTTTGCCCTAATAGTTTTAAGTTGATTTAGGGCTGAATCATACCATTTACCATTAGAACTTTGACTCCTTTTATGCTTTAAAGGCAAGTATCTATCACATAGCTGCATACATTTGTGATGAAAAAGGCCCAAGCATCGCTAGCAGTAGGAATTAGCTCCAGTCTGTCCCATGCAATGTATTCCAGCTCTGTCATGAATGCCACATAATCACAATTTGTATTGCTCTTCCAATAGATACATTTAGACTTTCACTTTTGCTGGACTACTTCATTGAGCAACTATAGCTTGGTGGTCTGAGAAAGAATCAGGAAGAACCCCACTAATGGCATACAAATAAGGGGAGTTAGTGAAGATGAGATCCAATAAAATTGAGGCTTTTGGGTCCTTCGGATGAATCCTAGTAGATTCTGTAATTAATTGTGTTAATCCCAAACTCTCCTGTAACTTTAACATTTAAATCTCCTGTCATAAAAATGTCATGGCTCTTCCTAAATTCACATAAGAAATGTTATAAATGTTCTCAAATTAGATCTGGGGGGGGGGTACACTCCCACAATTAACTCATTACCTCCTGGGTGGCCATTTTGTGTCAGGTAATCAATGGATAGTTTGGACTTCATATGGAGCTACTGGAGGTGATGAGATTTAAAAGAGACTTTTGGTAGTGCAGTTTCACCTCTGCTGCTAGGACCTCAGTGCCTTCTAAGTGGGTAGTAACAACCTCACAAATGATTAATTCTGATTTGTCATAAATTAACCCTCCTCCTTTTTTATTTCTCTTCTTTCCTAAATATTTGATAATTATCACTTTCTATTAAACCATTTTGGGATCCTGCCACAAAGCCAAGTCTCCATGAAGATCACTATGTCAGGTTTATGAGAAGTCATCCACTCCCTGACGTGACCAATTTTATTTCCAAGACCTCTAATATTAAAATGGACAATGCTAAAGTTCTCATTAGGTAGGACATCGGCAGTTTGCTGTAAGGATATTACAGGGCCATGGTTGTGATGGATATCTCCACATAGTAATACAATTAAGGCCTTAGGGGTTTTAAACATGTAGTGCTGGTTATTTCTAGATCTTTTTGCAACAAATAGTCTCCCTATTAAATTAACTAGTACTTTACCAGGGGTCCCAATAATTACCAAGTGTGTCAAGTGAGTGTCCCATACAGGGAATTGTTTTTACAAATATACTGCAACATATAGGAGTCAATAAGCTTGAACTAATCTTCCCCTGCCAGCTCTGCCTTTTAAAACTGGGGAAGGAATTAATATCCGAATGCTGTAAATGCCATGACAATATCGCTAGGTCTGGAGTTTTTGGCTGCAGCCTATAAGTATATGTAATGAATCCCCAGATAAGTAATATCCCAATCCCCAGTAACCATTTGGTGACCATTCTAAAAAATATATAACCAGGGGTTTAACAAATAAAATAAAAAGCACTACCAATTTCTACAATAGTACATAGATCATACTTTGGAATGTACAAATGTGCTACATACACGTTAGAGCCTGTCTAATATAAAACCATAAAAAAATAATAATAAAAAAACAAAAAACTAAACAGACCAAAAACAAATAAAATTGAAAATTAATCAAATAAAAGGAAAAGAATGGATGAAAACTAATTACACGTTTAGTGACTATAGTCTTCATTTGGCAAGGGAAGCACCCCAGAATGATTATGCAAAGACTGAAGAGTGGGGTGGATCAGGGAGAGCTCAGATTCCTTGACATAAAAGGGATATCATGTGGCTGTACAGCACAGTTATATCCAAGACTGGGTCAGTCATGGGAAAGTGGCCACCTGATTACACCTGAAGAAGGAGGGACGTCCGGGGAGCCGATAGGCACACTTAGCACTGGGAAGTAGGTGTGCTTGTGGGCAGGCTATCAGCCCCAACGCACTGGTATGACATGTATTAGAAGCATGGGAGGAAGCAAAAATGAGGAGAGGTGCAGAGGAAAATAACATTGTTGGTGCCAATAGCTAAACCCAGGCTTTCTACCTGGGATGGAAGACATTGGGCTTAGGGGATGGGAGGGAAAAGGAGTGCAATGTGTGGGAACCTACATACTAGCAGAGGAATACATATTTTCACGGAGTTACAGGGACAGTTAGATATCCCAAACTCCCACCACTACCGATACCTGCAGGTAAGAGCTTCTGGCAAGAGCTTAGGTAGAGATTCAATAGAGGCCTCACCACTGGCCCAGATGAAGCAGGCTGTCTACTGTGCTACAACATATGCAAAAGGTCTGATAGTAAAAGTGGCCAAGCAGGACAGGCAACACCTGCCATATTTGTTGGAGAAGATAAAGGCCCAATGGGAGAGGGAACTTGGGTATGTCTATGAAAGAGGAAAACTGGAAAACTGTTGTGAGGTTACATATGGGGCTCTTGCTGTGCGACAAACATAAGGAATCCCAATACAAATTCTTGCATCGCCTATATTGCCCACCCAGTGTAGTGCACAAATTCAACTCCACTGTCTCCCCATTATGTGTTTGGTGTCAGATGGTACTAGGTACCTACATGCATTAATTTGGAACTGCCCCACACTAAAACCATTCTGGCTGGCTGTATCCCAGGACCTCATCACCATGGCCTCCTGGTGGCAAACACACCTCTTTCACTTCTCATAGGTGTAGAGGACATGAGAGCTGAAGGCTAGGAGCCATATCCCAGATGGGTGAGAGTGCTACTTACCATAGTGAAGCAATGAACACAAAACACTTGGGTCTCTTGTAATACGCCTACCATGACACAATGGAAAACACTGACTATTCAGTCCCTAGCCCTAGAGCACCTGACATACTTTCTGAAAAGGAAGGAGGTGCACTTCACTAGTAGCTGGGGTAGGTTCTTGGACTTTCTTCCACCAGCCAAAATCATGTTTCTATGAGAGGGGCAGGGTAAACACAGTCAAGGGATGGTTGTATGAAAAGAGTGAGGCCTTCCCAAATGGTAGCCAGATAGCTTGATTTCATAAGATGTTTACAAATATAATGTACTGGAACTGCTTTTGTTACTTAATTGTAAAAAGCTAATGAATTGTAGAATCAATTGTTAGTCTGACCTATATGTTATCCAATTTGCTTTTCCTATTGTATTGTTTTATATTTTTTCAATTCTTTAAGAAACTAATAAAGATATTAGACAAAAAAAAAAAGAAAGGAAGTCATGCTGTTGGTCTTGTGCCTTACAGTTCACCCAGTGTCTGCATTAGTTCTGTAGAAATGTATGCCCTTTCATGGGTTGTTGCTTACCTTTATCATCTTGCCCTCTGCAGGTTTAAGTTCTGGTTCAACTTCCCAGTTATTTAAGCACTTTACTCACCCCCACTCCTCTGTCTAGTCACAGCCTTCATTCCCACAATGAGGGGCAGATTGCTCATTCCCAGCTGCAAACAGAAACCTGGTCAGCTTGTCTGTCACCATAGGTTCCTTCAAATATGGAATAACCTTGCCTTGGGTAGCAGCCCACCCATCAGTACACTCTCTGTTAAACAGTACCTAAAGCTTCTGCTTACATCCCATTGTGATTGCACCTGATCACACACTGTCAATTTGTTTGAAAGCTGTAGTAAATTATAACATTGTACTCTCAACACCATTGCTGGTTCTGTGCCTCTTATTTGTAAACATGTAAATTGCTGTATTGCACGAACATTATTGTAAAATATTTTTCAGTTGTGACTATTATGTTATATATAATGGGGAGGCAGTATAGCACAGAGGATAAGAACACTGTGCTGCAAACCTGAAGAACTGGCTTTGAATCCTATAGCCACTACCCATATACTGTGTTTCCATGAGCAAGTGACTTAAAGTCCCTGTTCTCCCAGAATGTGCCTGGAAAGAAACCTCGGCTTGGTGTCTCTTTCCTGGCCAAAAAATGTGAACTAAATAAATAAATAAATGTTTCCCACCTCTCTCTCTCTCGCTTCCTCCCACAGGTCACATCTGTAAGCAAGATTCTTACTGCATCTCTATATATTTACTGTACCTGCTGCAACAATTTAAATACATACAGTACATATGTACATGTATATATACTTACATAACTAACTGACTGACTAACTACAGGGTTTTATTTAACTCTAAAAATTGATTAGCGTTTTGCTCATAAAAGTTCTAAAACATTGTGAAAATGCACAGCACTTGCCTCACTGTGTTTAACAAACACAACACTTCTAGAAAACCTATATAAATGCTTTCTGTACAGTCAGTATTGTCCCAAGGAAAAAAACTGCTAATCAATTATTTAAAACCCTGAACTAACTAACTAACTAAACAGAATTGTAATGTTAGGTGTAGACAAGCAGCCAGAGTGAAAGGAGTCAACAGGACAGAGATCCAGAAAACGACAAAACCACACACGCTCCACACAAGTGGAAAAACGTTGGAGTTCTGTAGTGCTGCTGGAATTCACCTGCACTTTGCTGTGGAATGAAATTAAACACTATTTTGCACTTTCCAGTATTGCCTGAAGTGGATTTTTTTTGCGTAGCAATGCCTCATTCTTTTTCGTGTACAGTGCGCATGGTTTGGTATTTGTAATACATTTACTTTCACTGTTCACACCTCTGTTCCAGTGAGTGGACCTGTCTGTTCAAATTCAGCAAATATCCTTGATAATAAAGGAATAAGGGTGATAATTATATAACAAAATTCTAAATTATTAGCACAATTGTGTCTAAATACAGTATTACATTTTTCAACATTTTCAAACAGCATCTGAGGCTGTTTAAACATTATTATAGTTGTCTGATATCTGCTTCAATTGGTTAGATATAGTAAATTACCTAAATAAAACATAAATAATATGCTGTTTATGTAGTGATGAGGAAACACAGTGGAGCCATCAATTTTGTGGGTAGGCATGGGATTATAATGGAATGCATCAAGTAAATTATAAATCATGACATAATTTTTAGCCAATCAGGATTATTTAATTCTAAACATTGCAGACACTCTCACAACCATATGAGGGTCTCTCATGCAAATAGTTCTAAAATTCTGACGTTCTAAATTCAGTTGGCATTGTTCATTTCCCACAGAGGGATTTCTCTTATTTTCTACACAGTAAAACATAGGATAGTGTATGGTAGCCCATACACAACAGCGCTATTCTTACACCGACACTGAGTGGTTACTATGATGTCAAAGACCTCGAGAGCGAAGCTCGAGAGGTCCCTTTGCTGTCATAGTAATGATGACGTGTCAGAAGAGCACTGTTGTGTATCGGGGCTATCATACACTATTCTGTATAGTGTTGGTGTACAAAAGCCCAGAATCATTTACTTTTTTTGTTTTCAGCACCCGATCTCTCCGCTCCACCACCTGTACTTCACCAACAACCGCCTGTCGGCCATCTCACATGTGTGACTCTTTACCCACCACTGACCAATGACAAGTGTTGATGGGGTCACTTGCATTGTGACATAGATACTAACATAAAATGAAAAGTCATTTGACGTTAGTGTCTGTCACTACTGCAACAGAACGACTTTTTACAGTGCATGGATCTCCATACGCAATCGCTTTCCACCATACACTATATTTTGATTACAAATTTGAGTTACTTTTTTTTTTAAACGGAAGTGTTTAACACGATTTATAATATGTTTGTATGTACAGTTCTGGCATCTCTTGTGGATATAAGGCTGCCTTCTCATGTCCTTTGTCTGGAACTGTACATATAAATAGATAAACAAATTCCTTAGGCTGGCAAGGCACATGTTTTTCCTGTGAAGGAAACACAGGAAAATGCATAGGATGCTAAACAGTTCAGCAGATTTCCTGTCAGTATCAATAATTTGCTCTCATCAGCATCCACACTCTTAGGGCTGGTGAGGGCATAACATTATCTTATAAAACGGGAAACGAAAATCCTGCATCCTGATAGATTGTTAGCCATGTCTAATGTATGGCTAAAAACAAGTGCTACCAACCCGGATGCAGGCCAGTGAAGAAATCCTTGAGCCATGAGCAGCAATGTTTTCCCCCTTACCGAGATTTTTTTCCCCCTCACCACACTTTCCTACATTTGTCGTACTGGTAAACAAAAACACAGTAGTCAAAACAATAGCAAGTAATTCTCCATTTACTAAATAGTATACTTCACTGGTTTAAACAAAACAGACAGTACACCAAACCAGTAAGGTCATGTATGTAAAAATGTGCCTGTCCCAACAACATTCAGGGAATAGACAAAGCTGATTGTGTTTAATACAGAAATATCAACAAGAAACTAGTCATTAGTTTGGGTTTGACACAAACCAGTAATTGGGATTTGATAATAACTGGTACAGTGAACTTACCCCATGTCATTTAATACTAAGGCATCAATCATTGTTTTAGTTTCACTGTTTATGGTCTTCTTCTCCCCTTCCTTCCCCTTGTCGGGTGGCCAGCTGCCTAGCCGGCCCACTGACTTGCTGAGCTATAGGAAACTGCCCCATCACTAGCTTGCTCCCTTGCTCAATAGTTTTTGAATTAGCAACAGTGGTGGACACTCTTTACCTGGACTTCAGCAAGGCCTTTGACTCTGTACCCCACAAGAGGTTGATCAGGAAGTTGGTGGATTTAGGAGTTAGAGAGAAGTTGACCAGGTGGGTGGAAAATTGGCTGAGGGACAGGACCCAGAGTGTGGTGGTGGGAGGTGAGCTCTCCAGCACTGAGAAGGTCACCAGGGGGATTGCACAGGTCTCAGTGCTTGGACTGATGTTTTTCAGTATCTTCATTGCACTGGATGCAATTGTAAATAAGAGCTAGCTCTTAATTTGCTTTCCAATAAATTTGAACTTCACCAATGATAATGGAGTTGGCATTAAGGGCAACATTTGTCTGTTTGCAGACAGCACCAAGCTCTGTGGGAAGGTGGACACAGCAGATGGGGTAGAGGATCTAAGGGAAGATCTGGAAATGCTAGCGAGTTGGTCTGGGATTTGGCAACATGGCTTCGATGCAAAGAAGTGCAGGGTTATGCACACACTGGAGCCAAGAACCCAAGGACTGAGTACAGTTTGGGGGTGGTGGAGGTCTGGGTAGCTGCTTCTGAGAAAGAGAAGGGCTTGGGGGGTAATGATCACTAGTGACCTGAATAACTCCTTGTAGTGTAGGAAAGCAGCAGCTAAGGCAAATAAAATACTGGGTTGTATTGCCAAAGGGATCAGCAGTATGTGGGAGGAAGTAATACTGCTCTTGTACAGGCTATTGTTGAGGCCACATCTGGAGTACAGTGCGCAGTACTGGTGCCCATATCTTAAAAAGAACATAAGCCTCCTTGAAACAGTTCAGAGGGCTACTAAGATGAGCAGGGGCCAGCAGGATGGGACATACGAGGAGAGGTAGGAGGCCCTGAATAAGTACTCCCTAGAGAGGAGAGAGGGTGTGAACATGATTAAGACCTTCTAGTAGTTTAAAGGAATAAATAGGGTGAACAAGGAGGATCTCTTCAAGCTCAGTGGGTATTGAAACATGAGGGGACACAGTCTCAAGTTGGAGGGGGTTTAGAAGAGAGGCTAAGAGGCAATTTTTCATGGAGTGGGTGGTGGCAGGCTGGAATGGCCTTTCTGAGGAGGTGGTTTCACTGAAAAGAGTGGGCAGCTTCGAGAGGAGCTAGGATAAAGTTAAGGGGAAAATAACAGGCAAAGGGGGTGGAGAAGGGGAGGGGTGGTCAGAGGGGCAGGGGCAGTGCAATATGAGCAAATCTGGTAGACCTAATGGTCCTATTCTATTGGCTTTGTTGTATGTTTGTAACAGTAACTGACCTAGTACAGCAGTTTCTCTCCTTTAATGTTTGCCATTGTACTTGGTGCAAGGACGAACATATTGGCATGATAGTAGGCTTTGAGAGGCATATCACTGTTGGTCCAGTGCAGGGCAATCTGCAAGGTGCGCGATAGTGTCAGACCAATCATCAGCCAGGCTGAATGTGACACTCTTCTGTTCTTGCTGGGCAGAAACTTTGTGTAGCTCAAAGAAAAGAGTGAGCCAAATCGTGGGGTGCTTCTTTCCTTTGATCTATATAAATGGCCCAGCATGCAGAACTGATCAGTGTCATAATCAGTCTACTGTGGTCCTCCCCACAATGTTAAAACAATCTCTCCCACCCTCTGCCAAGTATCCCTCCCACCTCCCATTGCTTTCCTCTTCTTAATTTTCCAAAACGAGAGTGACCTATCCCTGGTGTCGGCTAGTACCTCCCCCACCCTGCCTGTTTTCACTGTGTGACACCGGGGAGCCCACCCCAGTGTTGCCAAACATAACACTGGCACTTGGGTGTCCAATCCCCAGTGTCAGTATCTGAAATAAAGAAAACCATCCCTCATAGTCTTTTTTATTTTTACACACCCTATAAAAAGGAAAATGGTCCATTAATGTCTGTTGCCACTGCTGGCACACTGCCGCCATTACCCTCCCCCCACCCAACCCTCACACTCAGCACCCACCACCCCACACCACCTCTTATATACTTACCAATGGTCCAATGCCATAGTCCTCTCTGGACTGGTGACACGTCCTCACTCTTCAATGCCGGATGGGGAACTGAGGAAATCAGGTATGTGGTCAATGTATTTCAATGGATTTTGTCCTTGTCCTCATAAATTGGTCATTTTTTAACATTTTTAACCCACATTTTCAACATGGCCTTTTTGGGGCCCCACCTCATGAACAAATGTGGTGAAATTATGCAAATATGTCCTGAAAGGAGATTCTGCGGTTGCTGTGCATAATCACCTTTTGGGCAGAATTTGAAAATTTTCTCCACTTTTGTACATGAGGTGGTGTCATAAGAAGGCTATGTTGAAAGTTTGGGGTAAATAAATTAAAAACAACAAAGTTATGAGCAAATATTGAAAGTTTTCAAAACACATGCATAACTTTGGTAATTTTCAATATGTTGACCCCCAATTTTCAACATGCTGGGCTGGCAGTATAGCCTAGAGGTTAGAGTAATGAGCTGTGAATGAGCTTAATACATCCACTGAACAGACCTGGGTTTGATTCCCACAGCCTCCACATGCATACTGTGTGACTCTTAACAAGCCACTTAACCTCCTCAGTGCTCCCGGGTCACCCCTAAAAACAGGCACCTGTGCCTAGTGGGCCTTTCCCGGTTAACAAAGAATAAATAAATTTAAAAAAATTAATATAATCATTTTTTTTATACCACCTCATGAATGTGATAACTGTCATTTTTCAAATCCTGGCCAAAATGTATTTTTGGCACAAATCACCTTTCGGGAAGGATTTGAACATTTTCTCCACTCTTGTTAATAAGATGGTGTCATAAGAAAGCTATGTTGAAAATTTGGGGTCAAAATATTAAAAAACAAAGTTATGCAAAGTTATGTGCATACATTGAGAATTTTCAACATACGCTTGTAACTTTGGTAATTTTAAATATTTTGACACCAAATTTCAACACAGACATTCTTTCACACCACTTCATGAACATGACAGCTGTCATTTTTTAAATCCTGGATAAAATTTGTCTTTACACTTGTGGCGTGAAATGTTGTTTTGAACACTATTTTATAAATGGCACCTGTCATGTTCAGAAGGAGTGGTCATAAAAAGGCTATGTTGAAAATTTGAGGTCAAAATGTGAAAAAAACCCAACTATGTTATTAAGAAATGTTAAATTGTTCCAACATTTACTCATAACTTTATTTTTGCAGATTTTGACCACAATGTTCAACCTATCGCTTGTGTTAGTGTTGTCGAGGCATAGGTCAGGAAGCATAGGCAAACCAAGGGAAGTTTTAAAATTCACCAGTAGCATTTTATTATCAGTAACATAGAGGATAATGGCTGGGGTTATACTGTTTACTGGGTTGTAATCACCTCGAGCAGTTGCAATACCGTGCTTGTTAACCTCGAGAGCGTAGCTGAAGAGGTTTACTGTCGGCATGGCAACCATGAGAGGTGATTTCAACCTGGTAAACAGCGTAACCCCAGTCATTGTCTTTTACAGTGTATGACGTTTTTAGCAGGTGAAGTAAGACAAAATATGAATGTATGAAGTCCAGCCTGCTTTGTTGTGTGCTAGCTGAGGACATTGTGCTGTTTATGTTTGTGTGCTCTGTAACCGCGTTTAAACTGCTGCTACTGATTCTCAGTTCAAACCCTCACATGTCATGTTCTAGGGTTAGAATGCTGTCAGGTGCCACTGATTACATCTTGTAATCTCACTGATCTGACATAGGCAAGCAAGGTTTACAGCTCTTATGCCAGGACTATGAGATCACAAGAAAATTAAAAGATACCAGGCAATACATTATAAGGGCTCCCCATACATTATAATAAAATAAAATAAAAAATAAAGATATGCAAGATAGCTCTTCACAAAGGCTGTACAAACAATTAAAAAAGTCCTTCATCTGAGAATCTGTTTTGAATTTAAATCTCAGTCTCTCTCCCTCCAAACAAAACATTGCTCTCTTTATATAAGATATCTTTGCCTTGCAGTTTAATCTCTGCACCCTGTTCTTGTAAGTTTCATCTGCTGTTTTTCACAAAATGCAACAAAGACTTTTTTTCATTGACCTTCCTGTGAACAGCCTGATGAGTACATTAGTCTCCTTAATGGGTGCAACGAATTAAGACATCCTGTCCCAGGGCTGATTTCCTGCTGAAAAATCTGTTAACAAGCTTGTGAAAGGTCAAAAGGTTTCTTAAGATCAACCCCCTGTGTTCCAAACTGCTAACTTCTCTAACTCCCAAATTTCAACAATATAACTGGGTACATTTGCAAACCAATGGATCTTGGTTTCACATAAAGAGTCATGTATATTTTTAACTACAGAAAAACAAGGGGAGAAATAAAGAATATAAACAGCAAGTGAAGGAAGGGAGATAGCAGGGAAATGTGGGACCATCGGAGTGGCCAATTCCTAGGTGCTACAAGAAAAATTTGATTGTGCAATAAGACAAGCAAGGGACAGACAAGTGGCAGAATATAGGATAGGATAGGAAGAAAATAAATTCTTGCTTTTAACTCTCTCTGAATAACAACTGGGCCATGGTCTTATCTACTCTGTCACAGTTATCCCACCTCCTAAACATGACAGGTGTCATTTTTCAAATCCCTTCCGAATCTTGCTTTTGCAGTCGCACTGTGAAATCACCTTTCAGATGGGATTTCAAAAGTTCCACCTGTCTTGATCATAACATCAGGTCATAAAAAGACTGTTGAAAATTTGGGGTCAAAATATTGGAGCCCACTGAAATTTAGATATTGCCTCTCGAGTGGCCTGTCCTGGGTAAATACAATTTAGAAATGTGTACGAGTAGGACACCACTGAAAATGAGATATTGCATCTCATCTGGTCTATCCTGGGTAAATATACAGTAAAAATGTATACAAGCAAGAACTGGTACAACAGCAGTGCAAGCGGCAAACATTTGGCATTGACAAATGCTTGTTATTTTTAGCCCTGGACACTGCAGCCCCATCTTTGCTGTTAAATCATCTGCTGTGCTTCACTCTGAACTGTTTCTTCTTCTGTACCACCAACACTCCACTGCTCAGCAGCTCTCCTGCTCTCTCTAGTCAGTACAGTCTTGTTCAGAACTACTGTTCAACAAAGTAAAACTAAAAAACAAATATGTAATTGGCCTTTGTGTGTGCGTCCATCTATGGTCACTCACCTGCTCTGTCTCTATAAGGCATGTTATTTGGCCAAACAGACAAAAAATATGTTTTTTAATGATTTCAATCATTTAACTGTCTTCACTACTAACCTCACTGCCATTCAGGTACAGGTGCCTGTCCAACTCACTCACTGACCTACTATGGAAGCCGTTATACCCACCAATCTTATTAAAACCTTTTCTTAAGAAATGGTCCTGATTAAAAGGAGTCCCAGCAGTCAGTTCATGTAAACTCTTTTTATTTTTAAACAAATGCGCTTGCCAGCATTTGTCAGGCTTCTCACTGTGGTAGTGCTCTAGCGCTTCTGATTCTGCTGACTTTCTGGCACTCCTGAAACTCTACCCTATATGTCCATGAAGACAAATACAGGTGCAAAAATATTTGCTCCCTCATTCTTGCTGGCAGTCAGCCAGCAACCTCGCTGTCTTGGTATCTCCAGCCAGCCAGCAACTTCACTGTCTTGGTATCTCTCAAAAGGAAAAAAAAAAAAAAAACTACAATTACTGAAGTCTACTAAGGCTCAAAATCTTAAACTAAAAAAAAACATCAAGTATGTTGGTGAAGGAACTGTTTTATGTAAAATTCAGGCAAAAATTGTACTTTTGTATTATTTTAACCTTTTAATTTAATTTTTTTACATGCATATAAAATAGTCCCATTTTATAAGTGCAATAAGACACTCCAGGGATGTGCATTAGACATTGCTAATGCATGGCCACAGGCTGAAGGCACTCAGCCTGTTACCTTATGCTTTACTACGCCCCTGGCTGTACATTAGAAATGTCTAACGCATGCCCTGTCATGTATTATTGCTTACGTAACTTAACTACAAAATGGATGTTTCTACATCATAGAAACATAGAAACTGACCACAAAAAAATTGTTCCCTGGTGCATCTAGTCTGCCTGGCCCTACCTGTAGTATGACGTGGACCCACTCATTTCATCCTCCCCTGCTACTCTCATCAGTCCTGTATGTTTGTCCCACCCTCACTTGAATCTCCCACTGACTTAGCACAGACCAACTACTTTGGCAGTCAGTTCCATTTTTCCGCTACCCTCTGTATAAAGAAATATTTTTTGGCATCCTTCCTGAATCTCCATTTCACCAGCTTTTTGAGTTCTCCTTTGTGCTCATTCTTCCACTCATTGTGAACAGTTCCCCGGTGTCTACTTATTTATTCGGTGAAGAAACTTGAAAGTTTCAGTCATGTTCCTCCTCTCCTTTCTGGTTTCTTGTATGTACATGTTGATATCCTCTAGTCTCACCATGCAGGACTTCTCTTGCAGCCCCTGAATGATTTTAGTTGCCCTCCTGTGTACCACCTCAATCCTATCCCTGTACTTTTTTGAGTGCACACTCCTGGATTTAACCTAGTACTCCAAATGTGGCCACACCACTGGCCCTTAAAAGGATGGGGGAGTTGGGGATTATTCCAGGGGCTCGGCTCCAAAGAGGGGTCTGGGCCACCCGGCATGCTAACTGTACACAGCTGCACAGGGGCCCCAGAGTCTGAAATTTTCTCAGGGCCTGGAATTCCTCTCATGGGGCTTGTACAGTGACCTGACCAGGGACAGGATCACTTATCTCCCTCTACTGCTGCTCCTCCTGCCTATGCACCCCAGTATCCTGTTTGCCTTCCTCACTGCTCTTTTGCATTGTGCTGATTTCCATATGTTGCCTGAGAATCCTCATTTCTTCTAGTACTACATTTCCCATTCTGTATTGTGTTTCAGATTCCTGACCATGTATGTGCATAACTTTGCACTTTTATGCACTGAATTTTAGTTGCCAGATCCTTGCTATTTCATCAGTCTCTTCAGATCTTCCCTCAGTGCCCTTACCCCTTTATCACTGCCACACTACCACAGATTTTTGTGTCATTTGTAAATAAGTTTTTTGTGTCATTTGGGGCTGGCAGTATACCCTACAGGTTAGAGTAATGAGCTGTGAATGAGCTTGGTACATTCAGCAGACAGACCAGGGCTTGATTCCCACAACCTCCAATTGCATACTGTGTGACTCTGAACAAGCCACTTAACCTCCCCAGTGCTCCCAGGTCACCCCTGAAAACAGGCACGTGTGCCTAGTGAGCCTTACCCAGTTACCAAAGAATAAAATAAAAAACAAATAAATAAGAACGTCTTCCCTTGGATCCTTCCCCAATGTCACAAATAAAGATGTTGAGAAATGCTGAGCCTAAGACTGATCCTGGGGGAACCCCACTAGTGACTTTCCTTTCCTCAGACAATTCCTGTTTAAGACTACTTTCTGTGTTTTCCCACCCAGCTAGTTCCTGACCTATCCTGCTATCTTGTCCCCCACCCCCAGCTCATCCAATTTCTTACCCATTCTCCAATGTGGGACAGAGTTGAAGACTTTGCTAATGTCCACATACAGTATGTCTGCTGCCTGTCCTTTGTCCTCCGCCTTGGTGACCCAGTCAAAGAAGTTGATCAGATTTGTCTGACACAACCTTCTTATGGTGAAGTCATGCTGTTTTATGTCTCTGAATCCACAGGCATCCAGAAACTCCACCATCCTATCCTTAATAATTACATCAAGTAATTTACCCACTACAGACATCAGACTGACTAGTCTATAGTTCCCCATTTTATCCCAGCTCCTGCGGCTGCGCAGGGTACCACATCAGCTGCCCTTCAATCCATTGGCAACACTCATGTTTCCCGTGAACCATTAAAGAGGTCTGCCAGTGGGGGTGCCCAGCTTCTAACACACTTTTAGCACTCTTGGATGTAGCCCATCCAGGCCCATTAATGTGTCAATCTTCAGAGCACTTAGACCACTCAGCACCCTCACCTCTGTAATCTGCCTCATGATATTTTTGACTTCCCGCTTGTCATTTTGACCTCTAGACCACATTCAAGTAGTGGCACCTTGTCCTCTACTGTAAATAGCAAGTAAAAATACTAATTTAATATTTTTGCTTTACCTTTATTCTCCTCCACCCACCTTTCCCCCTTCTTCAGTCGAATTACCCCCTCCCCAATGTGTGCTGTTCCCCAATGTAGTGGAAGAATACCTTATCCCCCTTCTTTAACCCCTCTACTATCCTTACCTCTGCATGCAACTTTGTCTTCCTAACCCTGTTGTTAATATCTTATCTTGGTCTGGTACCCTTCCCCTGTTTTCATCTGTCTAGTTGGCCTTGTATTTTTTGAAACCTTCCTTTTTTTCCTCACTGCCTTCTCCACCTCCTTTATGTTACCAAACTGGTTTTCTTCCTCTCCTGGTTTTTACTACTACCTTAATACAGAGACTCGTTGCTTCATTTACTACCACCCACACAGCCAGAGTTGGACTGGGTCACCAGGATACCTGGAGATTTCCAGGTGCACCCCTTTCAGTAGGGTGCCTGGCCACCTTCTAAACTCTAAAATTCTTTGCATTTATCATCTTTTTTTCTGTTACAATGGGGTCATTTGGGGCACTGTAGGTAAATGTAAGATGCAAACAGAGCTAATGCAACAGTTTTAAGTGGAATTACTGATATGAGTGTGTCACCCAGGGCCCTTCCCTATTGATTTTCCTCGTGGCCCCCTGTATCCACTTTCCAGGTGGGCCCTCTGTACCCCAGTCTGACCCTGCCCACTGCCACCTGATCCCTAACCAGTTCCATCATTCTACCAAAATCCACCTTTCAACATTCCAATGCCTTAGTTTGTGAATTCTTGCTTTCTGGCTCTAATTTCATGTCAAACCACACATTTTATATCAATCCACATGTTAAACATCACTGCTGTTGAGGACTTTTTCTGGATTATAATCAATTTGTTAACTATGACATATTTGCCTAGTTACTGGATCACTATTCAGTCAGTTAGTCAATGGTACTTATCCCCTTTTAGGTAACAGTACCATACCATTTACCTGAATTTACAAAGACAGACTTCTGTGTTTCAAGAGAGCAGAGTAAACACATTTCAACATCAAGGCTACCAACCTATTATATAATTTAACTCCTATGGCCAATAGCTATTGACTGTTATTAGGAAACTGTTCCTTGATATATTGGAAATGCCAGGGCCCCATACTTACTGAAGGACCATGAAAATGGCTGTTTATATAAATGCATGGGTAGGGCTGATATCAGTAAGGTTATGCTGTTCGTATCAGTCAATGTGTATTTAATTGCTTTGCTAAGCCTGACTCTTTCTGTTTTGAGCATTGCCGTTTTAATATTTAATATCTACTATCCTGGGAGAGCAAGGGTCTGACGCAAATTTTAGAGAGTGAGCTCTGAGCTGAGATTCTGCCTTCCATTCAAAGCTACTGTAATTTCATAGCTAGCGTCAGCAGTATTGATCCACACACAATGGATTTTTAGAAGGAAAATGCAGCTTTTATATACATTGCCAAACTTTTTTTTTTCTAAATGATCTACAGTATACTGAACACTGTTTATAGTGATACTGAGTTTGGGGGGAGGCTTTGAGCTGAGCTAGAGGCTGTGTAGATAGTGATACTGATAAGAGACGTAATGCTGTATCCCACAGGGACTCATATAACCCATCCCCCAGTCAGCCAATGACTCTGTTTGTTATAATAATCAGTCTTCATGAGTTTTTTTTTTGCTGGGAAGGGGCCATAGCAGCTTAGTTCATAACAGATTCAGTGACCAAGGTAACTTCTGCTGATGCCTCAGCGAACCCTATTGTATCTAGGTGCAATTAGGACTATAGTTCATATATTTTCTGTATTTGTCACTCTCGTAGTTCATTCTAATATAGCATAGGTAAACATTAGGACCTGTATAAAATACAAGAGTTTTCTTGTAATTATTCCATTTCCATGCCTTCATCTTCACTAAGTCATTATAACAAGTAACACAAAAGATATTTATAATCTGTAATCATGAACCACTTATAGGTAAAAAAAACCAACAACCTATATAAAAGCAAATCAAATGTACCCATACCCTACACAATAAGGGTGTAATGCAATCTGAGGGGATTTGGTGGACAAATATAAGTCACTTGGGAAAATGTCTTGTGAACATCTCAATAGCATTACACCCTTATTATGTAGAGTTAGATGTACATTATTCTTTATCTTATGGGCATTTGGGCTTTAGTGCAGTGTTTGCCAGATGCAAAATGGTGGATGAGATTTTGAAGTCATCAGACGAGATTTTTAGTGTCATAACAAAATCTTGTCTGATGACATCTGTGATCTTGGCACTTCAACTATTAGTGGCACTTGTGGTAGCAGTACAGTAGTGGTAGAAGGGGTGGCAAGGGGGGGATTGGGGGACTTCCCTCCCAAAACTAACTGACCTGCTGGGAGGGGCAGGAGCACAGCCCCCCAACCTGGCTCCGTTAACATCATCGCATGAGACATGAAATCTTGTCTGCCATTTTTCCCATCTGGCAGAAACTTCACCAGCTCCAACATTTTCAACACATTCAAAGAGATGCTAGTCGCATTCCTGAAAGAAACTTGTAACTGCTTCAGAAAAAGTTGAACTGCTACTAGCTAACCCGCTTCACTAGCTCTTCATTTAGAACTTCCCACGATGCCTTCCCACACAGGTGACAACCAGTAATTGCAGTCTACTTTCTTCTTCACTAGCCCTCCTCACTCCTTCTCCCTCTTCCCCTACTCACGATCTCTGCTACTTTCCCTTCTCCGCTTTACCACTAACATTAGGAAGTAGGCTGGGTTTGATGGCTCTCCTATACATTGTGTAAAACTATTGTTTATGAACTACATGTCACTGTAAATCTAGCAGCTCAGTAGATGCTGGCCTGCTGCATCCTTCTCTGCTCAATATCTTGTGCATTTTTGTGTATACTTAGCTGTGACCATTTACAGTACCTATTGTATTGTATGTATTGTATTGTATTGTTTTCTGTCCAGGACCACCTTGAAAATGAGCTTGCTCAATGGTGTTTATGCCTGGTTAAATAAAGTGATTGATTGACTTGAGTGATTGATTTGCTTGAAAACAAATTGTTCCACAGACTATATCAGCTTCTGTTGATTGTCTATACTGGAAGTAGGTATTGGCGTGGCTTAGGTGGTAGGCACTCCCGTCCAGTAGTAGGAGGATGCTGTACTGTGGAGCTGTGCCTTCCTTTGGATGACACTTTAAACTGATGTACCTTCTGCTCATCTCTGGTGCTGTCCTGGTGGGTGTCCAGATGAAAATAAAAGCACCCAAGGCACTTTTTGCATGAGTAGGGTCTTTTTCCTGGTATTCTGGCCAACATTCCCTTTCCCATAAAACCTGTTCATGCAGCTGTCCAAGGCTGTGTGTGGGTGTTGACATGCAATATTGCTTCCACTATATCTTTCCACTGTGTGCAGTACTGGTGCCCATACCTGAAAAAGGATGTGAGATCATGGGAGGCGGTGCAGCACAGGGCTACGAAAATGATCATGGGACTGGGGGAGTTGTTGTATGAGGAAAGATTGAGGGAGCTCAACATGTATTTGCTGGAAGAGAGAAGAGAAAGAGGGAACACAATAGAGACCTTTAAGTACTAGAAATGCATAAACAAAGTCAGAGAGGGTGGATTGTTCCGCTTAAGGGGGGAAGGGTCACTAGGGGGCACAGTCTAAAGTTGGAAGGGGGAAGGTTCAGGTGGGAGATGAGGAGGCACTACTTTACAGAGAGAGTGGTAACAAGATGGAACACACTGCTGGAGGAGTTAATTGAACTGAGGACAGTGGATAGCTTTAGGCGGGGTTGGGATAGAGTCAAGGGCAGGATTAATACAGACAAGAACACAAAGGGGGGAAAGACCGGAAAGGGGAGGAAGGGAGGGGATTGGGTGGGGCTGGGGCAGCTGTAGTAATATGAATCTAAGAACTGCACAATCAGGCAGACTTGATAGACCTGTGGGCCTTTTTCTGCTGGCAATTTTGTATGTTCGTATGTTTACTGTCACTTCACTACCAGTCTCTCATTGCTTGTAAAGTGCTTTGGGATACAATGTACACAAAAAGCGCTATAAAAATGCTAATTCTTCTTCTTCTTCTTCTTCTTCTTCTTCCCCTCTTCTTGTGACATCATAATCCTCCCCACTGTAAAGAGATTGGGTGTCATAAACAAAAGGGTATGGCATCCCTTGTAGACAAGTATCAGGAGCAGAGGACAATGACTTAGTTTTAAAGCAAATATCCTCAGTAATACAGAGTGAGGGAAAATGATATGCGAGACAGCATGAAATATAAACTGTTTCGATGTTCTAATTTCCAGAAATTTCTTTGAGGTGTCGGTAGTTTTTTCAAGAGCTGTGGCCTCAGGACATTTCAGTGGAAATTTTGAAATAAAACCCCACATAATTTCAAGACATGTTTCACCCTGTTTTTAGATATGAGAAGTATGACTGTCCAAGGATTACATATTGGAGGGGTGGAAAATCTGAAGGACACTTTGGTTCATTGTTTACACACTAATCAGAGTAAAACATGGTTACCAGAAACCCCAGTTGGTAATTATAGATGTGGACAATGTGCAAGTTGCAACAACACCAGTGATTCCAGGACATTTAAACATCCACACTCAGGGAAAAGATTTGATATGATATTAAATCGTTTATAAACTGCTCTACCACTTTAGTTATTTATTTGCTGACATGCCCGTGTGGGCTTGATTATGTTGGCCAAACTAAAGAGCATGGAAGGAATGGATTTCTGAGCATAAGTCAGCAATCAGAAATAAAGTGCTCACTAACCCGATGGCAAGACACTTTATTGAGAGATAACATGGGCCCCCAGTACTGTTGCTCAGATAGTATCCTAGAAATTAGGATACCAACAGATACCTCCCATTTGGCCAGATAGTGGCTGTGGTAGGATAATAGTGCTATCTGGCAATGGATCCTACCCTCTCTAGGATCCAGCTCGGATCCTAACTATCTGACCTAGGATCCCCGAATCTGATCTAGGATCCATCACTATCTGACCCCGGATCCTAACTATCTGACTTAGGATCCCTGGATCCTAACTAAGATCCATCGCTATCTGATCCCGGAGCCTAACTATTTGACCTAGGATCCTTGGATCCTAACTAGTATCCTTGGATCCTAACTAGGATACCTGTATCCTAACTAGGATCCATCACTATCTGACTCTGGATCCTACATGTGTCTTTGGTAGGATTTCTAGTAGGATCCAAAGTAGGATACCAGCGCTATCTGGCAGATAGTGGTAGGATCCACAAAAGCACTGTCTGAGCAACACTAGTCCCCAGCTAATTTAAAATTCACAGGAATAGAGTAAGTTACTGTCTCTGTTCCTCAACCTCTCCACTACAGCTTCCATCCCTTCAGAATGGAAAAATGCTACTGTAATCTCACTGCTCAAGGGTGGCGATCCCTCCATTCCCTCTAACTATTGACCAATCTCTCTCCTATCTATCCTAGCTAGGCTACAAGAACATCTGGTCATGTCTCAACTCTCACCTCTACAACTCTAATTTTTTCACTCTGTTCCAGTCTGGCTTCCGGAAGAACCATTCCACCACCAGTTCCCTGATTAGGCTCACTGACTCCATCCTCTCAGGGATGGACAGTGGTCAAATCACTTCTGCAATATTTGTTGACCTAACAAAGGTGTTTGACACCATCTCCCACCCCTTACTCATTGATACCCTCTCCTCAGCTGGCCTAACTGATTCTGCCACAAACTGGTTCAAGGTTCACCTTACCGGCCGGACTCAGTCGGTCAGAATTGCTGACTCCTCCTCCCCACCTCTCCCCATTACCACTGGCATACCCCAGGGCTCTATTCTTGGTCCTGTCTAATTTTCCATATTGCTAAATGATCTACCCTCATCCCACTCATCCTCCTCTTCTATCCATATGTACGCCGATGACACGGTCATCTTCACATCCGGCCAGTCCCCTGTTGATGTAGAATCCAGACTTCAGCTTGATTTCAATAACATTCAGCACTGGTTCAACTCCCATCAACTCTTCCTCAATGCCAAGAAGACCGTCTCCATGACCTTCGGCACCAGGCAGAGACTCTCAAGGCTCCCCTCCTCACCCACCTTCCACACCCTTAACGGGACAATATTAGAGGACATCTCTACCTTTAAGTATTTGGGGGTTTGGCTTGATCAACACCTCAACTTCTCTGGACATGTAGACACTATCCTGAAGAAACTGTGCCCAAAAACTTGGCGATGTAGTCAGGAACCGTAGTTGCCTCCCACTATCGGCTCGGCACAAAATTGTCCTGAAGATGATCCTACCTATCTTTGACTACTGTGATGTAGTCTATAATGCCACTCCCAAGTCCTCCCTAGCCAGATTGGACACCCTTTTCAGCACCTTCTGCTGCTTTGCCCTGGACTCCCCTCCTCTCACCCATCACTGCAACCTCTATCACTCCCTTTCCCTCACTTTTCTTGAAAATCGCTGCCATCTCCACTTTGCCAAATTTGTGTCTAAAGTTTGGTTTGGTACACTACCTCCTTAGAAACATAGAAACATAGAATTTGATGGCAGATAAGGACCGCTTGGCCCACCTAGTCTGCCCATTTTCCTACCTAACAGATAAGCTGAAGATCCTAGTTAACCAACCACTTACTTCCTCCTACCCCCCACTAGGACTGCCTAATGTCTGTTCCATGCATTCTTGAATTCCCCCACTGTTCTTGACTCCACAACCTCCTCAGGGAGGCTATTCCATGCATCCGCAACCCTCTCCATGAAAAAATATATCCTCACATTACCTCTGAGCCGTCTCCCCTCTATCTTCAAATTGGGCCCCCTTGTTCTTGCACATCTCTTTTTCTGAAAGATGCTACCCTCTTGGACTTTGTTGATTCCTTGAGGTACTTGAAGTTTCTCTCATGTCCCCTCTCTCCTTCTTTCCTCAAGGGTATACATATTCAGCCCTTTAGTCTTTCTTCAGTATGTCTTCTGGTGCAGACCCTGCACCATTTTGGTGCCCTCCTCTGGACAGCCTCCACTCTGTCTATGTTTTGCAGAGATGAGGTCTCCAGAACTGCACACAGTACTCCAGATGGGTCTCACCAACTGTCTGTACAGAGGGATAACAACTTCCTGTTTTCTACTATTGATGCATCTCCCTATGCATCCCAGTATCCATCCAGTCTTCCTTACTGCCTTCTTACATTGCTTGCCCACCTTTAGGTCATCTGATATAATAACCCCCAGGTCCCTTTCCATTTTTACTGTTGCCAGTATCTCACCCCCCATTGTGATCTCTTCCCTTGGGTTTTTGTTTCCCAGGTGCATTACCTTGCACCTCTTTGCATTGAATCTGAGCTGCCATACATTTGACCATTCCTCCAAGCTTGCCAAGTCCCTTCTCATCCTTTCCACTCCATCTTGTGTATCAACCCTGTTGCAGATCTTTGTGTCATCTGCAAAGAGATATACTTTTCCTTCCAGTTTCTCTGCAATATCACTTATAAAGACATTAAAAAGGACCGGTCCCAGTACTGAACCCTACGGTACCCCCCTAGTAACCCTCCTTTCTTCACTGTGGACTCCGTTTACTACTACCCTTTCATTCTGTTGTCTAGCCAATTTTTTATCCAGGCTACCACCTTGGGACCCACTCCAAGGCTGGCTAACTTGTGTATTAATCTTTTGTGCGGGACTGTATCAAATGCCTTGCTAAAATCTAGGTAGGCCATGTCCACAGCCCCTCCCTGGTCTACTACTTTGGTCACCCAGTCAAAGAGATCTATTAGATTTGTCTGACACGACCTTCCCATCATGAATCCATGCTGCCTTGGGTCCTGCCCACTGGCCTCTAGGTACTCAACAATTCTTTCCTTCAGAGTGATTCCATCATTTTCCCTACCACTGAGGTCAAACTAACTGGTCTGTAGTTTCCTGCCTCTGTCCTGCTCCCACTTTTGTGAATAGGAATCACATCCACCCTCCTCCAGTCCTCAGGTACCACCCATCTTCCCATGATTTGTTAAAGAGAGTAGTCAGCGGTGTCACTAGTTCTACCCTTAGTTCTTTTAGAATTCTTGGGTGAATCCCATCAGGACCCATTGTGTTGTCCACCTTCAATTTTATTAGTTCTTTCTGAACCCTTTCTTCTGTAAATGGACTGGTATCGACCCCCCCATCTTCAGAGTGTTTCTCTTGTTTGGTTTAGGTACCTCCCCCCTCCTCTTCCTTTGTGAATACTGAGCAGAAATATTCGTTCGGTATCCCTTCTTTTTCACTGTCACCCTCTGCCCACATTCCCTCCCCTTTATTAAGTCTCAGTATCTTTCCTTTGGTCTTTCTTCGCTCCCTAATGTACCTATAAAAGGTCTTATCCTCCTTCTTAGCAGAGTTGGCTATCCTTTCCTCTGTTTGGGCCTTTGCTTTTCTGACTGCCTTCCCTGCCTCTTTCTGCTTTAACTGATAAAGTTCTCTGTCGTGCTCCTTCCGTGTTTCCTTATATTTCCTGAATGCTATCCTTTTCTCCTTAACCTTCCCTGCCACCTCTTTTGAGAACCATAGTGTTTTTTTCCTTTGTTGTGTTTTGTTGATTTGCTTTACACAAAAGGCTTGTTGCCTCTGTGATGGCTGTTTTGATTACTCCCCATTGTTCTTCCACCCCTCCTTCTTGCCTGTTTGCTAGTGTTTTCCTGAGGCACTCTCTCATTTTCCTAAAGTCAGCCCTCCTAAAGTCCAGTACTCTTGCTTTTGTATGGCATGACTGTATGGCAGTGTTTATCGTGAACCACACTGTTTGGTGGTCTCTTGTTCCCAGATGGCTACCCACTTTTAAATCTGAGATTCTTTCTCCGTCCCCATTTGAGAGTACCAGGTCTAAGATTGCTCCCTCCCAGTGGGTTCCAATATAACTGTCTGAGGCATGCCTTGTAGAGGCATCAAGAATGACCCTGCTCTTGGATGTGCATGCAGCAAGGTGCTCCAGTTAACATCTGGCATATTCAGGCCCCCCATCAACAATATCTCCTCTTTTTCTGCCATTCTAAGGATGCCTTCTATCATTTTCTTGTCCATTCCCTCCCCCTGAGATGGGGGTCTGTATACAACCCCATGCAGACTGTGGTGCCATTTCCTGTCTCCAGGGCGACCCAGAGTGCCTCATCTGCTCCCTGTTTACTCTTTAGTTCTGTTGCTTTGATTCCTTCCTTTACATAGAGAGCTACCACTCCTCCTTCTCCTCCTCCTCCTCCTCTTTTACCCTCCCTGTCCCTCCTGTAGATTGTGTATCCTGGTATGTTGACATCCCAGTCATGGTTCTTTGTGTACCATGTTTCTGTGACTGCCACAATATCCAGGCAACCCTCTTCCATCAAGGCCACTAGTTCAGGGAGCTTGTTACACAGACTACAGGCATTGGTACTCATCACCCTCCACTTTTTGATGTTCTTACCCCCTTTTAGCCCCATCCGTGTCCTTACTGCCTTTGCCTTTTTTTGCATTTACCTATGTCCTGCTCCCTAATCACTTCTCTACCTTGGTGTTTACCTCACTAATTACCGTGTTTTGTTGGGTAAGGCTGGGATTTCCCTGCTTCTTTTCAGTGCCTCCCCCCTTGGCTAGTTTAAGTGCTTGCCAATGAAGTATTTAAACCTCTCACCTAGGATCCTGGTTCCCCCCCTGGACAGATGCAGACCATCATGCCAGTATAGGTCTGCATCCCTCCAGGTGGCTCCCTAGTCCCCAATGAAGCCAAAACTCTGAGCTCCACACCAGTTTTTTCAACCATTCATTGAATTCTCTGCTGAGGAGTACCCTAGCATCACCCTTGCCATAGACAGGCAGCACCTCCAAGAAGGTTACTGTATGTGCTACTTGTTTAAGGCCCCTCCCCAATGCTACAAACTCCTCTTGCACTGCTCTGATCCCATTCCTAGCCAGATCATTTGTCCCTAGGTGGACAATGACATCCAGCTTCCTCCCTCATGCAGCTGCTTCCACGATCCTGAGGATTCGCTTCTTGTCCCTCCAAGCCGTGGCGCCAGGCAGGCACCTTACTGCCCTCTCCCCTTCCTCCCCCACTTCTACCCCCCAATGACTGAGTCCCCCATTAGGAGTTGTTTCCTTCCCCTGTGGGATCCCATGCCACCCTCCTGTGGGTCTTCTTTGTGAAGGTTCCCAGCACCCTCCTTGGTCTCCACTGCAGATGCTTCCATAGAGGAACCACTATCCACCAGAAGAGTGTATGAATTGTGGAGAGGTACAGCTGGAGGGATGCAACTCTGTTGCACCACCCTCTCCCTCCCTGAGCCCACCCTGGTCCACCCTCTCCTCTTTCTTGACAACCTCTGAGGTAGTGGCATTGGCCCTGGTGGTTCCTGGGTGGGGGAGGAGGTTTCACGAATCCTAGCCAGGTCAGCCTGGAGATGGCAGCCTCCTCCCTCAGACCAGAGAGGCGCCTGCAAATAGAGAAGCATAGCAGCCTCCAGAATGTCTCCTGGAAGACTGCCGCCCCACAGCCATTGCACCGCACCACTCCTATCATGTCTTATTTTGTGTCCCCTCTCCTGTTTCTCTGTATGCTTACTCTCTCCTCTCCTTACAACTCTCACCCTTCCTGTTCTGGGACAGAAACTTCCTATATTCTTCTGTAGCCTCCTTCTTCCTTGCTCAGTGTCAGACCACCAGCAGCTGGGGGGGGAGAGCAAGCTACTTTTTTCCTTTAGGGTTGACAAAACTAATGTTTCTCTATGATCCTTCCCTTCCTACTGCCAAACAGGAAGTTTCTGTTGTCAGTCAAATCCAGTGGCTATAAAAGTAGAACTGGCTTGGGGTGGGGGGATGGAGGGCAATTAGTAAGAAAAAAGGCTAGCAACAGGAAGTTGTAATTGGAGTCACCTGCTTTTATATCGTCTAAGCCACACCCTCAATTAAGCTCTCTCTCCTCCTACTGATTTAGCAAAGTAAGTTGATACAGTACCCTTCTCAGCACAGAATACACACTGACTTTCTTTCTTTTTTTTTAACCCTAAATAAGACCCCTTCTACTTCTAATAAAGTATCTGTCTGCTTAATCTCAACAGACACTGACTCCTGCTGAGATAGACGTGTTAAATTAGTAAGGAATGGAAGCTTCTTTTAGTTAGCTGCTTTCTGCTCTACAAGCAAGATTTCTGTATTCCAAAGGCTACTTACCTCTGTTACTTACTATCCACTCTGCCTCCTCCAGACCACTACCTTAGATCATACTTGTCAACTGGTAATTCCATGCCGCTCAACTTTGGTAGGTCAGTCGGCCTTCTTGCATCACTTCCCTAAGCTATGGAACAACCTCCCCCCCTCAAATCAGCTTATCTTCCTCCACCTACTCACTATCCTTAGCCTTAAACAATTTGCTCTTGGTCAACTGCACACCTGCAGCTAGTCCCCCTCATACTCTCCTCCGACCAGCTCTAATCACCCACTGCCTTCCTCGTCTACCGTTGCCCACGGCTATTCTGTCTTTCAATTTGACTTGCACTATGCTGCGCCTCCTGCTGTTAACCTAATGCACTTCTCCTATGCATTTACATAAATCTTTGCTTCATACACAGTGTTTTTTGTTAACCGTCATGTTGTTCTCAGCTAACCTGAATTAATTTTTTCTGTGTAATCACCCTTTGGTTGTTGTATATTTACAATGTTTCTAGACTGTACTCAAAACTTCTCAAAACTTTATGTAACCAGCTGCTTACTGTGTGTTTCCCACCACCTGTCAAATTTGTACTAATGTCAACTGTATGAACATATGTAACAATGTTTGCTACTTTCCCTCTATGTACTCCTCCCCCCAGGACACACCATGAGATGAGCAATCTGTTGTTCAGTGTGCCCTTCCTGGTGAAACTTTTCAATAAATAAATAAATACTGTGGATTCAAGACATGGTGACCTGACCAAAACATGATCACAGAGAGAGTGTTATTGGATATACACACTGCAAATTCTAAGTCCTTTGTGTCTGAACGATGAACCGCTTTTAAACTGTTCCTTATTGGGACTGTGTATTTGTATATTTTATTGCTCTTTCTCCCCCCCATCATCGTTTCTCACAGCCACCACCCCTTTTTGTTCTCTGGTTTGTGTTTATTTTTTCTTGCTTGTATCTGTTCTGCATGTTTTTGTATTCTTGTCCATTGTTGAACATATAAATTGGTTATTTATTAGGTTTTAAATTTGCTTAGTAGCTTTACCGTGCTGATTTGGAGCAGCACAACACAGTTCAGCCTTGCATTATGCCTCCTCATACGTATATGCATGTTTCATGACTATTTATGTTGTTAACTTACATGAGCCAGTCAGCTCTGAGGAAGTCTTTATGCAGAAATGTCAGCATGAGTGTGTGTACCAATGTGTCAGCATGCTGTTCTTTCGGCCTCCTGGTTGATTTCCCGTTCATGAGTACCTGTGCTGCTGCCAGCAGTGGTTTTGTTTTAACTTTTTGGTTACAGTCCTGTCACCTCTACCAGCACCCTGCACTTTATGGCTATGTGTATTTTGATCACGTGGTGTCAGAATTAAATGAAATTATTTTCTGATTAAGGTAAGTGTGCATTGGTTTTTATTTGAACACTAAGTGTGAAGGTAAGTGTTTGCATTCATTGCCACTTTGTTAGGACACATGGTTCTGTACTTTTTCTGGTTTCTCTCTGGTTGAAGTGTGCACCGGCCCTGAACTGCACCCTTCAGTGTTGAGCTCCTCATACTCTCTTGTCTGTGTCATTCGGGGGCTGGCCAGGGAGGGAGGATTGTGACCCTTGGGGGAGGACACTGAGTCCCAATTCTTGCCTGCCACCCAGTGGAGGCTGGGTGGCAGCAGAGTGGGACCATCAGACATGGGCAGGAGGTGTGATGATGTAACTCACATGTGCGTCAAGACACATGCACACAGTTACGTCATACATAGTTCTTGGTAGGCAAAACACGGGGGAAACTGCCCTGACATCTACCTCCGGCCCCACATGACCCTACTTGGCAGTTTATGGGCAGACTAGGTGGGCAAAGTGGTCCTTATCTGCCATCAAATTCTGTTTCTGTTTACCCACCAAACATTTATTTATTTTTTATTTATTTATAGAATTGGAATTACAACCCTTTGAGTCATAGACTCTTTTGCAAAGGCTCCACGTCTGTTTTAAAGTAAAATACAATATTCAGAGGAAAAAAAACATATAGTACACAAACATAATTAGTATCAAGTAATATAAAGTCATACAGCACATGATTATACAAATTAGAGAGATTAGTTCACCAGGGAGCATAAAGAAGGTCCTGGGTCAGAGTTTATACATTCTACAGTTCCGGAGGGACAAGAGAGGGCGATTATTTATAGTCACAGGTTGCGGAGTCAAGGAGCAGGGTTTTTAGACTTGATTTAAATAGGTTAAAGCAGTGGGCCTGGGAGATGGAGGATGGGAAGCAGTTCAGCCATTATGGCACACGATATCGGAGGGCTCTTTGTCCAAGGGATGTTCTACAGTGAGGGACTAGGAGAGAGGAGTTTGCAGAGTGCCTATGGGACCTCCTATGTGGGGCAGCATGTATAAGTGGGTATAGACCTACTGGGGCCTTCTTAAGTTGTATCTTTTTTGCAAGTATGCAGGCATGGTACTTAAGCCTGCCTTGGAAGTTTAGTCAGCCAGTGCACCTATAAAGCTCGCAAATGTGGGTTAACCTGTCACATCCAGAGACCAGTCGGCAGGCTTTGTTGTGGGCAAGGTTTATGCGGCGGAGGGCAGTTTGATCAGCGGACACGTAAATCACTATTCCGTAGTCCATCAAGCTTAGAATAGATGATGACACAGCCAGGTGCATGGCCTGGAGGGTATGTAGTGCTTATGTCTGTACAGGATCCCTAGTCTAGTGTTGATAGAGGAGGAGAGTTGTTGTATGTGTGAGTGGTAGGAGAGGGAAGAGTCCAACGTGATTCCGAGGTATTTGAATTATGGGACCTGTTCAAGCGCATAACCTAGGGAATTTAAGACAGTTAAGGGTGCGTGACAGAGAAGGTTCTGGTGGTGGGCAAATATCATGGCTTTTGTTTTCTTGTAGTTAATTATTAGGCAGTAACCAGCAAACCAGGTTTCCAGCTCTGTAAAGAAGCCCTGTAGAGCAGTTTGTAGAGAATTGGGATGGGGATGTTTCCAGAAGACTACCGCATCATCAGCACAAAGCAGCATCTTACCACTGCAGGATTTAGGGAGGGAGTTCAGAAAGAGGGTGAAGAGTAGGGGGGCCTAGTATTGACCCTTGCGGAACACCAGCTTGGACCGGTCTGCTTGAGGAGATAGTTGTATTGATTTTGACTTGTTGTGTCCGACCTGTGAGATAATCCTTGAACCAGGAGGTAACCTCCGGTGGGAAATTTAGGGATGGAAGGGGTGGAGAAGTAGAGTGTGACTGACGGTATTAAACGCTTTGGTCAGATCAATGTAGAGAGCCCCTGCCACAGAGCCTTGTTCCAGTGCTTCATGTATATATGGTGTAAATTTGGTGAGGGCTGTGGAGGTGCTGTGTCCCTTCCTGAATCCTTGTTGTTCGTTGCTTAGCAGGTTGTGTTTGGAGAGATGGTTTGTTAGCCGTTCCGACAGTATTTTTTGAAGGGCCTTTGATAGAGTGGGCAGGATTGATATTGGTCTGTAGTTGTTAGTGGAGGTTCTGAGTAGTTGGTGGCTAACCTATAAGTCCATGAGGTGGGTGGGTGATGGGGTTAGGGTAATGCTGCCAGGATGAAGGACACCAGGGTGATAAACAGGAATAAAATAAATACATATATAAGCAGAAATTTGTCTAAAAAATGTGTCTAGTGGTTAGAGTACTGGGTTAGGAACCAGGAGATCATAGATTCAAACTCTGCCAGAGCCAGCTATTCAATGTGTGACCTTAAGCAAGTCACTTAACCACCCAGTGCTGAAGTCCACCCATCTACCAAAATGTTTAGATGCTGAATCTCAGCTGGCCTATCCTGGTTAAATAAATTATAAAATATATAAAATGCATTAAAAAATTAAGATTTCCTAAAAGTCTACCGATTTTTAAGGAACAGGACTGAGTCCTGAAGCTCCAAGGTTGTAAATTCAGGGCAGTGTAATGTTAGCAGGCACTTTTCCCAGAGGACGGTGAACCTATGGAACAGCAATCAACAGAGACAGTGGATATGAAGACAGTACAGGTCTTCAGTGTAAGCCTGGATACATTTTTGCTTACAAATGGTATCACAGGGTACACTGGGTAGTAGAGTGAGTGGGAAATCCCTATATATTAATCCATGCTTACACAGCATACTCATTAATCCCTTCCTATGAAGCAGCAGCTGGGGGCATGATGAAGCTACAGTCCCTTTCCACTGTAAATTACTATGTTACTATGTATAAGCCACAGGGCACTTCCAGTTTCAGGCAATTAATAACTGCCTGGCAGAGCTGAAGGCCTGAGGCTTTGCCTTGAGGTCTGAACACAACTGCGTGTTAATTTGCTGAGGGGGCGGCCCTGGGTCAAGCCTGCCATTGCTATTATAAGTCACTAAAATCATACTAACAGAGAGAGAAAATAAAGTTGACAACTGTTTTTCCTTTGTAAGAATTGTTAGGATGTTGAATAATTTTTATTATTTCAATATTCTGAGGTTTCTTCTTGGGAATTAAAGAGCATGTGTCTCTGAACTTCCTGAAATCCAATACAGAGACCGATCAGTGGAGGTGAACATCATGAAGCTGAAACAGACCTCACGAGGAGGGAAGGCATGGGCTTGGGCTGTCAAAACCTCCAGTCACTTTAGATAGCAAAAACAGGTATAAGGAACCAAACATTCCCAAAAGAGGTCAGCACAAAAAAAAAAAGGACAATATGTCTATAGTTACAGTCCCTTTTATTAATATGTGAACAAATAGGCAAGTAAAAAACAATAAAACTATCGTTCATAGAAACCAGTTTCTACAGCTGACCACCATTGCAGCTCTGATGAAATGAGAAGCAGGCAAATGAACTCTTGCAGAATTGTGGTACAGAAAGAACATGCTGAGCGCTAAAATTCTAAGACGATCCCGTGGTGCGATACACAAACTAAATTTAAAACGAGTGGTGGTACCTGACTCAATAAATTGAAGTACTTTCCTGTGTAAGAACATACGCACACACTGTAAGGACACTATGCAAAAATGCTGAAAATGCTGAAACGGCAGAGCGCAAAAAAACGCTGCATAATAATCGACCAATCAGGTCATCATCAGAGCGACCTGATTGGTAGATACGTAAGCACGGCATCACCTGGAAGTATTGCAGCTCGAAGTTCGGCATTTACCGACCATGCAGCGTGTTTTGTGCTCTGGCGTTTCAGCGTTTTCAGCATTTTTGCATAGTGTTCTTATAGTGTGTGCGTATGTTCTTACACAGCAAAATTTGGTTTGTGTATCGCACCACGGGACCATCTTAGAAATGTAGTGCTCAGCATGTTCTTTCTGTACCGCAATGCTGCAAGAGTCCGTTTGCCTGCTTCTCGTTTCATCAGAGCTGCAGTGGTGGTGAGCTGTAGGAACTGGTTCCTATGAACGATAGTTTTACTGGTTTTTACTTGCTGATTTGTTCGGATATTAATAAAACGGACTGTAACTATAAACATATTGTCCTTTTCTTTTTGTGCTTAACTCTTTTGGGAATGTTTGGTTACTTATACATGGTTTTGCTACCTGTTTTACGCTTCTGAGGTAACAAGTGCATAGCCTTGAGTTTTTTAGCTTCATTTTGAGCACCCCCCCCCGCTCTGTGGCAGAGCTGTGTTTTGCTTTTGCCTCCAGCCACTTTGTTCACTTCTTTCTGCACTTTTATTTTTTACGCAGTGTACCTTGGATAGCCCAACTGTGGTACAACGTCTCATTTCCAGTGGGGTCCTGCTTCTACCCATTTCCACAGCTGGGTGGACTGGAGCACTGAGAGGTTAAGTGACTTGTCCAGGGTCACACAGTGAGTGTTTTGGCTCTAGTGGGGTTTGAACCTGTGATCTTTTTGGTTTCCAAGTCAGTGCTGTAACCACTAGATTACACTGCCTGTCAGTCCTGTTGATATCTTTTCTCAGATGTTGGGACCACAGCTGTGCACTATATGCAAGCTGAGTTACACAATGGCTGGGCGATTCCTTCCCTAACTATTGCATGAGCTGAGCTGAAAATCAGATGTGTGGACCATGGCACAGCAGCGAAATGTGTAACAGGCCACTGATTGCAAATCAGACCCTAAGTAATCAGCGAATGGAAGTGCGTGGCAGCACAGTTGATGTACTGCCCCCAAAAAAAAAGCTTTGGGTTTGTATGATGAACTGGATAACTGGTGAGATATGGCTAGGTAGCCTGACTCCCATCCTATTGAACAAAAATTTTTATCAGAAAGCCATTCCCCAGGCTGGCCTGTCAGTGCAATGGTAGGGCTACCATTCCTGATGCTGGTGACCCAGGTTCAGGAATGAGCTTGAGTTGTTAAGGGCAAGCTGGGGAGTGAGGATCGAGCATCCCAGGATAGCTGTCTTTCATCATGGCGGTGGTGGGGGGACACTGTGTCTGGCTGTGGGACTGCCATCCCGGGATAGCTGACTTTCATCATGGCGGTGGTGGGGGGACACTGTGTCTGGCTGTGGGACTGCCATCCCAGGATAGCTGTCTTTCATCATGGCGGTGGTGGGGGGACACTGTGTCTGGCTGTGGGACTGCCATCCCAGGATAGCTGTCTTTCATCATGGCGGTGGTGGGGGGACACTGTGTCTGGCTGTGGGACTGCCATCCCAGGATAGCTGTCTTTCATCATGGCGGTGGTGGGGGGACACTGTGTCTGGCTGCGGGACTGCCATCCCAGGATAGCTGTCTTTCATCATGGCGGTGGTGGGGGGACTCTGTGTCTGGCTGTGGGACTGCCATCCCAGGATAGCTGACTTTCATCATGGCGGTGGTGGGGGACACTGTGTCTGGCTGCGGGACTGCCATCCCAGGATAGCTGTCTTTCATCATGGCGGTGGTGGGGGGACACTGTGTCTGGCTGTGGGACTGCCATCCCAGGATAGCTGTCTTTCATCATGGCGGTGGTGGGGGGACACTGTGTCTGGCTGCAGGACTGCCACCTGAGACAAGCGAGTGCATCAGGAGGAAGGGACTGCTGCCAGACATCTGCACACATGTTTGTCATTGTATCCAGAGCCCTGTGAGAAAAACCAGAGAAAAATGCCCCAGCCCAATGCAGCACCCCCCCTCCCCACAGGCCTATGCATGACAGACAGTACAGGCCACGAACCACTGAGCATGGACCTGGGTAAGTGGTGGATAACCAGTAACTCCATTGTAAGGTCAGTGACAGGGCTTGGGGGGGCAGTTCAACAGGGTCGAGGGTCAAAGGAGAAGAAATTAAAAAAAAAAAAAAACTTGACCAGTGTGGTAGGATTCAAAATAATGAGCAGTTTTTGCTTCTGAGAGAGCCATGACCAAATGAGCAGAGATAAATTCTCCACTCTCACTCTCCTCACCCCTGCCTTCTCTAGAGTCCTACGGATCTTTGGTGGTTGCCACTATGGGATCCTGACCTTCAGTTAGTCAGCACTAGGCTGGCCCAGTGGCACTGAGGGTTGAGGCTCTGGACGCCACACCTTGTGCCACACCAACGACCCGAGTTCAGTAGCAAGCTCGGGTGCCGGGGGTCGGCAGGGATGGGGCGAGGATTGAGCACCTGCAGGTGGCTCTTCTCCCCAAGGGGGAGGGGAAGGGGGAGGGATAGCTTGGTGCGCCAGTGGCTCCCGGTGGAGATTGGGGGTGCTGCAGCATGTCAGCTGCACATCACGCAGCATGGATGACGTTGGCAGGGTTGCCTTGCGCCAGAACATCACGGGTGCACCACGCAGGGGGAAGGTCACCAAGAGAACGGAAAAACCCAGCTCCATGGAGGAGGGTGACAGCACCTGACCTCCATGCCCACTGCTGGATACGCCCTGCCTGGCCTTCCAGGGCCTCCGCCTGGGGCCCACTCCCACAGCCGGTGTCTATGTGTGCAAGAGCACCCAAAGAGGAGAGGAGGCCTCACCCCATAGGGGTTAAGCCGGGGGTGCTGGCTGTGGGAGGGGTGGAGAGAGGAGGCACAGGTTCAGGGGGACCTCAGGCAGGCAGGATCAGGCAGGATGCCAGACAGATGCCCCCATGGGCCACAACTGGAGGGAAATAGAATAAAAAAAAAAAGTTAGTCAGCACTGATAAACCAGTTTCTTATAAATATTCAATTTATCCTCTGTACCAGTACTATCCCATCACATCCATCATTTTCCCCACGGATCTCTGTCTCCTGCTCCCATACTCGCCATGTGATGTCATAGCATTTTACTGTGGCTTTGAAGGGACTGGTGATTTTTCACTTATGCACCGTGTGACCTTTAGCAACTTGATTAACCTCCTTGTGCTTAGCCTCTCTGTAGTGTATCTCTAATCTATCTCTGAACTGTTTTAATCTCAGTGTGCACTGAAAATGGCAGAAACATTTTCTCTTTTCCCCCACCTGGACTGCAAAATTCTTTGGGATACAGTTTGTATAAAAGACACTGTAGAAAACCAAATTTCTCCCTTCCCCCCTTCCTACCTGCAAATGTGTGTCACCTGACTGTTCTCCAGTGGTGTGAGACCCAGGGATACCTGACTCTTCTACACTGCAATTTCTTTGCACTGCTTCTGAGCTTCCAGGCCCCATATTCTTTTCCCAATTGCAAACTGAGGAGGCTGCAGATTTGTAAATATCACTTGTAGGCTAAGGCAGGGTGTGGTGGGTTATGCAGTGGGTTGGACAATTGTTCTGGTGTGCTGGTCTACTTGTCCAGGTCATACCTGAAAGTAAGCCATTCAGCTTAGTGAACTTACTCTGTGAACAAAAACATACATACACACATAAATAAAAAACTACATAGTCTTTTTCATAATAAAGATCCTTCTCTTCGCTGCTTTCCACCCCTGCAGGCAATTTGTGTGGGCCAGAGTGGAGCCATATTTGTAGGGCAGTGTGGGCAAGCCAGCCCCCTTCCACCCACCATGTTCCTGACATGCAGTAGGTTAATGTCTATCATTAATTAGAGAGCTTTTTTTCACGCTATTAAATCTCTCATGCTCCACAAATACTAACATCCTACACAGCTTAGAAGAGTTAAAAATACACTCTTTAATAATTTATGCAACATTCTTGAGAAATATTTTCTAAAAAGAAAGATTTGGGTTCACTTTGTGTGTGAGCGTGACGTGTGTGTTTTTCTATTGTTACATAGGAGCCTTGAGGAACTGATGCTGCAGCAGCCAGTATGCTGGGAGTTACAGTACATCAAAATGTATCAGCACTCTGACCCCTGGAGGGTGCTGCTGCTACGCAAATCGAGGAGACACAATTGAATCCAACGTACTCCTAGATGTGCTTTCACTATTACTCTGCTTCTGAGTTATTCAGAACCTCTGCTATTGCTCATCTGCAGAGCAATGCACTCTTCATCTGCTCTCTGCATCCAGGGCTGAAGGCTGTGAGTGCAGGCAGGACCAGACTGCACGCTTGCTGATTCTCTCAGTACTGGCTGTTGTCCTTGCTCCTTCTCTTGTCTTGCTTTTTCTTGGAGATGACTGAAATCTCAGGGCTCTGACCTGCATTAACACTATGATACGGAAAAAGATCCCAGAAACCACAACAGAAGACAAGAATGTGTTAATCGATTTGGAAAGGAACGGGTCCCGAATGCTGACAGACTCATATGGCAGTGTACAGAATGGGAGCTACCATGCAGCAGGATATGTAAGTGAAATCTACTTTTATTTGAATGTAGCCCACAAAGCATGACTACAGTAAGTGCTGATTTTAGTAGGCAAGTTCAGGATCTAAGGTCTCACCATGAGTTAGTTTTTCTAGCCTTGTTAATGGTCTTGCCTTGTCTGGGTGGGCTGAAGTGAAAGTGCAGTTTTGACCCTCAGAACCTGTTACCAAAGAAAGGATAGCATAACGTAATGAGAGACCTGTACTGTGCATGGCTTTTAGCTAGCATTACCACTCTCCACAGCTGCTGCTGCAGTGGCATTTGCCACCTATTACTCAGGCGGATCAGAACTCAGGATGCAAAAAATCCTGCAGCCCCATAGCCAAAGGCCACTTAAAAATCCTCAATGACTGAAAATGCTACCATAGCAGGAATTTTGGCCACTAAAACTTTTAATTTATTGACCAGTGGTCACATGGCAACCAGACTTAAATATTTTTTACATTCTGGTTGACCTACAAAGTTTTACTAGCTAGTGACTGAAATAAAAAAAAGACATAATTATTGGGGAGTGAGACTTGGATCTCTTTTCAACTTTTTGGATTTGTCTCTGCCTTTTTTACCATATTGCTGCATAAGAGAAAAAAAGCAATTTGGATGAGTGAAGTCCTAGTTGCCACCGCCTTCCTCTGAACATGTCAGGTTTATGGAGGTACCAGAATAGAAAGAAAGACATTTTCAGTTTTAGTTGCCATTTTTGACAAGGCACATTGATCTGTGAAAGCTTGTTTTTAGGTGTGTCTGGTGGGGGAGGGGGTGTTACAGGGATCTGTTTTATTGACAGAGAAAACGTTGATCAGAATACTGAAGACAATTTCCTACTCTTACAATAAGTGCCATGGGATTGTTAACTTACACCTGGTCAGCCACTAGAGATGGCCAGAAGGGATGTCTGTTTAATATCTCATCTGAAGGAAACCACCTCAACAGTGTTATTATTTGGTATTATTAACACAAGTTCCTGGTGTGGGACTAGAACCCACAGCCTTCCGATCTTCCAATCCCAGAGGCGAGAGTGCAGCTTATTGAGCCACTAAAACTGCTAGAATACTGAGATACTAGGATATGTACAGAGATTAGAAGGTATTGATGCTCTGAGTAGGTTCAAATGAAGGGACTTAATCTGTTCTGCTTAGAAAGTCCTTTTTCTTCGGGGGTAAAGGGAAGGTGGGTTATATTTGATGGGCTTGACAGTTCCATTAGAATGATAGCAGACCTACACTCTCCTCTCCACCCCCTCCCCACACACATTTTTGGTCCTTCCAAAAGAATGTAGATACAGTATGTTGTGGGATGTTTAATTACCTGTGAACTAAAATTATAGTTACTAAATCTGCTTTCTGAGGGACATCACTTTGTTCAAAGAAACTTCACTTTCAGGTTAAATTTGAAACATTCTCCTTTTGGAACTGTTGAAGTAAAATTGAATTATTCTAAGTTGTAAGTTTGTGGTTTCATGGGCTGGTAGTACTTCCTCCTGGGAAAGTTGGATGTTTCTGCCTTTGGGGTTGCAGGAGCTGAGAACACCATAGTCATGAGGCAGCAGGTCTTGGGGAAGGGGGGAATCAGGGAGATGTGGATGTGGATCTGGACTCAGGTTTCCTGCCTTGTGGGCAGTAGCGGCTCTAGCCACAAATGGTAACCAGGGCACAGCTGGGGCACAACCGATGGCAGCCAGGGCACTAATATATTATTACTATGGGGGGGGTTCTGCACCATATGGGGCACCAACTGGGGCACAGCATTTTTTAACCGGGGTACGTGTCCTGGCGGGCCTTGGTGTAGAGCCGCCACTGCTTATGGGTGGCAGGTTCTGGCAGTGACATGGTCGTGAGGCAGCAGGTCTCGGGGGATCAGGGACACCAGGATGTGGGCCTGAACTCTGGTTTCCTGCCTTGGGGTGGCAGCTAGCAAGTTCTGCAGTACAATGGTCATGAGGCTGCAAGTTTTGGAGGGGGCATTAGGGATTCATGGATGTGGATCTGGACTCTGGTTTCCTGCCTTGGGTGTGGCAGGAGCTGAAAGTACCACAGTCATGAGGCAGCAGGTGAAGGGGGGGGGCATCAGGGAGACCTGAATGTGGATCTGGACTCAGCTCTCCTGTCTTCAAGGTGGCAAGACCTGAGAGCACAATGGTCTTGAGAGGAAGCAGGTCTCAAAGAGCGGCACATCTGGGAGACTGAGATATGTATCTGAACTCTATTTTTCTGTCCTGTGGACTGCAGGGTCTGACAGAATTATGGTTATGAGGCAGCCTTTCTCAGGAGAGGAAAGCAGATCTGGGAAAACCGGATGTGAATTGGAACTGGTGACAGAAGTCAAGAATACCATTGTTATAAGGCAGTAGGTCTCAGGTTGGCGTTTGGGGGGAGGGGAGGCATCTGGGAGGCCTGAATGTGGATCTGGGCTTGTGTTTGCTGCTTTCTGGGTGGCAGGAGCTAAAAAATATGATAGTCATGGGGCAACAAATCTTAAGGAGAGTATGGGCCACCTGGTGCGTGAGCATCTTCCCCCCAGTGTACCGCTGAGTGACATATGGATCAGTTGTGAAGGCAGCTCCCTGACCACTGTCCTAGTCAGAGAATAAGAAGCAGCTGTGGCTCTGACCATTGGCAGAATATGAGGAAAAATATGGCAGAATGCCCCAAAAATATTTGGAAGTTTTTCTGAGAGCACTTTCTTCTGTTTTGAGACTAACGAGATTGCAAGCAATGGAGTCATTTTATTTTTTCATTTATTATTCCTTTCCATTTGATTTATGTGATTTTTTTTTGCACCTCCCATACCCACCAACACCCCCCTCTTTTGGGCCACTGATGCCACCCCACTACCTGCTAGACTCACCCTCGCATCTCCAGTTTCACTGAAGTCCTCCTTCAGCCTTCTGTCCCCTGGGCCAGCTTGTGCCTGTCAGGGGTCTCCTTTGACAGCTGTGGAGGGGAAAGACACCTGGAGCCTCTCTCCTTTTACCTCCTATTGGCTGGTGTTAAACTGGGTAAGAAATTGGTCAGGGGACAGGTGCCGGTGGCAGAGGGTGTTGGTAAACGGATTTCACTCTGAGGAAGGGAGCGTGACCAGTGGGGTGCCTCAGGGATCAATGCTGGGGCTGGTTCTCTTTAATGTCTTTATAAGTGACATTCAAGAGATGCTGTAAGGGAAGATCTGCCTCTTTGCAGATGACACCAACATCTGCAATAGGGTGGACAATCTGGGGTTGGGGGTGGGAAAGATGAGCAGAAACCTGAGAAAACTCAAGGAGTGGTCAAGGGTATGGCAGCTGGGTTTCAATGTGCAAAAGTGGAAAGTAATGTACTTGGGGCACAGAAACCCAGGGAAAGAGTACAAAATGAGAGGCATGGTACCGATAACCACCAAGCCAAGAAAGAGATCTGGGGGTACTCATATCTGATTACCTAAAGGCGGCCAGGCAGTGCGATAACACAGTTGTGAGAGCTAGTGGGATGCTAGGGTGCATTGGGAGGGGTATCACCAGCAGAAAGAGGGAGGTGGTATTGATTCTGCATAGATCACTAGTGGGATCCCACCTGTAGTTCTGTGTCCAGTTCTGGAAACCACATCTTCAGAAGGACATAGTGAGGAGACCAAATAAAATGGTGCAGGGTCTACATGAGAAGCCCTATGAGGAGAGACTTAAGGACCTAAATATGTACACCCTGGAAGAGAGAAGGGGGAGGGAGAAGGACCTATACCTCACAAGGATAAATAAAGTAGAGGAAGGGAGTATTTTTCAGATCAAAGGTGCTCAAGGGCAAGAGGGCACGATAACAGTCTGAAGGGGTAGATTCAGGAGAGATGCGAAGAAGTACTTCTTCACAGAAGAGTGGTGGATTCCTGGAACAGTAGAGGTACTGAGGGTGAAAATAGCATTGGAGTTCAATTATGCATGAAATAGGCACAAGAAAATCTTAGGGAAAGAGAAGGGAGGTTGATGAATGGGCTGCAGATCAAGCAGAATCTGCAAAGATATTATAGATAGGGAAAAATGGACAGACTAGGTGGCCCGAGCAGTTCTTATCTGCCAGCAAATTCTATGCTTCTATGTTTCTAATGTCCTTGCTGATGGCCTCCTTGCTGAGTAGAGAATGAAGACACATGCTTGGGCTGAGGCTAAGGGTCAAAAGTATGCTGGCAGTGGGTGTTGGTTGGCGTGGTAGGGACTACGTGGCCATCTTCCGGCATGCCAGCAGTTTCCACTATTTTTACCCAACTCACCACCCACAAAGACACACACTGAGGCTGACATAGGGAGCGGTGCCTGACGGTGTGAGTTCACCTGCCTTGTCAATGGCACCACCACGTGCCTCCACCAGGAGCTACTGCAGAGGGGTGCAGCATCAGCCCTCTCCCCAGAAGGACAGTGTTCATCAGACGCTCTGGATCCTCCCTACTGGCCTCTGCTTCTGATGTTTCAGACTCAGAGTGTGAACCCGGGTTGCCAGCATGCCAGAGCGATTCCCCCACTGCTCGACACCACAGAGCTGGCTTATTTAATATGGAAACAACAAATAAATACATATAATTATCATTTTATCATATATGTGAAAATCACGTCCAATTAAAAATCTGCTGTTAGAAAGAGCATGTGGTACAACACTGTTTTAAAGTTATTTATTTATTTTATTTAAAGTTTTACCAGGAAAGTCATGCTGAGAGTGGTCCTGTCATAGTGGACATAGCATTATTTTGTACCCACTGTGTAGGTACCTGATTGTATTAGTATATAATGGGAATGCTAAAGCCTGAAGTTCAATGTGGGGGAACAGCTCCTCCCACATCCCTAATAAAGGCTAGCGTCCCACTGCAGTTCCCCACTTAGTGTGTTCCAAAACATGGCACGCTGTGTTCCTTGTGTGGCTCGTGGGCTGGGCCTCCTTTTGCTTCCTCCCCTGCTCCCTTCCCCTTTGCTGTCTGTTTTTTGCTCTCCCCTTCATTCCCTTCCCCTTTCTTTCTGCTGGTTTGTTCCTTCCCACCCATCCTGCTTCTTTCCAATTTTTGCTCCCCCCTCCATTGCCATGGTCACCCCTGTCCCTTCTCCCCTATCCTGCTTCCATGGTACTGTCTCCTGACTCCCCCTATGTCAGGTCCTCAGAGCCCATCCCCTACCCCTCCCCCACTCTGGATTCTCTCCCCATCACCCATATCTGACTCCGCTTCCTCTGATTTGGGTGTCCCGCCATCTTGGCCCATCCTCCCGCTCTTCTTCCTCTGCCTGCATTTGCAACTACTGTGGTTCTGGACCAGTCCAGTGCCACTCCATTTCTCCTGCCCTCCCTTCCCCGTCCCTCTCCCTTCCCTCTGTGGCTTTCCACCTGTTCCCTTCTTTCTGCTCCCAATCTGTGGCTGTGAGTGGTGAGATGCCAGAGTTGCTCGTACCCTCTGGCTTGCTGTCTTCCCTTTTACCTCTTTCCGGCGCATTTCCCTGCTTCCCTATTGTTCATGTTGAGCAGGTCCCTGTCGGACAGCTGGAAATCAACACTGCCTACTTCTATCTTAAGCACTCAGAACTCTGCTGCAAGTATAAACGCCTTTCACTTACTGTACTTTTGTTCCCAGCCATGTGTAAAGTTGGGCACACACCATATCAACAGGAGCGGGCTTGAGTGATGGCTGCTACCGTGCCTGCCGACCTAACATGCTGCTGCTGTGGAAACGTAAGTTGGTCCTGTCTGCTGCAGCCTGTCTTGGTCCTACTTCCCCTCCTCTAGTATGCATACTTTGTTTCCTTTATGGTCTGTGCTGCTTGGGTCACTGTCTCTGTGCGGACGAGATGTTAGTCTTTCTTGTATACTTGGAGGGTGTCCCTATCTCGCTCATTAGAGAACCAGCTTTTTGGCACCTGGTGTTGTAGGTTGATATCTGTCTGGATTTGAGTTAGTGCCCTTGGACTGTATGGCTCCATTAGTCACTGTCACTCTACTATGATTTTCTAGGGGGAATCAATTATAAAAAAAAAAAAAAAAAATTATTTCATTGTCTTTGCTGCATTTCCCTTTTTTGGTTTGGGGCCCCCTTCCAGTTTCTACAGCCCCTTCACTCCTACCTCCTCCTTATCTTCCTCCCCCACGCGTTCCTCGTTCTTGCCCCTGTCCCTTGCTCTTCTATGTTTTTTGGGGGGCGCTTTCTCACTCACACTGGCGGCACTCTGTCTCCATCTCCATGCCTTTCTAACACATCAGTCCTACTCCACTTTTGACTCTATCCTGGAGCCTGCAATTCCTCAGTATTTCCCCACTCTGCCTCCCATTGCATCTACCTTTCCTGTCAGTTTACGTCTGTCCCCATGCTACCCATACCTTACCATTTGTTAGTCCCCGTGTTCATATCCCCTGCTCAGCCTATTAGTTCTATGATCCCTCGCCTGCACATGGTACTTCCTAACCTTTCAGCACACAGTCACCAGCAACACTCATGTATACTCCCTCTTCCATGCCCCTTGTAGTGTTCATACCATCCTCGTTTGCTTACTGTTCCCAATATCCAATGGCTTGTCATTCACTTTGCCCTTGCCAGTACTTGAGCCTTTTTGGGTTCCTTCTTCCAACATTCCAGTTGCTGTTTGGTCTCATGATGTTCAGCTTCTGGCTTCCTGTTATTCCCATGGTGGGGGAGTGGGGTATCCCTGTGGAGCATCATGGCTCCAATTAGCAGGAGCATGCTTTACATAAGCTATACAATTTTGTCCTGCCTTCTTGCCTACAGGACTTCCGCTACCCTTGCATAACTTATTACCCTCACAGCCTACTATTTCACTTTCAGATATTCATTGCATTCCATTACTGTGCTGCATGCTGCTCACTGGATTACATTATCTCCACCTTCATGGGACTTCAGATACTCTTTCTCCTCCCATTCTCTAACTTCTTACTTACTACTATCCCTTCATCCTGTTTTGTTTACCTACATTTTACTATGCAGCTGTCAGCTGTCCGTTCCTTGCTCAGCCCATACCAGCAGTTTGACAGCCTTGTCCCTAACTCTGCCTACTGAGGCATAGCAGTGCAGGTAGACTTCCCCTGTCCACCGGGGATGGGAGCCTGTTTTTTCTACCTCCAGTCTCAACCAGTTTATACCCACCCAACTTCTGTCAGTCTACGTCCCTAAATCTGCCTGGTAAGGCATCGAGTGAAGGTTAGCTCACCCCGACTACCAGGAATGGGAGCCTGTGTCTTTAATCTACAGTTTCAGCCAACTACATTCGCTACCGGATACTCAGTTACCACATTTCCTTCAGGAGTGGGACCACTAAACCCTATGTACCTTCCATATCCTACCTCACCTGACTACACACCACACTTACATGGGCTCGATGTACTTGTCCCCACCTTGGCCTCCTCCCATTCTGGATTTCGACCATACCAGCTTGCTCTGTCTCCACCTGCACTCAGTCCATCAGACCCATGGACATCCTTGCTGCTTCTCTTCCACCTCCTCCTGTGTTCCTGGGCATCATTGTTGTTGCTTGCCTGCCGGCTCAACCTTCTCCCATCTCCAGATCTTCAGATCCATGCTGCCGTCTCCTCCCTCATTGCTACTCCAGACAATTCTGTTTCCCTATTGCCTTCCTCACTGACATGTCTGCTGCATTTCCCTTGCTTCCTGCTGGATTTCTGCCATTTGCTTCTCTTCAAGGATGTGTGCCTCGAGCCTTCTGCATGTTTGCCCCTGATGCTCTCTTATCCCATCCAATGGTCTTTCAGCGACGATTCCAGTGTTTTCCCTATCTTGCAATTCTAGTTTGCCATCTCCTTCAGAGGAGGGAACCTATTCCCCATCACTTCTGGACTTTTCCTGCCAGCAATTCCAGTTTGCCATCTCCTTCAGAGGTGGGAACTCATTCCCCATCATTGCAGTACCTTGCTACCAACTGTTCCAGTTAGCCATCTCCTTCGGACATGGGACCCTCTCACTTTACCTTCACAACACCTTGTACTTGGATTCACTTATTGGTTTTACATGGATCTCCCACTGAGGCCTGATTAATCTTTTTCTGTATTCTATTCCAGTATGCTGTGGTGCTTGCCCCGGTCCTGTGCCTTCCCTACAGCTGCCGATGTCTGTACTGCTCGGCCTCAGCTGTCTTCTTCTCCAGCTCCATCCTTCAGTCAGTGGACTTCTGCTTGGACGTTTTCCTCCATTCTGGGACTGCTGCTTTCCTCCTTGCCTCCCTTGCAGCTCGGGGCTCCTGCACATTTGCTCTGTCTCTTTAACGGCATTCCTACAACTATCGACGTCCAGCATCCCTGCCTGATCAACTACTCCTACCCATTTATTTGTCTCATAGTCCTACCTTGGTCATCATAACAGCTCCCTTTCAATGCTCTACGGAGTAACTGTTCTTCTCACCTGAGGAAACCTTCCAGCAACATCTCTTGAACATCATGCTCTATAGACTCTTACGTCACTATAGAATCATCAGTACTTCCCATCAACCTCCCCAGGACCTATTTCTGGAATCCCGTTTGACTAGACTATAGGAGATCTCATCTCTCAACCAACTCTGCAGGATGCTACCCAATATATTATGTTAATTCAAGCATTATGGGAATCACTACCTCCCATGTCTTCTTAGAATCTCAGATTTAGTGGAGTCTCCTTCACTCCTATCTTCTTATCTTGAAACATGACCCTAATTACTTCTGAAATGTACCAACTACATAACCATCACTGTTAAGGGTAACAGGAACTGCAGGATACCTCGGAGCAGTACTGGCATCATCCGTTATGCCTTCTCCTCAAAGTTTTCTCCTAAAAGCGCTGACTCTGTTTGACCATGCTAGTCATCTTGTATTCCCTGAATAGCCATTGGATGTTCCTAAGACCTTTTCCAGCTACCATCCCTGAACATGTATCGTTGAATATCTGGTGCCTAGCTGCCTTGCTACAGTTACTGTATCCGAGCCACTGTTCCCTGGCCCCTAGACGCCACCATGATTCATAAAGTTATCTACATCTGTAAATCATGTTACCCTAAACCATGCCAGCTACCCATTCTGTGGTCCTTCTAACTCATTCATTGGGATTTACCTCCCATACTCCCTCCAGCGAATACCATCATTGAGAGCAGGCTTCCATTGATTCCTCAATTTGCACAACCGTAACTGACCCAGCTGTCTCATTATCCCAGTTATGCCCCTCAGCAGTCCTGCATCTGACTAAGCATGCTTGGCACCATTGCATTCTATGCTTGCTCTCAACTTCCCTTTGCCACATCAGTCTATAGACTTATTCAAAGACCCATTCTTGGGCTCCCCTCAGCATTTCGACATTGGATGATCTAGTACTACAAAGCTGCCATGTCCACTTAAGCTCCTGCCATGGGCAATTAAGCCACAGCAATACCTATATCCACCATTTCCCACTAGCAGTCCTTCCTCAATATGAGCCTATGCAAATCTCTTTATAATAACCATAACTCTAGTCACCCTTTGAATTCATTGTACTGAACTTTCCAATTACTCCCATCGATATCCAGTTACCATCTGTATAGCATAAACCACCCTTCCTTCATTGGTCTAAAACCTTACATGTTAACCCCTCCTACCAGGTACCTAAAGCTTCTGTCTGAATCCTTCATCATCTCCATAGATGCCTACATAGTGACATATCGCAAATTGCTGAACTCCAAGCCCTGAGACCCTAATCCAGATGTCAAACCTTCTACAAAGTCTGATAGATAACTTCAAGAATTTCATACCCCATCATACTTCCCACAGTTTAGAGTCTGGCAACTCATTTAATCAACTCATGCTCTTCATGCTCACATTGACTCTGCAACCCCATTGAATATCAACCAATATCACATTAGAATCCTGGACCACGTTCACCCCTTTTTGAGCTGGACTTAATCCATATTCGGGATCCGGACACTCCTTCAGAACAGACCTACCTCTTCAGCCTCAGAATCAACCTTCCAGAACGCATCATTCAACAGACTCTGAAGATGGAACGTCATCTCTACAAACAGTTTACCTTACTTAGAAATTAGAATATGGCTGTAAGAACCTCGGATCATCTCCTCTTAGTTTGCACTGAGGATGGGCGGGTCAGTAGCCATGAGGCCTCAGAGGTTTCCTCTACCTGGGGGGTTTTCCTCTTCTGTGTGCTACTGGTCATACTCTCCATGAGTTGGAGGAGGTAATCTTTGTGGGCTTTCTATACCCTACTACCCAGCTTACCTACCAAGGGTGAGAATAGAGAAAAGCCAAAAAGTAAACTACAGTTTCATAAGCACTACTAACCCCGTACTCTATCCACCAAAACATTGAATGGGAGGGCTAAAGCCTGAGTTCAATGTGGGAGAATAGCCCTTCCCACACCCCTAATAAAGGCCAGCCTCCCACTGCAGTTCCCCACTTAGCGTGTTGCGAAACACCCACCATCCACCCCGCCTCCTCTTTCTCCAGCCCTCTACTCACCCTTGGTGCTGGGCTTTTTATTCCTTACTTACTACCCAGCTTACCTATTAAGGGTGGGAATAGAGAAGGCCAAAAAGTAAACTACAGTTACATACTAACTACTAACCCCATACTCTACTGTATTCACCAAAACATCGAAAGTATATCTGAGCATTGATGCTATATAGTTTTTTTGTATGGATTTATTTTTATAGTGCACTGCACTGCAACCTGTATTCATCATGTATTCATTGTAAATGGGACCCCACTGTGAATGATTATCAGCTCCATGGTCTTAGCTTTTCAGCAACCCAAATAAACTTACTGACTAAGTGAAATGAAATAAATGTGGGCAAGATCTCTGCAACAGATTACATAAGACAAAGTGACAGCAAAGGGTTAATTCCTAAAAATAAACATTTTATTTCGAGTCTGTGTACACTCTGGTTTATTTCAGAACCCTAATACGAAGTGAGTAAAAATCATGCCACTGTCTAAAATTCATTCATTGGTGTCACCCCTGAATTATAGATGGTAATCAGGATAGTTAATGCCAGATTGATGGCAGTCATGGTAAAAAAATGCAGTCATTTAATGGATCGAGGAAGGCGGCGGGCACCTATTTAGTCAGTGGTGTGCGATCTGCGAGGGGCTGGGCTTCATTCTGCTGCAGTTGGTAATTTTCCTCCTTTTCCTTACCCAACCTCAGGCAGCACACATAGAGCATATGGTGTGCACCTCAAATGCATGCAGCATGCTCCTGGGACAGCAGCTCCCCAGCCCACCACTAGGAGCCGCTACAGTGCCAGAACATGCCATCTTCCGTTCCCTATCTGGGATATGCTGCCATAAGCAGTGTGTGTTCCCTCCAGCCTGGTTACCTGAGTGCTGGCTACCCAGTTCACGACTCTCCCCAGATTGCCAGCATGGAAGTATGATGGGCTTCCATTGGGCAATCAGGAGGCCAGAGTATAATATCTCTTGACCTACTTACACATTTTCTTTTGATTCATGTCATGATTTTGTTTCCCATGCTAGCTGCACCTCACATTACTCTTCCGATTTTAAGTTGTTGCTGATCAGTACCCCCAGGCCCTTTCTCTGCTTGGTTTTTATTTGTTTGTTTGTTTTATTTGTTTAAACTGGAAAGTCCATGGGCCAAAGACCAGTTTACATAGTCGATCAGTGTACATAAAAAATACATTACATTTAAAACACCAAAACAGAAATCAGACAGTTATCAAAGTTACCAGTTTTGGTTATCTTCATGCCATTCAGGTAGTATTTTGCATTTACAGTAAGTTTCTTCCCCTTGGTGCATCACCACACATTTCTCAGTGCTGAAATGTATAGGCCATTTTACTGCCTGTTTCTCAGATCAGTCCCAATCCTTCTGTACTTCAGCTTTGCTCGTGTTGTGATATAACTGCTCTTCAGATGTGTAGGCATCATCAGCAAACTTTGTAATCCAGCTGGTGGAACCCAGCTCTGTCCTTGGTCCTTTGCTGGCACCAACCTCTTACCTGTTCATAGACTTGTGTTTTGCAGATTATACCACTCTTGACCTTAGCAAGTCTGTTACTTCACTGGTACTTGACTGGTTCACCTCAGACTATCTCAACACAAAAACCAAGATGAGTATCTGTGCTATTTCCTTGTTCATTGCCACCAAATAGCTTGCAGCTAAAATTTGTTTCAATAGCCTGCTGTACTCTACTTTATTTGGTCTGTCTAAATAATCTTAATATTTGTAAATTAATTTTGTAACTAACACAAGCAGCCCTTATTCTGGATTAGTTTATTGTGTACTGTTAGATGCCTTTATGTATATATTTTTTATCATATCATTATTTACACCCTGCAGCCTGACCTGCCTACCTCCAGCTTCCGACTTCATCCCTGATCATTCAAATACCAGCTGGCAAAGTGCTGTACCCACAGGGGAACCCCCATAAGTCCCCCATGCTGGGCCAGGAACCACTACCACAGTGCGATTCCATGACAGGTCCCCTGGTTGCTGAAGTGCGGCCATCAAGCTGCCTCGGTTGTCTGCCATTTTCCTCCCTGTATTTTTTCTCCGAGAAGTGTGGATGTGCAATGACGTCGAGGCACAACATGCTGACGTTCACCGCACTTCTCCCCAAATATATCCCAGCTCCTGTAGTGCCCCCGATTTCCATCGGGTGCTGCTGCAGTGCGATCGATGCCCTTGTCCTTCCCCAGGGAAAGGAGAGCAGTTCTATGGATGCTCAATCCTTTCCCTCCCTGGCCAACCCCGATGGCCTGGGCACATTCCCGAACCCGTGTCACCAGTGTGAAGCGAGGTGTGGCATCCAGCGCCTCAACCCTCAGCGCCACCGGGAGGACATTGCCTTTATGTATTTAACAGTATCTGTAATTTGAGTTCTTCTACACTGCTGGGTTCTTCTTGTACAGTTTTACTACTTTCATACAGAAATTAAGTGAAATAAAGGAGCAGGTGGTATGGGACAGTGTCATAACTGCTACCAAGCCTTAGCTACTGTGTTCCAGTCTATTTCATAGATTTCCTAGATGTTTTCAAGCAATTAGACTTACGTCCGTAAAGCTTGCCCATTTATATCTGGCATCAAAACTGAATTTTCATATCACCAAAATGTAGATCAAAATTATTCTTAAACTGGTTCATACTCCCATTGTCAATTACTGCCCTAGGTAAGGCATTCCAAGGAGTAACCACCCTCTGGCTATACCAGTACTTACGTATATTGTGTTTCCATTTAGATTGCATTTGTTGTTTACTGTGCCTTCTACAACCATGTTCATCCATTCTTGGATAAATTCCTAATTTAGTACAACAGTTGGAATCACTAATTACCTTATATAAGAGGCACATATCACCCCTAAACCTCCTATAATGTAATGAATATAAATTTAGAGACATTAATCTAGCTGGATATGATAATGCCTTCATCCCCTGAATAGATTTGGTAAATCTCCTCTGGACAGATTCCATTTTAACAATATCCTCCCTATTTTGAGGAGACCATACCTGTATGGCATACTCTAAGTGTGGTCTGACCAAGGCTACATAGAGTGGAATTAGCACTTGTGGCCTCCCTACTAGCAATACATTGTAAAATACAATTTAAGATTTGATTGGCTTTTTTTGTCTGAAATCTACAATGTGTGCTAAACTTAAAATCAGGGCCTATTATAACACCTAAATCTTTTTCTTCAATGGTACCAGTAAGTGGTATATTGGCAAGTGTGTAGTTATTATGTTTGTTTTGCCCATGTGCATTATTTTGCATTTAGTAATATTCAAAACTAGTTTATTAGTAATGGTCCAATCTGAAGTTTGGTTTATGGTATTCTGAAGTTCCAATGCCTCATCATGAGTATTCACAACAGCCCCTGGCCTGCAGTCATCAGCAAATTTGTATAGCCATACCCTAGGATTATTTGATTGCAGGAGGCTATATATATATATATATATATATATATATATATATATATATATATATATATATACTGTATATATTGAACAAACAAGGTTCCAAAATGGAACCCTGAGGGACACCGCTAGAAATAGTAGACCAATTAGCAGAAGTTCCTTTAATGTTTACCCTCTGTTGTCTCCCTTGTAACCATGCTGATACCCAATTACAAATATTAGGGTTCAATTTAATTTCCTCTAACAGCTTTAATAACTCAAAATGAGGTAATTAATCAAAGACCTTTGCGAAGTCCAGGTACACCACGTCAACCGAGCTTCCCAAGTCCAATTTTCTATTTACATTTTCATAAAAGGCCAATAGGTTTGTCTGACAAGATCTGGACTTAGTGAACCCATGCTGAGATTGGTCAACCAGACCATTTGTCTCCAAGTGCCTTAAGATATAATCCTTTATAACCCCTTCCAAGATCTTACCCATTAGTGAAGTCAGACTTATTGGTCTGAAATTTTCTGGTTTTGTCCTGACTTCTTTTTTAAGAATGGGGACCACTAAGGCATGTTTCCAATCCTTAGGTACTGACCCTTGATCCAAGGAAGTCTGAAAAACATATGTAAGAGGGGGGGCCAATACAAATGGCAATTCCTTTAATATTCTGGGATGCACATCATCAGGACCAGGAGTTCTGGAAATATCTAGTTTAGATAACCTGGCATAAATATTGGTATCTTCCACGATGATTGCTCCAGGACTTGAGCTGCAATTTCCTAGGTGTATATTTTGGTGGCCGGTATTGAAAACTGAACAAAAATAGTTGTTTTGGATATCAGCCATCTCTTCAGGAATGGCTACTAGTCCAGAGGTATTTATAAAGGGTCCTATCTTATTACTTTCTTTCTTTTTACTATTAATGTAAGAATAGAATTATTTTTTACAATCCTTAACTTTATCAGCAAGTGATAATTTGAAATGCTCTTCAGCTCTCTTAATTTTGTTTTTAGTCTGTTTCAGACATTCTCTATACAATCTATGATTTAGAGGCGATCCATGACTTTTATAATTTTTAAACAATCTATTTTTTTGTTTAGTAGTTTTTTAATAGATCTGTTCATCCATATGGGCTTACTCCTTTTGGGTCTATCACAATTAAGTTTATATGGTATAAATTTCATAATAAGCTGTTTGATCCTGGTTAGCAGTATGTCCCACATATCTTGAACAGACTTGCCGGTTAGCTTGCTAACCCAGTCCCAATGAGTTAATTCTCTCTTTAGGCCAAAAAAATCTGCTTTCCCAAAGTTCAATTTTGGTGTAATTCTTGGTGTATTACCAACACCAATGTCAGAAATATTAAAATGAACAGTGGAGTGATCACTGTTCCCTAGCGGACTTTTAATTAACAAATTATTAACTGAATTACCCATATTGGTAAGGATCAAATCCAATATATTTGATCCCCTGGTGCTACCATGTACCAGCTGTTCCAATCCCATCTGTCTGCACATATCCAGATATCGTTTGTTTATATTACCATTATCCTGTAATACATTCCAGTCAATACTGGGCAAATTAAAATCACCAGCCAGAATTACTCTATCTGATGGGTCTAAACTGTTAATGATATCAAGTATTTTAATGTTGTCTAATAGGGTTGTAGAAGGTGCTCTATACAATAACCCTAATATGATTTTTGTACCTTTTTGGGGAAATAGCTTAACCCACAGAAACTCCAGGTTAGACATATCCCACAAAATTTCATCATATTTAATACTTTCATGTACATAGATTGTAATACCTCCCCCCTTCCTTTATGTTCTAGATTTTGAGAACACATTATACCCGGGGACACTTTTTTTTGCACATATCTTCTCCATCCCACCAAGTTTCTGTAATGAAGGCCAGATGTATGTTCTGTAAGTGCAACAGTAGGCTAAATTCATCATATTTACCCACAAGGCTCCTAGCATTTATAAGTACTGCCTTCTACTCAGAAGAATTAATAGGGGGAGAGCTTATATCTTGAATGCTTTGAAATTCCTTTGACAGAGCTCCCTTCCCCCCTTGACCCAGTTTAAATGAAACTCTATTACTTCATTCACTCTTTTGCCCAGTGTCCTAGTATCTGAATAACTTAAGTGAAGATCATTAGGTTTGAAAAGCACCTTTCTGTTAAAAGTCATGGAGCTGTCCATAAATCCAATATTTTTAATTTTACAGAACTCCCTTAGCCATAGATTAATCTCAGAGATAAGCCCATTTTTATAAGACTGATAGCCACACGTTGGTAAAATACTTGAGATAATTATCTCCCCATTTTTTTCTACAATCTTTTTTGTTATGGTTTTGTAATTTGCCTGAATAGGTTCCATACTGGTTCTACCCACATCGTTAATACCCAAATGCAGGATAACAAGGGGATTTACTGAATTTTCAAGAAGCCCTTCCATCATCATTGAAATGTCCTGAAGTCTAGCTCCTGGCAGGGTACTAACCGTAGTATATTCCTTGCATCCCCAACAGACTGCAGAATCTATTCCCCTAATAATGGAATCACCGATCACCACACTATCCCTATTACCATTCTCTAGACTTTGGGTGGTCTTGGTAGTTTTTTGTCTAGAACTTTCCTCATTTAGGGGAAATACTTCGGGATGTGTTTGTATTTCATTTACTACCTGTGTTTCTTCGTTGTCCCCCAGGAGACACTGAAATTTGTTGGTTAGCTGAAGGGGTGAACTCAATATGTCTTGCTTTGGGTTCCCCACAGGTGCACACAATCATCTAAAGTTGCCGTTATTCTCTGTGTTGATAGTTCCCTCTAGAATCTGACCCTGTGCATTTTCAGGTAAACTTTGACTACGTTACACACAATTTCATCTATGTAACTCTCTAACATTCCAATATCCTTCTGGGTTTTTAATCTTGTATTTAGTTGTTTAATCTCCTCTTGAAGGGTAGCCACTAAAAGGCATTTCTCACACGTAAACTCTTGAGATAAAACGTCCTCAGAGAACATTTTACATTGTATGCATGATTTCTTATTCTTCCCCTGTTTAGCCTTTCCTTGAGCCATTTTTCACTTTTAGTTTATTTGGTGTACCGCATTCAACAAATTTTGGACTATAATACTTTTGTCCACTACTCCACTAGCCTCCACTGCTGACACGGCAGACATGCAATGCCTCCATGACCACCTTAACCAAATGTGAGGTAGATTATAACAGTATATGTGACTTTGTGCATGGTGCTGCTCACCTCACTCCTCACTGCACCCTTCATACTTCCCATGGATGGTTATCCCCTTCAATCAATCAATCAAAATCTTTATTTTACCAGGTGAACACCGTTGAGCAAGCTCATTTTCAAGATGGACCTGGACAGAATGCATGGACATAATATAACACAAAGTTTTACAACAATTCAAACATATGAAGAAATTTGGGCAATGACAGTTACAAGAACAAATGATTACAACAGCTGAACCTAGACAATAATGTTGACAGAATAAATAGGGAATTACACTGAATGATGTAGAAGTGTAAACAAACACAGTTGCCTGCATGGTACCAGGCGTGGGAAGAGAGAGAAGGATACAGAGTAAATAGATCAAAACGATGAGGTGTGGACAGCAAGGGGTGATAGTAGTGGGAAGGATGAAGAGGAGAGGAAGGAGGGGGCCCTGGGAAGCCAGAGGAAACTATGGTCTAGTTTAACTGAGGCGATTGATACAGGTGCTAAGTTGTGAAGGGAGACATTAACATTTAACAGGTGTCATCATAAAATGTGGTTGCAGTATCCTAGAACAGGACAGCCATGTTAGGAATAATGGAAATAGTGGAATGTTAATGAAGGGGGTAACAATCGTAAGATATGGTTACAATACCCTAAAAACAGGGTAAGATATAGTTACAATACCCTAAAAAAAAAATTCCCCCAAGCATTCTATTATTATGGGTTGGTTCACTGACAAGCTAATCAGGCCAGGTGTACCTCCCCAAATGAAAGAGAGACTGCACTCTAGTTACTAAAGTAAGAATTGCACTCACAGTTCAAACAGGGGGTAGCGGTGGATGTGGCCTACCTGGACTTCAGCAATGCTTTTGTCACCGTTCCACATAAGAGTCTTATAAACAAGCTATGCAGCCTGGGAATGGGTCCCAAGGTGGTAAACTGGGTTAGAAATTGGTTGAGGGATAGAACACAGAGGGTGGTGGTAAATGGAGGTCAAGCCAAGGAAAAGAGGGTGTCCAGTAGGGTTCCACAGGGATCAGTTCTGGGGCCAGTCCTATTTAATGTCTTCATAAGTGACATTGCAGAGGGGCTGGAAGGGAAGGTGTGTCTCTTTGCAGATGACACTAAGATCTGCAACAGGGTAGACACTCCGAGAGGGGTGGAAAAAATGAGGAGGAACCTAGGTAAACTAGAGGAATGATCAAGAGTGTGGAAGCTAAAATTCAATGCAAAGAAGTGTAAAGTCATGCATTTGGGGCACAGGAAGCCCAGGAACCCAGAGGAGGCTTACATGATGGGGGGTGGAGATACTGACAGCTACCAAACAGGAAAGGATCTGGGGGTAATCATATGAGATGGCCTAAAGGTGGCCAAACAATGTGCCAAAGATGTGGGGAGAGCCAGTGGGGTACTGGGGTGCATAGGGAGAGGTATCACCAGCAGAAGAAAGGAGGTGGTGATTCCACTGTACAAATCACTGGTGAGACCCCATCTGGAGTACTGTGTCCAGTTCTGGAGGCCGCATCCCTATAAGGACATAATCAAGTCAAGTCAATTTTTTATTTCTTTAGCTCCCAATCCCAGAGGCTCTGGGCACTTTACATAGAGGTGAAAACAATTTACACACACAATAAAGCACTTTAAAATCAGGGTCAGTTAATTATAAAACATAATAAATAACCATAAAATAATACTAATCTTAAAAACTCATTCAGTTTTGGTTAAAATTTTAGTGGACATCGAATGCCTGATTAAAAAGACGTGCCTTAAGGCCCCATTTAAAAATTTCCATGGAGGTAGTCTCCGTTAAAGATCACGGCAAAAAATTCTACAGTGCTGGTCCTGCAGCTTCAAAGATGTGGTCTCCTGAAGCCTTTAACCATGCCCTGGGGACCACAAGTAGGCCCTCAATGGAGGAATGTAGTGAGTGCACCGGGTGGACAGGTGTCAGGAGGTCAGACAGATAGCCAGGACCCAAGCCATATAGGGCCTTATAGGTCAGCAAGCCCATCTTGAAGGCAATCCTCCACTGACCAGCAACCAGTGCAGTTCACGTAAAACTGGTGTTATATGAGCGGACCTTGAAAGGCCTGTCAATAACCTGGCTGCAGCATTCTGCACCAGCTGCAGTGGGTGGAGGTTGCCTCCACTGACCCCAAAGTATAGAGCATTACAGTAATGGAGCCTGGATGTAACAAAAGTGTGCATCAGTGAGGGCAGGTCATCAGGCAGGATTATGGGTTTAATCCGGGCGACATCCCTTAAGTGGCAGAAAACCACCCCAGATGACGGCAGACACCTGAGCTTCAAGTGCCAAGCCATTGTCAAGGATGCTACCCAGATTTCACACCTTAGTGGCCACCACCAGTGTGGTGGCCCCAAGGAACAGCCCTGTTCCAGCTCCAGTGGCAGCCACATCCCTCTGATGATCAGGCTCAATCACTAGTACCTCTGTCTTTTCCAGGTTAAGCCTCAACCAGTTAGAGGACATCCAGTCCTGTATCTCAGATAGGGCAATTATTTAGCACCTCCACAGCATTCGATGTTCTGGAGGCAAAGGACAAATACAGCTGGGTATCATCTGCATAGCAGTGATGTCACCTGGGGCAGCATGTACACCGCAAACAACATGGGCAACAAGATTGAACCTTAAGGCACTCCGCAGGTCAGAGGCTTTGAGCAGGAGGAGAAATTCCCCATCACTATCTGTTGCATAGACAGGGGAGAGGCAGTTCAGAGAAGGGCAACAAAAATGGTGCAGGGTCTGCACTAAAAGTCAGATTAGGAGAGACTGGAGGATCTTAATATGTGTACCCTGAAGGAGAGGAGAGAGAGAGAGGTGTATGATAGAGACCTTCAAATATCTCAAGGGGCATAATTAAGGTACAGGAGGGTAGCATCTTTCAGAAAAGGTGATGTTCTAGAACAGTGGGACATGACATGAGGCTGGTAGACTAAGGGGTAACATGAGGAAGTATTTCTTCATGGAAAGGGCAGTGGATGCATGGAACAGCCTCCCATTGGAGGTGGTGGGGGCTAACTCAGTAGGGGAATTCAAAAATGCATGGGATAGGCATAGGGGAACCCTAGCATTAGGAAACACAAAAAAGCCGGAGATCAAGTAGGGTCTGTGGTTTTTGCAGCAGGTAGGGAAAACGGACAGACTAGGTGGCCTAGTGGTCCTTATCTGCTGTCAATTTCTATGTTTCTATGTCTATGTAAACTTGATTGCACATTCTTTTACAAAAGTGCCAAAAAGCTATGGTCTATTCTTAACAAGTACAACATACCTCCATACCTCTCCGCCATGACACTTCACTCCCATCAAGACTACTAAACAAATTAATTTGAGGGAAACCTTGGAGGAATGATAGAAGTCTGGTGATTCAGAGAAAATATCTAAAGAAAATTTATTAAGATAGTATTCTTAGTGTTATAGGGCTCAGTTCAAAAGTAAGGCATCAAAAGATAAATGATCTTAACACTGGAGTGTTATTCACAATAGTATGTTTTCAGTAATTTCATTTTCTGGTGGTATTTGGTACTTCTTGTTTAATTTTTTTATACAGATTTTATGGAATTTAATTTTGTAACATATAAATTCATTGTTTGGTGAGTAAAGGAGTAAAATGGGACTTGGACCTTGCTGCCAACTGGAGGGGCTAGCCTCAAATTCACTAATCCTTGGACATGATAGTATATTAGGTCTTTTTAGATTGAAAATGTGGCAGTATGTAAGAGAAAATATTATTTAGCATCTGCATTTGAAATGAATTGATAAAATGGGGTCTAAAATATATTTCAAGGTTATAATTGGTGTTTAGGTGGAGGGCCAGGGTTCAAGTCCCACTATTTCACAACTCTATGAACATGAACATTTATTATAATAAGTGTGAAAAGATTTGTGACATAAATATAAAAATAATCGGTGTTAAAAATCAGAAACCACTCCAGGCAGAGTGAAAACTAATATCTCATGAGAATTTGGCTTTGTCACTTTAAATATTTTCATGAATGAATAATGGCACACTGTTGGTGGACATAACAAGTCTGTCTCCTCTGGATTCCCCCTCCCACCCAAGGGTCAGGATGTCACTAGTGATCAGCAACCCTGTTTCCATCTCAGGCTTCTCAAGAAACAGGAAGTGTACACCCTCTTAAAATGTATAAAATCAAGTAGTACTGTCAGGTTTGACAATCTGGAACCCAGGCTCCTCAAAATAGTAGTCTCAGTTATTGCACTTCCTGTTACCCTTCCTATCAATAGGTTCTTCCATGAAAAATCCCTGAAAATTGGAAACTGGTGGTGGTTTCTGTGCACCGAGGTGGCATAAGAGGTTTACAATCAAATACAAGATTACTTGAAGCTGTAGCTTCTACTTACTGACTGGCAGCATGGTTTTAGAAAGCACCATGGTACTGGCACCACTCTGATTAGACTGACTACTGGTGTATTGGATGCCATGAATAACAGGGTACTGACCAGAGCTGTCTTTTTTGATCTTACGAAAGTATTTTATTTGGTTGATCACAGTCTGCTTCTTCACAAGTTGTAATGCATGGTCTTTGATTGCCTCTCACTACAGTGGTTCAGACACTATTTGATCAACAGGTATCGGGTACCAAGATCTGCAACAGAGTGGATACTCCAGAAGGGGTGCAGAAAATGAAGAGGGACCTGGAGAAGCTTGAAAGATGGTCAGAGATGTGGCAACTGAGGTTCAATGTAAAGAAGTGCAAAATAATGTACCTGGATAGAGGGAACCCTGGGGAGAGCTACAGGTTCGGGGGAGAGCTGACTGTCACCAAAGAGGAAAGGGATCTAGGGGTCATCGTCTCTGATGACCTTAAGATATCAAAGCAGTGTACAAAGGCAGCAGGGAGGGCCAGTGGTGTGCTGGGGTGCATAGGCAGGGGTATTACTAGCAGGAGGCGGGAAGTGGTGATGCCATTGTACAAAACATTGGTAAGGCCTCATCTGGAGTACTGCATGCAGTTCTCGAGGCCACACCTGTGCAAGGACATAGATAAGGTTGAGACTATCCAGAGAAGGGCAACAAAGATGGTGCAGGGCTTACACCACAAAACATATGAGGAGAGACTAAGGGACCTCAATATGTACTCACTGGAGGAGAGGAGACAGTGGGGGAACATGATTGAAACTTTCAAGTACCTCAAGGGCATGAACAAGGTGCAGATGGGGAAGCTTTTCCAATGTAGAAAAAGTACTAGAACAAGGGGGCACAATAAGAAATTGGAAGGGGGTAGATTAAGAGATAATGTGAGGAATTTTTCTATGGAATAGTCTGCCACAGGAAGTAGTGGGGGCAAGCACAGTGGAGGGGTTTAAGCATGCTTGGGACAGGCACAAGGGAAGCCTGAGAGGGGAGGGAGTGACGAAAAGCCATTGATCATATAGGTTCAGTGGTCACATACAATGTATAGGGCCTACGGGCAGACTGGATGGGCCTAGCGGTCCTTATCTGCCAACAATTTCTATGTTTCTATTTGGAGGTGAAATCGCATGGCACCTGCTCCTGTCTGAAGCCTATTACTAATGGTGTCCTATAGGGATCTACCCTGGGTCACCGCTTTTCTCTATATTTATCAATGACCTGCCTAAAAATTGTGGGGGAGGGAACCTACTTCTTTTTTTTTTTTTTCAACTTTGTTTAGCTCCTGTCATGGCTCCGAAGTCCTCTCTCAGGCATCCCATCCTTATCCTGCCCACCTGAGGATCCCTAACCTGTGCCTCCTCTCTCCTTCCTCGCTGATGCCAGCACCCCCCGGCTAACCCTATCCAGGGTGGGTCACCCCTCTCCTACTTGGGGCACTCTTACTAGGCAGATTCCAGCATCAGACGAGGAGCAGGCATGGGGAAATTGAAGGCCAGCCAGGGAAGCCCAGCAAGGGGCATCGGAGATAGGTGCTGTTGCCTGATCCTCGGAGCCGTTTTTTTCCTTTGTTCTGGTTGCCCCCCGACGTGGGACGTGTAATGCCACCCAGCCCGATGTAGGTGCTCCCACCCACGTCAGAGAGGCAGCTGCCTGATGTTGCCCCATACTGTACGAGCCCAGATGCATAGTAGTGCCGCCGGTTTCCACCGCGGGCCGCTGCTGCACTGGGCTACCCCTGGATACCTCCCCCGAGAGAGGAGAGCAGTCCCTCAGATGCTCAATTCTCTCTCCTCCCACTGACCTCCAATGGCCTGGGCTCATTCCTGAACCTGAGTTGCTGGTGTCGCACGAGGTGTGGCGTCCAACGCCTCAACCCGCAGCGCCACCGGGCCGACTCGGGAACCTACTTCTTTATGTAGATGATGCACTTCCCTATAGAAGTTCCACTGACATAAATGTGATCAGTTCCCAGCTTGCCACTGATTTCTCTACACTTAAGAAATGGTTCCATGACAACAGACCTGTCTTAAATGCAAAACCCCCAAAAACCCAAGGCAGTACTCTTTGGTCCTAAGCACTTTGGTTCCGACAGGTGGCACCTGCTCTCGCTTATCACCTCATCTGGTACACAAATTGAAGTGGTTGACAAACTAAAGTACTTGGGGGTCTACACTGACCAAGGACTCACCTTTAAACCTCATTTAGATCAAATCACCAAATCTATACACCAGAAACTTGGTCTACTATATCGCCTGGGTAATGCTCTTATCCCTGAGTACTGTGTCTTGCTCCCCACTCTGCTATATGGTGCACCTACACTCCAGTTCCTCAGGAGCTGTGACACTAACAGACTCAAGGTTCTGTACAACAAAATTAGCTGCTTTGCAGCTGCTCCCCCCCCCCCAGAAAATATCACTGTGAGGTCCTCTCCTCCCTGAACCTCTCTGGAGGGGAGGATAATGTACCCCCTTTTATGCCTTGCATTCAAGGTCTTCAGAATGTTTATCCTACCAAACTTTACTGGTTTAATATTTGCTAAGCCAGAAAGGCACTTATTCTGTGTCTCCAGTTGTAACTTGCTTGAAGCACCCAGGGGTAAAACAAATGCATGTAAAAAGTCTTATGCCTCCACCCCATCTCACTAGAACTCACTTCCTACTGAGCTGCAAAACTCCTCTCTCGGGGGTTTTAAAAAAAGGACTAAAAACCTTTCTTCTTGAAAGCTGTCACTGTTCTTGCTATCATTGATTGACTGCCTTGCCCATAGTTTACTGATAATGCTCCTACCCTGTCTCCCCATATTATAATGTCAGCTGTGTTTATTTTCCATGCTGCACTGTGTGCTAATATCCTGTGATTATATTCCTCTAGTAAAATGTACTGTTGGGTATGGTGGATATTTATTTAGTACTGTTAATTTGTCAAAGCTAGTGTAATCCACTGTACCCATTATTCCCATTCACTGTATGTAGATCTGCCTGTAATTAATCCAATACATTGTAATTTATTGTATTCAAGGTACCTGTTTCACTTTCTGAATATCTGCCTGTAATTGACTCTGGGTGGCCCCTGAAAAGGGGACTGCTGGTTCAAGTGGACCTACCTGGTTGCCAAAAATTCAATAAATAAAACAATAAGTATTTAAACTGAAGGTACCATCCCACCACCACACCTCCTAAGGAGGCTGTAGCGAGCGAAGCGACAAGGTGGAGTGGTGTGGAGGTACATTGTACCTGTTAAGAACGGACCGTAGCTATTTGGCACTTTAAATAAAAGAATGTGCAACTGAGTTTGAATTGTGAGTGCTGTTCTTACTTTAGTGACCAGAGTCTTTTTCGTTTGTGGCAATTTAACAAGGGTAGGCACCCTGACTCTGCACCCAGACACCGTTTAGCACAGCATGCATAATTTGTTGTTTTTCAGGTGTACCTCCCCACCTATGTACTACTTTACAGTCTCCGAACACAGCACATAATCTACTTTCTAACAATGCTGTTTCACTTAATGAACACAGGTGTTCTACTGGGATGGAACAAATAGCCTTTTTCTATTCCGCTTCTTGTCCCCGAGTCCTAACTTTCATTTTGCAGGGACCTGCAGTGTTTAAGAACAGTACAGCTCATTGTCTAATCAATTGGTAGTGTCCAAGAATACTAGTAGTATATTTATTTCTTAGGTGCACAATCTCACAGGCTGTGGGTGCCTTACATATAAAAAAAATACTTATAAAACAGCAGCGTAAGAAATACAATGAATGGTACCATTTATTGTACATACACACACATTAGGAAACAGTAGGTTAAGCTTTTATAGAAAGTTAATGCTTTAACCCCTGCTTGACGCTACCAACTGAGGAGGCCTACCAAAGCTCTCATAGCAGCTGGTTCCAGAAAACTGGAGCAACCACAGCAAAGGCATGATCCCCAGACAACTTTAAGTGAGATCTGGGGACCTTCACGAGACCCACCTCTGAAGAGCAGTGAAGGTAGCCTGGAGCATATGGACACAGAAGCTCTTTTACTTAGCTAGGACCCTTGTAGAGCTTTGTATGTTAACAAACCTGTCTTGAAGGAGATGTGCTACCTCACAGGCAACCAGTGCAATGTCCACAAAGCCAGGGAGATATGCTCAGAGTGAGAAACTCAAGCAATCAATCTAGCTGCGGCATTCTGCACCAGCAGCAAGCGACACAAGAAACCTCCATATAGCCCAAGATAAAGAGTATTCCAGTAGTCAGTCTAGATGCCACAAAGGCATGTACCAGGGACTTCATATCCTGAGAATTGAGAAAAGGCTTGATCTGGGTGGTGTTTCTAAGATGAAAGAAACCACCATGGACCACAGCGGACACCTGATATTCCATAGTCAGTTTGTGATCCATAATGATGCCTAGATTCTTCACTCTATCTCTGGCTGTATGCTGAGTGGGACTGAGATGTAATCCAGCAACTCCTCCACTCAAACCAGCCTCCTCTCAGATACCTGAGTCCACCAGTAACACTTCAGTTTTGTCTGGGTTCGACCCAAGCCAGCTGGAGGCCATGCTGTCATTGATCACACACAGGCAGTCGTTAAGCATGCCCACTGCATGTTTCTCACCAGGGGTAAATAATAGGTACAGCTGAGTATCATCTGCATAACAGTGAAAATGCAGACTGCAACTCCACAGATAGACACCAGGATAGCAGTGATTACTATGGGAACTTGGAGTCTGAAAACCATCTGGTGTTGATCACCATTAATTCTTATGGGAATGTAAGGGATCACTGGAAGGCAGTGATGATCCTAAGGGGCTACCCTGAAGGGAACTCCCTGGTGACCTTGTAATGCACAAAGGATTTCACCAAACCAGTGTTTTCACCCTGGGGAGAAATTTTGTTTCTGTCTGTGACAGAGATATGCTGTCAGCTGTGCTGAAAATGGTGAGATATATGTTGCCAAAGACTGAGCTGATGAAACAGGTAACAGATGGACCTATTATTTGTATAGGGAATCCCACACTGGTATGGATGTTGGGAGACGTTATCTCTGTCAGGGGACCTGGAGAGATTGCCAGCCACTGCCTGAGGGGAGGCTGAAGTAGACGATGGTGCACTGGTGCCCAGCACACTGTCTGGAGAGAGTAAAGACCCTGGTTAATGTGAGGTTCCCAGAGCCAGAGTAGATGGACATTAGCCAGAAGTGCCACAGTGAATGTCCCTGCAGCTGCCTCCTGCACACCAATTAACTGACGCTGCAGTGTCATAGTAGTAATCAAACAAACTCTGGTCAGAGCCAGTACAGCTGCAAATACAATAGCCTGATACAGGATGTAGAATAATGTGTGACTTAGTTGTAATTTACCTGATGTATTACTGTGATGAAAAAAATCCACATTTACAGGACAACAGGGAAGATGTTTATGGGGCATGGTTCTACAATGGTATATATTCCTGTGCAATCTATAGCATTTTATTACAACTGTTCTACTGTTGGCACCTCACTGGCTTTTTCCCTCTGAGGGGTTAAAACAGCAAAGTTCACCTTTCTGGTTTTGGCCATGCCCAGTAGAATTATAGCAAGAAGTCTGTTTTTAGTGTTGAAAATGAAAATGATTCACTGAGGGAACTCATTACCTGAGATCTAGTACTGAATAGCTGTTAGAGGTCTGGAGATATGTTCCTTAATTAACTGTTGCATTTTTACACTTCATTTAGTGAGTGTTATGCCTTTAGGGGGTGTATTTTACATAGAAGCATCCCTTCTTCATATTAGAAAGTTATAAAGTTCATATTATAAAGAAATTGTATAGTCTAGAGGTGGGAGCCAAAGTGGTAAACTAGGATAAACAACCAAGACCTACAAGTACCTCATGGGGGGACAGGGTACAGGTGTGAATCTTGTTTCAAATGAAGAAGTGCAACAGAAAAAGAGAGCATGTAATGAAACTGGAAGGGAATACATTTGGGAGGGACATGAGGAAATACTACTTCACTAAAAGAGTGGTGAACACCTGGAACAGCCTGTTACCTGAGGTAGTAGGGGCTAAAACAGTGGGGGGGGAGTTCAACCATGAATGGGCTAGGCATAGGAAAATACTGGTAAATACAAAGGGGGAAGGGTTGTCAGAGACTAGTTAAGGTCTGCTGAGGTAGAATAGGTAGGGAACAACTGGGCAGACTGAGTGGGCCAAGTGGTTCTTTTCTGCTCACAAATTCTATGCTTCTATGTTTCTATTAGTTCTCGAACTGAGTCGGACTTTTAATTTCACTCCCAGAACCAAGTTCCCTCCCATTTCCACTAATGTCTGCTTTAAGCTTCACTAAGCAGCCTTAAAAATGTGACAGAAGGATAGTATTGGGGTGTAGTGATTATATCACAGGCTTGGGAACCAGTAAGTTCAGGTTCAGATCCCACCAGGGTCACTTTCTCACTGTTATCCAAAGCAGAATGCAGTAGCCAAGTGAAAGAGCAAGGTTCTGGAGATATCAGGAATTAGCATAGTGTTTTGCATCAGGTTAGCAAGGGTTTTCTGACTTTTCTCTGCTTCTCTTAAGAAGCAGGTGCTGGAGAGCACTTTCTCCAACAAAATTATGGTACTCACTTTTTTATCCTTTCTTCACCCATCCCCCACCACTACCAATTTCTGCAGATGACATTGTACACAACAATGTGTATCTAGTTTGATCTCTTCTGATGGAGAAATGTGGCAGCCATATTAATCCAGCGTATGATGTAGAGGAAAAAATAACAATATGTTGTAGGTGATACCTCTTATTGGACTAACAAAACTGTTTTTGAGACTAGCTTTTAAGAGTTAACAGTCCAGTAAAAGGTATCAGTCTCATGTAACTTACACATTCTTTTTTTTCATCTTTTCTGATGCAAAGCATGTAATTACTTGTATTATGGTTTTGCATTGGTACAGTTCATTGATAGGAATCGCAGTCCCAGATCACAGTTCTAACTAACCAGCCTTAGTAAGTGATAGTTTTCCTTGGTTACCAGATAGGCAGTGGAGGAATTCAGAGCTCAGATTTCAGTTTATATTTCCACCCTCTGCATACCTACAGTATGTAAATTGAAGACATCAGCATAATGATTGCCAGTCATGGTCTCTCTTCACCATTTGTTTGTTCTGGCAGTGCAATACATACTATGGAGGTAAAAACAAAACAGTTTCTGCTATGCAGCTCCACACATTAGTTGAAGATGGAGTTTTTTTTAATTTACTGACACTTGCCCCTGCTGTGTTAAGTATTGTATTTTCTCAGCAGCATTCGTCCGGCTGTGGAGGTGGTACAGAAAACAGAAAAAAGTGCCACAATCAAAGATTCAAGAATAAAATAGATCTGGATGGAATACAGGGAGGGGGCACAACAAACACACACAGAAGAGCAGGGATCTCATGCATACCAATGAGATAATAAAACTCCACTATGGAAGTAGCAGGTAATATACATCCATTCCTGTTCCTGTCTGCCCTGTGCCTTCTCCTCTTATTAGCAATACATTGCATAGCTATTGCTATGCAGATGTAAAGATGAGAGTTTCTGAAGGAAAGGACTGCCCTACCCCTTTTGGCCCAAACACGGGGGGGGGGTCAGTGGAGAAGTGCGAATATGGCTGACAGGTGAGTCCTGGGGAGGTAGTTGCTGGTGGGGAGATGTGGGCACAGAGCTGAAGGGAGCCAGCCTACCCCAATCAAGGGTAATAAACACCTTTACAGTAAAAAAAATGGAAACAATTATGCTATCTAAATACTACCTTACATCACTTTCATTAAAATGTAATATTTTTGCCTGTGGCTTGTATTCCAGCTGGCTTGTATTTGAGGATGGCTTGTTTTGTAAAATCAAATGTTTAAGTGTTAAAAATAAAATATTAACGACTTTGATTTGATCAAGTTAATTGTTATTGGTCTACTTCATATCAAAATAATTAAAAGAAACATCAGCTAAGATGATCAGTTTAAAAAAAAAAACTACTGTACAATAATAATCATATTTACAGAGATAAAAATCACTGAGTCCCACCCACAGTGCTTAATCTGACATGACTTCGACCCAGACTAGAAGCTGCGGCTCTTATCTGAGGGCAGCTTTTATTAAAAGTATTCATTTTGACTTGCAGTTTATATTTGAGGGTGGCTTTTATTTGAGGACAGCTTCTATTCAATGAAATATGGTATGTACAGTATGTATTTATTTATTTATTTATTTCATTCATTTTGTTAACCGGGTGAACCCACTGGGACCAAAGTTCTCTTTTTCGGGGACGACGCGGAATTAATGAGAGATTATACAATTATTCAAACAGACAGTCACAGAGCATTTTTACATAGAAGAAATGAAAAACATAGAAGAGGTGAAGAGAAATTGATTTGGATTATTAGCATCTGGCATGTGTTTAGCTATATTTTTATTTCAATAAACTGAGCATGTGTGAACAATAATTCATTACTAACTTCAAAATGAATTAACATTTGTTCACCAACCCCCAGAAGGACCAATTGCTCCACTACATGTAACAAAACCTGCAAGTTTCAAATCGTAACTCTATGTAAATGTTAAACTTCTTTGAGTATATCTCTTTTATCAGGCCACACCTGTGGAACTATAGTTGCCAGGCACTAGGACCACATGAAAAGTTTTTTCAAGCAGTTCACTAAGGGCCACCTAGGATGATGTCCTATGATGGCACTTCCCATATAAACATGGGCGGCTCCTTTCCTGCTCAGTTCTTTTCCCACTGTCAACCATACTCATCAGACTGTACAGAGAAACGCAGCCATTATAGTTGACCGTTTTCTCATATTTCTCACCTTAGTTAACTATCACTTTTTATAATGTGATTTTTGATGATGTTTATGTTGACTAAAGAGCTGTCGAAACTCTTTTGATGCAGCAAGTGTGGTAAAAAAAATTTATTCAGGTGACTTGCATGATGTCTGTGTATGCTGCCTCGGGCAATAACGTGAAGGCCTGCCAGACCTGCAGAAAATGTAACACTGCTACCCAGTGATGCTGATAGAAGGCTTTAGAGATGCATCTTCAGAAGTAGCAGGTAGCCAGAATGGAGAAAGAGCTCTAGGAGAAGAACTCCACTGCATCACTGGCCCACTCCTTGGGCTCTCATTCATCCAAGTTCTGGGAGAAGATCTCAGGGCAGCATACATATAAGCACTGTGGAGGGAGTGCAGCAAGGACAAGGCCTCCCCTGTTTACTCACAGGCATCCCTTCACTCCAGTGCAACCACTTCCATGCTGTCAACTGCTCCGGAAGTGACAACACTAGCTACCCAGACCGTCAACCCTCCCAGGTCCAAGCAGGTTATGAGCCCCACCAGGCCTATTATGGTTGGTGAGCTGCTGCCAATGCTGGGGACTGCACCTCCCCTGTCAAAACCATCCAGCATTCCCATCAACAACATGGACACCGATGTGCAGGCAGTACTTTCATCCTTCACGGACCTCCTTAAATTCCTCTTTCCTCCTCCTCCTGTACCAGGGACCTTCATGACAAAGCCCCAGTGACAATGCCTGCTAAGTGGATGTGCCAGCTCCCATATCGAGCATCGACAGATTCACCTGCTCTCTCCCCGCATCCCATCAAACACATCGATGAGGACCAGGAGTACACTCCTGACCTCATTATGCAGGATGATAAGGAGGAGAAAGAGGATTATGTGGACTCCTATGAGAGGACCAGTTCCACTGTATTCACAGGGAGTGAGGACTCTGTAGTATATACACCCAGCTCCCCTTGTGAAGATCCCTCTTTCATCACCATGGTGCAGGAACTACAGACTGCCATTGGATTTGATTTGGAGGAACAGGACATTGCTAAGAAAAACCTAGTGGAATTCTTAGAATTGCCTGATTCCTCTCCCATTATCATCCCTCCCCTCCTACCTGCCTTGGAGGATGCCACCTTTGCTGCCTGGCATAGACTCAACATGATACCTGCCCTGCCTAGGAAGGCAGACAAGATGTATCAGGCTCCCTCAGGCAAACCCTTTTTCACAGGCCAACCTGAGGCTGATTCTGTGGTCATAAATACTGCCCATGACAGATCTAAGGCACCAAAACACCTTAGTTATCTCCCTCCTGATAAGGAGTCCAGAAGACTTGATGTGGTCAGCAAAAGAACCTTTGCCTCTACCTCCCTGGGCCTGAGAATTGCACTCTATCTGGCCCATATGGTTAAATAGCATAATACCCTCTGGAGGAAGGCCAAAGCAGCTGCTCAAGCCCTCCGAGAAGGTACACCTAAGCAGGAGCTGCTGATGGCTCTAACAGCAAGGGTAAATGTAGGCAAACATTGCCTACATTCCACATATCTCGGATGATTCTACCAGGGCAGTAGCCTCTGGAGTATGCCTCAGGAGGTATTCCTGGCTCAGGGTGGCTGGCTCTGCAAATGATATTCAGCAATCCATTCCCAGGGCCCCATTCAGAGGATATAAATTGCTTGGTGCAGATGTGCAAGATATCCTCTCTAATTTACAGGCCTCAGGCTGAACCCTGAAATCAGTGCATTCCCTCTATCATACCCAGCCAAGCAGTAGACAGTGGGTAACTTTTCGCCCACTGCTCCACTGCCAGACAACAGGGTGAGTGTAGAGGAGCAACAGCCCTGTGTACCCAAGAAGCCACCCCAGGTGCCCACTCAAAAGCCCCTAGAGGTGGCACTGTGACAGCAGCCAGAGCAACCGGCCTGCCTGACTCCTTCTTCAACCCCCCCCCCACCAATACCTCCAGGAGTGGTTGTTGGAGGCCACCTCTTCCTCCACCTGAACCAGTGGAGGATTGTAACATGAGATGCTCGGGTCCTGCAGATAATACCACAAGGTCACACTCTGGAACTTTTGGAATTACCTCCAGAACATAAACCAGTGCCTTCTCAGTACCCTCCAGAGCACATCCCATTGCTTCTGGAGGAAATTTGAATCTTACTTCAGAAAAGAGCAATAGAACCTCTTCCCTGGGAACAAAGGAACACATGGTTCTATTTTTGGTACTTCCTAGTCCCTAATTGGACAGGAGATCTGTGGCCCATACTAGATTTTAGAGATCTGAACTTTTTCATTGAATACAAAAAGTTCAGAATGGTCACTCTGCAAGGCCTTCTCCCACTACTGCAAGTAGGGGACTCGATTTGTTCCCTGGACATGCAGGATGCCTACCTGCATATCAAGATGTTCCCCTCACTGGAAATATCTAAGGTTTCTGTTTCAGGGGGAACACTACCAGTCAAGGGTATCATCTGTGCCATGGGTCTTTACCAAATGTTTAGCAGTGCTGGCAGCAGCCTTCCGCAGGAAAGGACTATATTTCTTCCTCTACCTGAACAATTGGCTTCTCAAAGTTGACTCTAAGGAGCAGTTTTTTCACACCGTAGCACTCACCAGACATCTGTTTGATGCTCTAGGGATTACTGTCAATGTGCCGAAGTCAGTCTTGACCCCTTACCAGTGTCCTTTGTACATCAGGACAGTCTAGATACAGCCCAAGGTTTAGTCTTCCCACCGCATGACAAGGCCAAGCATCTGATTGCACAGCCCAGGTGGTCTACAACAAGAAGTATGTCACAGCCAGGACATTCCTGAGGCTTTTAGGTCTGTTGGCAACAGCCATTGTTACAGTACCACTGGCCAGACTGAATATGAGAATCCTGCAATGGACACTAAGAGTCCAGTGGGACCAACGTACAGACAACCTAGGACAGAAGGTTCTAGTAACCTCCCCGTCTAAAACATACTTCAATGATGGATGGAACCCAGTCATATACTGATGGGAGTTCCCTTCTTGATTCTCTCCCCTCACCAGATTCTCACTACAGATGCCACAGGGATGATCTGGGGGGCACATCTGGGGCCCCATCAGATACAGAGTACATGGACCAAAGTGGAGAGCACCCTCCACAAAAATGTAATAGAAACAAGAGCTGTTCTGTATTGCCTACAGGCCTTCCAGACTCATCTATCCCCGGGCCTTCTGTTAATATAAAAAGACAATGTAAGTTGATGCACTACATCAACAAGCAGGGGGCACTCAGTCCTACCCCCTGTGCAGGGAGACAATGAGAGTTTGGTATGGTCTCTGGAACACGGTCTAGAAGTGTCAGCAGTACATGTTCCATGGGCCCATAACATCTTGGTAGACAGGCTAAGTAGGTCATAGTCCAGGATGCACGAATAGGAGCTGCTGACCTCTGTTTCAGAAGATCTGTTTGACAGGTGGGATCACCCAGAGTTTGACCTTTTTGCATCCTCACACAAAACAAAACTGTTACTTTTCTGCTTGCTCATTTCAGGGCCTGGAGTTTTCTAGTGAGATTTATTTATTTATTGAATTTTGTTGACCCAGTAAGCCCACTGGGCCTAAAAGTCACTTTTTTCAGGGGTAATCAGGGGGATAGGGATACAGATGGTAAGCAACTGAAATTGAACCAGATTAAACTGTTGGTGGTATTTTTGGTGAATGGGAGAAATTTAGCCAGGACACCGGAGAAATTCCCCTACTCTTTTTCGATAAGTGCCATGAGATGTTTAGCATCCACCTGAACTTCCACCAATCCAGGCAAATGGGACCGCGGTTTAACGTCTCATCAAAAAGACGGCACCTCAAAAGTGCAGCACCCCCCCATGCTGCACTATAGTGTCAGTATATAGAGACGCATTGTCCCTTTCTTGGAGTGCGAGGTTCCTGTATGCCTTCCCTCTAATTCAGAGAGTACTAATCAAGCTCTGGATGGAGGGTGCAAGTCTGATACTCGTTGCCCCCCGTGGCCTTGTCAGATTTGGGTTCCCATTCTACAGCAATTGGCAGTGGAACCACCAGTACATCTGCCATTATGCTGGGGCCTACTGTAATAGGAACAAGGAATCCTGGTCCATCTGGACCTCAAGTCACTCCATCTTCATGCATGGCTTCTGAATAGATAGCCATTGCTCAGTTTAGGGTGTCACAAAAGGTGGCTGATGTCTTGGTGACTACCAGAAAATCTTCCACCAGGGCAACTTATTCCATGTAGTGGAAGTGGTTTGCTTTGTGGGCCACTTCTCACCAACTGTATCTTTATACCTGTCCGGTAAATCAGGTTATCAAATATTTGCTGTCCTTGTCAGATGCAGGCCTGCAACACTCTTCTATCAAAGTGCACTTGACTGCCATTTCAGCTTTCCATGTGCCTGTTAATGGTCATACGGTTGCTCAGCTGGAGGAGGACCATATGTTTTTGAGAGGCATACTGCACCTGAAGCCTCCTATCTGCAATCCAGTCCTGGCTTGGGACCTGAATTTTGTGTTGGAAAGGCTTACTTTGGCTCCTTTTAAGCCAGTCCTGACTTGTGGCCTACACTTCCTTTATTAGAAAGCATTATTTTTAGTTGCTATTACTTCTGCTTGAAGAATTTCAGGGCTTTAGGCTCTAATGTATGAGCTTCCTTGTTTGATTTTTCACAAAGACAGGGTGTCTTTGTGTGCCAGTCCTAAGTTTCTACCAAAGGCCGTGTCCGAGTTTACTTTGAATTAAACCATCCACCTGCCAGTTTATTTTCCTGAGCGTGCCAATCCAGGGGAAGCATTGCTCCATACTTTAGATGTATGTAGAATACTGAGGTACTATATAAACCATACAAAGGACTACAGGAAGTCCTCATAGCTTTTTGTTTCATTCACCCCTGGTAAAGAGGGTGCTCCTGTTTCTAAACAGTGCCTGTCCAAATGCCTAGCTAACTGTATTACTTTCTGTTACAGGAAGTATGGTAAGGAGCTTCCTGGGGTTGCTCATGGCCATTCAACTAGATGCATGGCCACTTCTGTTACTTGTTTTAAGATTACGTCTGATGCAGAGATCTGTGCAACTGCCACCTGAAGTACTTTCCACACCTTCACTAACCACTACAGTCTACATTGCCTCCTGAAAAAGGGCAGGCTTTGGCCTAGTTGTGCTTCAAGCCTCCTTTCTTAGGTCTGTGGGCTCCAGTCACCCAGACTGTTAACTCAGTATTGCTTGATACTTGTTCCATAGGTGTGGCCTGTTGAAAGAGATATCCTCGAAGAAGATAAAACAGTTATGTACTTACCGTAACAGTAGATCTTTGAGAGAATCTCTTTCATAAGACCATGCCACCCTCCATCCCCCTGAGGATCTAGAGCTCTGTAACTCCTGTCTCTTTCTTCAGGAAGGTTTATCTGCTGCTTCCTGCCTCACCATAGGTTCTCTCCTGGTTCCCTGGAGGGATATTCTCCAAGCATGACCTCTGGCAGGGAACTGAGGAGGGAAGGGGCCACCCACATTTATATGGGAAGTGCCAATGTAGGACGTCATCATGGGTGGCCCCTAGTGGACTGCTTGCAAAAAGTTTCAATGTGGTCCTAGTGCCTGCCGGCTATAGTTCCATAGGTGTGGTCTGATGAAAGAGATTCTGTTGAAGATCTACTGTTACGGTACATATGTAGCTGTTCTTTCTGCACTATTGTTTCGGTGAACTGAGTATATGCAAACAAATATTAATAACTACAAAACAAATAAATTTTTTTTTACTAAATCAACCAAGAGGACCTATTCCTTTAGAACATCTAACAAATCTCCAAGTTTCATAACTTAGCTACTTGTAGTTTTTTTCTCTATCCTTGGGCAACAATTTTGGTTCATAAATGGACAAAATACATGGATTTAACACTCTGAAAATCCAAAATGGACAAATTCCTATATATTATACGGTGTCTTGAAAACTCCTGCCCTCTGATTGGCTAGCTGGCATGATTTACCCATTGTAAATTCTGGCATAACCTATGGGTGAAAGTGCTAGCCAGCCACATTTACAAGCCCCAGTCTGTGAAATCTATCCAAGACCCCGAACTTCTAGGTTAAAAAAACACCATGTTGAATCCCTGCTAAAGCGCTGTGTCCCACAAGTCAAGCCACAACACACAAAAGCACAGTAAGTCCCTACAACACCAACAAAACTGACAATTTGCCACAATAACATCCTGAAACACTCGAACAAGCAGCCTGAGCCAGACAGTACATTACAAATCATTATCAGCAACTGCTTCCATGTGCCTCAGCTGTGAAACTTTTTTTTTTTAGTCTGGTTCTACTCCTTTACCACATTTCCCAAACCATAAACTACTCCCTCCAATAAAAACTCCCTTTGAGGAAAAAAAAATGTTGTCTAATAACCCCGTTTCTGACTAAGCCATACTTTCATTCATGATTGTTACTCCCTCCTGCCTCAGTTGCAGTGATGACTCAGTCTTGTGATACCTGTTCCATACAACCTCCATTCCGGTCACTGCTCTGTTCCCTCCATAGCTGTTCTGCTACCTCTCCACTCCCTGTCTTCCAGTACAGAAGTCCCAAGCTGTTTAATTTCCAAAACAGGTTAAGAACAAATGTAAATAATAAAAAACAAAACCACAGCTCCCAGCGGACCTACAGTAACACTGGAACTCAGTCACTCACTGCTCGGTAGTCTACCGTGAATGCTCAGAAGTGGAGCCAGTGTTCTGTAGTTCAAACACAGCCATACATCAACTTCAAAAGCTTGTCCAGGCTCCAGCAACAACAAACTCTATCTAGTGCCGATACGGCTGCAGCACACTTGTTCGGGTACCGGGGAAGGAGTGATGCAGAACACCATCAGTAAGATGGTGGAGGCAGTGGAACTGTACATGCATGGCACTCCTACATGCTCAGTTCGCTGAATGGCAAAATGCCATTCTGAAGATGGTGGCGCCAGTGGAAATGCGCATGCGCGATACTTGCTCATGCGCAGTTCCTTTGCAATGCGGAAGTGGCAGATGACACAACAAATAGTGCGGTCCTACAGAATGTATTGCAATCAGCACCGTGGACTGTTTCCATTGCTTTGGACTGTTGAAAGGCTACATTTAGTCCAAAACAGAAGGTTCCATGATCGGCTGTTTTTAAGCCACCAATCTCCAAACGGCTGTGGGCTCCACCAATGAAGCCGTAAAAACGAAGCTGGGACACAGTCCACTCACAACATCAACCACACTCAGAAAGGCTTCCCAGCCCCAGTAATGCATTGGGGCTGGGAATGACACAGCAGCACTGCACATACATAGGAACAACACCACCCTATCAACAGAGGATAATTTTGATGTGGCACAGCAATCATGTCACTAAAAAATCATTTAAAATGCAAAATAAAACAAAATTGTCTTAATTTTTTTCACACAAAAATTCAGGGGGACATTGTATAATTGCAATATACCACTCCAGGGTGTGGGAGATGCTGTGATTTGCCCACTTCTGGTGTGGTTTACTCACTTGGCCTGTAGCCTTTTGACCGAACCACATCAGGTGTGGGCAAATCCAAGCATAATCCATACCCTGTCATGGTATATGGCTTAAATTTTCCACACTACTAGACCCATGGAGTTAGACGACGCTTGCCAAATTTTATAATCCTAGAGTCTAAGGTAGCCAAGTTATTAGTGTTTGAAAATGCCTTCTTTTTAAAGAAACCCCATTGCAACCATAATTACAAACACTACCATACCTGTATAATATATATATATATATATTTTTTTGAACAATCATGAGACACAGAGTTGGTACTACCATAACACTGGCACCTTCTGTGCAAGCATTGCTGTGCCAGTAGTTTACTTTCTCTGTCAAGACTGTGCTGATATTAGGGTAATTCCAACATTGCATTGTGGGATCTTTTAGACCCAGAGGAACACCACACCACCAATTCCCTAAGGTTCCAGGGGCATCTTACCTTAATTTTTTAATTTCCCTACTTTGTACCCTCTGTGCCTCAGCCCTAAAAGATACATTATGGTAGTTTTGCAATATCTATCTATCTATCTATCTATCTATCTATCTATCTATCTATCTATCTATCTATCTATCTATCCGGTGCACCTTTATGGCAACACCGACGGTAGAAATGGGAAAAGACCATTACGGCCACATCATGGTAGTCGGTCCTTTCCCTGTTTCGCCTTTCCTATGTTCTGCCTCATCCCCAGACCAACTCCAACCTGAGTTGAATCTTAAAGTCCGGGGTGTGGGGGCAGAGCCCCTCACGTAATGGAGTGTGGGGGTGCAGTCCCCACAGAAAACACCCATGGAACAGGTGGCACAATACCTGTGTCGGTATTGTGCCGTCACTGTGGGGGAGGTCGGCATTGCCACTGCCGACATAACTTGGTGCTTCCCTATCTATCTATCTATCTATCTATCTATCTATCTATCTATACACCCGCATATACAGTATGTATACATGCAGCATACATATACATACAGATATACTGTGGAAACCATTGACTTATTTGCAACTTCCCACAGGAAATAAAGACTCTGATGTGTCGTAATCAGGTGTCATATTTTATTTATTCTGCTCTAGGGTCTTTATCAATTGGTGGAAGGTATGCTGGAGTTCCCATTTGCTTGCTGGTTATTTGAGGCAGTGCCTACTGAATACTAGCCCTGCCTTAATGTGCTGGAACTGCTGTGGAGGCTAGGACATGGGCAGTTGATTGTTTAGGGCAGTATAAGAAAAATGGCATTGGTAGCAATGCCAGACTATCTGACTTTATGATCAATGCAGGGATATCATTTTAGTTTCCTGTGTGTTGGGGAAAAGAAAGCTTGGCAGATAATACCTTTACATACCCAATCTGCCTATTTCACCTTGAGTGGAATCCCTGAAATTGAAGTACAATTTTCCTTGGAGATTACAAGTAATATTTAGTGTTCTGCAAACAGAGTAGAACCCACTCTATCCCTGGTGTCACGTCTCCACTTGGAAGAGCCACTGGCAAAAACAGGAGATAGCATTCACCCCAATAAAAAAAGAGTACTCACTACTGGAGGTAGAAAATGCATCTTTATTTAATTTGTGTACAAAATAGTAGTGGTACACATTAACAATGCTGGACTACCGTAGCTGCCAGCACCCCAAACCGACCTAATGTTTTACAAATTAGCTTTGTTAGAGGTCACCTGTTTCTGGCAGTGAATATTTAGTGTTCTTTTTCCTGGTGTTTTACCAGTTTTACCTGCTTCCGTGGGTGTCTGGGTACTACTTCAGCCCACTACATGTTTATTTATTTATTGGATTACAACCTTTGAGATAAAAGCTAATTTACAGAGGTTCCTTGTCATTAACAGAACAATTTGAAAACAATAACAGGTGATGACATACAGAGATCACGGGATCTTCCCAGGCAAAAACATTAATGCAAATAAAGCATAGAAGTTTAGTACAGATAATAACACAAAAATGACTATACAAATACGGATAGTAAAAGTAAAAGCTTTCTAGTGGACTGACTAAACTCAGAGAAAGGAGGGATTAGGATATTCAATGCAGGAAACCGACTGGGCCAGTTTACTTTATCAAGAGGAGTGGGTGAGAGAAAAAAGGATGCAGTTAGTAGGAAAGCGTAGGGTAGTGGGGGAGGTGGTGTGTGTGGAGGGTGGGATAGGAATAATACAAAAAGTGGGATGGGGTAGAGGGAAAAATGGGAACGTAGCTATTCTGGGGTGTCAAAGTGCTACGACTGTAGGTTTGATCAGGATGCAGGATCATGCACTCTACTATCAAGGGTAACTGCCTTTGATCACCTTAGGGCAACTGCTGACTCCCCTTCCTGAGTGAGGCACAGGATCTTGTGAAGGAGGGGTGGATGGTCCTCACTATGAGTCAGGGTGGCTCTGAGAAGATGGGGCAGGGTGCAACAGCCTCATGTGTCTAGGCCACTTCCCCTTCCATTCAATCTTTAACCCCTTTATGGCTATTGGATCAGGAAACACATTCCTATGTGTTGCCAGCCACCCAGACGTCAATGTCTACAACTCAAGTAGCTCAGATCTTATGGAATACTAACAATAGGACCAAGACTGATTCCAGATCATGTGCCTCACCAGCTTCCAAATTCTGGAATCCAGTTCTATTTGAAATCAGATGAGTTAATACCTTCTGGCTTTTAAAAGGAACCTGAGGACTTATTTTTTTGAAATACATTTCCATGATTAAATTATACAGTTAACTGAATTTGTTTTGCACTTTGTTTAGCAGGATAGCCCTGCTGAGATGTGATATCTCATTTTCATGGGTTCTGCTGTTGCTCAATTTTATAGCTGGGTAGTTTAAAGCATTGAGAGGTTAAATGACTTTTCAGGGTCACTCAGCATGTCAGTGTGCATATGATGGTGGGATTTTAACCTGGGTCTCCTGCTTCCCAAGCATGGGTTCTTCCCACTAGACTATGAACTGTATTGTTTTTCAGAGGTGTAGAAAAGAAGAGGATCTAGGGGTAGACGAAGGTCTCATAAAATGACTTAGGAACCAGATAATATAGAGACTGGCAGTAAATGGGATTCATTTAGAGGACAGAATTGTCACATTTGGAATTCTGCAGGTGTCAGCTGGGTCCCACCCTATTTAACATGCTCATTTGTGACATGGGGAAGGTATCCAGATGGCCATAATGGCAGCAGAAAGAGATCTGGGGGTTATCATCAGCAATAGCCTCAGATCCGCAGGCCAGTGTAACAAGGTATAAAGCAAGGCAAGTAGAACGCTTCTATGTATAGGGAGAGGGTTTTATAGCAGGAGGAGGTGGGAGGTGATATTGTACCTGTACAGGTCTCTGGTGAGGCCCCATCTGGAATATTGTGCTCAGTTTAGGAGCCCGTACTTGAGGAAGGACAGGGAAGGGGCTAGAGACAATACAGCACAGGGTCACCAAAATTATCCAGGGTCAGCAGGACAGATCATACAAGGAACTGCTGTCAGACTTGAATATATACATGGTGGAGACCAGGAAGGAGAGTGGAGATGTGATCGAGATAAGGTCCTAAGGAGGATAAACAAAGTTGATAGTGGAAACATATTCACCAGGAACAATGACACAGTGACTTGATGGCATGGGTAGAACCTTGTTGGGGGGAAAACTTAAAAGTGACATTAGAAAGTTCTTCTTCACTGAAAGCGTGGTGGATCCATGTAATACACTGCTGAAGGAGGTGGTGGGAATGGGGTCTGTAAATGGGCTTGAGACTGGGTGGGACCAATATATTAGAACTGTAATACCTGAAAATAAGAGTTGAAAGTGGAGTGGGGTCAGTAATGGGATTTGAGGGTCGAGCCTCAGAATAGGAACCCTATTTGACATTAGGTCAAAGAGGATAGGCAGGAAACTGGGAAGACTGGATGAACCTTGTATTTATCTACTGTTGTTTTCTATGTGTCTAGGTTCCTAAACTGACAGAGCATCACCATTCCACATATTTTGAAAGCTTACATTTAACCATTGTGCTTTTTTTTCCTATGTGTTTTATTGCAGGTAGTTAAAATGTTTTATGACTTCATAACTTGAAAACGTTTATTTATTTTCCCTCAGCTGTCTAGTGTTCAAAAGATAAATAGCAACATAGAAACATAGAATCTGACTGCAGATAAGGACCATACAGCCCACCTAGTCTGCCCATTTCCCTACTCAGTGTTGACAGCCCAGATCCTATTTGAACTGTGGCACCCCTTCTCTGCCCATCTCCAGGGTACCCTTATGTCTGTTCCATGTGCTCTTGAACATCCATATTGTTTTAGCCCCCATCACCTCTATGGGAAGGCTGTTCCATGGATCCACCACCCTTCTGTGAAAAGGTACTTCCTGACATTCCCCCTAAGCCTTCTTCCCTCTGGCCCCATATCATGTCCCTTTGTCCTTGTGCAATGCTTCCTCTGAAATATGCTTCCCTCCTGTACCCTGTTTACATGTATACCCCTAAGGTACTTGAAAGTCTATCACATCCCCCCTCTCTCTCCTCACTGCCAATGAATAGATATTAAGGTTCCTGAGTCTTTCCTCATATAACTTCTGGTGTAGCCCATGTACCATTTTTGTTGTCCATCTCTGGACTGCCTCCATCCTGTCTATTTCCTTCCTGGGGTGCAGTCTCCAGAACTGGATGCAGTACTCCGGGTGAGGCTTGCCAGTGATGTACGCTTGAAAGTACATTTGGAAAAGGATTTGCCATTTTTATTCGGTTAAAAAATGTTCCCTCATACACTAAGAAAATAGTAGATAAGGGAAAAAATAAATGGCACTGATTTCATCTCAAATTCTGACATCAGACCACTTGAGCTTCGCTCTCATAGTTTGTGATGTCATCAGAATTCCTAGATGTGGTCTCAACTCTGATGTGCTTGCTTCCCAAGCCATTATTCTATATGTAGTTTTCGGTAATGTGAGGTTAGAAGTTCTAAGTTACTGTGCAATCTGCATCTGCATTCTCTTGCTGAAGCTGTAAATGTGCAAGGGAGTTGAAAGATATGGTACCTGCAACAGACTTGCTGAGCAGATCATGGATTGAGTGCAGTATTGGGTTACTGGCATGGTGACTAGCCACACTGTCACTTGACTAGTTTCTAGGCCTGGCATTCATCTTAATAATAAAATAAAACTGAATTGCAAAAGGGAACATGATTGGCCTTATCTTTCAAAGATGGGATTTGGCATCTACACTATGTTCACATCTTCCTTTTCATCACATGGTTTGGAGATATAAGGCCAAGCTCAAGGCTTACAGCAAATGATTTAATACCGTCCCTGGAACACTCTGCTTCAACCTTAAGTAGGCTTGCATGTACTGTAGTTTCTACTGTACAACATAGCGGCAGAGATTTTGTGTTTGATTATGTCAGTTTTTGATGAATGACAAATACTTTTTTTATTGCTTACTAAGGTAATGGTAAGCATTTTTGTTTAGTATTAAAATATAAGTGGGTAAAGGGACAGAGTTCCCAATTATGCATAATTGTTATGAAATCTGTTCTAAATCGTGCACAAAATCTCAGACTCCATGTTTGTACAAAACAAACTGCATCCGCTCTCTTAGAAATGCAGGATCTATGTCTGATCTATGTCTGCTATCTACACCCTTTAAAAAAAAGCAACAGATCTACAGCTGAAGGTAGCACAAGGCCTGGTGTGATGCAAGACTACAGGTAGCACAGCTGTAATTTTTATAGCAGCACCTCCACCATGGCTTAGTGATTTGTGCATTTTGAAAAGCTAGCTGCTGTTTTCTTGACTGTGTTGTCAGAATCTCTCATCCAGGAAGATTCAGGTTCAGTGCACTTGGCGTCTGATCAACAGCAGACTAGAACTGCATTTTTAGAGCTTTGCAGAAATGCTTGGTAACAGACAGGCACAGTAAACTGCACAGTAGGGACAGATCCAGTATTCCTGTATTCCAGATCCAGTATTCCTTGGGTAGCAGATTTGTCAAGGGAGTAGCACTTTTCCCAGATAATACAAAATGTTATCTTTTAAAATTTAGATTAGGCTGAAATATTTACTATTTGTTGGTCTAAACAGGTAGCAGGTACTACTTCACTGCATAACTGAATGACTGACAGTATGCCTAGTGTCATTGATAATGCTGACCACTCCACCCCTCCCCTCCTGGTCACAGGTCCCCGCTTACATTATTACAGTCAGATAAGAGTAATGAATGGGGATAGGGTATGCTGCAGATGTGAGGAGGACTGAGCTTGCCAAAATTTGGACATTTTTGATCCCCAGCGATGGGGTGAAGAGATGGGCCCACCATTGAGTAATGCTGTTATGTTTACTTTGGTGTCAGGATAGGGAGGGGGTATTGTAAAAGATGTGGTTGACTTGGTTGAGTGCCAGGAGCTGACATTTTTTAGTAATCTTGTGGGAGAATGTGGAAGGGGGGAAGAAGAAGAAAATGGCTGGGGTCAGTAGTGGCATGACCAAGGGATTAGCCCAGCAGCTAGAGAGGGGTAGAGATTGTTTTATATTTTTAGGGAACTTGAATAACTTCCCTCCAGTGCTCACAAAAAGTAGAAAATACTCAGTAATCATACCCCAATATAAAGTATACCATTATTTGTGGTATTTGGGAGTTAATATTCAGGCCTGTACACCCTAAATGCCTAGTTTTGTACATATACTGTATATAGGCAGTAAACCTTTTGACCAAGTTGTACGTGGGGGCATAAAACATTTAATTCTGCTGGCTTTCAGAGTGCCCCAGTATGATTCTATCTGAACAGTCGTTCATTGCTGCTGTTTGAATAAATTGCTGTTCTAAAGTTATTTTTGAGTTCAAGGAGGTAACATTTAATTATACTTGCATGCGAGTGTATGGGTGGGGGAGAAGCAATGGATGTACCAAGTAACATTTCATTTTGCTTGCTTGCAGAGTGTCCCTGTATCAGCCTGTTTAAAAGCTAATTCATTGCTGCTATTTGAATAAACTGTATGATACCTGAAACTTACCTTTGAGTTCAGAAAGTAATATGTATGTTTAGAAAATGGGCTAGATACTAGGGCTACTCTCATTGGCTGAGAGCCTTCACATTAACTATTGATAGATGCCCGCATAGAAACAAGTGCCATTTCGGGGTGCCCCATTACTGAGGGTATCCATCGGCACCCCGAATTCAGCAGCCGCCATTTTTTTGCCTCTCGCTTAGTGAGAGATGCCCCTGAGCCCAGCCAAGCCCAATCCAGCCATGCTCATCGGTAAAAAAGTAAACAACCCGATTTTTATCGCTATGTCCAAAAGTTAAGAGGTAATCTGAAAAAAAGAGACGGTATTTCTGTTTCAATTAACAGCAGTAGCACAGCGCGTGCTAAGCGCTACTGTGGAAGTGCCCACTACTTCAAATAAAAAACTATCGTAACTGCTCTTCAGCCTTGTTCTCCTGATCTCGACATAGCCCTGACAGAAACTAAAGAGCTGAGCCAGTGTTGCTTAAATTTACCTGTCTTTCCGGAATATTTTCTTCTTTTTCTTGGCTGCTCGACCTCGCTCCACGTGTGATGCCTTGCTCTCCCATCCGCCCTATCAAATCAAGCTGATCGCTCCCCACTCCTACAAAACTTTATGTAAAAAATACAAAAACGTCTAGCGCTATTGTCAATAAATGAAACTCACTGCGGGGGGACTACTGCAAATGAATCCATACAAAATAGAGAAACTGCAACATAGAAAATAAGGCTTATAATAGGCAGCAGCACCCTCTAGTGGCATTTCCTAAAGGGACTATTTAACAGAAGCTCCTGTTTCTCATATATTAATTAGTATTTTACCTGTTTTTTCCTTAGAAAATCATAAAAAAAAAATAAATGAAAGCCAATTTTCTAAGCGCAATAATACCCTCCAGGGTGGACAGTATGGGCACTACTAGACCGCCTAAGGGCTATAAGGCCCTCCGCCTGCGGCGTTGGGCCTCATTACACCCCTGGCCGGTCCGTTATTGCCCAATACTGCCCACCCTGTCAGGCATTATTGCTTGCATGTATGTATGTATGTATGTACTGTATGTATGTATGTATGTATGTTTGGAACTGCAAGTTGTCAGCATCAGGACCAATCAGAAACTTTTGCTAGCCAGGGGCCATCCATGATGACATTCAATGTCAGTGCCTATATAATGTTGGTGGCCCCAGTGCTCCTCAGCTCTTTCTTCCACTGTTGACTGTTCATTGGACCTGCAGAAAAACAACACTGTTTTCTTCTGATTTTTTATTTTATAAATTTAAACATATTAACTTTGTCCCAGTATGCCACCATCAAAAGAACCTAAAGGACAATGCTCACATCATGTGTGTTTGCTGTTTAGGCTGGACCCACAATGTGAGGGTCTGTAAGATCTGCCAAGAATTTAATCAGGCCACAAGGAGACACCAAATAAAAGGCACTAGACTCCTTTGTCACCATCAAAATCACGGAAACCCAAGCAAAGTCCAAAGGCTCCGAGCTGGCTTCTCCCTCATGTCCAACTGCTACAGGGTGGAAAATATCCAGGTGGTCAGTGACCCTGTCACTGTGGAGGTTGGCTAGTATGATGGAGAAATTCAAAGAGAAAGAACATCATCATCGAAACCCTCCTCCTCCTCCAACCACCATAAGCATAGGGATAAAAATGCTTCATTGGTGAGGTCGAGATCTCCATTGAAGGAGAATAAGTCCTCCTCATCATCCACTCTGGTGGTGTTGACTACAACCCCCCCCAATCTCACTGAGACACCAACGTCGGGGCTTAGATCTAGCACTGTTGTACCTACTATGGACAGTATGCTGCCTCTGTCATTGGGTTCTATCCTGGCGATGATGGCGGTCATCATGAACCATCAAACAGGCATCGTCAACTCCCAGGCTTTACTGGTGTTGTTGTTAGAAATTTTAACTTACCTGTTCCAATTGCTGACAATGTCAGTGCCAGTAGTCCCCTCAACAATGTCTTCCCTGTCAGCACCATTATAAGTGACGGACTTAAAAGCATGCTTGTAGCTCCTGCCATTGTCATTCAGGATGATGATGAGGAAGACTATAGCCCTGACCTGACCTCCTGGATATAGTGGAGGATGTGAAGTATGATGGATGGGAAGAGGGCCCTGATGCAGGGGATTTTCCTTCTAGCTCTACCCTCTCCTCTTGCAGTGAGGACTCTGGTTTATAACTCCAGGTCTCCTCCTGAAGATTCCTCATTTCAGGTTTTGTTCAAGCAAATTCAAGATGTCATGGGGTTTGAGGATGAAGAGGAACACTCCAATAAACAAAATTAATGGGGTATTTAGAAGTTACAGCTGTACCTACTACCTGCTTTGGAGGATGCTACCTGTGCTGCCTGGCACAGGCCTAGCACTTTACTTGCAGTCCCCAGAAAGGCTGACAAGCAGTAGCCTGCTCCATCTGTCAAGCCCTACTATGCTTCACAGCAAGAAACAGATTCTGTGATTATTGCAGCTACTCATGATCACTTTTGGGCCCCTAGAGTGATGAGCACTCTACCACTTGACAAAAAGAATCCAGAAGATTGGATGTTATGGGCAAACATACTCATCACTCTGCCACCTTGGGGTTATGAAACTGCAAATTACCTGGCCTACATGATGTATCAGAATAGCCTTTGGTAATGTGCCCTGACTACTATTCAGGAACTCCCCGATAGCTCTGCAGAGGCAGAACTTACTAAAGCTTTACTGGCCGGTATTGATACTGGTAAGCATCTATTACATCAGCATACGGTGCATCTGATGCTTCTGCCAGGGTTGCTGCCTCTGGCCATTTATCTTAGAAGATATTTTTGGCTCAGAGTGGCTGGCTTTGCTGCTGATATACAACAAGCCATACTGAATGCCCCTTTTAGGTGTTCAAAGTTATTTGGAACAGATGTTGATAATGCATTAAAAGACCTTCAATCATTCAAAATGACTCTGAGGTCTGTGAAATCTTTGAACCCACAAAATATAAGATGGTACAGTAGAGATGCATTTTGTAGGTATACAGACCATGGCAGCTGTGGCTACCATCCACAGTACTGTGGCTGAGGATGCAGGCCCCCTACAGGTCCCACTGCCACTGGCAGGTATTCCATGGTGACCAAATATACCAGTTTAGGTGGCCCTGCCGCTCCCAGCACCTTCTGACTCCCTACTTCCTCCTCCTCCACTGTTGCCTCCGGGGGTACATGTGGGGGAATGATCTCTCTTCACCTGCCAATATAGAGGGAAATCATCACAGATGAGTGGGTCCAGGAAATAGCAAAGAAAGGTTGTACCCTGAAGTTGCTGTCCAAGCCTCCACTGCACCTTCCACCTCCTTCTCATTATCCTCTGGGCCACTTGTCCCTGCTGAGAGAAGTGCTGTCCCTACTTCTAAAGAAAGTTATCAAACCCATCCCTACCAAGGAAAGGAACAGGGAGTTCTATTTCAGATACTTTCTGATCCTCAAATCCACTGGAGCCCTACACCCTGTATTGGACCTCAGAGACTTGAACAATGCATCAAATACAAAAACTTTTGAATGGTGTCTCTTCAGGCTCTCATTTCCCTACTACAGTAAGAGGATTGCCTCTGTGCTCTCCTATGAAGGATGCTTACTTCTATAACAAAATCTGACATCGCCACAGGCAGTACCTCTACGTTATTCTGGAGGAGAGCCATTATCAGTTCCGAGTCTTGCCCTTTGGCTTATCCTCAGTGCAGCAGGCATTTTCCAAATGCTTCACAGCCATGGCAGTGGCCCTCCAGTTGGAAGGGCTTTTTGTCTTCTCTTATCTGGATGACTGGCTCCTGCAGGACCTGTCTAGGGAAGTAGTTCGGTACACAGTATTCTGAACACAGCGACTACCAACGACCTGGATGTTACAGTCAGTGTACTGATATCCATCCTCTTTCCCTGCCAGTGCCTACAGTACATTGGTGCAGTACTGAACACAGCTGTGGGCAGTGCATTTCTGCCTACAGGTATGGTGGAGGCCCTGGTGACCCAAGCCCATTCGGTGCACAAGAGTCATTATGTGTTTGCCTAAACAATGCTCCATTTGTTGGGACTTATGGCAGCTGCCATTGTGACAGTCCCATTAGCCCACCTCCATATGCAAATCCTACAATGAATGCTTCAGATACAATGGGATCAGTTGACAGATGAGTTAGAAACCATGGTTCTCATCATGTCTCCACGTTGAAAGTCACTACTGTGGGGGGATGGAACCCCTGCACTTTTTGCAGGGTGTCCCATTTTTCTCCCCAAATAAGACTGAAGATCCTCACAATGGATGCCTCTGCATCAAGATGGGGGTGTCCACTCTGGGGCCAGTTCCAGACCGAGGGGCTATGGATTGACCTAGGCTTGGATCTCCCCACCAGTGTTCTGTAGATGAGGGCTGATCTTCTTGGTCTCCAGGCCTTTGCAGAACACCTTGGTCTAGGCCCCTGTTGATGAGGACAGACAACGTCAGTGTGATGCATTATATCAACAAGCAAGGGGGCACTCACTCTTACCTCCTATGCTGAAAAGCAAAAGGAGTATGGCACTAGGAACTGTCTCATGGCCTTCAACTATCAGCTGTGTTTCTCCCAGGCAACAAAACATCTTAGCAGACAGGCTAAGTTGGTCTCATTCCAAGATACATGACTGGGAGCTGTTGACTTCATGGTAAACAACCTCTTCACAAGAGGTGGTGATCCAGAGTTGAACCTTTTGCATCCCCACACAATGCAAAACTGTCACATTTCTGCTCACTCACTACAGGGCTTGGAATATTTTGGTGAGATGTATTGCCAGTCTCCTGGAAAGAAGTTCCTTTATGGATTCCCTCCAATCCCTCTCATTCAGAGGGTTCTGCTCAAGCTGCTGGCGGAGCGGGCCACCAAAATACTGGTGGCCCCCTTCTGGCCTCACCAGATATTGTTTCTGCTGCTGCAGCATCTGGCAGTGGAGCCACAGAGTAGGACAGGGAGTCCCAGGTCCATCTGGACCTGTGGTCTCTGCATTTGCACACGTGGCTCCTGAAGATGTAACCATTACCCCATTTTTGAGTTTCTGTCCAAGTAACTGTTGTCTTGCTGATGGCTAGAAAGCCTTCCACAAGGCACACCTATTCCTTGAAGTGGAAGCATTTTTTCCATATGGCGGGCTTCCAGTCCAGAGGACTCATTTACATGGGTCTCCTTACCTGAGTTTTCACAAGGACAGGGTGTCCTTGTGTACCAATCAGAGGTTTTACCAAAGGTTGCCTCTGATTTCACTTTGAATCAGACTATTAATCTTCCTATGCATTACCCTGACCATGCTGACAAAGGTGAGGCACTGCTCCTTACACTTGATGTACACAGAACACTATGTTTCTATCTCAATCACACTAAGGATTGCAGAAAGTCCTCTCAGTTGTTTGTCTTATTCACCCTGGGACAAGGGGTGCAGCTGTTGCTAAACAGTGCCTGTCCAAATGGCTGGCTCACTGTTTTGAATTTTGTTATTGGAAGGATGTTGAGGAACTTCCTGGAGCTGTGTGTGGCCACTCTGCATGTGGTATGGCCACTTTTGTTGCTTTCTGCAGCTGACACATGTGCTGCTACCATATGGAGCACTGTGCATACTTTTACTATGCACTACAGTCTAGGTGTTGTCTCTTGTAGATGTACTGGCTTTGGTCTTGCAGTATTGCAAGGCCTTTTGTTCTGATTGCATCTCAGATTATGACACCCTCCCTGGGTACCTTGTGTACTGCTTGGAATCTTGTGGCCCAATGGAGGAGATATCCTTGATGAATGCATATCAGTTATAGACCGCAACAGTAGATCTTTTAGAGAATCTCTTCTATTGGGCCACTGTGCACTCACCCTCTTTTCCACTTTTTCTGAAATAATGAAGTCCATGTTTTTCTAGGATTTTTAGTGGCATCATGCAACCGAATAGCATAATAACAACTTTTTGCTTGTTTACTACTTGAAGTACATTTATTCCTTAGTTCCCTGAACTTTTGATTATCATTTACGTCTTTAGCAAATCTTGCTTTTTTTTCCCAGGCTGAATCTTTATTCTTTATCAAACTACCAATATTTATAGAAAACCAAGGAGATGACAAGAATTGAATGCTTTTCTTAACGTAAGGAGCATGAGCATCAGTTACACTATGAAGAGTAGATTAAAAAACTTCCCAAGCTGATAAAACATCAGGGCAGGCATAAACTGTTGACCAGTTGGTTTCAGTATGACCTACACGGTCAGGGCCCTGACTACTTGAAAGAGCTCTTGTTCCTTACACCCTCTGCAACAGCTCCGCTCAGCTGATGAGGGGTTGCTGGAAATTCCGAGGGTTAGTTTAAAATCTTCGGGGGCCAGTGCCATCAGGTTTGTGGCCCCTACCCTCTGGAATTCTCTGCCCTGTCAGCTTCAGGAGTGCAGGACTGTGGGGTGCTTTAAGCAGGCACTTAAGACCTATCTGTGGGGTAATGCATAGTCTGAATATTTCTGGTTTTAATTGGTATTTATTGTAATTGTTTTGATTTTTATTTACCTGTTCAGCGCCTTGATACTTGAAAGGCGCTATATTAAATAAAATTTATTATTATTATTATTATTGAAAATGCCTGGTCACAGAACTTTTTAAAGTTACGAGAACAAACAAGGTGAGTAACAGAGGTCACCCTAGTATGTTGCTATAAATAAGCCATATAGCAGTAATCATTTATGTCTACACCAAACACTGAGGAGAATTATTTATAAGGAACTGTGATAAAAATAACATGAGACAAGGTGGGTAAGTAGTTGGTAGGATATATTGTTCATCAATCAGATATTACAATATTTTACATTTAATTTTCATATTTAAAAAATATAATCTCACATCGCAACCACAGAATTGCAAGATAAAAATATCATAATAAATACTCTGCAATAATTTATTAACAGTGGCACATGTCCACAACAAAATCCATAAATATTATCTTATAGAAGCAGTTTTTTTCATTTAAAATTTCTCTCAGAAAGAACTGCAGTCTGAGTAAAATTCCTTTGTTCCCTGATATAAATAAATAACACATTTATCAACAGTCTATCCATAGTCTGGTTGTTAAGAATCCTCCCAAACCACTTGGTTCTTTATGTCTGATACAAGGGCCATGCTACAATTACATGTTTTAAATCTTATACAAGGTTATAGCCACAGCTACGAAAAACCAGATAACTGAATATTAGGATACCTCTTATATCTGTCTTCCAACAATTTACCAGGAAACACTCCAAAATGAATTTGTTTTGTGGCCCTTTTATGGATAGCAGATAGCTTTCTATGGAAGGCTGTGTAATTAAGGATGCCAAAATTGGATGAAACTTGTTTGTGTTTAGCTTACCCATTGAATACTGTCTGTGCCAATTAACCTGTTTTTTTAACATGGGGCTTTGTGAAGGTACACTTACTATCTTCTGTTCTGCCCAGTTCCATAGATTGCCCTTATCCAAATTAGTAAGATTATTCTTAATGCACCCCAGCCATGGCATTACATTTTCTATTCAGAAAAATATGTATTTTTTCATCTAAGCATCCTTTAATTAAACCGTCTGATTTTACAAATGTGCCTGATAATTCACTAAACCTCATAAAGCCAATGTTTAATAGCTAGCTAACCCAATTCTAGTCTAAGACTGTATCCTGGAAGGTAATGGGTCATTTTAACAATTTTTGATAAAACTGCTCAAAAGGTTTCTCCAATTTTACCCCACCTCATGTCCCCAAACCTCTGTGCCATATAAACTTTGGGCAACAGGCTTTGCATTCGAGACTTTTAATGCAGCCTCTGCAGTGTTGCCCCCAAAGGTAACATTACCCCACAAGTCTGCTTAATCTGTTTATGCTCATTTAGCATGTGATGTTTTCAAGAAGAAGAATTATTAAAAGTGAGTCCAAGATACGTATATTCATTCACTCATTCTAATCTGGATTTTTCAGATTTAATTCTTTACAGTTAACTACTTATTTTTCCAACTGTGCTTGGAGTTCATGTTGTGCTAATGAAATTAAAATTATATTGTTAGCCTGAGCGAGAGCTGGCTAAGACCTCTTTCCTATTTTAGGATAGCTCTATTGGTGATTATTCAATATATTCAATAGATCATTAATAGAAACATTGAACAGAACTTGTGCTAAACACATCCATGTTTCACCTTTACATCAATTTAAATTATGCGCAGTATAGTGCAGAGGTTTAAGGCTCTGAGCTGCAAATCTGAAGACCTGGGATTGAATCCCACATCCCCCACTTGCATACTGTGTGACCCTGAGCAAGTCACTTAACTTCCCTGTGCTCCCAGGTTGCACCTGTAAACAAGCTTTCAGCTTAGTGTGCCACTCCTGGTTAAACAATTGGGAAAAAAAAAACTTTTTTAGCAAGATTTCCCTTTTTGTCATAATGGATTTTATACCAATTATCTAAGTCACTGATTGCATTTATCAGTGCATAATCAAGGCCCATATCTCTCACTTTTTTCCCTAAGGTATTTCTGCTTAGAGAGTTAAATGCCTTTTTAAAATCTATAAAGGCTAACTATATTATCTGTGCCTGCACCAAAACATGCTTTTCTAGCAGGTGGTGTAAAATAAAACATTGGCTAATTGTAGAGCTTCCTTTTCTAAACTCAGCTTGCAATTCAGAAATGTTATTGCAATGCTCCAAATGATTTTCCAATTTACAACAGAGGGTCATTGCAAAGACTTTAAAGGCTGCATCTAAAAAGGTCACAGGCCTGAACGTTTTCAGGATTGTGTAGTTGACCATTTTTAAAAGTAGGGAATACCATTGCTCCTCTCCAAGACTAGGGCAAATTATTAGTCAAAATAAAGGTATTCAACAGTTAAACCATCAAACAAGGTATGTTTAATATGTTCACTACTTTTAGGTCTGGTGGGCAAGTTTACAATTTGAGTTAAATTTAATGCACTGAACTGATTAGTCAAGGTTAACAAAGGATCAAACATATTCCAGTTTAGATCACCTAACAAAAGTATTTCAGAAAGGGTGAAAGATGCCATTAAAGAAAAAAATCAAATTATTTGCACATATAACCTGTATTACTAAAATATCTGTGTAGAGATGGATTTAGTCAGGATTAAATCACGACAGAGCGTGGGTTACTGGGGAATTAATCCACACGGGGAGAGGTTGTCGCACGAGGCCACAGGCCAAGTACTGACAACCACCCAGGCATGGATTAATTCCCCATGTAACTCACACTCTGGAGTAGGTGAATTCACTTATAACATGGCCAGGGAAAATGGGGACTGTGTAGCTACAGATGTGACAGATGGGTGAACACAACGCCATGTTCCCTGGCTATGTTATAAATACTCAGAGATGAAACTTGCACCCGGGATAACTACCTGCATGGCCATTTAAAGTTTGCCTCACTGCTCCCGGATTGTGAAGGTGCCACCACCTGAAAATCCTGCCTGGACTTGGAATGAACTTTGCCATCGGAGCCCACACACTACATCTGGGAAAAAGATTGAAGCCCAGAAAGTGGAGTCGGGCAGTTAAGACTAAGCAGGGACAGGTATAGTCAGTCAGAGAGCAAAACCGTAAGGAGGGAGGGCTACCAGCAGCCAATGAGAGACCATTGCAATTACTAGGGGAAAACAGTCAGGGAGCAAAACCGTAAGCAGTACTGTATTACTGGCAGATGGATTCATACAACAAAATGCTCCATTTCTCACAATTTCTCAGAGCACTGTATAGGAGCTGCAGACTGGTGAGTCTGTCTCTATTCAGTGGGGGACAGACCAGTACAAAGACTCTAGGAAACAGGAGAGACCGCTACAACAACTCGGGTAAAACAGTTGGGGAACAAAACCTTAAGGAGGGAGGGCTACTAGCAGTTGGGGAGACACCGCTTCAGTGCCTTGGGGAAAACACACTGTGGTCCACTGAGTATTACCACCTCAAAGGGGCATCCTGTGACTGCAAGCACTGGGTCTCAGCTGTGCAGGGAGCAGCCATGGATTAGCTGAGAATTAATCCACGGCCACCTGACAGCTGCTGACGAATGGGAGCAGTCCATTTTCCCTGGCCACGTTATAAGATAATTTCAAATGACCAGTAAGTGTTTCTTTTAAATAAATTGCAACCCCACCACCAACATCTGGAAGATCTATCTTACCTAAACGTGTTTTAGTTGGGACCATGATTAGTGTACGATCAATACATCAGTGTTAGTTGTGCCAATCCACAACTTTAAATTACTTAGTTTGGGAACTAAACTCTGACATCTATATAAATAATTCTCATGCTGCTACAGTCACAAGACTCCTCCAGAGTGAAGTCAGTGTTACAGGAGGGGCCTGGATTCACTTTAACATTGCCACAGGATAGCAGAAGGAGTAGTATTAACCTCTTAGTCAGTGGTAAAAACTCTTTCATCACCCTAACCACTGGTCTAAGACTTAGTGTAGCAATTTTCATGAAAAAGGGCATGAAAATAGAAAAGAGATTCTTCCTTTGCAAAGTGACCAACTCTAATAAAAAAATGTAAGTCTAAATTCAGTGCAACATAAGCATCAGGTAAAAAAGCAGAATAAATGTATTTCATTTTTTTTTATTTCAAAATGTTTCACCAAGAAAGACATACTGAACTGGTAACAGTTTGTTTCCAGATGCATTCTGCAGGGGGTAGAGGTGTTATGAATAACAAATGGATCAGCATTTGCATAGCAGGTAAAACAAACTAACGATCACATAAACATCATATAACAAGCAGCTCCAAAGGTACATTGGCATGGATATATCAGGAAGTATCCCAAGGACAACAACAGGATGCAATTTAAGTGCAAAGTGCAGATAATGCAGGCATGTGGTAGTGAAGCCAACCAGTAGATATTCAAGAAGAGTCTAATTGAGTGTGTGTGGGGGGGTTGGCAGCAGGATCTAGGGCAAGGAGTTAAAGGGGGAAGGAGATGAGGCATGGGAGAGATGGACGGAATGGAAAGAGGGGAATAGCAGTACAGAGGGGGGTCAGGTGCAGTTGCAGTGATGAGAAGGGTACTTGAGGAGAAGAGAGAGAGAGAGAGAGAGAGAGAGAGTGTTGGGAAGAGAAAGAGCAGATGAAGAGGGAGAGAGAATTCCATAGTTTGGGGAAGCGGTAGGAGAAAGCAGCCTGGCCAGCTGATGATGACCTAGTAGGAAGTGCAAGAGAGCAGAAACCAGAGTTACAAGAGGTGCAATGAGAAGGAGGTGGAGAGGAAATAGATGAGGTAAGAGGGGAGAGAGTCAAGCCAGAATTTAGCAATAAAGGAGGTGCGATGAGAGGCACCTGACTTCAAGGAAAGGAAGGGAAGGGAGAAGGAGGTATAAAGGGAGCAATGGTGGGTATGGGGTGGGTAGTCTAAACAAAGCAACAGAAGGAGTGGAAGAGGGAATCCAGTCTGGTCATGGTGGACATAGCAGCAGCACTGTAGACAATGTATCCACAGTCAAAAATGGGGATAATCAATTGCTGGACAATGGCTCTATGAGCAGGCATGGGAATGCAATCATGGTTCCTGTATAATGCACCTAGTTTAGGATGTAGTTTTTTGTGGATGGCATTCACATGCCCAGAAAAGTCAAAGTGTTGACTGAGCCAGACCCTGAGCTACTTAAAGGTGGGGACAGCAACGATCATGGTCACAGCTAGGGTGTGGAAGGAGGGGAGGTCAATAAGCCTTGAGAGCTTCTGCCTAGTGCTAAAGGTCATGGAGACTATTTTTTTGGCATTGAGGGACAGTTGAATTGATCAGAACCAGTGCTGGATGTTGTCGAAGTCCAGCTGGAGCTTGGACATCAGATCGGGGGGGAACTGGAGGTGTAAAGAACTGTATCATCTGCATACATATGGATGGATGCAGAGATGCATGCAGTGGGGAGGCTTTCAGAAATACTGAAAATAGAACTGGGCCAAGAACAGAATCTTGGGGGACACCAGTGGTGATAGGCAGTGGAGGGGATAAGGAATCTCCAATTCTAACCCATTGAGTCCTACCACCAAGGCAGTAGCGGAACCAGTTAGTAGCAGATGAGGAAAACCCTGCTGCTGTAAGTTTGGCAAGGAGGGGGGATGGGCAACAGCATCAAAGGCTGTGGAAAAGTTGACAAAGATGGCGGAGGTGGTATGGCCCTGATCCATGCCTGAGAGAATGGAGTTAGTAAACCATAGGAAGGAGGAGGAAGTGGAGAGAGATTTATGGAAACCAGACTAAAAAAGGGGTGAAGAAGGAGGATGAATTGAGGAAGAGGGAAAGCTGAGAAAGTATTAGGAGCTGTTGAAGTTTGGCAAGGGTGGGGAGCAGGGAGATAAGGCAGTAATTGCCAGGACTGGAGGGGTCACCTCCTTTGGGAAGGGGTACAACAGTTGCATGCTTCCATGCACCAGGGACAGAGGCAAGGGAGAAAGAGAGATTTACAAGGGAGGAGAGTGATAGAGCAATAGCTGAAGCAGAGGGATGGAGGAGTTTAGGGTTGAGCCCATCAGGGTTCCTGCCCTTGAGAGGGTTTAGGACTAGGAGGACTTGAGACTGACAGCAGGACATATAGGAGAGAAGGAGAAAGGGGGAGTTGGGGAGGGTAGGCGGGGAGGGGGAGAGGAGGGAGGGATGGAGGACAGAAGGGAGGAGGCACAGGTGATGAAAAAAAGTGCTGAACTCAGAGGCAACAGAGAGGGGGCCAGAAATGGTGACATCACTGATTTTTGAGGACCGGGGCAGAGGACTGGGTTGGGGGAGAGAGGAAGGCATGGATGACCTTCCAGAACTTGGAGGGGTGGTTAATATTGGTCTAGAAGGTGGGGCCAAAGTACTCTGCCCTGACAAGCCTAGTGGCTTTGGTACAGCTATTGCAAAGGGCATGGTACTTGAGTAAATCAGGAGGGGCACCAGAGGACTTGTGGGCCTTCCAGGCAAGAGCTCATGCACGGAGCTAGGCCAGCAATTCGGCAGAGATACAGGGGAGGTGGGAACCATAGACCCTGGCTTTTCTGAGAGGAGTGTGCTGGTCCCAGATAGACTGAATTCTGGACTTGAAATAATGGAGGGCAGAATCAGTGGAGCTGGCTGAGGAGATGGGTGACCAGTCAGTAGCTGCCAAGTCCACACGGAGGGAGGACAAATCCAGTGATTGGAAGGACCAGATCAGGAGGAGCTCAGGAGGGGCCTTGGGGCGGTGTAATTTGTGGCTACAGTAGACCAGATGTGGTCACTGAGGGCATCCAGAAGGGTGCCAGCATTAGTAATCTGGTAGGGATGGAAGGCAAGAACCCAGTCTGGTAGGGTGTGGTTGAGGGATTTGTGGTTGTGGCGGGTAGAGTCAGTGAACAGTTGAGAAAGATTAAGGGACTTAATGTTTTGGCAGAATTTGGAATGAGAAGAAGAGAGGAAATTTAAATTGAAGTCCCCAAGAATGAGTAATTCACCGGTCGAGGCATGGGTAGAGACAGTAGTGAGCAGGTTAGTGACAGAAGAGGGGGAGAGGACTAGGAAGCAGCAGACGCCAGCCACAAAGATGGGAATAGAGAAAGGAAGGGCGAGTTTGAGGAATAAAAGTTCGTAGGCAGATGGGGAAGAGATAGAGAGTATAGAGGTGAACTGGATGGCCGAGGAGAAGTAAATGGCAACACCACCACCCCTACTGGCATGATCCTGGCGGGTAATGGAGTACCCAGGTATGGCGACCGCAGTATCTGGGATCTTGGGGAAAGCCAAGATTCGGAGATAATTAACATGTCAGGGTGAAGGTTAACCATGAGCAGTTATAGCAGGTCTAATTTTGGGAAGAGACTTCTGATATTGAGGTGTGCCACTTTCAACCCTTTGGGGACATAGGTAGGAGTGGAGTGAACAAGACCAGGAGTGGGCTCAATGTCTCTTGCAACCAATAGCAGCAGCAAGATAAGGAGCTAACTAGGGACAGAGGGGCATCTGTGTGGCACTTGGGAGGGAGAATAGGGGTATTTGGGGGAAGGGGGTGGGAAGCCAGGATTGAAGAGATTCAAGATGGAGGCAGGAGGAAGGGAGGGTGAGAGACCAGGGAACCAGGGAGACTGGAGGAGAAAGGGAATGCAGGAGGAGGGGAGGGTGGGAGAAGGGGAGAAAAGGATGGAGAAGGAGGGAGGTGAAGAGGGAAAGCATGTAGAAGGGAGGGACACAAAGATAAACAGGAGGAGAAGCAGAGAGAGGGTAATGAGAAACATATTTGATAGACAGGAAGTTGGTAGAAAGAGAGAGGGGAGTGAGCTTACACAACAGAGGTGGTAGGGTATGCACTTCATGAAGAGTAGTGATGAAGCAAGATGAGGGAGTAGGACTTAGCTGGGAAGGGAGGGGAACAAGGAGAAGAGGATTTGGGTTAAGCTGAGAGAGGAGCAGGAGAAGGATACATTGCAGAAGAAGTAAGGAGGATCCAGTGGAGGGAGGGAGATAGACAGCCAGGCAGGGGATGGGAGTCAGAAGGTGAACAGTACAATGAAACAGGGGTGGGGGACCTGACATTGGGAGTTTGAGCTGTAGACAGCAAGGTAAGGGGAAGAGGGGGAAGAGTGAGAAGGCAGCAAGGGGGTTGTGAATAGGTAAGAAGTGGGGGCAGCGCAGAGATACAAGGATAGGGGGACTGAATAAGGAGTTTGGACACTAGACAAGTAAATAGGGGAATGGCAGAAGGGAGAGCCGAAATCAGAAGAGATAAGTATGGGTAGGAAGTGAGAGCAGCATATAGATGCAAAGTTAGGGGGGGGTTCTAAACAGGGAGTTGAGATTGAGAGAAAGCAGCCCAGACAGAGTGCCCCAGAGGCAAGAGGTAACAGCAATATGAAGGTAATCTAGGTGGAGGGTGCAGCCTCCTATAGAAGGGAGCTAGTGGGAGGTGGAAGAGAACAGGACCCCACACAACACTTAGGTAACAGATTGCAGGCTGTAAACAATCAAAAGCATTAACAGTACAAGTAGGGAGGCTAGGAGTTTCAACCAGTTGAGTTGAAAGCATAAGATCTAGCATTGGTGATAAATATGTATGCAAATTTGTTAAAACAGGTTGCAGGCAGAAAATCCAGTAATATACAACAGTTTAGGAGATATACAAATGGTTTAGGACCTGTTGCAGGCAGTTTTTAACAGAACCTATAAATGAATTCATTTTAAGTAGCTATAGAAAGGTACAACAGGTGCTGGGCAATAGAATTCACAATGCAAATGAAACATTTTGGTGCTAGACAGCTTGGTAAAAAGCTGGAATGGCTGTTTAAATAACCTTGGTCCCTATGTAAACTCTCGTTGAGTAAGTAGACAGAAGTCAGTGAATATTACCCAGGTAAGCTCCCTAGAGATGGCAGGAGTGCAACTCAGCACAGGATTACAATATTCAGGTTACAACAGCACATTAGGTAGGAGGCTTAAGCAAATTATTTATCTACTCACAGCATGGACACTAGTGTGGAGGGGAGGTTGGAAAGAGTGTTCTGGGGCCTGATTCACAAAAAATCTCAAACGGCAACACTAAATTTTATGTTGTAATTTGCGATTGCTCAGTTATAAAAGTGTGCTATTCACAGTCGGATAGCAACTGTGAATAGGGCTAGATAGCATTGGCGCTAACCCCTGTACTGCTTGCGCCACCCCACTAGCGCCACCCTGACCCCTACCCAAGTGAATGGCCCCACAACAAATAGTGCCCATGTGCTATTCCCGATTCACTAAAGCAGCCATGTGCTAGGTGGCCATTTGATGCCCATTATGGGCCCATTTACATAGGCTACAGGTGACTTAGTGTGCCCCCCCAGCCCATGGCTGATACCCAGTCGCAGTCCATAGTGGCTAGTACCCCTCCCATCGCCAATCGCAAGCCCGAGAAAAAAAGTCTGTCTCCTTGGTGGGCTAGTGGTCCCTTTCCATCCCCAATTGCTGATCATCATCCTTGTCATAAGAAAATTATGTTCCTTGTGGTTTAGTGGTCCGTCCCCCTCCCCCATTTGCTGATCACCAGCCAGTTGATAAAAATATTAAAAAATGTCCCTGGTTGTCTAGTGGTCCCTCCCCCCTCCCCTGTTCGCTGATTGCCGGCCCATCGATAAGAATAAAAAATGTCCCTGGACATCTAATGGTCCCTTCAACCTCCCCTGTTTACCGATTGCTGGCCTGTTATATTAATACAAGTATCCCTGGTGATCTAGCAGTCCCTCTCCCTGCCTGCTATGAAACGTAATGTCACCTGGATTCCAGTGTAAGTCCCCATCCCAATCCCCTGTATAGCAAGAAAAAAAACACCCTGATGGTCTAGTGGACTCCCCTCCCTAATCCTGAGCCCCTGTAAATGGAACAGAACCCTGTCCTTGGTGGTCTAGTGGTCCCACCACCCCCTCACCCTGGCAGGTAGTGCCCCACCACCCCCACTCCCCCATCCTGAAACTGAGCCAGTGACCAGGACAGCCCTCCTCTCACCACCACGGCTGGCTGCCTACTGAGCTCTCAGCGAGCACATACTGTACACAGTATGTGCTCAGTGAATGACAGCTCACTCTAAGCTGACAATCAATGTCTCTGAGCGCATACTGTATACAGTACGTGCTCACTGAGAACTCAGTCGGTGGTCAGCCGTGGTGGTGAGAGGAGGGCTGTGCTGGTTGCTGGCTCATTTTGGGATGGGGAGTGGGGGTGGTGGGGCACTACCTGCCAGGGTAGGGGATCCACTAGACCACCAAGGACAGGGATCCATTCCATTTTCAGGGATCGGATTGAGAGGTGTCCACTAGACCACCAGGAAAGGTTTTCCTTGCATATAGGGATCGGAAGGAGGGTTACACTGGAAACCAGGGGACATTCTGTTTTATATCAGGCAGGGGGAAGGGACTGCTACACCACCAGGGACACTTATATTAATATAACAGACTGGCATCTGTGAACGAGGGAGGGGGAAGGGACCACTAGACTATCAGGGACATTTTTTATTATCAATGGGCCAGCAAACAGGGGAGGGGGAGGTACCACTAGACTACCAGGGTAATATATGTTATACACACTGGGCCAGTGATCAGAGAACAGGGAGGGGGTAGGGACCACTAAACACCAGGGAACAGTTACTGTGGGTTGGCCATGGGTGCGGGTTGGGGGTGGGACCACTGGACACTAGGGACATACTGATTTTATATTGGGCTGCATGTCAGCTGGGGAGAAGGACTGCTAGCCACCAGGGACATTGCACTACATAACAGGGAGGGACCACTAGACTACCAGAGACACAGTGTTGTGGGTGATGATGGGGGCCTGCCTTGCACTACTGCCAGCTACTAGGGTTGTGTGGAATTAAGAAGAGGTTTTCCTCAGCGGTATTTGCTCGGCACAAGGGGACCCCGCAAAGGGCCCTTGCATGGAGCAAATACTTTGTGAATGGGAGAGCACCAATATGCAGGTCCCTTCCCCCTCATTTACACCGCACATGTTGCCTCAGTGCAAACCCAGTTTATGGGTCCAAACCAGGCTTTTGTGAGTACCACTTCCACACAAAACCAGGCTTGTGCCAGGGCAAAGTTCTGTGAATCTGGCCCCTGGCATCTTGGCGTCTTCCGTCTGGTGACTCCCTTTGAGGACTGCCATTCCTGCTGTGCCACTCACACTGCGACCGCTCATGCAGGAATGCATGAAAAGAATCACTGATTGATGTCAGTCAATGAACATTAATAAAGATGGATTCCTTGTCTTTAGCCCCAAGTCTCAATATAAAACCCACCCACATAAGCAATAATACTGGTTCCGGCATAATGCTAAACTAACTGAATAAATATAATTTAAAACTGTAAAATGACACAATGTTATTGTGTTCTTTGCTCACGATGTTATTTTCATTCAAGATGTCTTTTGTTGTTAGTGATGTGTAAATCTCTCTGACTTGGATGCCTTTGAAAAAGGGCTCTTGAGCTTAAAGATCTTTCTGAACACATAAAAAAATGAAATAAATAAATGAAAAACACAAGTAAAACCAAGCAGTAAAAAGTTTACACTAACTACCCCAGGTCTTCTCCCCTCAAAATTCCTGTAAGTGGCACTTGTAATCTCACTGAATGTGGGGTAACAATGCACAGCACACAGACCTAGCTACCAGCAAGTTGCTCACACACTGCCCTGCTGGTGGGTGGGTAAGCTCCACAGGTCAGTGACTAGCAAGGTGAAAATGATGTAACAGCAGGGATATGGCAGCAGATCCAGAAAGGGTAAGAAATTGGTAGAAAAGGAAATAGCAGTCCAGTATCAACATGGAGCAGCCCCGAGGTGTCTCATTCGGTGGATAATTAGAAGAGATAGGATACCCAACTACCTCAACCAAGCAAAGAGAAGGGGTAGGCATACTTCAGAAACCTAGACACAAAGCATTTGTTGGTAAAAAAGGAACACCTGACCCACCAAGTTTGCCCAGATGTTCCCTGCCTAATCTGTCTCCAGAGACCCTTACTGGCATCTGGCGACCCTCCCTCCTCCCTGTCTATTTTCTAATATACCTCTGTCCCATGCATGCTTGAAGTCCCCCAGTGTTTTCATACCAAAAACTTTTCTGGCAGTCCATTCCAGGCATCTACTACCCTTTCAGTGACGAACTATTTTCTCACACCTCTCTTAACACTCCCCACCCCTCCAGTTTCATTGCATGCCTCGTTGTGGTGCTTTTTCTCATTTGCAAGAGACTTCCCTCCTGCACCCTGTTTACCCCTGTGAGGCACATGCAGGTCTCTTTCATGTCCCTCTTGCTTTCCTGTCTTCCATTGTGTACATGTTGTGATCCCTCAGTCTCTCCTTGTAAGGCTTCTTTTACAACCCCTGCACCATTTCAGTTGCCCACCTCTGGACTGCCTCAACCCTGTCAATGTTCTTTCTGAGGTGCTGCCTCCAAAACTGAGCACAGTATTCCAGGTGGGGTTTCACCAGCAAACAATACAGTGGCAACACCACTTTGCTCCTCCTGCTGGAGATACTGTACCCCTCCCCATGCATCTTAGCATCGCACTAGCCCCCCATCCTATATGCAGCACCTCTGTTCCTATGTCCTAGGTGCATGATTTTGCACTTTTTGGCATTGAACCCCAACTGTCATGCTCCTGACCTTTCCTCAAGTTTTGCAAGATCCCCGCGCATTCTGTCAACCCCCTTCTTGGTATCTGCCCTATTGCATATTTTGGTATCATCTGGAAAAATACATATCTTCCCTTCTAGGTCTTCTGCAATGTCACTTATGAAGACATTGAAGAGGACTGTTCCCAGCACAGATCCCTGTGGCACTCTGCTGGTCACTCTCCGAAGACTGAGTGAGTGCTGTTTACCACCTCCCTCTGTCTCCTATCAACGAGTTTCTAACCCAGTTCACCACTTTGGATCTCACCCCTAGGTTGCGCAGTTTCTTTATCATCTTCCTGTGTGGCACAGTGTCAAAGACCTTACAAAAGTCCAGATAGATCATGTCCACTCTCCTCCCTTGATCTATTTCCTTGATCACCCAGTCAAAGACATCTATCATATTCATTTTCCATGACTCCCCCCCCCCCCCCCCATGAATCCATGCTTCCTGTGATCTTGCAGCCCACTGGAATCAAGATTCTCTACCAGTCTTTCCTTTAGCAGAGTTTCCATTAATTTCCACACTACTGTAGTAAGAGTGACTGACCTATAGTTGCTAGCCTTCTCCCTGTGCTGCTCTTATGTAGAGGGACCATGTCAACTTTTCTTCAGTCCTCTGGAAAACACCTGTTTCCAGTCAGCTGTTGAATAAGGCTGTCACTAGGGCAGCTAACACCTTTCTGAGTTCTTTTAGAACTCTTGGGTGTATCCAGTCTGGTCTCATAGGTTTGTCCATCTCCAGAGCTGCAAAAGTCCCTTCCGGATTAGTTCCTCTGAAAATGCACTTGTGTCCAACTCTCCACCTCTCCTGTTCCTCCTACTCCTTAGTGAAAAAATCCCACCTCTTTCCACTGTGAAGACTGAGAAGTACCTGTTTAGGATGTCATTTTTTTTCTTGATCTTCCTCTGTGCAGTCTTCCCCCTCTACCTTTCTAATCCTCACTATCCCTCCTCTTGCTTTCCTTTTCTCACTTATCTGTCTGAAGAAAGCCTTATCCCCCTCACCAACCTCTTTGGCAATCTTGTCCTCTGTCTGCACCTTTACTCCCCTTATCTGCTTCCATCTACTTTATTAGGTATACCTCCCTGTCCTCCTCACTCTGTTCCTTTATACTGCCTGAATGCCACCATTTTTCCCTTCACCACATTTGTCACTTCCTTATGGACTCATAATGATCTATTTTTCCTTTACTCTCTTCCTTCATGCTGAGGGCCATTGCTTTAATTATACCCTCCTTTTTTTCTTTCTCCCATGCTGCATCTCAAAATCATCTGGCGATGACCCCCAGGTGCAGTATGGTGGGACAAGGAGATGCTGTGTCCAAAGCAGAATGGCCAGTTAAGTATGACAGTTACTTAACAAACGGGGAAATCCAGGCTGGGAAGTTTAGAGTTGGTCCAGTTGAGGTTCGGCCTTCCACACAGTTTGAAGGGAAGCAGGAAAATATCCAGGACTTCTGAACTAGGAGAATCTAGGAGGGGCAGTGGATAGCCACAACAAGCAAAAAGCCATTCTAAGGAAGTGTATAACATTTACTAATAATATGACAGCACTAATAACATTTGAGGGTAGGGATTTCAGTTTTGGGGGATGTACATTGGGTTTCAGAATGAGGAATTCCATACTAGGGGTTTACATTATTTAACTGGTCTGCCTGATGTCCCAGCGGCAGTGCATTGCACTCCCATGTGGGTCACCTGAGTTTGGGAGTGAATTTGAGTTACCACATTAGGAGGCAAGCCAGGCTGGGGCAGCTGTCACATGACAGTGAGCTTCATCTGGGAAGGGTCGACAATGAGCTCTGGCACCACAGTGACCCCTCTGTCTAGACCAGAGAGTTTGCTCCTACTGCAGGAGATGTGCTGTGAGCATGCAAGGCCACAAGAAGGCTACACTCACGTCAGGGGAGGGAGGGACCTGGAAGGAAGAAAAACCCAAGTCTGTCTAATGTAAAGGTCTGAGCCTCTGGGATCCCCCTGGGTCCTAGTGCCTACAGTTACTGCATCAAATTAGACACAGGGGGCTGCCTTGGGAGCCCCTGCAATGCAGGAAAAGCTGTGGAATGTAACTGGTAGGTTACTGGGGGGCCAGAGGGGCTCAGAGGATGCAGGCAGAGGATCTTTAGGCTGAAGGAGGGGGGGAATCACCAGAAGACACAGCTGGAAGCTTGAGGGAGGAAGGTTTAGGGGGAAAGGAGGAGGAGGTATTTCATTCAGAGAGTGGTAGAACCATGGAATGCGCTGCCTGGTGAGCTGGTTCAGGCCTCTACAGTGCTGGGTTTCAAGAAAGGGTGGGACAGGTAAAGGAAAGGGATGAGACAAGGCTTGGCTTGCCAGGGGCGTGGCTCAGATGGAGGATGGGAGACATAGGGGTACAGCAAGGGGGGTGGATTTGGTACACACTCTGGGTTTTGATGCTCGAGCAGACTCAATAGACCATAAGGCCGAATCTGCTGGTGACTAGTATGTTAGTACATTAGTATTAGACCTGGAAATTTCTAGACAGGCCCCCTCAACTCTGAAAATATTTGCATATATCATATATTTTCTAATTTAATGGTGTATTCTGGTCATGTCAAGTAATGGTAAGATGCAAACAAAGAGCCAGTGTTAAAAAATTAGTTGGAATATTGATATGGGTTTGTCAGCCCTGGGTCCTCTTCTATGGATTTTCCAGGTGGGCCCCTGTCTCACAGTCTGACCCTGCCACTGTTAGCTTATACAGATGATTCTGCAGTTTTATCCTATACCCCATTTGGGCTACAGAGAAAATTACAGCACTTAGCAGAACAATGCAATACTCTTTAGCTGGAAATACATATTACAAAAACTAAAGCTATAATGTTTCACTCTAAAAGAACCAAGTACGGTTGGTACAGAAATAATAATAGCCTTGAAGTAGTAAAAGACTGTCAATATCCTGCTTACTCTATGCTAATTTTGAGAAACTGTGAAAACACGTAAAATGGACACTAAAAAATTAGACAATCTCCTCTCTCAGAAGTCTTCATTTCCATAAAACATATGTGGGGGAGTTCTTGGAAGTCTTGATTTCCATAAAACATGTGGGGGAGTACTTGCTTACAGGATTACTTAGGGCTGTCCAGGCCAAATTAAACTCACAAACTCGTTATGCCTCTTAGGTCTGGGGCTACACTTTTACTGATCTGTTGGAAGCAGTTTATTTATTTGAAATTGTTTTATCCATTAAACATACAGAGATTACAAAAAAATCTTGTATACAGAAGTGGCCTGGAGAGGGAATCTGACAGTACACAAGAAAATAAACATAAATAGCACTTATACAGTTGGCAAATAATAATGGGATGTAAAATGAATAATTTAACATAATTTAGTAAATATAGCCATTAGCCAGCAGGAAATGCAAAGCACAGTATAATACAGAGACTAATTTGGGTAAACACAGGGGAAATAAGTATAAGCAATATTACATAAGGCTCAAACAAACCTAGTGCACTCGCAGTGAGAAAAAAGAATAGTCGAGCAATTTTGTGGCATATAAGAATTCTACAGTAAATATTTCTCCAATGTTGTGGTTCATGTAAGCAAAAAGACATGATGGAGTGTGCATGGAACAGATTTTACCACACGCCAAGGGGTGTAGTGAGGCATGAGGCCACAGGTCAAGTGCATTCAGGACCTGTAAGTGTGGTACAATCTGTTCCATGCACACCCCCGGAGTGTCTTACTACATTTATAAAATGGGCTACTTTTTTTAAAAGCATTTCTAAAATTAGATAAATAGGTTTATCTATGAAAAAAAGGCTGTCATTTGATGAATTTATGATAAAGCAGTCCTTTCGCCTGGTTTGCTGTTGGGCTTTTGCCCTTTGGCAGAATCCATAGTTGTATTTTTTTCTTTAATGAGAGCATGACTGTGGTGACTGCTTCCCCCCAGCAGAGATATGTCCATATAGTGCCATGGTAGAATGTAATATGATACATATTTTATATATATTTAAAAGTTGATAACTGGGAAAAGTATCAATGAACCAAAGCTTGTTTTCAGTTGCGACCTGGGTGCTTTGCTGTTTATGTATTAACGTATGTACACAAGAAGAAACAGGTACGACACAAGGTATTTCCCGGGTGCTACAATTAGGAAGGCATATTCCACAAGATACAAGCAAATAAAATATTGTAGCATGAAGGCCCAATTGTGGGGTTGAAGTGCTACTGGAGCCATGAGTTCATTGAGCTGAAGGATTGAAATAAACACATTTGCTTTACCTTACTAGCCTACAACACTGTTTTTTTTCTGACCTGGAGTGCTACATTTTGTTTGCTTAAGTTTTAACGTATCAGGAGAGCTATCTGACTTGCCCTTCCACATTGACATCTCGCAGTTTAGAAAATAAAAACTGTTGCTTATGATTTTTATTTTGCTTAGTGTAGGGGGAAGGCAACGTGGAAGTGCAGTCACCCTACTAAACACCCCAACCCCTCTCTCAGTCCATGTAACCTCGGTCTCCTGATACATTAAAACTTAAACAGCAAAGCACAAGAGCATCATTCAAAAGAACAAAAAAAAAATACTTGTTTTCTCACCTTTTTTCTTTGTTTATAAAGCATTATTGCCTACTTTCTTCATTCTGTTTTTCTTTGTTTTTTCTCACATTCATGATATGGAATGTTTACCATGGAATACAGGGATTCAAAATTCTGCTCAGTTTGGACAAAATGTTCTTCTCTTAACACACTGTATATACACACATGCAACAAAGGCCTCTTCTAGAGCCAGAGACTCAAGTATCTCCCTGTCAGGGCAAGCAGAAGAGATTTCCCTGATGAGCAGGTAAAGATAAAAGGGGGAGTTTTCATTGTCAGCAAAGAAACAGTTGCAATGAAAACTGTAAACAATGCTTAATGTTTCTGATTTGTTTATGTGTGTAAGGAGAGTGTGATGATCAGGGAAAAAGCATTTAATTAATTTGTTTTATAAAATGGGAAGAGAAAATCCTGTATTTTGATTGGTTGCTAGCCGTGCATTAGAAGTGTCTAATGCAGGGCTAGCAACAAGTTCAGGCAATCACAACCACAGGTAAAAAATCAGGTAGTAAGAGCCAAATGGAATGTTCATGTTTTGAACTGCCACCATTGTTTTCTCCCACTGGCTAAGATCCAGCAAAGTAAACTGCCTGGTAAACTGGCACCCAGCAAATCCATTTAATAAATCCTGAACCCAAAGTAACTTGTTTCCTATAGGTAATGTATTTATTATATGTAATGCTTGTCATAAAACTTAGATTTAATGGCAGACGCTTGCAGGTTGCAGTCCAAACGCCTCCCTCTTATCCTAATAGCACATCTCTTGGGAACCGAGGTACTCCACAATCATCTGATCGCTTATTTTTAATTAGCCTATAACTTACCCCTAAAACATCATCACTCAATTGGATCATTCGAATACACTGCTAGCAAGGAAAACTGGTGATGCAGATCGGAAGGTCAGGGAAATTGTTTTTTTTTTGTTAACAGTTTTTCCAGCACTGTGAATACGTGTGTGTTTTAAGCCCGCCCAGCTGTACGCTCTTGCTCATGCGCTCATCAGTACACTCACTTTGCTGCCTGTCCGCTATTCACACAGCAAGTTACTTTTGCCAGTAAATAAAAAAAGGGTATAAATCAGGGCAATTAAATTAGGTGGATGTGAAAGAATTCTAAATCGCAAGCCTCTTTTCTGTCAGCCACTCCCCCCCCCCCCACAGCTGTCCACTCTCTCGGTCTGTTCACTCAGTTTCCTACCTGCTCGCTAGCACTGCAAGTCACTCCTACCAGCAAATGAAAAACAAACACAAGGATTTTATCTAAAATTATCTTTTTATTGAATCTAAGCAAGGGATGGGCGGGGAGCTTGGAAAACCACCGCAGAAAACCAAAAGAACTACAGAGGTCATAATAAGACAAAAGGCAGAAACTAAAAAAAAAACCAATGGCAATAATACAGGCAGAAGAACTATTTTACTACAAAAAACATTAAAGATTTGAATATTAGGTTATTTAAACAGGTTCATTAAAATTTTTTAATGCTTGTAGAATACAGTGCCCCATTTTATAAGTGCAACAAGACACTCTGGGGGTGTGCATTAGATACTTCTACTGCGCGGCCAGGGGCTGAAGGCACGAGGCTGCCCCAGGCCATGCAGTAGAAGTGTCTAACGCACACCCCGTCATGTCTTATTGTTTACTTATTTTTTTCATTTAAGGTAGTTTTATCTTTAGGGCCTGTTGAAGGTTTTTACTGTGTAATGGTAGCATTTCAAACTTGTGTATTTTAATGGCACAGTGACTTTGTTTGAGTAATGTGGTGCTGCTTTTAGGAATTTATTACCTGTGCCCGAAACAGATTACATGCACATGTAATAACCAATCAGAAAGCAGGATTGTTTCTTCCCATTTTATAAGCACTATTTATTCTTGATATGATAACGCTATACTCAGAGTCTTGGCCCTTTTTAATATTTTCATTATCTGTTGCTTCTATGAATTATGTAGTCTACTTTAATTCCTTATAACATTGACATGACTGAACAAGTTAATCAATAAACTTTATCTACCTACTTTCATACTGTGAGATAGGGCATAGTCATGTGGTAGCACTGGACCAATGAAGTGGCTGGATTTCAACAAATTTTAATGATTTTACAACACAAAAATTGTTTCAAATGGTGATATTATTAATATGGCATTTATGGGGGAAATACTGATGTAATGGTTCATGCTTTTTCCAATATTAGGCTAGCCTATACAGGTGGAACAGGAGTTCTGTTTTCTGACCAAAGTAATTGTAATCCACTATGATCTCCAGGTCATAGAAAGTCAGATGGGTAACAAATGATGGACACAAGAAAGAAGCTCCATTGCCCTTTTTCAGCCATGCCTGACACATAACATAGAGGATAATGTATGGTCCTCTATCGTTAACCGGTCAGTTAACAGTCGAGAGGTTGCCAGGGCGACCGTGTAAACCTCGAGAACGAAGCTCGAGAGGTTTACATTGCCATGGCAACCTCGAGACGGTTAAAATTGATCGGTTGCCGATAGAGGGACCATACATTATTTTTTATAGTGTATGGTCCCACCTAAAAAAGCTGCTTACTTTTTCATTACTAGTCACTGCGCGGCCGTTCCAGTCCTTTCCCTAACCGCTGCTGTTCATGCGTCAGTTCCCACGTCGAAAAAGCACGCACATCGCGAAGACCAATCGCTGTTGTTAACCTATCGATGTGACGTAGCATCCGATAGGTGCTTTCAACATATCTACGTCACATCGATAGGTTAACAACCTTAGGAAATGATGATTTCCTAAGGTTAACAGCGTTCTACCATACATTATATTACAATACAATTCATATAGACAAGCAGTTAATCACATTTACAAACAGTTAATCACATTTACAAACATTGGCACAATGTAAAATATTTAACAATAAATGTTTAAAGTGCAATAGAGATTGTGCTTTCTGTCCATTCAAAGCACATGCTTTAAATTGATTATAAAAATGTGATCTTGCCATCTAATTTATATACAATAATATTTGATCTAAAGTTATCAATGTTTCAGTTGTGACTTGTTTGTGACTAGTATGTTGTTAAGTTAATAAGAGCAGGTTTGGTCCTGCCACCAACTCCAGCTAATCTGGCTGTGTCAGATGGTTCTGCCTTCAGGTGTAAAAGGTAAAGTGTCATGTTCTGGAGAGGGTGGAGAAAAAAGTAGGCACCTGCGGTGGAGATCAGGTTTCCAGTTATTGCTGCTGCTGCATGGAAGCAGTGGTGACTGGAGGGAACTAAAGATGACTGAGGCACAGGCAAGATACAGAGACCTTTTGAAACATAGTGATAGCATTTGTTGGCAGAAGGAGAGCAGAGGCCTATCGAGTCTGCCCTTACTATATTACCTCATCCCTCTGATCTACTGTACTTGTGGTCTGTTACCCTCCTCACCCACCTCCCAGCATTCAAACCAACTGTATGTGTCCCCCCTTGCAGACTATGATATTCCACCTGCCCTGTCCAAACCATGTTTAAACCCTTTAAGGGTATCTACCCCCACACCTTCCATTGGCAGTCTGTTCCATGGTACCACTACCCTCTCAGTGAAGTAGGACTTATGTTTCTCTTGAACATGCCCCCAAACCGACCTGCAGTCCATCCCCCAGTGACTGCATTCGTATTTCTTACAAATAGGTCCTCGCTATTCACTTAGTTTAGACCCCTGAGGAATGTGTATGCTTCCATCATTCCCCCCACTCCAGCCATGCACTGAGGGAGAATTTAAATTGAGGCTATGCTGGCAGCCATGTATCACTACTGGGCACATCTTGTGCACAGTAGATGTTTACTGGGGCATATGCCCATCTAGTCCCAGCCTATAGCCATCACTGTTGGAACCCCAAGGGGCTGCCTTTCTTCTTGTATGCTGAGTTCCAACTAGCACTCCAGAGCTTAAGTAAAGGAAGCTTCTACAAGGTTACCCCCTCCAGGGATATAGGTCATCCAGATGTGTGTCCCTGAGATAATGACAGCAATGTTGGCATGCAGAACTTAGAGAGTGAGACCTCCAGGAAACTGAAGTACTGCTAGTGTGTTAGGGGTCCCCTTTGGATCCTGTTTGAAGATGGAAAAAAAGGAGTTTTGCACATAGTAGGGGTAGCTGGAGAAGGAGCCCCTGTATTGCCCCTTAATTGAGGGTCAGGTCTCCCATGGGTCCTTCCTGAGTACATGTCCCTTCTTGTGCCAGGGCAAATACTTGCTAGTGTGCAGGGGGTGTGAATTCACAGGAAGGAATACTAGAACAGTAGATTCCTGTTCAACTGTTACTGAGATGATGTAATTATTGTAGAAGAGGAATTTAAAATGAATCAATATACTAAGGTCCGCCCCATCCCCACTCCGGGGTCCTGTCTAGATGAGAATGAACTATATGCTTTGCCTTTGCTACTCCTAGAGTAGAGCAGAAGTGCTGTACCATCTGGCCATTTGTGGGCAATGTGTAATTAAAACAAATGGCTTTTTGCAAGGTGCCCATTGCCTTTATGTGCCCTGTTGTCCCACTATACAGGAATAGAAATCTGGCTAGGCAGTCTCCTCCTAATAGTTAGGAATCCCTTAGTACTCTGAGCTTCATGCCTAGTTACATCCATGTTTATGTCCTTTCAGTTACTCCAGTGTTAGTAACTTACTACTAGTCCAGCCTGTCTACTGATGTGCTATAACTGAATAATAATAACTTCTTCGGGTAGTTGCTATTTCTTCAGATGTCAATATACTTTAGAATGGTTCCTGCATGTGTATTCTGGGTAATAAGATAGCTGAATAGTTGATCTTTGTGCAATCCCAGCAAGGTCACTGGTGCTTCTAGCAGAATAGAGTATGTGCCATAAAAAATGACCGGAGTGTTGAGAATGAGAGGGCTAACAGCAGAGTGCGAGCTAACATCATTACCTCCATGATAATAAAATTGAAAACACGTGTCAGAAAGTAGATTAGTAATAGCTTTGTATTGATTAGTGCTGATTCCCCTTGTCTACTAGCTTCAGTGAGTCTAATCAATTCCTGGAAAGAAGAAGGAAAGAAGATTGACGTCTTTACTGGCAGCCTGAATGCTATAGAAAACTCTAGCCCTCATAGTAACCAATAACATTTCTGAGTAGCAATAACTTGTGTTCAGCCTGCTTAAGCATATCAAGTTGCTAATACTGGACAACTTTTAACATCAGAACAGCTAATATTTTTCAAATCAAACTACCTCTGGCTGGAAGCTGCAATACTGAATGTAGGATTTGCAAGAAAGCGAGTTGTGCTCACAACAGAGAGAGGTGAACCTTACAATTACAAAAAACCTTTGGTTTGTAGCAGGTATTCTGCAGGTGGAGGCTACTTCTAACTGAAAAGTGAGATAAGGAACTTTGTATTATCAGGAATAGACAGTCTTTCAAGCAACAGAGGGAGGTGGATCTAGCTTTACGTTTGTTACAATTCTTAAGATTTTCAGTGCAGGAAGAGTTTAAAGCACAGCTGACTTATTTTGGGGCTGACTGCTTTCAGAGCACAAACCACCAGGCTGTTTTGGGGCTGGGGAGGTTTACCTGTGTCTGACTTGGATGTCTGGATTTTTCTCTGTTTGATTAGCAGGGTATTTTCTCTGTCAAATTGTTGTGTAGGGTATCTTGCTGACAGGAAGGCACTCACGCATCCGGTGGGTCAGAGCTCTTAGCTGATTATTTTGTGAGGCACAGTTTAGGCCCAACCCTTCCCACCCTCACCCTACCCACTCCTGGAAATAGTTCCTTTATACCTGGGGTTCTGACATTATTTCCTCAAGAGTGCAAGGTGCATATCACTGTCATATTCTCTCTAGCACACTGCACTGACAATATAAGCATACACATTGTATAATATATATATTTCTATATAACAAACCAATCACACACACAAACACACACAAAAAAAAAGTAGATAAACATGTGGGGAGTAGTGCAATGTAATGGCCTTGGGGCAGCAGTCTTCCAGGAGTCTTTCTGGAGGCTGAGATGATGCCCTATTTGCAGACAACTCTCTGCCCTGAGGGAGGAAGTTGCCCATCTTCAGGCCACACTGGACAGTAGGAAGGGAACCTCCCCCATCCAGGGAGCACCAGAGCCACCACCACTACCTCAGAGGTTGCGAAGAAAGCACAGCAGCTGGACCACAGTGGGCTCAGGGAGGGTGAGTATGGTGGAACAGAGGCACACCCAGTCAGTTGTTCCACTCCACAATCCATACACCATTCTGGTGGAGCATAGATCCCCTATGGATGCACCCGCAGAGGAGACTAAGGAGGCTAAGGACAACTGTCAGAAGGGAGGCCCACAGGAAGGAGGCAGAGGACACCACAAGGAAAGGAAGCAGCTCCTGGTGGGGGACTCAATTATTAGGGGGATAGAACTGGGGGGAGTAGGGAAAACTGAAGTAAGGTGCTTGCCTGGTGCCATGGCTTGGAGGGACAGGAAGCGCATCCTCAGGATCACGAGAACAGCTGCCCGGGAGTCTGAGCTGGACGTCATTGTCCACCTAAGGACAAATGACTTGGCTCAACATGAGATTAGAGCAGTGCAGAAGGACTTTGTAGAATTGAGGAGGGGCCTAAGTCAAGTAGCACACACAGTATCCTTCTCAGAGGTGCTGCCTGTCAATGGCATGAGTGAGGCGAGGGTACTTTGCACCATGCAGTTTAATGAATGGTTGAAAAAATGGTGTGGAGCACAGGGGTTTGGCTTCATTGGGGACTGGGGTTCCACCTGGAGGGACACCAGCCTATACTGGCAGGATGGTCTGCATCTGTCCAGGAAGGGAACAAGTCTTTTGAGCAATTGGTTTAAATGCTTCATTGGCAAGCTTTTAAACTAGTCAAGGGGAGGCACTGATAAGCAACAGGAAAATCCCAGCCTCTCCCTACAAAACAGGGTACTAAATGAGAAAAAGACCAAGGTAGAAAGGTCAGTGGGGGATGCTGCAACAGAAGGTAAAGCCATCAAAAAATGGAGAGCAATGAGTACCAATGCCCGTAGTCTGAGTAACAAGCTTCCTGAATTAGTGGCCTTGATGGAGGAGGAACATCTGGATATCGTGGCAGTCACAGAAACATGGTACACACAAAACCATGACTGGGATGTAAACATACTAGGATGCACTATCTACAGGAGGGACAGGGAGGGTAAAAGAGGAGGAGGAGTAGCTCTTTACATAAGGGAAGGAATCAAAGCAACAGAACAAAAGGGAAAACAAGGAGGAGAAGAAGCACTGTGGTTAAATTTGGAGACCGGCAATGGCACCACAATCCGCACAGGGGTTGTATATAGACCCCCTTCTCAGGGGAAGGAAATGGACAAGGAAATGATAGAAAGTATACTTAGAATGGTAGAAAAGGGAGATATTGCTGATGGGTGATCTGAATATGCCAGATGTTAACTGGAGTGCAGTTGCAGCAGCCACTTCAAAGAGTGGGGTTATTCTAGATGCCCTACAGGGCATGCCTTAGACAACTAGTATTGGAGCCTACTCGAGAGAAGCAATCTTAGACCTAGATCTCTCAAATGGAGATGAAGAGGGATCACAGATGTAGAAGTGGGTAGCCATGGGAACTAGTGACCATCGAACAGTATGGTTCACAATAAACACAGCAATAGAGTCAAGCCATACAAAGGCAAAAGTACTGGACTTTAGGAGGGCTGACTTTGCCAAAATGGGTGAGTACCTAAGGAATGCACTAGCAAATGGGCAGGGAGGAGGTGTGGAAGAACAATGGGGAATAATAAAAACTGCCATCACAGTGGTAACAAGCCTTTGTGTGAAGCAAATAAACAAAATGAAATGATGTAAGAAACCACTATGGTTCTCAAAGGAAGTGGCAGTGAAGGTTCAAGAGAAAAAGAAAGCATTCAGGAAGTACAAGGAATCACAGAAGGAGCAGGACAGAGAACTGTATCAGTTAAAGCAAAAGGAAGCTGGGAAGGCAGTCAGAACAGCAAAGGCCCAAACCGAGAAAAGATAAACTCAGTTAAGAAGGGGATAAAACCTTTTATAGGTACATCAGGGAGCAAAGGAAGACCAAGGGAGGGATAGTGAGGCTTAATAAAGGGGGAGGGAGGGTGGGCAGAGGGTGACTGTGAAAAGGCAGAGATATTAAACAAATATTTTGCTCAGTATTTACAAAGGAAGAGGGGGAGGTACCTAAAACAAACCGTAGAAACACTCTGGATACAGAAGTTGATACCAGCCCATTTACAGAAGAAAGGGTTCTGAAAGAACTCTTAAAACTGAAGGTGGACAAAGTAATGGGGCCTGATGGGATTCATCCCAGAATTCTAAAAGAACTAAGGGTAGAACTAGTGACTCCACTGACTACCTTCTTTAACAAATCATGGCAGGATGGGGTGGTACCCGAAGACTGGAGGAGGGCAGATGTGATTCCCCTTCACAAAAGTGGGAGCAAGGCAGAAGCAGGAAACTATAGACCTGTTAGTTTAACCTCAGTAGTAGGGGAAAATGATGGAATCACTTCTGAAGGAAAGAATTGTCGAGTATCTAGAGGCCAGAAGGGCACAGGACCCAAAGCAGCATGGATTCACAGCGGAAAGGTCATGCCAGACAAATATAACAGATTTCTTTGACTGGGTGACCAAAGTAGTAGATCAGGGAGGGGCTGTGGACATGGCCTACCTAGACTTTAGCAAGGCATTTGACACAGTCCCACACAAAAGATTAATATACAAGTTAGCCAGCCTGGGAGTGGGTCCCAAGATGACAGCCTGGGTAAAGAATTGGCTGGAGAATAGGACACAGAGTAATAGTAAATGGAGTCCACTCTGAAGAAAGTGGGGTTACTAGTGGGGTACCGCAGGGTTCAGTATTAGGACCGGTCCTCTTCAATGTCTTTATAAGCGACATTGCAGAGGGACTGGAAGGAAAAGTATGTCTCTTTGCAGATGACACAAAGATCTGCAACAGAGTTGATGTACAAGGTGGGGTGGAAAGGATGAGAAGGGACTTGGCAAGGTTAGAGGAATGGTCAAATGTATGGCAGCTTAGATTCAATGCTAAGAAGTGCAAGGTAATGCACCTGGGAAACAAAAACCCAGGGAAGAGTACACAATGGGGGTGAGATACTAACAACAACAAAAATGGAAAGGGACCTGGGGGTAGTCATAACAGATGATCTAAAGGTGGGCAAGCAATGTGAGAGGGCAGCAAGGAGGGCTGGAGGGATACTAGGATGCATAGGGAGAGGCATCACCAGTAGAAAACAGGAAATTATTATCCCTCTGTACAGATAGCTGGTCAGACCCCATCTGGAATAATGCATGCAGTTCTGGAGACCCACTCTCGGCAAAGACATAGACAGGATGGAAGCTGTCCAGAGGAGAGCAACTAAAATGGTGCAGGGTCTGCACCGAAGATATATGAAGAGAGACTTAAGGAGCTTAATATGTATAGCCTCGAGGAAAGGAGGAGAGGAGGGACATGATAGAAACTTCTCAAGTACCTCAAGGAATCAACAAAGTCAAGAGGGTAGCATCTTTCAAAAAGAGAGGTGTGCAAGAACAAAGGGGCACAATTTGAAGATGGAGGGGGGTGGCTCAGAGGTAATTTAAGGAAGTATTTTTTCACAGAGTGGGTTGTGGATACATGGAACGGCCTTCTGAAGGAGGTTGTGGAGTCAAAAACTGTGGTGGAATTCAAGCATGCATGGGACAGTCATAAGGCAATTCTAGGGAGTGAGGGTAGGAAGAAGTAGGCTGCTGGTTAACTAGGATCTGCAGCTTATCCATTAGGTAAGGAAATGGGCAGACTGGGTGGGCCAAGTGGTCCTTATCTGCCGTCACATTCTATGTTCTAAGTGGCCTAATTTTGTTAGGGCCTGAGTTGCAAAAATCCCTGTTTTAGCAGCAACGTAAAGGTTTCAAGCTTCCTCCTCTGCCAAAGTTTATGTAATCAAATCCTGGGGAAACATTGTTGTTGGAGTTGTAATGGACATCAGAGGGGTTGCAAATAAATTATAGGGGCATCTTCTGAAACTCCTAGTAACCTCTAAAAGATGCTCCTGACTTCTAATTAAGAAATGCTTAATCTTAAAGGACAGCTGTGCTGAACCTCAAAGACACCTTTCCCAGTAGAAGCTGCTTTTTAAATATATTGGTTCCATTTCTGTTATTTTTCCATCTGTGTGGGTCTGTTAGTAACCACCATGGGTGCTTCTGATTTACACACTGGTGTTAAGTGCCATTTTAGAATTGTATGATGTAGTTTAAGTCCCTCTTAACCGTGTAATTCTATAGTAGAACATAGATGCACTGTGCCTTCGGGTGAAACATAAAAACTAAGGTCCCTTCTGCTCATCTCTGGTCACTGTCCAGGTGGAAGTAAAAGGTCCCATGGCATTAAAAGGGAAAAAAAGTCCACAGAATCAATACACTCCTACAAACAATCTCATAGTTATAATATCAATTTCAATCCAACCGAAAAAAACAAAACATTTTATACACAAATTAATGAATGTAAGAAAGAAATTAAAGTACCAAAGGTACAGTTGCCTTGCCAGTTCAATTAGGTCAAATACAAAAGGCAATTACTGTTATGACCATGGAACTACTATATATTGTACAAGGAAGACAACACACAATCAATTCATGCAAAATCCCAAAAAAATTATTTCACATGATAGCAGTGAATTTAATCCAGTCACAATTGTTCCAGTACTTCTGGAGTACATGAGAAGGAGGGCATCAATGCTCTTTAGTTTAAATTTTACATAAAACAGTGGCCACTAAAGATAATGGGCAAGATTCACAAAGAAGGCCAAAAATCCCACAGCTGAGGGAAAAAAGCCAGAAGCACTGCAGAAACGCAGTTGCGCGATATTCTGAAAGAAAACTTGCGCAGGTGCAGAATTCCTCAAACATTCCCACAGTTGCAGAAACTTAGCAGCTGCTAAAATTGAGCAAGTGCTGAAAATCGCGGATCTGCAGCTGCAGAAATGGCTAGGGAGGCATAGCAACAGTGAACCTAATTAGTGAACCTAATTAGCAGGAGCAGCAGTCTTTAACAGTTCTACCATAGCATGAAGCTAAAAGCACCCATAGAGAGACCAGCAACCAGTCCCTTGACTGGGACCACTGCAGCACCACAAGTACCAGCAATACCATGGCACCTCAGCGGCTGTCTGTCACTGCTGGTCATCCCTCCCTGGAGTGTTCCTGTTGCCTGCAGGAGTAACACTCACTGCAGGCTATTCAGGTTCTACTGCTTGTGGGGGGGGCCTTCATAAACTGCACTGGGTCTGGTGGTTGTTGTCTGTCGCCTTTCAATGGCAATGTGTGCTAATGATGCTGTAACTTCAGCCACTGATATACCCACTGGGATGCTATTACCTGTGCCTGACCTCCACTTTAATTGTATTTCAATTGTTGGGTCACTACTGCAGTTTGCTGAGGGAGTGTTAGGCCTCACTCCAATGTGTGTGTAACATTTTTTCTGCAACTGCGGAAAAAAACTGGCTGAAAATAGCCTTTGAGGGGCTGTGCCATTCTTATCAATTACCTTTTTTCCTCAGGAACTTCCACAGCTACACTTTTTTCCACATTCTGTAGTGTATTTTTTCTGGAGCTGCGGAGGTTTTTGTGAATAGCACTCAGTGCTATTTCCCTTTTTTCAGTAGCTACGGAAGTTTGGGGGACTTAGGGAAGGTTTTGCACCTTCAGAAAGCTTTGTGAATCCTGCCCCATACCTCTGGTGCCTCCATACATTGCAGGTACTATCTGTGGCAAGCTAGATGTGCCTAGACAGTTCAGCAGAAATGTATGTGTGGGCCAGATATGCATGACAGGCATGTACCCTGATGGCACATGCCCACACCTCAGACAGGCGCTTGGGGCAAGGCATCCATGACTGCTAGTGGAGGCCACCTGTCCATGGCCCTGCCCCCCCGGCACATTGGTATGCAAGGAGCAGATCACAGACACAGACAGGCATCCAATTGGATGCCCATCTCAATCCCACAGTGGATCCTCTGCTCTGCGTGGAGCAGGGGATTGTGGCACACCAGACATCCCAAATCTAAAAGTTTATTGGGTGAGTGCTGAGTGCTCGAATGGCTGCCCCAGCCCTCTCTGTCTGACTGGAGGGCTTGGGCAGTATGTCAGGTGGGATTGGTTATCCCATTGTGACCAGCAGGCACTGTTCATGTGGGGTGCACAGCGGCTATGGCAGAGTCCCTACTTGTGTATCCTGCACCCCCCTCAGCACTCTGTGCATTAGTGAATGGTGCGGAGTGTGGAAAAGCTCCCAGCCACTTCTCTGGTTTGTCCATGTGTGGACAGGGGATACAGTGTGAAAGCAGCGTGCACCCCTTCCATGAATACTGTGGGGGTCTGCAGAACCCCCGATGCGTGGCTCACCACTGGAGGGTTGCCTACACACCATGGATATTCAGTGCATAGGCTTTGCGCTGTTTAATGCATGGATCCCTAAGTGAGCAAATAATTCACGGTTTAGAACATGAATTATTTCTCTGAACAGCTGCACTAATTAGAATTGCTCTTTAACCAACCAGATGCATGACCTGCAGTATGAGCTGCTAAGGACACCTGAGATGCAAACTCTCTTCATGAACGCTCATTTGAGAATGGCAAGTAGTACTAAAACAAATTCTGACCATTGTGTTGCATAGTAAAAAAAAAAAATAAAATAACCTGTAAAAGGGATGCTTTAACTCCATTTCAAATGCCCTTTCAGAAACAGTCTGCTTTTTTGTTATATCTATTAAAAAAAACCTCCATGAAGAACATGGTGGTAACCTCACACCTTGTGTGAGTGGTGACATCATGAGGGCATTTCAGCTTCACTCTTTTGCCCATGATGTCACCACCCAATCTCGCTGTGAGGGGACCAGCTTGTTCTTCATGGAGAGGGGTTAATTATTCTCTACATGCTGCTTTATATTTCAAAGAAGCAGTTTGCAAATGGTACATTGGAAATAATGGCCATGCACTTACCAGTCAATATTTATCAGCTATCTTGCATACCAAATTAAGCTCATTTGAGTGCTCAAAATGAGTTTTCCCTAATTTGCAGAAACCACATAAATGTCAAGGAACACAGAAATTAAAAGTTGAGTACTTGCTTTAAAATAAACATCTCCTCATGCATGTGCAACAGCTATGCACCTAAATACAGCTTTGACTCGGATTGGAAAGAGCTTTGAGTACTGAGCCTCTGCAAGTCATCTCAACCATCAGCACCCTCACTATGCGGCTTTTCAATGTACGTGTCACAGACAGTGATAATATGATTGTATAAAACTTCCTTGTGGACATCAGACCATGGAATGTCAGAACATTCAGATACTGTCATACTATCCCACCACCCGATTTTCCATCACTGATATCTTAACACCCTGAACTCACTAAATGCACCCTTATAAACGCACCCTGCAAACATACCACCCATAATATATGTTACTGTAGGTTGTTGGAAACAATGAATGGCACAAACAGACAGGTAAATCCCTATGCAATGCATGCCTAAAGGGAACCTAACCCCTTTTTTATGATTCAATTTTGTCTTACACCAGTGCTTGCCTTTCTCTGCTCAGCCTTCTCCTAGCCCCATCCTCCCCTTCTCTGGTGCTTACCCCACTTTCTGGTGGGACCACGGAGCACCTATTTTACCATGGTGGATTCCCTTAGGGGTGGAGGAGGCAGCTTTCCTTTGCAGGTCCATCTAATGTGTGGGAAGGGAGTGGCCATTTAGGCCTTTAGGGCCCAAGAGCACTGGCTTTATGCTACGTGCTCTGGAACATTTCCTCCTTGTAGTTACTCCCCCCCAGACTCCAATATCTAGGCCACCAAGGAGCATGGCAAGGAAGATCTGTGTTATAATGTTAGTCCCCATCCATCCACCCACAATCATCCCTGACTGCACCACTACCTGTGGCCACCCAAGTGGTGTACAGCAGCAGACTCTGTTGTCCTCCCTTCTAGGAGGAGGAGAGCATCCAGCCAGATGCTTGATCCACCTCCCTTTGGCTATCCCCCATGTCCCTGGCTTATTCCTGAACCCAGGTTGTCAGTGTTGTGAGTGACTGCCCTTCCAGTGTGCCAATGGGCACATATAATTCTATTTTTTAATATAACTAGTAATTTTGGCATGCATGAAGTCTGTTTAATATTCCCAGTTTCCTGTTTGTATGTGTTTGCTTTGAAATAATTCTCACTTTTTCTGAGATTCTTCAAGTCTTAGGGGTTTTTGAGTAGCGGCAGTGGACCATTGGGCAGGCAAATGCTTGACAAAAGGCCTGGTACAAGGAGGGGGCTTTCTTTTTCTGGATAACTGGAGTGCCTTCTTGGGCAAGGGACACCTGTGTAAGCCTGGGATGGGCTGCACCTGTGCTAAGAGGTAGTGGGAGTACCATCCCGGAAAAAGGACAGGACAGTTAGTGGGAATTTAAACTAGAGGACTGAGGGGAGAGGGCTGATGTGAGGGTTCACTAAGAGAAGAAAGCAAGCACAGGGGATCACCGAGAGAAGTATAATGGAGCAGAGGAGCAACAAGGGAGGTCACCCATAAGGGAGAGTGAGAACGCATAGAAGAGGAAACGTTCTTACTTACATGCCAGCAAGCCAATATGAGGAATGCACCTAGCAATATGGATGAGATAAAGGGTCTGGTGCACTTTGAAGTTTGGGTTTAGTGCCACTCACAGAGACCTAGTGGGTGTAGAAATGACTGCTCCACTAGGATAAAGGGCTATAGGCTATTTTGAAGGAATAGGCTTGACAGAAAAGGTGTCTCTTTTCATAAGAGATGGAGTCACTGTGAATGACAAAAAGAACATTGTGGGGAACAGTGCCATAGATTTCATTCGGACTGAGTTAGGGGAAAGGGAGGGAAAAGATTCACTCTGGGGGTCTGTTACATGCCTCCACACAGTTTATCACAGCATGACGCCCAGCTAGTTGGGATAGTTGGAAAAATTATACAGTGGTAATCCTGGGGATTTCAATCTCCTAGGCATAGCTTGACATCTTGAGAAGCCTAATGTCACGGGTAAGACTGATTTCCTGTCCACTTTAAATGGCTGCTTCCTAGAAAAGCATGTCCCACAAGAGACTAGGTTTGAAACCATCCTTGTTGACCACAAAAATCATCTCCACTGACAAAATCAAGGAACTAGTGAAGACAGTAACCAGGTAAACTTCTTCCTGGTGACAGGGAAGACTATTCAGGCCTAAGCCACCAGCCCAACATTTTCAGAAAGGCAGACTCTAGAGGAAAGAAGCAGTGGTCAAGGGTCTAGACAACTGTATGAGGCTGATAATGCAGAACACATGTGGGCTTTGTTGAAGAATGTGTTTGAAGCAGCTGCAAAGGACTACATTAAGGTAAGCAGTAAGGGGACAAGGGTCAGTGGCCCCTCTGGCTCAATGGGATCCTTAGGCAATTGATCCTACACAAAAAGGAGCTATAACTGTTGATAAGGACAGATGGCCTTCAGGCAAAAATACAGAGCAGCACTGAGGGACTACAAAGTTAGAATTTTTGCAGCCAAAGAGGGTCTGGAAACAAGGATAACAGTAGCAGCTGCAGTTAACACCAAAGCTTTTTTTCCAATTCATAAAAGGAAAGAGAAACTGTGGAAAGTGACTGTGCCCCTAAAAACAAGGGAAGAGGGGAGGAACTTGTGCATGAGCCAGGGGCAATGCAGAGATGCTGAATGAATGTTTTCATGTTCATCATCATCAAATATGTTTACTGGACAATCAAGGGATGATGTTACAAACCACTGAGTCAAGGTCTTCCCTCCTAGAACCACAGAAACATCAAAACATAGAATTTGTCAGAAGATAAGGACTTATTGGCCCACTCTGTCTGCCCATTTTGTCCCTGCCTATACTGTTACCATAGACCCTATCTGACCTTGGCTACTCACCTTCACTTTCTTACTAAGATTCCTTTGTGTCTATCCCATGAGTTCTTGAAGCCCACCACTGTTTTTGCCCACATCCCTTAGCTGAAAGACTGTTGCAGACATACATCACAGTTTGCAGTGAAGTACTTCCTCACATCCCTCCTAAATTCTCCCCTTCCAGCTTTATAGTATGTCCCCTTATTCTTGTGCCCCTTCTGTTCTGAAACATACTCCCCTCTTTTACCTTATTCACCTCCGTGAGGTACTTATAAGTCTCTATCATGTCCATCCTCTCCCTCCTTTCTTCCAGGATGTACATATTGAGATCCCCCAATCTCTCCGCATAAGGTTTATGATGCAGCTCCAGCACCATTTTAGTTGCCCTACTCTGGACATCCTCTACCTTGTCTATGTCCTTCCTGAGATGCAGGCTCCAGAACTCAACACAGTATGTCAGGTGGGTCTTACCAAATGTCAATACAGTGGTAGCACCACCTCTGCCCTTCTGCTGGTGAGTCCCTTCCCTGTGCACACCAGCATCCCTCTGGCCCTGCCAACTGCCTTGTTGCACTATCTTGCCACCTTGAGGTTATCAGATTTGATAATTCCAAGGTCCTTTTCCTTCTTGGAAGTGCTGCCTGTCACCGGCATGGGTGAGGCTAGGGTACTGTGCACCATTCGATTCAATGAATGGTTGATAAACTGGTGCAGAGTACAGGGTTTTGGCTTCATTGGGGACTGGCGTTCCACTTGGAGGGATACAGGCCTATACTGGAATGATGGTCAGCATCTGTCTGGGAGGGGAACTAGGTTCCTAGGTGATAGGTTTAAATGCTTCATTAGCAAGCTTTTAAACTAGCCAAGGGGGGAGGCACTGATAAGAAGCTGGGAATTCCCAGCTTCCCCCCACAAATCAGGATAGTTAGCGAGGTAAACACCAAGGTAGAAAGGTTGATAAGGAGCAGGACAGGGATAAATGGAGAAAAAAAGCAAAGGCAGTAAGAGCAAGGATGGGGCTAAAAGGCGTAAGGCCATAAAAAAATGGTGAGCGATGATTACCAATGCTCATAGTCTGGGTAACAAGCTTCCTGAACCAGTGGCATTGATGGAAGAGGGACCCTGGATATCATGGCAGTCACAGAAACATGGTACATGGAGAGCCATGACTGGGATGTCAACATACCAGGGTACACAATCTACAGGAGGGACAGGGAGGGTAAAAGAGGAAGAGGAGTAGCTCTGTACATAAGGTAAGGGATCAAAGCAACAGAACTAAAGGGTAAACAGGGAGGAGAGGAGGCACTGTGGGTCACTCTGGAGACAGGAAATGGCACCACAATCTGCACGGGGGTTGAATATGGACCCCCATCTCAGGGGGAGGAAATGGACAAAGAAAAGATAGAAGGCATCCTTAGAATGGCAGAAAAAGGGGAGATATTGTTGATGGGGGACCTGAATATGCCAAAAGTTAATTGCAGCACATTTGCTGCCGCCACATCCAAGAGCGGGGCCATGCTTCATGCCCTGTGGGGGGGGGGCATGCCTCAGACAGCTAGTGTTGGAACCCACTCGGGAGGGAGCAGTCTTAGACCTGATGCTCTCAAACAGAGATGGTGAGAGGATCTCGGATTGAGAAGTGGGTAGTCATCTGGGAACAAGTGACCACCAGACAGTGTGGTTCACAATAAGCACAGCCATAGAGTCAAGCCATACAATAGCAAGGGTACTGAACTTTAGGAGGTCTGACTTTGGCCAAATGGATGAGTGCCTAAGGAATGCACTAGGAAATGGGCAGAAAGGAGGTGTGGAAGAACAATGGGGAAAAATCTAAATTATATAATTAAGGTACCAGTGCTCCCCCCCCCAGTACTGAAAAATCAAAACTGCCATCACAGAGGAAACAAGCCTTTGTGTGAAACAATAAAAAAAAACAACACAAAGTAAAAAAAAAACACTACGGTTCTCAAAAGAGGTGGCAGGGAAGGTTAGGAAGAAAAAGATAGCATTCAAGAAGTACAGTATAAGGAATCACGGAAGGAGCAGGACAGAGAACTGTATCAGTTAAAGCAGAAGGAAGTGGGGAAGGCAGTCAGAATAGCGAAGGCCTAAACTGAGGAAAAGATGATTAACTCAGTTAAGAAGGGGGATAAAGGAGGCAGTATAACGCAGTGGTCTAAGGCTCTGAGCTGCAAATTTGGTGACATCCAGCAGACCAGACCTGGGTTTGAATCCCACAGCTTCCGCTTGCATACTGTGTGACCCTGAGCAAGTCACTTAACCTTCTTGTGCTCCCAGGTCGCTCCTGTAAAAAAGCTTTCAGCTTAGTGTGCTATACCTGGTTAAACAACTAAATAAAAACAAAAAAAAAACATTTATAGGTACATCAGGGAGCGAAGGAAGACCGAGGGATAGTGAGGCTTAATAAAGGGGAGGGAAGGTGGGCAGAGGGTGACAGGGAAAAGGCAGAGATACTGAACAAATACCTTTGCTCAGTATTCACAAAAGAAGAATGGGGGAGGTACCTAAACCAAACAATAGAAGTACTCTGGATGGGGTGGTTGATACCAGTCCATTCATGGAAGAAATGGTTCTGAAAGAACTCCAGAAACTCAAGGTGGACAAAGCAATGGAGCCTGATGGGATTCACCCCAGAATAGAAACATAGAAACATAGAAGTTGACGGCAGATAAGGACTGCAAGGCCCATCCAGTCTGCCCATTTCTTTTTCTACCTTATAAATGTGCCATCGGCCTTTGCTCTGTCAGTGGCCTATCTATTCATAGTCATTTGTATTGCTCCCTTATGCCTATCCCATGCCTGTTTGAAGCCCTGCACTGTATTCATAGCCACCACTTCTTGTGGTAAGTCATTCCCTGCATCCACCACCCTTTCTGTGAAAAAGAATTTCCTCACATTCCCCCTTAATCGGCCCCCCTCTAATCTCATGCTGTGTCCTCTTGTCCTGCTATTTTTCTTATATTTAAACATGTTAGGCTCTTTCACCTTGTTAATGCCCTTAAGGTGTTTGAATGCCTCGATCATATCACCTCTCTCCCTCCTTTGCTCAAGGGTATACATATTGAGCTCTGTTAATCTATCCTCATATGCCTTCTGATGCAGTCCCTGCACCATTTTGGTTGCCCTTCTCTGGACTGCCTCAATTTGGTTAATGTTCTTGTGAAGGTGTGGCCTCCAATACTGCATGCAGTACTCCAGATGGGGCCTAACCAGTGTCTTGTAAAGAGGGATTATTACCTCCCTCTTACGACTCTGTGATAACCCCTACTAATACACCCTAACACCCCTAGCCTTACCTACTGCTTTAGGGGTCTGCTTGATGATTTCAGGTCATCAGTGATGATGATGATGCCCAAGTCTCTTTCTTCTTTTGTGACTGCTAGCAACTCCCCTCCCAGCCTATAGGTGGCTTCAGGATTTCTCTTCCCTATGTGCATGATTTTGTACTTCTTTGCATTAAATCCCAGTTGCCACTCTTCTTACCATTTTGCTAGTTTATCCAGATTTCTTCTCATTCTGCCCACCTCATCTGGATCATCTACTCTGTTGCAGATCTTGGTGTCATCTGCAAACAGACAAGCCTTACCCTCTAGTCCCTCTGCAAGGTCACTAATGAAGATGTTGAAGAGAGACTGGCCCCAGAACTGATCCCTGAGGTACCCACTTGTGACTTGCATCTCTTCTGACTGTATACCATTTACCACCACTCTCTGTTTTCTGCCCGTCAACCAGTTTGCCACCCAGTTGACCAACTTCTGACCCACCCTGAGCCTACCCAGCTTATTTATCAATCTTCTATGTGGAACAGTGTCAAAAGCTTTGCTGAAGTCAAGGTAGGCGACATCAACTGCTCCCCCTTGGTCCACCACTCTGGTTACCCAGTCAAAGAAATCTATGAGATTAGTTTGACAGGACCTTCTTTTTGAAACCCATGCTTCTTGGATCCTGTGCCTATGGATTCCAGGTGTTGCACTATCCTTTCCTTAAGGAGGCCCACAATATTGCCCACTACTGAGGTAAGACTGACTGGTCTGTAGTTCCCCGCCTCCTCCCTGCTACCAATCTTGTGTAGCGGGATCACATGAGCCCTTCTCCAGTCTTCTGGGACCTCTCCTGTGCTCAGAGAATCACTAAACAGTTCTGCTAATGGCTCTGCTAGTTCCACCTTTAGCTCCTTAAGTACCCTGGGATGTATGCCATCAGGTCCCATTGCCTTATCCACCCTGAGCTTAGCAAGCTCTTGTAGGACCCTTTCTTTTGTGAAGGGAGTAGTGCTCACCTCCCTCCCCCCTGTGTCCATGAAGCTGAGCTGTGGGCCCTGCCCTACCTTCTCTTCAGTAAATACTGAGCAAAAGTATCTATTTAGGATAGGTGCCTTTACAGGGTCCTCCTCCTCACATGCTTCCTTTTCTCCATTAAGCTTAGCAATACCCCCTCTGGACTTTCTCCTTTCACTAATGTATCTACAGAAAGTCTTGTCACCTTCTTTTACTGTCCGTGCTAGTGTTTCCTCAGTTTGGGACTTTGCCTGCCTTATTGCCTTTCCTGCTTCCCTTAGGGCAGTTTGGTATGCCTCCCTATCTTCATCCCGCTGTGTTCCCTTATATTTCCTGAAGGCCAGCCTTTTGGCTCTGACCTTTTCTGCTACTGTATTTGAGAACCAAAGTGGTTTCCTTCTTCTTTGCACTTCCTTTCTGTCTAACACAATGGGATGTTGCTTCAAGTATTGCATCCTTAATGCTTGCCCACTTTGCCTGTAACCCCTCACCTGTGTTTCTTTTTGCCAGAGCTAGCTTAACTCTGTTGGCCATCTTATCAAAGTCAGCTCCTCTGAAGTCCCATATTTTTGCCTTGGAATGGGATGATTTAGATGTAGTAGCCAAATTGAACCATACCATGTGATGGTCACTGGCCCCAGGTGACCTTCTTTCTACCTGGAGATCTGTGATCCCTTCCTTGTTAGTCAGTACTAGATCTAGGATAGCCCTGTCTCTTGTGGGTTGCTGTACCAGTTGTTTGAGGCCCTCCCCCTGCAGGGAATCCACTATGTGTCTAGTTCTGGCAGATGTTCCTGCTGGTATTGACCAATCTGTATCCGGCATGTTGAAGTCTCCATTATCAGAACCTCCCTTTAGCTGTCATGTTTTGTATATCTTCTAACAGTAATGTGTCTATGTCCTCCCCTGGTCTGGGGCCTGTAGACAACCCAGTTCTTATGGCTGTCCCATTTCCGTTTCAGGGTGACCCACAGTTCTTCTGGCTCCTTATGTGTATTCTGAATTTCTGTAGCTTTGATATTTTCATTGACATATAGGGCCACTGCTCCCCCTTTGCACCTCGGTCTCTTCTGAACAATACATAGCCAGGTACTGAAGTCTCCCAAGTGTGGTTACTGGTAAACTACGTCTCACTAATTGCTACTATGTCCAGTTTAGCCTCTGACATTATTGCCTGCAGGTCTGGGATCTTATTTCCCAGGCTGTGAATTCTAAAAGAACTAAGGGGAGACCTAGTGACACCACTGACTACCCTTTTTAACAAATCATGGGAGGACTATGTGGTATCTGAGGACTGGAGGAGGGTGGATATGATTCCCCTTGATAAATGTGGGAGTAGGGCAGAGGCAGGAAACTACAGACCTGTTAGTTTGACCTCAGTGGTAGGGAAAATGATGGAATCTCTTCTGAAAGAAATAATTGTTGAGTAGCTAGAGGCCTGCAGGGCACAGAGCCCAAGGCAGCATGGATTCACAGTGGAAAGGTCATGTCAGACAAATATACAGGTTACTCACCTGTAACAGGAGTTCTAGGAATGGTATATGTTGTTCATCCACACTTTCTGGCAGGTTCCTTGCCGCTTTAAATCTTGCCGGAAGGTCTTCAAGCTGGCTCCTCCCACCCACCTTGGTGGTAAAACTCTCGGCTCCGCCCCATGACACCAGATCTAGCCCGCTGGAAGCCAGGTTGTGTGTTGAAGACAGGGAGGCCGGGTGGATCGTGTGGATGAACAACGTATACCATTCCTAGAACTCCTGTTACAGGTGAGTAACCTGTATTTCTAGGGACATGGATATGTTGTTCATCCACACTTTCTGGCAGACTCCTAGCAGTTCTCCGGGAGGAGGGAGGCAAGGCGCACACCCCCTACTTAGGAATAAAGACTGGAGAACCGAGGCCCCGACCAACATCCCGGCATGACCCATGGTCAATGTGGAAGGGGGTAAAAACGGTATATGCCAGCTTCCAGGTAGGAGCCCTATGGATATCCTGGACAGGGGTATCCTCGGAAGCAGCCACCGATGCAGCGGAAGGGCAGATAAAATGAGCACTTATCCCTCTGGGAGGCTCCATGCCCACCCACCTATAGCGGAGATCTATGCAGGAGGTGACCCACCCGCTCGTCGTCCGCTTGGCTGCAGGTCTGCCAGGTGTGGCTTCAGCGTGAGATGACAAACAGCTGACGAACCTCTCCCGAACTTCAGCCCCACGCTTCCTGGGAAGGCGAAAGCAATTAGGGTCCCAATGGATCCTATATGCAGCCTCCGAGGTGTGAATGGGTTGAACCCCGCAGAGACAATACCCGGATAGGGAAAAACTCTGCCACCGCCACGGAAGGAACTTGTGGGGCGAGGACAACCTTGTCCCTGTGGAAGACCAGATAGGAGACCAAAGGAGCCTGAACTCTCCGGCCTTCTGGTTGGCGTGTAGCCCCAAGAAGGTGTTCTTCCACAATAGGTGGGGAAATCGCACCTGTGCAAAGGTTCGAACGGCTTGCCCATGAGCTAAGCACATACCAGCGTAAGATCCCACAGAGATGGGGATACTCTCCCCGGAGGGGAGGTGTGATCAAGGCTTTGGAAAGTGCCAGACCACCTTTCCTGCGCCACCGACTAACTTCCGGCCCGCGCCCGGAAGACAGGAGTGGCTAACAGGAGCACCTTGAGGGTCATCGACCGAAGCCCTTGTTCGAGAAAAGAATGGACCACAGGTAGTCCGGAATGCTCGCCAAGGAACAGGAGAGGGGACCAGGCCCTATCCTAACACCAAATGGAGAACTCTTCCATTTGAAGATGAGCATATCTGGTCGACTCCTGGCAGGACGCCTCAAAAACGTCAAGGACCTTGCCAGAAGACCCAAGGCCTGGCCACTAACCACACAGAGACCAGGCCGTCAGGTGCAGGGATTGAAGGTCCGGATGGAGTACCTTCCCCTAACAACAGAGATCAGGACCGGGTGGGCTGGAAGCCGCCTCGGGAGCCTGGGGCTGAGACTGAGGAGAGCTGGATACCAGAGCTGGCAAAACCAGTCTGGGGCTACCAGAATCACCTGCACCTAGTCCCTCCTCTCCTTGTCTGTGGGTCAAGGGAAATGGGGGAGAGGCATAGAAGAGACCCGGGGTCCATGGCCTCAAAGGCATCTTCTACAGCGAACCGTGCTGAGGGGGCGAGCATGAGACAGTCTCGGCCTCGAATTCTCCCTGGAGGGAAAAAACAAAGGTCCACCCGAGGTGTGACCTAGAGGGAGAAAGATCTTGAGCTACCTCCGGCAGGGAGACCACTCGTGAGGCGCAGCCCTTGTCCAGCTTAGGGCATCGGCCAGGGTGCTGGAGGCTCCTGCCATTGAAATGGCTAGGAAACCGCCTCCCGGCTGTGCAAAAAGACCAAATGCAGAGAACCTCCTTACGCAGAGGCAAGGGGCATATCTGACCCTGGTGGGTTAGGTAGCACATGGTCGTGGTATTGTCTGCCTGGACCTAAACCACTAGACCCCGCATGGTCGGAGTGAGCGGTGCGAGCTAAGAGGACTGCCTGAAGCTCCAGCAGGTAGGAAAGACATCAGGACTCCCGAGAGGACCAGAGGCGGTGCACTCTGTATTCCCCTTGATGGGCACCCCCACCCATCTGAGATGCATTGGTCGGAGAAGACCGTCGACTCGGGGCGGACGAACGAGATGTTCTCCTGCAAATGAGCTGGAATAGTCTGAAGGAGAGCGTTCCCTAACCCCTGGGCTGTCGTCACGGACTGGTCCAAAGGAACGCAGTGTTGTGACTGCTGGCTGGCCAGCCCCCATTAAGGGGATGCATGAACCAGCGGATCCAAACAGACCCTGCTGGTGCAGGCTGCCGCAAGGCCCAGGAGGTGCAGGAGTCCCGGGCAGGGCGCAATTACCCAGTCAGACCTGACTAGGTGAGGGAGGGAAAAACCTCGGCCCTGTCCACCGGGAGCGAAGCTCAGACTCAAGAGTCAAGCTTCATCCTGAAGAAAGGATCACCCGCTTAGACACGAGTTCCAACATGGCTCCACTAAAAAGGAGACCAGTCTGAGAGCAACCTAGAGGGCCAGAACTCTGGACTGTCCCCCTCCACCCTGGAGGGGTTGCAGTCAGGCCGCCATCCGGGTGGGGTTACACCCGGACCCCTCAGTGCCGCAGGAATGCTGTGAGCAGAGACCGAATGGCATGGCCTGGAACTCGTAAAGAGATCCCCCACTAAGAAACAGAAGAGTCTCCCAAGAAATGGATGGATCGAAGTGTAAGTATGTCCTGGAGGTCCAGGAAATAGAGCCACATGCCTTGTTCTGAGGATGGGATATCTGAGTCAGAGTGACCATCCCGTCTTGCGGGTCAGAATGGGACGTAGGCCCCCCGTCCATTAGGGACCAGGAATACCGGGACACGAACCCGGGGTCTGGGGGAGGATCCGCCACCTTCCTGATCACCTCTATCTCGAGGGGCCAGGCAAGTCGGCTCGGCAGGCAGACAGCGAGGCTGCGGACCCCATGGCCCCCCGAGGGGCAACGGCTCAAAAGGGTGGGGCCTGCTCGCAATCCGGAAGCAGGACCTTCCCCTAGCACCTCCAACACCCAGAGGTCCCAGAAAGCAGACCAGGTGGAGGAGGGTGAGCCGCTTCCACAGGGAACCTGTAGTAACGGGGCAGCGCCCCTCAGCCCATCACTGAGCAGGCTTGGAGGAGGGACTGGTCGAGGGAGCTCCTGGGCCTTTACCTCCCTGCTTCCCTTTAGAGGAAGCCGCTGGCTTGGGGTAAGGATGCCCAGCAGAAGCCTGCTGGCCCTCATGCTGGGCCGGTCGAGCCACTGGGGCCGAGGGACAAAGGGGCTTACGCAAAGGCTGCCTGCGGCCTTTGTCCCTCCAGGTGGGGGTGACCGAGTCCGGAGTGGCATCAGACTTCTTGGTCGCCTGGAGGTGTCCCTCCACTCCAGGGCTGAAGAGGTCAGTCCCCAAGAAGGGGATGTCCGCCAACTTGTGCTGGGTATCCATTGAGAAAGAGGATAACCTCAGCCACGCCCTGCGGCACATGGCCACTGCGGCCGCTACCGACCTGGCACAGGAATCACCTAAGTCCAGAGCAGTCTGAAGCTGCTGCTTCGCCACCTCCCTACCCTGGTCCCGCACCCGCTGGACCGTGGTCCGCAGGTCAGCCGGGAGATGAGGGAGCACCTCATCCAGGGAGCCCAAAAGGGCGTGGGAAAAATGTGCCATCAGTGTGGCCGAGCTGGCCTGTTGGAGGCCTAGGGATGATGCAGCGTAAACCTTACGCCCGACATAGTCCATCCTTTTGGACTCTTTGTCAGGGGGCCTATCCACATCCCGAGCGTTCACAGAACACTGGAAGACATTATCGGTAACTAACCCCTCAGCGGAAGGATGCTCCAAGAAACTGGGCAAAGAACCGACAGGGACAGAGTACTTCCTGGCCATCCTGGCCGAGGGCGCAGGGCAGGAAGTAGGCCGCTGCCAGAGCTTCAAGGCTGGGCCGACAATGGCCTCGGCCACCGGGAAGGCCTCCGAGGGTGAACCCCAAGCTGCATCCCGGTGAACTCTGAGATGAGCTGAAGCAGACCCATAAAGGACGATTGGCTGTCGTCCACAGAACGTTCCGGAGAGGACCCCAGGTCCTCCTGACTGGGGAACATGGAGGAGTCGACGTCGGACTCCGAAGGGTCTGCAAAGAGCTGCCTCAGGCCTGAGTCACTCTTCGCCCGCTGGGGGTGGGCGGGAGTGAGGGGAACAGACAACCTGCGGGACAGGTCGTGACCCGACCGAGGTTCCACCAAAGACGGTGGGGCAGCAAGGTTTGGACGAACAACCAGCCCTGGAGTGGGCACCTCGACTGCAGCGAGTGGTTGAGTCGGCTGTTCGAGCAGCAGCTGCTTGCTGGATGAGGAATGAATCAGAGTTGATTGATTCCCAGACACTAGCAACTGCTGCCACATGAACTCCTTGTAACGTCGATGCCATCTGCATCGAAGCCACTCCTCATCCGAGGAGGGAGATGAGGAGGAACGGTAATGCCACTTAACTCGGTACCCCGACCGAGATCGCTGAAGTCGGCGGGAGTGGCTTGACCGAGAAGAGGACCGAGACCGAGGCCCAGATCCTCGGGGAAACCAAGGGTGGGTCTGGGAAGGAGCGGGGGATGCCCGCTCTTCCCTCGGCTCGGACAAAAAGACCGAGGCCTGTTGCCCCGAAGGTGCAGGCAGAACCTCGTCCTCCGCCGGGGAAACTGGCGATAGGTTGACGGCTCCTGCAGTAGGCCGCCTGGGTGATGGGTCGAGAGACTCGACAACGTTGATGGGAGTCATGGCTGGCTGGTCTGACGGGGACACCATGAAGCCAGCGGCTTGAGCCGCACCCTCGACCGAAGTCAAAAGTCGGCAGATAGGGGAAGGGGAACTCTCCCACTCGGCAGCGCCGATGATGGGACTTAGCCTGTGACTCCTTTGACCTGGGCCGAGAGGCAGGTCCCGAAGGTCCCTCTCCCTTCAAAGAAAGGGACTGGCAAAGCTCCTTGAATGAAGCTGAATGAGGAGAACTCAAAGAGAGCGGGATAAGCGCCGCGACCGAGGAGGAGGGGGGAACAGGCTTGGTCGCCGCCTCCTCCATGGAGGAAACGAGATCAAGCTGCTCAGCCAAGACAGCCAATGTGGACACCACCCGACGAGCCTCCAAGGATTTTTCCGGCGCGGAAAAAGTTTCAGGTCGCCAGAGCCCCAAACGGGCCGCACAATCCTCCAGGACGCTGGTCGAAAGGGCACAGCAAAAATCGCAAACTTGCGGATCATGGTCCAAGTCGAGGCAGTAAATGCACATGGAGTGTGGGTCCTTCCTGGAGGGATTACCCGGGTGCCTCCGGGAGCCAGGAAACAAAATATCCATCGCAGCAGCGAGGGAAGAAGACCGAAGTTTTAGAAAACTTTCAACTAAATTTGGAGAAACCGAAAAATCAGGAACCAGTCGAAAATGCAGAGCGCTAAGGAGGGAACCTGAGCTTCCAAGTGGTAAGGAAGATCTGGTGTCATGGGGCGGAGCCAAGAGTTTTACCACCCGGGTTGGTGGGAGGAGCCAGCTTGAAGACCTTCTGGCAAGATTTAAAGCGGCAAGGAACCTGCCAGAAAGTGTGGATGAACAACATATCCATGTCCCTAGAACTAATAGATTTCTGTGACTGGGTGACCAAAGTAATAGACCAGAGAGGGACTGTGGATACGACTTACTTAGCAAAGCATTTGACACAGTCCCACACAAAAGATTAATAAACAAGTTAGGCAGCCTGGGAGTGGGTCCCAGGGTGGTAGCCTGGGTAACAAATTGGCTGGACAACAGGATGCAGAGAGTAATAGTAGACAGAGTACACTCTGAAGAAAGGGTGGTTACTAGTGGGGCACCGCAGGGTTCAGTCCTGGGACCAGTCCTCTTTAATGTCTTTATAGGAGACATTGCAGAGGGGCTGGAAGGAAAAGTATTCCTCTTTGTAGATGACACAAAGATCTGCAACAGGATTGATACACAAGGAGGGTGGAAAGGATTAGAAGGGACTTGGCAAGGTTGGAGGAATGGTCAAATGTATGGCAGCTTAGATTCAGTGCAAAGAAGTGCAAAGTAATGCACCTGGGAAACAAAAACCCAGGGGAGGAGTACACAATGGGGGAGTACTAACAACAACAAAAATGGAAAGGGACCTAGGGGTAGTCATATCAGATGACCTTAAGGTAAGCAAGCAATGTGAGAAGGCAGTAAGGAGGGCTGGGGGGATACTGGGATGCATAGGGAGAGGCACCACCAGTAGAAAACAGGATGTTGCTATCCCTCTGTACAGACAGTTGGTGAGACCCCATCTGGAGTACTGTGTGCACTTCTGGAGGCCCCATCTCTGCAAGAATATAGACAGGATAGAGGCAGTCCAGATGAGGGCAACTAAGATGGTGCAGGTTCTGGAACAGAAGCCATACAAAGAGAGACTAAAAGAGCTTAATAAGTATGCCCTTGAGGAAAGGAGGGAGAGGGGAGACATGATAGAAACTTTCAAATACCTCAATGGAATCAACAAAGTCCAAGATGGGAGCATCCTTCAGAACAAGAGATATGCAAGAACAAGGGGGCACAATTTGAAGATGTGGGGATGACTCAGGGGCAAAGTGAGGAAGCATTTTTTCACGGAGAGGGTGGTGGACGCATGGAACCGCCTTCCTGAGAGGGTTGTGGGGTCAAAAACACCGGGGGAATTCAAGAATGCATTGGACAGACATAAGGCAATTACAGTGGGGGGTAGGAGGAAGTAGGCTGTTGGTTAACTAGAATCTGCGGTTTATTCAATAGGTAGGGAAACAGGTCAAACGGTCCTTACCTGCCTTCAAAGTCTATGTTTCTCTGTTTCTGTGTTGCTTTGTGACCATCAGTACCTCTCCCCCCATTTTATACACTGACCCTGGGTTTCTGTGCCTTAGGTGCATGATTTTGTACCTTTTTGCATTGAAACCCAGCTGCCATACCCTTGGCCACTCTTAGAGTTTCCGCTGGTCTCTACTCCTTCTCTTCACCCCCTCTGGAGAATCTACCCTACTGCAGATTTTGGTGTTATCTGCAAAGATGCATACCTTCCCTTTAAGCTCTTCTGCAATGTTGCTAATGAAGGCATTGAAGAAGACTGGTCCCAGTACTGATCCCTGAGGTACCCCGCTGATCACTTCCCCTCATCGCAGTGAGTGCCATTTACCACCACCCTCTGTTTCCATTAACCAGTATCATACTCAGTTTACCACCTTGGGTCCCACCCCAAATTGCCCAGTTTCCTAATTGACCCACCTATGAGGTATGGTGTTGAGGACCTTGCTGAACTCTAAGTAGGCTACTTCCACTGCCCAACCCTGACCTATTTCCCTGGTCACCCAGTCAAAGAAATCAGTAAGGTTTCTCTGACATGATTGCCCCCCCCATATGAATCCATGCTGCCTTGGGTCTTGTAATCCCCAGTTATTTCCTCACTACTATCATTAGACTGACCACTCTATATTTGCCAGTCTCCTCCCTGCTGCCTCTTTTACAAAGTGGGACTACATCTGCTCTCTTCCGGTCTTCTGGAATTGCTCCTGTTCCCAATGAGTTGTTGAATAGGGCTGTCAGAGGTGCAGCCAGTACCTCCCTGAGCTCCCTCAGCATTTTTGTGTGTACCCCATTCAACCACATAGCCTTATCCACCTTCAGCACTGCAAGTCATCTCAGAACTCTCTCCTCTGTGAACAGACTTGTATCTACCTCCCTCCCCCCAGTTTCTTCCCCTCTAAACTAGTAACAGGTAGGCTGCAACTAAGACACCATATAATACTATAACAATTTGGAACCTGAAATCAGGCTTGTTGTATGGATGCCATTTTTATTTATTTATTAAACTCTAGGATTACAAGTACCTTTGAGCAGGATCTCTCATTTACAAGGGTTTCACATCAAAGGAGGGGGGAACATACAAACAGAGGTTGTAAATGGTATACAGTCAGTAATGGTATACAGTCAAAGCAATGATATACATTCGAAACACAGGCATGTTTGACATAGTTTAGCAGTTGTTACACACTTGAAAATAAAAGATATTACCAACGCAGACTTAATATCTGCAGCTAGATGAGGTGACAGAGGAATGAATTAAGAAACAGATGGACTACCGGTGGGAGATAATGAAGAAGGGGAAAAAAAAAATAGGCAGGCAGTGAGGCCGTTGTCAAGATGGGGGGAGGGTAGTCTAGGACAGTGGAATATGGGCATAAGTCAAAGGGTAGAGAGAGGAAGGGGGGACTAGGTGGGGAATGAGGTAATAGGTTTGTGGTTAGGCGTAGAAGTGTAGGGGTGAGGGGAGAGGGGGGACAGCAAAGAGGAAACAGCAGGAGTCATAGAGGGTAATGTTCAGGATGGAGGCAGGTTACAAGTTTTGAGCATTTAGACGGAGGTTGGATCAGGCTTTTAGGAGAAGCACTCACATTGAGTGGTAGAGGTGAGGTAGTTGCGGAGATTCCTTTTAAAGGGTCCAAGCGTTGCAGAGGAGAGTACTTCTTTGTTGAGGGAATTGAACCCCTGTGTATGGGTAAAGGACCATTGACCCATGGAGGTACGACATCTGGGAACCAGGAAGGTTTGGTATTGGGCACTATGTACATGCTGTTTACCACTGAAGGCAGTGAGGAGTTTATTAACGCCAGGAGGCATAAGTCCAAGGAGAATCTTTTTGGATAGTAGGCAGGTCTGGTATTGTATTCTGTTATGCAGTGTAAGCCAGCCAGTCTGTGCGCAGAGGTCACAGGTATGTGTAAGTCAGTCAGCGCCCAACATATAATTTGTCCAGGTTTGTTTTAGGGTGTTTTATCTGCCAAAGAAATCTTCTCAACACTTTTTCCCAATCATTAAAAAAAATACGAGGAACTCCGATAGGGAGGACCTGAAACAAAAGCAGAAATTTTGTCAGAGCATTCATTTTTATAATATTAGTCCTCCCCATCCGAGTCAACAAGAGCATCATTCATCTGTAAAGACTTTTTTTAGCTTGCTTCAAGAGAGGGAGATAATTCAGTTTACATGTAGCCACAAAATTCAAAGATATTCTAACCCCCGGATTTCTAATCTCTTTTTATACTTTTTAAAAAATATTTTTTGAGAACAAGGCACATTACAGATATTCAGAACCACCAGTACAGTTGCACCATTAAAATCTGACTGCCCTGGTTTTGCACCGGAAGCACCAAGTTGTCTTTTCGGTGAGAATGCCTGACTGCCCCCTGGCGATGGCACAATACCGATGCAGGTATTGTGCGCCTCTTCAGTGGGTATTTTCTGTGAAGGCTGTGCCCCCCACTCCCCTCCTCCCAGACTCTAGAATTCCAACTCCAGGTTGGAGTTGGTCTGGGAAGGGGGCGGAACACTGGGGGAAGGTGAAACACAGAAAAAGGACCATTACCGTGAATGTCGCCGTAATCGTCTTTTTCTGTGTTTCACCATCAGGGTGTCGACAACAAGATGTGATACGCTACCAAACATTTTATACTGAGATGATGCTTCTCATTCATAGAGGTGCTTCCTATCAGATGAGAGAGTACCTAACATTTTATGAATGGAGCCCATTGGAAGGAGTACTGACCTTTTGTCTAATGTAATTGCCCACACCCTCCATCTAATGGTTACCTAGAAAGGCATAAAACCTCTCCCAGACTGTATCAAAGCCCAGTTCTTCACCGCTTGCTCTATATATCATTCTTCCAAAAGCCATGCATTCTTTCATTAGGTGGATCCAAGCTGTAACAGAAAGAGGATTAACTTGTTTCCACTCTCTTAGAATGCCAAGTTTAGTGCAATTCACTGCCACCTTGACACATTTTCAATGATCTTTTGTAATCGTTCAACATCCCCCCAATCCCCTAAACATCACCTTCTGAGGGGAGAGTTCTGCTTGGAGACCTAGAGCTTCTGAAATTATATGCTGGATCTCCATCCAGTGTCTGTGTAGATCCTGGCACCTATATAACATGTGTAATAGATTTGCAGACTGATAGAAGCACCTCAGGCAAGAAACTATTGCCTGACGATTAAATGTGGTCACTCTGTCAGGAGAGTAATAGGCTATTAGGAGGAGTATACTTAGGATTCTTTATACCATATTTAGCAATCCAAAATTTAATTGCAAAGATTTACAGAAAACGAGAATGAGTACCCTAATAATCCCATGGTTTGCTATATCAGAAGTACCAACATTATTGCAAATTCTGCCACATAACCTCCTCTCCTGTAAGTGTACTTCACTCCCAAACATTATTTATATGTGTGAGAACATATCTACTCCTTTAACATTCTCTCTTTCAATGGAAGTAGTTCCCCAGTTCGCACTGGGAGATGAGCAACTTGTTGCTCAGCGTGCCTTCCTGGTGAAACATTTTAATGAATAAAATGTAGTGTTTACTCTGAATCCAAAGAATAACAACAACTTGGGGAGTTATGTGGGAGCTTTATAAGCATAATCTGATGCCACAGATCCACTGGTAAGAGATCTGCAGGAAAGTGAGAAAGGGAAAGGGAAAGAAAAGGAAATGGGAGGAATAAAGGTAGGGAACAAAGGAACCTCTCTCGGCTCCTGGTATCATAACTCACAATACAGGGCATGGCAAAAATCATCTATCAATAGTTAATTTCTGAACTAGCCATCATTGTAAAAATGAACTGCAGTCAAACTCCTCTTTCACCCGGCCCTTGGCTTTGGATTAGTTCCGCTTGTGACAGATGACAGGTTGAGGAGCGGACCTGGGTCATCTGAGGCCAGCAGAGGAGAAGGATAGAGCACCTCATGGGTGGTTCTCCTTCTCTGGGGGGAGGGTGGGGCAGTGTCCGGCACGATGAGGACTCCTGGCGGAGGCTGGGAGTCACTCATGCTATCGGCGCTCGGCATCAGGGAGGCGGGGCAGACGCTGGCATCATTGCATGTCCCCACCACCGAGACGACCTGGAAAAAGATGATGGGCAGGTCTGCTGTCTATGTGAAGCCTTTCCTGAGGCTTCAATTAGCTGCCATCGCCGCATCCCCAACCAGATACCAGTTCTGTGGCACGGATGAAGGGGACCGATGCCATGGCCCCGCTCTCCGGGGGGTAAGCCAGGGATAACTGGGGATGGTGGCAGTAGATGGCAGTGGAAGTCCCAAGGGCCATGACCAGGGCTGATGGTGACAGCGGACCAGCCAGGATAAAGAAGAAAAAAAAAAACCTCCTCTTTCAAGCCACGTGGATACAGTGCCTTCAACTTATAAAGCCATTGAGTTTATTTTCATAAGAATAATTTCACTTGGTCTTCTCTGTGTGTGGAAGGAGCCTCCCACTCGATACCCAAAAACTGGAAAACTCTGGGGTCACCGTGGTGTGCTTGATGACATTGTCTGGCAGTAGGGAAATCTGTGCAGTTATTTGTTATAGTGTTCTTGTAATGTGCTCCTTTAGGGTATGGACTATTTATTCAACATGCAGTATATTAAGCCACACTCATGCCAAATTATGTGGACAACAAAATTAGTTGTACACATAATTAGTTACCATATGTCAGTTTCCTGCAAAATTCTGGAATGCACAAGTTTTTTGTCTTTGCCGGACTACTGGAAAATATTACATCTATTGCATGGAAAAAAGCCAACAGGTTTTGGGGGAAACCAACCCCAATTTCATGTAGTGGCTACAAAATGGTTCAATTTTAGTCGATCTGCTCAGCTCTTACCTTTCCTAAATGTTTCTCTTGGTAATGTATCACTTATTGCTTCTAAATCTGGCTTTGCAGCCAAGATGGGCCAGTACTTAAAGGGCAACTCTCTATTATAACAAAAAGTTTGAAAACAAATTTATACCAATTATTTTTAAACTTTATTGTTTTCTAGTTCTATTTTTTTTAACTTTCTCCTGCTGTTGGTCTGCTAAATATTGTAGATAATGCAGCAATTATTTCACATAAACTATCAAAATGTATCTACAGTAACTATCCCTTGCTAACCACACAATTGCTGTTTGTGACATTGCAGTTTGTTGTCATGGTGAACACTATGTTGTCATAAGCAAAGCCACTGTAAAGTCAACAGGGGAGAGGCAAATATTTTTAAGTGTTTTCTATACAGACTTTTTAGATGGACTACCAAGATATGCTGTCAATTGTGGAAAGGAACACTGAAAATGAAAAAAAGATATTTTCTTGTAAACTCTAACAGCTAACACATCTTATTTATGAAAGCACATTCTGAAGTGCAAAGCTGCTCTTTAAATATGATTTTTCTGATATCATTGGCAATAGTATCAACCTCAGTGACAAAAGTGAGTTTGTTAGTCTGTTCTTTCCATTTGCTTTGTAATAGCATTTGTTCTCCACTTCTGTTTTTGCTATTGCTGTATATAAAATGCTGTTACCATACCCCCCAATTCAGCATCCTGCTTTTTAAATCTGCCACATGAGTTTGAAATCCCAAATTATCTGTACAATTTCTCTTCAGTCTCAGTGCCTCCCCATTCAGAATACTGTTGACTAAATATCTCAGGTGTGCACTGTTAAAGTGTAAAATGGAATTACCTGCAGTTTTCTTTCTAATTCCCTGGATGATGGCCTTCTTCCCTGGTACACCTAAAAGTGTCAGAGCTAAAAAAAATTACATTACTGGAACCCAATACAGCAGTACACTCAAGTCCTAAGTCATTCTCATTCAAAAATGCAACAAATTCACTCATAAGGGCTTCAGGTCCATCCCAGATAAACAGTAAATCATCAATGTAATAGCCAAAAGAGTTAAGATATTTGAAAAATTGGTTGGTCTGGGGGTGCAGATGGCTTCCCCTCCCACCATCCCATAAAGAGATTCACATAGGAGGGGGGCCATTTACATCCTCATAGCCATTCCATGTACCTGCAAATAAAATTATCAAACAAAAAATAGTTAATAGTAAGAATAAACTCATTGCTTCAATAAAAAAAAATCCACAAACATGTCAGCACCTGATTGTACCAGCATATTCCTAACTGCTGTAATCCCTGCATCACGTCTGATGGATGTATATAATGCTTTAACATCCGCCGTTATCCAAAAATAGGACTCTTGCCAGATCACATTATTAAGCTTGTTCAATACATCTTTTGTGTCGTTCAAACAAAGGCAGGGTATGTACTATCTGTTTTAATTAGCTATCCACAAATTTGGATACATTTTCAGTTGAAGAGTTAATGCCTGAAACTACTGGGCAGCCTGATGGTGACATCGAATTTCTATGAAATTTTGGTAAATGGTAAAAAGGTGGTCCGGTCAGGTTCTGCTGAAATAAAAAGCCATATTCCTGTTTTTGTTAATACTGCCATCCATCAGAAACCAGCCCAACAAGTCCTTAAGTTTGTTCTGAAAAGTTAAAGTTGGATCCAGGGGCAGGCATTTGTAAATTGTGTCATCATCACGTTGGTGTAAAGCCTCTTTTACATAGTTCTCCTCTCTTAGTAGGATAATGTTTCCACCTTTCTCAGATGGCTTGACAATGCCTTGTAAATTCTCCAGCTCCTGCAAAGCTGCTCTTTCTGCTGTATTTAGGTTTCTAAAAGTTCATTTAGTATTGATGTTGTGTTAATTTTGTTACATCTTATGGCACTAACTGTTGATAAGTGCTGATGGCTTGGCTCAGCTAACTGTTTGGTATGAATGCTGATTTTACCTGAAACTGCTGTTTTTCAGTTTTTAACTGTTGTATCTGGTAATTTGTATTAGGATTGACTTTAGCCAGTAACTGTTTTAAATCAGTTTCTGACAGTTCATCTTAAATATTAATAGCAGTGGTGCCATTCGTATTGCTCAGGGGTGAACTGAATGTTTCAGTCAAGTTAACGGCAAAAGTAACATATTCCTTATCAATTGATTTGGAGTGATGATATTAACACAAATTAAATTTTCCTGAAGAATTTCAGCAAATCAATATGAATATGAAAGTCATTAACTGGTGGTGTTGGGATGAAACTGAGTCCATAAGACAATACGTTTTCTTTAGTTGCCGTTAGCTGATGATCACTGAGGTTGACAATAGTTATTTCCTGACTCTCAGGGACCATAGAGGAAGGGATACCTCTTTTCTTTTTCCTGCACTGCCCCTTCTGGTTTTACGTTTTCTTGCTTTTTTGGTGCTGATGGCTCCAAAAAATAACTTTAAGCTGTTGGTAAATTCAAAAGGTATTGGGGCACTTTCATGCTGTTTATTAGGGGTGTTGCTTTGACCTCTTCTGTTCAGGCTCCAAACCTTACTTTGCTGACACCTTGGCTCTCTTCCACTGCTGTGTGATCTGCCCCTCTTCTCAAAACTATGTATCATATTATTTATATAGTCCTGCTTGTCCTGTTTTACTTTATTCTTTTTCCTTTCAATTATCTCAGTCTTGGTTCTATTTATTTTTTGTGTTACTTCTTTGTCTAGCATGTTAATCAGTTCTGTATCATCATACTACTTCAACTCTGCTTGAAGCTCCTGTATTTGTGTTCTCACTTTCTCATAGCTCAACTCATCCTCGAATATTTGGTTGCCCACCAGTTTCTCAGCACATTCAGTTAATGCTACTTCCCATTTATACCTATGTGTTCATTGATATAAGACATTGGAACTGTATCTATCTGGAGTCTGTGGGGGACCCAGTCTACTTGCTGGTATGTTTGCAGGCTAGTTTTGTTGTAAATCAAGTTAACTTCTTTGGTAAGCAGCTTTTCTAAAGTGCGGAAAATGTTATAAATTTTACCAGTAGCATCATTAGGTTCTGCTGTTAAGTCTATTAATGGCTGTGAGTTTGTTTGCCTGTTATGGATGTTGCTGGTACTGGTTAATTGTATCTTGGCTTTATCACCTTGATTCACTCTAATATTTTAACCATAAAGCCTTGCTAGTAAATCAGAAGATCTTCTGCTTACCAGTACCAGCTTCCCAATCTGCACTGCTCACTGTAGTGGGTTCCAGGATCACACAGTGCCATCTAGGCTGCTGCTGGCCAGTAATCCAAGGGAACAGGGAAGAACAAAAAAGGGCTGCAGTGCTCTCAGTAAATCCTGATGCTTCTCAGAATTTTTACCATAGTCCACTCCAAAGAAGAAAAAGCACTCTCGGACCAAAACTGCATTTAATTCATTTATTTAAACCTTCTCACAATTTCATGCAAAGGCAAGCAGATCTGGATTATAACCCCAGTGCTTCAAGGCTTACCCACCCACTTCATCGGGGGGAGATGTTTCTGATGACCAGCTTCACCCTTAAATACTTTTTAACATAATTGCTCAATGAATTAATTCAAACTGAATTGCATCTTTTTAGATTTTATTCCCTCTAGTTTTACAAAGCCACTAATAGCAATACGCCAAGCAAAAGATCCTCTCTTATAGTCCAGAATTTTACATCACTTACGATAAAGTTTGTATGTATGGTAGGCAGCATAGTGCTAGGACATCTGGTTATGTTTGATGTATTCTACTGCAGTCAAATGTTATGTCAAGAAACATGGAAGGCTGAAAATATAATTCTGTAAAGTACACCCATAGAAAAGTTACTTAATATATTTATACTTTGAAGGCACTGACATCAGCTAACTAGGCAACCAGACACATATATGGATTTTTCATCTTTTTATAAATATATTCTGGGATATGATAGTGGATAATAGCACAGTAGACTTGATAATAGCAGGAGTGAGGATTCTCTATTATAGCATTACCTATGTAGGAGTTGTGATACATTAATTAATGTTTTTCATGTTAAATTTATTCATTTGGGAAAATGTAGACATACAGGGAGCTGGGTGAGTTTAAATCAAATGGCAGTTTATTAACATGTCTCTCCTGACCCCCCCCCCACACATTTTTCCTTGCTCTAGTTTGAACTATTTTTTTCCCTAAAAATGTTAGACATTCTTTTAAATTTTTTCAATGATATGATTAAGTCTGTGTAGAAGTTCTGCTTTTTGTCCCCCGATGTTGTTATTTAATGATATGTTTGCCCCTACCCCTCTTCTCTGCCTCCCCCCTCACCTGCTAACCCACTGACAATGGATTCTATCCTGCTAAAGCCTTGACCTCAACCCATGCCTGCCTAACAAGGGATCTCCGTCCTGCCTAACCTTAGTATGTGGCACTCATACTGCTTAGTTTCTACCCATTTCTCTTGATACCTGTTTGCAAAACTAATGTTTAAATCTATCTCTGTGTTGTGTAATCTAACTCTGTTATTATCTCTGTATGTTACCTGACCTGGAGCTTTTGTAAAGGAGTCTCTGACTCAAAGGATTGTAATTCCGATAAGTTCTAAATAATAGTAACAAAAAAAATTCACTTTTAGTATTTCTGTGAGTGCAGGCTGCCACTAGTAAATGCAAGCCGCTAACACTAAATGCGCTCAAAAATTGTAACTTACAAGTATTAACAGCCCTTAAGATATGAGGAATGGTATCAAAGTGAAAATATTATAAAAGGGCTAGTTTACTGTCACTGATGTTCTTTCCTTTTGATTGTGTATGTTTTTTTGTGTAATTTGTTTAGGAAGGCAGGTGAGACTTCTGACCATGCTTTCCTATTGAATGCAAGCCCTTCATGGTTACAGCTTGATGGAATATTTTAATTGGTGTATTGCAATTGGTGGTATTGTAAAATTGAAGGGGATAAAAATCTAAAAAGTTGCATTTCAGTTTTAATTAATAAAGCAATTATGTTAACTCGTATTTAAGGGTGAAGCTGGTCATCAAAAACACCTGCCCCTGCATGAAATTGGGAAAAAATGGCTTAAATAAATGAACTGAATGCAGTTTTGGTCTGCGAGTGCTTTTTCTTCTTTGGAGTGGACTGTGGTAAATGTTCTGAAAAAGACATGGATTTACGAGAATGCTGCAACCCTTTTTGTTTTTCCCTGTTCCCTTGCAACCCTTATGGTGGGCAAGGCATTGAAACATAGAAACATAGACTTTGACGGCAGATAAGGACCACTTGGCCCACCCAGTCTGCCCATTTCACTACCTATTGGATAAGCTGCAGATTCTAGTTAACCAACAGCCTACTTCCTGCAACTGTCACTGATGTTCTTTCCTTTTGATTGTGTATTTTTTTTGTGTAATTTGTTTAGGACCCAATGCACTGGGATCCAATGGCTTATATTTAAGGGTGAAATGGAGAACGTTATGGGGGCTGCAGATCCACTGATGTGGTACAGTACCAGTACACAAGGGTGAAAATAGGGAGGACTTGGGAAACCACTGGCTGGTTATTCTAACCTCGAGTGCTGGCAAATATCTGGAGACCTTGGTAAAGGAAAAACTAGTACAATCCCCAGAAGCTAACACAGTGTATGACAGAAAACACCATGGGTTTGTGGTGGGAAGATCACACCAGGCCAACCTGACGGTATGTTTTGCATGGGTCACCAGGGCAGTGGACAGGGAGCAGACAGTTGATGTGCTCTCTTTTGACTTCAGCAAAACCTTTGATTAAGTTCCACAAAAGAGGCTATTAAAATAGCTAGATGATCTGAGGATAGGAGAAGGGCTGATGTGATGGCTAGGAAACTGCATAGGGATGAGGAAATAGAAGGTAGAGGTGAACAGGATTATATTAGAGGCCATGGAGGTCACAAGTGGAGTGTCACAGAGGTCAGTCCTGGGTTCTGTCTTGTTCTGCTTGTTCATCTACATTGGGGAGAGTAAATGTAGTCCCTCTCCACAAAAGTGGAAAAATGGAGGAGACTTGCAATTACAGACAAGTCAGCCTGACCTCAGTGGTATGGAAATTAATGGAGTCACTGCTGAAGGAAATGATTGTGATATTTCTTGAATCCAGTGGAGCACAGGATCCAAGGCAGCATGGATTCACAGTGGGAAGGTCTTGTCAAAGAAATCTAATAGATTTCTTTGACTCGGTGACCAGGGAGGTAGATAGGATAGGGGTGGTGGATGTGGTCTACCTAGATTTCAGCAAGGCCTTCAACACTGTCCCACAGAGGAGGCTGATAAATAAGTTGGGCAGCCTGGGAGTGGACCCCAAGGTGGTAAACTGGGTCAGAAACTGGTTGAGTGACAGGACCCAGAGGTTGGGGGTAAATAGCGTTCGATCTGAGGAGAGGGGGGTGACCAGTGAGGTGCCACAGGGATCCGTGCTGGGGCCCATCCTCTCTAATGTCTTCATAAGAGACATTGCAGAGGGGCTAGAGGGGAAGGTATGCCTCTTTTGACACTAAATTGTGAAACAGGGTCGACATTCGGGAAGGGGGGGGAGGTGTGTGGAAAAAATGAGAAAGGACCTAAACATGCTTGAGGTGTGATCAAGAACATGGCAACTAAGATTCAATGCAAAGAAATGCAAAATCATGCAATTGGGGCACAGAAATCCAAGGGAGGAGTACAAGATGGGGGGGAGGTACTGATGGGCACCAGTTAAGAAAGAGACCTGGGGGTAATCATAGCGGATGACCAAAAGGTAATCAAATAATGCAAGAAGGCTGTGGGGAGAGCCAGTGGGATGCTAGGGTACATAGGGAGAGGTATCATTAGCAGAAACAAATTCTGGTCAGATCCACCAGGGCTGCATAATGAAGTTAGTGAAGTTTTGTGGAATTGTTAAGGAGGTATAGAGAAACAACACAATGATTTGTAAGTAGTAAGATTTGTTTTAGTTTTTGTTCTAAGGAAGGCATACATATTATTAGGAAAATATATGGAGGTGTATACTCTGCTACAAGGATATTGTTTTAATTGATTTTCTTTTGTATTTAAGATTTAATTGCAGCTTCAAATGCATTTTTCTCTGGCTAGCCCACTGAGATGGATTACCTAACTCTGCTTGAAAGCATAGTACAGGCACATCAAGCAAAATGAATTATAAAAGTATATATAATATACTGTAAATGTATTCAACAGATACAATGCACCACAGCAGCTACAGAAACAGAGAGAGAAGAAGTTTAGAACATTAACAAGTTTAACAACATCCTCGCAGGGAGCTTCAGGTCTGCTTCACAGAATGGATTTATAGGCAAAGCAGTAGAAATGGGAGCAGCACTGACTCTTACTCTACTGCAGATTAAAATATGCATTTGAGGCTGTAGCTAAATAAATACAAAAGAAACAGAAAACTGTCACCCTAACAGTATGTGTTCTGCTCAGTCAGAAATTGGAGCAGCACTGGCTTACTCTGCTGCAGACACAAATATGCAAATGAAATAGAAAATCATTCTTGGCACTCCAAGGAGAACTTAATTGTCACCCTGACAGTATGTGTTCTGCTATGAAGACTGACCCCTCGCAGAGCAATTGGTATGATACCTTTTCTGAAGAACAAGTCAGTAATTTTAATGTTTGACATTATGTTGTGCTTACAATCCTCGCTGTTCAGTCACAAAAAACACAAATTTTATGAGGGGCAGAGGAGAATTCTGAGGAAAAAAAATCAGTGAGATCCCTAACAATCAGGGGCAGCTGACAGGTATGACAGTGCTTGCATTACCTCCTCTGACACAGTCCCCAGACAAACAGGTTCTGAATACGAAACTCAGTTAACAGCGAAGAAGTGACAGTGTGCCTGCAGTCACACACAAACACACACACACACACACACATATATAAAAAAGAAAGCAAGGTGCGCTGGTAGTCTTGCAGCAGGTGCCTTCTCCTGCATCTCTAGTAAATTCGAGACTGCAGTAAAATGTCTTGTGTTGCCACACATTTGCATCTTGAAGAGCATATAACAACATCACTCAGCTGTCCAACCAACACAGAACCTAATTAAAGTTCCACAAAATAGTATAACTCAACAAAAGAGGCTTCATTTATATGGGGAAAAAGTCTCATACAGTATATATATACTGTATGAAGAAATACACCAGTATACCTCCCTGTGATGTTCACCTCATAGAAGGATACAATACACTCTTATTAAACTTTCCAGTCCTTGGTGATTAGCATATAGCTGGCAAAATACAGTTCTACAAAAGTCAGGGGACAAAGTATGCAGTTCATTAGTTCCACAGTGTCTAGCTCATGGCTAAGCCCCCCACTCCCCATACCTGTGTGTCAGCTGCTTTAGTGACACAATATTTCTGTTAAAGAATGGGTGATAAGGTTTGGAGCTAATGTACATTTTTAGGGGTTTTTCCTTCATTCTAAACGGTCCCTTTCGGGGGATGTGGCGCTCTTTTGTAAGGCAACCTCTGCCCTGCAGGCATGAGCTCATTTGAATGCACGCTTCAGCTTCACTGAGAGTAAAGAGATCTAGGCAAGAGGAAGTGGAGCCAAGCCTTGGAGCTCCAGCTGATGTCTGCATGTGGAAAAAACTGCACCGGCCTTCAAAAGCAGAGCATAAACTACACAACCAGGTGGCCCACGCTTTCCAGAAAGGAAGTTTGTTGATCTTCTCGGTGGTTTCCTATCGGAGGATATGTGTTTATCCTTTAAGGATCTGTGTTGCTGCATGCAGCTTACTGGTTGAAAGCTATCTGCATCTAACACTTCCTGATGGTATCCAGTTCCAAGACGGTCTCTGTATCTCTCGCTTCTGTCTCTGTAGGTGTGTGTTTGCACAGTCCTCATTTAGTAAACTTGAACTGCGCTCTGTTTGTACTAAATTAAAGTCATTTGAGGGCCTCAGAATGAGAGATATGCTTAAACTCATGCTGAATCAGAAACAACCCCACCGGACATTAGCAGTTACCAGCCATTAATAACAAAATGAGAGCAGGCGCTATGGGGACTTGGCTTTCTCTTAACAGCCAGCAGAGGAACTATATTGCAATTATCAGATCCTGGTTTGAGATTTAAAAAATCGCACACAAATCTTGAAGAAAGCCTCTGGGGGATTTTTTTCTAACACTATAAGATTTGGCTGAGTGCGATGTTCAGAATAAAGGGGCCGGGAACAGCGGGGTGCGGGCAGTACAGTGCACAGTGGGCAGTAGCAGGAGGGTTTCGAGAGCTTGCTGGGGAGGAGTTGCAGTAAAAGAGCATGGGCACCAGAGAGGGGCAGGGTTGTGATGGGCGGAGAGAATCTGGATTTTTTTTAATTAAGGAAAAAAATGCAGAGTCCTCACTCTGTTCGTTAAAGGACTGCAGGCTCCACCCATGCATCCCTAAAAAGGAGGTGGTTATGCCATTGTACAGACCACTAGTGAGACCCCATCTGGAGTACTGTGTCCAGTTCTGGAGGCCACATCTCCACAAGGATATAGACAAAATAGAGGCAGTCCAGAGAAGGGCAAAAAAAAATGGTGCAAGGACTGCACCAAAAGTCATATGAGAAAGACTAGAGGACCTCAATATGTATTCCCTGGAGGGGAGAGAGAGAGAGAGAGGGGGGATATGATAGAGATATTCAGATACATCAGGGGTATAAACAAGGTATGGGGAAGGGGTAGCATCTTTCAGAAAAGAAGGTGTACAAGAACAAGGGGACATGATATTAGGCTGGGTGGTAGGCTCAGGGGCAACGTGAGGAAGTAGTTTTTCACAGAAAGAGTAGTGGATGCTTGGAACAGCCTTCCTGCAGAGGTAGTGGGGCAAAAACAATAGGGGAACTCAAGAATGCCTGGGATAGACATAAGAGTACTCTTGCAATAGGGAAAAGTGGGCAAGCCGCAGATCAACTAGGGTCTGCTGTTATACATTAGGTAGGGAAAAGGGGCAGACTAGGTGGACCTTATCTGCCGTCACCTTCTGTGTATCAGTGTATTTGGGGCAAGATGTGTCTCTTTGTAGATAACAGAAAACTCTGAGACTGGGTGGACAGAGAAGAGGAAGTTGGGGAGTTGCAGAAGAACCTGAAGAGACAGGAAAGTTGGTCAAAGCTATGGCAAATGAGGTTCAATGCACATTGATAAGAAGAACCAACGCATGAAGTGCTGGATGGGTGGGGTACAGTTAGCAATAATGGCAGAGGAAAGGAAGCTAAGTGTCATCTGGGCACTCATTTGTGTCCAGAGCTGTCAAAGCATGGCATTCACTACCCCTGTAATAACTACTCTCCTCCTGCATCTCAAAGTGCAAACAACTTCCTTCTTTTCAAGACATTTCCCTCTTTCCTTCCAGTAGTGCCATACAGTGTCGGAAGCAACCATTGCTTAACCTGACTCAACATAACCACACAGGATCAAATGAGTTTTTAAGCTATTTTGGTGACTTTACTTACAGCCTCACTTGTTCCTTTCTTGCCTTTGTAACCTGATTTGTGTATTGCTTCACTTTTGTAACTTGAATTAAGAAGATGTTTCTGTTGTTATGATGTGTGTAACTTGCTTGACTTGGACACCTTTGAAAAAGCAAGGCAAAGCAATTGTATTTATATGGCAGCCTTTCCAAAGGCTCAGGGTGCCTCACAACAGTAAAATAATATAAAACAGTTTCAGTAAAATCATATAACTGTAATATAAATAGGCAACAGCCATCTTATTAAATTATTCTGGGAAGGCCTGTGCAAATAAACAAATCTTCAGTTTGTGCTTGAGGCCCTCAATGTACAGGCAGATCTAATTACATCTGGCAAGCTGTTCCGCATCAGTGGGGCAGCAACTCCAAAGGACCTGTCCCCCGATTGCTTCAAGTGAGAATGGGGGACATAGCACAACCCCCTCACTGGTGGATTGGAGAGAGTGGGAGGGTGTGTAGGGCATTAAGAGGTCTTTCAGGTGGCTTGGACTCAGACCATGTAGGGCCTTGAATGTTAACAAGCCTATCTTGAAGGTGATGCACCACCACTACACAGGCAACCAGTGCAGACTGCACGGCACCAGCATGATGTGCTTCCTTCGAGAAGTTGCCAACACCAGTCAGGCTGCAGCATTCTGGACCAACTGTAGGTGCTGCATTAAACCTCCAGATAACCCTATGTAAATAGTAATCAAGTCTGGAAGTGACAAAGGCATGGACTATCATCTCCAAATCAGCTGGCACAAGATGTAATTTGCACTGAGTGATATTACGAAGATGGTAAAAAACATTCCTGAATACCACTGTCACCTGTGTTGTTCTAATGTCAACTTGCAGTCCAGAGTGATGCCAAGATTGCTCACCACATCCATAGCTCAGAGTGGCTGACCATTCACAGATGGCAATGGTAGGCCTCCACTTGTCATAGGTGATCCATACCGATCTAGATCAACAGTCTTAACCACTGTTTTGCCTAGGCTAAGACACAGCCAGTTGGAAGCTATCCAGTCATTGATTTCTTGCAGGCAGCGCTCAAGCACCAAAACAGCATTCTACCCATCAGGGGTTCAAGACAGATAGAGATAAATATCATCTGCATAGCAGTGAAACTCTACTCCATACTGTCTAATGATCTCATCCCATGGCAACATGTACATGGTGAAAAATGTGGTGCCAGAAACAAGCCTTGTGGAACCCCAAAGAATACCATAGCTATCCGGGAGATGTAATTACCTAGAGCTACCTGTGGTGCTCTCCCAGTAACGTAGGACTCAAACCAGCACAAAACAAAGCCAGTGAATCTTACATAGTTTTTCAGATGATCCCAAAGCACACCATGGTCCACCATGTGAATTACCAATGAGAGATCCAACAGGACCAAGATGGAACAAAGTCCATGGTCTCTCACCATGAGGAGATCATGCATTACCTTGATGAGAGCAGTCTTAGTACTATGACAAGGCCTAAACTCTGACTGGAGAGGTTTGTAGATGTTATACCTTCATGATAACCTTCCCTAGAAAGGGAAGGTTTGAGACAGGGCTGTAGTTGACTTGACTATCATGGTCAAAAAATGGCTTTTTAAGGAGGGGCTTCACCACTGCCCTTTTCAGAGCAGATGGAAAAACAACCTCCCTCAGGGAGCACCCGATAATCTCAGTATATACTGGCCCTAGGGAGTCAAGGCTACCGACAAGCAAGCAAGTATGCCCAGAGTTCAGCAAACAGTAAGTACAGCACAGACTCAAGATCACCTGGACCACCTCTTCTTCTACAACTGGCAGGAACTCAGCCCAGGACAGCAGATTGTCAGTGCCTCTCTGTACCTGAATATCAATGGCCCATGACAAGCTGCTTGAGGCTATCCCAGTCCAAATAGAGGACACCTTGTCAAGGAAGAACTGGCTAAACTACTTGCACTTATGTGTAGAAAAGGTTCATTTGGACTTTATACAGGGAGGATTTACTAATCTATCTATGGAGCAAAAAAGCTAAGCTGGCCAATTTTTGCTTGCAGCAATAGACCTTGAAAGGCACTTTGTCTTTATTAAGGAAAGTGTCCTCTGATATTCATCATAGTGAGTTCTCAGAGCCAGTTTGTCCTCCTTGGAATGGGATTTCTGCCAAGAACACTCCAACCTATGTCGTTTTGTCTTCAACCACCTAAACTCCTCACAATACCATGGTGAGCTGCGGCTGGAGGTCAAAGGATGGACACAGATGGATGCTAGGTAGTTCATGGTGGCCATGAGAACTGTGTTGTAGTGCTCCACAGCTTTCTTGGATCTCTGAGCACAAACTTTCATTATGCTCAACATATCCAGTTCTGCCTGGAGTTTGCAAGGTTTAAATTTTGGATGGTACCAGACCACCTCCACATGAGGGGTATTAACTCGGTGGACCCCACTAAACAATGACACAGGGTAATGATCCAACCAAAAGACAGGATCAGCCTTGACCGCACTAACTTCAAATCCCAATTAGAATACCTGGTCAAGTGTATGACCATGCAGATGGGTTGTAGAGGCAACCACCTGTGTAAGACCCAGCGAGGTGCTGACTAAAAGGCAAGATTTTGTTGTCCACCCAAGGATTGAAGTCCCCCAACTTTAACAGCTTGAGAGCTTCCAACACCATGTCAGACATTAAATCTGCCAGCTACTGCAGAAAATCACTCTCACACCCAGAGACTGGTACACGAGGATGACCCTATAGCCCATAACTGCCTCACCTCTAACAGACACACTTTCAAATGACCTGGAAGTTCACCTGGGGTATGCCATGAATCTCAAAGTGGATCTAAAACAGATGGCCATCCTGCCCACCCTGTGATCCCACCTCAAGCAATGCACCATTGAATACCTGGCTGAAATTGAAGCCCCAGGCACTAGGCCAGAGTCATCACCCAGCCAGATCCCAGGGATACAAACAACATCAGATGAGACATCAGAGATGAAACTGTCAATCACTGCTGTTTTATTCCTCAATGATCTTGTGTTACTAAGAATAGCCCAAAGAGGAGGAGATGAGTTGCCTAGCCTGCTAATCTGTTGCTTTCTGACATTTGGCAAGGCCCTAGGAAGGGGAACATGACATTGCTGTATCTCTCCCTGGGTGCCTCTGAGTCTTCACTGTTCCTATTCTACCCTCCCCATCAGCCCAAACGGAACCTCTGATATGGCCTTTGCTCTGCCCTCAGAGGATCCCCAAACCTGCACAGTGGCTGATAACCACTAAAGACAGCAATAAGGAAGATCCCCTGAGAGAGCAGAACAGCTGTATCTAGTCTGGTATGTAGCTGAACCTAAAACTATTCAAGCAACTATTCAAACTATACACAGTGCCAGCCCTGATTGACTAAAACTAAAATAATAAACTAAAGCTAATAAAACAATCATAGAAACATAGACTTTGACGGCAGATAAGGACCGCTAGGCCCATCTAGTCTGCCCATTTCCCTACCTACAGGATAGGCCGCAGATCCTATTTAACCAACAGCCTATATCTTCCTGCCCCCCACAAGAATTGCCTTATGTCTGTCCCATGCATTCTTGAATTCTCCCACAGTTTTAGACTCCACAACTTCCTCAGGAAGGCTGTTCCATGCATCCACTACCCTCTCTGTGAAATAATACTTCCACATTGCCCTGAACCGCCCTCCTTCTATCTTTAAATTGTGTCCCCTTGTTCTTGCAAGTCTCTTTTTCTGAAAGATGCTACCCTCTTGGACTTTGTTGATTACCTTGAGGTACTTGAAAGTTTCTATCATGTCCCCCTCTCCTTCTTTCCTCAAGGGTATACATATTAAGCTCCTTTAGTCTCTCCTCATACGGCTTCTCTTGCAGACCCTGCACCATTTAGTTGCCCTCCTCTGGACTGCCTCTATCCTGTCTATGTCCTTGCGGAGATGGGGTCTCCAGAACTGGACACAGTATTCCAGATGGGGTCTCACCAACTGTCTGTACAGAGGGATAACAACTTCCTGTTTTCTGCTGCTGATGCCTCTCCCTATACATCCCAGTATACCCCGGCCTCCTTACTGCCTTCTCAAATTGCTTGCTAACCTTAAGGTCATCTGATATGATTACCCCAGGTCCCTTTCCTGTTTTGTTGTTGTTACTACCTCCCCACCCATTGTGTATTCTTCACCTGGGTTCTTGTTTCCCAGGTGCATTATTTTACTTTTGCTTTGAATCCTAGCTGCCATCGTCTGACCATTCCTCCAACCTTGCCAAGTCCTTTAATCCTTTTCCACGCCTCCTTGTGTATCAACCCTGTTGCAGATCTTTGTGTCATCTGCAAAAAGGCATACTTTTCCTTCCAGTCCCTCTGCAATACCACTGATGAAGACATTAAAAAGGACTGGACCCAATACTGAACCCTGCGGTACCCCACTAGTAACCGCCCTTTCTTCAGAGTGGACTCCATTTACAATTACCTTCTGTGTCCTGTTGTCCAGCCAATGTTTTACCCAGGCTACCACCCTGGGACCCACTCCCAGGCTGGTTAATTTGACTAATAATCTTTTGTGTGGGACTGTGTCAAATGTCTTGCTAAAGTCTAGGTAGGCCATGTCCATAGCCCCTCCCTGGTCTACTACTTTGGTCACCCAGTCAAAGAAATATATTAGATTCGTCTGACATGACCTTCCCGCTGTGAACCCTTGCTGCCTTGGATCCTGGGCTCCACTGACCTCTAGGTACTCAACTATTCTTTCCTTCAGAAGTGACTCCATCACTTTCCCTACCACAGAGGTCAGACTGACAGGTCTGTAGTTTCCTGCCTCTGTCTTGGTCCCACTTTTGTGAAGAGGAATCACATCCGCCTTCCTCCAGTCCTCTGGTACTACACCATCCTCCCATGATTTATTAAAAAGAGTAGCCAGTGGTTTCACTAGTTCCTTCCTTAATTCTTTTAGAATTCTGGGGTGAATTCCATCAGGACCCATTGCTTTGTCCACCTTCAGTTTTAGGAGTTCTTGTAGAGCCCTTCTTCTGTGAAAGGACTGGGATCAACCCCTAATAAGAGTGCTTCTGTTAATTGGATTAGGCACTTCCCTCCTCCTTTAGAATACTGAGCAGAAATATTCATTCAGTATTCCTGCTTTTCACTGTCCCCTCTGCCCACCACCGTTTATTCTATTCAGCCTCACTATCCTCCCTTTGTCTTTTCTACGCCGCTGATGTACCTATAAAAGGTTTTATCCCCTTCTTAACTGAGTTGGCTATCTTTCCTCAGTTTGGGCCTTTGCTATTCTGACTTCCCTCCCTGCTTCTTTCTGCCTTAACTGGTACAGCTCTCTGTCCTGCTCCTTCTGTGTTTCCTTATACTTCTGGAATGCTATCTTTTCTTCCTGACTTTCACAGCCACCTCTCTTGAGAACCATAGTGGCTTTTATTTCATTTGATTTGTTTATTTGCTTCACACAGGCTTGTTGCCTCTGTGATGGCAGTTTTGATAATTCCCCATTGTTGCTCCACACCTCCTTCTAGCCTGTTTGCTAGTGCTTTTCTGAGGCACTCTCCCATCTTGCCAAAGTCAGCCTCCCAAAGTCCAGTACCCTCACTTTTGTATGGTTGACTCTGTAGCTGAGTTTAACATGAACCACACTGTTTGATGGTCACTTGTCCCCAGATGGCACCACTTCTAGATCTGAGATCCTCCACTGCCCCAGTTTGAGAGTATAGGGTCTAGATTGCTCCCTCACGGTGGGTTCGGAAACTAGCTGTCTAATGCCTGCCACCTGTAGGGCGTCAAGAATGGCCCTGCTCTTGGATGTGGCTGCAGCAAATGTGCTCCAGTTAATATCTGGCATATTCAGATCTCCCATCAACAGTATCTCCCCTTTCTCTGCCATTCTAAGAATGCCTTCCATCATATCCTTGTCCATTCCTTCCCTGACGCCCAGGGTCTGTACCTAACCTGTGCCGGATTGTGGTGCCCTTCCAGTCTCAAGAGTGACCTCAGTGCCTCTCTCCTCCCTGTTTACTCTTTTGTTCAGTTGCTTTTTTATCCCTTCCTTACCCAGAGCTACTCTCCTCCCCTTCTTCTCCCTGCCTGTCTCTCCTGTGGGTTATGTACCCTGGTATGTTAACATCCCAGTTATGGTTCTCTGTGTACCATGTTTCTGTGACTCTATGATATCCAGGCATCCCTCTTCCATTAAGGCCACCAGCTCAGGGAGCTTGTTGCCCAGACTATGGGCATTGGTACTCATTACCCTCCATTTCCTGATGGCCTTACCCCCTTTGCCCCATCCCTGTCCTTCTTGCCTTTGTCACTTTCTCCATTTACCCCTTCTCCCTATCGACACCTCCATGTTGGTGTTTGCCACACTACTACCAGGATTGTTTGGGGGCTAGGATTTTCCTGCTCCTTTTCAGTGCCTCCCCTTGGCTGGTTTAAAAGCTTGCCAATGAAGCATTTAAACCTATCACTAGGATCCTGGTTCCCTCCCGGACAGATGCAGCCCATCATGCCAGTATAGGCTTGCATCACTCCAGGTGGACCCCCAGTCCCCAATGAAGCCAATCCTGAGCTCCACACCAGTTTTCAACCACTGATTGAATCCCATGGTCAGGAACACCCTAGCCTCTCCTATGCCATAGATGGGTAGCACCTCTGAGAAGGTTACCGTCGTGCTACTTGACCAAGGCCCTCCCAATTCCACAAACTCTTCCTGCACTTCTCTAATCCCTTTCTAGCCAGGTCATTTGTCTCTAAGTGGACAATGACATCTAGCTCCTTCCCTGTGCAGCTGCTCCAGCAATCCTGAGGATTCACTCCCTGTCCCTCCAAGCCATGGCGCCAGGCAGGCACCTTACCTCCCTCTCCCCTTCCTTGCCAAGTTCTACCTTCCTAACAATGGAGTCCCCCACCAGGAGTTGTTTCCTTCCCCTGCAGGGTCCCCTGCCACCCTCCTGTGGGTCTCCTTGTGGAGGTTCCCAGCATCCTCCTTGGTCTCCACTGTAGGTGCCTCCATAGAGGAACCACACTTTGCCAGAATGGCATAGGAATTGTGGAGGTACAACTGGAGGGATGTGCCTCTGTTCCACCACTCACCCTCCCTGAGCCCACTGTGGTCCAACTGGCCCTCTTTCTTGGCAACCTCTGAGGCAACGGCAGTGGCACTGGTGGTCCCTGGATGGAAAAGGAGGTCCCACAAACTCTGACCAACTCAGCCTGGAAATGAGCATCCTCCTCCCTCAGCCCAGAGAGGTGCCTGCAGATGGGACAACACCGCATCCTCCAGAACATCTCCCGGAAGACTGCTGCTCCACAGCCACTGCACTGCACCACTCCAATCATGTCTTATTTCTGGCCCCTTAACTGTTTGCAATCCTTACTCTTTCCTCTGTTTTTTTCTCTCTCTCCTTACTTTCTGGCTGTGTGCCCTTTAAGCTCCTGATTGTCCTGTTCTGAGACAAGAATATCCTATATTTCTCAGTAGACCGCTTACTTGTTCAGAGGCAGACCTCCAGCAGCTAGAGAGGGCCGGTGAGCTACTCTTGCCCTTCTAGGATGGTGGGTCCTTGGTGGTTCTGTGATCACTCACTTCCTGCCCCTAAACAGGAAGTTCCTGTTGTCAGTCAAATCCTGTGCCTATAAAAATAGAACTAGCTTTGGGTGGGGGGGGGGTGGAGGGAAGGGAAGGAGGGCAATATAGTCCCAGTAGAGAAGTTCAGTCACACAGCAGTCCTTTCTCCTGGAGTCTTCTGCCAACACTCAACTGCACCATTAACCCACCCCATCCCTCACACACACATGTAATCACACAAATTAACCAATTAAATAATATCACTTACTCGCCCCATCCACTTGGTAATAACAGAAGTTACAATTAAAACTGTGAAGCAAGGGGCGCAGAATCTGTATATAACAGTTTTTAACAACAGAACTAAGAGTCTGTACAATTTTTTTAAGTGAACAAGTGAAGAAAACCCTCACAGCCACTGAGGGGCAATGTCCAATAGCAACAGTCAACAAAAAAAATTGTTTATGTTCAGGCCACTCAGACAACAGTTAATGGGATAATGTAGCAAAGAATTATATAGGCGGAAAAGGAGCCAGTTCTTACCATGCTCTCTCACTGTGTGGGGCAGCCAGTTGGTCAGATAAATAGAACCAAAAGTAACCCACCACCTTCTATATCAAAGTGTGCTGTGTGCCTCTCACAAAATTCAGCACCACTAAGCAATGTGAAAACTCCCCACCCTTACCATTGCTCTCTCACCATGACAGTTTAAAGGAAATCGCCAGCTCCATTTAGATCTTTGTAGTCAGGCTGTGGGTATGTTACCAGTACCGCCAGACAGGTGTGAGTTTACAGCTCCAGACAGTGCTTGTTATATGCTCCCTGCTCCTCTTCTTGGTGCTGCTACCATAATCCACAAGATCAGAAAACAACCTGGGAAATGCAAAACACCCAACCCCTAGAAAACCAGGGAAATGAGGGGAAGAGTTCCAAAAAAGGTGCTAGAACAGGGAAATCTGCCCCCCCACGTCAGAGCAGCCTGCAGACCGTGCACATGATCATACACCAGACAGCCTCCAAATATAAAGGTAAAGCAGCAAAAGCAAGTCAAGCTGCACACTGATGTTTACATGGGGTAATTCAACTTAACATGTCTATACCTGGAACATGTAAATTCAGCGTATACCATATGTTCAGCATGTTCATTCACCAGGTGAGCATATGGGACCCGAACTGATATAAACACCCCAGGCTTCAAACAGCTAACCTAAAAATAAAACCTAATACACCTTGCCTACCTCACTACAAATCATATTCTTGTCTAATGTCAACCCTGCAACTACCCATGCAAAAATAAAAATGCCTTCACAAGGAAAAGTGTTAAAAGCAGCAAGGAAACAACAAAATTAGAGCAACTTGTATCAGAGTCGATCCATCCAAAAGGACTCTTGAGCACAGAGGTCTTCCAAACACAATTACATACAGACATACACATACATAAACATATTTCAGCAGTGGTCACAAAACTTCAGATTAGTGTAACAAGCCATATAACAAGGCAACCAGGATGTTGGGATGTATAGGAAGGGTTTCAATACAAAGGGGGAAGGGGGGAGGTGATGTTGCCCCATACAGGTATCTGGTGAGGCCTGAACTAGAGTACTGTGCTCAGTTCTGGAACCCACATCTGTGAAAGGACAGGGCAGGCAGGAGACAGTGCAGGGGAGAGTTACCAGAATGATCCAGGGTCAGCAAGGCAGAACATATGAGGAAAGTCTGGCAAACCTGAGCATATACACACTGGAAGCCAGGAGGGAGAGGGAGTGATACAAATGAGTATTATAAGCTCCCAAGGGGGATAAACAAGGTTACCAACAAGGACCTGTTCACTAGGAACTGAAGAGCAGTGGCCAGATAACATGGAGAAGACTAGCTGGGGGGAAATTTAAGAGGGATGTTAGGGAGTTCTTCTTCATTGAGAGGGTGGTGGACCAGTGAAATAGATTACCAAAAGAGGTGGTGCAGGTGGGAACTATAAATGAGTTCAAGAATGGGTGAGTTGGGGGGGGCGTAGCTAGCAGCCTAGTGGGAAAGAAGTGCAAAGCTCGAGTTCTGCATCTCTGATTAGAAAATGTAGTTTGAAAATAGTTAAAAGCTTTGTTCTATTACTGCCTAAATGAACTAAAGTGGCGTTGACAACTATGAGACTACAGATCATCAGTTGCTTTAGTGTGAGGTGGCAGAAAGGATCTGGAAAATCAGAAGTTGCCAGCGGCTTCTCGGGTCGGGGAAACAACTGTCAGTGAGGCCACAAGATGAGAAAGTCATAGAGAATGCCAATTCAGACTCCCTTCAAGGAGCCACCAAGCTACTGACCACCACTATTCAGAAACTTGACAAAAAGCTGGATGAACAAAATGAGAAAGCTGTGGTGGAGGAACAGCAGTTAGAGATGATGTCAGGTGCAGCAGCAGAACATGAGCGCACAGCAGGAAGAGCACTGGCTGCCACTTCCATGGTGATTAAGGAGAAGGATCTGCTATGCAGCTGACTTGGGCAACTGGAGAACAGCGAATGTCAGGATATTAGGTCTAACTGAGGAGACAGAGGAGGGTGATCTCCTGACTTTTTCTTGAGAGGTGGCTTCCGAGGCAGTTGGACTTGATTTTCCGGTGCCCATTATCAAAGCTTTCAGAATTGTACTCTGTAGGGCCACCAATAATGCAAAGGGACCTAGGACTGTGTTGATGACTACTACTACTTTGGTTCTCTGGGATCGGATCCTCAAAGCCACTAGGGAATCATCACTGGTCATGCTGGGAGACAGATTCTAGTTTTTGCTGATTATTCATATGCATCAGGATGCATCATAAGGTTTTTGAGGGGTTAGCTATAAAACTAAAAGCAGCTGGCATTGTATATAGAACATCTTTCCATGCCTGCCTTCAATTTACTTATATAGACAAAATGTATTCTTATACAGATGTTAAGGTGGTGGGGGACTTTGCAGTCAAGCTACCCACTCCATCTTTAAATGTAGCAGAAATGGAGGGTTCAGATGACGGGAATTCTAACTGCACTTGAGAGTCTCTTATGGTATTGTCAGCCTTACCCGTTAAGTGATTTTCCCTACCTCGGGTCTCTGTTTTGACTGTCACGTGATGACTTTTTCTGGATAAAATGGATAGTATAGCTCTCAGTCCTGCACACTTGGTATACAGTACTGTTTGTTTTGCTTTTACAGTATATCAAATGTGTCTACCTGTGTACTGGGACAAGAAGAGTTCATTTTTGAGCTATATCGCAGTCAAACATGTCTGGGGTCATTACTATCCTAATATCAGTTGGCTTGACATCTGTTAATAACATATAGCAAGTATGTGTTTATGTTAGAATTCAGTTTATTAGATAGACTGGTACAGTGTAGTGGCTTGTGCTAAAATGGCGGCAGCTATTGATGGGGAGAAGCATCCTCACGGTGACTGGCAATATGGCAGAGGGCCGTCGAGTTGAAGTTCTGGGCAGTCAGGGCGGCTGTTTTGACTACTCTTCTGTTTCGACCTTGTCTCCACACCATCAACCTAAAACCAAACCAAATCCTCTGATACCTGAAGCCTATGATTCTCAGGTTACTGGAGCCTTTCCTATACCTGGACACACCAATGATTGCTCCACTAGATAATGACTGGTATTATTATGTCTATGTTAATGATGATTCTTAAATTAGTTTAAAGCCTTTCATGTGGTTTCTAATGTTGATTACCAGAGCCTATTACTTCCAATCGGGAGCTGTAGAGAGTTTGAGGAATGTATGACATCTTAGGTATAAATATCACATCCACTGCATTTGGGAATCTAATCACAATTAAGCCCAATGGCATAAACAGCATTAGTTGCAATTTGATCGCAACATGAATTCTTTGTAGTATGTTTACTGAGATCTCCTTCTCATGTTGTTTTAATAGAAATGTACATCATTCTAACCTATATAAAGAATTGGAGAATTATATAATATATTGTGAAATGTCATTTTCTGTTTGCATATATGATATGTATTTGCTATAAAGTGTAAAAAAATTAAAAATAAAAAAAAGAATGGGTGGGACAGGTTCAGGGGTTTAGTGGTGCCAGATGGGAGGAGGGGAATAAGATGGAGGAGGTAGGTTGGGGAGACAGGTGGGGAAATTGAGGATTAGGTCAAAGAGTTAAACCCTATTCACCAGTAGTCAGTGGGGAAATAGGAAATCCAGGCAGACTAAATGGACCTTGGGTCTTTTTCTGCCATCATGTTTTATGCTTCTAATTTAAACTTTGCATCAGATGAGTTTCTTCAGGATAATAATAATAATTGTGTTTATTTATAAGGCACCTTTCAAATATTAAGGTGCCATACATTAAAACAATCATCAGATGATAAAAAAAGATATAAAACAATAAAATCCATTATATTTCTGGAAATGCTAATATCCACAAAAACGTTTTCAGTGCCTGCTTAAAGCCCCCAATGGTCATACTCTCCCCGAGCTGATGGGGCAGAGAATTCCAGAGGGTGGGGGCCACAAAGCAAAAGCACGGGCCCCAGAAGATTTCAGAATAACCCTCAGAATCTCTAGCTACCCCATGTCAGCCAAGCAGAGCTGTCACACAGGGCTGTAGGGAACCAGGAGCTCTTTCAAATAGTCAGGTCCAAGAATGTGTAGGGCTTTGTAGGTCAACAAGCCTACTTTAGAGGTGATCCGCCACTGAATCGGCAGCCAGTGCAGATCATGCAGCACAGTGGAAATGTGCGAACTCCTAGGAACCCCTGTCAGTAACTGTGTAGCAGCATTCTGCACTAGCTGCAGGTGGTGGGTATCAACCCCAGGAAGCCCTAGATAAAGGGAGTTGCAGTAGTCAAGCCGAGAGGCCACAAAGGCATAGACCAATACTGGCAGGTCACTAAACGGAACAAGGTATTTGACCCTGGCAATACTCTGAAGATGGTAAAAAGCCAATTTGATGACTGCTAACACCTGATGATGAAGGTTCAGTCCGTCGTCAAGCACGACTCCAAGGACAAGCACCCATTCAGAGGTAAGGATCTCTTCGCCCCCCCCAGATATATTCCAGAGGGCCGATCAACCCTCAACTTCTCTATCTTGTGACCCGAGTCCACCACCATAACTTCAGTCTTTCCCGCGTTCAGTTTCAACCAGCTTGAATTCATCCAGTCTTGGATTTCAACTAGACAGTTATTAAATGCTGAGAGCACACTAGCCTGGTCGGGAGCAAAAGACAGGTATAGCTGGGTATCATCAGCATAGCAGTGAAACCGCAGCCCATACCATCTTACAATGTCTCCGAGGGGTAGCATATACACTGCAAACAGCATGGGGGACAGCACTGAACCCTGAGGGACCCTGCAGGACAGAGAGAAAGGATCAGATGCCATTTTTTATGTTATGGTATGTAGAAAGTAACAATTTTTTAGTTTTTAACCTGTTCTACTAATGGCATTTTACTGTATTCTCACACTGTTAATTTGGATGGATTTTTGTTTCTTACATACAGTAGCTTTTCTGATTGAAGTTACATTCCTTGCTAATTGGTGGTCCTTTTACACTGTAACTGATGGCTGGTGACTAAGAACAAATAATAAAATATTTTGTTTTTGCTGCAGTAGTTCTTGTAAACTGTTGTATATCATGTTCTATTTGTCAATGATAATCATCTGGGAAGAGGACAAGACAGACGTGGAAGATGACGACTCACTGGTAAGACTATTCTGTTGACAAAGAACTCAGACCCAAACATAAAAACACGTTTTTAATAAGTGTCTGTCCACATAATTTCCCTCCCTATCAACGTTATTACAAGGATGTCACCACAGCACCTTCACTGACAATGTAACAGGATTTGTTTTCCATCTAATACATGTGCCTCCCCCCCAAAAAATAATCTTATCAGTGTGTGGTCACTGGTCATCTTCTATGTCTTCCCTGTCCTCTTCCTGGCTAACTGCCATTAACAAAAAACAGTTAGGGTATCATACATAAACTATTTAAAAGGATTACTGTAGCCAAGATAAATTATTGTATTAATTTCTGCTCTTAGTCACTAGCTGTCCTTCACAGTGCAAATGACCCGCTAATCAGTAAAGACTGTAACTGCCATCAGACCCACCCTGACTGTGGCCTGAAATGTGACTGACTAAGTAGTGATAGTTGTATTTTCTTTCAGGCTCCCCCCAAAAATAAAACTAATTTTAAAGTAAAGGCTTTCATCCCAACGACAAGCTGGGTGTTATTTTTACACAAATAAATTCCCATTACTCACATTCAGTTAATCCCATTTACACTAGCCACTTCTTACCCAACGTCAGCTTCTAGCATGACCTCCACCATCAGCCTGGACCTGAGCTCTAACCTTCAATGGAAACCCAGTGTAGAAAAGTGACCAGCTTGGCCCATCTGGCAAAAACTAGCAGGACAGGGAAGCAACAGACTGTGAGTAATGGAAATATGTGTAAAAATAGCATTCAGCTGTCATTAGGATGAAGTCTTTTACTAAATTTTTGAGAAGGGAATGCAGTTATGAATGCTTTACTTTCATTTACTATTTCAACTGCTTTTTTCTTTAACTTTTTATTTATAGAGTTTATGATGTTACAGTAAAACGGTATTTCATCGACAATGAAAAAACTTGAGGTACGCAGACCCCTGCAATACTTGTACAGTAAGAACATTAAGATCAGTTATCCAAAACAGGTAATGAGTCCATGCACTGAAAAGGTTGCCAGTGAGATTGTAGGAGTAAATTCCAAACTGTACTGCTTGTAGAACAATGATCCTCTCTCTTCGGACTACAAAAACAAACTATCTGTAAAGCCAAGGAGCCAGTCCCCTTGAATGACTTGTCTGTGGAGGGAGAAAAGAGGGCAATAATACTATAAAACAGAAAATAAGCTAGACTGTCTGGTCTCAATTAAGTTGATTATTAACCCATTAGGTTCTTGTATGGCATGGCAACCTGCCCTAAAGGGTGACAACATGAAAAAAAAGAATATTCAGTCAGTTCACAAACTGAAGAGTACTCTTTGCACTTACGTAAGGCTGTTTACAGTAATGTTGTTAAGGATACATCCTAAATTTACAACACATAGAAACATAGAATTTGATGGCAGATAAGGACCACTTGGCCCACCCAGTCTATCCATTTCCCTACCTGATGGATAGGCTGCAGATTCTAGTTAATCAACAGCTTACTTCCTCCTGCCCCCCACTAGAATTGCCTTATGCCTGTCCCATGCATTCTTGAATTCTCCCACTGTTCCTGACTCCACAACCTCCTCAGGAAGGCTGTTCCATGCATCCACAACTCTCTCTGTAAAAAAATACTTTCTAACATTACCTCTGAGCCGTCCCCCCTCTATCTTCAAATTGTGCCCCCTTGTTCTTGCACATCTCTTCTTCTGAAAGATACTACCCTCTTGTACCTTGTTAATTCCCTTGAGATACTTGAAAGTTTCTATCATGTCCCCTCTTTCTTCTTTCCTCAAGGGTATACATATTAAGCTGCTTTAGTCTCTCCTCGTATGTCTTCTGGTGCAGACCTTGCACCATTTTGGTTGTCCTCCTCTGAACAGCCTCCACTCTGTCTATGTCTTTGCTGAGATGGGGTCTCCAGAGTTGCACACAGTACTCCAGATGGGGTCTCACTAACTGTCTGTAGAGAGGGATAACAACTTCCTGTTTTCTACTGTTGATACCTCTCCCTATGCATCCCAGTATCCCCCCAGCTCTCCTTACTACCTTCTCACATTGCTTGCCCACCTTTAGGTCATCTGATATAATTACTCCTAGGTCCCTTTCGATTTTTGTTGTTGTTATTAACTCACCCCCCCCATTGTGTACTCTTCACCCGGGTTTTTGTTTTCCAGATGCATTACCTTGCACTTCTTTGCATTGAATCTGAGCTGCCACATATCTGATCATTCCTCCAACCTTGCCAAGTCCCTTTTTATTCTTTCTACCCCAACTTGTGTATCAACCCTGTTGCAGATCTTTGTGTCATCTACAAAGAGGCATACCTTTCCTTCCAGGTGCTCTCCAATGTCACTTATAAAGATATTAAAGAGGACTGGTCCCAGTACCAAATCCTGCGGTACCCCACTAGTTACCCTCCTTTCTTCACTGTGGACTCAGTTTACTATTACCTTTTGCGTCCTGTTGTTCAGCCAGTTTTTTATCCAGGCTACCAGTATATATATATATATGGAGCAGCATTAAAATAAAAATACAGAACCCAAGTTATATAAAGAACCTCTGGTGTTTAGCATATGCCTCGTTATTGTAGAGGGCAGTCCCTTAGATATGGTAGTGTTCACTGTATGGTCAAATCATGTCAGCAAAAGTAAAATCACCATTGTTTACAGTCTCTACCTTGGGTATCGAAGCCTTGATTAGCAAGAACTGTACCTCGAGAATAACTTCAGCCTTCCTCATCTGAGGTATCCATTACAGGTTCCAGACTCTCAATAAGTTTGTCAGCAAACACTGATAGAAGGCATTCTTAGAATGGCAGAGAAAGGGGAGATACTGTTGATGGGAGACCTGAATATGCCAGATGTTAACTGGAGCACATTTGCTGCAGCCACATCCAAGAGCAGGGCCATTCTTGATGCCCTACAGGTGGCAGGCATTAGACAGCTGGTTTGAAACCCACTCGTGAGGGAGCAATCTTAGACCTCGTACTCTCAAACTGGGGCAGTGAGAGGATCTCAGATCTAGAAGTGGGTTGCCATCTGGGGACAAGTGACCATCAAACAGTGTGGTTCACATTAAACTCAGCTACAGAGTCAAGCCATACAAAAGTGAGGGTACTGGACTTTAGGAGGGCTGACTTTGGCAAGATGGGAGAGTGCCTCAGAGAAAGCACTAGCAAACAGGCTAGAAGGAGGTGTGGAGCAACAATGGGGAATTATCAAAACTGCCATCACAGAGGCAACAAGCCTTTGTGTGAAGCAAATAAACAAATCAAAATGAAAGAAAAAGCCACTATGGTTCTCAAAAGAGGTGGCTGTGAAAGTCAGGAAGAAAAAGATAGCATTCCGGAAGTATAAGGAAACACAGAAGGAGCAGGACAGAGAGCTGTACCAGTTTAGGCAGAAGGAAGCAGGGAGGGAAGTCAGAATAGCAAAGGCCCAAACTGAGGAAAAGATAGCCAACTCAGTTAAGAAGGGGGATAAAACCTTTTATAGGTACATCAGTGAGCATAGAAAGACAAAGGGAGGGATAGTGAGGCTGAATAGAATGAACGGTGGGTGGGCAGAGGGGGACAGTGAAAAAGCAGGAATACTGAATGAATATTTCTGCTCAGTATTCACAAAAGAGGAGGGGGAAGTGCCTAATCCAATTAACAGAAGCACTCTTGATAGGGGGGTTGATCCCAGTCCCTTCACAGAAGAAAGGGTTCTGCAAGAACTCCTAAAACTGAAGGTGGACAAAGCAATGGGTCCTGATGGAATTCACCCCAGAATTCTAAAAGAATTAAGGGAGGAACTAGTGAAACCACTGGCTACTCTTTTTAATAAATCATGGGAGGATGGTGTGGTACCCGAGGACTGGAGGAAGGCGGATGTGATTCCCCTTCACAAAAGTGGGACCAAGACAGATGCAGGAAACTACAGACCTGTCAGTCTGACCTCTGTGGTAGGGAAAGTGATGGAGTCACTTCTGAAGGAAAGAATAGTTGAGTACCTAGAGGCCAGTGGAGCACAGGACCCAAGGCAGCATGGGTTCACAGCAGGAAGGTCATGTCAGACAAATCTAATAGATTTCTTTGACTGGGTGACCAAAGTAGTAGACCAGGGAGGGGCTGTGGACATGGCCTACCTAGACTTTAGCAAGGCATTTGACACAGTCCCACACAAAGATTATTAGTCAAATTAACCAGCCTGGAGTGGGACCCAGGGTGGTAGCCTGGGTAAAACATTGGCTGGACAACAGGACACAGAAGGTAATTGTAAATGGAGTCCACTCTGAAGAAGGGGTTACTAGTGGGTACCGAGGGTTCAGTATTGGGTCCAGTCCTTTTTAATGTCTTCATCAGTGACATTGCAGAGGGACTGGAAGGAAAAGTATGCCTTTTTGCAGATGACACAAAGATCTGCAACAGGGTTGATACACAAGGAGGCGTGGAAAGGATGAAAAGGGACTTGGCAAGGTTGGAGGAATGGTCAGAAGTATGCAGCTAGGATTCAATGCAAAGAAGTGCAAAATAATGCACCTGGGAAACAAGAACCCAGGGGAAGAATACACAATGGGTGGGAGGTAGTAACAACAACAAAAAAGGAAAGGGACCTGGGGGTAATCATATCAGATGACCTTAAGGTTAGCAAGCAATGTGAGAAGGCAGTAGGGAGGGCTGGGGGTATACTGGGATGTATAGGGAGAGGCATCATCAGCAAAAAACAGGAAGTTGTTATCCCTCTGTACAGACAGTTGGTGAGACCCCATCTGGAGTACTGTGTCCAGTTCTGGAGACCCCATCTCTGCAAGGACATAGACAGGATAGAGGCAGTCCAGAGGAGGGCAACTAAAATGGTGCAGGGTCTGCAAGTGAAGCCATATGAGGAGAGACTAAAGGAGCTTAATATGTATACCCTTGAGGAAAGAAGGGAGAGGGGGACATGATAGAAACTTTTAAGTACCTCAGTGGAATCAACAAAGTCCAAGAGGGTAGCATCTTTCAGAAAAAGAGACATGCAAGAACAAGGGGACACAATTTAAAGATAGAAGGAGGGGCAGTTCAGGGGCAATGTGAGGAAGTATTATTTCACAGAGAGGGTAGTGGATGCATGAAACAGCCTTCCTGAGGAGGTTGTGAGGTCTAAAACTGTGGGAGAATTCAAGAATGCATGGGACAGACATAAGGCAATTCTTGTGGGGGGGTAGGAAGAAATAGGCTGTTGGTTAAGTAGGATCTGCGGCCTATCCTGTAGGTAGGGAAATGGGCAGACTAGATGGGCCAAGTGGTCCTTATCTGCCATCAAAGTCTATGTTTCTTTGTTTCTGATGCCACTGCAAGAGCCACAAAGACGTGGTTTTGGAGGCATGTTTGATTAGGAGCCGCACTGGGAAATTTAGTCAGGCCTCAAAGCTGTTCTGGAGGAAATCTTTTCTAATGACCTGTAGCTCCTTCTTACATGATTGAGTTTGTGCTGCAAGATCAGGGAAAAAGGAAAGGTGATAATCTTCCCAGATGGTTTCACCTCGAGGGCGTGTGGCCTGCAACAGGGCGATCCGGGCTTCTGGCGTGGAGAGAGTAGCAATGACAGTGTGAGGTGGGTGCTGCACTGCTCCTCTGGATCTTTGCCATTGTGGGACAGTGAACACTTTCGAGATTCAGAATCTGAGGGCAGCAGCTGCAAGTCCTGAAAGATTAGTCTATGGACAGCATGTAATAATTCCGCAGAGCCAGGAAACCTAGGTGGAAATCCCACTGTTCGAATATTAGATTGTCTCTGCATGTTCTCCAAAGACTCCATTTTTGTTTTCAGGAAATTTAGGTCCTTGATGTAGGCCATGTTGCACTCTGACTGGTGATCCCTGTTCTCCCTGAGATCTTGAATTGCTGCCGTGTTGTCTTGGATCAAATGGTCATTTTCTGTCAGTTTAGCTTCGACCGCTACAAGGCGCTTGTTGGTCTTATCCCTTGTAGTCTGTATTTTGGTTAGCATGGCTAAGATCTGCACCATTAGGGGCTCAGGAGAGACTAGATTTTTTGTAGTAGGAGACCCAGAGCTTGTAGCAGCACCCAGAGACAAGAAGTACAAATCTAGGATTGGCAAGGGGTGTTTAGAGTCCTTTTTTGGGCTCATCTTGTAGCTAAACACTTCCGATTGATGTTAGGTTAAGTAAAGCTCTCAAATTGTAAAAGTTTCCTGAGTTTTAAATTGTTTACAGGACTCACTGGCAGAGTTTGTTCAGAAAGCTGCAGCCAGGATGCTGCTCCACAGTGCCCCCCTTCAACTACTTTTTAAATGGGATTTGAATTTTTGGGGCAATTATGTGTTTGTTAATGCTAGGTCAGTAATAAATTAATATCTTGAGATGACTGTTTTGGTCCGCTGTCTGTGGTGTGAGATTGACAAATATGGTTGGAAGGGATTCTGGGTTGGGTGACTTGGTGCAGAATAAGACGCTTGCATTTCTGGTGAATAATTCAGGCAAACATGCCAGTTTTCCTAACTAGTAGTGCACAGTTACAAACAACATTCATTGTAGGTAAGTCACACAAGAAAAACAGTATAGCAAGGAAAGTTTAATGGTAGTTCATAGTAAGGCAACATTCCTTTTTATGTTTGCTTGAGCTTGGTAAAGCTAACATATTGCTACAACAGTGGGTTTCAGTGGCATGTCTCTGTCAGGGTCAAAGCAGGGCAGTCTTCTGTGGACTCAACATTGTCAGACCAATGATCAGTGAGACTGATCATTACACTGTTCTGTGCTTGTCAGGCAGAAACTTTGCATAGTTGAAATAAAAGAACCACTCATGTCACAGGGTGGCTGTATGCTTTCATTTGCATGAAGCCACCCAGCAACTAGCTGAGAGGTGTAAGAGTGGCCTTTGCCTCGTCTTACATATACTTTTTAGTTCCCAGATCATTTCAGTAGTGCTGGTTCAGTTCACCTGTAATGACCCCTGCCCACCATGGAGAACACTTCACTCCCTCCTACCCGATAACAAGGTGCTCAATCACTGGTGCTGGCTCAAACTCCCCCCAGATCCAACAATATGCTTCACTGGAGTGGCCGCCACCCACAGTGCCACGGAACATCCAGACCACATTGGGGTGCTCAATCCTCAGTGTCAGTAACTGTAAAAAGAGAAAAAAAAGCAGTTCCTTGTTATCCTTTTTTTTTTAAATTTTGTTAACCCTGTAAGGAAGAAAATCATCTATCGATGTCTGTACCCACCCAACCCCGACCACACACTCAGCACCCACCGTTCAACCCCCCACCACCCTACACTTACCTACCAGGGTCCAAAATCATAATCCTCTCTGGACTTGAGATATGTCTTCACTCTTCAACGCCAGACTGGGAACTGAGGAAATTAGGTAAGTGCGGTTAATGTATTACAATGCGTTTTGAACTTTTACTCATAACTTAGTAACTTTTTAATATTTTTCTCTCAAATTTTTGACATGGGCTTTTTTTTTTTTTAATACTCATTTTATTGTGCCAGTAAGTTTTCCAGTTTATGTTACATATTTAAAATCAAAGGAAACATATGACATACATCACTTTTCTATTCAGTAAATAAAGTTGATTCAACTTTCAACATGGCACCATCTTTCTATACTCAGTATATAAGGTTAGAACTAGAAAAGTACATTAGCAACTTTAGGGCTCTTGGTATTTGCGGTGGTGGAGAAACAGCTGCAATGAATATGTCAGGTAGATATAGATGCAGACATGAGTATAGGGACAAGGAGGGTGTTCGCCCAGGTACTGGTTGCTCTGCATTGGAAGCTTTCAGGCCGTGGCCCGTACGTTGAACCGTGCCGCCTCATTATTTCTACTTGACCCTGTCGTACACCTCTTTCAATCCCCCAATTCCCCCTCCCTTGACTCCACTTCATCTGCTTTTGTTTCCTCTTGATAACACTCCCATCTAGTCCATCTCAAAGTGAAAGTGTCTAACTGATTTTGTAAATTAAGTGTAATTTGCTCGTTATGTTTAATTTGGTGTATAATTGCTGTCCATTCTTTAAGGGAAGGAGAGGACTCTTGATGCCATTTTTTCGTAATTGCCTTATAAGCTGAGGCTAATAGGATCCCCACAGATATTTCTGGGCTCTATCCCTCATCCCTGGGGGGGGAAGGCCGAGGACCAGGTGATGAGGCTCCAACTTCTCTTGGATATTCAAGATCCCTCTGATCTGTTCCAAGACCGAGTTCCAGAAATTTTGCAGCCTCGGGCAACTCAGAAAGACATGTATTTATGAAGTCTTCTCCTCACCACATCCCCTCCAGCAGATCCCGGCCCCCCACCCGCCGTCCACATGCTAATGAGGGGACAAGAAAAAATCTCACCCGCACCTTCCACACAAATTCCCGCCACATCGGAGAGAAGGTGGTGGCCCAAGTGTCTCTCCAAACCCTTTCCCACTCTGTAGAGGTCAAGTGGTGCCCAGTTTCTTGCTCCCATTTAGATTGTGCACTGGGGTCAGTGCGCTTCAAATTGTTGGATATTATATCTATACATAATCGCAATAGCCCTCTCCCGTACTGAGAGGTCCATATCTTTTCAAATGGGGTCTCCTCCTCGGCCCAAGAGTGTTTGTTTGTGATCTTAGTTGAGTGGCAATGTAGGCTCTTATTTGGTAAAAAACTATCTTTTCTGTCCAGTTAAATTTTTCCTCGCCTCCTCAAAGGTGATTACTTCGTTACCTCTCATCATTTGCCAAGGGGCTTCCAACTCTTTCCCAAGTTGTAGTTTAAACCAGTGATTGTTGAATGAAGTTAACAATATGAACCATTTGTATTTCCAGCTATAATATTGGTAGCTTTTCCTCTTTAAGCCCATCTGCCAACCCATTAAAATTGATCTGGTTGTAGTTGTGGCTGACTTCATCTTTATCCTAAGGTGTGTAGGAGAGAAGAGATCCGCCCTAAGAGGGACCTGTTCCTCCCTCATCTCGTCTATCTGCTTCCAGCATGCCTGATAGTTTGGATTACCCCACAGTAACGCCAGCCTTGACTGGGCAGACACCCAGTAACCATGAAGGGAAGGGAGGGCAATGCCTGCTTTGTCCTTTGGGAGCACTAGCTTCGAGAGGTTTACTCTTGGCTTCCTGCCCCCCCATATGTACTTACTGAGCATTTTCTGCCAAGAGAGTAGCTCTTTAGAAGTGAGAGAATATGGGACACACTGGAAAAGATATAAGAACCTTGGGAGGATGTTTATCTTAAGGGTCAGGGTTCTGACATAGAGTGTTGTGGGGAACAAGGACCATCTACTTAAGTCCTGCGTTACTCTTCGTACTAATGGGTCATAATTTTGAAGGAACAGGTCTTTCAGATTTGTAGGAATCTGTATTCCAAGGTACTTCATATTTTCCTGTCCACCTAATTGGAAATTGTTTTTTAAGAGAGGGGGTCGGATGAAAGTTGAAGGACAGAGCCTCCGATTTATTCACATTGAGCGTAAAACCTGAGTAGTTGGCAAATCGATCTATATGTTCAAATAGTGTACATAACGATTTACTGGGGTCTGTCATGTATACTAAAATATCATCCGTGAACAGGGCAAGCTTCTGTTCTGCTCCCCCCATCGTTACACCTTGCAAATCTTGGGCTTGTCTGAGACTCTGGGCAAGTGGCTCTATGTAAAAGGCAAACAGGAGGGGAGAAAGGGGGCATCCCTGCCTGGTCCCACGTTGAAGAGAGAATTTCTCTGAGATGTGACCATTGGCCCTTATGTACCCTATTGGAGATCTGTAGAACTCAAAAATTGTGTCGACCAGTAAGGCTGGGAACCCAAAAGCCAAAAGAGTTTCCTTTAAGTATTTCCAATTTACCTTATCAAAGGCTTTTTCTGCGTCTAATCCTAATATGATGGCAGGGATAGTTCTGTCTTTGATATGCTCTATAATGTAGGCTGTCCGTCTAACGTTGTCCTGGGCTTGTCTGCCCGGAATGAATCCACTCTGGTCCATATTTATTAGTGAAGGGGCAATTTCCACCACTCGTTTAGCGAGTATGGTTGGCAGCATCTTGTAATCAGTGTTTAGCACCGAAATGGGCCGGTAGGAAGAGCACTGCGTTGGGTCCCTACCCTCTTTGGGGATGGACGAGATAATAGCCTCTTTCCAGGATGGGGGGATCTCTCCTCTCTGAGAGGTGATGGAGGTGTATACCCTAAGTAACACAGGTGCCAGATCCTTTAAGAATAGTTTGTAGAACTCCCCTGGGAGCCCATCTGTCCCTGGACATTTGCCAGTTTTCAGGTGTCCAACTGCGGCCTCCACCTCCTTCTGTGTAATTGGGGCTAACAACATCTTCCCTTGATTCGGGGACAAGGTGGGGAGCTTAAGAGCCGAAAGGAAGCTACGAATCTCTTCCTCCGGAGGGGATAGGTGCTCGGCATACAGGGAGGAATAGTAGCTACGCAAGGCCTCTGTTATGGCAACCATAGTGGTTTTCATTGCCCAAGTAAGTGGGTGCTTAATTTTAAGTATTGTAGCCTTAGCCCTTTGCTTCCTTAATTGGGCTGCAATCATTTTAGTGAATCTTGGTCCCCCGTCGTAGTATCTATGACGCAGAAAGACCAATTTTCTCTCTACCTCATAATCTAAGATGTTGTTAAGTTGTTTTTTAAGGGATTCTAACTCCTTGGTTCTCTTTTTGCTGTGTTTTATTCTCTGGTCCTCCTCTAGTAAGGCTATCCTAGATTCAAGCTGCAGCCTCCCCTCCTCCCTCTGTTTTTTTTTCTGAGATTGCCACAATTTTCCCCCTTATTATAGCTTTCAGGGTATCCCATAATATTGCAGACGTTGTCCCCTGCACATCATTGTCTTGTATAGCCTGGGCTATGGTTTTGAAGATCTCCTCCTGTGTCTTCTTATCCCTGAGAATTGATACATTGAGTCTCCAGAATGTTCTTTTTTGGGGGCTAGGGAGCCTATTTTACAGTAGATGGGTCTGTGATCCGAAAGAGAGAAGTCCCTTGCCAGATTGATTTAATAGTACCTAGATGCTCCCTCTGCGTTATCAGATAGTCTAGGCATGAGTATGAATCATGGGCTTGCGAGTAAAAGTCGTCTGCTTTCTGGACCCCTCAACTGCCTCCAAGTATCCTCAAGCCCCAATTCTTGCATCAACTTCAATACTTTCCTGCCCAGCTTAGAATTTCGAGTCTGCGCCTGCCCAGCTCCCCCCCGTTATATCCAGATTAATGTCCCCCCCACATATTAAGATTCCCTCCGACCAGCACGCTAGTTTTGACAGAAATTTCTGATACGTGGAAAAGTCTGAGGCTGGGGGGATGTACACTGAGGCCAGCGTAAATTTTTGCCCTTCCATTTGCCCCTTGACAAAGACAAACCTCCCCTCCCGATCCACCACTTTTTCTGTAATCTCAAATGGGGTTCCCTTTCTGATCAATATTACAGTGCCCCTTCGCCTACCACCCCCGTAAGACGAAGCCACCACGTGGTCAAAACCCAATTTCTGGAACTTTTGATGCTCCGTACTGGAGAGGTGGGTTTCCTGAAGGAATAAAATGTTAGCACCCTGTCTCTTTACTGATTGAAGTATCTTTGCCCTCTTTATTGGATTAGTGAGACCGTGCACGTTATATGTGCACACCACCCAGGTCTGTGTCATTTTCTAAACTTGGGGGGGGTTCTCTGGTTTCCAAATTCTTCTATTACTCCGGCCCTTACCCAGGCAATTGCCTCTCACTTCCTCCATATCCCAAACTCTCAAAGCAGCCACCTCAACATCCACCGAACACCTTTGCCCCATAATCCTACAACATTTAAACATTGGTAACATATCAACTATTACAACTTGAAGAACCATATCCAACTTCCAAGGTTGGGGGTTGTCCTAATGATGGCAGCCCCTATGTCTCCCTAAAATAGGGACGACTGGGGGGGAAGTATTTACCACACCGTTTCTGGGGCACCCCCCCCAGAGCCTCAGTAACTGTAGGCTCCCTTGTGTTGTGCCTAAAGGTTATAAAGACAACACTAAAAACACCGAGCCAGGGTGGCTAGTTAAGTGTTATAGTAAGAAGCAAGAGGGTTTTCTAGGCATATCCCAGCGGTCTTATCCTGTGATGATGCCCCCTTTCACAACTCAAGTTACTTCTAGCGATGTTTGAGATGCGTGATCTGCTCCCAGCCCACGCGTCTCTTCCTGTCGCGAGGAAATGGGGAAAAAAACAAAAAAAAAAACCCCAGTTCGTAGGGTAAAATCATATTTTCCACCGGGTCTCTAATATAAGGTCCTTGTTTCCTCGGTCATCACGGGGAGATCTGATGTAGTTTAGGGCCAAAAGGAGTACTGCTTAGTCCCAGTTCATTTTCCCAGCAGATCCTTAAACACTCCCTCTCGCTTCTGGCATTGAGCAGCAGCAATTAGGGCCGATGATGGTGGTAGCTCCATTACTCGTTGCAGTCCTATCATGGGGGAATCGCTTCTAGAACTGTTTGAGGCGCATGGTCTGCTCCCAGTCCATCGTCCCATCTATTCTTGAAAAGAAAAATTTATAACAATCAGGAGGATAGAGTCTTATTTTCCATTGAGCCTTTAACAGAAAATCCTCATTTCCTCGGCCTTCCCAGGAAGATCCGGTGTAATTTAAGGCCAAAAGGGGGACTGCTCAGTCTAAGTTAACTATTCCAGCAAGTTCATAAACAATCCCTCTCACCTCTGGCTTTGAGCAGCGGTAGTTGAGGCTGTTAATGGTGATAACTCCATTGCCTGCTGCAGTCCTGTCATGGGGGGGTTAGTAAGCTTTGCTCTCTTCGAGAGAAGCCTCTGCACTGTATTCATCAGCTCTGTGTGCGCCCATCTTCTGGTTCCCCCTACCTTCCTGTCCGGTCCTTGTTGATTCCGTTGTTCCCTCACCCCAGAATCTTGGTTCCTCCTCTCTTTTACCACCAAACCACGTTTCTTCAAGGCCTCACGGGCTTCCTCCACCGATAGGTAGATCTTGGTGCCATCATCCCAAAAGACCCTCAGCCTTGCGGAGTAGGGTGTGTGGAAACGAATGGATTTCTCCTTGAGAGCTCGCAGTATAGGTACGTATTTCATCTCTCCATCTGTATTTCTTGTAGGATAACGTGATCTATAAACAGTCTGTGGGTTAAATATCTTACATCTTTCTTTGCCAACGCCCGCCCGCCTGAGAATCTCTTCTTTCACTGAGAAGGAATTTAATTTAAAAACTATTGATCGCGGTCTGGCTGAGGGGTCCGATGGCTTGGCTTGGAGTGCGCGATGCGCTCTTTCAATATGAAAAGACATGGTCTGGGGGAGGTCTAGTATGTCCTTTAACATATTCTCGAGGAAAGCCGAAAGTGGAGCTGTCTCTAAATTTTCTGGGAGGCCATACAGTCTTAAGTTTTCTCTCCTGGAGCGCCCTTCGAGATCTAGGCACTTTGCTTTCAGGCTTTCAGTCTGCTGTACTAGGGAATAAATAGCCTTAGTCATTTGTGATGATGTGTCCTCAGTCTCTGATAATCTGTTTTCCAGCTGGTTTATGCGGGTTTCGAATGCAGAGAGCTGTTGCTGCATAGCCCGAAATTCATGTTTGTTTTCCTTCCTTGACTCGACGATTTCGTGAAGAAGCCTCTCAAAACGAGATCGCGATAGATGTTTCGCTTCCCCATCCGTATCATACTCCGGGGAGTGTCTACCCTGCGGCGAGGACGTCCTGCTTGTTGGGCCCAATTTTGATCTGGCTGCATCCCCGCTGTTAGCTTTATTCTCCGGTCTGGATTTGCCTCTGTTCGCTTGCTGGCCATGACCCCCTGTATTTCTTGACATTCTGGTTAGGTTTTATGGCAGTTTTGGGGGTTTTGGCTTTTAGAAAACCTGCCTGGCTCAGAGAGTCATGAACTAGGCTCGCATCCCGGTCGTGACGTCACCGGAAGTTGACATGGCCTTTTTGGGACTGTACCTCATGCAGAAGGTAGGTGAAATTGTTTAAAATCAGGCCCAAAGGGTGATTTCACAGTCACTCTGTGAAATCATCTTTCAGGAGGGATTTGAAGATGTTAACCTACTAGGTTCATGAGATGGGGTCATAAGAAGGCTATATCAAAAATTTGGGGTACAAATATTAATAGAAAAAAGTTATGAACATACATTATCATTTGTCAACACTCGCTCATAAGTTTGGTAATTTTCAATATTTTGACCCCAAATTTTCAACATAGTCATTTTTTTGCACTGCCTCATAAACATGCAGCTGTCATTTTTCAAACCATGGTGAAATGTGCTTTCATGCCTGTAGTACGAAATGGCATTTCATCTAGAATCTGAACATTTTCACATACCAGATTCATGAGGTGGGGCCATAAGAAGGCTATGTTGAAAATTTGAGGTAAAATATCAAAAAACACAAAGTTATGAATGTATGTTGCACTTTATCAATGCTTGCTCATAACCTTTGGTAATTTTCAGTATTTTGACAGCAAATTTACAACATAGTCATTTTTTCACACCACCTAATGAAAGTGATTGGTCTCATTTTTCAAATCCTGGTTAAAATGTGTTTTGGTTGATGTAGCACAAAATGATGTTTTGTCCTACTTTATAAATGAGACCTGTCATGCTCAGAATGATTGGGGGGGGGGTTATAAAAAGTCTATATTGAAATTTTGGGTTCAAAATGTCAGAAAATAATTATGAAATAACAGTGTTTGCAGGGATCGCTGTTGGCCCAGTGGGGACCACATTGCCTTCCCATGCCAGCAACCTAAGTTTGGGTACCAGCTGAATGGGTCTAGGCTGAGGGGAACGTGCTGAAGCATGTGGCACTGGTGCTAGCTTGGGCACGGACAGAGTAGTGTTGTTGTGCATGCATGACACCTTGTGGCCATCCGGGGACCCTTTCCTCACAAGGGGTTGACATGCACCTTAAGGTTTCCCAACCATGAAAATTTCACTGTTATAACGCTTTATTAATTTTTTTGCCTCTGTGCTATCTATGGCCAGCAACTACACAGCAAATGCAAACAAACATCTGGCATTGACAAATGCTTGTTTTTACAGTAGGCCTGACAGGTTCAGCATAAATGCAGAATCCATGCTTATTGATTGGGTGATAAATCATTGTTTTCGGAAAGACAGTCTGTAATGGGTACTGGGCCAGTTGGGGAGGAATCAATTTCTTAGGACTCTGACATGATCTCCCAACTTAGATCATTCATTTATGCAATTGGGGAGGAATCAGTTTCTTAATAGGACAATACGACTGTCTTTGAAATGGTCTCCCAACTCTGATCATTCATGCATTCAGAAACTATTGTGCTAGCACTGTGTACTGTAAAGATACCATTGCAATGGTAGGGTGTACCATAATTATGTACTCTGATTATACTTAATTCCAATCCAAGCAAATCAGATTTATTTTTAAAGCTCTCTTCTCCATAAGGCTAACAGCACTGTACAGAGATCAAATAACAAACAAAAGCAGAGAACAAATACAGAGACAAAAATAAAACACATATGAAGAATAAAAATGATACATACATTAACACCAATATTATACATGGTGTGTGCAAACATCAGTGCAAACTCTTTAGTGTATTATAACTGTAAGTGCTTCTTTTCACGTAGTCCCTGCACAAATAACTATCTAAATCAATATTTCTCAAAAGAAGTGGCCAGCACAATTTTCTGCAGCCACAGAGCTCTTTAGAGGCCCAATTACAAAGGTAATGGAATGGAGAATTTCTTACCTTAAAGAGAATAAAAGATACATTACAAGTGAAAATGCGTCAGGGACTTGATTTATTACATGCTGTGTGTCTGAAAAGAAATTTGTTATGTCGGGGGGGGGGGCTGGATGAAAAAAATAGGAGTTTGAGGCCCTTTGAGGCTACCAGGATTTTAAGTTTGAGAACTGATCTAATTCTATAGTGTATCAAGGCTGCCGTGTTTGTCTGCATACAGTCTCTTTGCAAATGGTATCTAACTCTATGGCACATTATGACTGCGGTGTTTGCATGCATACAGTCACTACTCAATCAGTATATAAGTCACTGGTGCATAATTACAGCAGTAATTTATCTGTATACAGTCCGTGCACAATCAGTTTCTAACATATTAGTGTATTATAGTGTTTGCATATATTTCTTGTACACCATTATCTAACTTCTTCTTGTGTAATGACCACAGTGTTAATCTGTACTTATAAAATGGGTCTGAAAATCAAAGACATTTAATTGGGTAAAACCAGTCAGGTGACCATGCATTATTACAGCATAATGCATGGCCATCATGGTCCAAAACATGACTGGATTTGTTAGTAGCCACATCAAACAAAGAGAAAATCAATCCCTTTACACCCAGAACTGACCTTCCATCACAAATATGGCTGCCACTGTTACTCACTAAAAACCTTCAACTAGGCCCTATAAATAAAACTACCTAAAATAAAAAAAAATAAATATTGTTTCCCTGATCAGCATGCTCTCCTTACACACATAAGCAAACTAGAAAAATACAGTATTTATTTTTTTTATTTATTTGAAAAGGTTTCACCAGGAGAGACAACATGAGCTGTGAACAGCTCATTTCCAGAAGTGTCCGGGGGGGGGGGGTTATATAATGGTGGGTATTACGCAAAAAACATTATAAAGTACAATGCATTCAATGCATTTCAATTACATAAATAGAGGCACTATTACAATGCATATCAGTCTAGACACATATAATATCATGTAAAGAAGGTGTCAGATGACAAAATAATAATCATAAGCAAGGGTGAGATAATAAGCGGATACATGATGGGCAAGAGTGTGATATGGAAAATATTTTCACTCCTTTAGAGTGACCTCTGGATATTCACAAGTGGCAAAGTCATGAGTGAGTATCCAGAGGTCACTGGCAGGAATGAAAATTTTTTCTATATTACATGAGTGCACTTCATGTATCTGTTTTATACAACAGGGGTGTGATAACAGGAGATAACTCCAGTTATCACACTGTGATGATGTCATCACAGTGTGATAACTGTAGTTGTCACACTGCAGTAAGAATACCTGTTTTTTTTCTAATGGGTTATCTGTTCACCCCATTGTGTAAATCTGGGTAAACAGAACTATATGCAGATATAAAAGTACTGTATGTATTCTTCCGACAATGCAGCTTTCTTAATCAAAGTTGATTGCCGAGCTGGGTGTGCCATTAGTTGCTCCGCAATAGTTTTGCAGTAGTTTTAGAGTTTTTAAGTTTTAAGCTCGTCTGTGGCTTTACCTCGCTTTACCTTGTCTTATTTTGTTTTCGTTCTGTTATTCCTACCCTGTTTGTATTTGTGTATGCGTGCTGGCACTGTTTTATTCTGATTGCAACTCTGCTTCATATGTTGGACTGTTGGATTGCTCTTTAGGGCCAGTTGGGGCTTTGTTAATTGCTGGCCCCTCATTTATTACCTCCATATTGCTCACGGTGGTGTTTCTCCCTGACCCACTTGAGGGAATTTAGCTGAGCATGTTGAGTCCGGGTGTGATATTGGGTGCCGCCTTGGACTTTTCCGTAGTACACTGGGGCTGTATTAATTGGCCTCCACTACTGCTTTGCACTTTTGGTGGTTGGGCCTGCTTTTCCCCTCAGTATTGGGACTGGCCGTTTATACCACTGGACGCCTTCATGTGAGCTGGAGGTGAATTGGAGAGGGAATACTCTACAGGGAGGCTGAAGCGTGTTTGAGGTCTGGACAATACTTGCCTTGAAACAATACAAGAAAAGACTGTGGATTATAACTCTAGGCTTTTTGTTGGGGAAGAAATTGACTGTCTGGACTTAGAGTGGTGGATTGGCGGTAAGATGACTGGCTAGATTTGGTGCTGGGTGTTGTAAGCCCTGATCTGTCAGGTGGGCTTGGTGTGGGTTTGCAGTGGTGTGGGGGCCTGGGCCCTTATCTGTTGGGGAGCTGGTGGTTGGGGCCGATGGCCTCTAGGGATCCCCAAGGGATCTACTAATTGGTGGGTTTGTTCAGAGACCTTTGGCAGTTGCTGCAAACCAGCACCAGCAGCCCATATAGATTTTTCGGGGATCACTCCCGGCCCAGAATGATCCACTTACAGAAGACGTCTCTGCTGGATTTCCTTCCCTGTTTCTTCAGCGATGGTTTGACTTTAATTTTACTTATTTGATTGGCAGTGAGAGTGCCATATGCTTAATCCCTAAACGTGGTCGATGAGAGTGTCTGAAGTTTGGGAAATTATCTGGTTTCATCTGTGGGTGAAATTTTCAAGATAGCTCCATCAGTCTGTTCAGGAGGTGGGAGCTCCAGAAGGTTTTTTCAGTCTCCATTGGTGGTGAGGACTCAGTGGGGTCTGGAAAACTGATTTTTTCTCCATCACAGTGATAAAGACTTACTTGCTGACTTTGATTGATATTTTTTTATTTAAATCATTGCTTTGGATTTTATGATTTAAAGTTTTGATTTAATATTGTTAATTTAATATTGTTGTTTATCTCCTGAGGCTGTGGGAGGGCCTGGGGAGGTAAGGATTTTGTTGATTTATTTTGTAGTATTTGTTTCTTCTTTTTTGATTTAATTCTGTCTTATGAATGGTTAGTTTTCATTTAATTTTTTTATTATGGGGTTGGATGTCTGAGGGATATTTCTCTTAGTAAGTGGTTTGTGTAATTTTATTTAATTTTTAGATATTTTGAATGCTGTTTTAGGTAGATAATAGACTTAGTTGAGGGAGTGTTGTTTGATATTTTAGTCGCCAGAATGTGCCCTGCTCCCATGGTTGTGCACTATTCACCCTCTGCTCTCCATGCCCTCTATCCCTTCCCCCCCTTTGCAGTTTATAAATTGCCAGAGCTGTAGGGCACTGGGTATTGCTCATAGGGGGAGGAGGAGGGCAGGGGGCTGCGAACAGTGGAGGGTGAATGAGCAGTGCCATCGTATCAGGGTTGTAGGACCCAGAAGATGCCCTGGGGTGAAATGGAACCAGGATTGTGGTCTGCCATGTCTGGTTTCCATACCCAAGGTCACCACCAATTTTGGTAGGCAGGTGGTTCAGGCGGCCCGGGAGGTTCATTCAACTCGGGCGGTGTTATACAATGCCAGGTCCGCTAAAAACAAGACTGCAATTATTGCAGATCTTGTCGTAACGGTGGACCTGGCGTGCATCACCAAGTCCTGGCTGGATGAGAACTCTGGCCCCATTTTTGAGGCCTTAACTCCAGCTGGATACTTGGTGATCCACCGCCCAAGATTGGATTGTGTGTGTGTGTGTGTGGGGGGGTTGCAGTCTCTTTCAAGACTGAACTTAACCTCACAAATGTACCAGATGAGGAGGCTGAGTCATTTGAGTGTACTGTGGTAGCAGGTGTAGGTTGTAGGATTGCCCTCATCTACCGTCCACCTGGCAATGAGAAGCAGGTCCTTCAGGAAGTTACAGACTTTGTCGTCAACATGGCATTTGAGTCACCCAGGCTGATGGTCCTGGGTGACTTCAATGCCTGAGTCGATGATGAACTCTTGCAGTTTGGACAACACTTCCTCCAGTTGATGACATCTCTGGGCCTTACACAGATAGTTACCACTGCTACCCATAAACACGGTCACTCTCTTGACTTAGTCTTCCTCCTGGGGATCGAGGCCTCTGATTTGGGGGTGGAACCAGTCGGATGGTCGGATCATTACACCATGGGGTTTAGTTTTAGCGCCGCCCCCTTTGTAGACCTGCCCCTGTGGCGATGGTCAGGTATTGCCCTTTATGAGATGTAAGCTCTGAAGGTCTGGTGGCGGTACTTGACCTATCATCCCTTCCTAGTGGCAAGCAGTGATCCAGAGACCCTTGTGGTGGCCTTTAACTCAGCTGTTTCAGAAGCTCTGGATGTCATTGCTCCAGTCCGAGTTCATCCTCTCTCCCTTCATCCTTGGTTCCCTTGGTTTGATGGGACTTTGAGGGAGATATTGTGACTAGAATGAAGGTTAGAGCATTGCTGACGGAAATCTGCCCTTGATGCCGACCACCTTAGATTGATGGATCATTACCAAGCTTATCAATCTGCAATCACCCATAAGAAGACAGAGTTCCTGTCCGGGGAGATTGCGGCTGCTCAGAATCGACCAGCTCAGCTTTTTCAAATGGTCGACAGACTGTGCAACCCAGCCTGTCTACAAGTTCGAAAAGCCTTTTCACAAATAGAGCACAATGAACTTTCTTGATTCTTTGCATCTAAGGTGGCTGACATTAGGGCGGTACTCTATGGATGGTGCCATGGATCGGCCTGAGGCCACCACTCCCCAGCTTTCCTGGAGTACGTTTGACTGATCAGAGTTCATGGATTTCATGCGGCTTGTCCAGGGTGCTCACCCTATGTGCTGTAGTTTGGATCCAGGATCAACTTCCCTGATTTTAGGTTGTATTGATTCTGTCAGGCCAGTCCTAGCATGAATAGTCTGGTGCTCCTTGGAAAAAGGTGAGTTTCCTAGCTCCCTGAAGGAGGTGGTGGTAACACCACTCTTAAAGAAACCTTCTTTGGACCCAGACTGCCATGCAAACTACAGACCAATCTCTAACCTTCCCTTCTTAGGGAAGGTGATTGAGAAAGTAGTGGCTGTGCAGCTGGAGAACCATTTGACCATCCATGACATCCATGAACCCCTCCAGTCCAGATTTCAAATGAGATATAGTACTGAGACAGTGTTGGTTCAGGTGCTCAATGATCTCCTGATGGCTAGAGATCAGAAAAAACGTTCCATCTTGGTTCTTCTAGATCTCTCATCAGCATTTGACACTGTGGACCATGGGGTTCTACTTGATCATCTGAAGTTCATCTGTGGATTGTCAAGTACAGTCCTCAGGTGGTTTTCATCTTTCCTCATGTGAAGAACTCAGAGAATGGTGTCCGGGGTGTATTCCTCGGACCCAGTTTCTCTGTCTTGTGGGGTTCCTCAGGGCTCAGTGCTGTGCCCTATGTTGTTCACAGTGTACGTGCTGCCCCTCAGAGACATTGTAAGAAAGCATGGGCTGAGGTTTCACTGCTATGCTGATGATACCCAGCTCTACCTGTCTTTTGCACCTGACCAAGATGGAGCCCTCTCAGCCTTTAACAGTTGCCTTGCTGAAATCCAGGAGTGGATGGATTCCAGTTGGCTAAAGTTGAATTCGGATAACACTGAAATGTTGGTTGTGGATCTGGCCCACCGGATAGGGGGACTGGGGGTGGGTTCGCCCTCTGAGCTTTTTCTTGGGGGGGTATCACTCCTCTCCTCTAAATGAGTGCGAAACCTGGGGGTAATTTTTGATGAGGGGCTGACTCTGCATTCACAGGTGTCAGCCATCAGCAAATCCTCTTTTTACCATCTGAGGAATATCTCCAGGATTAAACACCTTGTTCCATCTGACAATCTTCCTATGTCGGTTCACGCCTTTGTGTCCCCATGCCTGGATTACTGCAACTCCCTTTACCTAGGGCTACCTGGGGTGGAAATCCACCCCTTGCAGCTAGTGCAGAACACTGCAGCCTGGCTTTTGATGGGAACTTCTAGATCCTGTCCTATTACGCTGGTGCTGTGCGGACTGCACTGGCTGCCGGAACAGTGGCGGATCGCCTTTAAAGTCAGTCTTCTGACTTTTAAAGCCCTACACGGACTTAGCCCTGATCACCTGAAAGAGCTTCTGGTCCCCTATTGCCCTGGATGATTGCTCTGCTGAGCCAACGAGGGGTTGCTGGACTTTCCAAGGGTGTGTCTGAAATTTTCTGGGGCATGTGTATTTATGCACATGGCCCCATCCATCTGGAATACTCTACCCCACTGGTTCTGGGAGTGCACAACATTGGAGGGATTCAAGCAAGCTTTAAAAACATACTTGTGGGTTCAGGCTTTCGGTGAATGTCTAATTTTGTCATGGATTATCTGTTTTATTATTCTATGACCTGGATAATTGATGTGTTTTAAAATTTGTTAGGTGCCTTGACATTTTGAAAGGCACCTTAAAAATAAACTTATTATTATTATATTGTTGCAATCCAGGGAATGGTAATCCACAAGGTATAGGCCAGGTGGAGAGCTAAGGTGGCTGGCAGAGCACTGGAATTAATAAGTGCTAATTAGCTTAAAAAGCTTACTAAGTGCTATATAGAGTTAGAGGAAGGGGGAATGAGCAGAGGTAGAGGAGGAGGAGGAGGGGATGAACAGGGTAGGGGGTTAGTGATGGAGGGGTTGGGAAATGGCCAGGATAGGGAGTTAGGGGAAGGGAAAGAGATGTGGGGGACACCAGAAACTATGCACATTCAGTATGATGAGAATCCTGCAAGGGACAAGACCTGGCAGAAAAGGAGAAGATAGAGGAGGGATATGGGGGGAGGGTAGGAGAGAAAGGAGGGGCAAGCCATGAACAAATCCCCCTGCAGGATAATGAGAGCCCTGCAAGGACTGGGCAGAGAAAGAGAAGAAAGAGGAGGGGTGTAAGGGTGGGAGGAAGAGATGAGGGACAAGCCTAGAACCATACACCTTCAGGATGCTGAGAACCCTGCAAGGGGACAGGACCCATCAGAAATGAAGAAAAGGAGGGGCGGCAAGACAAGGGGGGGAGAGGGGTGGCGAGCCAAGAGCTATACCCCTGCAGGATGCTGAGTATCTGAAAGGGGACAGGACCCTGGCAAGGAGAAGAGAGAGCAGGTGAGGGAGAGTAAGAGGAGGAGGGGGGGAAGCCAAGAATGAAACCACTCCAGGATGTGAGTACCCTGCAAGGGGACAGGACTGCAAAAAAAGGAGGGGGGAGGGGACAGGGTAGCCAAGAACTATACCTCTTCAGGATGCTGAGAATCCTGCAAGGGGATGAAACCTGGCAGAAAGGAGAAGGAAGTGGAGGGGGTAGCCAATAACTATTTCTCTTTAGGGTGCTGAGAACCCTGCAAGGGAACGGGACCCAACAGAAAGTAGAAGAGGGGTTAGCCAACAACTATTTCTCTTCAGGATGCTGAGAACCCTGTAAGGGACTGGACCCAGCAGAAAGGGGAAAGAGGAAGGGGAGTATGGGGCAGGAGAGTAGTGGGGGAGCAGTGGCCCCTGCTAGAAGTAACCTAGAGATGGAGAAGGGGAGCAAGGGGGGAAACAAGTGCTGGGGGAAGGCAATGGGGGTTGATTAGGAGAGAAGGGTACTAGGTGCAGTTACAGACATGAACATTGTGCTTATGGAGGAAGAGAGAAAGTGAGTGGTGGGATTGTGCAGAGTGAATATTTAACAGGAGGGAGTTCCAGATATTGGGAACTCTATATGAGAAGGCGGAGTGGCCCAGCAATGTGCGCTGGGGTGGGCGGGTGAGGGTTCTGTGGGTGGAGGTGTGGAAGATATAGCTGGAAGGGAGGGGTGATGAGAAGAGGGAGGACAAATAGGGTGGCAGAAAACCAAACCAGAACTTCCCAACAAAATTAGCGATGTGTGACAAGCACCTGGCATGGAGGGAGGGAAAGGAGAGTGAGGAATAAAGTACACAGTGATGGGTACATGGGTGGCAGCTGATAATGTAGTGGCAGAAGGAATTGAAGAGAGTGTTCAGTCTGGATAGGGTGGTTTTAGGGGTGGAGCAATAGACTATGTCCTCGAAATCCAGGATAGGGAGAATCCTCTTTTGGATGATTTCTCACCTTGTGTGCTGTGGGAGGCAGATGCAGTGTCTGTATGGAGCAACGAGTCTTGGGAGCTATTTTTTTTGGACGGTGTCGATGTGTACACGGAAGTCAAGATTCTTGTTCAGCCATAGTCCAAGGTACTTAAATGAGGCTACATCACTGAGCATTGAGCCAGAGAGGTTGTGGAGTGTGGGAGTGGAGACAAGTCTGGCCAGTTTTTGTCTGGACCTGAAGGTTATGGATACTGTTTTTTTAACGTTCAGGTAGAGTTGGTTTGCATTAAACCAGTGATGAACATTGTTAAAATCCAGCTGAAGGCTGGTTGCCACCTTGGAGGGGGAATTCTCGGAGGATAATATCACAGTGTCATCTGCATACATGTGTATACATGAAGTTGTGCAGGCATTAGGGAGGTCATTCAGGAAAATAGAGAATAATATGAGACCAAGTACTGAGCCTTGGAGTACACTGGTGTTGACTGGAGAGGAGGTGAGAGTGAGTTGCCTACCCTGATGGACTGAGACCGGCCTACAAGGTAGGATCGGAACCAGCTGGTGGCTGAATCAGAGAGGCCTGCTGCTGATAGCTTGCTGAGGAGAAGAGAGTGGAAGACAGTATCGAATGCTTTGGCCAAGTTGACAAAGATGGCAGACATGATAGGTCCCTGATCCATGCCTGAGAGAATGGAGTCAGTGAGCCGAAGGAGGGAGGTGGTGGTGGACTGGTCTTTGCAGAACCCAGACTGAAAAGGGTTGAAAAAAGAGGATGAGTCAAGGAAGGAGGAGAGTTGCTCCAGGGCCAGATGCTCCTGAAGTTTAGTCAGAGGGGGAGTAAAGAGATGTGGTGGAAGTTGCAAGGGTTGGAGTTATCTCCACCTTTAGGGAGTGAGATCACGGTAGCAGACTTCCAAGCCTCGGGCACTGTAGCATGAAAAAAGGAGAGGTTCAGAAGATTAGTCAAAGGAGAAGCAATAGAGTATGCAGAGAGGTGGAGTAATTTGGGGTCAAGGCCATCAGGGTTTTTTTCCACTGAGTGGGTTCAGAGCAATTAATGCGCATAAGGTTTTATCCAGATGGACGGGTTTGAAGGAGAAGCGTGGTGTTATCTTGGGTGGGAGTGGGGGGATGGGGGGGAGTTGAAGAGTCCATGGAAGCAATGCTAGGAAGAGATGCAAGAAGGGTGGAGGCACAAGTAGTGAAGTACTTGTTGAATTCAGCAGCCACTGAGGGAGGGTTGTGAACTGTGCAGGTGCCGATTATTAGGACAGGTGATGAGGAGTGGGCTTGGGGGGAGAACAGGTCATGGATAACCTTCCAGAATTTTGAAGGATTATTGATGTTGGTCAGGAAGGAGCTTTGAAAGAATTCTGCCTAAGCGAGGCGAATGGCCTTGGTGCATGCGTTGCAGAGTGAGCGATAGTGCTGTAGGTTGAGGGGGGTGCCAGAGGTTTTATACATAGCTCAAGCTTCGTCTCTTGCATGCTGGCATGCTATGAACTCAGCGGCGACCCAGGGGAGGTGACTCCTTTGGAGCCCTAGCATTGAATGAGGTGACAGTCCCAGACATTCAGGAACTGTGAGTTAAAAAGGACGGTGAGTCAATAGAGGAGGCAGTGGTAATTGGAGTCCAATCAATACTTGACATGTTATTTTGAAGCGCCGATAAGTCTAGGGACTGGAAGGAACGGAATTTGAGAGCTACTGAAGGGAACTTTGCACGGTCAATTTTTCTCACACAGTTGATCATATGGTGATCGCTGAGAGTGTTGGGGAGAATACCAGAGGATATGACACAGTGGGGTGAGAGATCAGTACCCAGCCAATTAGGATATGCTTCCCTGATTTGTGGTTAAGACATGTTGGATCGGACATAAGTTAAGTTAGATTTAGTGTGGAGACATGGTTATGGATTTTTGACTGTGAGCTGGACTGCCAGTTTATGTTGAAGGTCCTAAGATGAATAATTCACCAAGGGTGGTAAGGAAGGAGATGGTGGAGAGAAGATCTGTAAGGGAGGAGAGAGAGGAAGTGGGGAGGTTTGGGCAGCAACAAACTCTGCCTACAAATATGGGAAGGAGAAGGGGAGGAATTACTTTACTAGTATAATTTCTTAGGCAGAGGGAGATGATGCAGAGACAGAGTATTTGATAGATGTAGAAATATACATGTCGACACCACCACTCCTGTACTTATGATCCTGGCAGATAAGGGCATATCCAGGGATGGAGGTGGCGGAGTCAGTGATTTTGGAGCCAAGACTCTGATAAAGTGAGAACTGACGGTTTAAGTTGAGTCATGAGCAACTATAGGTCAGTTTTAGGAAGTAGGCTTCTTATATTCAGGTGTAGAAGTCTTAGTCCTTTTGATAGTTCAGGTGAAGGGAAGTGGGATTGGCCGGGGTTAGGCTTGATGTGACCAGGTGTGAGCAGCAGAAGTGAGATAAGTAGTTTAGTGAGGATAGCCAACCATCTTTTAGAAGGAGTGAGGGGATGGCTGTGGGCTGAAGTGGATGTGGTATTAGTGTTATCCTTTTGGGAAGCAAGGGCACGCAGGGAGAGCAGCAGGGATCCAAATCTAACAAGGACACCAGCTGCAGTATGCCAGGGGTAGTGTAGCAGCAGAGGCGGGCAAGAGGAGGATAGAGTAGGGGAGGTGGAGGGAGGGCAGAGACGGGGGATGGGGAGAGTGTGTGGAAGAGAAGAAGGGGGAAGGGAAGTCAGGGAAAAAAGAGGGGGCATACAAGGGGAAGGGGGAGCATAATGACTGAATGGTGGTGAAGAAACAGAAAAATAGATTAGGGGAGAGAAGAGTAGCAGCAAGGGGGAAGAGGAGGGATGGATTGGGAAATAATGAGAGTGGGAGTGGTAGCTGAACGAGGAAGGAGCAAGGAGGCAGAGTACTGTTCATACTGTAATTTTCATTACTAGTGTTCCTTTGCTGACAATAAACAGTCCTCCTTCTATTTTTACCTGCTTACCAGGGAAATCTCTGCTGCTTACCCTGCTAGAGATAAACTTGAAGCTCTGGTTCCATGTGTGACCTCTATTTTGTGTGTGTGTGTGTGTGTATACAGTATATTGGGAAAGGAGCATTTCACCAGTGGAATTGTGCAGAATTTTGAATCCCTGTATTCCATGGTAAACATTCCAAATGCTGAATAAGAGGAACAACAGAAATAAAAATATAAAGAAGGTGAGGGAAAGAGGCAATACTATAAACAAAGAGAGGAAAAGAGGAAACACATAGGCAGACCCAAACTGTTTAAATAATTTCTAGACATTCATAAACACACATACATTTGAATCATATACGGGTGTTTTCAGAAGTAATCTACCTCCCCAAAACATCCTGACAGGTTCAACAGTTTTGAATGCATTTCCATTAGAAGGCAACATTTATTTTATAAAAGTGTGTGCCACACATGGTTTTCAATGTCTTTTAATATTTTTAGTTATTCTCCAGTTACCAGAATATGGACTGTTTTTGTCTTCAAAGTTAAAATGGAAGCATATTTCAAGGAAAGGTCCTATTTTTATCTTTTCAAAATAATTTTATCTTATTTTAACTTATTTTAAGTCAAATATTAAAATGCCATTTTATAAGAACATTAAGCCACTCCAGGGTGTACCATTATGGTGATATAACTGTACTTCTTAGGTGCATTTAGTGGCACCCGGCTGCATCTCGTGCCTAACAATGCACCAGAAGTGCACAATTATATCACTATAATGCACACCCTGTCATGTCTTATTGCTTACATAGTCACTGCACTACTCCCTCCTTGGTGTATAATGACTCCCTTGTATGTCTGAATACACTCTCTGCACAGCCACAGTCTAATTTCTTGTTTCCTTATTTAGAGTCCCTTGTTGATGTTATCTTTTTCCCACCTGAGATTTTTTCCAACTCTATTTTTTCCTCCCTGGTACGGGCAGGGGATTTACCCCTTCTCAGCACTCAGACCACAAACCCGGCATCCCCTCCAAGTAGCTCGGACTAGGGAGGCCTGCAGCTTGCCCCCTGCGATGGGGCTCCCCTGGTGGAGAGACAGACATCAACCAGAGGCCCCAGTCAAGACTAGCACCTGGGGCGTCATTTGGGCTGAGGTCCTGGGGTGTCACTGTACAGCTGGCCCAGGAGGTTTTTTCCTTTAAGGTCCCTGGAGGCATGAACATTCAATGATGTTAGCACAGGCTCAGCGCGCTCCTGCATCTGACCTACAGGCATCCTCCAATGCCTCCCCACTGAACAGTAGTCCTGGCTGTTGTGTACCTAGCTTCCACTGGGTGTCGCTGGCTTGCTGGCAAGCCACAAACCTACCCCTCAGAGGAGAAGCGCTGTCCTTGGGCCACTCATCCTACCTCCCTCTGGATGGCCCTTCAAAACTGGTTTGAGTCCCTAACTGAGGATGAGAGGGAGTAAAATGATGGTGCCCCAATGATTAGTCTGGCACACATTGACTTGGATGGCAACTTAGAACAGCAGGCTAGACTCAGTACTGGAACTATTTATTTATTTATTGAATTTTGATGACCGGGTAAGCCCACTGGGCCCCGAAGGTCCCTTTTTCAGGGGCGACCCGGGAATAAACATTAAGAGACACATACAGTAGATAAACATGTGGTAGTACAGAGTATCACGGTATACAGTATTCAGCTGTTTACACATAGTAGACATGACATTGATGTTGTTCACTACATTATCCATTGACAAAGACATTATAGAGACAGTTCTGTAGTTTTCCTTGGTAAGCCTAGTTCAGGAGCATTAATAGGGAAGGAAAGCGATAGTGCATACATTGTTAGGGGCTAACACTTTTAGTTCGGTGAAACAGTTTACTGTGGTAACTGCAATACTGCCCGAGTCAGAGGCAGTGGTACGAAAGCACCCCTTCCTTTGATGCATGGTTTGGTCCTGTGACATAAGCAGATGCTCCTGTCTAGCAGGTGAGCCTTGAGCTTGGTCCAGAAGGAGGTGATGGACTCTGCCTCCTGTACCTCCAGGGGGAGGTTGTTCCAGTTGGAAGGGGCTGTGTACGTGAAGGACCTGGAGCCTGCTTTAGTCCTGGTCTTGGGAACCACAAGGAGAGTTTGGCCGGACAATCTTAGGCTCTGCAGGTTGGTTTTAACCCTAACGAGACCATTGAGGCTGGGGGAGGTGTGGGACCCAATAACTTAAATGTAAGGCAGAGGGTTGGGTAGATGAGGCGAGCTTCCAGAGACGGCCAGCTGAGCCTTGATTGAGGTTTGCAATGGCGAATCTCGGTGTGAAAGAGTGGCAAAGTGACTATCTTGTTATACAGGCTGCCTGCAGCCTGCCAAGCTCATCGGGCCACTCTGGAGAACTGGGGCCTATAGGTTAGCTTTTAGAGAAGTACGCTTAGCTGCAATGGCTACCCTAGCTTCTGGGATAATCTGGTCCTTTATTCTATAAAGGATTCCAAGTTTTCCATGGATGGCCTTGGTGATTTGGTCAACGTGATTTTTCAATGTGAAGCCTTGGTCCAGGGTGAGTCCAAGGTATTTCGTGGAGGTTACCACCTCAAGTTTTTCACCCCCCCAGCACTGTTCATTGTGATAATGAACAAGAAGTCCAAGAAATCAACCCTGGAGGGAGAGGTACAGTGCAATTTGTAGAACAAAATACACTAGGGAACACCATACAGTCTCATGATGGGCAACATAGCACTGGGGAAGCAATAAAGTAGGCCTGCACATCCTCACACAAACTCAGTGCGAGTCAAATTGCAGCAACTGATGATTCACTGCTAAAAGATATGGATAAATACATATGTAAAGGGAGGAAAGATAAATCCATGGTCAGTTGCCTACCGAGTGTATGAATAAGGTATCTAAAAAATAATCTGGAAGGCCTATTAAAGGAAATGGAGTTCTCCATAGCGGTACTGCACTCAGGAACAAATGATTTAGGAAGGAAAAAAGAGCTGGAAATACAGAGGGTTTTTGAAGAGACTGGAATAAAATTAAAGCAGGAAGGTTTCAACGTTGTTGTTTCTGAAACCCTTCCCATTCCAAAGGCAGGGATAGGAAAAACCCGTGGAATCAAACAACTAAATGACTGGCTCAGGAGGTGGTGTGCTAGAGAAGATTTCAGATTCCAGAGAAATTGGGACAGGTTAGAAAATAATAGAAAACTGTATGGTTCAGACAGATTGCATCTAAATAGGGAAGGCATCAGGGTCCTTGGAGAAAGAATAAATTACAGCATTCAAAAATGTTTAAACTTAGTTTAAAGGGGGTAAAGAACTGGATACAAATGAGACGTCTACAAAAGGAGGTTACATATCATCCACATGAAAATCAAAGAGGAAGAAGGCAGTCAACGAATGGAAGGTATTATTAACAAATGCAAGAAGCCTGGAAATAAAATTGAAAAACTTGGATACCTTTTGAAAACAGATGAAATACACATTTGTGCTCTGACTGAAATTTGGTGGCAGAAGAGGATAGAATGAGGTAAAAATATAGATGACTACAACACATTTAACAAAGGCAGGAAGGAAAAAAAGGAGTTGGAGTAGCTGTTTTTGTTAGAAATGATATAGAAACTGCTGAACTGAACATAAGAGTCTCAGGTAGAGCATATATGGATTAAATTAACACCAGATGATGGCAAACGTTTAAAAATGGGAATTATTTATAGACACTGGCTCAGAAGATGGGAACCAATGAACAATTACTTTATCATAGTAAAAATATGGAACATGAGGAAAATCTTGTACTGGCTGATAATTTTAATATGCCAGAAATTAATTGGGAGGCACGAGATGGCAAAACCACAGTGGAGAGAGAATTCTTGGAGGCAATTTCATCACTGAACCTCAGACAATATGTAGATCAGCCTACTGGGGTAATCACACTTTGGACCTGGTTTTACGTAACATAGATGGGGAAAACTGAAGGGAACTGAGTAAGTGAACTGTTATGCGTGAGTGCTCACAGTACAGTCACAATTAAAATTAAGAATTGGATGATATAGGAGAATGGTGTGACCAAAATCAGATGCTTCAATATGGTTGATTTCAAGGGGATGAGGGAAAATTTAAGAAAATGGAATTGAAAGGCACTGTTTATAAGAAAAAACTTGGAAGAAAGTTGGGAAATTCTGAAAGCTGAGGTAACAGAATTGGTGGAAGTGTACGAGCCAGAGAATTCTAAGTACAAAAACAGTGGAAGAATACCAAAGTGGTGGAGTAGGAACATTAAGAGAATGATTAGGAAAAATAAAAGGAATTATAAAGTAGCAAAAAAAAAAAAAAAAATACACCAACCCTATGGGAAGAATACAGGAAAACAGTTAAGCAGTGCAAAAACCAGATAAGAAAATCACAGCACTTACAAGAGTTTAATCTAGCAAGAAATGTTAGTGATAATTTTAAATCTTTTTATAGTTATGTAAATGGCAAAAAGAAAATCCAGCAAACAGGTGGGTCCTTTAAAGCAAAATGGGACGACTGTAAGTAAGGAACAAGATATGGCAGCTATCCTTAATGCCTACTTTTGTAGTGTTTATAGAAAAAAATATATCAGTAGGTTCATTAAGTCAATACAGGAAACCTGTCCAAAAATACGAATTAAATACGAGGATGTTAAATCAAGGTTGCAAGGAATAAATCCGAATAAATCAATGGGGCCTGACAGATTGCACCCAGGAGTGATCAGAGAGTTGGCTGAGGAACTGACAGAACCAATAACTAATAACTTTCAAAAATCAGTGGATGAGGAACATATTGTGAATGCCTAGAGGGAGGCAATAGTTACATCTTTATTCAAGAAAGGGTATCAATCAGATTGCAAGAACTATAGGTTAGTGAATTTGACATCTGTAGTGGGCAAGGTTCTAGAAGGTATCATTAATGAAGAGGTAGAACATTATATATTAAAGAATGACATGGTGTTTAAGCATCAGCACAGCTTCACTAAGGGGAAATCTTGACAGACAAATCAATTCAACTTCTTTGGAAAAGTTAGTAAAGCCCTAGACAACAACCAGGCTACTGATGTAATATTCATGGACTATAGCAAAGCCTTCAGTTGCATCCCATATAAAGAATTAGTTGTCAAACTACTAGAAATGGATATCAGTATCAGAATAGTGGGCTGGGTGGAGTTATGGTTGATGGATAGGAAGCAATGAGTATCGCCACAGGGGCACTATCTGAATAGAGGAGGGTGACAAGTGGAGTGCCACAAAGGTCTATAGTTGGGCTCACTCTGTTTAATATATGCGTATCGTCTAAGAAGACATCAGGAAATGCCTGGATGGTAAAATCTGCAGGTGATACAAAGGTGGAAGCAGTGTTAAGCTCAGAGTCACATATAGCTCTATTGAAGAGAGAACTCAAAACACCTGGAAGCATGGGCTAGTGATCATCTACTAGATTTTAATATGGATAACTGCATAGTGATACACACGAGGCATAAAACAAAAGCTCAAGGCCCAGTGGCGCTGACGGTTGAGGTGCTGGACGCCACACCTCGCACCGCACCGGTGACTCAGGTTCAGGAACGGTCTTGGGCTGCCGGGGGTTGGCTGGGGGAAGGAAGGATTGAGCATCCTGTGACAGCTCTCCTTTCTTTGGGGAGGGTGAGGGACATGCACCGCACTGCAGCGACACCCAGCAGAGGCTGGGTGTTTCAGCAGGCTGCAGGCATTCAGAAGGGGGGGAGCCAGCAGACGTCTGCACTTCAGTGCACTGACATCAGTGCACGTCTGGCTCCTCAGAGGGGCATACACCAAAAAATACCTGCCTCCCGACGCCTCAATGACGCCCGCTCTGGCTGTGATCTGCTCCCAGGCCGACTCCCACCTTTCTGGTGTTCCTGGCACCCTTCGACCTCAGGTGCCAGGACCCCACCCTGGGGGGTAAGCCAGGGGGTTCAGGGAGTGTGGCTGATGTGGGAAGCTGCAGCCGGAGTCCGTGATTGGACAGATAGTCCAGCGGCGAGGACAGGACAGGACAAAAAAAAAAAAAGCTCAATATACATTTTTGGGCAAAGTACTGAAAGAAGTTTCATCTGAAGGGACCTGGTTATAACTGTAACAAAAGAGTTAACATTTGAAAAACATTGCAGTAAACTGACAAATGTCATAAAATTGTGGGTTTCTTAGAGAGGCATATAGTTAGCAGGTAAAAGGAGCATCTGATGTCGCTGTATGAGGCACGTGTGAGGCCATGTTTGGAGTACGGTAGCTAATTCTGGTCACCACAAAATAAAGGATGTATCAAAAAGTTGGAGGGAGTTCAAAGAAGAGCTACTAGAATGATAAAAGTAATGGAGGAGGTACCATATGCCCAAAGAATGGAAATGCTGAACTTATATTCAGTAGAACTTTGTAGACTAAGGGGAGACCTGTGTTTAATGTTAAAAGCTTTCAAAGACAGGAGCTTATGGGATAGCCTGGGCCTACAATTAAGAGACTTACCACACATTACCAGAGGCCATAACATGCACTTAAAGGGGGTATTTACAACACAAAATGTGTGTGTGTGTGGGGGTGGTATACCCAGAGAATAGTGAATATTTGGAATAAGTTACCCCAGAAATTAGTTAACAGTAAAGACAAGGATGCCTTTAAAAGACATCTGGACTATCACATTAGCAATTTCAGTATAAAAGGATATGTCCATTGAGAAAAAGCTAGCCTTCATGGGCATTTTTGCCTTCTGGCTAGACATAACATAAAATGAAACAAAACAAAAACAGTTTCCGTGATTTTTGGTTCCAAGTAGATGCTATCTAGACTTCACCCCCCCCCCAGGTTTGTCACCTTGGACAGTTCCCCACTGGAGATTGTCCCCACCTTCAAATATCTAGGGTTCTGATTGGACAGTAATCTGGACTTTGCCTCCCCTATTGATGCCCTCCGCACAAAACTTTGCCTAAAACTTGGCATCCTCTATTGACACAAAGAATGCCTGCCTTTACCCACCCACTGAGATCTTGTCCTGAAAACCATTTTACCTATCATTGATTATGCTGACAGTGTTTATAGCTGACCCCTTAAAGATCATGTGCAATAGTTTTTACATATTTTTTATAAAAGCTTGAAAAGCTGGCATTCAAGTTCATGTGTCATGATTAGTGTTGCCTAAAAATTTCATGCTGTTTGATTTTGTGGTTTTCTTTAAATCAGCATTTGTTAATGGGTGTTTACTCACCTGGTAAAGGTGATTGTGTTGGTTGGCATCCATGGCACTCCAGTCATTACCTCATGGGTTATAGCCCACCTGATAGGCTAGTGATGCACATGACCCAGATCAAATTTCTAGCATATCCAGGTCCCAGGAACCCCTGCTCTCCAGTTCGAATCTTCCATAGCTGAAATCAAGGTTAGTTAGTGTAAAAGAACATCATAACGGCAGGCACAATCAACTGAAAAATTAAAGAGAGAGAGGTCAAAGAGCCAAATAGAATGCGAGCTAGGAGGGGTACTGACGGTCGGATGAACTTTATTCCTCTAGTCTGTATGGATCTAGTCTCGGTCCGGAGGCCCGACTGGTAATTAGTTCCAGAGCGAGACACTTACGCTAGACCCCTGTTGGGTCTACTATGGGGGTCCCCCAGATCAGTCCCGGCCACTCTGAGCACTTGGATGGAGGGTTTAGTACACACGTTAACCAACACAATCACCTTTACCAGGTGAGTAAACACCCATTGTGAGATTGGCTGGCATCCATGGCACTCCAGTCATTACCTCATGGGAGATAAGAAGCAGTACGAACCCAAGGGTGGGAACCGAGTGGTCTAAGAGTGAAGGCTGAGGGTGTCACCGTGGGAGGTCTGGGCAGCAGTGGGCCCTCTGGCCCGGACTGGGCCAGGGATAGAGTAATAGGTGCCTGGAGTGGGAGGAAGGATCTCATGAGTTGCCCCACCTAGGTCCCCCGAGGCTGCACAGTTCGCTCCCACCAAGCATGGCTGACCGCCTGTGGGGATGAGCCTGAACCCCTGTGGGGGTGGAGTCAGTCGGGCTAGCAGGCGCCCGCCTGCTGGGCAACTCTCCTAGCCAGGCGATTCTCCTAGTCATCCCCAATGGGACTTTGGGCGGTTCTGCTCTGCCGCCGACCTGCGGTGGCGGCAGACTCTGTCTTGTGGAAAAGCTCAGGTTCGGTCAGGGTCCAGAGGTGGGACCAACTTACAGGAACGGGTCGCAGTGGGGCCCTGTTAGCCCTTCCGCGAAACGGTTAGTTCAATTAGTTGCCCTTCAGACAACCGGGATTCCCTGGCTGGAAAACTGGAATCGATGTCCGCGGACCTCGGCGGGATGAGCACCGAGCAGGTTCCGGCGGGTAGGGCCCCAAGCCCCCAGCACTCCTAGCTGAGCCGATTGTCCCCAATCCAGCCTTGAGGAAGACCCCACCGTCCGCTCCACGGTGGTTCCAATTTGTTACACTGGGGCCTGAACCCAGGCCTTCCGCGTGTGAGGTAAGCATGATAACCACTACACAGAGAACTCTCAGCGAGGAGCCCAGTCAAGAGACCCTAGCACCAGAGGAAAACACCCCACTGATCCGTTGTCGATCGTGTCCCCGATCGGAGGGTCTCTACGATGAGGTGTAGTCTCCCCTACAGCTGGTGGCTGCACCCTGAGGAGGGTGCTAGTCTATTGGTGCTAGTCTCTCATCTATGGGTGTTAGCCCTGTCGGCCTGCTCGAGGGCCTTGCCTTGTTCCAGATACCCCCAGTTGTAGGAACAAACGAGGTTAGCCCTGTCGGCCTGCTCGAGGACTATGCCCTGCTCCGGTTATCGCTGCTGGAACCGGGCCAAGACTCCCCTAGGTGGGGGGGGCAAGACCCTCCGACTGGGGTGGGTGTTGATGGTCTCATCATAAACCTGCTGCCCCCGGACCCCTCCTCACTGGAGCCGGGCCGTGGGCTTCAGGGTGCGTGGTGTTGGTGAAGCCCCTGACCCTGAGAGGTATGTCTGTTCGGGAGGATCCTGAAGCTGACAGTGACCTTCTGCCTGGCCGCTGCGAGTCGTGGCCTGCGTGGCTGGTATGGTGCCACTATTGGCTGGGCGCCATGACTCCCGTGCCTGGTTAGGGCGGAGGAGTCAGTGGGGGCATAGGAAGTGACCACTGACCTGATCTCCCTTGCCAGGTGAGCCATTCCTAGGCAGCTGGAGTCGTGCCCCCCCCAGTTGTTGAGTGACCATAGTTCGATTGTCGACTGGACTAGAACGGGTCGAGCGTGGGCCTGGAGCCAACACGACCACTTAGCCAGGAGAATACAACTTTTGTAGGTGCTATGGCGAGCAATACAGTTCTCGCCTCCAGTCGGGTAGAGTCCGACCCTGCTGGTGGTCACCGGCCCTGCGGTGTTGCATCTTCCGGCAAGCTATCCCGCCGAGGAGTGTTACGTCTGCACTGGCAGTTAGAGCGGTGTCTCCTGAGGGGTCCCTATCAAGTCGGTCTTCACCGTCCGCTTTCCCTGGTCACACCTCAATCTGAGGGGCGGGTGCACTGGGCTGCTGTGAATTTGCTTGTGTGTCCTTGATTTGAGAGAGCGTATGGCCGCCTGGCTCAGGGTGGGCCTTTGTTCCATGGGCCATGACAGGTCCCTGTGCGATTGAACTCATACCCTGGTGAATTGTGGGTGTTCGCCTGCTTGACCTGTGAGCGAGGAGCTTCTCGCTTTCCGCCCAGCCGTGGGCTACAAGACTCTGGAGTGTAAGGCCAATGGAGTCGAGGAGTTGTCAGAGTAACCGAAGGCATAGCAACTAGGTAATTTGCTCTGGGGCCACAGTACACACATGGAGGCTGTGGAATTAAACCCAGGACACCGCACTTGCAGTTCAGGGCTTTTGACCACTGTACTATACTGCCTCCCGATATGGGGAGAGCGCCATGTGGTCTTGTGGTAGGAAGGCCCACCAATGCCTCGTGATGTGCCCGGTGGTCGTCATTGACAGGGTGCGATGCCACGTGGTGGTGTAGATAGCTACGGGCCCGCGATAGGTCAGGGGCCTCCCTCCGACTTCTTGGTATCGAGGCGAGAGTAGAGAGCACCCCAAGAGTCTGTTCCATAATAAAACGGTACGGAGGGGCCCTCCTCCCAGTTCGGGATTGGAGGTAACCCTCGGAAAGAGACTAGGTGTTGAACAGTTTATGGGGTATCCCTTGGTACCGTGACTTGAACCTCCTTATCCGAGCCGAGAGAAGGAGGCGGGGTTCGCACCCCCGCGGTACTTCCTGCCCTTGACATCAAGTCATATGACTGAACTGTGTGTGCTTTGATTGACCTGATGTGTTGCGAGGGAGCAGCACTGCAACCCCTGTAGTTCTACCTCGCCTCAGGATTGGAAACCCCGGACTCCGGGAGGGGGCTGAGGGCCCTGAGGGAGCGGCACGGGATCGAATCCTCTGCCTCGGAGCATTGTCTGCTGACAAGAGGCGATCCCTGGTTTGGCTATGGTGCTGGGTGGAGTCAGTGGCCCTGGCTAGTGGACACTGCAGACTACTGCCAAGTCAGCCAGGAAGACTCGTGTATTAGGTACGCCCCGCAGTAATGCCTCCCTGGGTTCAGGGACTACTCCTGAGGGTCCTAGGGCTGGTGACTGCTTAGCTGCCGCTTTTTGCTTAAGAGTACCAAGTGCAGGATTTCCCAATTTTTGTGATATGTCTTTAAGTCAGTCACCAGAATCTGCTTTAGAGAGAACTAATGAAAAAGGGCACTGCTGAGATCTGAACTCAGATCTCCTGTTTACTCGCAGGTGCTTTACCCAACTAAGCCACGGCACCATCATGGTGCTAAGAACCACATGGTAGACCTGTCCTTTCTAAGGCTGCTGCCTGGGGCCAACCGGGGAGTGCCCTGCGCGGTTCTCCCTGGACCCGGCTGACCTGTCCAGATTTTTTTTTTTTTTTTTTGCGGTAGAGTGTCAGAGAGCCTAACTCTCAAGGGCCCTGGGTTGAGCGAAGTGGCAGTCTAGTTCTCCATGTCCTCGTACGTGCGACGTTAGAGACGTGTAGGACAGAGTCCTCAGGGTGGCCCGCCCTGTCTGAAGGGGGACGGGTCGAATGAGTAAGAGCCCAGGAAATACTTTGTCCCTCAGAGTTCTTCTCCCTTTTGAATACAGATTGTGGAGGAGCTAAGCGGGGAGCCCCACAACCAAGATAAAAGGGAGAGGGAAGATTATGGCTCCACAGGTTCGACACCAGGCCTCGCTATGGAGGGAGCCGTGGACGACTGAAAGAGACTACCTCTCGGTCGCTGTGGGAGGGACCTGAGAGGTAGGGAAAGAGAAGGGAGAAGGAGAGAAGAAGAATCGATAGATCTGTTGTGTGGGGAGAGGGACTGACTGCAGGTGTGGGGAGCTAAGAGAGGCCCGCAAACCGGGTTAAGGTAGAGAAAATGGTTTTGGTCCACGGTTCAAACCAGGGCTCGCTGTGAGGGAGCCGGGACAACCGGGTCCGCGGGTTCGAGACCAGGGCTCAGCGTGGAGGGAGCCGTGGATGACCGGGAGAGAGAGTACCTTCTCGGATCGCTGTAGGAGGGACCGGAGTGGTAGGGGACAAAAGGAGAAGAAGAAGAAGAAGAAGAAGAAGGGAGGCTCCTAAGGAATTGATAGATCTGTTGAGGGTGGAGAGGAACTGAATGCGGGTTGTGGGGAGCTATGAGAGGGCCCCCAACCCCGGCCAAGGGTGGGAGATGGTTTGGTCCATGGTTCAAACCAGGGCTGGCTATGGAGGGAGCCGGGACAACCGGAGAGAGAGTACCTTCTCGGGCCGCTGTGGGAGGGACCGGAGAGGTAGGAGGTAAGATAGGGAGGCGAAACCTCTTGTTTGTCAGGCAGTAGGTTCTTCAATTACACCACCAAGCTGGCACGGGGGAGCGGAGAGGGTGGACCTGTTGCGGGGGGGAATCCCGCCGGGAAGGACGCTGTGGGCGGGACCCTACGGTGGAGGGACCCCCGAGTATCTGCTGAGGCCCAGATAACCACCTCCGCCAGGGTAAGCAGATTAAGAAACTTGCTCAGAAACACCTGAAGAGATGAGCTCGATCGCACCCTGATCCCAGGATCACGCGTATGCAAGCGGAGCAGCGGGTCTAGGATCAGGTCTGGGCTGCTGGAAGTCGCCAGCTTAGGCTATACCACTGCGCCATACTGCCTCCTTGCCGGGAGGGGGTGGCGAGCCTCGAGGTCAGGGCAGGAGCAGCTGAAGAAATGGGTTCGATCCCACCCTGATCCTCTAACCTGCAGGCTCCTTTTTTTTTTTTTTTTTTTGAGGGTCTGCAGGGGGCCGAGGTCCCGCCTGAAGAAGCGAGTCCCTGACGTCACTGGTGCCCCCCCGCCATGGGTGATTCTGCCGAGGCGCGAGGGGACACAGGCTGAATTGGGCCTATACGGAGGGATTCTCTCATCCTTTCTGCGACGCGGGAACCCCCCGCCCAGCCAGGTGGCGTGAGAGGAACACCCCCTGCTCAGGAGTGGCGGCCTAGCCTGGGGAACGCCAGCTACCAGAGCAGTTCGATGAGGGGCTGGGAGGAGGGTCAGCTCGGGCGGCCTACTAGAAGGCCGCCGAGAGCGAGGAGGCGTCGCGACCGCGAGGAAGGGCCCGGGATCCTCTGAGGCCCCTTCGAGGAGGAGTCGAACCAGGGCACCAGGTTCCAGCTCGGAGCTCAATCTCTGAGCTGTGCCACCTCTGCGTGGTGAAAACAACGTGAGCGGCGTCTGGACTTGCCGGCGCTCCTCCTAACCTGCCTAGGAGGGGAAAGGCGCTGCTGAGGATCGAAGGGGAAGAAACTGCTTCCCAGAGCCTGTGGAGGCCGGGGACAGATAGACTGCTGAGCTCTGAAGCCGGACGTCCACCCCTGCCGGGAACCACGCGTCGACGCAGGTCGTGGTAGGCCGGCCACCAGCCGGGCGGTCTGGGGAACTGAAAGGGCCCAGTGAGAGGGAGAGAAGCGCCGCGGAGCACGAAGGCCCTTGGGTGAACAAGGAGGGAAAGGGGGAGGCCGGAAGGTGAGCGCCAGCGGTAATCAGCGTGGGCCAGCACGGCGGCCCTCCCACCAGCTAAGGAGCCTCATCCCGCAGCTGCTACGGAGGGCGGATACCCAAAACTCGTTGCCCCCTCGCAATAAATAGACGGTACTATTTTTATCTACTGCTGGTAAGGAAAGCTGGTTTGAACCACAATCCTTTTACTTTTTTAGGAGGTATTCTCTGGGGTTTGTTCGCTACACCACAAGAGGAGCAAAGGAATTACACATGCTTGTTATGATGCACCACAGTAGAACTCTGGATAAAATTCTCAACTTGTATTACTGGAAAGACAGGCATTTTACTTACTGACTACTTGAGCTCAGTACCCTATACAGGAAAAACAGGAGCCTGCTAGGATACTGATTAATAGCATTCGTGGTGCCAAATACTATAGTACTGGGGCTGAGCTAGCCCCATACATTTTTTTTTTTTTTTTTTTTTTTTTGTAATTGCATAACATGCCTGCAAGGTTGAATATTGGTTTAAGTAAATAAATATATCCCATACAGGATCTTACCTGGTAGGAGTAGACAGGGATCCCTGGTGTGCTTCCTGCCTGATCAGATGCACGATTCGAAACTGGAGAGCAGGGGTTCCTGGGACCTGGATATGCTAGAAATTTGATCTGGGTCATGTGCATCACTAGCCTATCAGGTGGGCTATAACCCATGAGGTAATGACTGGAGTGCCATGGATGCCAACCAATCACAATTTGCTCTACAGTGGCTGAAAACAGTGGAGCTATTTCTGTCCTCTCAGTCAAACTTAGAGTGCGATGACATCATTTTGGAGTAGCTTACTGTTTCAGATTCCCAATCAGAGCAATACTTTGTAGAGTTAATGGTTTGCTGAGCTCTCCAAGTTTCTTAGGGACCCAGTCTCTGGTTTGTGTTTAGATAGATCAACTTAAAACATATTTCTTTCTTTCTTTCTTTCTTTCTTTATTGAATTTTGTTGACCCTCATTATCTTCTGATAAAAAGCTGATCATTTCAGTTTCAATGCTGAATTGAAGCAGTGGAAATCTTTCTTTGTGAGAAATCAGCTTGGCTGTATCACAGCTTTCAGTTCTTTCTAATCAAAAACCTGATTTTTTTTAATTATATAGTACAGAGCTGTTTAATGAATATAAAATAAATCTAAATTTTGTTCATTCACAGAAACAGTTTGTCTTTGATGTAGCCTTCATAAATATGTTCATGTAAGAACATTTTTTATGTCCGATTGACAAACTACATGTGCTTGAAATACTGTAGCAGAGTGTGACAGGCACCTGTCTGAACTCACAAATTTCAGTTCTTTGGTGGTTTCTGTGTGAAAATATATCATGCATGTGAACAACTAGAAACACTATGTGGCACCCCGATGCACCGTGTCTCTGTCCCACAGATGAGGCAGCTGCTGTCTACTACCACCTGTCCCTGCCCCACAAGCCCTCTGCCTTCTGCTCCACATTTATTTATATTTTATTTAAATTTTGGTAACTGCTTAGGCCCACTGGAACCTTGCAGTCCCTTTTTCAGGGGTGACTCAGGTTTAGTTACATGTACCAGGGAGGGAAAACCAATGCAAACAAAATGTACAGTGCAGCAAGGCTTACATAGAGTGCATGAACAAACATTACAGTATAGGAACTGATACAATCAAAACTTCAGTGATTTGATAGGTACAGACCAATTGACAGTTGTAAACCTATATAAGTGCGAAGGACCATTCTACCACCAGACTGATGGACATATCAGTGCGAGACTGCTGCATCCTGCTGCCCACTGTCTTCTCCCACACATTCAGGAATTGTGCACCCTGCAGGCTCCTTCTCCTGCTTAAAGAATCAGGGTTGCTGCACCCTGCCACCCCTTGCCCAAACAGTTGGGAATGATGCACTCTGCTACCCTCTCTCCCCCACCCTCACAGTTAGGGAAGCTGCACCTGTTGACCCCTGTTCCTGTCTCCACAGTCAGGGCTGCTGTGCCGTACTAGGCCCTAGTGTACCAGGTCCTCTGTCTCCACAGCTGGGGCTGCTGTACCATGCTGCCCTAGCCACCAGAGGTGGGGCATTTGCTACACCCTGCTACACTTTTGCTCAGGTATAGGCAAGAGTATAATTGATCTGATAATTGTTCACAAATTGTGTGCATCAAATAATGATTTTAATTTAACATAATTCTCATTAGTGGCTATCTCCTTGTTTTTTTCCATGATAATTTACACTAGGGCCTGAATATTCAGAAGTGCGCCAAAGTCTGGTGCAAGACAAATCCGATGCACCCTGGCACAACTGGTGCCATATTCAGAGGTTGCGCAGGCTGAGCAGCACCAGCACAATGCGGCTGAATATGGCAGAGTTGCGCCATGGCACAAACAGAGGTGCACCATGGCGCAAACAGAGATGCTTCAGAGCAACCGTGGAGCAGAGCAGCACAGCAATAGAGGGGGCAAGGCACATAGAACTGACCCAGGGACAGAGTCATGGAAGCACAGTGACAGGCCACAGGAGGACTCCACCAGCAGATCACACACAGGCACCCAGACACTGGACCCCAGAACACAACAGTGGCACAGATAGCAGGTAACAGGAGGTTCAACAGCAAACCGAGGGCCACCAAGGGAACCCCCCCCTGCAGGCTGCTGGCTGTGCCCCCCCAGACCATAGCAGGCCACACTCAGGACCATGGAAAACAAAATGCAGACAGCGAAAGACTAGCGAGCGGGTGCTCACAACAAGAGTTACAACTAACAAAATCAGCAATTTAGTGAGCACACCAGAAAATGGTTGTAAATGAATAATGTTGTTATCAGAAAATGTCCAGACCTTCTGTGCTTTGGCACTACACCTTGTACCCCCTTGAAGGTGTAGTGCCGAAGAGCATGGGTCTGGACATTTCCTGATGCTGTAATAAAAACCTTCTTTTACATTTACTACCATTTTCTGGTGTGCTCACTTCTAAATTGCTGGCACACCCAGGACCATGCAGCCAAGCACACATGTGCCACACAGGCACAAAGGGAGCCCACACAGTGGGCACTGAATGGGCTGGGTTGCAGGCAACATGGCAGACTACATGGGACAGGCTGCACAACGCCAAGCAGAGGACCCCAACACAGTGTGCAGGCAGTACCCAACCAATGACCATGGCCGTGTGCCACCACCATGCACACACCAGCCACACACCTCTGACAGCCACCCCATGGGCACCCCAAGGTGCAGCCATTGACCCAGAGGATGGACACCACCATGGTGGGACACACAACAGCACACAGCAGGGAAGCACAACATGTGTCCCCTCTCATGCACACCACACGGACAGACACTGGGCACTGCAGCATGGCTCCTCATGCCACCTGCAAAGCAGACAGAGACACAGGCAGGTATGTCAGAAAATATATATATTTAACACAACTCTGTACAGGAACAACAGGGGCTGGGAAAGGGTAGGTACAGCAAGGGAACGGGACAGGGAACAAGGACTGTACAGTGGGGGGGACTGCAGGGGAAGGTTCAACAGGGGAAATGGGACAACAGTGGCAACTCTATTGATGGCCCCATCTGGCCACCCTGGTAAGTCACCTCTCCCTCCTCTCCACCGCCATCATTCAGTGCATGGCCGCCACCACCTCAAGGATGCTGGATGTGACGAGAAAGGTCTGGTGTATGAGATGGGTCAAGATCTCGCACTGTGGTCTCCACACTGGCCACCAGACACCTATAGCAAGGGACAGGACAGGTGATCAGTGCAATAGCCCAAGGAACCATGCCCACCCACAGTGTGCAAAGGGCAGTGGGACCACACACTCCTGGAGGGCCTGTAATGGCCACCCGCAGGGGGTGGGCCAATGCCAGCCAGCAACATGGCGCACCATGACATTGCACAGAGGTGGTCCTCACTGAACAATGGCCACACGACTGCACAATGACAGTCACATGGCAAAGTGCACTGGCAGCACCACAGCAACAATGGTGGCAACTGAGCATACACCTACTCCACCAACAGGTGGCACACATGTCCAATGGACGTGCCACAGTGGCATGTACCATGCACAATGTGACACACACAGCCTCCATGGCACATGGCACAGGTGGCCATGCCTGCACCCACTCTTCCCTGCCAACCCCCGTGTATAGTGTGAAGGACCATGGCAGTGCTTACCTGCCCCCTGCAGCCCTACTGGTGCTGGTCCTCCACCAAAAAAGCGCACTGCCTGGTCTTGCACTGCCGCAGCCCTGGCTCACCTACGGTCCTCTGGTCCTGGAAATGGAAAGAAGACAGGTGCACATCAGTAACTGACCACAGCAGCTCCCCCAGACCCCTGTGCACAAGGTGTGCCCCTGCCCAACATGTCCCACACACCTGCACGGCTGCATCACAATGCAAGTGGAAGTGGCAATGCCACTCTGTGATGTGCACGACAACAGTGTACCCCTCTGCAGGACATGCCAGGCAACCAAGCCAACACCACAATACAGCAACAGGGCAGACATGCAACATGGGATGACTTACCTGGCTGTGGCACTGCCTCATGCCTGACGCATGCCTGAAGCCTACTCAGCCAGTCAGGGTCCCATCGCATGAGGTCACCATACTGGGTCATGGGGTCATGGAGAGGACCCAGGGGTCAGAGGTCAGTGACTAGCACTCTGTGCACATGAGCATGATAGGCAACATGCCATCATGTGTGAAGTGCACATTGCCAGCCACGCACAGCTTGCGCAGTGCTGATACATCATGCTGTTCATGCATCTTGCATGATTGACACCATGACAGCGCAGTGTGAATGCGCACTGCAGGCCCAAGCACTGCGCATGAGTGGGCTTTGCACCACCACTTGCTGCGGTGAAATACCATTGAACATGGTGCAATATCTCGATATTTAGACACTGCATGCAAATGAGCTCATTGGCCTCATAAGTGCCACGGAACAGCACAGGCCATGGACCAGTATTGTCACCTTGATAGGTAAGCGGTGGATGCCGCTGCAGCACATTGGGAACAGACAGCATTGCAGGGTGGGATGGACCAGGGAGATGCTGCCACTGACACACTGTGCTGTCCATGTCCACGGGAGGCAACATGTCGGCACAAGAGGAGGGCGAGGAGTGGGGCCTGCATGGAAGCACAGGCCCAGCTTCACTAAGGGTGAGACAGATGCACTGTTTGAGGCCTACCTTGACATGGAGGCCTGTTGAGTGGTGCCATGGGCACATCACAGGCCATGGCTGGTGCATGGGAGGAGGTGGTGACCTATGTGAACCAGCACGGCAGCCACCAGCGGTTGGCGCAGGGGTGCCGGACGAAGGTTGGGACTGACAGGTGTTGGATTAAGGAGAAGATGGCAGCCATCACAGTGCCCTCTAATGGCACCAGAGGAGAGCTGGCAGATGTACCCACACTGATGCCGACAGAGGAGTTGGTGGCAGCCACCATGAGCCACACCGCAGAGGAGGGTGTGCCTGGAGGAGGCTTCCAGATGGGTGGCAGCCCATCACTGCATGATATGTATGTCAGACATGAACATCTGGTGGCCTGGAGGGTATATACATGGGCATGCTGGCATGCATGCGGCTGTCATGTATATCATGTGCATGTGTATGCACCCATGTACATGCCATGCTGCAGGACTCATGCAGCGGCAGTGTACGGGGGGGCACATGTGGACATTGCATCACTGACATGCCATTCTTCTTTTGCAGCACCAGCATGCCTCTGTGCAGAGGATGGGTCACTGGCAGCAGCAGCAGCAGCACCCGTGGACACCAGAATGGCCCCAGAGGATGATCCATCTACATCCACAGGCATCCGAGGGCCTGACAGGCTGTAGCTCAGCACCACAGTGCCTGTAGATGTCCTGGACCTAGGGCTGGTTGAGGCCCTGGATGTGATCCTGCAGGATGCCAGCCTTGGTGTCCTGTGTGCAGAGACACAGATTGGGGTGGGGTCCGACTCTGATGATGACTACTCACAGCTCCTGGACAGCATGGGTGACAGTGTGCACATGTCACCCCTGCTGGCATCACAGTCAGGTACCACACCCGACACTATGCCAGTGGCGGAACAATTGCCTGCCACCACTGCGGGTGCACCAGTTGCCATGGATGTGCCCTGCAGTGGTGGTGGTGCAGCCATGCAGGCACGGGGCAGCATACAGTGGCCGGACGGGCGATGGCAGCAGGCTGCGGGTACAACTGGGCAGCCGGCCACAGGGTCCGCCGGCAGTGTGCCTGCTGTGCCCATTTCCCCTGCAGACTCCACTGTGCAGCATCCACCACAGAGGGGGGCTGTGCAGTGTGGCAGGCCACCACCAGTGGACCTGTGCCCCACCTGGGAGCCCCAGGATGCCGACTGGCTGGCTGAACACACCCGTCTGTTGCTGGTGTCTGTTCAGCAACAGGTGCTGCTTGCCACTGGGGTGCATGCACTGCATGCAGAGGTGCACCAGTTAGCCAAGCAGCAGGAAAGGGGCACTGTGCAGATCCTGGAGGGGATGTGACACATGCAGGAGGCCATGACTGCATCCTTGAATCGCACTGCCACTGTGATTACAGATGACTTTGCATTGCTGGCTGCCACAGGGCATGGCCGTGCACAGGTGACCCCCCCCACAGTGTGCTGTATACCCTATGGACCCAACATCGGGTGACATCACCCCAGTCAACACCGGGCTCTGAAGTAGGCATCCCAGGCATGTCTGGGGCTGGTCTGTTTGGGAGTCTGCACACCCCCGCAAGGACGAGGTTGTGGTCCCACACTTCCACCCATGGGGGGCTGTTGCACACCCCCATGGCTGATGCGCAGCCTGTGGCTGCCAATCATCCCCAGCATGGTTGCCCTCATGGCTGTGGTGGCCATGGTACCATGCAGTTGCCCTGATCTACGGGCTGCCCTGACCACAGTCTGCAACTGCTGCGCTGTGTGCACATGGGCAGTGTGTGTGTGCCTTACCACTGGTGGATCACCTGTGTGTCCTGCCGCATGCTACCTGTGTGTGTGATTGCCCAGCTGCTGGACTGTGTGGTGCAGGTGTGATGAGGGCAGTCTAGCACTGGTTGCACCTGTGCACCAGTGCAATGCATCTGATCCTCACCACATTCCAATGCCTGGGGGGGGTGTGTGTGTGTGTGTGTGTGTGTACGTGTGTGTGTTGCTTTGTGTAGCTGTGTGCCACTGATTCCCCTTCCCCTGCATCATGCCTCTGTGTGTGCATGCCCCTCACCATGCATGTCGCTGCATGTGTACTGTACCTGTCTGTGTGGCCCATGCATGTGAACTGCACCACCTACCTGTGTTCACTGTAGTGCTCCTGTGAGATGATGTCGCGGTGGCGTCATGTCTGCTGCAGCAGTCTGGGGTCCCTCCACCCAGGGGATGGCTGTCCACCACCCTCTGGCCCATTGCCTCCATTGTCTCCACTACTGTTGCCCTCATCAGCCTCGACAGCTATCCGATGGTCAACGGCCATGTTGTGCAGTATGCAGCAGGCTAGGAATAGGCCACAAGCTTTCGAGGTGCTGTACTGTAGGACACCACCGGACCTGTCTAGGCAACAGAACCATGCCTTCAGCATGCCAAAGATGTGCTCAATGATGTTGTGCATGCTGGCATGTGCCTCATTGTACCATTCCTCTGCTGGGGACAATGGGCACCGGTAGAAGGTGAGCAGCCAGGACGTCAGTGGGTATCCACTGTCACCTGTGTGGAGAATGACATGGTTAGTCCCCTGCTATGCTGTGCTGTACCCCTTGCCTGTCCCTAGTGCCCATCCCACCATGCACACCCTGCCCACCCTCATCCCCAGGTCTGCTCTACCCATCGCACCTTGCCCATGCCATATTCACCCACTAGGTGGCCTATGGGGATGTACCCATGTTCAAATCTCTGGCACAGCACAGACCTGTGCCAGATGAATGCATTGTGTGCACTCCCAGGGTGTGTGGTGCAGACATTGGTGATGCACCCTGTGGCATCGAACACCACCTGGCAGTTGATGCTCAGGCTCCCCTTCCTGTTGATATACACCAGTCCCTCAGGGCCAGGTGGCATGTGAATGCCCATGTGGGTGCAGTCAATGGCCCCAATCATGCCAGGCATTTATGCCACCCTGTGGAAGTCCTGCATAATTGCTGTACGCTCCACCTGTGTGCGCTGGGGAAATGGATGAATTCTGAAGCACATGGCAGCAGAGCATTGAGGAACTGTGTGAGAAGGCATGATGTGGCTGACTTTGTGATGCCCATGGTGTCCCCTGTTGGTCTTTGGAAGGTGCTCATGGTGAGCAGGCACATGACGGCGGTCACCTTCAGTTCCACAGACATGGCGTGGCTCCGTCTGGTGGGTGCCTGCATCTCCTCACTGCACAGCTTACAGAGCTGCCTCAGAATGGCCCTTTTCAGGTGGTACCAGCTCACAATCTCAGTGTCACTATAGTTCTCAAAGGTGATGCGGGCACGGTACCACCAGTGTCGGGCATACCACCGATGGACCCTTCGTCGGCCACATAGCTGTTCCTCCTGCCCCCTCACACCCCTCGTTACTGCCTCCATCAAAAAATTCACACTATCCATGACTCCTGCTGTCCACTGTCCCCCTGGGTGGTTGGCTACAGGCTGTGTGCCACCCTGGTATACAGGTGTTGTGTCTGTCTGTGTGTGTGTGCGTCTCTCTCTCTCTCTCTCTCTCTCTCTGCCCCTCTCTCCCTCTCTCACACCACCTCTCTGTGTCTGGTCTTGTGCCTGTCCATTTGTCTGTCTCTCTCTATCTCTCCCTCTCACTCTCACTCCTGGTGCAACTGCTGTCTGTGCTATGTGTTTGCACCCTGTTTTTATAGGAACAAGTCTGGTTGGTGCAGCTTCGATTTGCTCCACACTTGTGCCATGGTTTCATGGTTGAATATACCATTGTGCTGGATATTCATGGGAACGTCCCCTGCACTTGTGCCACATACATTATAGTTGTGCATTGGCGCAATGAATTTTGCACTGAGCAATGGCTCCCACTGAATATGGCTCCTCGGTGCAATTCCATATTTGCGCCGGTGCAACTCAGTTGCACCATGCCCAGCTGCTCTGAATATCTGGGTTTAGAGTGACATATGGAACAATTTTCTGAATTATTATAGTGATATAGGAGTTGGGTAAATGGCAGGAAAGGGCAGACTAGATGGGTCATTTGGATTCTTTTCTGTTATCAGATTTCTATAATTTTATAATTGTATGATTGGTAGGTGGAATTAAAATCCCTCACAATTCGTAATTTAGAGTCCATATTTGTATCTAAAGATTCCAATATATTTTATTTCAGTGTGGCCCAGTTTTCTTCTCTGTAATGTTTAGAGTGTTTAGAAGGAATATACTGTAACTAAGTATCATAAGTGACAGTGCCTCCAAGACAGTTTTGATTAACTGGAAATTACTATCTTGTTTCGGTAACTCAAACTCCTTCAGCACTGGGGACATTTTTGCAAATGTGGCTAAACCTCCCACTGGTATGCCATTCTTTGTTATTTTCCTAGCTGCCAAGAATATGCATTGGCAACCATTTAATTTACGGTCTTTCATTAGGAAGTCTCTTGTAATAATATAAGCTGTAACCTGTTTATAAACTCCTGCCTTTTGGGATCAGTAAACTTCACACCTAGCTCAGCAGTACTGCATGAGACAATTTAAAAATTGGATTCTGGTATAGGTTTACCTGTGAAATACCCAGCCAGTTTTGTGTCTATTACCTTCATTTTCTGGTTCCCTAGTGAGGTAACAGAAAAAGTAAGAGTAAAGAAACTGGCTTTTAGAAAGTATAAAAAAACACAGAAAGAGGAGGATAAGGAGACGTCTCAGGGAAGACAGTTAGGAGCACAAAAGTGCAAACAGAGGAAAATATTGCCACATCAGTAGAAAAGGGGACAAGACATTTTTTAGATATATAAGCAAAAAGAGAAAAACCAAGGGAGGGATAGTAAGGCTGAAAGGGGGAGGAGGGGTGTGTGTGTGGAAGAGGACCACCAAAAAGCAGACATATAGAAGAAATACTTCTGTTCAGTATTTATGGAAGAGGGGGTAGGTAACAGGCCAATGATAAAAGACAAGGGCATTAAGGAATGGGAGGTGGACACTAGCCCTTTTACAGTGGAAAGGGTCCTAAGGAAATTGTCACAGTTAAAATTAGACAAGGAAATGGGACCAGACAGGGTACACCCCAGGTTACTGAGGGAGCTAAAGGAGGAGATGGCTGCACCTCTGACAGACCTGTTCAGCCTTTCACTAGAAATGGGAGAGGTCCCAGGAGAGTGGAGGAGGGTTGATGTCGTCCCACTCCACAAAAATGGAAACAGAGAGGAGGCTGGAAATTACAGGCCTGTCAGTCTGACTTCGGTAGTGGGCAAAGTAATGGAATCACAACTGAAGGAAAGGATTGGGGAATATCTTGTTTCCAATGGTCTTCAGGATCTGAGGCAACATGGGTTCACGGGGGGAAGTCTTGCCAGACATATCTAATCAAGTTCTTTGACTAGGTAACCAAGAAAGTGGATCAGGGAGGAGACTGCTGAGAAAGGTGAGAAGCCTGGCAGTGGGTCCTAAAATAGTAAGCTGGGTAGACAGCTGGCTGGACAACAGGAGTCAGAAGGTGGTAGTAAATGGCATTCGCTCTGGAGGGGACAAAGTGACCAGTGGTTCAAGGTTCAGTTTATTAAACAACGCATTAAAATTTCAACAAAATTTGTTACATTCAATAATTTAAAACAAACGTCAGCTAAACCAGCAGTTTCATGCAGTGCCATAGTTCTAGTTAAAAACATTTATCAATTCTTTCCATAAACTTACAATTTCAAGGGAAGAATTTTGATTATCTCACCATATATAAAAGTAACAAAATTGTCTTTCTCCCTCACGTGTCAAGCTCATACATTAAAGTGTGAAATCTAACTTTTATATTTTATGGCAAGCAGAAATTTTGACATACAGTACATTTTTAAACTATCTAAATTCAACAAGAAAAAACATTTTTCGAGGTTTGGCAGGTACATTTTTTCCTTTTAATAAAGAATAAATCCACTTTTTCCTTTCCAAAGTCAGTTTATCACAAACTAGAAGAAGATGCGTAATGGATAGTTCCCCAGTAGTTACTAAGCAAGTACATAAACATTCTTCATATTGTTTGCTTTGCCATGATTGGAAACCACACATCATATGGAGTCTGAGATTGCACAATAAATGTATATGTATTCTGCTGTCACAGAGCATCAACTACCTTTCACTTTCTATTGATGGCTTCATATTTATGTGTAGATTTTGGGGGTCCAAAGAGTGAATATTTTCCAAATCTTTCTGTCTCTCTGTATCATAAATCCTTTGGATCACTTCGCTAATATATAAATCAATATTTTCTTTTGATTTTTCTGACCATAAATTTTCTAATCCCTACATCTTTATTTTTTTGATTTACACCATATTCATATTGTTTTGCTTCTCTATTATTCAAGAATTCAAGCCAGCACATTTTTTCTAATTGTAAATCCTCGATTTTCATCAGTCTTTTCCAAAAATTAACCGTCCTTATCATGTTTCTTGATCTAAGTGATGGCATATCTGTTTCTAATCTCAGCAATGCTGTTGGGCAGTCTCTTGGTAATCCCAGAGTTGTTCTGATAAAACAATTTTGAATTGTTTCCATCTTGTTGTTTTTTTAAAGAATTTAGTCCCCAAACGTCAGATCCATATAATGTCTGGTTTATAGTTTTTGCCTCAAAAGTAATTTTCTGAGCATCAAAAGAGTTGCTAGTGAATTTATGTGCAAATAGTCTTATCACATTTGTTGTTTTATATGCATTTTTCTTTATTTCTTTCATATGTTTAGTACATACAAGATTTATTTTGAAGATCACACTGAAGTACTTGTATTACATTACTTCTTCAAATTTGTTTTCATTTATACTCCATATTTTTTCCCTTTCTTATCAAATACCATAATTTATCAATATTTAACTCTAAATTGTTTTTTTTTCAATGTGTTCCTAATTTGAGTTAATCCCCTTTTAAGACCTATAAGAGTCTGGGCTAAGAGCATAGTGTAATCTGCATATAACATAAGTCTTATTTTCTCATTGTTGATTTGTGGTGGGTAAATTTCAACCGTTTGCAAACCTTTCAGAAGAGACTCTATATAAATGTTAAATAAAATTGGCGCAAGCAGGCATCCTTGTTTAACTCACTTAAGTATGGGAATTTCATCTGTTAAAGCACCATTCATACCAAACCTAACCTGTGCTGTCATATTATTATATAAGATCTTTAAGATAGAAAGGATTTTGCTTTCTACTCCCAGTTCAAAGAGCATATTCCATAATATATCTCTGTTCACAGAATCAAAAGCTGATTTTATATCTATAAAGCAAACATAGATTGTTCCTTTTCTTCCAGTAACATATTTATTCAAGATTTACTGAAGAGTGAAGATCAAATCTAATGTGTTATTATGTGACCACACCTCAAAAAGTACATTAACCTTCTAGAGAAGGTCCAGAGGAGGGCTATAGCTGATCAGCAGGGTAAGGCATATGAGGAGAAGTTGAGGGCACTGAACATGTACTCCCTGGAAGGCAGGGGAGAGAGATAGAGAAAGAGAGAGAGAGGGGGGACATGATTGGGACCTTTAACTACTTGAAAGGGATAACTAAGGTTGATAAGGAGAGTCTCTTTAAGCTGAGTGGCAACCATAACAGGAGGGGGCACATTCTTAAGCTGGAGGGTGGGAGGTTTAGGAGGGAGGTCAGGAAGCACTTCTTCACAGAGACAGTGGTGGACACTTGGAATGTGCTGCCAGAAGAGTTAATCTCATTGAAGACAGTGGGCTGTTTTAAGAGAGGCTGGGACAGGAATGGGGAGGGTAAGGGTCATGGATATGGAGGATGGGAGGAGTGGGGAGGGAGGGCAGGGACAGTAGCTCAAGCTGTGGACCCTGCAACACGAGCAGACTTGATAGACCAAATGGCCTTATTCTGCTGGCTTCTTCGTATGTTTGCATGTTTTTTGAAGTCACATTGAAATTTGGAAATTATGTTATTTCTATTAACTCAGTCTTGTAATTTCTCCAGGATTAATCTTGTGTATATGTTTTGTGTTATTGGAAGAAGTGAAATAGGTCTCTAGCATTTAGTATCTTGGCTATTTCCCTTTTTAAACAATGGCACTATTATACTTTTATTCCAGTCAGATGGCAGGATTAGAAATGTACTAATAATTGTAAATATTTGTGCTAATATACCGACCCAGAATTCAGGTGTATGTTGATAAATTTCAGCAGGGCTCCCATCGACTCCTGCTGCCTTATTATTGTTTTGCCATCTAATAGAGCTTATAACTTCTTGTTCAGTGATGATATTAACATCTATATTATGGCCTGCCATCATCAGATTTTCATTCGTGATACACAAATCTCTACTGGCTCTATATATTTCTCTAAAATGGGCTACCCATTCATTAGCACTGATGCAACTTTGTATGTTATGCCTAAAGTTATTTTCATTACAACTTAATGCCAACACTCCAGAATGTCTGCATGTCTTTCTCCCATGTGGCTACTTGAACAGTACCCCAATGCATCTCTTTATACTTCACTTTTGTGTTATGTATTATTTATTTATACTCTGCTTTTAGTTTTTTTAAGGCCAATAATAACCCATAGCTACTATTTTTGCACAATAATCTTCTAATTGTGTTTATTTCTTTTTTTAACTTTTTACAAAAGGGAGTTTTTTCTCCTACCTTTGTTTTTTGTTTTTACTTTGGTTTGTTAATTAAATCCTTGTTTAATGTACTCATAAATTCAGAAAAGGCCTCTATTAAATTAACTGCATTTGAATCACTGAGATTCTTTAATTTATTTTTAAGATCATTTGCCTCATCACAAACTGTAATCTTGTCCAAAGCATTTTTGGTATGTGGGTTCCATTTTATTTTCTTTCTATAATAAATGCTCATGTTATTATTGGCTTCTTCTTCAGCAGAAAGATCCCTATCTATTGCTTTTAGATTTAAGTTGATTTCTGTGCAAATTGGGAAATGATCACTCTCCCATACTTTAAGTATTTCGAGATTGGTTACCTTCATATAATCTACTGCGCTAATGATGCATAAATCTATTACACTACCACCACATAGTATAGGAAAAGTTATTCTGCTGTACCAATCATTCTTTGTTCTTCCATTTAAAATTCTTAACATATTTTTGTCCAAGAATTCTAATAAACATTTCCCGGTATTATTTAATTTTTGTCCATGGAATGCTTTAAGGGAATATTTATTGTATCATCTATACACCATTCCTTTATTTTGTCCTCTACTTCTGCTGCCACCCTAGCATTAAAATCTCCAGCCAAAAAAATGATGGCATTTGGATATCTGTTTTTTATTGAATCAAGGTTATAACTTAATTTGATCAAAGCAACAGAACTAAAGGGTAAACAGGGAGGAGAGGAGGCACTGTGGGTCACCCTGGAGCCTGGAAATGACTCCACAGTCCGCACAGGGATTGTATACAGACACCATCTCAGGGGGAGGAAAAGAACAAGGAAATGATAAAAGACATCTTTGGGATGGCAGAGAAATGTGAGATATTGCTGATGGGGGACCTGAATATGCCAGATGTTAACTGCAGCACCTTTGCTGCAGCCACATTCATGAGCAGGACCATTCTTGATGTCCTACAGGGGGCATGTCTCAGATAGCTAGTTTTGGAACCCACTCGGAAGGGAGCAATCTTAGACCTGGTATTCTCAAATGGGGACGGAGAGAGGATCTCTGATCTTGAAGTGGGTAGCCATCTGGGAACAAGCGACCACCAGACTGTGTGGTTCACGATAAACCTATCTGTAGAGTCAAGCCACACAAAAGTGAAGGTATTAGACTTCAGGAGGGCTGATTTTGTCAAAATGGGAGAGTGCCTCAGAAAAGCACTAGCAAACAGGCAAGAAGGTGGGGTGGAGCAACAATGGGGAAACATCAAAACTGCCATCACAGAGGCAACAAGCCTTTGTGTGAAGCAAATAAACAAATCAAAACGAAAGAAAAAAACACTATGGTTCTCAAAAGAAGTGGCGGGGAAGGTAAGGGAGAAAAAGATAGCATTCAGGAAGTATAAGGAAACACAGAAGGAGCAGGACAGAGAACTATACCAGTTAAAGCAGAAGGAAGCAGGGAAGGCGGTCAGAATAGCAAAGGCCCAAATTGTGGAAAAGATAGCCAACTCAGTTAAGAAGGGGGATAAAACCTTTTATAGGTACAATAGGGAGCAAAGAAAGATGAAGGCAGGGATACTGAGGCTGAATACAGAGGAAGGTGGTTGGGCAGAGAGCGACAGTGAAAAAGCAGGGCTACTGAATAAATATTTCTGCTCAGTATTCACAATGGAAAAGCAGGAAGATGGACCTAATCCAGTCAATAGAAGCACTCTGGATAGGGGGGTAGATATTATCCCTTTCACAGAAGAAAGGGTTCTGAAAGAACTCTTAAAACTGAAGGCGGATGAAGCAATGGGTACTGATGGGATTCACCCCAGAATTCTAAAAGAACTAAGTGAAGAACTAGTAACACCACTGACTACCCTTTTTAATAAATCATGGGAGGATGGTGTGGTACCTGAGGACTGGAGAAGGGCGGATGTGATTCCCCTTCACAAAAGTGGGAGCACGGCAGATGCAGTAAACTACAGACCTGTCAGTTAGACCTCAGTGGTAGGGAAAATGATGGAATCACTTCTGAACATAGAAACATAGAATTTGACAGCAGATAAGGACTGCTTGGCCCATCTAGTCTGCCCATTTTCCTACCTAACAGATAAGCTGCAGATCTTAGTTAACCAACAGCTTACTTCCTCCTACCCCCCACTAGGACTGCCTTATGTCTGTCCCATGCATTCTTGAATTCCCCCACTGTTCTTGACTCCATAACCTCCTCAGGGAGGCTGTTCCATGCATCCACAACCCTCTCTGTGAAAAAATACTTCCTCACATTACCTCTGAGCCATTCCCCCTCTGTCTTCAAATTGGGCCCCCTTGTTCTTGCACATCTCTTTTTCTGAAAGATGCCACCCTCTTGGACTTTGTTGATTCCCTTGAGGTACTTGAAAGTTTCTATCTAAAGTTTCTAAGGAAAGAATTGTTGAGTACCTAGAGGCCAGTGGGGCACAGGACCCAAGGCAGCAGGGATTCACAGAAGGCAGGTCATGTCAAACAAATCTAATTGATTTCTTTGACTGGGTGACCAAAGTAGTAGACCAGGGAGGGGCTGTGGACATGGCCTACCTAGACTTTAGCAAGGCATTTGACACAGTCCTGCACAAAAGATTAATAAACAAATTAGCCAGCCTGGGAGTGGGTCCCAGGGTGGTAGCCTGGGTAAGACACTGGCTGGACAACAGGACACAGTGGGTAATAGTAAATGAAATCCATGGTGAAGAAAGGGGGGTTACTAGTGGGGTACCACAGGGTTCAGTACTGGGGCCGGTCCTTTTTAATGTCTTTATAAGTGACATTGCAGAGGGACTGGAAGAGAAGGTATGTCTCTTTGCAGATGACACAAAGGTCTGCAACAGGGTTGATATGCAAAGTGGGGTGGAAAGGATGAAAAGGGACTTGGGAAGGTTGGAGGAATGGTCAGATGTATGGCAGCTTAGATTCAATGCAAAGAAGTGCAAAGTAATGCACCTGGGAAACAAACCCCAGGGCAAGAGTACACAATGAGGGGTGAGATACTGACAACAACAACAATGGAAAGGGACCTCAGAGGTAATGTGAGGAAGTATTTCTTCACAGAACAGGTTGCAGATGCATGTAACAGCCTTCCTGAGGAGGTCACAGAGTCAAAAACAGTGGGGGAATTCAAGAATGCATGGGACAGACATAAGGCAATTCTAGTGGGGGTAGGAGGAAGTAGGCTGTTGGTTAACTAGGTTCTGCAGCTTATCCATTAGGTAGGGAAATGTGCAGACTAAGTGGGCCAAGTGGTCCTTATCTGCCGTCAAATTCTATGTTTCTATGTTAATTTATGTAATATACTTTCAAAATATTTTAATATAGTAGAGGGGGTATATAAATATTGAAAAGTGCAAATACATTATTTTTATTGACTAGAATTAAATACATATAAAAACTGTTACATAGATTGGATTCTGTACAGCATACGTTTAAAGTGCTTTTTATCAAAATTGCTAATCTGCCCTTCACTCTGCCATATTTGCTTGTTTTTGAGGCAGGGACTAGCCAGATCCTATAACTGTCTAGAGTGTCTAAGTCACTTTTTCTAAACCACGTTTCGTGTAACAGAATTATTGGAAATGTAGATATTCATGTTCTAATACCACCATTTGCTAATTTATCTACTATTCCTGAACTATTTCAGCTTAAGATCTTTGTAACTAATTTGGAATCAGTTTCTTTAAATTGTCAATTTTACAGATCAGAAATACTTATAGTACTTTCAGTTCCAGAGAAATCTTCCCCTGATGTTTCACTAGGATTATCTGAAGAAAAAAATTGATCACTTTCCAATATTATACTGCTATTTATGCTTATTCTTTGTTTTCTCTTACCTGGTATATAGACTTCAGCTTGATTATCACCTGCTAGGGAGTGCTCAACTTCTGCCTCCTTAGGTTTTAAATATGCTGTAATACGTTGTTTAGGTGTATCTTTTTTATTTACTATTTTCTTGCCCTTGTTTTGCATCCCCTTATACCTCATCTGTTCATCTGTGCTTTTACTCATCATCGTGTCATCCAGCATTATGCCAGTGTCATAGAACTCCCCTTTAATGTGTAGACATTTTTTCCTTTTAACTGCATTACTCAAAAACACACATATCCAGCCTTTATAAGGTTCTGCTTTGTATCTATATGTTGACTTAAAATCCACCCATCCCAATTAACTCCTGTCATATCCTTTATTAAATTATATGCTGCCAGTTTAAGCAAGTACTGATTTATTTCCTTGTCTTAGGTAGTCCCTTGAGGTATACTGTTGGAAGCATATCACCCGATTTAATCAATTCTTCTTTTTTACCATTAATTATCTTATTTGCATCTTTAAAATAAATTTCTGTGTTATTTCCAAAGAATTTTACTTTTTTCCCTTTTTTGTTTATATGCAATGCTTTTTCCCGTTGCTGAGTGACCATTCTCTTCTCTATATTATTTATTCCCTTTTGCCTCTGTATAGTGTTTTTTTACTTTTCTCCTACATTTTACTACTACTTGTTTTTTCTGCTTTATTTGTTAGAACATGTTTTCTTTGTTTTAATTCCTTTATTAGTGTGTTTATCTCTTTAATTTCTTTGTTCCCTATATCTTCCATAATTTCTCTTATAGCTTTCTTTTTTTGACTACTATTCTTTTTTCCCTATGCCTTTGGATCTGGCCCTATATCTAGTTTATTATGTTCTTTTGTTATTAGTTATTCTACTGTATCACCTTTTTTTCAGTTTCATCCCTCTTTCCTGTTGTTTGTTTCTGTGTATCTATGTTTATAACTGTATTTGAAGGTTGAATCTCACAGTTTGATTCCATATGAAAAGACCTTGTTTGGTTAACCAGATCCTTTGTACAAAAGGTAATAAATGTTTGAAAGAGGACCACAGGTTCGGAGAGCTGTGCATTTCCAATTTGAATTTCTTTTTTAACTCCTCGGTTTTACTCAGTAACTCATCATCAGATTCTTGATTATCATTATTCAGGGCCCCTTTGGGTGTGCTTTTTTCTATTATCCTGATTTTGTGGCCCCTCAAGTTTCTATTTTTGTGACCATGTTGCTTATTAATATATGGAGTCAAAAATTATTCAAGATTCTTAACATATTCATCTCTGTTAGCTAGAGAGCTTCTTAAAGAAGTTTTACTATGTAACCTGATTTGACAATGCACATTTCCTGTCCCTCGTGGTTCCTGTTTAGAATGATCAATAACAATTTCTGATTCAGATGGACTTTCAACATTCATTTCAACCACATCACCATCTTCAGCCTGTTTTTCAGTACTTCTTCTTGCGATGACTTCCTTTTGATTCATAAAATTTCTCCCCTTCTTATTTGTATTGTTAAGGGGCACTTTTAGATCAGAAATACTTAACCTAGGTCCAGTTTTGTCAAGGGGGACACTAATTGGCCACCGGTTTCCCCATCCAATCCTTCTTCAAGGTTTCTAATTTCAGTCAGTAAAGGACGGGTTAAATCTTTTTGTTCCCCTTTTTTGTAATTCATTGGAGAGGAAGTCAAAGTAGGTCTAAAATTATTTTTTATAATCTTCTTATTACCGCTTAATTCGAGCAAATTATCCACTGGCTTCAGAAACTGGGTAATTTTACTGTTTTCATTTCTTCCCTTTTGCATAACTTTGCTAGAGTCTTGTTTCTTATTTGTCTTTATTTTTTTCTTACTATGTGTCTTTTGCTTTCTATTCTCCATGAACTCTGACATCCTTTGTGAGGCTTGTATGAGACTAATATATATATATATATATATTGCCTCTATCTTACTATAGACTCTAACATCAAAAGGACTCTGCATTTAAGCACCCCTAAGTTCCTAGGGTAATAGTTTACTATCAGCACTGTACCTCCTTAGAAACTGAGAAAAATCCATAAGTATAAAAATATTCAGTAATAATAGTGAGAGAATAGATAATACAAAAATGTATACAAAATAAATATATATGCTCAAATTATCCATTGTCCACTCAGTCCTGCTTGATAAAGCAGTCTATTTAACAAGGTCAACAGGGAATTTCCATAAACAGTCACCTTTCTCAACCTTTCTGAGTCTGCAACTCTAGTTGCATTCAGCAGTTTCAGAAATCAGGCTCTCAATCCCAGGCTATCCCAGACTGTCCCAGTGTTGTAATAAATTCTTAAAACACTCATTTCCTTCTTTTGCAGCTTTAATTAATTTCTTCTCTGGTCTCACTGTTCTTTGGGTCTTTGGTGCTTTCCCTCTGCTAGGGCTCACATCACTGAATATCTTTAACTGCACTATAAAGAGAGGGGGGCGAAAAGGAAGAAAGCACGTGGTAACAACTAGTAGTATCAAAGGCCAAATGCGTAGTGTTTTGTGTGCAAGAATGCAATAAATGCAAATGATAAAAGCAAATAAGTAAGCTTAATAAACACAAAGGCACATAAAAAAGTTCTAGGTTACAAATTCATACAAACACAGGCACTATATATTTGAATTTAAATTAAAATACTGAGTTGTCTCTTATCTGTTTAAGCTTTTTAAGCACTTCTCAGTAAAGAAAAAAATAACATAAAAGATCAGCCTGTCATGTTTAAAAACTCAGCATAATAATAAAAGGTAAAAAGTAAAGTGCTTACTTTAAAATTCTTTAGAGTTCTTTAGCAGTATCCATTAAAATATAACGTGTTTACAGGATCTGAGGTGAGAACTAGTATCTCTCAGAATGAAGAGAAAAATCATTCAGAGACCTTTGCTTAATTCTGCAACCATCTCAAATGAGAGCAGTAACAAACTGAGCTAAAGGAAATGGTTCTGTGTGGCTTTTTAAACTATGTGATTCAGATCTGCTGGTGTCAATTTCTACACGCTTAATCCAGGCTAATTAACAACTGAGCTTTATTGCTCTGATATCTGTCTGATTTGTAAATAGGAGTACTTTAAAGTGATAATTATAAGTAGTTAAAGGACATAGCTAGATCTGTAAATCAGACCCTAATTTCTTTAGTTAGTCGCCTTCCATCCTCTCCAAACACATTATCTTCAAAATCCACCTATTACAAATGCATCAACCATTTGATTTCAAGTAAAGGTTCAGAATTTCAGTTTAAACAATGACATAACAAGGAAGCCCTGCCACGGAAACCATGCATCTGTGAGGGGCAAAATCAATTAATTAATTTACTATTTAACAAAATTCAGTAAATTAGTAAATTACAGGAAAGAAAACAAACAAAACAAATAAATTATTAGATCCTAGTTGTTTGGACTCTGACTTTGGTTTTTAACAGCTATGTTACATAGTCAATACACAATATTGAACACTGGACTTGTTGCACTCTACATCCTGACTAAACATAGCTAAAATATAAAAGTCATACAATCCCTGTAGGTATCAGAAAGGTGCTCTCAATATCTTAAAAATAATTTCCAAAATATGCAACTACAATTACAAGAAAAATAAAGATAAATAAAAATGAAAGTAAACAATAATAAATGGTCTAGCTTTTTCAAGCTATACAAGTTATATCTGCTGTACCATAAACCCTCCTCTACACTCCACATTCAACAGTTCAGAAAGGTCCAACCATAGGGGTTATTTATCCAAACAGGTGGATGAGAGATGAGAGACACAAACATTTTAATAGTTTTGGCGTTGAAGAACTCCGGTGACCGATCCTCCACAGGGCCTCCCCACTGGACCTTTGCCTTTTGGTGGCTCTGCCACTGCTCGGAATCCCCCTAAATTAGCAGATGAACCATGGAACCGGGCGCTTTACAACCACTTCTGCAGCACAAGCTGAACTAGAAAAGGCACAGATGTGTCAGGAAACAATTTCTTTCCTTTCTATATAGGCAACAATGGCATACCTGTATTTAGAAAGGTACGAGCATGTCAGCGTCCCTGCTGCTCATCTACTCCACAGAACGAGTGGTGTGCAGCTGCGCAGTCTCTCCTCTAACCAGTGGGGGGGGGCACAAGGGTCAGTACTAGGACCAGTCCTCTTCAAATGTCTTTATAAGCAATATTGCAGAAGGACTGGAAGAGAAGGTACGCCTGTCCATGGATGACACAGAAATCTGCAATAGAATAGACACACTGTTGGGGCGGGTGCGGTGGAAAGAATGGGATAAGATCTAAAAAAGCTGGAAGAATGGTCATGGGTTTGACAGCTGGGCTTCAATGCAAAAAAGTATAAAATCATGCACTTGGGGCACAGAAACCCAGGGGCAATGTTTCAACTGGGAGGAGAAGTACTAGCAGACACAAAACAGAAAAGGGACCTTGAGGTAATAATTTCTGATGACTTGAATGTAGCTAGACAGTGTGACAAGGCAGTGGGAAAGGCTAATGGAATGCTTGGATACATAGAGGCAGGGGAATCACCAGCAAAAAGAGGGAGGTAATAATACCCCCATATACATTACTAGTGAGACTCCACCTCAAGTACTGTGTCCACTTCTGGAGGCCCCACCTCTAAAAGGACATAGACAGAGCAGAGGTGGTACAAAGGAGGGCAACTAAAATGGTGCAGGCCTGCATCAAAAGCCTTATGAAGAAAGACTTAAGGAATTAAATATGTACTCCCTAGAAGAAAGGAGGAAAAGGGGGATATAACCAACACATTTAAATACCTCACAGGTATAAAGAAGGTACAGGAAGGGAGTCTTTTCCTGAGAAAGAGATGCTTGAGGACAAGGGGTCACACTACAAAGTTGGGGGTGGGAGGCTGAGAGGAAATGTGAGGAAGTACTTCTTCACAGAAAGGGTGGTGGATGCTCGGAACAGCCTCCCAGTGGAGGTGGTCGGGGCTAAAATGGTTACAGGATTCAAGAAAGCATGGGATAGACACAAGGGGATCTTAGAAGTAAGGTAGGTGGGGTGCAAACCGGAGACCAAATAGGGTCTGTGGTGGCACTGTAGGTAGATAAAATAGGGCAGACTAGGTGGACCAAGAGGTCTTTATCTGCCAACAACTTCTGTGTTCCTATGTTTCAGACACTTATTTAAGAAGTTACTTTAAGGGAATACTTGCACATCTGTATTAACCAATACATCACCTTCGATGATTATTTATTTGTGTACCACTGTGGCCTCCTGTAATATTGTAAGTCTCAGTTTGTTTATTCTCTTTAACAATTTGCCCCATATCAATTATACGAAGGCTGAACTGATCAAGGCATTCACTCCTTAAAACTGTTTTGCAAAAATTTCATCTCTGACTCATATATTGACCAGAGACTTCTCATACATCTACACAGATCTCTGTGTTTTAATAATTCAGTTTCTACCAATATCAATCTACAGCAATTTTGTAATGATTAATTTCACTGTTTGATATAGAGAAACCTAATTTTCTAAACCAAACAAACCCATCATTAATTCAGCGTTATCATCATATTTTGCAATATGTTCTCCAGTAGGCCTCATGGGTTCCCTGGCAGCAACAGTGTTCCTGTAGCACTTTTCTTGCACTACACATTCTCCTTTCAGCACATAGCTTACAGCGGATTGTCATGATATTAAATGGGTAATTCTCAAGTCCCATTCTGTTCATCTCTTAACATACACACATAGCTTTAGCTACCTCCATCGCTTTTTTTATAACTATATAAACAGGAAGATCTAGGAAATGTGTCTCTCTCATTATGTGCAGAATTGCTTCTTTACTGCATTGGATACCATGTTCTGCCACTACTAAATGGTAAATCAAATCTTTGAGATATTCAAGGTTTTCATCTGCTTTGCTGTGTATTCCTAGAGCTCTGGGAACCATTTCTCTGCTATTTAGATAAATATGGTCAATGTTAGAACATTTCATACCAGATATACCTGGTTGTTTGGATTCCTCTGAAAGGAGGTACCACTTTACTTCTGGGACTCCATTCTTACTGCAGATGCTCTAATTCTGCATCATTGTGGCTGCATCATGGTGCCAGAATGCCTCTCAATACAATCAGCAAAGGCTGAGAACAGCAGACACAGACACGTGTTTCATCCTCATTTGGACTCATCAGTGTGCCATATCTGTACCTCAGCCCAAGGCATATGCTTCCCATGATGCTTTGCATTATTAGGGAATGTGCAATTTGTATTTTCTTTAAAATTTGGCTCTTTGGCCAATATCCTCCAGGATAACCCTTGTCCCAGTGCATTTGCTCTGGGATTCTTTTATTATTTGCCTAGTTTAGCCTCGCTTTCTTTTTTCTTTTAAATTTTTACTTATTTATATTTTTTATATTTTTTTTGTTTTGTTTTACTAGAGTGTCTGGGATTATTATCTTAGAAAATGAGTCACATCAGCCACTAGGTTTTTCTAGTTTTGGCTGTATCAGATTCAATAATTCTGTCTGCTGCCTTAAGTAAGACTTGACATCATTCACTTCATTTTTCAAGTCATTTATGATTTTCCAGCAAGACAGCATTTTGAAGAACAAGGGGCTGCTCAGTTATTTCAGGAATTCTAGGTGAAGCAGACATATTACTACGCTGTAATAAAATGCTAGCACTTTTGGGGGAAGTTAATAACACTCAGTTCTGCTTCATTTGTCCGGAACAAGTTAAATAATAATGAGACATCTGGGCCAAAAGTACTTGACAATTTTTTAGTTTGAGAATATATGCTAACTTCTTCCCTACACTTTGTCATTTTGAAAGCTTGTTATAGCATAGTGTCAAAATCTGAATTAATACTGAGTTGATTAATCTTTCTAACTTACCTTTTGTATTATTCCCCACAGTATCTATATTTGTTACTGGGGGAAAAGTAGGACAGCACAGCTTGATTAGGTCAAATGACTTTTCAATATTTTCCAGATGTATATAAACTTGTATTGTTCTGGTATTATTTTCCCCCTTTTGATTATTTGCATTTCTGTCTTTTTATTTTTATTTATTTATTGTGATCTCAGATTAACACCTTTGAGAACAAGCTCATTACATAGGTTCCACATCAGAATGACATTAACAGCGATTAAAAAAGAAAAAAAAACATATAGGTATACAATAGAGCTGTAAGTGCAGGCTAATAACAAGTATGAGTCTAAGTATTAATATAAACATAAACAAGCAGACTAAGTCAGCAGGTTATTATAAGTACTACAAGTCTGTGAGAGGGTTAAGACAGTTTAAGCAAGAGAGGACAATTCAGACTGGGGGGTTTCCTGTAAGGCAGAGGGAGGTACTGCAGCAGACTGAGTTGTCAGGATGGAGGGCTATTTTCAGGAGTTATAGCAGCACAGGGTGGCCAATACCCACTCAAGAAGTGGGGAAGCATCAGCCCAGGAAGGCCTGGTTGAAGCTATTTTTTGGGGGGAGGGAGGGTTTGGGGCTGAAGGCAGATGGGAGAGGACAGTAGGAGAAAAGAAGGGGTGGTGGGTAAGAAGGGAGTTTGATGGACAGAGGGAGGAAGGAAGGAAGGGAGCGAGGGAGGGAGGGATAGATTACATTAAGGCACATGATGAAGGGAAGTAACAAGTACAGGATTTAAGGGGCATTGTGGTTATGAGGGAAAGCTGCTTAGGGGCATGGCAAAACAGCATTGAGGGGCTAAGGCAAGCAGTCACAGATAGCGTTAGCATTGAGATGTTTTCAGAAATATCTCAAAGTGTTGTAATGGATTCATGCAGTGAGTCCAACATGGGTAGTTTTTTTATTTTCCCTAATTTCTCAGTAGGTATTAAAGTCTTTATTATTGTTTGATTTAATTCTCCCTGTCTTTTTATAATTTTTCCTTCCATGTTCTTATTTGTGTCTAAAATTGTTCTTCCTGATTCATGTGGAACTATTTCAACATTATCATCCTGCTCTCCTATGAAATATGCAATGTCCTCTGGAGACAATTTAGCCTGACTGGAGGAAGCAGAGTTATTACGTATGTAAATAGCTATTAATTTCTCAATGGGTGTTTAATTTTTACTCACAGGAGGAATTTGCTTTGCAGTTGGTGTTGAAGTCTTCAAATTGGTATTTGAGAACTGCTTTTCTACCAGTTTTGGCCCCTTTAGGTTCCCCCTTTGGCCTGATTAGTACTTAAAACAGTCTGCCATCATGAGTGTGCTTTGCTAAAAAGAAAGAAATAGCCAGCCTGGTGGTGGTGAGGGTTGAGGCACTGGATGCCACACCTTGCACTGCACCGGTGACCTGGGTTTGGGAATGAGCCCAGTTTATTGGGGGTCGTGAGGGGAGGGAGAGGATTGAGCATCTGGAGGACAGCTCTCCTCTCCTGGGAGGAGGGTCCATGCTTGGTGCTTGACTGACCTCTGGCGGAGCTAGAGGCACATCAAGTACCAGAATCCAACAAGGGGAACGGCGGGAGAGGTGATGTCAGCGGTGATGCCATGATGCCAGGGCATGTCTCTCCCTCATGGAAAAATGGAAAAAGCTCTCCAGACAGATGGAGCACCATGGAGCTACCCCTCATGGCCTCACACCAACCTCCCTTCCAGCTCCCGATGAAATCTGGATTGTCGCGGTGTCACTGCCCCACCTCATCCTCATCCGGGAAGGGGGGAATGTGACTCCATGGGGTGACCGAGAAGCGTGAATGTAGGTGGCAAAGGTGGGGCAGTCTTCATAAGTGCTCCCGAGGATGTGAAGCTTGGAGAAAGGGGGATGGATAAACAGAGATATAAAAATAGAAGAAAGAAATACAGTATCTGTACTGAAACAAAAACAATAAAAAAAGACAGAAAAATCTAAAACTAACAATTCTTAATATTGCATATTCCACAGAATAAATAGTAGCTGGTTTGTAGGGTGAGCTCACAGTCTACTTAGTTAGGTCCTTTTTAAGCTAATATAAAAGTTGTTTAAAAAATTCAAGTCATTGATCTTCAGATATGCAGTTCAAAAAATGGGAAATATTACTTCCCTGGATCCTACCTGATAATTCTTAAAGTTAAATTGTTCTTCTTCTACCTCAGAACTACCCGTAGTCAATGATTTTTAATATTTCCATTTCCTGTGCTCTACAGATTCAGCCTCAACTGACCAGGCAATCTGTTTCCTCCACCAAGGAACCCCCCTTTTCAACATAATGGATAGCAACTTTTGGCTTAGAGATGTTACCACAGCCTCTGGTCTAATCACTTTTCCCAAAAAAATTGCTTAAAAGTACTGCCAGAGTGACTAAGGAAAGGTACGAGAAGTGGGGGTGGAGAGGTGGGGGACAATCAGAGTGATGCACCTCTATTATATAATGTTATTTACACAATAGGAGTGAGCTATATTTTTCACTGATAAAAGCATGTATTACTACTACTACAGTGAGATAAATGCAGGCCCAGGCTAACACAGTAATGATAACTGCCAAGTATATATACTGTGCTTACCTCACCAGCATTTATTCTCACTGTGTTGATGTCACAGACATGCCCATTAACTCTCCCTCAGTTCTGCAACTTGTTTCAGCTCACCAAAACACTGAATGAAATGCACCTGTCTTTCAAGTGCCTGAAGCCCCAACAACAGGTTTACTGCATTCATTCTCACAGACACTCACATACTGAGAAGATTTCTTAAGTTCCTACTAGAAGAAAAAAAAGAAAGCGCACTGACTGCTAAATGCATCAAACCATGCAGACTCAAAGCAACAAACATACTTTGATACAGCTGAACTATACTGGAAGAATAAATAAATTCTCCTTACAGAAGAAAACAAAACCAATGCATGTGGAACTTTTTCTATCCTGCACACAGTTTGAAAGCAACAGAGAACCACTTCAAAAAAGCCTGTTGTATAAATCGCACACATGATGTGCAGATTGTGTGATATGTGAAATAACTTCACTCATGGACAGTGACCTCTGGATACTCTCACTCATGCCTTTGGCACTCGTGAGTATCCAGAAGTCACTGTTCACTGATGAAGATATTTCGCATATTACACTCCTGCTCAGCATGTATCCTATATACTCCCGCTTCCCGGACAATGTCCTTTGGGGTAACCCTTGCCTCAATGCTTGCACTCTAAGGTTCTTTGTCTTTTAGCTTGTTTTATGTTTTTATTGGGCTCACCACAACCCAACCCAGATAGACCAACTTAGGGTAGCTGGTTCATTCCACTGGGTTGTCATTCAGATGAGGCACACTGATGAGTCCGGGTAGGATGAAACACGTGTCTGTGTCTTCTGTTGGCACCCTTTGCAGACTGTGTTAGAGGCCTTTTAGCACCATGCATTTTGGCTCAAAGTGTAACCAGCATAATACTGTATTTTGTGGTGATTTGCATATACAGCCCATGATGCTTTGCATTATGGGGGTATGTGTGATTTTGTATTTCTTTGAAACTTGGCTTCCCGGCCAATGTCCTTTGGGGTACCCTATGCCTCAGTGCTTGCCTAAGGTTCTTTGTATATGTGTGTGTGTGTGTGTGTGTGTGTGTGTATATATATATATATATATATATATATATAAATATTTATACAATAGGGGTTGTTGTATTCATTGACAATAAAATCATGTATTCTCACCCCAGTGAGATAAATTGTTGATGACATAGCTACAGTGAAAATATTTACATTTACACATACTGTAGCTGTGTCATCAGCCAATATTCTCACTCCAGCAGCATGTCCCCACTGTAAGGTAGAACTTCTTTTAAATGTGAAACTGAAATGTTTGAGGTACTTAACTAAGCAGCTGGTCTGCATTTTTCATTCTTTGATTGCTGTTTCACAAATGCTAGAAGCCTACAGCAGTACAGTCCTCACTGTACCAAATGGCACACACCTAAAACAGCACATTTCTGTACTACAAGTGAATGGTCATGCAGTCTCTCACACTGCATCCAAACTGTAAACCTATCTGGTCCCATTTATGATCTCTGCAATAACAAACATAAAGAAAATCTGTCTACAGACTCCAACTCTGACTAACATACCAGTGAACTGCACAGCACACATATTTTCACACTGAAGCCTTCAGTTCTTAATTTAATTTCTTCATATGTCACAGCAACCTAAACATGACCTCGTTAAACTGGTATTACTTACATGATATATACTCTGAAACTGTATAATTCTTGCTGTCAGTCTCAGTACAAAATAAAACTGAGCGCCTCAATGACAACTAAAGCACCTCGCACAATCGAAACTGCTCTCTTACTTGTAGTTCCCATGGAGCTTCTCACAGACATTCCAAAACAAATAACATATAAGCCAACCACAAATGAAAAAGTTATGCACAGCAGCATATGACAAAAATTAAACACTACACATAATAAAATATAGGGAAAAAGGAAAATCACACACAGTATCTACAGGAACCTCCTGGACATGTCCCGCTTGCCAAAACACATCATCCAACCATGGATCAAACTCACACACTCATCAACCTATTACCACTCACTCACACACACAGCGACCAATCGCACAACATATACAAACCCCATTCATACTCATTCACTCAAAACAGCAACTCACAGCAACAGAATGACATAAATAAAAAAAAAATAAATAAAGATAAAATGAAACAAATTAAAGCTTCCACACCTATTGTATAAATCGCACATATGATGTGCAGATTGTGGGATATGGCAAATATTCTCACTCCTGCGTCATGAGGCATGGATATCTCACTCATGCCTTTGGCACTTGTGAGATATCTATGCCTCACTCTGCAGAAGTGAGAATATTTTCCATATCCCACTCCTGCCCATCATCTATATATATATATATATATATATATATATATACACACACACACACACACACACATATATATAATCTATCAATCAGCACATCTGAAATATCATTTTAAGTAGATTTTCATTAAACTGACTGAAAAAGTTGTTCAATGTATATCTTTAAAAAAGAAAACCTAGAAGCTGCCCAGTAAAAAGTAAAAATCTTACTTCAGTTTGTATATGCTTAGGGTATTTTACTCCAGGCATGTTACCGTATTAGCTTCTTTTCAAGCAATTGAATGTTTTAATGTTATATGCTGCATAATTTTGCTGTAACTTAAAATCCAAAAGTTGTTTAGCTGTATTCTAAATTTCTGCTCCATGAATTTCAACTCTGAATGTTTGGAGTTGCATGCTGACTATTTTGTTAACCACACCATGTGTGGAAAAATACTTCCTTTCAACATTTTAGAGGGAGTCTATTTCAATTGCCTATTATATATATTTCAGCCTATGGCCTACTGTGTTAAATAAAACTCAACTCCCTTTCACAATGCATGCAGCCTCCTTCCCCACTATGTGAGCTCTAACTGTCTGTAATGGGTGTTAGTTTTTATGTGCTACAGACTATGACATCAGTGATGTTGACCTCCAACTCCAGGAAACAAGGGGAAGGCTAAATTAAATTCAAATTCAAACCTTTCTTCTTGCTTTATGACAATTAATATAACTAGTAAATTAAATTATGCCACTGTATATAAAAAAGTTATCTAAAATCTTAAAGCATCACAATGAGAGTTACGACACAAAATACCCCGATGTCTTTCTCATTTACATCTCTCAAACTTTTCTCTTTGCACACCAATCCTCAGAGATTTTTAGTAACTTTCAGCAAAATTTGTACTATAACACTCTGTTTCTCTGAAGCATCACTGGCATTCAGTTTGGTGTCCCTTCAAAACCACTTAAATTCTTCCAATAAACCACCTCTCTTTCTCTTTCTCTCTCTCTCTCTCTCTCTCTCTCTCTCTCAGAGCCTCTCTGAAATTCTCTCCTTTTTTCAACCCTTCAATCTTCAGATCTTCCAATCTTCCAATCAATCTCCCAGCCCCTTGGCTCTTCTGGTGGCTGTAAGTCTAAAACGCTTGCTCTCTAGCTCTCTGATTCTGGTAGAATGACTGTATAAAAACAGAAAGAGAAATCATTCTCCTCTAAGTGTAATATGTTTGAACATCCACAGAAATGTGTACAGACTCGGCTCCCCTTAGGCAGCGATGGTATACCTGTACTAAGATGCAGTCAGACCAAACAATTTTCAGTTCTGTAGGTTCCTCCGCAACTTCACAGCAACTCACAGATCCTCCATTTTCCATGTACCATATGTACAGTAGGGTGGTGCACACAGCCAGATCAGACACCAGTCGAGTATTCATATTCAGGGACCCAAGTATCCCCTTTAAAGCAAAATGAAAGTCACAAAGAGAAAGGAACTGTTTGGATTCTGAAAAGGGTCTGAGATTAGAGAGCCAGGAGAATGCTGGCTCATTGGAGCAGTGGTAGTGCTACCACTCACAATGTTGATGTCCCCAGTTTGCAATCACACTTAGGCTGCCAGCACCCATGGTGGGGGGAGGATTGAGTATACCAGAAGATGCTCTCCTCCTCATCCTCCTCCTGTGCTGGTGAGGGAGGGCAGTGAGTTCTGCTGCAGTATTGCCACCTGGGTAACCATAGGTGGTGGCATGGGCAGGAGCAGTTAAGGGGTGGGGAACGCTCCTTGACAGAGGTACTGGCTGCTGCAAGATGATGCTGAGAGCCCCTCACAGACCCCACACCACCTGCTGGGCACAAGGCTTACCTGACCATGAGTAGCATCCACAGTGGATTTGAAGTACTCCTGACATTCCAGCCACAGGGGGTAAGCTATGGAGGAACAGGTATGTCCAAGAGATGGTGGATGATGGGGTTGGGGAGTCATCAGCAGAAGGTGCCAGCCTGGTGTGAAAGAAGGCAAGAAGTACATTAAATTAAACAATCATTTGTGAACGATGAATGTTTGCCACTTGCACTGTTGTTGTACCGGGTCTTGCTCATACACATTTTAACTATATATTTACCCAGGACAGACCAGATGAAATGCAATATGTCATTTTCAGGCATGTCCTACTTTTACACATTTTCAGATTGTATTTACTCAGAATAGACCAGCTGAGATGCAATATCTAATTTTCAGTGGGCTCCCACATTTTCACCCCAAATTTCCAGCACTCTTTTAATGACCTGACACCATGATCAAGACAGGTGGAACTTCTCTTTAAATCTCTTCTGATAGGTGATTTTGCAATGCGACTGTAAAAACAAGTTTTTTTGGGGGGGCTGAAAAATGACACCTGTCATGTTCAGGAGGTGGGGTAGCATAAGGGATATGTTAAACATTAGGGGCCAACATCTGCAAAAATAAAATTATATGAGTAAACATTGGAAAAATTCAATGTTTATACATAGCTTTTTTGTTTTTCCACATTTTGACCCCAAATTTCAACATGGTCTTTTTATGACCACTCCTGAACATGACAGATGTCATTTATAAAACAGTGTCCAAAATGTCATTTCATGCCACAAGTTGTGAAAATACATTTTGGTCAGGATTTGAAAAATGACAACTATCACATTCATGAGATGATGTGAAAATATGTCTATGTTGAAAATTTGGGGTCAAAATACTGAACATTGCCAAAGTTACAAGCATGCATTGAAAAATGTCAACATACTCTCGTTAGTTTTTTTATAATATTTTTATGTTTACAAAAAGACAAGTGCTCAACAGGATTTTCAATCCAGTGTGCCCAAAATAACAATAAAATCAGATTACAGCAAAAAGAAGGCACCATGGCTAGCCCAGTGGCGTACAGGGTTGAGGTGCTGAGCTCCTTACCTCCTGTGCCACACCAGTGACCCAGGGTTTGGAATGGACTTGGGTTGCTTGGGGGCTGATGGGGAGTGGAAAGATTGAGCATCCCTGGACAGCTCTACTTCCTCGGAGAAGGGGTTAATGTGGTGCACTGCTTGCCTGACACCTAGCAGTGGCTGGGTGCCAGCACATGCACTCCACCATTTAGGGAAGGGATTCCACATTGAGGACACTGGGGCTGTCTTGGCAGAAGCAGAGCTCGGACATTGCACCCATTGCACATCTATGGACTCAGGGAGAAGATCAGAGGAAAACTACCCCAGGCAGCAGGATGACGACTGACCTTCCGCAGACCCCAAAGCAGTGGCCAGGCACAACCACAATCCTGTAGTAGAGGATGCTGGTGAAGGTAAGTCCCAGCGGAGCCAGTGACAAATCTGGGGAGGGTCAGTTAGAAGGAGGCTGCCGGGGAGAAACAGGAGATAAAATGTATATGGAAAAAAAAAATGAAGGCACCACTTTAACTGACTGTTAGCACAAAAGACATCAAAAGGCTGTCATACTTTCATTTTTTTAAGCATCATATTCTAACTGTAATTGTATTTTTTAACCGGTGACATTTATTTTGCATTCTTCATGTTTTATTTCAATTCTGGATCCATTAAGTTCCATTGGTCCTTTTAGTATTGTATGATGTCACCAGCTCCATTCATGAAATGAGCAAGAAGTTCAAAGACATTCCTTTAATGAATTTCTCAGTGGTAACTAGAAACACATAGGAACAGAGAAGAATAGTATAAGAGAGATGTTTCGATTGGTATTTTAGGAAAGGCTCCAAACTAAATTTTTCATTTAAACAGACAGTATTGCTCCCCCCCCAATGTATAGATCCAATAATTTTCTCATTTGAACAACAGATTGTCATAATCTCCCTCTCTGGGGTTACAATGTACTTTTTCCAAGCCCATAAACTTAAACATATGTGTACTGCCATTTGATTTAATGTGCAAAGCCTGGGCATTATTCCTATCTTCATGTTTAATACTGCATAAATGCTCCCCAATATGATTTTTAAATTTCCGTTTAGTCTTACCAATGTAAAAAACACCACAATAACACTCTGCCAAGTAAAATAGTCCTTTCATATCACAATTAAAAAACAATCCCTGGCTTTGTACATTTTTCCTATTATTTTACTGTTAAAAACTCACTGTTTTAAGATATTACAACAATAAACACATTTCCCACATGTAAAAGTACCCTTAGGGGGTTCGGACATCCCAATTAGGTCTTGACTTACCCTTCCATATTGGCTGCAAGCTTGACACCACCATATCTCTTATAGTTTGCCCCCTCTTGTATACCATACAGGTCTTTTCTTGCATTAATGGTGCCAAACTGTCCTCTGCCTCCGACACATGCCAGTGCTTATCTATAATATCAGCCACTTTTTTAGACAGCAAGGAATATTTTGTAATAAAGTTAAGTCTAGATCCCTGGTTGGAGTCCTTCCCTTTTTGTTGACCACACTGTTGTATCAGGGTATTTCTATCCTTTTCTTCAGCAAATACCCACCCTTGTTGTACATGAAAGTCGCTATAGCCTCTATCTTTAAAGTGAGAACTTAGAATTTCTGCTTGCTTTTGATAGTTTTAATTCTTGGCTACAGTTTCTCCTTAATCTGACGTATTGACTTTTTGGAATATTTTCTACCGTATGTCTAGGGTGGTAACTTGAATAATGTAGGAGTGAATTATGATCTGTATTTTTCCTGTACAGATCTGCAATGATCCACTCTCTACCATCTTTCTTTATTTTGGTGTTCAAAAAATAAAATCTCTTTTACATCTGCTATAACTATAAATTTAAAATGTGGGGTCAAAATAGTGAAACTTACCAAGTTATGAGAATGGACTGAAAAATTTCAACATATGCTCTGAAACATGTCAACATACTCTCATAAACTTTGCTGTTTTTTAATATTCTTACCCAAATTTTCAATGTAGCCTTATTATGACCCCACCTCATGTACATGGGTGGAGAAAATGTTCAAATCCTGCCCAAAAGGTGATTTCGTTTTGCAACCCCTAAATCACCTTTTGGGACAAATTTGCATAATTTCACTGCCCTTGTTCATGAGGTGGGGTCACAAAAAGACCATGTTGAACATTTGGGGAAACAGTCTCTGGTCCAGGGAGCATTATGGTGTGGGCCCCCCCACCCGGTAGGTAAGTAAAGGATCAGGGGGTGTAGGGTGGTGGGTAATAAGTGGGAGGGTCAGGTGGGTTAGGGTAATGGCAATGGTGTACCAGTGGTGGCAACAAACATTGATGGATGGTTTCCTTTTTTACAGGCTGTATAAAAATAAAAAGAGACAAATTTGGGCAGCTCTTTTCTTTGAACTACATGAAGTTTCCACTCAGCAAGACCAGAAGAGTGCCACGATAAGCCTAGCTGATGACTGGTCTGACAGTGTTGAGCCCCTTGCAGACTGTCCTGCATTGGACTGACAGTGACACACCTCACAAAATCCACTATCATACCAAAATATTCATTTTGCACAAGCACAAGGGCAAACATAAAGAAATTCTGGTCAGATCCACCACGGCTGCATAATGAAGTTAGTAAGACTGTGTTGAATTGTGAAAGATACATGGAGAAACAACACAATGCTTTTTAACTAGTAAGATTTGTTTTATTTTCTATTCTAAGGAGAGCAGACACATTATTAGGAAAAGATATGGAGGCGCCAATTTTAATGGAAGGAATGGTAAGCAATAAATGTTTTATGTAATGATCATATACTCATAGTGATAGAAACAGACTGATTCAGAACCCTGGAACCCCACCATCAGAATCAATTAGGATTGCACATTTCATTATTCATATTGAAGCCAATCAAACCAAACACCATGACTCAGTTGGCCTATACTTGCATGGTATGGCTAACCCCTGTTCTGCAGTTACAGTCCCTGTTGTCTACATTAAGAGACAACATTTTATCTATGGACTACTGATTGCTACTTTTGTGATTGACATCAGGACTGTGACACTTTCCTCTATGCACAATTACAACAAAAAATATTTAGGATAATACATACATTTTTCCCAGATAACACATGGGTGCTCCTATTTTACATAGCAACACTTATTCCAGTTTCTTTTATACACATACTTGTACCTAGGAATTACAAAGTTTGGATGAGTCCAATTTCAGATATTAGGCTACTGCTGTTTAATATATGACAATGCATATGTCACCTTGGGAATATTTCTATATTATCCTTTTTGGGGGGTTGCATAGAACAAACAGTGACACTCATGATATCAATCACAAAATTAGTATTCCATACTCATTACACCAAGATGTTCCATCTTACTGTAGAGTATGGGGACTGCATCTGTGAAGTGGGGGTTGACCATACCATGCAAAGATACCTCAACTCATTGTCATGATGGTTGCTGAGGGACTGGAAGGAAAAGTATGCCTCTTTACAGACACAAAGATCTGCAACAGGGTTGATACACAGGGGAAGGTAGAAAGAATGAGAAGGGACTTGGCAAGGTAGGAGGAATGGTCAGAAGTATGGCAGCTTGGATTCAATGCAAAGACATGCAAAGTAATGCACCTGGGAAACAAAAACCCAGGGGAAGAGTACACAATTGGGGGGGAGTAGTAAAAACAACAAAAATGGAAAGGGACCTGGGAATAATCATATCAGATCATTTAAAGGTTAGGAAGCTATGTGAGAAGGCAATAGAGATGGCTAGGGGATACTGGGATGTATAGGGAGAGGCATCACCAGTAGAAAACAGGAAGTTGTTATCCCTCTGTACAGATAGTTTGTGAGACCCCATCTGGAGTACTGCATCCAGTTCTGGAGACCTCATTTCTGCAAAGACATAGACAGGATGGAGACAGTCCAGAGGAGGGCAACTAAAATGGTGCAGGGTCTGTAACAGAAGCCATAGGAGGAGAGACTAAAGGAGCTTAATATGTATACCCTTGAGGAAAGGAGGGAGAGGGGAGACATGATAGAAACTTTTAAGTACCTCAAGGGAATCAACAAAGTCCAAGAGGGTAGCATCTTTCAGAAAAAGAGATGTGCAAGAACAAGGGGACACAATTTAAAGATAGAGGGCGGATGGCTCAGGGGTAATGTGAGGAAGTATTTTACCACGAGGGGGGTGGTGGACGCATGGAACGGCCTTTGTGAGGAGGTTGTGGGGTCAAACATAGTGGGGAAATTCAAGAATGCATGGTACAGACATAAAGCAATTCTTGTGGGAGGTAGGAAGAAATAGGCTGTTGGGTTACTAGGATCTGCAGCTTATCCAGTAGGTAGGGATATGGGCAGACTAAGTAGGCCAAGCGGTCCTTATCTGCCATCAAAGTCTATGTTTCTATGTTTCTATGATTTTTGTGTTGCATCTTTTTTTTACTATGCTTCATGAAATGTGCATTCTCTATTGATTCACATTGTGGGGTTCCAGGTTTTCACATCTTTGTGTTTCTCTCACACCACTATATGACTGGAAGTGAAAAGAACTTAAAACTGTTTTTGAGTTTACTTTCAGTACATTACAAGTTGTTTCACAGGTCCTGTACCAATCTACTGTACTTAGTTGACTACATGAATTTTAATTTTAATTTATTTTTACACTTGTCATTTTTAATCACAGTTGGAGTGCTTAGTAGCTGTGCACAACAGTAAAATAGGCCCTAGGATTTTCATAAAATGCATGCATCATAAAATAACTTGGATCATAAAAAACAAAAAGTGGGAATTTCTAGATACTGAACCAAGTCTGAATAACGTGATATCAGCATGACCACAATTAACATTTAAACAAACTAGTACTTTACAAGATACCCTTGTTAAATCTGTATTTATAAAATTGTCATTTAATCTGAGAACAACTTGAATGCCTGACAGTCCATAATAAAGAAATGATTTTGACAGTTTGAGAGGAGACATGCAAAGGAGATAGCTTCAGTGAGAATCTTACTGGATTTATGAATGTCACAGTTTGCAGCCAAGTGGTTTAAATGAAGATGTCAGACTGCATAGTTATTTATACTTTTTGCATTTTTCAGTAGCTGTAACTTGTCTAGTAAAAAAAAAAATATTTTCCAGAACTGGGAGGAATCAGTATATATTTTCATTGGTTTTACTCTGTATATGATGTGTTTTTTATATGTCATTACTTGTAAGATATGTGCTTTGCAGCCTTGTTTCTATGGTTACTAGCTTCATAAAACTATGTACACAAAAAAAGAGAAAGAAAACCAAGTTGTGTTTAGCACCTCGTTTACAAGGGGGTCTTCAGAAATCAATGAGATCATAATAAATAAACTGAGAAGTTATAGGTATTGAACCTTGTTATTCAAAGGGAAAAAATACAATTAAAAACTGATGAAGGTGTAAAGCTGTAAATAAGAGTGAAACAACCATGCTGGTATGCACAACATATAAAGTAGTTCAAAGCAAGGTGGTGGGGGTGAGGTTGGAGGATGGGTGTGAATAACACCATATACCCAGCAGGAGGGACTTTACATCTTTCAGAATTCATTTGTGAAAATGAGTGATTAGGATAGCAATGTAAGCTGAGTCAAAGCAGGTTAAAAAAAAATAATTGCTTAACTTGTAGACTTGAAATAATTGCATCTCTTCCTTTCTGTAACATCTTTCCATGCACAAACAGTTGTTGGCTTTGAAGCTAACTTGCTTAACTGTGTTTGGTAGATGTTACTCCTGATTTGTTTATGACAGGCAGTAAACATTCCTACATGAAAAGGCTTTACCATTGAAGCACCTATAAAGTGAGGAACTACACAGTGACATAAAAACATCACTTTATAGGAGCTTCAAAGGCAAAGCCTGTTCCAGGAATATTAACTGCCTGTCATGAAAAGAAGTCAGGAGTCAAATCTACAACAAACAGTTAAGTAACTCACAGTTGCACTAGGAAATATGATTTACACTTTTACTAACATGTATCAAGTAAAAAGACACAGTTCAACTTATTCTAAAAACAGAGAAGCAAAGCTCAGTAACCACACAGGCTCAGTACACACTGCATTTCCACCAAGTCACTGGCCTGCTGTAGGGGTTATTAGACATCAAACCAAAGGGCACTCTGGGAAGACTATCCTGGACAAGATGCAATAAAACAAACCTGAATGGCAGCCCCCAGAGGTCATAAAACACCCAGGGAAAGCAGGGAAAGTTAGAAAAAAATCCTCTCACAGTCTAGGCAGAAACAAAACACTGGGATCACTGTTTTGCAAAATGTATCCCTTACAATTTTTTCTTATTTGCAAGACAGCATATATTTATCCTAACAAATCTGTCCTACTGCCACATTCAAAACACTATCCCATACCTACTTGCCACATATAAACTTAATTACAACACTGTTACACTTATATATAATACATACTTCTCAAACTTAAAAGAAAAAATACACTTTATCATCAAAGTTTGTCTTTACCAAGTACTGTGCCGATGATTAAAATAATTTGAACCCCTTCCCCAAGAAAATGTGCCCTCACATGAAACTGCATGTTTAACTGTCAAGACAATTAAAAAATGTAGTTCTAAATGCATTACTAACACCAATGCTTCAAAGTTTTGAAACTACTAAAGAGACAAACTATATATGTATATTATAGGGGCACGGTCATGCCCCTATATTTAGGTTGAGTAGGCACTTCTATGTAAAACTTGAAATTTTGCATGTCAATAACTTTGGACCCATTTGGTGTGCATGGTGGAGCATGATAGATCTCTTGATCTGCCAAACTTTGTTTTGGTCAGACTTACAGTTTTTGCGCACCAAAACGCTGAAAAATGCGCTTTTCGGCAGTTATGTGGGCATTTTTTCGGATTTTGTATGTGGAGCTGCATGGCCGTTGTGTGGTGTGTTGCTCTGTGACTTAACTCATCTGAAAGACCTTGGGTCAAGGAACACGCTGCTTTTTGTTTGGTGAAAAAATATTAATCCATTCAAAAGTTATTAAAGTTTTAAGTTCCTATTATAAGTCAATGGGAAAATATATATGGTTATTTTGTGAAAGAAGAATGGGGTTTTGGCCATCTAGTCCTTCCTCACGATCAAAGAATTTGCAGGCTCATGATCAAACAATCTTTGATCGCTAAGGAATTCTTTGATCACGACTGCCGCCATCTTGTTTCAAGTTTGCTGTCGGAAAATTCAAGTATCTCGGCTCTGGGGTCACTCCTGAAGTAAAACCTGGATGGGTTTTGCTCAGGGGGCTTCACTCTATTGAGCCATGTCTGTGGTTTCTTGTAATTTGGTCAAAAAATAGACTTTTCAACTTTTAAAATCTTTGATCGCGGCTCACTAGCGATCTTTGATCGTAAGCCTGCAAATTCTTTGATCGCAAGATTCTTTGATGATAATCTTTGATCGCGAGGGCATGACTAGATGGCCAGATTAAAAAATAAAATTTCTTAGCCCAGGGGTGACTTATTAAGCCAAATGAAGATGGAGTTTGCTCAGGGGGCTTCGTTCTATTGAGTCATGGCTGTGGTTTCATGTATTTTTGTGTGAAACTTGACTTTTAACATTTTTTATTCTTTGATTGCGAGCCTGGGAATTCTTTGATTGTGAGATTCATTGTCCGTGATCTTTGATGATGAGGGCATGACTAGATGGCCAGATGAAAGAATCAAATTTCTCAGCCAAGGGGTGACTTATTAAGCCAAATGAGGATGGGTTTTGCTCAGGGGGCTTCATTCCATTGAGTCATGGCTGTGGTTTCATTTATTTTTGTGTAAAAATTGACTTTTACCATTTTTTATTCTTTGATCACGAGTCTGCAAATTCTTTGATTGCCAGATTCTTTGATCGCGATCTTTGATCGCAAAGGAGGGACTAGATGGCCAGATCTGGAAGGACCAAATAGCCCAATTTTAACAAGTTTTAAAATTAAATATCATGGAAATGGTTTGGTCTTTTAACTTGAAATTGGAGGGTGTTGATGGGATGTCCTGTAGATGTGAATTATGGTGTTTAGGTGTTGGAGAATACATTTTTTGTGGAGATATTGCATGGTGCAGTTTATGTTTTGCAGACAGCGTTTTCCATTCTGGTAGTGGCTTGAAATTTATACAGTAGCTAGCCTTATTGCCATGGATGTGCTTTTCAGTCATTAGGTGTCTAAAATGTAAACAGGTACAGAATTCTACCACTCCGATGAATGAAAATCTCAAACTTTCAAATGCTGTATCTCGGAAATGGTTTGGTCTTTTACATTCAAATTTGGAGGGTGTTGAGCAGATGTCCTGTACATGTGAATTATGGTGTTTAGGTGTTGGAAAATGTATTTGCTGTGGAGATATTGCATGACACACATTATGTTTTCCATTATGGTACTGGCTTCACATTTATAGGGTACCTAGCCTTACTGCCATGGAGGTTATTTTTAGTGGTTAGGTATCTGACATGTAAACTTAGGTGTGGAATTATGCTGCTATGATGACTGACACTTTGTTTTGTTTCAAGGTACCCCACGCTCCCACCAACTTGCATGACTTTTTACTTTTCTGTTCTTTCTCAAAAAGTAAGGAAATTCTATGCAAAAAACTTTGTTAATGCATCATTTAGGGTTAAAACACAAAAAGTCAGGAAATGAGACCTTTATGGAATCCCATCCCACCCTCGTGGACCCCTCATCCTCCTGAAATTGACAGATGATGGGTGTGTCATTGGGGTTGTGTGGCCTAAATGTCACCCCATTCTTCTTTACTGTGGCTTGTGAATATGATTACACATGGAATAGGGTGACATTTAGGCCTCACAACCCCAATGATACATCCCATCATCTGTCAATCTCGGGAAGATGGGGGGTCCATGGGGTGAGGGGCCAACCCTAAAGGTCTAATTTCCTGACTTTTTGTGTTTTAACCCTAAACGATGCATTAACAACATTTTTTGCATAGAATCTATCTATCTATCTATCTATCTATCTATCTATCTATCTATCTATCTATCTATCTATCTATCTATCTATCGTAAACAAATATTGTTAATCCCAAAAGCTGAACTTTATGTTTTTAGTATATGAATGTTTAAGAAAAACTTGTGGCTCTTTCAACTTGAAAAAGAATGCTGTGTTTATTGTTTTCCTTGGGAGCTGTAGTTTCAGGCAGTCCTTAATTACTCTTTCCTTCTGAGTCCCCAGGTGGCTCTTATAATCATTTGTTCCAAGGGTTTTTAAGTCAATTTGAAGGCATTAAGTATATTCTGTTCTACTAGTCCTTAATAAAATGCAGGGGCTCCACAACTCGATCACTCCACAGACTTGTTCTGTTGCTTGCTCCAGGTCCCAAATTAGTGTGTCTTATTCCAACATGATATCCACCTCATGCCTCTCCCACATGAATCAAAAAAAGGTGGGGTGGATCCTTAGGAGCTTCTCGGGTGTAGGTGTGGGTGGATTTTACTCTCCCCAAAAAATGAATGCTGCCTCCCACTACTCAGGTTCCAGTTCTTGTACCGCCCATTTAAGAAAGAAAATAGTACCCTGCAACCACTGACTAACATAAAAGTGTATTTATTTGAGGACAGAAAACATTTCTTGGAGGAGGGTGAGGTGGAGGAGACTATTTACACCTTCAGTCAGTTCCACGGACAGAACATATGATATCATTCCTTTTGTACATGCAAAACGTCTGCAGGCTCTGCCTACTACAGCTGTAAAAAGGAGCCAGGAGAATCCCAAGTATAAATTTCACTTTGTGTGAAATATGGTATTTTTTACTTTTGACAAGATTCTGTTTGTAAATTTAAGTTGGGTTACGTCATCATAATGCTTGTGATCAGCAGTGTTTTTTGCAACATTTAAAAACAAAATAAAATTTAAAATGATTACTGAGTCCAGTTTATAATGTAATGTCATATTTATTAGAATTATTTCTTTTTACATCTGTTTTTTCCTCATCTCTGATGCTGGGCACATCTGCTAGGCAACCTCCCAGCTTCATCTGCCATCTTTTTCTGTCACTTACCTGGTCCCCAGGGATTTCACAGAGGCCATTTCCTCTATGTGTATTCATCTGGGAGCATTGTTAGCCATGATATCCTTGGCCAGTCTAGTGTGTGAGCATGGGGTCATTGTCCAGGAAGGAAAAGGAGGAGTGTTGCAAAATACACCTGCCTTAGAGACATTTTGGAGAACATTGGTGGGTGCAGAACCAAGGGGTATTTTAACAAAGGCAAGAAGACAGAGTAGAGAAGTAGGGGTCATTACCATATCAAAAGAGATGCACTGTGTGTTGCACTACTGTGCCAAAAGTGAACTCAGTGCTGATGGGTGGCTTGGAAGAGCGCTACCCATGGCAGCACTTTCCAGCCTGGTTAAGGTGGCAGATTCTGCACTTGTCTTTAGTGGAGTGCCAGGGAGCTTGTTTCCCCCAGTGGAGGAACACAGCATGCTGGCAGCTGGTGATTGAATTTGCGCACCGCCGGGGATGGAGGGAGGGCTGTGGGTGAAACCTGGATGAAATATCACATTACCATGTAAGTAATGGTTGAAAGCACTGTTAAACTCTGTACTGCAGGGCTCCCTGCTGCAAGAATGGTGGTAATAGCAGCAGACAGAGCTGGGAGGTCACCAGGGCCATGGACCTCAATCTGATTGCAATGGGGACATCATGGGGAGATGTATATCTCAAACATCAACAAAACTGGGGCCAGTGCAATTAGAACACTGGAGTTGTCTCTTATTAAATGCAAGAAGTCTTAACAACAAATTAGATGAACTGGTGTTTACCTTAAGTAATAATCACATCAGTCTGTGTGCCATTACAGAAACATGGTGGACACAGGATGACCCATGGGATAAACAAATTCCTGGTTTTGTTCTGTATCATAGAGATAGGTCACTTCAAAAGGGTGGGGGTGTTGCCCTATATGTAGCTGACCATATTATATCCAAAAGTGTAGATATCCTTAAATATGATACAGCTGAATTGATCTGGGTTAAATTACCCCCCCCCCATGCCAAAAATAAACATGGGTGTTGTATACAGGCCAACATCTAGCTCACAGTTAGATGACCTTAAATTACTAGAATTTATACAAAATTTCACTCAGGCTGGAAATTCTTCTTTATTAGGCGACTTTAATCTCCCAGGGTTGAGTTGGGACCCTCCACAAGCAGAATCATCAAACGAGCAAAGATTCCTTGAGTCCTTTTTATTAAGTGGTTTAGAACAGTATGTTAAAGACCATACTTGGGGTTCTCATACCTTGGATTTGATACTTAGTAATTTGGAATATGATATTCAGGATTGTAGGGCTTTACATCCCCTAGGTTCCAGCGATAATAATATGGTGGAATTTAGTATCAGTAAGGTTACAACTAAGACGGCTAGTAGGACAGTGGTATATAATTTCAGCAGGGCTAATTTTAACAGCATAAGTGAACATTTAGCATCTTGGGATTGGCAGACAGATTTAAGTGGATTGAAGTTACAACATATGTGGGATATGTTAAGTAACAAAATCAAATCTCTTGTATAAGAGTTTATCCCTAGTTTTAAGAAGACTACAATTTCCGAACTCCCCGGTTTACTTCATTAATAGTTAAACACATAAAAGGCAAAAATAAGGCATATAGTAATGCTAAGAAAAGTGGGCAGCCAGAAAGCTGGGCAGAATATAGACTCGAACTTAAAAAATGCAGGTCAAGTATATGTAAAGCAAAAGAAGATTATGAATACAAATTGGCAACTAAAGTTCAAAACAACTATAAATCATTTTTTTCCTATATAAACAACAAAAAGGGTGTAAACAAGTCAATAGGGCCCCTAAAGTGATCAAATGGTGAATTAATATTAGATGATAAGGATATAGCATGCTATTATAATACATACAGTATTTTGCTTCAGTGTTCAGGAAGGGGGAGGGCAGATTGGGGTTTTAGGGTCCAGAAGACGCCCTGGGGTGAAATGGGGTCAGAATAGAGGTTACTTTTGTCTTGTCCCCATACCCAAGGGTTCTGCAGTAATCAGACTGGTGCCGAGGTCTTCCCCGACAGCTCATCCTGCCTTGGCGGTGTTATGCAATGCCAGATCAATTAAGAACAAGACAGCTATTATTGCTGATCTTGTTAGTTCATCTGATCTGACTTGCATCACCAAGACCTGGCTTGATGAAAATCCAGGCCCTATATTGGCCTCGGTAACTCCAGCCGGGTTCTCGGTGATACATTGTCCAAGGCTGGATCATAGGGGCGGGGGTGTGGCCATTATGTTTAAATCTGAGCTGGGCCTTGTGGATGTGCCATTGGGAAACACCAGCTCCTTTGAATATATCCTGGGTGAGGGTGCAGGCTGTGGGATTCTCCTCATCTACCGTCGACCAGGTGATGGTGGAGAATTCCTGCAGGAGATTGCAGACTTCATCGTCGACCTGGTGCTGAGGTTTCCCAGACTGATACTTCTCGGTGACTTCAATGCCTGGGTCGATGATGAACTCTCTCATTTTGGTCAAAATCTCCTCCAGCTGATGAATATGCTGGGCCTGACACAGGTTGTTACCTCCTCTACCCATATAAGAGGTCATTCATTGGATCTGGTCTTTCTCTTGGGTATGGAGATCACTGATTTGGGGGTGGAACCAGTCAGTTGGTCTGACCATTACACCATAAGGTTCACTTTCAGGGCTCCCTCTAATAGGTCTGCCCCTACGGAAATGGTTCAGTACCACCCTTTAAGGGGTGTTAACCCCAATGACCTGATGGCGGTGCTGGATCTATTGAGCTTGTCGGGTGAATGCATGAGTCCAGATGATCTTGTATTAGCCTATAATAAGGCTGTGGGAGATGCTCTGGACAAAATTGCTCCTGTTCGTGTTCGACCTCTCACCTCCATCCAAGGAGCCCGTGGTTCGATGGCTCCTTGAAGGAGTTAAGGCGAGTAGGCCAAAGGCTGTTAAGAGAGCCTGGCGGAAGTCGGGCCTTGATGCCGACAGGCTTAGATTGATGGCACAGTATGATAGCTATCAATCAGAAATCACTTGTAAGAAGGCAGAATTCCTATCCAGAGAGATTTCTGCTGCACAAAATTGACCGGCTCAGCTTTTCTGGACTGTGGACAGACTGTGCAATCCAGTCTGTCTTCAGCCTAGAGAAGCTTTTTCTCAGCTAAGATGCGAGGAGTTTGCTCAGTTTTTTGTGGATAAGGTTGCCGGCTTCAGGTCCGGCATCGGTCCGACCTCTCCTATGGGGGACTGCGGTGGTCGATTGGAAGTGGCCTGCCCTCAGTCTGTCTGGTTAGATTTTCACCTGCGACCAACTAGTTGTAGTTTGGATCCGGGTCCTACACTGCTTTTAGTAGGTTGTGTAGAAGTTATCTACCCAATCCTTGCAGACATTGTCTGGAAGTCTTTGGAGAGGGTTTTTTTTCCTGACCCCCCCTTAAGGAGGCAGTAGTTCGACCACTCCCTAAAAAATCCCCCTTGGACCCAGATTGTCTAGCTAACTACCAGCCTATCTCTAACCTGCCATTTGTTGGTAAGGTTATTAAAAAGGCAGTTGCGTTGCAATTGGATGATCACCTTATATCACACGATGTCTATAATACTCTCCATTCTGGTTTCAGGAAAAGGCATAGTACAGAGACTGCCCATGTCCGGATATTGAGCGACCTCCTAATGGCCAGAGATCAAAAGGTGCGTACCATTCTGGTCCTTCTCGATCTGTCTGCTGCATTTGACACTGTAGACCATGGAGTGCTATTGGAGCGCCTGCGGGTCTTTTGTGGGCTGTCTGGTACAGTCCTCAAATGGTTTTGTTCTTACCTCACGAACAGGTTTCAGAGAGTTGTCACTGGAATTTATTCCTCTGGTGCTCACTCCCTGCCTTGTGGGGTACCACAGGGCTCCATTTTAGCTCCCATGTTGTTTGCAGTGTATATGCTGCCATTGGGAGAAATCATCAGGCGATACAGTTTGGGTTTTCACTGCTATGCAGATGATACTCAGCTGTATTTGTCCTTTCTCCCCAGTCAGGGTGATGCACTCTCTGTACTTAATAACTGCCTTGATGAGATCAGACTTTGGATGAGTTCGAGCTGGTTGAGACTCAATCCGGATAAGACTGAGGTGTTAGTTGTGGATTCTGGTCGTCCAGGGATGGGTGTGGGAGTTGGACAACCATCAGGTTTATTACTTGGTGGTGTACCACTCTCTACCTCTAGACAGGTGCGAAATCTGGGCGTTATTTTTGATGATGGTCTGACCTTGAAATCTCAGGTGTCAGCTGTCGTCAAGTCCTCTTTTTACCATCTGAGGAATATCGCCTGGGTGAAACATCTGATTCCCCCGGAGGACCTTCCAACATTGGTCCACGCCTTTGTCACTACCCGTCCGGACTACTGCAATTCCCTCTACCTAGGGCTACCAGGGGTTGATATCTGCCACCTCCAGCTGGTGCAGAATGCGGCAGCCAGGCTATTGACTAGGACTTCTAGAACCAGTCATATTACGCCTGTGCTCCGCGAACTGCACTGGCTGCCGGTTTGGTGGCCGGATTGGTGGCGGATCACCTTTAAGGTTGGTTTACTAACCTTTAAAGCTCTACATGATCAGGGACCCGGTTACCTGAAAGATCTCCTGATTCCTACTGCCCTCCCCGTCCTCTCCATTCCACCAATGAGGGATTGCTGGAGATTCCCAGGGTTCAATTAAAGTCATCAGGATCTCGTGCCTTTGCTTTTTCAGCACCAACCCTGTGGAATTCTCTACCTCGTTGGTTGAGAGAATGTCCAACCGTCGATAATTTTAAAGTGGCTTTAAAAACATATCTTTTTGGATTAGTGTATCTCTGTTAGTCATGGCCGACTTTTAAATGTTTGGATTTTATTAATTTTAATAATTTGTACAGCGCCTTGGTTTTGAAAGGCGCTTTATAAATAAAATTGAATTGTATAATCCAAAAACTCATAATACCTTGAAGCATCAGGCTAAGGATGTAGGTCCATCACTTATAATTGAGATTAAAGATGTGAGAGACAGGCTAAAAGCCTTGGATCAGAATAAAGCTCAGGGACCCGAAGGCCTTCACCCCAGGGTGTTAAAAGAGCTGACCAATGTATTGGCAGCCCCAGTAGCTTATTTATTCCAACACTCTATAGACAAGGCAGAAGTTCTGGAAGAATGGAGGCAGGTGGAAGTTATCCCAATATATAAAAAAAGGTCTTGACAGGAGGCATCTAACTACAGACCTATTAGCCTGACATCAATATTGGGGAAAATCTTGGAAGCTATTATTAAAACTTATATTACCAATATGTTAACTACGTCAGGAGATCTTGATCATAACCAACATGGTTTTAGAAAGGGTAGGTCCTGTCAGACAAATTTGTTGGAAATTTACGGCAGGGTAAATCAAGCACTTGATTCTCACAATGTTATCTTTCTGGACTATTCAAAGGCATTCAACAAGGTTCCACATGGCCTTCTGATTGAGGCCTTAATCAAACATGGTATACATGCAAATATCTCTCTCTGGATTGAAAACTGGTTATTAGATCGGAAACGGAGAGTTTCAGAGAAGGGATCCCTGTCGGATTGGGCAGAGGTGACTAGTGGCGTCCCTCAGGGCTCAGTTTTGGGCCCCTGCCTTTCAATTTACAAGTATGGTTGTCCAAATTCGCAGATGACACTAGGATAGGCTATAAGATAAATTCCAAGGAGGATGTGGATATTATCATTAAAAGAACCTGAACATTGGGCAATAAATAACAATTCTACTTTCAATACTGATAAATGCAGGGTTATGCATTTGGGGAAACATAACAGCCATTACAAATATAATTTGAGTGGAGTTACAAGGGACAACAGAGGAAAAGGATTTTGATATTTGTATTACCAGTGATTTTAGTTTTACGACTGACTGTAATCATATTATTAGAAAAGCTAGTGGACTTTCGCACTGTGTAAATAAGCATATTAAAAGTAAAGATAGATTAGTGGTGATGCCACTGTACAAGGCATTGGTCCACCCACATCTGGAGTACTGTGCCCAATTTTGGTCACCAGGGGGAAAAGTGACTATAAAATCACTTGAGCAAGTACAAAGAAGGGCAACTAGGCATGTGGCAGGCCTAGATGGGCTATGTTATCAACAGAGATTACAGGAATTAGATCTGTATTCACTGGAGTTCAGTAGGCTCAGTGGTGACATGTGTATGGTATATACAGCACTTTTGGATGGTGACTTATGGCCAAAACTGGGACCTGAATTAAGGATACAGCTATATGACACTAGAGCACATCCGCTTCAAATTCAGATCAGTTCTTATTGTACAAATACTAGGAAAAATTGGTTCAGTAAAAGGGTCACTAGAATCTGGAATGGTCCACCAATAGAGGTGGTGGCAAGCTCGAACATGACAGAATTTAAGAAAACTCTAGATGAATACTTGATTAAACAAGGTATTACGGGTTAGTAATATGGCAGGCAGCAATGGACTTCGGTCTTCTTGGCCTAGTAACTACCTATGAGACCTATGTAATAGAGGAGAAAAAGCTATATAACAAGTAAAGAGATGTAGAATTACATAGAATTTGATGGCAGTTAACTGCATGACCCATCTGGTCTGCCCCTTTTCCCTACCTACCTGTACAGTATCACTGCAGACCCTAATCGATCTCTGGCTTTTTCTACCTCCCCCCGCCTTCCTTTTCACTAAGATTTACTTATGCCTAGCCCATGCATTCCTGAACACATCCACTGTTTTTGCCTTCAGCACTCTTGTGGGAAGGCTGTTCCAGGAATCCACCACTCTTTCTATGAGAAAGTACTTCCTCATGCCTCTTCAGAAGCTGCCCTCCTTCATCTTTATGGTTGGTCCCCTTGTTTTTGAGCTCCTTTTTTCTGAAAATACTTCCCTCCTGCACTTTTTTTTACCCCTATGAGGTGTTTAAAGGTCTCTGTCATATCCTCTTCTCCCTCTTCTCTTCCAGGGTATTCATACTGAGGTTTCTTTAGTCTCTTGTCATAAGGCTGTTGGTGCAGACACTGGACAATTTTAGTTTCCCTCCTCTGGACCACCTCCACTCTGTCTATGTCCTTCTGGAGATGTGGTCTCCAGAACTGGACATAGTACTCAAGGGGGGAAGTCTTACCCTAGCAATCAGTCTAGGGGCATTACGTTCTCCCTGTTTCTGCTGGTGATAAACCTCCTTATGTACCCCATCATCCCACTAGCCCTCCCAACTGCTTTGTTGCACTACCTGCCCACCTTTAGGTCATTCGATATGATTACCCCTAGGTCTCTTTCCTGCTCAGTGATCATCAGTACCACTTTACCCATTTTGTACTCTGCTCATGGGTTTCTGTGCCCTAACTGCATTATTTTGCACTTTTTTGCATTAAATCCCAGCTGCCATACCCTTGACCACTCCTTGAGTTTTCTCCTATTTTGCTCATCTTTTCTACTCCCTTGGAGTGTTAACCCTCTTACAGATTTTGGTGTCATCCTCAAAGAGGCAGACCTTTCCTTCCAGCTCCTCTGTAGTGTCACTTATAAAGACATTAAAGGGGACCAGCCCCAGCACTGATCCCTGAGGCACCCCACTGATTACCCCCTTCCTCCTAGTGAACTCTCTTTATCCCCCTCCTCTGTTGCCTATCCCCTAACCAACTTCTCACACAGCTTAGCACCTTTGTACCCACTCCTAAGCTACCCAGCTCATTTACTAGTCTCCTATGTGGAATGGTGTTGAAATCCTTACTGAAATGTAAGGTAAACCATGTCCACTGGTTCAATCTGATTCAATTCCTTGGTCAGCCTGTCAAAGAAATCTATCAGATTCATTTGACATGACCCCCCCACCTGTGAATCCATGCCGCCTCAGGTCTTGTAACACACTGTATTCAAGATATTCCACAATCCTTTCCTTTAGTAGCATTTCCATTAACTTTCCCACCACCAGTGTCTGGCTGACTGGCATGCGACTGCCAGCCTGCTCCCTGCTGCCATATTTTTTATATATATAACTGTTTGGTCCCCCTCGCCTCCTTCTGCCAACTGGTGACGGGGACACATAGGTATTTTAACAGGGTTTTCCACTCCCCCCCAAGGCCCTGGCACACGGCCATATGAGCATGTGGAGGCACATACGCACCCCGTGGCACCAGCTCAGCCTCTTCCACCTTCCATAATTGTTTGCCACCCCCTCTCCACTTATGCTACTCACCAGGCCTCCACCCAGTGGTAGCAGAACTACGGGGGGGGGCGCCAACCCACCCTCACCACCCTCAGGAAAGGAGAGCTGCCCATCGGCATGCTCAATCCTGCTCTCCCCCCCGCACCTGCACCCCGATGACATGAGGTTGTTCCTGAACCCAGGTCACTGGGATAGCATGGGGTAAGGTGTCCAGCACCTCAACCCTCTGTGCCACCAGGCCGGACCCTGCTGCCACTTTTATGAAGTGGGACTACATCTGCCCTCCTTCAGTACTCTGGAACCACTCCTGTTTCCAGTGATCTTTTAAAAAAGACTGTCAGCGGTGCAGTCACTACCTCCCTGAGTTCCCTCAATACCCTTGGATGCACCTCACCTGGCCCATTGCTTTGTCCACTTTTAGATTAGCAAGTCCCCTCAGGACTCTCTCCTCTGAAAAAGGACTAGTGCCCATCTCTCTGCCTCCAAAGCTCCTGTTACTTTTTTGTGGCCCCCTCCCCTTTTCTTTCCTCTGTGAACACTGAATAAATGTATTTGTTCAGGATGTCTGCCTTTTCCTGTTACCCCTCTCATAGTTCCTCCTTCCCTTTTTAACCTTACAATCCCTCCCCTGTTCTTCCTCTTTTCGCTTATATATCTAAAAAATGTCTTCTCCTCTGTTATTACTGCCTGGGCTATTCTCTCTTCAAGTTTATGTCTTTGCACTCCTTACTGCTTTCCCTGCTTCCCTCTGTTTCCCCCGATATACTTCCTTATCACCTACCTATCCTCCTGGGCATCATAGAAACATAGAAACATAGAAACATAGAATTTGACGGCAGATAAGGACCGCTTGGCCCACCTAGTCTGCCCATTTTCCTACCTAACAGATAAGCTGCAGATCCTAGTTAACCAAAAGCTTACTTCCTCCTACCCCCCACTAGGACTGCCTTATGCCTGTCCCATGCATTCTTGAATTCCCCCACTGTTCTTGACTCCACGACCTCCTCAGGGAGGCTGTTCCATGCATCCACAACCCTCTCTGTGAAAAAATACTTCTTCACATTACCTTTGAGCCGTCCCCCCTCTATCTTCAAATTGTGCCCCCTTGTTCTTGCACATCTCTTTTTCTGGAAGATGCTACCCTCTTGGACTTTGTTGATTCCCTTGAGGTACTTGAAAGTTTCTATCATGTCCCCTCTCTCCCTTCTTTCCTCAAGGGTATACATATTAAGCTCCTTTAGTCTTTCTTCATATGTCTTCTGGTGCAGACCCTGCACCATTTTGGTTGCCCTCCTCTGGACAGCCTCCACTCTGTTTATGTCTTTGCGGAGATGGGGTCTCCAGAACTGCACACAGTACTCCAGATGGGGTCTCACCAACTGTCTGTACAGAGGGATAACAACTTCCTGTTTTCTACTATTGATGCCTCTTCCTATGCATCTCAGTATCCCCCAGCCTTTCTTACTGCCTTCTCACATTGCTTGCCCACCTTTAGGTCATCTGATATAATTACCCCAGGTCCCTTTCTATTTTTACTGTTGTCAGTATCTCACCCCCCATTGTGTACGCTTCCCCTGGGTTTTTGTTTCCCAGGTGCATTACCTTGCACTTCTTTGCATTGAATCTGAGCTGCCATACATTTGACCATTCCTTCAACCTTGCCAAGTCCCTTCTCATCCTTTCCACTCCATCTTGTGTATCAACTCTGTTGCAGATCTTTGTGTCATCTGCAAAGAGACATACTTTTCCTTCCAGTTCCTCTCGATGTCACTTATAAAGACATTAAAAGGACCGGTCCCAGTACTGAACCTGCTAGTAACCCTCCTTTCTTCACTGTGTACTCCATTTACTACTACCCGTTGCGTCCCGTTGTATAGCCAATTTTTATCCAGGCTACCACCTTGGGACCCACTCCAAGGCTGGCTATCTTGTGTATTAATCTTTTGTGTGGGACTGTATCAAATGCCTTGCTAAAATCTAGGTAGGCCATGTCCACAGCCCTCCGTGGTCTACTACTTTGGTCACCCAGTCAAAATCTATTAGATTCATCTGACACGACCTTCCCATCGTGAACCCATGCTGCCTTGGGTCCTGTGCCCCACTGGCCTCTAGGTACTCAACAATTCTTTCCTTCAGAAGTGATTCCATCATTTTCCCTACCACTGAGGTCAAACTAACTGGTCTGTAGTTTCCTGCCTCTGTCCTGCTCCCACTTTTGTGAAGAGGAATCACATCTGCCCTCCTCCAGTCCTCGGGTACCACCCCATCCTCCCATGATTTGTTAAAGAGAGTAGTCAGCGGTGTCACTGGTTCTACCCTTAGTTCTTTTAGAATTCTTGGATGAATCCCATCAGACCCCATTGCTTTGTCCACCTTCAATTTTATTACTTCTTTCAGAACCCTTTCTTCTGTAAATGGACTGGTATCAACCCCTGTCTTCACAGTGTTTCTCTTGTTTGGTTTAGGTAACTCCCCCTCCTCTTCCTTTGTGAATACTGAGCAGAAATATTCGTTCAGTATCCATGCCTTTTTCACTGTCACCCTCTACCCATATTCCCTCCCCTTTATTAAGCTTCAGTATCCCTCCTTTGGTCTTTCTTCGCTCTCTAATGTACCTATAAAAGGTCTTATCCCCCTTCTTAACAGAATTGGCTATCCTTTCCTCGGTTTGGGCCTTTGCTATTCTGACTGCCTTCCCAGCCTCTTTCTGCTTTAACTGATAAAGTTCTCTGTACTGCTCCTTCTGTGTTTTCTTATATTTCCTGAATGCTGTCCTTTTCTCCTTAACCTTCCCTGCCACCTCTTTTGAGAACCATAGCGGTTTTTTCCTTCTTTGTGTTTTATTGATTTGCTTTACACAAAGGCTTGTTGCCTCTGAGATGGCTGTTTTGATCACTCCCCATTGTTCCTCCACCCTTCCTTCTTGCCTGTTTGCTAGTGCTTTTCTGAGGCACTCTCTGATTTTTCCAAAGTCAGCCCTCCTAAAGTCCAGTACCCTTGCTTTTGTATGGCTTGATTGTATGGCTGTGTTTATCGTGAACCACACTGTTTGGTGGTCGCTTGTTCCCAGATGGCTACCCACTTCTAAATCTGAGATTCTTTCTCCATCCCCATTTGAGAGTACCAGGTCTAAGATTGCTACCTCCCGAGTGGGTTCCAATACTAGCTGTCTGAGGCATGCCCCCTGTAGGCCATCAAGAATGACCCTGCTCTTGGATGTGCCTGCAGCAAAGGTGCTCCAGTTAACATCTGGCATATTCAGGTCCCCCATCAACAATATCTCCCCTTTTTCTGCCATTCTAAGAAAGCCTTCTATCATTTCCTTGTCCATTCCCTCCCCCTGACATGGGGGTCTGTATACAATCCCCATGCGATTTGTGGTGCCATTTCCTGTCTCCAGGGTGACCCAAAGTGCCTCATCTGCTCCCTGTTAACTCTTTAGTTCTGTTGCTTTGATCCCTTCCTTTACATAGAGAGCTACTCCTCCTCCTCTTTTACCTTCCCTGTCCCTCCTGTAGATTGTGTATCCTGGTATGTTGACATCCCAGTCATGGTTCTCTGTGTACCATGTTTCTGTGACTGCCACAATATCCAGGCAACCCTCTTCCAGCAAGGCCACTAGTTCAGGGAGCTTGTTACACAAACTAAGGGCATTGGTACTCATCACCCTCCACTTTTTGATAGCCTTATCCCTTTTAGACCCATTTCTGTCCTTACTGCCTTTGCCTTTTTTTACAGTTAAATCTGTTCTGCTCCTTAATAACTTCTGTACCTTGGTGTTTACCTCACTAATCACCATGTTGTGTGGGGGGAGGCTGGGATTTCCCTGCTCCTTTTCAGTGCCTCCCCCCTTGGCTAGTTTAAATGCTTGCCAATGAAGCATTTAAACCTCTCACCTCGGATCCTGGTTCCCCCGGACAGATGCAGACCATCGCACCAGTATAGGTCTGCATCCTCCAGATGGCTCCTCAGTCCCCAGTGAAGCCAAAACCCTGGCTCCACACCAGTTTTTCAACCACTCATTGAATTCCCTGGTGAGGTGCCCCATCTCCCTTGCCATAGACAGGCAGGACCTCCGAGAAGGTTACCGTGTGCGCTACTTGTCTAGGCCCTTCCCAACTCTACAAACTCCTCTTGCACTGCTCTGATCTCATTCCTAGCCAGGTCATATGTCCCTAGGTGGACAATGACATCCAGCTCCCTGCCTCGTGCAGCTCCCCACGATCCTGAGGATTCGCTTCCTGTCCCTCCAAGCTGTGGCGCCAGGAAGGCACCTACCTCTCTCTCCTTCCTCCCCATTTCTACCCCCTAATGACTGAGTCCCCACCAGGAGTTGTTTCCTTCCCATCTGCTTAGAAGTGCTATTCCATACTTAAACTAGAGATGAGAGGGCCAAGAGGAGATGATAGACTTAGAAAAAAAAGAGGGCCTCACATGTTTAATCTTGGGAAACACCCTGAAGAGGGCATAAGTAGAGGCAGGCAAACCATTAATAGAGACAAAAAAGAATGATTAGAAAGATAGGATTGAAACCAGGTAAGGAGAGACTCAGAAACTCCAGTAAAGTGATCAAGCCACTAAATAAGGATAAGCTGATCAGTGGTACCAAAAGGTGCAATGAAGTCAAGAAGAAGAAATGGGACTATAAAGGAACTTTCATTCAAGGGAACAAGAATGTCATACTTACAAAGTCTGATTTTAGAAAAGAAGGAAGACCATTGGCCATCGATTAATTTTTCCCGCCAGCTCAGCAGGAATATCTTCTCACCCCATTTTCTTCAAAATATCAAGCAAGTGCAAGTAATTAAGTGAATACTGTATCAGCAGCTGATATCTCCTGCTCTGGGAGCCTGTTCCATATATTCAACATTTGTATAACGCAGTTCTTCCTAATATTTTAGCTTAATTTTCCTCCTTTTTGTGACATTGTGTGCCCCCTTGTTTTCTTGTTCTTGGATATTCTGAACAGCTGTGTTTGATCTGTTGTTATTATCCCTTTCAGATATTTGAGTACTATAATCATGAGCCCTTAAGTCTCCTCTTTTCCAATGAGAAAAGCCCTCATTCTGCTAATGGGTCCTCATGGCTCATGTTCTTTAAACTTTTAACCAACTTTGTTGCTGTTCTTTGGACTTTCTGATCATGTCAACATCTCTCAGGAATGGGGAAAAGAATGGAAATATTTAGAAACATAGAATTTGATGGCAGATAAGGATTGCCTGGCTCACCTAGTCTGACCATTTCCCCTACCTAACGGATAAGCTGCAGATCCTAGTTAACCAACAGCCTACTTCCTCCTACCACCTACTAGAATTGCTTTATGTCTGTCCCATGCATTCTTGAATTCTCCCACTGTTTTTTGGACTCCATGACCTCCTCAGAAAGGCTGTTCCATGCATCTACAACTCTCTCATGAAGAAATACTTCCTCACATTACCTCTGAGCCATCCCCCATTATCTTCAAGCTGTGCCCTCTTGTTCTTGCACATCTCTTTTTCTGAAAGATGCTACCCTATTGGACCTTGCTGATTCCCTTGAGGTACTTGAAAGTTTCTATCATGTCCCCCCTCTCCCTCCTTTCCTCGAGGCTATACATATTAAGCTCCTTTGGTTTTTCTTCATATGTCTTCTTGTGTAGACCCTGCACCATTTTGGTTGCCCTCCTCTGGACAACCTCCACCCTGTCTATGTCTTTTCGGAGATGGGGTCTCCAAAACTGCACACAGTACTCCAGATGTGGTCTCACCAACTGTCTGCACTGAGGGATAACAACTTCCTGTTTTCTACTGGTGATGCCTCTCCCTATGCATCCCAATATCCCCCCTGCCCTCCTTACTGGCTTCTTAAATTGCTTGCCCACCTTTAGGTCATCTGCTATAACTATCCCCAGGTTCCTTTCCATTTTTGTTGTTGTCAGTATCTCACCCCCCATTGTATACTCTTCCCCTGGGTTTTTGTTTCCAGGTGCATTGCTTTGCACTTCTTTGCGTTGAATCTAAGCTGCCATACATTTGACCATTCCTCCAACCTTGCCAAGTCCCTTCTCATCCTTTCCACCCACCTTGTGTATCAACCCTGTTGCAGATATTTGTGTCGTCTGCAAGGAAACATACTTTTCCTTCCAGTCCTTCTGCAATGTCACTTATAAAGACATTAAAAAGGACCGGCCCCAGTACTGAACCCTGTGGTACCCCACTAGTAACCCCCGTTTCTTCACTGTGGACTCTGTTTACTATTACCCTCTGTGTCCTGTTGTCCAGCCAGTGTTTTACCCAGGCTACTACCCTGGGACCCACTCCCAGGCTGGCTAATTTGTTTATTAATCTTTTGTGTGGGACTGTGTCAAATGCCATGCTAAGGTCTAGGTAGGCCATGTCCACAGGCTGTCCCTGGTCTACTACTTTGGTCACCCAGTCAAAGAAATCTATTAGATTTGTCTGACATGACCTTCCTGCTGTGAATCCATGTAGCCTTGGGTCCTGTGCTCCACTGGCCTCTAAGTACTTAATAATTCTTTCCTTCAGAAGTGATTCCATCATTTTCCCTACCACTGAGGTCAAACTGACAGGTCTATAGTTTCCTGCCTCTGTCTTGCTCCCACTTTTGTGAAGGGGAATCTGGAGTGAATCCCATCAGGCCAAATTGCTTTATCCACCTTCAGTTTTAGGAGTTCTTTCAGAACCCTTTCTTCTGTGAAAGGACTGATATCAATCCCCCCCATCCAGAGTGCTTGTATTGACTGGATTAGGTACCTCCCCCTCCTCTTCCTTTGTGAATACTGAGCAGAAGTATTTGTTCAGTATCCCTGATTTTTCACTGGCCCTCTCTGCCCAACCACCCTCCTCTTTATTCAGCCTCAGTATCCCTGCCTTAGTTTTTCTTTGCTCCCTAATGTACCTATAAAAGGTTTTATCCCCCTTCGTAACTGAGTTGGCTATCTTTTTCTCTGTTTGACCTTTGCTATTCTGACTGCCTTCCTTGCTTCCTTCTGCTTTAACTGGTACAGTTCTCTGTCCTGCTCCTTCTGTGTTTCCTTATACTTCCTGAATGCTGTCTTTTTCTCCCTAACCTTCCCTGCCATTTCTTTTGAGAATCATAGTGCCCTTTTCTTTCATTTTGATTTATTTGCTTCACACAAAGGCTTTTTGCCTCTGTGATGCCGGTTTTCATGTTTCCCCATTGTTGTTCCACCCCACCTTCTTGCCTGTTTGCTAGTGCTTTTCTGAAGCACTCTCCCATTTTGACAAAATTAACCCTCCTGAAGTCTAGTACTTTCACTTTTTTGGGGCATGACTCTACAGCTAAGTTTATCATGAACCACACTGTTTGGTGGTCACTTGTTCCCAGATGGCTACCCACTTCTAGATCTGAGATCCCCTCTCTATCCCCATTTCAGAGTACCAGGTCTAAGACTGCTCCCTCCCGAGTGGGTTCCAAAACTAGCTGTCTGAGGCATGTCCCCTGTAGGACATCGAGAATGGCCCTGCTCTTGGATGTGGCTGCAGCAAAGGTGCTCCAGTTGACATCTGGCATATTCAGGTCCCCCATCAGCAATATCTCCCCTTTCTCTGCCATCCTAAGGATGCCTTCTATCATTTCCTTGTCCATTTCCTCCCCCTGAGATGGGGATCTGAATACAACCTCTGTGCGGATTGTGGTTCCATTTCCAGTCTCCAGTGTGACTCACAGTGCCTCCTCTTCTCTCTGTTTACCCTTTAGTTCCATTGCTTTGATCCCTTCCCTTATATAGAGACCTCCTCCTCCTCCTCCTCTTCTACCCTCCCTGTCCCTCCTGTAGATTGTGTACCCTGGTATGTTGACATCCCAGTAATGGTTCTCTGTGTACCACGTTTCTGTGACTGCCACGATATCCAGGCATCCCTCTTCCATCAAGGCCACCAGTTCGGGGAGCTTGTTACCTAGATTACGGGCATTGGTACTCATTACCCTCCATTTCTTGATTGCCTTATTCCTTTTTGCCCCATCCCTGTCCTTACTGCCTTTGTCTTTTTCTCCAGTTACCCCAGCCCTTCTCCCTACTGACTGTTCTATTTTGGTGTTTACTTCACTACTGCCCTGAGTTTTTGTGGGGAGTGGGCTAGGATGTCCCTTCTACTTTTTAGTGTCTCCCCCCTTGGCTAGTTTAAATGCTTGCCAATGAAGCATTTAAACCTTTCACCTAGGATCTTGGTTCCCCTCCTGGAAAGATGCAGACCATCGTGCCAGTATAGGCCTGTATCCCTCCAGGAAGAGCCTCAGTCCCCAATGAAGCTGAAACCCTGAGCTCTGCACCAGTTTTTCAACCACTGATTGAATGCCATGGTGTGGAGTACCCTAACCTCACCCATACCATAGACAGGCAGAACCTCTGAGAAGGTTACCATGCGTGCTACTTGTCTAAGGCCCCTCCCCAACTCCACAAACTCCTTCTGCACTGTTCCAATCCCTTTCCCAGCCAGGTCATTTGTCCCTAGGTGGACAATGACATCCAGCTCCCTCCCCATGCAGCTGCTCCTGCAATCCTGAGGATTTGCTCCCTGTCCCTCAAAGTCATGGTGCCAGGCAGGCACCTTCCCTCCCTCTCCCCTCCCTTCCCCAGTTTTACCCTCCTAATAATGGAGTCCCACACCAGGAGTTGTTTCCTTACCCTGTGGGGTCCCATGCCACCCTCCTGTGGGTCTTCTTTGTGGAGGTTCCCAACATCTACCTTTATCTCCACTGCAGGTGCCTCTGTAGAAGAAACACACTCTGCCAGAACTGCATATGCATATGAATTGTGGAGAGGTACAACTGGAGGGATGCACCTCTGTTCCACCACCCTCACCCTCCCTGAGCCCACTGTGGTCCAGCTGCTCCTTTTTCTTGGCAACCTCTGAGGCAGTGACAGTGACCCTGGTGGTCCCTGGGTGGGAAAGGAGATGGCACTTGACTGAGTATCAGCAGAGGGGAATTAAAATGTCATTTGATCTGTGTATGAAGTTTCTCTTGATGCATGCCATGATTCTGTTTGTCTTGCTAGCTGCCACCTTACACTGTTGGTCCCATTCAAGTGTGCTGCTGATTGCTACCCCAAGGTATTTTCCCTGTTGAGTTATGGTAATCTCTGAACCATTCAGATATTATTTTGCCTTTTAAATCATCTCTTTCCCAAAGTACATGACATTTTGCATTTCTCCACATTGAAGCTCATCTGCCACCTCCCTTCCCCATCTTGTCCAGGACTTTCTGGAGCTCATGTATTTTCTCCTGTGGTACCACTACTCCTACTACTTTGATGTAAGTAGCAAACTTAGCAACCCAGTTAGTGGTGACCACCTGCGGGTCATTTAAATACATTGGACAGTGTTGGTCCAAATACAAACTCTTGCAGGTTAGCACTGGTTGCCTGTTTCCATGTTACCAGATTGACATTAATCCTAACTCTCTGTTTCCTACTGTATATTACAGCAGTTACTAACCCATTGTATTACCTGACCAGCTAGATTTAGGTTCTCAGTTTTGTTAACAAGCCTCTTGTGTGGGACAGTGTTTGATGCTTTGCTGAACTTCAGTTGGACAACATCTACAGGTCTTTCTATGTCAAGTTCCTTTGTCACATTCTCAAAGAATACAATTCAATTTGTTTAGCATGATTTCCCTTCACAGAATCAGTGCTGAGCTTTTGAGTCCAAGCTGTTTTTCGGCAAGTGTTCAGCAATTATATTTCTTATGATTGTTTCTGGAAGCTTCTTCTGTATTGATGGCAGGTTTATTGTCCTATACTGTAATTCCCTAGCTCAGTCCTGGAGCCTTTTTTGAATAATTGCACCACATGGGCCCTTTTCCAATCCTCAGGTACATTACCAGATCTTAGTGACTCATTTAATATCACTGGCCATGGGACAGACAGTTCTTTGGCCAACTTCCTTAGCTTTTTTGGGTGCATTCCATCCCAGCCCATCGCTTTGCTTATTATTAATTAGATGTTATCGATTATACAGTTAAACGCAGCCAGATGAGAAATACACTAATTTGAAAAGGACTGCCACAGTACTATGGCCGGGGCAAAGGGCCAGTTCGAATGCTTCAAGAATATTAGCAGCAAGATTTAGATTTGTTTAATCCCCCAAAAAAAGAGTTTGGAATGAAAAGCTCTGTAGAACTAAATGTTTTGTTTCAAACAATTCATTTATGCCTTTTAGAGAGCTTTGCTTTGAGTCTGATTTACAAAATTCAGCAGCAGTTGCATAGTAAAGTTGCTGAAGGTGCTATATTTGTCGACCTTACCAAGGCCTTTGATCTTGTCAATCATAACCTCCTGCTCTACATGCTCATTCCCCTTGGTCTTGATGCCCTGTCATTAAACTGGTTCTCTAGCTATCTCACTAGCTGAACACAATGTGTGAAATGGTCTGGTCACACTTCCTCATTTAGCACCATGAAGAATGGGGTCCCTCAGGGATCTATCCTTGGCCCACTTCTATTTTCTTTATTTATAAATGAACTCCTGCTACACTGTGGAGGTGCATCCATCCAGCTGTATGCTGATGATGCCATTCTGTACAGATCCTCCTCTGACCCAGCCTTGCTGAACCATGACTTATAGCAGTATTTCCTTAAGCTTGAGTCATGGTTTTCCATTAATCTCCTGCTGCTCAACACCAAGAAGACAAAATTGATGTTCTTCTATCATCAGACCTCTAAAGTAACCTCCCCACACCCATTGGTGATAAACTCCTTCTGTGGTGACCCCTTAGATCAGGTACAGTCCTTCAAATACCTGGGTGTCACGCTGGACTCACACCTCACATTTGACATGCATGTTTCCACTGTGGTTAAGACTATTCACTGAAAACTAGGGCTGCTCTACCACCTCTTGCCCTACCTTACACACTGGCCATAGCTTCCTCCACATTGCTCCCGCCTATCTCCTATGGAGCCCCCATACTCCACTCCACTCATGTCACCCCTCCTGACAAACTCAAGTAAACCTACCACAGGGTCCATGCTTTGCCCTTGGTGCTAATGCTAGGATACACCACTGTTCAGCCCTGGCCTCCCTAGGCTGGTCTTCCTTTGAAGTGAGACTACAATACCCCACCCTCTGCTTTACCTACAACTTTGTTCATAAAGTCACTCCTCCCTGCCTCATAGACATTGTCCAATGTAAATCCATGATGTGGTCCCTAATGTAATTTGACATTCCTCTTCTCTTCATTCCAAAACCCTGTCTAGCCATGGGTTGACCTGCATTCACCTTTTCCAGGAACTCCCTATCAGCTGCAGCTCTGACATGCCCCTCCATCCACTCCTTGAAGAGTTCTCTTAACTCCCACCTTGCCTCCCCTCAGCCTTGCTCCTGTGCCTCAGTTATCCCTCCCTGGCTTCCAGCTTATTCCCTTGTCCCTTCCTGTCTCTCTCTTGCTCAACCCTGTTGTGCCATTCCTGCTCTGCTGTGTTCCAACTTTGAGCTGTTTCACTCTCACTTCAACTGTGATCGAGTGTTATTGAATTCTCTGCCTTTGCACACTAGCATCTACTGTTTTCTCTGTAAAACCGACTGTATGAACTATAAAAATCTCTGCCCTTGCACCTTGATTATCTATTGTAAATCGCTACCTATGTACCTGCTTATTCTGTATAATTTTGTAAATACTGTATATGCATCTTGTATTTTGTATATTTATTGTGTTCTACAGACTATTGTAAAGTGCTATTGTGCATGTATCTGTTGCTGTTATGTATTGTTTCTCTGTACCTCCCCTTTTACCCCCCCCAGGTCACCCCTGTAAAAGGGACATTCTGTCTCAATGGGCCTACCCAGTTACCAAAATTCAAATAAATAAATAAATAAGTTCTACATACAGTTGCTATTGGTACTGGCAGTAACCCAATGGATAATCATTAACCTCTAATTTAAGTAGGTTCCATAAATCCATTGCATTCAAATTATTTCCAAATTAATTATTACATGAGTTCATTTCAAAAAAGATTACTTAGAAAACATTGGTAATCATTGACTATTTGCTAACAACCTGATCCTTAGTCATTACATTGAGTCTCAATCTGGAGATACTCAAGAATGTCTTTCATGGTAAGGCTGAGTCCATTAAATTCACACAATATAAGATAGTAACAGTAATTTATGGTTGGGACTCTAGGTCAGGGTTTCTCAAATGAGGAGGCCAGCTTCCCTGGGGAGGCTCCAACATGTTCCAGGGGCTGCTCAAGCAAGTCTGAAAAAGTACTGCATTTACATTTTGAGTTTTAGATATTTTGTGTGAGGGGATGTGGCAAACTGTAAGAGGATAATAGTATGTAAGTGCATTTATTTATTTACAAATTGATGACCAGGAAAAGCACACCGAGCCAAGGCTTATTCCGGGTGTACCCGGGAAATGGTAGGGAGTGAGTACAATTCAAATGAAATGAACAGTGGTGCAAACAAATGGAACAATGAACAAATAATGAGAGTCATACCATGGACATAAGTGAGCAGCCAATGAAATTGTCAGACTGGCAGTTTACCATCATTGTAAATCCTCTGATAACAAATGGCTGTTGATGAATATATAATCCTAATCATCTGCAGCCCAGGAATGAACAATAAAAATAAAACAACAAAGCAATCTCTTTAAAAGTTGCATTTTATCATAGTAAAAAAAATGAAGCTTGGTATAATGGCAATAAGCCACTCGGAGGATGTGGGCTATCGGGGGATTTACCATGGTTGGCGAGGATTTACCCACTCGGCTGCACCTCGTGGGCAAACCACTCCAACCGTGGTAAATCCCCTGATAACCCACACTCCCTCATGGCTTATTGCTTAAGTAACAACTGACCAATTAGACTGGTGGCAGAACAACCCAAAAGAGTACTGGGAGCAAAAGGATCCATGAGAAGTTGCTTGAAAGCAGGGTAATGGTGGGGAGGGCAGAATTGGACAGGAAGTTAAATCCAGATAGAGGGGAAATAGAGAAAGCAGTCTGACCCATGAAGGTACTGCAACAAAGGGTGACAATGGTTCAAGACTCAAAACAGCAGAGCAAGTAGGCTGGCCTGGGAAGTGGGATTACAATAAACTAAATAAAATGAGAGCCAGCTGCTCAAAGGAGTTTCACTTTATTCCTGATGTACTGTGTGAAGTATAGTATTTTTCTGTGGGGAGGCCCAATATTATTTCAGTACTGGGGTGAGACTCAAGATCATTTCCATGGCTTGTAACAGGCTAACTATGACAAAGTCTGAGAACAAATACTATAGGTTGAGCATGTCCATCCCATCCCTGCTTCATAAGCAGGGATGAATAACTGTGCTGTTCAATTATATACTAATTTAAAGGTGTTCTCTACCCACTCTACTACCCAGGGTACCCTGTGATTCACTTAGTAAGCAAAGCAAAATTTTGTCCAGGTATACCATGAAGGCCTGCTCTCTCTTTAGGTTCAATGTCCCTAGTGATAGACTGTTCATTAGAACTGTTTCTTAATGTTATTCCTGAATTAATCACCTCTGAGCTTCAGGGTGCACCTGTGTTTTGGTGGGATACACAAGTCAAATGTAATGTTCAACAGTTTGATACTCTTGAATATTTGTAAGACTGAGATCATATCCCCTCTCAGACTCCATTTTTCCAAGGTATGTTAAGGTTTGTTGGCCTCTCCTTATACCTTTGGTCCCGTATACTTCTGATCATTTTGGTTTCCCTGCCTTACACCCTCCTGACTGCCTTGTTGACCTTTTTGTACTGAGGAGCCCAAAACTGCATGCAGTACTCCTGTTACAGCATGGCCAGGACCTTGTAAATGGGCAAGAGCACTTCCCCTCCCCTGCTTGTCACTAGAGCTGTGTATGACCTGACTGTTGTTTCCCAAATACCACAAATAGTGGGCTTCCTGAATATCCGGGGATGTTCCGAATAGCTCACTGTCCGTGGTACTCATTACTTGGTTGAAAAGTTAAAAAAAAAAAAACTATTTCTCCACCCATCTCCTCCTTTCCCTGTGCCCTAGAGACAGAAAAACAAACAAACAAGCAGCTTTCAAATTGTTGGCTACTGGTACTATGTCAGGAGCTGACAGCATCTTATAAGCTACACTCCCTCATGAACCCAAGTGCCCCCCTTCATAGCAGCAATATATTATTCTTTTTTGCAGCCCCTCTCTTGACCCCTTACCTTGATTTTGGGTGATGGTGGTGGTCGTGGGGGGGGGGGTAGTGCAAATAATCTTGGCTAATCAGTTGGGTTCCCCTCCCACTGCACACTCCTCACTTAGCCCGCTCTCTCAGTATACTGCCTGAGTCAAAGGCTGTATCATTGGCTGTTCAATAGAGTGAGTGGGCAGGCACCCAATCACAAGGGAGGGGCTGAGCAGTATCATTATTAGTGATACTATACAGCCTGACAGGTCACCTTTTTTGTTGCGTCCCTCAGTAGCTCCTGATCTAGGTGTTTGAGTTCCACCTGGATTCTGGACAACAACTAGAAAGAGTGTCTCAGTGTAAGGTCTGCAGTTTTAATAGAAAAACACCAGCCTAGAAATGCATTACAATCTCACTGTTAGAAACACAGAAAAATAGGAACAATAATGGTAAAAAATGTGGGCTCCAGAACTGCACACAGTATTCCAGATGTGGCTTCACTGTTGATCTGTACATGAGCAGTATCACCTTCTTTCATCTGTTGCTAAATCCCCAGCATCCTATTTGCCTTCCCTACTACCTTACTGCATTGTACAGATGACTTTAAGCTTGGATCACCCAAGAAAATCCATTTGTTCTGCTGTCCATTCCATCCTCACCCCTTCCCCCATTCTTTACTCAGACTTTGGGTTTTGTTAGTTATCTATATGATCTTACACTTTTTTTTGCATTGAACCCAAGTTGCAGACCCTGGACCACTTCTCCATCCTCCCCGATCCTCCTTCGTTACTTGAATAGCCTCTTCACTGTCCACTCTGCTGCAGAGGTTGATGCTGTCAGCAAAGAGACAGACTTTACCCTGTATCCCTCCTCTGTGTTGCTGATAAAGATGTTAAAGAGTACAGGTCCAAATACCTACCCCTGTGGTACCCTACTCATTACCTCCCTCACTCACTCCTGAATATTCCCCATGTATAATGAGTCTCTGCTTCCTCCCTTCCAGTCAGTTCTTGGTTCACTGTGCTAGTTTTTCCTCAAACATTGTGCCTACAATGCCCTGCCCTCTGGGACAGGGCATTGTAGGTCACACACTTCCTTTGGGACAGGGCATTCCCTTCCTTTTGCAGCATCATCCTGTGACCACTGCACTATGGTAGTGCTTGTCTGTTACTTCAGATATCATAGAAAAACAGTCTAGTCTGACAGAGGCATTTTACAGATTCCATGCTTGGATTTACTGTGTGTGTCAAAAGTCTCAAAAGACAGCTGAACGGAACCATGAAAATCACCAGCACAGGTGCAAATAACACATTAAAGAGCTTTGTGGCATGGACTACTGCACCTTAGTGTACACAGAAAATGGTAGCTCTTGTATGGTGAATGCCTTTGGAATGAATCTGATCCTTGTGATTTTCATTAAAAAAATTTAAAAAGGAATATAAGAAAGATACTTTGCTGTCTTTTGAAACAGCAGTGCATGATGATGGTGAACATTTTGACTTATACTTTTTCTTTCTATTTCTTTCTGTTCTGGAGTGCTTCTTATCTCTTGCATTATTAGATACCTTTTTAATGCAGTGGTCACTGTTTCATGACGTTATGGGACATTGAGTGTTTAAAAACAGCTGAGAGTAATGATGCACACATGGGGATGGCCATATTAAAAGCTTTCTTTTTGCTATTTTAAATGTAAAGTATTAAAGCAGATTCAAAGTGGGGAAAACATGAAAGGTAGGAGATACAGGACAATTTAAAATAGAATAAAAAAGTACAGATCAAAATTTGTATTCCAACGTGCACCGATGCTTTAATTTGAAGTATACTCACATCAGATTTAGATAAACTACCATGTTGGACAATGATTTACATTTCTGTGTCTGAGATGCTTTAATTCATCTTCCAGTACAGAAGGCCACTGAATGATGTGTATTACAGGTTTATGGGTCTGATACAGTACTTGAAAGTTTGCAGCTTAAGAACTAAAAAGTAAACTGAGAAAGCAGAGGAAAGCTCAGTATTATTACAAGATTATGCTGAACCTGGCTTGCATTATTAACTGTTGTATCGTCCCTATGAAGAAATCATCAACTAATCTGTTCCACATTATTAGCATCATAAACAGACACTCATGAGATAATAATAATAGGCCGATAACTCTCAATTTCTTTCCAGCAGAGGATTTCATATTTTTAATAAGGTACGCCTGGCCTCTGTCTGGCACTCTGACTCTATTACTTCTAAAAATTGTAAACGGATAATGGAATTGGTCTCTGCTGGCAATTTCCCCCTTACTTCTCATTTAGTGTATTCATTCCTGCTACTGTGAGTCAAGTGATTGGCTTGATTGAAAGTGTCAGTTTAGTGTATAGCTGAGCATGATTCTGAGATCCCATTCCATCCAAAGTAATTGATGGGGGGGTATTTTCTTTAGAGATGTGCAGGCAGAGAAGTATCTGCTATATTTAATACCCAGCATATAGCAAAACTACCAATAAAATAGCCATATCTGCTCTTATTTCAAAAGACTGGATAGTGCTGCCTTGATGGGCAGCAGTAGAAGTGTGTGAACAAATAGAGTGCTGCATCAATGAGTAAGCTGCAAATAAAAACAAAATGGGTACATAACCTTAATGTTGAAAATAGAAAAAAACCCGTCAAATTTAATGTTCTGATCATACAGTAGGTGCTCTTCAGGCAATATCTAGAAAGAAACAAGCATTTGTAAATTCTGAATGTTTGCTTGCATGCTGTTGTACTAGTCCTGCTTGTACACATTGGTTCATTCATGCATCAGTTGGTGTTGAGGCAGAAAGCGACAAAAGTAAGGATATATCATGTTAGGATACAAAATACACTGTGCTGTGATGAGTGTATGGAGTTGTGTGTCTTAGGGTTGGAATGACCATAAGATGCAGCATTGGTCTTGCTGTAATTTGATCACTGTCTGTGAAGACAGTGGCACAGAACAAAAAGAGTCATACACCAAATGCTTGGAGAGGTGCTGAAGTTAGGGCAATGGCAACGCTGCATTGCATGATTGTTCAAACCCTGAAAAACAGAACTGAAACTCATCATGGCCCTTGGAACTTCGTACCTTAATGTTACAATTCCTTATTTTTGTTGCTTTGTGTATGAACCCCAAGTCTTATCTCCTACGAGAACGGACTTGTGTCCACTCCCCTCTCTCCCACGGTGCCTGCTGATAACATGTTGATCTATTCCCCACCACACCTGCATACCGAGCAGAAGTACACATTTAAAATTTTAGATTTTAATTGATCTTCTTCTGCACAGTCTCTCTCCCCCCTGCTTTCCTGATCCTCACTATCCCACACCTTGGTTTCATCTTTCCAGACATGTACCTGAAGAAAAAGACACACCTTCCCCCCCCAGTTCCTCAGCAATGTCACTTATGAAGACATTGAAGAGGACAGGACCCATTACTGACCCCCTGTGCACTCCCATTGGTGACTGTCCTGTCCTCCAAGAGACCTTCATTTACAATCGCCCTCTGTCTCCTACCCTTTAATCCATTTGATTACCATCTTTGCCCCAACACCTAGGGTGCTAAGTTTATTAGCCTCCTGTGTGGCATAGTGTAAAAGGCCTTACTGAAGTCCAGATAAACCACATGCACTGCCTTCACTTTACTCAACTCGCTAGTCACCCAGTCAAAGAAATATATGAAATTCGTTTGACACAGTCTCCCTGTGAAATCATGCTACCAGTAGTCCTGCAGCCCATTTGCCTCCAGGTACTCAATCAGCCTCTCGTTCAGCAGTGTCTCTATTAATTTCCCCGCCATTGATCTGAGAATGACTGGCCTGTTATTGGTAGCCTCCTCCCTGCTGCTGATCTTGTGAAGAGGGACCACACTGGCCATCCTCTAGTCCTGCAGAACTGCCTTCATCTCCAGTGAGATGCTGAATAGTGTTGCCAGGGCGGTGGGTAGCACTGTGCTCAGTTCTTTTAGTACCTGTGGGTGAATCCTATCTGGCCTCATCACTTTGCTTTCCTTTAGGGCTTCCAACTCTCATAGGACTCTCTCCTACAAGAATGGACTTATATCCACACCCCTCTCTCTCACGGTGCCTGCTGATAACATGTTGGTCAATTCACTCCCCCTCCTAACGTGAATACTGAGCAGATGTACTTGTTTAAAATTTTAGATTTTTCTTGATCTTCTGCACCATCTCTCACCCCACTTTGCTAATCCTCACTATTCCTCCCCTTGCTTTCATCTTTCCAATCCACACATGTACCTAAAGAAAGTCTTACCCCCCATTTTGACCTTCTTGGTGATCTTCTCCTCTGTTTGTGACTTAGCTCTCCTCATCCTCCCCTGCTTCCCTTTCTATCTCTAGATATACATGCCTGTCACCCTCTGTCTGGGTCTTCTTGTACTTCCTAAAAGCTGTTTTCTTCTCCCTTACCAGCTTAGCCACCTCCTTTGGGAAACACAGTGGCCTCTTCCTCCTCCTACCCTTGTGTACTTCCTTCAAACAGTTTGCTTATGGGCGCGGCCGCCCCATTACAGTCAACCCACCAAAATATATGTAAAAGAGAGAGACTTATCTGAGTGCAGGGTGCCATGGGGTAGTTCTCGGGAAATGTCATCCACTGCACCTGTAAAAGAAGAGACAAGGGGGTCACAAAGGATCCACAGTTCTTAGGGGGGTCAAATAGGGTGGAAAGGACAGGAGAGAAATAAAATTATACTTATCTGATGGGTTCGAAGTCCATGTCCTGTCAGACTTGTAGAGATAAAAGAAATAATAGGTTAGTTTTCTCTGACAAATGCCGCTGGCTGCCTTGCTTACAATGTTACCCTTGAATTGTATTAATCTGTTTGCAATGTCCACACTGTTGTAATGTCAGTCTTGATGTTCCCCATAATTTGTATTTCTCTGATGTGGAACCTTTGTAAAAGAACCTTGGCTCAAAGGTATTTGTAATCCTAGACTTGATAAATAAAAATAAATAAAAAAATAAAGAAAAAGATATAAGATGAGCAAAAGCAGAGTAAAGGGAATGTGGTTTGGGGAAGGGTCTCAGCTAAAAAACCCTTTGCCCATAATGGTGACTGAGTGGCCAGTAATTTATTTAGCAGCCCAGGTGGCTAGTGGGGGGCTAGTAACCCTTTTTGTCTAATTAAGGAGTGACATTGGTGGTTGTGTGGGCTAGGAAATGCCCAGGGGGTGCCACTGTGTAAAATTATTCCCTGGTGGTCTGGTGGGTTAGCTTTCTATGGGATGGAGCTAGTGTTCTTTTAAATATACTAATACCCTCCCTGGGTGTCTAGTGGGGGCTCCCTGCGCCCTTGAATATTGTGTAGGCATTGTTGGAGGGCTTATTGATGGCAGCAGCAGAAGGATACATTGGGGCTACAGCTGCAGCCTGTTGGTACTGCTACTGCACTGATAGTGAGATTGCCTGGGGGCACTGAAAACTCCCTGCCCATACGGAGCTTAGGCTGCAGCCTACTCTGCATGGGTGGGAGAAGAGAAGGAAAAAGAAGTCAGCAGGAGGTAGAGGAGGCATGGGATGAAGCACATCCTCCCACCTTCCGGAATTGCCGCTCCGGTAGTATTGTTTATGCCTTATGGGGTTCTCTCTTTCAGAAGGCAGCCGGGGAAAAGGAACAGTAAGTGCAACAAGGAGATGCTATTCAGTGCAGCTGCTCCAGTGGCAGTGCAAAGTGGGAAGGGAGAATGCACTGAGTGGCAGGATCCGCTGTATAGTAAAGCTGCTCCACGGCATATGAAGAGCCCGGGGGAGAGGTGGCTGTGGGAAGGACAGGAGGCAGCCAGCAGCTGGAACTGCTGTTTAGTAAAGTCACACTGTGGCTAAAGCAAAGCTGGGGGAGAGAAGAGAGTGGAATAAGGAGGCAGCAGCGAGAGTGATGAGTGTTGCAAAGTGTAAGCCGCACTGTGGCTTGAGTAAGCAACAGTGGCATGAACACTGCTTGCTGTGTTGCTCCCTTCCCTGCCCTCTCACAACAGTTTAGCAGCCAACAAACCCAGACCAGACCTCGATTTCTGTCCATTTCTCTCTCGGGATGCCCCCCCCTTACATCCCACACACACTGACCTCCACGGTACCGCTACCATACTCATGCAGTGATGGATCCAAGAGTGCAACAGCCAACAAAGCATATGCAGGAGACACACACAGCAGGTGGGGGAGACAGTGGGTGACCGACCTCCTAATTGACCTACATGACAGGCAGGGACTTGGCATACATACAGAGTACAATGTCCTGGCCGTTCAGAACCATACTATCTCTCTCTCTCTCTCTCTCACCAGCGTGTTTCCCAATCCTATCTGTCACTATCTCTCTTGCTGTCTCACTGTGTGTGTCTCACCTGCTTGCTCTCTGTCCACTGCTTACATTCGGTCTCCTTCTCTCTCTCTAGGGGGTTACACATTGGTGACCAATCTTGCCTCCAGAAGGAACAATCACCACTGACAGACACAAAGCGAGCTGCAGGGTTGTCACAGCAGCAGCTTGGGATCGCTGTTCACAGAGAGAGAGAGAGAGAGAGACAGAGAGACACAGCTTCTATGCTCCTGCCTTGTGGCCTCTCTGTGTGTCTGTCTCTCTCATGCTGGCTCTCTCTCTCTGCTACTGTATGTCCCCTCAGCATACAGAGTGGATGGGGGGGCAGGATTGGAGGACAGATGCCCCGTAGCACTCATGGTCTGCCTGCTACACTACAGACAACACAAGGAAAGTGGTGACATGCACATACTGTATGGAGGCAAGAAAAGGTGTTGACAGCCACATATACTATCATTAAACACACACAGATGGGCCAGGAGAAAGACCACAGTGCCGATCACTTACTCGGCATTAATGAGACACCATGGCAGTTGGTCAGGTCCCAGTCCCGAGGGGCTGAGTGGGGGTGGGGTATGACAATGAAACTGGGGGGAAGGAAGTCAGGGAAGCAAGCTGGAAGTCTCACTGGATGACTTATGATACGCAAATTACAGGAGCTAGTCGCTGTCTGAATGAAGCAGTCTATTCTTTTCAACAACACAAAGTTTACGCCCCCAAACAGAAACACGTGTCAGAATCAGCTTTGCTGGTAATTGGGCTGCAGCTGTCATGCCCATTGCTTTGCGAGTTGCATTGGCTCTGATGGAGACACACCTCTGAAATGCTGTTCACTGTGACAAGATGTTCTTTGCGCATGTGCAAGCGAACATAAAAAGTAAGCAAACACTGAGTACTGCCAAGTAAGGGTGAGAGAAGTGGGCTAGAACCATCTTCAGGTCACCTTTGAGTTGGGGCCAGAAAATTCAGTTCGGTTTCACCAATTCAGTGGAACCACTTTTACTCCCAGTACAGTAACTTGCATTGGGTAAAACAGACTACAAATTCGGTGGGGTTGTCAAGGTCAGCAATGCATATGAATTTCTGCAGCTTACTATTGGCAGGGCTGTTGGAATATATCGGCTGTGAATTACTATTTGTGGTCTTGTCGCAGAGTTTGCAAAATCCACAAAGACCGCCATGGTCAAGCGTGAGCTACAGTAATTGATTCTATTTATTGCTGGTCTTAAGTCCTATACCACCCTGTAGTCTCCAACTCTCTGCTTTCCCTCATGCCAATTATTAAATTCTCCCTTGCGGCACCAGAGATTTTACAGTGTATTGTTAAATTATGATCATTATTGAATATTGTCTACTCTAGTATTTATTGTGCTCTTGTTCACACCCATGCTACTGCACATTATTATTGTATATTATCTTTTCTATTATTTACTAGTATTTATTACAATCTTTGCCTTTTTTAAATTTTGCTGTTTATATTACTATCATGTACTCTTCCCCTGGGTGGTACTGGGAAATGAGTGGTCTCTCAGTGTGCATTTCCCAGTTACCAATTTTACATTTGCGTTTTTGGGTACAGTGAACTGGAGCTGGTGGGGTCAGGGGCACTTCTGGAGAGGACCTGGGCACCAGGGTGGCAATTTTGAGATGTTTTTTCCCAGTCACTGTGGAGTGATGTGTTTTCAGATGGCATTGGGCAGGGCAGCAGATATGACATATGAGCAGGTAGTATAATCTGTTAATATAATCTGATATGATACATGAGAAACTAATATTCTGATACAATATATGATAATACAATCTGATCTAGTCTGATATAAGCTAATTTCCTGCTGCAGGTCCTTCCCCTGGAACAGAGAGCTGGAAATGGCCCTCAGTAGGGCCAGCCTGGCAGCGCAGCAGTAGCGCTACTGCATGGGACCCCAGCAACCTGGGTTCAGGAGTGAGTCTGGGTCATCAGGGGATGGCAAGGGAGAGGAGTGTTGTGCATTTCACAGGATGCTCTCCTCTTAGGAGGAAGGATAGCGTGCTCCCCTATGATGCTGCCACAGGGGCGACTACAGGTGGTAGTGGAAGCAGGATCTGCAGTGGGTGAGTGGACGCCTCCTGATGGTGGGGTGAGCATGTTCTGCATGTGTGAACCACTGCTGCCCTAGCCCATGAGGCATCTGGGGAAATGAGAGGACAAAAGAGCAGAAATACTAGCAGACTGCAGCAGGATGAAATGGTGATCCTCTGCAGGCTTCACACCACCTGCTGGGCACTCAGCTCTAACCTAGCATGACATCTGAAGGGGCTTGGGGAACCCCGGACAGCTCCAACACAGGAGTTAGCTGTGGAGGAATGGAGTTAAGGGAACAAGTGCCAGAGATGGCAGATAAAAGAACTGGTGGGGGTTACTGCTGGTAGGGGCAGGTTGGGTAGTGGAAGAAAAAACAAAAATAAATAAAAAAGGTACTGATGAGTGTGCAGCATGTGCAGTCTCCAGCATTGCTGACTGGCTACTGCAGGTCATGTTTAGTAAGCACTAAGACACGAGGGTGTGTGCATTGAGCAGATGCACAGCCCTGAAGTGTCTTATTGCACTTATAAAAAAAGGCTGCTTTCTCTTTTAGTTGTTAATGTTACAAAAAACACATTTTTCTGTATAAAGGAAGGGTATTACTATCAGAATTTGTGATAAAATAGTCCTTCTGCCAGTTAGAAAATGATGTCATATACTTTTGTGCTTTACTATCATTTGAGATTGCTACCAGCAACTAAACCCCCCCTCCTATCTATATTGGGCTGGAGGAGACACCAGCATTTTTTTGTGAGCAGGGGATGGGAGAAGGAGCAGCAAAATTATGCTATGTGCTTTTGTGCTTCACATTCATTTGAGATTGTTACCAGCAATGAACCCCCCCTCGTTTATATTGGGCTGGAGGAGACACCAGCTTTTGTTTGTGAGTGGGGGATGGGAGAGGGAGCAGCTAAATTATGTCATTGTGCTTTTGTGCTTTACATTCATTTGAGATTATTGCCAGCAATGAACATACCCCATCAATAATGGGCTGGGGGAGTCACTGGCTTTTTTTTGTGGCCGGGGGATGGGAAAGGAGCAACTATTGAGGGTAGTGAAAGCTGAAGTCTGCTGCCTTTTTCTAAGTAAAGTGTTTTTTTCTAAGTAAAGTAGGCTGTCCATTGTGAGCAGAATATGCGAGCGGGTCTGCCTTCCTCCGTGACGGACCGAAAGTGGCATTTTTGAGCATGAGGCTTCCTTTCAGCTGCCAACTTGCTTACATGAAGTTAGTGGGACAATTAAATATAAATTAAAAAACAAATCATAACAACAATGAATTTTACATTTGGGAGAGCAGTCGGTAGTGGAGACAGTCGGAACAGGCATGCTATTGGAGTGGCAAGATGATCGTCGGGCGAGAGAAAGGGGCCAGTTATCATTAAATGAGAGAAGGGGCTCAGTATATTTTGATTCAAATTTATCTTTACTTTGACGTGTGTTGGGCTGCTATTTTCTCTAAAAAAAGCTTACTATGGGCTTTTCTGCTCAATGATTTTGTTCTCTATGGTAGAAAAAAATAGTGGTGTTTAAAAACTGAATGTTCTAATGGCACACTGATGTAGACTACTACCAGTCTTCCCACCCTTACCCTTTTTTGCATCTGCCTTTCCTGCTTCCTATTCTACCTTTCCTCCCTTTCAACGCAAAGGCCCCCCCTTACATTACTGTTCTACCCTCCACACCTACCCCCACTCCCTCTTGCCTAAATTTGATCTCTCCCACTCTTCTCCCTCTAGTCTCCTCCTCCTCCTCCTCCTCGTCTAAGCCCTCCAACTCTTGGACTGAGCCTACCCTCTAGGCTGCCACCCCCTCAGTGGAGCCTACCCACCAGGCTGCCTTGCACTTGTTTTTTGAAACTGAATGATGTGTTTTACTATACCAGTTGAACAATAAAGTGAACTTCTGTTAACTTTACTCATTGTGTCAGGGGTACTCTGAACTTGGGCATGTGCTATAAGTCAACTAATTCATTGCCTGAACATTGCCATGGTTGAATTATTCCTTACTTGCTATATGTCAAGTCATTAGTGACTCTACATGGTGTTGCCTGAATTATTCCCTTACCTTTGTAGAATGTACTCCCTTCTATTTTTTTTGTGAACTGAAGTTCTTATAATGTGTGTATGTATAAATGTATGTATGTATTGTATTGTTTAATACTGACATGGAACCTTTGAAAATTAACACCTTGCTCAAAGGTTATTTCTGAACCATTTTTACCTGTGCATCAAATGGATTTGATGCACAGGTAAGAACCAATCAAAATGCAGGTTATTCTCTCCCTATTTTATAATTGCCAACAACTTGGGAATGCTCAGTGTGTTCTCCACAAAAAAGTGCTAATTCATGATGTTGAAGTGCTAAAATGATGACAGGGTAACCAAGCTCCTTTGTAGCTGTGTTGCCAATGTTCAAAATGCCATTTTTAAGCATGTACACTGAATGCACACTGGGAAAGACAGGCAACAGATCAGACAGACATAGCTGGTGCTACCAGTTGATTACTTTGCCTGACCCGTGTCCACTTCCTTCTGCTCCTCTGTTGCCTGCTCAGACTGGACACAAGTCACTGTTTACTTCCCCTGGTATAGCTGCCTTTGCTGAGCTTGCAGGCTTCTCCTCCTCCTACTAATACTTTTACTGACTCTGGTGCTGGCTGGTACTGCGTCTGTCCATTTTCAACCTCTGAAGGCTGTACTGTAGCTTCACTGCTACTGGACATGCCACTCCTTCCAGTAAAACTGGGACACTGCTTTTATGCTGCTCTTTCCTGGGTGCAGCAGATTGATCCTTGCAATAGTACTGCATCCTGCTTTGATATCCCCACTATTGCACCTTTCAAAAACTGCCAGATGCCCTCCTCCTTTTCTTTGTCCTTTGCCTCTACAAATGCTTGTTTTTCCCTTTAAGAATCTTTCTTTTTCTCTGTCTCTTCCTTCCTTCCTTCCTCTGCAAGAATATTGTTTCTCTTCCCAACTGTCTCCCTCAAGTTCATAAAAATTTGCTTTCACATTTTAAAAAGTTTTATAATTGATATACAGAAATTTAAAACTAGTGAATATCAAATGTCATTAATACATAAAGCATAATAAGACATTAATACAAAAATGTATCAGTAAAAAGCATCAAAAACATAAAATAACAGAACAATTTCAATCCTAAAGTGATTGAGATACATTTTATCTGCAGCCTATTTTAAGTAAATGATAAGCCACACTAGGGTGTGCATTAAACGATTTTAGTGCTCACCCCCAGAGGAGTGAGGCATGAGGTGGAAGGCCAAGTGTCCTTATATGCATCAGAAATGCATTGAACTCCTTTAATACTCATCCTGGAGCGGCTTATTGTACTTTTAAAATGGCTTGCTGCTCTTTTGTATTCTATCTAAAGTGAAGCACTTTTTTTTTTTTTTTTACAATTTCTGTTTATCTTCGCCTGTCTACCCTCGGTGCCCACTCCTTCGGGCCATTCTCCTATCTCTGCCCCCGGAATTCGGGATCTGCCCCTAGAGTGCCTCACCTCTTTCTCCTCCTGCACAGTGGGGTCTGTCCAGAATCGGTGGTGTTGGATGGCTCGGAACAGTCATCATCTAGGACCGCTGAGTTTTTTTCCCCATGTTTCTGTGGTTTCCCTTTTTTGTCCCAACCCCCTGAGATGCCGGTGCAAGGACGACAAGCATCCAGAGAGGCAACGTGCTGACTAATGTTCCTCCCAAGCACCTACAGATGTCCCACCTTCCTGTCTCCAATAGATGGAGTCGTCAACCCCTTGAGAGCTTTCTCAGGGCGTCGGGTGCGTGCGGCACCCCTGGTATCCCACCCCTGAGGGAAGACAGCATCCATAGGGATGCTCAATCCTCCCTCCCCCACTGACCCCCGGTGACCCAAGCTTGTTCCTGAACCTGGTTCGCCAGCGTAGCACAAGGTGTGGCTTACAGCGCCTCAACCCTCAGCGCCACCTGGCCGGCAAGTGAAGCACTTTTTAATATTTTTACAGAAATCATTTATTTAAATACATTTACATTTTAAATAACAAAATATATACATGAAACAGTCCCTGATTTTGTAGCTAATGAGACTTTTTTTAAACAATCAACAAACAGATGCACCAGGGTGGGTATTCTTGGTTAGGGAAATCCACAGCAAAGAACAATAAAATGGCATTCACCCCTCTAAGCTGAACAGTCCTTGAATATGCTCACACCACAACACTTCCTTTGTACCTTTTCCGAGAGAAGGATCCTGCACCGAGGCTGATTCAGTGTAAACCAAGTATATTTTATTAGGACTTAAAATATGGTGGAGAAACAACAAGACGTGCTGGCGGGTCATGTCAGGCGACCCTAATGTTTCACATAGAAAACTCTCACCATGTTTTAAGCTCTAACAAAATAGGCTTGTTTTGCACCGAATCAACCTCAGTGCAGGATTCTTCACTCAGAAAAGGAACAGATTGGTTCATTTTATTCTAGATGTTCCGTACAGAACTCACAGGTATTTCTTATTTAACGAGCTGAGCTGGGATAAACCATTTGTGAAGAGAAATGTCCATTCATTGCATTTTATGGTTAGGGTCTGGAGCCATAAGGTCCCTGACTATATTGTTAAGCTTAGAGAGTGTGTTAGGGAATTGAGGACCTCTTTTGGTGCTCAATTTTGTCTTCCTATCTGTAACTTGAATATTGGAAGATCAGCAATTCCTTTAGAGGAGCTACCCTATGGAATTGTTCGCCGTTGCATCTAAGAAGACCAGGGGGTAAAATTAATGTTTCAGAATGTGTTAGTTGGTGTGCTATATGGACCAAGAATGTTAATATCTGCAGTCACTGTAATGCACTTTAAAGATGGTTATTGTAGTCCATTCTGTTGTATTGTTTATTATAAGTAATGTCGTTGTTACTTGTTATTTATTATGATGTACATATGTTATATGTGGAAACTTCACACCTTACTTGACCTGGAACTTCACTGTAAATGAGCTTTGCTCAATTTAATGTTTCCACTATTCTTTGAATAAAAGTGATTTACTGCCACTACTAAGGGAGTGCTGTGGTGGGAGCGCATACAAGGACTGTTTAGCTTGGAGGGGTGAATGTCATTTTTTTTGTTCTTTGTAAATGAGGCTTTTTTCCTCAGTAATGAGATCTGGCACCTGACTGTGCTGTGCTAGGAAAATGCAGTCAGGTGACACCTCTTAGCCAATGAAGTTTCTTTATCTTTTCTTGCTATTATATAATCATATTATTCTTTATAGCCTTGTATGGAAATATTTCAACTCTTGCAATTATAATTTCCGTATTACCCTTCAGTAAATAAGTGGCCATGGAAATAATAACCAAACAAACTTTGAATAACACTTCACCACTAAAAGTTTAACTGAAGAATAAATGGGGCATTTAAGAAGAAAATGGAGTAAGTCTTCAATGTACAAACCATTGCATTGGCAAACATGATATCTACCCATGATGATTTCTGTCAGAAGATCTCCAAAAGGAAGCTTGAAAAAGCCACTTTTAACTTTGGGGATTCTAAGAAATCTAAGTATCTTTCCCAGTTATGGAATTTTCTTTGGTCAAGAGGAAGTATATAAGTTTTTAATCTCACCTGAAGTCACTTAATCAGATTGTATCACAATAACCTTAAGCCTGGTTTTGATTTAACCAACAATCTCCAGCCTGTCCGTAGAACCATCATGATATTAAATATGGCCACAACCAATAGAAAAGAGTTAATTTTCCACTTCAGTGGCAAAGGCTTAAGACCACAAATCTCCAAGTTCCAAAACAACTCAAATTGCGGGTGAGATGCCATTGCTGTCCCGGCTACATGGAATTCCCTTCCTGAGACTTCTAAGGAATCTATCAATGTATAGTATTAGCTTTCATGAGTCTAATACCAACATTCCCTCAACCAAACTGTACCTTAATCTCCCTCAAACAGCGTAGCTCTGTTAAACCATTATGTACTCTTTGCATCTTCCCATCATCCCCACTAGCAACTACTCTTGCACATCCAGCCATTGTTCTGTTAACGGACCCAAACTGACATGCCCAACTTGCAAATATTATGGTATTAAAGATTTTCATATACGTCATAATTTCCTTATTTTCCATACTTTATAGCTGTACTAAGTATGTAGTCACCCTGCTGCTGCAATTGTTCTTACCAGGACCCTCTTGAATACTAGGTGTTCCACTTAAAGGGGGCTGTGTTGGTGTGCTAAAATTCGACTGAAAAGAAATAAAAATAAGATAAACATGTGAGCATGTATCTCTTTTTCTCAAGACATGTTCCACAGTTGAGTGACAAGAGGTTGCAGGTATGCTGTTGACCACCTCATATGGCATAATATTGTGCCTTAAGCACTTTGGTCATGAGAACTACAAATCAAATGTTGTCGCGGTACTGCTTAACAACAGGAGCTTGAAAAGGTAGTCTTATTCCATACTGCGGGTTATAGTTGGAGCCAACAGTTCTCCGAACGGTCGATTCTTATTATTCTTTTTCACTTCATCCAGTTATATAAATGCTGTGCTGCTGATAACAGCTCTGCCCATCTCTTTGCCTGTCAGGTGCTGTCATTATTAATGTAGCAGATAGGTCAAAATATGATGAGACATGATTTTATCAGCAACAATGACCCATTTACTGTTAATTAACAGAATAAGATGCCTAACAACTAAAACATCAATTTAAATATGTGTCTGTGTGTGTGAGTGTTGTTTGCTGTAAAGTTTTGCATTCTGAATGTCTTTAGCTACTGGTTGTGTCAGTTTTGTGGATGATAAAGAACTCATTTGATGTCTGGAAAAGCACTTCAGTGCTACCTCCTAATTCCTTTCCTAAATTGTATCCCCCTCTCCCACACTGGAATGAGGATGATTTGTAGATTTGACTATGCTCAAGAGGCCACACTGAAAGAACACAGTATCATACAGGGCAGCATCACCTTGACTTTTCCCCATTTGACTAAGATTCTCTGGCTAAACCCCATTACCATTCCTACAAGTAACTTTCTGTTATACTCACACAGTTAAACTCTATAAGTCTCAAAAGCCTTTTGTTCACATAGAGAATGGAACACCCATTAATAATAAAATGTACGTACGTTCTGTTTTGATAAGCTGTTTTTTTCCTACCTTATCCACTAGTGTCCCACTTCTTTAGGTACTCATAGTGCCCTCTTCACTGCCCGCTGGACTAACCTCTGGCTGATGCAGTGTGGGGATCCTAACACTGCTAAACTCTAGTGTATCAGTACTGGGGGCCTCCATCATGGTGCAGCAGAGACAGGATGCAAATTCAGGCTAGGGAGGATGGGGGTTCAGTGTGCTGGATAGTCAGTGGCATGGGGTAAGAGTCAGAGACGCCATCATCTGGCGCAGCTGAGTGGGCTTCTTTTTCCTTGTTTTCTCCCTCCCACTCCCATTAGATTCATAGATGGCTAAGAACAGAAAAAGCCTATGAGTCAATTGAGTCTGCCCTGCTGCTAGTCTCCCATTCTTGGGAGAGTGTCTGCTGCAGTATCCTTGGGAGGGCGGTGCATGGTGACACATGCTCTCATGTGCAGTGCAAACCACTCCACCTCCAAGACCCTCTCCAGAGGGGCACACTGCTGAATTCCCCCCCCCAATAGGAGTGCATCAATTGGATACTCTAAGCCCTCTTACTGGCCTGTGCTTCTGTCATTCCAGGTGCTTGGAAATGCTGACCCAGCATTATTTACATGTCAGTACAGTACTAATGCCACTGATAACCCACCAAAACAGTATAATCTTTTCTGTAAATCTCAAACCAAAACAATAGTTTGCAGAATGGGCCCACTGCATACAACAATGTTTGATGGGATTTTGACATTCTGGTTTTGGTTAACAATGTACTTTGATGGCCAGGAGGGTTGACTATATTTTTTTTAAATAATGGTTTCTCTGATCTGGATGAACCCGATATTGTGGTTAAAGAGTGTATGCCAGGTTTGTGACTTCAATTTGGAGCATTTTGCCCCTTGAGGTTGTTGCTTCTTCCTAGTAGTATAGTTTTTTTCTTATAATTTTAAGCAGTCTAAATTATTTATACTCTTAAAAGTGAGAGTCAATTGTGTTGGAGACAGGAATGCTTGACTCCTTTGTTCTTATGCTATCATCAAATATTCTCAGGGACAGACTGAGCGAGACTTTAATGCAATGCTGGACTCTTATCTTGCTCTGTAGTCAGTGTCATAACCCCTTCAGTCTGATAAGGACACATTTGCTCAGCACTTAAACACTTGTTTTTCACTTGGCTTGCTTTTCTTTCCCTGTCCTGAGTCCGCAGACTGAAATGTTTACTTAAGTACAGAGATTGAAAGACAACTGAGGATAGACAAGGCGTTTCATCAATGTCTGCCTAGGGCTGTCTAGAAAGCTGGTGCACTGTCTGCATCTAGTGCAGAATATGGTGACCAAGCTGGTTGCTGGAGTAAAAATCTGATTATGCAATGCTACTTTATAAACTAAGAAGCCGATTGGCTGACTGGGTCTTTTATCCATGAGTAAATTCCTGCATAACTCACGGATAAAAGATCCCACCATCCTCATCAGCCTCATCACCTAAAAATCAATACAATCCCCGACAACAGAAACTGTTTCTGAACAGAGTGACAGCATGCTGGCTGCCACAGCACTGAAGATCCATGAGAGTCGTGGTCGGCTTGCACCATCATCTTTCAACTAATCACATATTTTAACATTTTCAGGAATGCTCAACTCCAGAAAGTATTTGTTATTTAGAAGGGAAGCCTAAAACATAGAGAAATCATGGCCGAAAAGCCGAGTTGTGATACGGAGCATGTGCCTATGCATATGGCTAAGTGCGTGCCCCGTATCACAGCTCTGCTTTTCGGCCATGTTTTCTGTATGTCTTAGGGCTTGTTTTTAAAAAAGAAACAAAATGCAAAAGCTGAACCACTTCTAATATTTTGAGACAGAAACTTGGATCCTGGTTCCTACTGCTGACAACCTCGCTCACCGTGCTTGGTGACCACTGACTCGGATTTCAGTGCCCGTGATGGTGAGGGAGAAAGGGAGAACAGCCCACCCACTGTGTTGCTTTACACTGATAACATGAGCAGGACTGATAATGGTCTCCAGTCCGAGCCACTTCCACCACCGTGGAATGAGGCACCTCCTTGCTGTAAGAAATGCAGGAGAGGCTTGCTTCTGTTCCCCTTGCTACTGCGGGATGTTCACAGAAGCAGTTGAACTCCTCAGTGTAAATCTGCTGGGTGGGGGTGGGGGGTTATATAAAAAAAAATGTTTATCTGCTAAAATTACCAATCCTGGAAAACCTCCCACCTCAGCTCCATCTCCATAGTAATGCACCCTGTGACCTCAGTTTGACCTCTCTAGCAACTTGGAATTATTTTATGTGGTGTAGCAATAAATACCATAAAAATAAAAGTAAAAAAAAAGAAAACTCTTTGTCTTTCTTTTTTATCACTCAGAAAAAAGGGAACATTGCATAATCAGAATAAACCACTCCAGCGTGTGGGTTATGCTGAGATTTACCCACTTCTAGTGTGGATTTGGTCACTCAGCCTGTGGCCTCATGACCAAACCATACCAGGCAGGGGTAAATCTGAGCATAACCCACACCCTGTCATGGTTTATTGCTTAAGCATATCAAGCATGTACTGCACAGTGTGCACTGGCTACCAGTTAGGTGGTGGGCTGCTTTCAAGATGGCTTTGCTAACTTACAAAGCCCTGCAAGTGCTGGTTCTGGGCTACCTGAAACTCTATTGGCCTTATGTGCTCCGTGCCACTCTCTCCACTCCACCAAGACTAATTTATAGGTTGTACTAAGATCCCACTTGAAACAAAAAGGATAGTGCCTTTGTGGTTGTGGCACCCATTATTTGGAGCTCACCACCTAGTCATCTATGTAGTCCCCCCCAGGTAGAGGCATTTAAAAGAAAGGCTGCTAGCATATACATTTCAACAAGCATACTGCAGCAGTTAATTCACAGTTAGTGTATCTGGGAACGTTTTCTTATTTATTAATGTTGTAGTATATTATAATATTTAAGCAGTGTCACCGGTTCAGCAGGTAGCATACTCACCTCTGAAGCTGGAAGGCCCATAGATTGTGGGTTCTTGTCCCACACCAGGAACTTGGGATAAAACACTGACACTATAGTACAGCATAAGGGGAGGTACTGTATTGCTGATGCACCGTCTTTTGGATGAGACATTAAACTGAGGTCCCATTTACCTGTTCTGGTGGTTGTTCAGGTGGATGTTAAAGATCCCACTTCATAAGGCAATGTCCCCATTGTCCTAGCCAAGTTCTCCCCATTCACTAAAAATGCCACAAACAGCTTAATCTGGTTCACTTTCAGTTGGTTCCTATTTGTATCCCCCCTCCCACAGAGAGGGCTGAAAATAGGCAGAACTGCTGAACCCTCGTTTCCCAGTCAACAAAACCTAGATAAACATTTTAAACACAATAACTGGGTAGGTGGGGACATGGGGGAGGAGAGGAACAGCACAACGAGACAGTTGGTCAGTGGGCTGAAGTAATCTAGTAAAAGCAGATTCAATGAACCTTTGGTCTTCTTGTGCCACCAAATTCTATGTTTTTATGTTTCTTTGAATATTGGGTAATTTTGGGATTCAGACTGCTTTAATTGTGCTATGAATTTAAACAATTTGCCACCCAGTATATACACAAACTCTGGTCAGAGCCAAAATGGCTGCAAATGCATTAACCTGATAAGGGATATAGAAGTAATGGGTGACTTGTACAGTTAGATCATAATATTAGCTACACAATACTTACTCTTGTGGCTAATCAAAAAGTTTCAGCCTCCACTGTGCTCAGTCCCTCACCTTTGACCAACACTAAATACTTCAGTGTGTGCAAGCCTCACTACCTGCCCCACACTTCCCCTGACCCTGTGGCTGAACAGATGTCTTCAATTAGCAGTGTTTCCAGTCCCTCACCTTTCACCAGCACTAAATGTATCACTGTGTAGTGTAGCCTGCACTGTATTTATCCCATGCTGTAGCTGGCCAGTGGGTAAACAGATGGTTTTAGTGTTGAAAGTCTCTCACCTTTCAGCAGCACTAGGAGTATCACTACGTGTGGGCAAGCTTGGACTGTGCCTATCATTCAGTGCATCTATCCTTGTGAATAAGCACAAGGCTTCAGTCTCCATTGCTGTCAACTTCTCACCTTTCGCCAACACTAGAAACATTACAGTGTGGGGAACCCTGCACTGTTTCTGCCCATACTGTACCTGACCCTGTGGATAAATAGAGGGCTTCAGTTTCCAGTGTCAGTCTCTCGCCTTACACCAGCATTAAATATATTACAGTGGGGCACCCTGCACTGTACGCATCCCATACTGTATCTGGTCATGTGGATAAACAGAGGGCTTCGGTCCGGGAGTGGAGGCACCCTCAAGCTTTGTTTGAGTGGGATGTCGCTGATTAGCGGGAGGGCACGTGACATAATTTTTGTCAGATCTGGTCGTGTACTTCCTGTCCGTACGCTCTCTCCTCTGTTCACAATACATCAGCAAAGCTCTGCCATGCAGCCATAAACAATAGTTTTTTTTTCTAAAGACTGCCAAGGTCCTGACTTCTGAGTGACATGTCAATGTGAGTGACGTAGGGGACTTCAGACCCTAAGCTCCCCCCCCCAACCAAATCCACCACTGACCTTGACTACAAACTATGACTTTTCTGGTGCAATGGCATTTCACTGGGATTTGGTACCCCCTAGCAGATCTGTAGTTTGACATTAGAGATCAGCACAGATGAAGGACTTTCTAGGTAAGTCATACCTACTTTGAGTAGGTCTTATTTTTCCACACAATTGTCTCCCGGAGATAAGACAGTCTTGTCACAGGTGGCAATTGACAACAGAAACGTAGCCTCCAAATACCCTTTATATGATAAAGGGTTTTCATGCTTCTTAGGATGTGGCAAACATATTTAGTATTACATTGGAAAATACTTACAACTGCTACTATCAGAAATGCCAAGTACATTGAACTGTATGGTTCACTTCATAACAGTTGGCTGTGAATGAGCAAAATTAATGAAAATATACAAAAATAAGATGAAAATATGCCTTTTCTTTCATAAGAAAATTAGTTTTATTTAATTATAAATGTACCCCTCCCACCTGCTCCAGTGTGGGTGGTTACCTGGCTTCTGGTGGGTGGTTGCAGCTTCATGACCAGGAAGCCACGTCTACCCACCTCACTCAGTTCCTACCATTTACCTGGCTCCCCACAGGAAGCAGCAGCTTCCTTGCCAGGAAACCACGTCGTCCAGCTTCATCCAGTTCCCTCCCTCTCCCCAAGACTTAGAGGCCACATTTATGGGGACTGGGTAGAAGGCAGCAACTTCCTTAGGGCAGGCAGCAGGGTCGGTACTGTGAGCTTACATACTGATGGGCACAAAAAGTTGATTGTGGCTCTGCCATGCATTGGGGACCATGATTGGATTTGCTGCCTGCAGTGAGGGATGGAGAGTGTGGGTCATGCCTCTGGGCACAGAGAAAGAGATCAGACACAGCAGAGTAAACCACCACTTGGGGACCCACAACAGTGGCAGCTTCATGTTGGTTCATAGCCCTCGATTAGCAGCAATCAGGGTCAGGGGTCAGAGAGCATGTTTGCTTATGGAATCCATTCAATCTGCTGCAGGGAGATTGAGTTAAAGCAGTGGGCCAACAGTGTAAGTGGCTTAGCAGCAGTGAAGATGAACTGGCCCACAGCTTACTGTTATGTAGGAGCACAGAAACAGAAAAAGAGACTTTCCTGGGTGCAGTTCCATGCACAGTTTTTCTCACTGCAAGAAAATAGGGAGCCCCGGATCTACTAACTCCTCTCTCACCTGCCACTGCTGATTCTGATCACCTCCTGATTGCAGTCTCTGGCCCACACATTTATACTCCCACAGCTGCCTCTGATCCCAGCCTCTTCTCAGTGGCTGCTGTCCAGTTCACATTTGTAGTCCTACCTGCTGAAGACAAGAACGGAAAACCAAGACAAAGCAATCTGCAGTTCCATGCAGCAGATATTGAATGTGGACTGGAAGGTAGCAATGGTGGGTGTGTGGGCAATGGGTGGGTCTGTAAATGTAATTGTGGACCAGGGGCAAGAATTAGCAGGAGGGAAGGATTGATGGTGATGGGTGGGAGTACAAATGTGGTTGTGAACCGGGGGAGGAAGTGATCTGGAGGAGGGTGGGGGATCAGTGGTAATAAGCTGGACTGTTATGAGGATGTGGGCCATGGGAGGAGAAATACAGATAAGCATGGAGCTGGGGATGTCATGAAAGAAAAAAGTGCAGGGGGATAGAGAGAGAGGGGGGGGAGAGGAAGTGCACTAATTCATGTATACTTATTATGTGCTTCAACTTATGTACTGGAGGAGAGGGGAGAGAGAGAGGGGGATATGACAGAGACCTTCAAATATCTTAAGGGTATAAATAAGGTACAGGAGGGTAACATCTTTCAGAAAAAGAGATGTTCTAGAACAATGGGACATGACATGAGGCTGGAAGGGGGGTAGACTAAGGGGTAATGTGAGGAATTATTTCTTCATGGAAAGGGCGGTGGATGCATGAAACAGCCTCCCAGTGGAGGTGGTGGGGGATAACTCAGTAGGGGAATTTCAAAATGCATGGGATAGGCATAGGAGAACCCTAGTGATAGGAAAGAGAATAAAGCTGGAGATCAAGTAGGGTCTGTGGTTTTTGCAGCAGGTAGGGAAAATGTGCAGACTGGGTGGGCCAAGCGGTCCTTATCTGCGATCAATTTCTATGTTAACTTCTTTGCACAGAGCAAACATATTATGTGATGCGTTCCATATCTGGTCACACACTTCCAGTGCCCCTATATTCTCCCCTCTTCTGTTAGCACTACCTCAGCATAGCTCTCGCTATGCAACCATAACAAGCATGTGTCAATGCCAATTGTTTCCTTACTTGTATTTGCTGTGTAGGTTTTTGGCATTGATAATGCAGAGACAATAATTAACCAATTAATAACACAAGTTATAATAATGAAATTCTCATGATTGGGAAACAAAGAGAAGTTTACACATATCATTGTCATTTTTTTAGACTGTGACCTTAATTTTTCAAAATACTAGAATTTTTTGCATCAGCATATGAGCATGACAGGTGTCATTTATGAAATGTGACCCAAAACACTGTTTTGTGGAATGACTGCAAAAACAAGTTTTGAAGGGGGGATTTGATGACATCTGCCACATTCGCTCGATGGAAGTGAAAACATGAGTATGTTTGAAAATGTGGGCTCACCAGTAAAAATATTGCCAAGTTATGAATAAATGTTGAAAAATGCCAATGTTTGTTTATAATGTTTTTTTTTTTAATTTTGACCTTAATTGTTCAACATAGTATTTTTATTACACAAACTTATGAACATGACAGGTTTCATTTATGAAATCCTGTCCAAAATGTCATTTTTCTAACACAAGTGTGAAATGACATTTTGGGCAGGATTTGAAAAATAACTTGTCATGTTCATGACTTGGGGTAAAAAAAAAATGACTGTGTTGAAAATGTGGAGTCACAATCTGGTAAAATAGCTAAGCTAGGTGTCAACATTGAAGAATGTCTATGTTTTTTCATAACTTTGTCTTTTTTGAGATTTTGGCCCCAAAATTTTCAACATACTATATAGTCTTATTATGACCTAACCTCATGATCAAGTCAAATGGAATTTTTTAAATACTGTCTGAAAAGTGATTTTGCCAAGTGACTGCAAACACATGTTTTGCAGGGGATTTGAAAAATTTCACCTGCCTTGTTCATGAGGTGGGGTTAAAACAAATTTAAGTTGACAATGTGGGGTCAAAATCTAGAAAAATACCAGTTATGAGAAAAAGTTGAAGAATTTCAATGTTTCTCCATAACTATGTGGTTTTTTAAGATTTTGACTCTAGATTTTAGGTTTTTATTACCCCGACTTATGATCAAAGCCAAATTAGATATTTTAACTCCTGTCCAAAAGGTGATTTCACAGAGCAACTGCAAAAACATGTTTTGGAGAGGATTTTCAACATTGTACCTGACTTTTAATGAGGTGGGGTAAAAAGGCTATGTTAAAAATTTGGGGTCAAAATCTGAAAATAGTAAAGTTATGAGTAAACACTGAAGACTTTTAATGTTGCTTCATCACTGTGTTGTTTTGTGAGATTTTGACTCCAAATTTTCAACATAGTCTTTTATTATCCCACCTTATGTTCAAGGTAGGTAAACGTTTGTTTTTAAATCTCATCTAAAATGTGATTTTGCATAGCGACTACAAAAACATGTTTCAGGGGAGATTTGAAATACTTGATGTACCTGGTTCATGAGGCACAGTTTAAAAAAAAGGCCAAGTTGAAAATCTGGGGTAAAAATATTAAGAAATGACAAAGTTACTAGTTAAAGTTCAAAATGCAATAAAGAGCTGGTGACACGTACAGGAGAACTTTAACAAACCATAATATTTAGGCACTGTCCAGCTTGTATTTCTCATTAGTTCTGTACTCCTCCTCCTCCCCATTATTTAGTAGTGAGGTAATTTGCATGAAAACAGGATAGTTGCTCCTGAAGAGTTCATCTATTCCTGCTTCTTTCTCCCTACCTGAAGTCCTAGAGCACTGCTTGTGACATCAGTTACTCCCATGGCAATAGGCTGTGATATCACAACAAAGAAATGTGACTTGAAGTAGGGAGTAAGCTATAGAGGCAGATGAAAGAAGCATTTGTCAGTGTCGAATGTTGCTTGCTAATATGTACTATTTAGGTATTTGGAAGTGATAGTTCCATGCCTTCCTCCCAAGGCATCCACTGTGTCTTTCCATTCAGTATTCACAGAAGAGTGGGAGGGGCAAGGGCCACAGCAGTACAGCAGTTGCCAAGGGGGTGAAGAGGTGGACAATAGTCCATTCAAAGTCAAAAGAGTCCTGCAGGAGCTCACTAAATTGAAGGTGGACAAAGCGATGGAACCAGATGGCATACGCCCAAGGATATTAGGAGAACTGCGATGGGAGATAGCAGTACCTCTGGCAGCCATGTTCACTGAGTCATTCAAGAGGAGTAAATTGGAGGAGGGCACATGTGGTCCCTCTACACAAGTCCAGCAGCAGGGAGGAGGCAGGGAACAATTGGCCGTTCAGCCTCACCTCAGTAGTGGAGAAGATCATGGAGACATTGTTTAAAGAAAGGATAGTGGGGCATCTAGAAGTCATCAGAGCCCAGGATCATAGACAACATGGATTCACAGTGGGGACATCATGTCAGACAAATCTGGTTCATTTCTTTGACTGGGTGACAAAGGAAGTGAATCAGGTGGGGCAGTGGACAATGCTTACCTTGATTTCAGCAAAGCCTTTGACACCATCCCATATAGGAGGCTGATAAACTAGCTGGGTAGGCTGGGCATGGGGGAAAGGGTGGTAAACTGGGTTAGAAACTGGCTAACACACAGGAGGCAGAGAGTGGTGGTAAATGGTGTGCAGTCTAGGGAGAGGAGGTGACCAGTGGGGTGCTGCAGGGATCGGTCCTGGGGCCAGTCCTGTTCAATGTCTTCATTAGTAACGTTGCAGAACATCTGAAGGGAATTTTTTCACCAAATTTTCAACATAGCCATTTTAAGACCTCTTCTCATGAACAGTGTCACTGTGATTTTCTTAATCTGTCCCAAACATTGATTGCACACACCGAATGTGCCATTGTGCGCTATGTGCACGGAAACTCATTTTGGGTGACATGTGAAAAATGACAGCTGTACTGCTCATAAGGAGGTGTGGTAAAATGGCAATGTTGAAAATCTGAATTGAAAATATTGAAAATTCATTAATGTACGAGCGTGCGTAGGATCAGCGCAACAAATGCTAGTAAAACAGTCATTTTTGGGAATTTTTTCACCAAATTTTTAACATAGCCATTTTAACACTTCTGCTCATGAACTGTGTGACTGTGATTTTCTTAATCTGTCCTGAACATTGATTTTGCACACCGACTGTGCCATTGTGCGCTACATGTGCGGAAACACATTTTGGGCGAGATGTGAAAAATGACAGTTGTACTGCTCATAAGGAGGTGTGTGGTAAAATGGCAATGTTGAAAATACAGTGTAAATATTGAAATTCGCAAACTTATATGGCGTGGTAGGAGCTAAACACTGCGCTAAATAAACAGTCATTTTAGGAATTTTTTCACCAAATTTGCAACATAGGCTTTTTGAGAGCCCACCTTATGAACACTGGCACTGTCGTTTCGTTAATCAGTCCTGAAAGGTGATTTCACACAGTGACCATGAAATCACCCTTCGGGCCCAATTAACGCCATGACAGTGACAGAATTCGTGAGGAGGGGTCCCAAATACCCCATATTGAAAATTTAGTGCCAAAATTCCAAAAAAATGCCTGAGATATGCAGCAAAGTTGAAAAAACCCTATCTATCCCATTATACAGCTTATCAGCATTTCCACAGTTCACGGTCGGCTTTGAAGAGTGCAGACATGTTCCTGGTCCACTGAAGATGGTCACGCCGAAGTCTGGGGGTAAGTATGGGGTGGGGGTGAGGAGGCAGGGTGCGCAGGAGTGTGTGTGAATTGTGGGAGGGGGCAGGGAGAAGCGCCGAGGGACAGTTTTTGTATTTACAGGTTTATTTTTTTTTTAATAAGATGACGAGGGACGTTTGCCATGCTGGTGTGGACTCCCAGCATGGCAGATGGAAGGCTGTTTGGGGGGCTGGAGCTGGCGGGGGATTGGGCACCCCCATCGGCCATAACACATTTTGCCATGCTGGGGTGGGCTCGCAGTGTGGCATCTGGATCTTTGGGGGTGTGGAGCCGACAGAGTTTGGCACCCGTTGGCCATAACAAATTTTGCCATACTGGGGTGGGCTCAGCATGGTGCTGGAAGCTTTGGGCGTGGAGCTGACGGGGTTGGGCACCCCATCGGTCCCACCGTGTGTGAGTGGGGGGGAGGGGGAAGGCGCATGAAGAGCTCTGCTCACTGAAGCAGAGCTCTCCCTTTCAACTGTACGAACACTGCATTTTCAACTGCTGTCATAGACAGCTGCAACAGTGATTGGGGAACTGGGGCCGCACCTGCAAACACACTGACTGAATTGGAAGACGGGTGCCACACCTCAGAAAACTCAGATGATGGCACTATGTTTCTTGCACATGTATGCAAGCAACATAAAAATGAACTGTAATGGACAACAATCAAATCATTCATACATATTTATTTAGTAATTAATTATGGGAAGAAGAAATTTATAAAATATAAATGGAATTCAAGCAGAATTGTACCTAATTATTATGTTTTTTAAGGTTTTCATTGAGGTGTCAGTAGCTCTTTAAAAAGCCATTACCCAAACTTACTTTGTTTTCCTCAGTTCCTGGTGTAGCTTAGAAGAAGCAGGATGTTCAAGAAGGAGCAGTATTGGACTGGATAGGTAAGCATGGGGTGGTGGGTGCTGAGAGGGGGGTTGGGGTGGAGGCAGAAGTCGTCGCTGGACCATTTTCTTGTTTTACAGGTTTAGGTACAGGGCATGGAGGAAGGATCAGGAGGAGAATGCGATACTTAGCAGTATAAGGGTGTATTATTTTTATGGATGGGGCATGGGAAAGGATGGTTGGTTAAAGGGATGATGTCAGTAGAAAGGTACCACTATGTGGGAGACTGGGGGAACTTCTGGGACAGGAGGCTCTTCAAAGATGATGGCCTTCACCTGACAAGAGAGGGAACCAGTGCACTGGGGCAGAGGTTTGATGTCTGCATTAGACTGTTTGACTGCAGGGGACAATGAGGCTACAGGAACCACATTAAAGAGGATGAGGGAGGGGAACCTAGCTAGTGCTTTCCCTATAGGACTGGTAGCAGTCAGGTGGGTAAACATAAAGTTGAGGTTCAAAAAGGAGTAGTGGAAGAGGGAAAGGGAGAAGGCACTCAGAGCCTGCATGCAATAAGAAAAAACAAGCATTTGTCAATGCTGAAAGTTCACCATTGCTATTGGTATTGGCATTGGTATTGTCACTGCCACTACATCATGAGGAAAAGGTAATGATAAGGAGTACACAAGGGGCATAGAATTAAGTAGTACAGATGCATTAGCTATTTAAAAGGAACATCACGTGACCAATGTCCAAATTAAAAGAGAGGTCATTTTACAACAGGAAAGTTTGTAACAGGTACAGTAAATCCACCAAAATATAGGTAAAAGAGAAGGACTTCCCTGAGTGTAGAGTGCCACGGGGTAGTCCTGGGGAAATGCCATCTGCCACACCTGTAAAAGGAGAGACAAGGGGGTCACAAAGGAGCCACAGTTCTTAGGGATGGTGAAAGATCAGAAAGGACAGGAGAGAAATAAAATTATACTTATCTGATGGGGTCGGAGTCCATATCCTGTCCAACCTGTAGAGATAGAAGAAAAAATAGGTTAGTTAAAAACAAAAAAGATGTAAAATGAGCAAAAGAAGAGTAAAGGGAGTGTGGTTTGGGGAAGGTGGCTTAGCTAAAAACCTCTTTGTCCATAATGGTGGTTGAGTGGTCAGTAATTTATGTAGTAGGCCAGGTGGCTAGTGGGGGCTAGTAGCCCTTTTGTCGTTTGTCCAATCCACTTTTAAAACTGACCACTGACTTGCATGATGCCACCTCTTTGGGTAGCACATTCCACATAGTTACCACCCTTTTTGTAAAGAAATGCCTCCTCATTTCTCTCCTGAACTTGATGAGGACAACAGACTGACTGATTGCAAACGGGACAAATAATCAACAGATATTGTCTTTCATGCTCAGTGAAGATGTTATGCCTGATTGCCTGTGGTCATGAGCTGTTGATAAACAATATTTATTTTCAACTATTTGTCTGGCTGTAAGGACCCCAGAAGCTCTAGGGTTTTGGGTTTTATTCTTCTTGACCCAGCAAATTATCCATTCACAGATAGATACAGGCTGCTACTCCACAACCCCCCCCCCGCTTACCTTGGCCTAGGGGGCCCAAGATAATTAGCAATGCCAATGCAATGAATTAGTATGCTGCTGTAACCTGGAAGCCCTGCAAGCAGAACAGAGCAGAAGCCAAAGCAAAGTCATTCTGCAACAAGGTGGATAGCCTAGCGAGGAGATGCTGGTCCTGGGGCTGAAGAGTGGTCAGTTGGTAAGGAGGGTAGTCGGTTTAGGAGAAGAGTGGTCCAGTTGTAGGGAGGGTGGTCAGCTGGGGATCAGGAGCCTGGAGGGGTGGAGTGCATAGACGGTGGTCTGTCAGGCCAGCAAAATTCATGCAATGTGTGTCTGGTCCAGCTGGTCTGGTTCTTGGTCCAGTTTCCACTTTCCACCCATATTTTGTGGGAGTGCAGATCAGGAATAGTAACCCACACCGTTCTTACTGCTTATATAGGAACAGAGACCCAGACCCTTCAAAATGTGGGGAGACATCACTAAATCATGGAGATAAAAGCAAATAACAGCATATATGAACAGAGACCCAGACTCTTCAAAATGTGGGGACACATCACTAAATCATGCAGATAAAAAGCAAACAACACTACAAGCTACTGCTCAACTTCAGAATTACAAAGTGAGTGAAATCACAGCTGCAAATTGATAGTTAGAGGAAAGGAGGGCTAAAGTAAAGGCAGCGCTATGATAGGCACTATATATGACTCTCTGTAAAGATTTTGGGGCATCTGAGATTTAAATAACTCACTTTTCTAATGTACTGGGATAGGCCCCTTCATCATGCGAGTTACGAGGAACAGATGAAACGCGTAAGTCGGTTTATAGAAAAAACAAAGTTATCACAGCCACCACTCAGTGAGACTTTTGTTTTAGCTGCCCTGCTGACCTGCAATAAAAAAAGTTCAGGAGTCAGATCTCACCCTTGTTCTCAGACTGTTCTCTCTTCTTGATGCTGGTAAGTCTTCTTCTTGATGTCTGTCTGCTCTGGGGGTTTTGATGCTCTGTGGTGAATTTTGGGGCTTGCTTCTGCAACCTCCCCTGCTTACCTTGGCCCAGGGGGCCCAAGACAATTAGCAATGCCAATGCAATGAATTAGTATTCTGCTGTAACCTGGAAGCTCTGCAGGCAGAACAGAACAGAAGCCAAAGCAAAGTCACTCTGCAATGAGGCGGATAGGCTGGTGAGGAGAGGCTGGTCCAGGGGCTGAAGGTGGTCCATTGGTAAGGAGGGTAGTCAGCTTAGGAGAAGAGTGGTCCAGTTGTAGGGACGGAGGGAGGTCATCTGGGGGTCTGGAGCCTGGAAGGGTGGTGTGCAGGGAGGGTGGTCTGTCAGGCCAGCAAAATTCATGCAGTGTGTGTCTGGTCCAGCCAGACCAGCTTTTACTGGTCTGGTTCTTGGTCCAGTTTCCACTTTCCAGCCATATTTTATGGGTGTGCAGATCAGGAATAGTAACCCACACCGTTCTTACTGCTTATATATGAACAGAGACCCAGACCCTTCAAAATCTGGGGACACATCACTAAATTATGGCGATAAAAGCAAAGAACAGCATATATGAATAGAGACCCAGCCTCTTCAAAATCACTAAATCATGGAGATAAAAAGCACATAACACTACAAGCTACTGCTCAACTTCAGAATTACAAAATGATTGAAATCACAGCTGCAAATTAATAGTTAGAGGAAAGGAGGGCTAAAATAAAGGCAGCGCAATGGTAGGCCCTGTATATAAGGCTCTCTGTAAAGCTTTTTGGGCATCCTAAATTTAAATAACTAACTTTTCTAATGTGCTGGGATGGGCTCCTTCATCATGTGAGTTACAAGGAACAGATGAAGCACGTAAGTCGGTTTATCGAAAAAACAGTTATCACAGCCACCACTGAGTGACAATTTTTTAGCTCCCCTGCTGACCTACAATAAAGAAAGTTCAGGAGTCATTACTCACCCTTGTTGCACTCAGACTGTTCTCTTGTCTTGATGCTAGTAGTCTTCTTTTTGATGTCTGTCTGACAAGTGGCGGTTGAGCGCTCAGCTGGGTATTCCATCCCATTCCCAGTAAGGCAGTCCACAGTTGAACGGGCCACAACTTTCTTTAAAATAAAAAAAACAGACAGAGTGGAGAGCGAGAGCCAGACCTGAATGGTGAGATGGAGTCTCTCTCCCCCCTGATGGCACACCTGTAGCGGTTTCCACATAAGATGCTCCTAAACTGCAGCACTGCCACTGTGTCAAAACAATCTGATTGGACAGAGCTGGTGGTACAGAGACAGTCCTGTTCCATTCGGAGCCCCTGAAACGCAGGACTGACCCTTGATTGGACCTTTCTACCTGGTCCTTGCCTGCCATTGGTCACACTGAATTAAAGGGCCTCAGGTGGCAGGATTTCAGCATGGCAGGAATCTCATCCTGGATCATCTTGGCACGCGGCAACTGCAAACTAAAACAAGCATTTGTCAATGCCGAACGTTGGTTGCTTGTTTAACAGTTAGATGTTTTTCCAAAAAAGCCCAATGGGTAGTCTAGTCTGCATATCAACAAGACCTCCCACGTTGCAGCACCAGCACCCCAGGTGTGACCTCACCATTGATCTATACAGGGTCAACACTACCTCCCTTTTTCTGCTGGTGATACCCTTCCCTGTGCACCTCAGCATCCTACTAGCCTTTCCTACTGCCTTATCACACTGCTTTGCTATCTTCAGGTCATCACATATGATGACCCCCAGATCCCTGAGGTGACGCCGGGGGACCGCCCCTTTATACCATGAGCAGTTAGGATCTATGGTGGCATAGTAGGTAGAGACCTTACAGCAGACTACAGTAGGTGGGCCAGGAGGTCCTTTTCTGTTTTTATCTAATCATCCTTGGTAAACGAAGTGAAATCGGAATTGGTATGCTGAGCAGGGTACATGAATGCTGGGACTAATAAAGGGAAAAAGTATGAGTAAGTTAGGTGTCTGACATAAGTGGATAGAGAAGGTTGTTTGTAATAGTTGTCAGAGTGCAGTAAATAGTGTGGAAGACGAGGCGCCAGGTGAAGGTCAGTACTGTTGTAAGAGAAGGCAAGTGGTGCTGGAGACAGCATGCTGATGCATTAAAAACATTTTTTGCGAAGATTTTCCTTACTTTTTGAGATAGTGTAATAGTATTGGACCCTGTGCTCAAATTCCTGCAAAGATGCGCATTTGTATGCAGGTGTGAAAGCGCATACAGACATAGAAAGATAGAAATTGTCAGCAGATAAGGACCGCTAGGCCTATCCAGTCTGCCCATAAGCCCTGTACTTGATTTCGGATTCTGACCCTCCCTCTACTTTACCTCTATGGTTCCCCATGCCTGTCCCATGCATGTTTAATGCTCCCACAGTAGTCGCTCCCACTACCTTCTGTGGCAGACCATTCCAGCGTCCGCTACCCTCTATGTGAAGAAAACCTTTCTCACATTCCTTCTTAACATGCCTCCTTCCAATCTGATGTCATGCCCTCTCGTTCTTGTACTACTACTTCTGTATTGGAAGATGTATCCCCCCACACCTTGTTTATCCCCTGAGGTACCTGAATGTTTCTATCATGTCCCTTCCCTCCCTACTCTTCTCCAGTGAGTACATAATGAGGTCCTTTAATCTGTCCTCGCAAGTTTTGTGGTGCAAGCCCTGTACCGCTTTTGAACCCTGGAGCCATTGGAGGAGTTTCCCAGTTGCAATCCGAGGACTTCAGCGAATACCTGAGGACTGAGTGGGATGGAAGGTGATGAGTCCACTCGGTTGTGCTGGATCATTGAAGTTTGTCAAGTGAGAACCTTTAGAGCCAGTGTGGACTTTTCTTGGTGCCCCGTTGCTCGACTAGTGGTGGCTGTCCTGCTTGGGCTTTCCCACAGGGAGGTAGCAGGGGATGCTCACTGCAGGGTGTAGCTGTCCTGCTTACCTTGGGGGCTGCCTGGGTGCGTTTGTTGGAGGACGACCACTTTCTGGGGGCCCTAGTCCAGGGGTCTGCTTGGGTTGCGGTGCCTGCTTCCTGGGGCTGTGCTTCGGTGGACCGGTCTTCAGGAGGATCCCTTGTGGTGACCTTTGTTGGGACAGTTGGCTACTATTCGAACTGGTGCTGTGGTTACTGTACTGGGGTGGCTGTTTGGGTTGGACAGCCCCATGGGCAGATACCGGGGGATGCTTACCGGAGGGTGGCATAGCCCTGACTGCCTTGGGGGTTCCCCGGAGTGTATGTTGCTTTCTGGGGGGGGCTGCTTGGCTTGAGTTGTCTACCCTTGGGGCAGTTTATCTGTGGCTAGTGGCCTAAGTGGAATAGCATTAATCATTGGACTTAGCCATTGCTGGAAGACACTGCTGGTTCCATTCTTGATGTGTCATGGTTTCGGGCAGACCTAAGGCTCAAACATCTTGAACTGGGAGGCTGTGGTAGAGCCTCGTTGACTTTTATTTCAATTGTTCTGGCAATAACTCTAATTGTGGAAGTGGTAGTACTGCAGTTTTTATTTTATTTTTATTGGCAGAATATATGTACAAGCGCTTTGGTCATTTGTGAATTGTCCTTTTTTATAAATAAAACATTGATTGACTGATTGATTTATACCATGTCAGTCGCCCTTCTCTGGACCGTATCCAGCCTGTTTATCTCCTTTCAACAGTGCAGCCTCCAGAAAAGCACACAGTACTCCGTGTGACGCCTGGCCAGGGTTTTCAATAATGGCATCACCACCTCTGCTCGGGTTTGGGTGCCTGCTTCCTGGGGTGGTGCTTTGGTGGACTGGTCTTCAGGAGGATCCCTTGTGGTGAACTTTGTTGGGACTGTTGGTTGCTATTCGAACTGGTGCTGTGTTTACAGTAGTGGGGCAGCTGTTCGGGTTTGGCTGCCTCATGGGGAGGTACTGGGGGATGCTTACCAGATGGGGGGCATAGCCTTGACTGCCTTGGTGGTTTCCCGGAGTGTACGTTGTGGATGGATGTTTTCTGGGAGGCCCTAATTCTGGGGGTCTGCACGGCTTGAATTGACTGCCCTTGGGGCAGTTTACCTGTGGCTAGCAGCCAAAGTGGAGTAGTGTTAATCATCAGACTTAGCAATTGTTGGAAGACACTGCTGGTTCCATTCCTGATGTGTTGTGGTTTCGGGCAGACCTAAGGCTCAAAAATCTTGAAATGGGAGGCTGTGGGAGAGCATCACTGACTTTTAATTCAACTATTCTGGCAATAACACCAACTGTAGTAGTGGGTGTACTGCAGTTTTGATTTTATTTTTATTGGCAGAATAAATGGACAAGCGCTTTGGTCATTTGTGAATTGCACTTTTTTATAAACAAAACATTGATTGACTGATTGATTGATTTATACAATGTTAGTCGCCCTTCTCTGGACTGTGTCCAGCCTGTTTATCTCCTTTCAACAGTGCGGCCTCCAGAACTGCACTCAGTACTCCACGTGAGACCTGACCAGGGTTTTCTATAACGGTATCACCACCTCCCTTGTGGTGGTGATACCCTTGCCTATGCACCCCAGCATGCCACTAGCCCTACCCACTGCCTTTTTAGTCTGCTTTGACATTTTCAAGTCATGTGAAATTATAACCTCCCAGGTCCCTTTGCTCCTTGGTGACAGGCAGCAACTGCTACCCCTCATCTTGTAGCTCTCCCCAGGGTTTCTATGCCCCAGGTGCATAATTTTGCACTTCTTTGATTTAAACCTCAGTTGCCACTCCTCAGACCATTTCTCAAGCCTGGCTAGGTCCTTTCTTATTTTCTCCACCCCTTCCGGAGTATCCACCCTGTTGCAGATCTTGGTGACATCTGCAGACTGGCAGGCCTTTCCTTCCAGCCCCTCTGCAAAGCCACTAATGAAGACGTTGAACAGGACTGTCCCAAGGACGGAGTCCTGCGGTACCCCGCTGGTCACCCCCTCCCCCAATTGTACCCTATTTACCATCACCCTCTATCTCCTGTTTGTTAGCCAGTTCCTAACCCGGTTCACCACCTTGTCGACCATGCCCAGACTATCAATCTTGTTAACAAGCTCCTTATGTGAGACAGTGTCAAAGACCTTGCTGAAATTGAGGTAGGCAAGGCCCCCCCCCCAATTAATGTCCTTCATCACCTAGTCAAAGAAATCTATCAGATTCGTCTGACAAGACCTACCCGGTGTTAGGTCTGACCAGAGTTTTATATAACGGCATCATTACCTCCCTTCTTATGCTGGTGACATCCCTGCACCCCTTGTAATTTTTTCACATTTTGACCCCACATTTTCAACATAGTCTTCTTATCACCGTATCTCATAAACCCCATAGATGAAAATTTCTTAATCCATGGCTAAATGCCATTTCGTGCCATAGGTGCGGAAACTTGATTTGGGCTGGATGCATGAAATAACAGCTATACTGTTCATGAGGTTGTGTGAAGAAATGGCTAGGTTGAAAATTTGGAGTCAAAATACAAAAAATTGGCAAAGTTACACACTTGCGTGGGAAAATTTCAATGAGTGCATGTAATTCTGTCTTTTGTTGGTATTTTTGCTCCAAATTTTCAACCTGAGCTTTTTGGAACCCTGCTTCATGAACAGTGGTGATATCAATTTGTTACTCAATTCCAAAAGGTGGTTTCGTGCAGTGACTGTGCTGTTCCACTCCACAGGTGCGAGAACATGTTTTGGGAAGGGTGTGAGAAATGACAGCTATACTCTTCATGAGGTGGTGTGAAACAATGGCTATGTTGAAAATTTGGAGTCAAAATATTAAAAATAGCTAAATTTATGTGCGTGCGTATACAAATTCCAACGAGCACACATAACTCTGCAATTTTTCAGTTTTTTTTGGGGGGGAATAGTATTTTATTGATGCATTTTCCATACTACAGAAAGAAAAAATTAGATATTACAGCTTCCATACAAATAAATCATTCCATCATGACTTTCTATGTTCTTTTCCGTACACAATATTACTGTGTAAATTTTAAACCTGATGTTGAGTTTCAGTGTTCAGTTATACATATATAGGTTGTGAATGGTAGACCTTCAGATAGAATGGCTTTGAGAGCCTCACCCCCAATAGTTACAGAGGGTGACCGTGGTCCTTCCCTTCTTAACCACTTGTTATCTCATATTTAAAACCCAAGAGTAATACTTCCATCCATCAAAGCAGTTGCTTCTGGTAGTAAAACCCATGTCAGTACAAAAGGAAAAGAGAAAAGATCTATTTTATAAAATTAAACCATGTTAGATGGAGGTTCTGGCAAAGTTAATAAGGTAAAACGCTGCTGCTATATGGAAAAGGAAAAAAGAGATAGAGGAAGAAAGAGAGAAGAGAGTAATAAAAGTAAATGTAAAGACAGAGATAAAGATAAGGTGGGCCTGGTCTTGGAGAGAGTGGGGTTCCCCCTTGGGGCAATGTGAGGGGTATGACAGGGTGTTGCTTAATTCCCTACTAACTTATGTCAGCCAATACCCACAAAATGTCCTTGTTCTCCCTGTGGACCTGGAATTGCAAAAAGGGCATCCATCTGGCCTTGAATCTATCAGTTTGTGATCTGAGCTTAGCGGTTAGCTGTTCTATCTGCTTGGTCTGCAGACTGAGTGCGTACCACAGTTCTACTGTGGGAGTGTTAGCATCAAGCCACCTTTTTGTGATTACTTTCAGTGCTGCTGCAACCAGCACATAGAACAGCAGAGTTTGTGACTTAGTCAGTAAGGCCTTTGGAACCAATCCAAATAACCAAACCTCAGGGGACATCGGAAAACTGGTTTCAAATATTTGGTTAAAACTGGATTGTATTTGATCCCAATAGGGCCTAAGTTTCACACAAGCCTAAAAAATATGGGCATGTGTGCCTTCCACTCCACATTTCCGCCAGCAAAGGTTGGTGCCAGAAGTTCCAAAATGTTTTGTGATGCTGGGAGTAAGAAAAAATCTTGTTACCACCTTCCAACGAAATTCTCGTAGGGTGGGGGAGGCGGATGTGTGATGTATACCATCCCATACCCTGGACCAGTCTCCATTCTGGAGCTTGATGTTGCCCTCTTGCTCCCATTTTAAGGCCAGTTCCGGAATGCAGGGGGCATCTTGTGTACTCAGGGTCATCACGAATCTGGATATCAAACCTCTGATGATTTTCTGCTGGAAAAGATTTTCCAGCTGTCCCAGCACCAGATGCAATTGCCCTACCTTATTTATGTTGGGCACCCCTCCCCCCCCGTTAAAAAGTGCCTGACCTGCAAAAATCTGAAAAAATCTTGGATTGGCAAATGAAATTTGGTGCCTAGTTGCTGAAAAGATTTAAAATGTTCCCCATCAAAAAAGTGGTTAACTTTGTTTACCCCCCCCCAGAATACCATTTGGTGAACCCTGCATCCATTTGGAGTGGGATAAAGTCCAAGCATGCCCTAAGTGGTGTGGAGGGGCTTAATACATTTTGGTATTTGGAGTTTTTTACATATATCCAGCCAAATCAGTTTTATGGAGTATGTCCACGGGTTATTAAATGTAAGTTTAGAGAGCCCAGCTTTATCCATGAAAAGTAAGTCTCTCACCTTTACCACCGGGGTCAGTGGTCTTTCTTGTTCGGTCCACAAGGGAGGGTCCCCTTCTGTCCAAAACTTTGCCAAAGCACTCAATTGCGCCACCCAATAGTATATTTTGAAATCTGGGAGACCCAACCCCCTAAATCTTTTGGTCTGAGCAAGGTATGCCATTTAATATGGGGTGGGTGATTTCTCCAAAGAAAATGAGAGATAGAGGACTTCAGCCCCCTCCAGAACAGGTTAGGGAGTTTCATAGGAAGAGCAGCAAAAAGAAAAAAAAAACCTAGGCAACACATTCATGCGAATACTTTCAATTCGACCTGTGAGGGATAGAGGGAGGTGGTTCCATCTATGTAAATCCTCTTGTACTACCTGTAACAGTTTGAGATGGTTTAATTTATACAGTTTTTTACTGTTCCTGGGGATGTATACCCCTAGATACTGGAAGTTATCCTTCACCTATTTGAATTGCCCTATCTGAGGAAGGGGAGACCGTCCATCAGCCCTGACTGGAAACACTTCAGTCTTCATCTCATTGATCTTAAAACCAGAGACTGCTCCAAACTTTGTTAACATAATATTAAGGAGGGGGATGGAGCTATCCAAATCTGGGATATAAAGCAGCGTATCATCCACATACAGCGAAATCCGTAATTCCTCCCCTCCTATTCTAATCCCCTTACAGTCTACAGACTGCCTGATAGAGGCTGCCAAGGGTTCCATACTGATGGCAAAAAGAAGAGGAGAGAGCAGGCAGCCCTGCCTGGTTCCCCTCTGTATCGCAAAAGAAGTAGAAGTCTCACCATTGACCTTCACCTTGGCTTTGGGATATCTGTATAGGTTGGCCATCCAATGCATACATTTCTCACCAAAGCCTAGTTTTTGTAATGTGTGTTTTAGATAAAGCCAATCCAGCCTATCAAAGGCTTTTTCTGCATCTAGTGCTATAACCGCATTTGTAAGGCCTTTGGGAAGGGAGTCCGCTGCAGATATAGCACTAAGGAGTAAACGAATATTATCTTAGATATGTCTGCTGGGTATGAACCTGGTTTGCTCTGGGTGCACCAAGGAAGGGATAATTATCTGTACTCTATTACTAATTAATTTGGTGAATATCTTGCCATCTTGATTGAGGAGGGATATTGGTCTGTAGCTCCCACAGTCAGTGGGATCCTTGCCTTGTTTAGGTATCAGGGATATTAAAGCTTCTTCCCAAGATTCTGATGCAGCCCCCTGGTCTTGTGCAGCATTACAGACTTTCATCAGCAAAGGCACAAGCTCCTGGGCCAGGCGATTTGCCCAATGGTAAGGCTTTGATAACTGCTAGTACCTCAGCTTCAGTAAAGGTGGATTCTAAAGTATGACTTTGCTCTACCCCTTCTAAGAATTCCCGGATCAGGTCTTCATGATTATCTCCTCTCTCTCTTATATAGTGATGTATAATAATTAGCAAATTCACTTGCTATTTCACTTGGAGCAGTTACCCACGAGCCAGGAGTACCTGGAGATTTTACTTTAGTGATATACCTCTCTGCCTCCTGCTTTTTGAGTTGAAGGGCCAGCAATCTGCCTGCTCTCTCCACCCCTTCATAATATTTCTGGTTGGTGAGCGTAAGTGATTGAGAGCCTTACAGGTCAATAATTGGTCATGTTCCTCCCTGGCTGCCTTCAATCTGGTTAGCACCTGTGGGTTCCTTCAGACGTTATGTTCTGCCTCCAGTTTGTTAATTTCTGCCCAGTTTTTTGCAACTTTAGCTTTATATCTCTTATTCTGGTATGCTGAGTTACTAATGTATATCCCTCTAAGGACCGCTTTATGACCATCCCAAATAAATTTCAGGGCTGAGTCGGTCTCCCTATTATTCTCTATATAATGCAATATAGTGTATTTTATCTTCTGTACAAGGTTCTTGTCATCCAGTGTGCCCAGATCGAACCTCCAGCCCTCCTGGCCTGATCTGGTGTTCCGTTGTATGCGTGCTTGCACCATTGAATGGTCCGAAAAGGTAACCGGGTGAATGAAAACCTCCTGGAACAAGTGTACTCCTGTTTTAAACATATAGATGTGGTCTGTTCTGGAATAAGACCCAGATACTGGAGCAGAGAAAGTGAAATCCTGGGCAGTTGGATTCTGCCATCTCCAGATGTCTACCATTCCCCTCTCTTCTATTAGGGTTTTCAATAGTCTGGATGTGCCCATAGGGCCTCCTCTGTGAGGAGGAGATTTATCTAAATTACAATTTTCCACCACATTCCAATCCCCTAATACACATATCATCACAGGGGGGAGGGAGTAAAGGCAGCTAAACAACTTAGTGAAGAACGGACCTGAAGGGGTAGGTGCATACACGGAGACAATATGCATGGGAGTGCCTCGCAATTCCCCTGATACCATCACCCAGCGGCCATTACCTTCAGTCTGAGGTCCTGTGACCTTAAATGGGAAGCTCTTCCTAATAAGAATCACCGTTTCTGCCTTAGCAGAGGTGGGGTGTGAATCAGAATAAACCTCCCCCACCCACATTCGTCTCCATTTCCCATGTTCTTCTCTGGACAACTTTGTTTCTTGTAAACACCCAATGTCACAATGGACCCTATGTAACTCCTGCAAAATCTTTGTTCTTTTCACTGCATTGTTAATGCCTTTAACATTGACAGTGCAAATATTGAGAGTACTCATTGGAAAGTTTGTATATAATTTTTCCCTGTTTTCTTCTCCCCTCTTCCACCTATCCCAGAATCCCATAAGAAAGAAGGAAAGAATTAATATAGAAGAGCTATCTAGAGAAAAAGCAATACTCCGCTTTAAACTGCAGAGAAGAGTGAAATGGTTTACAAAATCCAAACCTGGAACAAACTTGTGGACCCTCATTGGGGGCTGGTGTGAGACAGTCTCACATCCTGTCTGCAGAGCCCTGTGGGTGAGTCTCAAATACCGCTCATGGGGGTAGTGACCCTGGGGAATTATTCCCTGGGGCATATGGACAGTAGAGTAAATCACTAAGTGTGCTGAGAGAGAGTTCCCTGCCTCTGCAGTCTCTAACCCTCCTCTCTTGTCCTGATTGTTTGGGTTGGTGGCTGCGTCCGGTCTCCCATCCAGGGTGACTTAAGTATGTGTCACATTCCAGCAATAATAAATAATTGTGCCATCCCCACATCTTTGTGTTAGTCCCTTGAACACAGTTAGGTGTATTATTGTATGCCATTCATCAGCCTTAGCTGTGTCCCATCCTATGAATAAGCATTGACTAGAGGGGAGGTTCCCCAACCCACCCTTCCTTCTCCTAGAAAAAATGAGACCAAGATATTCTGTCTAGAATCCCCCATAATGTTTGCACAGTTTCCTTTTTTTCAGGGAGAGTTTGCTGTACAGTTGAGGACACTTGGGGACTGGGCATCCCCAGTGCCAGTAACTTATGTTTAGGGGGAGGTGTAGGGTGGTAAGTGCTTAGAGGGAGGGTTGTGTGGGGAGGAATAACATAAAAAAATGGGGGGCAATTTTCAGAAATGCAAGAGGGAGAGAGAGGACATGTGGAGCAGACTGCAGCAGCTCGCACATTGAGTTGTGTGGCGATTGGCAACCCCACTGCAGCATACGGTTTTACTGTTATGCTCCACTGGACCCCCAGTCAAGGCCAATGGGGCTGGAAGGAACAAGCTGAACTGCACCAGTGAGGGATGAGACAGACGGGATGGGAAGGGGGGAACGTCACATCAGCCAGGCTGACCAGGACATGTAACTGCTGTTTGATGGGTGGTGTCCTGCAGATGACAAGAAAAATCCACATTATGATTAGTGCAGCTTTTCCTTTTCAAGTACAAACTGTTTCAGCAAAATAGCATCATGATCAGCCTGGCTGATGATTGGCGTAGCACTGTCCTGCCCCATGAAGACCATTCTGCATTGGACAGACAGTGACACACCTCTCAAAAGTCACTCTGCTGCAAGAAGTTCACTGCGCATGCACACATGGTAAACTTAATAAGGTAAAGAGAATGGGAATGAATGCAGATGTAGGATCACAAAAACAGTAAAGGAGGATCTAGAGCTGTTTAAAAGGGGGTCTGCCTTAATGCCAGGAGTCTGTGTAATAAAACCAATGAGCTCCAGGAATTGGTGTCAGACACTGAGGTGGACCTTGTAGCCATCACAGAAACTTAGGTCATATAGAATAATGCAAGATCAAGGAAAGCCACCCCACTGTGTGGTGTGCTACTCTTAAAACCAAACCAACAAAGCAGAAAAAAAGAGCACCACTACTACACTCCAGTTTTGTGTTCATTTTGCTGGTGTCTCCATGGGGGCAACCACATTTATGGGCTAATAGTATGTTTTCTGAATAAAATTAAGCTGTTTCACTCATAGCTATTTTGTAGGCCTTTTGTTCTTTTTCTGTTTTGTTGCCACAGAAAGTAATGACTGAGACTTATCAGTTCCAGGTTGCACAATGTTCAGACAGGATAGAAGGAAAAACAAAGGGGGCATAGCCCTATATGTCAGGAAGGGCACAGAAGCTGTGGTGGATGGACACATCAGGGGAAGCAATGGGGAAACAGAGTCATGGTGACTTCACCTCACAGCACCCCCAGGCAAGAACATTTGGTGGGTGTGATCTACAGACCATCAGGAAAAGAGGCAGAGAGAGGCAGGGAGCTTGATGAAGAGCTGGCAAAGGAAGTGAAGAAGAGGGAAGTGGTGGTGGGCAATCCAAACCTGCAGGATATCGACTGGCAAATTCCTGCAGCCAGGTGCACCAGAAGTCGGGCCCTGTACAGTAGGATACATTGCAGGACTGCCTGCTGGTGCAGCTGTTTCAGGAACCCACTAGACCAGGTAGCCATTTTTGATTTGGTGCTCACCAATTGTAAAACTGCTACAGTATATGCGACCTCATGGAGTAGGCAGAAAGACATGTCTTCGATTGGGAGAGTGGATCTCAAACCTGGTACCTGTTAGGTGAGTGAAGGTGCATGGGGGTGTACTGGGGGTGTAGGGTGGTGGGTACTGAGTGGGAGGTAGGGGTGGGGGGTGATCGGCAAGGGATCTTTTTTTAGGCAGAAAAAAAATCATCAAGGGACATTTTCCTTTTTTGCAGGAATGGATCGGGGGGGAGGAGGGGTGCCACTAGACACCAGGGTCATATACAGCAGCATGGGGAAGACAATCAGAGAACGGGGGAAGGACCACTAGACTACCAGGGAATATAAAAACTGAAATAATAATAAAAAAAATATATGGAGAAAATATATGGATCAGAGAACAGGGGAGGGGAGTGACCACTAGACTACCAGGGAATGGGATTTTATTCTATGGGTCAGCAACTGGAGAATGAGGAGGGACCACTAGACTACCAGGGAATAGAATTTTATTCTACAGGACAGCGATTGGAGAACAGGGAGGGAGAGGGACCACTAGACTACCAGGGAATGGGATTTTATTCTATGGGTCAGCAATCGGAGAATGCGGAAGGACCACTACACTACCATGGAATTGGATTTTATTCTATGGGACAGCAATCGGAGAACAGGGGAGGGAGGAGGGACCACTGGACTACCAGGGAATAGACAAACATCTGGGACAGCGATTGGAGAAGGGGGGAGCGGGGACCACTAGACTACCAGGAAATATAAAAAAAATAAAACAAACAAAAAATCCATGTGGGCCAGTGATTGGAGTACAAGGGAGGGGGGTGAACCACTAGACTACCAGGGTATATAGAAAATAATAATATTGTTATTCAGGGGCCAGAAATCATTGGGTAGAGGGTGCAACTAGACACCAAGGAGATATGACAGTTTGAACTGTCATGGACCTTTACTCTTTGAAGTCTTTACAGTCGGAACAGTAAAGTTCGAACTATAAAGAACTTAGAACGGTTATTTTCCGATTGATTGATCCTAACTCAGCGAGAGAGGGGTGATGTGATTCTAGCCCCCAAAACACATATTTGACCTAAAAAGTTTTAAATTATAATATAATAACAATTACTAAGCATGTGACTGAGACCTAAATACAGGTCTTGGTCATTCACAACCAAGTAGGATTTCTTTATAAATTGAATTTAAAAAGAAAAAAAAAAACAAGATGGTGGAAGCACAAACAGTATGTCTCTGAGCATGAACAGTAAATCCTTAACAATTAAAAGTCCAAATGATTTCATTTACCTGCCTGTCTTGCGGCTATCACCAAACTCATTATACAGTAATTCAAAAATGGTAATTCATTTCTTCACCAAGCCATCCAAAGTCACACCCTTGGCACACACTCCATCATCCATAAAAATTATTTATTTATTCAATTTTGATAACTGGGTAAGCCCACTGGGCCCCGAGGGTCCCTTTTTCAGGGGTGACCCAGAATTAGTTACGTAAAATAAGATCTTCTCACATATACGGTACATGTGTGAGTAGACAATATTTGGCTGCATTCAAGACATTTCACAACAGAGTATTAGACAGGGTAAGTTCATTCATTAGGTTACATTCAATACATCTCACAACACACTATCAGACAGTTCCCTGAGGGAAGTCCTTTGTTCTATCACACTGGAACTGGATCTTCAGCCTAGGGTGGGTTAGTGCAGAACATGAGCAGAGGGTAGCTTGCTTTCTGCTTGGTGTTGGCAAAGTATTCTATGAGTTATTTTAGGGATACAGAAAGACTAGATTTTAAGTCTGTGTGTAGCCAGTAGCCTTGCTGTATTGTGTTCAGGTTCATGAGCAAGTACTCTTGTCTAGCAAGAGCATGTGTAGTCCCTTGCGGAAGGTACTCAGGGAGGCAGCGCTCTGAAGGTGGTCAGGGAGCTTGTTTCACAATACGGGAGCTGCGTGGGCAAAGGATTTAGTACTGACTGTGGTTCTTACCATGGGTTCTTCCAGGAGGTGTCTTCGGAGGTGCAGAGCTGTCCAACTGAGTGCTTTGGGGCCAGCAGGCCAGATAGGCTTGCTGGGGGCTGGTCATTGATGAGCTTGTATGCATTGCACAATAGGGGGTATTGTTGCTGGAGGCAAAAGGATGGCCAGTTCAGGGAGGCCAGCACTTCGCAGTGATGTCACCTCAGGTGGGACATTGTGGTGAAGTGAGTGATTTTGTTATATAGCATTAGCAGCCTGTTTTGCTCCTGTTTAGCAACTCCCTGCATTACCAAAGTGCCATAGGTCTGGGTTGGGAGGAGGATGTTATTAGTGATCATGATCCTGGACTCAGGGATCAATTGGGAGTTCAGGCGATACAGTAAACCCAGCTTTTTAATGTATGTTTTTTGTTACCTGGTCCACATGGGATTTCAGTGTGAAACCTTGGTCCAGCAACAGACTCAGGTATTTAAAGGTCTTCACTACCTCTATAGGGGTGCCTGATGAGGAGACCAGGGGGAGTAGGGGGGCTTCTGTCTTGGTCTGGGGTTCTTGGCCCAAACAGTATGGCTTTAGTTTTTGTGGCATTTAGAATCAACCTGTTGTCTAGGAGCCATCTATCTAGGGTTGTGAAATCTGCTTGAAGTTGAGGTCCCAGGTCTGACGGGCTAGACGAGAATCTATAAATAACAGCGTTGTCAGTGTACTGGACCACTGAGCTACCACCGCAGTGGTTGTTCAGATCGTTGACAAACAATGAGAACAGGAGAGCACCCAGTGTTGATCCTTGTGGTACCCCGTCCTTAAGAGGAAGTGCTTCTGAAGTTGTCCCTCTCCATTTGACCTGTTGGGACTGGTTGGTCAGGTAGCTACGGAACCAGGTTAAGGAGTGGCGATCAAGGCCTAGATCACTCAGTTTTTTTAACAGGAGACTGTGATCAACTAAATCAAAGGCCTTGGTCAGGTTTATGAAGAGTGCCCCAGTTGCGGTACCATTGTCCAAGGCCGTGAGGAGAATCTGATGAGTGCTGTGTCAGTCCCATGCTTATGCCTAAATCCATGCTGGGTATCCACCAACAGCTGGTTCCCCTCCAAGTAGTCTCAGAGTTGGCAGTAGACTAGCCTTTCCTGTATTTTGGGTAGGATGCATAAGAGGGATATGGGCCTATAGTTGCCTATAGGCTCCCTAGGGCCTCCTTTGTGGATTGGTATCACATAAGCATGTTTCCATGTGCTCGGTACTGTTGTCTCCGACAGGGATCTATTAATAAGCCACATAACAGGTAATGCAATTGCTTGCATGGCTGCCTTGAGTAGTCTAGGGTCAAGGTCATCTGGCCTGGCTGAGCCTTTTGCTCTAATGGACTTCAAGAGGGCAAGGACTTCTTGTGGTCACATGAGTCACAGGTGGTAAAGTGGGCCTGGAGAATTTGGGATCTTGGGGTTAGACTGCACAGGGGTTCTGGGGGGAGGCTAGCTTTGTATACCTCAAGGTTTGTGAAAAACCTGTTGAAGGCAGCAGCAGCCTCATGGCTGTCACTAAGGGTTTGGCCATTGCAGTGTATCTGGCTTTGGGCTGGTTTGCCACTGCCTTTTATCAAGGCATTGATGTGCAACCAGAAGGATCTAGAGTCTGTCAGGTTGGCCTGTTGGAGGTTCTTGACATACTCCCGCTTTGCTTCCTTTACTACACACTTGTACTGGTTCCTTAGAGTCCTGTAGGTTATCAGGTCCTCATGGAGTGCTGACTGCTTGTGTTTTTTCCAGGCCTTGTCCCGATTTGTCATCATTGATTTTAACTCAGGAGTAATCCACTTGTAACAGTGACCTTTAGCTTGAAGTTTCTTTAGAGGGGTATGTAGGTTGGTAGCAGAGTTGAAGGTGTTTTGGAAAAATTCTAATGCTTCATCTAGGCTTGGGAGAAGTCAGACAGGGCTCCAATCCAGTCAGCTCAAATACTCCTGGAAGACTTCAGCAGAGAACTTGGAGTAGTTTCTAACTGTTAGAAGTCTTGGAGGAACTCTGGTCGCCCTGTTCTTCCAGACACAGTAGATTGGCAAGTCATCACTTAAAGCATCCAAAAGGGTGCCAGCCACTTGAATGTTAGTTGGGTTGGAAGCCAGTACCCAGTCAAGGGTAGAATACCTCCCTGTCTTGGCATTGTGCCTTTTTGTTTCCGAGATGACCTGAGTCAGGTTAGCATCCAGGAGGGTAGTCCTAAGGGTCTGTTCGGTGTCAGGTGCCCAGTTCAGGTTAAAGTCTCTTAGTATTAGCAGGTCAGAGAGGGTGTTGTCAGCCAAGGCTTTGGTTAGTGCCTCCAGAGCTTGGGGGGCCACCTTTGGGGGGGGTTGTACATACAGCCTATCGCTAGGTGTTTGGCATAGCCGAGGGTGACCCTGATGAATATTGACTCACATCCAGTGCAGCCAATATTGGGGAGGGAGGCTAGAGAAGCTTTGAGGGAGTCCTTGACATAAATAAATACCTGCCTCCTTTTTTGTCCTCCCTGTCCTTCCTAAAGGCATTGTACCTGACGAGTTCTATTTCATGGGTTAGGATATGTGGCTTCAACCACGTTTCCGATACTGCCAGTATGTCAGAATTGTAGAGGTCCACCCAGCTATGGAGCTCATGTATTTTGGGGCACAGGCTGCAGAAATTCATGTGTGCTAATTTTAGATCCTTGGGAGAAGTCCAGTTAGGGTATTGCGGGGAGCCAATAATGCGGTTGTCCACAGGGGTCCAGGGTTGGGTTCAATGTCTCCTGCTAGGAGCAGTAGGACCGAGATTAGGGTTCAGACTTTTGGCATTGTGTTTAGTACATCCCTTGCCCCATGACCCCTATATCCATGGAACATTCAATAACAGACCCCCTTTCTTGTTAGCCCTTGCTTTGCTAGCAGTGAGTCAGCTATTGGCACAGTAGGGTGGCAGAATAGGTATGGTGGGGGATTGGCCAATCACCATAGCCTGGGAGAGGAGAGCTTCCAGACTGTTGTTGGATCCTCTCCCAGCCCCCCCCAGCAACCCATGCTTATTCCCGAACATGGGTCACTGACATGGCAGAAAGTAAGGCACTCTGTGCCTTAGCCCTCCAGGCCACTGGGCTGGTAATGATTGCAGTATTCTTTATCTCATGTACATCTTTTAAGACCAGCTGTTTGTGGGTGGTGAGATTACTCCAGAAATCTCACTGGCTTTCTATCCATCTCTGTATCAGGTAGAACATTATTCTACTGTCATCAAAATTCTTCATGGTGTGCCTGCATCATAGCTCTCTACCTCAATAACTTCTTCCTTCTCTGCTACTGCATCCAATTGCTTATCCACAGCCTACTTTCTTACTTCATCCACTACATCAGGTGCCTCTGTTAGGGGTTGTTCTGTCAGTTCTTCTGCTTCTCATGTATGCAGAACCTACATGTTCAACTTTGCCAAATTGACTCTAATCTCATCTCACAATGTACTTATTCTCCATTACCAAGTAAGCAATACTACATAACCCGGTGTGTGGAAATGCTGGATGGGCCATTGGTCTTTTCTGCCATTATTGTCTATGTTTCTATGTTTCTTTATTTTCCTCTCTAAAGCATTTTGGTCTTACTCTACGTAGAGAGAAACATAGAAACATGGAAGTTGATGGCAGATAAGGACCATGCAGTCCATAGATGCTGTATTCATAGAATCATAGAATTTGACAGCAGAAAAAGACCCCATGGTCCATCCAGTCTGCCCTTATCCCTTAGACTACCACCTCCCTCCTTAAAAACCCACCCCTCTCCCCAGTAGCCCTTTATGCCTGTCCCAAGCCCTCTTGAATCCCGGCACTGTCTCCACCCCCACAACCTCCTCCAGAAGCCTGTTACAGGCATCCACAACCCTATCCATAAAGAATCGCCCATCATGTTCCCCCTGTAGTGCCCTCCTTGTAGTCTCAGGCTATTCCTTCTAGTAGCGGTGTCCTTCTTCATTTTGAATAAGCCCAGGACCCCTTTGTTTAACCCCTTGACATATTTGAAGGTCTCTATCATGTCCCCTCTCTCCCTTCTAGTTTCCAGGGTGTATAGCCCCAGCTCACAGCATCTCTGCTCATATGGTTTGCCCTTCATCCCTAGCACCATCTTGATCACTTTTCGCTGAACCCTTTCAATCAGGTCTATGTCCTTTTGCAAGCGAGGCCTCCAGAACTGGACTCCGTACTCCAGGTGTGGTCTCACCATAGCCTGGCACAGGGATACTAGGACTTCTCTCCTCCTGCCGGTGATTTCCCTGCCAATACTAGCCAGCATCCCATAGGCCTTCCCCACCGCCTTAGTACACTGTTTTCCACCATAAGGTCGCTAGAGACTACTATACCCAGATTATATTATTCTTATTATATTGTATTGTAATGTCAGAACCTTCATGACAGTTGTATAAACTTCTGATCTTGGTCAGCTTGTATCACTGCATTTGAGAAAACTCACTGGTATTTGGACACTAAATGCAACAGGGAACTATTTCTATATCTCTGTCCCACCATGGATGAGTGCAGCTCACTCCTTGTGGTGCATAAGCACCCCAAGTAAAAGGGGTTTTGAGTTCTCTGATACAGATGATTTCTTTGAGGTATGATCAGTGATACTGTTGTGGGTTTCCTCGCACAAAGCCCCTGCCAGTTCAGATTAGGAGTTAGTTGTCTGAAACCCAGCTCAGCATCATCATCACTTTTATTTATATTTTATACAGCAGTGCTTAGGCCATCTGTAATTGCCTGCCCTTGATTTCAGACATATAAATATTACATAGTACATTCATACAGAGATGCCTCCAATAGCTAAATGGATTATTCAGATTGAATATATCAGCAGTGTACAATATTTTCACAATTTCAAGTTGAATACTGCAGTATTTCTTTTAGTAATAAATGGTTTGATTACTACTTCAGTTTTTGGTGCTACTGAGTCTATAGTAATGGGACTCACTATAAAGTCAATCTAGGTAAAAAGCTAAGGCCCAGTACAGTCAGATGTGTTATACTGTGATGGTTTTACTGTATAATAAAGGCTGCACTAGGATGCAGAAGAAAGTTATTGTGTATTAGGGAAGGTCCATATAGCTGTGACTCAGTTCAGATTATGGAATGGATCACTGGGATTTTGACTTAGAAGACCCATGCAATCTGAGCCAGCTCACCTTGGAAGGGGCCTGGATCTTAATATGTGCTGGCTCACATGTAGTGTATAGGCAAGCCCTCAGAGGACCAACTATGATTTACATCCAGAGTGGCTTATACCTCTGAGACAGAAACTTAGTTAATCACAGGCCACCTGACACATGCTGGGGGGTTAACGTGAGAGATATAGGTCTTATCTATACATGTTTTAATTTTTTTATTTAAAATTTGGTGACCGGGAAAGGCACACTGAGCTGAAGTCGTTTCCAGGTGTGACCCGGTTAAAAAGTAACACTATGGTAGAAATGAAGTTACAGTAAAAAAGTTATTTTCAGAGAGTTTACAGATATATAAAAATATACAAAAGTAAAATTTGGTTTAGGCACAATGCATAACAAAGGAAGGTGCACTTGTTACAAGGCAAGAAAACAAAAGCATGATTAACAGTTTAACCTAAGACACTTTGAGACACTTTGAGATCCCTTGTGAGGGATCTGGAGTCAGCAGGGACTGAGTTTGAGATCAGGTGGGAACCAACTCAGCCTGCAGAGGCCAATAGAGACAGAGAGAGAGAGAGAGAGAGAGATGAGTGAAAAGAGAGACAACAGTGCACACTAGTTCAGAAGGAGGGTGGGGGTTAGGAGCACTGGAGGCACTGGGGAGAGACTGAGTAGTCTTTTTACGGCGAAGAAAGGGGAAGCAAGATGAAGGTCAGAAGGCAGATTATTCCAGAGAAGTGGGAGATGATATGAGAAGGTGGACTGATCTGCTGTGGAGTGAGGACGAGGGATGGAGAAGGTACGTGAGTCTTTGTGGCAAAGAGAGTAGGATGTGGATTTCGCTGGAGTAAGACGGGATGAGAAATAGGGGGGAAGGGAGCCAAATCAATATTTAGCAATTAGGGAGGTGCAGTGGATCATTATCCTGTGCGACAGCAGAGTAAGGGATAATGGAGCATAGAGGAGACAGTATTGGATGAGGGGAGAGGAGGCAGTGGCAAAATGGCAGAAGGAGTCGATAAGTTGATTTGGAGAGGAAATAGGTTGGGGCAGTGCCATAGACTACATCAGCATAATCCAACACTGGCAAGATTGTTTTAAGAACTAATTCCCATCGAGTGGGAAGAAGAAGGAAGGTTTTGTGGCAGTAGAGGACTGCAAGTGTGGGCCAGAGTTTGGTGCAGATGGCACATGTGGAGATAAATATGCTAATCACAGTAACACCCATTACAGATCACATACATCTGTCTGTCTGTCTGCCTTATCCATCCATCCTATCCATCATCCATCCATCCATCCATCTATCCATCCATCCGTCTTTCTATTTCTCTGTCTATCTATCTATAGAAAATATGTGGTTCTATTTGGAAAAAAGGTGATGAAGTGAATTCTGAACAAACACCTAGGAAGGAAAACAAAAACATGAAAATGGGTTGAGGAGACAATTAAGTAAGACTTGTTTGTAGAACAGCTGATAAATCATTAAGGTGTGTCTAAGTAGTGGGGTAAAATTAGAAGGAAGTAAGGTAATAATCGTTAGAGGATGTTGTCACTGGATTCAAAGAAAACAGGAATACCACCTGTAAAAATACAGTACACGAGCTGACATAAGTATGACTCCATGTACACACACCTACTGTACATACACACACTTATCACTATTACATAAAGAGAAAGAAACAGGTAGAATGGTGAAAGCTGGCTCAAGTATTTTATTTCGCCAGCTTTCTCTCTCTGCATGGGGTATGTTAGGAGAGAACGTTTTTGACTGTTTGCCACATTCATTGCAAAAAACTAAATTTAGGCAGTACTTGTCTGAGAAGCAGTTGCTGATGTACACTGGTGCCCTCCCTCACTTCCCCAACCCCATGCCAAGCAGTTTCTGATGTCCAGTGGTTACCCTTTGTCTCACCTCATCCTAAGCAGCCCCTGATATCCACTGATGCCCTCTTCAATTGTTCCGCCCCATGCCATTCAGTTCCTGATGCTCAGTGGTTACCCTCTCGCCTCATCCCATGGACTCCCTGATTACCACTGGTGTCTCCCTAATTTACCCCACCCCATGCCATGCAGTTCCTGATGCCCAGTGGTACCCACTTCCTAACCTCATTCCAAGAATCTGGGGTCCAGCGACTACCATACATATGGTTCAGAGTAAAGACAGTAGAAGAATCAAGTCACACTAAAGCCAGAGTCTTTGACTTCAAGAGGGCCAACTTCACTGAAATGGGTGAATGCCTCAAGAAAACACTGGCACAGGGTGAGGAAGGGGGGGCAGAGGTACAGTGAAAGAACCTTAAGACAGCCATAACAGAGGCAACAAGCCTTTGTGTGAAGCTAGTGAACAAAGTCAGAAGAAAAAGAAAACCATTATGGTTTTCAAAAGAAGTGGCAGGGAAGGTTAGAGAGAAAAAAATGGCATTCAGGAACTACAGGGAAATGCAAAGGGAGGAACCCAAGGAACTGTATCAGGCAAAGCAAAGGGAGGTGGGTAAAGCAGTCAAAAGTGCAAATGCAAAAACAGAGGCAAGGATAGCCCAGTGAAGGAGGGGGACAAAACTTTCTTCAGGTACATAAGGGAAAGAAGGAAGTCTAAGGGAGGGATAGTGAGACTTAGTAAGGGGGGGGAGTGGGTGGAGGGGGACCTGGAGAAAACTGAAATACTGAATGAAAATTTTTGCTCAGTATTCACAAAAGAAGAGGAGGGGATAGACCGATAGTAGCAAGTAGACACACACAGGAAAGAGGGGTGGACACCAGTCCATTCACAGAGGAGAGAGTCCCAAAGGAACTCTTGAAACTGAAGGTGGATAAGGTAATGGGGCTGGACAGGATACATCCCAGAATACTAATTTTCTTATTAAATGAAAAGAAGTTCTGTGTGGAGGGCGAGTCTGACCATCTATCTTGCTTGATATGATGAGATCCTTATGCTCAGACTCCTCCCCAGTGATTTCTATTACAGGTTTGTTGGGACTCCCAGTTCTTCCATTTCTAAAGTATTTTGATCCCAGGGCACCAAAAGTACAGCCTATGTGCCACTATTAAAAGAATATGAAAGTTTTAGGTTTGAAACTTGTTACCATTTTTCTGTTTTCTTTTGTGAGTCAAAGAGGACTTAAACTGTTACCACACTTCAGATATGTGGGATTACAGTTTTCAGAGGTCAAACACCAAGTTAAAAATATATGGTACATTTTTACTTATTGTACCTTTCTATATTGTCTGCATTCCCCCACCCCTCCCCCCAGGATACCTCTGGAAACAAGCAGGGTATTTCCTGGTAAAACATTTGAAATAAATGTTTTACTTGCTGGTCTTAAAATACAACTATCTTGTGTACAGTGTGGGTTGCGCAACTATAGTCATATGAAAATACCTTATGAAAAACACATAAAAAGAGTTTGGCACACGTTAAGACTGGCTGAGCTGAGACAGCTCTTTTCCAGAGGCATCGCTGGAAGGGTACATACAGTAGGAAAAAATCCCATAGTATATCTTTAATATTACAAGAAAAAAAAGTGCAAGAAGGCAACATTTACAGAGCAGCACTAAAACAAGATGCAAAAATGCAGTATAATTACTCATTAAGGTTGATAGCAAGCAACCTAAAACCAGTTGCTGTCAAACTACATAATACATGTTTGTGATGTCACAAACATATATTATGGTGCTCATTCTGGTGACCTGCTCTCCCATGCTTACCAAAACATCTTTTCTCAAATCAGTAATTATATAAAAAATAAAGTAATGGACATCAAAGATGTTCTCAATTTTTTTTACAGCCCCTCAGTGTGATACTTTTATAAATCACTCGAGCTTTGCTCATATGGTTTATGTAGTTTTACACACCTCAAGCATGTGAAAAAAATCTCATAACACACTGATATCAATACATTATTCCATACATAATGGAATGATACTAGACACACAAATGTTTGTAGGCGAATAGTGCCACACATTTTCTTCAAGAGCACTTAGTAAGAAGCAGCAGCGGGCATGAGAGGTATGGAGATGGAGCAGGGATTTCAGGCAGAGGGGGAGGAGCCGACAGCAAGGGGGAGGCTAGACCAGAGGCGGTGGAGCAAGTAGAAGAAGGCTGACTTTCCTGCCAAGGTAACAGCAAGTGGGATGGAGAAGAAATGAGGGTCAGCAGATCATTGGGAGTATGAAGGGGGGAGGGGCAGGAGAGGAGAGAGCTGTGGTAGCAGGGAAGGTAACCAAGCTAATATTTTAGGAAGATGGAGCTGCAGTGAGAGAGATATGAGCCATTCATGGAGGGGAGAATAAAGGAAGAGGACATGGAACAGTGATACATGTGAGGATGGCAGTCAAGGGCACAATGACAGAAGGAATGGAAAAGGGAGTCCAGTTTGACCAACAGCAGTTCTATAACCCAAATTACCATAGTCAAAGATTGGGAGGATCATTTTCACAACGATGTGACACTTGGCAAGTCATGGAATACAGGATATTTTCCCTTTGAGCGTGTCACGTTTTAGAAGAAGTTTTTTTGTGGATGTCATTAATATGACAAGAGAAGTAAACAAGCATTTGTCAATTCTGAATGTTTGCTTACAGTGTTATAAATATAACTGATGAAAACCACAACTGTTAAATGGCAGGCTATGACAGCATGCTCTCCATAGAAAAACTTAATTGTAGATACTACTCCCCAGAAGAGGATGCAGTTATTTGACTGTAAGAGGAATGAGTACTTCTTTGACTGAAACCAACCTAGTTTTGATGGGACCCTGTATTACTACCAACAGGGTGGCAAGATCCAGTGCCCAGCTAACACACCAATGGCAGCAGATTCAGAGGAAGTGGACACTACAGCGTGTGTGCAGAATGAGTCATGGATGTACAAGTTATGGTGCACTGCTGCACTGCACACAAATCTCAGACTATGGCTGCTCTAAGGCACTAAAATGAAACTGCAGTGAATCCTGACCTGCTGGCTTTCAACGGATCTGGTGTTAATGCAAAAAAAAATACATGTACAAGAGAATACATTTTTTGTGCCTTCTCTGCCCACTGGTACCCCACTCTTTCAGGCCTCACAGCCCTGCTGAATGCCAGACTCACCATTCACTGCCACTAAGGGCCATCCTTTCTACCATTGGTTTGCGTGTTCTGCAAGTCCAGCTTGTCCTTGCCTAAAGCCTCTCTTGGTCACAGGGGAGGGAGTGCTGAATAACCTAGGATGTCAGCTAGAGAGCCTTAGTGGTGTGGTGACATGGGTCGGGTGTCATGGGGGTCTCGGAGACCATCATCTGGTGTGGCTGTGCCAGATTTCTGAAATTGCTCCCCATCTTCCTCCCAGTTTTCACCCATACACATGGTTGCTTGTGGCTACCTGAGTTATGCCTGATAGCACCCATGATATTAATGGCACCTCCATCACTCTATCAGTGGCACCACCATCATGCCATCACCAGGAATTGAGCATTGCAACAAGCTCCCTACCACCTAGAGGAGAGTGTCCTTTTGGATGCTCTGATTTCTCCTTGCCTGTGTCCACTCTGGACATCCTGGGGGAGCTGGTGCAGTTTATGCTGGATGGGAAAAATGGCAGATGAGATTTTGTATCTTGTGTGATGGTGTCAATGGAGTGGCTCATGCCCCTGCACTACTCCAGCGGATCAGTTAGTTTTAGGGGGTATATCCCAGAGCCGCCTTGCCTCCCTTCCTACCAGTACTGTACTACTAGTACAAGTGCTACTAATAGTTGAAGTGCCAGCAAGAACACAGACATCATCAGATGAGACCTTGTTATGATGCCAAATTCTTGTCTTTTTTTTTTGCTGCTTTCTTTCCCTCCTGACTGGCCCCCTTCCTCTGGCCTCCCCAGCCCCATCACTCCAGCGTCTACTGGACTCACCTCTGGCTTCCACAAGGTGCCAGCTGGCTGGGTGCGGTGTCTGCAAGGGGCTGGCATCATCTCATCAGTCAGGATTGTTCTGTCTATTTTCTTTCTGTCCCTGAGTGTGGTGCAATGGCATGGAATGATGCCAATGGCTGAGCCGTGCACACTTCTGCATGTGGCACACCAGGTGTATGCCCCGCATCCACCCCCTACATCTGTGGGTCCATTGAGCCATCCCCCAGCCACCACTAGGGGCCAGACAAGCAGCTTACTCCATCCCCACCCCTCCCCGGGAAAGAAGAGCTGTCCTCTGGATGCTCGATCCTCTCCCTCCCCAGCCAAGCCCTGGCGCCCGCTCGTACCACGAGCACGGGTCACCAACATGGCAGGAGGTAAGGCATGGATGCCTCAGCCCTCCACACCACTGGGCTGGCTCCAGCCAAATTCTTTTTTGAAATTCTTTATTTATATCAGTTTTCCATTTAAGGGAAAGGGAAAAGGGGTATATGACACAGAGCAATGTATTACAGAGATACTAGTACACATCAGTTTGTCATGCCATAATTATACATAATGAGGCTTCCTCTGGATTAATTCCCCAGGATAAATAGGTCATATAAACCAATATATACCTTAGAAGAGAAGAGATCAACTTCCTGACCATAGGCTTTAAACTATTTATCCATACATTTAACAAGATATTAGAAATATAATAATTGTCTCTTTTTAAACAGATGGGGAAAAAGCATGATACACATATATGGGGGGTAAGAGGCGGGGTCATGCCACGGACTGTAGCATGGCTTATATCCCTAGTGGAACTTATATAAATCTCCTCAATTCCATGAAGACCCTTTTCTGATTTATAGGGAAGGGAGGGAACCACACCCTGATCCCGAGGTACTGCACACTCAAAAGAAGATCTAGATTCCATCAAGGTGTCAGGTCTAGTCTAGATTGCGCAATGAAAAGAAGCCATTTGTTCCATTTGGTCATCAGTTGTGGGAGCTTATTCTGTAAGCAGGCTGTCATATGCTCTAGTTTATAGATGTCATACATAGTGTTTTCCCAAGAGATAACACTAGATGGTTCTGGACGAAGCCATAACTGGGTAATACATTTTTTAGCTGCACTTAACAGAATGTTGGGTAGGTATGCTAGTTGTGAGTTTATATAGGGTTTAGGATAATGCAGTAAGAGAGAGCCATCTCTGGGGTAAGTATGCCCAATTCTGGGAAGAGATCAGCCAACTGATTATTTATCTTCGTCCAGAATGAGGTCAGTATTGGGCAAGACCAGAGTATGTGACATTGGGTGGCATTTGCCTCTCCACAACCTCTCCAACAATCTGATCTCTCGGTTTTCTTGATCTTAGCTATTATACGGAGGGTGTGGAAATATCTAGCAACCACTTTCCAAGAGAATTCTTTCCAAGTGTAAGAATTAGTTACCTTGTGCTGCATCCTCCATATTTGGAGCCAATCACTGTGTGATAACTCAAGTTGTAATTCGGCCTCCCAGTGTGCCTGTATGGATTCTGTACTCTGAGGAAGGGAGTTTTGTATCGTTTTATAAAATCTAGATACCAGGTGACCCCAGTTATCCCCGGTTGCCAGCTGGGAAATAAGAGAGTAAATGGAGGGGATCGTCTGAGCAGTTACATCTAGTCCAATTTTGGAACATATATAGTGGCGAATTTGGAGGCAGCGAAAAAAATCATTATGAGGAATCGGATGATCCTGTCTTAGCTGATCAAATGACTTAAATATGCCATTTTCAAAAAACTGGTTTGTCTGCATTAAACCTAATCTGGCCCATTTCATAAAGGTGGCATCCCCCCAGGCTGGCCGCCAAGAACGGTCCCTGGCTTGGACTTCCATCCAAGTTGTCAGAAATACGTTTGTTGGGAGCGAGATATAAGAGGACCAACTCTTCAGCAGATCTCTAGTAAATCGGGAGCATATTTTTGGTTGATTTAGGGTGTCAGGCTGAAAAATTAAATAAGCATCCAATGCAGTATCTGCCATTGATTGCTCCAAAGGGAGCCATAGTGGAGTTAGTGCTCATTTATGGAACCAGGTAGTCAGATGGGTGAGTAGTACCGCTAACCAGTAGCCATAAACATTTGGGAGAGCCAGGCCTCCTCGTTCCTTCGGAAGCTGAAGTTTATGTAGGGCTATGCATGGTTGCAGTCCATTCCAAATAAATTTCCTAATTAGTCTTTCCCAGGTTTGTATATCGTGTGACCTCAAAGGGATCGGGATGTTTTGCATTATGTACAATATTTTAGGGAGAGAGTTCATTTGTAAGGTCTGGACTCTGAAGAAGAGGGAAAGGGGCAAGAGGGCCTATCTTTCTAAATCTGCTTTGATTTATGAGAGGACCGCTGTAGTGTTTAATAAATATATATTATCTAATTTTTGTGGTATTTTAATACCTAAGTACTTAATATATGGCTTGTTCCATCTAAATGAGAACCTGTCTTCTAGGTCGAGTGGCATTGGGGAGTGAACAATTATGGCTTCCGATTTATTTTGATTGATAGTATAACCAGATAGTAACTTTATCTCAGCTACAAGGGAAATCAGGGATGGGAGAGATTCTTCTGGTTTAGTAAGATATAAGAGAAGCTCATCCGCATAGTATGCTACTTTGTGTTGTACTTCTCGAACATGATAGCCTTGGATGTTGGCATCTTGTCTAATATACTATGCGATTGGTTCGACAAAAATAGCGAATAGATACGGGGACAGAGAGCAGCCCTGTCTAGTTCCTCTGTGTAAATTAAATCTGTCTGAGTGACAGCCATTCAGTTTAACTGTTGCCTCTGGGTCTGTATAAATACCTGTAATTTTATTCTTAAAAAGTATAGGAAATTGAATTTAGTTTGTGCTGCCTGGAGGAAAGTCCATGATACCATATCGAATGCTTTCTGTGCATCTAAACTAAGGTGAAGTAGGGGGGATTTTGTAGTTTGGGCATGACCCATAAGATATAGGGTACACTTAATATTGTCAATAGTTCATCGTCCTTTGATAAATCCAGATCGATCTGGATGGATAATCATAGGGAGAATGTTATCTAATCTGTGCTCAATGATACCAGTGTATAATTTATAGTCTTGGTTGAGGACCGAGATAGGGCAGTAAGAGTCACATAATTGGGGAGGTTTTTGAGGTTTGAGTATGCCTGAGATGGCAGCCTGTCACCAAGATGTAGAGCATGTATGTGGTGTGGCTTTTTTGTAATGCTTGTAGTAGAGGGAGGCGGATCAAGTCCTAGGAACTCTTGTAAAATTCTGGGCCATACCCATCAGGGCCTGGACTCTTTCCGTTTTTAAGATTTTTAATGGCATTTTGTAATTCCAATTCAGAGATATGCGCAATTAATTTAGACCACTGGGGTTCGGACAGGGAGGGGAGGGTAAGCTTCGAGAAAAAGGTTGAAAGTTGGGCAGATGTTGGATCTATCTGGTTTGAGTATAAGGTGTGATAGTACCGCTTAAAAGCTCCCAAAATATTTTGTGTCATGTAACACATTTGTCCAGAATGTGGATCCTTTATTTTTGAGATATTTGATTGTTGAGTCTGCCTTCTAAGACGGCATGCTAAAAGTTTTGAGGCTCGAGCTCCTCCCTCATAATATCGCTGTCTCAGCCATGCTAACGCCTGTTCTATCTTAAGGGTAATTAATTTTTGTATTTCTGCTCAGGTCTGGAAGAGTTGAGTTGCCACATCCTCATTCCCCTCCATGTGTGATTCTTGGAGCTAACAAAGCTTGGATTGCAAGGCCAGTAAGCGGGAGGCAAGCTGCCTTTTTTTAAAGGAAGCATATGAAATTATGTAACTGCAGAGTACCACCTTGATCGTACCCCACAGTAACTGTGGGGAGATCTGTGGGGATGAGTTGTCTCTAATGATCTCTGGGATTCGTCTCTCCAACATTTCCCTACACTCCTTATCTCTGAGTAAGGAGGGGTTAAATCGCCACTGTGTCCTTTTGATTTCTCCCTTTAAAGCCAACTTTAGGACTGTAGGTGCATGGTCTGAGAGACAGATGTTTAAAATATCCACTTCATTGATTAACCCCATGTCCTCTCTAGCTATACAAATGTAGTCCAATCTAGAGTAGTGCTTATAGGCGTTCGAGTAATATGTGAATTTTCTCTGGGTAGGATGTAACTGTCTCCACCTATCCACCAAACCTATATCTCTAATCAACCATGTAAGATGTTTCTGACCTGAAGATTGGGGGGATGGTCTGGGGGAAGACGAGTCTAAAGAGGGGATTAATTGGCAGTTCAGATCACCTCCCACAATTAATATACCTCTCTTCCTAGTTAGAATGGCATCTATCAGATGCTATATAGTAGAAGCATCTGAACCAGGGGGAATGTAAATACTACATAAGGTAAGAACCTGACCATTCAGTTTTATTATCATCAGGGCTAATCTGCCCTCCCTATCCGAGTACTGGTCCAAAACTTGGGCCCTTGAATTTTTTTGGGAGGAGAATTGCCGCCCCTCATCTTCTTCCCCTCTGGTAAGAAGATTCCACCATCTGGGAATAGCCAAACTTAAGTAGTTTGTGGCGTTCAGGGGATGATAGGTGGGTTTCCTGTAATAGGAGGACATCTGGATGGAGTTTTTTAAGAACTTGTAATGTGCGATACCTCTTCACGGGGCCAGTTAAACCATTTACATTATGGGATATAATCTTAAAGTCAGCCATTCCAGTCTGTATATTGTAAAAATATCAGCCTCCACTGATGGGAACCCCCCTCGCAACTGTATAAATAGTAAGCTCCTGCTTTTCAAATCTGTATGTTGCTGATGTATGGTAATATGCATGGAGCTCCATGTCCAAGGGAATGGGTATGGGTTATAAGAAACAACAGTTAACCCTAATAGGTATGAAAGGAGCCAACTGGGCTGTTCTATGTACCTAGAAACTATGTACAGTATCCTATACTGGGTGAGTTGAGTGACTTCCATTATCACAGGTTCTCTAGGTAGCCGTGATTCGACTATTCAACTGACTGTCGGTGTGCGGGTCTCCTACCAACTAGTTGGGATGATTCCTTGGGGAAACTCCTGCCCCTAAATAGGAAGAGGGAAGGGATAATGAGGAAAACTAAAGGGGCATAAGTAAAAATATGATGAGGGGGGAATTAGGTACAAATCCGGGAAGGGGATACCGCAGATCCTTGTAGGTCTAAGACTATTGAGAGGTGTCCCAACCCTCCTTCTGAATTGTAGCTGTGGGGGGAGAAAGCTGTCATTCTAGACCCAAGCTTAGGGTTGAAAAGGCCAACCCATTCAACAGTATGCTCAGGCTCGGCCACAAATCCCTCCCCCCAACCCCAACTGCAACATAAATTACATAACATGATATCACAGATCTGAGGCCCTCAGGGGAGCCAAATTACTGTGAAATATGTGACAGCACCAGAAAGAGAAATGTTCCTCTAGGCAGGGGTCAGCCACCCATCAACCATCCATAGGCAGTGGCCCACCAGGCTGCATGGCGCCTGCACAGGGAAGACTGACTAAAAGGTCAGAGAAAAAAATAAAAAAAAGGGACGAGGGAAAGAAGTCAAACAAACGAGTGCACTCTGAGTCTCTCATGTCCATAAAACTTGGGTATTACAGCCGTTAGTCTGAAAGAATTCCTTGTTCTGCGACTATGGTCCACCGTGATCCTGGGTGCATGCAGCAGAGCACCCTCAAGGGGCTAGGCCAATGTACCACCAGGCCGGCAGTGAACATGAGGCACTCGGAGCAAAGCCGAGGGGATCTCCCATGGAACGAAGGCCTCTATCCGCCTTCAGAGAGGTAAGGAGACTGATATTAATTTTCTCCATAGGAGGGGGACCCCTCAGGGAGGATAGGGAGCCAGGAGAATCCTTTCATGGTGCCAACTTCTCCCCCAACCCCTCCTAGGAAAAGTGGACCCTTCCCAGCACCGAGAAGGCCTGCCTATGGCCCTACCTTAAGGGCATTATTTGTTTAATCCGGCTCAATTTTATATCTCTTTGAAGATTTCCTTATCCTCAAATGTGGATAGGCCCCGGATCGAAATGGGCATGAGAGGTCCATTCGTCACCCTGTCACCTTACCTGAGTGAGGGAGGAGTTTAAGTCAGTTCCCTATTTAGGGAGAAGAAAGGGTGTAGAGCCCGTGTGCAGCCAATATTCTCCTGTGCCTAAGGAGGTCACTTCTCACAATATTAATGTTTACTTGATAGGAGGAGTATTTGGGAGGCACCTATCATTCTCACCCAGACTCTCCACCTCCCAAAGGTCCCCCTGAGAAATCAATTCCCCAGCACCTCAGATCCAGACCTTCAAAACCTCTATTGAGGTTAAACATGATCAACAGAGCTCTCTCCGCTCCACTTAAGAAACCCCCCAGTCCCTGTCCGAAAGCACACCAACCCCCTACATGCCAGTCGGGGGACACGGCCCCATCCAAGATAGTAGCAGCACACAAATCCCGTACTCACTGCAACCTTCTATGTGATAGGAATTCAGCTCGGAAGACTCTTCCAGCTGGGGGGATGGGAAAACTGCATCCGCATCTGCTTGATTGAATCGATCGTGGCTTGTTGGTCTGGGTATCCCCTGATGGCCGAAGCTCTGGAGGTGCCCTGGGAAGTTGCTGCCCACTGAGGGAGTCTCATGGAGGTGGGCAACGTTAAGCCTCTGGCTTTTAAGTCTGTACAGGCCTCCTCAAAGGACTCATGACTTTGCTGTCCCGATGGAAATTGAATTATTAATTTGCTAGGGTAGGGTGTTCTAAATTTCAAATTCTGTTGCCTGAGCCAGGGAAATAGTGGAATGTACGCTCTTCTTCTTTGCATAGTAGCTGGGGCATAATTGTTATCTAGGAAAATATGATTATCTCCAAAAAACAATTTGCTCTGAGACCAGGCTTGTCTCAATATATTTTCTTTGGTTTGAAATTGTAAAAATCTGATAATGATGGATCTGGGGCGGGCGTTCAGCTGGGTGGGTTTCAGGCCAAGCGCTCTATGAAGCCTTTCAGTTTCTAAATTGAAATCTGGGGCCAGTTTAAGAGATTCTCTAAGTGAGGTCTCGATGTATGCTTTCAAATTCGGGCCTTCTCTTCCCTCCGTAAATACGGAGGTTATTGTGCCAATTACGGTTTTCCGCATCTTCTTGTCTTTCTGCTGTAAGGTGACAGAGTTGGATTACTTGATCTAGTGTATTTTGGATCTGGGAGGTGTTTGAAGCCTGCTGCTGTGTTTGTTGCTCCAGCCCCGAGACCTTTTCATGGAATTCCATAAGATCGGTGCGAAATGATTCCTGCATCTGCCTGAAGGTATTAAAATCGGCTTTAAACTCCTGTAATTCTGCTAGAATTTTGTCAAGTTTTGTATTCATGTTCTTGTCTTTTGCTGGTTTGGATCTTCTGGATTTATGTGAGGTGGCGCTTTTGGTCTGAGTTTGTTGTTCAGAGGCCCCGGAGTCTGATTGATCCTCGTCTGAAAGTTTGGTGTCTGGTCTTATAGCTGAAAATCTGTCACTCCCTCCCTTGTTCTTGCTGGTAGCCATTAATAATTGTCAGTGTTGCACAATTTGCGGTTTAAATGTGGCTATTTTATGAAATATTTCAGAGTCAGGTAGGGAGCTTAAGACCTAAGCCGCTATGCGGGAGGAAGCTGCACTGGAAGTCCCAGCCAAATTCTTGTCTGATGACACTGAAATCTTCTCTGCCATTTTGCAATTAGCAGAAACTGCACCGAACCCATCCTGGGCTCTGAGTGTCAGACCAGGACACCAGCATTCCAAAGCAAGCCGCTATTGCTCAGTGCCTTGGAGATGTCTAGAATAAACTTTTTTAACAGTGTTCTAGTGATAGTCTACCTTTAGTGTGGCAGAGACCAGAAATGAAAACACTTATTTCAGTACTTTAGAAATAGGCAGTCTCTTATCTGAGAAGACCACCAGTCCCAGTGTAAGATTTTTTAGACAGCATATATATACAGCATTTGAGGATATAAAACATTTTTTATTCTAATTTTTGCTCTATCAGCTCCCAACCTCCAATTTCTCAATATATGTCAAATTATTTACATTACGGGCCCATATAACTATGCAATATGCTTTCTTCAGCTCAAATAACTGTTCTAGACTCGTCATCATTTCTTAGAATAGTTTTGTTTACAGAAAGAATAAATGCAAATTAAGAAATTATTCCTATACATTATTCTACTGCACTGCTCTAGTTCCCAATTCATTACTTTATGGGGCATTAGAGTCCCCCTTTAAAAATCACATTATTATATTTTATTTTAAAAAGAGCAGAACAAAAACTATCAAAAATTACAAAACTAACAATCAAATGTGAATGGCAAAAAGCAGTAAATCATTACAGCATGAGAAAGACAAACAAACTACAGAAGTCAGAAAACACGTTAAATCACAGACTTTTAAAAGTCCTATACCCACAGTAAAGTCCTCTAATTGCCATTAGCCTACCCTGCAAGCTAATGCTGTTTTCTCAGACTCCAGCCCAGTGCTTTTCCTAATTCATGAAGCTGTGATCATTCATCAGGCGACTGCGATATTTAAGGCTGGCAATGTCTGCAAACAAAATGCCTTCTTTGCCTGTAGAATCAACCTCCTGTGGAATATATTGTAAATGCACTGGGGAGATGTCTGTAGCAGGACAGGGCTACACAACTAGCTTACTGAGTCCTGGTAATGAAACCCTGCTTACTGTACTACTATATGTAGATTTTCTCAATTCATTTTAATTATTTTTAAATCCCAGTCAGCATGTAATGAGCCAGTCATACATATAACAGTAGGTTCCCAGAAGTGGAGCTTCTGGGAAACTGCTGTTATATGTACGACAGTAGCTCAGCCTATGTACTGCTGCTGTGCTTTATTACCTGCATATTTCATATTTATTGTAGCAAATATTTCACGGGTAATTCATTTTATGGTAAGCCTTTCTCTTATCAGAGGGTTAGCAAGCTCAACACCTGCTCATTCATCAGATTTAATCACATTTCTTCCAGCTGTTCAAAATGAGCCTGCAAATTTTTTTTAGTTTTTACTTTCTTACCCACATTTGCACTGCATGACTTTCAGAAAGGGGTTTCTTAGTTTTCAGATGTTGGCTGATATTCAAAATGTGCCCATTCCCCAATGGCAAGGTGAAACCCATGAATGGGAACTGAGCAGTTTCATTTTTTTTTTTTACATAAGCACCATGTGTCATTCCCTGGCCTTTGAAAATCTGGCCCCTGATCTCAAGTATACAAAAAAGTTAAAACAATGTCTTAAAAGTTTATAAATTTCTGTTTTCTGCTTTACCAAAATGAATGTCTTGGTGATTAATTTCCCTCAAACTTAATAAAATGAACATGCAAAATCTAGTTCTGGTGAAGGAAATCAGTTGTAAGAGATTTCATCTAACTAAAAGTTTTATCTCTTCATGTACCACAGTACTATCAGAGGTTTTCACTCAGTGTGTGACAATTTGGTACTGGTCCCAGTAATCCTATATTTTTATTAGTTTCTTCGCGCTTTTGCAAGATCTGACCATGACTCCAGGGGTGGGTACAGCTGCTTTGTAGTAAAGCTTCACTTCTCCAGTTCCTCACACTGGTTCTTCATAGTAACTTTCAGGTCAGTTCCTCAATCTGCTCAATATAATCAAACACTCCTCCTTCCTCCACCATTAGTAGATCTCCACTCCTCTCCGTCTGGTCAGGTGAGCTCCCCTAGTACAAGCCAATGGCACCACTCAGTAAAGTAGCACAGGGAATTCAATCAAATTTAGTTAAAAACCTACTGGTTAAGAGTAGACACTACTGGAAGGCCAGATATTTCAAAGCATTAAAAGTTTAAGGATTAAATCCAAAAGTCACTGAGGCAATTGTGGCATACCTTACATGTAGTACAGTCAAGCTTATAAGCATAATACTGCCTGTTACTCCTCAGCTCTGCAGTACTCAGCAGCCAATCAGTCTATGAAAAGGTGCAGTTTAAACTGTCCCACTATAAATTAGGCCTTAAACTGCTGTTGAGTGTGGCTCATTTCAGGGGGTGGGGGGATCAGTAATACTGCCACACAGTGCAGCTCATTTCTGGGCTGGGGAGTGGGTAAGTACACTACCTCTGAGTTCGGCTCGTTTCTCGGTGGGGGGGGAGTGGATAAATTACACTGCTGCTGAGTGTAGCTAATTTCTTGCGGGAGAGTGGATCAGTAACAGTGCCACCGCTGGCTCATTCCTTGAGAGGAGGGAAAGCAGACTGGTAACAGTGTAGTCGAGCATGGGTCATTTCTGGGTGAGGGGGGTGGAGCAGTAATGCTGCTGCTGAGCTTGGCTCATTTCTGGGGGGGTCAGACGTGTAACAGTGTCAGCTGGCTGCTGGGCAGCAGATGAAAGGTTCATAGTGCTCTCTCATGGGAGCACTTCACTCCTTTCAACTATACAAAGTTTCGACCAGCAAAGAGTGACCAGTGTCATACTCAGCTTGCTGGTCATTGATCTGTCACTGCCAAGCCCAATGCAGCTTGAGCTGCACAGGACACAGTGGTGACACACCACTGAAATATGGTTCATTGTAACAAAATGATTGCTACGCATGCATGCCTAAGCAAACATAAAAATGAATGTCCAGTCAGACAACCAGATAGTTAAAGGGGCAAACTACATCCAGTTGGGAGCCATCTGTGGTCATGAAGACTGGGGGTAGGGGACTGGATATGAACCAGTTGTTGCCTGGTGCTAAAGGTTATATACATGGCCATTTTGGCATTCAGGGTAAACTGTTTGGCACAGAAGTGTGCAGAACTCATGCATGGCCAGTGTAATTTAACAAAAAAAAATAATGCTTTCATTTTTATTGAATTTGAGAACCACTAAAAGCACTTTTGATTGTGTCTAAAAAACCTGAAAGTTTAAGGTAACAATTCTCAGCCATTTTTATGCTGGCACGCTTGCGCAGCCAACATCTTGTGGCAGTGGAGATTTGGAGGCGCGGTTGCTGTTGGGCGAATGCAGGGCACGCACCAGTAGGTGCATCCTGCATTCCCCAATCAACCAGCAGCAGGGACGACACCCTGCTTGGCTAATGAGGCGAAGAGATCTATCAAAAGGTCCACTGCAATGAGAGCGAAGCTCTCATGCAGTGTGACCACAGCACACCTCTCCCTATGTGCAGGCAACATGGCAGCAGTAACTACTGCTGTTGCCTGTCAACTTCTCGCTGCTCGTGTGCCGACGGTGCCCAATCCCTGTTGGCATCATGTCATACCTACCCACTTTTTTTGATTTGGGAGGGTGCCCAGTCCCCTCGGCATCATGCGCCCCACCCAACAGTTTCTCTTTGCCGGCGGGGGTGCCCAATCCCCGTTGGCATGTATCCCTCCCTCCCCTTGAATTTTACAGATGGGAGAGCCCACACCACATCGGTATAATGTGGTCCCCCTTCTGTTTTGATAGCTGAGGAGGTGCCCAATCCCCCCTTGGCTCTTGCAGCTCCCCTCGTTTCCTTGTTTGCCGACAGGGGTGCCCAATCCTCCGTCAGCTAAAGCACCCACCCACACACACAGGTGGCACACTGGAGCCCACCCCAGCATGCCAAAGCACCTATTAAAAATGAAAATGGCTCCCGATGTCTTTTATTTTTTTTCCCTGTAAAGAAGGAAACAGTCCCTTGAGCTCTCCCAGACCCCCTCCCACAACCTGCACCCACCCACTGCGCACCCTGCCTCCCCACCCCCTCACCCCATACTTCACCTCTGGAGTCTGGCACAATGATCTTCGGTGGACCAGGAACACGCTCACTCTTCAAAGCTGACCGCAAACTGAGGAATGCCGGTAAGCTGTATAATGGAATGAATAGGGGTTTTCAACTTTGCTGCATATCTCAGCCATTTTGGGAATTTGGCACCACATTTTCAACATGGGGTTTGGGACCCCTCCTCATGAATTCTATCACTGTCATGGCATTAATTGGCCTCGAAAGGTGATTTTGCAGTCACTGCGCGAGATCACCTTTCAGGACCAGTAAACGACAGTGCCAGTGTTCATGGCATTGGCCTCTCAAAAGCCTATGCTGCAAATTTGGTGGAAAAATCCAAAAATGACTGTTTCTGGCGTGCGTTACGCAGTTGCTACGCAGGCTCATAACTTTGTGAATTCGCAATATTTTCAAGCCAGATTTTCAACATTGTCATTTTTGTATACCTCCTTGTGAACAGTACAGCTGTCATTTTCCACATCCTGCCCAAAATATATTTCCGCACTTCCGGCGCACAATAGCACGGTCGCTGTGGGAAATCAGTGTTTGGGCCAGATTATGAAAATGACAGTGACATAGTTCATGAGCAGAGGTCCTAGTCCTAAAACGCCTATGTTGAAAATTTGGTGATGATACTCCATAAAATGACTGTGTTACGAGTGTGCGTTGGCAGATTGCACGCACGCGTGTAACATCATGCATTTGTAATATTTTCACCCTGGATTTTCACCATTGTCATTTTTCCACACCTCTTGATGAACAGTACAGCTGTCATTTCACATATCCTGTCCAAAATGCGTTTTCGCATTTCCGGCACAGAATAGCGCGGTTGCTGTGCGAAATCACTTTTTGGGACAGTTTGAGGAAATAACAGTGACACTGTATATGAGCAGAGGTGCTAAAATGCCTATGTTTAACATTTGGCGCCGAACACCCATAAAATGACTGTGTTCCAAGCGTGCATTGCACATTTCCTACTCACCCTTGTAACTTCGCAAATTTGCTATATTTACATGCCACATTTTCAACACTGGCATTTTTTTACACCTCCTTATGAACTGCACAGCTGTCATTTTTCACATCCTGCCCAAAATGTTTTCCCACACTACACTACCAAAGCCAATTCCAGCACGACAACATTCGGCATTGACAAATGCTTGTTCTGTTATTGGAGAAAAAAAAAGTCTTAAAAAAAACACATTTTGCAACTTATTGACACTCCTCTAACATTAAAACTACTGAATGTCATTTCAAATTTGGAAGGTGTCGAGATCCTGTCATGAACAGTGTGCTCACCAATTGTCAGGTCTCTAGGTCAAAAGATGGCCGAGCTATAACATCAAGGGAATCAACAGAGTCCAAGATGGTAGCATCTTTCAGAAAAAGAGATGTGCAAGAACAAGGGGGGACAATTTGAAGATAGAGGGGGGACGGCTCAGAGGTAATGTGAGGAAGTATTTTTTCACGGAGAGGGTTGTGGATGCACGGAACAGCCTTCCTGAGGAGGTAGTGGAGTCAAAAACAGTGGGGGAATTCAAGAATGCATGGAACAGACATACAGCAATTCTAGTGGGGGGGTAGGAGGAAGTAGGCTGTTGGTTAACTAGGATCTGTAGCCGATGCTTTAGGTAGGGAAATGGACAGACTAGGTGGGCCAAGCGGTTCTTATCTGCCATCAAATTCTATGTTTCTATAAGCAGCTGAAAATAGGGGTTTGACATACTCAACCCTAACTATAGTGGCACTATGGTGCCACTGTAATCTGCAATTTTTTTTAAACATAGTATAATTTTATTGTATAGGCCCATTCAAGTGCTTACTGCGTCAGCACCTCGCTAATCTCAGCAAGTGTGACTGTAGACTTTGAGCCTTCTGGCCACTCCTCCTTTGTCCCCTGCAGAAAATTGTACCCTCCCACTCCTCCATCCTACCTTCTCCCCCCTTTCATCCCTGACCTCTCTATCCTTATCAGCCCTCCTGCCTCCCTCCCATATGTGACCCCCTCCTTTCCTTATCTCTACCCACTCCCTTACTCCACCCTTGATTCCTTCCCCCCATTACCACCTCCACCTTCCCCCTCAACCTTAACGCCTTCCTCCTCATGACCCCCCCACACTTCATGACTCTTAGCACTTAACAACAAAGTCATTCTGACTGCCCCATGGCCCACTCTAACTCGCATCCTTTCTGTTCCTTCTTTATTACTCTCCGCTAACTCCTTTCATTATGTGTACACCTATTTTCCTCTTTTGTATAACTTGTATTTAGCACATTGTATCCCCCACACCTCTGAACCCACTGATTTATGAACCATGACTTATCATGATGTTACAGTATGTTATAATGATGTTATGTACTGCGCATTGTTGCCTTCCTTCTTGTCTATAATCTGTATTTGATGCGGAACCTTTGTAAAAGAACCCCTGGTTCAAAGGTAATTGTAATCCTAGTATTCAATAAATAAAATAAAGTATAGCTAGCAGTTTTGTTTGTCAACTGTTTGGGAGATGGGGTGCAAATCCTAACCCAATAACAAGCACTGATTATTTGCCTCAGACCGGGCAACATTTTTAATTTATGTTGCATTGCTCTGTCATTTTCTCTTATTGTGTCCAGAAATTTGACATGGGGAAAGGGGAAATTGTTTAACCAGGAAAGGCACACTAAACCAGAGCTTGTTTCCAGGTGCGACCTGGAAGTACAAGGAAGTTAAGTGACTTACTCAGAGTCACACAATATGCAAGTGGGGGCTGATGGGATTCAAACCCAGGTCTCCAGGGTTGCAGCTCAGGGCCCCAAACCACTAAACTATACTGCCTCCGGACATGCAGAGTCATTTAAGAAAATGACTATTTTTAAGAAAATGGGTTTTGGAGTTAATGAGAGGTAAGTTGTGTCAAATAACCTTCATTGATTTGTTTTTAGTTCAGTGACACAAATGATTACAAAGACCAGGCAGTCAACATCCTAGGCCAGATTTTTGACAGCTGGAGATTGCCACAAGCCATGGGTGCACCAAAGATATAGAGCACTGGGCTTGCTACAGTCTAAAGGGGCTTCCATCCCTTGTGGCACCTGACACAAGATAAAACATCTTTTTGTGATCTAGCGTGTGTCAATACTGGGGACCATTTTCATCGACTTTGCACCCAGGATTTGGCGTAAGATGCCGTAAAGTGGGCAAACTGTCATAACTGCACCTGACATTGTAAAATTTGGTGCTGTTGTGGCAAATGGGTATGGCGCATGAAAATGATTGGAATTCAGGGCTTGTTACAAACCCTGCGCCCTGTCTTTGGATTTCAGTCAGGCCTTTGATTCAGTGCCACACAGCAGACATGAAAAAGGTGGACGACCTAGGACGGGGAAATGGGCTTACTCAGTGGATCTGGAATTGTTCGATGGACAGGTTGCAGAATGTTGTCCTGAAGGGAACGTTTTCTGATATCAGAGAAGTACTAATGTGGCACCTCAGGGTCCATGTCTCTCTTGAGGATGCTTCTTTTTAACATGTGTGTAAGTGACATCGGTGTGGGGATACAGTGGAGAGTGAGTTTTGTTTGAAGATGGCACAAAACTCTGTGGAAGAGTGCATAGTGGGGAGGCCATTAGAAAAATGAAAATAGATGTAAAGGGGCTGTGGAACTGGTTCAGTATTTGACAATTGAAATTCAATGTCAAGAGATGTAAAGTAATGCACATTGGTACTTGGTAGCAGAAACCTGCAAACGGATTATTGCATAAATGGGGTAAAGATGGAGCATTCAAAGGCATGGGACCTTTGTAAATGAGTCTCTGACTCAAAGGTCTTTCTGAATATTTCAATAAATAAATAAAGGAACTTGGGGGGATAATTACTGATACTCTAAAAATCTTGTTCCAATGTTAAGCATATGGCAAAGCAAACAGAACAGAAACTTAGAATTTGATGGCAGGAGACTGAAGGTCAATAGAGTCTGCTCTCAATCCTGGCCCTACCTACCAGGCCTCCTCAATTCCTCTAGAATGGAGGTTGGGTAAGGGGTTAAAAGTGGCTCATCTTAATATTCGTAGTCTGCTTCCCAATCTGGATGAGCTTGTCACATGGGTCGCACTCTATAAGCCCGATATTCTTGGAGTTACAGAGACCTGGCTAAAGACCACAATCCCTGACTCAGTCTGTGCGCTCCCTGGCTATGAGCTCATACAACTGGATAGGTCTCAAAACAAGAGGGGTGGAGGCATCCCAATATACTTCAGGAGCCACCTTAAAGTATCTCTGGTGCCACACCAGCCATCCCCCCTGTCCCCTTGTGAGCTGCTCCATGTTATGCTTCTACTCGGGAATACTAAGAAACTACATGTTGTATGCACCTATAACCCCCAAAGGGTGGGCTTCCTGGTCTTACCCACCTCCTGGACACTGTCGGTCCCAGTATTGGAGATAATGAACTCTTAATCCTGGGAGATGTGAACCTAAACTGGGCTGGTGGCAACGTTAAGCAGCTTGAGCCTTTACTTGCAAATCTAACCCTGACACAACTTGTGCAGGAGCCTCCAGCTCTCTACTGGACTGGATCCTGTCTAATCGCCCAGAGAGGATCTCCTCTGCCGGAACCCTATCTGACTCCAACTCAGATCATTCCCCAGTTTTCTGCATTTGGAAAATCCCTTCCCCAAAGATTCCTCACAAAATCATCCACATCAGAAATTTCTCCAGGTTTGATTCGGATGCATTCCTAGAGGATCTGAGGCTCACTGACTGGTCAGGGGTGTACATTTCCCCTGATCCCTCTACAGCCACAACCCAGTTTCTCAGCACCTTTGGTGCCCTGCAAGACAGGTATGCCCCAACTATTAGGTGGAGGGTAAGGGGGTCCACCACAAAATGGCTGCATGGGAGCCTCCTTGCCCTAATGCAGGCTAGAGACAAGTGCTGGGCCCACTTCAAATGCTCCCTCAATCAGATCTCTTTTCAACAATATAGAAAACTTAGAAATGAGTGCAAAAAAGCTATTAGGGTTGCAAAAAGTGACTTCTGCAAGTCCGCCCTACTTAACTCTGCCAATGATCCAAGAAGGTTCTGGAGAAACATAAAAACTCTTATCAGAGGTTCTTCTAACTCAGGAGTATCCAACATGATTATTGGTGGGGTCTCCTGCAACAATCCACATATGATTGCAAATGCTCTCAATTCCCACTTCACTGACCTATCAGCATTCTCCGTACTCTTCCCTACTGATGAAAGTACTAGTGGCCCCTCACCCCCAGCCTGGCAGGAGTCTGACCCCTCCAGACCATCATTCTTTCTTAGGGCTGTGTCAGACAAGAAGATGCTGACCCTCCTCTCCGGCCTCTCCCAGTACTCCAGTGCTGGCCCTGATAACCTGGAGCCCAAGCTTCTGAAACTAGGAGCCCTTCACATCGCCTCCCCAGTGGCCCACATCCTCAACTTGTCCCTTGCCACGGGGGTTATTCCCGATATCTGGAAGGTGGCCAGGGTTGTCCCTGTACTGAAGCAGGGCAACCCAAAAGTTCCGGACAACTATCAGCCGATTGTCATCCTATTGGCTATTAGCAAGCTCCTTGAAAAAGCAGTGGCTGAACAACTCTCTGAGTACATTCAAGCCCACAATTTGCTGTCCCCCGCCCAGCATGGTTTTTGTAAAGGGCATATCACGACCACGGCCTTGGTCTCTGTCTCATCTAGTATCAGAGCAGCCATAGACCAGGGGAAACTCTCATTGACTTGTCCAAGGCCTTTGACCTTGTAGACCACGCACTGCTCTGCACTCAGATGAGGTCCCTTGGCCTGTCCACCCCTGCTCTGAAATGGTTAACTGGCTACCTGCATGGCAGAGTACAGCTGACCAAATTCAATAAAGTTCTCTCAGATCCCTTACCGGTGACCTCAGGCATTCCTTAGGGCTCGGTCTTGGGACCCCTTCTCTTCTCCCTCTTTGTTAACCATCTCCCAGCTGTAGTAACAAACTGTAGTGTCACCCTTTATGAGGATGATCTGGTTATCCTGGCCTACTCCCGGGACATTGCGATCCTCAATCACCACCTGACCGAGGACCTTAACAACATTCAGTCTTGGGTAACCAAACACAAGTTGGTCCTCAACCCGAAAAAAATGCAGGCTATGTTATTTGGATCATCTGCCAAGATACAAGCCTCTCCAGCCCCTTTGTGTATCAATTGTACAGATGGAACTCCCTTCCTAACTGTGACTTCCATCAAATACCTTGGGGTGACACTCGACCCCCAACTGGACCTAAGGAGTCATATCCTCAATGTCTGTAGGACTGTGAACTGTAAATTGGGTCTGGCCTATAGGGCCAAATATAACCTGACAGCTGCTGCTCACCTGGCACTTGCTAGAGGTGTACTACTTCCCTCCCTTAGCTATGGTCTCCACCAATTTGCATGTACTTCCAAAGCTCTTCTTACTCGGTGGCACACCACGTACAATAATATCTGCCACTTTGCACTGGCCGCCCCCCAGCTCACCCACCATTGTGAGCTTTATGATAAACTAGGATGGCTTTCCCCGACCAACTACCTGAACTTTGGGTTGGAATGCCTCGTGAGTAAAGTGATCAGTACTGGCTCGCCCCGGGGCTAGCACAGCTTCTCTCTCCTTCTGACCGCCTCTCCTACCCTCTCAGGTCCCAGGGTCCTGGGATGCTAAAAGTACCCCCTACCCAAACCCTCATGGGGGACAGGGACTTTGCTGCATGTGCTCCTAGGCTCTGGAACTCCTTTCCTGAACAGGTTCATTCTGCCCCCTCCCATCAGTGCTTCCGGAAATCCCTGTGGGGGTATCTGAAGCTGGTCTCAGCATGCAAGTGTCCCATGCCTCCCTAGCACATTGTCCCATGTACTGGACCCTCACATTGGTTACTTACTTGGAACCCAATCTGAACTGAGGACCTGCTAATGATCTATTGATTGTTTCTGATGACCCAATTTCTCTTTTAGGCACTTGACTACACTATGTGTGTTCAAGACTACATACTGTTTGATTACTATGTACTCTACCAATTTCTGTCATAGTAGATCACTACATGCCTTACTGTTTTTGTGACTCAATGTACTATGTTACTCAATGTACTTGCTTACCTGCTGTATTGTTCTGATGTATGTGTAATACCTGTTGTACTCTCCTGGGCCGTTCCTGAAAATAGGCATATAACTTGTCTAGTGTACCTACCCGGTCAAGAAAAGCTAAATAAATAAATAACTAAATGTCCCCTGCTCCTGCCTGGCCTCCAGCAAGTACAGATTTAAGACCTCTTGCTGACCCATATGGGATCTGCTGTGCTGGCCCTGGATCATCCTGGTGACCCTTCGCTGTGCTGATTCTAGTCTGTCAATGTCTTTCCTAAGGTGAGGGCTCCAGCACTGGGCACAGTACTCCAGGTGAGGCCTCACCAGGGATCTGTACAGTGACAGAATCATCTCACTTCTCCTACAATCAAAACCCCTTCCTATGTATAGAAACCAAACATAGAATTTGTTATCAGTAAAGGACTGCTTGGGCCACCCGGTCTGCCCAGATGTTCATTGCCTAATCTGTCTCTACAGACCCTAACCGGCCTCCAGCAACCCTCCCCTTCACTGCCTATTTACTGATATTCTTGAGCACAACACAATAAATAGCTGCACTAGGGTAGGGATGCTCAATTAAATGAGTTAACTAAGATGAGATTGAAATTGGCACTCACCCCTCTGTAATCTGATATCTATGATATCCTTGTTGCTCCTCACCTTGTACTTGGTCTGCTACCATCTGTAGCAGTAAAATAACTACTCCCAGGCTGGCTTATTTTGAAAAAGCTGCAGCATTCATTCCTAAAATTCAGAGCGCAGAGCAGTACAGATACGCACTGGTGAGTCACATTAAGTCAAACAACCTAACATTTCGTGTAGTAACCCTATGCTTTCTCAAAGGTGCCACCCTCTTGATCTGCTCACTTTATTCTTAGCTAGCAGGTGCTTGATATTACTAAAAATTAGAAGGCACGGTGGCACCCACATACCCAACTTTGAAGTGCTACTAGTACTAATAAAGTGCAATGACAATACAATAACATATACCCATCACAATTGTGTACCACATAAATAAAAAAATAACAGATGAGTTAAAATTCAGGCTCCATCACTTTCAATCACGGAGGTAAATTCTATTCTAGATCAATTTCTATGGAATTTTTCTTCTTGTAACAAAATCTGGAAAAGCAGAAAACATAGTGATTTCATCTGTCACTCATTATTTCACAGACAGAGCATATACCAAAAAAATAGTTTTTCTTATGCTTCCTAAACATATTCTTTATACCTCCCTCCTCCCTACCTATTTACTAATATTCCACTATGTCTATCCCACACATGTTTGAAGCCCCCCACTGTTTTTTCCTCCACCACTTCTACTGGCAGCCTGTTCCCGGCATCTACCACCCTTTCAGTGAAGGAGTACTTCTTCACATCCTTCTTACTCCCTCCAGCTTCATTGCATTTCCCCTGGTCCTGGTGTTCTTTGTCATTTGAAAAAGATTTCCCTTCTGCACTCTGTTCACCCCTGAGATGTACAGTACTTGTAGGTCTCTAACATGAACCCTCTTGCTCTCCTCTCTCCCTGGCTGTACATGTTGAGATTCCTCAGGAGCTCCTGCACCCCTTAATTGTGATCTAACCTGTCACATAGCTGTTACTGTCACTGATATATCAGGAAACATTGAAATACATGAACACAACCCTGAAACATTATGGCTCAAGATAACTAATAAACATACAGGAAACAAACTCTTAGGACTGTGTCACTGACCATCTGATTCACATAATGAACCTGATCAGTATATTATGCAAAAAATTCATACAGCATGTGATATTAGAGAGATTGTATTTGTAGGTATCTAAACCTAGGAGTCATAGACTGGACCAATAAAACAGCACACACTAGAGCATGAAATGCTCTCCTAAAAATATGCATCCAGTTAAACATACAACAGCATGTAAAAGGTAAGACAAGAGGTGATAACCTATTAAACATTATCCTAAGCTCAGAAAATGTTGAAATATTAAACTGCAGGATAACACAGCCCTTAGGGGATAGTGACCACAACAGCATACTGTTTACAATAGAGAACAGTTGAAAAAATGTACCTGGCACAACTGAAATACTGTATATCTGTATGATACTGCAGACTTACTAAAAGTCAGATAATGCCTATCTGAAATAAACTGGCATAATAAATTGTAAAATATATCTGTGGAAACTACCTGACAAATAACATCTGTGACAAACATGTCAAAAAAATGAAAAAATACAATAGAAATTGAATCAAACCATGATGGATAAATAAATCTGTTAAAACACTGATGAAGAATAAAATTATATGCTAGACATCTAAAAATTAAAAGACAGGAATCATGGGGTGCATACAAAAATATGCTAAGAAAATGCAAAAATAAAATAAAAAAGTAAAAAGATTCAGAACTAAAATTAGTAACAACTGCAAACAAATAAAACAGGAAGCAGTCCTTTAGCTATATTAATTCTCTGAAGAAAACAAACTCTTGATTTGGCCCCATCACTGTAGATAAGGACACTAAAATGGACCCCAGGTAAATGGCAAGTCACTTCAACAAGTATTTTTACTCAATCTTCTCTCAGACAATTAAGAACAGGAATAGTAATGATAAAATGTACATTACCAAACTTATAGAAATCAAAGAAACTGATGTAACTGAAAAATAAACCATTAAAAAAACATAGCTCACCTGGCTTGGACAAAATATCAGCTAATATACTAAACATAATGGGCAATAATATTGCCATACCATTAAAAATAGGATTTGAAGAATCATTAAGATATGGCTCAATCCTAAAAGACTGGAGGACTCTGGATATTGTCCATATACATAAGAAGGGGCCCTAAACAAGTCATGAATAATTATTGTCTGATCAGCCTTACATTACCCCAGGAAAATTGCTTGAATCAATTATTAAAGAAAAAAATAATAAAACATCACAAATGAAAACAAAATGGATACGGACCAACATAGCTTCATAGTAGGGAGATGATGTGTAATCAAATTATTATGTTTTTATGAAAAAGTTAGAAAAGCCTTAATAATATCCCATTAGATGTTACATACTTGGACTTCTGTAAAGCTTTTGATATGGTCCCTCACTGGTCCATCATGGAAAAAATAGAAAATCTCAGTATTGATCATTACGTTATTTCATAGGTTATAAATGCATTACAGGATAGAACACAGGGAGTTGTGATAAATGAACATTTTTCTAACTATGACAGAGTGACTAGTGAGGTACCAAAGGGATTGGTCCTGGGCCCAATCATTTTCTAAATGTTCCTCTATGATATGAACACCAAATTATAGAACTGGAACACCAAATATGCAGACAATGCCAAAACAGAGGGTCCCTGTGTAACAACTGAACAAATAATCTCACTTCAAAAGGTCCTTGATTACATCACATCATGGGCATAAAGATGGGGCATGCAATTCAGTCTTGATGAGTGTAGTGTCATGCATTTTGGGAAAAATTACAAACTAAATCCATATATTTTGGGTAATTCTACTCTAAAACCTGTAAACAGTGAAAGAGATCTAGTAATAATGATAGTGATCAATATAGAGAACGATGAACAGTGCTCAATGGCAATATTGAAAATGAACAGAATACTGTGGTCGATGAAGAGAAACAAAGTGCAGGGAGACTGAAGTAATACTTCCATTATACAGAGCTTATGTAAGACAGCAGCTTGATTTTCCAAACCAAAATATGAAAAAGATGAGATCAAAGAAGTAGTGTGGATGCTGTGTAGAGCTTCCACTCTGATGCCCCAGATAATAATATCATTTCAGCCGCATAGTATGATTATATGGGGCTATGATTCTCTCAGAATTGTCATTGGTATCCACATGTTAAAATTATGAAACAAAAACTGAAAAAAATGTTAATGCTTTTAGAAGGTTTAATGTCAAGACAGGGCAAGAATCAATTAAAGGTCTACTTAATGTGGTAAATGCAAAGATAAAAACCAGCACAATGTATGCGGCAGAAATCTGGACTCCTACAGACATTAAACCTCTAGAAACTGAATAAAATAAAAGAAATAGATATATTCTTAGAATCCAAAATTCAGTCCCGGCTGAAATAGTAAGGAAAGAACTTGGTCAGCATTCTATAAATAGACTGGTTACAGAGAAAAGAATAATATTTATGTTAACATTATTCAAATTTTCAGAAGAGAGGTTGCCAAGAATGTGTTTAGAAAAAGAAATTAATTTACCATCATAAAGGATTTACTTCTGAAACAATTAAAGTAATAAAGGACGCTTTATTTCTTTCAGGTTTAGGGCACCTGCTTTATGAGATATACTATGTCCCTATGGAAGACATAGTGCCTCAAGTAAAGACAAGAATTCAAGATATATCAGTAGCACATTATATAGACAAAATTTCCATATTCAAACATTTTAGATGGTATAACTAGATTAAAACAATTCATGGCTTAGAACTATATTTAGTCCTCTTCAATATCTTTATCAGTGACATCACAGAGGACCTGGAAGGGAAAATATGCCTGTTCACTGATGACACAAAGCTCTGCAAGAGGGTGGACATGCCAGAGGGTGTGGATAGAATGAGTAGAGATCTGCAGAAGCTAGAGGGTTGGTCAAGGGATCGGCAGTTGAAATTTAACATAAAGAAGTGTATGATAATGCACATGGGGCACAAAACCCAGGAACAACATACCAGCTGGGGGGTGGGGAGAGATTATAGAATGCTCCAAGCAGGAAAGGGACCTAGGGGTTATCATCTCTGAGGACCTTAAGGTGGGAAGTCAGTGTGACAAGGCAGCTGGAAAAGCAAACAGGATGCTGGTATGCATAGGTAGGGGTATCACTAGCAGGAAAAATGTGGTGAAACCCTGGAACAAACTGACCCTAGACATTATCCAAGGCAAAACTGCTTAGGATGCTGTCTGAGATCCTACACCTCTCCTCCTCTTCTTCTTCAGTACCTAATGCCTGAAAACATGCCATTGTCCTTCCCCTACCTAAGGGTGGTGACCCCTCCTCACCTATCAACTACTGCCCTATATCTCTCTTACCCTGCCTTGCTAAGCTGCAGGTGCACTTGGTTCTTATCCAGCTCAATTCCTATCTCTCTGACTCCCGCTTTTATACTCCATTCAAATCTGGGTTCCGGAAACACCACTCTACCACTACCTCCCTACTTAGGCTCACTTATTCCATCCTCTCAGGGATGGACAGAGGACTAATCACTTCAGCCACTTTCATTGATCTAGCCAAGGCTTTCAACACGGTCTCCCACACCCTTCTATTAAACAACCTTTCATCAGCGGGTTTATCTGATTCTGCCACTAACTGGTTCAAAGCCTACCTTATTGGTCATACTCAATTAGTTAAAATTGCAGACTCGGTATTCCTTCCCCTCTCGATTTGTACTGGGGTGCCACAGGGATCAGTACTTGGCCCTCTCCTATTTTACATTTTCCTAAATGACCTCCCACTAGCTTACACATCGTCTTTCATTCACATGTATGCAGACGATACCATCCTGTTAATCTCTGGACAGCCTTCCTCTGATGTAGCAACCAGACTCCAGTCTGACTTCAATAAAGTTCAGAAATGGCTTAGCTCACATCAACTTTTTCTCAACACCAAGAAGACAGTCTCCATGACCTTTGGCAGAAAGCAGAGACTGTCAAGGCTTCCCTGCCTGCCCACTTTCCGCACCCTTGACAGGACTACTCTAGAGGAACCTCCTCCTTCAGATATTTTGGGGTCTGGCTTGACCACCATCTCAACTTCTCTGGTCATGTGGATGCCATCCTGAAAAAAACTGTGTCCCAAACTAGGCACTCTCTTCAGGAACCATAGAAGCATACCTCTACTTGCAAGGTGTTATCTTGTCCAGAAGATGATTCTACCTATCTTCGACTATTGTGATGTAGTCTGCAGTGCCGCTCCCACATCTTCCTTATCCAGATTGGACACCCTTTTCAACTCCTTTTGCCGCTTTGCCCTGGACGCCCCCCCCCCCGCACACACCACTGTGAGCTGTACCACTCTCTTGCTTTCCCTTCACTTATGGACAGATGTCACTCTCACACTGCTAAATTCATCTCCAAATATTGGTTTGGCTTTCTCCCTTCCTATCTCTCAGCCTCCCTCACAATCCCTCCTCCCCCTCCCATGCTCTCAAATCAAACGACTCCCGTAAATTGGCAATCCCTCATCATTCTACGTCTGCTGGGCAGTCTGCTTTCTCATACTGTTTCCCCAAACTTTGTAACACCCTACCCCAACAGATCAGAAACTTCTCCCCCCCTTACCTTAGCCCTGCAAAACTACTTCTCTTCTAACTGCACCTGCTCATAGTCATTACTTGTTTACTTTTTCATGATAGTAGGCATCTATCAATAATATGGTTTCTGTCGTCCCGCACTCATCTCCTGTAACTGTCTTAAATTTCTGCAATCTGTACCAAACAAATTACTGTTGTACCTGCAAATTGCACTTCTGAAGCTATAAGCACTTGTATTGTAATTCATGTGTTTGTACTGCTGTTATGTACCTACTTTTGTACCAGAAGTATTCAAGCTGTATTGTGTTGTTGGAAATTGCATGTTTGATTCTTTGTACTCCTTTATCCTCTCCCCCCAGGACGCACCGGGAGATGAGCAACTTGATTGTTCAGCATGCCTTCCTGGTGAAACTTTTTCAATAAAATAATAAATAAATAATAAATAAACTGATACAGAGTTTAAAACAAAATTAGACAGAGTCCTGTCAAATAGAGATTTTACAAATTACTATGTGTAAAAATTGGAGCTACAACAGATCTATGTATGACTCCTAAGATCATACAGTCCTAAATATGATCCTAAGTATGATAACATTCTGTCATCAGCAAAGAGACACCGCTTTCACTGGATACATTCCCCTATGTCACTTATGAACCTATTAAAGGAAAACTAAAGTCAAAATGTACCAAAGAAATAGGTTGTACAGAGTGTCTTGATTTGTAGATGTACTCTTAAGTTCTTCCATTTATTTCTTGAAAGGCGTTTTTTTCTAAATTGGTTTGCTGTTTTTATGGCCCCTGGGGATCTCCATATTAGCATTTTCAAAAGCTCTTCTTGTTCCTATAATGCCTTGTATCCCACATGACAGTGATACTTCCAGGACCATTAAGTCAACAAGAGCTGTTTGTTGACAGTAGTAGAGCTGTTACATTAACTCTTCTTGTCCAGGGAGCTCTAATGAAGGCCAAATTTACAGAAGGAAAATACCTAAGTGATAATTTATTTATTATTAGAATTTTGGTAACCGGGAAAGCCCTCTGAGATCATGCAATCCCTTTTTAGGGAGTGACCCGGGAGACAAGTACAACACAATACAATACAATACATTACAAATCAGAGAAGTAACAACCATGTGCAAGGGAAATACAAGGATTCCATGGATTACAAAATCTTATGCAGTGGGATAAATAGATATACAAATAATCTTACTACCTTGAAAATATATATAATTCCAGTAGGTATACATCAGTATACACAATTACAAAATATACATATTTACTGACAACTTTAATACACATTGAAGTAAGGATATTCTATAAGGAAACAGCTACAGTCTTCACTAATTATAGCATTTGTGACCTTGGGTGATTTGTGTGCTTTTTTATGGTTATATGTAGTTTGATCAAATGAAAAGCTTTAAAAAATAGAACTTTCACTTCTGCTGGCTATACCTAGACACATATTGAGAAAACAGAATATTTGGATTAGACAGAGTTATTTAGCTAAAGCCAGACTATCAGACTCCTAACAGTAGACTGCTGCTGCAGCAATTATTACTCTCTGAATCAATGGTCCTGGTCACATTATTGTCACATGGGACATGAGACATTGTGGGAAGAAGAAGACCTATAACAAATTCTAACATTGAGATTCTCAGGGGCCATAAAACCAGCAAGCAAATTTAGAAAAAAATCCTTTTGTCAAGTAAAGGGAAGGACTTTCTAGGGTTACACCTACAAATCAAAACACTCTGCACGAAATATTTTTTTTTGTAAATTTTGACTAGTTTTCCTTTAAATAGGACCGGTCCCAGGACTGATTCCTGCAGCACTCCGTTTATGACCTCCCTGTCCCCTGATTTAGCCTCACTTACCACTGTTCTCTGTTGTCTTCCCAAACCATCTTCCTACCCACCTAACTAAACGCTCTACTCCTAAGCCTTGCAACTTCTTCGGCAGTTTCCTGTGTGGTACTAAACTGAAGGTCTTGCTGAACTTGAAGTAGGGCAGATCTACTGCTTTTCTTCTATCTTCTTGGTGATCCAGTCAAAAAACAGCATCAGATTGTTCTGGCATGACCACACTGACACCAACCAATGCTGCTTTTTGTCCTATAGTCTGTTATACTCTAAGTAGGCCACCAAGCTTTCCTTGACTGTGGTCTCCATCAGTTTACCTACAATGGAGGCAGGGGTTTAAGTAATTTACTTTTAGTGGAAGTCTAAAACATCCACAAATCTTAATCTTTCAATTTTCTCAAAATACTTCCTGGATCCTAAATTTTGGAAGTCAATATTCCAAGAAGGACTCATTTATGAATATTAATATAAATATTAGTGGTAAAATACAATTTCTTTCAGAACAATCCATAATTTCTGACTTCCATGCCTGCAGTTCTGGAAGTCAGCTAGTTTTTTGTTTTATATTTGGAAGTCAGTGACTTTCTTTCTCTTTATTTTGGAAGTTTTTGCCTTATTTTATGGAGGTAAGACTGACAGGCTTATAGCTTCCTGGATTATTCCTGTCCCCCCCCATCCCCCCCATGAGTGGTACTGCTTTGGTGGTTCTCCAATCTGCTGGCACCACTCCAGACCTTCAGTGAGTCATTAAACAGATGGGATAAGGGCACTGCCAGTTCTGCGGCCATTCCCTAAGTACCCATGGGTGCAGGTCATCCAGGGCTTGTGCCTTGTTTACCCTAAGAGCTTCCAGATCCTTTTATTCCCTGTAAATTAAGATTTGTACTCTGCTCATCATCTAAATCCCCCCAGGTGGCAGCTTTAATACCACTCTCTGGCAGAGGATCATTGTCTTCTACTGTGAATACTGAGCAAAAGTAATTGTCTAGTATGTTTGTCTTCTGCTCCTTGTCATATTCCACTACCCTTCCTCTTCAACTACGGTAGTCTAATTATCCTCCCCTGTTTCCCCCCCCCATGTACCTAAAAATATTTTTTCCCCCCTTTTACTCCCTCAGCAATCTGCAGCTCCATGTCTGCCTTTGCCCTCCGACCTCCACCCTTGCTGCTTTGAGTTTAGCCCAATAATTCTGCCAGGTTTCCTCTCCCTTGTTTCTCTTGGATACATTGAAAGCCCTTTTTGCCCTCACAGCCTGCCTCACCCCCTTCAAGAACCAGATTTGTCTTTTGTCCTTTCGGCAACCAACCTTGCACAAGATTCGGTTGCCTCCAAAAATGTCTCCTTAATAATGCCCTACTTTTCCTACACCCCCTCAATCTGGTATACACCTGCCAATGTTTCCCTAACCAGTTACCACAACTCCCCAAATCCACACATTTATGACTGAGAACCACTGTCTTTGAGAGGAGTCCATTGCTCTCCCCTGCCAGTTCGAACCACACAGTGTTGTGGTCACTGGACCACACAGTTTCCTGTCACACCCCTCCCCCACCACCTCTGAACTGGTGAGTACTAAGTTTAATATATGGTTAGGTCTGGTCCTAAATAAAAATCAGCCAGTTCAAAAACCTTGTTGTGTACTTTCTTAGATGTGCAGATTCTAAACTGCTGTGGGCATTCTAACCTGTTGTTGGGCACATTCAAACAAAATGTTCACATTTTGTTCTTTATTTTTTCAGTTCTTCCTTTAAGTACAATTATTTTTAAATCCATTTTAAATTAGTATACTATCAATGTCACTGGTTAGGGAATTACCAGCTGGGCATGGGGTGGGTTTAGAAGTTTTCAAATGTCTAAGAAATGGAAACTATCTTTTTTGGGAGGAACATTTTCTTTTTAAAGTTTAAAACCATATACTTTAAAAGTAAAATATGGGCAAACATATACAACTTGGCGTGCTTCCATCTCAGGGTTAAGATGACATTGTGGACCTCTCGATGGAAGTGCAGCCATGTTGTGTATGGCTGCCTATACCTTATTCTTTATATGGCATCCTGCTGTGTGGGATGCTTGACCAACTACACCAGTAAGCAGTCCTGAAGTGTATTTAGCAGTGCCTGACTCCTGTGCTCTTTGCTGCCAGGATATCTCAGTCTGTATCTGACAGGTTCAGGTCCTCTATTAACACTAGATCCTCTGTGTGGCTCCCCTTCAGAGTTCTTCCCCAAACTCTATGTCTCCCTCCTCTTTCTGCTCCAGTGGTTTGCATAACACCCCTATCCTAAGTATCTTACCAACAGCTGTTGTTGTCTGCACCTAAATTGATTTTACATCCCTTCCCCCTCCATTCTTATAGTCCCATCCTCTGTTACCTTGATACCTTCTCTAATGTATAAGGCTATCACCCTCCTTTACCCTTACCCTTGTCTCTCCTAAGCAAGGTATACCCTGGAACTGTTACATCTCGGTCCTTTTTACCACTGGTCAAGTCTCCACGATGGCCACTAAGTCTAATGTAAGCTCCACCAGTTTATTCAGCTTGTTGTTTAAATTTCTGGTGTTAAGATAAACCAACCTCCATACACTCATCTTGCTCCCACCACTCTTACCTGATCCCCTCCTGATGCCATCCACTCTCTCCAAACTCATACATTATCCCCTCTGATATGTGTACATTTGCTACCTGGTCCATCTCCCACTACCTTCACTTGTCCCACATCCCCACCATTGCTGGCTTCCACTGGCCTCATTTCCATGTATGGGGGGCTCTACTGGGTTCACCCTCAACCTACCTTCACAAGGGGGTTTACAGCATCAGATACCCCCCTCAGTTTAAGACATGTAATGTCTGCCCCAGTGCATTAGCTTCCTCCTTTGTAAGATGAAGGCCATCCCCTTTAAAAGCCTTCTGTCCCAGAATCCTCCCGTGTGCCCCAGAAATCCATATCCCTCCTCCCTACACCAATCCCTTAACCAGGCATGTTGGGGGTGATCAGGCGGGTTTCACCAGTTGCAGAAGGAAAGTAATACTGTCACTGTACAAGTCATTGGTTCTACCACATCTGGAGTATTGTGTAGAGTTTTGGAGCCCACATCTGAGGAAAGACAAGGATAATTTGGAAACTTGGAAACATAGAAACATAGACTTTGATGGCAGATAAGGACTGCTTGGCCCACCTAGTCTACCCATTTCCCTACTTACTGAATAAGCTGCAGATTCTAGTTTACCAACAGCCTACTTTCTCGTACACCCCAATATAACTGCCTTATGTCTGTCCTATGCATTCTTGAATTCCCCCACTGTTTTTGACCCAATGACCTCTTCAGAAAGGCTGATACATGCATCCACCACCCTCTCCGTGAAAAAATATTTCCTCACATTGCCCCGAGCTGTCCCCCCCATCTTCAAACTGTGCCCCCTTGTTCTTGCACATCTCTTTTTCTGAAAGATGCTACCCTTTTGGACTTTGTTGATTCCCTTGAGGTACTGGAGAGTTTCTATCTTGTCCCCCACTCTCCCTCCTTTCCTCAAGGGTATACATATTAAGCTCCTTTAGTCTCTCTTTGTATGATTTCTGGTGCAGACCCTGCACCATTTTAGTTGCCCTCCTCTGGACTGCCTCCATCCTTTCTATGTCCTTGTGGAAATAGGGTCTCCAGAACTGCACACAGTACTCCAGATGGGGTCTCACCAACTGTCTGTACAGAGGGATGACAACCTCCTGTTTTCTACTGGTGATGCCTCTCCCTATGCATCCCAGTATCGGCCCAGCCCTCCTTGCTGCCTTTTCAAATTGCTTGCCTACCTTTAGGTCATCTGATATGACTACCCCCAGGTCCATTTCCATTTTTGTTGTCGTTAGTATCTCCCCCCATTGTGTACTCTTCCCCTGGGTTTTTTCCCCCAGATTGCATTACTTTGCACTTCTTTGCATTGAATCTAAGCTACCATACTTTTGACCATTCCTCCAACCTTGCCAAGTCCCATCCTTCCCCTTGTGTATCAGCCCTGTTGCAGATTTTGTGTCATCTGCAAAAGGCATACATTTCCTTCCACTCCCTCTGCAATGTCCCTTATAAAGACATTGAAGAGGACTGGCAGCAGTACTGAACCCTGCAGTACCCTGCTAGAAGCCCCCCTTTCCTCAGAGTGGACTCTGTTTACTATTACCCTCTGCGTCCTGTTGTCCAACCAATTTTTTATCCAGGCCACAACCCTGGGACCCACTCCCAGGCTGGCTAGCTTGTTTATTAATATTTTGTGTGGGACTGTGTCAAATGCCTTGCTAAAGTCTAGGTAGGCCATGTCCACAGCCCCTCCCTGGTCTACTACTTTGGTCACCAGTCAAATAAATCTATTAGATTCATCTGACATGACCTTCCCACTGTGAATCCATGCTGCCTTGGGTCGTGTGCCCCACTGGCCTCTATGTACTCAACAGTTCTTTCTTTTAGATGTGATTCCATCATTTTCCCCACCACTGAGGTCAAACTAACAGGCCTGTAGTTTCCTGCCTCTGCCTTGCTCCTACGTTTGTGAAGGGGAATCACATCTGCCCTCTTCCAGTCCTCAGGCTCCACAACATCCTCCCATCATTTGTTAAAAAGAGTAGCCAGTGGTGCCACTAGTTCTCCCCTTAGTTCTTTTAGAATTCTGGGGAGAATACCATCAGTCCCCATTGATTTGTCCACCTTGAGTTTTAGGAGTGCTTTCAGAGTCCTTTCTTCCATGAATGGACTGGAATCAACCCCCCTATCCAGGCTGCTTCTATTGTTTGGTTTAGGTACCCCTCCCCTTCTTTTGTGAATACTGAACAAATTTATTAATTCAGTATCTCTGCCTTTTCACTGTCACCCTCTGCCCACCCACTCTCCCCTTTATTAAGCCTCACAATCCCTCCCTTGGTCTTTCTTTGCTCACTAACTTACCTATAAAAGGTTTTGTCCCCCTTTCTTAACTGAGTTGGCTATCTTTTCCTCAGTTTGGGCTTTTGCTATTCTAACTGCCTTTCTTGCTTCCTTCTGCTTTAACTGATACAGTTCTCTGTCCTGCTCCTTTTGTGATTTCTTACACTTACTGAATGCTATCTTTTTCTCCCTAACCTTCCTCGCCACCTCTATTGAGAACCATAGTGTTTTTTTTTCTTCGTTTTGCTTTATTTGCTTCACACAAATGCTTGTTGCTTCTTGGATGGCATTTTTGATTCTTCCCCATTGTTCCTCCACCCCTCCTTCCTGCCTATTTGCTAGTGCATTCCTTAGGTGCTCTCTCATTTTGGCAACGTCAGGCTTCCTAAAGTCCAGTACCCTCACTTTTGTATGGCTTGACTCCACAGCTATATTTATTGTGAACCACACTGTTTGGTGGTTGCTTGTTCCTAGATGGTTACCCACTTCTAAATCCGAGATTCTCTCACTGTCCCCATTTAAGAGTACCAGGTCTAAGAGTGCATCCTCCCGAGTGGGTTCCAACACTAGCTGTCTGAAGCATGCCCCCTGTAGGGCATCAAGAATGACCTTGCTCTTGGATGTGGCTGCAGCAAATGTGCTCCAGTTATTATCTGGCATATTTAGGTCCCCCATCAGTAATATTTCTCCTTTTTCTGCCATTCTAAGTATGCCTGCCATCATTTCCCTGTCCATTTCCTCCTGCTGAGATGGGGGTCTGCATACAACCCCCGTGTGGATTGTGACTGGTACCCTGGTATGTTGATATCCCAGATGTAGTTGTCTGTGTACCATGTTTCTGTGACTGCCACAATATCCAGGCATCCCTCTTCCATCAAGGACACTATTTCAGGAAGCTTGTTACCAAGACTACGGGCATTGGTACTCATTGCCCTCCATTTGTTGGTGGCCTTGCCCCTTTTAGCATCATCCCTGTACTTACTGCTTTTGTCTGTTTCTCCACTGTCCCCTGCCCTGCTCCCTAGCAGCCTCTCTACCTTGGTGCTTCCTTCCCTAACTACACTGTTTTGTGGGGGGAGGCTGAGAATTCTCTGCTCCTTATCAGTGCCTCTCCCCTTGACTAGTTTGAAAGCTTGCTAATGAAGCACTTAAACCTAGCACCTAGGATCCTGGTTCCCCTGCTGGACAGATGCAGACCATCTCACCAGTATAGGCCTGTATCCCTCCAGGTGGACCCCCAGTCTCCAATGAAGCCAAAACCCTGTTGTTGGCACCAGCTTTTTAACCATTCATTGAATCCCAAGGTGCGGAGTACCCTAGCGTCACCCATGCCATAGACAGGCAGCACCTCCGAGAAGGTTACTGTGTGTGCTACTTCTCTAAGACCCCTCCCCAACTCCACAAACTCATCCTGTACTGCTCTGATCCCATTCCCAGCTAGGTTATTTGTGCCTAGGTAGACAATGATGTCCAGCTCCCTCTCCCTGGCAGCTACTCCCACAATCCTGAGGATTAGCTTCCTGCCCTCCAAGCCATGGTGCCAGGCAGGCACCTTTCCTCCCTCTCCCCTCCCTCCCCCAGTTCTACCCCCTGACAATGGAGTCCCCCAGCAGGAGTTGTTTCCTTCCCCTGTGGAGTCCCGTGTTGCCCTCTTGTGGGTCTCCCTTGTGGAGGTTCCCAGCGTCCCCATTGGTCTCCACTGCAGGCGCCTCCATAGAGGAACCATGCTCTGCCAGAATGGCATATGAATTGTGGAGAGGTACAACTGGAGGGATGTGCCTCTGTTCCACCACCCTCACCCTCTCTGAGCCCACCATAGTCCAATTGCTCCTTTTTCTTGGCAACCTCTGAGGCAGTGGCAGGGGCCCTGGTGGTCCCCGGGTGGGGGAGGAAGTTTCCCAACTCCCTGCCTGGTCCTGGGTGGGGGAAGTGAATTCCCTGCTCCTTGCCAGGTCAGTCTGGAGACGGGAAACCTCCTCCCTCAGAGCAGAGAGGTGCCTGCAAATAGGGCAGCACTGTAGCCTCCAGAATGTGGAAACTGCTGTATACAGTGAGAGTGAAGAAAATAATATACAGTAAGTACTGCAAGGTTGTCCCTATGAGAAGAGACTGAAAAAATTTTAATATATATTCTCTGGTGGACAGGCGGAAGAGGGAGATATGATAGAAACATACAAGTACATATGGGGGTTGAATAGGGTGAACCGCACAGAGTTAAGTTTAAGAACACTTCATCAACCAGGAGGCACAATCTTAAAGGAAAACTACACCATTATATCATTTAAATTTTATTTTATTCCATGTCAACAAGCAACTCCTTTCCTGTAGCTGTTAGGGCTATATGTGTTAGCCTTAGTTTGTTTTCATTGCTCATGGTTGCCCTTGCTATTGCCCTGGGGGTCTCCATTTCATGACTGTTGAAATCTCATTGTCCATGAGAACTGCATTGGCATATGAGAACATGATGTCAGATCAACCATTTATATCATGTATCTTTATGGTGAAATAACAAATACCCTGCAAAAACTCTCTAGAAAGTCATACACTGAATGAGGTTTAAAGGGAAAAAACCTGCATTATAACTCAGTTTGAAAAGCTCACTGAAGGTAAATGTGGTATTTCACACCTTTTTATAGCTTGTTTCTTTGAAGACTAATTAAGCAGACAGGCATACTGGGGAGTTTAAAGGGTGGTTACGCATCATGTTCTCATATGCTAATGCAGCTCTCAGGAACAATGAGATTTCAACAACCATGAAATGGAATCTCCCAGTACAGTAACAGGGTCTAGTATGAACTGTGAAACCTGACCAATGCAGTTGCATACAGCTTAAACAGCTACATGAAAAGAGTGGTCTTTTGTCATGGAAACAAATAACATTTAGAAGATATGAGGGTGTAGTTTTCCTTTAAGCAGAAAGGAAGGAAATTCAAGACAGACACTAGGTAGTATTTTTGCTCAGAGTGGGTAGTAGATGGGTGGAATAGTGTGCCCAGCAATGTGGTCAACGCTGAGAGTATATCTGAGTTCACAATGCAATGGGACACCTTTAAGGGGGCTGTTAGGAACAAAAGGGTGGTAGGAGACAGAAGACTCTTAGGGGAGGACTAATTTAGAATAATATATCATGGTACATCAGGCAGACTTGATGGACTGATAGTCTTCTCTGTCCTTATTCTTCTCTGTTTCTATCTAAGCTTTGATCTGCATGACACTTAAAATCTTGCTCCATTGTCATACATCATTCAGCAGAGCTACTGAAGCGTGTATGTTCAGTTCTTTTTGGACTTCACTGTACTACTACTACTATCTGATCAACAGAAACTAAATAAATATGTGTACCAATTTTTTGACTTTATTATCTTTTTGATGACTGTCTTCTTTATGACAATACTAGTCGTATTTATGGATTCTAATCTTTTTTTATGTTGTCTTGCGCGCAAGCGCAAACAACATTGTGGTAGCGTGAAGTAGTAGGTTTTGGGTATGGTGGTGTTGTGGTCAATGGCGCCACTGCTTTTTCGGGCTGGGCTCCATGGCACCAATGAAGTAGCATGCTGTCTATGACAGCGCTGCAAAAGCCTGCCACCAACTTGAAACAATTTCACCACTGCAATGAGAGAGTGACCCGTCATTGCAGGGCATGCCTTGCCTGGTGTAACATTTCAATAAACTTGGTGGCAGCTGTCACTATCCTCCTCTCACAGTCCTGCCTGAAAGCCGATGTCAGGGGTACCCAATTCCCCTGCTGGCTTGCCCCCTCCACAGTTCATTTGCAGATATGAAGCCCAATTCCTGTCGGCGTAATGTCCCCCTATTTTAATTTGTCTGCCGAGGGGGGTGCCCAATCCCTCTTGGCATCATGCAACCCCCCAAACATGTTGTCTGTGCCGAAGGGGGGCCCAATCCCCATTGGCTTCTGTCTCTTGCCCAACAAAACACAGGTGGCACGCTGGGAGCCCATCCCAGTGTGCAAAAGCAAACCACAAAAAAAAAAAACATCTGCCGATGTCTTTTTTTTTTTTTTTAACTTGTAAAAGAGAAAGCGGTCCCTCATTGTCTCCGGTGTCCACTTTCCAACCTGCACCACCCTCTACACACCCCACCTCCCCACACCCCTCACCCCATACTTACCTCTGGAGCTCGGCACGATGATCTTCGGTGGAGTGGGAATACCTCTGCACTCTTCAAAGCTAACTGCAAACTGAAGAAATGCCTGTAAGCTGTATTATGGTATCAATGGTGGGGGGGGAGGGTTCAACTAAGGTGGATATCTTGGCCATTTGTGTGACTTTTGGCTCCAAATTTTCAATATGGGGTTCTTGGGACCCCACCTCATGAACTCAGTCACTGTCATGTCGTTATTTGGTCCTGAAAGGTGATTTTGCGGTCACTGTGTGGAATCACCTTTCGGACTAATTAATGAAATGACAGTGTCACTGTTCATGCGGTGGGCTCCCAAAAAGCCTATATTGTAAATTTGGTGAAAAAATTCCAAAAAATAACTGTGTTATAAGTGTGCATTGTGCAGTTTCCACGCACCCTCCTAAGTTTGAGAATTTGTAATATTTTCATTCCAGATTTTTAACATTGCCATTTTTTCACACCTCCTTATGAACAGTACAGCTGTCATTTTTCACATCCTACCCGAAATGTGTTTTTGCACATCTGGCTCACAATGGTGCAGTTACTGTGGTAAATCAATGACCGGGACAGAGTAAGAAAATCACTGTGATACTGTTCATAAGCAGAGGTCCCAAAATGTCTATATTGAAAATTTGGTGACAAAATTCCACAAAATGACTATGTTACGAGCGTGCGTTGTGCAATTTCCACACTGTTTATGAGCGGAGGTTCCAAATGCTTTTATGAGGTGGGATCACAAAAAGGCCATGTTGAAAATTTGGAGTGCAGATACCAACAAACGCCCAGGGTGTTAGGGTTTCTAACCATAATGTCCCACCCTGTAGAGACTGACAGGCATCAGGGGTGTGCCTTTGGATTGTCAGCAGTATGCTCATGCCATCCCCAGCAGTGTCAGTGGCTCAGTAGGTAGCACACTCACCTCTGAGGCCGGGAGATCAGAGGGCTGTGGGTTCAGTTCCCACACTTGGCACTTGGGTTAATATCCCAATACTGACACTGTAGTGCAGCATGAGGGGGGTGCTGCACTTCTGAGGTGCTGTCTTTCGGATGAGACATTAAACTGAGGTCCCATCTGCCTGGATTAGTGGTAGTTCAGGTGGATGCTAAAGATCCCATGGCACTTATCAAAAAAGAGTAGGAGAATTTCCCTGGTGTCCTGTCCAAATTCCTCCCATTCACAAAAAATACCACCAACAGCTTAATCTGGTTCAAATTCAGTTGCTTACCATCTGTATCCCCTCTCACCCCGGTCGCCCTGAAAAAGGGACTTCTAGGCCCAGTGGGCTTGCCAGGTCAACAAAATTCAATCAATAAATAAATAAATTAAATTTCACCCCCACCCCTACCCTGCAGCCAATGACAGGCATCAAGGTGTGCCTTGGACTCTTCAGCCCCAAAGTTCACCCCATTCTCCTATACTGCACCCATCTCAACATATTTCCTTATGGAATGGGGTGAGCGTAAGGCCCAATGACCCCAAGGCACAACGCAACACTTGTCAGAGTCTGCAGGGTAGGGTGAGGTGAAATGGCAAGAGTGTTATGGCTGATGACCCAAAGCGGCGGGGGTCATAATGTCATAGACATTATGTCACATACAAAAATCGTGCTGCCAATACAGCGATTACTGCCATGCAGCATAAGTCTTTTTCTGTGGGACTATGCCCCCCACCCCTGTTATGGGGGCTGCTCACGAACCCCTCCCACTAGGATTCTCAACTCCGGGGGTTACCTCAGGGGCGCACAATGTGTGAAACAAATAAAATGTCTGGGATCGGGAATCAAACCCAGTCCCAGACGCAGCGCCTGGGTTCCTGCTGCTGTGGCTCAGTCCAGTAAGCCACAGTAGCTGCTCGGCGGAACCCAGTCCCAGCAGAGGTCTTATCCTTTGCCTGGGATTGTGTGAGTGGTGCAGTACCATGTACAGCAGTATATGTGGTATTGCACCATTCGCTGTCATAGACAGCACTGTTTCGGGTTAGCTATAATGTCGTACGCTTTTAAGCGTACGACATTATGACCTGGTATGCCCAAAGGCATACCTCAATGCCTGTCAGTCTCTGCAGAGTGGGGTGGGGTTGAAGTTGGTTCCATACTTCACTGCTACTCCTATTTATGTATCTCTCTAACTCTTGCACTACCAGTGCAAACGCCAGCAAGACAACATTCGGCATTGACAAATGCATGTTTTAGACTGCCATATTGTTTTCATTTAGGTTTTTCACCTTTTTTCTTTCTCCACTCCAACAATTTAATTTAGCTCTGTTAAACACTCTTACTGGGTCCCATGAAACCTCACTGAGTTATGCTTTTTGTTTAATGAACTTTTTAACTGTTTGCTCCTTGATTAGCTGAACTTCCTTGTCTGGAGTGTACAAATTTGCCTATGACTGATTGTGAAATAAGGTTCTAATTTGGTGACTTTCTATATTTTATAAGAGGTACCTGAGCCTATCTAATTTGATTTGTCATAAGCTTTGTGAACTTTATACCCATCATTTTTTGTTAGCTCTATTTTCTACATACTTGTACATAGTACCTTTTAAGAAAACTCCATAACTCTTGCTATGCGTCAGTATAATCTGCCTTTCCTTCTCTTCTGCTGTCAACTTCACTCAGTCTCACTTTTTGATCTCATCACCAATTCAACAGTAAAACTCTATTATAAAACAATTTTTGGAAATGGAGTATTCTGATTGGCTAACTGCATTCTAAGTGGGTTATGTTAATGGCTGCAAACCTTCAAGTACAATAGAAAAATTAGAATTTTAACTATAAAAATGTTAATTTACAAAACTAAAAACATCTTAGTTTAATAATAGTATTAAGGCACTCCATGGGTTGGGTTACCTTTGGTAATCCGATCCAGGGAGCATAAGGCACTCAGCTTTGTCTCGTATCTCATGACCACCATTTTATTTAGTTTTTGTTTACTGGGTAGGTGCACTAGCCATAACAATGACTATTTTCAGGCACGACCGGGAGGATACAAAACAGTGCAGCAAAGCAACATAGCATTACAAAATGAGGTGACAAAAGAGAAAAAATAACATTTAGGAATAGCAGTATGTTACAATGCCAATGGTGGTCAGGAGACAAAAACATAAGCACAGCTAAACAGTACAAATAGTGCAAATAAGGAGATCAACAATGTTGATTAGAAAAACACAATGAACAAAGGTAGTGTTGACAGGGTAGATTTATACAACAGTTAAGGTATAAAACAATAGGTATAATTAGCAATTAATTAGCCAAGGTGCCCTGAAAGAGCCTGGTATTTAGAAGAGCCAATAGTGGCAAGGGGTGAGAAAGTATGTGGAGAGGGGAGGGGCTAAGGGGGTTTGAAGCAGGAGCATTTGTTAGATGAGGTTAGATATTTGCGTATTTTCTTCTTAAAGGTGTAGTGAGAGGGAGCCTGGTGAACAGCTAAGGAGGTTCAATATTGGGGGACTTGATAGGCAAAGACACTGGCACCTTTGGAGGAATTGCGCCTGGGGATATAAACAAGAGACTTGTCCACCGAGTATAGGCCATAGGAAGAGCGTAGCTGGTGAAAAAGATCCGCTAGGGGCTTAGGGGTTTGTGATCTTATAATACTGTCAGTGATGGAGCCAAGTGAGTAGAGTCTTGATGCATTAGGTGGAAGCCATTCTGGGTCTGAGTAGAGGAGGCAGTGGTGTTTCAGTCGGTGAGAGGAGGATGCATAGTGACAAATGTTGTTGTAGGTGACATCCCACTTGTGAAGACTTGACTTAGATGCTGTAGCATATGTAGCAGTACCATATGTAAGTGACGGTAGGAGTATACCACGAGCTATGGCAAGCCTAGCGGAGGGGGTTAGCACATAACTAGTATAGTAGGTGATTCCCAACTTGGAGTTTGCAGACTTGCAGGCCCATTGTATGTGTAAATCAAAGTTTAGCGATGGATCAAGGGTGACACCCAGATATTTAAAATAGGTCACTACTCCAACTGAGGAGCCATCCGAGGCAGAGACTTTAAACTGTTCAAAGAGTGTTTGAGTTTTAGGTTTGTTCCAAACAGCATAGCTTGGGTCTTAGACTCATTTAAGACAAATTTGCATTTAGCCAGCCACAGTTGTGTAAGTTTGAAGTCAGCAGTGAGATGCAGATTTAAGTCCGTGGTGCATTTAGCGCTGGTGTACAGAACAATATCATCTGCATACAGAAGAGAGGCAGTCTTGGAGAAGTTGGATGTGATGTCATTTATGAAAACAGAGAATAGGAGTGGGCCAAGGATGGATCCTTGGGGCACACCAACATTCAGCGTGGTCTTGTCTGAGAGGGTAGAGTTGTACTTAACTATTTATGTCCTGATCGATAGGTAGCTACCAAACCAGTTGACAACATTAGGCGCAAAACCCAGTGAGTGAAGGGTAGTAAGGAGGATGGAGTGGTCTACTAAATCAAATGACTTAGTCATGTCGATAAATATAGCCCCAGTGAGAAGGCCAGAGTCCATGGCCGATAAGGTATCAGATGTAAATTTGAGGAGCGCTGTGGTAGTGCTGTGGCCCTTTCGGAAACCATGCTGTGCAGCAGTTAGAAGGTTATTTTTCCAAAGAAATTCAATAGTTTGAGTAGCTACCAGTTTCTCTAGAATCTTGCTGAGGACTGACAGAATGGCTATGGGTCTATAGTTTGAGGGGTGTTTAGGGTTAACTTTTTATGTTGTCTTGCACATGCACAAGAAACATATTGCGGTAACTTAGATAGCAGGTTTTGAAGGTGCAGTGCTATAGTGGCCAGTGGCACCACTTCTTTTTGGGGCTGGGCTCTGTGGCATGAATTAGATTGCACGCTATGACAGCAGTGCAAAAGCATGCCACCACCTTGAAAGGATTTAGCCGCTGCAATGAGGGAGTGCCCCCTCATTGCAGGGTGTGCCTTTCCTGGTGTAACACTTTAATAAACATGGCAGAGCCATCCTCCTCTCACAGTCCCCATAACAGCCAACATCGGGGTGCCCAATCCCCCTGTCGGCATTTGCCCTCACCAGTTCATTTGCCGACAGGGTAGCCCAATCCACGTCGGCATGATGTCCCCCCCAAATTTGTTGTGTGCTGAGGGGGTGCCCAATCTCCTCTTGGCTCATGCTGCCCCTCCAAAAGCACACCGTGCAGCCGATGAGGTGCACAATCCCCGTGGCTCCAGCTCCTCCCAAACAAAAGCCAGGTAGCACATGAGCCCATCCCAGCATGCTCATGCTCCCCAGCACCTGTGTGGCCAATGGGGTGCCAATCCCTGTTGGCTCCACCCTCCAAGAAACACCCAAGTATTCCAGCATGCTGGGTGCCCACCCCAGTGTGCCCAAAGCGCCCTATATTGCTGTTTTTTCCTGTAAAACAGATATAACGGTCCCTCGCGGTCTCTCGTGCCCTCCAACCCACACCACCCTCTGCGCACCCACCTCCCACACCTCCTCACCCCATACTTACCTCTGGAGGCCATCACAATGATCTTCGGTAGACTGGGAACTCATCTGCACTCTTCAAAGCCGACTACAAACTGGAGATATGCCGGTAAGCTGTATAATGGCATAAACAGGGTTTTCAACTTTGGTGGATATCTTGGCCATTTTTGGGAATTTTTTCACCAAATTTTCAACATGGGGTTCTTGCAACCCCACCTCATGAACTTAGTCACTGTCAATTTGTTATTTGGTCCCGAAAGGTGATTTTGCGGTCACTGTGCAGAACCACCTTTCGGGACTGATTACTGAAATGACAGTGTCACAGTTCATAAGGTAGGCTCCCAAAAACCCTATGTTGCAAATTTGGTGAAAAAACTCCCAAAAATGACTGCGTTATGAGTGTGTGTTGTGCAGTTCCTCCTTATGAACAGTACAGCTGTCATTTTTCACATCTCGGTGTGTGAAATCAATGTTCTGGACAGATTAAGAAAATCACAGTGACACTGTCCATGAGCAGAGGTCGCAAAATGCATATGTTGAAAATTTGGTGACAAAATTCCACAAAATACCTATTTGATGAGCGTGCATTGCACAGTTTCCATGCACACTCATAAGTTCAAGAATTGTTAATATTTTCACTCCAGATTTTCAACATTGCCACTTTTGCATACCTCCTTAAGAACAGTACAGTTGTTATTTTTCACATGCTGTGAGAATGTGGTTTTGCACATGTGGTGCACAATGACGCGGTTGCTGTAGGAAATCAATGTTTGGGACAGATTAAGAAAATCACTGTGACAGTGTTCATGCGTGGAGGTCCCAAAATGCCTATGTTGAAAATGTGGTGAGAAAATTCCACAGAATGACTGTGTTACGAGCATGCATTGTGCAGTTTCCATGCACACTCATAACTTGGAGAATTTTTTTTATTTTCACTCCGTATTTTCCACATTGCCATTTTTGCACACCTCCTTAAGAACAGTACAGTTGTCTTTTCTCACATCCTGCCCAAAATATGGTTTTGATCTACTGGTGCAGAATGGCACAATCACTGTAGAACATCAACATTCAGGACAGATTAACAAAATCACAGTGACACTGTTCATGAGCAGAGGTCCCAAATGCTTTCATGAGGTGGAGTGAGAAAAATCCCATGTTGAAAATTTGGAATGCAAATACCAATAAATGCCTGGGGCATTAGGGTTTCTAACCATAATGTCCCAACCTGTAGAGACTAACCAGCGTCAGGGGTGTGACTTTAGATTGTCGGTTCTAATGCTCACACCATTCCACCCCCCACCCTGCAGCCACTGACAGGCATTGAACTGTCGTACTCTTGCCCAACTTTGACCCCATTCTCCTATACTGCACCCATCTCAACATATTTCTATATGGAATGTGGTGAGCATAAGGCCCGAGGACCCCAAGGCAGAACGCGATACTTGTCAGACTCTGTAGGGTAGGGTGAGGTGAAACTGCATGAGCGTTATGGCCAACATCCAAAGACACACCTCAGTGTCTGTCAGTCTCTTCAGGGTGGTGTGGGGTTGGCTTCACTTCCGTACTTCACTGCCATTCCTTTTATGCATCTGTCTAACTCCTGCACTACCAATGCCAATGTCAGCAAGACAACATTCGGCATTGACAAATGCTTGTTTAAATACAGGGGTAATCCTAGCTGTCTTCCAGATATCCGGCACTTGGCTGTGGCAAAGTGAGAGAGTAAAGATCTTTGCAAGGGGAGCAGCTATAAAAGGGGCAGCAAGTTTCAAGAGCCTAGGCTCGAGAGTGTCAGGGCCTGGAGCTGTGATCTCCAAGATAGTACTGAGTAGCCTAAGGACTTCTTCTGGCATTATGGACTTGAAATAGAAAAGAGGGACTGAGATATCCAGGGGAGTGCTTGGGATTTGCGCTGTAGAGAAGGAGGAGGCATGCACATTGAAAAAGTTTGCGATGGTCCGAGGATTGTGAGAATGGATGCCATTAAGAACCATGTCATTTGGGGTAGAGGATTTGTTTGACCACAGGAAGGTCTTAACATGGGACCAGAATTTTCTAGTCACCATATGAGTTCGTTAGCAGGTCCATGCAGTAGGAACTTTTTGCCCACTTGATTTCCTTTTTGCAGGCATTACACTGTGACCTGTAGGTATTGTAGTCACCTACTAGTCCGGATTCTTTGAAATGGAGCCAGCTTTCATCTCTCTCTCTCAATTTGGTGAGTAGATTAGACTTTAGCCAACGGGTTTGCCTATGTTTCACACGGCGTGTCACTAGACGACAGTGCTTGTCCTGTAGGTCTCCTAAATTGGATAGAAAGATCTTAAGGGCAGGTTGAGCATCCGTAGCACTATACAAAGTGAACCAGTCAATTCTAGAGATATCTTGCAGAAAGGTGTGAGGAACGAATTTGGCATAGTTGCGGAAAGTAATGAAGTGCGGCTTAGCAGCAGCTGGACCTGCTTTGCCACAGATGCAGAAAGTTGGGGAGTGGTCAGTGATGGCATCTGCTAATGTACCAACAGAAATTATGTGTTCAGGATGGTTTGCCATTGTCCAGTCCAGTAGGGTGCGGGTGTTTGAGTGCGGAGCTGTTTTGGGTAGGCTGTGAGATCAGCTGGTGCATGTTGAAACTTTGAATCATGGACAGTGATGCGGCCTGAGAATTACCCAGCCAGTTAATATTTAGGTCCCCCAGTATGAGCACCTCATTTCTCCCAGCAAGAACTGATGTTTGATTGAGCAACTCATCCAGACATTTCATGTCCTTTTTAGGAGGGTTATAGGCACAGACAATGTGTAATTATTTGGAACCGAGGGTGAGAAGGACATGCAGTGATTCACATTGGTTTAGAGGAGAAGAATTTATGGCAGTGAGGTTGAGGTGATTTTTTAAATATATGGCTGTGCCACCTCCTCTTTTTGTTGATGGTCTGTCATTCCTTAGTAGATAATAGGAAGGCAGGGAGGAACGAGAATCAGGGATAGAGGATTTGAGCCAAGATTCTGTTAAACAGAGAATATCTGGTTTGTATAGGGCAGTCCAGGTTTCCCAATTCAGCGAGATCATGTTCCAAGCTCCTGATATTATGGTGGACAACTAAGAGACCTTTAGTAGTGGCTATGATGTTTCCAGGACCCAGGTTTAACTGTATATCACCAGATAGTAGTATAGCCAAGAGAAGGAGATACCATAATTTGTGGTGCAGGAAAGGGGATGGGGCATTTGATGCAGGTAAAATCTTCTGAGGTCTCAAGCAGCCATATAGGTGCATGCCCTGTTTAGCAGTAGAGGAGTGGAGTCATATCGAGGTATAGACAACATTAGGAGGTTTAAAAAACAAAAATCCTGAATCCTGGATGGTGCGATCTTAGGATATGCTGATTTAGTCTGGGGTACAGACATTATTGATAGGTGAAAGAGTGGTAATGCTGTCATAAGCAGAAACATCAGCTCTAGTTCATTCATTTTCGAGCAGTGGCAAGTAGTAGGCAAGCAGCCCTGTCTGACTGAAATCACTAGCAGTGGAGCTGGGGCAGAAACAATAGGATTGATGCTAGCAGCAGAACCAGGACCCCTTGTAGTTGGTTCTTATAACCGACCAATGGAAATTCAGACACTTAGTCTGTAACAGCCAATAAGTTGTAGGGTCCTCCCAGGGTGGGTGAGGTGGTGGGAGGAAGGGGAGCTCAAGGAGTCAAGGGGTGTCCAGTCAACTGTTGACAGGGCAGCAAGGAATTGTGGAAGCTTTCCTTTTGTTAAGATTCTTTTATAGGAAAAAGAGGACTTAGGTTTAGGTGCCTTGTTTGACCAGTGGCAAATAACTGGGAAGTGATCACTGAGGGCATCTGGGAGAACTTCTGTGTTAGTGATTCTGCTGGGATGAGAGGTGAGGATCAGGTCAAGTAAGGAGCTACTACCAAACTTATAATTAAACCTAGTGGGAGAGGTGACCATTTGTGTAATGTCTAGGGCAGCAATGGCATCCTTGTATGGGTTGGCTTCTGGAGCTAGACAGTTAACATTTAGGTTACCCATTACAATTGTCTCGCCATGGGAGGTGCTGTCGTCCATGAAGTCTGTGATTATTTGGAAGCCTGTAACATGTTCACGTGGGGAGATGTATACTGATGCAACTGTGAGGGATTTTCCCTGCTGGCCCAGGATTATTTTAACTGCTAGGATTTGAGAGTTGTTTGCAGAGGAAGGTAATGGGATGACTAGCCCTTTAAGAGTTTCCCTTAAATAAATGGAGCAGCCACCCCCTCTCTTGGCAGTTCTGTCGAGTCGGAACAGGGCATAGCCTGGAATGGATATAGCATTGTCTGGGACCTTTGGAGAGAGCCAAGTTTCATTAAGGGCTATAATGTCTGGCCTATGTTGTAACACCCAGACTTGGAGTGCATTGAGCTTAGCTGGCAGGCTGCAGATGTTAAGAGTCGCCAGCTTGATGGAGCCTTGTTTCTTGTGTCATTTGTATGCCGAGGTTGGCGGACCGGGGTTTGGGTGTACGTTTCCAGCTAGGAGCAGGAGGAGAAGTGCAATCCTAGCAAGATAGCGAGCAAGGAGCTTGTGAGATGAACGCCATCTATTTCTGACGGATTTTTTAGCAGGTGTGTTACTGCAGGGTGTGAGTAATTGAAGGAGAAGGGGGTACTCAGGGATGGGTAGGAGATTATCTTGGTTATTATTGAGGGAGGCTAGCATGGGAGCACAGTAGTGTGTTTTAGATGGTGGTAGGGTACACCAAGGGATGTATCCCAACATAGAGTGGCGATGCTGGTAAATGAGGGGGGGTACCAGTACTAGTGGAGTTGAAAGGAATGAAAAACAGAAGTAGAGGCAGCGTTAGAAAGGTATTTATGGACATAGTGAAAAGAGGTACAGGTGTCCAAAGCAGAGGGTAAGGAGAGAGTGCAGAGCTTATGAAGTTAGGGTGGTGGAGGGGAGTAGAACAGGGCTGAGTGTTAGGTAACAGGGAGTGATCCTAAAAGCACAAGTCTTGACAGAAGTAGAAGGAGGAGGGGGCAAAGACTGATGAATAATGATAGATTGACCACACAACAAGTAAAATGAGACAGGAATTGTATTGCATTGTATTGTATTGGGTAAGTGTGCTTATAACTGGGCCCTCTAGTAGTTAAAATATATAATCTGCTAATGGAAAAGTCAAAAAAAAAAAAAAAGAAAGAAATTTAGGCAGCAGAGAGATGAGCTCCAGAGGACGGTACCAGGCAGTTCAAATCTCCAGGAGCTGAAGCCAGTCAGGGAGAGACGGAGTGCTGAATCTGCCTATAGTAGACCAAATTTCAGGTACCATCCTCCAACTGAGTACACGGCTAGCAAGCTGGACTAGAACTGCTTTCCCAAAGCTTACCTGGAATCTTGCTCTTGAGGGCAGGCTGGGGAGCACCTTGCAGCCAGCTGCTTTCAGCACCAGACCGCTAGTGCAGAAGACGGAATCCCCCTCAGGGAATCCTGAAGAGAGAAGAAGAGAAGGGAGAAATCAGCTTAGATGTACCAACAGAACAAAGGCTTCAGAGTTTGGGAGGCAGGGTAAGTAAGGAGACAAAAGAATTCTGTAACAAGGTGAGAAATGAAGGATGCTACGTTAGCCAGAGAGGGAGAGATTGGCTGTAGGAGTGGCTGGTATTAAGCACCATCACCAATATACAGAGGAAAAGGCAAGTAGGGTTGGGGGGGGGCAGATGGGAGAAACAGCAATGCAGCAGTTAGACAAAGCAGTTTTTAATTTCAACCTTTGTTAATACTTAAATAGTTTAAGGCAGTTGAAACACTCCAAAACTGCTATAGTTTCCTAGTCTTAACAATTCAAAAATAGCTGTAGTTCCCTACACTAACAATTCAAATTCAGCAGTGGGCACAAATGCACATCACAGATTTAGTTGCAGAGGCCAGGAAAAAAAGAAATTTAGGCAGCAGAGAGATGAGCTCCAGGGGGCAGTGCCAGGCAGTTCAAATCTCCAGGAGCTGAAGCCAGTCAGGGAGAGACAGAGTGCTGAACCTGCTTATAGTAGACCCAATTTCAGGCACCATCCTCCAACTCACTGTGTGTGGAAGTGTGGGGAATAGTAAGTATACATTTAAGAAGTAGGGTAGAAAAACCTCCAGATATCTACTATCCCCAAGGCATCTAACTGAGCTTGAAATAATTTCTGGGAGGGTGTCTTACGGTGTTGTATACCAGCAGAAGTGTCCAGTTGCGGGGCTCTGGTCAGATTTATATCTCCCCCCATTATCAGTGTTCCCTGGAGCATATCTACGAACTTGTTAAAGAAAGCCTGATATCTCAATGGAGGAGACTGAGGGGGGCAATATACATTAGCTAGGGTCACTAATTTCCCAAATAATAAACCAGTTAGAATAACAAAACCTCCCATAGAATCCACACATTCTTTGTGTAGGACAGAAACACGTAACTGTGGAGATTAGTATAGCAACCCCCTTACGCCTGCCCTTTTTATAGGAAGATGCGTGTACCCTATATCTTCCTCCCCAGGACAACTTCGAATGCTTCTCAGGTGAAAGATAGGTTTCCTGCATGAATATAATAGCAGGTGTATGTTTCTGTAAGTATTGTATTACCCTCGACCTTTTAACTGGGTTGGTCAATCCGTTAATATTGAGGGAGAGTATTTGTCACAGCCATAATTACGTGTGGAAAATACATATCATCTTCCCAGTAATTGGATAAGTACAACACTCAAGCTGTCCTTCTATAAACTGATCAGGTAACCAGATAGAGACATTCTGAACTAAATCTAGTTCCCCCTTCAAGGATCAGCATGGTCTTCCATCCTTCACATAGGTGTGTATTCTGCATCTGTCACCGAGGAGCATTCGCTAATCATCTGAGTGATTGACACATTAAAAGTATTGCACATACTGTTTTGATGTGACCTCTCAGACAGCACTTAAGACACAGTGCCTGTTTTTGTCTCTGCATGAGTTCTCAAGTAACTGTTTTTAAAACAACAACAATATAAAACTTAATAAATGTGGGTTTTAACTTATCAATTGGAACAAATCTAGGGGTCCTTAAACGCCCAATGTTTATAAAACTATATACAACAGTTCTGACTCCTTTCTCAGTGTCCCCTACAGGGTCCCATGGGTAAAGTCCTGAAACTTCCACAGGGGGCAAAAGCCAGAAGACAAATGGTAGACTTCCAAGGTAGGGGCGACCAAAAATGGTTTCCCTATTAGCACAACTTGATAGAAACAACTGTGCTGGGGAGGTAATTCAGGAGTGTGAACGTCCTGGGCCTCCAGGGGGCGGGTTCCCCCCTAAATGCAGACAAAGTAATATCTTTGCTCTGTGAGTTACAGGCAAGCTGTAAAACACAAAAATATAGGAAAAAACTGCAGCTGATCGTGTGGCTCTTTTCCCCTTCCACCCCGCTATTAAATTTCATAACTGGAACACCATCGCTGCACAATTATGACACAGTGAAATAATTTTAAGTAGCATATGTTTGAACATGCCTGTAGTCATTTCCTATCCCCTGCTCATTGCTGGGGAGCCACATCAAGCTACTAAAACAACCGGATGCTTGCCGTAAGGTATAACGACTGATACCTCAAGCGTGTGCTGGTTTAACAAAAGTTGTTTGTTGAACATACATCTTAAATTAATGTTAGCAGCTGGAGCAACACGGAAAAAGAGACAGTCCTCTATTAAGAACATATTAACTCTTTGTCACCAGTAATGTTCCATTCCTAGTATATCTCAGTGGAATTTAGTTATAGATAATGGGCCAGATATTCCAGATCGCGGGATGTAGTTGTCAAACACACACACAACCCCACCTCCCGAATATATCCCTGGTGGTCCAGTGGACCGAAAATCCCGATCGCGGGATGTAGTTGTCAAACACCCCTAGACACATCCTGGTGACCTAGTGTCCCCACCCACCCACCCAGAAGCCCCACCACCCGAATGAAATTCATTCACAAAACTGGACTGTCTTGTACGGTATGGGCTGACACCCATTGGCTCTTGCTCTGCACCAATGGGCGTGCAGCCCTACCGGCAGTCAGTCGGCGGACAGTGGGCGGCAGGTGGGATGCTGCTGCTCGCCCGCTGCGCGAGGCGGGGTGGTGGGGCTTTGTGGGTGGGTGGGTGGGGTGGGGACACTAGGTCACCAGGGATGTGTACGGGGTTGGCAATCGCCATCCTGCGATCTGATTTTCGGTCTACTGGACCACCAGGGATATATTCGGGAGGTGGGGGGTGTGTGTTTGACAACTACATCCCGCGATCGGGATTTTCGGTCCACTGGACCACCAGGGATATATTCGGGAGGTGGGGGGGTGTGTTTGACAACTCAATCCCGCGATCGGGATTTTCGGTCCACTGGACCACCAGGGATAAATTCGGGAGGTGGGAGGTGTGTGTTTGACAACTCCAGCCCGCGATCGGGCTTATCAGTCCACTGGACCACCAGTATGGTGGGGGAGGGAGACACATTGCTGCCCGCGATCGGGCTGGTGGGGGATTTAGCTATGCCCGGGTTGGGCCAGTGGGGGGTGGTGGTGGGGATTTTACACTCTTTTGCCAGCGATCGGGCTGCAGGGGGCGTCCTCAAGGATCGGCGCACCTGCATGCTAATGGCATGCAAATGGGGCCATAATCAGACGCAAATGGCCCCCCGCGCCTTGCATGAATTATGGCCCCATTTGCATGTCACCTTTTCAATATCGGAAATTTGTGCATGGCGCAATGGTACTTGCGCCACCGCAAGTTGGCTGCACCACTCTGACCACTTGTGGTGGCGCAAGTTCCACTGCGCCATGCACAGTGGCTGTGTGGGAGGGTGATATTCAAAGGAGTTGCTCAAGGGTGCAACTCCTTTGAATATCACTCTGGCCACACCCCAGCGCAACTATTTTGTGCAGCGCAAGGGCTTGCTCCACAAAATAGCGCAGTTTGAATATCTGGCCCAATATTTTCATACCCTAGAGTGATGGGTAACAAAGGCAGACAAATGCTTGAGTTTAACTATGCTGTATAAGATAATTTTTGATTAATTACAATTATGCTAAGTGTTGTTTCACTACATATCAGTATCACTACAATGTTAAGCATGTCAAGTCCTAGGTCTGCTGCCTTGTGAGTGCGAGCTGGGGAGACAGTTCCTAGGCCTATACCTATTATTAAAGCTCTCCGATTAGGCCTCTGCATAGACTCCCCTGTCTCAGCAAGGTGTAAAATTAACCAGAGATTGTTACCATTTTGAATCTTCAGGGCTTACCCCTCGCTGATCTCTGGAAGGGGGCTAGGCGAACCGTCGCTGGGGCCATAACTTGATCTTGGCCTTTACGTGTACTTTTCTGCTTAGAAACTGTCTGCCAGTGCTGTGGCTGAGGGGGTTGCTGCGAACAATTCTGCTGTCGTGCTGGAAATTGTAGCCCCAGGCGGGCACGCTCAGCCAGTGCCTCCTCAGTGGTTTCAAATTCTCTGCGTCCTTCAAGAAGTTGTAAAATTAAACATGCCGGATAGGGGGTGATAAACTTGTAGCCCTTCCCCTTTAAAGCTGGAAGTATACCTGCATATGTTCAATGCTGTCACATTGTCTCCGGTGCATAATCATTATCGAGGTAGATCATGGTTTGGCCATAAAATACCTTTTGTCTTCTTCAGGCAGTGAGTAATATTTTCTCTTTTATTGCATAGCTGAGAAAACGAGCTATGATGGAGTATAGACAGGCCTCTGATGATGCTGGTTTGGGCCCTAAAGCACAGTAGACTTGTTCCATTTCCAATGGGAGGCCTGCTGGCAATTCTAGTGCAGTGCAAAGTAATCCTATGGTAAAGTCCACTATATTTTGCCCTTCCGAGCCCTCTGGAATGCAATAAATTCTTATATTTTTGAGTCTGGCCCAGTTCTTGGCATCTTCTTGATGTGCCTGGAGTATTTCCTGTTGCTCCTGTAAGGCTTTTAGGGATTCTTCGAAATCATGCACACGATTTTCCACTGCAGTGATCTGCCTTTCAGACACATCAGCTCTTTGTTCTAGGGCTACTATGTCCTTAAGGAGTTCCCAATATAGCTGCTTGACTTCTGATCGGAACAAAAGCAGCTCCTTGTGAATCATGCCTAGTTTCACCTTTTTAGGTTTCGGTGGTCTTTTATGAAGAGTATTTGCAGTGTCTGGGTGGCTGGCCTCCAGTGTCTGCTGAGGCCTGTGATTGCTCCAAGTCCGAGTTGTTGGCTTGAGAAAACAGGTGATCTTCCTTCATTTTTTCAGTCCGTTTTTCTGAAATTGCTGAAAGACATATGAGGTGCAGCTTAGAAGAATCCCCTTTCAGAAGGTTGTTTGGTTACAATTCAAGATGAAGTTGAACTATTTTAGAGGGTTTACTGTGAGGTAGAAAGGGAGATCTCAGTTTATGCTGCCTTGCTGGTCGAGCTGCAACCAGAAGTGGGTTACCACCTGTCCTGATTTTTGCAGGACAGTCCTGATTTGGGCAGCTGTGTCCTGCAAAAAAACATGAAAAATACTACATGTACTGACCTTATAGTAGAAAAAAATATCTTCCAGCTTTCCTCTAAATGTTGCAGAAAACTATAATACCTTAACTAAAATAACTTAAAATGATAAGAAACAATAGAAACAACTAAAAAACGATACCACTTAGTCTTAACTTTGATTATTTAGAGAAAGCAAGTTTGTTGCATTGGCCAAGGTTACATATTGTCCTGCAAAATAATCATATTTCTGTAAGAAATTTCCCACTTTGGGCTTCTTAAAAGGTGGTAACACTAAGTGAGAGAGTGAGAGCAAGAGTTATGAAGGGAGTAAAAGGTAGTGTGGGGGCAGGGGGAGAAGCATGATAATAGGGGAGGGAGCCAAAACAAAATGTGGAGATAAACATATGAAGAAGCCAGCAGAAGAAGGTCATGTGGTCTGTCAAGTCTGCTCGTATTGCAGGGTCCACAGCTTCAGCTAATGTCACTGCCCTCCCTCCCCACTCCACCCATCCTCCCTACCCATCATCCTTATCTTCCCTCTATTCCTATCCCAGCCTCTCTTAAAGCTGCCCACTGTCTTCAACGAGATTACCTCTTCCAGCAGTGCATTCCAAGTGTCCAACACCCTTTCTGTGAAGAAGTGCTTCCTGACCTCCCTCCTAAACCTCTCATCCTCCAGCTTAAGACTGTGCCCCCTTGTGTTATGGTTGCCACTCAGCTTAAAGAGACTCTCCTTATCAACTTTATTTATCCCTTTCAAGTACTTGAAGGTCCCAATCATGTCCCCTCTCTCTCTATCCTGTCTTCCAGGGAGTGCATGCTCAGTGTCCTGAACCTCTCCTTGTATGCCTTACCCTGCTGACCAGCAATCATCTTTGTAGCCCTCCTCTGGACCTTCTCCAGCAGGTTAATGTCCTTTTTGAGGTGTGGACACCAGTACTGAACTCCCTATTCTGGATGTGGCCTTACTAGTGACCTGTACAAGGGCAGTATAACCTCTTCTTTCCAACTACTGATCCCACTAGCTATGCTTCCTAGCATCTTGTTTGCTTTTGCTGCTGCTTTCTTGCACAGCGTCCAGTGTGGAAGGTGCCTGGTATCAGGGAAGGGGATGAGAAGGAGGTGTTGAGTGTGAAGGGGTTTGACAAGGGCAAATCGAAAGAAGTTAAAGAGGGAGTTCAGTCTGGTTAAGGTAGACTTAGGAGCGGTACTGTAAGCAATGTCACCATTAGTCAAAACTGGGCAGAATAATTTTCAAAATGATCTTTCTGTGGGTAGGAAGTGGGATGCTCCTCTTATTCTTGTAAAATGCACCAAGTTTGTGGTGGAGGTTTTGTGGATTGTATCCACATGAACAAACAAAATGGAGGTAACAGTCCAGTCAGACCATGAGGTACAGTACTTGAAGGAGGAGACATCTTACATCACTGCACCATCACGAGTATGGAGGAGGGGGTGAGTCTAGCAAGCCTGTGCTGGGTGCCAAAAGTCAGAGAGATGGTTTTCTTAGCATTGAGTGACAACTGTTTTTTTTGTGCTGGATGTTGTTAAAGTCCAGTTGGAGCTAGGCTGTGAAGTCAAGGGCTGAGGAGCCAGTGGAAAAGAGGACTGTATCATATACATACTGTACATGAGGAAGGACACAAATGAGCAGAAAGTGGGGTGGTCATTTAGAAAAATGAAGGAAAGAACTGGGCCAAGTATAGATAAATGAAGGATGCTGGAGTAATTTGGGAGTAGGTGGGAGAAGTCTCCAATATGGACGGCTTAAAACTAGCCCTAAAGGTAGGAGTAGAACCACTCAAATGAGGAGGAGGAGTGTCTGGCTACCTTTAGCTTGTCCAGGAGAATGGGGTGGGCAACAGTGTTAAAAGCTTTGGCCAGGTCAACAAATATGATGGAGGTGACTAGGCCCTGATTTATGCCAGAGAGAATAGTATCAGTGAGCCGAAGATGAGAAATGGAGGTGGAGCAGGATTCCTTAAAGTCAGACTAGACAGGACAGAAGAAGAAAGTTGAGTTGAGAAAAGGGAGAGTTGGGAGAGAACAAGGTGTTCCTGGAGTTTAGCCAGAGTGGGGAGTAGAGAGATAGAACAGTAGTTTGCAGGGGAAAAGGGGTAATAGCCAGTTTCCATGTGCTAAGGACTTTGGATAAGAGAAGGAGAGGTTGAGGAGGTCGGTAATAGGGATGACAATGGCATGAACAGAGAGGTAATGGAGTTTAGGGTCAAAATCATCTTGGCTCCCACCCTTGTGGGGGTGTAGAGACAAAAGGGCCTTAGGAGAATCAGCAGGGGTGGAGGATGAGATGGAAAAATGGTGGAGGGGGAAGGTAGGGAGGGTGAAGGAGAAGAGAGATAGGGGAGAGGAGAGGAATGACGTGGAGGAGGAGGCAGATAGGAAGGAATGGGCACAGGAGGTGAAAGAGGAATTAAATGAGGAGGTGACTGTAGCAGAGTCAGAGATAAGAGAGTTGTCCACCTTGAGAACAGGGAGAGAGACAGGTTTGGAGGTGAGAAGAGGGCATGGATTACCTTCCTGAACTTGGAAGGGTGATTAAGATTGTTCTGGAGTGTGGATGTGAAGTGTTTGAACTTTGCAAACTGGTAACTCTAGTATAGGCATTACAAAGGGCATGATAATTACTAAGGTCAGAAGGGGAGCCTGTGGACTTGTAAGTTCTCCAGGCAAAGTCATACAGATGGTGACAAGCCAGCAACTCTGCTGAGAACCATGGGAGGTGAGATTCTCAGACCCTGGCTCTTCTAAGGGGGCATGATGATTCCAGACAGACATGAATTTAGAGGAGAAGAATTTGAGGGCGTTGTTAGTGTTGCCACCTTTAGATCGAGTGGACCATCCAGTGGCTACCAGATCAGAATGGAGGAGGAACAAGTCTAGTGACTGGAAGGACCACATTTGGATGAATTTGGGGGGGGGGGGAGCTTTAGGAGGATGAATCGTGCTCACAAATTAAACCATTAGTTCTCAGACTTTATCATGGTGAGCCTCCCTCAAGTCATGGAAAAGATCTTGGACCTTCCCCAAATATGGAACTAATCTTGGACCAGCCAAATAAATAGGACATTTTCCATAGTACACCAAAAATAAATGAAATGCCTTTGAGCAGTTGAGTTTATTTTAATTTTAGTTTAACTTATTGTCTCCCCTGTGTAACCTCTACACCCTAGGTCAGCCTACTCTTACATAGAAACATAGAAGTTGACGGCAGATAAGGACCCCAAGGCCCATCCACTCTGGCCATTTTTTTCTACCTTAAGAATGTGCCATAGGCCTTTACTTTGTCAATAACCAATCTATTCACTCATCTGTATTGCTACCTTATGCCTATCCCATGCCTGTTTGAAGCTCTGCACTGTATTTATAGCCACCACTTCCTGGGGTAGGCCGTTCCATGCATCCGCCACCCTTTCTGTGAAAAAGAACTTCCTCACATTACCCCTTAATCGGACCCCCTCTAATCTCATGCTGTGTCCTCTTGTCCTGCTATTTTTCTTATATTGAAACATGTTAGACTCTTTCACCTTGTTAATGCCCTTAAGGTATTTGAATGTTTCGTTCATATCACCTCTCTACCTTCTTTGCTCTAGGGTATACATATTGAGCTCCGTTAATCTGTCCTATGTTTTCTGATGCAGTCCCTGCACCATTTTGGTTGCCCTTGTCTGGACTGCCTCCATTCTGTTAATGTCTTTGTAAAGGTGCAGCCTCCAGTACTGCACGCAGTACTCCAGATGGGGCCTAACCAGTGTCTTGTAAAGAGGGATTATTACCTCCCTCTTCCGACTTGTGATACCTCTACTAATATATCCCAACATCCCCCTAGCCTTACCTACTGCTTTAGTGGTCTGCTTGGATGATTTCAGGTAATCTGTGATGATGATGCCCAAGTCTTTTTTTGCCCTTGTGATTGCCAGCAACTCCCCCTCCCAACCTATAGGTGGCTTCAGGGTTTCTCTCCCTATGTGCATGATCTTGCACTTCTTTGCGTTAAACCCCAGTTGCCACTCTTCTGACCATTTTCTAGTTTATCCAGATCTCTCTATTCTGCCCACCCCATCTGGATCATCTACTCTGTTGCAGATCTTGGTGTCATCTGCAAACAGACAAACCTTACCCTCCAGTCCATCTGCAATGTCACTGATGAAGATATTGAAGAGGACTGGCCCCAGGACTAGCCCCAGGACTGATCCCTGGGTACCCCACTTGTGACTTGCATCTCTTCTGACTGCATACCATTTACCACCACTCTCTGTTTTCTGTCTGCCAACCAGTTTGCCACCCAGTTGACCAACTTCTGATCCACCCTGAGCCTACCCATCTTATTAAGCAATCTTCTATGTGGAATAGTATCAAAAGTTTTGCTGAAGTCAAGGTAGGCGACATCACCTGCATCCCCTTGGTTCACCATTCTGGTTACCTAGTCAAAGAAATCTATGAGATTAGTTTGACAAGATGTTCCTGTTGTAAATCTATGCTGTCTTGGATCCTGTGCTCCTATGGATTCCAGGTGTTGCACTATCCTTTCCTTAAGGAGTGCCTCCATAATCTTGCCCACTACTGAGGTAAGACTGACAGGTCTGTAGTTACCTGCCTTCTCCCTGCTACCACTCTTGTAAAGCGGGATCACATGAGTCCTTCTCCAGTCTTCTGGGACCTCTCCTGTGCTCAGAGACTCACTAAACCGTTCTGATAATGGTTCTGCTAGTTCCACCCTTAGCTCCTTTAGTACCCTGGGATGTATGCCATCTGGTCCCATTGCCTTGTCCACCCTGAGCTTAGCAAGCTCTTGTAGGACCCTTTCTTTTGTGAAGGGACTTGTGCACACCTTCCTGCCCCTGTGTTCTTGGTATTGAGCTGTGGGCCGTGCCCTACCTTCTCCTCAGTAAATACTGAGCAGAAGTATCTATTTAGGATAGATGCTTTTCCTTGGTCCTCCTCCACACACTCTCCCTTATCCCCTTTGATCTTAGCAATACCCCCTCTGGACTTTCTCCTTTCACTAATGTATCTGTAGAAAGTCGTGTCCACTTCTTTTACTGTTTGTGTTAGGGCCTTTGCCTGCCTTACTGCCTTGCCTGATTCCCTTAGGGAAATTTGGTATGCCTCCCTATCTTCATCCCACTATGTTTCCTTATATTTCCTGAAAGCCAGTCTTTTGGCTCTGGCCTTACCTGCTACTGTTTTTGAGAACCAAAGTGGTTTTCTCCTTCTTTTGCTCTTGCTTTTCTCCCTAACACAATGGGATGCTGCTTCAAGTATTGCATCCCTAATGCTTGCCACTTTGCCTGTACCCCCTCACCTGTATTTCTTCTTGCCAGGGCTAGCTTAAGTCTGTTGGCCATCTTATCAAAGTCAGCTCCTCTGAAGTCCCATATTTTTACATTGGAATGGGATGATTTAGTTCTAGAGGCCAAATTGAACCATACCATGTGATGATCACTGGCCCCCAGGTGACCTTTTACCTGAAGTTCTGTGATCCTTTCCCCATTAGTCATTACTAGATCTAGGATAGCCCTGTCTCTTGTGGGTTGTTGTACCAGTTGTTTGAGGCCCTTCCCTAGCAGGGAATCCACTGTGTGTCTAGTTTTGATGGATGTTCCTGCTGGTATTGACCAATCTGTATCTGGCATGTTGAAGTCTCCCATTATCAGAACCTCCCCTTTAGCTGTCATGTTCTGTATATCTTCTAACAGTAATGTGTTTATGCCCTCTCCCTGGTCTGAAGGCCTGCAGACAACCCCGGTTCGTATGGCTGTCCCATTTCCTGTTTCCAGGGTGACCCACAGTTCTTCTGGCTCCTTATGCGTATTCTGAATTTCTGTAACTTTGATATTTTCATTGATGTAAAGGGCTACTCCCCTCTCCTTTTTGCACCTCGGTCTCTTCTGAACAGTACATAGCCAGGTACTGAAGTCTCCCAAGTGTGGTTACTGGTAAACCATGTCTCGTTAATGGCTCCTATGTCCAGTTTAGCCTCTGTCATTGTTGCTTGCAGGTCTGGGATCTTGTTTCCCAGACTGTGGACATTTTTGTCCATGATTTTCCATTGGTCAGATTTTGGTGCGTTAGTTGTTGGATGAGGCCCAGTGTTTCCCCTACGCATTGTATGGGGAGTCAGACCTTTTTCCTTACCCGGTGATGCAAATGAACTACAAACATGCTGAACTCCTGTTTGATCACTAGCTGAGGGGGGAGGGGTGTTCTTCCTGTTCGATGTATCAGGTGCTGCACCCCTCTCCCCATTGTCTAGATAAAATATTCTGCAAAGACGTCAAACTTCTGCCCCAATGCACTGACTCCCTCCTTAGTCAGATGCAGTCCATCAAATTTAAAGAACTTTCGCTCCCAAAACTGTTGCCAGTTACCTACAAATGTGTGTCCTTTTTCCTGGCACCAGACCTTGAGCCACATGTTTAGCTCTCCTATCTCCCCTTCTCTGATGTTCTGTCCTTCTGCCCCCCTCTCACAGACTAGCAGGATCTCAGAGAAGGAGATGCCAGATGAAATGTATGACAGTATGTTTCCCAGCCTGGTCAATTGTTCCTTGGTCTCTACAACTGACTGGCTGGAGAGATTGTTAGTCCCTATGTGTACCAGGACATCGATGTTTTCTCCTGCTTCCTGCATGATTTTAACAATGTGGTCAGTGCCTCTCCATGCTGATGTACCTGGGAGACATCTGATCATTAACCTCGGCTGGAGGTAGGTATTAATTCCCCGAATCATGGAGTCTCCAATGATCAGAAGTGTTTTTTTTGTGATGCTTTTTTTTTGTTTTGGTCCCTGTTTTGGGTGAGTTTTGTTGTGCTAGCTCCTGTGCTGCAGTGTCCTGCTCTGCAGTGTCTTCTGCCTCTTTGTTTGATTTTGGAGATAGAGGCAGATACCTGTTTGTAGTTTTTATATGGTTTGTGGAGATGATGTGTTGGAGAGCACTGAGTGATGGGGCACCTGATTTGCCCCTCCTAACCACCTGCCAACCTCCCAGACCAACTACCCTCTGTTGTCGAGGTGCTACTGTTGGATGTTGTGGAAATGGCAGGTGGTTCTTATAATACATTTCCTCCTGAATATGCAATTTGAGGCACACAATCTCTGCCCATGCTGCCTGGAGCTGAGCCCTTAGATCTCCAATGGTCCAGCAAGTAGGACAGCGTCCTAAATCCTGTACAACTGCCCTTTTGAAAAGTGTCCTGCAGTGCCTGCAGTTAATAATATCCATTCCACTTGAGCTGCCTAGCTTGTTATCTGGTCTGAATAGTTAGAAGGAGGAAAATGAGAGCAAAAGTTAGCTTTTTTTTTTGTATAACTTGTTATAACAAGTTAAATTGCTTGTGGCCCTGCAAATGAGGTCACTGTGTGGATACCCCTCTGATCCTCCCCTTCCTGCTTTGCTACAGGAAATATCATGACTGTGCTACTCTATAAAAGGAGTGTAGCATGGGGTGGTTGGGGATGGGGGTGGGTGGTGGGCCCGTCCCCTGCCGAAAAAGAAGAACCATGGATGAAAAAAATAGGGAGCTAAGAGCAGAAACACTAAATCAACAACAAATGCAGTAGCCCTGAAAGTTTAGCCTAATGATAGATAACACTGTAAACCCTGTAAGCACCACCTGTAACAATTTCACATAAGATATACCCTGCAAAAAACACTTTGCTACAGAGAAAAATAAAGCAGTAACAGAAGATATACCTTACAAAAAAACTATTTGAATCAGAGAAGATTACAGCAGTAACCTGTAGGCACAAAACAGTAAAGACCCTTTAGGCACACCCTGTAATAATGCAGCAGAAGGTATACCCTGCAACAGCAATTTGAATCAGAGAAGATTACAACAGTAAAATGTAAGCAAAAAACAGTATCAAATCTTGTGAGCACAAAAGAAAATAACACACAGCAAATCTGCCTAAGGAAAAAGAAGCCTTAATCTTTTTCCTTGCTCTGATGTTATTCCTTGCTCTGTCCTCACAAGCAAACCTAGAAGAAAAGAGCTCAGGTGAAGCTAGATGCCTTTGCCAATAAACCTCATCTTCCACCTCTTTCTAATCTACTGAATCTCAAACCCTTGTTACCCCTTATTGCACTATCTCCATGGGTCAGACTGCTTTCTCTGTCCATTTCTCCTCTGTCTGGAACAACCTTCCTACTCATCTTCACCCTCTTCCCCTGCTCTTAAAGAGCCAGTGGAACCAAAACAGACAGACAGAAAAACTGTACAAATTTTAAGTAGTCAGTTATAACTTTTTATTTATGAAGTGTTGTTCTTGCTCCTTGTGCTCATTAGAAAGTTTTTTCTATTGTGCTGGATGTGTAGAACAGCTTTCAGCCTTGCAGCTGACATATCTATCTGCAGTCACCCCACAACATAATCAGCATTGTGATCTCACTGACAGTGATATTGCAGGTGATGATACAATAGCTAAGGAAAATCAAGCAATCTGATTGGCTGACTGGATCTGTGAACTGTGAATAAATCTCAGTATAACTCATGGGTAAAAGATCAGTCAGCCTCATCAGCCCCATGACCTAAAAATCAATACCACCCTCCAAAACTGAAACCATTTGCAAATTTCCAGTGGCAGTGTGTCAGCCACTAGAACACTGAAGCCCCGGAACGTCGTGCTCGGCTCGCGCCATCACCCATCAACTAATATGATATTTTAACAGTTTCAACAATTGTCAAGTGGGGAAAGTATTTCTTTTTTAAAAACAAAGCCTAAAACATACAGAAATCTTGGCCGAAAAGCTGAGCCATGATACTGGGCATGTGCATATGCATATACAAAGGCGCATGCCGGGTATCACGGCTGGGCTTTTCTGGCGAGTTTTCTTTATGTTTTAGGCTTCATTTTTAAAAAAAGAACCCCTTTTTCCACTTGACAATTGTTGAAACTGTTAAAATATTATATTGGTTAATGGGTGATGGTGCAAGCCGAGCATGATGCTTCTGGGGCTTCAGTGGCGGCCGCTAAGAGCATAAAACTGCCACTTTTGCCTCTCTCTCTTTTTTAACTCACTGCAACTCAAATAAATAAATACATACAGTACATTAAAAAAATCAGTCAGCTCCCAATTCAATGGCACATGCAATACCAGTGAATGAGAATGAAAGGGGCTGACACTGGAGCTGCATATTCATCTGCCACCTAGTTGAATCTCCTAATTCAGTGGTAGCTGCAATATTTTATTTATTTATTAAGATTTTGTTAACCGGGTAAGTGCACTAGCCATAAAATTACTATTTTCAGGCACGACCCGGGAGAGTACAGACATGTAGAAACTTAACAGGATAACAAATTATAAGTGCTTTACATACAATGAGTTAGAGAGGATACAATATATCTGAACATACAAAGTAAAGCGCTTTACATACAATGAGTTAAAGTGGATACCATATATCAGAGACATACAGAGTAGACCATTCATAAGTTCATAGGTGCCTATCTATGCAATCAATAGAGAGGACCTTGGACAATAAATTTTCAGGTGGCACATCATATGAACAGAAACAAGGTACAAAAACAAAATAGGTAATACAAAAGGAAGAAATAACCGTTGAGAGCAGGGTGTCATTAAGGAAAAGGTCGGTAAGTGAGGAAGAGGGGAGCAAGCCATGAAATTAGATTATATGAGTGTATGTAAGTGTAAGGGAGATGCCTGCAGTGCAAGATTGTATATGGGCAGGGAAAGGGAGCTGGGACAGGCTGAGGCAGTAAGAGGGTTATAGAGAGGTGAGGAAATACTATTGTATGGCCAGAGACATCAGTCATTAGGTAGGGTGAAAGCAGGAACAGGTATCAGCAATCAGCAGATTTGAGTGCAGTTTTCTCTTAAAGCATGTGTGGGAGCTAGAAAGTCTAATGTCGAGGGGAAGGGAATTCCACAGCTGTGGAGCCGCATGTTCAAATGCAACAGTTTATTTCCTTGTGCGGCACCTCAGCAAATTCAGAAAGGATTTATCAGCTGATCGTAGACCATGGAGTGTCCTGAGGAACAAGCATAGCTGCAAGACACCTAGGGGTTTGATTTCAAATGATCAAATCAATAAAAGAGCCAAAGTAGTATTTCCTACTAGCTGACGGAGACAGCCAACCAAGATCATTATAAAGCTGACAGTGGTGTTTAAGCTGAGGAGCAGAAGAGGCATAGCGACATATGTTGTTATACATAATATCCCATCTGAGTAGGTCAGTTTTATGAGCAGCCCCAAATAAGGAAGCCCCATAGGTTAGGGTGGGGAGCAGAATCCCCTTCGCAATGGCCATTTTAGCCGATGGCATGAGCATATAACTAGTCTTATTTGCAACACCCAGTTTGGAGTTGACAGCTCTGCAAACAGACTGTACATGAAGATTAAGATCAAGAGATGGATCTAGCAGGATGCCCAGGTACTTGAAAGAGGTCACACTTTCCAGTAATTGACCTTCTAAGTCCTGCACCATCAGTGCTGTTGTGCAAGCCCGGAGCTTTGGGGCCGATCCAAGCAGCATGGCTTTAGTTTTGCTAGTGTTGACAGCCAATTTGTGGTCATATAGCCAGTTTTGGATATTGTTAAAGTCAGAAGAAGGTTGTGTTGATAGTGTCTATATTAGTAGAACTTGTATAGATGACAAGATCATCAGCATATAGAATAGCAGAGCAGGATTTTAGAGCAGCTCCAATGTTATTTATATAAAGAGAGAATAGGAGGGGCCCTAGGATGGAGCCCTGAGGTACACCAATGTTAATGGTGGTACTGTTCAATAGAGAGGAATTAAATTTCACCACTTGAGTTCTATTTGTCAGGTAGCTTTCATACTAGTCAACAACAGAGGAGGAGAAATGCAGGTGTTGAAGCGAGGAGAGAAGCAAAGTGTGATCAACAAGGTCAAAAGCCTTTGTGAGGTCAATAAAGACAGCCCCAATCAGATTGCCAGTATCCATTTTTGAAAGATTGTCAGTGGTCAATTTAAGGAGTGCAGTCATTGTGCTATGTCCTTTCCTGAAGCTATGTTGGGTATCCGAGAGCAGGCTGTGCTTAAGTAGATAGTCAGTTGTCTGAGTTGCGACAATTTTCTCCAGGATTTTGCTCAATACTGAGAGTATGGCGATTGGTCTGTAGTTCATGACAACCTTATGATCCCCTTTTTTAAGTACAGGTGTGATCCGAGCAGCTTTCCAGAGGTCAGGGACCACTCCACCTGAAAGTGATAATGTATAAATTTTGGCCAGCAGTAATGCAATAAGGGGAGCTGCAAGTTTCAAGAGGCGGGGTTCAAGGGAGTCTGAACCAGAGCTGGTATGATCAGAGATGGACCTCAGGAGCTTCAGGACTTCCTTTCTAGACACAGCCTTAAAATAGAATAGAGGAGTATAAGGAGGCACAGGGGACAACACTTCAAACTTATCCAGACAGGTTCCTGATGAGGAGCGGAAGGACACTGCAGTGGGATTGAAGGAAGAGGTATATTGGGAGAGATCAGAGAAATGCAGGTTGAAAGAATTAGCTATGGTTTGTGAGTCATTGCAATGCACATCATTTATCAGATTATCACCAGGGGTAGTTGACTGTGAGGATCCTAGGAAGGATTTGATGTGTGACCAGAATTTTCTGGGATCATTGGCCGAGTTAATCAGTAGGTCTTTACAGTACTTGCTCTTAGCAGCTCTGACTTGTTTTTTACATGAATTCCGTAGTGTACGGTGAGCGTTGAAATCTGTTTGCTGGCCTGATGTTTTGTAGCGCTTCCAAAGTTTATCTCTAAAGTGCAAACTTTTGAGCAAATCTTTGTTTAGCCATCTTGTTTGTTTACCCCTCACTCTCCGGGTGATCTTTGGGGCATGTTTACATTGAACTGTAAGGAATGTAGTGATGAAGAGGTTAAGAGCATCCTGAGAACAGTGTGATAGATAGATCTCCGACCAATCAATTCTGGAGACGTCATACAGGAACACCTCTTGGTCTAAGTGAGCAAAGTTTGTGAAAAGTGATGAGACGTGGTGGAGGAGATGGAGCTGCCCCCAAGGACAGGATGCAGAAAGTAGGAGAATGGTCAGTTAAGGCATCAGCAAGAGTACCAGCGGCTGAGATATGTTTGATCTGGTTTACCAGCACCAAATCCAATAGTGTGCCTAGTGGTGATGAAGACAGACTTCTAGTCGGCACTGTTACAATCTGATGCAGGTTGTAACTATGAGTCAGAGATTGAAGAGAACTGAGAGCTGCCCCAAGCCAGTTTAAGTTTAGGTCCCCTAAGATGACAACCTCATTATGATTAAAATTCTGAGAGGTATTTTGCAACAGGTACTCTAGACCCACAATCCCTCCCGCTGGCAGGTAATACACACAGATAACATGCAGTTTCTTGGCTCTGAAAGCAAGGGTAGCATGCAAGTATTCACATACCGATGGAGCATCTGGGATGCAGAGAAGAGAGACAGTCAGATTATTTTTGTAGTACACAGCAACTCCACCACCACGTTTGTTCAATATCCTATCCCTTCGAATAATAGAGTAATTTGGCAGGGAGCAGAGGGAGTCAGTAACCGATGGTTTTAGCCAGGTCTCAGTGAGACAGAGGATATCAGGATTATACAGTTTGACCCATGACTCCAGTTCCACATTAGTGAATTCCTCAGTACCAACAGAGAACTATGTTTTTCTCTGGGGTAAGAATAAATTAAAGAAAAATGGTTTAAACTAGCGAAAACAAAAGTTTTTTTTTTTTTACAAAGAAATGTAGGAGGACATTGTATAATCACAATTATCCACTCCAGGATTTGGGTTATGCTGGGATTTACTCATGCCTGGTACAGATTTGGTCACTCGGCCACACACCAGGCAAAAGTAAATCCTAGCATAACCCACACCCAGTCATGGATTATTAGCAGCTGATGTCACTTGGCCTTCGACCTCATACCTTACTACGCCCCTGGCCATGCTGTAAAATATGGTTTACACACACCTCTTCTTGTCCTGTTGCTTACATACTATATGTCAGCTGTGAGGAAGATTGCAATTCCAAACATCACACCTACTAACATCAGGTAAACAATCTTCTGTTTAATCAAAGGGAAAAGAAAAAAAACACCTTAGATATAAAAGATAGTGGTTGACTGCTTTTAAAAACTAATAAAAGTTGTAGGCAGTACACTATCTATTTAAGCAACTCCATATGGATCATTTTGTTCTGCCCTGCTCTTGCTCCTACTACCTCTGTGCTTAGCCTATGTATTTGCCCTGTTCTGTCACCAGTCTAATTGGGCAAATAATACATCTCCTTATGTGTGCATTGTTCTTATTTATTTGCACTATTGTTCATTTTGTACTGCTCGATTGTTTTGCATAGTTACCTGTGAAGTGTATTTACTCCCTTTACCCTTGCCGTAGGATCACACCAGGAAATGGGTCTTGACTTGGTCTTCCTTTCCTGGTCACCATTTTGTACATAAATAAATAAATTCACCTGCTGTTATTCACGTTCCATTTGCCTCATCCCTTCACACAAAATATTAAAAACTCACAATTTAAGTAGAGTACATTTTCAGGCTTGCTTGAGCTTCCCCTGGAACAACTTGGCTCCTCCACAGAGAAATAGGACTCACCATTAGAGAAACACTGCAGTAGACCATACTGTGCTCACCGAGGGCATCAGGGAGGGTGCATCAGCCATATTAAAATGGGGATTTGAGGAGAGGCAAGGCAAGGCAATTTTATTTGTAGGGCGCTCATTCCCGGAGGCTCTGAGTGCCTTAACAATACTCAATACAAAAAAAAAAAACATTAAAATACAGTAAAATTCCAATTAAAAAAACAGTATATAATAATAATTCAACCCAGTTCAAGAGGAAATTATTATGAGATTTTAAATTATGATGAGTGGGGTCAGAGATGAGTTTGGAAAGTCATTGGACTTAATGTTCAGGCAAAATTTATGTAGAGAGGGAGAGAGCCAAATGAGGTTACAATCACTTAGTATGAGTAACTCACTCAAAGAGGCATGGAAGGAGATGGTGGTGAGTAGCTTGATGACTGAAGGTGGGAACATGCCAGGACAGCAGTAGATGCTGGTGATAAATATTTTTTTTATTTATTTTTATTTATTTATTGAAATCTTGGATTAAACACAAATGAGCCCAGGCTCATTTACATAGGCTCCATATCGAGGAAGTTACACAAGGCAAAGTGAAGAACAATAAGCAAGGTATACAAGAAATTCAAAAATGATAAATATTCTGGTATTGTACAATGTATGCCAGAGCATATACATTCATAAAGGAAGAGTAAAATAGAATAAGAGAGATTAACAAGGTAGTCAGCCAGTGGGCCTTGATGAGAAGTACAGGGGAGGTTGGTAGGGGAAGAACAGGGAAGGGGGATGAGGGGGAAAACACAAGAGTCAGCCAGCAGCATTGTCAGATGGTGTCTGAAAGGTGGTGGGGAAGTGAGGTGAGGTGGGTGGAGGATGGGGGGTTGGAGGGGGATAGGGCAGGGAAGGGGTGGAAGTGTAGGAGAAACACATATGTCAACCAGGGGCCTAGTCAGTGGGGACAGGGAAGAGGAGGGAGAGTTTGAGAAGATGCATCTCATGGGAAGGGGGGATGGAGGTGGAGAGCACAGGCTCACACTGTATGTTTGAGGAGAGGTACAATAGATGACTACTCCACCACTCCTTTTCATTTGATCTTGTCGAACAATGGAGAAACCGAAGATGGCAACAGAAGAATCAAAGATTCTGGGCAGAGCCAAGACTCCAAGATCAGCAACAGATAAGGCATGAGTGGTTGTAACTTGTCTATCTTAGGGGAGAAGGCTACAGATGTTGACATGAGCCACTATTAGACCTTTGAGAGAAGGGATGCTAGGACAGAACCAGGGTTGAGCTCAGTATCACCTGCAACTATAAGCAGCAAGAAGATGATGAGCTAGAGAGTGCCTATGAGACACTTATGGTAATAGGAGGAAGGAAGATGGGAGGAAGAAGAAAAATAAGGGAGGTAAGAGGGATGGAGGGACCTGACGACTTTGAGGTGGAGCCAAAGAGATGACAGGAGGCTATAACCAGGATGCCAGGCAAAGTGGGGTAAGGTGGAGGGGAGAGAAGGGAAGAGAGTGTGATGGTGAAAGAGAGAGGGAGATGGAAGAGGAAAGATCAGGAAAGATGGAAGGGGAGAGAGAGGTGAGGGTAAGCAAGAAGTGGAGGACAGAAAAGGATAGGAGCAGCATAGTGGGAGAGAACAAAATAGTACTCACCCTACAGTTTGCACTGAATAAATAGATAGTGGGGACAAGCTTCAAACAAATGAAACAAAGCTATGAAGGGGAACATGGGTTTCCCAGCAAGGAAGGAGGCCAGAATATTACATTTTAGAACTGAGAGGGAATACAGGCTCTATACCGGTAGGGAGAAAACTATTATAACAAATTCTGGTCAGAGCCGATATGGCTGTGAAGAGCTTTTGGGGTGCTTTTACTCATTATTTCTAATGAATTGCACAATGCAGATCTGTGGAGAGTCAGTTTCAATGTGGTCTTCCTTTTACACATTTTACACAGTTTTCCTAGAATATGCCTGCTGATTGCTATATATTTAGTCTGGATAGTTCACAGAAGAAATGTCATCTTATTTTCAGTGGGGCTCTACACCTACACAATATTATGCTGCATTGAGTAAAATCAGAATGCACTAAAAACAATATTTTACATCTGGGGGGATATATTAAGTGCTGGATTGATGCATGAACAGAAAGATGCATTGCACAAAGAGGGTGCGCTGGTCAGCACTGATACAATATTCAAAGAGAATGTGCCACCAGTACAGGGTGTGCATACAGTGAAGCCCACCAGGATGAAGAGCAGCACTGAAGAATTCTGTTGAACTGAGTTACTGCAGGGGAGTTACTCCCTTTTGTCATGCAGTAAACCTGTGACACTGCACTTCATCCTGGTGGGCTTCATCATTCCTGTTGAAAATGTGACCCTGGACAGTAGTCGCAGTTCAGGTGGCCACCAAGTGAGGTACATCCAGGGTGACCCCGATTGAATACCTGCCAGGGGGAATGAGTGGCACCTATTGGTATGCACCGCAGCCCCCATGGGTGATATTCAGCCCAGGAATGCAAATGAACTAATTGAGCATGCAGGGTGCAAAGTGGCCATATGTAAGCTCATTACCAGCTCATTTGCATGTTGGCATGGGGCTGAATATGCCTGAGCAGCTCTTGCCCCCAAGCCCTGACTCCAATTGCTCCCATGTGGGACAGGTTCTGAAGTCTCTGGTGGTATAGTGGCACCCCCAACCCTTTCCACCAGTCCAGATCATACCGGAGTCCAGGCTCTATCAGTTCCATATTGTTGGGACCCCAATGCCATCCCTAATTGCACCTGAATACACCCTCAGTCCATGTCCATAGTGTAGTGGCCCCCGTGCCCCCTCAATGGTGTACAGACACCCCCCTCCCTGCCCATCCCATTGCAATGACTGGCTCTGTAATGGGATCATACCACTCTATTGGCAGGTGGAGGAGGACTTGCAGTATGATGCTGGAATACGTTATACATAGGCATGAGCTATGTGTGGGTGATAACACCCAGTGGCCATATTCCTCAGGCACTGGCATGCAGATACATCATCCTGGTGCCATTGCACTGCTCAGTGTGGGTGATGGCTGATGCTGTACCCACTCACCCAGGTCCCACAACAGATATGTTACAGCTGAACTCCCATTTGTTTGTACAATTGGGGACCTACAGATGAACTATCTATTGCCTGAAGCTATAGCCTGAAGAAGGGGGTTAAAACCTTTTATAGGTACATCAGGGAATGTAGAAATACAAAGGGAGGGATAGTGAGGCTGAATAGAAAGGACGGTGGGTGGGCAGAGAGGGACAGTGAAAAAGCAGGGATACTGAATGAATACTTCTGTTCAGTATTCACAAAAGAGGAGATGGGGAGGTGTCTAATTCAATTAACAGAAGCACTATGGATGGGGGAGGGGGGTCGATCCCAGTCCTTTCACAGAAGAAAGTGTTCTGAAAAAACTCCTAAAACTTAAGATGGACAAAGCAATGGGGCCTGACAGAATTCACCCCAGAATTCTAAAAGAATTAAGGGGAGAACTAGTGACACCACTGACTACCCTTTTTAACAAATCATGGGAGGATGGTGTGGTACCTGAGGACTGGAGGAAGGCAGATGTGATTCCCCTTCACAAAAGTGGGGGCAAGACAGAGGCAGGAAACTACAGACCTGTCAGTTTGACCTCTGTGGTAGGGAAAGTGATGGAATCACTTCTGAAGGAAAGAATTGTTGAGTACCTAGAGGCCAGTTGGGCACAGGACCCAAGGCAGCATGGGTTCACAGCGGGAAGGTCATGTCAGATTAATCTAATAGATTTCTTTGACTGGGTGACCAAAGTAGTAGACCAGGGAGGGGCTGTGGACATGGCCTTCCAAGACTTTAGCCAGGCATTTGACACAGTCCCACACAAAAGATTAATAATCAAATTAACCAGCCTGGGAGTGGGTCCCAAGGTGGTAGCCTGGGTAAAACATTGGCTGGATAACAGGACACAGAAGGTAAATGTAAATGGAGTCCACTCTGAAGAAAGAGGGGTTACTAGTGGGGTACCACAGGGTTCAGTTCATGTTGATGATACTTGTGACAACTTTGCCTTGTTCTTGAGCTCCTCTCTTAATGATTGTGATGTTCACCAACTGATCCAGTCTCCTACTCGTGACTGTGGTCCCACACTGGATTAAATCATCTGTGATTCCTCCTTAAAGTTTTACTCTATCCTTGATGCCTCACTTAATGACCATTCCCTCATTATGACTGATTTCAATATCTCTACCCCTATTTTTCAGATTTACACTTCTGCCAATTGCCTTCTCCATCATCTTGATCGTGATATACATTCTGATCTAATGTATGATTTCAGTCCTTTCTTCAACTTCTCTTCTTCTTCTTCTGTAGAAAATTATACTACAACTTTTTCTTCTGCCCTTGAGCATGTTGCTGCACTGACAATCCACACTCTTACCCATTCTTCTAAGTAGCCTCTGTTTATAAATTAACTCAAGCTAAAACATCATGGTTATTGGTTTGAAAGACAATGGGGCCGATTCTCAAAAAGTCAGCACAAGCCACACCAAAGCTGTGGTTCCGTTCCTCAATAAATCTTCTCTTGACCTGGACTGTCTTGCTAACTACAGGCTGGTCTCTAACCTTCTCTTTGTGGGAAAGGTTATTGAGAAGGTGGTTTCGCTGCAGCTGGAGGACCATCTTGCCATCCATGACATCTATTATGCCTTCCTGTCGGGATTCAGGAAGAGGCATAGTACTGAGACTGCTCTTGTTCGGGTGCTCAATGACCTCCTCATAGTGAGAGATCAGAGGAGTCGGTCCATCTTGGTCCTCCTGGATCTCTCCGTGGCATTTGACACTGTGGACCATGGGATATTGTTAGAGTGCCTGCGATTGCTCTGTGGACTATCAGGTACAGTCCTCCGATGGTTCCAAGCTTTCTTCACTGGCAGGTTTTAAAGAGTGGTGTTGGGGATTTTTTCCTCTGGCCCATTTTCCCTGCCATGTCAGGTACTGCAGGGCTCGGTGCTGTCTCCCATGCTGTTTGTGGTGTACATGTTGCCATCGGGAGACATTGTAAGGTGATACAGGATGAGTTTTCACTGCTATGCAGATGACACTCAGCTGTACATGTCCTTTGCACCTGATCAGGAGTTAGAGGTCCCGGTATTTAACAGCTGCCTCTCCGAGATTCAAGACTGGCTGAGTGCTAACTGGTTGAAACTGATTGCAGACAAGAATGAGGTGCTGGTTGTGGACCCAGGTTGTCGAACTGAGGGATCTTTGGCAGGACAGGTGACTAGTCTTGTACTAGGAAGCTGCCAGCTGAGGACCTCTGACCGGCCGCGGAGTCTGGGCATTATTCTTGATGAAGGGCTGACCCTGAAATCTCGGGTGTTGTCCATTGTGAAGACCTCATTTTACCATCTGAGGAATATTGCCTGGGTTAAGCACCTGGTTCTTCCTGGCGACTTGCTGACACTCGTCCACACTGTCGTGATCTCCTGCCTGGATTACTGTAACTCCCTGTAGCTAAGGCTGCCTGGGGTAGAAATCCACCGGCTGCAGCTGGTGCAGAATGCAGCTGCCAGGTTACTGACTGGGCTTTCTCGATCTAGCCATATTACACCTGTGCTGCACGAGATGCACTGGCTTCCAGTTCGGCGTAGGATTACCTTCAAGGTTGGTTTACTGACCTATAAAGCCCTACATGGTCTGGGACCATGCCACCTGCAAGATCTTCTGCATCCCTATTGCCCCTCCTGCCCACTCAGCTTCACCGATGAGGGAATGCTAGAGATTCCCAGGGTTCAGTTGAATTTAGCTGGTGCATGTGCTTTTGCTTATGCAGCTCTGACCCTGTGGAATTCTCTACCTCACCGGGTTTGAGAGTGCCTGATGGTGGAGAGCTTCGAGGTCACCCTAAAAACCCATTTATTTGATCTTGTGGTTTTGTAAAGTCACAGTCAATTTTAACTGTTGTCAGAATTTAAATTATTTATGGTTTTATATTGCTTGAATTGTATTTTCTTTTTGTGAAGTGCTTTGACTTAAAGAATTGCACTATATAAATAAAGTATATTATTATTATTTATTATTATTATTATTTATTGCCAGTGTGCCAGGGACCCTGCACCCGATTCTCTATCAGGTATGGTCCTGGCATCAAAGTCCTGTGTCTTGCTGCAAACCAAGCCCTGCACCAAACAGAGGGCACATCAGGAAGACTTGCCTGAAGCCATGGGTGGGCAGTGCGACAATAGCACCATGGACAGGTGCCTTACCATCCCCCAATTCTGATTGCCCATCCAGTTAATATGTACACTAGTGAACTGGCTATAGGTCTAATAATGGACATTAAAATCCCAAACAGAAATCCATAGTAGTATAGTTACATCCCCCTCAAGCCCCGATTTCCCATCAAATTAGTATCTACAGTACCGAACATGCTGTAGGTCAAATAATGGACATGAAATCCCAAACTGAACTCCCCGGTGGTCTAGTGGCATCCCCCCAAGCCCTGATTACCTGTTATGACATTTAGACTATCTCTGGTGGTCTAGTGGAACATTGCAGCCCCAATCCCCTGTTACTGGACATTTCCAAATACCTGGTGGTCTAGTGGACCCCCAACCCTTCACCCCACAATGCCACCCACCTCCCCCCCCACCCTGTAGGCAGGTCAGCGACTGGCACCGCCCAATGCTCACCACCTGGCCAGTCGCCAACCGATCACTGAATGAGTGCATACTGTATATAGTACATGCTTAGTGAATGACAGCAGCTATCAGTCACTGAGCGTATATTATATACTGCACGGCTCATTCAGTGCTCAGCTGGTGACTGGCCATGGTGGTGAGCAGGGTCAAAACAGTCGCCAGCCTGCTTATGGATGGGAGGGAGAGGGTGGTTGGGCACTGCAGGGTGGAGGGTGGGGGATCCATCAAGTATTTGGAAATGTCCAGTAATGGGGGATCGGGGCTGCAGTGCTGTGGTTGATGCTGGCTGCTTTTGAGAATAGCTCTGGGTGCATTTTTTGATGCAAGGTGCCACTTGTATCTTTTATCTTTGATGCAGGCACCTTGCGTCATTCTAAGTGCTTTTAGAATTGGGCCCAATGACTTTAGACAAACTTGACTGCATATCTACAGTATCCTTTCCCTACACTCTTCCATCTATATTAGCTTGTCCTACTGTGTCTCCTCTGGTCTTTACAAAGTTGAAAATTATTTGAAAAATATTACATCTTCTGATACATTTCATTGCCATAAAAACTCTGTTACTGCATCTGTTAGGGTTTAAGCACAAAGTATCAAAACTAGGGAGATACAATGTTAGGGTATAAAGTCCCCTAAACCTTGGTGGATATACAGTATAGTGTGGTACTCCTAAGGGTCTGAATGAATACATGATATATCATTGGCATTGCCCAAAGTTCAGCACAGCCTTTCCAGACACAGACAATTACTCACACACCAATGCTCATGGAGAAGGTGCCCAAGTTAGGGCAGTGTCAGTGCTGTTTCATGATATCGTTCAGATCCAGAGGACTACCTCAACACCGATTCATCAAGGCTCAGGGCACTTTTTACCCTCTGGCATGTAAGAAAGAAACTGACCACTCCAATCCAGCAGCTTATTAGATTTTAGACTGTATTGCTATACAGTAGATTAAAATGGGTTGGAGAAATTCTCAAAGATGATTGGCTAAGGCCACCAACCACCTGGTCTGGTATCAGGCAACAGAGATCGGAAAATAATAAGTCTCAGTCTCTGCCTGCCTGTTTACATTAAAAATTACTAAGCCATTAGCCACTTTGGGCTGGCAGTATAGCCTAGAGGTTAGAGGAATGAGGTGTGAACAAGCTTGATACATCCAGCAGACCAGACCTGAGTTTGATTCTCACAACCTCCACTTGCATACTGTGTGACTCTGAGCAAGTCACTTAACAGCCCAGGGCTCCTAAGTCGCCCCTGAAAACAGGCACTTGTGCCTAGTGGGCCTTACCCAGTTACCAAAGACTAAAATAAAAAAAAATAAAAATAAAAAAAGAAGTAGCTTCTGCCATGGTTCTAAACTCTTTCTTCACTGACTTAGACAGTTATAAGAATCATTCCCCTATTCCCCTCTCCTGACTTCCCAGAGAACAGTTTCCCCTCCCCAGTTTCTACTTCAGACTGGTGACAAGAAAGGAGGTGCTCAAACTCCTTAGGTGTCTAAAAGAGGAAGGCTCCACTGGTTATGATAAGCTTGAACCCAAGTTCATTAACCTAGCAGCAACAGCCACTGCCTTCCCCATTGCCATGTTGTTCAATGGATCCCTTATAGAAGGGAAAGTCCCCTCCATTTGGAAAGTGGCCCTTGTGGTTTCTGTACATAAGGGTGGGTCTAAAGAGCAGGTAGTAAACTACCACCCCATCTCACTTCTCTACACCCTGAGCAAATTACTGGAGAGGCTTGTTTATAATCAGCTCCAAGAACATATCGAACAGCGTGGCCCACTAACTAATAACATGGATTTAGAAAGAACTATAGAACGGACACCATTCTAGTCTGATTGACTACTGATATCCTGGCGGCCCTCAACACTGGTTTGCTGATTGGTGCAGTCTTTATAGAACTCACTAAAGCTTTTGATCTGGGGAACCACCAACTGCTATTATCAAAATTAAAATCCCTTGACTTTGACAGGCTGTCTCTATGATGGTTCTCTGACTACCTCACAGATATGCCAAAAATAGTTAAATGGAAGGGAGCGCTGTCAAATAAATGTCCTATCCTGGATGGATTCCCACAAGGATCAATCCTATGTCCCCTTCCCTTCCCCCTCAATGTAAATGATATGCCATTAAACTGTGGTGGAGCAAACATGCTGCTGTATGTAGATGATGCAGTACTGTATCATTGCTCGAAAGACACTTCCCAATTGAATAGCCTGCTCTTGAATGACCTGCAGGTATTAGAGAAATGGTTCTTAACAAATAAATTGGTCCTCAATGCTAATGAGACCAAGGCCATCCTCCTTGGCCCGAGGGGCTTAAGCCCTGTAAGGTGCCATATTCTGACCCCATCCTTGTCTAACAGGTCTGTAGTTGAGGTAGTTGATTCCATCAAGTACCTTGGGGTTTACATGGACCAAGACATCACATTTAAGGTACATGTGGAGCACCTAATCAAAACTTCACATTAGAAAATTGGACTCCTTTTTACTGGCTAAGCACCTTCCTCACAAAAGAGCCATGCCTGATTACTGCAAGTGGCACCCTACTCCCTACCCTACTCTATGGGTCTTCGGTTCTCCAATCAGTCAGATGTTCTGAAATGCAGAAGCACAAAACACTGTATCACAGCATAAGTCATTTTGCCATAAGGGCTTTCCATAGGGAACACTATTGCAAAGTGCTGCAAATGCTAAATTGGCCCTCACTTGAAGGCTGGATGGATAACCTCTCTTTTGTGCCTTGCTTTTAAACTTAGGAACAGTAACACTGCTCCTAGTCTGCAAGACTTATTGATTGCAAAACCTCAGCGGTGGTCTCTCAGGTTCTCAAGCTGTTCACTCCACTAGGTCCCCAAAGCCAGGACCGCCTCAGGTAAAAGGTCATTTGCTACCTCAATCCTGCTCCTATGGAATGACCACCCTAGTCTACAGGAATGCTCCTCCCTTGCTGGCTTCAAGAAAGGCCTGAAGGCCTCCTACTGGAGCATAACCTATACAACTGCCATCGTTGATGGGCTCTCCCACCTTTATGATTGTTTTCCTCTCTGGCTTTGACACCCCCTGTTTTTTCTTTCGAGTTGGATTTACTATTTTATCCTCGCCATTCTTTCTGAATACAATTCTGCCTTGCTATGTTTAATGCTTGTACCGTTCTTCATTATGTGAAGCTGATACATGTAGATTTGGAGCCAGTTCATATGTGACACTATACCTTCTCTAACTTACCAGTTGATATTGTATGTGCCTTATCTTGCTGTTTTCTTTGTAATTAATCCTGTGTCGCCCCTGAAAAAGGGACTTCTGCAGTCCCAGTGGGCCAACCTGGTCAACAAAATTCAATAAATAAATAAATACATGTTGTTATCATGCTTAGTGAGTGATACAACCCCCTGTCTCATAAAACCATCTAAAACATGTGCCACACACTATATGCCTTTTTATGTTTGATGCATGCCTGTGCACCAAATGTTTTGTCAGGAGTGACTGGGATTTGGGGGGGTGGCACTGCAGAGCCCATTGCAATTCAAAATGGCAAGGGCTCGGCAGTCTATAACAATGACCAGCAGTGTGGTTTGTGACACCACTCACTGTTTGGTGGGCAGAGATTTCATGTATTTCAAAAGGAGTGAGCTGCTCTAATCAGAGATGTCTTTGGCCCTTTGATTTACATGAAACTGGTCAGCAAACAGCTGAGCAGCTTTTCATGGCAGGAGCCAGTCAGCCTTTAAAAAGAGAAACCATCCATCGATGTCTGTTGCAGCTCCCCTTCCCTAACCCAAACCACATTATTATAACAATGGCATGGGGTGCCCAATCCCCCATGCCAGCTGTTACCCCCACCCTGCCCATTTTAGTTATGCAGCACCAAGGCACCCACTCCCCAGTGCTGCCAAATATAACAGTGACACTGGGGGGTGTCCAATTCCCTCAGTGTCCATCCCTCATTGTTTCTTTATTTTTTAAATTATTTTAAACCTGTGCAGCAATGGGGAGCCCACTCCTGGTTCTGCCAAATATAACAGTGACACTGGGGGGTGCCCAATCCCCCAGTGTCTATCCCTCATCATTTCTTCATTTTTTTAAACCTATAAAAAAAAAATCCATCAATGTCTGTTGCAGCACCCACTGCAGCTCCCCCAGCCCAACCCGCATTATTATTAGGGCATGGGGTACCCAATCCCCATGCCAGCTGCCACTCCTCACCCTCCCACCTGCTTAATGCAGCACCAGGGAGCCCTGGTGCTGCTAAATATAACAGTGAAACTGGCGGGTGCCCAATCCACCAGTGTTGCTACCTATAATAGAGAAAACTGTCCCTTGTTGTTTTTTTATTTTTTTATTTGTGTAAACCTCTAAAAAAAGAAAACTGCACATTGATCTCTGTTATGCCATTATTACCCCCACCGCACCCTCCCATCAGCACTCACCACCTCACCCCCCCAGCCCTTACTTACCCACGGGGGGTTCAATGTCGTAATCCTCTTTGGACTGCAGACAAGCCTTCACTCTTCAACACTGGACTGCAAACTGAAGAAGTCAGGTATGTGGTTCAATGGGGTTCCGAACTTAATAGCATAACTTGGCCATTTTTCAGTATTTTTGCCCCACATTTTCAACATACCTCTTTTGGGACACCACCTCATGAACAATGCAAGTGACATTAGATAAATCTGTCCCAAAAGGTGATCTTGTGGTTGCTGCACAAAATCACCTTTCGGGCAGGAGTTGAAAATTTTCTCCACCATTGTTTATGAGGTGGGGTCATAAGAAGGCTATGTTGAAAATTTGGCATAAAAGTATTAAAAATCAAAAAAGTTATCAGCCTACATTGAAGTTTGCGAACACAGGCTTGTAATGTTGGTAATTTTAAATATTTTGCCCCCAAATTTTCAAAATAGCCGTTTCTTCACAGCACCTTATGAATGTGACAGCTGTCATTTTTCAAATCCTGGCCAAAATGTGTTTTCACTTCCTAAAAGGTGATTTCTCAGTTGCTGTGTGAAATCACCTTTCAGGCAGGAGTTGAAACTTTTCTCCACTACTGTTTATGAGGTGGGGTCATAAGAAGGCTATGTTGAAAATTTGGGGCAAAAATGTTACAAAAAATAATAAGATTATGAGCCTATGTTGGAATTTATGAATGCAGGTCTGTAATTTTGGTAATTTTCAATATTTTGACCCCAAACTTTCAACATAGCCATTTCTTCACAACACCTCATGAATGTGACAGCTGTCATTTTTCAAATCCTGGCCAAAATATGTTTTCAAATCCCAAAAGGTAATTTTGCAGTCGCTATGCGAAATCATCTTTTGTGCAGGAGTTGAAAAATTGCCCCACCATTGTTCATGAGGTAGGGTCATAAGATGGCTATGTTGAAAATTTGGCACAAATTATTAAAAAAAAAAAAAAACTCAAAACAAAGTTATGAGCCTATGCTGAAGTTTACAAAGGCAGGCTTGTAACTTTGGTAATTTTCAATATTTGACCCCAAATATTCAACATAGCCATTTCTTATTTATTTATTTAGTTTCTGTTGACCGGGTAAGTGCACTAGACAAATTCTACCTATTTTCAGGCACGACCCGGGGGAAGGAGATGCAGATGAATGCCACCTGACTTTGAACCAGATTAAGCTGTTGGTGGTATTTTAGTGAATGGGGGGAAATGTGACCAGTGCAATGGGGAAAATTCCCTATCTCTTTTCGAGAAGTGCAATGGGATCTTTAACATCCACCTGAACTACCACTAGAACAGGCAGATGGGACCTCGGTTTAACGTCTCATCCAAAAGTCGGCACCTCAGAAGTGCAGCACCCCCCCATGCTGTACTGCAGTGTCAGTATTGGGATATTAACCAAAGTGCCTGGTGTGGGGCTAGAACCCACAGCCTTCTGATCTCCCGGCCTCAGAGGAGAGTGTGCTACCTGCTGAGCCACTGACACTACACAGCACCTCATGAATGTGTCAGCTGTCAATTTTCAAATCTTGGCCAAAATGTGTTTTCACATCCTGAAAGGTGATTTCACAGTCGCTATGCGAAATCACCTTTCAAGCAGGAGTTGAACATTTTCTATGCACTTGTTCATGATGTGGGGTCATAAGAAGGCTATGCTGAAAATGCGGGGCAAAAATGTTAAAACAATAATGTTATGAACTTATGCTGGAATTTATGAATGCAGGCTCATAAATTTGGTAATTTTCAATATTTTCACCCCAAACTTTCCACAAAGCAATTGTTGGACCTCACCTCATAAACATGACATGTGTCATATTTAAAATCATGCACGAGATGTGTTTTCACACTTCTGGTGAGAAATTACATTTCAACCATTATACCTTAAATGGTACATGTCATGCCTGAATCCTAAAACAAGTATCTTCAAAAGTTGGGGTCAAAACATTAAAAACAAAAAAAAATTGTTTAACAAGCATCAAATGTTCAACATTGACAAATACTTGTTCTAAACAGCTTCTCTGTTTGTTACATACTTTGCCACTTTTATTACTTGCTTCCCTCTCACTGCAAAAAAAAAAAGTTTATCTTTTTAAATTCATAGCAATAGCACAGTTGCCTACTCAGTGTTAGTCAGACACCCCCACTCATGAAAACAAAAAAGGAAAATAACAATCTTCATTTTTTTAAATTATACCTTTCAGACAAGCTCAATTTACCAGTGCTGTTTCTGAGATTCTCTCGTGCCTGCCCTCCATCTGCAAGGCCGTACTGCAAACCTCTTAACTTCCACAGCCTTCACTACGTCGTCAAACTGCTGCTCAGGAACACGGGAGGGTGGGACTTCACATTTAGAAAGTACAAGTTAGCCACTCTGCCATCATACTGTAACCACTAACTGATGGATTCCTCACTGTCTCTATGGTTGCTGAGCAGCCAAGTGCTGTTCCTAACAGTAACACGGGACTCTGACTGTTGCCTGCTTTCTGTGTTGCCACCATCCAGCAGCATGCCTCCATCTGCAGGAGAAATTCAGAAAAGTATCGCTGGTCTCATAGACCTGGTACTTCACGGTCAGTGACATTTAGTAGGGTGATAGCCATCAGTGTAGCAGGAGTGTAAACGGCAGCTGCATGCTTAAATAATAAATAAATAAAATTATTCAAATAGTTACATATACTAGGATTTATTTATTTATTTATTGAAATGTTTCACCAGGAAAGCACACTGAACAACAAGTTGCTCATCTCCTGGTGCGACCTGTGGGGAGAGGGTACAGGGAGTATACATACAAAAATACATAACAGACAATACACGTGGAATCAGGTAATACAGTAAACAGTACATGAGAGTAACTGCCAAAGTAGAGATGCAGAATACAAGATACAACAGTGAGTACTGTATAAATGATAATTTGAACAATTAAAGTACAAGACTTATATACATAAGTGCTATTGCATAAAGAAGTTTCAGACCCAGTTAGGAGAAGGAGGTGAGAGGGAGGGAGGGAGGGAGGGAGGAAGGAGGAGAGAGATATCAGATTGTGTTAAGATTGTGGAAAACAGGTACAGTTTGAGGAGAGGAAGTTACTGAGGGCAGTGGAGAGGGAGTGAAAGGAGGATGAGTGATGAATTTGAGGAAGAATGGCATTCCAGATTTTAGGGAAACAGTGTATGAAAGCAGACTAGCCTGCCAATGTAGAGCAACAAGGGACCACAAAGGTACGCAAGTCAGTGGACCTTAAAGAGTGAGCAGGAGGAGGAGGAGGAGGAGGGGTGGAGAGGGAGGAGACTAGATAATGAGCTAGATAGCCAAGCCAGTATTTAGAGATGAGTTTGGTGCAGTGGGAGAGGCACCTCTTAGCAAGTGAAGGGAAAGACAGGGCGTGATAGAGATCACAGTGGTGAGTACATACAGGAGAGTCAAGGGAGAAGCGGCAGAAAGAGTTGAAAAGGGGGTCCAGTCTGGATAGGGTGAATTTGGGAACGGCACTGTATACTACATCACAGTAGTCAAAGATGGAGAGGATCATCTTTTGCACACACTCATGCCTGGCCATAAGAGGGATGTAATTACTGTTCATGTATAAGGCGCCGAGCTTGGGGTGCAGTTTTTTCAGGATGGCATCGATGTGACCAGAGAAGCTGAGATGCTGGTCTAGCCAAACCCCAAGATATCTAAATGAGGAGGTGTCCTCAAGCTGTGCCCCATCCAGGGTGTGGAAAGTGGGCAGAACAGGGAGCCTACCAAGTCTCTACCTACTGCTGAAGGTCATGGAGACTGTTTTCTTGGCATTTAGAAAGAGCTGATGGGAGGCAAGCCAGTGCTGGATCTTGCTGAAGTCGAGCTGAAGTCTGGCTTCCACATCAGAGGGAGATTGGCTGGAGGTGAACAAGACTGTATCATCAGTGTACATATGGATGAAAGAGGAAGAGCAAGCTGATGGTTCTTCGTTTAAGAAAATAGAGAAAAGAAGGGGACCCAACACTGAGCCCTGAGGCACTCCAGTGTGGAAGGGAGCTGGAATCAGCGATTCTAACTGATTGTGTCCTTCCTGTGTGGTAGGCCCTGAACCAGTTAGTTTCAGATGATGAGACACCAGCTGAAGAGAGGAAGTGAAGAAGCAGAGTATTGGAAACAGTGTCAAAGGCCTTGGCAAGGTTGACAAAAATGGCGGAGGTGATCAAGCCATTGTCCATTCCTATGAGGACAGAATCAGTGAGCCTGAGTAGGGAGGTAGTGGTGGAATGTTTTTTTCCGAAATCCAGATTGGAAAGGGGTAAAGAAGTTAGAATCAGAGACAAAGGAGGAGATTTGAGAGAGAACAAGATGTTCCTGGAGTTTTGGCAAGGGTAGAGAGCAAAGAAATGGGACGATAGTTCCTTGGGGGAGTCGCCACCGTTGGGGAGGGGGAGAACTACAGAGTGTTTCAAGGATGTAGGAAGCACAGCAGACAAGAAGGAGAGGTTTAAAATTTCAGAAAGTGGGCAGGCAATCACTGGGGCAGAGAGGCAGAGAAGCTTAGGGTCTAAGTCTTCGGGAGAGCTGCCTTTAGATGGGTTGATGGACAGCAGGGCAGCAAGCTGTTGGTTAACTAGGATCTGCAGCTTATCTGTTAGGTAGGAAAATGGGCAGACTAGGATGGCCAAGCGGTCCTTATCTGCCATCAGATTCTAAGTTTCTATGTTTCTATGTTTCAAGGGTGTCAGCAGACAAGGCCAAGGAAAATGAGAAGGGATAGCAATCAGGAGATTGGCGGAGGTCACCAGTGACACTTTTGGAGGGGTATGCCATAGGGGAGCATGGAGGAGGAAGGCTAATAGGGCTAAAGTGCACAAAGTGAAGTAGGAGTTGAACTCCCCAGCCACTGATGTATGCTCTGCTATAAAGGAGTTGTTTATTTTAATGACATGGAAGGGGGCTGGGGGGAGAACAGGCCGTGAACAACTTTCCCAAATTTGGATGGTGAATTTCAGTTTGTGCGGAAGGTGGACTTGAAATACTCAGCTTTAGCTAACCTAGTTGCTTTAGTGCATGCTTTGTGGAGTTCATGGTATGTTGTATAGTCACTTGGTAATTTAGTTGCCTTATGCTTTCTCCAAGCTTGGTCATGAGCTCTAAGGCAGGCCTAAAGTTCCAGAGTGGTCCATGGAACGTGGTTACCACATACTCTGGTACTTTGTGAGGTGCATATAGGTTCCGTATAGAGAGGAATTTTTCTTTGAAATAGTCTAGGGCAGCATCCACATGGGGTGCAGAGGTTAACAAAGCCTAATTGGTGTTGGCTAAGTCTTGGAGGAGAGCGGCTACATCAAGGAATTTATAGGAGCCTGTGTAAATTGTTTTATGAGGAAGTTTTGGTCTGTGGACCTTATGTACTAGATATATCAAGTGATGATCACTTAAGGCATCTGGTAGGATACCTGATTCAATTATTCAATGCAGGTGAGATGTGAGGGCCCAATCTAGCAAGGAATGATTTTGAGCTTTAGTGTTCAGGTGGGTCGGTTCTTGGATGAGCTAAATTTTGGGAGGCTATGTTGTTTCAAGCCTCAGCTTGTGAGGGCAACAACTGGTTTAAATTGAAATCCCCCATGATGAACAGTTCACTTGATTGAGAGTGAGAAGCAATGGTGGTAGTGAGGTCAGTGGCTATGGTAGAGGGAAGGTTGGGGTGACAGTATATGCCCGCTACATAGATAGGAACAGAGAAGGGCAGGGATACCCGAATGACAAGAGCCTCATAATTTGCTGGGATGGAGGTGGAAACGGTGATGGCATATTGTAGGGGGGAGGAGAAATACATTGCCACACCCCCACACCTCCCAATCCTATCTTGTCTGGCTAGGGAATATCCAGGGAGAGAGATGGCCTGGTCCGGTATCTTGTTACTAAGCCAAGTCTCAGGATTAGAATGTCTGGAGCTAGAGTGACAACCAGGGTTTGAAGGAGGTCGAGTTTAGGCAATAAACTACGTATATTAAGGTGTAGTAATTTAAGGCCACTAGGTAGGGTTAGGGAGTTTGTGAGATTAATCCCAGGGTTATTATGGGGAAGCCCAGATGCATTGTCAGTGGTCGGACCTGGGTTACGGCGGGAGAAAATTCAAGTTGCTCAAAAATGAAATAAAAAGTCGGGTCGGAGATGCTCAAAAGTGAATGAAAAAAGCTGGATCAGAGGCTGTTGAATCAGAACCAATGGCAGGCTTGTGAGAATGTTCTGCAGCCAGTGTCAGCCTTTGCTTGGAGAAAGGATAGCCTGTAGGAATCGTGGCTTGCGATCTGAGGAGAGAGAAGTAATGTCGGTCGTACCTGTTGTTTGAGGTGGGCAAGGAATGGAGCACGGCCGGTGGCTGCTAGGGGCAAGCTGCAGCCGCAGGATGCCTGATCAAGGGCAGAATGTAGAAAGAGGAATGGGAGATAAAATTAGAGAGAATATATTGGCCACAGGAGTGGCCACACTTCAGCGGTGGTTGGGTGGGACAGAATAGTGTGGACAGCGAGGGGAGGGAAGTTTAAACACAATAGGCTGTTGAATGGGGGGTGTCTGGGCCATGGCACCAGAACCCAGGGCAGTTTAGGTGCAGTTGGGGGGGGGGATTAGTCACAATAGAGTGTGGGGGAGAGTGAAGGGATGGCAGAAAGGAAATAGTGCAAGTTAGACTGAAAGGGAGAGTTGGATAAAGAGATTAGGGTGAAACACGGATTTAAATGCAGCAATTACAGGGCTATAAAAATACACACAGAACATTCACAATATGCAATAAGGTATGTAATTAAATAGTTCCTGCAGGCTAACAGTAAGTTTCTAAGCCCCACAGTAAATAAATACCAACTGCTAAGAAACTACATGAGTGAAACTGTTCCCTACAGAGTCACATTAACGGTTTAAGCCCCACAGAATAGACATTTGAGTTGCTAAAGCTACATAAACAAAACACTTCCCTGCAGAAAATTCAAGTTGCTCAAAAAATGAAACAAATAGCTGGGTCAGAGATGCTCTAAAATGAAAGAAAAAAGACGCATCTGAGGCTGTAGAATCAGAACCAACAGTGGGCTCGTGAGAATGTTCTGCAGCCAATGGCAGCTTTTGCTTGGAGAGGGGGCTAGCCTGTAGGAATCGCGTTTTGCAATCTGAGGAGAGAGAAGTAACGGCGGTCATACCTATTGTTTGAGGCTGGCCAGGAGTGGAACGTGGCTGGTGACTGCTAGGGGCAAGCCGCAGTCACAGGATGCCCGATCAAGGGCAGAATCTTTAAGGAGGAAAAAGAGATAAAATTAGATAGAATATATTGGCCATAGGAATGGCCACACGTGGGGCAGAATAGCGTAGAGAGTGAGGGAAGGGAAGTTTAAACACAATAGACAGTTGAATGGGGAGTGTCTGTGCCATGGCACCAGAACCCATGGCAGTTTAGGTGCGGTTGGGGAGGGATTAGTCACAATAGAGTGTGAGGGAGAGTGAATGGACGGCAGAAAGGAAATAGAGCAAGCTAGATAGAAAGGAGGAGTTGGATAAAGAGATTAGGGTGAAGCACATAATTTAAATGCAGCAATTACAGGGCTATAAAAATACCCACAGAACATTCACAATATGCAATAAGGTATGTGTAACCCCCAGGTAGCGCTATCCCAAGGGCTGCTACTCCTGCCTGTTGGGCTACTGACAGGTTGAGGGGCCTAGGTTCTATGACGGGTGCCTCCACCCAGAGGTCAGGGTTAGTGGTGGTTAAACTAGCTCGGGTACAGCCCTCTGGGACACTGTAACCCCACTTTGTTCCTACTAGTGGCCCACACAATACACAGGAGTTACCTTCTCAATACCCCACATGTGCACACTTTTTACACATAGAGGTACCACTTACCTTCGAGACTGATTCTACAGCCCATCTCGGAGGACCCCCTGTAAAACAAGGTAAAACAACATACACAGCAATTAGCAATACTATTCTAGATGCATTAACACCACAGGCAGTATATAGTATAACAACAACAAATCTGGTTTATTCAGGGGACCGTAACACAGGAGGGGGGTAGTCAGGTTGATTAGTTTAGATAAGTTCGAATCACAGTATTGTGCACCTATATTTAGGGTCCAAAATGTCACTTTCTGGGTACCCAGGATGGGGTGGGGCTAGCCAGGTCCGTTGCCTGGGGTTGGCCGGCTGGGGCAGCTGGATGGGGCCCTGTATTAAGAAAATACATGCACAAACAAATTGCAATCCAGAGCCGGATGGCTCAGTCCACAAACAGAAGCACACACAACAATCAGTTGACACACTTTGATTAAATGAAGGTGAGGGGAAGTACACCTATTTGTATTCACAAACCCCAATCTGAGCTGAATTGAGGAGGTAGCTCTGGATGGCCAGGATGAGCAGAGCATGGAGAGGAGACCCCTGTGACAGGGCGTAACTGGTTTGGAAAGCAGACGGATGCAGTCCGATTAGCTTTGAGTCCAGCTTCCAGCTTCAGCTCACAACTCACAGAACAAGGGGAAAAGGTATCGCGATCCCCTACAAACACTAGGCACAATTATATGTAAAGGAATTTACTATTCCAGGCAGCTACTTCTCGATCCCGATTGCAAATACTGCAAAACCCGGGAACACACGCAGCAACAGAGTCCCCAACAGGCCGATCACACTTCTGCAAATCTTCGGTCTTCCATGGGCAAGCCTGGATCTGCACACTTCTTCCTTTTCTCTCCGGAACCCGGATTCAGTCCGGTTGAGCATTCGCTAATGGTTACAGGCCGACTTCAGGACCTTACACACGTTTCCCGCGCTAACTGCATGCCGTAGCAGAACAGAGCTCCTACTCCCTTCACAGTCAACTCGCATCTGGATCTCCAGTTCAGGGCATTTCCCTTAGACTCCAACAGGTTTGGTTGGTGTATCCGGCTGTCAATCACTGCAGGGCTCCCTCTGTTGGTGCAAAAAGGTGCCAAGGTCCAAACTACAATTCCCAGAAGCACTAACCATATATTCCCCTTTAGGCAGGCTCCAGCTGAGAGTCCAAGTCCTGGTTGGTCCAAGTAGTCTCTATTTTAGGGCTCACCTAAACCCAATTGGCCCAGCACAGCAGTTCACATCCAAAATGGAGGGGCACAACACACAGAGTCCCAGATGCAATAAAGGCAGGTTAGACAAACTGCAATTTTACTAATGCTCTAAACGATCACAGGCAAACAGTTACATCTTTCATGAGGGCTCCCTTTACGCTTTCAATGACTGCAAAATGGAGCAATTACACCACAGCTCGGATGGGATTCAAGCATTAAGCACACAGTCCCCCCATATAGAACTGATTATGTCTGCAAGCAGACAGCTCTTAAAGAGACAGTACGTGGAGGCTCTACAAGCACTCACAGTGCCATTCAAACGGCTTAAGCGCCGAACGCCAACAGGCAGGAGAACACTTAGGCAAGCTCCTAGGAGGCTTTTAGGAACCCCCATTTGTAGGAGGGTTACACCCTTCCTGGCCTGACTGGGCATCTGTGTCAAGGAGGTACCTTTATAACACTTTAAAGCAGATTACCAAATACATTTATATCACTAACAGTTAGGTCTACATTCTTCAAACCACAGTCACATATTAAATCTTTGTCATATGCACTTATTCTGTATTTCACAGTTACTACATGTTACACAACATTATACACACAATGTCATTCTAAAATCAGGTAATTACTTCTTGCACATGAAACCTGGATGGAAGGGGCCCTTCCCTATCAGCTACCTCGGGGCTGGTAGGGGCAGGGGCACCATACCTAGAGGGCAAGACAAGTTATCTGGAGTTAGCACCTATGCTCAGGTTGGGCAATGAGCTCAAGGTCACATACACTCCCTTATGGACCACATTGAGAGGCAAATCCACAGGCCTCCCAGGGGAATCATAGCTTAAACGTACCACAGGCTTCACAGCTCGACCAGTCCTTCTAGGGGGAACTGTTACAGGCTCTACTCTTTTATCCCCACTCTCAGCAGTGTCCTCACTTGTCAGGGGAACTCCCATTGGGGTATAGAGGCTAGAACTGGGGGCACTTTCAGTTCCAGGATTTGCAATCTCTAAAATCACATTACTTGGCTCACATGAAGAGTTTTCTGACACTGGCAGTGAACCATCAGGGCACTCAGAATACTCTTCTTGTTCTGATATATCACCAGTCTGTTCCAGTTCATCATTTTTCCTCCTCTGAGAGCTCATACTGACCCCGGGCTCCTGCCCGATAGGAGCTGCTCCCGGACGCCGCCGGAAACCTAAAGCTACCCACACTCTCCCTGGGCTCCTGCTCGATAGGAGCTGCTCCCAGATGCCACCAGAAACCTAAAGCTGCCCACACTCGCCCCGGGCTCCTGCCCGATAGGAGCTGCTCCCAGACGCTGCTGAAAACCTAAAGGTACGAGTGACTACCTGTGGTGCCTCAGCACAGCTTGAAATTCCTCTCCGATTTTAAACTTGGTGCCATTTCTGGGCTCAAGCTACCAGTTTCTCCTGAGTTTGAGCCTGGTGTTGCTGCCAACTGATCATGAAATAGTTGGAGCAGTATTTAATTAATTGAATCTTTTTCTAAGGAGACTTTATTTTTTTAATTCTAGAGGTCTCTCTCCCCACCTCGGGATCTGGTGCACTGCTAGTCATCTGGACTACACTCGTAGTGTGTTTTTGCTCCACGGTAAAGCCTGTAGGACCAGGCGCTCTCTCTCTCTCTCTCCTCAGAGCTGCTAGGGCAGTAGCCTTTTAGCATTATTTGCAGCTCTGTCTAAAGTGATTACCAACATTTTATGTTTAAATATTGCACAAATTGTTACATGTACCCTATTATCTTCCGACTGCTTTAAACGCTGTAAATTAATAGCCACTATCTGCTGATTGTTTAAAGTTTATTAGCTGTACTTCTACAATACTACAGAAAATGAATAATTGTGCTTGTGCTTCCAACTGTTGGTTTCTCTCTTGCCTCCTCCTTTTCCCTCGCACTTAATCTATCCCTCTTACTTAATCTATCCTACTGGATACATTTCCTCATTTCTTTCTCCCCCCTGCTGCATCTTCCACCCCCACCTTGGCACCCCACAGCATCATACAGCCAATTTCATTGTCCTCTCCAACTCTCTCTGTTCCTCTGCAGCAAATACTGTCTGTCCTCAGGTTTTCTTTTGTCTACTGTCTCCTCCCTCCTACTAATCTTATCTCTCTTCTCTGTCCTTAGCTGCCCACACTCGCGCCCCCGGGCTCCTGCCTGATAGGAGCTGCTCCCAGACGCTGCCGGAAACCTAAAGGTATGAACGACTATCTGTGGCACCTCTGCACAGCTTGAAATTCCTCTCCAGTTTTAAACTTGGTGCCATTTCTGGGCTCAAGCTACCAGTTTCTCCTGAGTTCGAGCCTGGTGTTGCTGCCGACCGATCATGAAATAGCCGGAGCAGTATTTAATTAATTGAATCTTTTTCTAAGGAGACTTTAATTTTTTTTAATTCTAGAGGTCTCTCCCGCCCGATCCGTCCACTGCTATGTCAGCTGGGCCACACTCATAGTGTTTTGCTCCAGGGTAAAGATGTGAGGGACAAGGCATCTCTCTCTTCTCAGAACTGCTACCCCTGATGCCTTTGGAGTCTCCCACCCACCCTCCTCACGCCCACCCTATCTGGGCTTTTACTTTTATAGTGTGAAGTGATCAATCAAGCAAAAGACTAACTCCTCATTTTTCCATTGGCTCGTTATACCAACAAGCCACTGGAGGCACCCTAAATTAATTTTCTCTATTTCTCTTCACTTCAATTACTATTCTATTATTAGTGTTGAAATCATTCTAGCGCAAGTCTGCCCTGATCTTTTACATCCATAGCCATATTTAGGCATAAATTCTTATCCTTATTTACTGTGCTAAACTGTCTGCTTGACTATTCAACTTTGCGCAGTTTTTCCTCTCCACATCTTGCAGCTTCCTTGATTATGCTGTAGCCATCAGTTGCCATATCAGATTGATGCTCATATACCCTTCCGACAATCTAGGTTTTTTCTTTCTTTTTTGGAGTATTAGGGATCTCAAATATTAGGCAGATCACAGGACCTCCTAAAACTAGGCGGAAAATAGAAGCTCCATTTACGGCGGTTACTTTTTGCCCTCCACTGCATCCCCTAACCCTCCATCCAGCCTTACCCAATATGCTTACTACTAAATCTTACAGAATGGCTTGGTTACCTCTACTTGTGTCCTTTCTTATCCTGTTTCTGATGCTACTTAGTATCCTTACAGCGCCTAACCCCAAGAATCACCTCCAAAATGGTGACTTGAATCTAAATGATTTCACTTACTCTAACATGCTAATCCTAACTGAAAGAGGCATTGACATGACCCCTGCCCTCCTCCCTAAACTACTCATCTACCACGCTACTGCATCTGTTGCTAAATGGTGGCGTACCTATTGCTGTAGTAGCCCTCAATTTGCCCTGCATAAGTTAATGTACATCATATTGTTGGTTCTCTTGCTGTCTGGGGACATTGAATCGAACCCTGGTCCAACACCAAGTAAATTACCTCTAAACTGCACTGGATATGATATGAAAGGTCTTCACATAGTCCATCTAAATGTTAGGAGTCTTCTCCGTAATCATGCAGATCTTGAAGCCTGGGTGGCTAACCACCACCCAGATGTGCTCTGTCTGAGACATGGCTAAAGTCCTCTATCCCAGATACCTTTTGTCTGCTCCCAAACTATAATCTTCTTAGGTGTGTCAGACCACCTCCAAAGTGTGGTGGGGGTGTCGCAATCTATTACAAAAGCAATCTAAACCTAACTATGATAACTGACAAGGAAAATTCCTTGTGTGAATACATCCATGCTATACTCAGACTAGGAGCTAAGAAACTCCACATTGTCTGTGCCTATAATCCACCCAATAGTGGAATAAAAGGCCTAGTGGACTTGCTGGATCATATGGCTGCATATGCGGGGAAGAATGAACTCATCATTCTCGGAGATTTCAATTTAAACTGGCTTGACAAATCTCAAGACACCCTACAATCCCTGGTACAGAGCTACAATTTACACCAAAGCATTACCGATCCTACAAGAGTGTCTGTTACCACTGACTCCAGCACCCTTATTGATTGGGTCTTAACAAATCGCGTGGACAGAATTGCAGAAACAGGAATGCTGCCGGACAATATCAATGATCATTCCCCTGTTTTCTACATATGGAGTCCATCTACAACCTCCACGTCCCCCCAAAACTGTATATGCTTCAGAAACTATGCAAACTTAAATCAGGCTCATTTCCTATATGATGTGTCTCACACTGATTGGTCCCCTGTCTACCAATCAACGAGTATGGATGCTGCCCTTCATGCTTTCCTGAGTAGGTTTGTATTCCTTCAAGATAAACATACTCCATTCATCACTCGGCGCGTTCATGACAAACAAACCAGATGGCTGCATAAAGACCTCGTTACAGCCCTCAAAAACAGGGACAAATGCTGGAGACAGTTTAAAATCTCCAGTCTCTCAGCGGACTATAATATCTATAGAGAACAGTGATCGAAGTGCAAAACACAAATAAGACATGCAAAAAGCCAGTACTGTAAGAGCCTTCTGATGGATGCAGCTGGCGACCCTAAGAAATTTTGGTCCCATGTCAAAACTTTCCTCGGATCAAAGCAAACTCTGCTAAACAATGACATGATACTGAAAGGTGTTCACTGTAATGATTCGGGCACAATTGCCAATGCATTTAATTCTCACTTCTCTGACTTCTCTAGCTACACCACTGCTTTCTCTTCCGATACCTTAATGCCTGGATTCCCAACCCCGAAGGACACTTCAAAGATGCCTCCCTTCTATTTTAAAGCTATCTCGAAGAAAGCTGTCCTTAAACATCTAAATTCCATATCAGACAATATCGCTGTTGGATCTGACTGCCTCGAACCTAAACTCTTAAAGCTTGCAGCACCATTCATTACAGGACCACTGTCCAGAACCTCCAGTTTGTCCCTGAGTGAAGGCGTGGTGCCCGATATATATAAACTGGCCAGAGTCACGTCAGTGTTTAAAAAAGGCGACAAAAAAGATATAGCCAATTATAGACCAATAGCAATACTGCCAGTATTAAATAAAGCCCTTGAGAAGCTCATCTCAGCACAGATCTCAGAACACCTTACTAAGTATAACCTTCTCCACACAAACTAACATGGCTTCAGAAAAGGCCATAGTACTCAAACTACTCTATTACAGCTGACAAATGATGTTCTTCAGGCCATGGATCAGGGTCATCAAACCGGTGCAGTATTTATTGATCTGACGAAAGCTTTTGATCTTGTTAACCACCCTCTTCTGCTTGCTAATCTCTAAACCCTGGGCTTCTCGACTGGAGTTGTAAACTAGTTCCATAGCTACCTGTCGAACAGATCTCAAACTGTGAAATTCAACTCGGCCACCTCCAAAAAAGCAGTCATGAATGTTGGTGTACCACAGGGATCTATCCTCGGACCCCTCCTCTTCTCGATTTTTATTAATAACATAGCACAAAATATATCCTCCTGTTCATCGTTGCTATATGCCGATGACCTTGTCCTTTGCACTAGCTCAGATAATGTCCACTCTATTAATCATAAGCTCTCTGTGGAACTACAAAATATTCAGTCCTGGATCACCAGAAATAAGCTCGTTCTTAACATTGAAAAGACCAAGGCTATGCTCTTTGGATCCTCTATTAAACTAAAGCAGTGCCATGAATTTTTCCAGGTCTCCTGGGCTGATGGTTCCCTACTGGAGATGGCAACTTCCTTTAAATAGCTGGGTGTCTTGCTTGATGAATCCCTCACTTATGACACCCATATAACCTCCACATGTAAGGCTGTCAATGCCAACTGGGCTTAGCCTACAAAACAAGTTATATTCTTACCCCTTCTGCTAGGACAGCCATTGCTAGAGAAATCCTACTTCTGTCACTCTCTTATGGATCCGTAATCTATACTAACGCATCTAAGGCTACTCTTCATAGGTGGGACACAACTTATAACAGTATATGCCAATACGCCTCTGCATCTTCCAGACTAAGACATCACTGCCTGCTATATTCAGACCTAAATTGGCCATCCCCCATTGTACACAATCTCCTTTCTCTTGGGAACCTTCTGGACAGTATACTGTGATCTAGTATGCCTACCTACCTTGCCTCCTTGCTGACCCCTCAACCCATCTCCTACGGTCTCCAATCTTCTGACTTTTCCTTGCTTAGCATTCCCAGATGTAGAACTACCAAAGGGAAATCAGGCTTCTCGCACGTAGGCCCCTCTTACTGGAATTCGCTGCCCCTAGATGTACGCCTGGCCCCTAATCATGCCACTTTTTAAGAAGAGGCACCGCTCCCTCTTTACCGCATGTGCTCATTGCACCTGCTTCAATCCACCATAGATCTTGGCTCCCTTTACCTTGGCTGCCCACAGTATACCCCCTACCTTCTGTGGTGTGAGCTGGCACCCTGCTCCTTCAGCATCCCCATAAATCCTATCCTCTCCCCCTCTTTTCCCATCCCTTTCCCTCTCTCCCCCTCTCTCTCACTAGGCTATATCTCACTATTACCTCTCTCCCTGCCTCCTCCCAATAACTGCCTTTCAGTTTCAGCCAGATGTAATGATACCCTGTGGCATTTTTTGTACCTTATATGTTATATTACTATTACAGTCTACACACGGGCACTTATCTTCCATTTGTATAATTTACACCTTTAATTGCCTTGTACCAATATTGTCTTAATTTTGTTTCACTTCTGATTGTGATGTATTGCATATCTCTTAACACTGTATTCTATGTACCTGTGTCTCTCTGTGTTGTTGTCCTCCTGGGTCGTGCCTGAGAATAGTCACTTCGTGTCTAGTGCACCTACCCCATCATAAAAAAATAAATAAAAAATAAATAAAATATAGTTCCACCAGGCACAGTGATTCCATGTCATCTGACCTGATACTTTGCACTTCACTTTCTGGGAGCATTGGCTCCAAGGACAAAGCTGGGGGCTTAGGCAGTCCAGAAGGCCCAGCTTCATCTCCATGACTGACTAGGGGATTGCCTTGAAACAATTGACTCAGTTTGTCAGAAGGGTAGTATCCAAAGTCACACTCACTTTCCTCTGACATGGACTGACAGTCATGTTCAACTGGGACTTGTTGTGGGGAACACTTTAACTCAGCATCTGTAGGTGCAAACTTTCTTTGCTTTTGCTTAGCAGCAGCACGGGTCATTGGTCCAGTTGGAGCACTTTCTGGGGGCTCAAACTCAATCAAGATTTGTCCAATGGGCAGTAAATGATTTCTATTCATTGTTTTAACATCTTTTGAATTATTCTCAGGCCTTACTTTGTACACAGGCAGATCATCTAGTTTGTCCACTACAATGTGAGGGAGATGGTGCCACCTGTCCGCAATCTTGTGTTGGCCAAGCAGTCCCAGATTTCTTAGCAATACCCGATCTCCCTCCGGAGTTCCTGTGCTTTCACCCTTTTATCATATCTTTCTTTGTTGGCCAGATTTCTTTTGGCAGCCTTGGTTTGAGCCAGTTGGTTCGCTTGATTTAGCTGGGCCATTAACTTTTGCACATACTGTAAATAGTTGTCAGCTCAAACCCCATCAGGAGAAACTCCAAAACGTACATCTACCGGCAGTTGAGCTTCTCTTTCAAACATCAGATGGTAGGGGGAGAACCCAGTGGCATCACTTTTGGTGCAGTTGTAGGCATGTACGAAGGCATACCTCTCAACTGTCCCAGATTTTCAGGGACCTCCCTGATTTTGCCTTAAAATTTTACTCTGTCCCTCCTACAAATTGTGTTTTTGTGACCAAACAGTGGGGGTTATAAGCACAAACTAATGGCAAACGTTAAAGTTACAGACTTGTTCTTCTTTAGAAAATGCATTTTACACTAAGCCCTTTATTCTACCAGCTTTCTGAGTGGATATCTCCAATTTTGAAGAAGTGTCCCTGATTTTGGTCCTTTGTCTCTGATGTTTTTAAGCCATGTCCTTGATTTATGAGGCGGCAGGTTGAGAGGTATGTACCAAGGTGCTGATCTGTTGGCTCCATTTGGGCTTGTCTTTTGGGTGGAGGGTGCCCAGCATATCTAGCAGAGTGCGGTTGAAGCGTTCAGGCTGGGGGTCCCCTTGGGGGTGGTAAGGGGTGGTTCTGGACTTTCGCACTCCCAACAGAGAAAGCATCTCTTTGATCAAATGACTCTCAAAGTCCCTTCCTTGATCAGAATGGATTCTTTGTGGAGCCCCATAGTGAATAAAAAAATTTTCTACAAGTACTTTTGCCACAGTAGATGCCTTCTGGTCCTTGGTGGGGAAAGCTTGGGCATATCTGGTGAAATGGTCGGTGACCACCAGCACATTACTAATATTTCCTTGGTCTGGCTTCAAACTCAGAAAGTCAATTCAGAACAGTACCATGGGGGTGCTGGTGGTGATGTTAACAAGGGGGGCAGCCCTCTGGGGCAAAGCTTTCCTCTGTAAGCAATGACTACAAGTTCTAATGTGTTGTTCAACGTCAGCCCCCATCTTAGGCCAATAAAATCTGGATCTTACCAAGTCAAGTGTTCTGTCTATGCCAAGGTGCCCCATATGGTTGTGTAGGGACCTCAGCACCAAGTCTCAGAATGCAGTGGGCAACATTAGCTGTTGTTTGTCTATTTGTCCCCCTCTGTCTATTGTTTCTCTGTATAACAGTCAATTAATCAGCTTCAACTTAGGACCTTCTTTGTACAACAGTGCAGTTCTCAGATCAGTGGAACGTAACTTGGATACATCTTTTCCTGTGTAGAGGGCTTCTAAAGCTGATTTGATCATAGGATCTTGGGATTTAGCCCACTGAATACTGTCATTGTCCAGCTGAGGCAGTGCACCATAGTCTAATGCAGAAAAGCGGCAACAGGCAACAGATATGCAATTCTCAGAGGGTCCCAAGCAATCAACCAGACAGTCCACTGTGTCCGGGGACAATTGCTCTTACCTGTCAAATTTCTGCCAGAGTGCTTGAATATCAGGTCCTGACAGTCTGACCCAGTCATTTCGGAGAACAGGCCTCCGGGAGAGAGCAGGCCTGCTCTATATTCCACAGCATAGTCATATGTAGATAATGCAGAAAGCCACCTATGGCCAGTAGCATCCCCAACTTAGCTGAAGTCTGCACATAGGTCAAAGGATTATTGTCAGTTTTTACTAGTATCTTAGCCCCATACAAGTACTTGTGGAATTGGTCAACAATGGCCCACTTCAAAGCTAGGAACTCTAACTTAGTACAGGATAGTTCTTTTCGGACGGGGTCAGGTTTTGGCTAGCAAAGGTCACTAGTCTCAGGCCATTCTCGTGGTCTTGGTACAATACAGCCCCCAAGCCTTGCAGGCTAGCATCAGTGTGCAGGATATAGGGCTTCGCTGGATCTGCATAGTCAAGGACAGGAGCGTGGGTAAGTTGATATATAATCTCATGAAAAGCAGCTTCACAATCAGGTGTCCATCTTGTTCCGAATACTTCATTTGGCCGAAAATACACTCCCTCAATCTCAGGAGAAGCCGATCTCTTATATTTTTTGTTAGTAGGAGGGTAACCTTGAGTAAGATTAAGCAAAGGGCGAATCACTCTTGAATAGTCCTTGATGAACCGGCGATAGTAGCCACAGAATCCCAGGAATCTTTGCAGTTCTTTTAGGTTGTGGGGCTGTGGCCAGGTGGTCAAGGCCTCAACTTTACTCGGGTCTGTTTCTATTCCCTCGGTGGACACTATGTGTCTCACATGCTTTACAGAGGTTTGGAAGAACTGACATTTATCGATGGATAGCTTAAGGTCAAAGTCTTCCAATCGGTCCAACACCTTGAACAATCTGCTCTCATGTTCTTCCAGTGAGCTGCCAAACACAATAACATCATCCAAGTATACCAGACACTCTAATAAGTTCATGTCCCCCACTGCACGCTCCATCAGTCGTTGAAAAGTGGCTGGAGCCCCTGAAATCCCTTGAGGCATCCTTATGAACGCATGAAAACCAAGCGGGCAGATGAAAGCTGTCTTCTCACAGTCTTCTGGGGCCATCGGGATCTGGTAGTACCCACTGTGAAGATCCAACATAGAGAGCCACTTGCTACCATTCAGGCAATCTAGAGCCTCCTGGATGCGGGGCATCGTATACTGATCAGGGATAGTCCACCGGTTCAAGGTATGATAATCCATGCACATCCTTACTGTCCCATTTTTTTTTTCTCACTACCACGATAGGGGAGGCATATGGACTTCTGGATTCTTGGATTACACCAGCAGCAAGCATCTCTTGCAGATGCCATCTCACATCATCTATGTCAGCAGGGGCCAGGCGTCGAGACCTCTCATGAAAAGGCCTTTCATCATGCAGCTGGATATGATGCTCAGCTCCTTGCACACATCCTACGTCCCATTCCTTTAAAGAAAACACCTGGTCTCTCTGAGCAAGTTTCTCACTAATCCTCACTTTCCATTCAGCTGGCAACTGGGAGTCACCAAAATCAAACAAGTTGGCCGTCACTCCATCACTCTTCCCTGAACTCTTGTTACTGGATAGCACTGCAGTGTCAGCACAATGTACATTAGCCAGGGCATAACCTCTATTCACTTGAATATCTCTATCAGACACATTATGAACTTGAACTATTACTCTTCTGGCATAGGCATGGGCTCTGGCAGGCAAAATACTGGGTTTGACCAACAGTCCTTCTGGCAACTTTCCATCACCTGGTGCATCCAGCATAAGTATTTTATTGTTGACATCCTTCCTGATACGGACCTCTCCCTGTAAGGTGCACTGGGAATTTGGTGCCAGGATCAGAGACTCAGGATCCCTTTTCCAGACAATTCCAACCAGTTCCTCTGGTTCTACTTTTCCAGCATCTCTCTGGGCATCGTAGGCCTTCTTGATCAAGGCCAGAATTCTTTAAGCTCTACCAGTTCTGGACCCCTGTTTTTCATAACACAACTTCGCCAACTGTCCAAACATATGTGCATTAGTCCCAGTTAGTAGAGGAACCCCATCATATAGTCCAGTAGGGGTACACACTAGGGCCAAGGTCTCCACCTGCTCTGCCACTCCAGCCACAGAGATAGGAAAAGACAACCAAATTCGGACATAGCCAGAGTAGGGGTAGGCCTTCACACTTAAACCCCAGACATGCAGTCCCTCCAATGGTTGCAGGGGCACATCAGACAAGTGCTTCTGATACCAATCCTGGAACATAATTGTCACTTGGGAGCCACTGTCTAACACAGCTCTTGTAGGCACTCCATTCACTTTTACGGTGGTCTTCAGGGAGGAACCCACCACTTCAGACCATTCTGGTGGCACTGACCTGGATGTCGAGCGGGCATTGGCTCTGGTAGCATAACTTTTCCAAGTAGCTCCCCCTGGTCGCTGGGCGTAGGTTCTGCGATGCAAGGCCACTAATCTGTTGGTAACTTTTCTGAAGTTCTCTGGCAAGCGACAAGCTGACTGAAAATGTCCATCCTCCCCACAACAGTAGCAGAACTTAATGGCTCTAGTGTTCTGGAAGAGTAGGGGGTCCATTTTTTGTTGGGGCACCTCTTGAGTCCTGCGGGGCTCCTCTTGGACTGCGGGCCTACCTCCTTTGGCTCCTGGATCTCCACCTCGATTGGGGGGGAGGGCCACCTTTTACAGCTCCCCCACCATCTCTCTCAATTGTCTCAGCTCGGTGAGCAGGTTGCCCTCAATTTGAGTCTCCGGGGAAACAACATTTACTCCCACTCCACTCTTGGGCTCAGGGGGAGCTTGATACAGATCTGGTTCTCTGAATGCCTCAGTCAGTTCCTTAATCAAGTCCCTGAACTGTTGAGCCTCATCTAACTCACTCTTTTCAGGGATCTGGCAAGAGTTCACAGCCCCAGCACAGGGCTCCCAGCCCTCCTCATCAGTTTCAATCTCACGGATTTCTTTCATCAAATTACAATACTCTGGAGGGCTTGCCCTCCGGTCTTGCAGCTTGAGCTTTAATAACATCACACTCAAAAATCTAGCTGATTTCAATATGTGGTCTAATCTGACCTGGTTTAACTCTTTGGCAGGCACTTCCCCTTTTCGATGGGCCCTCTGTAGAGCCCTCTATATTCTAGTGACAAAGGCCGACAATTTCTCATTTTTCCACTATTTGGCTGACTTGAATTTCCACAATAAATCATCACCTGATTCTGTACTGTCAAACACCTCCTCCAAGGCAGAGAGATATTTGGCTGCAGTGGCCTCCGGGCTAGTAGCACGTAGGAACCAAATGGCCTCCAGGGCGGGGCCTCTCAAGCTCTCCATCAAACGCTTCCTCTTTTCCCCCTCGGAACATTGCCATTCCTGTATTAAAGGGGTAGCATAGTCCATCCAGGTCTCTAATTCATCTTCCCCTGAAGGCACTGGGACAGTACTGGAGAAAAGTCTGAGCCTTCGATAGGAATCCAGCTGTATGGGGTTAATTACCATAGGGGAGGTAGCTATTATGGAGCTCTTGGGGGACACAGGAGAGGGAATCGGGGAGTGTACAGGTGTGTGGTCTCCAGACAAGTCTAACACTTTCACTGCCTCCTGGGAAGTTCTCCCTTCTGAGGCTTATAGCTTAAGCAGCTTCTCTTTAAACCCATCAGTACTAGGGGACCCACCCGGGGTGGCCAGACCACTATGTACATGAACAACCCTCCACCTCTTCTGGGCCCCTTCAGGCAGAATCATAGGTGGCACCTTTTCAGGGTCCATGGGGTAACTACACGAGAGTAGCACTATCAGAGTTTGGTTAAATAAGTCAGCGTCTCGTCCCTTTACCTCTACCTTGCCCAAGCACTTAACAGACTCTACCATGGATATAATGTCAACACTATTAGTCCCTAAGGGAGCATCCAGTAACAAAATAGCCTTTTGGGGGTCTATCTTCTCAGCTTCGCACCATCCCATCAATTTATGCACCACCAGCTTATGGGGGTCAATTTTTAACCTGGGCATGGTACTCCCCTCCATCTTTTCCCTTAAATTAAACATATCGGGGTAATTGTCTCATGTGGCCACTAGAGGACGCTGATCCCAGCGGTGCCTGCAAGATGTAACCCCCAGGTGGTGCTATCCCAAGGGCTACTACCCCTGCCTGTTGGGCTACTGACAGGTTGAGGGGCCTAGGTTCTATGACGGGTGCCTCCACCCAGAGGTCAGGGTTAGTTGTGGTTAAACTAGCTCGGGTACAGCCCTCTGGGACACTGTAACCCCCCCTTTGTTCCCACTAGTGGCCCACACAATACACAGGAGTTACCTTCCCAATACCCCACATGTGCACACTCTTTACGCATAGAGATACCACTTACCCTCGAGACTGATTCTACAGCCCGTTATGGAGGACTCCCTGTTAAACAAGGTTAAACAACATACACAGCAATTGGCAATACTATTCTAGATGTATTAACACCACAGTCAGTATGTAGTATAACAACAACAAATCTGGTTTATTCAGGGGACAGTAACACAGGAGGGGAGTAATCAGGTTGATTAGTTTAGATAAGTTCGAATCACAGTATTGTGCACATATATTTAGGGTCCAAAATGTCACTCTTTGGGTACCCAGGATGGGGCTAGCCAGGTCCTTTGCCTGAGGTTGGCCGGCTGGTGCAACTGGATGGGGCCCAGTATGAAGAAAATACATGCACAAACAAATTGTAATCCAGAGCTGGATGGCTTAGTCCACAAACAGAAGCACACACAACAATCAGTTGACACACTTTGATTAAATGAAGGTGAGGGGAAGTACCCCTATTTGTACTCACAAACCCCAAACCGAGCTGAATTGAGGAGGTAGCTCTGGATGGCCAAGATGAGCAGAGCATGGAGAGGAGACCCCTGTGACAGGGCCTAACTGGTTTGGAAAGCAGATGGATGCAGTCTGATTAACTTTGAGTCCAGCTTCCAGCTTCAGCTCACAGAACAAGGGGAAAAGGTATCGCGATCCCCTACAAACACTAGGCACATTTATATATAAAGAAATTTACTATTCCAGGCAGCTGCTTCTTGATCCCGATCGCAAATACTGCAAAACCGGAAAACACACGCAGCAAGAGTCCCCGACAGGCCAATCGCACTTCTGCAAATCTTCGGTCTTCCACGGGCAAGCCTAGATCTGCACACTTCTTGCTTTTCTCTCTGCAACCCGGATTCAGTCCGGTTGAGCACTTGCTAACGGCTACAGGCCAACTTCAGGACCTTACACACGCTTCCTGCGCTAACTGCACACCGTAGCAGAACAGAGCTCCTACTCCCTTCATAGTCAACTCGCATCTGGATCTCCAGCAAAAGTTCAGGGCATTTCCCTTAGACTCCAACAGGTTCGGTTGGTGTGTCCAGCTGTCAATCACTGCAGGGCTCCCTCTGTTGGTGCAAAAAGGTGCCAAGGTCCAAACTACAATTCCCAGAAGCACTAACCATATATTCCCCTTTAGGCAGGCTCCAGGTGAGAGTCCAAGTCCTGGTTGGTCCAAGCAGTCTCCATTTTAGGGCTCCCCTAAACCCAATTGGCCCAGCACAGCAGTTCAGGTCCAAAATGGAAGGGCACAACACACAGAGTCCCAACTGCAATAAAGGCAGGTTAGACAAATTGCAATTTTACTAATGCTCTAAATGATCACAGGCAAACAGTTACATCTTTCAGGTGGCTCCCTTTACGCTTTCAGTGACTGCAAAATGGAGAGATTACACCACAGCTTGGGCAGGATTCGAGCATTAAGCACACAGTCCCCCCATATAGAACTGATTATGTCTGCAAGCAGACAGCTCTTAAAGAGGCAGTACATGGAGGCTCCACAAGTACTTACAGTGCCATTCAAATGGCTTAAGCTCTGAACGCCAACAGGCAGGGGGGACACTTAGGCAAGCTTCTAGGAGGCTTTTAGGAACCCCCATTTGTAGGGGAGGTTACATATGTAATTAAAACAGTTCCTGCAGGCTAACAGTAACTTTCAATGCCCCACAGTAAATAAATACCAGCTACTAAGAAACTACATGAGTGAAACAGTTATCTGCATATTCACATTAACTGTTAAGCCGCACAGAATAGAAATTTTAGTTGCTAAAGCTGCATAAATGAAACAGTTCCATGCAGAAAATTCAAGATGCAGAAAAATGAAATAAAAAGCCAGGTCAAGCGATGCTCTAAAATGAATAAAGAAAGCCGGGTCTGAGGCTGTAGAATCAGAACCAATGGTGAGCTCATGAGAATGTTCTGCAGCCAATGGCAACCTTTGCTTGGAGAGGGGATAGCCTATAGGAATCGTGGCTTGCAATCCGAGGAGAGAGAAGTAACAGCGGTTATACCTATTGTTTGAGGTGGGCCAGGAGTGCAGCACAGCCAGCGACTGCTAGGGGCAAACCGCAGCTGCAGGATGCCCGATCAAGGGCAGAATCTAGAAGGAGGAAAGGGAGATAAAATTAGATAGAATATTTTGGCCAAAGGAATGGGAACACTTAAGCGGTGGGTGGATGGGACAGAATAGAGAGTGAGGGAAGGGAAGTTTAAAAACAGTAAGCAGTTGAATGGGGGTGTCTGGGCCATGGAGCCTGGAAACCAGGGCAGTTTAGGTGTGGTTAGAGGGAGAAGGAGAGGGGAGAGAGGATTAGTCACAATAAATTGTGAGGGAGAGTGAAGGGATGGCAGAAAGGAAATAGAGCAAGCTACATACTGTAGAAAGAGGGAGTTGGATAAAGAGATTAGGGTGAAACACGGGATTTAAATGCAGCAAATACAGGGCTATAAAAATACCACAGAACATTCACAATATGCAATAAGGTATGTAATTAAAACAGTTCTTGCAGGATAACAGTAACTTTCTAAGCCCCACAGTAAATTAATACCAGCTGCTAAGAAACTACATGAGTGAAACAGTTCCCTGCAGAGTCACATTAACTGTTTAAGCCCCACAGAATAGACATTTGAGTTGCTAAAGCTGCATAAATAAAACACTTCCCTGCAGAAAATTCAAGTTGCACAAAAATGAATGAAAAAAGCTGCGTCTGAGGCTGTAGAATCAGAACCAATGGCAGTTGTATGAGAACTTTGTGCAGCCAATGGCAGCTTTTGCTTGGAGAGGAGACAGCCTGTAGGAATTGCGGCTTGCAATCCGAGGAGAGAGAAGTAACAGCAATCGTACCTGTTGTTTGAGGCGGGCCAGGTGTGGAGTGTGGCCGGCAGCTGCCAGGGGCAAGCTGCAGCCGCAGGATGCCTGATCAAGGGCAGAATCTGTTGTTTGAGGCAGACCAGGAGTGGAGCGTGGTTGGTAACTGCTAGGGCCAAGCTTCTGGCTGCCCAATCAAAGGTAGAATCTATTGTTTGAGGCAGGTCTGGAGTCAAGCATGGCCAGTGGCTGCTAGGGGCAAGCCACAGCCACAGGATTTCTGATCAAGGGCGGAATCTGTTGTTTAAGGTGGACTAGGAATGGAGCGTGGCGGCAGCTGCTAGGGGCAAGTCACAGCCACAGGATGCCCGATCAACGGCAGAATCTAGATAGTAATAGAATTTAGAATAAGTGAAAACAGCAGTGCCCTCTACTGGCACATTAACCTCTAGCAGGACTACTTTACAAGAAAAACAATTATTTGCAGTTCATTTTTACTTTATTTTTTTAATTTTTTATTGTTAAAATCTTTCACCTATAATCCATTTTCTGAGTGTAATAACACACTCCAGGGTTGGTAGTATTGGCTATACTGGATCTTCCAGGGGCTTTAAGGACCTCCGCCTGTGCCGTTGGGCCTAAATATGTCACTGGGTGGTCCAGTATAGCCCAATACTGCCCATCCTGTTGGGTATTATTGTTTGCATAGTGTCTTACTGTGTGCACCTTACCACTGTTTATTTAATGAATGGATCAATAATTTGCACTAATAGCACTTGTGCAGTTTTGTTTTAATGTCTTTAAATGGTTAGCGATGTCACTAGGTTCATATATATAAAAGTGGTTGGTGACTCTTACATTTTCACTTTTGATAAAGTACCATGCAGGTGTGAAACAGTATGAGTGTTTAGTTGCCACAGGAATGCCTCTTCTATGTTTCCCTGGTCTGGTATAATATAAATATATTGTTTGTTTACCATTTCTCCCTTGCTTCTCAGTAATAAATATTAGTGATTGTTTACTCCAATCTGGGTCTATCGTTTGACTCTGTGGGAGGAGTACATAGTGGTAATGTGTGAGGACTTACACTTTTGGTTGACTTAACCTTTTACCCTACCATCACTTTTTCGTATGTTTGATGCTTTTTGGGAAAAGTACTTTGTACTTTTTCAACATTAAATTTTATTTTGTTTATTTTTGTTTATTAGGGATTTGGAAATACCTTTGAGTCAAAGACTCCTTTACAAAAGTTCCACGTCACAAATATTATAAATGAGAAGAGAGGTTACATAACAGTACAGCAGTACATAGTTACATTATCAGTAGTTACAGAGGCATTTCTGGGTCTTGCAGAGAGAAAACTAGGGCAAGTTAGAGCAAACATGCAAGACAAATGGCATATCAGTGCAGAGCTAAATAAGTGGGATGCAGTTAGTGGCAGGGGTATGAGGGGGATGCCGGCTGCAGTTTGCTACTTGTCTGCTGCCCCAGCTCATTAGCATGTCAAGGTCCTTTTGCAACATTTACCCATTTACCCCTCCCTTCCTCCCTCTCTCAGAGTCTGATACTCTTGTAATCTTCATGTAGGCCATCCATCCTCTGACAAAAATGAAGAGCTATCCTATTTCTAGTACCCCAGGAGACTGAGACAACACAAATACTTTAAGCTGAAATACAAGTTTGCTAGAGTCTGCGGAGAAGTCCTGGAAATTATTTTCTATACTTGAATAAATTTGATTTTTTTTTTGAGTAGGCAGTGATGTATATGTCTTATTGATTCTAGTCAGCCTCCGGCTAGCTGAAAGTGTAAAATCCCCATGTCAGATTATGGACAAGAATTGTTCCCTGACGCTCCTTTCTGTATACCGTCATCTTATTGATATTCTCAGGCCTGCTGACAGCATCGATGTGAATTGCTGATCCAGTGACTCCTCATCCCTGTCACCTTCATTAGCAATTACTGTAACTGATTTCCTGACCCTACTGTCAATGAGAGCACATGATTTTTGTGTAGATTTGTTGGTAACACTGTTAGTCCCAGTGGATGGTCCTTCCCTTGCATGTACAAATTTTGTAACCAGTGATATTCAGTTCCAAAAGAAACTATCTAGCATAGTTTTAAAAGTCTTCCTGCTGCCTGCATCTGCAGCCTTCTCTGGCAGCCAGCACTGGCCCTATGTATTGTACAATGAATATTATACGGGCTGGCTGTGCTTTGTCTCCTGTGGCGTGAGACTCACTGCCAGTTGGATATTCCCTTTGTTTTGCCTGCATAATTCTATTTTTTGTGTGCATGGTTTTTACTTTGTGATGAGCCCTGAGCTGCATTGCAAGAAGGGCCCTGCATAGTATTAAATTATTATTATTATTAGATACATAACTACAGAAACTGTCACATCAGTGAGTTGCTCTAGAATTTCTCAATGAATTGCTTTAATGTTGCTGCAACTAGCACATAGCCTTGTAAAAATTGTTACCTAAGAGTTCCAGTTCAGTTTTACACTGCAGTGTGAAGAACTGCAGATGCATTACGGTTGAGGCTAAAAATCATTTTATGAATGTTGCTGTTGATTGGGTTAAGTGTTGAAAATCAATGTAAGTTACCAGTGCATTGCCAGCTTTAAAAAAAAACAATTCTAAACCAAGTCATTGGCATGACAGTTCAGTGCACATTGTAATATACATTTGAATAATCAGCGAATCAGCATAGCAGTCTATAACTGGTATTGATGATTGTTTAACTTGGTTTGATTACTGGTAAAAACAAACCTTCTGTAACCCTACTGAGGGACTAGGTAAATCAAAGCTATCACACCACATGTGTCGACGCTGTTCCATCCCCTGTGAAACATAGAAACATAGAGTTTGTTGGCAGAAAAGAACTCTTTGGCCCACCCAGTCTGTCCAGATGTTCCCTGCCTAATCTGTCTCCACAGACTCTAACTGGTCTCCAGTGACCCTCCCTCCTCCTTGCCTATTTACTAATATATAGTCCTATGTCTATCCCACACATTCTTGAAGATCCCCACTGTTTTCTCCTTTGCCTCCTCTGGTGGCAGTCTGTTCCAGACATTTACCACCCTTTCAATGAATTAATACTTCCTCACATCTCTCTTGCACTCTCCCCTCCCCAAGCTTCATTGCGTCCCCCTGCATCCTGTTCACCTATGTGAGGTGGTTGTAGGTCTCAATCATGTCACCTCTCACTCTTCTCTCTTCTAAGGTGTACATGTTTTGATCCCTCAGTCTCTCCTTGTAGCGCTTTTCATGCAACCCCTGACTATTTTAGTTGCACTTCTCTGGACTGTCTCCACCTTGTCTATGTCCTTTCCAAGGTACGAACTTTAAATCTGGACACAGTAATAGAGATGGGGTCTCACCAGTGAGCTATACAGTGACAACACCCTCTCCCTCCTTCTGCTGGAGATCCCCCTCTTTATGCACTCCAGAATTCCACTACCCCTTTCCACTGCTTAGTCACACTGCCCTGTCACTTGGAGGTTGTCAGTTGTGATAACCCCTAGGTCCCTTTCCTGTTTAATGACTGTCAGTACCTCCCTTCCATCTAGTACTCAGCACCTGTGTTCCTATGAGTTTTCACTTTTTGGCATTTAAACCCCAGCTGCCATGCACTTTACCCCTCCTTACCACTCCTTGAGTTTCAGTTTCCCAAGATCCCTGTGCATTCACTCCACCCCCTGCTGAGTGTCCACTCTATTGCAGATTTTGGTATCATCTGCAACAAGGCATACTTTCCCTTCCAGTTCTTCTGCTATGTCACATATGAAGACATTGAAGAGGACCAGTCCCAGTACTGAGCCCTACAGCACCTCACTGGCCACTCTCCCATCATTAGAGTGAGTACCATTAACTACCACCGTTGGCTGCCTAACCAGTTTCTAACTCAGTTCACCACTTTGGATGCTACCTATCAGCTGCTCAGTTTCCTAATCAGTCTCCTATGCTACACAATGTTGAAAGCCTTGCTAAAGTCCAGATTGGTCACATCCACTGTCCCCGATCTATTTCCCTGGTCATGCATCCAAAGAAATCAAGTCTGGCATCACCTCCCCCCACCCCCATGGGTCCATGCAGCCTGGAATCCTGCAGTCCTTTGGATTTAAAGCAGCAGTGCAATGAAACAAGTTATTCCAAAAAGCTAATTTTCTGCAATGGTTATGAAAAATATTAGCAAAGCTGTTGATTTGGGTTTTCTGGATGCTTCCCGTGCTATGTACTGTACATTTGTTTTTGCCTGGACTCTTACCCTCCTTGGGTCCTCAATATTATTTATATGCAAAAATAAGACAGCCATCTTTTTTTCTTGAGAAATAATTATTTTATAACTTTCATAAAATTCTTAAAAGATAATGAAGACTGAAACTTTTTCCGCCAAAATAAACTGGAAGACACCTGGCATCGATTAAGGAGAAAAAAAAGGTGGGGTCAAATTTTAACCCATTTTTGTTGCACTGCTGCTTTAAGATACTTTTGCACTGTGTTCTAAGATCCTCTGATTCTTGCAGGACTGCAATCATTACATGAATAGAAATTGAAAAATATAAGACAATACAATTGTTAGCTGAGCTCCTAGTTGATGATGGTGAGGGATTATGTTTGTGTACTACTAGGGGGGCACACTTGTAGCTAAAGATTGTTGATGCTTATCCTAATCCATGTCTTGCCACTTAGTATGGTGTATGTTAATTGGCTCCTCCAGGAATAATCTGAGACATAACCAGCATAAAGGAGGAGATTCATCCACCCCTGGCAACTTCTAAACTATCTCCCTATTCCTCTTTCTTGCAAAGCTGCAAGAGAAACTTGCTTACTCCCGGCTTGCTGACTTCCTTTACTCTTCCAATATCCTCTCCTCTTTCCAGTCTGGTTTTCAGAATCACTATTCCACCATTTACTCCCTGGTACATGTCACTGACTCCATCCTCACTGGGATAGATCAGGGACACACTGCGGCAGCCATTTTCATCAATCTGGCCAAAGCCTTTGATTTGATGGCCAGGCCACTCCTAGACAAGTTGAGCTCTGCTGGCCTCTCAGCCCCTGCTGTTGACTGGTTCTGATCCTACCTCTTGGTCTGTCAGCAGTCAGTACAGGTAGGACATGTCCTGTTTCCTCCCATACCAATCCAGGCTGGCATCCCACAAGGTTCCATCCTAGGTCCAATCCTGTTTTCCATTTTCCTCAACGACCTCCCCCCTGCTTGTGCTAAATTCACTTTTTCACATGTTCGCAGATGAAACAGTTCTCTACACTTCAGGCCCTTAAAGTGTGGCAGTGGAACTCTCGCTCCAGCAGGATTTCCACAATGTCTTGCTTTAGTTCCAGTCCAACCAACATCAAGTCAACACTAAAAAAAGTTCCCATGACTTTTGGCACCTGCCAGAAGCCAGCCAGGCTCGTCCCTCTCCTTGTCTTCTCCACCTTGAATGGCACCTCTTTTGAAGTGGTTCCCTTCATCAAGTATCTCGGTGTGTGTCACTTGATAGTAGGCTTGACTTCTCTGCCCACATTGATGCCATCCACTCCAAGCTCCACCCCAAGCTTGGAGCCTTGTACTTTAACAAAGACTGCCTATTCCTGCAGGTACGCCAGGAGTTGGTTACCGGAATGGTGCTCCCAGTCTTCGACTGCACAGATTTGGTCTAGGATACTGCCCCCTCCTCTTCACTTGCCAAATGTGGCACCTTCTGTATTGCCTTCTGTCACTTTGCTACCAACTACTCTCTGTACTCATCGGTGCTCCCTCTACTCCTCCTATCTATTCCTACCATCATGTCACCAGTCCCACTGAACCTCCTTTATCTCCAAACACTGGTTTGGGTCTCTACCATCTTACCTAGCCACACTCCTCTCACCCATTACCTCTGACTCACACTCCCTCTGTTCCAGGGATCCTCCAACCCCCCACTCTTCTGTTGGGCATTCAGCCATATCACCTTCCCTCCCTCTGAAACAAGCTCCCAATCTCTCTCCATCTCTCATGCTCCCCAACGTCCCTTAAGCACCATCTAAATCTCCTCTCCTCACCCTACTGTTCCTGTCAGCCCCCTATCTGACCTGCCTCTGGTGCACTTTTCACCCCATGCCATGGTCCCCAGGTCAGTTCATGTTACTACAACTCCTACACTTATTTGTATCAAGCTGCTTTTGTTATGTTAACTGCATATTTGGTGCTGCTTATAGAACCAACTTCTGTTCACTGTTTTGCGCTTGCATCTTGTTGAATTGTTCACGTTTGCACTTTATCTTTGGAATGCTTCTCTACTGCTGTTTTTGATTTTTTCTATCCCCCTTCCCTTTTCCCTGCGTCACACCTAGAAATGAGCCCTAGCTCATTGTGCTTTCCCGGTTACCAATTTTCAAATCAATCAATAATAAGTAACTAACTAAATAAATACATGCACAAATAAGTAAAATACTACAGGCTATGCAAAGTGCAGATTCATTTCTTGGTGTAACTTTGTGCCTACTGCCTCTAGGGCCCAGTGGTAGCTTATTACCTCAAAACATTAAGCTCTGGACAGTGAAATTCTAATCATTTAACTAACTAACTAACCAAACACCTACAGAGTTAGGAGCGTAGTGTTTTAGCAAGCATTTACCCATCACTTTCTTTCTTTTTTGCTTTCATTCTTCCTCTGATTCGTACGGTATATAGATACCAGCAACATGGCACCTTAACCGTATTTTCAACGTAAGCCTCAAATGAGTCACCATGGCCTTATATGAATCTACTACAGCAAAGAAAGGAGCACTTGCCAATGACTGCTGGCAAAATAACAAACTTAATAGCATAAGTGTATATAATTCAGGGTAAGGATGTTTTTGGAATTGTTTCAAAATGATGATCTTAATATGGAACCATTATACACAGCTCTAAACATGCAGAATACTTGAGCGCAACTGTGAGCAAGAGCTGCATGTGTTATGTTAATGAGCGGTTAGTTTAATTAACAAAAAAAAAACATTCACTTACAGAGTTGCTTCAACCAAAGTGGATTAGCCAGCGTTGTTAGGCCAGTTGCAAGTTGATTCAGTGGGGTAGGAGTGGGGGGGTGAGGGGAAGGGATGGACCCAAAACAGCACTACTGAAGAGACAGCAGTGGCCTACTGAAACTGCCAGCAGTTCGATGGTTGACTGCCAGCTTGGCAGAGATGGATGGTGCAGACAGTTAAGGAAGTACTGGGGTGAGTTCAGAAACCTGCTGCCCAAAATATAAATATGAAAAATAAAAAACGACCAAAGTGTGAAGAATCCGCTGAGTCGTGGGCACTGTGACATCACAGGAACAGTCGAGCTTTGCTGACATGTTCTGTGATATCACAGTACCTATTCAGTGTGTGAATCAACTTGTTCTTCACATTTTGGCATAATTTATTCTCTACATAACACACAGCATTCATTGACCAAGCCCCAGTACTTCAAGGCTGGATACCTCTTTCATCGGTGGGGAACTGAGCCACTCTGACAGAGAGAAGTGTCCTTATATATGTATACTGATCTTAAATCAGGTGTGCCTCATAAAAGTTAAGTAACTTGTTGGAAATTAATTAATCTCCTAGTCAACCTTCACTTTTCTAAAGGGAAGTCTAGATTACTGCATGCAAACCTAATCTGAAAATATAAATAATTGTATTCAAAATAGCCTCAAGATTTTCCAGACTGAATCCATTTCTGCGGCACAGCTGTGTCATACAATACCTCTCTCTCAAAGTTTAAGTATCAGCAATAATAATGATACATAAATCATATGCTAACAATAAAGCAATGGAATAATATGTACCTACTAAATCTTGTCACTTTAAGAGAGAGGAGGGGGAGGAAGCTATAAATTGTAGTTCTAGGAGAAATCCATTATGTACATGTACATCCACTGACTTGAATTCAAAGGCATGTATACTATTACCGTCATGGATTTATTTGTATCTCTGCTTCATCTTAAGACCAAATAAAGTATATTAAATATGAAAGAAGCTATAAATTGTAATATCAAGTGTAAGATAATTTTGAATATAAAGCATGCAACAATATGCCTACTAACACCTATAGTGATAGAAACATAGACTGACAACAGAAAAAGATTACCAGTCCATCCAGTCTGTCCTGTTATACCCTATCCTACTCTGAGATCTCTTGTCTAGACAAGTTTTCCTTTTTTTATTACCCTCTCTTGCACCGTGCCTTACTGCTACACCCTGAGTAACTATTAAACCCTTAACTCTGTCCCAACTGTGCTTGAACAAATGCTTTTGGCACCCACTACCCCTAGCAGGTGGTTGTTCCACGGCTCAACCACTCTCTCTGTAAAATAATACTTTCTCACATTCCTCATGAACCCTCCCTCACAGTTTCCACTCATGTACCCATGATTTTGACTCACTATTTCTGCTGAATAGTTCCTCATAGTTTACTCTGCTCATTCCTTTTAAGAACTTGAAAGTCTGTAGCACATCTCCCTTCTCCCTTTTGGCCTCTAGTGAGTACATGTTCAGTTCACTAATCTGATCCTTATAGGATCAACCCTGTTGGCCCAGAATAATTTTGTTTACCCTACACTACAACATCTCTATCCTGTCTTTGTCTTTCTTTAGCTGGGGATTTGAGAACTGAGCACAATATTCTAGATGGGACCTCACCAGTGATCTATAGAGAGGTATTACCGCCTTCCTCCTGCTATCGAAACCACTCCTAATACACCCCACCATACTGGTTGCTTTGCTGTAGGCTGTATTACATTGGCTAGATTATTTTACGGAGTCGCTTATGATGACTCCCATGTCCCTTACTCAGAAACAGTGCCCAGATTAACTCGGCCCATCCAATATTCCGTTTTGGCGTTATTGTTCTCTATGTGCATCACCTTGCATTTTTTTTGTATTGAATTTCTTTTTTGTTTTGTTTTGTTTTGTTCTAAGACATATTTTAGTATTAAAAGAAACAAAATACAAGATTGCACCTCATGGTGGAAGTCAATGCACATGGATTTACATTAAAAATAAGATATTTTGTGTACATATGCCCTCCTTCTGATATAACTTCCTATGGTGTAATACTTAATACGAACATCATACTGTACTTTCTGTTTATAAAATGGCAGGGTAAAATCATGTAATCTAATTGGCTCTTATTTATGTGTAAAATATGGTTTATACATGGTTAAAAAAAAGTACTGCTCAGCAGTGAAGAGTCTATAACACAGATCAATGGGCATTTAGAACACAGGCATTTCAGTTGGCCCCCTACTGCCAGAACTGATCTTCCACCACAAACATGGTTGCTATCTTTACACTGTAAAAAAAAAAAATCATCTGGGCCCTAAAAATAAAATTACCTTAAATATAAAATAAAACAAATGAATTAAATGTTGTTTCCCTGATTATCACACTCTCCTTACATACTGTACATAAACAAATTATAAACAATAAGTATTGTTTATAGTTTTCACTACAACTGTTTCTTTGCTGACAGTGAAAATTCCCCTTCTATCTTTACTTGCTTATCAGGGAACTCTCTTCTTTTTGCCCTGACAGTGAGATAACTGAGTCTCTGGCTGTAACAAAGGCCTTTGTTGTCGTATGTACAGTGTGTTGGGAGAGGAAAAATTCTGTCAGTGGAACTGAGCAGAATTTTGAATCCATGTATTCCATGATAAACATTCCATATCTTGAAAGTGGAGGACAACAGAGGAAAAAAAAACAGGAAGAAGAAAGTAGGCAATAATACAATGACATCATCAATAACATCACTTGCAGTGGTCGGAAGGATTATTTTATCACAAATGCACACAAGTAATTTTATTTTTTTTACATATAAACATGCTTTTCCTAATAGTCAAAAGTAAAAAGAAGGAGCCAATCTTATAAGCGCCTTACTATGCTCCGGCCGTGCTGTAAAATATGGTTTACACACACCTCTTCGTACCTTATTGCTTACTTAGCCAGCATTGGTCAAATGTGGGAAAATACTGTTACATATCAGAATTTACCAAATATGTATATTGAAAATACAGCAGTGGAAGCTGTCATTATCCTCTGCCAAATATGTAATGCTTGCCATTGAACCACTACACCCTGCTCCTAAATCCATCACATTTTACGAAGTTTCAGCTCAACTTCTCATCCATTAAAGAAAGGAATTTTTAAACATTCAAACTGATTAAAAGTCAAAACTGGAACTCAACTAGCCCAGGCAATATGCAATATACTATTAATACTGCTAATGGTGGTATAGACATACATTGTTAACACACTTAAGCTGCTAGCCTGTTTACACCTCATACAAGAGCAGCTATGAAAACTATCAATTAGGATGTCTGGTAGGAAAGTCATGACTCAGGCCACAAAGAAGGTAACTGTGTCAGCTTGATGCTCAGTGACGCCATTACTTGCACAAATCATCGGTTTAATATGGATTAGCTTTATAATCCCTGTGCATACCAGTTCTAGATATTCAAACTCCCCATAGCCCAATCCCAGCCTTCCACAAAACAGCTGTATATTGCAATTAGTCCAAAGTCTGCAGCATTAAGTAGGGACATAAACATAGTGGGTGGGATATTCAGAAGGGTTGCGCATGGCATAACACAGTTGCACCATGCGCACTGATGCGCACTATCTTGATAGCGATATTCAAAGGAAAGTGCATGGCACAAATCCCGATCGGCTGGGGCACAGCAGTAATGCATGCGGCACTAGGGGAGGCATGCCCATGCATACCCCAGCACAACTCGATATTCAGCCCGGGATGTGCGGAGCCCATGCAGGCACAACCCCTACATGTGCCCCATACAGTTGTCCCAAAAAATAAAGGAGCAACAGTGGGCCACCCACAGGTGAGCTGCTGTATTGCAGGGTGCATGTGGGTGGCCACCCAAGCTCCGGCGGCACCCTCCGTCGGGTAGTGCCCCCCATGCCTGATCGTGAGCAGAAGTAGGAAATTAAACAGTCCTATATCCCTGGTGGTCCAGTGGACCGCTTGCAGTCCAATCTCGAGTATAAGTATAAAAATAATAAACTCCTATATCCCTGGTGGTCTAGTGGACCACTCGCAGCTCAATCATGGGCAGATGTCTAAAAAAAGATTAAATCCCATCCCTGGTGGTACAGTGGTACCCCTCCCCACCCTCCATCAGCCCTGCCCCAGCTCCCCAGTCGGTGGCGGGTGGCAGCTCTCCACCGATAAGCTGCCCGGCTGCCGCCCGACTGACTGCGTACAGTACGGCTGATGCCCATTGGTCCTGGCGTGGGCCAATGGGCGTGAGCTTGTACTGTACTACCAATCAGATATGCCAGATGGATTCATTCCATGTCTGGACGTAATAATGCTGATACAGTCTGCCGCCCGGTAGCCAACTGGTAGATCAATAAATCTATGCTGCTATCTGAAATCGGTCGATGAAGACCGCGAAGCGACGGTGAGGAGCTACACCTGCCGCGACTGAAGCGATAATGTTGAGGGCTCAATGAGAGGGTGGGGAAGAAATGCCGCTGGACCACCAGGGATGGGATCTAATCTTATTTTGAGACTTCTGCCCGATCGAGCTGCAAGAGGTGCACTGGACCACCAGGGATATAGTAGTTTATTATTTTTATACTTATGCCCATGATCAGGCTGGTAGCGGTCCACTGGACCACCAGGGATATAGTAGTTTATTATTGTTATACCAATGCCCACGATCGGGCTGGGAGCGGTCCACTGGACCACCAGGGCTATAGGAGTTTATTATTGTTAGACTTATGCACATGATCGGGCTGTGGGGCACTTTGCCACTTGTGCAGGGGGTGTCATTCCTTGACGGCTGCAGCCTGGCAGAGTGCCAGGTGCAAGTCGCCGGGATGGGTGCACCTGCATGCAAATGGGGCCATAATGACATGCAAGTGGCCCCATTTGTATGTGAACCTTTGAGTATTGCAGTTGATGCACCTAGTGCAACGGCACTTGCGCTAGCGCATCCCCTGCCCCTCTCTGGCCACTTGCGCTGGTGCAGTGCCACTGCGCCATGCACAATGCGGGTGGCCACAGAGCGATATTCAATGGTGCTGAGTCATGGTGCAGCACCGTTGAATAATACCCTGTCAGCACCCTGGCACATCCCCGTTGCATTGCACCCAGGCTTGCGCCACAGCCTGGCACAGTCTGAATATCCCACGCAGTGTGTATAAATTCCATTGTCCAGTTGGTCAGGTTTATAATACCCTACTCTCCAGCAACGTGTCTTCATTTGCCATTGCTGTTCGGTATCAAATTCTTTCACTGTTTATGCAGTCCATATACTTGTTTCCTTTGGGTCAAAATGTTGGAAGACATTTCCTCCATACTAGATTTGGAATTGAGTGGGCAATAAAAATGAATGTACTTTCCCAAGGCTTTTAACTCTTGACCAAGGCCCCTGGAATTCTGCAATTCTGCGGTTGTGGAATTTTCTGCAGAATTTGCATCATGCCACAGAATATATATAGTGCCACAGAATTAACTGTTTTTCATAAATTTTCATTTAAATATACAGTTTTTCTGTAGTGTCAGTCTTTCTTTCCCATCTCGTTTATCCTGAAGCCCCTCCTCTATGCTTAGCATGTGATGACATCGATGACAACACATCATATTTAGCCAATGGCAGGACTGCGTTCTGCCAGAGAAATGAATAAATCATGCTGCAGAAATCAGAAAATGCTGCCGCAGAAGCCAAAGAGCCCTGCCATAGAAATTAGAAAATTCTGCTGCAGAGCACTAGGGGCCCTGCTCTTGACAAACCCAGGCTGTTAAACTGCTTTTCTCTGGCCCTTGTAGAGGAACAAAAGTCTAGAAAAAAACTCATTTGTTGGTCATCAGTCATGAGCAGCACTGCCGCCTGGGCTGCCTGCAATACTCCCCTCATGGCCATACTGTCCATGATGACAATCATTGCTCTGGTGCACCTCAGATCAGATGGCTTCATTCTAGGATTTACTTGATAACCCAGTTTTATAATAAGATCACCCTCCAGAGATAAACTGTTCACATTGCTTCATATAATCTACTATATTAGGTCCTTCAGCTTCTTCCAGGCAGACTGACAGCCCTAATATTGAGACCTCACATCTGGTTCTCCAGGGTCTCTAGGCAATATTTTAAAGTCATATTTTCTTTCACTAGGGCTGTCATCATGCCAAGTGCTTTGGACACTCTGTGAGCTGCCCCTCAGTGTTTTCTTGTAGAGAATCATTCAGCAGAGAGGGTTTACAACTGTCCCAATATTGCCTCAGCCTTTTGATCCATTGCTCAGACTGTTTTCAAAATGGCCTGCATGGCTGTCTCTCCTCCCCATTTGGCTGTTGCTGGAGTCTGCTGTGTGCTGGGTTTGTTGCTTTTGGGAACCTCCTATTCCTGTGCTTTTCTGGCGAACCATCATCTCCAAAATTGGACTGCAAATCTATTGGTATGGATGATAACCCATAGAAGACTGAAGAAAACAAAATGTCACTTTAAATCAATTATTTTTATGTTTGATGGCTTCTGTTCAAAGAAACTGAAGTGCATTGCTGCTTGTCATGACCAGTGCTCTCTGATGCTTCCCCAGCATTGAATTTTAACTGCCAAACCTTGGATCACCTCTCTAACGTACGCAACTCCCTTATCCCCTCCATGCTGTCCACCCTACCACAGAGCATAGTAGCATCTGTGAAGAGACTCATCTTGCTTTGTATTCCTTCTCCCATGTCAGTGATGAACATGTTTAAAAGGACTAGATCCAGGACTGATCCTTGTGGCATCCCACCTGTGACCTACCCTCTCCCCTGACTTGACTCTATTTACCACCACCCTCTGCTGTCTCCCCTCCAACCAACTATCTACCAGTCTAACTAGGTCCTTCACTGTACCAAGATCCTCTAACATTCTGTGTGGCACTGTATGGCACTGAATTGAATGTCTTGCTGAAGGTGAAGGTGAGTAAATTCACTGCTTGTTTCTTATCTACTGCCTTAGTTACCTGGTCAAAGTATATGATCAAGTTGGTCTGACAAGTCTTCCTTACGACAAACCCGCACTGTTTACTATCTTGGAGAAACAGAAACATAGGATTTACCAGCAGATAAGGACTGCTTGGTCCACCTAGTGTGTCTGTTTTTCCTATCTATAGTATTACCGCAGATACTGCTTGCTCTCCGGCCCATTCACCTGTCTTCCCTTCCCTTTCCCTGAGATTCCCTTATGCCTATCCCATGCATTCTTGAATCACACCACTGTTTTCACCCCTACTGCCTCTGCAGCTAGGCTGTTCCAGGAATCCATCACTCTTTCTGTGAAGAAGTACTTACATCTCTCCTGACTCGACCCCCTTCCAGCTTCTTATCGTGCCCTCTTATCCTTGAACACCTTTTTTATTGAAAAATACTTCCCTTCTGCACCATATTTACTCCTGTGAGGTATTTAAAGGTCTCTTTTCCAGAGTGTAAATAATAAGGTTCTTAAGTCTCGTAGGGCTTCTGAATCAGACCCCGCACCATTTTAGTTGTCCTTCTCTGGTCCATCTCCACTCTACCTATGTCTTTCCAGAGATGTGGTCTCCAGAACTGGACTCAGTATTCTAGGTGGAGTCTTACTAGCAATCTATAAAGAGGCAGTAGTACCTATCACTTTCTATTAATGATACCACTCCTTTTGCACTCCAGTATTCCACTAGCCCTCCCAACTGCCTTGTTGCACTACCTGGCCACCTTTAAGTCATCCAATATGATTACACCCAGTGCTCTTTCCTGTTTGGTTGGTCTTCAGTATCCTTCTCATTTTGTACTCTGCCCTGGGTTTTTGTACCCCAAGTTCATTACGTTGCACTTTTCTGCACTGAAACCCAGCTGCCATACTGTTGACCACTCCTTGAGTTTTCTCAGGTCTCTGCTCATCCTTTCCACTCCCCCTGGAGTGTCCACCTTATTGCTGATTTTGGTGTCATTCACAAAGAGACAGACCTTCCCTTCCAGCTCTTCTGCAATGTCACTTGTAAAGACATTGAAGAGGCTCAGTCCCAGCACTAATCCCTGAGGCACCCCACTGGACACCCACTTCCACCTATCTCCTAGCCAATTTCTTGCCTAGTTTACCACCTTGAACCCACTCCTAAGCTACCCATCTTGCTTACTAGCCTTCTATGTGGAACAGTATCGAAAGCCTTACTGGAACCTAGGCAGGCCCACATCTACCGCTCCACTCTGGTCTAATTCCTTGGTCACCCAGTGAAAGAAATCTATCAGATTTGTTTGACGTGCCCCCGGACCCCCCCATGAATTCATGCTGCTTTAGGTGTTGTAACCATTGGATTCAAAATAGTCCACAATCACCTTTCCTTCAGCAATGATTCCATTAACTTTCCCACCACTGATTTCAGGTTCACTGGCCTATAATTATCGGCCTCTTTCCTGCTACCACTTTTGTGAAGTGGGGCTACCTCTGCCCTTCTCAAGTCCTCTGGAACCACTACTGTTTCCAATGAGCTGTTAAATAGGACTGTCAGTGGTGTACCCAGTACCCATCTGTTTCCTTGGGGGTCCAGGATGCCTGAATCCTATTTGACCAAGTTATTTTGTCTTGGGTCATCCAAAAAAAAAAAAAAAAATAGAACCGGTACTATGTCAAGCAGGATGAACTCCACTCATACAAAGTCTTTACTTCTTCTCAAGTTTTTACAGTATTTATAACACAACACAAACCTGGCAACATTTTGTGGCTGTATGTCACCATTTCTTCAGGCCATCTGTGTTAAATTTTCTTGCACCGCAACCTTAATTACCCTGTTCTTGTTTAGGTATATCACTTTTCCTGGTTACCCATGCCTCATTTCTGTATGCTTATTTCCTGGCTGGGTAGCCACATCTCTTATCCATTGCCATTGTTTCTAGTTTTTGTGTGACCAGGGAAAAGTCCTGCTACCCATTCAATTCCTACCAGATACTGTTTTTCTTACTCCTTGCTAGCTATGTGAGCCCCTACCAGAACCCTTACTTAACTTATTATTGACCCCTGCTTTGGTGCTATGAACACCACTGCTCCTAGTCACCATTTCTGTCATTTCTGGGTCAGTTCTAGATAGGTTCTCCATCCTATGTGTTTCCCCAAACCTCAGTCTCCCCCCTCTCAGTTTAAATGTCCAGCTATGTAGACATCAAACGTCTGCTCAAGCTCACTGGCCCCATCTCTTGTCAGGTGGAAGCTATCACCCTTGAAGAGCCTTCTGCCCCAGAAGCCCCAAGTCACCCACAAAATATTACCCATCCTCCTCAGAAATGGTCAGGGAAGCTGAGTGTGCTTTCAGTCTGTCCCCAACCTTCAAAAGTTATGCTTCACTTTCTCAACATACTAGTTTGCCAGATAATTGGTACCCAAGTGCACCAGTATCCCAAGATCTCCCAGCCCCTCCTCTGCCATCCACTCTATCCTGTCCAAATCCCTGATGGCCAATTCACCTGGAAGGTATTTGAACAACCCCTTCCCTACCCCCTATCCCTACCACTTTCTCCACCCCTCTAATGAAAGAATTCCTTACTACTAATATACTCCTTTATGCCTTCTTTCTGTTCTCTCTCATGGGTGCCATCACATCATCCTGTTTACCATTCCTCCAGTTCACCATTCCCGACCAGCTCAGAGCCTCCCTCAAAAGAGTCAGGTACCTGCATCTTCTCCAGTGGTGCAAACAATTTGCAGTCTGAATGTGATGATATTGGATGATATACTTGTGACTGCTCCTGCCACCCCTTCCGCTCCCCTCTACCCTCCACTCCCTTGGCTAGTGGACTTCTGGAGAAGTGTGGGTGCAGGGTGTGTCTGTAGAAACCAGATCACTTTATTTATTTATTTATTGAAAACTTCGGAGATTACCTTTGAGTGCAAGGCTCCAAGTCAAACACATAGTTACAGAAAACATTACAAGTACAATAAGCAGTTCCAGAAGAAATGCAGTTGAATCAGGAGCAATGCACTTAAGACAGAAACATTACATACAGTTTTGAAAAATCCATTCAGATCATTGCATAAAAAGTCACAGGATATGTACAGAGAGAAGCCATACACAACAGTTTAATTTTTACAGTTAAATTGGACTGCAAGGGCAGACTACAAAGACCTCTTAAACTGATTAATCTTGAGGAGATTCAACAGCATATCAGGCAGCTCATTTAACCAGTTAGCGGCCATGACAGTGAATGACTGATTGCTCAGGTGAGTACACCAGAAAGGAGGCTTAAGGACATTCCTGGCCATGTTCCTGGTGTTGTATTGGTTGGAGATGGTGCAGAAGCAATTTGTTAAAGCAGGGGATGTTAGGCCCAGGAGCCCCTTTTTAGCTAACAAACAGGTCTGGAGCTTTATTCTGCAGGGTAAAGGTAGCCAGTTAGTGAGTACATAAAGGGTGCAACTTGAGTGCTGTTATCTGCACCAAGCAGATCAGCTTTACTCCATTAAGCACCATGTCACATGCAGCTGCTTTTCAATTTAAATTCGATTTAGAAAAAAAGACATGTCTTCAACATAATTTATTTTTATGTGCACAGTTATTGTGTCTCTTATGGGTACGAGCAGCATGTCAAGTCTTTTGTGTGCCAGAATGTTTAGCTTCACTTTGCATTTCTCTCACCAAATAAAACTTAAAGATGACTCTCTCATAGCTATATGAGACAGTAATTGTACATAGGAAGTACTTAATGGGTTGCGTAAGCATTAAGACACTTCGGGGTGTGCATCTTACTATCACAGTGCACACCCAGGGGCATTGTCAGGCATGATGCCACAGGCAGAGTCCATTCTGCTCCTGGGTGTGCATTATGACAGTACAAACCCGGAGTGACTTACTGTGCTTTTGAAATGGCCCCCCAAAAATATTTTACATCGTACAGATATGACACTGGCACAGTTGTGAATTTTAAGTAATAATAAATATTTATTTTAGTTGATGTGAAGCCTGCTCATGCAAATAAAGTGTGCTGGGGCAAGTATCACATGACTTGGATGCTGTTATGCTACTATTCGGGCACTTAATCTCTGCACCAATCAAATAGGATACTAACCATCACACTCGCGGTATTGTGCCAATTTAGCAAGTGTCTACACTAAAATGTATCACTTACACTGTAGCCAGTAGACCACCATCCTTTCAAATGGGCACTGTTTATGAGCGTGCGCCTGTATTTAGAGGTGTGTTGTACCGCACTTGTGATTCATGTAACATTTGTTGACATTTTCCTGCATTCCTACTTGATGTAATTCTTCATTTGTAATTGCTTCCTGTCTGCTTAACGCTGTGTAATCTTCCTGTATGTGTACTCTGCAATCCTGTATGCTGTTATATTTAACTGTCCTACCCAGCACCTCCTCGAAAATGAGTTAGCTCAACTGAGCTTTTCTTGGTAAAATAAATTGAATTGGGTGGGAAAGTAGTCTCACCCTGCATTGTCCTCTGTAGAGTACCTCAAAACAAGACCAATGGAATCTCATCTTCTTTTACTACACTTTAACTGAGCGTCTCTGCTTCCAGTATTGCTGTGTGCCTACCCCCTAGCTTGCAGCACTCCTAGAAGCTACACCATGTGTCTCGTGTACTACTGAAGCTGCTGCCACTATGAATAATAAATGAGATCAGTTTAAAGAGACAGAACCACATTTCTCCAAACACTACATCTCCCCCTTTCGTTTTTTTTTTTATTTAAAACATTATTAAGTTTTCAGAATAGAGTTACAGACAGCATAGTCATAGGACAACACGTAGTCATTTTGTGGTACAAGGTATCTCATAATGGCCTGTTTCTATATAGGCATGTGATGCTGTAACTAGAGTCCTTTACTTTGTATGATCCCTATGTAGGTTGCTAGGAGTAGAAACAGAATAAGAAAATAATCTAGGGTTTATGAAGCACACGTACAGACAAGCACATTTTTGGTGTTACAGATTTACATAAAATCCAGGGTCATAATGGTTACAGCTGTAAGAATGAGGTTTCTAGCTCAGACCATATTCACAAATCTATATCTGCATTTCCATGAATATTCTTTCTAATATGTGCCCATGGAGATTTTGTATGCAGGAAGGACAGATTTATTCCAAGTGTGGGGTGTGATCTCATATGCTAACTCTCAGAACCACCTGACTCAGACTGCATCTGTTGAGTCTGCAGGTGTGAACCTTAAAGCTTTATATATTGTGCTGATAAGATGATCCAACGTGCTGCCTGAGAGATAAAACTTAATGAGTGAGACCAAGGGGAGGTGGTTTCTCAGCAATAAGGGTTAGGTATTCCTCATGTGGTTGTTGGTATGACTTCAGCTGTAGGAATCTATGAAATTCTGAGCTAGGTAGGTGGTAGGATGCTTGTAACTATACAAAGAAGCAACCCTGTGGGTCCCACCAGTTGGTATACATGTTTGATGATGTAACAGTGCTATATCTTTTTTTTTGTTTACATTTTAACTCCCCAATCTCCCCGCGGCAGCCCCCAATCTACTGACCCTCCCAGCCCCATTACCTGGCTCCTCCTGGATCTTACCTTAGCCGTCTGTGGCTTGGAATGGCTGCCTGGCCACTGGTACAGAGCCTGCAGGGGGATGGTCACCATTCTACCGCCACAAGGTATTTTCCTCCGGTTTTCTCTCTGGACCCACACATGTGCAATGGGCAGGGCAACAGCCCATGTCTCTGCATAGGCAGTCTTATGCCCTCTGTGTGGGTCCACCCCATTCTGAGCAGTGGGCCTGTGCTGACCCCCAGCCTCCGCTGGGTGTCAATCTACAGCATGCTATATTGTCCCCCCCTCCCTTGAGGAAGGAGAGCTGTTATCAGATGCTAAATCCTTCCTTGCCCTGGCTGACCCCCCTGAATGACATGAGTCCATTCCTGAACCTGGATCACCAGCATGGCATAAGGTGTGGTGTTCAGCGCCTCAACCCTCAGTGCCACTGGGCCGGCAATGGTGCCATTTCTTAAGAGCCGCATCTAGTCTGTTAGGGGGGAATACGGTATCACTAGCCAGGGTTCGAAGGAACAGTCTGTCTGCTGGGGATAAGTATCTTCTTAAAAGCAATAGCCATTGGCAGAAAGTTTCTACTGTATATTGAGGGAATTTATTGAGTGGTAGACCTGTAGGTGGGTTTCCAAAAAGGTATGATGTCAAATCAGACATATCACTGAGAGTCAATTCTATATGTATCCAATGTGCTTTGTAAGCAGGGGCCAGCCAGTGCAGAAGAGTTCTCAGGTGAGAAGCAAGAGTGTACTGACGCAGGTTTGGGAGGATTACACCTCCTTTATCCCTCGGGAGCTGGAGAACGGAGTATCGTATCCTGGGAGGCTTTCCTTATCAGATGAAGCGGGAGATTAGTTTATCCCAGGTTTGAAAACAGTCCTTGCTAGGCATAATGGGAAGGGTCCGGAGGAAAAATAATATGCGAGACAGAATGTTCTAGTGAATTGCCTCCACCCTATTGAAGAACTCCAGCTTCAGTTGTGACCAACACGAGAGATCTTCTGTAATTTGTTGGGTGAGGTGTACAGCTCGATGTGAAGAAGATTTTTTAGTCAATTTTACTCCCAGGTAACGCATAGCCAATCTATGCCATTTGAAGGGGTATTTGTGTTTCAGTTCTGGGGAAGGAATGTGGTTATAGAGGAGCACCTCTGTTTTCTGATTCTTTAGTCTGTATCCCGCCAGGAGCCCAAAGTTGCATATTTGATCCCACATGCCTGGAATAGATTTTTCCGGGGAGGTCAGGGTAAGCAAAATATCAACTGCAAAGAGCGATATTTTATCTTGGTGTCCACCCATTGGTATGCCTTCAATATTAGGGTGACATTGTATAGAAGTGGCCAGTGGTTCTAAATACAAAGCAAATAGAAGAGGGGAGGGGTCATCCCTGACGGGTGCCCCTTGATAGCCGAAATGGCTCAGACAAAGATCCGTCTAACTTTAGGTAGTCTTGAGGGGATTTATAGATGTTTTGAAGTTGTAGTACAAACTCTGCAGGGAAGCCGAAATGATGACGAGTGACCCAGAGAAAGGGTCAGGCCACTCTATTGAAAGCTTTCACTGCGTCAAGGCTCAAGAGTGCAAGGGGTATTGTTCGAGTTACAACATAGTCTGTTAATTGTAGGGTGCATCGAACGCTGTCATGAGCCTGTCATCTTTTAATAAAACCCACCTGATCCGGGTCTATAAAAAAGGGGAGAAGGGATTCCAGTCTGCGTGTCAGAATTGACATGAATAATTTGTAATCATAATTCAGCAATGATGTAGGCCAGTATGAGGCAGGGTAGTGGATGTCTTTTTGTGGTTTTGAGATGGCTGCAATAACCGCATACTGCCAGGAGAGGAGGCAATTTACCCTCCTGGACAGTGTGGAAGGCCTGAATGAGGGAGGGGAGGAGTAAATCTTTAAATTGCTTATAGAACTCAGCTGGGTAGCTGTCTGGACCTGGCAGAAGCTGTTGTTCTATTTTTTGGTCAGTTAGCTTTTGAAGCTGTTGTTTGGTGAGCTGGATTTGGGCCAGAACTGATTTGTCTTCGTGTTGTAGGAAACTTTGTAGGGTTTGGAGCAAGGTCTGTAGTTCCTGTATATGTGCCTCTCTTTCTCTTTTCTTTCGTGCCAAGTAGGTGATGATCTTTCCTCGAAGAACAGTCTTAAAAGCATCCCAGAGGATTGTTGGGGCTGCATGTGGGTTGTTATTTTCAGAGAGAATTCTAGGTACAGCCTTCTTGACCAGAAGGGTGAACTCTGGGTCTTGGAGATAAAGGAGGTTCAGGTGCCAGTGGGATTATCGTAAGGGTTTCTCCAGGGGTAACTTACCATATACAGACAAGTGGTCTGACAGAATTGTAGAATCATGGTGAATATCTTGGACAGTGTCCAGTGTTTGGATGTTGTAAAGATATAATCTAATCTGGATGACACACCTGTTCTAGAGGTGTAGTATGTGTATCCTCTGGTGGAGGGAAAGAAATGTCTCCAAATGTCAGTAATGCCCAGAGAAGAGAAAGTACTGCGTATGTCTTTCTGGAGAGGGTTATAATGATGTGGTGAGGGTTTAGAGGTGTCCAAAGTCAGATTTAGTGTAATGTTTAAGTCACCCCCCTAGGATCCGTTTACCCTGTAAGACCTGGAGGAGCTGATTTAAACATTTTTTTGCAACCCCTTTGTAGTTCCTGGAGGAAAGTATAATAAGACCAGGGTCACCTGGGAGGCGTATAACTGGCCAGTTGCTATGGCATAGTCGCCCACAGAGTCAACAACCTGCTCCTGGAGTTTACAGGGGACTCTTCTCAGAATTAACATGGCTGCTCCTCGCCTCCTTCCCAATTTGTGGGATGAGGATACCACTGTCTGGTAATTAATGGATGAAAATTTAGCATGCTCAGATTGAGGGAGGTGGGTTTCCTGTAGTAAAATAATATCAGGTTTATCCCTTTGTAAATATTGCAGTAGTCGATACTGTTTGATTGGATTGTATACCCCAATAATATTGAGGGACCCAACTAGAGATGGTCTAGCCATATTGAGATGGGGCGGCACAGGTGAGTCTGAAGTGTGGCCCCTTTCTCGTTATTAGGGAGCTAGTAAAAGAGGAAAGGTATGGAGTGGTTAAGCTGAACAGAGAAGGGGAAGACAGGATAGTAAGAGCTGAAAATATGTCTGTCAAAGCAGAACTGACCATCAGGTGTAACCACCAGTAATACCAAAGAATGTAGTATATATAACACAACGTAACGAACAAACCATTTTGCCAACAGGGCAAACCAGAACTGTAGTAACATAGACAGTACAATCGTAGGATCATATAAAATGGAGAAAAAAATTGTCTAAACCCTGTAAAGAGGGAATTAGTCCCTGCAGATGACTTTCAAGGCAGGGAGGGAAACACTATCCCTCCCATATGGGAGTAGGTCTGCACTCCCTGAGGGGGCAAGTCACAGTAATACTGTGGGCCCCCTTCACTGCTATGCAAATTTGGTGTAGCGGTGTGAGGCGCTAGCCAAGGTGAAAACAGAAAAAGAAAAATTAGGGAAAGAGAGAGGTTTTTCCATCTTGGGGCTAATGACCAACATATGTCAGACCCAAGGGAATGCAGCAGTGGGTGGGTGAGGGGTGTAACAAAAAAATCACAGGATTGTTAATGTCCCGGTGGCTTCCCATGTGCCATTGAGTTACAGGCTGTTTTAAAAGGGGGTGGTGCATCAAGACCTTGAAGGGGGACTATAAAGGAGAGGAGCTGCAGGAAGGGTGGGAGGGTGGGAACAGGAGGCCCCCGTGCACCAAGTTGAGACCCTTGGGGCATGGGAATCAGGCTCAAATCTTATCAATTGCATTGAACAATGTCTTGGGAAAAGGTAGGGGAATTCCCTGCCTGAGGTCCTGATCACATAAAAAAAGATTTCACAGTTCGTCCTAATCACCCTGTTAGTACCTCGTGGTCTCCTCTGCTGATCGCAGTTTAAGGAAAGCCAAGTCAGCCCAGTAGATAGCTGATAGCAGAGAACTGGAGTAAAATAAGGGGGAATTATGACTTGGAAAAACTCATAGGAACACTTCTAAAGGGGGGAGAGGTCAAGAAGTGAGTATTGGTTGATAGGGAATCAGGTTTCTCTCCTCTGAAAAAAGCTTTAGCTTTGCTAATTAAAGGAAATGTGAAAATTAAGAGGGCCTCCCTTCCCAACACATCCCCATGAGAGTCTTAGCTTTTTATTAACTGTTACAGGGAGAGATACAGTTCTGTCTCTAATCCCATGGCAGGAAGGACATCTCAGGAGTGTGTTCAATTAATTGATCCAGGATTGGAACACATTATGAGTCCCTCCCTCATCAAGTAAACATTAATAAACTGTGTTATCACTGTACATTTTCATATATTTCAACCCTTCAGTTCAGGAGTTTTTCCAGCAGAAAAGGCTTCTTCCGTTTGGTGCCCATTGCTTTGGCCCCCCCCCCGAACAAGAACCCCAACTGAAAATCCATCAACGCCTCAGCATTAGCTAAAATATCCCCCTAGTCTGTTAGGCTTCGGCCCAGTACCTGTTTGTTGTAACCAGTCACTGAAATGGGGATGAATCAATTGGGTGCCTCATTCCGAAATTTCTGGAGTAGCTCCTCTGTGTCCTGCAGTGTGGGAGCCCACCCCAGCGTGGCAAACGTCCTGCGTCGTCTGCCGACGGGGTGCCCAATCCCCCATCGGCTCCACGGCCCCCCTCAGCCATCCTTCTGCCATGTTGGGAGCCCACCCCAGCGTGGCAAACGTCCCGCGTCGTCAAAGTACAAAAAAAAAACCCTGTAAATTAAAATGGTCCCACGCAGTCTCCCCACCCCTCCCACAACACGCACCCACCCACTGCGCACCCCACTTCCCCACACCCCTCACCCCATACTTACCTCCAGAGCTCGGCGCGACGATCATCGCTGGACCGGGAACACGTCTGCACTCTTCAAAGCCGACCGTGAACTGAGGAAATGCCGGTAAGCTGTAAAATGGGCTAGATGGGTTTTTTCAACCTTGTTGCATATCTCAGGCATTTTTTGGAATTTTTGCACCAATTTTCAACATGGGGTTTTGGGACCCCTCTCATGAATTCTGTCACTGTCATGGCGTTATTCGGGCTCAAGGGTGATTTACCGCAGTCACTGTGCAAAATCACCTTTTGGGCCTCAATTAATGAAACGACAGTGCCAGCGCTCATAAGGTGGTCTCAAAGCCTATTTTGAAAATTTGGTGGAAAAATTCCTAAAAATGACGGTTTTACGGGCGTGCGTTGCGCAGTTCCTACGCAGGCTCGTAAGTTTGTGAATTTTCAATATTTTCACTCCAGATTTTCAACATTACCATTTTATGACACCTCCTCATGAGCAGTACAGCTGTCATTTTTCACATCCTGCCCAAAACGTGTTTCTGCCCATGTAGCGCACAATGGCGCAGTCGGTGTGTGAACTCAGTGTATGGGACACATTAAGAAAATCACAGTGACATTGTTCATGAGAGAGGTCTTAAAATGGCTGTGTTCGAAATTTGGTAAAGTCTAAAAAATGACTGTTTCTGACGTGCGTTGCGCAGTTCCTATGCAGCTACGTAAGTTCGTGAATTTTCAATATTTTCACCCATATTTCAACATTGCCATTTTACTACACCTCCTTGTGAGCAGTACAGCTGTCATTTTTCACATCCTGCCCAAAACGTGTTTCCGCCCATGTAGCACACAGTTTACGCAGTTATGCGAAATCAATGGTTACATTAAGCAAATCACAGTGACATTGTTCATTAGCAGAGGTCTTAAAATGGCTATGTTGAAAATTTGTGAAAAAATTCCTAAAATGACTGTTTTACGTAGCTGCTGCAGCGGTTCCTACGCAGCGCTCATCGCTTCTGAATTTTCAATATTTTCACTCAGATTTTCAATATTGCCATTTTACCACACCTTCTTATGAGTAGTATAGCTGTCATTTTTCACATCTCACCCAAAACATGTTTCCGCCCATGTAGCGCACAATGGAGCAGTTGGTGTGCGAAATCAATGTATGGGACACATTAAGAAAATAACAGTGACACTGTTCATGAGCAGAGGTCTTAAAATGGCTGTGTTGAAAATTTGGTGAAAAAATTCCTAAAAATGACTGTTTTACAAGTGCGTGTTGCTCAGTTCCTATGTACACTCGTAAGTTTGCGAATTTTCAATATTTTCACTCCAGATTTTCAACATTGCCATTTTACCACACCTCCTTATGAGCAGTGCAGCTGTCATTTTTCACATCTTGCCCAAAACATGTTTCCGGCCATGTAGCGCAGAATGGTACAGTCGGTGTGCAAACTCAATGTATGGGACACATTAAGAAAATCACAGTGTCAGTGTTCATGAGCAGAGATCTTAAAATGGCTATGTTGAAAATGTGGTGAAAAATTCCTAAAATGACTGTTTTACGAGCGCAGTACTGTGTAGCTTCCTTACGCACGCCAGAAGTTCGCTAATTTTCAATATTTTCACTCCAGATTTTCAACATTGCCATTTTACACACACCTCCTTATGAGCAGTACAGCTGTCATTTTTCACATCCTGCCCAAAACGTGTTTCCGCCTATGTAGCACACAATGTGGCGCTTAGTCAGAGCCGTACTAATACTTATGACAAAGCTTATTACTAAGCTGCTAAGGACAACATAACTCTGGTATTGTTTGCATCCATCCTACCTGTACCAGCTTGTTTGTATCTATGTCTTAATTTACTGTTATACCTATGTGTTGTACTGCTATACTGTGTATTTTGGTTTGTCTTACTGTGACACGGTACCTTTGTAAATGAGCCTATGGCTCAAAGGTTTTCCAAACTGCTGTTTAAATAAAATAAAATAAATAAAAAATAAATGGCGCAGTCGGTGTGCGAACTCAATGTATGGGACACATTAAGAAAATCACAGTGACACTGTTCATGAGCAGAGGTATTAAAATGGCTATGTTGAAAATTTGTTGAAACAATTCCTAAAAATGACTGTTTTATGAGCGTGCATTGCACAGTTCCTACGGACGCTCATAAGTTCGCAAATTTTCAATATTTGCACTCCAGTGAGTTCCAAATACCTAAACAGCACATAGAAGCAAGCAACATTCGGCATTGACAAATGCTTGTACTTCTTTGTCGCTGATTTTTTTAAGCCATGTCCAAGTGCCAAATACCACTGCAAATACCTGTAAGCGAACGTTCGGCATTGACAAATGCTTGTTGTAGTAACCATAGTGCTTTTCTTGCTTACAACATAATAGTGAGCTGGTTTGCAGACAGGCGAGGCTTTGTTTGACTTTTTCTGAAGGGCAGTTACTTTGTCCCCTTTCTTTGTGGAAGAAACCTTGGCTTTTTTTCTCTTGTCTGTGAACTGCCTAATTTTGGCCTTTTGATTCTGATTGCTTTCTACTGACTGTCCTATGGTTTTTGAAAGGCAGTGTCAGGTAACTGTGTGCAAATAGGTCTGTTAAAAATTAGTTCAGCTGGGGTTCCGCTATTGGTTGTGCGTGTAACGTTTCAATAGGTTCTTAAAAACATGTACAATTCTTGTTTAAAGGATTTCTGTTCAACTTTAGCCATAAATATATATATGCAACTGTAGTGTAGTATTATGAGGCACTGCTAGAGGGCGGTATGGACTCTAAAAGAACATAGATCTTGAGCAATAGTAAAGTTGTTGTTAGAAAGATCCAGAGTCTGTGTGCGTGTGTGAGAGTGTGTGTGTGTATAAGAAGAAGGCTGCCTTGTTAGAACCATGTAATAAATCTCTGCAGTTGCTAAAGAAGTTCCCTGTGTACATAGCTTGGTTTTTCAGGATACAACATATTATTTGGCGACTAGGATAAAAGAAAGAGTCAGTGAGCAACTACATAGAAACATAGACTTTGACGGCAGATAAGAATCGCTTGACTCACCTAGTCTGTCCATTTCCCTACCTATTGGATAAGCTGCAGATCCTAGTTAACCAACAGCCTACTTCTTCCTACCCCCCACTAGAATTGCCTTATGTCTTTCCCATGCATTCCTGACTTCCCCCACTGTTTTTGACCCCACAACCTCCTAAGGAAGGCTGTTCCATGTATCCACCACCCTCTCTGTGAAAAAATATTTCCTCACATTGCCCCTGAGCCGTCCCCCTCTATCTTCAAATTGTGTCCCCTTGTTCTTGCACAGCTCTTTTTCTGAAAGATGCTACCCTCTTGGACTTTGTTGATTCCCTTGCTAAACTAAAGAAAGAGGAACTTTTCACCCAGAGTGAGAAAAAGAAAATTATTCAGAGAGTGAAAGTAAAGAAAGTAGTTTAGGGAGCTACGCATACAGTAAGTGGCTGTTGACATTCAAATAGGAAATGGCTGGCATGGTAGGAACTGTGGCTTCTTTTAACCCTCAAATTCAGACCTGGGAGGAATACTTTGAAATCTCGTCACATTTCTTAATTGCAAATGATATTGCAGAGGCTAGTAAAAAAAGAGCCATTTTACTAAGTGGAGAGGGTGCACAAACCAGGGGTGTAGCCAGGGATTTCAGATCTGCACACCAAGTGGACTCACTGCTACCCCCGGTGTAGCCAGACAGTATACAAATATACACCAGGACCATGTTTGTTGCCTCATTTGGCACAATAAATACAACTTTTGTATCTCATGACAGTGGTTTTTGCCATGTATGGGTAAGTACAAATGCCATGCATTGTTCCCTAAGACACCCACATACCAGCCCAGAGCCTGTAAAGTTGTATTGTCCTTGGGTTGCAAGGAGAGTATTAGTGACCAGTCGTTCTAGTTTCTACCCCTATGAATAAAATTACAGAAAGGTTCAGTATTTTCTTTGTTAGTTTTCATGGAAGAAGGAAGCAGTTCAGAGCCTATTTGCTACCCCCCAAAATAAAATTGCACACCATGGAGTGCTTGGAGTATATTTGCCTACACCCATGCCACAAACCCACAGTTTAATGAGAAATTTGTTGAGTCCTGAAAAGTCTGGTACCAAATCGCTTGAAGGCTTAGTAAAATTGTTGAAAAATCACTTTAACCCAAAACTGAGTGAAATTGTACAAAGGTTCAAATTTCATTCTAGAAACAGAAAGCTGGAGAGAATGTGGGAGCATATGTGGCAGAGTTGAGAAAAATGGCTCAGGACTGTAATTATGGAGAAACTTTGGAGCAAATGCTGAGAGATAGACTTACCTGTGGAGCAAATGATGATAGAATTCAAAGAAGGTTATTGTGAGAAACAGATTTAACATTTGAAACAGCATTGAAGTTGACGCAAACTGTGGAATCTGCTAGTCAAAATGTAAAAGATTTATAGCTGCAGTTGAGAGAAATGTCTGGGCCCAGTTGTAGTTCACAAAAGCCACAGAACTCTGTAACCAAAATGTTTAGGAACAAAGAGCAGCCAAATAACGGCATTACTAAAAATTGCTCCCATTGTGGTGGCCAGCAGTTCCTGTGGGAGTGTTGCTTTAAAGATAAAAGATGCCACATATGCAGAATGAAAGGCCACATCAGTAAAGCCTGTAGAAATAAGATTAATGAGAAAAGGGAAGGCCACACACCAAGAAAGACAGGGAAACAGAGTAAGAGCAGTCCCAAAAGCTGCCAGCATACCTTCCACTTGCAGGGGAGAAAGAAAGTGAGAACACGGAGGAAGAGCAGGCTTATGCTATGCATAGCATGAAGGAGGCAAAAATTCCCAAAGTAGCACCGATCATTCAGATGTTGGACATTAATGGCAAAAATGTACAATTTGAGGTGGACACCAGATGTAGTGTCTCCATCATGAATCTAGCAGAATACTCTGTGTTGTGGAATAGGAAGGAAGTCCCAGAGTTGGAGAAGTGTGCAATTAAACTGAAAACTTATACAGGGGAACCCGTAGAGACACTGGGGTCAGCGACTAACAGTGACGTACAAGAGACAGTTAAAGAATTGCTGTTGGTAGTGGTGACGGGGACAGGCCCAAACTTGTTAGGCCAAGGCTGCATTGCTGAACTGGCTGTGGACTGGAGAACAGTCAATCAGGTGACACTATTCCAGCAGTGGAAACTGCAAGATGTGCTTGCAAAACATGAAGCAGTATTCAAGGAAGGTCTGGGAACTTTACAGAGTACCACAGCAGAAATATATGTGGACAGTGACGCAACTCCACTTTTTTTTAAACCGAGATCTGTACCTTAAGCAATGAAACACAAGGTTGAGGCTGAACTTGATCATCTTATGAGAGAGAAGATTATAGAACCAGTCCAGTTTTCAAGCTGGGGGCGCACCCATTGTTCCTGTACTGAAACCTGATGGTTCCGTGAGAATATGTGGAGATTATAAACTGACTGTTAATAGAGTGTCATGCTTGGAACAGTACCCGATTCCAAAAATGTGTAATTTGTTTGCAGTCCTTGCAGGAGGAGAACGGTTCACAAAGTTAGACATGAGTCATACGTATCAACAGATTGTGCTGGATGAAGATTCCAAGCAGTCTGTTACTGTGAATACCCTCAAGGGTCTGTACTGGTATAACCGTTTACCCTTTGGTGTTTCATCTGCTCCTGCGATTTTCCAATGAACCATGGATGGGCTGTTGCAAGGGGTTCCCCCATGTGGCTGTGTACCTAGATGATATTTTAGTAACAGGCCAGATGGAAAGGGAGCATATGCAAAACTTGGAAGAAGTGTTAAACAGACTGGAAAAAGCAGGACTTCAGTTAAAATGGAGCAAGTGCACTTTCCTAGGTAAGGAAGTGGTGCTCTTGGGACATAAAATAGATGCCACAGGATTGTGGCTTGTAAAAGAAAAAGTACAGGCAATTCAGAAGGCCACTGTACCCAATAATGTGTCTGAGTTGAAAGCTTATCTGGGACTTTTGAATTTTTATAATAAGTTCTTACCATACCAATCAACCCTTTTGATGCCCTCGTATCAGCTCTTGAGGAAAGGAGTGAAATGGCATTGGGGAGCCGAGCAAAAGAAAACATTTGAGGCTTCCAAGAAGTTACGCCAATCATCAGATGTGTTAGTTCCCTATGATGGAGACAAAGACCTCATTCTCTCCTGTGATGCTTCACCATATGGTGTTGGTGCAGTTTTGTCGCACCACATGCATGATGGAAGTGACAAACCCATTGGATTTGTGTCAAGGACTTTGACAGCTGCTGAAAAAAATTACTAATAGCTAGACAAGGAGGGATTGGCTGTGATGTTTAGGGTGCAGAGATTTCACATGTATATTTATGGGCAACATTTTGTCATCTGCACAGACCACAAGCCCTTGATTTCTCTCTTCAATGAGATGAAGGCCGTACCACAGATGGCCTCGCCAAGGATCCAGAGGTTGGCTGTCACATTTCGAGCATATGAGTATACCATACTATACAAGGCGAGTAAGGACTATGCTAATGCTGATGCCTTGAGTTGTCTTCCCCTACCAGAGGGCCCAACCAAAGCTCCTTGTGAAGAACAAGTGTTGTTACTGGACCACATGGATGCCTCACCAGTGACAGCTGCTCAGATCAAGTTCTAGACTGGAAAATACCCTGTGCTGGCAAAGGTCCAGGAGTATGTCTTGCGAGGATGGCTCAAGGTAGTTCTGGAGACTCAGTTTACACCAAACTTCTCCAGAAAAACTGAGCTCAGTGTGCAGGATGGATGTGTCTTATGGGGGGCTCATGTTGTAGTGCTGTCCCAAGTTCGTAAACTTGTCCTTGAGCAGTTGTACCAGTGCCACCCTAGAATGATATGAATGAAAGGACTGGTTAGAAGTTACATGTGGTGGCCCAAGATGGATCAAGAAATTGAAAATAAGGTTCAAAGTTGTGACACGTGCCAAGAACATAGGAAAGCTCCAGCCACTGCTCCACACCACCCATGGGAGTGGCCTGAGAAACCCTGGAGGTGATTACATCTTGATTATGCCGATCCATTCCTTGGAAAAATGTTCCTAGTTATTGTGGATGCACATTCCAAGTGGATAGATGTTTTTTCAATTACCTCCGTGATGTCAGCAGGTACCGTAGAGAAACTCCGAATGAGCTTCAGTAACTATGGGATACCTAAGATGGTAGTGTCTGACAATGGAACTCCTTTTGTTAGTGTGGAATTTAAAGAGTTTATGGAAAGAAATGGAATTACCCACATAGCTTCTGCTCCATATCACCCTTCGTCAAATGGGTTAGCAGAAAGAGCAGCACAAATGTTCAAGGAGTGTTTAAAGAAAATGTCTGGAGATACTTTAGAAACAAAAGTAGCTTGTGCATTGTTCAGCTACAGAATAACACCACAGTCAACAACAGGAGTGTCATCAGCTGAGATGTTAATGGGTCAGAAATTGAGGTCAGCCTTGGATTTGTTACACCATGATTTTAAAGCAAAGGTGATACAGAAACAGTTAAAAACCAAGGAAAGGCATGATAAGCACACAAAAGCACAACGTTTTGTGACAGAAGATTCAGTATACAGTCACAACTTTGGTCAAGGAAAGAGATGGATGCCTGCAATTATTCATGAAGTGACAGGGCCCCTGTCCTACAAAGTGTTTCTGGGAGATGGCAGAGTAGTGCCCCGTCATATAGACCAAATCCTCAGGTGGTACAGCGAACTGGACACAGCTGTGGACATAGAGGTTGACAGCTCTGTGAAAGGGGCCAGTTTCCAAAGCCAACCCAATTCCTTAGAGATTCATGAGAAATCAGAAGAGTTACCACTTGCCATGGAAGTCCCGAATAATCCAGAGACATCCGTCACTGACATGACACCTATAGCGCTTGCACCGAAAATTAAAGAAGTGACTTCATCAACTGTGTTTGGAAATTCCTCACCTGTAGATAGTTCAGTACCAGATTTAGAGCTTAGATGCTCTTCAAGGAACAGAAGACCTCACTCATATTTGAAGGACTATGAACGTTGAATAATAATCATAATCATAATAATAAAAAAAAGTAGTAGCCTCTTTAAGGGGGGAGAAATGATAGATGCAGCTGTAGTGTAGTATTATGAGGCGACGCTAGAGGGTGTCATGGACTCTAAAAGAACATAGATCTTGAGTAATTGTAGTGTTGTTGTTAGAAAGATCCAGAATCTGTGTATGTGTGTGTGTGTGTATAAGAAGAAGACTGCCTTGTGAGAAGCATGTTATAAGATCTGAAGTTTCTAAAGAAGTTTCCTGTGTACATATCTTGGTTTTTCAGGATACGACAGATGTCTTTAGTCATTTTCCCTGTGACTGCATACACTGTTCAGCTGTTCCTTAGCTTGTGGCGAACAAGATGTGATTTTCTTGTGGTTGAACCCTAAGTGGTCTGCAAATTGTTTGAAATCAGACCCTTGAAATGGAGGTCTGTTTCCTGTTTTAACCTTTCTTGGGATTCCATAAGCAAAGATTATTATGTCTAATGCTGGCAATACTGCACTGGCTGCAGTCGAAATGATAAACTATTTGAGAATACCTTGAATATTCATCTACACTAACTAAGATACACTGCTGATTAGGTTTTTGCCCATAAAAGTCCACGGCAACAGTGTCCCATACAGTACCATGTAATTCAGACATCAGTAATGGTTCTGGGTGAACATCATTTGTTCAATGGCCTACGCAGCCAGTAAAGTGTTATGTTTGTGCAACTGTGTTACTTAGGTTTTAGCCATTCACACTCTCTATTCCAGAGAAATTACCATCCTGTAGGGGTGCTGAAGGCAAGGAACCCTTGAAGAGGGTTCCCCCTAGAGGTGCCGTGGGATGATTCCCTTGGCTAAAGGTACCTTAGGAAGGATCCTGAGGAGAGAGATGCTGCCGCTGGAGGAGGAGGGGAGGATGGTGGGACAAACAAAAGTGCTTCAGAAGGATGCTGAGAGGAACTGCTTATATAGCTCAGGAAGTGGGAGTGGCTGGCTGCTTGTCCATTGAACTACAGGCCTAGCCTTCCAATTCAATGGCCTATGCAGCCAGTATAGAGTTATGCTTGTGCAACTGTGTTACTTAGGTTTTGGCCATTCCACTCTATTCCAGAGGAATTACCACCCTGTAGGGGTACCGAAGGTAAGGAACCCTCAAAGAGGGTTCTACCCCTAGAGGTGCTGCGGGAAGATTCCCTTGGCTAAAGGTACCTTAGGAAGGATCCCCAAAAAGAAATGTAGTAGTACGGAGCAAGTTAGCAATCAGTAGCTAGCTGTGAGACATAGTAGCAGATAAGGCATTAGGCAGCTTGATAACATAATAAGAAGCACAGGTTAGCAATGGCATGAGTACAATAGTTTGCACTGAAGATTAAGGGGTCCTCCCAAGGAGAAAGGGAATGGCAGGCAGGGACACCATCCACCTCCATCCAACAGCGGAACCTACCTAAAGGAACTAGGAAACATTAGCTACAGCTAACTAATGTTTATAACCAGAGGCACGGAGGAGAGAAAAAAACCCTTTGAGGAGGAAATCTCTGGGGATCCACGGCCTAGGTTGTCTTCCCTCGAGGCTAGGGATAATTTGTTTAGTGTCAGCTCTGCTGCTGCGATTTGGAAACCCAATCAAAGGGGTGGAAAGTCCAGTTTGGAGGAAAGCTCTCACTCAATCCATCTAACGGGAATGCCGTGGAAAGTTGCAAGCGTTACTCTTCAACAAGACAGCCAAGGAGGGAGGAGGAGGAGAGTGACGACTGCTGAGGCACTCACCTGGCCTGCTCACTCTAAAAACAAACCAGGTGAACCAGAGGCAGTCATGGGGAGAATAGCTTTGAAGGATGCCTCCGAACCCATTCGGACAGCTGAAAGGACCCTGTGAGAACCCCGCCCCTTCACCGCTGAGTCTTAAATACTACAACTTGAGGTGCCTTCAGTATGGTTAATGACTGAAGGTCCACCCAGAGTGAGGACCTTCCCAGCTATGGGCCAGGAGAGAAGAACCATGCCCCAAACCTCTCATGTTCAAGCTGTGGACCCTAGGTGCAGAGCGAGACTGTTGGCTGCAGGAAAGCCCTGCACCAGAATGGTATGGCTGGCATGCCCCAGAAAACTGAAGAGGAGCTGAATGAGCGTTGAGTGCTGAGACCTCACAGAGGTCAGATGGCAGTAGTGAGCATTAAGCAATGATTGTGTAAGCAAAGAGTGGACCTGCACATAGGTCAGTAAGGCACAGTAGCAATAGTCAGACCTGCATGTAGGTCAGTAAGCAGAGTAGCAATAGTCAGACCTGCATGTAGGTCTGCAAAACAGAGTAGCAATAGTTGGGCCTGCATGTAGGTCAGAGGAGCAGCAATATGAATAATGGGGCAAGCCAGCCAGGCATTCAAGAAAGCTAATGAAGGTGACAGATACTCAGAGGATTTTCAGCAGCAGAGGCAGGATTTAGAACATAAAGTAAGTAGCCACATGGGACAATGACTCCCCCAACACCTCCAAGTCCCCACCATAGGAAAAACAAGAAAGTGATGGAAGGTGCCAAGACCCACATGCAGATATTGAAACTAGTTTACAGCATCAACAGTAGCTTAGCTGACCTCAGAATATAATAGCAGTGTACAAACATAGAGAGCAGCATCTGTATTAAGTAACTATGAGTTGTAGAATTTGATAAAAATAGGAGAGAGAGAGGCACAATGCTCTGAAAGCAGCTATCACCAGACAGTGCAATGAAACTGTAGCAATGAGGTAGGTAGAATGAGTTGAGAAAGCATGACTGAGCTGCATAGCTAGGGTTCAGAGTGAGCCTGAATCAGGTAAAAACAATTAAGTGTGTAGCATGGAGAGCAGTTATGTAGTTTGAGTTGAAACACAGAGATAATGATTGCAGTAGCATTGTGAGTAACTGAGAGCAAGTAGCTTGAGCTCTGGTTTAGCAATATACCAGGAGCTTAGAAACAAAGCTCCCAAAAGGCAAAACCAAAGACCCACAAACACAGAGAAACAGGGAACAAACAACAAAAAGAAGCATATAGCCGGAGGCAAAATACAAAACAAATGCAAGAGAACAAACACAGAAGTCCAGCAGAGACAAGCAGAAGCAGCAAAGTGTGTGTGTGTGTGTGTGGGGGGGGGTAGGCTCCAGCCAACTGCAGAAGATAGGCTGACAGAGCCTCCAGCCAACAAAGAAAAGTGCTTCAGAGGGATGCTGAGAGGAACTGCCTATATAAGTCAGAAAGTGGGAGTGGCTGTCTGCTTGCCCACTGAACTACAGGCCTAGCCTTCCATTTACTTCCTGGCATGTAGGACAGTTTTCTGTCATGGTCTCTGCAAACTGGACTGTGTTGGGAAACCATGCTTTCTCTCTCAGTAATTTCTTGGTGCTTCTAAGCCAAGGTGCCCAGTGTGTGCTACTGCAACTGTTTTAGCTCATAACGCGACTGGTATTACCATTCTTAGTAGGGTCCTGTGACCTTTCAGCTACCCCACCTGCAACTGTACCTAACACACTGTGTCTCCCTTCATATCCTCTCCTCTTGCAAACCCTGAGCCTAGCTTTGACCTGTATTTTAAGCTTATACTTTTGCTTCAGTTGCTCGTTAGCCATTGTCATGCATTGCTTTAAAGGGACACTGTCAACCCCTGTAGGTCTCAAAGTGTCTCTAGCTTAAAAAACATGTTTTATGATTGCCAACATTCTGTAAAGATTGCTGATGTAGTTGGTAGTTTGATTCTGAGTCTTTTTTTCTTTAAAAAAGTGAAAGACAGACTGCCCACCATACTGGTGCTACCACATAAACACAGGTTTGTTTACATTCCTTGATCAATTCCAGCTGCATCTTTCCTGGATTGGGAACACCCACAACACAGTCTAGCCCCTCGTGATGCAGTGGGAGTTTAGGAGGCTACTGCTTCATGAGTGACTGCACTGTTTGGGTGTGTTTGTAATGCTCAGGAAGTATGCAGTAAGAACAATTCCAGGTTTGTAAACAAAACAAGGTTGTTTATAAATATACACGACCATACATTTCAGTCCTACTAAACAAGGAGACAGACAAAACAAACAGCAACGTAAATTAAATGAATTTTAGAGAAGGTAAGCAATTATAAAATGTAGGTTTTTAACTAGAAATAATATAATGAAAAACAGGTTTACAGTGCCCCTTTAATCACTGTTTCCTTTACTTGCATTACTGCATGTTATTACCAATGTATCCTATGCTTATTTTATTGCCTATTGTACTCCGTATTCACTGTTGTACTTCCCATATTTTCCCTTCCCCAGAACACATATGGAAATTAGCATTATTGCTCATTGTATTTTCCTGGTGAAACTTTTAAGTAAATAAATACATAAATACAATTCTGTTGTCTCTCAAATTTAGACAATCACCCAGAACAGACAGTTCAGTTTTCTGTCTGGAACACAGTGTCAGCTCAGACATGTCAGTTTCAGGCTCTGGAAACTCAGTCCTTGCTATTTTCTACCACTTCTGTGTCCTTATTAGTTTTGATGCACAAGTGCAACACACCTTTTGTTAAGAGTGGAAGGGGATTTCAGAGGTGTGTCTCTGTGAGCTTATTGCAGTTAAAAACTGTAGTGGCAAAGCAGTCTAGACCAATAACCATGCACTTTAACTGTGACACCACTCTTCTTCAGCTGAATGCACTTCAGAAGAACCAAGCCAATAAATAAGAGGGCTTCAGTCCTTTGATGTGAATGAAGCTATTCAACAAACAACTGATGGGCTGTCAACACCAGCAGCCTGTCATTAAAATCTGCAGCAGTGACAAGCTGACCAGACTACATCAGAAAATTGAAGGGAGATCTACAGAAAGTTTGAACTGTGTTGTGCCAGTCTTTATTATTTTATTACTGTTAAAGGTTTTCCTACTTCTTCTGCCTAATCTGTAGGAGGTTTGAAACTGGCCATGATGTCTCAAATTACAGCCTTTTTTTTTCTCCTAAACTAGCAAGTCTAAAAAAAACCAACCCTTGTCTGTCTCTCTGTATCATGGAAGTCAGTCTCCTTACTGTGGCAACTTTTAAATATAGGGAAAAAAAAATAATATACCTCTGTTTCTCTCCACCAGCAAGTGTATATTGCAAACAATGTTAACCTAGGCAAATACACATATTCATTTTTAACTTTTTTGTGTCTATATTACATGAATGCCATTTGAAAGTTGAACCCACACTTATAGAACTGTGAGTATATGGATATCACCAACTTTTGCAATACTCTTCTGCCCCCCATTTCCTTTTTCACCACCCCTCCTCCCATAACTCTTATGTTCCCTTCCCCATGCCCTAGCCATCCATACCCTTCCACTGTATGCTACCCTTACCCCTCCCTTTTTAGCTCTTGCTTATACACCAAGATCTGCCATGATCTGAGTGATGCATAGATCTTAACATGGTTATGATATTACATATACTGAAATTCAATAAAAAGAATAATTGGCAGATCCCTACATGTATTCTCTTTTTTTCTTGGGCACAACTGTTTTCCTTGCCATCCTTCCTGCAGTGATTCCAGTATTTGCCTTCTGTCCATGGTGATCCTCTGCACCAGCTCTCTCCTAACCTCAAGACAGTTATTATTCTCCTAATTGCCCTGTCTGTTCAGTACCCTTGATATCTGTCTAGGTTTTAAAAAACAAAATGGATTTTTCCCCAAAGTGAATCTTGCTCACTCAGTGTTGTCTATAGCATCCTGTAAAAGAGCTGTTTGCCGTACCCAGCATTCCTTGCACTCACAGCCCGAGTGCCCATGTAACATCTGAGGATGTACTGGTGCAAAGCATCAAACCTTCGGCATTGACAAATGCTTGTTAGTTCTGTTAGAGCCTGCAGAGTCTTGTCAGTCTTTGTTTCGTCCCGTATCTCTATAAGGGGTAGAGCTTTTGGCACTGCATGTATAGCTACAATGTTGATGTATTCTTCTGCAGGTGATGGTGAGTTTACCGACCCTTTCAAAGGATGCCTTGAAATATAGTTTGATTGGTTATTATCTTTTCCTGGTCTGTGCAGTTTTGAAATCATAACCCTGAAGGTGAATAGTCCCCATCTTTCAGTGTGTGCTGGCATCTTGGATTGCAGGTTGCCAAATATTGATATGAGGGCATGGTGATCTGTAACTATTGTGAATGGTGCCCCATACACAAAGAGGTGATAATGCTCACATGCCCAAACAACTGCTTGGGCTTCTTTCTCAGGCTGAGAGTGTCACAAACGCACTCAGCAGGTCAGGCCCTCTGCTCCCACAGTACCAACTTCTGAGCGCAGTAATGTGAACAGTAACAGACAGGGTAACCCTCCTGTCTGCTTGTGGGTATGAATCACCTTTGATCTCAAGTTCTGGGGAGTTTCAAACTGTGAACCTTATGCTAGCGTACCCAAATGTACAGGCTCAGATAATATTCTCTTCAGGTTATGCAATATATTGTCGCCTAAGGGCACCTAACTAGGTATCCAAAATGAACCCTTTAAAACTCTATAAAAGACCTTAGGTATATTCTTACCTTTTCCCAGTTTAGTAACACCATCAAGCTTTTGAACAGTTGTCAAACTTAACCATCTATACGTCACATGCAAAAAAGAACTGGCAGACAACCCAAGGCAGTCTTTTAAATAATATATTTACTAAAAATAGATAAAAATATGAAAAATGTAAACACAGAACAATATATCAAAGAGCATACAATCACATAAAGAAAAACAAGGAAAACTAAAGACAAACTCCTACCAAAGTACATTTAGATCTTTTCTATCTAATGTATTACCTCTAAGTGCCTATTGTTAGATCAGAGAGCTGAGAGCTCTGTCTCTCTAGTGTCCCAAGATGGAATATGTCAAAAAGATTAGACACCAGTATTAGTTTAAACTGTGTCTCTCCACACCCCTTCTGTGAGTCATCTAGCTCCTCCTTTTAGAATATAAAAAACATACAAACAGGATGTCCTATCAGGAGGTATATTAAATAAGGTGACATCAGCAAAAACTCATTTCCCAAATTATGAGTCATTGATCAGCCGGTTCCTTTTGAGGATTTACAACCCTGCAATCAGTCACCTAGGTGCAAGATATAGCTGGCAGGAATCAGCTTAATGATGTCCTGTTTCTGAAGTCATGAAATGTATATTTTAGTTTCCCAGCTTCAGAGCAGCAACAGGTCTTAAAACGGCCATAAAATGCAATTTCTCAAGGAAGTTAATTACATTGCAGAGATCTCCTGTCAGTGTAATATATGTAGCTTCACAGAAACCTGGTGGTGGGGGTCCACCCATGAGCTCAGGCTGTCTTATGTGAGCCAATCACATACTATATTTTTATATTACAAACCCCATAGAACAATCATAACCAGCCGGCCAAGCGTCACAATCCTCCCCACCTAGACTGAATTTGGGGCATTATCCCCTGCATGGGATGAGCTCCACAAGTCAGTTCACGCCTCATACAGACGCGACAGGCCATCTGCGTTCTGATTGGTCACTCCAGCCCTATGTGAGATTGTCATGTCAAACCCTTGAAAGGCAAGATTCCATCTTAATAATCTACCATTAGTTTGTCCCATTTGTGTCAGCCAAACCAGGGGGTTGTGGTCAGTTTGTACCTCAAAATGCTGCCCATATAAGTATGGCTCTAACTTCTTTAGGGCCCACACTATAGCAAGGCACTCTTTTTCCACAGTAGAGTAAGCCTGCTCCCTGGGAAGTAGCGTTTTACTCAGGTGCACTTCAGAATGATCTTTCCCCTGGTTGGATGTCTGACTCCGTACTGCCCCAATACCCACATCTGAGGTGTCAGTTTGGACTATGAAGGGTCTGCTATAGTCAGGACTTGTCAATGCAGGAACACTGCACAGTGCCTCCTTCAGTCTGGTAAAGGCTTTTTCACAGGTTGGCTCCCAGGTAATTTTCTTAGGCATCTTTTTCTTTACCAGGTCAGATAGGGGAGCAGCCAGGGCACTGTAATTGGGTACACATTTCCTATTGTACCCTGCTGTCCCTAGAAAACTCCTGACCCGCTTCTGCATTTCTGGTCTGGGCCATGCCTTGATCACCTCTATTTTACTTCATTAGGACGGAGCTGTCCCCGGCCTACAACATGCCCAAGGTATGACACTTCAGCCATTGCTACTTGGTGCTTCTTAGCTTTGACAGTGAGCCCAGCCCTCTGTATCCTGCCCAGCACTTCCCTAAGGTGGGACAGGTGTTCCTCCCAGCTGGCACTAAAGATGGCAATGTCATCCAGGTACAACACGGCGTACTCCTCAGCACCATTTAACACCTGGTTCACCAAACTTTGGAAAGTGGCCGGGGCGTTCTTCATTCCAAAAGGCATTACTTTAAATTCAAATAAGCCTATCAGAGCGATGAAGGCCAACCTCTCCCTAGCTCTGTCAGTTAACTCTACCTGCCAATACCCCTTTGTCAGGTCAGTAGCTGAAAGGTATGTCGCCCCTCCCAACTTGTCCAGGAGTTCATCCATCTGGGGCATCGGGTGGGCATCTGACTTCATAACTGCATTCAGTCCATGATAGTCCACACAGAAACAAGTAGAGCCATCTGGCTTGAGCACAAACACTATGGGTGAGGCCCAGGGGCTGTGGGATCTGTGGATTACCCCTAAATCCAGCATTTCCTCCACCTCCCTCTTAATATCCTTTTTGGCAGCCTATGACACCCGATATGCTGTCCGCCATATGGGCGTCTGTGTCCCTGTCTCCACATCGTGCATCGCTAAGGGGGTTAGTCCAGGCTTGGTGCTAAACAGTGGGGCAAAGTCTGCTAAAATCTCCCTTATTTATTTATTTATTAGCTTTTGGTAACCGGGTAAGTGCACTAGGCAATAACCCTGCTTATTTTCAGGCGCGACCCGGGAGAGTACAAAATGATAATACAGTAATGACAAACAGTAAGGTACAGCAATTACAACAATTAGGCATGTAGAGAACATAACAGTCAGGGCAACAATAACACAGAAACTTAACTATACAAACAGTGATATTAGTAAGTAATAACACACAAATAGGGTAGGATACAATTTTGGCATGGCATTACTTCCTGGATCTTATCCGGGACCAGCTGGGGAGACAATTTAATTGCCTCCACAGAGGACTCTTGCTTGCTTTCTTCCAGCAAGTCCAGAAGGGGGTCTCCTTCATCCGTCCCTTCCCCAGTACTACATACTGCAAACATCATGTCAGCCCTATTAGCATATGGCTTCATCATGTTGACATGGTACCTCCTTTCTGTATGTCTTCTGTCAGGTAACTCTATGACATAGTTCACGTCATTTACCTTCCTAACTACTTTGTACGGTCCTGCCCACTCAGCCTGCAGCTTGTCTTTCTGGACCAGAATAAGGACCATGACTTCCTGACCCACCGTGTACGAGCGAGCTCTGGCTCTGCGGTAATATCACACTTTTTGTTTCTGTTGGGCAGCTGCCAGGTTGCTCTGAGCTGTCCCCATAAGCTCCTTCAGCCTTTCGCCAAACCTAAGGATGTAATCCACTATGGGAGTTCCTTGGGTGGTGTGCTTGCCTTCCCAGTCCTCCCAGATCAAGTCTAGGGGCCCACGTACCTGACGTCCATATAAGAGCTTGAAAGGGGAAAACCCTGCCAACTCTTGGGGCACCTCCCTGTATGCAAATAAAAGGTGGGGAAGGTATTTCTCCCAGTCCCTCCCATGCTGTTCAGCAAATGCTTGGAGCATTGACTTCAGGGTACCATTAAATCTTTCTACAAGCCCATTGAGTTGTGGGTGCTAAAGTGTCGTGTGCCTCTGCACCACCCCACACTTCTCCCACAAGCATTTCATCAGGTTCGACATGAAGGAACCCCCTCGATCGGTGATAACCTCCTGCAGAAACCCAACACGGGAGAAAATCCAAAATAAGGCATCTGTCACTTTGTCTGTCCTCAGTGAGGATAGAGTGACTCTGGGTACTGGGTGGCATAATCCACCACAGTCAGGATGAACCTCTTCCTGGAGGAGCTGGGGGTATTTAAAGGCCCCACAATATCCATTCCCACCCTCTGGAATGGCTCCTCCACTATGGGCAATGGAATTAGGGTGGCTTGGGTTTTCTTACCTGCCTTCCTTATTTCTTGGCAACGGTGACAAGACCTGCAATATTCCTTCACCTGCTGGGTGAAGTTAGGCCAATAGAAATTCTGGACCACTGCTGCATAGTGCGCATGATTCCCAGATGACCAGACAAGGGAATATCGTGTGCAGTCTTGAGCAACTGCTCACAGTACCCCTGGGGAATGACAAGCTGCCTGCCTATCACCCCTCCCTCTGTCTTCACAGCCTGAGTTTACATCATTCCTTTTTCCCAATAAACTTTATGTTTACTGTCACCTCCCTGTGCTCCATCAGAGTCTGCCCAAGCCCTCAGCTTCTCTAGACTAAGGGTCACTTTTCTGAGCAGCTGCAAACTCCTTAAACATTCCCAAGGCATGGGACAGGTCCCCTTCAGTCTCTAAACTAGGGTCCCTAGCACTAGCATCAGGGCACTCAGGATCACTGTCATTCCTAACCCTCTGACAATAAGTCACCCCTCCTTCTTCAGAGTAACTCTCCGTAGCTGTGTGGTTAACTGCTACTGGTGAAATTTCTACCCCCTTTTCATTAGTCTCCATATCAGGAGACACAGGCTGGGGAATCAGCCTCTTAGTGATTTCCACACTGGCTTCTGTGGGGTCCAGGGAACTACAATTTCCCCTTCCCGCTTGGCTACTGGTAACTGCACACATCATCCCCTGTTTGAGATTGTTACCAAGGATGACGCCAACTGCTAAAGTTTTGGCTACAGCCACCTGTTGCATAGTTCCTCCTGTTTCATCCCAGTCTAGGAGACCACTAGTGAGTGGCAATGTTTTCTCTCCCCCAGTGAAGTCTTGTACAGTTACAAATTCATTGGGTATAAACTGACCAGGCTCTACCAGATCCTCTTTTACCAATGTCAGGGATGCCCTGCGTCCCTTAACCCTTGTGTCTGTACACCATTCACTATGACTGGGTGCATGTGTTCCCTCATGTTCACAGGCATGCTTCCAGGGACACATAAGCAACCCAATTCTTTCCTAGCCCCATGTTGCGTATTGCTCATCCTTTTGGGACACTGTCTGGCAGTTTCTTTACAAACCCAACATTCGTTTCTTTTCTCAGAGAAATCTTTTCTTTGAAACCTGGGGCTATCTGGTTTTGGTGGAGGCAGTGAGGGTTTTAGCTGCCCTGAAGGCACGCTTTTCCCTTTCTGTGCTGCCACACCCACCCCATTTACTCTCAGAGTATGTCTGCTCTTGGCATAGTGGTCCGAGAGTTCTGCAGCTTCTTGAACAGTTTTGGGATCTCTGTCCTCCAGCCAGGTTTTCAGCTCTGCAGTGCATGCCCTGAAAAACTGTTCTAACAAAATAGCATTTTCAATTGTATCTACAGAATTTGCTTCAATTCCCTCCCACCAACGTTTTAAACATTGACGTTGTTTCATGGCTAGCTCCTCGTAGCTCATGTCAGGGCTTCTCCTGAGCTTATGGAATTTAGCTCTGTATGCTTCTGCAGTTAAATCAAACTTTTTTAAAAGTGAAGCTTTAAGTTTGCTGTAATCATTACTGTCCTCATTGTCCATTTAACCCAATGCATCCCAAGCTTTCCCGGTAAGTAGCCGGGATAGCTGGAAGCTCCAGGACCCTCTAGGAATTTTTGCCTGAATACAACCTTTTTCAAAGGAATTTAAAAAGGCAGCCATATCCTCCCCCTCTTTAAATTCAGCTATCAATTTGGAATTCAATTTGTAACCCAGTCCTGTAGTTCCAGTTAAACCCAAGCCACTTAGCTGCTCTGGTGCTGTTGGTTGGAGTCGTAGCTTCTCCAGTTCATGTTGCCTCTGGCCCTCATGCTCTCAGCTTCTCACTGTTCTCGCTCTCTCTTCTTCTCTGTGGCTTGTTTCTCTCACTCAGCATCTCTCTGGAACTCCAGCTCCATTCTGTGCAACTCAATGTGCAGCCTGATTGCTTCTGACTCCAGAATGCTGGTGATCTTCCCCTGCTGCTGTGGCCCTTCACTTGCACTGGCCCTGCTGCCCTCCTCTCTGGATCTGGACACTGCACTAGCTACTAGCCCTTCCACACCCAAGGTTTGGTCCTTTACAGTCACAGTCTATGACTCAGTGCTTTGTGCATCTGCTGCCATCAGGGCATCTATGAGGTTCTGCTTGGTGGCTCTCACCTCGTGCAGGACTCCTCTCTCCTGGCACAACCCACTGTAGTTGGAAGCCATCTTATTCCCTAACTATGGCTACTCTAACTTGCAGTTTAGAAAAAAAAATAAAACAGGTAGGAACTTGACTGTAAGCAAAATGATATAGTTCTGTTTCCTTTTTAAAAATAAATCACTGCCTTATTTTGCAAGTGAGCTGTATAGTATTAAGCTGACACACTGAACAGTTAAAGCTTGTGTTACCAAATTTATCCACACTGCTGCCAACCAACTCTGTCACAAACGCACTCAGCAGGTCAGGCCCTCTGCGCCCACAGTACCAACCTCCGAGTGCAGTAATGTGAACAGGTAAAAGACAGGGTAGCCCTCCTGTCTGCTTGTGGGTCTGAATCACCTTTGGTCTCAAGTTCTGGGGGGATTCAAACTGTGAATCTTATGCTAGTGTACCCAAATGTACAGGCTCAGATAATATTCTCTTCGGGGCAATGCAATATATCTTTCGCCTAATAGCACCTAACCAGGTATCCAAAATGAACCCTTTAAAACTCTGTAAAAGACCTTAGGTACATTCTTACCTTTTCCCAGTTTAGTAACACCATCAAGCTTTTGAACAGTTGTCAAACTTAACCATCTATACATCACATGCAAAAAAGAACTGGCAGACAACCCAAGGCAGTCTTTCAAATAATATACTTACTAAAAATGGATAAAAATATGAAAAATGTAAACACAGAACAATATACCAAATAGCATACAATCATAGAAACATAGAAACATAGAAGTTGACGGCAGATAAGGACCGCAAGGCCTATCCAGTCTGCCCATTTCTTTTTCTACCTTATAAATGTGCCATTGGCCTTTGCTCTGTCAGTGGCCTATCTATTCATAGTCATCTGTATTGCTCCCTTATGTCTATCCCATGCCTGTTTGAAGCCCTGCACTGTATTCATAGCCACTACTTCCTGAGGTAGGCCGTTCCATGCATCCACCACCCTTTCTGTGAAAAAGAATTTCCTCACATTCCCCCTTAATCAGCCTCCCTCTAGTCTTATGCTGTGTCCTCTTGTCCTGCTATTTTTCTTATATTTAAACATGTTAGACTCTTTCACCTTGTTAATGCCCTCAAGGTGTTTGAATGTTTCAATCAAATCACCTCTCTCCCTCCTTTGCTCAAGGGTATACATATTGAGCTCCATTAATCTGTCCTCATATATCTTCTGATGCAGTCCCTGCACCATTTTGGTTGCCTTTCTCTGGACTGCCTTAATTTGGTTAATGTCCGTGTGAAGGTGTGGCCTCCAGTACTGCACGCAGTACTCCAGATGGGGCCTAACCAGTGTCTTGTAAAGAGGGATTATTACCTCCCTCTTATGACTTGTGATACCCCTACTAATACACCCTAACATCCCCCTAGCCTTACCTACTACTTTAGAGATCTGCTTGGATGATTTCAGGTCATCAGTGATGATGATGCCCAAGTCTCTCTCTTCCTTTGTGACTGCCAGCAACTCCCCTCCCAGCCTATAGGTGGCTTCAGGGTTTCTCTTCCCTATGTGCATGATCTTGCACTTCTTTGCATTAAATCCCAGTTGCCACTCTTCTGACCATTTTGCTAGTTTATCCAGATCTCTTCTCATTTTGCCCACCCCATCTGGATCATCTACTCTGTTGCAGATCTTGGTGTCATCTGCAAACAGACAAGCCTTACCCTGTAGTCCATCTGCAATGTCACTAATGAAGATATTGAAGAGGACTGGCCCCAGGACTGATCCCTGAGGTACCCCACTTGTGACTTGCATCTCTTCTGACTGTATACCATTTACCACCACTCTCTGTTTTCTGCCTGTCAACCAGTTTGCCACCCAGTTGACCAACTTCTGACCCACCCCGAGCTACCCAGCTTATTTATCAATCTTCTATGTGGAACAGTGTCGAAAGCTTTGCTAAAGTCAAGGCAGGAGACATCACCTGCTCCCCCTTGGTCCACCACTCTGGTTACCTAGTCAAAGAAATCTATGAGATTAGTTTGACAGGACGTTCCTTTTGTAAACCCATGCTGTCTTGGATCCTGTGCCCCTATGGATTCCAGGTGTTGCACTATCCTTTCCTTAAATCACATAAAGAAAAACAAGGAAAACTACAGACAAACTACTACCAAAGTACATTTAGATCTTTTCTATTTAGTGTATTACCTCTAAGTGCCTATAGTCAGATCAGATAGCTCTGTCTCTCTAGCATCCCAAGATGGAAAATGTCAAAAAGATCAGACACCAGTATTAGTTTAAACTGTGTCTCTCCACACCTCTTCTGTGAGTTATCTAGCTCCTCCTTTTAGAATATAAAAAAAATACAAACAGGATATCCTATCAGGAGATATATTAAATAAGGTGACATCAGCAAAAACTCATTTCCCAAATTATGAGTCTTTGATCAGCCAGTTCCTTTTGAGGATTTACAACCCTGCAATCAGTCACCTAGGTGCAAGATATAGCTGACAGGAATCAGCTTAAAGAGGTCCTGTTTCTGAAGTCATGAAATGTATATTTTAGTTTCTCAGCTTCAGAGCAGCAACAGGTCATAAAACAGCCATAAAATGCAATTTCTCAAGGAAGTTAATTACGTTACAGAGATCTGTCAGTGTAATATATGTAGCTTCACAGAAACCTGGGGGGAGGGGCTCACCCATGAGCACAGGCTGTCTTATGTGAGCCAATCACATACTATATTTTTATATTACAAATATCATAGAACAATCTTAACCTGCTGGCCAAGTGTCACAGAGAGTACTTTTGTTCTATCTCAGTTAAGCTGTGATTTGCATAGGAAACAACTAGGGGAGGACTACCATCTGGCTTTTACTGAGTTTATTTATTTATTTATTGAAATGTTTCACCAGGAAGGGATGCTGAGCAATAAGTTGCTTGTCTCCCAATGTGACCTGGGGGGTAGGGGAACTTGAGGATAGTTTACATAGATTTGGTACACAATATAAATTTATAGTAGATTACATTCAAATAATTTGAGCAGACTGTACAGGTGTAATGAGATCGTGGGATGCTAACAGTTTTGAACTAGACAGATACTACGCCAACACTTTTGGACTAGATAGATACAACAACACAAAATAACATTTAGGCATACACTAAATGACACTTAACTGTGTAGCTAGAAAATGGCTAAAAGAATTGTTGTAGTTTGGTCTAGGGAAGTTAGTGAGGAGTTAACACAGGCAGAACAGGTTGGCTAAGGTATACAGAAGTGTCGGTTAACTACAAGTGCATTAGAGATTAGGGGTCAGCCATAGCTAGGGCTACGTAAGGGGGAGAAGGGAAGGTGAGAGTGAGGTAGGTATGTTGGTAGGCAGAGAAGCGGGGGGGTGATGGAAGGGGATGGAACGAGGAGGCAAAGGAAGAGGTAGGAGGAGAAAGGTCAGCTGGGGCCCGATGCCTCCAGTATGCTGAGGATCCTGCCTGCACAAGGCAGGGGTCAAGCATGACAGGAAGGGAGCAGGTTGTGGCAGCAAGAGGTAGAGTACAATAGGAGGGAAGCAGGTTGTAGGCAGTGAGGGGGCATAGGCTTCAGAAGAACAGAAGAGAGGGTGAAGGTGAGAGAGAAGAGAGGCCAAATCCCAGCCCATTCAGGATGTGGAGAAGTGGAGGGAAGAGTTGGGTTAATGGTGTACGGATAAGGTAGGGACTGGCCCTTGGTACAACTTTGGATGACTGAGAAATCACAGTGCGAGAACAATGGAAGGTCTGAAGGGAAGGAATTGGAGGAAGGGAAGGGAAGGAATGCTGTTTTTTTAGGTGGGTGGATGGTGGAACTGCAGCAGGGGCATTGCATGGGTACCGAAGAGGGGTAGGGTTTGTCAGGGGAATTAATATTGCCCCAAGTCCTACCAGACTGGCATCTACTACTAATTCTGTTGTCAGGCTTGAAGCTTGACATGGTTGTGTCTAAGGTCAGTAAATCCTTTATGGAGTCAAATGCTGTGTGCAGCTGACCACTGAAATTTTGTATTTTGCTTTGGAGTTCCCTCAGTGTGGCACTTCCAGTGGAAAAGTTTCTGATATACCTTGCACAGTAACTGACCACTCCTGAGAACGAGTGCACTTCATTGACATCTTTTGGCATTGCTACCTTCTTTATTTCCTCCACATTTTGGGGGGTCTGGTTTCATTCCTTGATGTTCCAGTTCAGTACAAATTTATTTGATCGATCAAGATAAGACAAATACCATGGTTTTTACAATAAAAGTAGAAAAAAGAAAACAGCCAAAAACAAATTTGACACATGTATCCTAAAACAATTTAAAAAAAGAGCCTTATATTCATTTGAAGAGAAAGTAAAAGAAGTGACAGACTCGTACAGTAGGTAATAGAATTGTGAGGCCCACGAGGTATAAAGTGCATCATTTGTTCAATTATAATTTATAGAGGATTGATTTGCAATGATTTTAGACTGCATGTAGGTGACTTGCCACACTGAGCTTTTACATTTTGATTATTTTGCATCTTATAGCTTTTCTTTTTAAGTCTAGTGACAGACACAAAGAATTTAGAAATTAGTTCAGCATCTTTTTGGAATTGTGGATGTAACAAAATGAAGACCAAATCATAATTTCAGTCTGCGTAGGTTTTTAGATGTTCTAATAAAAATTGGTCTCTTACCTTGTTATAGAAAGGGCATATCATAATTGTATGTTTTAACGTTTCTGAAAAGTCCCTATTACATGGGCAAGGATTTGTTACTAAATTTGAACTACCACTGTCGCTATTTGGTCTGATGTTATAATAAGTATATTTTGAATTAATTAATTCACATCTTGCTCGTTCCTTGATGTGAAAATATGTGGCTGTAGAACTCAAGTGTATTCCTGTTAAATTCACATTTAGCTCCATTCAGGTGAGGTCATTAGGAGCCAAACACTGAAACACGGATTTGAGAGCTTGATTATGTTCATTCAAAGTTTTACCAAAGACTAAAATAGCATCACTATACTTAAGCACATAGGGAACATGTGGTATTACCCATTGATAGCATCTTGAAAAATTTCAGCTGCTGAGTACACTCCAAATGTAAGTCTCTCGTAGTGTCTCAGGCCTACATGGGTAGAAAACATTGTCAGAGAGCAAGACACTGGTGCTAATTCTAACTGATGGTAACCTTTGTTTAAATCTAGTTTAGAAAAAAAAAAACAGTTGCACCATTTAAAGAATGCACAATATCATTCGCAATAAGCAAAATATATCTTTCTCTCTGTATTGCTGTGTTTGGATGTCCGTCTTGTGTAGGCAAGTTCTTATCTTACCTGGCTCTTTTGCTTTTAGGATAGCAACTATAGGTGACACCCATGGTGTAGGACCAGAAGTGTTCTCAATTGTATCTTGGTCCTCTGGATTTTGTAATTCCTTCTCATCTGAGATGAAATGGGATTTGCCTTCATGGCTGTGCCACTGGTTGTGCTGATTGATCCACATGCAGTTGTATCTGATAGTCTTTTAGTTTACCCATTCCTTCAAATAAAGAAGAACTGCACTGTATCGTGTTTTCAGTTTCTAGAGAGTTTTTATTAGTGACAATCTGCGCAATAGTGATAAGCACCAATGTTTTAGCTGCTGCGTAACTCAACAAGCATATCTCTTTACCATGTATCCCAAAGAAGCTTGCAGTGCAGTTTGCCTTTATGCTCTCCTAGTGAATCAGATTTTCTTGCTACTTTCAGGTGGGAGCTGGAACCAAAAGGATAAAAAACTTGTTTTGACTTTTGTCAGTTTAGGTTTAGTCTCTAGTTTGTCAGAAGTGCCCTTGTCCATAATGTTTACTGAGGCACCAGCATCAACAGTAAACTGAAGTTTGGTGTTAGCATATCAGTTACAGTGGTGGGGGCTGGCTGTCACTGAATCATTTGCTTTACATGATGTCACAAACACATACAGTAATCGTCTCTGGGCTCCTTTGGTTCTACATGCCTGATTTTATTGCTAACTTCTTAACCACTTGGCTTTTTATGTTGTCTTGTGCATGTGTAAGCAACATTTTGTGGTAGTAGGAGAAATGCAGAGGTGTGTCAGTACTGGTGAATGCAGGGCACACTTTAGAAGGTGCATCCCTCATTCTCCAATGAGCCAGCATGCTAGCACTGACACAAGTTTGCAAAGTGCCACCAACTTGAAAGAAATGTGCCACTGCAACCTGAGACAAGCTCATCATGCAGCAGCACAGAAGACACACCTCCTCTACGTGCCTTGCCTGGTGAAACATTTCAAATAAACATGTCAGAGGCTGCCGCACAATACTAAAACAAAGCCAACTTGGAGGGTGACCAATCTCCCTATCGACATTTCCATCACACACCCCCCCACACACACAGATTGTGTGGCACACTGGGAGCCCACCAAAGTGTGCCTCCATTTAACAGAAAGCCGACTGTGTTGGCATGTTCCTGCCCCACCCCCATTGTGTGGCCCACTGGCAGCCCTCCCAGTGTGGCCAACCCCCCCGAAATTCATGGGGCACACTGGGAGCCCACCCCAGTGTGCCCAACATTTGTTTTATTTAACCTGTAAAGAGAGAAAACTGTCCTGCAGGGCATTGTCCTTTTTTTGTTCTGAAAGAAAACGGTCCATTGTTGGTGGCACCCTCCCTACCCGCACTCCACCCTCAGTGCATTCTACTCCTCCCCACACCCTCACCCCATACTACCTCTGGAGGCCAGCACTGTGATCTTCGGTGGAGCGGGAACACGCTTGCACTCTTCAAAGCCGCGAACTGAAGAAATGCCGTAAGCTGTATAATGGCATAAATGGGGTTTCAATTTAGGTGGCTATCTCAGCCATTTTTGAATTTTGACACCAAATTTCAACATGGGGCTCTGGGACCCCTCCTCATGAACACATGCACTGTCATCTCATTATTCGGTCCTGAAAGGTCATTTCATAGCCACTGTGCTGAATCACCTTCCGGGACTGATTAATGAAATGACAGTACCACTGTTCAGGAGGTGGAGTCCCAAAAAGCCTACGTTGCAAATCTGGTTAAAAAATTCAAAAAATTACTGTGTTACGAGCGTGCATTGCGCAGTTTCCACACACGCTCGTAACTTCAACAATTTTTAATATTTTCACTCCAAACATTGCTATTTTTTCACACCTCCTTATGAACAGTAGAGCTGTCATGTTTTACATCCTGCCTGAAATGTGTTTTTCCACATGTGGCGCACAATGGCGTGGTCGCTGTGGAAACTCAATGTTCGGGACACAGTAGCAAAATCACAGTGACACTGTTCATGAGCAGAGGTCCCAAAATGCCTATGTTAAAAATTTTGTTACAAAAATTTCCCAAATAATTGCCTTACGGGCGTGTGTCGGCAGTTTCTATGCACGCTCATGATGTCACCAGTTTTTCATATTTTCACTCCAGATTTTCAACATTGCCATTTTTGTTACACCTCCTCATGAAGAGTACAGCTGTCATTTTTCACATCCTACCCGAAATGTGTTTTCAAACCTGTGGCACCAAATGGCACAGTTGCTGTGCAAAATCATCTTTCGGTTAACGAACTGATAATGCCACTGTTCATGAAGCGGGGGCCCATGTTGAAAATCTGGAGTGAAAATACCAACAAACACCTGGGGCATTAGTGTTTCCAGCTATAATGCCCCACCCTGTGGAGACTGACAGGCGTCAGGGGTGTGACTTGGGATTGTCGGCTGTAATGCTGATGCCATTCCACCCCCAGCTCCACCCTGCAGCCAGTGACAGGCATTGAGGTGTGCCTTGGAGTCTTTGGCCCCAAAGCTCACCCCATTCTCCTATACTGCACCCATCTGAGCATATTTTCTTATGAAATAGGATGCTTATAAGGCCCCAAGACCCCAAGGCACACCACAACACTTGTCGGTGTCTGCAGGGTAGGGTGAGGTGAAATGGCGTGAGCGTTATGGCCAACAACCCAAAGGCACACCCCAATGCCCAGGGACACTGGTTTACTGGGATTGAGAAAGGGCAAATTCCGTTTTGCACATTGTAAAAAATGGTATTGTCACTGGTGTCTGCTAAGCCAAAATCCGGTTTTACCAGTGTTTGGATTTGTGTACTTTATTTAACAATTTTTAACTCTGCTAACATGCATTTTAGCAATTTTGACCTCCACTATTGCATATCCTTCCATCCATGTACCAATTTAAAGTTATTTTAGGTACAAGATGTGATGGCAGCAGCAGCAGCACTATGGCCCCCATCCCTAAGGTGAGATGGAAGCACCAACAGCACTACAGCCTCCATCCCTCTGGTCTGATAGTAGCAGCAACAGCACTATAGCCCCCCTCCCTCAGGTGTGATGAAAGCAGCAGTACTGCAGCCCCCATTCCTCTGGTGTGATGGCAGTATCAGCGCTATGGCACCCATCCCTCAGGTGTGATGGCAGCAATACTACATTCCTCATCCCTCAGGTGTGATGGCAGCAGTATTACATTCCCCATCCCTCAGGTGTGATGGCAGCAGTATTACATTCCCCATCCCTCAGGTGATGGCAGTATTAACACTATGGCCCCCGTCCCTCAGTTGTGGTGGCAGCAGTACTACATTACTACATTCCTCATCCCTCAGGTGTGATGGCAGCAGTACTACATTCCCCATCCCTCAGGTGTGATGGCAGTATCAGCACTATGGTCCCCGTCCCTCAGTTGTGATGGCAGCAGTACTACATTCCCCATCCCTCAGGTATGATGGAAGTATCAGCACTATGGTCCCCATCCCTCAGGTGGAACGGCAGCAGTACTACATTCCCCATCCACCAGTGGTGATGGCAGAAGCACTACAGTCCCCAACCCTCAGGTGTGATGGCAGCAGCAACAATGCAGTCCACATCCCTCAGGTGTGATGGCAGTAGTGACAGCACTATGATCTGCTTTCTTCAACACCCACATTCCACATGCAGAAGTTACAAATTACTTGGTCTCTTTGCTTTGTTAGAATTCAGATGTGAATTAATCTGAACCACCACCACTGAGGTGGACCACCTTTATTTTTTCCTATCTATCATTTAACTGCCTGAATTGGATTTCTGCCTGTGACACCGCTGACCAGGGTTTGGGAACAGACTTGGGTGTTGGGAGGGCCAGCGGGGGTGAAGGCTTGAGTATCCAATAACCACTCCTTCTCCAGGGAGGAGGGTGGGTTCATGGCTCAGTGTTTGATGGCTCCTGGTGGATACCAGAGGCATGGCAACACGTCAGCCCTCACTGCAGGAGGGAGTGTGATGGACGTTGGCTTGTGCCTTGACATCATGTAGCCTGTCATGCTCCCAAGAAAATGGGAAAACACCCACTGGCCACCCGGAGGATAGCTGCTGGTCCCTCCACAAGCCCGAAGCCCCAGACATGTGTGTGTGTGTGCTCTGACTCCTGCCATGCCTGGGATACACAGGAAGCTCTTTGGGGTGATTCTCCTCCCCTGGTAGCCCCCCACAGGGATAGGGTCCCACCTGAAAAAGGGTTACTTCTGGTTACTTGGTAGCACGGCAATAAGGGGCAGTGGATGGTGGTCAGGACTCAGCAGCGATGGTAGGGGCCTGAAGGAATGGATGGCCAGGGGGCAGGAGGAGCAAAAAAAAAAAACTGCCTGAATTTGCTTCTTTGAAATGTAGTGTCTTCACCTAAAAAATCTACAAGTGATTAGTGGAGGACCTTCAAATGGAAAACCATGCATCCCCCAAACATGTGGATGTTTTTTTTACTTGTTCTCCATGAAAAGGGTGTCTCTCAGTTTTCATGTCTGAGCTCAGATGTGAATTGAGCACCACACTGCCCACCAACATCATACAGCCCCTGGGATCTTACCTCCTGTGTGTCACTGAATGTGCTTTAAAATCCAGAGGCCAAGCATAAGTACACTCAAACACTTAACATTTGCTTTTTGTTGAATCAGTCTATCAGAAAACGTTTTGTTGTCACAAGGACTGAAATAACAGGTGAGAGAAAAGGTGCAAATTATCCCATTCACCTAAATGGGGAGTGAACTGTGAAGTCTTTTTATAAATAGTAAGGCAGTTTCTTCCTTGTGAATATACTTTCATTCAGATTAGTTTTCATTCAAACAACTGAGGATTTTGGATGGCCCTGCTGATTATAACCTTGAATAAGCTAGTTGTTAACAGTGATCCTGTGCTTAGCAATCTACAACCTAGATGCACACTTGCAAAAAATATGATAAAAACCTGACTAAAGTCTAAAAACAAGCTTATAAAACACATAAAATGTATCTGAACATTTATCTTTACCTATACAAAATCATTGCAGCTCGAGTAAAACTCAGGTAAATTACAGGGTACCCTGACTACTGTATGATGTAGTAAACATATGTTGGTATTTTTTTTTTTTTTTATATTCTTTGTAAACCGAGTAAGGCCCACTAAACAGAACTGCCTGTTTTCAGGGGTGACCCAGAAGCACTGGAGAAGTTAAGTGACTTGCTCGGAGTCACATGGTATGCAAGTGGAGGTTGTGGGAATCAAACCCAAGTCCGCTGGAAGTACCCAGTTAAATCATTGTTTGGTACTCTAACCACTAGACTATCTGCCAGCCATAATAACACCCATATATAATGTTTTAATATATGATTTCAATAATAGGGCACAGTACCTACAGTGCAAATTATGAACATTAAACACTTTACAACATTTTACTAAAACTTAATTATTTGCCACTCCATCTGCTTATTTTTTTCTTACACCAAAGTAGGTGAATAGTTGACAGAGCACTGTAAATAGCTTTTGATCAGGCTTCATTATTCTACATCCAGAAACAGACAAAATTTGTTTATTCTGGATTTATTTAATGTTGATTTTCTGTGGCTCACTAAATAGAATCTATTTAGCACTGTATGAGGCAGATGTTTTTACATTTTGGAAGAGAGGCAACACATATTATCCATTTAGAATTCATGTTAGGAACATAAGTTTTTCTTCATATTTAAAACATATTCAAGTGTCAGTGTATTTATTTAGTAGTTTATGCTGACTAACATATGCTGCAGCAAACAGTAAAGGATTTATTATGAAGCACTCGGGGTCTATAGCAGAACTCCTGCAATTTCCCAGCAAGTTTTGCAAAAAATCTCTGCAATTTCAGATTACTTTTCCCGCTATTTTCCAGTGGCCCTGCCCATGTGTGCTGATACTTGTATTTTTTTTTTTGTATCATTGAGTGTAATATAAATAGTAAAAGACGTTTAGGCACATACTAAATGAAAACTGTGGTTTCAGGAAGGAAAGCAGTCCTCAGCTGATGGAGAGGTTGGTGGAAAGCATGGGTGGTTAAACTGAATGGCTGGTTACAATAAAGTAGTGCGGGTGGTTTCCTTACCGATTCTATATGCAGCAAAGCAGAAAGAATGCAAAACACAGCAGCATTAATTTTAAGATGCTGAAATCTGGACCAGCCAGCTGCACTGTAGTAGCGTTACTGCTTGCAATGCCAGCAACCTGGGGTCAGAAGCAAACTTGGGTTGCTAGAAGTCTGGCCAGGGGAGCAGGATTGAGCACCCGGGAGGGTTGCTTTCTTTCTCCGGGAAGGGTGGGTTGCAGGTCCCACTGCTTTACCACCACCTAGGTGACCACAGGTGGTGGTCCAATGGGGCTGCAGAGTGACTGGAAGGGGAGGACACTAGCCAGGATCTGGAGCAATGGCATGTCTCTATGTGCTCTACCTCCTTGGATCCCCTCAAGTGCTGGTGCCCTCAGGAACAGAGACCAGAAAACCAGGAACTATCATCCCACATCAACCACTGGTAGAAGGGACTCAGCTGCCCCAGATGTCATAACCAGGTTCCATGAGGGCCCAAATGGGCTGCCCGACACACACTAAGGGACTGTGAAGGGGTGGCCTGGGGTCCCCTCACTTCCCACCTGGGGGCACAACCCAGGCAGGATGGGGCAGGCCCACAGGAGCTCCTGAGCATTACCTGGGGTGAAGCTAGGAGATACCCAGCCTAGGGATCTCCGAAAAGTGGAGACTGATGCTGTGAGAAGGGGACATAGAAAGAGAAAATAAAAAAATTTAAAAAGATGCTGAAATCTTAGGGATTCTGTGCAGTGACATGCAATTTCCATGAGGCACTGGTACAATAATTCAAAATCCACAAACCAAGCAGAACTGCATGATTTTTACTGGTGTTACTGGAAAAAATGGAAAACCAGGGTCCTTGCCAATGCCTGTCAGTCTCTGCAGGGTGGGGATGGGGTTAGCGTCACTTCACTACTTCACTGCCATTCCTATCATGCATCTCTCTAACTCCTGGACTACCAATGCCAATGCCAGCAAGATAACATTTGGCACTGACAAATGCTTGTTAGAGAGTCGCTGCTGATGAGGTGCAGTTTGTGGAATGACACATAACAGCAAGATGTTTATGCTTGCCACACTTGCAACACATTTGGCCCTTTACTGGGCAGTTACCTTCATGAGGATAGTTCCTGCCACATTTATAGCAGTGGGATATGGACTCAAAGTGGGGTCTGACAGTTTTCTGTTGGACTTTGGACACTAGATGTTGTTCCGCACCTTGTTCGATAGTTTTATCTAGATGATCTGAGATCTCTGATGTCCTTGCCATATTTAAAAGGTTGGTCAGAGAGGGACCTTCCTTTAATGCTCTTCTCCTAATTGAGGAAAAATTGGATGAAACAATGATCTGTGTTTCGATCTCATTGTCCACATCCGCAGAATTGCAGGTGTATTCTAGATCCCGTAAATGAGTGACACATGCATCCATGGATTCACTTGTGTGCTGTTTAGCTGTCTAAAATTTGTATCTCTCAAATTCATTATGTTGCCTAAGATTAAAGTTGTCAGACTGAGACCTTTTACAAGTATCACAGCCTCATGTTGCACTGGCAGGGAGTGCAATATATATATATATATATATAATGCCCCTTACTGTCAGCATAATGGAGTAGTAAGGCTTTTTGTACTTTTGAGTCAGTAATGTTCACTGGAATCATAAAGTTTTCAAACCGGTCTCTCCATTTCCTCCAGTTATATACAAGATTATTGGTATCTGACATATCAAATTTGGGAAAGACCTGTAGACCTGTAGCATGTCTAACATATTGTCCATGTAATATTACTGTTTTGCTTCTGTATTCACTCGGGTTATTATTGTACCAGTGGTCGAATGTATATTTTGCTTACTTGTAGTAACTGCTATTTGTGACAGTCCTAAACTGAGTACCTTTGTGAAGCCATATACAACAGCAGCTCAACAGGTCTTCCTTTTCACTTTCACTCTTTGGAACACTTATTTGATGCCAGTTAGCTGATATGTAGGCAAGGTTGCATGCAGGATCTGTTAGCCTGGAGCTCTGTGATTTTCCTCATGGGGTCAGTAGCTTATGCTCTTGTCCTCATCACCACCAGTTGTACTGTTCTCTGCAGTTTACCTCAAAACAAGACTACTTGAGTCACATCTTCTTTTATAACACTTTATTAACTTAACTGAGGGTCCCTGCTTCCACTGTTGCTCTGTGTCTGCCCCTAACTTGCAACACTCCTAGAAGCGACATTCTGTGTTTCACATGTCACTGAAGCTGCTGCCACTATGAATACTAAATAAGATTAGGAGAAAGAATCACATTTCTCTAAAAACTACAATCCCAAAGTGGGTGGGGGTGGCAAAACAACAAACCAGTTTTTACCTCTGGTTGCACTTGCTAGTGATTGTTAAAAAAATGGCTGTTGTTTGAAATGTCAAAGTTCTGAAGCAGCTCATTGATATTCTGGATGCTCTATTCCCTGGCTGATGGGACACGTTTTACCTGTGTGTTGTGCTCTTATAACACATGGCTATTAGTCAATCAATACGTAGTATTTAACCTACCCATTTCATAAAGTGAAATAACAGTTTTCCCCCTAATGAGTGGTAAGACCCAGAACTCATAAGTGGCAATGTCATGAATTAGTTATGAAGGTATTATCACTTATGTGTGGAGATATAGAGGATAATGTATGGTGTACAATACACAACAAGTGTGTGTAGCCTTTGAGAGGTTGCCATGTCTTTTATAGTGTATGGTCACCCACACAGTAAACATGAGTCTTAATGAAGTAAGAACACTCAGGTTTATTTGTAAAATGTCAAACTGTCATCAGAACATTTGATGCTGCCAGAGCCGCTAACATGTGTTAGCCGGTTCATTCCACTGGGGTGTCAAACAGATGAGGCATACTGATGAGTCCTGGTAGGACGAAACACGTGTCAATGTCTTCTGTTGGCACCCTTTGCAAACTATGTGAGAGGCCTTTCGGCACCATGCATTTCTGCTTAAAGTTGAACCAGTATAATATTCTGTGGTGATTTGCATATGCAGCCCATGATGCTTTGCATTGTGGGGGCATGTGTGATTTTGTATTTCTTTGAAACTTGGCTTCCCAGCCAAATGCCCTTTGGGGTAACCATTGCCTCAGTGTTTGCACACAGAGGTTCTTTGTCCTTTAGATTGTTTTTTGTTTTAATTGGGTTCACCACAACATAACCCAGATAGACCATCTTAGGGTAGCTGGTTCATTCCACTGGGGTGTCAAAGAGATGAGGCATACTGATGAGTCCTGATAGGATGAAACACGTGTTTATGTCTTCTGTTGGCACCCTTTGCAAACTGTGTGAGAGGCCTTTCGGCACCATGCATTTCTGCTTAAAGTTGAACCAGCATAATATTTTGTGGTGATTTGCATATGCAGCCCATGATGCTTTGCATTGTGGGGGCATGTGTGATTTTGTATTTCTTTGAAACTTGGCTTCCCAGCCAAATGCCCTTTGGGGTGACCATTGCCTCAGTGTTTGCACACAGAGGTTCTTTGTCTTTTTGAAAGTTATGTTACACACCAAGCAAACAAGTGAAAGATTATGAAGTGTCCTACTGTAGTGAAAGTTTTTTTTTTTTTTAAGAAAAAATAAGCAGTTTTTAATCTTTCCTGATCACTTACACTTAGTTGTTTGGAGAATACCACAGCTGCCATTGTTAGATGTGCTAGTGCTGTGTGAGCTGTCAAACTGTCAGTTTCACTCACACAGTACTATCAATTTAAGCCGTGTCTCGAGCAGTTATGGCACGAGAATGTGTTCCATGTTGTTGTGCTGCAGGAACTACATATCTACTGCAGCACAGCAACATTATTCTAGGTATGGATTTCTACCTAGAATAATGTTCTACCATACACTATAAAAATTTTATTCCTCTGCAACCCATTATGCATTTGATATATAGGACACTGTTGTTAATGTTTGTACCACTCTTTTTTCTTGTTTTTCACTTAAAACTGCCTTGTTTTCCTTTGTAAACTCACTGTTTAATCCACTGGTCTCTGTATTCCATTTCCAGATTCACATGGAAGTAAAATGTCAACGTGTTGTTCTAAGTAAAAAGTAATTTTTATCTCAAAATTATATGATTTATTTATCCAATTTATCCATCACAGCCTGGTGTGGTATATATAGGAGACACACAATTCAAGTATGAAGGGGTAAGATCATAACTCATGAGTGGCGAAGTCGCGAGTGAGGTATATAAGTCTTGTCCCTTAACCAGTGGAAATAAACTGATTTTTTCAGTCAAGCTGTTGTGTATTCCATTTATGCGACATCAGTAAAACAGCTATACATTTTTAAATAAGCTTTTTGTGTGAAGATTTAACTGTTTTTCTATGATTTGAACTGCAGCATTTGGTGCTGAACAGGCCTAATGTGATGCAACTAGCACTGTGATAGCTGCTTTCTGATTAGTTCTGTTCTGTGCAAAGGTCAAGGAAAGTGACTGACACATCTAACCTCCAGATAAATGTTTATTTGAAAGTTAGATAGCATGATAAACAAATTTATCAGGAAAAATAATTTATCACTATTGACGTATAAATATGTGAGATATATATATATATATATATATATATATATATATATATATATTTATGCAACAGTGGTGGACATAAATGGAATATGATAAATCCATTTATTTGAATAGATAATATGTATAAATGTAAAATTTTACATTTTTGCACATAGTAGATTCATCATGCTCTGTTTATGTACTTAGTAGACACATCATCAAGTCTCCGGCCAGCCCCCTGCCCCGTCCTGCCAAAACTACTTTCGTCTTTTATGCACTGTACCTGCCAAACTATTTGCACTGTCTCACACTGACTCCATACAAGCTGCCCACTAACATAATCAATACTGGTTTCTGAGCATTTTTTAAAAAGCCAGACACATTTTACGTTCGCTTGCGCGCATGCGCAAGGAACGTCTTGGGAGAATGGGACACTTTGGAGGTGTGCCCCTCCTGTGCAATCCCCTGCTCCATTGAGCAGGCGTGATGGTCCTGCACCAATCGATGCGGTGCTGTTGTATGACAGCGGTGGTCTTCTCTTCAAAGAAAAATGCCGCTGTGTGCTGGCAGCACGTCACGCCCCCCCCCAAATCTTTGGTGCCATGCTGGGAGCCCACCCCAACGTGGCAAAAGTCCCACGTCATCTGCCGATGGGGGTGCCCAATCCCCCATCGGCTCCACCTCCCCCAAACAGCTTTCCCTACTGCCACACAGGGACCCACCCCAGCGTGGAAAACGTCCGCGTCATCTGCCGGACGGGTGCCCAATCCCGCTGGCTCCACGCCCCCCAGCCATCTCTTCTGCCATGCTGGGAGCCCACCCAGCGTGTGGCAAATGTCCGCGTCGTTTTTTTTTAAAACCTGTAAATTAAAAGCGGTCCCACGGCGCTTCTCCTGGCCCCTCCCACAACCCACACCCACCCTGCGCACCTGCCTCCCACACCCCCTCACCCCATACTTACCTCCGGAGCTCGGCGCGACGATCTTTGCTGGACCGGGAACACGTCTGCACTCTTCAAAGCCGACCGCAAACTGAGGAAATGCCGGTAAGCTGTATAATGGGCTAGATGGGGTTTTTTCAACTTTGTTGCATATCTCAGGCATTTTTTGGAATTTTTGCACCAAATTTTCAACATGGGGTTTTTGAGACCCCTTCTTATGAATTCTGTCACTGTCATGGCGTTATTCGGGCCCGAAGGTGATTTTGCAGTCACTGCGTGAAATCACCTTTTGGGCCTGAGTAGCAAATCGACAGTGCCAGCGTTCATAAGGTGGGCTCTCAAAAAGCCTATTTTGAAAATTTGGTGGAAAAATTCCTAAAAATGACCGTTTTGCGAGCGTGCATTGCGCAGTTCCTATGCAGGCTCGTAAGTTCGCGAATTTTCAATATTTTCACTCCAGATTTTCAACATTGCCATTTTACCATACCTTCTTATGAGTAGTACAGCTGTCATCTTTCACATCTCACCCAAAACGTGTTTCCGCCCATGTAGCACACAGTGGCACAGTTGGCATGTGAAATCAATGTATGGGACACATTAAGAAAATCATAGTGACACTGTTCATTAGCAGAGGTCTTAAAATGGCTGTGTTGAAAATTTGGTGAAAAAATTCCTAAAAATGACCGTTTTTGACCGTTGCGCAGTTCCTATGCACACTCGTAAGTTCGTGAATTTTCAATATTTTCACTCTAGACTTTCAACACTGCCATTTTACCACACCTCCTTATGAGCAGTACAGCTGTCATTTTTCACATCCTGCCCAAAACATGTTTCCGCCCATGTAGCGCATAATGGCACAGTCGGTGTGCGAAATCAATGTATGGGACACAGTAAGAAAATCACAGTGACACTGTTCATTAGCAGAGGTCTTAAAATGGCTATGTTGAAAATTTGGTGAAAAAATTCCTAAAAATGACTGTTTTATGAGTGTGCATTGCGCAGTTCCTACGCACGCTCGTAAGTTTGCAAATTTTCAATATTTTCACTCCAGATTTTCAACATTGCCATTTTACCACACCTCCTTATGAGCAGTACAGCTGTCATTTTTCACATCCTGCCCAAAATGTGTTTCCCCCATGTAGCGCATAATGGCACAGTCGATGTCACGAAATCAATGTATGGACATATTAAGAAAATCACAGTGACACTGTTCATTAGCAGAGGTCTTAAAATGGCTATGTTGAAAATTTGGTGAAAAATTCCTAAAATGACTGTTTTACAGTGTGTGTTGCGCAGTTCCTACGCACGCTCGTAAGTTCGCGAATTTTCAATATTTGCACTCCAATGACTTCCAAATACCTAAACAGCACATAGAAGCAAGCAACATTTGGCATTCACAAATGCTTGTACTTCTTTGTCACTGATTTTTTTTAAGCCATGTCCAAGTGTCAAATACCACTGCAAATACCTGCAAGCGAACTTTCGGCATTGACAAATGCTTGTTTAACATTGAAAGGGTATCTTCTTTTGATGAGCTTCTTCGTTTTGCTCCGTTACTGTCTCCGCAGGGCTGAACTACATGACAAAGCTGTCCAAACTTCTGTCTTCCCCTCAGTGACCAGCCCAGCGGCCAAACCCCATCTTCTTTTTGGAATGGTCATTTACCTCTCCTCGGCAGTCCCCACTGTAAAACAAAAAAACACTCCCCAGTTTGCCACCATCTCCAGGACTGTGCTCCACTTTACTTTTTCTGCTTGAAACGAAAGCACAATCACACTCGCTCACTCTCATATTACTCACTTCACTCGAATGGGAAAAAATTGCCCAGACACAGAGAACAAAAGGAATTTTTTTTGTTACTACTGAAAGAAAAAAAGACACCACAAAACTAAACACAGTTCATGTCGAACCCTCTTGTCTGCTTGCTTAGAAGTGCTGCCATTTTTTCTTTTAATTATTCAAAAACACAACCTGACCACCAATGAACAAACACATTGGAGTGTCAGAGGCATCTGGACATTACAGCATTCATAGCAACAACCTAGCAACTATGCATAAAGTGGACCTAGACATTAAAAATCACAATAAGTCCATTAGAATTTCTATTTAAAAAAGTTCAAACAAATCTGCTTGCACTGTCCTAATTGTTCCCTATTACATAAATGAAATACACAGGGGTGAGTCTTCTGTGATACTTCATTTATCTATGCTAATGCTGTTTGACATGGGACAACTCACCCGTGATGTTACCTGAGGTCAAAATGCACTTGTATAGATGAATCATGTATTACACAGGCCACCCCCTCCCGTGTATCATAGACTTTGATGGCAGATAAGGACCACTTGGTTCACCCAGTCTGCCCATTTCCCTACCTATTGGATAAGCTGCAGATCCTAGTTAACCAACAGCCTACTTCTTCCTACCCCCAGATACGTAGATAGATAGATAGATAGATAGATAGATAGATAGATAGATAGATAGATAGATAGACAGATAGATAGGATAGTAGCAACTAACTCACAACCGGTATGGGCTATTTAACAGTAGCACAATAGGTGGGTTATTGGGATTTACCCACGCCCCTTGTGTGGTGTGTCAAGAGGCATAGCCGAGTGACTTAACCACACAAGAAATGAGTAAATTACCCAATAACTCACACCCTGGAGTGCCTTATTGCAATTATACAATGGACCCATGTGTAAAATAAATTTAAAATGTGTTTAATTCTTGTTTTTTATAATTGCCATTCCTCAGCTCTGGGTCATGCAGGATTTACCCATGGTCATGTGACATGTCTTGACCAATGAGGTTACAGCATTTTGACACACCATTGTATAATGCACTTATAACATGGGTTACAACCAAAATGTGGGAAAACCCACAGAAAGGTTTTTTTTTCTTGTGTTTTAAGACCAAAAAAGGTACTGAATCCTGCCACCTTACAAAATAGTCCCTCATAATTAATCATCCTTTATCGTTTATTTCTAAAAAGCACTTTTCCAGAGCCAAAGCGCCTGTACATAAAAAATATATAAATAAACATATTAAAACAATCAATATTCCACAGATAAAATATCCATTATCAGTAAATTAAGCTCATGTACTAAGCATAAAATCATGCACTACAGTCTGGAAATGCCTGGCTAAATAAATATGCTTTTAAAGCTGTTTTAAAGCTGAGGATGGTCAGGCACTCTCGAATCCGACGAGGTAGAGAATTCCACAGGGTTGGGGCTGCAAAAGCAAAAGACTGAGCCTCAGATGTCTTTAAACACACCCTGGGAATCTCCAGCAATCCCCTCCATCTTATGTTTTTTTTTATCAAGTCATTGTTTCTCCCTCTTGCGGTGCAGGCATGGCAGGTCTTCTGGCTGCCTGCACCTGCACTCCTGGACCCGGTCTGGCCAGTGACACACTCTCCACCACAGGCTGGTGTACACACAGTATCCTCCACCCTCAGAGATCTGGAACCAGTACCTGGGGGTGCACCTCTTGGGTCCAGGGGAGCAGTGCACAGCCATCAGCCACCGCGACTGGCCCGCTATCTTCTGCCTAGTTGCTTCGCTCTGGAGCCGGGTGCAATGATGTACAGTTCACTTGCATGCCAATGTCTGCTGTGCTCCAACCCTTCTTCTGTGCACCACAACTTGCAGTGCACCTGACAGCCAACAGATGCCACTGCAGAGTGACATGAGCCCCATGCTCACCCCAGAGAGAGGAGAGCTGTCTTGGGATGCTCGATCCTCTCCCTTTTCCTGCTGACCCCCAATGACCTGAGTCCATTCCAGAACCTGGATCACTGGCATGGCGCAAGGTGTGGTGTCCAGTGCCTCAACACCACCAGGCCAACCACCCTATCTATCTGATACATGGGGGGGGGGGGCTGCACTGCTGTTATGCACATAGAAATGTCACACATACACTACTGACATCATTTGTAACATTTCCTGTGCATGTGTCCTACCTTGCCTACAATGTGCACTTTGCATCTCCCTCCCCAACACACATTCACGTGCAGCTCTGATGACACACACACACAGAGATAGAGACACAAGGAACTGTGACTTGCATGTCCCGCTATTTGAGAGAGACAGACAGAATGAATTGTGTTTTGCATGTCCACCCCCCCACACAGGCACACTTTACTGTGACTGCCTATATACTCACTCATGGTTGACCTCTCACTCTTAGCATGCCTTTCTGTCTGTCACTCTGTCTCTCTCAGCAGCAGTAGAGTGCTGCTTGGTTGCTGTGTGTCTCTCCCTCTCACTGTTGCATGTGATCCACGTACACTAAAGCACTCATTCTCCATGGAACTCCCCACTCAGTGCTCATGTGTGGATGGGGAGGAACCAACAAGGACCTTCACCTTTCTGTGTCTGTCTCCCATCTCTCTCTCTCTCTCTCTCTCTCTCTCTCTCTTGCTTTCTCTGGCACACACACCTGCCACTACTCACACAACCCTGCTGTTCAGTCCTGTCTCTCTCTCTCTGTCTCACTCTCCTCGTACTGCTGCTTATTTCACAACTTTACCTGATTGCTGGGGGGGACCACAGTTCTCTCTCACACATCTTGTCCCCACATTGCAGTGAGGACAAGACATAAAAACACTGCTTTCTTTTCTGCCTCCCCAAGACACACGCTCTTTGGAGCACATCTACACTTCTGTCTTTCTTGTCCTGACCAAACAAAGTGACAGTTTCTTACTTTACAAGTGCTGCACAACAGTCATGCAGCACTCTGCCCATGCTTGGCACTTGTTTTTCATGCCCCCCCAACAAAGTGGCAATTTGACAGATTGTACTTGTGCCGTGGCTCTTCACACCACACCAGACAAAGTGACACATCTCTGTGGCTGGGGGACAGTGTCTGGAACCTAGCAGTGATTCACTCTTGCGGCTGTCTGACCCGGTCACTTGCTGTCACTTGTTCTCTCTGCATGTGGTATCGATGGTGGTGGTTGGAGGAAACAAGGATACTGCCTTTCTCTCCCTCACGCTCTCACTCTCTTCTGGAGAGGGTGAAGCTGCTGCCTGTACACCAGATTCGGGGGATGTCTATTGTTGGGGGGGGGAGTTGAAGGGGACCAGGCAATTTGGGTGTGCTACTGCCAGTCTGTGTCTCTCTATCTCTTGGCACATGGGGTGAAACCGCAGGTCATGGACCACAGTTGGGGGATATGTCATGGCGGGGGTAGGGGGAGACGTTGTTGAAGGGGAATGGGCAATCTTGGTCCCCCTAGGATGCTGCTGTCTCCCAAGCCCCCACACTGCACGTACCACTGCTTTCAATACTGGTCTCCCATTATACTCCCTTTTAAATGGCTGCCATGCTGTTTCACTTTTTATAGGACCAACGAGTCCCAACAGCAGTTTATGGACTCCTGCTCACTCAGTGGGAATTGCAGATGACTGCCCCTTCCTTTCACTGATGCCTACAGCTGACGAGAGCTGGCGGCATAGCACTGGACTCCCTCCGTGGAACTGTGGATTAACAAGGCTGCTTAATCCACACCTGTGCTAGGCTGGGAGATCAATAGGGTTGCACGCTCCTCACCATCTATGTTACAAAGATATATAATTACTGGTTAGGTTATTTAATAACTGGGTTGGCAGCGCTTTCAAATGCCAGAGTAACTGACTTTTTGCCGTGATAAACATTCGGTTATTACTGCATAGCTGTCAATCAAACCCATTCAGGTAAACTCTTTTAAGCCACATAAACAAATCGCTATTTCCTAAAGTTGTACGATACAAAGCCTCTGCTCTCAGTTCAAAAAGCCTTTAAACAAACAATTGTCACAAAGTTTGTGAGGTACCATACTAGAAAATAAAAATATCTCTTAGTGGACTTGTTTTTTCTTTGGGTGTGTGTTTCAGGTTACTACCCACATTTTCAGTTGCATTTTCCAAATGAGCCCCCACCATCCCCCCAAAATTGCAAATGTATGTTTTTTTGTATTTTTTTGTCAAAAGGATGTTTTACACAATTTGTAAATGTTTCTGCTTATGCAGTATGTTTATCGTTACAGACTGTGACTGGCAAAGAAAATAAATTCTTCAGGCGTTTACTGTGCTTTTACAGCTACATTTTTGTTTCCAATACAAAAACAAAACATACAAAAACAAAACAAAAAAACAAACAGCAATTATAAATAATAAACTATGGAGTGCTGACATTTTTTTTACCCACCCTTGGTATGTGATACCATCATAGACCACTCATGCTTTGCACTTGTGGCTTATATGGCATTACACACCTCAGGTGTGTAAAAAAAACTCATAATGTACAGCACACCATGCATTATTCTATATATAAGGGATATGCCTGGGAGCTGTGATACATGATTTATGTACACAAATGCTTTTTGACTTCAGTGAGATGTCCGAGGTCAAACTGCACGAGTATACATGAATCATGTATAACACAAGCCCCCCTGCATATTTCATTTATGCAATAGGAGAGGACCATGTATGTAATTTTATTTCCCTTTTCGGGTTTTACAAGTTGGTTTCATTGGTGAGCTTATTTTGTGAAAAGTGCTATTACGCTTTACCCTAATTGGTTGCTGTGGCCATCACTATGGATGCAACGTCAGTGACTATGCTGTGATGCTGGAACATCACAGGTAAATGGTGGAGCTGTGGGAGCTTTGTAAAATAAAAAAACAAACAATGGCAGACCCTATTAGTGACAGAAGACTCAACGAAGGAACTAGGCAGGGAGTGGGGGATTGAAACAGTGGTTTTAGTTTGTTTTGCTGGTTTGTTATTTTTTTCCCATGAAGTTTTGTGTGCAATGGAGCAATTGGGCAGCCAGTTAAATGCAGGAATGGAGGTGTGAGTGGCTGGGCTACTGAGTGTGAGGAAGTGCAGTTGCTTTGCAGTTTGGGAAGCAAAATAAATTGATTTAAAAATAATGTACAGTTTTTCTTTCATACGTAGAACAGTCAAACCAGCGGCTCAGAGGTAATTTAAGGAAGTATTTTTTTCACAGAGAGGGTTGTGGATGCATGGAACGGCCTTCCGGAGGAGGTCTTGGAGTCAAAAACAGTGGTGGAATTCAAGCATGCATGGGACAGTCATAAGGCAATTCTAGGGGGTGGGGGTAGAAAGAAGTAGGCTGCTGGTTAACTAGGATCTGCAGCTTATCCAGTAGGCAGGGAAATGGGAAGACTGGGTGGGCCAAGCGGTCCTTATCTGCCGTCAAATTCTATGTTAAACCAAAGTGATGAACTGAGTGGTAGCTGCAAGGTGAAGTGGGTGGGGGTGGGGTAGAAAGTGACAGTTTTATGTGTAGACAGCATCTTGTGAGGGAAGAGGGAAAGTGAAGTGGATGTGAGTTGAAGAAGTAGTGCCAGTAGGCGGGGGTGGGGGTGGAGGCTATGACGTAGAAACTGTGTACATAAATGGATGGTGGCATAGTAACTGAACATACTGTAAATGTAAGATTCTACATGTATACACACAGTTACTCAGATAAACAGATTTATCACACTCCATTTATGTCTAGCCCATTGAATACATATACATATACATATATAGATAGAAAGATGGATGGCCAGATAGACAGACAGACAGACAGATAAATAGATAGATATGTAATAGGTTGATGTGGGTTTGTGACTTTGTACTTTTGAGTTTTAAACAAGAACATAGTTACATAAATCTTATATTTGATGAGACATGTTAACAATACCTTAGAGGAAAAAAGGACTGTGTTTTCCCTCCATTCTGAATACATCATCTAAAAAAAACTGTAAAATTATTTTTTTACCCCAATATTCTCTATGGCTGCAATTCTTTTAATTTAGCAATGTGTGCATCAGTCATATCTGCAGATCTACTAATTGAAGGCAAAACACTAACATTTCTGGGAGCAAAAGGTTTCTGTTACAATTTTCTGTTCAAGATATAGAACACGTGCTGCCTCACAGAGAAACCAGATATGTGGGGTCAGCCTGTGAATCACTGTAGCCCTAGGGACTTATTTCCAACTCAGCAAAATGAAAGCTCCAGAATGGCAGGAGTACAGATTGGCATATGGGAATATTTCAGAGCTTGACAGCTGATACCTCTTACTCCAAATCCAGCTTTAGTTGGAAGACACACTGGCTGAACACTGGCAGCATGAAATATAAATGCAGCACTTAGGTTTGTTCAAATCACACTGCAAATGTCACTGAATCGTGTCATCTTCCCATCATTTTCATCTAGACCTTGTCTTTCTGCCTTTTCACTTTCAGTGCTCTAAGAATGCTAATTTCTTGAGAGTGTGCTGGGAAAATAGAGCAGCCCATGAAAATTCCACTTAAATAATGTTTATAGATCGAGACAGCACTCCTTTCCCCCCATGTGTGAGGCACTCTTATTCTGTAAATTGTGTCTCACATGCAAGTGCTCTGAAAATAGCTACGCTTGGGAGACTTGTCAACCCAATACCTGCACTGCAGAGTTGTAAGCCATAACTCCCACTCCCCGTCCACTACCCTTGTGAACCTGGGCCAAGCTACAGCTCTGGGGCCATGCCCCATGTTTCTGTATCCATGCTGCAAAAATGTAAACTACAGTGCATATCTGGGCCATGACTCTTGGGTCAGCCATGCACCATGGATTTAAGCTACAGGTTTGGGTATGTGCTTCAGGGGTCTGCTGCTTTGTGTAGGGGCCACAGGTCCCTGCACTAACAAAGATACAGGCATGGAGCTGTGCCCTGCACTAACCAAGATACAGGCCTGGGGCTGTGCCCCATGGGTGTGCTGCTTTGCTTAGGACCTGCAGGTTTTGGACCATGCACCACGGCTATATGCCTTCAAACCTACAGCCCATGTACACATCCAGGGCTGTACCCCATATGTCTGCTGTGTTGCTTAGGGCCCACCTCTCGAAGGTTTGGGACCATGCACTGTGGATCTGCTCCTCTGACCCTACAAAGCAAGCTGTAAATAGAGTTGTGCCCCACAGGTCAACTACTGTGCTTCGGGCCATCAAGTTTGGGATCATGAACTGTAGGTCTCTTGCTTCAACCCTACAATGCAAGGTACAGGTCCAGAATTGTGATGGATAACTGTACTTCTTTTCATACATCAAATAAGACACCTATGGGCAGGGCCACTTGAAAATTGCGAGAAAATTCCCCAAAAAATGCAGAGATTTTTTCTGATGCAAAAATTAGGGGCAAATTGCAGGAGTTGTACTGTACAGTACATCTCCAGTGCTCTCAATATATTTTTTTGTTTTCTGAAGCACATAATTGCTAAATAGAAATATTGTTACCTTCTAAATGCTTACAACTTGAAGAAAGGTTTGTGATGTTAGAATTTATCAATGTGTAGTGTATGTACTAAAATCTAAAAACATAAATCTCATGCAGTGCTAACTAGATTTTATTTTTTAAGTTTTTGTTGACCGGGTAAGTGCACTAGACAAATCCTGCCTATTTTCAGGCACGACCCGGGGGAGGGCAATACAGATGAATGCCAACTGACCTTGAACCAGATTAAGCTGTTGGTGGTATTTTTTTAGCGAATGAGAGAAATTTGGCCAGGACACCGGGGAAATTCCCCTACTCTTTTCGATAAGTGCCATAGGATCTTTAACATCCACCTGAACTACCACCAGTCCAGGCAGATGGGACCTCGGTTTAACGTCTTATCCGAAAGACGGCACCTCAGAAGTGCAGCACCCCTCTCATGCTGCACTACACTACAGTGTCAGTACTGGGATATTAACCCAAGTGCCAGATGTGAGAACTGAACCCACAGCCCTCTGATCTCCCAGCCTCAGAGGCGAGTGTGCTACCTACTGAGCCACTGACACTGACGATATTTAGTGATACACAGCTTGTCAATATTATATAAATTCAAAGGCTACATATTTAGTAAGTGTCTAGTTGTAAAATGTTTATTAAAAATAAATACAGATACATTTTTTCACTGCATCATAATGTGGTTTATAATGCACTTTTGTTTTACTCTGACTGCAGTGATTTTTGTCTGTTTGACTGAAGACACTGGCAGCATGAGGGAGGGCAGGGGATACTCAATAGGTAATAGTATCATGGGGCAGACTAGGTGGGCCATATTGATCCTTATCTGCCGGCAATTGTATGTATGTATGAAGAAAAATGTATAAATATATTTCACTTGCCTTATCAGATTGGTTTTAATCATGTAACTCTCCTGGTTCTATCTGAAAATAGGCATCTGCATACCTAGTGCACTTTTCTGGTGAACAAAAAACAAGTAAATAAGCTTTTCATTGCAGTCGTTGCATGCGAAAATGTAAGTGGCAAATTGTCGAAGTAGCGACCACTATACAGTAATTAACTCCCTCAGAAGCAAATTCAAATTTAGAATCAACAAGGCCATCCTAAATCCTCAGCTCTTCGAATCGAGATCCATTTAGAGTGAAATGTACACAAAGAAAAATCCTCCCTTCCGCTTGTAAAACGTTTTGTAGTTAGCATCACATTTAAGTAAATGGCACAATTTGCACCTTTACTGCTACCCATTGTTTCAGTTGCTGCGACAACTCAGATGGGCTACTTCAACAGAGATGTTAAGTTCTGAATGAACACATGCTTAGCCAGAGGATTTTGAAACCAACCAGGCAGTGAATCAGATGAAATCAGCATCGCACAGAACCACTTAGAAACCCCTCCCCCTTACACTTCATTGTTTTGACCAAACTCAAGTCTGAATGCTACATTATCAGTATATCTGAATTTTTTTCTTTGAAAATGTTAACATTTTTATAAAATTTTGGAAAAAAATCCAAAATTTCAGAGACATTGCAGACATATTGCAGAGAACGGTGAAAACTGGGGATTTTGCAATGCAATTGTGGGAGTAATTTTCCAGTGGCCCTGCCTATGGCTAAACTGTGGGGTATAGCCCCAGACTTGTAGCTGGAAGCAGCTGACTCATGGGGCAGGCCCCGGAGCAGTAGCTTCATCTTGGATCATGAAACTAGAGAATGGGGTAGGGGTGGGAACTAGGGTTAACAACCCTTACAGCACATTTTCATACTTTGTGGGCATTAGGACAAGAAGCAGCCCTACCTCTGCATTACTGGTGTCTTTCTGCCACCCGAATCTATGTTTCTGTGTTTCTGTATTAATATAGTTTTTCCCCATGAATTTCATTCATTTTTTTTTGAGAATGTAGAGCTGTAACTTGCTTTACGAAGGGCCATTTTGGCCATATGCAGATCAGGAGGGGATTCCTAACTTACCTTGTATGGGATCATTGAGCCCTATGGGAAGCAGGACATGCACGTCTCTTTGGCCTCTGTGCATACTGTAAGTCCTCAATGTGTTTGTGCAGTGCCCTGCGGACCCTACACAAATCAAGAGATGAGACATAATTTTCTTACTATTTTGTTCATGTATGACTTTAATTGTAGTACAAAATGGAAGCAATTTTTTTTTATTATTGTGTTCTTGATTGTTTTTCGTGTTTCTCAACTTGAAACATTTTGTGTGTGTAGGACTTAGTTAATTTTTTGTGACAGTTTTAATGTTTTAAAACATATAAACATAGAAAATGTCAGCAGAAAAAGATCATTGGTTCATCCAGTCTGCCCTATTTTACCCTGTCCTATCCCTGGACCTAATGTCTAGTCGGGGTTATTGCCTCATCCCCCACCCTACTGCTTTCCCCCAGTGTAACTATTAAGTCTCTTACTCAGTTCCAGCTGTATTTGAAAGCATAAATGGTTATTGCACCCACCACTCCTGCTAGAAGGCTGTTTAATGACTCAGCCATGCTCTCTCTAAAATAAAACTTTTCACATCCTTCCTGAATCTCCCCCTGCCAGAAGCTTCCACTTATGTCCCTGTGTCCTTGATTCACCAGTCCTGCTGAACATTTTCTCATCATCTATCTTGTTCATTCCTTTCAGGAACCTGAAGGTCTCTAGTATAGCTCCCCTCTCCTTTCTGGTCTCCAGTGAGGACATGTTCAGTGCCTTAAGCAGATCCAGGTAAGATCTGCCCTGCTAGCCTTTAGTCATTTTGGCTACCTCATGCTGTACAGTCTCTTCTAGTCTGTCCTTGCCTTTCCTTAGGAGGGGGCTCCTGAACTGGGCACAGTTTTACAGAAGAAGCCTCACGATACTTTCTGAGGTTTTTTTTCCCATCAAGGGGTTTATCTGCCTCCCCTGTGGCCTCTTCCAGCTCCAGCCTAGTCTTCCTCCTTCTCCAGGACTTACTAGCTGCAACACCCCACAGATTCCACCCTGTGGAGTTAATTGGTTTAGACTTCACTAGTGTAGGAATCCAGAAGCTGGCCTTGCCTGATCAGTGGTGTGGGGCCTGTGGTGGGCTGGATCATCATCCTGCTGGTGGGTTTTTCTACCCTCCATTTTCTCCCTTTTCCTAGTGCCAACCGGTACAATGTGTGGAGTACATCTAATGCCTTGCATGCAGACTTATCCAAGTGCTTGAGTGCCCGTGCACTTGAGATACCCTCCTGTGCTACTCCCTGGTTTCCACCAGGTGGCAACAGCTGAGCGGGATATCTGAATCCCCATCCTGAGGGAGGAGAGCAGTCATTTGGATGTTCAACCCTCCCTCCCCCAGCCAGTCAAGAGTCCTGAGTCTGTACCGGAACCCTGGTCACTGGTGTGGCAGGCAGTAGTGCTAGTGCTGAGTCACCAGGCTGGCGGGAGTATTTTTTAAGTTTGATTACTTTAAAGTTTTTCTTTATGTCAAACTTTAACTTAAAAAAATGACACATTTTTTCAGCTACTTTTGTTTTGGGGGTGGACTGAGCACATGCGACCAGTTATTTCTAATTAGTTTTAATTACTTGAAAACCAATGTCATCATATAAAACCTAGAAAAGGACCTTTTCCCGTATGACATCTAACTAACCTGCAAGTTTCATAACTTAACTTTGCTTATATTTTTTTTTCTCTACCTGAGGGCAAAAATTCAGCTGAAAAATAAAATCAGAAAATTGTATGGACATTTAGCACCCTGTAACTCAAAAATGGCTTAACAGATTTCTACTACATTTGGCAGACAAGTATACCGTAGGTTTCTAATGATGCATACTGAATTATGAATTTCAGAGTTCTAGGGTCTAAGATAGCCAAGTTATAATCTGTTGGAAGCAGGGATTTAAACAGAAGCCCCCAATGTAACCTTTATACAGTATAGTGAAGTTAATTAATTCAACTTTGACTTCTTTCCCTCCTGGGTGTAGCCCTCTGCACCTCATAACTGATGTCCTCCCTACCAGAGTGAAGGTTACCCTCCCACCTTAATTTTGGCGAAAGTTAAGGGTGACAACTGCTGCTGTCCATTATGATTGCTACAGGACTCTAACCCTACCAATCCACCACCTCCTATTTTCTCTCCCTCCCCTCTTACTGCCTGTCCTTGCCTTTCCTTCCTCCTCTCCCTCCCTCCCACCCACCCTCTGTACTTCCTGCCTCCCTCCCTATCCCATTCCGCTGGCTTCCTGAGTGCAGTCTCCTCCCTTCTCCCCTCTGCCAATGAGCTGTTCCTCTTCAGGCTCTTCCTTCACTTTTCTGTCCCTGTATTTATAGCTGGTGCCCACTGCTATCCTGGCTTGCTCACATCTTTAGTCATCAAGCTCCTCATCACAATCTCCTCCCCTGCTTCCTCTTGTGAACTTCTCATCCTCAGCAACTTTAACTTCAGTTGGCTCATCCCCACCCTAAATAAACGGTGCCAAAACATAAAGTCCCTACAGCTTTCCCATCTTATCACTGCCCTCATCCAGCACAATCAGAGATCCCTCAATCACCTCCTCCTGGACTGGGTTCTTGCCTCCCATACCCGCCATATCGTGGATGCTTGTACTCTCCCCAATGCTGTGGTCTATGGTGTGCACAGGAGTCATCGTCCCAAAATCTCCCCTAAATTCATCCAGCTCTGGTCCTTCAGGTCACTGGACTTGTCCTCCCTCCATGCTGTCCTGGTGGCTACTGGCTGTTGCCTGTCTCTACAGTCAGCAATATAAATTCTATCCTCCAGCAGTTCATCTCCAAATTCATGCCTGCATGAGATCTACATTCTAGTGGGGGGTAGGAGGAAGTAGGCTGTTGGTTAACGAGGATCTGCAGCTTATCCATTATGTAGGGAAACGGGCAGACTGGGTGGGCCAAGCGGTCCTTATCTGCCATCAAATTCTATGTTTCTGTTACATGCCTCCCTTAGAAAAAACAGGGTCCAAGGTTCCCACCTCCCATGGATCACAGCAGAGTTGCATGCGAGATCTTGCCTGGTGGATTCACAAGTCCTCTGACTCCTCTGCAGACCTTATCAAGTACCAGACCCTTTGTAGTGCCTGTAACAGAGCTACCAGATTAGCTAAGTCTGAATACTTCTCATCCACCCTCCAGAAGAACGTTAATCATCCCTCCAAGTTTTGGAAAGTCATCCATTCCCTTTCCTCTCCTACAACTCTGTCCCCTCTCCCTGTCCTAAAGGTGGGTGACATTCCTATTTTTGATCCCTCTTCTGTTGTCTCAGCTTTCAACTCTTTCTTCACCTTCTGTGCCCGCTCCCTCATCTTCCCTTCCTCCCAACTTCCTCCCACTACCCCACCCCTTGCCATTCTCTCCTCCCAGTCCCACTGTATCCCTTATGGCCTTCTGTCTCTAAATCTCCATGGCACATAACCAAGACAGAGGAGGAAAAGGACCTGGGTGTAATTATCAAGAGTGACCTGTAATACTCAACACAATGCAGGAAGGCTGCTGCCAGAGCAAACTGGATGCTGTGCTGTACACCTGGGGGAATCGCCGACAGGAGGGCAGAAATCATTCTGCTGCTGTATAGGTCTTTAGTGAGACTGCACCTACAGTACAGTATTATTGCCCATATTTTAAGAAGGATTTCAACTTGCTGAAAATGGTCCAGAGAAGGGAAAGCAAGATAATGCAGGGCCAGCAGGGCAAAACCTATGAGGAGAGGCTCAGGGGGCTCAACATGTAATCTCTTGAGGACGGGGGCATGACTGAGACCTTCGAGTACTTCAAAGGTATAAACAGGGTGAGCACTGAGGGCCTCTTCAGCCTGAGTGGAAACAAGACCAGTAGGGGAAACAGCCTAAAGCTGGTGGGGGAAGGTTCAGGAGGGAGTTGAGGAGGCACCTTTTCACAGAGAGGGTGGTGGCTAAGTGGAATGAGTTGCCAAATGAGGTAGTATCCTTAAAAATGGTGGACAGCATCAAGAGAGTTGGGACAAGGTGAGAGGAAAGTTGCAGGTAGAGGGCGAGATGTACTTGACAGGGATCAAGGGAGATATGGGGGAGTAGTTCCCTCTGTAAACACAGTGGGAGCTGCACAATTGAGCAGACTAGATAGACCATGAGACCTTCATCTGCTGGCACATTCACATGTTTGTATAAGGGTGTGAGCCCTGATGGTCTAGACCCCAAACTTCTGTGCTGCTCCACCCCTGCTATTACACTACCTTTTACCTCCCTCCTCAACTTCTCCTTCTCCTTAGTATATGTCCCTGATTTTTGGAAACAGGCTACAGTTATCCCCCCTTCCCAAAGGGGGTGATTCCACCTCTCCTGGCAACTACCACCCTATTTCCCTTCTCCCCACCCTGACCAAGCTCCAGGAACACCTTGTGCTATCCCAGCTCTCCCCCTCCCTTGATTCTTCTGCCTTCTTCACTCCTTACCACTCTGGCTCCTGGAAGTCCCACTCATCTTCCACTTCCCTCATCTGGCTTACTTGCTCCATTCTATCAGGAGTGGATCAGGGCCTGGCCACCTCCAACATCTTTGTTGACTTCTTCATCTGTGTTGCCTACCCCCTTCTCCTGGACAAGCTTAAGGCAGTGGGGTTCTCTGACTCTCAGTGGGGTGATTCCACTTCTGCTTGGAGGGCAGGTCTCACGCTGTCCAGATTGGAGAATCCATCTCCCCTTGTCATCTAAGGTGTGTCCCAAGGGTCCGTCCTTGGCCCCATAGTCTCTCCATCTTCCTAAATGACCTCCTCGCTGCCTGCTCCTCTGCATCCATCCATCCATCCATCCATCCATATATACACAGATTATATGGTAATCTTTGCCTCTGGGAGCATTGAGGAGGTTAAATGACCTGCTCAGGGTCACACAGTATGTGTAACTCCTAGAGCTGAGAGACCACCCAGAGGTAAAGTAAGCTAACTGAAGGCACTGGCATTTAACAGCATGCACAAATTACATTCAGCAATGGCTAATAGCCACCTTGCTGATACCATAACTACATCACTTCATTTCAGTTCTATTGCATATTTATTGCACAATTCCAGTGGCAAATATGCCATGTAACATTTCACATTGTTGAACTCTGCACTGTCTATATATCTCTTGAAATCTTGCTTAACCTGTGTAACATTGTTTTTGTCTGCATATTCTATGTAATCTCGCAGGTTGCACCTGAAAATAGTCATATGTTTGTCTAGTATGCTTACCTGGTCAGCAAAAGCTAAATAAATAGTAAAGTGTAATCAGTAGCACCTGGCTGGGCTGCAGAAACACAATGCGCAAACAGTGTAAGAATCAGTGCAAAAATACACATGGCTAAATCACCTCCCACCCAGCTGCTAGCTTGCCTACTCCAGCGCTTCACTCCAATATGAGCTTTGTAAGGAGGTGTGGCAAAATCGTCAGTACATTTCCCTTTTATACTTCTTCATGGCCCTTAATTAGTGCTGTATAGTTGACTTAATAGAAGTATGTCCAGACTGACATTAGTGGTGTGGTGTAAAAGTACACTCCATGTAAAAAGCATTTTATATTTTAAGATTACAAAATGGGCACTAGCAGATAACAGTAAGTGTCCAAGAATACGTGCTTGTGTTATGTGATATTCCCGTGAACATTTAAAAATACAAAATAAAACTATCTTCCACATGTTATTTTCCTTTGGACATGGCTAGGAGCAGATCACATTTAAATTAAAACTGTTACTGTGGTACCACGTCAATATTGCGAGACAATTACGGCGAATACATCACAGTGAATGTAATACAGCACATACACACTGAGCGACTGCACTGACACAGTGCGTGCACATATGAGCGAATGGCACAGTACAGAGCAGCAGTAAATACAGTGACTTACCGGTCTGGCGACTGGTTATGTAGCCTACCTCCACTATCAAGGGGCAGCATGGAGTAAGAATCCTAAAGATAGGGGGGTGCGGGGGCACAGCTTCCTGTGGGGGGTGCAGGGGGTTGTAGCCCCCCTGCATGACATGGGAGCACATGATTGGGACTTGTAGTATGGGGCTGATGTGGACTGGAAGATGGTGGTAGAATTCATATGGAGCCAGAGGGGTATGTCCCTCTTGGTATATGGAGAATTTGATTTTCGCCGTGGTAAAGAGGTGCGGGAGAAGGTGTATTGGTGATGTGGGGAATGTGAAATGTGTAACTGACAAGTTCCGGTCGCTCATGATGAACTCGCTAATATGTGTGCTCGCCGTGAGTTGCGGTTGCTATTATTGTATGCGCTCTAATAAATTAGCTCAAATTGCTTTTGCCCTTTGTTGTTATATTGACATGGAACTGATACTGTTTGCTTACAAAAAATCTTCTCTTAACGTATATAAAGCTACTTGCTTGCATTTATCAGATAACTGTATCTAAATCGAAACTGGAATCCAAAATTGTCATACATCCTAAAATGGATAACATGATGAAAAAAGTCCAGAATCTTCAAAGTGCTGATACTTCTTAGACAAGTGCATTTCCTAGTACTGAAAAGGTGCAGTCCAATATTATTACTGCTGCTGTAGTTTGATACACAAATGTGGACTTATTCATCAGCCATAGCCTGCATTGTGCTATTGTCCAATAACACCACTCTTCTTATCTTTACTCCAAGCCTATTATATGTATCACTTATATTATCGGCAGTCCATGTTATTGAAGGCATATAGGGGAAACAAAAACCTTACTGTACAATATTAGACAAAAGAACTGAGCCAACATTTTACATACCAAAGTTTTCAGATTCATTACCAGTCTTGAATCCTCTCCACCTTACAACATTGATTTTCAACTAGACAACAGTTCTACCAATACTGAAGCCTACCTCTCAACTGTCCCCGATTACAAGGGACATCCCTCAACAAGGACCCAGTCCCATCGGGAACTTGTCCCTGTTTTGTAGATGGATCTAGTCGGGGAGTCAACCAGCTGGGAAAGGTTTGCTGAAGCGATGCACCCTTAAGGCCCCCATTCACTGTTGCAAGCCAATTAATGTTAAAATCTCCCATCAGGATCAACTCTGAGCCAGGGGGTTGGTTTTGAATAAAGTCCAGGACTGAATTGAGGCCATTCCCTTGTTTTTTGGGAGGGATGTATTCTGACACAATTGTAAGTGCCTTATTATGGGCACCAAGTAGAATTTTGATGGCAGGTATTTATGCAGATGATCCAGTGGTGGGTGCAGGCAGAGGGTGACCCATGAGTGTCTCCTTGAGGTAAATTGCACCCCCCAACCTCTCTTAGTTGTCCTATCAAGTCTGAAGATGGTGTAACCTGGCAGGGCAATAGCCAGGTCAGAGATTTTTGGTGTGAGCCAGGTTTCAACTACCATAAGGACGTCAGGATTGTGTTGGATAACAAAGGCTTAGGGAGAAGGATGCAGATGTTCAGAGATGCTAGGGAAAGTACCCCCAGACACTTTATAGAGGTAGCTTTACTTGGGGGGCTGGGGCCAGGGTTTGGGTGAATATTTCCAGATAACGGTAACAGCATGAGTAGGAGTCTGAGCAGGCATAATCTTAGCTGCCTGAAGGTAAGTCTGGCCTGCTTCTGACTGGTGTTCAGGCTTAGTTATTGTCGATGGTCCCAGAGGGAGGTTAAGAAGGATGGGGGGGAGAAGTAAGGTATGGGTGCAAGTAACCCATGTGTGGCAGCATGTGTTAAAAGCAATCATTTAATGAGGGGTTACTATGAGTTGCGAGTGAGGCAGTGGATAGGGTACCTGAGGAGAGGTAGATTTTGTCGAGCAAGAGACAGGGGGGCTGGGAGGGGTAGCAAGCACCCTAAAGGTTGATTTGAGAGAACAGTGATGAGAGGACAAGTAAAAGAATGAGCAGATAAGTTCCTTCCATAATTTCAAGGCTGGTAATAAATGGAACTGAAAAGCTGTGTATAGGTGACGTGAATAATTATGTTTATATTCTCATGTAGTGGTATATGAACAGATAAACTCCTCTACAGTAAGAAAGGAATTTTTACTGTAGCATCATTCCCAGAAAAGGAGACATTGGAGTTTGTTCAAGTTATTTACACTGCATAAATATTTATTTATTTAGTTTTTATTTATCAGGTAAGTAAGAACCATAGTGGTCTCTTTTTTCTCTTGTTTTTGCCTACCTCATTTGTGCAAAGGTTTGTTGCCTTTACTATGCCTTTCTTTAACTTAGCCCACTGTTCCTTTACCCAGTCAAGTCATCGTCTCCCCCCCCCCGAATAAGAAGACTTGACTGGCTATCTTGACAGTAGGTACTTAAGAAAGATGCTTGGCATCTGATGGCAGGAGTGAAGGTGCAATGAGGAAGTACAAGCATTTATAAGGTAGAAAAAGAAATGGGCAGACTGGATGGGCCTTGCGGTCCTTATCTGCCGTCAACTTCTATGTTTCTATGTTTCTATGGGCAGGACCAATGTACTTGAGTGAGGCTACGAAGTAGAAACCAATTCTGCTGTTACCCCGGTGTCAAAATAAGACATCAATGCATTTTCCTAATGCTGTAAACAGTTAATAACCTTAAAAATATGTCTGATCTTGAGAGAAAATGGATAAAAGGCATGCTGTGCATGTTGTTATTTATTTATCTGAAATTTCTCCAAATGGATAACCACAAGAGATGCAGCATCTCATTTTCATGAGGGTCTCAGGGAGGACACCAGCAGTGTACTGTAACTTAGTATAAGAGAAAAACAGTTACAAACAATATAAAAAATACAAAGTAGAAATACAATATAAAAGTAAATAAGACACAAAACACAATAAATTAGGAATGACAGAGGTGGAATAGCAGCAGTATAGAAAACTGTAGAAACATTTCTGCAAAAAAAAAATGCAGTTCATGTGAAAATGGATAACTAGAAAGTGAGACTTGAAAATTCTACAGCATTTCTGGTGGAAGCAGGATTCAGAAGCCCACCAAATTCTGATTGTGAAAAACAATTTTACCAGCACTACCATTAGCATCACTACTTCATGTGGTCAATGCATGTTACACTACGCTAGTGGAAGAAGATCCTTCAGGGTTGAGGGAGGGTCTCAGGATAATAGAGAAAATGGGAGAGCTATCTCTAAGTTGGAAAGTTGCTTCAAAATAATGACAAAAAGTTCCAGAAATTCCAATTCCATTGATGTTAAGTTGTTGATTGACTCTCTTTACAGATCTTCCCCTTGGATTTTCACACTCATCACTGGGGTCTTATTGCATTTTCTTTTCCTCTGTGTTTGTGCTGTTTTTTAGAGCCTCATCTTTCTTCTTCTCACTTTTGATGTGCTAATTGTTCCAGTCCAGTCAATTCATTTTATTATATGCATGTCAGAAAATCTCATTGCCTTTTCACCTCAACATAAAACCCCTCTGCTGTTTTAATCGCCGATTGATTAAGTGCTTGTACTGTAGTAGATCAACGGCACTGGGAAGCATAAATCCACAGTCCAGATCCCCTGCAGGCATACTAATCTGGTAGTCAAGTTGTGTTAATAATGTTTGAAATCCCCATAGAGACAAAAATTGAATTTTGTCTTATTTTATGTAGTGCTTTTTATACACACTGTATCTCAAAGTACAGTACTTTATACATACCAGTGACTGGGGTACTACTAGTACAGCGACTGTGTTTGTGCAAACATGGCAGCAGTTCCAGTTGCAGTAACTTCCATGGTCAGATATGTCTTGATGTTTCTGTGAGAAATTCCCTGCCTACCATTAGTACCAGTGTAGGACCACCAGAGAGAATCTCTTTAGAAATTTTGTTAAGCATATTTTTTGCTGCAGATGCTGAGAGAGGCAGAGCAGCTACCCTACAGCAAGGAGGTGATTTACAGAGTACATTGAATTGAATTCTTAATTCAGGGGCCTGTGATAGTAAGTAGAAGTCAATGTTTGGTTCTCTGTTTTTGAGGTTATCTTTACTTAGTGTAACTTTAATTTGCCAGGGAGGTAATCTAGCTGGGAGAATACTTGCAGTCATTTGTGACTAGAGCTGTTACTGAAACTGTGAAAGAGGTGTCTGATAAGGGGAGTAGCTGAAGAAGGCTTGAGGGACTGTGGATTACAAACAGGAGTTGGCTGTGGACTCTGTTTGCTGCAGAAGTTGAGAGAGGGAGAGCAGCTACCAGGTACCTTAAACTAGAGCTGTGTTTTGCCCTGTACGTTACAGAAGAAAGTCTTTTTTTTTACCAGATTGTTGATTGTTTTTTGTAGACACCAAGTATCAAAGAAACACCCCCCTCCACCCACCCCCATTCCCCAACCACCCCCGGGTACTCTACCTTTATAGTGGAAGGCCAGGCCACACCTACTTAAAGACACAGGAACAATTAGGCAGCACAGCACAAGCAATAGCCTAGCTGGTAAACAGGCAGAATTAGAAAGGGTGTAGCTAGCAACTAGGTCCACAAGGGCACATACTGTACAAGAGGAGGAGGGAGAAGCTGTAAGTCACTACAGAAGGAGACAAAGACAGGGAGGGAAGGAGAAGGAAAAAAATGTGTTAGCTACTGGAGGTGTGTCTCTGAGCAAGTAAGAAGGAGACTACTAACTAGGAATACAAGAACTTCCTGTCCCAGAACAGGAAGGGCGGGAACTGTAAAGACACAGAGGCAGTAGGAAAGTAGGGAAAAAAAATTAAAAAAAAAGACAACAGAGAGACGAAAGAGTAAGCATACAAAACAACAGTTGAGGGGCCACAAATAAGACATGATGGGAGTGGTGCAGTGCAGTGGCTCTGGAGTGGCAGTCTTCCAGGAGACATTCTGGAGGATGCAGTGTTATCCCATCTGCAGGGACCTCTCTGGGCTGAGGGAGGAGGTTGCTTGTCTCCAGACTGAGTTGGCCAGGATTCAGGGGACCTCCTCTCCCACCCAGAGACCACCAGGGCCTCCGCCACTGCATCAGAGGTTCCAAGAAAGAGGAGCAGTTGGACCACAGTGGGCTCAGGGAGGTGGAACACAGGCACATCCCTCCAGTTGTATCTCTCCACAATTCATATGCCATTCTGGTAGAGCATGGTTCCTCTATGGAGGCACCAGCAGTGGAGATCAAGGAGGATGCTGGGAACCTCCACAAAGGAAACCCACAGGAGGGTGGCACAGGACCCCACAGGAGAAGGCAACAACTCCTGGTGGGGGACTCAATTGTTAGGAGGGTACAACTTGGGGGAGGGAGGGAAGAGGGAGGTAAGGTGCTTGCATGGCACCATGGCTTGGAGGGACAGGAGCAAATCCTCAGGATCATGGAGCAGCTGCATGGGAGGAGCTGGAGATCATTGTCCACCTAGGGACAGATGACCTGGCTGGGAGTGGGATCAGAGCAGTGCAGGAGGAGTTTGTGGAGTTGGGGAGGGGCCTTAGGCAAGTAACACACATGGTAATCTTCTCAGAGGTGCTGCCTGTCTATGGCATGGGTGAGACTAGTGTGCTCTACACCATGGGATTCAATCAGTGGTTGAAAAACTGGTGCAGAGCTCAGGGTTTTGGCTTCATTGGGGATGGAGGGGTCCATCTGGAGGGATACAGGCCTATACTGGTGCAATGGTCTGCATCTATCCAGGATAAGAACCAGGATCCTAGGTGATAGGTTTAAATGCTAAATTGGCAAGCATTTGAACTAGCCAAGCCAAGGGGGAGGCACTGAAGAGGAGTAGGAAAATCCCAGCCCTTCCACTCTCACAAAACAAGGTAGTTAGTGAGATAAACACCAAAATAAAGAAGTCGATAGGGTGAAGGGCAGGGGTAAATGGAGAAAAATGCAAAGGTAGTAAGGACTGGGATGGGTAACAAGCTCCCTGAACTAGTGGCCTTGATGGAAGAGAGCCTGGATATTGTGGCAGTCACAGAAACATGGTACACAGAGAACCATGACTGGGATGTCAACATACTAGGGTACACAATCTACAGGAGGGACAGAGAGGGTAGAAAAGAAGGAGGAGGAATAACTCTCTACATAAGGGAAGGGATCAAAGCAATGGAACTAAAGGGTAAACAGGGAGGAGAGGAGGCACTGTGGGTCACCCTGGAGACAGGAAATAGCACCACAATCTGCACAGGGGTTGTATACAAACCACCGTCTCAGGGGGAGGAAATGGACAACGAAATTATGGAAGGCCTCCTTAGGATGGCAGAAAAAGGGAGAGATATTGTTGATGGGGGACTTGAATATGCCAGATGTTAACTAGAGCACCTTTACTGCAGCCACATCCAAGAGCAGGGTCATTCTTCATGCCCTGCAGGGGCATGCCTCAGACACCTAGTGTTGGAACCCACTTGGAAAGGGAGCAATCTTAGACCTGGTACTTTCAAATGAGGACAGAGAAAGGATCACAGATTTAGAAGTGGGTAGCCATCTAGGAATAAGTGACCACCAAACAGTGTGTTCACGATAAACACAGCTATAGAGCAAATAAATCAAAACAAAGGGAAAAACACTATGGTTCTCAAAAGAGGTGGCCGGGGAAGGTTTGGGAGAAAAAGATAGGATTCAGGAAGGATAAGTAAACACAGGAGGAGCAGGACAGAGAACTGTACCAGTTAAAGCAGAAGGAAGCGGGGAAGGCAGTCAGAATAGCAAAGGCCCAAACCGAGGAAAAGATAGCCGACTCGGTTAAGAAGGAGGATAAAACCTTTTGTAGGTACATTAGGGAGTGAAGAAAGATCAAGGGAGGGATAGTGAGGCTTAATAAAGAGGGGGTGGGTGGGAAGATGGTGACAGGAAAAAAGCAGCGATACTGAACGAATGCTTCTGGTCAGTATTCACAAAAGAAGAGGAGGGGGAGGTACCTAATTCAATCAATAGAAGCACTCTGGATAGGGGGGCGATGCCAGTTCATCCACAGAAGAAAAGGTTCTGAAATAACTCCTGAAATTGAAGGTGGACAAAGCAATGGGACATGATGATATTCACCTCAGAATTCTAAAAGAACTACGTGGAGAACTAGTGACACCACTGACTACCCTTTTTAACAAACCATGGGAGGATGGTGTGGTATCTAGAGGACTGGAGGAGGGCAGATGTAGTTCCTCTTCACAAAGTGGGAGCAAGACAGGGCAGGAAACTACAGGCCTATTGGTTTGACCTTAGTGGTAGGGAAAATGATGGAATCACTGCTGAAAGAAAGAAAAGAATTGTTGAGTACCTAGAGGCCAGCGGGGCACAGGACCCAAGGCAGCATGGATTCACAGCAGGAAGGTCATGTCAGACAAATCTAATAGATTTCTTTGACTGGTGACCAAGTAGTAGACCAGGAGTGCTGTGGACAACCTACCTAGACTTTAGCAAGGCATTTGACACAGTCCCACACAAAGATTAATAAACAAGTTAGCCAGCCTGGGAGTGTGTCCTAGGGTGGTAGCCTGAGTAAAAAATTGGCTGGACAACAGGACACAGAGGGTAATAGAATGAAGTCCACTCTAAAGAAGGGGGATTACTAGCGAGTATCACAGGGTTCAGTACTGGGACCGGTCCATTTTAATGTCTTTATAAGTGACATTGCAGAGGGACTGGAAGGAAAAGTATGCCTCTTTACAGACGACACAAAGATCTGTAACAGGGTTGATACGCAAGGTGGGGGTGGAAAGGATGAAAAGGGACTTGGCAAGGTTGGAGGACAGGTCAAAAGTATGGCAGCTTAAATTCAGTGCAAAGAGGTGCAAAAGTAATGCATGTGTGCAACAAAAAGCCCAGGGGAAGAGTACACACAATGGGGGAGATGTACTAATAACAAAAATCAAAGGGCCTGGGGGTAGTCATATCAGATGACCTTAAGGTAACCAAGCAATGTGAGAAGGCAATAAGGAGGGCTGGGGGGATACTGGGATGTATGGGGAGAGATATTACCAGTAGATAACGGGAAGTTGTTATCCCTCTGTATAGACAGTTGGTGAGACCCCATCTGGAGTGCTGTGTGCAGTTTTGGAGACCCCATCTCTGCAAGGACGTAGACAGGACGGAGGCAGTCCAGAGGGGGGCAACTAAAATGGTGCAGAGTCTCCACCAGAAGCCACATGAAGAAAGACTAAAGGAGCATAATATGTATACCCTTGAGGAAAGGAGGGAAATGGGGGACATGAAAGAAACTTTCAAGTACCTCAAGGGAATCAACAAAGTCCAAGAGGGTAGCAACTTTTAGAAAAAGAGTTGTGCAAGAACTAGGGGGCACAATTTGAAAATAGAGGGGGCTCGGCTCAGTGGCAATGTGAGGAAGTATTTTTTCATGGAGAGGGTGGTGGACACATGGAACGGCCTCCCTAAGGAGGTTGTGGGGTCAAAAACAGTGGAGGAATTCAAGAATGCATGGGACAGACATAAGGCAATTCTGGTGGAGGTTAGGAAGAAGTAGGCTGTTGGTTAACTAAGATCTTCAGCTTTTCCAGCAGGTAGAGAAATGGGCAGAGTGGGTTGGCCAAGTAGTCCTTATCTGCCGTCAAAGTCTATGTTTCTATATTTAATATCTGACCATAGCAATTGCTGTAACGGTTCTGTCTGAGCAGCCATTTTGTATCAAGGTTAAGCAATGGAAAGCTCGGTCTTCAAAATGCACTCCAGGTAGTAAAGTTAAGCAACTGCAGCACTCCCACACAAACAACTGGAAGAACCTGTTCCATCAAGTGAGAGAATGGTGACCAGAACACTAGAGATTATTCTAATTATTTCATAGTAGTCTACTCTAAAATACCCTGGGTTCCTTAACCTTTACCTGGATAAGTAGTCATCGTCGTCGTCATAGTAGTAGTAGTAGTAGTGGTAGTATTACTACTAGGAAAGCAATCTAAAAGTCAAAGAACCTTGGCACAAGACACAAAGGCAAGGGTTACCTGGGAAGGGCACTGGCAATAAAGTTAGATTTAAAAGAAATACAAAATTGATACAGATCCACATTGTGCAAAGAATCATGGGAAGTATATACAAATCACCATGAAATAATTCAGAGTGGTTCTGCTTTTAGTAGAGTGTATGGTGCCAAATTTCCTCTCACACAATCTGCTCTAGTAAAGATAAAACAATAATGGCTCTTAATTCAATTTGAAGACTGTATGGCGAATATGTGACTCTTTATATGGATACCTACGCAGCTGGATCATGTGAAGAGGCTGTACAGGCATGTTCTCCTGACATTAAAATAATCCTAGAAGAATGTTCTAAACCAGTAAATATGCTGTAGTTAGTCAATGCTTTTTATAAGGAACAAAAAATTATATATCAATAAAGATAGTTGAACCTAAGACAAAATTATTAGCATGCATGCATACTGTACATCCTAAAAGAAATAGAATAATGTCTGGATGACTATGCGAAAGAGTTTTATTTAAACACCCAAGGTGTGTTTTGCCACATAACCCAGGAGAGTGATGTTCAAGTTGATGGTGTGTAAATAAAAATAAAGAAGAAAAAGGAATAAATCAAGAAGTTACCCATATTTTGCTTTTTATAAAATCTGTTAGGGTCTGAAATCACTCAGAAAACTTTGTAAATTTTTTATAAAAACTGAGTAAGTAAGTGAGCATGTGTAAAAAAAAAACATGACAGTGTAGTGGCTTCCCATGCAAGTGACTGATCGACTGTGACTTTCTAGATTTCAACATAGAAACATAGACACCATCAGCAGAAAAAGAGCACTGGTCCCTCCAATCTGCCCTGCTATACCCTCTCCTACCCTGAGACCTGTTGTCTAAACTGGGGTTTTGCCTCTCCTCCCCTCTTTTTCCTCGATATGCTGTTGGGATTTGGTGAGCTTGGATAACCTCCTTGGGACTTCCCTTCCCACCTCATTCCACCACCCTTCAGCCCCTCTTTTTCCATAGCAACCTGGTGTGACATCATACTAGGCTGATATGGAGAAGAAAGGATCTGAGTTCTCATAGATATCGGACAATATCAGTTATTATAAAACAGTATTAAACTAGATAGGAACAAAACAGTAAACACTTCAGAAGTAACCCAAAAAAAATGCAGTAGCAGGGAAACAGATACCCGCTCCCTGACATAGACCCTGTTTGAGTTGAAGAGCCAGGGCATATGGTGTTAACTGGTTCTTCATGGTGCCAGAATAAATTATTTTTCAAAACCCTATTTTGCCTACAGTGTCGTGACTCCACGAGTTCGGAACTTTTTGTAAACTGTTTGCTGTACAGGCTAGCCGCCTTGTTCCAAACCACCTCCTGCCTTACCCTTGAGCATGCTGCTACTTTGTTTGTGCACTTCTACATGTAATGATTAGGCCTGATTAAATAGATATTTCTTCAGCTGAACCTTAAAAATTGTAAGGGAATGAAAACAACATGGATCACTTAGAAAAGAGTTCCAGAATGCAGGGGCAACTATAACGAAAGACCAGTCACCTGCTAGATTTAACCATGTGAGTGTCAATCTCAAAAGGCCCTGTCCTGAGGACCTCCTCTGCTCACCCTGGTAGGGGGTATAGAGGGTCGGGAGGTCACTGAGATACTGAGGACCAGCACATTAAATGCTTTATACACATGTAAGAGTGAACAACAAAGGAGGACTGAAGAGTTTGTGGCTGAATATCTCATCTGCAGGAGTGGAAAAAGTAAGCAATAAGACAGCGCAGGGTGCTGATAGTAGTGCCATGAACACATGCCCAAGATGTAGTAAGGTAAGAGGCTGAAGGCTGAGTTCCTTCAGCCCTTGGAAGTGTGTTTAGGGCACTACTATCAACTACTTGTAATGTCTTATTTCGCTTATAAAATGGGTTTAGGATAGCAAACAACAACAGAGAAGAAATTGTTATGATTTTGAAATTAATAAACGTTTACAGTTGTTTCTCCTGTTGGGTCCAGAGAATGATGCAAGGCAGAATGTGTGAACAACTTAAAGGTAACTGGCAGAAAGTCTGACATGTTTATTTATTTCCTTTATTTGAAGTAGAAAATTCAGGTTGCCAGTTTAAAAAAAAAAAAAAAAAATTCTGGATATCAGGGTGGGACTTTTTCAGGTGTTTGTAGTACTGTAATTAAGCATGGCAAATAGTCAGGATACAGCACTTTTCTACTTATTTTATAATCTTACTTTGTTTCTTTTTCTTTATGCCGTCTGTGGTTTTCTTGTCCATGGCTGACCCCGGACCTTTAAAAATAATACACAAAGGGCATTTTCTTCCACAGTTTGTTGCCTGTCTGTCTGCTGCCTAGTAGGCCAGCCCTTAATTTCGACACATGCTTGTCAAATTTTGGATACACAGGGTACATACTTGAGTATGCCTGGGGGCTGCCTTGTTTTTGTCTTCAGTGTAACAGATCATTTCTTTTTGCATGATTTAATGCTTTGGTGATTTGTCTTAAGTCTTCCAAAAGACAAAGGCCAACATATTCAAAAGAGATGTGCGGCACATCCCTAGATGTGCCCGTGCATCTCTGGACTTTCGAGGACCATTGGGGCGTGGCAATATTCGGAAGCCCCCAATGCACCCTGCAAACCTGACTGTCCGGCCGCACAGAATATTGCGATATGAGAATGCAAATGAGGGGTCCCTCATGCATATTCCATGCATCGCACTATTCAACCCCACCCAAGCATAACTATGGCCGGCTGCACTGGTGCATAGTTACACTTTCCAGACCCTACTTTAACTATGAATGGAGAAGGTTGGTGTCCCCCAGCATAATCAAGGCCTGGGTACACAGCTCCCCCCCAGCCCCAAACACAGTACCAAATATACATCCCTTCCAAGCCATGTTTTTGTGGATTAGGGATCCCCCTCCCCAGCACTGATCTCTGTTGAAATACAAAAAAGGAGCTCCAATCCCTCTTTTTCCATAGTGTAGTGTCCCCCTCCCCAGTCCCGATCTCTGTTGAAATAAAGAGAGGAGCTCTGATCCCTCTGTTTCCGTAGTGTAGTGTCACACCCTTCCCTGAGCTCTGTCAAAATGAAGAATATCCCCAAGACCCTATTTCCATAGTGTAGGGACCCCCCCACCATGGTAGACAGTAACCCACCAACCCACCCCTCCATCCCATCCTGTGCCAGTGACTGGCACAGCCATCCTCACCCTGCCACCAGCCGCCAACTGAGCGTTACCTGCTCATGTACAGTAAACAGTGCATGCTCATTGGTTTATCCAATTGAAGTAACTATTTACTGTATGTGGGCAGGTAACTTTAATCAATTGGTGGCACAGTTATGTTGAGGTAAAGGGAGTGGTGCAGTGCAGTGGCTCTGGAGTGGCGAGTCTTCCAGGAGACGATTCGTGGAGGATGCAGTGTTATCCCATCCTGCAGTCAGCCTCTCTGGGCTGAGGGGAGGAGGTTGCTTGTCTCCAGACTGAGTTGGCCAGGATTCAGGGACCTCTCTCACACCAGAGACCACCAGGGCCTCCGCCACTGCATCAGAGGTTCCAAGAAAGAGGAGCAGTTGGACCACAGTGGGCTCAGGGAGGTGGAACACAGGCACATCCCTCAGTTGTATCTCTCCACAATTCATATGCCATTCTGGTAGAGCATGGTTCTCTATGGGAGGCACCAGCAGTGGAGATCAAGGAGGGATGCTGGGAACCTCCACAAGGAAACCCACAGGAGGGGTGGCACAGGACCCCACAGGAGAGGCAACAACTCTGGTGGGAGACTCAGTGTTAGGAGGTACAACTTGGGGAGGGAGGAAAGGGAGGTAAAGGTGCTTGCATGGCACCATGGCTTGGAGGACAAGGAGCAAATCCTCAGGATCATGGGAGCAGCTGCATGGGGGAGGGAGCTGGAGATCATTGTCCACCTAGGGACAGATGACCTGGCTGGGAGTGGGATCAGAGCAGTGCAGGAGGAGTTTGTGGAGTTGGGGAGGGGCCTTAGGCAAGTAACACACATGGTAATCTTCTCAGAGGTGCTGCCTGTCTATGGCATGGGTGAGACTAGTGTGCTCTACACCATGGGATTCAATCAGTGGTTGAAAACTGGTGCAGAGCTCAGGGTTTTAGCTTCATTGGGGATGGAGGGTCCATCTGGAGGATACAGGCCTATACTGGTGCAATGGTCTGCATCTATCCAGGATAAGAACCAGGATCTAGGTGATAAGGTTTAAATTGCTAGAATTGGCAAGCATTTGAACTAGCCAAAGCAAGGGGAGGCACTGAAGGAGTAGGAAAATCCCAGCCCTTCCACTCTCACAAAACAAGGTAGTTAGTGAGATAAACACCAAAATAAAGAAGTCGATAGGGTGAAGGGCAGGGGTAAATGGAGAAAAATGCAAAGGTAGTAAGGACTGGGATGGGACTAAAAGGAATAAGGCCATCATAAAATGGAGGGCAATGAATACCAATGCCCATAGTCTGGGTAACAAGCTCCCTGAACTAGTGGCCTTGATGGAAGAGGGGAGCCTGGATATTGTGGCAGTCACAGAAACATGGTACAGAGAACCATGACTGGGATGTCAACATACTAAGTGACACAATCTACAGGAGGGACAGAGGGGTGAAAAAAGAAGGAGGAATAACTCTCTACATAAGGAAGGATCAAGCAATGGAACTAAAGGGTAAACAGGGAGGAGAGGAGGCACTGTGGGTCACCCTGGAGACAGGAAATAGCACCACAATCTGCACAGGGGTTGTATACAAACCACCGTCTCAGGGGGAGGAAATGGACAACGAAATTATAGAAGGCCTCCTTAGGATGGCAGAAAAAGGGAGAGATATTGTTGATGGGGGACTTGAATATGCCAGATGTGAACTAGAGCACCTTTACTGCAGCCACATCCAAGAGCAGGGTCATTCTTCATGCCCTGCAGGGGCATGCCTCAGACACCTAGTGTTGGAACCCACTTGGAAAGGGAGCAATCTTAGACCTGGTACTTTCAAATGAGGACAGAGAAAGGATCACAGATTTAGAAGTGGGTAGCCATCTAGGAATAAGTGACCACCAAACAGTGTGGTTCACGATAAACACAGCTGTAGAGCAAATAAATCAAAACAAAGGGAAAAAACACTATGGTTCTCAAAAGAGGTGGCGGGGAAGGTTTGGGAGAAAAAGATAGGATTCAGGAAGGATAAGTAAACACAGGAGGAGCAGGACAGAGAACTGTACCAGTTAAAGCAGAAGGAAGCGGGGAAGGCAGTCAGAATAGCAAAGGCCCAAACCGAGGAAAAGATAGCCGACTCGGTTAAGAAGGAGGATAAAACCTTTTGTAGGTACATTAGGGAGTGAAGAAAGATCAAGGGAGGATAGTGAGGCTTAATAAAGAGGGGTGGGTGGGAAGATGGTGACGGAAAAAAGCAAGCGATACTGAGCAGATGCTTCTGGTCAGTATTCACAAAAGAAGAGGAGGGGGAGGTACCTAATTCAATCAATAGAAGCACTCTGGATAGGGGGGCGATGCCAGTTCATCCACAGAAGAAAAGGTTCTGAAATAACTCCTGAAATTGAAGGTGGACAAAGCAATGGGACATGATGATATTCACCTCAGAATTCTAAAAGAACTACGTGGAGAACTAGTGACACCACTGACTACCCTTTTTAACAAACCATGGGAGGATGGTGTGGTATCTGAGGACTGGAGGAGGGCAGATGTGATTCCTCTTCACAAAATTGGGAGCAAGACAGGGGCAGGAAACTACAGGCCTATTAGTTTGACCTTAGTGGTAGGGAAAATGATGGAATCACTGCTGAAAGAAAGAAAGAATTGTTGAGTACCTAGAGGCCAGCGGGGCACAGGACCCAAGGCAGCATGGATTCACAGCAGGAAGGTCATGTCAGACAAATCTAATAGATTTCTTTGACTGGTGACCAAGTAGTAGACCAGGGAGTGCTGTGGACATAGCCTACCTAGACTTTAGCAAGGCATTTGACACAGTCCCACACAAAAGATTAATAAACAAGTTAGCCAGCCTGGGAGTGTGTCCTAGGGTGGTAGCCTGAGTAAAAAATTGGCTGGACAACAGGACACAGAGGGTAATAGAATGAAGTCCACTCTAAAGAAGGGGGATTACTAGCGAGTATCACAGGGTTCAGTACTGGGACCGGTCCATTTTAATGTCTTTATAAGTGACATTGCAGAGGACTGGAAGGAAAAGTATGCCTCTTTACAGGCGACACAAAGATCTGTAACAGGGTTGGATCACATGAGTGGGGGTGGAAAGGATGAAAAGGGACTTGGCAGGTTGGAGGACAGATTAAAAGTATGGCAGCTTAAATTCAGTGCAAAGAGGTGCAAAGTAATGCATGTGTGCAACAAAAGCCCAGGGGAAGAGTACACAATGGGGGGGGGGGATGTACTAATAACAAAAATCAAAAGGGCCTGGGGGTAGTCATATCAGATGACCTTAAGGTAACCAAGCAATGTGAGAAGGCAATAAGGAGGGCTGGGGGGATACTGGGATGTATGGGGAGAGATATTACCAGTAGATAACGGGAAGTTGTTATCCCTCTGTATAGACAGTTGGTGAGACCCCATCTGGAGTGCTGTGTGCAGTTTTGGAGACCCCATCTCTGCAAGGACGTAGACAGGACGGAGGCAGTCCAGAGGGGCAACTAAAATGGTGCAAGTCTCCACCAGAAGCCACATGAAGAAAGACTAAAGAGCATAATATGTATACCCTTGAGGAAAGGAGGAAATGGGGACATGAAGAAACTTTCAAGTACCTCAAGGGAATCAACAAAGTCCAAGAGGTAGCAACTTTTAGAAAAGAGTTGTGCAAGAACTAGGGGCACAATTTGAAAATAGAGGGGCATGGCTCAGTGGCAATGTGAGAAGTATTTTTCATGGAGAGGGTGGTGGACATGGAGCAGCCTCCCTAAGGAGGTTGGGGTCAAAACAGTGGAGAATTCAAGAATGCATGGACAGACATAAGGCAATTCTGGTGGAGGTTAGGAAGAAGTAGGCTGTTGGTTAACTAAGATCTTCAGCTTTTCCAGCAGGTAGAGAAATGGGCAGAGTGGGTTGGCCAAGTAGTCCTTATCTGCCGTCAAAGTCTATGTTTCTATATTTAATATCTGACCATAACGTAATGCTAACAGTTCTGTACGAGCAGCCATTTTGTATCAAGGTTAAGCAATGGAAGCTCGGTCTTCAAAATGCACTCCAGGTAGTAAAGTTAAGCAACTGCAGCACTCCCACACAAACAACTGGAAGAACCTGTTCCATCAAGTGAGAGAATGGTGACCAGAACACTAGAGTTATTCTAATTATTTCATAGTAGTCTACTCTAAAATACCCTGGGTTCCTTAACCTTTACCTGGATAAGTAGTCATAAGTAGATTCGTCATAGTAGTAGTAGTAGTAGTGGTAGTATTACTACTAGGAAAGCAATCTAAAAGTCAAAGAACCTTGGCACAAGACACAAAGGCAAGGGTTACCTGGGAAGGGCACTGGCAATAAAGTTAGATTTAAAAGAAATACAAAATTGATACAGATCCACATTGTGCAAAGAATCATGGGAAGTATATACAAATCACCATGAAATAATTCAGAGTGGTTCTGCTTTTAGTAGGAGTGTATGGTGCCAAATTTCCTCTCACACAATCTGCTCTAGTAAAGATAAAACAATAATGGCTCTTAATTCAATTTGAAGACTGTATGGCGAATATGTGACTCTTTATATGGATACCTACGCAGCTGGATCATGTGAAGAGGCTGTACAGGCATGTTCTCCTGACATTAAAATAATCCTAGAAGAATGTTCTAAACCAGTAAATATGCTGTAGTTAGTCAATGCTTTTTATAAGGAACAAAAAATTATATATCAATAAAGATAGTTGAACCTAAGACAAAATTATTAGCATGCATGCATACTGTACATCCTAAAAGAAATAGAATAATGTCTGGATGACTATTTGAAGAGTTTTATTTAAACACCCAAGGTGTGTTTTGCCACATAACCCAGGAGAGTGATGTTCAAGTTGATGGTGTGTAAATAAAATAAAGAAGAAAAGGAATAAATCAAGAAGTTACCCATATTTTGCTTTTATAAAATCTGTTAGGGTCTGAAATCACTCAAGAAAACTTTGTAAATTTTTTATAAAAACTGGTAAGTAAGTGAGCATGTGTAAAAAAAAAAAAAACATGACAGTGTAGTGGCTTCCCATGCAAGTGACTGATCGACTGTGACTTTCTAGATTTCAACATAGAAACATAGACACCATCAGCAGAAAAAGAGCACTGGTCCCTCCAATCTGCCCTGCTATACCCTCTCCTACCCTGAGACCTGTTGTCTAAACTGGGGTTTTGCCTCTCCTCCCCCCTTTTTCCTCGATATGCTGTTGGGATTTGGTGAGCTTGGATAACCTCCTTGGACTTCCCCCACCTCATTCCACCACCCTTCAGCCCCTCTTTTCCATAGCAACCTGGTGTGACATCATACTAGGCTGATATGGAGAAGAAAGGATCTGAGTTCTCATAGATATCGGACAATATCAGTTATTATAAAACAGTATAAACTAGATAGGAACAAAACAGTAAACACTTCAGAAGTAACCCAAAAAATGCAGTAGCAGGAAACAGATACCCGCTCCTGACATAGACCCTGTTTGAGTTGAAGAGCCAGGGCATATGGTGTTAACTGGTTCTTCATGGTGCCAGAATAAATTATTTTTCAAAACCCTATTTTGCCTACAGTGTTCGTGACTCCACGAGTTGAACTTTTGTAAACTGTTTGCTGTACAGGCTAGCCTTGTTCCAAACCACCTCCTGCCTTACCCTTGAGCATGCTGCTACTTTGTTTGTGCACTTCTACATGTAATGATTAGGCCTGATTAAATAGATATTTCTTCAGCTGAACCTTAAAAATTGTAAGGGAATGAAAACAACATGGATCACTTAGAAAAGAGTTCCAGAATGCAGGGGCAACTATAACGAAGACCAGTCACCTGCTAGATTTAACCATGTGAGTGTCAATCTCAAAGGCCCTGTCCTGAGGACCTCCTCTGCTCACCCTGGTAGGGGTATAGAGAGTCGGGAGGTCACTGAGATACTGAGGACCAGCACATTAAATGCTTTATACACATGTAGAGTGAACAACAAAGGAGGACTGAAGAGTTTGGCTGAATATCTCATCTGCAGGAGTGGAAAAAGTAAGCAATAAGACAGCGCAGGGTGCTGATAGTAGTGCCATGAACACATGCCCAAGATGTAGTAAGGTAAGAGGCTGAAGGCTGAGTTCCTTCAGCCCTTGGAAGTGTGTTTAGGCACTACTATCAACTACTTGTAATGTCTTATTTCGCTTATAAAATGGGTTTAGGATAGCAAACAACAACAGAGAAGAAATTGTTATGATTTTGAAATTAATAAACGTTTACAGTTGTTTCTCCTGTTGGGTCCAGAGAATGATGCAAGGCAGAATGTGTGAACAACTTAAAGGTAACTGGCAGAAAGTCTGACATATTTATTTATTTCCTTTATTTGAAGTAGAAAATTCAGGTTGCCAGTTAAAAAAAAAAAAAAATTCTGGATATCAGGGTGGGACTTTTCAGGTGTTTGTAGTACTGTAATTAAGCATGGCAAATAGTCAGGATACAGCACTTTTCTACTTATTTTATAATCTTACTTTGTTTCTTTTCTTTATGCGTCTGTGGTTTCTTGTCCATGGCTGACCCGGACCTTTAAAAATAATACACAAAGGGCATTTTCTTCCACAGTTTGTTGCCTGTCTGTCTGCTGCCTAGTAGGCCAGCCCTTAATTTCGACACATGCTTGTCAAATTTTGGATACACAGGGTACATACTTGAGTATGCCTGGGGGCTGCCTTGTTTTTGTCTTCAGTGTAACAGATCATTTCTTTTTGCATGATTTAATGCTTTGGTGATTTGTCTTAAGTCTTCCAAAAGACAAAGGCCAACATATTCAAAGAGATGTGCTGACACATCCCTAGATGTGCCGTGCATCTCTGGACTTCGAACCATGGGGCGTGGCAATATTGAAGCCCCAATACACCCATAAACCTGACTGTCGGCCGCACAGAATATTGCGATATGAGAATGCAAATGAGGGTCCCTCATGCATATTCCATGCATCGCACTATTCAACCCCAAAGCATAACTATGGCGCTGCACTGGTGCATAGTTACACTTTCAGACCCTACTTTAACTATGAATGGAGAAGGTTGGTGTCCCCAGCATAATCAAGGCCTGGGTACACAGCTCCCCAGCCCCAAACACAGTACCAAATATACATCCCTTCCAAGCCATGTTTTTGTGGATTAGGGATCCCCCTCCCCAGCACTGATCTCTGTTGAAATACAAAAAAGGAGCTCCAATCCCTCTTTTTCCATAGTGTAGTGTCCCCCTCCCCAGTCCCGATCTCTGTTGAAATAAAGAGAGGAGCTCTGATCCCTCTGTTTCCGTAGTGTAGTGTCACACCCTTCCCTGAGCTCTGTCAAAATGAAGAATATCCCCAAGACCCTATTTCCATAGTGTAGGGACCCCCCCACCATGGTAGACAGTAACCCACCAACCCACACCCCCTCCATCCCATCCTGTGCCAGTGACTGGCACAGCCATCCTCACCCTGCCACACCAGCCGCCAACTGAACGTTACCTGCTCATGTACAGTAAACAGTGCATGCTCATTGGTTGTCAATTGCATTAACTATTTACTGTATGTGAGCGGGTAACAATCAGTTGGTGGCTGGTTGTGGCAGGGTGAGGAGGGCTGTGCTAGTTGCTGGGTATGGGATGGATGGGGGTGCGGCTTGGTGGGTTACGCCTACCAGGGTGGGAGATGGGGGCCCTCACACTATGGAAATAGGGTCTTGTGGATATTCTTCATTATGACAGAGCTTAGGGTAGGGGAGGGGTTTCCCCTACACTATGGAAAAATGGACTTGGGATATATTTCATTATGACAGAGCTTGGGGAAGGGGGGACACTACACTATGGAAAGGGAGTGATCGGAGCTACTTTTTTTTATTTCACCGGGGATGGGGCTGGTTTGGGGGACACTACACTATGGAAACAGAGGGACTGGAGCTCCTTTTTGTATTTCAGCAGGGATCGGGACTGGGAAGGGTGCTGGCCTGGTGTATTCTGCCAGGTGCAGCTATGCAGGTGAGCCCATAATGGGCATATAAATGGCCCTTTGTGCCATGCATGCCCAATGGGCTCATTTGCATGTTTCAGCTGAATATTGCCCATGGTGGCTGTGGCGCATACAGGTATGTGCTACGCATTCTTCTATGGGTGGTCTTCAGCCCAGCACCCAGGATGCGCAGCACCATACATGGTAGCCACTTGCTATGCACCGCACATCCAGGGTTTGATATTCATACAGAATGCAGCATCTGTTCCCATTGCACATTCGGTTTCAATATAGCAACAGAGCCAGCCAACGCAACTTTTTTTCGCGATGCACTGTTCTGTGCACGCATCCAGCCGACTCTGAGTATGGGGCCCAAAATACCTGAGCACAAAAGCACCGTGGAAAGGGCCACCCAGAAAGGGCACCAGCACCAAAGCCAGGCCTCAAAGAAATGTAAAATCACACAATCCCCACAATGCAAAGCATACTGGAAGCATATACAACTCACCATGAAAGAATTTTGACTGGTTCTGCTTCAAGCAAGAGTATGTGGTACCAAAAAGCCTCTCACATGCTCCACAGGAGCTGAAAACAGAAGACTCAGCCATGTGTTTCATGCTACACAGGACTCATTAGTGTGCCTTCTCTGTAACAACCCAGGGGAAGGATGAACCATTCATAGTTTGGTCTTACTGGTTACGGTAATGGTGAGCCCAAACTAGGAAAGCCATCTAAAAGGCAAAGAACCTCAGCACAATAAAACTGAGAAAAGTACCACCCAGAAAGGGCACCAGCAACAAAGGCAAGCTTCATATAGATGCAAAATCATACATATCCCCAGAATGCAAAGCATCATTAGAAACATACTCAAATCACTATTAAAAAATTTAGTCTGGTTTTGCTTTAAGCAAGAGTGTATGTTGCTAAATCTTAAGTCTTATTCAGTGACTCTTCAGTACAGGCTTGATGAGGTCTGAAGTCTTGTGCTGCACTCCAGCTAAAGTAGCTGAACATGGTCACAGTTAGAGCTACACATTAAGAGCTAATTTAAAAATTAAACTTTTAAAATTATACTTCATATATATATATATATATATATATATGGCATACACACTGGTCTATTTCTACAAGTAAGAATAACACCTTTTTCTATTTACCATTCATATTTCCCCCCTTCTCTGGTGCTGCTCTCACTCTGGCTGGTGAGGCCGAGTCCCGTCTCTCCATGTCTCTGACACTTACCTCCTTCCCCTGTCCCCATGAACTTACCCCCCACAACCAGGCAGTATAACCCACCACTCCAGCTGCCATGGTGGGAGAAGCCTCAGTGGGGTTGGAGTGGTGAGTAGGGCCTGAGTGCGTATGTTTTCATGCTGCTTGCAACAGGGTGTGTTTCAGTGGGCCCTCCCTTTTCCCTGGCATGCAGCCTACGTGCCCCTGCAGCACTGACCTGGTGGTGGAGAATTGCCAATTATATGCAGTCAGCCACAGCAGCAAGGCAGTTCCTGTTTCCCACCTGCAGGTGCTGCTTATAGAGTGAGATGCTGCACACCCTCTCCCAGCATTGATGTGTGATGCCTACGCATCACACTCCAGACTCCACAGGACTGAAGCAGGGTAGCTGAGCTCAGGACACTAACCTGGGTAGAGTACCACCAGCCAGCACCACTGGGATGTATGAGGATAATACCTTTATATTACACGGTTGACCCCTATTCCCCACTGATCTCTTTAAAATTAAAAACCTTGCTACTCAATCTGATGATGTCACTTATGTGAATAATAAATGATTGACAGCTCTGGTCACACTCTATTATTTGCTAAAGTGATGTAAATTCCTTGAATAACAGATTATTTCTGCCTGTACCACCGATGTAAAACCAATCCCCCAACTTAATACAAACTAAATGAAACAAAGACATTCCTGAAAAAAAAAAATACAAAAAATAGCTAAAATTAAAAACTGACGAGGACCTACTACAAAACTACTGTGATCAGCAAAATTGGCCCGTTTAAATCAACACCTCAAATCTCACCTGGCTAGCCAACAGAAATGCTCCTGCTTCCCTTGATCTCCTCCCTCTGTAACCTGAAACTGTTTACCCCAACACCTGCACTTATTTTCTGTCCAACCCACAACTCACCCCTCCCTGTCTCATTTTCCCCTCCTGCTCCTGCCCCATACCACCTGACTGAGTCTTCATCCCACCCCACTAACCCATTCCTCACCTTCTGCCTCACCCACCCACCCTCCACCAACCCCCTATGACAAAAGTGACCCCGAGCCTGAGGTTACTGCCATCCTTTAACATCCCCCCACTTCCTCTATCTATTCCCCCTCTCCTCTAATTAACTTGACTTGACTTGGTTTAACTTGGTTTAATTAGACAAAATAGACAAAAATGCCCATTTAATTGTCTCCCACTACATAGTGGGGTTATTGCGATATCCTAAAACTCAACAAGTAATCATCCGATTTTATTTTAAATAGATCAAATGTTGATGCTTCTACAATATAAATTGGTAATGAATTCCAGAATCTGGCAGTACGTTTATTATAAAAATTCAGTCATCTAACTGTAAGTACATTAGGGACTTTGATTTGCATGTTATGTGACCTAAGGTTAGCCTCCCTCTCAATTTACTTAAAACCACAATTCTCTCCCAATAAGGGGTCCATTATAATTTTATATAATAACAACAGGTCACCCCTAATTCTTCTTGTTTCCAAAGAATGCAGATTTAGTATCTTCAACCTATCATTATATTCATAGTTCTTTAACCCATAAACTGATTTAGTAATCCTTCTCTGGATTTCTTCTATTAAATTAATATATTTTTGAAGATAAGGACTCCATACTAGACTTCCATAATCAAGATGTGGCAAGACATAGGTTTTGTACAATTTCATAATACTTAATCTATCTCTCGATATAAAAGTTCTTCTTATTGAATGTGTTATTCGGTTACATTTGACAAAAGGTTTTTTAATATGTGTTAAGGAAGAGAAATTAGAATCTATCCATACTCCTAGGTCTTTTTCACATACATTAGCCTTAAGTGCCTTGTTGTTTAAAAAATATTGGTATTTAAGATTTCTATTACCAAAATGCAACATCGAACATTTATCCTCATTAAATTTCATATTATTTTCCATTCCCCACAATTCAATAGAATGAAGATCTTTACACAATTGTTGATATTCAATAGGGGAAAAAACACCCCCTCCAATTTTCGTATCATCAGCAAATTTAGTTATTTTACTACTTAAGCCTCTCCCCATATCACTCATATATAACTCAAACAACACAGGGCCCAACACGGATCCCTGGGGGACTCCACTAGTAACATTTCTCTCACTTGATAATTTTGAATTTATTCTTACTTTTTGTTTTCTATTAGTTAACCAGTTATTAATCCATCTCAAAACATAACCATTTAATCCTAAAGTATATAATTTAATAATTAGTTTGTCATGGGGTACCGAGTCAGAGGCCTTTCCTAAATCCAAAAAAATCACGTCAACTGGTATGCCTTTATCCAATTTATTGCTAACAAAATTGTAAAAAGTAATCAAATTTGTGTTACATGAAAGACCCTTCTTGAACCCATGCTGCATAATATCCTCCAATCCCAGTGAGGTTATTTCAAGTTCAGTTTGATTTTTAATTATTTTCTCAAATAATTTACAACAAACTGATATTAAACTTATGGGCCTATAGTTAGAAACACAAGTTCTATTTCCCTTTTTATAAATTGGAACAACTATAGCAGTTAACCAATCAATAGGAATATCACCAGTCTTAAGGGATTTATTAAACAGAAGTGTGAGTGGCTGTACTACAATATCAGTGATTTTCTTCCAAACAATTGGGCTGATATTGTCAGGTCCTGCTGATGAAGCAGTATGAAGTTTATTTAATTCATTTGATACAGTAACTTGATCTATATTTATTTCCACAGTATAATCAAAATCGGATTTTGAAGTTGTTAAATCTTTCTGATGAAATATTGATGGAAAAAAGGAATTGAAAGCATTGGCTATATCTGTATTATTTGTTAAAGCCTTACCATCAACAGTTATTGTATCGATTTGATTTGTTAGACTGTTTATGTCTATTTAAATAGGCATAAAAAGCTTTACAATCCTTTGAACTAGCCAATTTATGCTCTAGCTTAATTTTTTCTTTTTTAATTAAGGCTTTAAGTAGTCTTTGTTGAGTCCTATATTTTAATTTATTTAATGGTGTAGGGTTTAATTTAAATTTCCTAAAAGTTAGCTGCTTCTTACCTATTAATATTTTTATTGACTTAGTAAACCAGAGTGAAATATTACCCTTACTATTAAATTTTCTACATTTTGGCACATGCAGTGTAATTGCCTCAAGTATTTTAGTTTTCAGCATAGTCCACATTTGATTTACAGTAAGATCTCTAAAGAGAGATTTCCAATCTAATTTACCAAGTTCAAGAGTTAATTTAGACCAATCAGTTCTCTTGAAATCCAGCATATCAGTTATACCATGTATCTTGGGTTTACAAAGTTTTAGTGTACATTCAATGGTTTTATGATCACTAGATCCCAAATGAGCACATATTTTTGTGTTACAAATGCGTTCCTTGCAGTTGGTTATCACAAGATCTAAGATGTTATTTCCCCTAGTTGGATTTCTAACTATTTGATCACAACCTTGCAAAATTAGGGCTTCTAGAAAGGCCCGTTCAAATATAGTTGTTCCACTCAACCTCTCCCAAGACATACCAGGGGCATTGAAGTCACCAAGAATTATAGTATGACCCAATTTACAAAATTTGTTGATTTCATTTATTATTTCATAATTATAACACTGATTGCTATTGGGAGGCCGATAACAAATTTCCAACCTTAATTTTGGTCGATGAATAAAAGTTAGATCTATCCATAAAGATTCAGTTGACTTGTTAGGCATATTGATTATTTCTAATTCCTGACATTGTATACTCTCAGAAATATAACAACAGACACCACCACCTTTCTTCCCATTTCTGTTCTTATAAAATAACCTAAAGCCTGATATATTATTAAACCACTCACTTGAGTCATCCCACCAAGTTTCAGTAACACATACTATATCTACACCAAGTTCTTGAATTAAAATTTTTAATTCTACTAATTTAACCTGATTTAAGCTTCGAGCATTAATCCCCCAGATCTTAAGTTGAGTACTTTTATCTACTTCAAAACACTTATTCTTTATTCTCTTGTCCCCCTCATCAATTAGTTTAAAGATTTACAAATTATGTTTTCAAACTCCCTTCCCAATTTATATGCACCCTGCTTACTCAGATGTAACCCATCCCAACAATATAATGATCTATTGACACTAAATGTTTCCCAATGTGGTATAGAAAAGAAGCCTTCCTCAAGTGTCCATTTCCTAAGCCACTCATTTACACATTTTATTTTCTTCTCTATGTAATAATTTACCCTTGGTATGGGTAAAATTCAGATAAATGGACTTCACAATTTAATTTCTGTAATGTCTTTCCTAAACTAATAAACTCTTCTTTTATAGCTTCAATTGACCATTTTTTAATGTCATTTGTACCAACATGTATAATAACTAGTGGATTTGTACCTGACTTATGCAGAATATCTGTACACATATCATGAATATCCCTTATACGAGCCCCCCAAAATGATGAACAGGCAATGTTATGCTTATCTTTCCTACAAACAATTTTATCTGTGTATTTAATGATAGAATCACCAAGTACAAAACATTGCCTATTAACCGATCTGCAGGGCTCGGTATCCATGGATAAAGATGTATTAATTATTTCATCATCCAGTAAAACTTGGAGTTTAGATTTAGATTTGTTTTTACCACTTTTACTATGAATCTGGGAAGGGTAAATCTGCTGTGATGGAACTTCAAGTGTTTGTAACCTTTTACTCTGGGTAGAAGTCGAAGGAAAATGTGTTTCTAGTTCATCATGTGCTTGTGTACTTTGTTCATTCAAACCACATAATATAGGGCTTGCTTGGGAGTCCAATATGTTTTCAGAAATAGAAACCTCCGGTTGTTCCTCATTGACACAATGAGGGAACTTAACAGTGGGAATCTCACTATTTTCAAGATGTATTAAATGTTCAAATCTATTATTTAGAACTAAATTATTTCCCAAAGCCCTATGTCTAGTTTTTGTTCTGGGGCCTACTAGTACCTCAGTCCAATCATCACTCTCAAAATTGTCAATGACATTACTATCAGTTTCATGCTTGCGTTTATCAGTATAGCTACCGGAACAATTTTTATTATTCCTTACTAAATCAAGTGAGGTCATTGAGTCACTGTTACTGGATACAATACCAATCTCAGCTGAGGTATGAACTTTGGAAACCAAAGCTTCTTGCTGTAATTCCAAAACTGCTAATCTCTTGTAAAACACTTCAATGTCTTCCCTCAAAACGCTATTTCCAATGCATTTCGTACAAACATAGATAGTGTTAGTGGGCAATGCATCAAGCAATATATACATATTACATGAAGTGCATTTAAGTCCAATATCACCATCCAGTGTCATAATAGTCTGTTTAAGATTTAATAGTGAAGGACTAACAGGAGTTATTATTTACACAGAGGAGGGTTCTTAACTAAACTGGTCACTCATTTTAGAAAGGAGAAAAACCAACTAACTAATACCAAACACCAGTGTCAAATAATGTACTTACACAGACAAACAGCAGTATATATATCATAGATTTATTCCTCTTCCACTCTTGGCCAGCGTGACAGCTAATGCTGCTTGTCTCGCGGCATCCTGCATACAAAATCCGTGGCATGATGCTCGCCCCGCTCACTTAGCAAGCAATTAAGACCATGAACAGTCAGGAAGTTATAGACGGTCACTTCCTGTCCAGCGAGTACAGTGTGGGCAAAGTTCTTAAAAATAAACTAATAAAACTTTATGCCACCTCATGTGGTGGACTTCTAAAGAAAGGAGCATCCCCTTTGCTCCTGATATCACTGCTGGTGGTCTTTCAGTGCTACTCACTAAAATAAGGAGAGTGGTGCAAGGGAGCCTCCACAGTCCTGTAAACTGTCTCTATGGAAACAGCCCAATCAACAAATCCTTTCCCCAGAATAGTAGCTAAATAGTTTAAAATGTATCAGGGTTCCCCAATATAGAAGTCAGGCAGCACAACAAAGTAATTTAGTATATAGGCAGAGGTTTCATACAGCCACTCACCCGTAACTCGCAATTTAAATACGCTGGCTATCAGGAAGTTTCAAATCTGTCACTTCCTGTCCAGCGAGTACAGCGTGGGCAAAGTTATTAAAAATAAACTAATAAAACCTTATGCCACCTCATGCGGTGGACTTCTAAAGAAAGGAGCGTTCCTTTTGCTCCTGATATCACTGCTGGTGGTCTTTCAGTGCTACTCGCTAAAATAAGGAGAGTGGTGCAAGGGAGCCCCCACAGACCTGTAAACTGTCTCCGTGGAAACAGCCCAATCAACAAATCCTTTCCCCAGAATAGTAGCTAAATAGTTTAAAATGCATCAGGGTTCCCCAATATAGAAGTCAGGCAGCACATCGAAGTAATTTAGTATACAGGCAGAGGTCTACTGTGCTGCTTAATAAACTGTTCTACATCTATACATTTTCTGTATCTCCAAGACTAAGTACAATAGCTGTAACAATTGTTCTACTCAATGTGATTTGTTTCCCTACAGCTTTTCTCTGTGTTTTCACATTCTAGTATTGTACTGTGTATTTTGATTTCCTTTTTGCCTGATATGGAACCTTTGTAAATGAGATTGTAGCTCAAAGGTTGTAATGGGTGTTTACTCACCTGGTAAAGGTGATTGTGTTGGTTGACATCCATGGCACTCCAGACCTTACCTCATGGGTTTTAGTCCACCTGATTGGCTAGTGATGCACATGACCTAGGATCGAATTTCTAGACTCTGGGTCCCAGAAGCCCCTGTTCTCTAGTTCGAATCTTCCATAGCTGAAAAGAAGGTTATTAATACCACAAACATGCTTTTTAGACATTACATATGTACACTGAGATGCCTTCTGAAACTGGCTGGAAGGCCTTTCTTTATTTACCTATTGATACAACACTAATACACGGCCTCCTAGATGGCTGACAACAGCCATCCTGGATGACTTAAACAGTGAATTCAAAGAAAATGTACCATGTGAAATTCCTCTGTTCCCCCATACACTGAACCCCGATATCCTCCTTGTCACTCTGGTCACTCTGTAGGGGAGGGCCGTGGAGTGCCATGGATGCCAACCAACACAATCACCTTTACCAGGTGAGTAAACACCCATTGTGATTGGCTGACCATCAATGGCGCTTCTGACCTTACCTCATGGGTTGATAATCAGCAGTACAGCACTCAAATGGGTGGGTTAGAGTGATCTAAGAGTGTGAGGAAGAGGAGCTGGCTGCTGAGAGAACTTTAGTGGCAAACGGGGTCTGAAACTCGCATAAGTAATCCAACCTATAGTGTCTTGTGAAGGTATGGATTGAAGTCCAAGTGGCTGCCCTGCAAATGTCCTCCATAGACACACTGGCCTTTTCCGGCCAGGAAGTAGCTACTGCTCTGGTGGAATGCATTTTTTTTTTTTAGTTGTTTAACCAGGAGTAGCACACTAAGTTGAAAGCTTTTTTTACAGGTGGATCCTGGGAGCACGGGGAAGTTAAGTGACTTGCTCAGGGTCACACAGTATGTAAGTGGAAGCTGTGGGATTCAAACCCAGGTCTGGTCTGCTGGATGTCACCAGATTTTCAGCTCAGAGCCTTAAACCACTGCGCTATACTGCTTCTCCAATGTGCTTTAATACCATCTGGGGGTGTTAGGGTCTTAGTCTTGTAGGCTTCTGAAATGGTTCTTTTGAGCCAGCTCACTATCGTGGTCTTGGATGTTGCCCTACCCTGTTGTTGCCCCTTTGATACAATAAATAATCTTTCTGTTTTACATATGGACTTGGTCCTAGATATATACATGGCTAGGGTGCCTCCCACGTCTAAGTGGTGCGGGATAGGATGCCCTCTGGCATTCTGTCAGATTGGGCAACTCGATGGGTTGCTCCCTATAGAAAAGGGATGCAACCTTAGGTTGGAAGGCCGGGACTGTCCATAGGTGCACCCCCTGTGGGGTGAATATGGTGTAAGGTTCTCTGCAGGAGAAAGCCCCCAGCTCACTAATCATGTGAGCGGAGCAAATGGCCACGAGGAAACAGGCCTTCAGTCCTGCCTGAAACAAGTCCACCTGACTCAGGGGCTCAAAAGGTGCTGTGCTGAGCGAGTCTAGGATGAGGGTCACATCCCAAGGGGCGAACAGGATCTGGACCCTGAGACGTGCCTGTACTGCTCTGAGGAAATGCACAGTGTCTGGCTGCACCCCTGGCCTATGTTGGCCTATGAGACCAATGGTGGTGCCGATGGCAGACAGCTGGACCTGGAGCAAAGAGTGAGATAAGCCGTTATCTACACCCTGCTGTAAGTAAAGCAGAATGGTCGACATGTCGACCTCCTCCGGTTCCATACCCCTGTCCCTGCACCAAGCCGCGAAGATAGCCCACTGCCTGCCATAGGTGGAGGTAGTGGAAGGTCTTCTAGATTGCAGTAGCGTAGATATAACTGATGAGTGGTACCCCACTTTTAACAGTCTCTGCCTCTCAGGAGTCAGGCTGTTAGTTTCAGGGTTTCTGGTGCAGGGTGGCACACCGTCCCTGCGTTAGCATGTCCAGCCGGTATGGTAGCCTGTGGCTGTCCAGTGCCATGGCTACTACTGTTGAGAACCAGGCTCATCATGGCCAGTACAGTGCTACTAATATGATGGTTCTCTGAGATTATCAGATCTTGGATAGTACCTGTGGGAGTAGGGGAATTGGAGGGAAGACGTATGACCGATCCCACGCCCAAGTTTGAGATAGGTCATCCGTCCCCCGGGAGTGGTGTTCCCTGTACTTGGAGAAGAACCTCTGCACTTGAGTGTTCTCCGCTGTCACCATGAGGTCCATGGAGATGGGACCCCTGATCTTTAGTATCAGTTGGAACAATTCGGGGTGCTGCTGCCACTCTCCCAGGTGCACCTGCTGGCGACTGAGCCAATCCGCTCGTATGTTGAGTTTTCATGCCAGATGGATCACGCCAATGTGTCTGAGATTGGACTAAGCCCAGTTCAGGACCCTCGTGACCTCTCTCTGCATGGCTCTGCTCCTGGTGCCCCCTTGTTTGGCAATGTAAGCCACCATAACCTGATTGTTGGAGCGAATTAGGACTGACTGCCCAGAGATGGTCGATTGAAAGGAGCTGATGGCATGTTATACTGCCCTCATTTCCAGTATGTTGATGGATAGTCTGGCTTCTGTTGTGGTCCAATGGCCCTGGGCTGACAGAGAGCCCAAGCATGCTCCCCATCCCAGGAGACTTGCGTCCGTTTCGATGGAAACATCGTAGCTGGCTTCTAATGGAACCCCTCTTGTGAGGGATCGGCTCAAAGTCCACCAGACTAGAGAGTGACATATTGGGTCTGGTAGGGGTATTCTGACCTTCAGATTGCACTCGTTTGGGGATCCCTGGGTCAGCATATAGTTCTGCCGCGGTCTTATGTGCCACCGGGTCCATGGGACCAGTTCGATACATGACACCATGCAGCCTAACATCTGGGCTATTTGCCCTACGGTCAGACAGTTGTTGGCCTTCAGCTGGTGGGCTAAGGTCCTCACAATTTTGACCCTCTTCTGGGATGGCCTGGCCCACCCCAGGGACATGTTTATCTCTGCCCCCAGGTGCTCCAGTTACTGAGTGGGTGTCAGGTAACTTTTGGCCTAGTTCACCACCCAGCCGTGTTCCTTGAGAGCTCGGAGTGCCATTTGGGTGGCCTCTAGTGAGTCTTCTTTGGAATGAGCAGAGATCAGCCAGTCATCCAGGTAAGGGATTATATCCATCCCCTGTTCTCTTAGTCTGGCAACAAGAACGACGGATACCTTAGTGAACACCCTTGGAGCTGAGGTAAGACCGAAAGGCAGCGTCTGGTATTGGAAGTGCTGCCCTAGAATATGGAAACAAAGGTATTGCCTGTGACTTGGCCTGATAGGGATATGCAAATACGCATCCTTCAGGTCTATCTAAGTCAGGTAGTTACCTACTCTAATGTTGCGGACAGTCGACCTTAGTGTCTCCATCTTGAACCTCTGGGTAACCAGGTAATGATTGAGGTGCTTGACATCTAGGATGGGATGGAGTTCCCCCGTCTTTTTGGGCACAAGGAAGAAAATTGAATACACTCCCTGTTCTTGTTCATGTGGGGGCACCTGTTGGATTGCCTTGTTCTGCATCAGGTCCAGTAAGTTTTGTTGGACCTGATGGGCAGACGCTCTTCTCTTTGAAATGGGGGAGCTTACAAATTTGTGTGGTATGTGAGAGTGGGACAGTTCTATAGCATACCCCCGAGATACCACCTCTAGTACCCATCTGTCTGAAGTTGTACCCTGCCACTTGTGATGAAACAACATTAATATTTTGCCCACTGGTGGGCATGGTGGTGACCTGTAGTCATTGTTTATTCCTGTTCCCACTTCCTCTGCCTCCAAACTTGTAACCTTGGCTTTGGAAGGTGGAAGTGTGGTAACTTGAGTTGAAGGAGTTACACGCTCCTCCTTGAGCTCCTCTGCCTTGAAAGAAATTGTTCTGGTAGTAGTTGTCTCTAAGTGGCTGTTGTGATCTGTTTCCCCTTCGAAATCTCCATTTGTTTGAGGGAAGGTAGGTGGGTCTGCACTTATTCTTGAGGAGGTCTTTCCCTTCTTCCTTCAGCTTTAGGTACTCTTGGAGGCCTTCCCCAAAAACGTGCTTGCCCTTCATAGGTAAGTTCTGTAGCAGTGTCTTGGACTTATTGTCTGCTTCCCACAGTTTGAGCCACAGGGCTCTCTTGGCATGGTTCGTGACAGCTGTGACCCTGGCGCTCAACTTCAGAGTGTCTACTGCCATGTCCCCCAAATATTTTGTCGCATTGAGCGTGCATTCCAGCAATTCTGACTCCCTGGTCTTGGGGTCTGCCTTGTCCAGGAGTTCCTCGAGCCATCGAATTTGTGCACGATCGGTGTAGATTGCAGTCGTGGAGGCCTTTGCCGCTGTGCCCTTTATCTCGAATAACTTTTTGAGCATGTCCTCCACCTTCTTATCAGTGGGATCTTTTAGTGAAATGGTATCAAAGGGCAGTACAGTCTTTTTGCTGAGTGCCCCACCTGGGGGTCAATAGTGGGGGCAGTGCACCAGGAGGTAGCTTTGTCCTCTTGAATGAGATACATGCGGTCTAGATTTCTCTTGTCCAACATCCTACTGGGCTCAGTGGACTCCCATTCTCTAATGAAGATGTCGTTGATTGCTGGACAAACCGGAAAGGTCTCCTTGGTAGCTTTTCTCTGTTGGATCATGGGGTTGAGTTTTGATTCAGGCTGACCCTCCTCAAGCTCGAACCCCATGGTGGACTTGATTATCCTCATGAGGCCTGGTATCAAATTGAAAGAGCACAACTTGGATGTGAGGGATGGTACAGACTGTGTCTCCATCTCATCCTCATCCGATAGGATGCCCTCCCTGTTGTCGGGAAGGTCCTTATCGCCCAATTCATCTCCTATGTCCAGAACTGGGGTGCTTGGGGGTGGCTCAATTGGGTCCAGAAGGGGCCCCATTGTTCCCCCTGGTGTCTTTGGTTCCCGTTGTGGCTGGGGGGCTGGCGGTATCTTGGGCTGGGTCATGGCCTCCAGCCTTTCCATGATTTTTAACATGAAGTTCTGCTGACTCTCCATCATGGCCACCGCTGCTTGCTGATTCTGTAAAAGGATGGCCCCCCAGGTCCATCCAATTAGCCCTACTGGGTCCTGAGATGTACAATCCCATCCCTGTAGATTGCTCTAGAGATAGGTCATCCTCATCATGAAGGCATGCAGGGCATTGAGGTCCCACATTATGGGGCATCAGGTTGGTGCTACACGTGGAGCATTTTCTTGCCTTCACCATCTGCAGAGAGAGAAGACACAAAACGGAGGGTGGTTAGGACCGTAGTCATGGCGGGCCTCCAAGGAAAAACTGGGTTCCCCAAACAATAAAACAGCATATACTGTCTCTGCCGACTACACTTGAAATTAGGCTGAGACCCTGAAAGGTGAAATCATGGTCCAGTATTTGTCCCCCCAAGTATGTGACTACATTGCCCCTAGGTGAACAAAGGACTCGTGATGGGCAGAGGAGGAGGACCTGAATCATACCTGCCCGCACCCTCTCCCCGTGCTCAACTGGAGTTGAGCAGGTGAAGCTAGTAGCCAACAAAATGGTGGCCCTGTGACACTCTCCCTCTTCAAAATGGTGGGTGGGAGGTTCAGTATTAGTGCTGATTGGGTGATCCATTCTTGCACCTGTGGGGCTGCTGTAGAGAGGTGCCCTGAAAATGCAGGAGGAGAATACATGAGCCTGGGGAAGCAAGAATATTGGCCAGGCCGGCCACTAGGATAGGGACCTGGGCCTGATGGATTGAGGGCCTGACTAAGTCGGCTGCTGAGAGAGGGACCTAGACCTAATGTAATATACCCCCGGGCCAAAAAACATCTGTCCCCTGAGGCCCCGGTGCCTCGCTGCCTCCACTTGGGAGGGGATCCCACTGAGGCCCATGGGCAAAGAAGGTTTTGGCCCCCAAATGAAGTGATCGAGGAGATGTAAAGAATCCTCCCCACCCACCCATTTCAGTCTGTGGTGAGCAGAAGTGATGGCACAGTTGTGGCATCAAACATTTTTCTCCCTCCCTCTCTCTCTCTCCGAGGTTAATCCTAAATTCTGTACCCGAGAAAGTGCTCCCGATGCCTGGGGCAGAAGGTGGTCATCAGGAAGTGTGAGGGAGAGAGAGAGAGAGAGAGGGAAGAGATGAGAGGAAGCGCAAGGTCAGACCTCTTGCATGAGAAGCAACGCATCAGCAGCCTGGTTGAACGCTGCAGCCCTGCACAGCTAGCATGGAGCTGAGATCCATTGTGCCACCATACAACACGTCGGCTAGTTGGGACATCCATGGAAGGAAGTGTGGAGCAAAGAGGGGGGAAGAAGTTTGCGTGAGCTATGCTATGCTACCCAGCCACGTTGCTTTGCTTGGGAGGGAGGGAGGGCTCCCTCTCTGAAACCGAGAGAGATTTACAATACGAAGGTATGCCTCAAGGGAGGAGGAGGAAGCTTTTCTTTCTTTGGGCTGATATAGCAGATTAAACTGCGCCAGAAATGTCTCCTTTACAATAAGCCATCTTTAAGCCGGGAAAAATGGCAGAAAAGATACAGGAAAATTCCCGTGTCCCAACAAAGCGGACCAGACGGCGTCTCCTCACAATATCAAGTCAATGTAAACCAAAATAGCGATTAAAACACAATAACAATAGCAATTAGCAACACAATCCCAAAATTATAAGAGGAAATCTTCAAACAGCAAAGGATAATAAGCCTAAGCTAGCCTTGAGCAATCCAGCCCCAGGCTGTTGCAAGCTAACCAGATTAAATCTCTTGATCCTATGCAAAATATACTGTTCTTCTGTGAATTAGGCAGGCTCAGATGTGATGTAAAACAACTTAATTTTTTTTACTGTGGAATCCACATGCCTACCTTTTCCTGGCACATTACAGGGACTCCTGGAGTGCTTGTAGCCTTATCAGATGCACGATTTGAACTGGAGAACAGGGGCTTCTGGGACCTGGGGTCTAGAAATTTGATCCTAGGTCATGTGCATCACTAGCCTATCAGGTGGGCTAAAACCCATGAGGTAAGGTCTGGAGTGCCATGGATGGTCAACCAATCACAATCCAAGATTTCAGTAAATAATAAAACTCCAACAGGAGATTGAGGAAACTGGAGACATCTATCAAGCAGCAATGCCTGAATGCATTCAGTGTTCAAATGTGAACCAACTCAAACATTTTAAGCACTAACCCTGTAAATAAAAATACTGAATTGTAGAAAAACAGACTTTATGTAATTGATCTAAGAAGACACACACTGATGGTTTTCAAATAAACTGTTCTTGAGCACCCGGGATGATGGCGGGTGCAGATGGTTTGATTCAGTAATCCTTTTCAATCATGCACTTTGAGAGACAGGAGTTGTACTAAAGGAACAAGAGCTGAGATTTTTCAGAGCAGGAGTCACAGGCCCTGTCCACATTACACTTTATAAACTGATTTAGCTAAGTTTATTTATTTATTTAGTTTTTGTTGACCAAGTAAGCACACTAAAGAGAGAAATGCTGCTTTGCTCCTGCTAAATTTAGTCAGATTTTCTTTCCCGGTTGTTACTTGCATGTCCGACCTATGAATTATTATTGCAATCCATACCTGTTTTAAGATTACCTTTCTTGTACTATGTTTTACATTTCTATTCTGACTTGCATACCTGTGAATTTTTTCATTGTTTGCATTAATGTGTACCTTTCATTGTTTGGAATTACTGTTTTTTCAAATGCAACCCTTCCCCTGGATCGCACCTGGAAATGAGCCATGGCTCAGTGTGCCTTTCCTGGTTAACAAATTTTAAATAAAATAAAATGCCTATTTTCAGGAATGACCCTGGAGGTTTTCGAAGAACTAAACAATAACAGCCATTTAAACTGGTTTAACTGTACTTACAATGATTAGAGTCCATACTGTTACAATAATAGAACAGTTTTTGAAATCCCTTTTTGAGATCACCTTGGGAGCAAGTCTCAAAAATGGTTTAAGCTGTAATGGTGTCCAGTGATAACAGCGAAGGATAAACAGTGGCCTACAAAAACAGCGAAGGGAAAATAGCTCCTGCCGTTTTGACGACTTACGGATTGATCCCCTCCTCAAGTTGCGCCCCCCTGGAGTTGGATATCCATAGAAAGGGGGTGTGGGGGCAAAGGCCCCAGAAAAAAATGCATTATTTGTTTCACCAGTAGCTGTTTATCCTTTGCTATTTGTTTTTTCATCACTGTTATCACATGGAACCAGCTGTAACGGTTTAACTAAAACAGTTCTACCTGCAGTGTGAACAAGCAAACATACTGTACTTCTGTATGATGAAACTTATAGGAATGTTTACAAGGAGAACAGATTGAACATCTGCAATGTGAAAACACTGAACAGTTATCAAGAATGGTTATTGTATAGTGTGGACACACTGAACTGGTTTAACTAAACTGGTTCTGAAAACATTTTCAAAAGTAATTCTATAGTCTGGACAAGGCCACAGTGAACGTGCAGGCAAACAATAGATCATAAACTTAAAATTTTCCAATAGGATTTTTGATATGACTGAACGTTCCATTGTTAACTTTGATACAAAATGGCCACCTCAGAGAGACCGAATTGAGGGCTTTATTACTCATTATAGCTCGAGGGAGTGCATCCAACCAATCAAACTGCTCCTTTCATCTGCATGTGAGACACTCTTATTCTTGTCTCACACACAGCTGCCCTGGAAACAGGCACATTCAGGCAAAGTTTAAAAAAATTAATATATTATTGGTCAAGTTTGAGCAATAATATCTTAATACTACGACTGAGACCACTCTTATGGTTGTAAGAGTGGTTTCACTTACATTCTTAAGGTATCAAAACCGTTCACCTTTGGTTCACAGTTCTCATCCCCTAAGAATGCACATGAGACTACTCTTACAACCATGAGTTGTCTAGGCAGCAGTATTAATGTACAGAGCAAATTCAAATGCAGCAAAAGTTCACTACAGGCACAACTGGACTGGGTTGAGATTACAGAAACTTGGTTCACTACCAACCACACCTGGGATGCTACTATCCCAGGTTACACATTCTTCAGAAAAGACTGGGAGGGAAAGAAAGGTGGGGGGGGACTTTGTATGTAAGAGGGAATCTGTGCATCAGAGATCCAGGGGAAGCACAGTAAAGCAGAGGCCCTATGGGTCACCCTGGGAGCAGGGGAAAAGGCCCCCCTCTGGGTGGGAGTTATATACAGACCCCAACCGAGGAAAGTGAAATCAACAAAGAGCTCCTGGAAGGCCATCTCAGTGATGACAGACAGGGGTGAGTTGCTGCTTGTCAGGGACTTCAATCTGCCAGATGTGGATTGGACTTCATACACAGCAGCCACAGAGTGGAGCAGAGAATTCCTGTTCACACTGCGAGGGGCAGGTCTCAATCAGCTGGTAGACTCACCCACCAGAGACAAAGCAACCCTGGACGTGGTGCTCACAAACAGAAACAGGATTTCAGACTTTCATGTGGGTATCAATCTGGGGACCAGCGACCACAGGTCAGTCTGGTTATCAGTAAATAAAGAGGAAGATAAAAGTCACACAAAAATCAAGATACTTGATTTCAGGAAAGCAAACTTTCCTGAAATGAAATCGAGGATCAAGACCATGCTTGATACCAGTAACAAGGGGGATGCAGAACACTGCTGGGAGAACTTAAAGAATGCCTTAAACACAGTCACTGAGCAATGTGCAAGACAAATCAGCAAAGCCAAAAGAAGGAATAACCCTCTCTGGTTCTCCAAGGAAGTAGCAACCAAAATCAAGGAAAACAATCATTTGTCAATGCCGAATGTTGTCTTGCTGGCATTGGCATTGGTAGTACAGGAGTTAGAAAGGTGCATAATAGGAATGGCAGTGAAGTATTGAAGTGACACTAACCCTACCCCCACCCTGCAGAGACTGACAGGCATTGGGGTGTGCCTTTGGGTCACTGCCCACAACACTCATGCCATTTCACCTCACCCTACCCTGCAGACCCCGACAAGTGTCATGTTGTGCCTTGGGGTTGTCAGGTCTTACGCTTACCCCATTCAATAAGGAAATACATTAAGATGGGTGCAGTATAGGAGAATGGGTGAACTTTGGGGCTGAAGAGTCCAAAGCACACCTCAATGCCTGTCACTGGCTGCAGGGTGGGGGTGGAATGGCATGAGCATTACAGCCGACAATCCCAAGTCACACCCTTGACGCCTGTCAGTCTCTACATTGTGGGGCGTTACGGCTGGAAACCCTAATGCCCCAGGCGTTGGTATTTTCACCCAAATTTCAACATGGGCTTTTTTGTGACCCCACCTCATGAACAGCGGCACTATCAGTTTGTTAGCTGAAAGGTGATTTTGCACAGCGAGTGTACCATTTAGCACCACGGGTGCAAAAACACATTTCAGGCAGCATGTGAAAAATAACAGCTGTACTGTTCATGAGGAGGTATAAAAAAATGGCAATGTTGAAAATCCAGAGTGAAAATATGAAAAATTGGTGAAGTCATGAGCGTGTGCAGAAACTGTGCAACACACACCCATAATGCAGTCATTTTGGGGATTTTTTTAACCAAATTTTCAACATAGGCATTTTGGGAGCTCCTATCATGAACTGTGTCACTGTGATTTTGTTAATCTGTCCTGAACACTGCTGTAGCTGAGAGACAGAGAGAGCAGCCACCAGCTTCCTTAAAGAAAGGAATTGATTTAATAGAGTACACTGAATTGAATTATTAATTTTGAGGCCTGTGTAAGTAAGTAGGAGTCAGTGTTTTTGTTCTCTTTTTTTGTGGTTGACTTTTCTTAGTGTAACTTTTATTTGCCAGGGAGGAAATCTAGCTGGCAGAATATTTTAGTCATTTGTGACTAAACCTGTTACTTAAACTCTGTGAAATAGATGTCTGAAAGGAAGTAAGGCACTCACCGGGGTGGTGGGTCAGAGTTGTAGCTGATTGTTTCTGGAGAGCACGGGCTTAGTCCCACCCACCTTGCCCCTCACCCCACCCGCTCCAACCACATCATTTTCTTTATGTCAGGGGTTCTGACGTCACTTCCCCCAAAGTGCAAAGGACATACACCTGTTCATATCCTTAAAGGCACTGCACACTGAATAGGGGGTAAAGACACTCACACGCTTGCACACACTAAAAAAAAAACAAGAAAAAACCCATCTTAAACAGGAAGAGAAACAGACATGTCGGGAGTGGTGCAATGCACTGGCTGTGAAGCGGCAGTCTTCCAGGAGACATTCTGGAGGCTGCATTGCTGCCCTATTGGCAGGCACCTCTCTGGTCTGAGGGAGGAGGTTGCTTGTCTCCATGCTGACCTGGCGAGGATTCTCCCCCCACCCAGGAACCACCCAGGCACCACCTCTGCCTCAGAGGTTGCCAAGAAAGAGGAGCAGTTGGACCGTGGTGGGCTCAAGGTCGGTGAGGGTGGTGGAACAGATGTGCATACCTCCAGTTGTGCCTCTTTACAATTCATTCACCATTCTGGTGGAGCATGGTTCCTCTATGGAGGCACCCGTAGTGGAGACTGAGAAGGATGCTGGGAACCTCCACAAAGGAGACCCACAGGAGGGTGGCACGGGATCCTACAGGGGAAGGAAACAACTCCTGGTGGGGGACTCAATCATTAGGGGGTAGAACTGGGGGAGGGAGGGGAGAGGGAGGTAAGGTGCCTACCTGGTGCCATGGCTTGGAGGGACAGGAAGTGAATCCTCAGGATCATGGGAGCAACTGCACGGGGAAGGGAGCTGAATGTCATTGTCCACCTAGGGACAAATGACCTGGCTGGGAATTGGATCAGAGCAGTACAGCAGGAGTTGTGGAGTTGGGGAGGGGTCTTTGACAAGTAGCATGCATGATAACTTTGTCGGAAATGCTACCTGTCTATGGCATGGATGAGTCTAAGGTACTCCACACCAGGGGATTCAATGACTGGTTGAAAAACTGGTGTAGAGCTCCAGGGATTTGGCTTCATTGGGGACTGGGGGTCCACCTGGAGGGATACAGGCTATACTGGTGTGATGGTCTGCATCTGTCTGGGAGGGGAACCAGGATCCTAGGTTATAGGTTTAAATGCTTCATTGGCAAGCATTTAAACTAGCCAAGGGGGAGGCACTGAAGGGAATCAGGGAAATCCCAGCCCTCCCCACAAAACAGGGTAGTTAGCAAAATAGACACAAAGGTAGAGAAGTTGATAGGGAGCAGGACAGGGGTAAATCCAGAAAAAGGCAAAGGCAGTAAGGACAGGGATGGGCATAAAAGGGGTAAGTCCATCCAAAAATGGAGGGCAATGAGAACCAATGCCCATAGTCTGGGTAACAAGCTCCCTGAACTAGTGGCCTTGATGGAAGAGGGATGCCTGGATATCGTGGCAGTCACAGAAACATGGTACACAGAGAACAATGACTGGGATGTCAACATACCAGGGTACACAATCTACAGGAGGGACAAGGAGGGCAAAAGAGGAAGAGGAATAACTCTGTACATAGGGGATGGAATCAAAGCAACAGAACTAAATGATAAACAGGGAGGGGAGGAGGCACTGTGGGTCACCCTGAAGACAGGAAATAGCACCACAATCCACACAGGGGTTGTTTAAGACCCCTGTCTCAGGGGAAGGCAGTGGACAAGGAAATGATAGAAGGGATCCTTAAAATGGCAGAAAAAGGAGAGATATTGTTGATGGGAGACCTGAATATGCCAGATGTTAACTGGAGCACCTTTATTGCAGCCACATCCAAGAGCAGGGTCATTCTCAATGCCCTACAGGAGGCATGCCTCAGACAGCTAGTGTTAGAACACACTCGGGAGGAAGCAATCTTAGACCTGGTACTCTCAAACAGAGATGGACAGAAGATCTCTGATTTAGAAGTGGGTAGCCATCTGGGAACAAGCGACCACCAAACAGTGCGGTTCACAATAAACACAGCTGCAGAGTCAAGCCACATAAAAGCAAGAGTGTTGGACTTTAGGAGGGCTGACTTTGGCAAAATGGGAGAGTGCCTCAGAAAGGCACTAGCAAACGGGCAAGAGGGAGGGATGGAGGAACAATGGAGCAAAATCAAAACTTCCATCGCGGAGGCAACAAGCCTTTGTGTAAAGCAAATCAACAAAACAAAATGAAGGCAAAAACCACTATGGTTCTCAAAAGAAGTGGCAGGGAAGGTTAAAGAGAAAAGGATAGCATTCAGGAAATACAAGGAAACACAGGAGGAGCAGGACAGAGAACTATATCAGTTAAAGCAGAAGGAGGCAGGGAAGACAGTCAGAATAGCAAAAGCCCAAACTGAGGAAAAGATAGCCAACTCTGTTATGAAGGGGGATAAAATCTTTTATAGGTACATTAGGGAGTGAAGAAAGACCAAGGGAGGGATACTGAGGCTTAATAAAGGGAAGGGAATGTGGGCAGAGGGCGACAGTGAAAAAGCAGGGATATTGAATGAATACTTCTGCTCAGTATTCACAAAAAAATAGGAGGGGGAGGTACCTAATCCAATCAAGAGAAACACTCTGTTTAGGGGGTCAATACCACTCCATTCATAGAAGAAAAGGTTCTGAAAGAACTCTTAAAACTGAAGGTGGACAAAGCAATGGGGCCTGACGGGATTTACCCCAGAATTCTAAAAGAACTAAGGGTAGAACTAGTGACACCACTGACTACCCTCTTTAACAAATCATGGGAGAAGGGGGTGGTACCTGAGGACTGGAGGAGGGCAGATGTGATTCCACTTCACATAAGTGGGAGCAGGGCAGAGACAGGAAACTATAGACCAGTTAGTTTGACCTCAGTGGTAGGGAAAATGATGGAATCACTTCTGAAGGAAAGAATTGTTGAGTACCCAGATACCAGTGGGGCACAGGACCCAAGGCAGCATGGATGCACAGTGGGAAGGTCATGTCAGACAAATCTAATAGGTTTCTTTGACTGGGTGTCCAAAATAGTAGACTATGGAGGGGCTGTGGGCATGGCCTACCTAGACTTTAGCAAAGTATTTGACACACTCCCACACAAAAGATTAATATAAAGTTAGCCAGCCTTGGAGTGTGTCCCAAAGTGGTAGCCTGGGTAAAAAATTGGCTAGACAACAGGACGCAGAGGGTAATAGTAAACAGAGTCCACTCTGAAGAAAGGGGGGTTACTAGCAGGGTACCACAGCATTCAGTACTGGGATTGGTCCCCTTTAATGTCTTTATAAGTGACATTGCAGAGGGACCAGAAGGAAAAGTATGTCTCTTTGCAGACGACACAAAGATCTGCAACAGGGTAGATACACAAGGTGGGGTGGAAAGGATGAGAAAGGACTTGGCAAGGGATGGAGGGATGGTCAGATGTATGGCAGCTTAGATTCAATGCAAAGAAGTGCAAAGTAAAGCACCTGGGAGACAAAAACCCAGGGGAAGAGTACACAATGAGGGGTGAGATACTGACGACAACAAAAATGGAAAGGGACCTAGGGATAGTTATATCAGATGACCTAAAGGTGGGCAAGCAATGTGAGAAGGCAGTAGGGAGGGCTGGGGGGATACTGGGATGTATAGGGAAAGGCATCACCAGTAGAAAACAGGAAGTTGTTATCCATCTGTACAGACAGTTGGTGAGACCCCATCTGAAGTACTGCATGCAGTTTTGGAGACCCCATCTCAGCAAGGACATAGACAGGATGAAGGCTGTCTAGAGGACGGGCAACCAAAATGATGCAGGGTCTGCACCAGAAAACATATGAAGAGAGACTAAAGGAGCTTAATATGTATACCCTCGAGGAAAGGAGGGAGAGGGGGAACATGATAGAAACTTTGAGATACCTCAAGGGAATCAACAAAGTGCGAGAAGGTAGCATCTTTCAGAAAAAGAGATGTGCAAGAACAAGGGGGCACAATTTGAAAATAGGGGGGTTGGCTCATAGGTAATCTCTCTATTTCTGGACTTTTGGAGAAACACTTGTTTTGACTGAAGATTTGCCTTTGTTTTTTGAACTATGTGTGATTGATTGAGCTGAATTATTATTTCATTCTTCAGCTAGTTCTGTGCCAAAAGTTCCGTTTTTACTTATTCTGGATTTAGAGCTTACTTTGAACCATTAGATTCTTTCTCGGCCTATCCTCACTGTGTGAGAGACAGTGTGGGGGGTTATTGCTGGCTTGTCCTCTTCCTCCACTCTGTGAGAGAGAGTGGAGGGTTAAAACAATTTTGTCAGTGACAGTGTGTGGGGTTTTCGTCTTCTAATTCTTTTCCCCCGCTCTGTGAGAGAGAGTGGAGGATCAAACTATTTTGGACCATTTATTCAGAGTGGTGGGCGCACTCCGTTCCTCTAGAATTCAAATTGTTTTATTTAATTTATAACTGTTTTATGTTTATGTATTTATTGTTTGGTTAATTTGTTGTTTATTATTCTGAGTATATTATTAGTTTTTTGGGTTTGAGTGATTTGACATATTGGTGATTCAGATGTGTTGGCAGGTTACTCTCCCAGTTGTGCACTACTCATCCTCTGAACTTCATGACTTCCACCCCTTTAACCCCCCCCCACTACAGGCTGCAGTATACCAACATTGCAGAGCACTAGGAATTGCTCGCATGGGGTGGGGTTGGGTCGGGGGCCCCAAACGTCAGAGGGAGAGTGAGCGGGTTGCGCGTATCGGGGTAGTGAGGTCCAGGAGATGCCCTGGGGTGAAATGGATTCCAGAACATGGTTCTCCATGCCTGGGCTCCATACTCATGGGTGCCAGTGGTTCTGGGCCAATAGCTCAGGCAGCACTGGAATCTCGTCCGACTTGAGTGGTGTTATGCAATGCTAGGTCTATTAAGAAGAAGACGGCAGTAATTGCTGATCTTGTTGGGAGAGCAGACCTGGCATGCATCACTGAGACCTGGTTGGATGATAATGCTGGCCTCATATTGGAGGCTGCTGTTCTGGCTGGGTTCTTGGTGATACACCGCTCGAGATCGGACCGCAGGGACGGGGGTGTGGCCATCTGTTTTAAACGGAACTGGGCCTTGTTGGTATGCCAGTTGAGGAGTCCAGCTCATTTGAGTGTGCCATAGTTGCAGGTGTAGGCTGTAGGATCATTCTCATCTACCATCCACCCTGGGGTGAGAAATGGTTCCTACAGGAAGTAGCGGACTTCATGGTCAATATGGCGTTTGAGTCATCCAGGTTGATGGTCCTGGGTGACTTTAACGCCTGGGTCAACAATGAACTCTTGAATTCAGTCAGTAATTCCTCCAGCTGATGACATAGCTGGGCTTTACACAGGTTGTTGCTTCTGCAACTCATAAGTTCTGTCACTCACTTGACTTGGTTTTCCTCCTGGGTGGTGAAACCAGTTTGATGGTTAGATCACCACATCATAAGGTTCAGTTTCCAGGCCCCCCTTTATAGGCCTGCCCCTGTGGAGATGGTCAGATGGTTAGATACTGCACTTTGCGGGATGTGAGCTCTGATGGCCTATTGGCGGTATTAGACCTTTCGGAATTTCCGGGGACAAGTGAGAGCACAGAGTGCCTAGTTCAGGCTCATAATAAGGCAGTTTCTGAGGCTCTGGACTCTATCGTTCTGGTCTGTGTTCGTCCTCTCTCTCTCTCTCTCTCCACCCTCGGTCTCCATGGTTTGACAGGACCTTGAGGGAGTTGTGATGAGTAGGACATAGGTTAGAGCATCACTGGGGGAAATCCGCCCTGGATGCTGACCACCTTAGATTGCTAGAACATTATCAGGTCTATCAATCAGCAATCACCCGTAAGAAGGCAGAGTTCCTGTCCGGGGAGATTCACAGGCTGTGCAATCCAACTTCTCTGCAGGTTTGAAGAGCCTTTTCACAAATTGAGTGTAATGAGTTTGCTCAGTTGTTTGCAGATAAGGTGGCCAGCATCAGGGCTGAGATCCTGCCGGCTCACTCTGTGGGAAATGACGGTGGTTGGTGCCCGGTCACTTCTCCTCAGTTTGCCTGGAGCTCTTTCGACCAGCTGGAAATTGTGGATATCGTGCAGATTGCCCACCGTATGCACCCAATGTGCTGTAATTTGGACCCGGGCCTAATCCCCCTGATTATGGGGTGTGCTGACATCATTGGCCCTGTCCTCACAAAGATAGTTTGGTGTTCCTTAGAGTCGGGTGAGTTTCCTAGCTCCCTGAAGGAGGTGGTGGTGACACCACTCCTGAAGAAAGCTGCTCTGGACCCAAACTGTCCCGCTAACTACAGACCTATCTCAAACCTTACCTTTGTAGGGAAGGTGATTGAGAAGTTGTTACGCTACAGCTGGAGAACCATCTTACCATCCACGATATCTATGAACCTCTCCAGTCCGGTAAGAGGCATAGTACTGAGACCGCTCTGGTTCGGGTGCTCAATGATCTCCTGATGGCGAGGGATCAGAAGTGCCTCTCCATCTTCATACTTCTTGATCTCTCTTCAGCCTTTGTCACCATGGACCATGGGGTGCTACTCGGGTGCCTGAGAGTCATCTGCGGCCTGTCTGCAACAGTTCTGAGATGGTTTCAATCTTTCCTCACTGGCAGATTTCAGAGGGTGGTGTCTGGGATTTTTTCTTCTGGCTTATTCTCTCTACCATGTGGGGTCCCTCAGGGATCAGTATTGTCTCCCATGTTGTTCACGGTGTATATGCTCCTCCTCGGAGACATTGTAAGACAGTATGGGCTGAGGTTTCACTGCTATGCTGATGATACCCAGCTCTACTTGTCTTTTGCACCCGACCAAGATAGTGCATGCTCGGTCTTTAATAACTGCCTCGCTGAAATCCAGGACTGGATGAAATCCAGCTGGTTAAAATTGAACTCTGGAAAGACTGAGGTGTTGGTGGTGGATATGGGTCACCGGACAGAGGGGTTGGCAGCTGGACAACCTTCCAGACTCTGTCGCGGAGGTGTCCAGCTACCTTCCTCTGAACGGGTGCGAAACCTGGGGGTGATTTTTAATGACGGATTGACACTGCATTCGCAGGTGTTGGCAGTCATTAAGTCCTTGTTTTACCATCTCAGGAACATCGCCAGGATAAAGCACCTTGTTCCATCCGGCAACCTTTCAATGCTGATCCATGTCTTTGTGACCTTGCGCCTGGACTACTGCAACTCCCTACACTTAGGGTTACTGGGGATTGATGTCCGCCACTTGCAGCTAGTGCAGAATGCTGCGGTGAGGTTGTTGATGGGGACTCCTTGTTCGAGTCACATCACACCGGTGCTGCGCGAACTGCACTAGCTGCTGATTCAGTGGTGGATCACCTTCGAAGTCGGACTAATGACCTTTAAGGCCCTGCATGGACAGGGCCCAAGCTATCTGCAAGAGCTTCTGCAGCCTTACTGCCCCGGACAACCACTCCACTCAGCTGAAGAGGGGTTGTTAGTGATTCCCAGGGTACGCCTTAAAACATCAGGGCCCCATGCTTTTATGTATGCGGCCCCCACCCTGTGGAATTCTCTATCTCGTCAGACACGTGAGTGCATGACTGCGAAGAGTTTTAAAAGGGCCTTGAAGACCCATTTATGGCATCTCGCCTATCAGGTGTAACTATGATTTGTGGTATGTGAATTTTAAGCATTTTATCGGATTTTATTTGTTCTTAAAACTGTACAGTGCCTCGGCTGTAGAAAGGCGCTATAAAAATAAAGCTATTCTTCTTCTTCTTCTTCTTCTTATTATTATTATTATTATTAATGTGAGGAAGTATATTTTCACTGAGAGTGTTGCAGTTGCATGGAATGGCCTTCCTGAGGAGGTCGTGGAGTCAAAAACAGTGGGGGAATTCAAGAATGCATGGGACAGACATAAGGCTTTTCTAGTGGGGGGGGTAGGAGGAAGTAGGCTGTTGGTTAACTAGGATCTGAAGCTTATCCATTAGGTAGGGAAATGGGCAGACTAGGTGGGCCAAGCGGTCCTTATCTGCCATCAAATTCTATGTTTCTATGTTAACGTTGATTTCCCACAGTGACTGCGCTATTGTGCACCACATGTGCTTTTTGGGCTGAATGTGAAAAATGACAGCCATACTGTTCATAAGGAGGTGTAAAAAAATGGCAATGTTGAAAATCTGGAGTGAAAATATGAAAAATTGGTGAAGCCATTAGCGTGTGTAGAAAATGTATAATGCACACCCGTAACGCAATTATTTGGGGTATGTTTTTAACCAAATTTTCAACTTAGGCATTTTGGGACCTCCGCTCATGAACAATGTCACTGAGATTTTGTTAATCTGTCCTGAACGTTGATTTCCCACAGATACCGTGCCATTGTGCGCCACATGTGCAAAAGCACATTTTGGGCAAGATGTAAAAAATGAGAGCTGTACTGTTCATAAGGAGGTGGGAAAAATGGTAATGTTGAAAGTCTGGAGTGAAAATAATAAAAATTGTCGGAGTTACGAGTGTGCGTGGAAACTGCACAACACACGCTCGTAACATGGTAATATTTTGGAATTTCTTCACCAAATCAGGCATTCCCATTCCACTGCCATCACCATAGGAGCTGCTCCCTGCCCACAACTCTGTGAACTAAGTTAGACGCCTTGCACCACGGGCATTTCCATTCCACAGCCGTCGCCATAGGAGCTGCTCCCCACCCGCAACTCTGTGAACTAAGTTAGATGCCTTACCTCCCAGCATTCCCATTCCACGACTGTTGCCGTAGGAGCTGCTCCCCACCCGCAACTCTGTGAACTAAGGTGCACCCTCTGAGCTTCCAATGTACACTGCGCCTCGCCAGCATTCTGTGATTTTAAACTGTTGCCCTTTTCGAACTCTTCAACCCTCTGCTGTACCGCTCCTGAGATTCTCAGTTAACAGCTTGTACTATCTAATAAAATTAAAACTTAAATGAAAACTTAGTTTTTAACTCCCCCTGGGCTCAGTGCTTCTGCCAAATTAACTTTAATTTACTGAGCTCTGTACTCTCTCTGAGCTCAGTGCTTCTGCCTATTTAATTTTAATTTACTGAGCACTGTACTCACTCTGAGCTTAGTGCTTCTCCCTATTTAATTTTAATTTTCTGAGCGCTGTACTCCCTCTGAGCTCTGCGCTCCTGCCTGTTTAATTTGATATACCGAGTGCTGTACTCAGATTCGATTTGAGGTACGGCATTGAACCTTTTTTTCAAATTTGGCGCCAGCACACCGGGACTGTAGCCCTTGCCCCTGCTCCCTCAGAAAATGGATAGAATTAACTGGTGCTTTGGTGCTTCCCCTACTGGAGCTGAATTTACTGCTCGGGGCTGAATTCATCAGATTAAGAATTTTTTTGCCAGCTCACCCACCCTGGTCTTGAGGTCTATTATATACACCTTCCTGCCTCCTGATCTGTCCCCTCTCCAATCAAACAAGCACAGTCCACCTCTTAAGGGCATAAATACCTAGATTTTGTTGGTCTGCATTTCTTACACAATTCAGTGCTTTACAAATGTTAGTACTCCATCCTCCTCCTCCTCCTAGGTGCACAATTCAGGCTTGTTGGTTTTTTTTTTTCTCTTTCTTTGCTGACTGAACTCCAGTCTCTGTCTATGTGCCCTACTCTACCAGCTCTCCTCTAGTTATTAACCCAACAACTTCTAATTTTAAGCCCTTTGAACTGCATGACATCTCTTGTGTCCTATTTCATTACCAGGTGACCCCGTGGCCAGTTCTGACCTTTCAACTATTTCTCTCTATTTACTAAACCAATGCCCTGCAAATCATGGTGGAAAGACTACTGCCCCTGCTAACCATAAGCCTGGCACTCCTCCTGCTAGCTCACCTAACAGTCAGCCCTTGCTCTTCAAGCAGTAAACATTTGGTTTCAACACTGACTGATTTTACCTATTCGAACCTACTGATTCTACAATGCAAGCCTTATGAATTGACTCCTTTATTACTCCCTAGGTTTCTCATATATCTGGCTGCCGATTATACTTCAACATACTTCTGGCCGAACATGCTCCTAGTACCCTCTTTGTTCCCATGGAAACTGTGGTATCTTGTGCTCCTAGCTTTTCTATTATCAGAGGACAATGAAACTAATCCTGGCCTCAGTCCCCAACTGTAGCTTATAATATAGACTGGATAAATGCAAAAGGCCTTCACACAGCATGCCTAAATATTAGAAGCCTCCTCCACAACTTTGCTGAATTAGAAGCATGGATATCCATCTATGATCCAGACATTCTTTGTCTTACAGAAACGTGGTTAAAGCCCTCCACTCCTAACTCCTCATGCTCCCTGCCGAATCATACTCTTCTTAGAGGGGATAGGTCATCAAACAAGGGGGGGGGGGCAGAGTTGCACTCTATTTTAAAAATCACCTAAATGTATTCCTAGTGCATAATTCTTCTGTATCTACCTGCAAATCCTTACATGCTCTTCTTCTCCTTGGTGCAAAAAACTCCACATTATATGTGCTTATATTACCCCCAAAGGAGGTCACTCAGGCTGCTCTGAACTTCTGCAGCAATCTACCTCTATCGTTGGACATAATGAACTAATTATCCTTGGTGACCTCAACCTAAACTGGACAGGGAAAAATAAAAACTCCTTACTATCCTTAGTGCAGGATTTTAATATGCACCAGGTGATAAAAGATCCTACCAGGCTGCCACCGGTACACTTATTGACTGGATACTTACAAATTGACCAGATAGAATTGCTGCCTCGGGTGTACACCCTGATTGAATAAGTGACCACTCACTAATTTTTTGCATTTGGGGCACCTCAGTGGTCACTGCCCCATTACCACACTATATCACCTTTCGAGATTTTGCAAAATTGGATCAGGCTAATTTCCTATATGATATCTCGTTCATAAACTGGACCCCTATATTCCAGTCCCACAATGTTGAAACTGCCCTTGATCTCTTTATTACAACATTCCTATCCTTCCAGGACAAACACACCCCTAAGTGTACACGATATGTTCGTGGAAAACAGACAAGGTGGCTACATAAAGAACTTCTTGTCTCCCTTCAGTCACTTGACAAAAGCTGGAAACGCTTTAAAAACTCAGGCCATCAAACAGATTATGACATGTATAGATCTCAGCACAATGCATGCAAAAAATAAATCAGGCTTGCCAAGAGCTCATACTGCAAAGGGCTACTACTTGAAGCTGCGGGTGACCCAAAGAAATTCTGGGCGCACATGAAATCCTTCCTGGGTTCAAACCAGTCACATTCCACAAATGATATGGTACTCAGTGGCGTCCACTGTAATGACCCACTAACCATTACAAATTCTTTCAATAAACACTTTGCTGACCTATCCAAATACATTGCCTCCTTCCCTGTGAATCACCCATTTCCTCCCTTCTCAGATATCAGCACACCTAAACATCCACCTTTCTACTTTAAAGCTATTCCCAAAGTAGATGTTCTAAAACTTCTCAATTTAATCCCTGATAATACTAGTGTAGGATCAGACTGCCTTGAGCCTAAGCTCCTGAAGTTAGCTGCTCCTTTCATTGCTGCTCTCCTAGCTAAAATCTTACCATGTCTCTTTGCAATGGGCATGTCCCAGGAATATGGAAAATTGCTAAAGTTGCTCCAGTCTTCAAGAAAGGAGATAAAAAGGACATTTCCAATTACAGGACCATAGCCATTCTATCAGTGCTAAACAAAATCCTGGAGAAACTGGTGGTAAATCAGGTCACCGAGTTCCTCTCTAAACACAATCTCCTGTCATCTACCCAGCATGGTTTCCGTAAAGGACATAGTACCTCCACTGCATTGCTGCAACTCACCAGTGATGTCTTAACTGCAATGGACCTTGGCCTCATGACTGGAGCTGTGTTCATTGACCTCTCAAAGGCATTTGATCTCATTGATCACCCACTCCTGCTTGCTGGCCTCAGCTCCTTCAGTTTCTCTGCTCAATCTGTCGAATGATTTTATAGCTACTTAACCGGTAGAAGTCAAAACGTAAAATTCAACTCTGCAGTCTTAGATTCTGCACCTATTAATGTTGCTGTTCTGCAAGGGCCCATTTTGGGGCCTCTTCTGTTCTCTTTTTTTATTAATCACATATCTCCCAACATACCCCTGTGCTCAACCAGACTATACATAGACGATCTTGTGCTATATGCATCCTCTGCAAATATACTGGAAATAAACAGTCATCTTAGCTCTGCATTTCTTACTATGCAAGACTGGATCCATAAACATAGGCTTATCCTCAACACAAGCAAAACGCAGGGAATGCTCTTTGGATCCCCTGCCAAACTTAACTCAAACTGTAGCTTATATAATATCTCCCGTGCAAATGGCTCATCTCTCATGACAGTAGCCTCATTCGGATATCTAGGTGTTCTTCTTGATGCAACTCTCAGCTTTGAACAGCACATCATAGCTACCTGTAAGTCAGTAAATACCAAACTTGGAATTGTCTACAGAATTAGTGGGATGCTTACTCCCTCAGCTAGGATGGCTATTGCTAGGGGCATCCTACGCCCATCTCTTTTGTATGGTGCTGTCACCTACATAAATGCTCCTAAGAATGCCCTAAACAAATGAGGCACTACATATAATAGCATTTGTTGCTATGCCTCGGCCTCACCATGTCTGAATCACCATTGCTTGCTATGCACAGACCTCAACTGGCCCTCTCCATCTGCCCATCAACTTCTTGCCCTTGGGACTCTGCTGGATAATATCATAAGATCCAACCTGCCTGTTTCTCTTGCTGCTGTGCTTGTGCCACAGTCCTCCTCCTATGGTCTCCACTCAACTGAAGTCTCCCTACTATGTACCCCTAGGTGTAGAACCTCAAAAGGAACAACAGCCTTCTCAAGCATGGTCCCTATATATTGGAACTCCCTACCACTTGATGTTCATTCAGCACCCAGTCATGCTGTTTTCAAAAAAATGTACCATACCCTTCTTGTCAAACGTGCCCAATGCACCTGCTTCAACCCTCCATAGGCGGCTCACTCTCCTCTACTCAGCTCTCTATACGACCCCTTTCTTTGAATTTGACAACTGTTAGGTAGAGCACTTACAGTAGTAGCCACAGACATTGCCAGCTATTTCCAGAAATTTCGCAAAATTTCTGAAGAGTTTCTCTCTGCTGCCCCTACTGTAGAAATGGAGAAAGCATTAGATATATCTGGAAATATCACAGAAATTTCTGGAAATAGCTGGCAGTGTCTGTGGCTGCTACTGTACTATGGATTGTGAAATATGACACTCATGCCTAAATGAGTGTATTCTAATTGTTTGTATTTCTCTATTTTCAACTCATATCATTACCATTATTTCTGTAACGTTGACTGTATATCTGTCTGGCTAGTGTTTCTGTAAATTATCTGTATATTGTCTGACTGTTCAACTGTTTGTAGCCTCCAGGGTAGTATCTGAAATTAGTCACTTTTGTGGCTATGGCACCTACCCGGTAAACAAAATAAATAAATAAATAAATAAATAAATAACATAGGCTTTTTGGGACCCCACCTCAAGAACAGTGGCACTATCATTTTGTCAATCGGTCCTGAAAGGTGATTCTGTGCAGTGACCGCAAAATTACCTTTCGGGACCGAATAACAAGATGACAGTGCATGTGTTCATGAGGTGGGACCCCAAGAACCCCATGTTGAAAATTTGAGGCCAAAATTCAAAAAAATGCCTGAGATATCCACCTAAACTGAAACCCTGATTTTTGCCATTACACAGCTTACCGGCATTTCTTCCTTTCGTGGTCGGCTTTGAAGAGTGCAGACATGTTTCCATTCCACCAAAGATCACAGCACCAACCCTCCAGAGGTAAGTATGGGGTGAGGGGGTGTGGGGAGGTAGGGTGTGCAGAGGGTAGGTGTGGGTTGGGGAGACGCACGCGGACAATGAACCGTTTTCTTTTTTTCAGGTACACAAAAAAAGAATTGGACCTCGCAGGACCATTTTCTTTCTTTACAGGTGAATTAAAACAAATTTTAGGTACACTGGAGTGGGCTCCCAGTGTACCCCATGACTTTTGGGGACTGTGATGTTGGCCACATTGGGGTAGGCTCCCAATGTGCCATGCAATGGGGGTGGGCCGGGGGGAGGAACATGGCGATGCGGTCAGCTTTCTTTCATGGCAGCACACTGGGGTGGGCTCCCAGTGTGCCACACAATGTGGGGAGGTGGACATGCCAACAGGGGGACTGCATCCCCGATGTTGGCCTTGTTTTGGATTGTGTGGTGGTGGCAGGACCCGCCGCCATGTTTAGTAAAATGCTTCACCAGCAAAGGCATGAAGGGAGGCGTATCATCTGTGCTGCTGCATTATGCACTTGTCTCTGATTGCAGTGGCACATTTGTTTCACATTGGAGCCACTTTGCATAAACATGTGTCAGCACTGGCATGCTGGCTAACTGGTGAATGAGGGACGCACCTACTGAAGCTGCCCTGCATTCGCCAACACTGACACACCTCTGCATTTCTCCTACTACCATAAAATGTTGCTTGCACACACACAAGACAACATAAAAAGAGGGCTTTTAAGCAGTACAAGGAAACAAAAGGAGAAATGGACAGGGAGGAATATAGGAACAAACTCAGGGAGGCAGGAAAAGCAATTCAGATAGCCAAAGCTATGGTGGGAGGCAAGTTTAAAAGCCACTCTAGAAAGCACTTTTTCACAGAGAGAGTGATAGACTCATGGAACAGCCTTCTACCAGAAGTGGTAGCATTGAAGACAGTAAGGAAATTCAAACTCGCTTGGGACAGGCAATGTGGGCAACTTAGAAAAAATATAATTGGGGGGGTAGCCACTTTGGGCAGACTAGATGGACCACACGGTCCTCATCTGCTGACACTTTTCTTATGTTCTTATGTTCTTGTATGACATTATAACTTAGATGTTATGTAGTTAGTTAACTTTAAGGGGAACTAACATGAACAAAGAAAGATATCAATATTATTGCCAAGGAAATTCTATACTAAATAAGCTATTGGTAAAAACAATAATTCTTCTAGAGATAGAAATAACTAGGCTATCTTTGACAAATGAGTTGTAAAATTAAATATTTTTTGGGGGGTGTTTGGTATGGTATATGGCTGGTTAAAGTGATTTTGAAAATATTCAAGAGAGGACCATTTTGATGGTTCAAATATGGAAAAAGTCTTTATTTGAACGCCGTCTATAAATAGTCTTTATGCTGCCATGAGGGATTAGCCCCAAGCTGATACTCCCAGGGACTGGGGAAAAAATCCTTTTCCCCTTACATGTCTTGTCTGCATAGCACTGTTTGTACAGGGTCTCCCTGACAGGACTTATCCAGGTGAAGAGCTACATTTCTGGTGTGAACTCTACTGGTCATCCTGCAGTCAACATTGCCAGAGCCACCAGTTTAACACATACAGTATCTTTCACATGCAGTATATGTTAGCAGTGTTGGCAGTAGGACAGCCACTAGAGCTTACAATAGAAACACAGCCCTTCAGATATATCAGCTCAGTCGGGGAGGCCCACTGCAAACAGCTTCTCATAGACAAGACAGGTAGGAGTAAAAGAAAAATGATTTTTACCCAGTTCCTGGTGATGTGAATTTGGGGCTAATCCCCAAGGAGCTGGGCCTGTTGGTGAGCTGGTCAGTTCTGTGATTGCATCTGGGAGAGTCAGTGAACTGAAAAAGTCATGCTTCAAGGACAAATGGGGCTGCTGTTAAGTTCATGCTGGAAAGACAGAGTAAAAAGCTGATATTATTGATAGAATAATATATGTTATAAACCTGCTATTTTTTAGTTTGTCAGCAGAGAGTTGATTTAAAGGCAATGTTCAAATAAAGACTTTTGTATTTCTGAACCATCAAAAGGGTCCTGTATTGAGTATTCCCAATCATTTTATTATCCATATACCCTATAATACACCAGGAGAAAAACATTACTTTATTTTACAACTTATTTATCAAAGATAGCCATATTTAGCATTTCATTTCCATTGGGGTCTTGTTTCTTCTCATTTCTACAGCTGGGTGGACTGGAGCACTGAGAGGCCAAGTGACTTGCTCAAGATCACACTGTTATTATTTGGGTATACTGAGGTCTGAACATGTGATCTCCTGGGTCCCATGCTGGTGTTCTAACCTCTAGACCACACTGCCTCTAATTACACAAAATGATTCCAGCAAAACAAATCATATACAATCCCTTAATTATTAAGGGGCTGGCTGTGCCCAGCTCATGAATGGACACTATCCTTGGGATTAGCCACAGGCTGATACCTCCAGGTGGTGGGAACTGCTTTAGTTTAAAAAACAATTTAAATGGTACTGGCTCAAAAATGATTTTAGAGTGGTACCAGCAGAATTTCTGGTAAACACACAGGAACAAAAGAGGTCATTAAACTATATCAAAAAACATTGGGCAGAGCAAAAGAACCACAAAGGGTTTTGGAAACTGGTGGCACTGGCAGCATAAAATATTTTTTTTCAATATACAGTAGTTCCATGAAACAGTGACTTTATAGATTTGCAAGACAGCTTGGGTGCTGATGCCTGAAAATGCCAGTAGCATAAGTTACCAGATATGACACTGAGAGCTATGGGGATCAGAAACTCTATATTCAGAATTACTGGCAGCACTGTATGCTACCTCTGTTTTCCCCTGTTGTGAGGTCTTATCACATGCTACTGATTTATAAAATGGATTCCTGCAGCTATAAAGGGAGGGTGAACTAAATGTGTTATTTTTCTGTCTGTTATTTAACAGAGTTACTGGTTTAGCCAATAGCTTATTTAACACAGCTTTCCCTTGGCAACAATATCAATGCCTTTCTTTCCATGTATTACTGTAGTTCCCCTTTAAACCTCTATGAACTCAGATGTATCATGGGTAGGTCATACAAAGAACTGATCTCAAACTCTATAGCTAATCTGACTCTACAATAAACCAACTAAAGTCTTATTTTTTTAAATTTCCAATGCTTCTTCCCCTCTGTTAGTCAGTCCCCATTTGGTCCTGCCCACACACCCAGCCTCCTCACCTGCCTTCTCTGGGACTTACCTCAGTCTCCGACAGATACCCTGGCTTGCCCCCCAGGGTGAGGCCATCAGCAGGGGGATGTATCCCTGACAGAGACTTGATCAATGCTCCCCAGAAAGGAGTGCATCAGTCAGTGGTGGGGGCCTGTGGAGAAGGGCAGACATCCTTCTACAGTGTCTGGCAGTGTTTTCTCCCTGTTTTTATGGCCCCAGCACTTGTGGGATGCTGAGAACCCCATGGCACATGGGAATGCATGCTCGTGTGTGGTACATTGTCAGAATCCCTCCATGTTCCACTGCTCTGCTTGCACTGCGACCCATGGTCACCGGGGTGGCAGTAGCAGAGCAGAGTCCATCAACCCTCCCTCCCCAAGGTGGTGTGTCTGTCAGAGGTGAAACATCAGGCAGGTTTCATCAGAGGAGCTGCCAGAGCAAGAGTGTTTGGTTAGTGCAAGACTAGGGAAATTGGACCTTATTGGTATTGTCCAGACAAAGGAAAGTATAAACCACTGGGTAATGAACCATAGAATATTTTAAGTGCCAGCTGCTGGGTCCCCAAATGGGCCACCATGATGAATGATGTTGAACACAAAAGGCAGAAAGGTTAAGCAACACTGTCCTCATGGAGCTGGATAATTGGATCACTAGTGGGGGATGCTGTAGACACAATGCAAGAAGAAGAAGCAGCAAAAGGATCCTCATGCCATCAGCTGATTGGACCGCCAATGGGTCACTGAAATGGTTGATGGTCTAGGCAAGATGCAAGAAGAAGAAGAAATAAGATCCTCATGGCACTGGCTGATTGGATCCCCAATGGGGTCCCTTGATGAGTGATCATTAGACAAGATGCAAGAAGAAGAAGCAATAAGGTCCTCCTGTCATTGGCTTACTGGCCCCCAGTGGGTCACTGGGACAGGTGATGCTTTAGAAAGATGCAAGAAGATGAAGCAGAAGTAGTTGGTCGAAGTAGTGTTGACCCTGAAGAATGCTGATCTTGGAAACAGACTCTGAAAAGGAAAAGACCCCAATCCCACAGTACATCAACAGCCTTAACTATTGAGCTGGGTAATTTCTATGCTACCTAATTCAGTTTTTTGGGGGGGATTGATAAAGGCTGGAACAAGATTTGGCTGTTGCATCCCACCCTATCTTTCTATCATCACATGCCAGCTGGAAGAATGATCCCTGGTCTATTTGTGACAGATCTCTGCTCACACAGATGCTGGATGAAGTCACTAGCTTGCTGGCACCAGGTTCTCACCAAGACTTTACAGAGGGCATCAGGGATGATAGCTCAACGTCCTCAGAAGTAATGGAAGCAGTTCTGAAAGCACCGAGCCTGGAAATGTAGTATAATAAAGTCTTTAAAAGCAACCCTGATGTGTTCTATTGAATGTGCATAAAGTCTTTTAGCTAACTATTGAGCTGGGTAACTTCTATGCTACCTAATTCATTTTTTGGGGGGATTGATGAAGGCTGGAATAAGATTTGGCTGTTGCATCCCACCCTATCTTTCTATCATCACATGCCAGCTGAAAGAATGACCCCTGGTCTATTTGTGACAGATCTTTGCTCACACAGATGCTGGATGAAGTCACTAGCTTGCTTGCTTCAGATTCTCACCAAGATTTTACCAAGGGCATCAAGAGTGATAGCTCAAAGCCCTCAGAAGTAATGGAAGCAGTTCTGAAAGCACAGAGCCTGGAAATGTAGTATAATAAAGTCTTTAAAAGCAACCCTGATGTGTTCTATTGAATGTGCATAATGTCTTTTAGATCACTAACTTTTTTTAAGTAAAGATTTTATCTCCCCAGGGCTGATTGGGTGGCTGCTGAGCCTCATTCCTTTGAATTGTTGGCCTTTCTGTGCTTCTCTATTTGACGGGGGGAGGGGGGGAATGCTCCTCTGTGGATTGCCTCCAAGTGGGGCCTGGTGAGAGGGCCGTCATCCCCCCAAGTGCCTCTAATGTTGAAGCCTCCTCCAACTGGAGCAGCAGGGTGGGTTGAAGTACCTTAGGAGAGGCTTCATTAATCCCTGGTCCCTTATTTTCCACTAGGCTTTTTCTCCCACAGCCCAGAGCTGCGGCAGCATTGAGGACATATATGCATGGAGAAGGTGTGCATGCATTCCAGAACCACAGCTCTCTCCAGCCTCCCTGACATCTATCTGTCCCCTGAGCATTAGTGCTACCACCAGATCTCCAACTGATAGCAGCCAAGAACTGGGAAGGCACACCACCCTAGTCCAGGAAAGGAGAGCTACCTGGCGGCTGCTCAATCCTCTCCCAACCCCTCTTCCACCAACCCCGGTGACACAAGCTCATTCCTGAACTCAGGTCACTGGCATAGCATGAGCTAAGGTGCTTGCAGTGTCTCAGCCCTCTGTGCCACTGGGCTGATTTTAGCATCACTGTATTTGACTTATACTGAGCACCTTACACACGTTTAGGCAGGTTTGGGTTCTTTTGCTAAGGGTAGTTGGAGGCAGTTCAGCTGGTGCAAAAGGTGGATGCTGAACTTTAAATATCAACCAGGGAACAGTTAGTGGGCAGGTAAACAGTCTTGGAACCCCAGGCAAAATGCAATCTTTTAAAGGGACACTGTCAACCTGTTTTTCATCATATTATTTCTAGTTAAAAACCTACATTTTATGATTGCTTATCTTCTCTAACATTCATTGATGTTGCTGTTTGTTATGTATGTCTCCTTGTTTAGTAGGACTGAAATGCATGCTAATGTATATTTATCAACAACCTTGTTTTGTTTACAATCCTGAATCTGTTCCTACTGTATAGTTCCTGAACATTAGAAACACACCCAAACAGTGCATTCACTCAAGAGGCAGTAGCCTCCTAAACTCCCACTGCATCATGAGGGGCTAGATGCTGTGGGTGTTCCCACGTCCAGAAAAGATGCAGCTGGAACTGATCAAGGAATGTAAACAAACCTGTGTTTGTGTGGTAACACCAATATGGTGGGCAGTCTGTTGTTCACTTAAAGCAAAAAAGAGTCAGAATCAAACTACCAGCTACATCAGCAATCTTTACAGAATGCTGGCAGTCAAAACCTGTGTTTTTTGAATGAGGGTTACTTTAAGACCTAAAGGGGTTGACAGTGTCCCTTTAAGCACACCATGTTTGGAGAGACAATCAGGTAACAGGTACAGTTCAAGTTGCTAGTTGTTAGATAGGCACAGTCTAGGTAGCCAGTCTGTTGCTACGCTTGATGGGCTGTCTAGTGATAGGCACAATTCAGTCTGAGTGTCTATTCAAAATTACAGTAGGTACAGTTCAACAAAGCTTTCTGTTGGTCATCATACCCCAAATAAGCAGTCTATGTACAGGCACAGTTCAAATAAACAGTCTTTTCATAAGGGCAGTTGTTAGGTGGGCACAGTTCAGTAAGGTAGTCTATGAAATGAGTGTGATTTAAATAAGCCATCTAGTCATAGGTATAATTCAAACTGGCAGCCATCAGGTGGAGAGCAGTTCATTAAGGCAGTCTGTTAAATGAGCGCAATTTAAATAAGCTGTCTATTTATAGGCACAGTTCGAGTGGGCAGTCATTAAAGTAGGCACAGCTGAGTAAGGCAGTCTACTAAATGAGTGTGATTTAAATAAGCTGTCTGTTCATTGGCACAGTTGGAGTGGGCAGTTGTTAGGTAGGCACAATTCAGTAAGGCAGTCTATTAAATGAGCCTAATTTAAATGGGCACTCTATTCATACATACAGTTCAAACTGGCAGTCAGGTGGGCACAGTTCATTAAGGCTGTCTATTAAATGAGCACAACTTAAATAAGTACTCTATTCATAGGCACAGTTGGAGTGGGCAGGCTGTTAAAGCAGCACAGTTCAAATAAGCACTATATTCATAAGAACAGTTAAAATAAGTAGGTAGAAAGCAGTCTTGTAACTATTTACTGCAGCAAATAGGCAGTTTCCCAAACCATTTGTAGTAAATAAGCAGGTTTATTTATTTAAATGTTGCCTCTTTAAATGCTTTTACTCTGCTGCCTGAATGGGGTGACTTGAGTTAATTAATATTCATGGGCTTTATACCTGCACCTGTGCTGCTCCTGGAAGAAGCGGGCATCAGCTGTACCCCATGGGCAGTCCTGCCCTAGGGGCCAGCCTATCCTAACAATGCTCCTGGCTGCAGCACTGATGAATCTGCTCTGTGAATGGTTCTTGAGCTGGGGTTTGCCTTGCCCCTCATGGTTCCTTAGGTGGAGCAACACAGCATCTCGATGTCCTGTGGGCAGTTCATCAGATGAGGACTGCCTTCCACTATTGCGGCTATAGTGGTGCAGCTGCTGATAAGCACTAGCTGGCACTGTCCCAACAATAAGTAAAACAAGCAAAACTGTTCTTTTCCTGGCAGTCTGCACTGGGACCTATTGCTGCCAAGAGAAGACGTGGACTGCTGAACCTGTGGGCAAACATGCTGCAACCCCACTGGAGGGGATTTACCGCTGCTGTGGAGGAGAAAAGAGAGTAGCCATTAAACATTTACTGCTGGTACTGCTTGGGGGTAGAGGAGGTGGATAGATGCCCCCACAGCAACCACTACTATGGCAGCTGTTGCTGCCACTTATGAAGAGAACATTGGGTCACCAAATGATGTTCTCAGGAGGGAGCTGATGCTGCTGGAACACTGAGCTAGAGGTGTAAAACCATAGCCAGAGTTGACAGGACTGCTTCAACCTCAGCTCAGCTCACTTGGGTACCATTTATTTATTTAGACAGCAGTTTGGAAAACCTTTGAGCCATAGGCTCATTTACAAAGGTACCTTGTCACATTGCTGTCTTACTGCCTGCTGGTCCCACACTGTACTGCACCATGACCGTTTGGGCTTGGGTTCTGGCTGGAGCATCCAGGAAACCCAGATGCCCAAATACCTAATTTTTTTAAAACTCTCCCACATTTGGGAACAGACTAATTTACCCAAGTGTGTGGTACCACTTCATCATGCTGTCAGCAAATGGTGGTGGTGAAGAAGGGTACTCAGAAGAGCAGGCAGTAAAGAGATCAAATTGAAAACAAAACAAAAAGTAAATTAGCTGTGGGGTCTGGGTGAAACAAACACTGGGGCCCTATTCTTATGTGGTCAAAGACTCAGTGCTGCAACTCTGGACCTCACATTACACCCTGAGGTCCCCACACCATTACCTGAGGTTAGAGTGGAGGCACAATGGAATAGAATAAAGGAGGGGATAACTAGTGCAATGGCAAGCTGTTTAAAGGTAATAAGTAAGGGTAAGAGGAGAAAGAGGCTACTGTGGTTCTTGAAGGAGGTGGTTAAGGCAATAAAGGTGGAAAAAACAGCTTTCAGGAAATACAGGGAGATCCAAGTGGAGGTAGATAGGGATGTACGGTATACTGTATCTAGTGAAACAAAGGGAGGCAGGAAGGAGAGTAAAGGCAGCAAAGACTCAAATGGAGGAAAGAATTGAGGTCAAAATTGGGGATAAGACTTTCTTCAGGTATGTGAGTGAAAAGAGGAAGGCAAGGGGTGGCATAGTTAAGATCAGGAGACCAGGAGGGGGAGTGTGCAGAGGAAGACCAAGAAAAAGCTAACATTATAAATGGGTACTTCTGCTCAGACTTCACAGTAGAAGCGGTAGGATGGGCTGTCATACATAAACAGACAGGGGGGGAGGTAGCGAACACAAGTCCATTTACGTAAGAAGATGGAGGATCTGGGTGCAGCTAGGGACATAGTTAATTGGATAGGAAACTGGCTAAAGAGTTTGCAACAGAGGGCTATGGTCAACGGGGTCAATTCAGAAGAGAGGGAGATCATGAGTGGTGTGCCACAGGAATCTGTCCTGGGCCCTGTCCTCTTCAATATTTTCATCAACGACACTGCAGAAGTTATCCAGTGCATGTTGTGTCTCTTTGCAGATTACACTAAGCTCTGTGGAAGGATGGATAGTGATGAGGGAATTGGAGAAATGAAGAGTGACTTATGAAAGCTAGTGGGGTGGGTGATCTCAGGTTTAGCAGTTGAAATTCAGCACCAGAAAGTGCAAAGTAATGCACCTAGGGAATAAGAACCCCAGGACAGAATACTGGATAGGCAGGGTAAGACTTAGCACTATGGGCGAGGAACATGACCCAGGAGTTGTCATTAGTGACACCCACAAGCAACTGAGCCAGTGCAACAAGGCCTTTGGTAAGACAAGTAGGATGGTTGGGTGTATAGGGAGGGGTATTGGGTACCGAGTCAATATGCTGCACCCGGAACAGTGCAGCAATAACCATGCAAGTTAGACTGTGTGAGCATGTAGAATGACAGGGGTATGACAGCGAAAGGGAAATACCGCTGTCCTGTTGCTCTGCATGTAATTCAGGAGCTGTTAAGTAGCCATGTGCTGGGGGCATGTTCAAGCCATTCCCATGGTGGAGTGGCTAGGACACCAGCACATGGTGTAATGAAAGACCTGGGACCATGGTTTGGTTCACCCCAGGTCTCCCCTGCTACTATTTTGTTTGGTGTAATTTAAAATAAATACCCACTTCTGAATTTCTCCCCATCCCTGTAGTCCCCCCCATAAAGTTAGTTCTTTAAGATCTGGTGGGTGTGGGGGGCAAAGCCCACTGCCAAAAAACATAAAGTCCCACTGTTGTCAATTGGAGCTTTGATCCCGACAGGTTGGTGTTTTGCCTGACTCTGTTTATGTTTGGCACTGTTTGACTGCGGCACTTTTAGCCATGCTGTTTTTGCATGCAACATAATGACCCATACTGGGGTATTGATAGCAAGAGGGAGGAGGTAATACTACCCCTTTATAGATCTTTAGTGAAGCTACACTTCAAGTACTGAGCCCAGCTGTGGAGCCCTCACCTCAGAAATGATAGGGACAGACTGGAGATGGTGCAGCACAGGGTAACAAAAATGATTCAGAGCTAACAGGACAAGTCTTATGGGGAGCACCTCAAGGCACTGAACATGTACTCACTGGAGACCAGAAGAGAGAGGGAAGATATGACAGATCTTCATGTTCGTAAAAGGATTAAACAAGGTAAACTGTGAAGGACTATTTAACTTGAATGCTAGTTTGAGGTCACGAGGGCATGGGTGGAAACTGACAGGAGAGAGGTTCAGGAGTGACATGAGGAAGGTTTATTTTACAGAAAAGGTGGTGGAGCTGTGGAACAGTCTACCAGCTGAAGTGGTGGGCGCTACAGCTGATGGTTTCAAGAACAGTTGAGATGGAGTTAAGGGTATAGTAGTCACTTGGGGCAACAGAATCAGGATGGAGAATAGGGGGAAGATGAGGAGGAGGGCAAGGAACCTTGATAGACAGTAGGTCCCAGGGTTAGATAGGTAACTCGGGCAGACTGGAAGGACTACAGGTCTTTTTCTGTGATCACTGTCTATGGTTAAATGAAAAAGACTGCTGGGGGTTGGAAGCCCTTATGGAAAACAAGGTGATGGGGCCGGATGGGAGTCACCCAAGGTTAGAGCATGGTGCTAGCTGCCCCTCTGGCAATGCTATTTAGCACCTCATTGGAGATGGGGAATGGTTCCAAAGGAATGGAGAAGGGCCAATGTGTCCCTCTGCATAAGAGCAGCAGCAGGGATGAAGCCAGTGATTACAGACCAGTTGGTGTCACATCAATGGTGGGAAGTTAATGGAGTCCCTGCTGAAGGCGAGACTGATGGAGTACCTGAAGACACATGGGCTGCAAGATCACTGGTAGCACAGCTTCATAAGGGGAAGGTCATGTCAAACAAATCTCATAGATTTCTTTGCCTGGATAGTGAGGGCAGTTGATCAGAGAAGGGCAGTGGATGTGGCCTACAGTATCTATGACACTGTTCCACACAGGAGGCAGATAAAGAAACGTTTTGACCTGGGCATGGGGGAGAAGGTGGTGTGCTGGGTATCAAACTGGTTGAAAGATAGGAGTCAGAGGGTGGTGGTAAATGGCAGTCATTCGAAGTATGGAAGAGTGAACAATGGAGTACCACAGGGCTTGGTACTGGGCCCTGTCCTCTTCAACATCTTCATAAGTGATATTGTGAAGGAACTGAAGGAAAAGGTGTGTCTTTTTGTGGATGACACAAAAATCTGCAACAGGGTGAACACCCAGAAGGGGGTTCAAAGAATGCAAAGAGATCTGGGGAAACTAGAGGAGTGATCTAGGGAGTGGCAGCTAGGTTTCAATTCCAAAAGTGCAAAGACATGCACCTAGGGCAGGGAATCCCAAGGGCTGTGTATAAGATGGTGGGGGTGGTACTTACAGTTACCAACCAAGAAAGGGACCTTGGGTGATCACATCTGATGATCTCACGGCAGAAGGACAATGTGACAGGTAATCAGGCAAGGCAAGCAGGATGCTGGGATGCATAGGGAGGAGGATCTCTAGCAGGAGAAGGGAGGAGGTGGTGTTGCCCATGGATAATAAAATAAGAACATAAGAAAAGTGTATGCAGATGGAAATAGTGTGGTCCATCTAGTCTGCCCGAGGTGGCTACCTCCAATTATATTTTTTTTCTAAGTTGCCCACATTGCCTGTCCCAAGTGAGTTTGAATTCCCTTACTGTTTTTGATACCACCACTTCTGGTAGCAGGCTGTTCCATGGGTCTATCAATCTGTCGGTGAAAAAGTACTTTTTAGAGTTGCTTTTAAATTTGCCTCCCACCAGATGCAAGTTGTGCCCTCTGGTATGCACCATCCTGTTTTCCTGGAAGAGGTTTTCCTTCTGAGTTGTGTTAATTCCCCTGACATACTTAAATGTTTATATCATGTCCCCCCTGTTCAGCTCTTTGAGTCTTGTCTCATATAACTCATGATGCAACCCCTGCACCATCTTTGTGGCCCTTCTCTGCACTCTCTCCAGATGGCCTATGTCTTTTTTATGGCAGCATGGTGATGTCACCATGCTGATGTATTATTTATTTATTTATTTATTGAATTTTGATGACCGGGTAGGCCCACTGGGCCCCGAAGGTCCCTTTTTCAGGGGCGACCCGGGAATAACAATACAATAATAATTAAACAGTAGAACATAAGCAGATACAGGTTATCATGGGTATACAGTATTCAGCTGTGTACACATAGCAGTTGTAATAGTGGTTTCATATATGTAGTTGAAAAGTTGTTATTCCATTACATTACATTACAGTCTTCTTTGTCCTACATATTAGCACGACAGTACTGGAGATTCGTTAGGTATAATAGTTCTGGAGCATCGGGAGGGTTCAGAGAGGGGGAGGAAAAGTTTTGCTGTGAGTAGCGGACTGTGAACTATTTAACAGGACAGTGAGAGTGTGGTCTTCCATTTAGTAATTTGGATGGCTGCATGACTTGTATTACCCACTGTTCTCTCCATTTACCACAGTGGTGTGTGTGTGTGTGTGTGTGTGTGTGTGTTTAACCCTGCCTGAAGTATATAGCACTATTTCAAGAACCCCTTAAATAATTTTGCCTGCTAAAAGAGCTTAAGGCAGTAATGGCTATAATTTCTATTGAAACACATTCATCATTTTAAGAGCATGTAAGATAAATAGCTATGGAACAGTAAAGTCCATAAACAATGAAAAGATTATTTCTTTTCAATGGTACTTCATTTCCTGCACTCTAGCATATTTACCTGATTCTGTAATATATGTGTTGATTTCCTGCAAAGTGTGTATTTAAAACAAAGATATTTATAATAATTAGATAGTTAATTAAGTTGTGTGCCTTTTCTGGTATTTTAATGGTTTCAGCTCCCCCTGTTCTCAGATTACCTTGCAACACATTTGAGCCTTAACCTTTGATTATGCTGGTCATTAATCGTCAGCCTTCTTGTGTGCTTTTAAATACATAAAACTTGACAACGCTGAAGCCAGTGCTGAAATCATTGGACTAGGGCACAAGACTGCAAAGAAACACTGACCTTTGACGTTTCTTCCTTTTAGCATCTGTGTAGAGAAGTCCTGATCTTTTTGCTTGTCAATTCATTCAGTTGCACACATCTGTAAGCAGTTCAGTGCAGAGCAGCATTTGCATAACCTGCACTGGCCTGTCAGTGATTTGTTGATTTTTTATTTTTTTAAGTGTCTACTTTTCCATTTGCAAATTATACTATAAAGCAACTAGAGGGCAACAGCACAAGTAGGTTGCAATCCTCTACCCACTACTCTCCCCTAACACTTCTAGTCCTGGGTCATTCATACCTAAAGCAAATTATCAACGTCCTAACATTCAGTGGTGTGATCTGAATCTGTAAGCCTGTATAAAGACTCTACTACCCTACCCAGAATGGTTTTCATCTCCCTCCTATTCACACTCTTCCTGGTTCTTACCCTTATCCCAGTCACTCTCTCTATACCTATTGCCACTTCTCTCTCCCCTTCCCTTCCAGATACCTCCTTCATTCTGTCAATCACCACTACAGCTCCTCTTGTAAGCAGACCCCACTTTCCCTTTCTTCGTTTCCTTATCTCCTTCTTTCCACCCCCTCTTCCCCTCCCTCACGTATTTCCTACTCAAATTACAAAAGTCCTAAACTTCACTATTTCATCCTTGCCCTCCTCCTTCTTTCATCAGGGAACACTCACCCAAACCCTGGCCCTATTTCTTCTCCTACCCTTGCTCCTTACCCAAATAACATGTCTCCAAACTCCACTCCCACTACAACCCTCCCTAACGAGTTGAAGCTCCTCCATCTGAACATCTGCAGCCTGCTACCTAAAATCGACCTCCTACAAACTTATGATTTCACACACACCTGACATTCTAATTGTTACTGAGAAATGGCTTAAAAAAGCACCCCTGACAGTGCCATTGCTATCCCTGGGTATTCCATCTCCAGACAAAATTGATTCTGTCATGGAGGGGTAGTGGCCATGTATATCCTGTCCTCATTGCAGTTTACTACCACCCTGTCTACATCCATTCTAGCTACCTATGAAGCCCTTGTCACCTGCATTACCCTTCCTTTTTCAATCCCAATCTTTGTGACTGGCATCTATTGCTGCCCAAGCATTCAACCCTTGGTCATGACTGAAATATTTGCCAATATCACCTCCCTCTCACAACCTGGTGAACTTTTCATAATGGGTGATGTGAATCTAAATAGGTTGTCTCCCAAGTTAAACAAGCTACACAATGAAGTCACTGCTCTAAACTTCACTCAACTTATACTTGAGCCCACACGCCCTAATCTCAAAACACAAAACCACACCCTACTTGACTGGGCACTCACAACTCACCCACACTGCGTCATTAAATCTGGTCTCCTCCCTGATGCCCTTAGTGACCACAACCCCATTTTCATTGTACATAAGGTTCATCGCCCCAACTCTCCCCCTAAAATCATACAGCTCCAGTCCTTTAAATCCTTAGACCTTATACCAATCAGCTCTGCACTTGCTTCCACAGACTGAGCCCCCCTCTCCACTGTCATTTCTGTTGACCAAGCACTTGACTATTTTAAGGATAAATTCATTGCCACCTGGAATGTCTTTGCTCCTTTCAGATGGACCAGAGTCCATGGGCTTCACCTTCCTTGGATCACCCCCGAACTACTGGCCTGCTTCAGGGAGAGTGATCAGGCCTGGAGAAAACACAAATCTACTAAACATCCAAACGACTACGCCAAGTACAGAATGTACTAAAGCTACTAGACTGGCTAAGTCTAATTATTTCAACTCCTCATTCCTGACTAACACTAACTCTCCATCTAAATTCTAGAAGGTAGTTCATGCCCTGTTCTTTTCCCCCTCTCCCCCTCCCATTCTCAAAATAAAGAACTCCCTAGTTTCTGACCCTGGCTCCGCGGCCAATGAATTTAATGTCTACCACACCTCGTGCGCCACGTCTCTTCTAAATTCCATCTCCACATTGCCACCTACTAACTTCAGCCCTTCGCCTCAGCCAGTGCCTACCCCTCCCCCATTTTCCTTTTCTACTGTCTCCCCGATGAAGCTCTTAATGCTCTCCTATCCCTCAACCCCTCTAAAGGCTCCTCACCAGATGAGCTTGATCCTAAACTTCTCTACCTTTCTGCTCCTGCAATTGCTTATCCTATCTCCCTAATCCTTAACCTGTCCTTTATTTCTGCCCAAGTACCCTCATCCTGGAAACATGTTGTAGTCCTTCCTCTTCCCAAGGGTGGTGACACATCCACTCCTGGAAACTATCGCCCCATTTCCCTCCTTCCTACCCTTGCCAAACCTCAAGAACATTTAGTTATCTCTCAACTATCACCATTCCTCTCTGATTCCTCCTTCTTCACCCCCTTCCAATCTGGTTTTCAGAAGAACCACTCAACAACCTCCTCCCTCCTCAGGCTTACTGACTCCATCCTTTCAGGGATGGACGATGGCCTGATCACCTTGGCCATCTTTGTTGACCTAGCCAAAGCTTTTGACATTGTTTCCCAACCCCTGTTTCTTGATTCACTTTTCTCAGCTGGCCTTGCTCCATCAGCTACCAACTGGTTTAAATTCTACCTCATTGGCAGGACCCAGTCGGTGAGAATCCTTGATTCCATCTCCCCTCCACTCCCCATCAACACTGGTGTCCCACAGGGCTCAGTGCTTGGTCCCCTACTCGTCTCCATTTTCCTTAATGATCTTCCCACAACCTGCTCATCCTCTTCTATCCACATGTATGCTGACGATACTGTTTTATACAGTTCTGGCAAAAACCCTGCTGCTATGCAAACCAGCTTACAGCATGACTTCAACCAAGTTCAGTTCTGGTTTGCTTCTCACCAGCTTTTTCTAAATGCCAAGAAGACGGTCTCAATGATCTTTGGCCCAGGCAGAGACTCTCTAGGCTCCTGGCCCTATCCACCTTCCACACCCTTGATGGGACCATCTTGGAGGACACCTCATTATTTCAGTATCTGGGAGTTTGGCTGGACCAGCACCTCAACTTCTCTGTACATATTGATGCTATCCTGAAGAAACTGCACCCCAAGCTTGGTCTCTGTACAGGAATCATAGTTGCATCCTGCTGACTGCGAGGAATGAAATTGTCCAGAAGATGATACTCCCCATCTTTGACTGCTGCGACGTAGTCTATGGTGCTGCTCCTAAATCTCCCCTGACCAAGTTGGACACTCTCTTTAACTCCTTCTGCTACTTTGCTATTGACTTCCCTTCCCGCTCCCACCACTGTGAACTCTATCATTCTCTAACCTTCCTTCCACTATCTCACAGACACATCTCTCACTGTGCCAAACTAACCTCCAAATTCTGGTTCAGGGGGCTCCCCTCCTATCTCTCATCCTCTCTGTCCACTCCACCTCCCCCCACCCACTCTTTCAGATCAAATGATGCCTGCACCCTGATGGTCCCTCACCACTCCACTCTCATCGGTCAGACTGGTTTCGGCCATTGTTTCCCTAAAATCTGGAATTCCCTCCCCCCGAAATATGACACTCCTCTAATAACTCCCTTACCTCTGCCCTGCACAATTACCTTTCCCTCAGCTCCTGCTTTAACCCATCTTAATATCCTGTCTCCAGTTTCTGCCTTCCTACCATGAACCCCCCTGGCAGGGTTCTCAACATCCTGAAGGGGGAAATCAGGAAATGGCTACCCCTTCTCATCATATTCAGTTCTTGCCCCCTGCCCCCTTTTTTCCTCTGCCTGCCCTTCTGGGTCACCAGTGTGCACAACCTAACCCCATCCTTATTACTCCAACAGCATTTGTGTACTATCTCGAGCCTGCTCCTGGCACACTCATGCACTATAAATGGTTCTATAGCATTATTACTGTTTTGTACATTCATATGTTCTTTTTTATGATTTTGGACATGTATTGTAATTTACCCAATGTTCCACTACTGTTTATTGCACAATACCTTGTGTTCCAACTGTTGCACAATCTTACAATGTTGTATTGTTTGTACTACCCACAAACTATTATAGCTGATCATCCTTCACAACCCTATGTAACCCTTCCCCCCAGGTTGCACTGTGAGACAAGCAACTTGTTGTTCGGTGTGCCCTCCTGGTGAAACAATTCAATAAATAAATAAAATAAATACATTTTATTTTCTTGTTCAGTCAAATAAAGGCATTGTGTTTTTGCAGAGTATTTTGCAAATTCCTCGCCCCTTTCATTTAATTTTTCTGTCCAATGTCCACCTCCACATTTACATTTTTATTTCTGTTTGATCAAGTTTCACAGCATGTAAAGCTAGCAACAGTGGCAGCTCCAGCTTCTGTTGGTTACCAGGGCACTGACTGGGCTCTACAGTTGGAAGCCAGGGCACCTATTGAAACCAGAATGGAAAGCATATATGCATATTAATGCTTGCTTCTTGGAAGTATTTGAACTAATGATGAGTGTTATGTTTCTAAAAATAAAAAATACAAATTCCATTTTATTTTTTTACGGGGAATGGCCCTGCTTCTCCTGTCTTGGTGGCAGTGGTACGGATGGCCCAGCTTCTCTTGGCTTGGGAGGGATGGCTCTGCTTCTCCTGGCTTGGGGGGGATGGCCCTGCCCCCTGCTTTCTCTAGCTGGAGAAGCTGGACCACATGGCCCCAAAGACAGGCCCACCCCACAAGCCAGGAAAAGCAGGGCCACCTCCAAGCCAGGAGAAACAGGGAGATATCCTTCACCCAAGCCAAAAGAAACAGGGCTATCCTCACCCCCCCCAAGCCAGGAGAAGCAGAACCTCTCCCCACCAGGAAAAGCAAAGCTATTCCCCCGGGGCAGGAGAAGTAAAGCCTTCCCCATCACCCGAACAAGAAGAAATGGCCATCCCAACCATTTACAGCAGGTTTCCGCCTACCAAAATGATCCTCAATGGATTGACCATCTGCAGTGATAGGCCAGGAGATTGCGGGCCATGCATTCTTTCTTTTGAGTCTCTCCCCTCTCCACAGTACTGAGACATTTTCAAATAAACCCATTCACTTACCTTAATGAAAAGGCACAATTAATCAGAACCCTGTCTCTCTGGTTCTACAGGCAGTTTCTTTCTTGGCTGTTTTTGCTGCTGGCAGGACTTTTACTTGAGGGTCTGGCTCTGTGCTGCAGCTACTGGCTGGGCAGGGTGGCTAGCTGGTACTACACTCTCTCATTATTGACCAGACTGTGATCTAGTATTTTATGAAAAAAGCACAGCATAGTACAGCTCTTTTAAGGTTAGCTATACTGCTGGGTTGAGGGGGCTTCTGTGCTGCAGCTTGCAAGCAATGGCAATGCAGTTCGGGTTTGGCAGGCATGGTTGGCTGGATGATTCCTGATTCAGGCAGCTAGGCAGTCACCAGGAGCCAAGTCACAGTGCCACTCCCTGCCCTCAACACTGGGTGCCCAATTATGAGGTTGAGTGGCAAACTAAAATGAAAGCAAGTAGCCATTTGCTGCTCAACCCTGTTGCCACCAGACTTCCCCAATTCTGACACCAAGTGCGTAAACCTAGAGTCAGACAGTAAATGAGAAGTAAATGAGAAAAGTAAGCAAACAATGACAGCCAAACCCCAGTGCTGCCAACCTTCAATTCTAACACTAGGTGCCCAGCCCCCTTGTCCAACAGTCAATGGAAAAAAGTAAGCAGACAATGGAGCCCATCTATAGTGATGTTTTAGAAAGAAACATTAGTTGTTTTCTTCATTAATCTATTATAACATTGCTCCCTGCTATTCATTGTACTATTGCACATTTGTGTACTTGTCACTTGTACATCAGATACAAAGCAGTGTTATTCCATAGTCAGCAGTAAAACTTTAACCCGCTTAGTAGAAAAGCATACGGGAATTCATAGGATGAATACTAAAAACAACAAAAGCGCAGTAGTGCAATGAATATCAGGGAGCAATGCTATGTCATATTGGGGAAAAAACAACTAACATTTCACTCCAGAAGCAGAGTTTTTTCAGAGTTAGTAACTTAATGCAGAAATGCCCTTATATTATCTAGCACTAGGTCTGAATAGTACATGTATGAACAGTGCTGTCAATAACAGCATATTCCATACAGCACTATGCAGAACAGTGGCAGGAACAAATGCCACAAGTAAAGGCAGTGCCACTGGTGGCGGTCACAAAGCACACTGACGACTGCTACCAGTCCAAACACTTATTTTAGTGGGGGCTCTGCCCCCCACACACCCCTTAACTAAAATAATCAACTCTGTTGGAGTTGGATTACAGGAGAAAAATAAGATGTTGAATGCCAGGATTAGAACCCTGATCTCCACCCTCAGTGTGACCAAGCAGCTCCATGTCTTAGTCCTCTCTGCCACAGGAGCAGCTCATCTACCATTCTTGATTTCCCAGCCCTTGTCTTTTTCCTAGTACTACAGTCAGCAACCTGGGTAATGTTTACTGCACAGCACTGTTCAATCCCTGTCACTGTCAGTGGTATGTCATTCAGACATCTCTGTTTTTATCTTATGCTATATTTGTAGCACTATTGTAACCGGTTATCATATTATCCACCACCAGCGATGTGTACAAATAAAAACTTTTAAACAATGAATATGATGCATCCTCAGGATACAAGGAGGCACTTATAAAATTACAACCAGCAATTAAGGTAATGAAAAGTATAATATCAGACCTGGTATAAACTACCCAAAAGGCATATGTTCATAGTTGATTAGTGCATGTAATAATAAAAAAAGTTTTACATACTGTATAAACTACAGTATCTGGAAATATAAACAGTATAGAAGTCCATTTTATGGACGTTAGAGTGAAGCAATAAGGATAAAAAATTGACAGGTATTCATTTATATATCATCTCTCTTGAGAGACATTTTCTATAGGACTGTGGAACCAGTGAACTCTGCAGTACAATGATTCCAAATATCAGGAATCTATTCTAAAACATTAGATAAAAAGTAGGGCATTATTATATCAGATGCTTAGCCATAATGGATCTATACCTTGGAGGCTCACTATAGCCCAGGTGTGAATCATTTATGTAGACAATCTTTATTTCCTGTATATAAAGATGGCAGGCATAGCAGGCATACTTTTTTTTTTGTTGACCAGGTAAGAAGTGCTTTTTTATTATATTACAGTGGTAGTTATCTAAAAGTTACCTACCTTGAGGTACCACTGAGGCACTCAAGTTGCAATTTGCATTGACTGTAATGTGATTCTGCCTCATTATGCCTCAGTATACCTAGGTATACCTCAGTACTGAGAAACCTCTAGGTATACCTCAGTACTGAGAAACTTTTCTATGGCTACCACTGTATGATTATGACTAAATGAGCATCTGATATAATTATGTCCTGCTTTTTATTGTTTTTTTAGAATACATGCCTGACATTTATATTTTGTATTGCAGAGTTCATTGGATCCACAGTGCTAGAGAAAATGTCTCTCAAGAGAAGGAATATATATGGATGAACACCTAAACATTTTATATCCCCAGTGCTTCACCCCGACATGTACAAAATGGACTTCCATATAAATTTATATTTACTGATATTGTGGTTTATATGTAAAACTTTTTTTAATACTTTCATCTACTAACCAACTGTTGAAAATATGCCTTGTGGGTAGTTAATACCAGGTCTGATGTTATACTTTTCATTACCTTTATTGCCAGTTGTAACTTTATGAGCCTCCTCGTATCCTGAGGATGTGTCACATTAGTATCAGACTTCTAATATCTCTTTCATATATGATACTGTATGCAATTTTACATCTAATATGACAAATTTTAAATAGAACCTTTAACAACAAAACAATATTTACTCAAATCAATTTGCTGCTGTAATAGCTCTGGCTAGAATTTGTTTAGGTGAAGCCTCCAGAACTGGACACAGTACTTGAGGTGTGGCCTCACCAAGGATCTGTAGAGGGGCATGATAACTTCCTGCTTTCTGCTGTAATACCCCTTCCTATGCATCCCAGGACACTACTTGCTTTCTCCACTGCTTTTTTACATTGTTTTCCTACCTTTATGTCATTGGTAATGATCACACCCAGATCCCGTTACATCTTTGTCTCCCCTAATTGATGCTCTGCTAGTACATACTTATTTTCTGGGTTCCGCTTCCCCAGGTGTATTACCTTACACTTCTTGGTGTTAAATTTTAACTGCCAATTTCTGGACCATTCTTCCAGTCTCCTTAGGTCAGCTTCCATACCTAATGCCCCCTCTAGTGTATCCATCCTGTTGCAGAGCTTTGTATCATCTGCAAACAGGCACAACTTCCCTTCCATTTCATCAGTGATTGCTCACTTGTGAGACTCCACCTGGAGCTGGAGTACTGTGTCTGGTTCTGGAGTCTGCACCTCCACAAGGACGTCAACATTATGGAAGTGCTCCAGAGGAGGGCTACTTAAATTATGTGGGGGTTGCATGAGAAACCATAAGAGGAGAGGCTGTGGGAGCTCAACATGTACTCCATAGAGGAGAGGAGAGTGAGAGGGGACATGATTGAGACCTATAAGTACCTCATGGGGGTGAACAAGGTGCAGGAGAGGGGTCTCTTAAATAGGAGAAGGAGTACTGGAACACAGGGGCATGCCAGGAAGCTTGAGGGGAGGAGTTTAAAAGGGATGTGAGGAAATACTTCTTCATAGAAAGGGTAGTGGATGCCTGGAACAGCCTGCCAGAGGAGGTGTTGGGGACAAAGACAGTGGGGAACTTCAAGCATGCATGGCATAGGTACCTGGGTATAATACGCAGAGGTAAGGGAGGGACACCTGTGACCAAAAAGCCTAGGGTGTAGTGTTAGGCAAAGAAAATAGGACAGACTAGATGGGTCTACTGGTCAATTATGCTGACACATTCTGTTTTTCCATGTTTCTATGTAAAGTCTGATGAAAAGTTGCAGATAAGTTCCACGCTGTGTGATGACTGACATTCTCTCTCTGTAGCTCTTCTAGTTCAATTGTCAGCATTCTCACTCCAGTAGTGCTTGGTGTGAGATTATGTTAAGCACTACTGGGATGAGAAAGCCAGCATTTTGATTAAAAGAGATATGGAGAGAATGACAATTGCCATGCATTGTGAGACTTGATCTGCAAGTTTATATCATACATTAGGGTGACTAAGTGAACCATCCAAAGGGGAGGCGCTGAAAATACATTAGTCAGACATGTTATCCCAAATTGAGAAACATGTGTTTAAATATGGAGGAGTGGATAAAAATCACCATAGGACCACGGGGGAGAAGATCTTGACAACAGGCTTCTTAGATGTAAAATCAAGTGACAGTGTTGACTTGGACTAAATTCATGACCAGGTCTAAATGACATTTTCCAGTTTACCCCCTTTCTGGTTAATAGATAATACAATAACCAAGAAATGAATTTTGGAATTCAGTTTTAGATATGTGCCCCCGTCTGGAAAGTCAGGTGATCAAATGCAGCAGTTTGATTTGATTTGGTATTGGGATCAAGGGACTGATAATGTCAAAACCAAAAAGAAATGATACGGCAACTTACATCTCAATGAACTCATAAAAGTGATATATAAGCATGGTAAGCTGATATTTTAAAATGTTCTTCTCTCATGTTTTCTAGCCCACTTTCCTGCCCCACCAGCTGCCACCCTTCCCCCTGTTCTTGCCTTTTGCCCTTTACCACTCATCCCTTCCCCTTTGCCCCCTTTCCCCAAACCCCCCAAACTTACTTGTATGGATATTATATAAATTAACTTTAACTGCTGGAGTTGCACAATGTGGTAGTGGTTATAAAGTCAGTATTTGCACTGAGAGTTACCTTGCACTGAATTTAATTGGCACTGTCACTTTAAATCTGTTTGTATAAAGGGGTAAGTGCAATGCATGATGGCATCCTTGAGAAAGTGCATGTACATATATACAGAACATTGGAGGCTGGGGTGTCATGGCAGTAGTGTGTAAGAAAAACTTGTAAATGAAGCATTTTTCAAATTGCAAATTTAACTGCCTCCAGCGTTGGTTTTTATTGGTTGAAATCCTCTTGATAACATGTGGCTGAGCTTAAAGACTACCTGACTCAAGGTGAACCTAAGGGTTGGGTGGGGTGGGTTGTGAGTGGGCTACAGAGAGAATTTTGCTGCCATTAGTTCCAGAATGCATGGAGGTTGCAGAGAACATTACTACCATTATGTTGTGTGTGTGGGGGGGGGGGAAGCACCGCTACCATTAGGTCTGGGGAAGAGGAGAGGAGAGAGCATTGCTGCCATTATGTGGATTGGGGGAGGAGAGAGCATTGGTGCCATTAGGTGGTGGGAGAGGAGAGAGCATTAGTGCCATTAGGTGGGTGGTATGAGAGCATTGCTGCCATTCTGTTACTAGGTTTTGGGCAGAGGGGGAGAAGACAACAGAGAGTTCTGCAGTCACTTGGTCTTGGGTGAAGGAGAGAGCTTTGCTACCACTATTTGCTCTGGGGGGTGGTGAACTTTGCCTGCCATAGAAACATAGGCATTGGGACTAGTGAGGCAGGAGAAAAAAGTAACAAGAAAAAAAAAAAACTTCTGACAAACCAGTGGTAATGCATTAAGTTACCGTGAGGCAACCCATATTCAGGTGTGATCCTGGGATGACCCACACTAGGACAGCCCTTGGTCAGTGGGGCACTGTAGATGCCAGTTTTTTTTACATTAGGGAAGGGAAGTGCACATCCCAAGTGATTCCTGTGGTACTCCAAAGGAGAACTAGAATTATCTTCTTCACAGGGACACTGCAGATCTTGAGCATTATCTGTGGTGGTAGAGGGAGGCTGGAGCGTAGAGGAGAGAAACTTAGAATTCAAGTAAAAGGATTTTTAAAAAAGATAATCAAGACAAGGGCTAAATCAGCAATGGAAAAGCAGTATGAAATTGAGGAAGCAAAGTAGACAAAAATGTTGCGGCACAAAGAAAATGAAATAAAGTATGATGGAAACAACTGAGCCCATCGAATGTTTGACTGTATGTAGTAACTTACTTAAACATCTCTAATGATATTCATAAACAACTGAAACCAGCTAATTCTGAAACCAGTGAGTAAGGTGATGGGGCCCAATGGGATTCATAGGGTCCTAAAGGAATTGAGCATGGTGCTGACCACTCCTCTGGCAGTGCTTTTTAGCACCTCACTGGAGATGGGGAAGTTCCAGAGGACTGAAAGAGGGGGCGATGTGGTCCCTTTGCACAAAAGTGGCAGTAGGGAGGATGCTAGCAACTACAGGCCAGCCAGTCTCACATATGTGGTGGGGAAGTTAATGGAGACACTACTGAAGGAGAGGCTTGTGGAGCACCTGGAGGCAAAAGGGCTGTAGGGTACTCCGGGGGAGCTAGAGGGTAAGGTGTGTCTCTGATACAAAAATCTGCAACAAGGTTGACACTCAGAAAGGGGTGGAGAGAATGCAAAGGGATCTGAGGAAACTACAGGAATGGTGTAGAGGGTGGCAGCTGGATTTCAGTGCCAAAAAGTGCAAGATTGTGTCCTTAAGGCTGTGGAACCTAGGGGCTGTGTACAAGATGGGAGGATTGGAGCTTACAGTCACCAAGCAAGAAAGAGACCTTGGGGTCATCATATCTGATGACCTCAGGGTAGCTGGGCAATGTGACAAAGCAGTGGGAAAGGCTAGCAGGATGCTAGGTGCACTGGGAGAGTGATGTCTAGCAGGAGGAGAGAGGTTGCATCTAGTAAGGCCCCACCTGGAGTACTATGTCCAGTTCTGGAGGCCACACCTCTACAAGGACACTAAAAGCATGGTTGAGGTACAGAGGAGGGCAACCAAAATGGCAAGGGGGTTGCACAAGAAGCCTTATATGGCAAAGCTGCAGGAACTCCTATGCACTCCCTAAAAGAGAGGACAGTAAGAGGGGGCATGATTGAAACCTACAAATACCATACAGGAGTGAGAAAAGTACAAATGGATGGTTTATTTTAGAGGAAAGAAGGCATTAGAACAAGAGGGGCAATGAAGCTAAGAGGGGAAGTTTAAGAGAGGTGTGTGGACATATGTCTTCATGGAAAGGGTGGTGATTGACTGGAGCAGCCTGGAGGAAGTGAAGGCAAAGACTATAGGGTGCTTCAAGCATGTGTGGAAGAGGCACGGGGAAAATTAGGTAGAGGAATGGGGGAGGGAGTAACACTTATGACCAACTAGGGTTAGTGGTGATGGAATAGACAGGGACAAGGTGCAGACTGCAAGGGCCTGAAGGTCCTTTTCTGCCGACAAAATCTAATTCAAAAGATATTGGGTTTAACCACATACTGTACTGTATACAGAAGCTAAAAACAGAATTGAAGAGAGTCCTCAGACAACTTAGAAAGAATAAAACCAAAGAAAATATGTAATACAAGGGGAAATATTATGTTAGAATAACTATGGATACTTTTAAGGGATCATTAGACAAACATATGGGTAACACTAAATTTGATTATATAGAGAATTAAAACCACCTTCGGGTGGCAAGTTCAATTATAGGCTCTGCCTCCTGAACTTGTAAACAACTATGAAACTATGAAACTTGTGGACAAGAATGAGGGTAACAGTAATTAAAAATTATTCTAAATTATTCTGGAATTTGGTTGTGAAGAGATATGGTAATTATCAATCCATGCTGAAAGCTCATATTACCCCTGGAACATAAAAACATATACTGCACAGTGAGGGCGAAAAAGGGCAAAGGTCCCCCTAGTCTGCCGAGAGTTCCCTATGTGTCCTGAGACCTATTGTCCCTATGGGGTTTTATCCTTGCTGGTCTATCACCTGTTCCCTTCCCCTCCCTACTGCTACCAACACGTGCAAACACCAAACCCTAAAGCTTTGATTGCATACTTTTAACATCACTTCTACAACCAAGCAGAAGCAAGATATCAGAATACATTAAGTCACCATACAAATACTAGAAATATAAACTGTTGCTCATAATGATTACTAAGGATGAGATAATGTAGTTATTGCAGTTCAGGAAACCAAGAATAAGAAAGCCCTGGTTCCTGACGAAGCTGTATCTGAACTATATACATTTTTGATTGACTGGTGGTTGCCTATATTATATGAGTTATTTAATTCAGTTTTACAATATGATATCTTACCCAAATCCTGGGCAGGTTATTTGAAAATGCCACAGTTTATAGAAAAGGACCGCTCAATGAGCCATCAATGTATTGATCTATCAGTTTGCGTGATACTACCAAAGATTTTTTTTTTCTAAAATAATTCTCAAAAAATTAAAGGATTAAGTTGAGTCCCCTAGTGTTTTGGATGAGTTACAGAATGGCTTCTGACCACAAAGATCTACAATACAGCATTGTTTTATCCTTTCACATCTGATACATAAGTACAATACATTAAAAATTACCCCTTATTTTGCTGTTTTGTGGACCTGAAGTCAGCATTTGATAAAGTACTGTAAGCAGGATTAAATTGTGGCAGATATTGAATGAATTAGGCATGGATCTTTGGTTACTTGATATAGTTATTCACTTTGTTATTATTAAGACATAGTTATTCACTTACATCAAAATACATGGTATCCAGGGTTAAATATGACCAGTTTGGAAATCTATCAAAATCAATACCTACTAATATTGGTGTCTGACAAGGATGAATACAGCCTCCCACACTATTTGACCTGTATATTAATCAGATAATTAAAAAATTATATGATTGTGATTTCCACAATGCCAAAATTCTCAATTCTTATGTTTCATGCCTGACATATGTAGATTATATTTTCTTAATATCCACCTTATTTTTGGGTTTACAGAGAAAAATCAAAACATTTTCAAGTCTCAGTGACCAATTGTATGTCACGATTAACAATGAAAAAGCAAAAATACTGATATTTTCTAGTAACAGGAAAAATAAATATCCTACTTTATTTCTGAATAGAAATAAGCTAGAACCTGTAAAGTATTACAGATAGCTTGGACTCTGTTTCATGTAAAAATGTTCTTGGGCTGCCCATATAGAGAACGTAAAAATTGAAATGGCTAGTGTAATAGGAGGCTGTAAGAGATTTCATAATAAATATGGTGAGCCTCAATATCAGGAGTTATTATGGCATTAAATGCAAATTATTTCAAGCCTACTTTATGGTGCTGAGATGTGGGGTTTATGAATTTTAACAATCTTTAAATTAACTTAAAAAAATATGTATATAGACACCTTCTAGGTCTTCCAGGATATGTGGGTGCTCCTTTCTTAAAAGCTGAATTAGGCCAGCTTCCTCTTCAAACCTTAGTCCATGAGAAAATAACTATCTTTTATCTTGACATGATGCAATTGGCTCATTTAAGACTTCTTATTCATGTATTTATTTATTTATTTATTTAAGGGAATCAGATACACCTTTGAGCCAGGGGCTGTTTTACAAAGGTTCACATCAGGTTACTTGAAACATTAGGACAGGCAGTGGTTTTGTGCAAAAGAGAAATAAACATTGCAGTCGGAGGGCTTTGTCAATTACCAAAACATCAAAATTGTGCAAATCACTTCTATAACAACTTCCCAAACTATGTTTAGATAAGCAAACAAACTACTGTCTAAGAAATACATCTCTCCCATATTTTGAATTTATTAAGAAAGTATTTACCCCTCATGTTTGGGTACTATTTTCACTGATATTTATTTTCAAACAAAATGGCCAAGTGATATCACAAATCAAACAGAGATACTGAAACATTACTATCCAATCTAATTTAGCTTTCCTTTAATTGACAAAGATACACAACTGGTTAGGTATTGTACATCATAGAAAACTCATAATGGGGAAGCATGTCTTTCTATTATTCAAAACCCAAAGAAAATAAAAATTTACACGAGATTTAGATTTGAAGTTTTTCATAGTAATAACTATAAAAAAAAGCGAGGCTGAACAAACAGTTGGGCTCATATTGGAGACCTAGTTATTACTTAAACTATGATAATTTTTTAAATTGAGCGTATGATATACTTTTATTGTGTATACTGTATCTTCATATATCAAGGAGCCCTGCCTCTGATTGGATAGGAAGCAGGAAGAGAGTGACTGTAGTTTTTCAGATGTGACTGAGAAACTACAAAGGCACTAAATACATTCGTTTCACAGTGGAAGTTTGTTTGAAAAATCACTACAGGGGCATCTTCAAATATTTAGTGGCTTTTGGGCACTTTTTAGTGCTTGTTGCAAACGAAATTCTACGAGCTTGGTTAGCCTGCTTTGACACTTCCAGTAACCTCCACTTAAAAGTGTTCTGCCCTGCGCGAGCAGGCGAAACGCAGTCGTTGCGTACGAGCGCTGGGCTGGAGACGCTACGAGAGACACGCCGCATCGCGCACGGCTGTGTTCAAGGTGAACACCGGGCACTGGGCCTAGAAATTGTGCCTATATCTTAAAATGGCTGTTGCATCAAAGGCGTTTACAAAATGCCTTAAATGTGGTATGTACACTGATAACGATGTATGTATAGCTTATACATGTAAAAATTGTATAACAATAGCAGAGATGAGGTCTCATATAGACAGATTGGAACAACGGTTACATACTCATTTAGAGATCAGTAATCTTGAAGACTTTATTGATTCTATGGCAGATACCTTGGTTGCTGACATACCTAGTCCTACTATTCCTATTAATGGTAGCTTAAACATGGAAGATGAATGGTGTCAAGTTCCTAAAAAAACTGGCAAAAAGGGTAGACGTAATATTGGGGGAATTTCAAACATAATTGATATCCCACTCACTAACAAATATAGTGTTTTGGAAAATGTATCTAGCAGAGATACTCCCCCAATGGATATTACTTCTAGTATTAGCAAAACAGAATCTTTGAATACAAATAATTCAATTCCTGTTGATATCACGAGGGACATCCTGGTTATAGGTGATTCAATGTTGCGCTATACAGGTAGGATCATATGCAAAAATCGAAACATGCATACCACTGTTAGCGCCCTGCCAGGTGCGGGAATAGGCGATATTAGAAATTTATTAACAGGATTGCATGAACACACAAAAATCCACTCACCCTACTACATATGGGAATAAATGATTTGGGCAAACGTCCTATCACCGAAATACAGAGAGATTTTGAATGGGTAGGAAATTCAATAAAAAATCAAGGTGGTGATTTAATCATTTCGGGATTATTACCTGGCCCTCGTGCAAATCCTGCAAAAAGACAAAGCATAATATTTTTAAATGGATGGTTTAAATGTTGGTGTCATAGGGAAGGTTTTGTGTTTTTAGAAAACTGGGATGGTTTCTTAAACCAGGGGTTATTTGGAAGGATGGCTTACATCTGAATAAGTATGGTAAACAGATCTTTGCAGATAGGTTAAGGAAACATATAGATATTAGTTTAAACTAATAAATGGGGAGGACCATCTTCTCAACTCAAGTTTAAAAGTAGTATGGTAGGACCAAGTACACCCGATTGGAATTGTTTACTCATCAATGCAAGGAGCTTAAATAATAAGTTTGACGAACTTATACTTATCTTGGTGCAATTAAATATTCATATATGTGCAATCACTGAGACATGGTGGCAAGATACAGACACTTGGGACAAAGATATTACTGGTTACACCTTATTACACAAGGATAGAACCTGTGCTAAGGGAGGCGGGGTAGCCTTTTATATTTCTAACAACATTACAACTGGTAATGTTGTAATGAGTCGTTGGCCTGATATAGAAGCCTTATGGATTAAAGTCCTCCCTAAAATTGGTGAGCATATTCATCTTGGTGTTGTATATAGGTCCCCGTCTATTTCCCTTAGGGACAATGTCCAATTATTAGAATTTATCAATGAGTTTTCATCTTCAACAAATGCTATCTTGATGGGGAATTTTAATTTACCAGGTATTAACTGGAACACATTTAACACTAATACTATTACTGAAAATAATTATTTGGAAATCTTTTTGGAGCATAATATGGAACAATTAGTTAAGGATAGCACTCGGGGTACAAATATATTAGATTTAGTCCTGACAAACTCGGGTGCTGGCTTAACAAACATTAAAGTTTTACCACCACTTGGGTCTAGTGACCACTCAATGGTATACTTTAATTATAAAGTGAACCATGTAATTGATCCTAGTATTATTTCAGTATATAATTTTAATAAGGCTAATTTTGGAGACTTTCACAATGAATTGTCCCAATGGGACTGGAAATCAGAATTTAACCATAAATCACTTATAGAAATATGGCAGTCCTAAATGCTAAACTAACTAGTACTTCTAAAATTATATCCCCCAAATCAGGAAAATGGACAATAATAAACCTAAAACACCGTGGATGAGTAAAACAGTCAGGAAACGTATCAAAAAGAAAAATAGGGCATTTATTAAAGCTAAATTAAGTAACTCTCAAAAGAACTGGCTTGACTATAAACAATGCTTAAAAATATCTAAAAAAAGTATTAGAAAAGCAAAGAGTGATCATGAATATAGGTTAGCTGCAAATGTTAAAGATAATTACAAAGCCTTTTACACTTATATAAATAGTAAAAGGGGTGGTGCACCTGTTATTGGCCCATTAGAAAATCAAAATGGTGAATTACAAACTGATAAAACTGATATGGCTGTAATTTGTAATAATTACTTTTCTTCAGTCTTTAATAACAAAACTACCCCCACTAAGAATCACAATATTCATCCCATTATCACAAAATATAAGACTGAGGATAAGGAAATGGAGAAATTACTTTTGGGACTCAACCCTAATAAATCGTCTGGACCTGATGGAATTCACCCCCGTATTTTGAAAGAGCTGGTATATCCCCTATCTGGTCCAATGGCTGCTTTATTTACAAAATCTCTTATAGAAGGTGAGGTCTTGGAGGAATGGCAACAGGCTACTGTCATTCCCATTTATAAAAATAAAGGATCTAAACATAATGTTACAAATTGTAGACCTATTAGTCTAACCTCTGTTCTGAGTAAAATCATGGAGGGTATAATTAAAAATTATATAGAGACTATTATACCACCAGACCAAACACAGCATGGATTTGTCAAATCCCATTCCTGTATGACTAACCTGCTTGAATTTTATGGTGGAGTTAGTTTGGCTTTGGATGGGGGTGAAGCTGTGGATGTAGTTCTACTGGACTTTTCAAAGGCCTTTGACAAGGTGCCGCATGGTGAACTTATTGACACCATAATAGAAATGGGACTCGATAGGAATATAACTAGATGGATAGAGTCCTGGCTGTTCGAGAGGACTCTGCGAGTTTGTATAAAGGGCTATTACTCAGAATATGAACCAGTGACTAGTGGGGTCCCACAGGGCTCTGTGCTGGGACCTTGTCTTTTTAATCTCTATATCTCTTCACTAACATTTTCATCTAATGTCTGGTTAACAAAATTTGCTGATGATACTCGCATAGGCCACAAAATCAATAAACCTGAGGATGTATGTACTTTGCAAAGCGCATTAAATGAACTTGAAAACTGGGCATTAACAAAATAACTTGTGTTCAATACTGAGAAATGCGTTATAATGCACTTTGGGAAGGATAACCCATTAGCTAATTATTTTATGGGTAACAAAGTTCTTAAGGCTGTTGAAGATGAGCGAGACCTGGGAATTAGGGTCAAAAATTATCTAAAATTTGGCTTACATTGTCAACAAATTATTAATAAAGCGGGGGGTATTCTCCACTGTATTAAAAAGCATATTGTAAATACAAGTAGCAGGGTTCTTCTCCCATTGTATTCCTCGTTGGTTAGGCCTCATGTTGAGTATTGTGCTCAGTTTTGGTCACCTGGTGACAGGGGTTCCATAAATGCCCTTGAACGTATTCAGAGAAGGGCGACTAAAGGAATCAGCGAAGTTCAGGGACTGGATTATGAAAATAGACTTACAAAACTTGGACTCTATAGTCTTGAATATTGCAGACTTAGAGGGGACTTGTGTCTGGTGTATAGAGCTCTACACGATAGTACCTTATGGGAATCTTTGGGACTGGTATTTAGAGAAGTAGTTTATGAAACTAGGGCTCGCCCACTACAATTATTGGTAGAACGTTGCAGAACTAAACTGAGAAGTTCTTGGTTCTCTGTTAGAGTGTCTAAAATTTGGAATGCGCTGCCACTCTGTGTGGTGACTAGTGAAACTATGTATTTATTTAAAACCCGAGTAGATACATAGATACATAGATACATAGACAGTGTCGGCAGATAAGGGCCTATGGCCCACCCAGTCTGCCCATTTGAGCTTGTAAGTTCAGTTTGTTTTCCTAGAAGTCTGTTGCCCCTTACCCCTGACCTCCAGAATTCCTTTATGTCTATCCCATGCATTCTTAAATCCCGTGATTGTTTCAGCCCCCACCACTTCCTCTGGCAGGGTGTTCCACTTGTCCACCACCCATTCTGTGAAGAAATTCTTCTCATGTTTCCTCTGAATCATCCTCCCTCAACTGCATCCCATGCCCTCTAGTCCTGGAACATCTTTTCACTTAATAATAGTGTTTTCCTGCACCCTGTTCCTCCCTGTAAGATACTTGTATGTCTCATCATATCCCTCTCCTCCTCTCCTCCAGGGAGTACATGTTCAGTTCCTTCAACCTGCCTTCATAGGACTTGTGATGCAACCATGCACCATCTTTGTTGCCTCCTCTGAACCTTCTTTACCCTGTCTATGTCCTTATGTAGGTATGGTCTCCAGAACTAACACTGTACTCTAGGTGGGGCCTCACTAGTGTCTTGTATAGCGGAATTATGACCTCCCTTTTCCTGCTGGTGATGCCCTGCCTATACATCCCAGCATCCTATTTGCTTTACCTGCTGTCTTGTCCACTGTTTCCCTACCTTGAGGTCATCAGAGATGACAACCCAAAGATCCCTTTCCTGCTTGGTGCATGCTATATCCTCACCCCCAACTGATATATTGTGCCAGGGTTTTTGTGCCCTATGCATTATCTTGCACTTTGCATTGAATTTCAACTGCCAAACCCTGACCATTCTTCAAGTTTCTGCAGGTCCCTTCTCATTCTGTCTACACCCTCTGGTGTGTCTACTCTGTTACAGAGCTTTGTGTCATCAGCGAACAGTGAAATTCTGCCTTCTAGGTCCTGACAATGTCACTGATGAAGATGTTGAATAGGACCTGTCCCAGCACTGATCCCTGTGGGACCCCACTGGTCACTCTTCCTCTGTGGAGTGACAGCCATTTACCACCACCCTCTGTGTCCTGCCACCCAGCCAGTTACCTACCCACCACACTACTGTCCTGCCCACACCCATATTCCTCAGTTTGTGTAATGTCTTCTATGTGGCACAGTGTCAAAGGCCTTGCTGAAGTCCAGATAGGCCATGTCCACTACCCTCCCTGATCCACCTCCCTAGTCACCCAGTCAAAAATTCAATGAGGTTGGTCTGACATGACCTCCGCTGGTGAAACCATGCTGCCTTGGGTCCCTGTAGTCCATTGACAACCAGATGTTCCACAATCTCTCCTTCAGTAGTGCTTCCATGATCTTCCCACTACTGAGGTGAGGCTGACTGGTCTGTAGTTCCCTGCTTCCTCTTTGTTCCCACTTTTGTATAAGGGGACTACATCTGCTGTCCTCCAGTCTTTGGGTACCTCCCCTGTTTCCAGTGATCGGCTAAACAGGATAGCCAGAGGTTCAGCCACCACCTCTCTTAGTTCCTTAAGGACCCTGGGGTGCACCCCATCTGGCCCCATTGCTTTATCAACTCTTATTACTTCCAGTTCCTTCAGGACCCTTTCTCGTGTAAAGGGACTTGTGTCCATTTCTGCACCATTCTCACCCCTTGTACTCCCTTCAGACCCATTACCCTCTTCTTCCTCAGTAAAGACTGAGCAGAAATACCTGTTCAAAATGTCAGCTTTACTGTTGTCATCCTCCACATGCGCCCCATCCTCCCTTCAGTCTCACTATCCTCCCTTTGTCTTTCTTTTTCACTTATGTACCTGTAAAAGGTTTTGTCCCTTTACCCACTGATTTTGCAATGTGCTCTTCTGTCTGAGCTTTGGCTTCCCTTACTGACCTCCCTGCCTCCCTTTGCTTCTCCTGGTACTTTTCCCTATTCCCTTCTGCCTGTGTCTTTTTGTATTGCCTGAATGCAATCTGTTTGGCTTTCACTTTCTTTGCTACCTCTTTGGAAAACCATAATGGTCTCCTCTTCCTTTTCCTCTTGCTAACCTGCTTAATGCATAATTCTGTTGTTCTTGTAATCCCCATTTTAAATACTGCCCACTGTTCCTCAACCCCTGATTCCTGTCCTATTCCCCTTAATGCCTCTTTCAAGTATCTCCCCATTTTCCCAAAGTCTGCCCTCCTAAAATCCAGGATACTTGTTTTTGTGTGGTTTGGTTCTGCTCTTTCTGTGATTTCAAACCACAATGACTGGTGGTCACTGTTTCCCAGGTGCTCCCCCACTGTTACCCCATTGCACTGTCCCTGTTTGTGAGCACAAGGTCCAGTATTGCCTTCTGCCGAGTTGGTTCCATGACCAGTTGCTTGAGGAAGGCACCCTGAAGGGAGTCCAGGATAAATCTGCTCCTAGTTGATGCTGCTGCTGGGATGCTCCAGTCCACGTCTGGAATACCGAAGTTTCCAACCAGTACTACCTCACCCTTGTCTGCCATCCTTTGGATGGCTAGCATCAGCTCCCTATCTGTTTCTTCCTCCTGGGCTGGTGGTCTATAGACCACACCTGTCGGATGGCTGTCCCCATTTTCCTTTCCAGCTTAACCCACAGTATCTCTCCCCCTTTTGTTCCTCCTGGATCTCTGTGCCCTTATGTCATTTTTCACATACAATGCCACTCCTCCTCCCTTCCTGCCTGCTCTGTCTCTTCTGAATATGTTGTAGCCAGGTATGGTCATCTCCCAGTTGTGGTTATCATTACACCAGGTTTCAGTGATGGCCACAATGTCCAGGTCTGACTGTACCATGACAGCCTCCAGATCTTCCATCTTGTTGCTAAGGCTCCTGGCATTTGCACACATGGCTTTCCATGATTTGACCTCCCTAGACTGTTTCACTGTTCTACTCCAGCCCCTTCCTTGGTTGTCATTTATCCCTAGTTCTCCTTGCTGTCTGCCCTTCTGCTGAATTTTGCCTTTTCTTCTTATCCACCTCTTGGGCACTAATCTCCATCTTTTGCACACTGCTTTGCAGAGATAGCCACTCCTCTGGTTCACTGGTTCCACTGCTAGCTGTGGGGGTAACAGAGTAGGTACCCTCCTTGCTGGCCTGTCACCCCTTGCTAGTTTAAATGCTTGTCAATGTAGCATTTAAACTTATCATTGAGTGCTTGATTCCCTCCAGGATGGATGCAGGCCGTCAGGCTTGAACAAACCTCCATCCCTCCAGGTGGGTCCCCAGTCACCAATGAATCCAAACCCTTCCTCACAGCACCAGTTCTTCAACCATGAGTTAAAGTTCCTGGTGCATGCACTCTATGCTCTCCTTGCCTCTCACAGGTAGTACTTCTGAGAAAGTGACAGAAGTAGTTACTTGCTTGAGACCCTTCCCAGTTTCCTAAACTCTTCCTGAACTTCCTTTGGCTCCCTATTTGCCAGGTCATTAGTACCTAGGTGGATAATGACATCCAGCTCACCCTCCCTGCCTTGCCTTCCCAGTGATCCCCAGGATCTTCCTTCCATCCCTCCATGCCGTGGCACCGGTAGGCACCTCACCTCCTGTCCTCCCCTCCTGTGTTCCTAGCTGGATCCTCTTATGATGGAGTCCCCACCAGGATTCACTCCTCCTCTGGGGTCCACTGCTTTCCCGCTGAGGTCACCTCCTTGGCTAACCTCCACATCCTTTCCTTCCACTTCTCTGGGTACCTCTATTTGGTTGTCCTCATTTGCCAGTGTGGCATATGAGTTCTTGAGTGGAATAGGATCTGGGATGTGCCTCTGCCTAACTGCTCTAACCTTCCCTGAGCCCACTCTCATCCAAGTGTTCCTCGTTCTCGGCATCCTTTGAGGCAGTGGCATTGGACTGGGTGGTCCCTGGATAGGGGTGATGGTACTCCTGACCCAGTTTACTTCTGCACTGAGTCTGGCTATCTCATCCTGCAGTCCAGAGAGATGCATGCAGATAGGGAAGCACCTCAGTGTCCAGAAGGTCTGCCTGAATATGGCTGCCCCACAGCCACTGCATTGCACCACTCCCCACATTATACTGCAATTCCACTACTTGTCTGCTACTGAAGCTCTCCTAGTTCCCTTTTTATTAATTTGCTGTACTAAAAATCCTGCCACTGATCCTCAGATAATTATTTTTTTTTTTAAAGAAAAAGAAACCAATAAATAAACAAAAGAGTCAAAACACTTGTCGTGCTGAGGGTGGGCTTCTTCCTATGCTTCTCCTACTTCACACCCTTACTATACCCTGTGTTTAGCTCCTGTCAATCAGATTTAACAGGGCATATAATTAAGAGTTGGGGAAGGGAGAGAGGGGGACAAAATTTGCAGCAATTAAAGACAGCACAGAATTACACCACCACTATGTTTTAAATTTTCAACAGCCCAAAAACAATTATAAGTAAAGACAACAAAGAAAGTATAGTGTCACTAAAAGCCCACAATCTAAGTTTAAAAGAAAAATAGCAATTACCAGTTACTCTAAAACACTGAATTGAATATGTTTCCTTCCTTCCCCTTCTGGCTTCTTCTGAGAAATTAAAACTCTGCTTGCTACTTTAACTCTGACTAAGCCCCAACTCCAGTTATCACGTAGCTGAGGTCAGAGGCCAGACAATTAACACCCTTCACCTAACTACAGGGCAGTCAGACAAGCCAAGATAAAATTTGCAGCAATTAAAGACAGCACAGAATTACACCACCACTATGTTTTAAATTTTCAACAGCCCAAAAAACAATTATAAGTAAAGACAACAAAGAAAGTATAGTGTCACTAAAAGCCCACAATCTAAGTTTAAAAGAAAAATAGCAATTACCAGTTACTCTAAAGCACTGAATTGAATATGTTTCCTTCCTTCCCCTTCTGGCTTCTTCTCTTTTCTAAGAGATAAATCAATCAAGGGTTATGACTAACTTTATTGGTCTACCTATAAACTTACTATTTATCCTGAAGAGGCTGGAGAATCAATTTCCTTTTTGTTTCTGTGGCTTGAATGAACTTGATAATTTGAGACATGTAGTATGCTTTTGCCCTTTGTATAAAAAAATGAGAGGTAAATGGTTAGGGAACCTTTTTTAAGGATATATTATATACTCTTGATAATATTTGCTCATTGTTGGCTTCCTCAGATAAAAATATAATTATGCTAACTGTAAAATTCTTCAACTTGCTAAAAAACTGGTAACTCAATCTGTATCGGTGGTTATGGGAACTAAAATATTTACTAACTGTCAACATTTTATATATTCTCTCTGAGTCAGGAACGTTAAAACATCTGTTTATGAGGACTATCTTTCATAGAGATTTTTTTTCATACATGTAATCTCTGCATTTTCTTGGAACAATAAAATGTGATATTTCAGGATATGAATACAGGATATCCTGATGCTGGAAATGTTAATCTAATTTATGAACTTATTGCTCATCAACTTGATAGGGATTACTAAGTATTCATTGGAATGTAGGTAACCAGACCCAAACCTTTGGAATACACATTCTGGTGTCATATCTTTTGAGATTAACCAACTAAATTGAAATCTTTAGTGTCAGCTTTTCTTAGTCTGTAAATGTTTTAATGTTGTAAAAATGTACTGTGGTTGACAATTGTAAATTCTTTTATAAATGTATGTACTCTAAAGATTGTATGGCATATAGCAGAACAATAAACACATATTTATTGATTGATTGATTGAAGCCAAAGCAAGAAAGAGGTCAACCAAGCTAAAGCATATTTATTCAAAATGTGAAAACTTAACAAGAGTGAAACAAAAAGAAAAAGAAACAATCACACTGACACTGTAGATGTTTAAATTTTTTTACTGTATGGTGGGAATGGAAGTATGGGGAGCCACCGTGTACCATCAAAGCCTGCCATGCTCGACCGTGACTGTGTATTGGACCCCACATAGGTGCTCATGGTGGGGTAGGTGAAGCCCTGAGTGCTCCATGGCTAAGCTACTTCAGGCCCCCTCTTGGGGAATAACTATTCAGCTGTTTGCTTTGCTGCCAGCAGATGAGGGGATGATGCCTGCCAGTAATTGGTAAATAGAAAGAGCAAACGTTCTGAGCAGTCCTACCTCTAAAGGTGTTTACTGCTAATGTACCACCATGCTCACACATGCAGAAAAACAAAAAAGTGGAGCACACACCATTTGAGTTTCACCCTTTAATGTACCAGAGCCTGAATAACAATTAAAGATGCTATACTGCAAGGAAAACCCTAATGTATTGCCCTACTAATGGGTCTTCATCGGGAGGGGTGTCTCTGTGCATAGAGCAGTGATTAAATAGATGTGTTTATAAATATTCATGAGCTTAACATGCATGCAATTCATTAACTGTAAATCTGCCTCCCAAACTGTGAATGACGTGAAGACGGTATGCTGTGCAATATCATAACTATAAATTTGTAATTCCTTTAAAAAGAGAATAAAAAAACAATGAATTTTAGTGCTCACTACATTTATACCCATGTTGTGCTGTTCACAATACTGTATATCACACTGCCTGCAGAAAATACACTTTTAATGAATTTGTTAAGTGATAAAACTTTCAATTACTTTGAATTGCTATGCCAGTGGAAACAGCAACATTCCCCTTCATCCAGCTCAGACTACTGGTTTAATGCATGTTGCACTGAAAATAGAAGAGTCTGAAGAAATATTCCATCTAGCCTATTTTGAAAAATTATTTGACATGATTCAGTGGCATGTACAACATGGGCATAAATATGGTGGACACTGAAATTCAATGTTTTTTTATGCCCTATTTTTAAAGGAATTATGAATTTACAATTACGATATTGCACAGTATACCTTCTTCATTCACTGTTTGGGAGACAGTTTTACAGTTAATTCACTGTAGGTATGTTAAGCTCATGAATATTTATAAACGCATCTATTTAATCACTGCTCTTTGCACAGAGACACACCTCCTGATAAAGTCCCATTAGAAGGGTAATATGTAAGGGTTTCTTGTAGTACAGCATCTTGTTATTCAGGCTCTGGCACATTAAAAGTTGAAACTCAAACAGTGTGTGCTCCGCTTCTTTGTTTTTTTTTTCCCTGCAGTAGCTGGTAATGTTGCATGAAATGAAACTCAGTCCAAGAGCTTGAGCAGAGCCAGAACAGCTGCTGAAAAGCATAATCTGGAGGTTTAAGGAAAATTATGTACTGTAATTTACATTTATGTGGTGGGAGTCAGGGGTCTTCTGCACAGGTCATCCTTGCTGGGCTCCCCCCAAACTGTAATGCTGGCTCTGTAGTATTTATTAATGTAATGCAAAGCTTTAAAATTGCATCAGAACTTGATCTTACAGTTCTGCAGGAGTTTAGAGTCCCTGCCACAGAACATATGTCTACAGTACCGTGGAGAACAAAGGGCCTTGTTATCTACACATATGTGAATGTGTCTATAAAAAAATACTTAGAAAACAATTTTAATGTGAGTAGGAATACTGTAGCAAGTTGAACTTAAACTGCAAGAAAGCTTTGAAAAGATACATAATTTCTGTCATTCAGTGGCAATATATATACATATAATTATATTTTATTGTTCAACAAAACAACATAACACAATTACAGTCATGTCAGTCATACAAGACCTTATACATAGATCTATCAAATGGAAGATAGTTTGTGTTAGCCTATACAATGTTGTTAATGGATAGGAGGGAACCCACAAAGATCATCAGCAGTCTGTCCCAAAGAAATAAGCTGCACCCTACAAAGATGAGGGAATACAATCATAAAATAGTTGTCAAACAAATGTGCCGCACTCAAGCATTAGCCTTGATATGTTCCCTTTCCAATAATATGTACTACAATTGTTAAAAGCACCCCACCACCTGACCTCAACAACAGACATAAATTAATAAAATTTTAATAGCAACTGTAAACCTCAAAAATCAAAGTTTACTAACTTTACAACTACTCAGTGACATACACAGAAAGTCATCCTTAGACTTCCCCCACCCTTACTTAATAACTCAAGCTTCAAAAGGCAATTATGGATGTAACATAGAGAATAATGGATGGGTGATCATCCATAACAAGGCTGTGTTTCATCGAGAGAAGTGAAACCATTACGATCTTGAGAGCGTAGCTCAAGAGGTTTCTGTGATGGTTTCACTTCTCAAGAAGAAACACAGCCTTTGTTTTGGATGGTCACCCATCCCTTATTTTTTTATAGTGTATAGTTTTGTTTTTTTGGAGGAGAGAATGCCAGCAGAAGAGGAGCAGATGTCAGCTCAGGTATGGTCAGCTGGGAATCTTGTTGCTCTACCCCTGATGCTGTTACGCTGGTCACCACCACAGTCCCGCTTGCTGGCAGTGCTCTTGCTTGGCTTTTTTTCCTCACCGTCACCTTCGAGGGACTGTGATAAAAATTTAACTTTACTTTTAAACAAAAATGGGACTAAACCCACCACTGACATTGGGGACTGCTGCTGTTTACTGGACCACCGCCACACTGAGGGGATCTGCTGATGGGGGGGGGGCAGCACTTGTTTTTGTTCAGAAGGTTTTCAACCGTTGTCTTGACCACACTTCTGAGCAGCTGAGAATGCCTCACTTCAGGAGAGAGTTTTTTTTTAACTGGTAGTGCATGATGGAGAATGTGTTCGATGTTGTTGTGCTGCAGTATCTAGGTAGCTAGGGCAGTATAACAGCTATGATGACATAGCTAATGCAGAATAAGAACCCTAATCCATCCCTAACAATGTTCCACCATACACTATAAATATTGTTTAAACTGAGCATCTCTTAGATAACAATCAAAACCTGCCTACAGAGTTCTGACTAAAAAATGTTATTGAACAGCCACGTGGCAATAGCCACTTCAATAGAAACACAAAGTCCAGTAAAATGTAAAAGGGAAAGAAAAAATCCAAGTAGGAAAACATCAGTCACACCAGAAACACCATAATCAAAGGCTATGGAAATCCCAGGCTAAACATCCTTCTTCCGAAATATATAATTTAATACTCAGCAGATCAATAAGGTCATGGGTGTTCTTCCTCAGACTCTGGCAGTTCTCACTGTGCTGCTCCATCAAACTCCTTCAAAATGGCCTCAACCCTCATGCCCACTTCAGCCATATCTGTGTACTGAAACACATGCCTCTGCGTATTATATACAAAGCCTTGCCGACATCAACAAAGAGTGCACAATCCCGAGACTTTTAAGTGTAGCATGCACCTTATCAAATTTCTTGCGCCTTGCTCTGGTCATGTAGGATTAGTCTGGGAAAAGGTGAAATGTAGTGCCTGCAAAGTTTAATGACTGGGAATCCCAGGAAGCCTTCAGGACAGCATCTTGTGTCAACATCCCAAGGTCACAATTAGGATTGTGCGTGGCATATATTTTTGGCCCACTGATACTCTTGGGGAAATTCAATAGCTTTATTCAGTTCTATGCTGTATCTCCTCCAAGGTGCAATGCTCCAGGCAGTGAGGTCCTCACAAATTTCAGTAAGTTCTCTCCCTCGCTAACCTCCAGCAGGCCAGACAATCTAACATTATATTTGTTTGTTTATTTTAAAAGTTTTACCAGGAAAGACATACTGAGCTGGTAACAGCTTGTTTCGAGATGTGTCTTGAGGGGAGGGGGAAGGGAGGAACAGAGGCTCATTAAAAACGATAAATACAAATACAATTACAATTAATGCAAATAGGTAAGTAAGCATTATAAATAATTGTATAAGGACACAGATTCTATGTAAGTAAAATACTATACAATAAAGTGCTAGAAGATAACATTTACAATGTGTAGAAGGCAATACTGAGTTGGGGGCAATGATTGTAGGAAAGGGAGGGTGGACAAGGTGATCACACTAATGTAGGTACAGGGTGAAAGGGGGAGTAATGGGTTGGGGAAGGGGTAGGAGGGCAGAGGCCAGCAGCCCAGGGTCCAGTATCAGGGGCAATATCAGTAGTAGTAAACTCACAGAGGAGAGAGGTGAGTATGTGGTGGGAAGGGGCAGAGTAGATGGCAGGGGGAAGAGAACTCCAGAGTTTGGGGAACTGGAATGAGAAGGCAGCTTGACCAGCAGTGGATTTCTTTGAAGGAAGTGCAAGAGAGTGAGAGCCAGAGTTGTAAAGAGGGTAGGAAGTGTTGCTGCTGGTGGTGTGTGTGTGTGAAGAGGGAGGCACAGTAGGAGGGGAAGGAGCCAAGCCAGTATTTAGAGAAAAAGGAGGCACCATGGGTGAGGCGTCTGAACTCAGGGGAGTTGAGGAAAGGGAGGAGTACATGGTTCAGTGTGGGCATGGGGAAACAGTCCTGAGCAAAGCAGCACAATGAGTGAAAGAGGGGATTCAGTCCCGTCAGGGTGGACTAGGGGGCATCACTGTATACTATGTCAACATAGTCGAAGGAGGGGAGTATCATCTTCGAGATGATCTCACTACAGACAGGAAGTAGAATACATCCTTTATTCCTGTAAAGTGCACCAAATTTGGGGTGAAGCTTCTGGTGGATGGGATCCACATGCACAGAGAAATTGAGGTGCCTGTCCAGCTAAACCTTGAGGCACATAAATGAGGAGGTATTCTCAATTGCTGCACCATTAAGGGTATTGAAGAAGGGGAAGGGGGGTGAGCCTAGTAAGCATCTGCTGAGTGCCAAAGGTCATAGAAACTGTTTTCTTGGAATTGAGGGACAGCTGATGTGTCAGGAACCAGTGCTGGATGTTAGTAAAGTATAGTTAGAGCCTGACAGTGATGTCAAAGGCAGAGTACCATATCATTTGCATACAAGTACATATAGATGGATGTAGAGGATCAGGTGGGGGAGTTCATTTAGGGAGATAGAGAAGAGTATGGGGCCAAGGACAGACTCCTGAGGCACACCTAAGCTGATAGGGACTGTGTGTGTGTGTGGGGGGGTGGATTCTCTAATCTAGACATCTTAAGACCTGCCCTCAAGGTGGGAGCAGAATCACCTGACTGAGGAGCCAGAAAGCCCCACTGCTTTGAGCTTGTTCAGGGTAAGAGGCAGGCAACAGTGTGAAAGGCTTTGGCCAAGTCAACAAAAATCACAGAGGTGGTCAGGCCCTTATCTGTGCCAGGTAGAATGGAGTCAGTAAGCCAGAGGAGGGAGGTGGAGGTAGAGTGGGACTTCTGGAAGACAAGCTGGTAAGGAGTGAAGAACATGGCTGACATAAGGAAAGGGGAGAGCAGGGAAAGTGCAAGGTGTTTATGGAGCTTGGCCAGGGTGGGGGAGGAGGAAAATATGGTGGTAGTTGCCAGGAGAGATGGAATTGTCCCATTTGGGAAGGGGGATAACTGTAGCCTGTTTTCAAGAATCAGGGACAGAGGCTCAGGAAAGGAGAGGTTGACACTGAGAAGGGAATGAATAGGTAGCGTAATATCAGGGATGGTGAGGAACAGTAGTTTGGGGTCTAGAACATCAGGGTTCACACCTTTGTGAGGGTTTAGAAGGGAAAGCCTTAAGGGATGCAGTGGGAGTGGTAGGAGAGAAGGAGATGGGGTGGGGTAGTGGGACAAGGGGAAGGGGAAGGGGGTTGGGAGGAGGGGGAGAGGAAGGAGTGGGTAAAGGATGGGAAGATGGAGTTGAAAGGTGAGGCAACAGAAAAAGAATCAGAAATAGGAATGTCACCCACTCTTAGGATGGGGAGAGGGGACTGGGTTGTGGGAGTGAAAAGGACATGGATGGTTTGCTCAGTGGCATGGAATGCTGAGGCATCATGCCTTACCATTTGCCATGTCAGCAACCTGTGTTCGTGGTGTGAGCGGATGGTCAGGGGTCAGCCGGGGTGGGAGAGGATCAAGCATCCGGAGGACGGCTCTCCTCTCACGGGGAGGGTGGGATACAGAGATCGGTGCTAGCCTGACACCTAGTGGTGGCTGGGTGTTTGCACGCCAGACCTGTACAATGGGCATGGAGGGGAGCAGCCGACTGGCGTGTTCTGCATGTGGATGCATGTGCAGCCCAGCCATTGTCGGTACTGCAAAATTGCCTCGGCAAAAAAAGTGGAAAATCTGATCTCGGCCGAGTGGCATGATGGCCATCCTCTACAGGCACCACCCTGAGAAGACACCTCCCCGACACTGGATCTGGACTTGGTGGGTCGATCGCTCCCCACCACCCTGTCATGGAGGGCAAGCTGTGGGGGTAAGACAGGAGGGGGTCTGATGTTTGGGGGATGGGGCCGGGAGGATGGCAGATGGAAAGGGCTGACTGGGATGGGGAGAAATCATCATAAAAAAAAGGACATGGATGACTTTTGAGAACTTGTAGGGTATCATGCATGGAGACAAGCCAGTAACTCTACTGTGATCCATGGGAGGTGGGAAACTTTGACTCTTGATTTTCTAACGGAGGCAAGTAGATCCCAGACAGACATGAATTTGGAGTTAAATTATTGGATGGCAAAATGTATGTTTCTAGCTGTAGAGATGAGCGATCAGTTGGTAGCCACTAGATCAGCATGGAGGGAGGACAAGTCCAGAGACCTGACATTTGACATTTGAGGTCCTACTTGCATTTTCTAGGGCCTTGAGCTAGTAGCGGAGATTGGGGATGGGAGTTTTGTTGAATATGTTTATTAGTGGTGGTCAGGCCTTGTGTCACCTGTGTTTTAGCCACTGTTGCTGTTTTATCGGCAAGCTTGATTTTTATACCCTGCTCACCCAGTCTAGCAAGAATCACCTTTACCATGGAATCAATGGCTTGCATTAATATGGTTCATTATTGCCATGGTGGCTCCATACCTGATCCAGTCATTGCACTCAAGGAGGCTTTGGTCTGGCTTCCCAATAGCTGCAGGCCTTTCTGGCCTTGTTGTCCTCCATTTTGGCACTTTATCATAAAATTTGGTATTGTTCTACTTGTGGCAATTAGGTTGCATTCTTTAATTATATCTACAGTTTGATGAGTTATAATGTTGTTTTTCTGTAATTTAAGCTGCAGAAGGCGGAGAACTGACACCGTAGAAACATAGAATTTGACAGCATATAAGGACTGCTTGGTCCATACAGTCTGCCTAAGTATATCTTTTCAGTAGGTGTACTCCACAGTGCTCCCACTCAGTACCAATATTAATTATACAGAGAGAAAGACAAAGCTTCAAATAGGCTTTCTGATCTGAAATATGAAATGCTTTAGTTATACTGTAGCTCCTGTCCTGACTGACATTAATAACATTAGTGTTATCTCTGACTATGGAGCTATGTTTTACTGATTGATCACAACAATTTACATTAAAGTCCTTGACTCGCTTGCTGTATTTAGGACTTGTTTACTGATTTTTTTTACAGTTTCTACCTTTCCTAGTGATTCCTCCACCTATAGAATAAGCTCTCCCACTCTGATCCTTTCTTCTTCCTTATTCCAACTCAGCCAGATAACTTCTCTCTCCTGTTCCTGAATGTAGTTCTCCCTCTCCCCTTGCACCTCCTTCTTCCTTTTGTTTGTCTCCTACAGTCAATGTGGCTCAGCGTCTCCATCCAATATGTGTCCTATAGGAAGAGATATTGCTTGACAATGAAATGATATGGTATGATATTGTACCTATCTGTATTTCTTTTTTTAATTATTCTCAGCCCCAGTCTGCATCAGCTGCTGCGCAGCCCCTTCACCATCCCAGACCCAGGAAACTTGCCTCTTAATTTCCCCATGAGGATGCCTGCCACAGTAGGACCGCTGAGGGCAGGTCACTCCCCCTTTGATCTTCATTAAATTCTGTGATGGGGGAGCTTTGTCCTATAGTGTGGGTGTCACAGGGCCCAAACATGACTGCCTCATCCAGCTGAGTAGGGGTGTTCTTCTCATGTTCTCCCACTCCTGAGACACCTTGACTGTTATTGTGCTATGTGCATACCCAAAGCCAGGAAACTGGTGGTCTTCCCCTCCTACTGGGGCCCTGACTGACCTGCAACTCCAAATAACTCAGTGTGGTGCTCCTACAGTGGAGATCGGTCATTCTCCCACCAAGAGGAATAGGCATGCATCTGTCATTCTCTCCCCCACTGGCCCTTCCATGTCCCAGGCCTGTTCCTGAACCCGGGTAGCCAGCATTGTGAGTCTAACTGTATTCTCTCTCTATGATACAGTTCTCTGTATTCTTTTTTGTAAATCTAACTGTTTTCTAAAACCTAATGAACAGATCATGAGATTGAATTGCAGCACTGTATCTCTGCTTGGGCTTCTCCACAACAACACTGCGGTAAAGTTCTGGAGCATAATTCACAACACAGGAAAGTTGCTTTTTTCATGTTACTCTCTGAATAAGGTGATCTCCGTCACTAGAGCTGTCAAGCATATTTTCAGGGCAGTACTTTCCATTTCATTCTATTTGTATTTATATTTCAGAGCTATGGAGACTGAGCCCTGGCAAGCTCTGCCACCCCCCTGGTATCCCCCTGCTCTCTGCCTATATGCCCCCCACCCACTCACCTTCCCCCTCCATTCCTAGCCATAGTTATTGGCTAATCCCTAATCTCTAATGCACTTATAGTCAACCTTATACTTTTGTTACGCCTTGCAAATTTTGTTCTATCTGTGTCTCTCCTTGCAATCTTGCCCTAGTTCAACCTCCTTGTATTCTATCCAGCCATTTTCTAACTACAAAGCTATGTCCCACTGAGTGTTTGCCAAAGATATTTGTGCTATCGTACCTATCTAGTTCAAGACTGTTAGCATTGTATCCATCTAATTCATACTTGCTAGCATTCCTCCTTTTCAGTACTTCTGTATAGTCTGCTTACTTTATTGAATGTAATCAAATTGTATATCTATATTGTGTACCAAATCTCTGTATACTATCCTCATGTTCCCTTCCCCCCCAGTTCATACCAGGAGACGAGCAACTTGTTGTTCAGTGTGCCTTTCTGGTGAAACATTTCAATAAATAAAAATAAATTAATTAAAATACAAAAATATGGTACAGCACCTTTCATGCACTATTTAAATAGAGATGAAATGGAATGGAATCTGAAAGTACTTTTCAACCAACATGAACTCCAAAATGCCAAACAAGCATTGAAGTGTACCCACCTCTTGGGTAGAATACAGCAGACATTCCATGCCAGCACACTACACAACAGCTCTCTTAGTCTCTGTGTTCAGATGCAAATCGTCTAATATTGAACCAAATTAATCTTTTTGATTGGTTGGTGAACAGGGGAAGTTTGGCCAGGACACTGGGGAACTCCATCTACTCCTTTCACTAAGTGCCATGATATATTTAACATCCACCTGAACGGGCAGACTAGACCTCGGTTTAAAGTTTCACTTGAAAAACAGCACCTTACAAGAGCACAGTGTACCCCTAACATGGTATGGGTACTTATAACAAAGGGGAGAGTGCCCCCTGTAGAGCTCCCAAAACTGTTTCCTACTGCACCTAGTGGTTTTTGAAGGTCTACCATTTGACTGCAGACCAGGCCTGATCCTGCTTAACTTTGAAGGTTTGATGAAATCAGGCTGCAGTGTGGTAAGGCTACAAATGTCACTGAGGCTAAGGTTATACTTTAAGACAGTGTGGTTAGGTGTAGCTTTACCCTCTGTGACATTACAAGGTTCTAACAATAGTTGCAGTGTAGTATCAATATATGGCATATCTCAGTTCAAGAAGCTTTTTATGAGCTTTCAAACTGTAATAGCAACTGGTCATAGTAGTCCCTTTTAAGTCCTTTCTTCTCTGAGTTAACTGATTCTGGCATCCATCTGTCACCACCGCTGACCCTCCACAGGATTACCCTCCTACTGCTCTCTGAGGTAGGGGTAAGCTCGCTTTGAACGCAGACCTGTCCAGCAGGAAGTAGACCTGGTGAGGGAGTAGGGAGAGCACCCCTTACTGGATGCAGCAGAGTGACCTTGGTGGACATGTGGAACATGGCAGCGTCATCCACTTGGGACACTTCCCCCATTTACTTCTTGATCCCCCCCATCCACCCTAGGCAGAACCCAGTCCTCTACCTACCACATAGTCTTACGCTCCTCAGTGGGGCTTGGCTGTCTTTAAGCACTTCCTGTTCTGTATCACCAGGAGGTAGTGTTGTGTCAGACTCCCTCCAGCTCCACCTGGAGGATGGAAACATCTTATGCCTGCAGCCTTACCACACTGGAACCTATTTCCCCAAAAATCTCAAAATCTAAGCAGGGTTAGCCCTCATCTCAAGTCAGATGGGAGACCTTCAATAAACACCAGGTACTGTTGGAAGTCATGTTGGTAGCTCTGCAAAGAGCACTCCCCCTTGGTTAAAAGTAACTATACCGACCCCCCAGCATGGTGTTAGGGAAACACTATGCTGTTGTGAGGTGCTGTCTTTCAGACATGACATCAAACCAGGTTCCTGTCTGCCTGTTCTGGTGGTTGTTCAGGTGCCTGTTCAAAATCCAGAAACAAGAAGTTGCAGCACTCACAGAAGAAATACTCAGAATCACAGTTCTTGGTTCCAAACAATTGTGAGTTTATTATCTGAAATAACCAGTACACAGAAGGTGGAGCAGTGTGACGCAAACAGTAGAAGGTAGTCCATGTGCCCCAGTGCTTTGCTTGACTGAACTTCATCGGGGGCCATGTTAAAGATCCCATGATACTTCTCAAAAAAAGTAGGGGCATTTCCCCAGTGTCCTGGCCAAATATCTCCCCCAGTCACAAACCCACCAAGGGATTAACTTAGATTAATAACAGACAGTACTTCTAGTACCTGTCATCTCTCCTTTCCTGGTCAACAAAAATAACAAAATAAATAAATATGGGACGCTAAGACCTCCTTCTTCTGGCCTGCTGCATCATTCGAGGCATAGTGAATGGTAAAGGACCTTCTCAAGTCAGTGGCCTAACAGGTGACCCCATGAAATAAAATGAACTTTTCTCAGTCAGATGACAGTATGCATGACTCTGTGCATTTAAGTCAGTGCAAGGCACTTCAAGTCTTGTTAGCATCAAGGTCCATTTTCTTTGCTAATTGCAGGTCCTTTGATTGACACGTTGATTTGCCTTTCAAGTTTGCTGCATTCCAAAGGAAAATTGCATAGGTCTGGGGCCTGAGTTTTTCATTTTACCTGTCATTTATAGAGCACAAATTCCTTACCATGGTCCATGCTTGCCTGCAGGGAAGTGACATGTTCAGAGAGCAGACAGTGATTTTTAAGTAAATAAAGTTTAGAAAGAAAAGGTTTGGTTTAATCTGACTGGAGGAGTCATTATTCCTTTCCAGCACCACAGAAATCATGCTCCTCAAATATCCATTTTAAAAATAAATGTCAAGAGGCTCATGGTCTAGTGGATAAAGTACAGGTTTAAGGAACCAGGAGACCCCAGTTTGAATTCCTCCAGCACCATTTGCCCAACAGCTTGACCCTAAGCTAGTCTCATAACCTTCCTATGTGTCAGTCCCCTGATCAGTATAAACAAGTTGAAGCAGGAGGACACAGAGGTCTGGGTAATAACATTAGCTGGTAAGCAGTGTTGAGATTATGGATGGGCTTGCCAGGGCTCTGTCCCCATAGCTCTGAAGCAATCCAAGTAGCTCACGCATTTCTGCCATTGGCATACAACAGGAAGGGTGCTCTTTATAATGATGGGACACTTATTGGCCACCATAGCTCCCAAAGCCCATATACTGTAATTCCAACACTGCTGGTAGGAGTAATTTACTCACCGTGTTTGAAAATACAGGAGTAAAACATCATTTTGATAAGTAAAAGTCCTTCATACAAGGAAACAGAATGTTATGATAAGTATTTGTGCTCACTAAATAAATGCTTTAAAGGGTATTTCCTAAAAACTAGTGAGTAAAATGGACTTTTATGGCTTTTCTTATTTCATTTATTTATTTATTTAGCCTTTGTTAACTGGGTAGGCTCACTGAGACTGAAAGTCCCTTTTCAGGAGTGACAGAATTAATCACGTACAACAGTCAAATGTTTTCCTGTACATACAACATCTAAAGACAACAGACTATGTTGGAGTTTATATGACATCACTAACTTTCCAAGGTCAAACATGTCCAAAAATACAGTTAATTACATTACAATACACTGCAGTAATTCTAACACTACAGTGCTAGGGGAGTACAAGTATGTTACATCAAGTCCACAAAGATAAGCCTTTTGGACTCTCAATAGCCCCTCATAGGCTTGATTACTGGGACCTTTGATTACTACTGTCTCATGGCTGATTGAAAAATGCAACTAATTTTTTTTTTCAGATTATGTTTGCTACATTAGAAGTCTAATGAAATAGTCATGTGCCTCTCCAGGCTTCTCATTGGCTACTGAAATGGTCATTAGTCTCTAAGAAATGACTGAGCCAGCTGTCAATGCCACATTCCATGGCAAGGAATGTGAAATGTCCAGACACTGTACTGCATGCTCCACAGTGCTCAACTCAAAAATGAAAAAGTAACTAAAAAACTCCTCTCAAAATATAAACTTTACATTATCTGGAAAGATAAACACATAATTATATACAATTTAGGAGATATATGGCAAAAACAAAATAAGGAGCTGCCCCACAATAAATCCAAAACAGAAAAGTCTTTCAGCTGGTAGTTGCAAATATAACAGAGTCACAAACATGAACTGATGCACTGCCTTATCCCCATCATCTCCCTCTAATACTTAAAGTGTCTGTTTGTATCTTTATATTTTATTAATAAAGAAGCCAGGATTACTTTTTTATTTTTCTTTCCAGCTGCTGTAAAGTTTATAATTTTGGTACACATATTAGCCTGTAGTAGAGGCTTCTTACATTTCCTTATCTCCTGGGACTCTATTTAGTTAATTTAGCCTGACTAAAGCCCATTAAAAAGGCTATTCACTTTTATAGTGTGGGAAAATGTGATAAGGTTTTTATTCATTTAAGTAAGTGTCATGCTGGCTTGATGGCACTAAGCTTGTATGTGGGATTAAAATTTGTCTGTATTATTTTTGGTCCCCCCCCCCAACACTGTGGCAATAAGGAACATTTACACACTTATTTTATATTAATGCTGTTGGGCTTTCTAATATCCTCAAAAAATTTTATTTTTATTTATTTAGTTTTTGTTGACCGGGTAAGTGCACTAGACAAATCCTGCCTATTTTCAGGCACAACCCAGGGGAGGGGGATACAGATGAATGCCAACTGACCTTGAACCAGATTAAGCTATTGGTGTTATTTTTAGTGAATGAGGGAAATTTAGCCAGGACACCGGGGAAGTTCCTTTACTCTTTTCGATAAGTGCCATGGGATCTTTAACATCCATCTGAACTACCACCAATCCAGGCAGATGGGACCTCAGTTTAACGTCTCTTCCAAAAGATGGCACCTCAGAAGTGCAGCACCCCTCTTATGCTGCACTACAGTGTCAGTACTGGGAAATTAACCCAAGTGCTAGATGTGGGAACTGAACCCACAGCCCTCTGATCTCCCGGCCTCAGAGGCGAGTGTGCTACCTACTGAGCCACTGACACTGTTTTTGACACTGTAGATGTGATTGTTCTTTGTATTTTTACAAAGTTCAGTAAAGAAAAAGTTAAAAGAGCAAACCTTCCGCAAAAGGGTTGTTACTGTGATTAGATTTATAATCGGCTCACAATAAGAACCTCAGAGCCTGTTATTTCCTGAGATTAATTACTAGCTGGTGGAAGGTGGCCCCAGGCGGTGCCTCAGGCCACCCATCCTCTCTCTAGTCATTAATCCTTAAGAAATGACCTGCTCCTCTGACATTATTGCTTAATTTTATTCCCCCTATGATGTACTGTAACTAATATGACTTGTATCTCATATCTCTGTAAGTTTTCTCTCATCTGATGGCAGATGCCTGCGGCGTGGTTTCTAACTCTTTCTATTGAAAAATCAATAATGTTTTTAAAAAATAAAATAGACCATTACTCACCTCATCTGGTGCATTGACAGGACTTAACTGTAAATGAAAGGTTTCATCTTTGTTGGGTTATCGTGGATAACTTGCAAACAGACATAATGCAGTACTTACTGAGATGGACTGACCTGGCCCCCTGTCCAAACAGAGCAATCCTGATGTGTTGCTTTCACCATAGACATATACATTGAATCACTTGTTTTTTATTAGAGCTGAAGTAAATAGTTTTGAAAACAATGGAAACCTTCCACCATTCTTTTATATATCTACACATTTTTTTTGTTGGGGGGCTCAGAACTGAATTAAATTTCCATTCAAACCCCAGGAATCCCTCACTATGTTTACTGTTGCAATCAGCATGTAGGTCTGAACTGTCCAGGAGAGTGACAAGGTGATCGTCCTTATGGCGAGTGTACATCACCAAAATTCAATTTTGGCAATGTACAACCCTGGCAACAGAGAAAACGGTGCAAGGAATAGTAATTTTTACTTTTATGCGGGGTCGGACCCCGCACCCCCTACTATTAGATGGGGTGCATGTCGGGGGTGTGCAACAGTGAAAAAAAAATTCACCTTCTCAGGCTGGGCGCAACAAAACATACCTGCGCCTGGACCTGAACCCTGCATCCCAGTTACCCCAGGCCAGCACCCACCCCACCATGCCACGGAGTCAGCTCGGCGGCTGACCGGGTCACCACTCCTCACAAACCTTCCCACCCCTTGCTCAGTGTGCTCGCTCCCCCCCCACATGCATGTACATGTAGCAACATCCAGTCGCCATTTGCAAACCCTCCCTATCCGGTCGCCCTCCCTACTCCCTCACTGTCTGGGTATGCTTCGCAAGTGGGTCACCATTTCGGTAGGTGTCCACTTGTGACATGCCTAGATCACAGGATACCTAAAAGGCCCTTGGAGCAGGGTCCCGAAATGGTTCCTGCTAAGAAAAAACAAAAAGAAAAACATGCTGCTGCCCTTCCTCCTGAAGAAGGAAAGGAGCTGTCAGTGGACAGAACTAAAATGCCCTCTGTGGAGGACATGGGTAAGACCTGGCAGTTTTTCAGACCTTTCAAGCCATGGGATCACTTATGGGCATATCAGTTTCCCCATCCAGTTCCGGTTATCTCCCCAGTTCCAGAGGACCAAGGGGCTGATTTCTACTATGATGAGGAGGAAGGGAGAGCCCGTGGAGCCCGATGGGTCTCCTGAACAGGAGTTTGGTTTTTCCCCCTCCCACAGGGCCAGGGCAATTTTTCCTCACATTACACATTTGTGAGGCAGATGGTAAACACCCTCAACCTCTCCACCCAGGAGACTGTGGAGGATGAGGAGCAGGTGTAGTTCTTGGACATGATGGGTCTAACCCCAATTAAAAGGTTGCTCCTTCCAGTGCACAAGCCCAGACATTGACAAAAAGATTGAGAAGAAGTACCAGCTTGATAAGCAAGATGCTGAGTACCTCTGTTACCACCCTGACTATGAAGAGGTAGTGTAGGCTGCAGCTTGTGATAAATATAAGGTTCCCCTCTCTACCCAGTCCCCAGACAAGGACTCCAGAAAACTGAGTAGTATGGCGACGAAGGTTTATACTTCTGCCTCCCTGCTGCTGAGGCAGGCTACTTATATGGCTTATACTGCCCAATACCAGAAAGTTGTCTAGAGCTCTATCCTGGCCATGAGTGACAAAGCTTCCAGGAAACTGGTGCAGAATTTAGCAGATACTGCAAAATCAGCCCTGGATGCAACTAAATACCAGTTCCATATGGCAGTAAATACCAGTGACACTACCTCCAGGGTCATGGCCCATGCAATATCTCTAAGAAGGTTTGCCTAGCTCAGGACTACAAAGCTGTCCCAAGACACCCAGACAAGGCAATGGATTTCCCTGTGAGGGTAACTCCTTATTTGGTAACAAGACAGAGGTATACATGAAGAATCTGGAGGAGTAGAAATCTATCTATAAAAGCAACACTGAGAAGGAAAAGGACTCCACTTCCTATAGGTCTCATGGAAGGGGAGATGGGTTAGGGGTTACTTTTCCCGTGGTTTCCTACCATACGACTTCTCTCAGCTGAGAGATTTCTTCAGGAGCATGGCCAGAAGAGGCTCCAGATGGGCTGACCCAACCCAAGCACCTAAGGCTCAGCCCAAGCAGAACCCCTGACAAGTTGGTCCAGGTCGCCCATCCATTGCCAGTGTGGGGAATGTTGGCTCTCTTCCTCCAGGAGTGGAAAAACATCACCACAGACAAGTGGGTCCTGGAAGTAATGAGCCAGGGACTAGCACTGCAGTTCAAAAAATTCCCCAGGCTGCAGGTTTGAAGAAACTTCACACCTCCCTCTCCAAAAGAAAAGATACTGCTGGAGTTAGAGGTCAAAAAGTTGCTGCAGGCAAAAGCAGCAGAAAGAGTCCCCACTTCTCAGTGAGGAAAGTGCCTTTCTTTACTCAAGGTACTTCCTCACCCACAAGAAAAATGGGGAGGGCTGACCCATTTTGGATCTCAGATATCTGAACAAACACTTAAAAAAGGAAAAGTTTGAGATGCTAACTCTGGTTACAGTGATGCCATCACTTCAGCAAGGGGACTGGCTGGGTTCTCTGGACCTGAAAGATGCCTATTTTCATATTCCAATCAGACCCAGCCACAGGAAGTATTTAAGGTTCAGGATACCAACTGGTCACTATCAGTTCTCAGCCCATCCCTTTGGTCTCTTCCTTAGTTCCAAGGGTGTTCACAAAGCACTTGGCCGTGGTGGCAGCACACCTAGGAAAACAGGGGGTACAAGTTTTCCCCTACCTGGATGACTGGCTGGTCACAAGAAAGTCACATCAGCAGGCCAAGACATCTCTACTCCTGGTCCAGAGCACCCTGGAAGTTCTGGGGCTCCTCATAAATGCCCAGAAGTCCCAGATGGAGTCAGTCCAAATGCTGGAGTTCATTCACAGGAGCAGAGTTGGATGCCCTTAGGGAGGGCCTTCCTGCTTCAGGACAGGGTGGAAAATTTTATAAATCTGGTGAAGTCCTTTGTTCTGGAACAGCCCAGGCCAACAAGATACTTCCTCCAGCTGTTGGGCCATATGGCCTCCTCCACAGCTCTGGTGGCAGGGCCAGATTTCAAATGAGAGACATCAAGTACCACTTAGGGGCCCATTGGTTCTTCTCAAGGCTGGTACCTGTTACAAAGTCTCTCCTGACAGCTCTGGACTGGTAGAAGGAAGAAGACAACCTCAGGGAGGGAATGCCCTTCCAGCAGAGGTTTCCCATGATTAACAACAGCCGCCTCCCTCCTAGGTTGGGGAGCCTACCTGGGTGAACTGACAGTAAGTACAGTATGGTCCCCCCCCAGGAATCCCAGGAACACATAAACCTGCTGGAGCTTAGGGCAGTCTTCCTGTCTCTACAATCTTTCACTCCCCAGGTCAAGGGTCAGTCAGTCCAGGTCAGGACAGACAGCACCACCACCACCACCATGTATTACATCAACAAACAGGGGGGCACAATATCTTCAAAGCTGTGTATAGAAGCAGTGAAGTTCTGGAACTTGGCTTATTCTTTGGAAGTACAGCTCTCAGAAGTGCACCTGCCTGGGAAGGACAACATCTTGGTAGATTCCCTCAACAGGATCAGTCAGGGACATCGCGAATGGTCCCTGAACAAACAGGTGCTGGTCACAGTATTCAGAAGATGGGGCACACTGGAGATAGATCTGTTTGCTTCTAGGGAGAATCACCAGCTCCCTCTCTTTAGTTGCAGGCCTCCAGCAGTGGGCTCAGTACCAGTGGATGCTCTGACTCTGGACTGGTGGGGAAGATTCCTGTATGCCTTCCCTCTCTTGGTGAGGGTGTTGTTGAAGCTGAGGAGCCAGTTGGCCACCACGATACCGGTGGCCCCAGATTGGGCCAAGCAGGTCTGGTATTCCACCACCACCGACCCTCTCCATCCAACTGCCCATCCGTCTCCCTCTGAAGCACAACCTGTTGACCATGTCCCAAGGCAGAATCACCTTCCCGAACCTCAGGTCACTGTGCCTCAAGGCATGGTTCTTGAAGAGCTAGAGTATTCTGACTTTCACCTTTCAGAGGAAGTCCTGAAAGTCCTTAGGGTCTCTAGGAAGTCAGCTGCTAGTAAAACCTATACTTCCAAATGGAAAAGATTCTGTTTATTGTGTGCCCCTAAGCAGCTCAATTCTCTACAGACAGACCTGCAACCACTTCTAGATTACTTGGTCAACCTTTAGGCTTTGGGCCTTAGTCCTTCAACCCCTGAGGTATACCTGGTGGCTATATCCATCTATGTCTCAGCAGGTAAGGAGAAAATGGTGGCTTCACATCCCATTTTCAGGAAATTCTTTAAAGGGCTCCTACACCTGCATCCTCTGATTAGGGACCCAGTCCCTCCTTGGGATTTGAAGCTATGCATAGCAAAGCTCATGGAACCTCCCTTTGAGCCCATGGGTACCATTTATTTGAAGTATATCCCTTGGAAGTCAGTATTCTTGGTTGCCATAACTTCTGTCAGAAGGGTCTGCAAGCTGCAGACTCTCTGCACGGACTCAAATTACATCATCTTTCACAGGGACAAAGCAGTCCTAAGGACTGGCAGAAAGTTTCTACTTAAGGTGGTGTCCGAGTTTCACCTGAACCACACCATCACCATTACAGTGTTCTTCAAAGCAAATACCAGTTCTGGTGAGCAGAGGCTCCACAGTGGGCACTTAGTTACTACCTGGATCGTACTAAAGACCTAAGATCTTCCCACTCACGGCTGTTCCTCGCATACACAAACACACGAAGAAGCCAGCAGAAGAAGGCCATTTGGTCTATCTAGTCTGCTCCTATTGCAGAGTCCACAGCTTGAGCTACTGACCCTGCCCCCCCACTCCTGCTAGCCTTTCCATCTTCCCTATCCATGTTTCTTACCTTCCCTCTATGCCTATACCAGCCTCTCTTAAAGCTGCCTACCATCTTCAACAAGATCACCTCTTCTGGCAGTGCATTCCAAGTGTCCACCACCCTTTTCATGAAGAAGTGCTTCCTGAACTCCTTCCTAAACCTCCTCCCCTCCAGCTTAAGACTGTGCCCTTTATGTTATGGTTGCCACTTAGCTTAAAGAGACCCTCTTTATCTACCTTATTTATCCCTTTCAAGTACTTAAAGGTCTCAATAATGTTCCTCCTCTATCTCTCCTGTCCTTCAAGGAGTACATGATCAGTGCCCTCCCCTTTCCTCATATGCCTTACCCTGCTGACCCACTATCATCTTTGTAGTCCTATTTTGAATTTTCTCCAGCAGGTTAATGTCCTTTTTGAGGTTTGGATACCAGTACTGAACTCCATACTCTAGATGTATGGTGAAGTGAATATGGTGAAGTGGGAAAGGGTAGGCCAGCCTCCAAGAATACTGTTGCTTGCTGGATAGTCTCTTGCATACAGTTCTGTTACAGCAAAACTGGCAATGGTTTAATGGGGAGCTCAGGGAGTTGAAGACCTTGGTTGGAGGTTAGAACACCGCTGGTGGAGGTCCCAATCTGAGGATGACTGTTTGGTTTTGAAGACTCATTATACTGAGTACCAAAGGGCAATCTCTAGTAAGAAGGCAGAGTTCCTGTCCAGGGAGATTGCCACTGCAAGGAAAAGATCAACTCAGCTTTTCTAGATGATAGACAGGCTTATCTATTCTTTCTGTCTCCAATTGGTAGGAGCATTGTCTACTGCCAAATGTGATGAGTTTGCTCTGTTCTTTGCTGACAAGGCGTCTTCCATCAGGAAGGGTATCACTGCAGTGGGGTCTCATAGGGCTTGCATTGTCAGATCTGGTGCAAACAGAAGCAATTCTCATGTTTTGTGCTAGTTCAGCTCAATGTGGGTGGAAAAAGTCAGTGAGATAATCTTAAAGCTGCAGCCCACATGTTGTGAACCGGACTCGGGCCCAACGCATCTCTTAAAGGGATGCGTGGGGTCTTTTGGCCCAGTATTCACTGAGACATTCAGGTTCTCCCTCTCAAGAGAGGTGTTCCCCATTGCTCTTAAAGAGGCATTGGTGAAACCCCTCTTGAAGAAACTGTCCTTGGACCTGGAGTATCTCACAAACTACAGTCCTGTCTCTAACATTCCCTTTTTAGAGAAGGTTATTGAAAAAGTAGTGGCCATTTAGCTTGAGGCATATCTCACTGCCTTTGACATCTATGAGCCACTCCAGTCTGATTTCCAGTCTGGACACAGTATGGAGATGGAACTAGTCAAGGTGTAAAATGATTTCCTGAGGGTGAGAGACCTTGGTGAATGGTCAGTTCTCACTCTCCTTGATCTCTCCTCAGTGCTTGACTCCATGGATCATGGGGTGTTGTTGGGCCACCTGCTGGATCTCTGTGGACTTTCCTGTCCTGTTATCAACTGGTTTGAGTCCTTTCTTACAAGTAGATCGAGATAAATAGGGACTTCACTGCAGAAGTTCAGTTCCGGGTCCATGGAAAAAAATGCCATTTCTGCCATTTTGTTTACTGTTGCCATGGGGATGCCGTCGGCATGCTCGCTCCATGTACAGGCGGTCGGTGGCATCCATTCAGGCAACAGACAGTCACGTGATGCACCTACAGTATATAACTGTGCTGAGTGCACAACGTGGCCCAGATGAGAGAGGAGGACAGTTGAAGGAGCAGGAGCATCTCGGCAGAGATGTCACCAGAAAAAGTTGCCAAACAAAACCAAAAATAAATCCCACAAATAAAACATATATATCTATATATATAGATATATATGGGGGGGGGAGATAAACTAAGGAAAGTCAGAGAAAGGAGACTTACCGGGGTGAAGGGGGGAGATAAAATGATCATCGGGGAAGGGTGATGGTGGGTCGGGAGTTGGGACTTGGCGGGAATGGAGAAAGGAGAACTCCAGAGGGACTGGGGAGATAGGGGTGGTTTGGTTGGCCTGGGTGGGGAATGCAAAAGGAAGGCAGTGTGACAGTGTGACTGTATGTACAAGGGCAAGCTGGCAAAATCTTTGAATTGTGCCATTGCCGAAGATCCAGAGGAGAGAGGGAAAGATTACTGGAGGCTCAAGAGAGATTTTACAGTTACAGAAAATCCCAAAATAAAGTTTTTTTTTCTTTTCTTTGCCTCAGACAGTGTAGCTATGTGTACATAAGAAAGGGCAGGCTGGCAAAATCTTTGACTTGTGCCATTCCAGATCCAGACAAGAGAGGGAGAGACTACTGGGGGCCCAAGAGAGATTTTACAGTTACAGACAATACCAAATGAAAGTTTTTTTCCTTTTCTTAGCCTCAGTCAGTGTAGCTTTGTACAAGAGAAAGGGCAGGCAAACTATTTGACTTGTGCCATTCCAGATCAAGAGGAGAGAGGGAGAGACTACTGAGGGCCCAAGAGAATTTTTTTATAGTTACAGAAAATCCCAAATGAAAGTTTTTTTTTCTTTTCCTGATCTCAAACAGTGTAGCTGACTGTGTATATGAGAAAGGGCAGGCTGGCAAAATCTTTGACTTGTGCCATTCCTGATCCAGAAGACAGGGAGAGACTACTGGGGGTCCAAGAGAAATTTTACAGTTACATAAAATCCTCAATTTATTTTCCTGGGTTCAGTGTGGTTGTGTGTACAGGGCAAGGGCAGCAGAGTGGCAAAATAAATCTTTGACTTGTGATGTCCAGAGGGAAGAGAGAGAGAGAGAGAGAGAGAGAGAGAGAAAGACTGCAGGGGGCCCCACGATAAATGTAACAGTCCCAGAAATCCCAAATACAATTTCTTTTCCTGGCTTCAGTGTGGCTGTGTGTACAAGGCAAGGGCAGCAGGGTGGTAAAATAAATCTTTGACTTGTGATGTCCAGAGGGAAGAGAGAGAAAGAGAGACTGCAGGGTGTCCCACGATAAATGTAACAGTCCCAGAAATTCCAAATAAATATTTTATTCCTGGCTTTAGTGTGGCTGTTTGTACAAGGCAAGGATAGCAGGGTGGCAAAATAAATCTTTGACCTGTGCCACCCAGAGGGGGAGAGAGAGACTGCAGAGGGGGGCATGATAAATGAAACAGTCCCAGAAATCCCAGATACATTTTTTTTCTGGCTTCAGTGTGGCTGTGTGTACTGGGCAAGGGCAGCAGGGTGCCAATATAAATCTTTGACTTGTGACATCCAGAGGGGGGAGAGAAAGATTGCAGGATGTCCCATGATAAATGTAACAGTCCCAGAAATCCCAAATACATTTTTTACTGGCTTCAGCATGTCTGTGTGTACAGGGCAAGGGCAGCAGGGTGGCAAAATAAATCTTTGACTTGTGACGTCCAGAGGGGAGAGAGACTTCAGGAGGGCCCATGATAAATGTAACAGTCCCAGAAATCCCAAATGAAATTTATTTTCCTGGCTCAGTGTGGCTGTGTGTACAGGGCAAAGGCAGCAGGGTGGCAAAATAAATCTTTGACTTGTGTCATCCAATCATGAATCATAATCACTTATTAATGTTCATTCACAATTTCATGTATTAAACAAAAATACTGTTCAGACAAACAACATACAAGTTGATGTGCCTGTGCTGCTGGCTGTGGGTGGCCCAGGGGATAATCTGACTTTGTGTCTTGTAGCAGGCTGTTTATAGTACAACACAAGTAAAGTACAAGTACTGTACACACACATGTCATCATCATCACTCATTCCCCATTATTCTTCCTTATTATCATTAGTTTTATAGTATATCGTGTTACATTACATATAAGCATTAACCAATCCCCAGTGTGGGACTGTGCTGCTTGTGGCTATGCACCAGATGAGTCTGCATCTCCAATTTAATCTCTGAGGCAACCTTGACAGTTGCTGAATTTGGTCACTTAACAGTAACTGTACTGCAGGGGTCAGTCTGGTAATCCTTGAAGGAAGTGGTGGCGGACAGCTGTGTTGTTGGTGTGCTATGTACAGTCAAATGTCACAACAGTAAATTTGTCCCTGGACTGTGGGTGTGAGTGGGAGTCATAAGAAGGACATCATGTTAGTTAAAGGGATCTTAGTTTTTTTACAAGTTAGAATACTAATGATATAGGTATTAGCATCTGTCTCTCTCTCTCTCTCTCTCTTTCTCTCTCTTTCTGTCTCTCTCTGTCTGTCCTAACAGACTCATGTCAAGGACCCAAGCAGGATATGCCACCATTACAGGCCAGCCATGAAGGGGCTAGTAGTGAATGATTGCTTTTTTAATTAGCAGTTTTACATTAATTGTTATAGGAATAATCCATTAAATTATTTCCATTGGGCCTCTGTATCAAATGTGACCGACGGCCACTTTTATGAATTTTTTTGAATTTTGTTTCAAATATTTGTTAATAAATCAAAACAAATCAGAACTTCACTGTGTTCTGGCTCTTATTTAACAAGGGTCAGAACTCCACCAAGTTCTTCCAGCCATAATGAGGACCACATCCAATATCAGTTTGACAGAATTGTTATACACAGTGCCCACAGGGAGGGCTTTGATGCAGTGTCACTACTTTTCAGTTATGCTCCATACACTGTACACAGTGGTTTAAGTCCACCCGACACCAGTCAGTTTGTTTCATCCCCCAGTGCCAAACTCACTCACAGCCCCGTCCTATCACCATTGTTTTTAATTATTGTTTTAATTCTCTGACAGTCTGGGTTGGACACTGGATCCATTAAGTAGTTATGAGGAGAGGGCTGGGTTTTTTATGTTCCTTGATGGGCCAGATTATGCACCAGAGCTGTCAGGAAGTTGAGGGAGAAGGAGACAGTTATTTTGTATTGCCTGATGGGCTAGGTTGGGCATCAGACCTGTCATGTAGCTTGAGGGGGGGAGGAAGACAGATTTTGTTTCATTTCCTCACAGGCTGACTTGGGATTGGGATTCGTCAGATTGTTGAAGGGAGAGGGAAAGGTTTGCTTTTTTATTCCCTGATGGTCCAGGTTTAGCCCTAGACCCAACAAGTAGTTGGGTGGAGGAGGATGGACAGATTTTTTTTAAATCTCTAACAGACTGCATTGGGCACTGGACCCATTAAGTAGAAGAGAAAGGTGGGGGGGTATGATTTTTTTTATTCTGCGATAAGCTGAATTGTCCACTGTACCCATCAGGTAGCTTGCTGGGGGAAGGGGGTCAGAATTTTTTTTTATTCCTGATGGGCTAGGTTGGGCACCAGACCATTCTGGTATGCAGCAGGATGGGTTGGATTGTGCATGGCAGTGTGATTGATATGTGTGTGTTGGAATGAGTGCAGAGCTGAGACTGAGCATTGAGAGCAGTGGAGCTGGAATCATAGACACTTGGGGTTACAACCTTGGAAGTGTACACCACTGGTCCCCCTCAGTCCAGTCTCCCATGCTAGGATGCTGCAGGCTGGAGGATGCAAAGAATGGCTGAACAGACTGGTAGCTGCAGCAGTATAGCGGCAGCCCCAAGCCTCCTGTGCAGTGTTTGAACCCTTTACTGTGACCTGACTGAATGGTCATAGGTAGAACAGTGTTTCACTACAATGCCTATTCCAGCTTTCACGCAGTACTTTGCTGCAATGCTTCCTTATTTCTGTTGGCTTATAGATGGGCTAGGTTGGGCATGGAACCCATTAAGCAGCTGGAGAAAGGAGGTAGATTTTCATTATTTCCTGATGGGCAAACTTGGATAGTGGACAGGAAAGATTGTCAGGGCAGAGATGGACAGATTTTTTAATTTCCTGTGAGGTTGAGTTGGCCACTGTTCCTGTCAGGTTGTTGGGGGGAGGGCAAGATTTTTTCCCCCAGATGGGTCAGGTTCCACACCAGACCTGTCATGTTGTTGTTGGGGGGGTAGTTTTTTTATTGTTCCCTGATAGGCTAGGTTGGACACTGGTCCTGTCAGGCTGTTGGAGGATGGGCACAGTTTTATTTCCTGACTGACCAGGTTGGGCATTGGACATGTCAGACAGTTTGGGGGAGGAGGGAAGATTTTTTTAATTTCTTGATGGGCCACATTAGGAGCTGGATCTGTCAGGTTATTGGGGGGAAGGGGACAAATTTGTTTTTATTTCCTGACAGGCTGGGTTGCATTCCAGACCCATCAGGTAGTTTGGGAAAGTGGGACATGTTTTATTTTTTTATTCCCTGATGGACTGGGTTGTGTATTGGACCAGACAGGTAGTTGGAAGGGGGCTGGCCAGATTTTTTTTAATTTCCTGATGGGGTGAGCCAGTCACTGGACATTTAGGTAGTTGGCAGAGGAAGCCTGATTTTTCTTCTCACTCCCTGTCGGGTCAGGTTGGGAAGTTTTATTTATTTATTTATTGAAATGTTTCACCAGGAAAGGCACACTGAGCAACCAGGATGCTCATCTCATGGTGCGACCTGGGGGGGGATTACAGAAGGATAGCAGAGTATACATATGTAACCCCTAGGTGGCACTATCCCAAGGGCTACTACCCCTGCCTACTTGGCTAGTAGCAGGTTAAGGGGTCTGGGTACTGAAATGGGTGCCTCCACCCGGAAGTCAGGGTTGTTAGTGGTCAAGCTAACCTGGGCACAGCTCTCTGGGACACTGTAACCCTCCTCTTTCCCTTCTAGTGGCCTGAACAATATACAGTAATCACTTTTGCAATGACCCTTATTCACCATACAAGTACCCACACTGTTTGTACTTACCACCAGGGCTGGTTCCTCTGGCTTGACCCTGGGGACCACCTGTAAAACAAAGTTATGCACAGCAAATAACAACAGTACAGTACTTTTGGCACAAACTGGAACCACAGTCAGGTTAAATGCAAAAAGAGTTAGATCTGATTTATTCAGGGGACTTGAACAAGGGAGGGGCATAATCAAGTTGATTTGCTTAAAGGATGTATCAATCAAATAGTTGTGCATGCACTTCAGAGTCCCTTCACAGTCACACACTCTGGGTACACAGGTGGGGAAGAGGTAGGCTAGCCAGAAACATTGCCCGGGGTAGGCCAGCATCGCAGATGGTTGGGGTCCTGTGATGGAAGAAAGCAAAATGCACAACACACACTATTTGTAATCCGGAGCCAGAGGGCTCAGTTCATGAAAGAAAAGACAACAAGACAATCAGATGACAGCACTTTAGATTTAGCTGTTGGTGCAGGGAGCTACCCTGATGTTTACTCATGATACCCAATACTGTACACAGGCAGGATGAAATCAAGACTGCAGGTTGTTGAGCTGGAGTGGCAGGAGAAACAGGGCCCACACAAATCACCAAGGCGTCATTCCTGTTCAAAGCATTGAGCAGGGGGCTGATCCTCAGGCAGGTCTCTTGTCGATGACTTTCTCTGTGTAGTGGGTAGTTTGGCTGGGCCAGTGTGGCAAGGCCCAGGCCAAATGGAGATGAATTTGGATTCAGTCCATTGTGCTGGATGCAGTTTCAGCAAGCAGAACACAATTCAACACGCAGTGGGGAACCAAATCACGACCCACTAGCAGCACACAGCACATTTACATGTAAGGAAATTCTACTGTACCAGGCAGATTGCTAACCGGTCGCAATTATGGAGTCTCTGCACAAAGCAGGAGTTCAGAGGTGGCTGGAAATCCTGACAGGCCGATCGCATTCAGCAAATCTTCAGTCTTCAGTCTTCAGTCTTCTTTAGGTTAAAGCCTGGTCACAGTCCAGTGGCTTAAATCATTCTCACAACTCGGATTCAGTTCGAATCAACTCTATTTTTCCTTTCAGGGACAGCAGGCAGACAGGCAGGCCAAAACTCAGCCCTTTCACAGTTCTCCCGCATGAATCCACACAGGATTGCTGCTCGACTATCTTGAGCTGTTACTTCTTCACTTCCCAACTCAGATCTGACCTGAAACTGCCAGCAGTCTGGGACTTTCCCCAGGATCCAAAAGGTTTGGTTGGCTGATTCCTCTGTCAGTCACAACAAGGGCTCCCCTCCAGGTTCATTTAGGCGCCAAAAGCCCCAAACTACAATTCCTACAGAATTTTGCTCCCACAAAGCCCCTGGGAACAGGCTCCATTTTAAAGTCCCCAAAGGTACTGATTGGCCCATTTCAGCAGTCCAGGACCAAGATGGTGGAGAGAAACAGAAATGTCCATGCTGCAAAGAAGGCAGGTTAGACAAACGGCAATATTATTACTATTCTAATAAAAGAACAGCAAACAAGTACATCTTCTAATAGAGCTCCCTCTGCACAAATATTGATGGCAGAACAGAGCAATTATCTGGCAGGACTCGAGCATAGAAACACTCAGCCCCCTCCCAGATTAATTATAACTGCAATCTAGGCAGCTCTTAAAGAGACAGTACACGGAGGCTATACAGGCACTCTCTGACAATACATTTAAACTGCTAAAACTCAGGACACCAACCTGGCAGTGAGCATTTAGGCAAGCTCAAGGAAGACTTTTCAGGAACCCCCATTTGTAGGGGGATTACACATACAGTAGTGTGGCATGGATTAACAGTTTCAATGTGCAAGGATTGCAACACTTGTGTAAATATTGGTTACATACATAGGGTTAAATCAGTAATAGGTACAAAAGGAAAAGGAACCAAGAATGGATTAGGTTGCATCAGTACAGTGGTGTACAAGACTAGACAGCAATAGTACTCTGAGGAGACCAGTTGGAGACAGTGGCAACAGTATTTAAGTGCAATTCAGACAGGTGTGCAGGTTGAAGGTATAAGCCAACATTCATAGCAGTTGCTGTACACCACAGGGCAGGCTGTTAAAGATAGGCAGAAATGCTGTCGTAGGGGAGCAGTGAGGTAATGGAGTCATTTACATAAGCAATTTACCATGCAGAAGTTAGACAGGGTGGCGGATAGGGAGTGGTTAGAGGATGAGTGACAGATTTGCCCCAGAAGGTCGGTCCAGAGTTTGGGGAGGTGGTAGGAGAAGGCGGATTGGCCCGTTGAGCTACGCCGGTGAGTAATTGACAGTAGTCTGTGGTCAGTTCAACTGAGGGTGTGAGAGGGGTAGGCAGAGCTGCTAGAGAGGAGGCAAGGTAGTGTGGAAGGGAACCGAGCCAGAATTTTGACGAAATTTAGCACTATGCAGCAAGTGCTGGTTGACAAGGGAGGGGGAGGCCAGCGACTGGTAGAGCTCACAGTGATGTACACGGTTGGGGGCATTGAGGGTAAAGTGGCAGAAAGCATTGAAGAGGGGGTCAAGTCTGGATAGTATAGACTTGGGGGCGATACCATAGACTATATCACAATAGTTGAAGGTTGGTAAGATCATTTTCTGCACAGTTTCTCGTCTGGCAGGTAGCAGGATGCAACTTAGGTTCCTGTAGACAGCACCAAGTTTGGGGTGAAGTTTCTTTAGGATAGCATCAACATGAACAGAGAAAGATAGGTGTTGGTAAAGCCAGACCCCTAGGTACCTAAAAGTAGTTACGTCCTCAATGACTGTCCCATCCAGGGTGTGGAAGTTTGGGAGGGTGGTGAGCCTGGATAGTCTCTGCCTGGTGCCAAAGGTCATGGAGATGGTCTTTTTGGCATTGAGGGAGAGTTGGTGGGAGCTAAACCAGAGCTGAACTTTATTGAAGTCAGCCTGAAGGCTGGTAGCAACCTCCACGGGTGTCCATCCATCGGTAAACTGGACCGTGTCATCTGCATACATGCGAATGGAGGATGATGAGAAAATTTGAGGCAGGTCATTGAGAAGGATGGAAAAAAGGATAGGGCTGAGTATGGAACCTTGAGGGAAAGTGGAGTCTGCAATTCTTACAGATTGAGTTCTGCCTAACAGGTAGGCTGTAAACCAGTTTGTGACAGGCTTTGATAGGCCAGCTGCAGAGAGGCATAACAACAGGGGATGAGACACAGTGTCAAATGCTTTGGCTACATCGACAAATATGACTGAGATGATAAGCCCTTTGTCCATCCCAGATAGGATGGAGTCGAAGAGCCTTAACAGGGAAGTGGCTGTAGAGTGGTGCTTTCTAAATCCAGACTGGTAGGGAGTGAAGAAGTTGGATTCAGTGAGGAAATTAGAGAGTTGGGAGAGTACAAGGTGTTCCTGGAGCTTCGTAAGGGCAGGGAGGAGAGAGATGGGCCAGTAGTTAGCAGTGGCGTTGAGGGTGGAGCTGAAGTACTTAGCTTTGGCTAGCTGGGTGGCCTTAGTGAATTTATTATGGAGCACACGGTAGATGTTGTTATCACTAGGGAGGAGCGAAGATTTTTTAAGTTTCCATGCCTTAACCCAGGCATTTTGCCACATTATTAGTTCAGGGGAAATCCAGGTTAGGTGGTTACCCCGAACTCTGATACGCCGCATAGGGGCATGTTTTTCCCAGAAGTTGAGGAATGTGTCGTGTCTCTGAAATATGCTAGAGAGTCATTGATATTAACATTATTAGTGTTTGGGCACCAGTTTGCGTGAGCTAGGTCTTCTAGTAGCGGGGTCCAGGTTTAGTGATTTGTAGGAGCATTGTACCAGGAATTTAGGGGGGAGTTTTGGGAGATGGATTTTGCAGAATAGGTAGGTAAAGTGGTGGCCGCTTATGAAGTTGGGTAGTAGGCCAGCCTTGAGGACGCGGTGAGGGTGGGAGGTGAGTGCCCAGTTGATTAAGGAGTGATTGCCGGTCTTGTAGTTTGTATGTGTGTGCTCAGTGATGACCTAGGAGAGATTTAAGGCTGCTATTTCTGAGCGGGATTTATTTAGTGAGGTGGCAGGCCAGTTGTGATTGAAATCTCCCATGATGTAGAGTTCACCGAAAGGGGTGAAGTAGACTAGGTGGCTTATAAGGTCGGCAACAGTTGTGGCAGGGGTACCAGGACAGCAGTAGACACCAGCGACGTAAATAGGGATTGAATAGGGAAGGGACAACTGTAACATTACCAGTTCATAGGCTTGGGGCATGGTTTTAGCTAGAGTTACAGAGAAGAGTAGGTTTGAGGTGGTGTAAATGGTGACACCTCCTCCTCTAGTGGGGCAGTCAAGGCGTGAGACAGTGTACCCTGGTATGGCAATGGATGGATCCTTTAAGCTTTGATTTAGCCAGGTTTCAGATAAAATGATAATGTCAAAAAAAATTCAAAAGCTATGAAATTGGCATCATTGAAAGACAGTAACACATCTGTCTGGATGATCAGGATCCCCTTAGATATAATCTGCACTTCACAGTGGCAGACATGCCCTAGAAATGTGTTTTTTTACTGTTATAAATCCTTTTTTGTGACTGCGTGATATGAAAAAAGAATCCTTTTCTGTATCATGAGTCACAAAAAAGGATCCTTTTTTTGTGACGTGAGAACTCTTGCCTTGCATTCTTTTGCAGTCTCCAATACTGTCATGTATTTCCTTGGTTTCTAGTGCCCCCCCACCCGCTGATTTTGACCCCAATATTATATATCTTTTTCCCTGGTGTCTAGTGGCACTCCCTCCCCATCCTCCGATCCCCATCCCTGTCTCCTTTTGTTTCCCTGGTGTCTGATGGCACCCCCCCACCCACCAATTTTCATCCCCAATATGACATTTTTTCCCTGGTGTCTAGTGGCACCCCCCCACCCTCTGATCCCCATCCCCTGTCTTCTTTGGTTTCCCTGGTGTCTTGTGGCACCCCCCCACCCACCAATGTTTCTGCCCAATATTAAATGGCCTTTCCCTGGTGTATTGTGGCAACCCCCACCTGTTGATTGCTCTCCCCCTTCTGTCATGATATACTCTGGTGTCTAGTGGTGTCCCCCATCCACCAATGGTGCCTCAGTATGAAATAAAGAAAACCGTCCTCAATATATATATATTTTTTTCATGAAACGGTCCCTCACTGATCTGACCCCCACCCCACCTCCCACTCAGCACCCATCACCCCACCACATCCAGTATACCCCCCCCACACCCTCACTCACCTAAACAGGTCCCAGGTTCGAGATCCACTCTCTGATCAAAGACATGTCTTGCTGCTGGAACCAGCGACTGCAATATGAGAAACTAAGGTAAATGGGGTTCAATGCATTTCAATAGGGGTTTCAACCTTTATGCATAACTTAGCTATTTTTTGACATTTTGACCCCAAATTTTCAACATGGCCTTTTGGGGACCCCACTTCATGAACAATATGACTGTCATTATGCAACTCCTGCCCAAAAGGTGATTTTGCAGTTGCTTGGCGAATTCACCTTTGGGTGGTTGCATAATAACAATCATAATATTCATGAATGGTCATAATAAGGATTATGTTAAAAATTTGGGGTCAAAATATGTAAAAATGGCAAAGTTATGACCATTCATTACAATTTCACTATGCAAGCTCCTAACATGGGAAATTTAAAGACGTTGGCTCCAAATTTTCAACATAGACTTCTTATTACCCCACCTCATGTATGTCACAGCTGTCTTTTTTCAAATCCTGGCCAAAATATGTTTTTGCACCTATGGCGAGGAATGGTGTTGCAGTTGTGCGGAATTATATTTTGGCGGGATCTAAAAATTTTCTGTACCAGGTAAATGCAGTGGGGTAAAAAGACAGCTATGCTGGCAATTTGGTCACTGTTGTCCTATAAATAGAAGTGCAGGGCCCTTCCACAGCGACATACATATACGTATCTTTGGAGGGATGAGAGCTCAGGGTCCGAAGGGCTCTGCGTGCCACAGGCAAAGAAGGATATGATTACTGTATCTCAAAAACTATAGATGGGTGGCAGGCAAATAAGGCTACAATTACACTATCTCAAAAAGTAAGGAATTATTTGCAAAAAAGTATGCTAATGCATCAGTTAGGGTTGATATCAAACCATAAACAGGAGAGAAATATGACATTAGGGTTTTCAACCCTAGCCCCTACCCCCACCCTGCACATACCAACAGGCATTGTTGGTGGTGTACCTTGGGGTCATCAGCCATAATACTCACCCCATTCTCCTACATTGCACCCATCTCAGCTTATTTACTTATGGAATTGGGTAAGCTTTATGGCTGATGACTCCAAGGCACCCCCACCAGCGCCTGTTGGTGTGTGCAGAGGTAGGAATGGGGGGGTTAAAGTTGGAAACCCTAACATCGTATTCCCTCCTTTTACAATTTGATATCAACTGTAACTGATGCATTAATGTAGTTTTTTGCAAAGAATATATAACTATATACTGTATATACATATATACATATATATGTAATAGATAAACCACTCTGAGGTGTGTGGTGGGCGCTCACAGATATCATGCGCCATGGTGTGCATTGTTACACGAGGCACGAGTCGTCAACTCACCGAAGGCGTGCATATATCAGGCGGGACCACACACCTCAGAGTGGTTTATCTATCTTATAAAATGCCAAAATTGTTTTGGGGGGGTAAACGTGCAGGTGTGCAGTCGCACTCTGATATACGCACAGTCATGTGGTGGTGCTCATCCAATAAAAGAGCAACAATTTCCCTACCCATATATGGGATATGACATGGCCCGACTGAAGATATCATATTTATCTTCATGAGAGGCCAATGATATCATGATATCTCATGAGTGATGAAGCCACGAGTGAGATATCTTGATGTCATTAGCCTCAAGTGAAGATAAATATGATATCTTCAGTCAGGCTGTGTCATGTTCTGTTTATACAATATATGTTTTGGGTGTCACGGAAAATCCGTCTTACACATGCACGATCAATACTATCTGTAACATACTCCACCCCCCACCTCCATAGCCCTATGGTCACTACAGATGAGATGTTATTTAAAAATGATGTGGTTAATGAAACTATTTAAAATTATTATTTTGCTTTTGGTTGCTCCAGCCGTCTCCCCCCCACCCCACCCATATCCCTGCACAATATAACAGATAGCAAATATTTGGTTTATGTAAGTTATATAAAGACATGTATGTGGTTGATTCAGGCATTATGTTTTTAAAGAAATAAATTATTTAAAAATATTCTGCTCGTATTTCGCATCTTTGTATAGCTGGTTGTATCCTATGACCAAGACTACTTTGACTTTTCTCCCAGAAATGTAGCGTGCGGAGCGCTTTCGACTCTGAGACATGACATGCTGCTACATTTTTTAGAATAAGGGCAGCCTGTGTTAGAAAAGTAAGAAAATGACTCTTTTTTTCCTAACGTTAGCTGAATTTGTTAAAAGAAGGTAGTGAATGTAGAGAGAGAGAGCGGTGAGCAAGTCGGCAGATTCAGAATAGCAGCAGACAGTGTGAGCATGTGTTGCTATAGCAACACACATGCTTGCTTCTAGTTTTCTGAAGCCAGCGAGTTGGTCGCTCGTATTCTTGTACAGTCGGCGGCTTATTTTAAAATAAAACTGAGTGAATTTGGACACAATGAGAACCTTTTCCACATTAGTTTTAGGTAAGAGGGTGGAATGACTTGAAAGAAATTACAGTGCTTGTTGAAGCTAATTAGAGGGTCAGAACCGAAAGCACTAGCTAGGCAAGAGTATGTAGAAACAGCAGGATTAATTAGATAAGTTTTGAAATATGTATTAATGTGGGAAAAAGAAATAAATGACAGAGGGAGGGGGTTGTACGTGGCAGAGATACACACGCAGGAGCTTGGCGTTCTGAGAGCCGCATCTATGAAAGTAAAATACGTTAATTTTGTTAGTGATGACATATACAGTATCAACATAGAGATATCTCCATGGTGTATAGGAACATGGAGATATCACTATGATGTATAGGAACATGGAGATATCAGTGATATCGCCACTGCCTGCGTTAGATACAACTTTTTATCCTGCCATTTATCCCAAAACATACATTGTATATATATAATATATCAATATATGGTAGCTGTGGCAATATCTCATATCAAGTTAGCTGACTCCAACCTTTCATTCAAAAAACAATTATGTTTCTAGCCCTAATGGTTTGAAAGTTATACCATTTTAAACCAGTTATCTTTTGATAGGTCTAACTTTGGAACCGTTGGGGTTAGGAACTTAATTTTTTAATGGAAGCTTGGAGTTGAGCCATTAAGAACTGGCTTTGCTGATACTGGCCCCTGTGCACATAGGGGCAAGAATTACATGCCAGAGGTGCGTATCTCACCCATGGAGCTCTGCACCTGTGGACAGGTGTGTACCAGCGGCATTCATAACCACCGGCCACCTGTCCATGGCCCTGTTCCCCGGCGCACAGGACTCCGCAGGGCAGCTGAGAGTGGAGTCATGGACATGGATGGGCATCCAATCAGATGCCTGGAATGGGCCACAAAGTGGATCCCCTACACGGTGGGGCACATGTTGGCAGCGTGCCCCACGGATGTCTGATGGCCGGCAGCAAAGGGGGTGAGAGGAGGACAGTGCTGCCGGCCATCCAGAGGGCACTGCCATGCAGGTATGGGGTTTGGGGGAGTTGTGGGACACAGTCCACCACAGCAACTATGGTACACAGAGCATGGAGCTGCCAAGTGTTGGTGCGGGGGGTTGTAATGGATTGTGATCGGGGGTCCACAGAGATGGGTTAGGTGGCACCTGCCAGCTCCATGTTCAGGGATGCTGTGCAGGGTGAAGGGGGGGTACCTCCAGACATAAGAGGAGGGGGCTGCTGTGTAAGTGTGTGGCACATAGGGGGCTTACGGCAGGGTTCTCCATGGCATACCCTGTGCCCCCTCTACACACCCACAGCCAGCACTGCATGCCTTTATGCATGACGCATAGTGTTGGCATGCTCCCAGCCCACACCTGGCGTGGTGTGGTCCTCAGACCAGGAGGATTGGGTGCATTGGTCCTGCACATCCCCCCTTAGTGCATCCAGCATGGGAGATGCAGTGGGTGCTGAGTGGCTATGCGCCCCAGATACGCGGCACGTAGCCAGTCTGCCCATTAGTGCATAGGGACCATAATTTGTATATGTCAATACTATTCTATATGTATCAATACCATTTGAAAATGCTTTTTAAGCATATTATTGATACTTGTTTTTTTTAGCTGTGACACAGCCAAAAATGACAGAGCCATAATATTGATGCTTTTTTATCATGTCTTCATCCGCTTTACACTCCAGCAGCGCCTATCCTGTGGTTACCCCCAGTCACATCACCCACCCAACTCGGGAATTACCTCCTACCTCTTGAACCTCCAGTGGTGGGTGGGTGACTTGGTGGGTGCTAGTGAGCAATTATCCTACCACCTACGCTGTTTTCTCCACAGCTTTTCTCCCTGGGCTGGCATGCATGCTATGTCATGGGCATACTCCATGAAGGAACAGTACATCTTAGTGACCTGCACCCTGCCAACGAGGACAGCAACTGCTGCTGCGCCACCAAGCCTCCACTAATTGGCGGTCAAGCAGCGGTATGTGCTGTACCCTCCCTGCAATGAAGGAGACCTGTCATGGTATCTTTGATCCTCCTCCTCCTTCCCCTGGCTGGCCTCTGAGCAACCCTAGTTCATTTCAAAACTGGGGTTAGTAGCATGGCATGTGGCAAGACACAGTCTGCATCAACTTGCCATACCACTAAGCCAGTCTCTATACTTTTTGTAATGCATCAGTAGACTGTATTGATACTATTTTTGTGTATTAGTACATAAAATTACATGACAGCTTAAACACTTTATAAAAATTTTTTTTTTCTTTTTCTGAATTTTGGTAGTACTACACATTTTTTAATTAGAAACAGTGTCGTTTATAACTTAATTTTCATTCATCTTATGCCCTTAATCATGATATGTACATTTCACTCTCCCCTCTAGCAATCCCGACTCGTTGCTTGCGAAAGCATCAGAAGAGAATAAATACAAATGGTGGCAAGCACAGAGGGTAAAACCTTAGATACCTTGAGCCATCTAAATGATGGTGACATGGCACTCTTGGCTTAGCCAAGTGGAGATCCCCTTGGGTCACGGTAATAATGATAAATCAGATAAACCTGGAAATGATTCTCCAGTTTCCTGCTTACCGATTATAGTTGTCAATGAAAGATCATAAATCTAATAGCATTCCAAAATAATTTGAATTTCAGGCCATCACATTCTTTATTGCTAAAGGCATTTGCATTAAAGCAGGCTTTTTGTCATTTAGACTTCAGTTTCTGCTTTTTTCCTGACCTGAAGTCATAATACCTTGCTTGTCACATCCAAATCATTTTTGTGGCAAAAAATTGTGATGTCATATTCAGAGGATTATGATTTCGGGGAAGGAATAAGCAACATGAACAAAAGAAGTCTAATGGAAAAAGAGCCTGGTTTAATTTGAATGCCTTCAGTAAAAACAAATGGAAGATCCTGAATTTTGAAATGTGGCAGTAGTTGGTGTAACCATATCCCATCAAGTTACTGAGTTATTTTGGTTGCAGCAATTTTGATGCTAGGACAAGAGCGACAGTGAAAGGGGAAATCTTGATTTTAGATCACCCCTCACTCCTGTCGCCCTTTGCCTCAACACAGTTTCTACCCCCCTCCAGGGCATACTTGCCCCAGAGGAGGTTATATTTAGGTTTGGGGGGTGCGGGGGCGAAGCCCTCTGTAGTTGGTGGAGATCAATACATTTCTTTAAATGTGCATTACATCAACATGATTGGTATTGCTTTTATTCAGTTTTTGTATAGTATATTTGGAACTTTGATTTTCTGCAAAAGCTGCAGAACCAAAAAAATTGGTAAGGTGGGGGTGGTGGTGGTGGGGAGACCTGATGGCCAAATAGGTAGCACATTGTGCTGTCATGCTGGTAACCCAGGTTTAGGAGCAGACTTAGGAGGCAGCTGGGTGGCCCATGGAAGCTGGGGAATTGCTGCAACATTGCAACACTCCCAGCTGGGGAAGGACAGTGCCAGGTTCCGCCTCTTCTGTGGCATCTGCCAAGTCTGTGGACCATTGCATGTCTTGGTGCTGGTCACCGAGGGAAACTCTTATATTTAGATTTCTAGCTGGTGGAACTCTCCTATAGTAATTAGTAGAGAAAGATGACAGAGGCTGTGAAACTGTCAAACCATTTTTAAGAGGTGCTGGTACTGAGTTCCTGTGGGCTCCTGCCCAATTTAACTCGAGTGTGTGTGTGTGTGTGTGTGTGAGTGACAGCAACCAGGATTGCAAATACTGGCGGTGCCTGAGTATGTATGGCCTTTTGTGCCATTACTTTGGTGCCCCCACCCTGTTCCCATGTGCCAGAAGGAGGTCACAGCCCTGTTGAGCATAGCCTGATGGTGTCAAACCAGTGGGTGGTGTGAAGTACAGTAGTTGTAGTGATCACATACTGTAGCTCTATAGTGCTTAGGTCTGGAGGCCTTAAGAATTTCCCAACTGTGTTGTACAACAACACTTTTCTCAGCATTGTATTCTTTAACTATGTTGTGGCTGATAATATTGTTCATCTGCTAATTAAGTTGTTAGTCTTAATAAAACCTCAGAGCTGTGCTCATTAAAATAAAATCAAAGGCAGATTTTACTATGACAGAAATTTATTTTTGCTGACAACTGCAAGTTTTTTGATGTTTGTATACATCAGTGCAGACTTGATGGTTGATTTGTATTTCTTACACTGAGTCAACGCATCTTCGAATTGATTTTCTGGGCTTCAGCGTATCATAAAGAAACATCCTTCACAACTGCTTTAAACCTTATTAGACAGTAGGAGGCTATAGAGATTGGAGGCCTTATATTTCAGAAGCATATTGAATTCTAATGTGTTCAGACATCCATCAATTTAATGGGAGGTCAATAAACTAGTGGTAATTATACACATAGAGAGAGGTGTTCTACTGTAATCCTCATGTGGTATTGGGAATATAGATATATATACTTTAGAACCCTGGCCCCCAGGAGGACAGTCCTACACAGCAAGACCAGATCCAGGTTTCTGTTTGGTGGAAAACATTTGTGTGGGGCATTAGAAATAAAGCAACTGTCCCAAAATAAATTTATTGTCCACTTCAGTTTCTGTGCTGATGCATGGATATTTATTCATTGCCACAGTTGATTATACAATGTACTTTCTTTGGCAGGTACAACAAACTGATTTCTCCCACCCCCACGTTCCATCCTCTACAAGGGAATCCATTACTCCCAAGGCTAAACTGTACCTTGAACTCCCTCCTTGTCAATCATGAATGAACAAGCCTGCCTTCATTATAGCTATGTCCAGACCCACCCCCCACCCTGTGAGCACAGGCCCATTTCCTGGGACCCCTTGCCAGAACTGTCCTTAATCCCAAGCACTTATGCTGGTGTTAGATTGTTCCTGGAATGCCATGTGGGAACTCTCCTTTATTTCCAGCCCTTCTTTCCATTGCTGACTTCCTGGGAAACCTCCATCATTTACCATTCACAGTCTCCTCCCTAGCACAAAGAAGAAGTTATCCTGGCACAAACATCCTCCAAAAAAGGGCTTATGCCGATTTACAGCAGTGTCAGTGACTCAGCAAGTTGCATGTTCGCCTCTAAGGCTGTAAGATTGGAAGGCTGTGGGTTCCATTCCCCATACCGGGAACTTGGGTAAAATCTCAATACTGACACTGTAGTGCAGCATGAAGTGGATGCAGTGTTCCTGAGGTGCTGTCTCTTGGAAAAGACATTAGACAAAGGTCCTGTCTGCTTGTTCTAATTGTTGTTCAGGTGAACTTTAAAGATCCCATGGTATTTCTCAAAAAAAGTAGGGGAATTTTTATTGAAAGTTTGCACTTCATTACAATCATAATACAAAGCAAATACAAGTAATACAAGTAATCATACAAAGGAAAGAAAACAAAAATTAAGAGAACTCAAACACAGACATCAAAAAAAAAACTAAGGTTAGAAACAAAAACATTAAATGTTCACCAGAAAACTAGAGTCTATATTTAATGTTATCAGGTTAGGTTTTCCACAGAAAAGCATGTCATATCCATTTGAAAAGTTTTTTGCACAGTTTTCTGTATATTAGTAAACAACTCTAAGTGGGGTACCATTTTTTGTTGAAGAACTCACATACAACGGGCCTGCCAGATGAAATATCTAACAATAGCAAAAATAACATATACTGTATTAGCATGGTATTTACCCCAGGATCCTACATGAGGTCCATATACCACAGCTGGATATGACAAGATTCAGAAAAAGAGGTTCCTTCCATTTAGTGGCAAGAAATACCCAAAATTGCTTGGCATAATCACACTCCAAAATTAAATGTTGTTGTGTTTCAAAAACTTGTCCTCAGGAGTCTATGGGGCAATACCCCTCCGAAATTTGTTTGTGCTTATTGTTCCCTCTGACACTCAGCCTGCCATAATTACCTAGCCAGACAAAGTCCCAGGCAAAGGGGGAATTTTAGGATTGTTCAATTGCTTGAGAACCCCTTGAACCTGAGTATCCTGGCAAAGTGGGAACACAACAGTTGTTTAGCATTCTGTTTGCAGAATAGCTTTATAGCTGGATTTCCTGTTTGACGTCTGTAGCTGAAGGGGAGTAAGACCCCATTTTATAGCATTTTTAAGCTGCCCAGGCCATACGGGGGGGGGGGGGACTATGTTTCTGCCTTGTAACATTGGCTTACCCAATTAAAATGGGAGAAGACATGGCTGCAGCCATGTATCCAGCAGGGGTTTCCACCCTTTGTTCCAGGTTTTAATGTGAGGCCAACACTGTAACACAAAAAAATACTAAAATAGAAGGCTACAGAGTGCACCATGTTCACAACCCCTTCCATAATAGTATGGTAAGTGTACTCCCTCTTGATTGGATTTAACTTGGATCCCCAGAAAGCTTGAAAGAAAACACTGTAAAGACCAGTTATTACAGTTTTTGTGTGTGTGTGTGGGAGTGTAAATGTAGCAAAGATACAGAAAAATAGGGACCAGTACAGTCTTAATTAGGACCACTCTCCATTTCTTTAAGAGCTGCTACCCCTTCTGCCCACTAACCAGTCGATTAGCATGAGCTACCCCCTTCTCCCAGTTTCATAGCGCATTGTCACCAGGTCCAAATTCTATGCCTAAAACTGATATGGGGTCATGCAAAACCTTGATTCCTGCAATAAGGCCTGATGGAGGCAAGGGGGTGGTCCCAAGGGTGACCCCTGTACTTTTCCCTATGTTTATCCTTGACCCAGACATAGCTGAGAAATACTGTAATGAGGCAGACAGGAAAGTTGCAGAGGAGTTAGGGACCAATGTTAGGACCAAGTCACTGTGTAGGCTAAAACTTTTACTGGTGGGGATTCTGGAGTGGCTGCAATCTCTTTTAGCTCCATGTTTGAAAGCAACATATGGATCAGAACATCAATCCCAAATGCGTAAAGAAGGGGACGGAAAGGACATCCCTGTTGAACACTCCTACACACTTTGATTTTCTTGCCATACCAGCCATCGACATTAGGTAGAATAAGTGCACTTTGGTACATGGTTCAAATCCAGGCTACAAATACATCAGGTATACCAAAGGCGGACAAGGTGGAAAACAAGAACTTATGTGACAACCTGTCAAAGGCCTTTTCCTGGTCTAGCCCTATAACATAACCCTGTAAACCCTCTTGCTCTCCTTTTAAAAGAAATTTCCCTAAGTTTTATCAAATTGTTCTGTTGCTTTCTATCAGGAATAGTGCAGGTTTGGGAGGAGCTAATGAGATGCTTTGAGACCTTGATAATCTAGTCAAGATAAATTTGCTCAATATTTTAATGTCAGTATTGAACAAGCTAAGAGACTGCCAGTTACCTATATCATTTTTGGGACCCTTCTTATGAAATAGAACCAAAACGGCCTCCTGCATAGATGTCGCATGCTTGGAGGTTGCCAGCATTTGATTAAATAAGATAACCAGTGCAGGGGCTAGATCTGAGCTAAACATTTTGTACAACCCTGACCCCAGACCATCAGAACCAGGAGCTGTGTCTTTAGTTAACTGAGTAATGACATGAACTATCTCATCGGTGGAGATGTTCTGAATTAATTAACTTGCATCTGAGTCTGAAACCTGAGGCAGACTCAGAGAATTTAAACAGTCCCGGGGATGCAGATCATGTTAGGATTTACCAAAAAAGGTAAATGGTGCTCAACCACCTCCAAAATCTTTTGGGGAGTCTTACCTGTATGCTCTGTTGGGGTATTAAGTTCCAGTATCACTCTATTATCTATCCCGGTCTTACATTCTTTATAGGGATCCAAGGACCCTTTCTGCACATGTGTGCCAAACCTGAGTACCTGGTTAAGAGATTTAGCATGGCTATACTGAATGTTAGCCATTTGTTTTTTCATATTGCTGATTTGAGGATTGTAATCATAATGTGTCAGTTCAGTTTGTGACAAAAGGTGCTGCAATTGGTGTCTTAACTATAAGCAGTGTAAGTAGTCCTTGTTGGCTACATAGTTGGCTCTATTTTGAAATAAAACCTGCCAGGACTTTTTTATGTCTTCCCACCACTCGGAGATGTCATCATAGCATTCAACCACTGAGAGCCCAGTCTCGTTTCCACATATGTTGTACCGTTGGGTCATCAAATAAAGACTCATTAAGTCTCCATTTAGTTTTCCTGCAGCGTGGGGCAGAGTCCCATGTAACCTGCATCCTAATGGCTACATGGTCCGAAAATTCACTAGGTAATATATTAATATTCAAAATTCTCAGTATTAGACAAAAATAAAATCTATATAGGTTTTAAGGGGACCTTGAAAATAGGTGAGCTTTCCAGTAGGCATCAACCAGAACTGCTGTACTTAAAATCTGTTGAAGGGCCATAGAATCACAAAATAATTTTGAAGTCTGTAGACCTCTATCTGCTTGCTTCAAGCCACAGCTGAAGCCTCCCAACCAGAAAAAGAGGTGTGAAGTATGTAAGAAGAGCTGAATTTCCCTGAATAAAGCCACCCTCTGAGCCTTCGTCTGAGGGGCATAGGTAGCTATCAGATGGAATCTTTCAGAGGAAAAAGAAATATCTAAGAGAAGAGCCCTTCCAGGATGGATAGTCACCAGCCTGAATACCTTTAAAAGGGGGTTATTCAGGACAATACCGACCCCATCACAGGTATCTTCACCTATGGACCAAAATGAAGGTCTCAGGGTCCACGATTTGGAAGCCTGCTGAAGATAAAAATGGGAATTTAGATGTGTATCCTGAATGCAAATGATGTTACTATTATGTCTTTGTAGTGAAAACAGTGCCCCCATATGCTTTCTCTCACTCTTAATGCTGTTAATGTTGGGCGTGTATATTGTAAGGCTATGCATCAGGAAGTGATATGGGAAAATTAGAGCCAGGAAACAATAGAAATCAGAAACGAAGGTGTTTTAGAATAGAAGTCCACCTCTGCTGAGTTCTTTTGGCTATTGAATCCTCCCCCCCCCCAGTATCCATAGTGGATGCAATTGAGGATGTATCAGTGCCCTCATCTTCTGAATCTTTCTCTGTCCCTTCAGAATTAAGCATGGCATACTTGTTCCTTGCTTTCCAAGAGGTAGAGCTAGAATCTTGTTTAGCCCCAACCTCTTCAGACCTTTTGGGTACAGATGTCCCTAATCTGGTCCTCTTTTCCTGGGTCACTAATTTAAAAGGCCTGTCTTTCCCTGCAGGTGGGGGGGGGCATTTCAGAGGCAATACTCTCCCCTCCTGCTGGTGGGGAAGCTACTTCTTTCAAGGCTGTAGGGTCTAGGACAGAGATTTTTGATGTTGCCTCCATAGGCTGGGAATCAGGGACCTGTGACTCGGGGGGGGGGAAGGGGATCTGCACGGGAGGAATTTCCTGTGCTCTCAAGGTGTCACTAGCCATCCTAAAACTTTGCTCAGCCACCCTTTTGGCTTGCTGCTGCTGGGCAATGTTGATCAGACCTCCCTGTTGTGAGAGGCTCATGGGCAGCACCCATAAGCATGGCCAATGCGCTCACAGAGATTGCATTTAAATAGATTTAAACATGAGGAGGCCATATGTCCATACTCTAAACACTGGCTACAGTGGGAGGTGTCACAAGCAGAGCTAAGATGGGAACAGGACCCACATTTAAAGCAGGAACATAGTTGCCCTATATAAAATATAGAGCCACAACCTTTACCTAAAAAGAAGGAACTAGGGAGGTGTACTGGTCCAGAGTTGGTAGAATACAATTTTACATGGACCCTCCAGCCCCCATCCCAAATCTGCTCACTATCTAGGGTTGGAGTAGGCCTCCCTAAAACTTCACACCTCTTCCTCAGCCAGAAGAGGATATCCTTTACGTTTAACCCTTCATTTTTTAACATAACCATAATGTTCTTAACTAGAAGCTTCGTCAAAGGAATGGCCTGGAAGGGGATCCATAGAAGGTTGTTTCTGAAGGCCTGGTACTGTGCCCAAAAGTGGTCTAAACTAGACACATTTTTAAAAATGATGTCATAGTTGGAATTACCAAGGCTAGTGAGGGCAAAAATCTCCGATGAAAAAAACTTCATAGAGCTTTTTAGTAGCACACTGGCTATATGTTGAAACAGCACTCCAGACTTTAAAGGATATTATCACCAATGTTCTCAATATTCATGCACCTATCACCAGTATCAGAACTAAGGTAAAATCCTGCCCTTGGTTCACCTCTGAGCTTAAAGCAGCCTTGAGAACCAGAGACAAGCTGTGGAAAAAGGCAAGAAAAACAAAGGACACCAGTGATTGGCTAAATTTCAGAAAAGCAAGGAATTCATGTACAAAAAAAATAAGAACTGCCAAAACTGCCTACTATACAGCTGAATTGGATGCCTCCTACAATAACCCATCCAGACTCTGGGGTACAATAAAAGGACTTCTGGGCCAGAATTCTACTCCTGCCTTAACCACCAAATTGCTACTAAATGACACAGAAATTACAGGTAAACAAGAAATCTTAAATACCTTCAATGTTCACTTCACCACTGCTGGCCTAGCATTTGACTCATCACCTGCAAATATCCTGAGATCTTCCTTGAACCTGCAAACTACTGTGGGACAAATGGCCACTCAACTTTTCCTTCATCCCAATATCCGTGAAAGAAGTGGAAGATCTCTCTCTAATTTAGACACAACTAAAAGTGCAGGTGCAGACTCCTGGATCCCTATTTCCTAAAAATTGCTTCACATGTCTTATCTGCCCCCTTACTCATCTCTTCAATCTTCCCTAACTACTGGATCCATTCCATCTACTTGGAAAACAGCTCAAGTAGTTCCATTACTCAAATCTGGTGATACTAGGGATCTCAACAATTACAGACCTATCTCCATCCTACCAGTACTATCTAAGATGCTCGAAAAACTAGTAAACTCTCAGTTAAGGGACTATCTGGATAACAATAACCTTCTAAATTCTGCACAATCTGGATTTAGATCAAAGCATAGCACCATTACTGCCTTAGCCAAGGTAACCAACGATTGGCAGACTAATTTGGACAAAAAAAATTTTACCTGTGCTGTGTTTCTGGATTTGAGTAAAGCCTTTGACACAGTGGATCATGACTTATTACTCACCTCCCTTAACTCATTAGGCCTGGATTCCCTATCACTCAACTGGTTTAAGGATTACCTTTCAGATAGGTCGCAACTGGTTAGAAATGAAATTACCTATCCACCTCAAAACCTCTGCTAAGGGTGTACCACAAGGCTCTATTCTTGGCCCTATCCTCTTTGCTATTTATATAAACAATATTGATGCCAACCTCACTCAATCTAACATTCATCTGTTTGCTGATGATACTGTATTGTATGTCAGCAATCCCTCACCTTCCAAAGCCTGTGAACTTCTACAATCCGAATTCTCCATTCTGCAGCACAATCTACTTGACAAAAACTACTTCTAAATGCAAAAAACAAAAGCTATGTTCTTTACCACAAAGAGTTGTACTACCACTACCCCAGCATCCAACACCCTACATATATCCACCTTACTTGGAGAGAACTTGAATTTGTTGATAACTTCAAATACCTTGGAGTCTGGATAGATAACAGGCTTGACTATTCTGTCCATATTGAAGAGTTACTTAAAAAGCTAAGACAGAGGCTGGACTATTTTTAGAATAAAACATTACCTAAACAGTGATTCCAAAAAGGTTAATTCAGGCCTCATTCCTATCCCTCATTGATTATGCTGATTTCTCTACTGCCATTGTTCAAGTCATCTCTTACATAAGCTGGACACCCTGTATCACAGGTCCATAAGATTTATTACTGACCTTCCCTCCAACACCCATCATTGCTCCTTTATATGGCAGTCAACTGGACATCATTGCAACACAGAAGAAATAGGAATGCTGTTATCTGGATACTCAAAGCGTTAACAGGCAAACTACCGACCTATATCACTGATTGCTTTACCCAAATTACAACCAGGCATACACCTTAAGGATCAGTAAACTCATCACATTAAAGGTCCCCAATGCCTGCACGGTATGGGAGGGCTGCTTTCAGCTATTCCTTAGCAGCTGCATGGAACTCTCTCCAAAAATCCATGAAGCTAGATAGCCTACTACCTCTGGCATCCTTCAAAAGATTGTTCTCCGCCCTTTTTCCAGAGCTCTGCAATTGCTTTTATAAAGCATAATCCCCCACCTATCTGACCCAACTAAACCTCCCTTTTCTATCCATTATATTAACTCAATTTCTTTCTTCGAATCACCTATTATATTCACTTAAAAACTAGTTTAGACCATATAACTTATATTTTAGGACTGCTATACCCTTTGTCCTCTTTTTTCCTACAGGCTAAATGGTTCTATTGTTACTTGTATATATGTAAATTGTTGTATATAATCATTTCATGCCATTGTATTGCTATTTATTCTATTCTTGTCTATGTAATAATACTTGTATCCTCATTTGTATGACCACTCAGGTCCATCTTGTAAATGAGCTTTGCTCAATGATGTTCGCCTGAATAAATAAAGATTTTGATTGATTGATTGATTGATATGTATTCTGTGAGTGGGGAACTCTAGACCTCCTTTGTATAACAACCTGACAGCGTTACATCTAGGGGCTGGTTTGCCCTTATTAGAAAATAAGTTGGAGAGTTTAAACATTGGGTCCAACCCTGTTCTGCCTTGTGGGTCCTGCTGTACTTCCTCTGAGGGGCATACCCTTAGTCGATCCTCTGCTACCTGATTAGTATTAGGGAGAGTGTTCTCAGAGGGGGACCCATCTGTAACATTAACATTCACAGGTACAAAAGAATCATGAGACACAGTAATATTAGTAATAGAAATATTACCCCGGGATACATTGGAGCTCAGGCCGGTTCCAGAGGTGGTGGCCACGATACTTGGTGCAGCTGAAGTCAATTGCTGATAGGAAGGATCCAAAGGGTCTGGGGTCCATTGGCTAGTGGGGCCATGAATCCAGCCTGCATCCTCCAGGGCATGGACAGGGGACCAATATCCTGCCCCAATGTCAGTGTTCCTTGGGACTGTGGACTGAATTGTTTTGGGGGGAGCCTTGGGGAGAGGCTTGCTCCATCCTGCAAAGTTCTGTTTACCAGGAAAGGAATAAACTGTTTCCAAAAGGCTACTGTGCACTGGTCGAGCAGAGGAGGTAACTGGTTTACTGTTGGCTGTACAACCCTGTCATCTGGTTCCCAAATGCTGTTTAGCAGCTTTCTGTATTTGTGGTGGGTCAGAAGAGACTGGGGGAGGTGACTGTTGGCACACGACTTCCGAGTCATTTTCACTGCCAGGCGCTGTGTGTACATTACCTGGTTCTAGTACTACAGCTGTCGCTTTAAGGAGAGTTTCTGTCTCTGGAGTGGCAGGCTTTGATGCCTGCACATCATCGGTAGGCTGACTCATGCCTTTCTTGACAGCCGATGCGGAGGATTTGACAGCGGCCTGCTTGGAAAGTGTCACAAGCTCAGACTCCAGTTCTTTTGCTTTTCGTAGACATTTGTTTTTCTTTGACTGTAAAAATAACAAGCGGTCTGCAAGTTGCTCTGTCGCGACCATGCTCATCAGAACTTTAGTGGACTGGTGACTAGATACCTCAGTGCTTCGTTCAGAAAAGGCTTCTTCCTGAATGTCCTCAGAGGAAAAGAAACCATCCATGGTAGTGTCATCCTCATAAAATTCAGCAGCAGCCATTGGCAGGTCAATGGCCTCTTGAGCTGAAAGACCAGGGGAGGAGGCCTTCTCCCCTGCCTCATCGACATCCATGCTGTTCACTGGCTCCTCCGAAGTGGCCAGTTTGGGAAAGATGGCCAAGGGTTCCCCCTACAGGAAGAGTAGGGAATTTTTGTATTGCAATTTCAAATTATATAATAACAAACAATGTTGATTCACATCAAAGAATATATATATATATATATATATATATATATATATGGAAGTATTTCAGTCATACTATTCAAAAGGAATGCACAAACTGTTTAGAAAGAAAAAAAAAAAACTAAATGCAAAATAACATTAAATTATATTTGTCCTTCTCATAATTACTTTATAGTCTGCTACCTTAAAAGTTAGAAAAAAACATTTGGAAAATAGAACTAATCTTCAAATAGTTAATGCATGCTATCTGTACACTCCTTCCCCTCCCCCCCTTCCAAAGAGTAGGAGTAAAACATTTTTTCCAATGTAAAGCAAATAATAACAAACAATGTTAATTCTCATCCAATATTATATAAATAACAAAATCAAGAGAGTACCTAAATAAAATGCACAGAATATATATATATATATATATATATATATATATATATATAAGACAAAGAACCTCTGAGACGCAAACACTGAGGAAAGGGTTACCCCAAAGGGCATTTGGCTGGGAAGCCAAGTTTCAAGAAAATACAAAATCACACATGCCCACATAATGCAAAGCATCATGGGCTGCATATGCACATCACCACAGAATGTTATGCTGGTTCAACTTTAAGCAGAATTGCATGATGCCGAAAGGCCTCTCACACAGTTTGCAACGGGTGCTAACAGATGACATAGACACATGTTTCATCATACCAGTACTCATCAGTATGCCTCATCTGTCTGACACCCCAGTGGAATGAACCAGCTACCCTAAGACAGTGTGTCTTGGTTATGTTGTGGTGAACCCATTAAAATAAAAAACTTTTTAAAAGACAAAGCACCTCTGTGCGCAAACACTGAGGCAAAGGTTACCCCAAAGGGCATTTGACTGGGAAGCCAGGTTTCAAGAAAATACAAAATCACACATGCCCACACAATGCAAAGCATCATGGGCTGCATATGCAAATCACCACAGAATGTTATGCTGGTTCAACTTTAAGCAGAATTGCATGGTGCCGAAAGGCCTCTCACACAGTTTGCAAAGGGTGCTAACAGATGACATAGACACGTGTTTCATCCTACCAGGAACACACTGTCTTAGGGTAGCTGGTTCATTCCACTGGGGTGTCAAACAGATGAGGCATACTGATGAGTCCTGGTAGGATGAAACACGTGTCTATGTCATCTGTTAGCACCCTTTGCAAACTGTGTGAGAGGCCTTCCGGCACCATGCAATTCTGCTTAAAGTTGAACCAGCATAATATTCTGTGGTGATTTGCACATGCAGCCCATGATGCTTTGCATTGTGTGGGCATGTGTGATTTTGTATATATATATATATATATATATACACATATATATATACAAGGAAGAATAGCTAAATGCCAAGTCATTTATTACATCATACTTGTCTCCATTCTAGAGTTTATAAGATAAATAAGTATTTCAATCATATTTTTATCACATAATTTTCAAAGTCCACATGCAACACAATAACATTTTGAAACAACATTTTTTACCCTCTCCCCCACAAAAGAGCAGAGGAATTGTTTTTTTCTTTTCTTAATATCATAAATCAAAAATTAGTCACGATTTATGTTGAGCCACACATATACAGATATAAAAGACATATTTTTCCTAAAAGGAGATCACTTAGTCTCAACCCGGAGTATTACTACCCAGTGTCTAGTCATGTCATATGCTTCCATCTCTTTTTGTAAAAGGACAGAAGTAACCCTTCTAGAGCCCTTTTTGTACTGACTTAATAGAGTCACGCACCATCCAAAATAGTTGGTCAGGTGTAATGTATTGTTGCTGTAGGGACCACCTACACTTTACTTGCCAGATCTGATATTTTATACAGCCTAATATAATGTGCCTGGTGTCCTTGTCATATTTCTCCTATGACCTAGGTAAGACTCCTAACAGTAGTATGTCTTTGGCAATTAATGTTAATGGTGAGGTAGCCCATCTAGTAAATACCAAGGACCAAAATTACATGATAAAGGGACATTAGAAATATAAATGTTGCATGGATTCTAGGACAAACCTTCTCCTCCATCCCTTTATGCTTGAGATTTCCTTTAATGTTAAGCTAGTCATGTGTGCCTAACCAAATTACATCCCACATAAATAGTAATGTATGGGGTTGTGTCTGCATAGCCTGAATCTGTTGTAACTCCTGTGTTGGCCCTTTCCCAAAGTCTGGGGATATAAGAAAGTATTTTTGTTGTAAGTATTTGTACATTTCTTTCTATTTTTCTGAATTACCATGGCCTTTGGAACATTCCATAGTTTTAATCTACTGAAACAGGATTGGAAATTCCCTAGCAATCCTGAGATGGGTTTCTGTTTTGGTATGGCTGTATCCCATTTCCAGTCCAGTAACTATGGGTGTAAGTGATCCATTACCCATGAATCCAAATGGTTTGTCTATCTTGTATCATTGAATGCATATTTATGTATAAAAGTATACAAAAGAAAAAGATAATTGAGTTTACCATACCCAGGCCCCCTTGAGCTACTGTATATCTAAATAGAAAATGCATCTCTTTATGGGGTTTAGGCAGCTGCCCCAAATGGCCTGGAAAAAAATGCTTAACAATGTGGTTTCTAGTGTTCTAGGTACTGGAAAAATAGCCGCTAGGTGCAGAAATATTCCTATTAAAAATGTTTTTACCATGTATGGGCCCGATTCTAAAAGAGATACACCTGGCGTAACAGCACTTGCACCAAAAAGAATGGCGCAAGTAGCAAGTTACGCCAGCAGTTGCAGTGCGCGGGATTCTACAATGTGGACTGTGACATGCTGCAGGCCACTTGCTCCAAAGAGCAGTTGCACGATAAACTCCTGCGACATGGCACTAGGGGGTTTACAGCAGCAGTTGCACCCTACTCTAGTAGAGCAGCAACAAAGTCCCCAATGTTGGAATTCTATAAGAACCCCTGGAAAAGAACCATCAATGAAAGTTACACCAGCATTTAGCTGGCATACCTGTACATATGTCCTCTGGGGGTTCTGTAGACCCACTGCACCCACTCCAGAATGTGCCCCCATGCCCAGAACACCCCTGTTGGTGCCCCACAGGGCAGCCCACAACCCCCAGCCCCTGATCCCCCGTAGCAGAGATGTCCAGCTGGGCATCTTGCACCCCAGCCCCAGAACCCCACACACCTAAATGCCCTGCAGAGGTAGCCCACACACATCATGCCCCTGAACCCCCACCATTATCAGCCACACAAGGCAGCTGTGTCCCCCAATCCATTCCACAACCCGATGTTTTGCCACAAATAGTTAAAAATTTAAACCCCCAAGATCCCTGGTAGTCTAATGGCCCCCCACCCACCCCAATCAGCAGTGCCAGTCCCCCCACACATCCCCAACTGGCGACTAGCACAGCCCACCTCTCACTTCCACGGCCAGCTGCCGACTAAGGTCTGCATGAGTGCTTACTGTATAAATGCACTCAGAAATTAATTCATTACTTTCTGAGTGCATCTATACAATAAACACTCATGCAGAAACTCAGTCGATGGTTGGCCATGGAAACAGAGGTGGGCTGTATCAATCGCCCGCTGGGAATGGGTGAGAGACTAACACTGCTGGTGGTGGTGAAAACACTAGACTCACCAGGATCTGGGGGAATGTACAACCATTTGTTGCAAATCAGGTCGGGGAATGGATTGGGGGTTACAGCTATTCTACGGCTATCAGGGAACTTTACGCTTGCTGGGTTGCAACTTATGACATGCCCTTGGGTATGCTGTTTTGGTTGGCATACCTGTCTGCATGTCACAGGTTGTGGGACTTAGCAGCAGAGACCCTGCCCCTTCTAGAATAGGGTGCAGTGTCCATGTCGCAATGGTGTTTGGCACAAGTCACCTTTGGCGGTGACTTGCACCAAGCTTCTAGAATAGGGCCCCATGTCCTCTTTTTTTGAAAATCTTCCATTTATTACAGACCATAATTCTATTTCTGGCTTCTTTAATTAGAGTATTCCAGTTGTAAAACTCTACATCACCTTTTCCCAAATAGACTCCCAATATTTTGCACATAGTGTTTGAAATGGGGATTCCCATAATAGTGGCATGTTCACGATCATCTGTACCTATGTAGAGACACTTTTCTGGAGGATGAAGTGAGCACCTGTCCCTCCCGTGAATGCTGCTGTCACCACTTCTGGAGCCTCACTGGAGGGAAATCTGCTAATGAAAATACAGATATCATCTGCGTAGGCAATTGTTTTGATTTCAGTATCTTCACTACTAATAGATAGACCTCTCTCTTATATTGTCAGATTGATTGATTGATTTTTCAAAGTAATGGTTCTAGTGTTGGAAATACAAAGAATCAGACTAAGGGGATACCCTTGTCTCACTCATCTGGTTATATTCCTGGTCTTGCCTATCCATCCATTTATGTAAGAAGCCACCATAGCTTGTCTACAGTACAGCTGTAACCATCTAACAAAGGGGGCTGGAAAACCAAATTTCTCAAGACATTTTCAGATATATAAGTGGGACACCCTGTTGAATGCTTTGGTTTGACCCAGGCTTAACAAGAAACCAGTGATTTCATCCGGCCTGCCCCTATCCAGTATCTCTCTAAGTAAAATAAGTGCATCAGTGATGTTTCTACCCAGTACTGAACAAAATTGTGTTGGATGGGTTATATGATCTAGCACAGCACTAATTCTATTACTTAAAACTTGTGTTAGAGTTTGGTTTCTGTGTTCAATAGCGTAACTGGCCTCCAGTTTCTTAAATCTTCCCTGTCTCCAGTTTTAAAAATTAAAATGTGTAAACCCATATTTAAACTGTCAGGCAATTTTCCTTGTTCTAAACTGATGTTAAACACTTGTATTATTTCTGGACCTAATAGCGTGCTTATACTGTGGCATATCACATTGGGAAGCCCATCGCTTCCAGGGGCTTTACCGTGTTTTCGATTTTTTGTCACATTCTGAAATTCTGAATTATTAATAGGTGCCAATAATGTTAGAAAAAAATGCTCAGGGACTTTAAGTAATATACAAGATTCTAACCAAGAATCTATATGATGCTCTGTGAGTGAGGGGTCTGCCCGAAACATATTTTTTATGTATTTGTCAATTTCATTCAGGATCTCTTTCTGCGTTGTTATTATGTCTCCTGTGGTGGAAATCAAATTTCTGATTTCTTTCTTTTTGCGCTGTTTAACATAGCTCTCAAAAGGGTTTGTGATGTCTTGCTTTCCCTGCATTCCAAACCTCTGTTCAGTTTCTAAGGTTTTTCTTCTCTCATATTGTGACTGAGCTAATTTTGTCTTTATGTCTGAGACCACCTATAGGTCTACCTCCTCTCCTTTATTTAGCCGAGAATATAAAGAGAGTAATCTAACTCTTAGATTTTGATATGTGTCTCTTTTATATTTTCCTAATATTTTGCCTATTTGTTGGAAATAATCTTTAAAGTCTGTCTTACTATCTTCCCACCAGTCCTGTTGAGATTCATAGAGGAAAAATACAGATGTTCTTGCTTTCATTAGATGTTGAAAGCCTTCTGCTACTTCTGGATAGTCTAATAAAGATAAATCTAATTTTCAGTATCCCAGCCATTTGGATGTGTTCATATAGTTTGATATGGTGATACCCAAGAGGCTGTGGTCAGATATGGCAACTGGGGTTACTACAGGGTTTCTATGTTGTAATGTGGGAGATATAAACCAGTAGTCAATTCTAGACTTAGTGTTTCCTTGAAAAAATGTATAGGGTGCTGTATGGTCTGTGCATAGAAATGCATCTTGTAACCCTGTAAGGTGTAGTAATTCATTAAGAAATACTGAATCACAGTATAATTTGGCTGTTTGTGCTCCCCTGAGACTGCTCTGTTTATATTAAAATCTTCCCCCAAAACAATATTTTTTCTTGTGAACAGGTAGGGTTGTATCAATTGTAGTAAAGAAATTCTTTCTGTTTTACTTTGTGGTACATATATATTAATGAGGCAAAATTCTGAGGTCTATATTCTGATATCTAATGGATGAGCTCTACCTGGTGAAATCTCTACTATTTCAGTTACTGTAATTGAAGGACTGAAAAAACATATATGTATACCAGAACATAGAACACCCCCCCGACCAGTAACATGGTCCCCATAACCAGGCCTCTGAGGCAGTTTCAAAGTCTTCTGCTGTATATAATCTTCTATCCTGAAAGAAAACAAAATCATATTTAATTCCTGTAAAGATATCAAAAGTGGCAAATCTTTTTCTTTCAGACCTTATGCAATTGACATTTAAGTTAACTATTATAAGGCCATACAGTGCTGTTGATGGAAGATGAGTAGAGTCAAGTTGGCATTGGTTTTGGCCGTGCACTCTTCCTAATGCCTACCCTGGGCCCCATGCATTTTTTTATTTTTTCCCTGTTTTTCTGAAGCGTTCGCTGAGTCTGTCTCAGAAGCTGGCTCTTTCTGTGAAGAAGTCCTGGATGCTGTGTCAGAGTCTCTGTCATCTTCTTCTATGTCATTTTGCAAGGCTTCATATCTATTAAAGAGAACTACTCCATCTGATGTGAGCAGAGTATCCCCCACAGTATGTGGGACCCCTGTTCCCTTCACCACTTGGAATTCCATATCAGTTGCCACTGGCATTGAGGGGAGGAGGGGGGAGGCATAACTACAGAATCTGTACTGTTTTGAATCTCTGTAGCTTTAGGAGTAGCATCTGTAGAGGGGCCAGCTATTAATTCATGGTGGTAGTAGTGGTAGGTTTTGGTGGTCTCAGGGATAGTGGTCATTCCCCAGTACTTCTACCCTGAGGTGGGGCTGTTTCTGCCCTTCTTGGAGGATGTAGGCCCTTAGAGGGCCTTGGACCAGAGGAATCACTTGCTGCTGTTAGAATATAAAAGTCCTGCATAGCAAAGTCTGAGTCTTCGGTATTGTGGGCAGTCTGTGAAAGTATGTCTGACTTCATCACAAAAATTACAGTTTGGCACATTTTCACATTCAAAACTAGAATGGCCTAGTTTGCCACATCGAAAACATTGTATTTTGTCACAACTGGAACTTATGTGATATAAGGAGCCACATTTGTGACATTTTCTGGACTGACCAGGGTAGGATATAAATCCTTTGTCTCTCCCTATGTAGAAACAATTGGGTAAATGTTGGTAGTCATTATTATTTGGAAAAAGCTTTCTTTTTATCCTCCAACCACCATTCCAAAAAATCTTCACTGTCCAAAATGGGTTCAGGAGACCCTTACACATCACAGCATTTTTCCATCCAGTATAGAATAACTGTGATGTTCACCTCCTCATTTCGAAATAGTACTATTACTATTCAAAAGGATTGCTTAGTGAGGGGGATGACTTGAAAATGAGACCATAAGGGGTTTGTTTTCAACAAAGTATATTTGGTCCAAAGTCTTTCCAGCATATCAGGTGTTCGAAAACTAATGTCAAATGTATGCTCGCCTGGAGCAGGTATCAGTGCGCACACTTCAGCAGACATGAAGCCCAATGGTTGTTTTAATAATATTCTGCCAACAGGAAAACAATTTGGTAGTTCATCCATGCCTCCCAAATACCAGAGGCAGATGGCATTATGCCTTTTTGCTTGTTCTATTAGCTTAGAAAATAGCCCAGCATATGAACGCTTTTGCTGTTGCTGTCTATGCGTTTGTTCAGAAGAACCTTCTTATTCTGGTTCTACATGCCCCCGCCTCCATATTATTGCCTGAAGCATTCTCAGAAGTCTCTGGTTGTGCATTAGAAAATATATCCTGTGAACCCCTTGGGGAATAAGAAATTGTACCTGTGTTTGTAGCCTGCAAGTCCTGAGGATCCATGTTCTGCTGGAGATCTCCTCTCAGTGCTTTCTCGACCTGTTCAGTGTGAGTTTTTTCTTGAAAGCTGTGTGAATCAAATTCTTGATTCACCACCCATGTTCCTCCTGCATCTTGTTTCTACTCTGCTTGTTTTAGAGCAGTTTCTGGTGTCCAGGATCCATCTCCTGGTGCTTGGTCCTGCTGTTGAGGTGCTCGGACAACCTCCTTTTCCTGTGTTTCAGTCATAGTGCTCCCCTAGCCTAATCTAAAACCAAAAACCTTGGGGAGAAATTGCTACAATGTGGGTGAGTTCCCTTCCAGTCTTTTGCGTTTCTTTTCCTCTAATAATTTAGCTTTGGCTTCCAAGAAGTCTTGCTCCGCTTTCTGCATTTACTCCATCAATAGGGATTTTTGTTTTCCTAGTGTTTCCTGTAGAAGTTGTTCCTCCTCCTCCTCTTCTAGTTCCGTAGTATTTTCTGTCAATTGGGTCCATGTAGTACTGGTTTGCTGAGCCTCCCTTTCGGTTTCTACAGCACCTGCTGAGGTCTCTGCCATGCAACCTCTCTCCTTCATCTCAGTCTCAGTACTGAGCTCTGCCATTGATCTCACCTTTGGGACAGTGCCCACTACCACAGAGTAGGGGAATTTTTTATTCATAACTCAAAAGAACATATAAACAAAACAATGTTTACAGCATACAAAATCATAAGAATGAAAATTTAAATGGTAAAACCATAAAACAGTAATACATCATACATGCTACCTCAGTCATAAATTAAAGTAAAGTAAACAAACCTCCACCCCCACCCCACAAAAAGAGTAGGGGCATTTTCTTTAAAATCTTCAAAATCAAACTCATAATCCAAAAACATTATACAAAGCATATTAAATCCACAGCAAAGGAAATATCTGAGGTTGAAAACAATCATAGTAAATTAAATAACATATTAATTCATACCCCCTTCCCTATGCATCCTTCCCAAAAAACGTAATCTTACACTGTTTCAAAATCGAAAAGGAACAAAAAATAAATCATAAAGTAACAAAGTAATTATTAGTTCATACTGTACAAGTCCTGCCCCCCCGCCCCACACTACTTAAGAGTAGGGGAATATTAATTTGAACATAAAACAAGATACATATGAAACAGTGTTTCTTCACACAAAATCATAAAAAGGAAAAAAAAAAACAGAAATAAATATTACATCATACATGAAAGCAAAATGTGCTCAGAAAAAATAGTACTCTATCATAAACCATAAAAGAGGATAAGGAATATAAATAAGTATTACAGCATACATTAACTCAATGCTTCGTAACCTCAAAACTAAGTGGTAACAAATTAAACCCCACACACACACCCCTAAAAGGTAAAGGAACAGTTGAGTTAAGTATGTACTTTTTTTTAAAACACTGCAAATAAATCATAACAGCAGTATTAAGTCGTATTGTACAAAATAAGGAAAATACAAATCCAAAAAGAAACCAAAGAATAGTTTTAGTGTTTCAGACATACTTCCAGTAGTTTCCTTTTGAAAAAGGAAATGATTCATTTCTTTAGGAGAACCATATAAGGGCTCCCCATCTTAAATTAAACAGATCTATACTGACCATACCCTTTTCTTGCTGTCTGATTTTTAATACCGAATTCCTTATTATAATAAATAGTTGCTCTGGAGTGATTACCCATTGTTGTAATGAAAATTTACATCTGGTGGTCCATATATGGTACTTGATGTTTAATAATATTAACTGTATCGTATTTTTACGATACTGTGTCCCTGCTAAAAATCCTAAAAAAAGACTCTCAACTGTTAGAAACCTAAAGGATCCTCCCTCCCATTTACTGTTTATCAATGCCCAAACTTCCATCACATGTGGACAATGGAAATATAGATGTTCCATTGTCTCTAACTCCTCAATACATAACTCCTCAATACATGATGCCCTGGGACAATACCTTTCAGACCTACCTTTGTGCTTAAGGTTATCTTTACAATTAAATTTTTTATGTACGCACAACCATAAGACATCCCACATGTATTCTGGCATCCTTGTATCTATCAGCATTTTCCCAACTACTGTCTTATCTCCCTCACTTCTCACTCTGAATCAGGGATCTTCAATGCAGTACATTTCCATGATGTCATTATATAACACGTTCCTGCTCTTCTCAAACATCATTTGCTTGGTAAGCTTCCAAAGTTTCAGTTTCCCAAAACATGATTAGAAATATTGGGGTACATCTTGAATGGATTTTTGCCATGCTATTGGGTTATTGGAAGCCCACACCCGTAACTGTGGTTGAAGTTGATCCAGCACCCAACCCCCAGATAGATGAAACACTTGAAGGTAATGGTTTTATATTGTGTACCAGAACAAAATACTGAAAAATCACCACAGGGTGGATCATTTGTAACCCTCCCTTTGTGCCTTGGCAGGTATGTTACCCTCTTTTAACTGGGTTAAGTCTGTTCCCCACAACCATGTAAAGAACACCCCCATTGGGGTGTTTCAAATTATTTGGGAGGGGGAAAAACTATACTTAAATGCAAAAACATTGAAAGTAAAAAGGTTTTAATCATGTAGATATGCTTTAACTTTGCCATGTGCCATCTATTCCACTGCCTCACCTTAACCCATGCCATTTGCAATAACTTGTCCCAATTGCAGATGGCTAAGTCACCCTTTCCAAAATAAGTCCCTAAAATTTTTTCATGTTCCGAACTGATAGGAATCCCCATAACCAGTCTTGTAGGGCTGTTATTACCAAGTAGAACACATGTGCTCTTTTTTGTGTTTACCACTGAACCTGACCCTTTCATAAAGTCCTGCAACACTTTTTCTATCAAAGTGACCGAAAGGTTATCAGCCAAAAAGATACATAAATCATCAGCATAGGCCACTGTCTTCACCTCTGGAATAGTGCTACTAATTGTTACCCCTCTAATCTCATCAGAATTATTGATCATCCAGAGAAGGGGGTCTAAGCTAATAATGTACAACAGGGGATTCAGAGGACACCCCTGTCTGACTCCCTGATGTATCATACAATCCTCCCCATCCACCCATTTATGTATGGGGCATTCATAGCAGATTTATACATTAATTGAATCCACCCTATAAACACATCTGGATAACCTTATTTTTTAGGCACTTCCAGAGGTACAAATGAGGCACCCTGTCAAAAGCCTTAGATTGGTCTAGGCACAACAGATATCCCATAAGTTCCCTATTATTACTCCTGTCCATAATCTCCCTTACCAAAATTAGTGTGTCACCTATTTTCCTTCCAGGCATCCCACAAGTCAGTGAGTTATGTATGGTAACATCTAAAGTTACCGCCAATCTCTGGCTGATAAGTCTAGACATAATTTTAAAATCTGAGTTTAAAAGCATAATTGGTCTCCAATTCTGAATGTATCTTCTATCACCCTTCTTGTGTAAAAATACGACCAGCCCTTAAGACATGTTCTGGGGCAGTACCTCAATACTTAACATCATTGAATAAACTCCAGTCATTTCTTTTTCTAGTAATGGGAACATGAATTTATACAATTTATTTGATAACCGATCTGGATTATATTTTTAAGTTCTTGATTTGAGATAGGACGTGTGATTTCTGCTGACAAATAAGTCAGCAGTTGTTGTACCTGTACAGAGTGTAACCAGTTCCTCATAGTCTCCATAGTCAGTGCAACCTGACTGAATTGTGCTTCCAGAGATCTACCTACCTCCCGCAACATTTCTTTGTGATTAGAGATTACCTCCCTTTGCTCTGTGACCAAAGTTTGCATAGTTTTCTTTCATCGTTGGGTCGTGCAACTTTCATAGGGATTAGTATGTACCTGGGTTCCTTGGGTACCAAAGCGTTGCTCTGTCTCCAAAGATTTCATTCTGTTGTATTGAATGTCTGAAATTTCTGCCTTGAGTTTTGTTAACTCTTCCTGGCATATCACCCTCCCCTGTAATTATGCTGTCATTACCTTTTGTAAGTCTCTTTTAAGCTCATTGTACAGTTTATTCCTCACATGACCTTTTAACCTCCCAACATGCTGAAAATACTCCTGGATATACGATTTACTGTCTTCCCACCAATCAGGTTTGGCCTCATACAAAAAATAAACTGACTTCCTTGCATTCAATAAAGCCAAAAAAACCTCCTTCACCTGTGGGTCTTCTAAGAGGTCAAGGTTCAACCTCCAGTACCCCCTACCCCTGGCAGCTTCTGCATAATTAGCAATGCCAATCTCCAGAAGCCCATGGTCTGATGAAGCTACTGGTATTACCTTTGATGTTTGTACATGTAGTGAGGGGGAAATAAACCAGTAATCAATCCTTGTTGACAGCGTCCCTTTAAAATATGTGTGTGGATTCTTTTTCCCTGGCTAATGAAATAAGTCGTGCAACCCCGATTGTTCTATTAACTGATTTAGGCAAGTGGTATCACAATAATTTTTTGCTGTTTTGGATTCCTTGTCAGTACTGAACCTGCTGCAATTGAAATCCCCTCCCAGCAAAGTATGCCTTGCTGTAAACAAATATAGTTGTATCTTCTGTAATAACTCTATTCTGAGTGCCTTGGTTGGGGTGCATAAACATTTATTAATCTGAAGTCCACCTGTTCCATTGTAATGTCTGGCAACAAGGATCTACCTGGCCATATATCCACTGTGTGGGTAATTTTAACTTGGTGGGCATTAAAAAAAATGCCAACCCCACTACACATATCCTCTCCTGTAGACCACACAGACTTACACCACCTCCAGGCTTCACTAGCCCCCTGAATTTCCTGTGTTGTATGGAGTCTAGTATCCTGGAAAAAAACTATATCATACTGCGCCTTCGAAAGATAAAAAAAGTGGATAACTTTTTCCTTTCTGACAATATGCTATTGGTATTTAAAGAAGCTGAAGTCAAACAGTACAGTGGTACAGTCATTCCTTGGATGTTTTTTTTACAAGCCCTAGAGCCCATCCTTCATTGTTTCAGTTTAATTTTCCCTTATGGTGTTGGCACAGTCATCTCAGTATCAGATGTGGCATCTTTTTGGGAAGAAGTCAATGAGGCAGAGTCTGATTCCTCCTCCATCTCTGTTTCCCCCCACTGTGAAGCAGTGCATTTATTTTGTAGGGGGAGAGGGTCTTGCTGCTCCCCCACTTGTTTTGTACTAGTTCCACCATGCCTCTGTTTAACCAACTGGAAACCATTCTCCTCTTGACCTTTCATAGTGGGAGGGGGCATCATTTCTTTCACGTTAGACACCTTGTTTCCACATTGGTCTCCTGCAGGAGTATCCATTTGCCCTGATGTTCCCAACAAGTCTGGGGTCTGACTTGCTGAGGGGGTTGGGACGGTCTGGGTTTTAGACCCTCTAGTTGTTTCGATTCTTTTGTCTGGGCGTACTGACCCTGGTGGGTCATGAGTTTTCCTCCCAGTAGCTGGTGCCTGCAGATCATGAACTGCTGGGAGGGGGCCTCATGCTTGGCCCAGCTGATTTTGCAGCTTTATTTATATAAAAATCCTGAATGGCATAGTCAGAATTACCATTATTATGTGCAGCATCTGGGCATTCAGCAAATGTGTGACCCTCCCCTTCACACAACACACACCTAGGGAGTCATTTGTAGAAATGACTGGAATTACCTGTTTCCCCATACTGGATACATTTCACTGCCTCATACTGACTGGTTAGATGTCTAGGAGATCCACATCTATGGCAGTAACATGGTTGACCTGGGTAAAAGATAAAACCTTTATCTTTCCCTAAGAAGAAACAGTTTGGGAGATGCACAGACTGACCTCTCCTTGTACTAAGATTACTTCAGCCTCCACCCTCTGTTCCAGAACCCCTCAGAATCGAAGATGGGGTCCGGATTAACTTCCATGGTACATCTTTTCTTGAGCTAATATAAAATGTCTGTAATGTTGACCTCTTTGTTCCAGAAAAGTACTGTTATGATTTTAGTAGGGCTTTTTGTCAAAGGTAATGCTTGGAAGGGAGTCCATAGGGGACTTGTTTTGACATTGGTGTACCTCATCCAAAATCTGTCCAACAGTTCTAGAGAGCAAAAGCTGACATCAAATGTGCTCTCCCCAGTCGCATGAATAAAGGCGTACACCTCAGATGCCAAACACCGAAGAGATTGCTTGATCATCTCTTTACCCACATATTGCCTGGTAGGAGGGGTGTCTAAACCGCCTATATATCTTAAACGCACAGTGTTTCTTCTTTTTGCCAGTTCCACTGGCTTGTGAAATAGGCTGGCATATGTTGTTGCTGTGGGAAGGTCTGTACTGCCATCAATATTCTTACTCTGGGGGGGCAAGACTGACTATATCCACACTGGACTGCTATCTGGGGCCACCTCTTAGCAGGAGATTATCCTTGGGTATTGAAACATTTACATTTGGAGAGTTTGAGGGAGGTTCCCCATGCTTTTGTGCAGAATCACTGCTCCCCCCAGCTTGCACCAACTCATCCACATTTGAAAGTAAGACGCAAGGGGTACTCACATCAGAAACTTTTGTAACTCCATTTGTACATTCTCCAAGCCCTGGAATCGGGACTGCTGGATCTGGTAGCCATCCTCCATTCTCCATCTGCTTCCATCCTGCCCCACGTAAAGCCTTGTCTGGACATCAGACTTCCTGGTGCACCACCATTACTTGTCCCTAGCCATATCCTGTGTTACCATTTTTTATGAAACTACAAACACTTTTCTGGGATTTATTGTAGAAAGAACCAGAGATACAGAAGAATCACGTTTCCTTTTCTTTTCTTTGTCCAACAGCTTTTTGCTCACAGGTATTCTCCTTCAGCATCTGCTATTTAATTATGTAGCTGAGCTGTTTTTTCCTCCAGTACCACTTGTAGCTGCTGCTCACTACACTCCACATAAACAGGGCCAGTCACTGTTTCATCCACATCCTCAGGATCCTGTCTTGCTGTATTTGCTGCCACTGTAGCTCGCATAAATCCTGAACCTTCTGTTCCAGCTTCAACACTGGACTCCTCCATATTCTCGAAAAGCACTCCACAGTGCCCGCTACCACAACAGTAGGGGAAGTTCCCCAGTGTCGTGGCCATATTTCCCCCATTCACTGAAAATACCTCCAACAGCTTAATCTGATTCAGTGTCAGTTGGTTTCCATCTGTATCTCTCCCTCCATGGGACAGGGTTGAAAATAAACAGACTTGCTTTATTCTCCTTCCCAGGTCGACAAAAAATAATCAATAAATAAAAATATTTATTGCATCCAGGTTATTCAAGAGAACACAGCAAACATGCAAAAAACCTACTCAGGAACAAGACACCTGACATTTCATGCCAATGTGTGCTTTGTCAATGTGTCCTCCCACTGTAAATGTGCTGAATTTATACAAAGACAGTGCTCAAAAAGGTAAAAAGTGCAAAGTAGATAAACATCAAAAACAGTTGTCATTAATCACAAGTTCAAGAATCACTATATTTCTTCAAGGTTTACAGAGGTATATATCCCATTAATGTTTGCAGCTTATGTACTTAATTCATAGTTCTCTTATTATGCTCTTTAAAAGTTCATATATCATTCACCACCTTCTCGATGAAAAAATATTTCCCCACATCCTTTCTTATCACCACCACCTAAAATATCTTGTAGTTTTGCCCTCTAGTCTTTGAGCCCTTGCTAAGTTTAAAAAGATGCTGCTTTTTTATCCTATTTATTTATTTGAAATATATTTTACCAAGTAAGCAGAGTCATAACTGGCTAGTATCTAGCTGTGACTTCGAGGGAATGAGTCAGGGATTGTCAAGGAAATAATATGCATACAGTACAGGATTTGGAAAAAATAAACTGTGAATACAAGTCAAGAATATGCAAAAAGTCACTGTGTACAGTAGGAATAACAATAATTGTCATGGAATGGTACAAAAGGTGTCTACATATACAAGGCTCTGTAGGGTGTGCCCTTCAGGCACTTTTGTATGTTTCACTTACTGTAAAACTAGTTATTTTCACACAAAGTAATTTTAGCGTGAACAAAAATACAACCACAATTGTGTTAATTTAATTAGCAATAAGTCATTAGAACCACATTCATAATAATGGAAAAAGTACTAATTATCACAAATGTAGTTTCATGCAAATTAATGCTTCAGCAAAAATAGCAAAAATTATTTGACAGTGAAAATTTCAAATTTTACAGTATGTCCTCCATACTCTCTCCTGGCCACTAGTGAATACATATTAAGGTCGGAGTATTTATTCATTTCATTTTTATTTACCAAGTAAGCACTCTAGGCAAACAAATGCATATTTTCAGGCAAGACCTGGGAGGCTGCAACATGAATGGCAATACACAAGCATCAGCAAATACATATATTAAAACATGGGTAAAAGACAGTGTCACAAATACAAAAGGTGCCAGGAGTGTACAACAATGAGCAAGGAATGTGGACTGAAACTAAGGGTAATAAGTAATCAAAAGTATATTAAAGTATATTATAGATACATATTATAAATTGCTTTCTTATAGTACTGTGTTCAAGTTGTCAATGAGACTGTAGTTTTATCTGTGTTTTATACTGAATTATAATGTTTGATCTATCTTATGTGTTTTGTACAGCGCCTTGAAAATCTGAAAGGTGCTTTAGAAATAAAATGCATTATTATTATTATACATATTTTATGTACAAGCTAAGCAGATTTTGCTTTTTCCATGCAGCATTTGTGGAATTTATCTATTTTACATTTATGGAGTTCCATCGATTTTTGAAAACAATTTCACAAATTTTTGCATTGCAGATTTACTTTAGCTGGAGTGCAAAACACATGGTCCCTTTGAAATGCACATTAATAATTCTGCAGCAGTGTAAGGCAGCAGCTAGCAAGGCAAACAAAATCATTGCATGCATCTAGAGAAACTTCATAAGTAGTGAGAGAGACATTATAATACCCTAATACAGATCCATGGTCAGGCCACAACTGAAATACAGTGTGCAACTGTGGTCTTCACATCTATGGAAGATACTGACACAGCTGAAGCAGTACAAAGGAAAGGGATCAAAATCTATGGTGATCTGAAAAATTTGGGACTGACTGGCAGACCTGAGATTTTTTTTTCATGGAAAGAAGACTCAGGGGCAACATGATTATATTATCTAAAATGAATAACATGATCAGACCAAGTGCAGCTCTTCAAGATGAACAAGGATGAATGTAAATGAGATACCCAGTGGCAATGATGGGAGGAAGACTCAAGGGCAATATCAGGAAGAATTGCTTCACAGAACAAATGGTAAAAATGTGGAACAGTCTGCCATAGCATGCAACATCTGCTTACACTGTAATGACCAACAGGATTAGACCCGATAAAGTCCAAACACCAGCAAACAAATCATAATTGGTAGCAACATCATTCATTAGCACTGCCTTTTGAGATCCCTCATTAAAAAAGCCATCTTTAGACCCAGATGTCCTAGCAAATTACAGGCCTGTCTCAAATCTCCTCTTTATAGGGAAGGTAGTTGAGAAGGTAGTGAAGGCTCAGCTCTATGCACTGTCATCAAGGCACAGGTCAGGAAGCATAGGAGAACCAGAAGCAGTTTCAAAATTCACAAATAGCATTTTATTTTTCTTCATAACAGCAAAATAAAAATTATTCAGTACAGCTATTTACAAAGCAGTACAAACAGAGAAAACTAAGTCCTTCTTCTGAGGGTATCTCTTAATTTCATGTTTCAGTCTCTCAGTCTCTCACTCTCCTTGTCTCTCTAGCTAAAGCATTGCTTTTCTTTTTATAAGTCTTTGCCTGGGAACCTCATTAAGAGAGCCTGCTTCTCACAGAATGTTCTTGCAGATTTCATTCCTTGCAGGTGCAGCAAAAATAACATAGTGACCCAGAAGTGAGGTCTTGTTTACAGCTCTGCAAAAGGCTTAAAAACTGCATCTGAGGTTAACCCCTTGAGTTCCAAATAGCTTTTTGCAATCATTTCAACAGTATGTTCATTTCAAAAGATGTTCCAGGACTAGAGGGCATGGGATGAAGTTGGAGGGAGGACGATTCAGAGGAAACGTGAGAAAGAATTTATTCACAGAACGGGTGGTGGACAAGTGGAACACCCTGCCAGAGGAAGTGGTGGGGGCTGAAACAATCACGGGATTTAAGAATGCATGGGATAGACATAAAGGAATTCTGGAGGTCAGGGGTAAGGGGCAACAGACTTCTTGGAAAACATAAACTGAACTTACAAACTTAAATGGGCAGACTGGGTGGGCCATAGGCCCTTATCTGCCGACACTGTCTATGTATCTATGTATAACTATATACAGTTTTAAACAAAAAGATCCCAATATCAGTGACATTTCCATATAAAGATTCACATATATTTTTATAACTGCAGATAAGCAAGGGAGTAAAAAGACAGAAATAGCAAGGGAAGGCGGAGAGATGGCGAGAGGCAGAGAATTGCGAAACTGTTAGAGTGATCAGTTCCTAGGTCTCACAAGAAAATCTAGTTTCACAACCAGACAGAGAAGAGACAGAAAAGGAGAGGACAGAACATACCCTTGCAGTTTAAACGCTTTCTGCATAACAAATGGGTCAGGGCCTTATTCAACCCTATCACATACCCCTCTTTAAAAGGGAACCTGTTTTACAAAAACAGGTTTCCAGAATGTTCTGTTGCATTCCCATCTAACATTAGCTTATAACTTTTACTGTTCAGTGCATATGCAGCATAACAAACAGAGAAGTTTCAACTCACATTTTTTCAAGCCTTCAGAATTCTCAATTCCTGATCCATATCTTGACAGAAAATCAGCATTGATATTCTCTTTCCCAGATTTGTGCATCATTTTAAATTTAAATGACTGTAGTGCCAGGTAGCACCATGTGATTCTAGAATTTTATCCTTCATTCGGTTAAGCCAACAGAGAGGACTGTGATCTGTTACAAGTACAAAGTCAGCTCCTAGTAAATAAAACTTAAGGGACTCCGTGGCCCACTTTACCTCAAGGCCTTCCTTTTCAATGGTGGAGTATCTTTTCTCTCTGTTGTACAATTTCCTACTTATGTATAAAATTGGATGTTCTTTCCCATCTACTGTATATGCTGACTCAAGACTGCACCTAGACCTACCTCTGATACATCAGTCTGTAACAGAAATTGTTCCTCAAAGTCTGGGCTTCTTAAAGCAGGGGCTGAATATAATGAAGCCTTAATGGCTTGAAAAGCCTTGTCACACTCTGGGGTCCATTTCACATTATTTGGTAACCATTTATTTGTGAGTTCAGTGAGGGGAGTAGCTAACTCGGCAAAGCTGGGAAAAAATTTCTGATATTAACCAGCCAGCCCTAAAAATTACCTGGTATGTTTCTTGGTTTTGGGGACAGGGCTGTTAGCTACGGCTTCTATCTTGGAAACCTCTGGCTTGACTCTTCCATTTCCCAAAACTTAACCCAAATATCTGTTTTCAGGATTAATTGTCAAACCTGCCTTTTTGATCAATTGGATAACTGCTCATAGGTGGTCCAGGTGGCTTTTCCAGTCTGGACTGTACACCATGACATCAACCAGGTATACAGCACAATAACCAGTGTGAGGGGATAAAATTACATCCATGTACCGCTGAAATGTAGCAGTTGTACCATATAAACCAAATGACATGGTGGTGAACTGATGGAATCCTATAGGAGTAGCAAATGCAGTTTTGTCTCTGGATTCTTTAGCTAGGGGAATTTCCCAGTAACCCTTGGTGAGATCGAGGGTACTGATATCCTTGGCACTCCCCAGTCTGTCTACCAAATCATCTTTTCTGGGCATAGGACAACTGTCAAATTCTGACACTTGATTAAGTTTCCTAAAATCAAGGCAGATTCTTAAACCCTCTTCTTTTTTGTTTACAATCACCATTGGTGAAGACCAAGCACTTCTAGACTCTTCTATGATACCTAATTCTTTCATTTTTTGTATTTCCTTAACCACATCTGCGCTTAACCACTCTGGTAGTTTGTATGTGTTTTGCCTAATACGGCGAGCATTCCTTGTCACTAGTATGTACTCGACCCCTTTTGCTCAGCTTGGTACTGTGGTAAAAGTACTGTTAAATGTCTTTAGCAAGTTACAAATTTCTGCGGTTTGATCAGAGGTTAAGGAAATATTCACCTTTACAGCATTAGCAGTTACAGTTTGTTCCAGCCTGTCATAAGCTACATCAATATCTTTATCAGTTTCTTATAAAATCAGCAAAATAGCTTTTGGTGTTTTTTCAACCCATTTCTTGAGGAGGTTAGCATGGTATATCTTAATAGGATTTTTCCTATTGGGGTCTCAATCTCATAGTTAACTGTGCCAGTATGTCTAAGCAGTTTATAAGGTCCTTACCACTTCATTAAAAGTTTATTTTCTGTAGTGGGTAACAGTAGCAAGACCTTTTCACCTGGCTCAAAAACCTTTTCTTTTACCCCGTGGTCATAATACACCTTCTGCTGGCTTTGGACCTCTTCCTGATTACTATGAGTGATTTCAACATACTGTACAGTATTTTGGCAGCTTCTTTCTCTGGGCACACATATAAGATGTAATAGATTATTTCTGATGGGGGTTATCTTCCCATGTTTCTTTTATTACATCTAGTGGCCCTCTAGGTTGTCTACCATATGGCATTTCAAATGGTGAAAAACCTGTTGATGCCTGTGGCACTTCTCTGTAAGCAAAAAGCAGGTAAGGTAAGTATTGGTCCCAGTCTTTCTCTTCCCCTTTTATAAACCTTTTTAACATGCATTTTAAGGTTTGATTAAAATACTCAACAAGACCATCTGTCTGAGGGTGATAAGGGGAGGTTCTCATGGCAGTGATACCTAGTAGTCAGTATAGCTCCTTCAATAATGCAGCACCAAAATTACTACCCCGATCTGTAATAATCTCTTTAGGTATGCTGTGCTGCTACTTTTGGGGCTGTGACAGTACACATTGGAACTGCCACTGGGTATCGAATAGCATAGTCACATACTACCAAAATAAATTGATTTCCCATTTTACTTTTGTCTAATGGGCCAACCACATCCATTGCAATTCTCTCAAAAGGCACATCTGTCAAGGGTAGGGGCACTAGAAACACCTTACCTTTTTAGTCACTGGGGCTACTTTCTGACACTCAGCACAAGAACTGCAATATGTAGCAACATCTTCATGAATTCCAGTCCAGTAAAATCTGTACAGCAATCTGGCAAAGGTGCGATTCCTCCCTGAGCGACCAGCCATAGGACTATTATGTGTTATCTGTAACAACTCAGATCTATACTTTTGTGATATAACCAATTGTTCTATCTTGTCCTGTGTCTGAGGTTTAACCCAAACTCTGTACAGTAGCCCATTACATTTTTTAAACATAGGGTCACTCTGTTTTGGTTTTACCCCCAGCTGCTTAAAATAACCCTGGAGAGAAACATCGCTAGCTTGTTCTGAAAGAAAATTACAATCAGTTATCAGTTTAGTTTCAGCATTTTCATATGTTAACCCCTTATGTTCATCAGCCTTTCATTGCCACTGTTTCTTCAGGTGTTGTCTTTCTTTCCTGGAATTACGGATTTTGGAGATGTGCTCAAACAAGCCTGAATCAAAATCAACAAAAAAGAAAGAGTCCCCACCATCTGAGATTTTCTTTGCCTCAGGTCTTGTCACCACAGCTGCTGAAACATCAGGACTTACTCCCTCTTTGATTAACTCAGTAAATTCTGGAAAGACTTTTCCAATAATCACAGGTACAGGTAACTGAGGTACTACTCCCACTTTCATTTGGTGTGACACCCCATTAATAGTCAGTCACTTAGTTGGTGGGATAGTACTGAGTGTCCCCTTGGATGCAGATGACACCAGTACCTGGTCCTTTTGGACATTTGTTTTCCCAGCACTTTAATATGTACTAGGGTCTGTCTGTTTCCCAAATCTATAAGTCCTTTCACAGTCTTATCTCCCACCTTGACATCTGTTAAGTACTTGCCCCAATTTGCTAAGGACAAATTTGCTTCACTGTCCCTCTTCTTACTACAGCAATTTCTTGCAATATGACCTAGCTTATTATAGTTATAACAGATAAAGTCTTTGGTGCATATTTGTTACCCCACCAGAGTTCTTATCAGACTTGGAGTTTAAATAGGAAAAAGAGTGTCTTACCGGTGCTTGCCTGTTACCTTGCTGCTGTGGCATCTGTCTGGCCATTTGGTAGTCTTCAGCCAAAGAAACAGCCTTTTCCCCACTTTCTGGTCAGTGTTCTTTTACCCAAAGCTGTACGTCTGTGGACAGGATGTTGATCAACTGCTCCATTACAAATGTTTCGATAAGCTGTAGGAGTGTTTTGCCCTCTGGTAGGAGCCATTTCATAAGGAGTTCTCAGAGTCTGGTGAAGGCTTCTCGAGGATTGTCCACTGAGTTTTACTTCAGAGACCTAAATCTCTGCCTGTATGTCTCTCCTGAGATGTCATATCTTTCAAGGACCTCTTTTTTCACCAGGTCATAGTTTTCTGACTGTGCAGTGTCCATATTGCTGTAGGCAAATTGGACTTTCCCTGTCAGGTAAGGTACCAGTCTGATTGTCCATTGCTACTTTGGCCACTGGCAGGCTGTGGCAGCCCTTTCAAAAGTTGTCAGATATGCGTCAATATCATCTGAGGGACACAACTTTGTTAGTTTAAGGTCTTTTAAGTTGCTTGTGTTTTGTGGCTCTGCTGGACCAGTGCCAGCTCCTCCAGCTTTGATAACTTGCAAGGCATCCAGCCATCACTGCTCCAGTCGCTGCATCTCTTCTCGGCTTCTCCTTCTCTTTCTGTTGTACAGTCCACCATTGGAAAAAGGCAGTCAGGTTTTCAGGTTCTGTAACTGCTTGCTCTTTTTTTCCCCATCTCTGGTTTTGGCTGAACAGTCTCAGTTTGGAACTTTGTTTCTGCTTCTTGTTTGGCTGCCATTCTTCTGGTAATGACTCTTGGGCTTGCTGCCACAGAATCTGCACCTTTTTGCTATGCTTCCCTGGTACTAGGTCTAGTACCCAAACACAAAATTCCTGGCTTAGAATATGCATGACGTAAATCCCACTTAGGCTGACACCATCTGTTGTCAAGGTACAAGTCAGGAAGCATAGGAAAACCAGGAGCAGTTTCAAAATTCACAAATAGCATTTTATTTTTCTCAATAACAGCAAAATAAAAAATAAAAATTATTCAGTTTAACTATGAACAAAGGCAGTACAAACAGAGAAAACTAAGTCCTTCTTCTGAGGGTATCTGTTAATTCCAAGTTTCAGTCTGTCAGTCTCTCACTCTCCTTGTCTCCGTAGCAAAAACATTGCTTCTCTTTTTATAAGTCTTTGCCTGGGAACCTCGTTAAGAGAGCCTGCTTCTCACAGAATATTCTTGCAGATTTCATTCCTTGCAGGTGCAGCAAAAAGAACATTGTGACCCAGAAATGAGCTCTTGTTTACAGCTCTGCAAAAGGCTTAAAAACTGCATCTGAGGTTAACCCCTTGAGTTCCAAATAACTTTATGCAATCATTTCAACAGTATAACTATATATAGTTTTAAATAAAGGGATCCCAGTATCAGTGACATTTCCATATAAAGATTCACATATATTTTTATAACTGTAGATTTGCAAAGGGGGAGAAAAGACAGAAATAGCAAGGGAAGGCAGAGAGAGAGTGAGAGGTGGAGAATTGTGAAACTGTCAGAGTGATCAAATCCTTGGTCTCACAAGAAAATTTGGTTGCAAAACCAGACAGAGAAGAGACAGAAAAGGAAAGGATAAAACAGACCCTTGCAGTTTAAACCCTTTCTGCATAATAAATAGAGTAGGGCCTTATTCAACCCTGTCACATGCACATCTTAAATCATATGACATCTATGAACAATTCCAGTCTGGTTTCAAGCCTTGGCACAGCATACGGACTGTACTTCTTAAGGTGCTCAATGACCTTCTCCTGAGGAGAGACAGATGGGAATGCTTGGTGCTTATTCTCAACACTGTCTTGTCAGCTTTTGACATTGTGTGTCATGGGGCTCTGATAGGTCACATGTGGCAGCATGGTGGACTCACCAGATAACTTATAAGTAGTTTTTGTCCTTTCTAACTAGCAGATCACAGTAGGTTGCATTGAGTTCTTTCTCTTTGCAGCCTGTGACAATATCATGTGGGGTGCTGCAGAGGTCGATTCTATCCCCTATATTATTCATTATGTACATGGTGCCTTTGGGGATGGTCTTTAGATGGCATACGCTGGAGTTTCACTGCTCTGCAGATGATACCCAGCTTTATCCATCATTAACACAAGACAGGCCCAATGTGGTCTCCATGGCTGCTGATGCCATAGTAAATTCTCTTGACTGGATGGCAACTACCTGGCTGAAATGTTATCCAGGCATGATGGAGGTGCTGCTGGTGGAACTTGGCCCTTATTGAAGAGCTACGAGCAACCCTTTGATCATAAATCTATGTCTGAATGGGAAGGGACTGTGAGCTGCGGATAGGTTAAAAAATCTAGGAATCATCCTTGACCGTAAGCTGTCCCTCAGACTATGACTATGGAAAGGTTTTCAACCTTGTACCTCACCTAGCTATTGCAAACAAGTGATATAATATGGTATTCCCTCAAGAGATTTGTATATATGTCCAAAACTGGCTCAAGGATAGAAAACAAAGGGTGAGAATTAGAGGAAAACTATCAGAACCAGTAGACAGTGGCCACAGGGCTATCCTTGAACTAATACTTTTCCAAATATTTATTTCGGGAATGGGCAAAAAGTGCAGGGGATGGCTAAACAAATTTGCTGATGATATTAAGATTGGAATGGTGGTGGATAGTGGGGAGAGATGTATGGATTTACAGCATGAACTAAATGAAATAGAATGGTGAACTAATGAGTGTGAAATGAGGTTAAATGTGGAAAATATAAAGTAATGCATCTAGGGAAAAGAAACACAAATCATGATTACTTCATAAACGGCATAAAAATACACAATAGAGAAAGATTTGGGAATCATGATAACTAATGAAATGGGTAACACTGGACAATGTGAAGTAGTGGTAGGGTGGGTAACCAGGATTGTGGGATCTATTAGGAGAAGTTTTATATCTCAAAGTATGACAGTTATTAAATCACTATACAGGAATCATGTGGGACCCCACTTGACCTATGCATCTCAGTTTTGGAAACCCAACTTGGAAAAAGATGAAATTTCTCTGGAAAAAGTACAGCATAAAACAACCAAGTTGATAAGTAACACAAAACATACAGAGTATAGGGAGGTGCTTTGAAAAAAGGCGACCTCTCAGTAATGTACAACATTAATAAGAACCAAGAATTACAGGACAAATTGGGATCTCTAGAAAAAGATGCACTTGTCACAAGGGGGGTCATAATATGCAACTAAAAGGGGACAATTCAAAACTTCAAAAAGAAAATATTTCTTCAAACAAAGGGTGGTGAGTCTGTGGAATAGCCTTCCATGTGACATGCCCCCCCCCCACACACACACACTGTGACTTATCTATTTGGCTTTAGCCTACCCTATTGGCTGGCAAGAGAAACCTGTTTTTTTTATTTCTGTTTATTAAAAATTTTTGATAAACAGACCAACAGTAACATTAACAAAACAAGAACAACAAAAGCGTCTTAGGTATTAAATTGATGACATACTAAACACATCTTCTGCAAAACATAAAATAAATAAAAGGTTACACAGATCCAATGAATTAAGGAATAAAAGCCTGATCTATCACATAGAGTACCCATCATTTATTTATTTTATTTATTTTGCTTTTGCCACAAAGTGTCAAAGTGCACAGTTGTGTTATTTAGTTTAGCTGTCAATTTTTCCATATCATACACCTGAAGCATGGCATCCTGCCAGTGTGAAACTGTGGGAGTCATCGGGGCTAGCCAAAGCCTGGTTATGACCTTTTTGGCCACTAATAAGCAAATGCCAACCAGTTTTTTGTCTGTGGGCCTCTATGGCCCAGCAGGGGGTCCAAGAAAGTTACAGTTACAGGAGATAATGTAAAATCTGCACCAAAAATGGATTGGAGTGCAATGAGGAGCTGTGCCCAATATGTTTGTAGCTTTGGGTATGACCAGAAAATAAGACCATGAGTAGCAGGGCTAACACTACAGCCTCTCTAACACTGTGCATTCTTTTTTTTTTTTCTATATGTACTTTTTGCTCCTCTTTGGAGTGGGCAGGTGGCTCTGGCCCCTCCCTCGGAGAGGACTCATTTCTCCAGCCAGGCATCTCCCGCATCCATCCCGCCTGGCTATCCACCACAGGTCACCCCCCCCGTGACAGGGCCGGTGACGAGGGGTGCTGGCCTCCCCCACCCCTGGAAGCTAATATCTAGATCACTGGGAGTCAGCACAGATGCAGCTGGCCATCATGGAGCCTGCCAGCTCTGTCTTTTTCCTCCATTTTTTTCTTCCCAAACTCACGCACATGCAGTGGACAGGGTGACTGTCTCCACCTCTGCAGAGGCAGTCTTATGCCCTGTGCATGGGCCCACCCCTTCATCTGAGTATTGCACCTGTGCTGACCCCCAACTTCCAATGGGTGTCGGTCTACAGCATGATGCTGTGTCCTCCAACCCCCGAGAAAGGAGAGCTGTCAGCGGACACTCAATTCTTCCTAGCCCAAGCCAACCCCCGAGTGACCTGAGTCTGTTCCTGAACCTGGATCACCGGTGTGTCATGAGGTATGGTGTCATGCACCTCACCCTCAGCTCCACTGGGCTGGCTAACACGGTGCATTCTGAGTCAGGGCATATCTGGCTACCATTTTGGGGGGCAGAAAAATCTGATGAAACAGTTCCAGGAAAATGTCTTCCAGTAGTGAGAGGCAGTAAGTTTATGGATATGTATTAAGTATTTACTCCATTCTGATGGGGGGATGACCATCTGAAGATCAGCCTCCCATTTTGCCCTAACAGAGTATACATTGTACCCTTAAATGTCAATGAGCACTTGGTATACTAGGGAAATCAAAGCAGTAGTAGGGTCTCCTTTCAAAATAGAGAGTAATAATTGATGAAACTGTGGGATGTCTGCAGTTGAGGGCCATTTTTAGAGTTTTGAATGCAGATAACACGAGGTTTGAAGGAATCTAAAATTATTTTGAGGGCATAGCCTAAAGGACCTGGCAAGCTCCTGGAAGGTTACGAGAGCTCTGACTCTTAGAAATCACACAGGGAAAGAAATCCCCACATGGTCACAACAGGTGTAAGTGAGGTATATTGCCTAGGTAAAAAGGAGAAATTTTGAGAAGGGGGGCTAGCTAAAAATCTAGTATGCTGAAGTTGTGGGTGAAGAAAAACTCTTCGCCAACATATTAAAGTGGTTAAAGTGAAAGGGTTAATGGACAGTTGTCAGGGTTATGGGAGAGGATTGGACAATAGAATTTTCTGCATGGCAAGAAGGTCCTCCACTATTAACCCCAATGTCTTCCAGTGGGCTGTATAATGTGGTGTCAGCCAATAGATGGCTGTTTGGATTTGAGCTGCTGTATGATATAAAGAGAAATTTGGGAAGGCTAGACTTACTTTACCTTTGGAAAGCTGTAAGGTAGAAAACTTAATACATAGCTTTACCCCCCTCTCCCAGATGTACCGGGAGATTACCTTATCCCATTGTTGAAAAGAGTCCCCTGGAGGGAATATAGGTAGGGTTTGTGCTAGGTATAACAGTCAGGGTAAAGATACCATCCTTACACTGTTTATGCACTGTGATAAAGAGAGAGGTACTGTTTTCCATACCTCAGGGTCCTCAATAAGTTATTCTGTAAAAATGTCATAATTTAGTCTGTGTAATTGAGTTAGATTCATGGGTAAAAAAACCTCCCAGATATCTGAGTTCAGTAAGTTCCCAGCAAAATTTAAAATGCTTCTTGATGTGCACACTGGGGCTATAATTGAATTGTCAGACCTCAGTCTTGGTAGAATTTAAATGATATCCTGCTAAATGGCCAAAGTCTTCAAGTACTTGCCAAAGACTGGGAAGTGCTGTCTCAGGGTCCTGTAGGCAAATAAACAAATCATTGATATATAGTACCAGTGTATGCGTTCTCCCTCCCAAGGTGGAATCACTGATGCCTGGATGCAGCCGAAGGGCTTGGACAAGGGGTTCTAAGTATATAGCGAATAACAAAGGAGAAAGGGGACAACCTTGGCAGTTTCCCCTGCATAGAGAAAAAAGGTTAGAGATATGGCCATTCACTTTAATGTAGGCCTTCGGTTCTTCATAAATAGTATGAAGGACCTGGATAAGTGGTAAAAGGAAGTTCATAAATTTCACAATAGCAAAAAGAAAGTTCCATGCCACGTGGTCAAATGCCTTCTCAGCATCTAAACTAAGTAATAAAAGGGACTATTTGACCAAGCAGCATGGGACAATATGTGTAGAGTTTGTTCAATGTTATCTTGGGTCTGATGCATTCGAACAAAGCCCGTCTGATCTTTATCAGTTAAAGATGGCAAGAGCTTATCCAGTCACTGGGCCATTATCGACGCAAAAATCTTGTAATCAGTATTCAATACTGATATTGGTCTGTAGGATGCCAGTTGATATCATCTTTATTTGGTTTTAGAATTGCCAAAATCATGGCATATTGCTAAGATGGGGGATCCGGGTCTCCGGCATGAACCAAGTAGCAGACTCGGAGCAAAACTGTAACAAGGGAATCCGCAAAGAATTTATAAAATTCCCTGGATAGCCATCAGGATCCGAGCTTAGAGAAACTTGTTTTATATTGATACCTTATTGTTGTAGTCTCTTAACACTGTATCGTTAAATTCTATGCTATGCTCAGGCCTGTGAATCATCCCTGTCTTTGGTATGGCTCTACACTGCCTGATAATTTCTATCTGTACCTTACTGAATACATTTGCTACTGTATCTGTATCACAATAGTTATGACTGTTACATGTAGTTAATTATGAATGTATTTCAGCAATTCCTGAAAAAGGGACCATTAGTTTTAGTGAGCCTACCCAGTTAACAAAATCCAACTAACTAATTAACTAACAAACAGTAAACAGTGAGAAAAAAGCAATATTTAAGAACAGAATTGGCAAACTCATCGGGGAGGGCAAACTCACGGAGTATTACCACTGAGAAGTGGGCAGTGGTCTTGTTGGGTCATGCTGGACTACTTCCACTGTAGAACCTGAGTAAACCTGAGTAAACATCAGCTGGTGATCAATGGTGTTTTTTTTCCAATTAAAGAACATCACCTGGATTAAGCCCTATTTGGTTCTGGTGACCCTAGTGGGTGCCTTTGTGACATTAAGCATGACTAGTGCTCTTTACCTAGTTTTGACCAATATGTTGATGTGCCACAAGTGGCTAGCCCAGAATGCAACAGCCAGACTGATTTTCAGAACTCATTGTTCTAAGCATATCTCACCTGTCCTACATGAACTGCACTGGCTGCTGATTCAGTGGTATATCACTTTCAATGTCGCTTTGTTGACATTCAAAGCCCTACAAGGGCTGAGGTCCGACTACCTGGAAGGCCTCTTAGTCTTATACACACTGGACTGCCGCCTTCACTCCACTGAGGGGGCTTCTTAACCATCCTGAGTTCATGGTTAAGATAATCAATGGATAGGCCATTCTTAATTGTGGAGCCCAATGATTTAGAATGCCCTTCCCCTGAACATGTGATCTGCCTCCTCAGTGGAGGCATTTAAATGGGGGTTAAGAGCATTTTTTTCAGCAGGCTTTTTTGAGCTGTTGAATAAGTGTTTAATAATCTATTTTATATTTATTGGGTTCATTTCATTATTTTAATAACTTACCTCACTTTTATGCTCCCCATAATTTATTTCTGTTTCGTTTAATTCATACTGTACAGTGCTCTGAGCCCTCTGGGTGGTGATGCACTATATATTCCATCTTTCGGATGAGACGTTAAACTGAGGTCCCATCTGCCTGGATTGGTGGTAGTTCAGGTGGATGTTAAAGATCCCATGGCACTTATCGAAAAAGAGTAGGGGAATTTCCCCGGTGTCCTGGCCAAATTTCCCTCATTCACTAAAAAAATACCACCAACAGCTTAATCCGGTTCAAGGTCAGTTGCCATTCATCTGTATCCCCCTCCCCCCGGGTCGTGCCTGAAAATAGGCAGGATTTGTCTAGTGCACTTACCCGGTCAACAAAAGCTAAATAACAAAAATAAATAAAAATATAAATAAAATTGCCTTGCCATCCTAAAATATCTTTAATTCCAAGCCATTCTGTTTTTCACTACTGAGGGTATTTACATGAAAACAGAAGCTTTGCCCCTTACAGATATTCTACAGCTGGGGTTTATTCTGGAGCAACAGACAGTGATATCACAAGCAGGGCATTTACACTTCAGCTGAGCTGTTAGTTAACTGTTAGAGGCAGATATCCAGTTTGCATGCAGATGTCCTTCAAAATTGATTGGCTAACACAAACTAGGAACACAGGGAATTCTAGACGAAAAAAGATCCTACAGTAGTTCCATTATGTTCATCTCCTGTATTCCAGGCAGCTGCAGCATTCAATATCATGTGAACCCTCTGTAGCCCTTGGTAACTGTTTGGGAATATTATGCAGTTTATTTCTGATGATGCCAACTATAATTGTCTAATTGGTTATTGGAGTCCCTCTTTAATTTTCTTCAGCACTGTATATGTAATTATTTTCAAACTTTGTATTCTAGTAACAGAGGCTTAAGTGCTGCCCACGCCATACTTATTCAATCTAATTGCGTACAGATATGTGAGATGGCCACAGAGCAGGTTGTGATGGGGAGAGTGTGGGGTGAAGCACTGTGCACTAGAGAGGCTGTGGCTGGGTAATTGGGAGGGTGGGGAGGCTGCTTTGGGATGTTGGGGAGGAGGAGAGGGGACTACATCTGTTGTGGTGGTTGGGAATGACACTTGGACTCCGTGGACAGGGGCTAATGGGGTCAGGAGATTGTATGAGCTTGTACATATGAAAAAAGCAATCTGTAAAGAGCAGCAGCATCTACAAATGAGACAAAATGCTACAAAACACAGTCCTATAGTACTGAGGAATTGTAACATCATTGCTCTGTAGTGATGTGTACTTGTGAAGCAGATATTAATGAAAGCAGAAAAGGTCCGTCTATCTCCCAGCCAGTGGAAACTTCTCATTTGCTAAATGGTAAGAGTTGCTGCCTTTGATGTTCAGAATCTCCAGTACGATTCCCAGCAAGAGAAGGAGTTGTGTGAGCTCAGTGTTGGGGATAGAACATAGCAGGATATGGGAATGCTTGTACTGTAACAGGAATGAGGGAGGGAATTGACCCATCGAAATGGTACTGCATCATGCCATGTCTGTGACCAGTCACTTCGATGTTAGTGGGCACTGTCCCTCATAGTGTCAGCTTACATCTGGACTGACAGTTTGCATTGTGCCTCACCAGTGGTAGTGGTGGTGGTGGGGCACTCCAGCCTCTCTGAGGTGCAAGTAAGCCTTTGAGTATGCTAATTTCAGATGGTGGCTCATTTGAGTAGATGGACAGTGTTGATTATTTGCTGTACCTTGAAAGCAACTAACGATTTATCCTTAAGTGTCACCACAGTTGGTGGAGAGGAGTGTTTCATGCTCAGGAAGGGGAAGATTAGTGGGTGGGGGCATTTTCACTGCTTTGTCTGAGTTTAACGAATGACTACCTAGCCTGCTAATATCTTTCTTTCACTGTTTTGGTCCTTCTTATACTAAGGTAACCTTGACATCATTTAGTCCTTGAGACAAAACTGACTTGTGTGACCAGATCAGTGCTGGCCAAGAGGATCTCCATTCCATTTCTTGCATAGAATTCCCATTAAATATGATTTTGAAAAAAAAAATATTTCCACATCAGTATCTCAATAAAATGGGCAGTTTTCAGAGCATATAAAATGCATCTCCGCTCATGACTTTTCAGCAGAATTCTACCTTGCTTGTTATTTTGTGATCCAATATAATCAGCACAGCTGGCTAGCTAAATATGAATTTCCTCCTGCTTGTCTCATTTGGTAAGGAATGCAATTAGGAGAGACAGAGTTGGCACTTATGACTGGGAGAACAATTGCATTAAGGCTCAGCTGTGGTTTAGACACATCAGTGGATCCTCTCTGGCCCCTGTTTGACAAGCTGTGACAGTATTTTGCCTTGATAGGTGGTTAGCACTGCTAAGGTACGGTAAAGGAATTGTTTCTGATGCTATAGCTTTTCAGAATGGGACGATCCTCATGCATATTCGAATAACTTTATGGCAAGCAACAAATAAAACTGTTCTGTGTTTGCACATGAATAACACACACACCACTTTTTCAAAATAATAAACCCCCAAACGCAGGTACTGTACACACATTCAACTGTTTTAAATATTGCATGACTACACAGCCTGGCCTGGCTCCTAGGGATTTCTGCATCCTAATTAAACTCATTCTCATTTGAAATTAATCAGTCGTTGGCAGCTGTTGGCCATGCAAAAGGATCAAATGCATTTTTTGCCTTTTTCGTTTTTTGTAAGTGTGCTTTCGGTAGTGCTTCATATTCAGAAAGGTGAGGGGGCTATAGCTAGCTACTAAATCCCTAACTCTGAGTTTTACTGTCCTTATTTTTGGCACGTGTTTTAATTGTTCCTCTACAAATAATTACTTTTTCTTGTCACCCCCCTCACTCCATAATCTGGTTTGCCTTTCAAGGAAACACGAGGGCAGAACTGCAAACTGCAGCACATGCTGCGTGTTTTGCCTCAATCCCAGGGCTTAGTCATAAACCGTGTCTTTTTCAGTAGAGGGGGGTTCTTGTTATTGTAGGCTGCACTCATAGGATGGACAAGGATGAAACGACAAAGGGACACTCAGTGCCATCAAATGGAGGAAGATTCCTGATTCCACCAAGAAAAACTGCTTCTTAGAACAAGTGGTAAACACTTGGAATAGATTGTCAGAGCATGAGTTATCGGCTGATACTGTACTGACCTTCAAGCTTAGACTCGGCAAGTAGCTTTGAAATGAAAAAAGGCCTTAACATTGAGATCAGGGTTGTCATGCCCATAAACTCTGTCGGGCATGTGCCTTTCCCCCAAATTCTCATCCAGGCAGTATTTTTGAACTGAGGAAAGCTGAAAAAGTGTAATCTCGCAGTCCCTCTGGATCAATTTTTAATTACATGCCCCTCCCCCAAAATTCTCTTGGAATGACAACCCTGACTGAGATGGTAGGAGATAGGAACATGATGGACTAGTGATATTCTTTTCTGCCTAATGCTATGTATGTATATATAAAAAAGTATTTTTTATGTATTTTCAAAAGGTAGATTTGCACAAACCTGTCTGCAGCATATTGTGGCTAATAAAATGCCAGCCCTGCTGCAGACTGTGTGGACATGCCTGGAGCAAAATCATGTCACAAACGCTGAGCTGCAAGTGTGGTGGGGAGCCAAAGCACTGCAGGCATTTTCAGGCTTTGTGTAGCTGCTTTTCACATCATAGAAACATAGAAACATAGAATTTGACGGCAGATAAGGACCGCTTGGCTCACCCAGTCTGCCCATTTTCCTGCCTACTGGATAAGCTGCAGATCCTAGTTAACCAGCAGCCTACTTTTTCCTACCCCATCCCCTAGAATTGCCTTATGACTGTCCCATGCATGCTTGATTTCCACCACTGTGTTTGACTCATGACTTTCTCCGGAAGGTCAGTCCCATGCATCCACAACCCTCTCTGTGAAAAAATACTTCCTTAAATTACCTCTGAGCAGCCTCCCTCTATCTTTCAAATTGTGCCCCTTGTTCTTGCACATCTCTTTTTTGAAAGATGCTACCCTCTTGGACTTTGTTGATTCCTTGAGGTACTTGAAAGTTTCTATCATGTCCCCCCTCTCCTCCTTTCCTCAGGCTATACATATTAAGCTTCTTTAGTCTCTCTTCATATGTCTTCCGGTGCAGACCCTGCACCATTTTAGTGCCCTCCTCTGGACAGCTTCCATCCTGTCTATGTCTTTGTGAAGACTGGGTCTCCAGAACTGCACGCAGTACTCCAGATGGGGTCTGACCAGCTGTCTGTACAGAGGGATAATAACTTCCTGTTTTCTACTGGTGATGCCTCTCCCTATGCATCCCAATATCCCCCCAGCCCTCATTGCTGCCCTCTCACATTGCTTGCCCACCTTTAGGTCATCTGATATGACTACCCCCAGGTCCCTTTCCATTTTTGTTGTTGTTAGTATCTCACCCCTCATTGTGTACTCTTCCCCTGGGTTTTTGTTTCCCAGGTGCATTACCTTGCACTTCTTAGCATTGAATCTAAGCTGCCATACATTTGACCATTCTTCTAACCTTGCCAAGTCCCTTTTCATCCTTTCCACCCCACCTTGTGCATCAACTCTGTTGCAGATCTTTGTGTCATCTGCAAAGAGACATACTTTTCTTCAGTCCCTCTGCAATGTAACCTCAAAGACATGGCAGGACTGATCTATCTTGAACCCTGCATTTTACCGTAACCCCCTTTCATCAGAGTGGACTCTATTTACTATTACTCTCTGTGTCCTATTTTCCAGCCAATTTTTTACCCAGGCTGTCATCTTGGGACCCACTCCCAGGCTAGCTAACTTGTATATTAATCTTTTGTGTGGGACTGTGTCAAATGCCTTGCTAGCTATAGCATGACCAGTGGAAAGGTTCCAGTTAAAAAAAAATAACTAACGTGGTTCGTGGCTGGCAGGCCAGCAATGCAGTTTGGAGTGGTGCAAAATGCAAGTGTGTATGCATTTGAAAATACATCTGGCTGGCACAGTACTCCCTGGAAGCTAACGGAGCAGTCTGATTGGTCAGAAGCATTCCTTCAATCTACAAAGTGCTTACACTCATACACTGCCTGTTTTTAGATTTCCTGAACATTCTGCGATGTTAGTTTACTCTGTTCAGCAATGTTATCTAGTCACTATAGAAGAGTGGGAATTAGCAAACCTCCATGGAATAAACAAGGTGGACAGCAGCAAATTGTTCACAATGAGTGGTAACATGCTTGAGGACCAACTATTTCCAGTTCCAAGGCCCAGCCACCACTGCACCTGCTCCCAGCAGGAAACAACACAATGTAACACAGGCCCACCTCCTCCACTAGTCCTGCACTGGGGCCAGAACCAAGTTAATCGTTAGTTGTTGTACTTTACTCACATAAAGACTTTCTGTTATCTTATATTATCCAGCAACACAAAAGCAGATGACATAGAAGACACTGATTATCAGGCAGAAGAGTAGCCAGTATTTCAAAAACTGAAAGCCCAAGCATTGTTACATGCTATGTAGGGCAGGTTAGTATTTATGAATAGCTCAGTTAAAGCATACTCGGTCAAAAGTTTTGAATCCAAATGACGGCTTAGGCCTTCACACTATAGCCTGTCTACTCCTCTGCCAGGGGTAGCTCTCTGAAACTGGCAGAGGGAGGTTCAAGAAGTATGTCAGTAAGCACTTTTTTACAAAAGAGAGGTGGCAGACTGGAACAAGCTTCCAAAGAAGGTCACTGGGGCTGAAACAATGGGAGGATTCAAAAGGGGATGGAACAGGCACATGGGAATGGTACGTAAGGGGGCAGATGGGGGTGGGGAGGCAGGGAGGATTGACAAGAGCACAGTCTAAAAATTAGACAAGCATGGGCAGACTGCATGGGTCTCTAGGCCTTTATCTACCATGATTTTTGATGTTTCTCTGTTTAACATCACAGAATGTCCAGAAAGCACTGGCACAGAATGTTATATTACTAGTAAAGGACAAGCATGCCAGTACTGTCACAAAACAGAGCTATTACGGAAGGGGCAAAGATGTAAGAGACAAGCATTCTGTAGCTGTTTCTGTTCTAATTCTGCTGAGCAAGGCTGGGGTGAGGAGGACAAGGAGGCTGGTGCCAGCTCACTGACTGTCTCTTTTCCCTGCAGGTTGACGATGACGACGACGATGATGATCCCATCTATATTCACTGTGACAGATTTGACTACAGACATGACCCGAAGGGAAACTACTTTAGAGATGGGAAAACCAAAATTGGTAAGAGGCACACACTTTGTGGTGCAGAATGGAGTTTATTTATTTATTGAAAATTGGTAACTGGGAATGACACACCTAGCCAAGGCTTTTTTCTAGGTGCGACCCAGGAGCAGGGTAACAGGAAGACAATACGTACATAATGAATAAAGTGCAACACATGCATACAAAAAAACAGTGTACAAGTAGAATTGAATTTTAAGGTTCCTATTCCTATCCTATTGCATTCTAAAACTCATAACAGGCAAACAAGCAAGAACCATGTGACGAAATACAGTGATAAATATCACAACAATCTGGAGCTGGAGCTGAATATAATGGAAGTAATTAAATTGCAACTCAACAATTAAAAGAACGTGTACTTTCAGTAATGCTGAAAGGCTCAGAAAGCTGAAAGCAAAATGGATGACTCAATGAAGTCAAGGGCACACTGTCCGCAAGCGGTATCAGGGATTCAGAATGCTGAAAGAAATTTTTTTTTAAATTGGAAGAGAAAGCAGTTCTGGAAGGACTATTTAGCCATGAACACCTACGTGCTGGTGCAATAGTGCTTAATTCCTAGTGGTCCTATTGCCAAAAGAGTTTTTGCTACATACATAGAATGGGAGAAACCCAGAGGTATATACAGTAGGTTAAAAAAGTACTGTTTGTGCACTTAGGATTGGTGCCTGTCTGATGTTTGACCAGATCATTGGGTTTTCAGGATTCTTATCCAGTCATCTGGTTTTGCTCAGAGTTAGTGTGGTGTCAGTGTGACTCAGTCGGTTGCATATCTGTCTCTGGCCCAGAAGGTCATAGGTTCTAGTCCCACACTGGAACTGGGCTCATATCATGAATGCTGCCACCTGAGCGCAGTACTAGGGGGCTGCTGTACTGTCAGGGTGTACCGTCCTTCAGATGGGACATTAAACCAAGTTAAAAGACAAAGAACCTCAGCACACAAGCACTGAGACAATGGTTACTCCAAAGGGCATTGGCCAGGAAGCCAAGTTTCAAAGAAATACAGAATCACACATGCCCCCATAATGCAAAGCATCATGGGCTGCATATGCAAATCACCACAGCGTATTATGCTGGTTCAACTTTAAGCAAAAATGCATGGTGCCGAAAGGCCTCTCACACAGTTTACAAAGGGCGCCAACAGAAGACACAGACACGTGTTTCGTCCTACCAGGATTCATCAGTGTGTCCCGTCTGTTTGACACCCCAGTGGAATGAACCAGCTACCCTAAGATGGTCTATCTGGGTTATGTTGTGGTGAACCCAATTAAAACAAAAAACAAGTTAAAAGACAAAGAACCTCAGTGTGCAAGCACTGAGTCAATGGTTACCCCAAAGGACATTGGCCGGGAAGCCAAGTTTCAAAGAAATACAAAAACTCACTTGCCCCCATAATGCAAATCACTACAGAATATTATGCTGGTTCAACTTTAAGCAGAAATGCATGGTGCCGAAAGGCCTCTCACACAGTTTGCAAATGGTGCCAACAGAAGACACAGACATGTGTTTTGTCCTACCAGGACTCATCAGTGTGCCTCGTGTGTTTGACACCCCAGTGGAATGAAACAGCTACCCTACTAAAGTAGTAGGTAAGGCTAGGGGGATTTAGGGTGTATTAGTAGGGATATCACAAGTCGGAGGAGGGAGGTAATAATCCCTTTTTACAAGACACTGGTTAGGCCCCATCTGGAGTACTGCATGCAGTACTGGAGGCCACACCTTCACAAGGACATTAACCAAATTGAGGCAGTCCAGAGAAGGGCAACCAAAATGGTCTAGAGACTGTATCAGAAAACATATGAAGACAGATTAACGGAGCTCAATATGTATACCCTAGAGCAAAGGAGGGAGAGAGGTGATATGATCGAAACATTCAAACACCTTAAGGGCATTAACAAGGTGAAAGAGTCTAACATGTTTCTGTATAAGAAAAATAGCATGACAAGAGGACACTGCATGAGATTAGAGGGAGGCCAATTAAGGGGTAATGTGAGGAAGTTCTTTTTCACAGAAAGGGTGGAGGACGCATGGAACAGCCTACCTCAGGAAGTGGTGGATATGAATACAGTGCAGGGCTTCAAACAGGCATGGGATAGGCACAAGGGAGTAATATTGATGAGTATGAATAGATAGGCCATTGACAAAGCAAATGCCGATGGCACATTTATAAGGTAGAAAAAGAAATGAGCAGACTGGATGGGCCTTGCGGTCCTTATCTGCTGTCAACTTCTATGTTTCTATGTTTCTGTGTCTATATGGGTTATGTTGTGGTGAACCCAATTAAAACAAAAAACAAGTTAAAAGACAAAAAAACCTCAGTGCGCAAGCACTGAGGCAGTGGTTACCCCAAAGGACATTGGCTGGGAAGCCAAGTTTCAAAGAAATACAAAATCACACATGCCCCCATAATGCAAATCACCACAGAATATTATGCTGGTTCAACTTTAAGCAGAAGTGCATGCTGCCGAAAGGCCTCTCACACAGTTTGCAAAGGCTGCTGGGGTGTTAAACAGATGAGGTACACTGATGAGTCCTGGTAGGATGAAACACGTGCCTGTGTCTTCTGTTGGCACCCTTTGCAAACTGTGTGAGAGACCTTTCGGCACCATGCATTTTTGCTTAAAGTTGAACCAGCATAATATTCTGTAGTGATCTGCATATGCAGCCCATGATGCTTTGCATTATGGGGGCATGTGTGATTTTGTATTTCTTTGAAATTTGGCTTCCCAGATAATGCCCTTTGGGGTAAACATTGCCTCAGTGCTTGCGCGCTGAGGTTCTTTGACTTTCAACTTGTTTTTTTATTTTAATTGGGTTGACCACAACACAACCCAGATAGACCATCTTAGATTATCTGGTTCATTCCACTGGGGGTGTCAAACAGATGAGGCACACTGATGAGTCCTGGTAGGACAAAACATGTGTCTGTGTCTTCTGTTGGCACGTTTTGCAAACTGTGTGACAGGCCTTTCGGCACCATGCATTTCTGCTTAAAGTTGAACCAGCATAATATTCTGTAGTGATTTGCATATTAAACCAAGGTCCCTTCTGTCCATCTCTGGTGCTGTCCTGGTGAGTGTTGAGGTGGAAGTAAAAGAACCCGCAGCAATGCTCGCAAGAGTAGGGGATGTTGCCCAGTGTCCTGGCCAACATTCCTCTTCCCATAAAACTGGTTCATTCAACTGTCCAAGGCTATGTGTGGGTCCTGATATGTTAAATGGCTACCACTACCAATTTGGAGTTACATCACTACCAGTCTCATATTGGGGCCTATGCAAGAATGCATACTGAGTTCAAGCAATTCGTGCACACCCAGTCTGTGTAGCTACATCCCCCATGGATAGGTGCAGGGTGCATGGTATGCACAGTTGCATGCACCCGCAGGGTGCCTGTCTGAGGTCCTGCCCCCCTGGCATGCACGATCGGGGGGGGAGATCAAGGGACACAGGCAGGCATTCAATTGCCTGTCCTAGGTCCTGTAATGGATTCACTGCTCCATGTGAGTGGGGATTCTGGGATGGCACGAAACAACAAACAGCAATGTTCATGGGTGGGTGCCTGACTGGTTATCCACAGCCCACCCTGTCAAACTAGAGGGCTAGGGCAGCATCATAGGTGGGGGCTCCATTGTCCTGAAACCTGAAGGTGTACTCTGTGGTGGGGGGCACAACATATACAGCAGGGTCCATACTGTGTTGTCCCTTACTCAGCACTCTGCATCTTTGTGACTGGTGCAGAGTGCAGACATGCCCCTGGACACACCCTCGGCACCCTGTGGTACATAGCTGAGTGACCGGCCAGGGGATCTTGTGTGCAAGTGGAGCTCAACCCTTACGTGCATGCTACCAGGGATCCACTGGACCCTCACTGCATGGCATGCTGGCTTAGAGCTGCCTACATGCCACGGATATGTGGCATGTAGGCAGTCTGCACATTTGTGCATAGGGCCCATTGCATGAAAAGCACTTTCGGAGACAATGTGAATGAAAATCATTATATAAATGCTAATTATTCTTGTTCTCCTTTTTCTTTCCTTTTTGAATTGCTACATACTGTAAACAAATCACTCTGAAAAGTGTAATGTAGGCTGTTAAGACCATTATCAGTAAATTAACCCTATCTTTTCCACTCCGCATTTTAAGTATGGTCATGTTCTGCCCCATTACATTCTTCTATGACATTATAAATAGCTTGGGAGGGGGGTGCTCATAAGCAGCTGAGATCTCACATGCTTTTGCCAAGCTCTCTGTACCTATACCAATGAACTCTGAAAATACTCACTAAAAAGGCAAAATTGCTCTTCCAGAGAAGGTAATATTGCAGATAAACAGGAAAATGGAAGAATTCCTGGCAACTTTAGCAAGACAGCAAAGATCTACAGCTTAAAAGGACTAGATGTGGCAGGGCCTGGAAGCATGACTGGAAGTGTGCACCAACCAGAAGGTCTTGGAGGGGACAATGGTGGTGCTTGCTCAGACGGTCTTAACCCATTTCCTGGCTGTACTTACCCCAAAATCTGATGGCTTGGCAGATAAACTAAATCATCTGTCCAAAGAACTAACTAACCATAGCAAAAGACTTGCAGAGGTGGAAACGTGAGTAACAGCAAAAGAGGGTTGCACAGATGGTCTCCTGGGAAAGATTCAAAAACTTGAAAAGAGGATGGAAGAACTGGAGGAGATCATAGACCACAAAGAGAATATCAATCACCAGAATAACCCTTGCAATTAGGGGGTCTTTCAGAGGGCACTGAAGGGAGAGAGACCCTGGGCTTCTGTGAGAAAATGCTCCCCAAACTGCTCAAACTTGATTATAAGGATGGCTGCTTCAAGTTCGACTGAGCACCCTGTGCACTAGCCCTGGAGCCAGCGACTGGTGAACCCACTCGGCAGATCATTATGAAGCTGCATAATGTCATGGACAAACAAAAAATTCTGCATGCCTATTGTGCCTTAGACAAGGTGGAGTATGAAATCACCAAACTGTTTACATAGCAAGATTATTCACAAAAATTACAGAAACACAACAGAACTTTGGCCCCATCATGGATGAGCGGAGGTCTCATAAAATAGACTTTACCTTTTCCTTTCAAGTGGTCCTTTGAAATTTTATGGCACCCCTTATACATCCTGGGATGAGACAGAAGCTTGCTTATTCATGAGGGACACAACTGACAATAACTGAATGCTTGCAGAGCATATGGATTAACTCTTTGTTTCAGATGCTGGCTTATTTGATGGGAATTAGCTTTCCTTCTGGAGGCATCCTCTAGTTCTGGTGGCAATCATTTGGATCCTGTAAGTCCTTGATTTTTCTGCGCATGCCAGTACTGTTCCCCCATCCCTCAGGGCAAGTCCCACAATATGACCCCCTTAAAGATCCCTGTTTTGCCTCCCCCACACTGCATGGCACACCTTGACTGATGTGGGACTTTATTCTGCCAATTAATACAATCATTTGCAGTTTATGAGAGGACCTGCCTGGTGGAAGACTGCCATTTTGGTTGGGAGGGAAGGAGAACATGCTGGTTCCCAGATCTGCCAGAATTACTATACAACCATGAAAAAGGTCATGTTGTTTTTGGTTGTTTGCGTAAGTACTCTACCTACTTACAAAGGCTCATACCAGGCAGTTTCTTCTGCCTGTTAGTGGTTGGTGGATTTTTACTTGTGTTGGGGGAGTGGGGTTGGGGACACATGACTACTATTGGTACAATCAGCTATGGCTGTGGTACCCCAGTTATTGTAACTTTCTTTGAGCCCATGCAGGTATTTGGAAAATGTGGAAAAGATACTAAATTCTGAGTCAGGTCATGACTGTATTATTGTTATTGTTCTAGGTTCAAGTTATTTTTCATATTTGGGTTGAATTCTTATGTTGGAAACACACACCATGTGACATATTGGGATGGAATTCTGCTCTTTTCCTCATCAAAGCAGTGGGGCAGCCGTGCTCTTCTGGGAGGGGGGAAGAATGATCCAGAAGTTCCGGGGACAGATTCTGTGCTGGAGTGCCCCCATTTGACACAGTAGGTTCAATTTTCAAAGAGCCCCTTAGATTTGCGTACCATGCACTGAACTGCCACCTGGGGTAAACTCGGATGCGCCAGGGACCCTGTGCTGGATTTTGCAAAGAGAGGGGTCTGAGTGCCAAAGTTCCCATATTTGCTATAGGCTGACCTGTGCACCAAACAAATGATGCATGGGAGGGGAGTGCTGCAAGCTGCTGGACAGGCTTGTGTCAGCAGTGGCCAGTGATGGTGACCCACTGGCTGGTCACTCAGGTGGCTGGCGGGTTGTGCTGGGCATGACATGGCTTGGGGGAAGGGGAATGGTCGGAATGGGGGAGAGGTGGCAACTGCCTCTGACTGGGCCAGTGCATGGCTGCCACCACACAGTGCAGGTCCATGTAGGGGTGGGGGGGCGCACCACTGCCATCATGGGGGGGCTTTGAGGGCTCATATCTGCCATGGACCACCGGCCACTTCAGCAGTGGTCTGGCAGATGTTGGGGTCTGTGAGGGTACCTTTCCAGGGGGGCACGTGGTCCCCCCCACCCAGCAACCAGAAGTGGTGCATGGCATGTCAGATTGGTCTAACAGATATGGGTGTGCACCCTTTGGGGGGGCCTTCCAAAATCCCACTTTGGGGTATACTGCAGAGCTACCCTGGTGCAACCCCCTTCCACCATGGTGCACTGGTGAGGCTGTCGCTAGGACAGCGCAAGCCCGCTTGGCGCAGGCTTTAATCCCCCAGTAGTGCAGAGTGCATTACAAAATCAGGACTGGCTCAAGGTGCAGCACAAGGAGCCCTTTATGCCATTTCTCCTTGATGCAAGCCCCTTGCATCAGTCCCAATGTTTTGAAAATCGGGCCCATTTCTTTGAAAGTATTATCTGACATGCTCCGTATAGTATCTTGGAACGTCTGAGGATTCACCATACCTCTGGAAAGAAAATAAATTTTCACAGCACTCAAACAACAAACAAACAAACAAAAAAAAACGCTGGCACAGGTAGCCCTATTAGAAGAAACCCACATGCTCCTAGAACATCTTAAGCTGAAAACTGAATGGAGAAGTGCTACACTGTCCCTTATGCTTGTCATAAAAGAGGGGTGGCAGCACTACTCGATAGAAGACTTCAGTTCACATTAGACATGGTGTTGATAGGTTCTACTGAAGCGAGGTACATATTTGTAGCAGGAACTATTGGTACTCAGCAGGTTGTCTTAGCCTCAGCCTATGCACCAACTGTATTTGATCCTGGCTTTTTTCAAGAACTGCTTTCTCTGCTGCATAGGGACAGGTCTGATGGCCTCATCTTGGAAGTTGATTTTAATTTTGCTTTAGAACCTCACCTCAACAGAGATTCGGAACTGGGCCACAGTGACATCAAGGGCTGATAGACCTTGACCTAGTGGATGCATTGCAAACATCTTACCCCCATGAGCATGAGTACACATTTTTCTCAAATCCACATGCATCCTGGTCTAGGATTGATAATGCGTTCTTGCCAAGGGCATGGTACTCTCAAGTACATAAGGCTGAAATAAGTGAGATAGCCATATCAAACTATGCACAGGTACTGGTATAATTACAATGTGAGAATTAAAGGGGTACCACGTCAGCATGGAGGTTCCCTGCACATATGCACACTTTGAAGGAATTCTGTGATTATGTTGATACACACTGGGAGATTTATTCTTCTGTTAATGCTGCCTGGGCTTCTTTGTCCAGAGTATAACAGGAAGCGATGAAAGCATATACTCTATATGTGGCATGTTCATAGCTTACATGGCAGCCAAATGCAAGATCAGGAGGGAGAGGCAGCATGAATTGGAACAGCAGCTCAAAAGTTCTAAGGTGCACCCTTACATGGGGGAAATCATACCAACATATGAAGAAGCCAGCAGAATAAGACCATTTGGTCTATCTAGTCTGCTCATATTGCAAGGTCCACAGCTTAACTACTGCCCCTGCCCCCTCCCCAGTCCTGCCATCCTTTCCATCCACCTCTCCATTGACCCATACTTTCCCCTTAAGTCTATCCCAACCTCTGCTGAAGCTGCCCACCATCTTCAATGAGACCACCTCTCCCAGCAGCGCATTCCAAGTGACCACCATCCTCTCCAGGAAGCAGTTCTTCCCAGTCTCCTTTCTAAACCTCCCTCCCTCCCAACTTAAGACTGTGTCCCTTCATGTTTTGGTTGCCACTAAGCTTAAATAGACCCTCCTTATCCACCTTATTTATCCCTTTCAGGTACTTAAAGGTCTCAGTCATGTTCTGTCTCCTCTCCTCTCCCTCTCCTCTCCTCTCCTCCAGGAAGTACATGTTAAGGGCCCTCACCGTCTCCTCATATGTTTTACCCTGCTGGCCAATGGTCATCTTTGTTGCCTTCCTCTGGACTGTCTCCAGCAGGTTAATGTCCTTTTTAAGGTGTGGGCACCAGTATTGTATTGCAGCCTCCAGATGTGGCCTCACCAGTGACCTGTACAAGGGCAGTGTAACCTCATCCTGCCTACTGCTGATCCCCCTGGAATGTCTTCATAGGTTGGCAATATCAAGAGAGGCCCTAAACAGCCTTCTTCATGAAAACACCAGGACAGTGGTGTTTTACACTAAGCAGCATTGTTTTGAATGTGGCAATAAGCTTAGCTCACTATTGGCTCATATGAATAAGGGACAGAAAAGCTTGAAAGTCATCACCAACCTTAGAACACTGGGGGGTAAATATGTGAATAATGTGAATGATAAAGGAAGGGTATTTAAGCATTTCTATGAGGCTCTGTCTGTATAGCTCAGAGTGTGGGAAGGCTAGAGCATGCTACAGAGTTTCTGGATGGCGTGGCTCTTCCTCAGCTCATGCAGAACCATGCCAATGCACTAGGGGCACCAGTTACTCCAAAGGAGGTGAGCAGAGCAATATAATCCCTCAGTAAAGGAAAAGTATGTGGCCTCAGTAGATTCTAAGAGGAGTTCTTAAAGCACCCTCGAGAACCTCTGAGTAAGTGCCGGCCGGGATGAAGTTTGTACTGCAGCCACAGAGGAAGGTGCTCTCTCCAGTACGTGTCATGAAACAATAATTTGTGCCATCCCAAAGGCTGGGAAGGACCCCTAGAATGCAGCTCCTGTCACCCCATCTCATTACTGAATTGTGATGAGATTTATGCTCTTGTTTTGGCTACAAAGTTAGAGAAAGTCCTTGGTCTGCTGGTACATCCGGAACAGAATGGATTTGTCCAGTACCATCTCTCCTACCGTAAGATGAGATGTCTGGTGAATATGATACATGCTGGTTCTCAGCATCTTGGGGTGGCATTCATGCTCTCCCCGGATGCTGAAAAGGCATTCGACAGAATTAAATGGGAGTACCTGTCTGAGGTGCCAGGGAAATTTGGTCTCAGGCAGTTCTTCATTGATTTGTCCAAGTTGTTAAATACGGACTCCATGGCACACAACTTGGTTTACAGTTGCCCTTCAGAGCCCTTCTCCTTACACAGAGGCAGGTGGCAAGGGTGCCCCCTGTTCTCACTCTTGCTTACGCTGGCTACTGAGCCTTTGGCCATACAGATCAGGCACAATCAGGACATCCAGGGACTTGAATCACAATCTTGTTAACATCATAAAAATCAGCCTGTATATAAATGATATTCTGCTGAATGTCACAGAACCACCAGGAAGTAGCAGGAATGGGTAAGTGGACACAGGTACATTTTCAGGGAAAAGGGTCACATAGGGATTTGTAGCTCTGAAGGTGGGTAAGGCTATTGGACCTGACAGAAGAGTATTAAAGGAACTCAGGGAGGTGCTAGTGGCCCTACTGATGGCCTTATTCAATAGTTCACTGGAAAGAGGGATGGTTCTGGAGGACTAGAGGAGAGCAGATGTGATCCCTCTACATAACAGCTGCAGCAGCAGGAAGAAGGCTAGCAGCTATAGGCTGGCCAGTCTTACTTCAGTGATGGGGAAATTAATGGAAACCCTGCTAATGGAAAGACTAGTAGAGTATCTTGAATCCAATGGATTGCAAAACCACAGACAGCATAGATTCATGGGGTGGTGATGGGGTGGGGGGTGTTGGTGGTGGTCATGCTGTAATACCCCAATGTTGGGGCCCCTCTGCAGTCCCCTGTAGTCCCCAGTCTCCCCAGTGTACCTCAGTAAAGGTACCCAAAGCACAGTCTAGAATAATGCCAAGCTACAGTAGATTTAGTGAGTCTCTGAGCACAGGAGAGGTCTCAGAAGACTAAAGAAGGGTTCATGTGATCCCGCTCCACAAAAGTGGTAGCAGGGAGGAGGCAGAGAACTACAGACTAGTCAGTCTTACCTCAGTAGTGGGCAAGATTATGGAGGCATTCCTTAAGGAAAGGATAGTGCAACACCTGGAATCCATAGGAGCACAGGATCCAAGACAGCATGGGTTTACAAAAGGAAGGTCCTGTCAAACTAATCTCATAGATTTCTTTGACTGGGTAACCAGAATGGTGGACCAAGGGGGAGCAGTTGATGTCGCCTACCTTGACTTCAGCAAAGCTTTCGATACTGTTACACATAGAAGATTGCTTAATAAGCTGGGTAGGCTCGGGGTGGGTCAGAAGTTGGTCAACTGGGTGGCAAACTGGTTGACAGGCAGAAAACAGAGAGTGGTGGTAAATGGTATACAGTCAGAAGAGATGCAAGTCACAAGTGGGGTACCTCAAGGATCAGTCCTGGGGCCAGTCCTCTTCAATATCTTCATCAGTGACATTGCAGATGGACTGGAGGGTAAGGTTTGTCTGTTTGCAATTGACACCAAGATCTGCAACAGATTAGATGATCCAGAGGGGGTGGGCAGAATGAGAAGAGATCTGGATAAACTAGCAAAATGATAGGAAGAGTGGCAACTGGGGAGAAATGCAAAGAAGTGCAAGGAAGAAGTGAAGGAAAGAATTGCTGAGTACCTAGAGGCCAGAGGGGCACAGGACCCAAGGCAGCATGGATTCACAGTGGGAAGGTCATGTCAGACGAATCTAATAGATTTCTTTGACTGGGTGACAAAAGTAGTAGATCAAGGAAGGGCTGTGGACATGGCCTACCTAGACTTCAGCAAGGCACTTGACACAGTCCCACACAAAAGATCAATATACAAGTTGGCCAGCCTGGGAGTGGGTTCCAAGCTGGTAGCCTGGGTAAAGAATTGGCTGGAGAACAGGACACACAGGGTAATAGCAAATGGAGTCCACTCTGAAGAAAGAGGGGTTACTAGGTGGTTACCGCAAGGTTCAGTACTAGGACCGGACCTCTTTAGTGTCTTTATAAGCGACATTGCAGAGGGACTAGAAGGGAAAGTATGACTCTTTGCAGATGACAGAAAGATCTGCAACAGAGTTGATACACAAGGTGGGGTGGAAAGGATGAGAAGGGACTTGGCAAGGCTAGAGGAATGGTCAAATGTATGGCAACTTAGACTGAATGCTAAGAAGTGCAAAGTAATGCACCTGGGAAACAAAAACCCAGGGGAAGAGTACACAATGTGGGGTGAGATACTAACAACAACAAAAATGGAAAGGGACCTGGAGGTAGTCATATCCGATGACCTAAAGGTGGGCAAGCAATGTGAGAGGGTAGTAAGGAGGACTGGGAGGATACTGGGATGCATAGGGAGAGGCATCACCAGTAGAAAACAGGAAGTTGTTATCCCTCTGTACAGACAGCTGGTGAGACCCCATCTGGAGTACTGCATGCAGTTCTGGAGACCCAGTCTCTGCAAAGACATAGATAGGATGGAGGTGGTCCAGAGGGGGCAACTAAGATGGTGCAGTGTCTGCACCAGAAGACATATGAAGAGACACTTAAGGAGCTTAATATGTATAGCCTCGAGGAAAGGAGGGAGACGGGATACATGATAGAAACTTGCAAGTACCTCAAGGGAATCAACAAAGTCTGAGAGGGTAGCATCTTTCAGAAAAAGAGGTGTGCAAGAACAAGGGGGCACAATTTGAAGATTGAGGGGGGATGGCTTAGAGGTAATGTGAGGAAGTATTTTTTCAAGGAGAGGGTTGTGGATGCATGGAATGGCCTTCCTGAGGAGGTTGTGGAGTCAAAAACAGTGGTGGATTTCAAGAATGCATGTGACAGTCATAAGGCAATTCTAGTGGGTGGGGGTAGGAAAAAGTAGGCTGTTGGTTAACTAGGATCTGCAGCTTATCCATTAGGTAGAGAAATGAGCAGACTGGGTGGGCCAAGCAGTCCTTATCTGCCATCAGATTCTATGTTTCTGTGTTTCTAAGATCATGCACATAGGGAAGAGAAACCCTGAAGCCACCTATAGGCTGGGAGGGGAGTTGCTGGCAGTCACAAGGGAAGAAAGAGACTTGGGTATCATCATCACAGATGACCTGAAATCATCCAAGCAGACCACTAAAGCAGAAGGTAAGGCTAGTGGGATGTTAAGGTGTATTAGTAGAGGTATCACATGTCGGAAGAGGGAGGTAATAATCCCTCTTTACAAGACACTGGTTAGGCCCCATCTGGAGTACTGGAGGCCACACCTTCACAAGGACATTAACCAAACTGAGGCAGTCCAGAGAAGGGCAACACAAATGGTGCAGGGACTGCATCAGAAAACATATGAGGACAGATTAATGGAGCTCATTATGTATACCCTAGCGCAAAAGACGGAGAGAGGTCATATAATCGAAACATTCAAACACCTTATGGGCAGTAACAAGGTGAAAGAGTCTAACATTTTTCAATATAAGAAAAATAGAAGGACAAGAGGACACAGCATGAGATTAGAGGGAGGACGATTAAGGGGTAATGCGAGGAAGTTATTTTTCACAGAAGGGTGGTGGATGCATGGAATGGCCTACCTCAGGAAGTGGTGGATATGAAAACAGTGCAGGGCTTCAAACAGGCATGGGATAGGCATAAGGGAGCAATACAGATGAGTATGAATAGATTGGCCATTAACAGAGTAAAGGTAGAAAAAGAAATGGGCAGACTGGATGGGCCTTGTGGCAATATCTGCCGTCAATTTCTATGTTTCTATGTTTCTATGCAGCATGTGGCAAAAGTAAACACTGTGCCCAGGATAGAATGCTGTGCTGAGCTGCGCATGCACAGCATCCTAAGTTCAGAATCCAGAATCCAGAGTGTTGTTGTTTAAAAAAATAAAAAGTTGTTAGAGAGATCCGGGTGGCTGGAGAGTTGAAGCCGTCCCTGAGGGCTTGTCTGTTCACCTCTTCTGCCTTCAGCTGCTGAAGACTGCCTTCCTGCTGTGTGGCGTGGTTGGTGGTGCCATTGCAGCACCAGAAGAAAAATCCATCCAGTCCCCATTGGAGAAAGGGCTTGGTGCCCCATTTTATTATTTAAAAAAAAAAAAGTTTCTTCTGTCCCCATCAGCGGTGTGCGAAGAGCCTCAACATCAGTGAGCAGAAAGAGAGAGAGAGAGGGTTAGCAGGTGTCGGTAATACCTGAAAGGCCCCCTGCCATCCGCTGTATTGCCTCTTCCTGAGACACCCTCCCATTGCCAGCAAATCCTTTCACCTCCCGATCCTGCTTCTCTGCATCTCAGTCTGGGCGGTGAGTTGGCGGCAGCACACCAGCAAAGTGCTGACTGCCAGAAACAAACAGAAAGTCAATTTATTTATTTTTAAACAGTAATGCTAGGCACTAAGTGAATTGGCCGATGGACGAAAGGAGGGGCAGGCTAGAGAGGCCCATATTTAAATATTCATTGGGCTCGGTGATGCCCACAGGGGAGGGGGCCCAGCATAAAGGCCCATAGAAGGGGCCTATTAATATTTATAAGGGGGCAGAACAAGAAGGAATAGAAGGGGAAGAGTGACAGCAAGGCCCCAGTCAGGCCTAAGATTTAAAGGGGCCCAGACAAAATAAGAGGCCCACAATTATTAAGAGGGCTAGCATAGGCCCACAGCTGTTAAAAAGGCAACTAAGCCCACAGGTTCCTCAGGCCTAATAAAGATCCAGTATTTAAAGGGATAACAGACCCCAAGATTTAGAGAGGCCTAGTTAAGGCTCAGAGTTATAGGGGTCCAGTCATATAGGCCCACAGTTATTCAAGGGGCCCAGCCATATGGGTCCGCTGTGATCTTAAAAGGGCAAGATAGGCCCACAGTTGTTAAACAGGTTGGCTAGTCCCAGATCTTAAAGGGGCAAGTTAGGCCCACCATCGCTTTTAAAGAGGGCAACTAGGCCCAGATCTTAAAAGCCAAATTTAGGCCCACAGGTGTTAAAGGGGCCTGATCAAAGGGAAGGCCACAGCCACTTAAAGGGGCAACACAAGGCCCAGGACCCATACCTAGCCATTTAGGCCCACAGATGTTATAGAGGGCCCAGCAGCATAATCAACCCCAGGTATGCTAGGAGACTAACTAGCCACATAGGCCCACAAGTGTTAAAGGGGTTTGGTCTGACATCGGAGCCTATAGCCTTTTAGAAAGCCTACCCACAACTGTAGTATATCCACAGTACCAGGAGAACCCAATTTAGCTAAGGTCCCCTGAACGCTAGGGTACAACCAGAAGAATAAAAGCACCTGTGTATTTACTGAGGTCTGGAGAGTGAGACTGTGCAGCTGACCACTATAGTAGGAACTGTGACATTTATTGCATCACTATTCATCCTACAAATAGTATAAGTGCCAGAACTGTCTTTGCATAGTTTGTGCCAGCATTTTGGTGCTGGGAAAGTACCCGAATCAGTCTTCAGCAATCTCCAGAGTCACTTCACACATGTGCATTCCTATCAGTCTTCATCAGTTCTTCAGGAATCATCTTGCAGTGTATCCCAGAAGCAGCCAACAGCAACTCCACAAAGAACCTTGCTGTAGTCATCTCAAAGTTGCATTGTCCTGTTTATTATTTTCCTCTTACAGTTCCCAAAGTACAGCTTGGCCCAGTGCAGAATTTGCCGTCTATTTTCTTATTTTGACGTCCACATCCAAGTACCATCTGAATCGTCAGTTCCAGTTTTTCGAGTGATGCCCTGTTTGTTGTTTTCAGTGTGCCCTTGGCTCGTCCGGCCTTGGAGCCCCAAACTTTATTGCATTTCAATGCAGTTTATTGTTTTACATGTGCCCTTGGCTCATCTGGCCTTGGAGCCCAGAAGAACATCATACTCCGACTTCCAGAGACTTCCTTATCTGGACTTCTGTATCCAGTGGAGTCTTCTTCATCCTCCTCATCCAGCAGTCCAAAAGTGGACTGTGGCAGGGTGATCTTCTTCTTTGTCTTTCTCATCCGGCAGTCCAGAAGTGGGCCGTGGCTGGGTGGTTTGCATCGAATCCTTCACCTGGCAGTCCAGAAGTGGATTGCGGCCAGGTGGTTTGCATAGTTTCCCCTTTCTGGGCAGTCCAGAAGTGGACTGTGGCTGGATTTTGTGTGTTTCCATTCCGGCGGCCCTCATTGGGTACTCAGCTGATCTTGATCCCGTGCTTGTATTCTGGTGGCCCTAGAAAGGTGGGGTGTGGAAGAGAACTCATGGCCTGTTAAAAATCCTCTTTGCATCCCTTAGTTTCCCAAAAAGATTCTCAGAATTGTACTGGACAGCCACTTGAGTTGCTTTTCATTTTCTTCTTAACGACAGAGAAAATCTGAACGTGTACAGACTGCCATCTGTCATATGTATAGACTTTTCCTACTGACAGTGTGGAGTACTCCAAGTAACAGTTAGAGGTGCACCTCAGGGTTGATTTAGGAAGTTGAACAGGGAATAAAAATAGGATGCTTTTACAGCATAGCTGTTACAGCCTGTATAGTATTGACATAGCCTGTAGAGCTACTGTATCTGTAGAATATGTGGAGCTTACTATATAGTACATTTAGAGTTTGCGTTATAGTTACTTGTGATTACTGTTTAGATAACTATGCTGTCCATGCTCCCTGTTGTTTTTATTGTTGGTATTTTCCTCTATGACCATGTCCTCCTTCCCCTCTTGTCTAATAAACATCTTTGTTTCATTGGATCTCTGTGTACGACTTCTGGCTCTCCTTGTCGGGTGATTCCATCCATCCACCCCCATTTTAAGCTTCAGCAGCCCCTTGCCATCCCACCTGCTGAGGGTGCTGCTGGTGCTGCTGGTAGCGAGACAGTTACATCCACTACTTGGAGCAAAGAACCCCAAGGTCTACCAGTCCAGCGCTCCTTACAATGCTAAACAAATCTGATAGATTTCTTTGACTGAGTGACCAGTAAATAGATCAGGGGAGGACAGTGGACATGGCCTAGCTGGACTTTAGTGAAGCCTTTAACACTGTTCCACACAGAAGATTGATAAAGAAATTGAGCAGCCTAGGAGTGGGATCCAAAGCAGTGAATTCGGTTAGACGCTAGTTAATGGATAGGCATCAGAGGGTGGAAGTTAACAGCACTCACTCTAATAATGGGAGAGTGACCAGCAGGGTGCTGCAGGGCTCAGTTTTGGGACCAGTCCTCTTCAATATCTTTATGTGTTGTATTGCAGAAGAACTGGAAGGGAAGGTATGCCTTTTTGCAGATGATACCAAAATCGGTAACAGGGCGGATGCACAGGAGGTGGTGGAAAAAAATCTCAGTGATCTTGGGGGACCCAAAGAATGGTCAAGAACATTGCAGTTGGGGTTCAATGACAAAAAGTGCTAAATCACTCACCAGGGCATAGGAACCCAGGAGCTGAGTACAGGATGGTAGGAGGTACTGACAGTTACTAAGCAGAAAAAGGGCCTTGGGGTTATTATAACTGTTGACCTCAGAGTGGCAGGGTAGCATAGCAAAGCAGTGGGTAGGGCTAGTGGGATGCTTGGGCACATAGGGATGGGTGTCTCCAGCAGGAGGAGGTAGGTGGTTTTGCCTCTGTATCACTCACTTCTGAGACCCCACCTGGTGTTTTGTTTTCAGTTCTGGAGGCCACACCTCAGAAAGGACAGAGACAGGGTGGGGGTAGTCCAGAGGAGGGTAATTAAGGTGATGCAGAGGTTGCACCAAAAGTCCTAAGAGACTGTGGGATCTCAACATTTACACCCTGGAAGAGAGGAGAGCGAGAGGGGACATGATAGAGATCTACAAGTACCTCACAAAGGTAAATATGGTGCAGGAAGGGAGCCTCTTTCAAATGAGAAAGAGCACCAGGACCAGGGAGCATGTGATGAAGCTGGGGGGTGATTTATGGGGGATGTGAGGCATTACTACTTCACTGAAAGGGTGGTAGATGTGGAACAGACTGCCAGCCAAAGTGGTAGAGACAAAAACAGTGGAGGGCATCAAGCATGCATGAGATAGGCAAAGGGCAATATTAGTAAATAGACAATGAGGAAGGAGGGTCGCACTTGCAAGAGACCAGTTAGGATCTGTGGGGACAGACTAGGTAGGTAACATCTGGGCAGTCTGGGTGGGCCAAGCTGTTCTTTTCTGCCAACAAATGCTGTTTCTAGTTATCAATTCTGGCTCTTATACACACCCTGGAGAAGTTCTTCTGTTTTTTGGGCTACAAAACTAATTTACAACAATCCTTTCTGATGGGGATAAGAGCTGCAAGGGGACTGGTGGGTACTCTCAACAGACCTTTTTTGATAGCCTCAAATAATATCAAATATTTGGGAATCAGAGTGGGCCATCATTAAAGTGCCTTATGAACTTAACTACAGACCCCTTTTGAAGGTCCTGTTGACAGATCTGAGGTGTTGGCACACCTTGCCATTGTCTTGGGTAGAGAGGCTTAATTTAATTAAAATGACCACCCTGCCCAAGATATTGTTACCCATGGAGATGCTCCCTATGGGTCTGTCGAGGGAGGACAGAACATGGGTGGAAGTAGCTTGTACAAAGTTTATGTGGGCAGGCAAAAGACCACAATCCAGCCTTCTTATATTAAAAAGGGATAATAGTAGGGTGGTGTTATATTTCCTGACATGCACCAGTACTATTTTGCAGAACAAACCAGATACATCCAGCATTGTGTAGCCCAGTCAAATAGTGCCCAGTGGTTTGACCCAGAATGTGAGGAGGGCCATACCCACTGCTTGTGTGACTGTCATTGGGAGGATATCGAAAATACAAGGACCTTCAAACAAGCAACCCTTTGGAATGAACACTCCCAACATGGATATCAACGTGTAAGGCTCAGATGGGCACTCAAGAGCAAACACTGCTAGTCTCATTTGCAAATAACCCTGACTTCCTCTCCGGGGTGGGAAATGAAATTTGCAGGGACTGGAAAGGCAGGGGAGTACACTGTTTGGGGGACCTGGTTACCTGTATGGGGGATAGGTCCTTTGAGGAACTGAGACAAAAATGGGAGATTCCAAACACTTCTATTTTTACCTTCAGGCACGCCATTACACTGTGAGTCTGAATAGAAAAGATATGACAGCAAGTATTGGGCAAATTGGAATAAATAATTCTAATAAAACATAACAAGCCCAAGTAGATGATATCTGTTCTGGTCCAACAGAGTAGAATTTCAGGGGCGGATACATCTTTGAAGGTCAAAGCATGATGGGAAGTCAATCTTATTTTCCACATTCTAGAGAAAGGCAGGCAGACAGTTTGCAGCTCTCATATGAGATTGTTTATTTACAATAAATACAAGGACACCCAATGTAAGTTCACTAAATGACTGTACCAACCACTACAGGTTTTACATAACCTTACTCCTGGGATTCGTCATCTCAGTGGAAGGGTACATTCACTAATTTTGGTCCTGGGAGGCACTGCAACCCTTTTGGCAAGTAGTGGCTACCATGGTGGGTCAGATTCACAGGTGTAGAATACCAGTGTCTTCTCAAGCACTGCTTTTTGGCATAGAGGACTGTGATGAGGAACAGTGGCTTCTATATAAAATAAATGTAAGATTGTTAATGGTCCTCCTCAGGCACTGCATCCAAAATATGTGGTGTCACAGGTTACCCCACCATCACTCAGTGAGAGGACCTAATTTTAAGGGTACTACCTCTGCAGCGCTTAACGTATTCACTCAAAGACAGAGGAGAAGGAGTTTGAGAGAGTGTGGGGACCATATCTTGATTCACTTCCCCACGTGATCAGGAACTATATCATCTAGTAACTTTTCAGTGGTTGACCTTTCTGGGGACAGTCTTGTCTGGTCTACTTTAACATAATACTGCACTGTAGCTACTATTACCAATTATCATATGAACTTCTTATATGTGTGCTTGTTTTCTTGTTATGTTTCTTAGTTGATCCTAGACCATGTTGGCTGAGAATAAGATATGTTGTATGTCAATGAGTTTGTTACACTTACATGGTAAACAACAGAGAAGTGACACAAGGCCACATATGTAACATGCAGTGTACACGAACTTCAGTGATGACCAAGTGTTGTCTATGTGTTACTGTATGTTTTTTCAGTTAATCTTTTTATTCAAATAATTTTTAAAAGACAACATACAAGCATGACTGATCATATTCTTGACAACAAAACAAAGGCATACAATACACTGCCCCAAAGCCTCGCTTATCAAATTGGACACGCTGTATCACAGGGCAATCAGGTACATTACCGGTCTTCTCCTCTCTACCCATCACTGCCTATTGTACAAAGCTGTAGGATGGTCCTCGCTTACATTCAGGCATGAAAGAAATGCAGTCCTCTGGACCTACAGAGCTATCTTAAAAAGGCTCTCACATTATATCTCTGAATGTCTTCCCATAAGTGAGCTGGGACCGTCCGGCCTAAGGAGTGCCTCATATATCTCTATATGCATCCCTAAAGCCACCACCCACTATGGTAGAATGGCCTTTAGCTTCACATTGACGACCCTGTGGAACAAAATGCAAAAGCAACTAAAACCAAGTTACCTCCGAAGTGTTAATGCTTTCAAGACATTATATGCCCAAGGTGTGTGTGAACATTGCAACAGTTACCCCGGCTCCTAATCATTAACTGCTGTTAGCTTGCTCCCCAGAGATTGGCCTTAGACATGTCCAGCCACACCCCAGGTTAATTTGTGCATGTCTTATTAATCCACATGAACTAATTAATTCCAGTCCCTGTACCCCTCTCGCACATTATAGGTAAGTCTCACAGAGACACCCAAACTCAAAGCGTACAGTCTCTACCTCCCGAGGGGTTGCACTTTCACAAGCTGTCATCCAAGACCATTCCCCCGGTCTCTTCTTCAACAAAGTGCTGCTAAAGCCGCCAACCAATCAGATTGTGAGCACCTTCTGGTCCTTGCTCCCAATTGGCTCCTGCAGTTCTCTTTGGTGATCCTTCCAATGCCGGCAAAAACTTGAATGGTCTGCTATACTCTGCTAACGTAGTTGTTACCGCTTCATTCCCTGACCGATGCAATCCTTCCATATGGCTAAAGTATTATTATTATTGGGAGTATGAGTGATTAAGCCCCCTTTTGAATCGTTGACCGCGACTGGCCCCAGATGCCTATATGTGGTAGGTGCTGCTTCACCCGTGCCTCAGTACCTCACCCACACCTTCCTCCAGTATGCCACGGTACAGCCGCCCTCAGCCCCAATATAAGCATTCCCTGGGGATGCCGTGATAGTGCCTGGAAGGCTGCCTGCTTCCTTCAGACATAGCTATACCTGTTTTTTCATTCATTGTAAACCAGTCAAGAAAAAGCTGTTGTCACTTATTTCTGTCTGTCTGCCATGATAGCGACACCTGGGTCTTGCCTGTCCCTTTTTTCTGTATGAAAAACTCTGTAACAATATCCATCTCTGTATCTCTGTGGACTTGTCAGCTTCATCTGCTCACTGGTCCTGTTGATGTTCTAGAATCAACCATTATGTTATGTATGTTGTGTATCCTGATTTGCACTTCCACTATATTTTACCCTAAATGTAAATATTGCTGCTTGTTTGTAATATAATCTGGACTTAACCAGGTCCATCTTGTAAATGAGCTTGCTCAATGGTGTTCACCTGGATAAATAAAGATTTTGATTGATTGATTGGCACCCAACTAAGGATCTAGGTTCGAGCAGACTTGATAGACCATAAGGCCTAATCTGCTGGCAAATAGTATGTTAGTATGATTGAATGCACAGTGGAACTTAGTAAAACAGGCAAACATAGGTGGTGAAAGTACTAAGTGGTTGTAACAGTGGATTAGCTATTCTCTGTTACTGTATGTTTTTAATGTACATTATTGAAAACTTAATACAATGAATCTTTAAAAGCATGGTTTTGGAGAAAGAGTGATGTAATAATAAGTCAATTAATACTGAAACATTCTAAACTAACAAGCATAAGCAGTTCTTCACTCAAAGGGTATCTAATGTGCAGAACTCCCTAAGATATCAAATTACTGTGTCCCTAAATGAAAGTATATTTAAGACTAGACTAGACAAGTTAATTCTGTCAGGGAACAACTTGACTTGAAGCCATTGAGAAGTGAAGGGGGGCAGCCTCTGTGGGCCTTGATGTCCACTCCTCCCTCCTAAATCCTAGTAAACTAATAATAAAGGGGATGCAGCTGGGGTTGAGTTTAGGGTGTGGTTTATTGTCTGGTGTTGCTTCAGATGGCAACACCATGTGCACCAAAAATCTATTTGGTGTCACCCTTCCCCCTATTGTATGCATAACCTCATCTATATACCGTAATGCTGTTCTTATCTATACAAATCATAATAAGAGGAAGCTACATAGCAGCACTCAGCTGTGTGCATTAGCATTGTGGTTAGTTTGAATTTGAGCATAAAATCATATTTCTACATCAGAAGAAAGGTGCACATCAAAAAAAAAAAAATGTACACCATTACATTACATTACATGGCACTTGCATTTGCCATGCACATCACATCTCCTGATTGAAAATGACTTCAGTTGTGTGGGCAGCACTATTCCAAAATGTTCCATTCAGCAGCATGATGCAAATATACCACATTAATGAGGAAAACTTGTGTAAGAAGAACTGTTTGTCTGAATGAAAAATGAATGCTTTTAAACTCTGTTGAAATTCAGAAGCCTGTTGGAGTTGGGGATTCCACATTTTTAGGAGGCTGTGTAGCTTAGTAATTAGAGTACAGAATTGTGAATCTGAAGATCGAGGTTTGAATCCCACAACCATCGTTTACTTACTGTACACTTTTGAACACATCACTTAATTTCTCAATCTGAAAACTCTCTCTTTGATCTATCTCTGTGCTGTTTAAATCTACTTGTGCACCTGAATAGCAGCAACAATCTCTCCCCATCCTCTACTGGATTGTGAAGTGCTCTGGGATGTGGCGTAATGTGTTGCCTACATAATTCCATATGTTGAACCAGAAATTATTAACTAAGAATGTAATAAAACATCTGTTTCTTAATTCAGTGATAATTTATAAGCCTTGTTGGGCCTCCAAGGGCATAACTTAATTGTACTAAAGTTAGACTATATAAGGAATAAAGTATGGGCGAGCATACATAATGAGCCTGTGCTTCCATCAAGAGGTTGAGATACCAGTGTATGGACCTCAAGAGCGAAGCTTGAGAGGTGCATGCTGGTATCTCAACCCAGAGATGGAAACACAAGGTGAGTTGTGTATGCTCGCCCATATTTTATTTATTATAGTATATGGTTCCCCCAGATGCAAAAAATAAAGTTTCAGCATTTATGTTTTCCAAGGTTTCATACCTTGTAACTGTGCTTGTGATTCTATCGGCAGCTCAGTCTGTCAGGTAGAATCCGTTGGTGTGGTCCCATTTCATTTCTGAACCTGCTACCAGCCCCAGGTGCAGTTTATGAAAAAAAAAAAAAAAAGAAAAGTAAAATCTGTATGCTTTTGGAACACAGAGCCAACTACGGCAGTCCATGTCCGAACCATCTCTGTTACCCAAGCTGCCATGTTGGTTTTTATTTTTGGTTCAACAGTGCTGATTCGACCAGTCAGGTGTTGAATAGTGCATGGCATCATGAATATTAATCTGGGGCTTATGAATATTGATTACAGAATGTGCATAATAACTTATAGAATGTGCACAGCAACTTTTAGAATGTGCACAACAACATCCAGAATGTGCACAACAACATTTGAGCAGCCACTGAATTCCATACACAATAAGCCCAAACTCATATACTATAATTGTATTATAACTGATTTTCCTATTTATCAAGCATTTGATGGTGTATGGTTACTCCTTGCTGTGCACAGATTTCCATCCTAAATATAGAGATGTGTAAAGCTGGTAAACCTCGCTTCACAAATTAATTCACAAAGTTTGCCAAATTTGCAAAGTGCAAAGTGCCAACTTCACGAAGTTTTCTGTAGGCAAGGTGGCATGATTTCAAGTGAAGCCATGCAAATTCACTGATGAAGTTGCAGCTTCACCTAACTTCACCTGAAAAAGTGCTACTCTGCCAGGAAAACGTATTGTGTATGTGAGTGGTGATTTTTTGTAGAAAGTGAATTTAGCAGCTTACCCAGAATTATGCCCCTTGAAGTAAAATTCTCAACATTTCTACCGAACTAAAAGGTTGTGCTACAGTTCAAAGGTCATAGAATGCTGATAGATCCTTTTGCAGTACAGCAGCTTTTTTAATAAGAATGGAAGCTTGTGCTGCCTGCTGTTTTACTTTTATTTTCCATACACATACATAACCCAGACCCTCCCTTAACATAACATTTTCCATTGTTTCATCTTGTTACAGAATAAAAACATACACTCTAGGTTTTCAGTAGCTGAGTGAGGGTTGGTTTCATTATGTTTTGCAAATAATAACACATGGAACTGAGCATTTCTTGGTAGGAAAAAAAGCAGCATTTTTCTGTTTTATGTTTTAAACTACAGACTATACAATATAACATATGGGCAACCATGCACATCTCGGCTGTATTTTCATCTAAGAGTTCTGATGACATCATGGACCTCTCAAACTTCGCTCTCAAGATCTCTATTACATCATCATAAACCCCTCAATGGAAACACAGCCTTATTGTGCTTGGGTGTCCATGCATTATTTTCCATATATACTGTATGTGTAAATTTATTGTTTTTTTATATTCTGTAACAATTGTACTGTATGTATATTTTAAGCATTAGTTGAGACAGCATTGAAAACAGGATCTGCTCAAGTCTCCATCCTTGAAATAAAAATAAAGAAAAAAAAAAATTAAAACCGAAGTCCTTCCTCCTGCTTACAGTACAATTGCTTTTTTATAAACACATTTTATTAAAATTCATAACAGTCAGAAACATTTAAAGTATAGTAGAGATATTGTTCAAAACAATCAGTTTAGTGTCACAGAGAGGCAATCTAGCAACCCCATGTCAAATTCATAATTTGTTGCCCAGTACACGGTGGTCATCCAAACATTTAAAATCAACAATAAAAAACATGTCTGCCATGCTTGTTCTTGAGTTACATGGTGACACGTAATCCCTCTTTATGGGAAAATCCATAAGGGGGCATATTGTTTCAAATAGTTATATATCATCATTGTTTTAAGTGTATACATGAGTGTAAAAGAAAAAATGAAATAAGGATACATTACTTGTCATGATGTTTGCTTCATTTGTTTCCCCACAAATGCAAAAATAAATAGTAAATTATCAGTAAGATGACACCCTCTTGAACTAAAAGTGCCAAACATGTGGGAAATACCTGTATATTTTTATGCATAAAATGATCAAAATCCATGTCATTTCATAAAACATTTTTGATAGAGGTAGAATGTGTTGGTGAATGTAGCAAAAGAAAAATAAAATATTGGGTTTACCATGCTGCTTTTTGGTTATCTCTGCTTTTGAAGTTGCAATTTCAGAGCTGGTAAGCTCAGGACAAAAAATAATTAAAAAGTTCAATAAAAAATCAAACTTGCCAGAAATCTAGTCAAACAATTCAAAAGTATATGCAGAATGACAAGAATTATAATATAAATGAAATAGAATAACCAAAGATGGGAAGACATTTATGTAAATTGCCTTGAATAATGCCACCTGCTGCAACTGTAGGAGCAAATTTCTCTCCTGCCATCCTGTACATATTTGTAGCTAGACATGACATAATAGGATAAATCATTGTTCCAATAATGCTTTCATATATTTAAGAATGTATGTGTGCTGAAAAACAGCCTTGAAAAGATGTTTAGCTATGTCTGAAAAATGGGAATTGCAACATCAGGGAACATCCTTAAATAGTACAATATAACAAGAAGAAAAAATACATTTGTGTAACAAGAACATCTGAAATTTGTATTATGTTTTTTTTTTTTTTGCAGTGTACTCATTGCTGCTTCATCTGTGGTTGTTTGTTCTTTACCTGCTCATTGTGACACTGATCTAGGACACACTGGGCCCAATTTTAGAAGGTTGACACAGGCTTGCATCAAGACCTGCATCAACCGCAATATTTGGCACAGCTGTGCCAAAGCCCTTTGATGCAACGCAGCCTGATTTTACAAGGGCTGGCACAGTTGTGACATTTTCATCACTTTAAGGCAGCTTGCACCAAAGCTGTGGTGTAAACCCCTGTAATATGTGTCCCCTGATGGTGCAAAGTTAAACCAGGGGGAAGTTGGTCTAACTCGGTGAGTTCAGTGCAAGAGACTTGCGGTTGGGAGTTTGCAGCAGTCGTTGCTGTAAAATTGCACTGTCTGCAAAGTTTGATGCAAGTCACCCCTTGCCTCCAGAGGAGGGCAACTAAAATGGTACAGGGTCTGCACCAGACACCTTACAAAGAGAGACTAAAGGAGCTTAATATGTATACTCTTGAGGAAAGGAGGGAGAGGGGGGACATGATAGAAACATTTAAGTACCTCAAGGGAATCAACAAAGTCCAAGAGGGTAGCATTCTTTCAGAAAAAGAAATGTGCAAGGACAAGGGGGCACAATTTGAGAATAGAAGGAGGATGGCTCAGGGGCAATGTAAGGAAGTTTTTTTCACAGAGAGGGTGGTGGATGCGTGGAATGGCCTTCCTGAGGAAGTTATGGGGTCAAAAGCAGTGGGGGAATTCAAGAATGCATGGGACAGACAGAAAGCAATTCTTGTGGGGGTAGGAGGAAGTAGGCTGTTGGTTAACTAGGATCTGTAGCTTATCCAATAGATAGGGAAATGGGCAGACTGGGTGGGCCAAGCGGTCCTTATCTGTCATCAAAGTCTATGTTTCTATGCCTCAAACTCTCTGCCGCATGTCCCTTGTCGCAATCTAACTGAATTTTAAAACCAGGCACACTGTGTGTATCACTGTTATTGTTATGCACTTTTTGTTACACTGGGGTCATGCTGCTTTAATTGTAATTTCAGCTGTCTTTGTAACCTCATCCTCCATCATGCCTGAAAATATGCATTTTCTTCTCTAGTACACCTATAGTACCTAGTTAACACAAAACTAAACAAATAAACAAGACTTGGAAGTGGATGGAATTGATTGAGGAGTCATACGATAAATTACATTTAATAACTCATTACAGTATGCAATTTCATTTCATTTCATTTACAGGGGGAGCACATAATTTCCAATAGCAAACACAGGGGGGCCCAGATCTGAGAAAACTTCTCTTCTGTCTCATTAGCTGTAAGTTGTATTATTTCTAGTTTAAGGCAGAACATCACATTATTAGCCCATTGTTGTATGCTGGGTGGTTCAGTTGCCATCCACTGCTAGGCTATAGTTTTCTTAATATTTGTTAGAGCAATAGCCCATAGGTGCAATGCCTTCCCCACCTTATGCCTGTCTGGGACTGCCCCTAAAAGGAGTTCCTGAGGTGATTTAGGTAGTTTGCACTCATGGATTTGTTCCATGATGCCATGCATACCATGCCAGAAGGAAGCTACTTTATGGCATGTAATGGTCATGTGGAGAAAGGTGCCCTACTTGACCCACTCCACTCTTAGAGCATAGGGGTGATTTATCATGGCATAGGGAGTGTAGTTTAGCTGGAGAGTAGTATGCTTGGCTAAAGTAGTTCAGTTGTACCTGCCATAGTTTATTGTTTTGAGAATAGTCAGCCAGGTGCTGTGCTGCAACAGTCTAAAAATAAGGAGGATCTGCATGCTCAAGTCAGCTTCCCATTTGATGATTATATACTCTATGTGTTTGTGTGTGTGTGTGTGGGGGGGTCACCTACACCATCAATTATCATATGATAAATGGATAGGGATTTGGCCAAGGGTTGGGGACATACAGCTCCTCCTTCCTGGGTGATGTCTCTATATCCCTCAGGTCAACAGCAACTATCCTAGTGGTGAGTTGTCTTTGACTGGAGATATACAAAGAGATCACCGGCTCCTAGGTTCCAATTTCTTTGAGGTCTTTAGTAGCCCGCAACATCCCCCTCCCCCTACTGGGCCATGTGCATTGACTCCCACTTTTGTCAGCTTATCAGCTCCTGGTGTAGAAGGACTGTATACAAGGGGCTCCTTTTTAAGGGATTATGTAATTACCATGTGTGGTGATGTTCTAGACTGTACATCCATCCCCTTCCAAGTAAGTAACCAAATACGAGTAGTATTTGTAGTGAAAGGGCCGGATAACATGCAATTGTTGTATGCTTTTAACAGCTGGAAATCTGCTCCAGGATTCCAACCCAGATGTCTAGGAATGAAAAGCAATACTCATTTAGTTTAGGCTACTTCAACCTAAATATTCTTCTTGTGCTAAGTATTGTGAGAAATGTTGCATATATATTCTTATTATGAAATCTATTTATCCTTTGCTGCCCATCTTTACCTCTTTCTCGCTCTCTCTCCTTCCTTTCCTGCTATTAGTATTGAAGATAATGCAGTTTCTCAGGGGAAGTGCTGTTCTACCAGTCATTCCCTGCAATCTGTCATCCATTCTCTTTCTTCTCCCTTGCTGGATATATTCAAACCATTATACCTGATGTTGTCTGTCTATATTTCTTCTAATTCTCCTTCCTATTATATTAAATAATACCTGGTACTTAAAGGGCCAGGATATTTGAATCAATAATTTCACATTACGTGAAGTTCTGACAGAAAAAAAAAGACAGAAAAAATTGGTAAGGCTTCTGGAGGTTCAGCATGCTTTGTCATGATTGATAATAATATTGCTTCAAAAGTCATTAAGTGCACTCAATTTTGTATTGTTCACTCTATAAAGATTCTGAATCTTTAATTTATTTTGATAAATATGTATGCCCCCTCCATTTTATTGAAAATATTCAGTTAATGATCCTTGAATATTACTGGGAGATCTGATTGAAGATCTTTTTGAAAAATATTCTGTCTCCCCAATTCTTATTACAAATACTTTAATGTTGGGATAGATAATTTTGATGTGCTCTTGGACAATTCAGCAGCCGCTGCTCTGTGTAATAACTTCTCTTCCCGTGAGAGTTTCTTGGGTTATTAGAATAAATAGAGCTGGCATAGGTCTCATTCAGTTTATGAATGATTATAATTTCTGCTGTTTAAAATGTTAGGTTTCTGGGAAATGAGAAAAGCAAACTGACTTTCATTTCTTCCATAGGAGCTTCTACTATAGATTTTGCTGTGTGTGATGGGCCTTTTGATATGTGCTGCATTTTTTCTGTTATCAACAGGGTACAGAGTGATCGACTGCCCACCTCAATTAAATGAGCCTGTTCTGATATCCATCACAAGGCTGTTTCAAGGGTGAATGCAGAGATGCTTCCCCCGCCTTGGATCTTGTAATATGAAATAGGAAAAGGGTACAGTGGAATGATGATCTCTCCCGCTCGGGTTAGATCAGCTGTCTATATCTAATTCAGAAATGTTGTTGCAACAGGATTCCTCTTCACAGTCTGTTGTGGAAAAGTATGTCATATTAGATTTTTTCTGTGCTCAAATTCATTCTGTCTTTTTTTTCAACTGTATTTATGCTCCTTGGTGGGTCACCTGCCAACCTACCAGACTCAGGGGTTGTTCAAGGACTTGTAGCACCATGCGCGCCCTGGCAGAACCCCCAGAGATGGCCTGGAGGAGTTATCCTTGGGTGGCCCCCGATTTGTCCTCCATTTCTCCCTTGTCGATCCTACTTCTGAGACCTCAGAAGTGGTGACACCTGCGTGGAGGCACACATGCGCACCACAGCTCCAATGCAAGCCTCTTCTGCCCTTTCTCAGCCTAACACCGGCACTCCTCAGAGTGATGCAGCCACTCTGGCCTCCAGCAGGGGGTGGTCAAACTCTGAGGAGACCCAGTTCTCCCTCCCAAGGTGGAGGGCTGCCAGCCAGCGGCCTCTCACATACTCTCCCCCTCCACCAACCTCCGACAATCCAGGCTTGTTCCCAAACCCGGGTTGCTGGAGTGGCGTGAGATGTAGCATCCAGCACCTCAACCCTCTGTGCCACTGGGCCGGCAAAATCGTTCTGTCTTGTATACTTGCACGTGCTCAAATTGTAAGCAGAAAAATGACTGGTTTGATAGACAGTGCAAAGAGGAAAAATCTAAACTTCTTACTAAACTTAGGAAGACCAGGGGAAATCCTCCTAAAGTTAATTGTAAGCAGCTAGATGCAGATAGAAAGATCTATAAAATCTTTACTACACAGGAAAAAAAATTGGACTACTACTATAAACAATGGGATATCATGTTAGCTGTTGTTTCCAGAAACAACATTAGAGCTTTTTGGCAATTTGTTGTCAAAGGCACTTCAATTTTTTCTGAGACTGTAGTATTGATTCACATATGTCTCCTGGGGTATGGATATCTCATTTTTCTTCTCCTTTTGTATGACCCTGCTTTACAGAATGACCCTGTGGTTTTGCTATCTAAGGATAGTATAAGGCCTTTTACTGTTACTGAAGTACTTGACGCAATAAACTCTTTGAAGCACAGCAAGGCTCCTGGGCTAGATCTGATACCCGCCAAGATCTGTTTGCAATCTTTCTTGCTATTAATCAATAAATGCTTTAGTGAGGGCTTCTTTACTTGCTCATGACAAATGATGGAGATTGTTCCTATTTTCAAGAAGGGAAATAAACTGGACCCCCATTTGTATTGGCCAGTTATCCTTGTGTATGTTTCCTCTAAAATATTCAGCAAAATTATTTTATCCAGGCTTTGTAAACAAATCACAGCTATGGGGAATGTGTCCCCTTTGTAGTTTGGGGTAGGGAAAATTGTTCCACTTTAGACAATTGTTTCATTCTTAGACATTTATGGGAGAAATATTTTTTGAGCAACAGACAAAAACTTTATTTGGCATTCACAGATTATTTCTGTACATTTGATTCAATCTCATGAATGAAATTATGGCAATTTAGGGAAGGCAGAGGTATTGATCCATATCTTAGTTCTGTCATCTCAAAACTCTACAACCATGCTTGGGGCAAAGTGAGGCTGGGCGAGGGTGGTAATATATAACAGAAATTCATAATAAATAAAGGTCTGCATCAAGGCTGTATTTAGCCCACACGCTGTTTAATAATTACATGGATTATATCTTGAGGGCTCTTACGGTTATTGTTTCAGATTCACCCTAGAAAGGTCTAATAGAGGTGTCCACTCTTGCATATACTGGTGATTTGGTTCTTCTGTCATTATTTCAGTCAGGTTTGTAAACAAACAAACAAACAAAAAACAATTGCTTGTTTGCAGAATCTGAAAAATTAGCTTTTTCTAGCAATGGTCACGAAAAACAGATTATTGTGTTTGGGGTATTAAATCTTTGTATAGGTGGTGCACAGGCAGTCATTCTATTTCTTCTGTGTTTAACTTCACATATACTATAGCTAAAGCAAAAAAAAGCACTTTGTGAGCTGAAATGATTTAACTTTAAATATGGTGGAAATAGCAATAGACCACTGGTTCAGGTTCTTTTATCAAAATTTATCCCACAGGTTCTTTGTGGTACCAAAATCTGTGATGGTGGAGAACATCGGACCACCATCCATAAAAATTTCTGAGACTACCAAGTATGTGACATATTTGCGTATGTAACCCCTCACCCCTGCCTTTTTACTAAAATGACAGGTGGCATGCTGTTGGCGTTGGCAGCAATACCTGGTGGGGACCTGGGTTCGGGGAGGATGAGGTTACCTGGCACAAGGGACCTAGGTTTGACTACTCTGCACAGGGGCACCCAAGTAAATCCAACTACAGGAAGCAATAACTGTAATGTCCAGAACCAGGATTGGGATTTTCAGTGTGGCTTTATTCAAAACTAGATGACACATGACAAAGCATTGATGGTCCCCCAAGGGGCTACGTTCACTGTATATGCAGATAGAGACTAAAGGTGGTCCATTTGAGAATGAACACATTTTTACTATTGTCTGGCTCTGGACCCACCAGGCATTCAACCCGGACTTGCATGCGCATTGGATACACAGCCCGACTGGCCCGGCTCCCTTGCCGGCCACTTGACTGACGGTCCATTTGAGAATGAATCCAAACTTTACTTGGAGAGACTCCCTTCACACAAGGAGTATATTTTCCCAAGCTGTGGCTCCCCACACCACATAGAGTCTGCGACTCCTAGAGAGATTTGTTTTCTTACTTCCATGAACTCCCATCAAACAAGGAGAATATTTCCCATCCTGTGGCTCCCCACACCACATAGAGTCTGCGACTCCCTAGAGAGATTTTCAATTGCGACCCACGTCTGGGTACCCTCATCACTGGCCAGGCGCATGAGGCAAGTAGCAAATCACAGAAGAAATCTGTGAGGTGGACCTGGTTACTAAAGATGGGGGTGTTCCACCTCCAGCTCCCACAGCCCATACCTGGCCATTTCTCTGGACAAACATAAACTTAAAACTTTGAAAATGTAGATTAAACGGTGGATGATCTGAAGCACCCCCTCTACAGCATTACTTGAAATCCATTAAACTTTAGACTTTTTGACTGCTCTATTTGTTTGTCCTAGTTGAAATAGTCCTCCCAAATAGCAGTCCACATTCCAACTTCCTTTATATTTCCAAACTGATGAAACTATTGATTTGTTCTCTTCAAATGGGGCAAAACACTCACCCATTCGTTGCAGGTGCCCCACAGGCGAAGTACCACTTCTTTTACTGTAATACAAGAACAGAACTGAAAACAGGCAGCTTTCTTCCATAGTGGAAATAGGGGATTGCCCCTGGCATCCACAGAGGGACTTTTCTTCTAACCCCCCAGAGGGAGGGGGCACTGAGACCTGGACAGCGGTCTCCACCACTTTCAAAAGGTAAACAAGATCACACTTCCTTCCAGCTTTAAATCAAACTGAAGACTGCTTTGAAAACTCTAAAGTTCTAAACTCACTCCCTGAGCTGCAGATTCCAATGTGGCTTATGCAGCTGCGACAGTTCTATGGTGATGTCATCTCTCAAGTCTCAGCTGTGACTGAGAACAGAGTGAGACAGTGTGAAACCCATTTAACTGGAGATTCACAAGCTGCCTTCCCTGCCTACCACTAGGTCTTACTGGGATTCTAGTAACCCCGGTAACAAGGGTTACCTCGCCCTTGACAGGAAAATGACTGTCCCAGTCATTATGCACCCGGCCTCAGGGCTATCTCACCCTATCTGCTACTCAAGGAGGGGGGTGATCAGGCCCCTCCTACCATGTGCAAGCACAGGCAGGCAACACTAAGGGCCTAGAGGCCTATAGCTGACATGTCAGCCTCTACACTATCCACTTACTATGGACACCTAGTGGCTCTGTAGAACCATCCAGAGCATAGCCCTGATAGATCAGCACTCGGCCCCTACTGCAGGTCAGGGCCACAGCCTGTCCTTCCCCCCTAACCCTCTAGAGAAAACCTATCTGCCTCTAACAGAACATCCCAAACAAAAACAAAACCCGGGGACCTCCCCGACCTTGGGCAACCTGCAACTACAAAACAGCACTTTAAATTCTAACACAATAAAGCACTGATGAGGAACTCCGATAAGCCCTTCCTCCTCTTCTTGTCTTCTCTTCTGTCTTCCCAGGAACACCCATAAGAAAAAGACAAAACAAAACACACTCCTAATCTTCATACACAGTCTACCTAAACAACAACAACAACAACAGCAACAACCCCTACCATACAGAAAAAACACTGAACAATCCCAAAAAAGATTTTTTTAGAAAAAGGTAGAAAAACACAGTATTTACATTAGAGTACATTAATGACATTGGTTACAATACACATTTGGGGGGATGGAGTGCCCTAAAAGTCCCAACTAGTGACTACAAGGCCCAAAGGCTAGTCCAATAAAGAGTCTCTCCTGGGCCGGAGCCCCATGAAACACAGTTCTAGAAGGCCAAAATCCCAAAGGGGAGAGTCTTTGCGGGTAGTTCACACATTTTTGAAGTCTGTAGTGTAGGGTGTGTACTGCAATGTCATAAAGATAGAAAAAGAGTTTTTTTCGGACTTACCAGCCTCTTGTAGTATAAGACTAGGCACCGACCTGCACCGCAGCCGAAGACTCTCCATGGCAGCATTTCTTCTGATACAGCTGGGTGGACATCTTCTGGAAACACAGGAGGGCACATCTGGAAACAGCTGGGCTGATGTCATCTCTGGAGAAGGAACCTTAGAACAGGAACAAAAAGAAAACAGCTGGTCAGATGTCATCCGATTACCAGGCGATGAACAGGAAACAGCTGGGCTGGTGTCCTCTCTGGATCTGAAGTCATCTGGTGGGCCAGTAGATGGTTGCTGAACAAGACAGTACACTGTAGACTGAAGAATGTGGAGCACCTGAGTCCTTGGTTATTCATATTGGCGGATCAATAAGGGCACTTCACAGTCTAGATGTGGCAGTATTGACTACCACTGCTCGGCTCTCCATTTTGTAGGCACGGGCTTAATTACTGGGAGGTCCTTGCACTGAGGCCAATAGTACTGGGGGTCAGGGGCTTGAATTATTACCCCGTCTGGGTGAACATAACTCACACAGTGGGAGACTTCACGTCCCTCTCCATCCACTATTCTCACTCTGTCCATAAACAGTGTCCTGCCTCTCTTCCACTGTGTATACTTTTCGTGGAACAGTCTATCTTTTACATGCTGGTTGGCCCCAGGATGCACATGTTTCATTGCTTCATCCCAGATCCAGGATTTCCTGCAGTTCTTAATCTCCTCCCAGACTCTCCGAGGAAAGGTAGGAAAGGTCATACCAAGATTTCATTGGCCTTTCTACGAACCAGTCTCCTCTTTACTTGCTTTGGTCAATCTAAGACCGCTGGCCTGGCTTGGGGTGGCCAGTCCTGGTTCTGCCAGCTTCGCATCCTTAAAGAAATTAAAATGGATCCCTGACTCTTCTTCTTGTAAAACCAGGGCAGTGGCATCACCACCTTCTGAACACATTCTCCGAGGCAAGATCTTGAGGCTGTGTACCCGCTTTCTTTCTCACAAGGCCACATGTTCCCCTCACTTCCTCTTCACTGAGGATCTGAGCCCAGAAGTGAGCAGTCGTTCTCACCCCTGAGACTATCCATTCATCACTAGGAGCGGAGGTTGACACCTCCCATTCAAAGGCCTCCGGCATCTCATCTTCACCTGAGAGACTTGGGCTAGGCCCCCCCACCCAGGGGTCTACTGATGCTTTATCCGAACTTTCTTTCTGAGATCCAGCATCCAAAACTTCAATTTCAGATTCAGTCTCTAATTCTGCACCCTCTAGCTTTGTGCCACACTCTCCCGAGGGACCTTCCTCCACAGGCTCCGCCTGATGCTGTGTGCTGCCAACTGCAGATTCTTGAATTTTTGTCCATGTGGGAGCCAAATGAATTGGAGGCGCTTTATACAAACCATATTTTTGTAGACATCCAGCACAGTGAGGAATCATGAAGACATCCCTTCCAGCACTCAAGCACATCTGGCATACACACACTGGATAATTAGGAATTGCCACATCAGGAGGGAGTTGCCCTCCATAGCACCACTTTTCAATATCTCTCAGTCTATTTACTGCTGCTGTTACTGCAACCTGGGCATGATCCGGGTAACGAGCTGGTCCTGAGGCCATAACTGCAGAAAAACAAACAAAATTCACTGTAACTGACAGTCCCACTTTAAATGAACACACTCTGTAGCTTTAAAATGGCTCCTCTGCTGCAGTGTTTACTTTACTACCCCACCCTGTAATGGCAGTGGCAGCACTCCTGTGCATCAACATTTAGACTCTGGGTCAAGCCACTGCACACCCGATTTACATCAGCTACTGATAACTTTTACTCAAACTGCACAATTTGATCTGATCTGGCTGTTCACACATTTACAGGATTTTCCTTGGACTTTTCACTTGCTGGCAACATTCATTTAATTTACAGTCCCTTAAAAGCTTCAGATTTCAGCACAGGATTGCCTGCTTCTACTAGTGTTGCACTTTTTTACAACCCACAGTCTCTCTCTGGCTGCAAACTTTAAACTGAGGCTACTTTCATTGCTATGCACACATTCAATGGCTTTACAGACTTGCACTTGCTAGCAGGACATCACGCAGTCGCTACTTGCAAAGTGACTATACAGCTGCACACACATTTTATATGGCATTTTCTGAAAATCACTGATTGAGCAGTTTTTTTAATTGTTTACTCACTGTTATTGTAGCAACTTGCTGCGATGGGGTAAAACGGCCTGCAGCCAGATTTTGAAGGCCTTGGAATGCAAACGGGCGGGCAGTCTCCATGATCGTCGTTTTTACTACAAAATTCACTAATTCCACGATCGATTTGTGGGTTGAGCCCGATTTTAAACTTAAAAGTCACTTTTTGAACTGTTTCACAGTGCTTTGAATCCTCGCGATGCTCCTCCACTACCAGTACACGCACTACTCTCTGTCTCCCTCTCGAATGCTGAAGCAGTCACAGAAGAGCTGGCTGAGGGGGCGGGACTAATGGTAAACTGACCAACCACATGACGCCATGTAAATGAGCCTCTTCTTCCTCGTGGGGACTCCTCTCCTCACGGCGATCATCGAGCAGGCAAATTTAAACTGTAAAATACACTTTTTTTTTTTTCTTCAACTGACTCCACGGCGGGAGCCCATTTCAACTATGTAACAGTGCCATTACTCTGCAGTCTCTAACTTTGTACAGAAAGCATTTCCAACGTCCAGGGCATATTTTCTCTGTTGCTACCCCTAGTTTTCCATACTTTCCTTCACAGAAATTCATTTTAAAACTGACAAAAACACTGTAAACTTTTTTGATGATGCAGGACAAGGGCACACTCTTTGGCTTTACAGCTCCTTGGTAAACAGTTGGCATTTTTTAAACAGCAGCACAAGATTCACAGCACACAGCAACACACTAGGGAAATTGCTTCAACTTTTTGGGCTACCCACTGCCAGTTAGCCAAAATGCTAGCCTACTTGCCCAAGCACCTTCTTTCCCGAACAAATCCAAAGCAGTGCCTCCATTTTTGTAACCCCTCACCCCTGCCTTTTTACTAAAATGACAGGTGGCATGCTGTTGGCGTTGGCAGCAATACCTGGTGGGGACCTGGGTTTGGGGAGGATGAGGTTACCTGGCACAAGGGACCTAGGCTTGGCTACTCTGCACAGGGGCACCCAAGTAAATCCAACTACAGGAAGCAATAACTGTAATGTCCAGAACCAGGATTGGGATTTTTCAGTGTGGCTTTATTCAAAACTAGATAACACATGACAAAGCATTGATGGTCCCCCAAGGGGCTACGTTCACTGTATATGCAGATAGAGACTAAAGGTGGTCCATTTGAGAATGAACACATTTTTACTATTGTCTGGCTCTGGACCCACCAGGCACTCAGCCCGGACTTGCATGCGCATTGGATACATAGCCTGACTGGCCCGGCTCCCCTGCCAGCCACTTGACTGACGGTCCATTTGAGAATGAACCCAAACTTTACTTGGAGAGACTCCCATCACACAAGGAGTATATTTTCCCAAGCTGTGGCTCCCCACACCACATAGAGTCTGCGACTCCTAGAGAGATTTGTTTTCTTACTTCCATGAACTCCAATCAAACAAGGAGAATATTTCCCATCCTGTGGCTCCCCACACCACATAAAGTCTATGACTCCGAGAGAGATTTTCAAGTTGCGACCCACGTCTGGGTACCCACCTCATCACTGGCCAGGCGCATGAGGCAAGTAGCAAATCACAGAAGAAATCCATAGAGGTGGACCTGGTTACTAAAGATGGGGGGTGTTCCCACCTCTAGCTCCCACAGCCCATACCCGGCCATTTCTCTGGACAAACATAAACTTAAAACTTTGAAAATGTAGATTAAACGGTGGATGACCTGAAGCACCCCCTCTACAGCATTACTTGAAATCCATTAAACTTTAGACTTTTTGACTGCTCTATTTGTTTGTCCTAGTTGAAATAGTCCTCCCAAATAGCAGTCCACATTCCAACTTTCTTTATATTTCCAAACTGATGAAACAATTGATTTGCTCTTCAATGGGGCAAACACTCACCTATTCATGGTAGGTGCCTCTACAGTCAAAGTACCACTTCTTTTACTGTTATACAAGAACAGAACTGAAAACAGGCAGCTTTCTTCCATAGTGGAAATAGGGGATTGTCTCTGGCATCCACAGAGGGACTTTTCTTCCACCCCCCCAGAGGGAGGGGGCACTGAGACCTGGACAGCGGTCTCCACCACTTTCAAAAGGTAAACAGGATCACACTTCCTTCCAGCTTTAAAACAAACCGAAGACTGCTTTAAAAACTCTAAAGTTCTAAACTCACTCCCTGAGCTGCAGATTTCAATGCGGCTTATGCAGCTGCGACAGTTCTATGGTGATGTCATCTCTCAAGTCTTAGCTGTGACTGAGAACAGAGTGAGACAGTGTGAAACCCATTTAACTGGAGATTCACAAGCTGCCTTCCCTGCCTACCACTATGTCTTACTGGGATTCTAGTAACCCCGGGTAACAAGGGGGTTACACGTAGCATACTGCGTGCATGACATATTTACAAGTCATCATGCGTAGGTGCCTAGCTTGCCGCTAGGTTGGGCTGAGTGCACAGCAGAGAGGGTAGTGCACAAACAGGTAAAGAAAGAGACTAGTAATAATTAATCGGTGATAGTGAAGAACATCGGGCCACCATAGGTATTTTTGGGGAGAATACGAATCCTGCGATGTAGTTGGGTACCGTAGTAGCGTAAGAGCAGCTAGCGTTACGCTACTCTCTCAAAACTACATTGCTGTTAATTTTTTGTATTCATTGATTTGAGTTGGGGGGCTTTGCCCCACACATCCCCCTATAAAAAAAGAAAGGGGGTGCGGGTGGGCGAAGCCCCCCAACTCAAATAAACTAATAGTACAACATTTCACCAAACTCTAAGAATACAAGTGCTCAATCATGAGAACTAGTGCTGAGTTTGATTCAGGCGCCATTGTCTCATGCATATCACCTGTTCAGCTTACGCTTTTTCTTGCACAAGCAGCAGTGGTCCGATGTTCTCCACTATCACCCCAAAATCTTGGCACCTTGTAAGGTCTTAGATTTAGAGAAACTCTCCATTCAGTTAGTTAAAACTTCTCTTTGTTTAAATAAATCTGTCGCTATGTCATACATAACAGCAGAGTTAGGTCTAGATAGCTTTAAAACTCTTGCTAATTCTAGTTCTTGGTTACCGGATTAAAATGACAAGATTTCCTAAGGATAATTTACTAAGGATGTAACTTTTTGAAAAGGAGAAATGGTTAGATCAACACAATATTGCACTGTAAGTCCCTTTTGCTTTCATATTTATGTATTTAAAGTTGGTAACCGGGAGATGCACACTGAGACAAGGCTCATTTACCCGGGGGCAGGGGAAGAGGAGACAAATAACATAAATGCACATTGTAAGATAGGTTGCAGTGATACAAAGCAAAATACAAAGTACATAGTACATAATTACATAGTGTATGACAGGTTGCAAAGATATAAAGCAAAAATACAAAGTACATAGTATCAAGCAGGTAAAAAACAGAATTGCCCAGGGAAGCAGCAAATACACAGATACAGAGACTCATACTGAAAAAACAAGGCAAGGAGCAAAATTACAGGTTCATAGTATCTGGCAGGTAACAACGATATTGCAAGGAATAGCAATTAGCGTGAGGTTCATAAAGTGCAAGATTTACACCAGGTGTAACTAATAAGTGCTTGCAGAGGGGAACAGAGCACAAAAGGGCTTTCGACTATGGAGGCCAAGGGCCCCAGTAAGGTTAGCCGGGTTGGAAGCATGAGCAGGGTGGGGGCAGGGAGTGGTAGAGGGTCCATTTGAAGAGGTTTAGCGATGGTAGATATGGATCAAAGGGGGGAGGGAGTTCCACACATGGGGGGAAGTAGAAGGAGAAAGCAGCTTTACTAGAGTTAGAGTGAGATCGGGGAAGGGCGAAGGAGCGGGGTTCATGTGTGTGGAGGTGGGACAAAGTGTGGGGGAGGGGGACAGGAGGGAGGTGAGGTAGGGAGTGAGTGTGCTAAACCAATATTTGGCTGTCAGGATGGAGGTGTGTTGGTTTTAGTGAGAAGCTAGGGAGGGGAGTGATAGAGATGAGTAGAGGGGTGCAGTGGTATGTTATAGGAGGGGTGTTTAAGGTGAACTGACAAAAGGCATTGAAAAAGACATCTAACCTAGCGAAGGCAGATGCAAAGGCCAACCTGTTCATTACGTTGACAGAATGGAAGAGGGGAAGGATTGTCCTGGTGAGGAGAATCTGGCGAACAGGAAGGGAGAGGGCATCTTTGTTTCTGTAAAGGGCGCCAAGTCTGGATCGGAGCTTGAAGTGAATGCAGTTTATATGTGTTACGAAGCCCAGGCAGCTGTCAGACTAGACTACCAGATATAGCTTGACCATTTTAAAATAGCGTGCACTTTCATACCTGAATCAATATGTTAAGATAGGGATTACTGTTAGCCTGAAATATAAGAAATACATCACAAATAAAAATGAGTTTATATAATCAGCATTTGGATTTGGAGATGATATCAAAACCTCAATTTTCTCCATGATATAGCTCAAATAATGTTTGGTTTGGTTATGGGTATTACTCAGACTTTATCATGGACCCTTATAAAAAGTTTGCTTTTATGCTTTACAAATTTGAAATATTTCCAAGTAATGTGTTATATGTGAGATTTGCACCCATTTCTGATGCCCTTCAGACCCCTTGTTCTTGTTTGATCGGACATGTAGAGAATCTGCTTCATGTTCTCCTCATCTATCCATGGTACAACAAAATGAGATTGATTTGGATCAGTCCAATTATGGCATGGTTTACCTTTCTAGTGGGTGATCCTATAACATTCTTACTGATGGTTCAGGATATTTTCATAGTCAAACAACTTGCTGAGTATTTCCATATTATCAAATGTATTAGGAATAGTGAACCATTTTTTTATACAATAGGAGTGAATAGATAACCCATTAGATAAAATCATGTATTCTCACTGCAGTGTGATACCTCCAGATATCACACTGTAGTGATAGCATAAAAAAAACACAAAACACAGTTCTATTGTATAAATGGAATACATGATGGCTAGGTGTGTGATGCAGAATATATCTGAACTCGTGGCAAGTGAGCTCAGGAGACCATCACTCGTGGATCTGCTATACTCCACCACTTGTGATATTCCCTGAGCTCACTTGCCACTCATTCAGATATATTCTGTATCACACACCTAGTCATCACATATCCCCTTAGTACATAGACAAATGATTTATTCATGGGACTATTCATGTGGTCATCCTTGGTATAGATGGATATGAAATTTGACCATTCATTTTTGAGTATTTTTGCAATAGTCTGGTTTGAGTTGGATTTGGACTTCTTTTAATTGGGGGTTTCTGTCTAGTCCAGATTACGCGTAGTTTCCTTTTGCATTTGCTAATATGCTGAGTTTAGATGGTGCCATTTTCTATGCAATTTCACTCAATGATGCCAACTAAATACACAATCATTTTATGTCCATATTGACACTCCATTCATTGGGATTTGGTGATTTCCATAGTTGAAACTCTGGTCTAGATGTTCTTTGTGGAACATCATTCCAGACAATTGGATGTTTTCTGTATTTTTTTTTTTTTTACAATTTTCTTTATCACTCTCACCTCCTGAACTCTCTCAGGAGAGGTCTCTCAGTCCTGCCATGATCCCGCCCACCTGAAGCTCTTTCTTTCGTTCCTCCTGGACCCACTCTCCATCCACTTCCTTGGCCACCCAGCTCGGCATACGGTCAAAACGCGGCGGTATTAATCATCACGGTTAAGATGCCGTGGTCTATACGTTGATAAGACAATCAGTTGACGGATTTTATGCCGCGGACAATACGGCACACATTATAGATGCATCCCACAATGAAAACATTGCGATATGGCCAGTGATTCAGTGTACATTCGGTAAAACACTTTAGGGTACCATACGTTAACTTACCCAATGAAGAGTAACGTTACAGTATGTACTACCATTGAAACTCCTTCACTTCCTGCATTTTCAGTTTGTGCATCAATGATTTCGGCCCCAACATCCACATAAATTTAAAGACACACAGTGCAATCCCCTCAATCCTGTATCCGCTTGAACCTATTCCCAGTTTCATCTTGAATAAATCAGCACCACTTCCTAGTTTATAATTATTGTGAGTCACTATGATTCTTTCTTTGTGCATTCAAACAACAGCTTGCAATGGAATATGTGCCAACACAGAAAGGCAAGCAGAAGCTTGCCCTGGACAATTTTCTATACACCAAGGAGAAGGACGGAGCAAACAGCAAAATATTTTGGAGATGCGAACTGAGAACTTGCCGTGTATGGCTCCATACCTTTGGTGACACTATAACACTACCTCCCTCCGGCCACAATCATGCACCTGTTCATGGACGAGTAGAGGTGTTAGTGGCTCGAGCTGTCATGAAACAGCATGCTGCTGAGTCAGAGGAGCCGACAAGAAATGTTGTACACCAGGGGTTGCAACAGGTTTCTGTCACCCATGCCCACCTACTGCCCTCGCAAGAGACACTGCGGCAAGTTGTTCGCCGACAACGGCAGCATGGAGGGCACAATGATGTTGATGTGCTGCAGTATGAGCTCACTGTAAGAGGGGAACCCTTTCTCAGAGTCAATGATGACGAAATGCTGATATTTGCCAGTGACTCTGATCTTGCAGTGCTTAAACTGGCAAAGCACTGGTTCTGCGATGGGACATTTGCGGTTGCACCAAGGGATGTTGATCAGTTGTACACTATTCATGCACTAGTGAATAGTGTCAACAGGCCATGTGTATATCCTCTTCTACCTGGGCGAAGTGAGAGCGTATACAGAAAGTTCTTTCTGAACTTGGAAGATGTGCTTGGTGCAAAACTAAGTGCAAGCAATGTCATGACAGTCATGACAGACTTTGAACTGGCAGCTGTCAACGTATTAAAAGAAATACTACCAAATGCAGAGCTTGTAGGCTGCAATTTCCACTTAGGTCAAGCTATGTGGAGGAGAGTACAGCAGGAGGGGATGCAGAGCCAGTACATACAGGATGAGACTTTCGCGCATAAGGTACAGTGTATTCTGGCACTTGCCTTTGTGCCTGAACACCGCGTCGAAGCGGTCATCGAAATGTTGCAGGATGACACAGACTATGAGGATGTACAGTGCCTCATGGACTATTTTGAGGACACATATATTGGACGCTTAACCAGAAATAAAAAAAAGCGTCGTCTGCCTCGGTTCCCAATCAAATTCTGGAACCAATATGAGTGAGTTTTTGTTGATTTGCCTCGCAGCAATAACGCTCTTGAGGCATGGCACAGGGCATTTTCATGGACTGTGTCAATAGCACACCCGACCCGCACTAAGCTCACCAGAAGACTGTGCCAGGAACAGCACACTGTGTCCCTACTAAGAAGGCAGGTGAAACTGGGACAGCAGGCTCCAAGAAATCATCAAAAGTATCAACGAGTAAATAAGGTTTTCCACACTATTTGTGAGGACTTTAAAAACAGAACCGAGCTGCAGTATCTACGAGACATTACAAATGTCATCAAGATAAATGTAGCATAATGACAGCATCTACTATTGCATATACTAGCTTACTTGCACGACAGACTTGCATAATTTGCACAGCTTTAGACGCACATTAGTTTGCTTACTTGCACGGAATATTAGCTACATTTGCACAGCTGTTTTTGCACATATGATTTGATGCAGTTACAGAAATAAATGATACTGCTACATTTGCACAGCTGTTCATCAATGATTTGATGCTGTTACAGAAATAAATGGCAATTAATTTCTGGAGGAATTGATTTACTATGCTATGTATTTTTTTATGTATTTTAAAAAATGAATAAAGTTATTGAAAATGATTATTGCGACTATTTGTCCTTAATTCGACGAATACAATTCACCCTTTGTTGCTAGTGACTACATTTAATTTTGACTTTTTGACTGGCGCCTTTTAGACCCTGCGACCAGTAGTCCGCTACATCTATGCCTCCATGATTTGTCCGGCGGCAATTCATCCGCTCACGATCCAGCTCCCTGGCTGTGAGTTCCCCGAGGCAGGACCACCAGATTGCCCCTCCTGGCACTCTATCTATAATACAGATAGGTGACCGGGAGTGGAGGAGAGCAGAGGAGATGAGAGTTGAGCCCGACATTGGGCGTGGTTGGTGACACCCCTGGACCCTCCTTCGTGTTTCAGGAGGCGGAGGGTATTTTCTAGCTTTGTGGGTATGCCCTCTCCCCCTCCATCCCCAGCAGAGCCCAAGCATGCAATGATGCCAGGGACATCCATCATGGCTCTGCACCCCCTAGTTGAACCCTAAGCATTGCAATGCCCCTGGTCTTCACTGGGGGTGCTCCGGTGATGGGCATAACCCTGGATCCCCCCGAGAGAGGAGAACAGTCCTCTGGATGCTCAATCCTCTCTCTACCGTGCTGCCCCCAATGGCCGGGCTCGCTCCCGAACCCGGGGCGCAAGTGCAGCGCGAGGTGTGGCATCTAGTGCCTCAACCCTCAGCGCCACCGGGCCGGTCATGTTTTCTGTATATGACGTATGTTTAATTTTGCAACCTTTGCTTATATCTCCAAGACGCTCTGTATAGATTGTTGCTGTTATTTATGCACTGTCTGAATTATGTAGATTTGCACTTGATTCAATTACTCCATGTGGGTTTTATGAAAGGGAACAATTTTTTTCTTTGTATTATCCATGATCTCAGAAATTCTGTAATGATATGATGATTTTATGTGATCATCTGTCTTTTGTAATGGCTTATGCTGAACGATAAAATCTACAACGACTACAATATCAAAGAGTAGTAAGTCACATTTTCAAACTCTCCTTTTAATGGGTCTCTCAAATCAGCTTAGATAATCTTGCCTGCATGCTGTAGCAGCCTAGATGAGCATGTAAGACCCCGTTCAGCAGTTCTGAATAATTCACTTTGGTGTTCATTCACTTTGGTGTTCACCAAAGGGCTGGAGGGTGCTCATGAGAAGATCAATGTCATTAAGGGTTACCATGATGCAACCTGTAGGAAACACACCTGCCCTGGTAGCTGATTACCTGGCATAGCACAAGCAAGGTAAATACCAAGGGGCAGATAGGATACATCCCAGGATCATGGTAAAACTAAGGCAACAATTGATGGGACCACTTGCAATAATCTTTTACGAGGCAGTCTGAACAGGCATGGTGCTAGTGGACTGGAAAGTAATCAGTATGGTCCCTATTTTTTAAAAAGCGGACAAGGTCAGACCTGGGCAACTACATGCTAATCAGCCTGAGTTTGGTGCTGGACATGGTCCTGGAATGCATCACTTTGACTGAGGCCAAGGTTTTTGACCCATCTCAGTATGACTTTATGAGGGGAAGATAATGCCAAACCAATCTGATTACCTTCTTTGAGTGGGTGACCAAGGAGGTTGACAGAGGCAAGGCTGTAGACATAGAAACAGAAACAGACAATTATGTCAAGAAAAGACCAATGGTCCATCCAGTCTGCATGTAACACTTTAACATACCCCAAGACCATTTGTCAGTATGAGATTTTTGTCTATACTATCCACCCCCTTGCTCTCTGTCTTTCTATAACCCCCTGAGTATCTACCAAGCTCTTAACTATGTCCTAACTGTGCTTGAACCCATTAATGGTTTTGACACCCACCAACTCCTCTGGCAGACTGTTCTATGGCTCAGCCACTTTCCCACTGTTAAGTAAAACTTTCTCACATCTTTCCTGAACCTGCCCCCAGCAGCTTACACTTGTGTCCTCATGTTCTAGATTCACTATTTTCATTGAAGAGTCCCTCTCAGTTCACCTTGTTCATTCCTTTCAGGAACTTAAAGAACTCAGTCCTATCACCCTTGCTCCTTGGGTCTTGCGTGAGTATATGTTCAGTGCCCTAAGCTGATCCTTATAGGATCTGCCCTGTTGACCCTGACTCAATCTGTTTATCCTGTACTGCACCGTCTCCAGCCTGTCCTTGTCTTTCCTTAGGTGAGGACACCAGAAGTGGACACTGTGCTTCAGGTGTGGCCTCACCAGTGATCTATTGAGAGGCAGCAATACCTCTTTCTTCCTGCTGTCAGAACAACTCATTACCTCCAAAAACCATATAAACACTACAAACAGGTATCTGCCTCTATCTCTGAAATCAAATAAAGAGGCAGAAGACACTGCAGAGCAGGACACTGCGGCACAGGAGCTAGCACAACAATACTCACCCAAATCAGGAACCAAAACTAAACAAGCACAAAGGAAATCCAAAAAACTTCTGATCATAGGAGACTCCATGATTCGGGAGTTGATACCCATCTCCAGCCAGGGTGATGGTCAGATGTCTCCAGGTACATCAGCATGGAGAGACACTGACCGCATTACTAAAATTGTTCACAAAGCAGGAGAAAACATTGATGTCCTAGTACACATAGGGACTAATGATCTAGCCAGCCGGTCAGTTGTGGAGACCAAGGAACACCTGACTAGGCTGGGTGACAAACTATCATCTATTTCATCCAGTATCCTTCTCTGAGATCCTGCCAGTCTGGGAGAAGGGAGCAGATGGACGGAAGGTCAGAGAAGGGGAGATAGGGAGCTAAACACGTGGCTTAAGGACTGGTGCCAGGAAAAAGGACACAGATTTGTAGGGAACTGGCAACAGTTCTGGGAGCGAAAGTTCTTTAAATTTGATGGACTGCATCTGACTAAAGAGGAGTCAGTGCATTGGGGCAGAAGTTTGGCGTCTTTGCAGAATATTTAAACTAGCAAATGGGAGAGGTTGCAGCACCCCATACGTCGAATGGGAAGAACACCTCTCCCCCCTCAGCTAGTGGTCAAACAGGAATTCAGCGTGTTTGCCGTTCATTTGCATCACCAGGTAAGAAAAAAGGTTTGTCTCCCCATACGATGCACAGGGGTAATGCCAAACTTCACCCAACAACTAACACACCAAAATCTGGCCAATGGAAAATCATGCACACAAATGCTCACAGCCTGGGAAATAAGATCCCAGACCTGCAGGCAATAATGTCAGAGGCTAAACTGGACATAGTAGCAATTAGTGAGACGTGGTTTACCAGTAACCACACTTGGGAGACTTCAGTACCTGGCTATGTATTGTTCAGAAGAGACCGAGGTGCAAAAAGGGGGGGAGGGTGGCCCTGTATGTTAATGAAAATATCAAAGCTACAGAAATTCAGAATACACATAAGGAGCCAGAAGAACTGTGGGTCACCCTGGAAACAGGAAATGGGACAGCCATAAGAACTGGGGTTGTCTACAGGCCCCCAGACCAGAGGGAGGACATAGACACATTACTGTTAGAAGATATACAAAACATGACAGCTAAAGGGGAGGTTCTGATAATGGGAGACTTCAACATGCCAGATACAGATTGGTCAATACCAGCAGGAACATCTGCCAGAACTAGACTCATAGTGGATTCCTGCAGGGAGGGCCTCAAACAACTGGTACAGCAACCCACAAGAGACAGGGCTATCCTAGATCTAGTACTGACTAACAAAGAAGGGATCACAGATCTCCAGGTAGAAGGTCACCTGGGAGCCAGTGACCATCACATGGTATGGTTCAATTTGGCTACTACATCTAAATCATCCCATTCCAAAGCAAAATATGGGACTTCAGAGGAGCTGACTTTGATAAGATGGCCAACAGAGTTAAGCTAGCCCTGGCAAAAAGAAACACAGGTGAGGAGGTACAGGCAAAGTGGGCAAGCATTAAGGATACAATACTTGAAGCAACATCCCATTGTGTTAGACAGAAAAGGAAGTGCAAAAGAAGAAGGAAACCACTTTGGTTCTCAAATACAGTAGCAGAAAAGGTCAGAGCCAAAAGGCTGGCCTTCAGAAAATATAAGGGAACACAGCGGGATGAAGATAGGAGGCATACCAAACTGCCCTAAGGGAAGCAGGTAAGGCAGTAAGGCAGGCAAAGTCCCAAACTGAGGAAACACTAGCACGAACAGTAAAAGAAGGTGACAAGACTTTCTATAGATACATTAGTGAAAGGAGAAAGTCCAGAGGGTATTGCTGCTTAATGGAGAAAAGGGAGCATGTGAGGAGGAGGGACCCTGTAAAGGCATCTATCCTAAATAGATACTTTTGCTCAGTATTTACTGAAGAGAAGGTAGGGCAGGGCCCACAGCTCAGCATCATGGACACAGGGGGAGGGAGGTGAGCACTACTCCCTTCACAAAGAAAGGGTCCTACAAGAGCTGCTAAGCCTCAGGGTGGATAAGGCAATGGGACCTGATGGCATACATCCCAGGGTACTTAAGGAGCTAAAGGAGGAACTAGCAGAGCCATTAGCAGAATTGTTTAGTGAGTCTCTGAGCACAGGAGAGGTCCCAGAAGACTGGAGAAGGGCTCATGTGATCCCACTCCACAAGAGTGGTAGCAGGGAGGAGGCGGGAACTACAGACCGGTCAGTCTTACCTCAGTAGTGGGCAAGATTATGGAGGCACTCCTTAAGGAAAGGATAGTGCAACACCTGGAATCCATAGGGCACAGGATCCAAGACAGCATGGGTTTACAGAAGGTCCTGTCAAACTAATCTCATAGATTTCTTTGACTGGGTAACCAGAGTGGTGGACCAAGGGGAGCAGTTGATGTCGCCTACCTTGACTTCAGCAAAGCTTTTGACACTGTTCCACATAGAAGATTGATAAATAAGCTAGTAGGCTGGGGTGGGTCAGAAGTTGGTCAACTGGGTGGCAAACTGGTTGACTGGCAGAAACAGAGAGTGGTGGTAAATGGTATACAGTCAGAAGAGATGCAAGTCACAAGTGGGTACCTCAGGGATCAGTCCTGGGCCAGTCCTATTCAACATCTTCATTAGTGACCTCGCAGATGGACTAGAGGGTAAGGCTTGTCTGTTTGCAGATGACACCAAGATCTGCAACAGAGTAGATGATCCAGATGGGTGGGCAGAATGAGAAGAGATCTGGATAAACTAGCAGAATGGTCAGAAGAGTGGCAACTGGGATTTAATGCAAAGAAGTGCAAAATCATGCACATAGGGAAGAAAACCCTGAAGCCACTTATAGGCTGGGAGGGAGTTGCTAGCAGTCACAAAGGAAGAAAGAGACTTGGGCATCATCATCACTGATGACCTAAAATCATCCAAGCAGACCTCTAAAGCAGTAGGTAAGGCTAGGGGGGTGTTAGGGTGTATTAGTAGCAGTATCACAAGTCGTAAGAGGAAGGTAATAATCCCTCTGTACAAGACATTGGTTAGGCCCCATCTGGAGTACTGCGTGCAGTATTGGAGGCCACACCTTCACAAGGACATTAACCAAATTGAGGCAGTCCAGAGAAGGGCAACCAAAATGGTGCAGGGACTGCATCAGAAGACATATGAGGACAGATTAACGGAGCTCAATATGTATACCCTTGAGCAAAGGAGGGAGAGGTGATATGATCGAGACATTTAAACACCTTAAGGGCATAAACAAGGTGAAAGAGTCTAACATGTTTAAATATAAGAAAAATAGCAGGACAAGAGGACACAGCATGAGATTAGAGGGAGGCCGATTAAGGGGAATATGAGGAAATTTTTTCACAGAAAGGGTGGTGGATGCATGGAATGGCTTACCACAAGTGGTGGCTATGAATACAGTGCAGGGGCTTCAAACAGGCATGGGATAGGCATAAGGGAGCAATACAAATGACTATGAATAGATAGGTCACTGACAGAGCAAAGGCCGATGGCACATTTATGAGGTAGAAAAAGAAATGGGCAGACTGGATGGGCCTTGCGGTCCTTATCTGCCGTCAACTTCTATGTTTCTATATGTAACTCCCGATACACACCAGCATCCTGTTTGACTTACTGTAGGCCTTGTTATACCGGCCAAATTGTTTACGGTGGTTGCTTGGAACAGAACCATGATGGTCGGTTGACAAATTCATTGTCAACCAACATTACAGTGACACCTTTATGTCAACAGCAACTGTGGTCGGCATAAAGGTGGTCACTCGAGACTGTTTTTTCGGGTTGCTTTGCCCCCCCAAACCACCCATGCGGGGGGGTCTCTAACACTGCACCCCCTGTAACTAAAATAATCAACTCCAAGCCAGAGTTGATTCGCAGAGGGGGTGCAAGATCCCCAGAAAGCAGTGCCAGAGTCCCGCGCCGACACTACAATGACCTGTCACTGTAGTGTCGGTCATGATAAAATTGTCGCCATTGTGACGGCATACGACTTGGAATGAATCCTAGGTCCCTTTCCCCAGAAGAAGTGCACAGCTTAATCCCTCCCATCCTTAACTCCATTCTAGGATTCTTGTTCCTTATGTGCATCACCTTAAACTTTTTGGCATTGAACTGCAGCTGCCAAACCTTGAGCCACCTCTCCAAAATTTGCAGGTCCTTCTGCATCTGCCTTACCCCTTCCACACTGTCTATCCTACCACAGAACTTAGTGTCATCTGTGAAGAGACACATCTTGCCAGAAATGTTTTCTCCTATGCTGCTGATGAACATATTAAAAAAGATTGGACCCAGAACTGATCCCTGTTGCACCCCAATGGTGACATACCTCTCCTCAGATCTTACTCTGTTTACCACTACCCTCTGCTGCTTCCCTTCCAACTTACTTCTTACCCATCTATTTATATCCTTTCCTGCACCCAGATCCTCTAGCTTCTTCAGCAATCTTCTGTGAAGCATTGAGTCAAATGCCTTGCTGAGGTCAAAGTAGAGTAAATCCACTGCATGACCCTTATCCACTGTTTTAGTTATCTAGTTGAAGAATACTATCAGGTTGGTTTGACAAGATGTCCCTGTCATGAACATGTGCTGTTTACCATCCTAGAGCTCGTTTTTCTCCAGGTACTCCACTAGGGGCTCTTTGACTAGTGTGTCCATCAGTTTACCCACATTGGAGGAAAGACTGACAGGACTGTAGTTACCCAGATGCATTTTATCTTCATGGTTGTGGAGCAGAGCTACTCAGCTTCCCTCCAGTCTTTTGAAGCCACCCCTGTCTGAATAGAGCTATTGAATAGCTCTGCCAAGGGTTCATCTAATTACGATGCCAATTCTCTGAGCTCCCTTGAATGCATCCTGTCTGGCTCCATGGCCTTATCTATTTATCTTCAGTGCTGCTAGCCCTTTTCTGACCCTTTTACTATTAAATACCTGCTGCCTAATTTTAGGGATCCATCTTTCTGTAGCCTAAATGCCACTGTCTGGAAAAGGCCCTCCTGTCCTCCCTAGAGAATACTAAGCAGAAGTAGTTGTTCAGAATGGCTGCTTTCTGCTCATCCTCCTCTATTATCCTGCCTCGCTCTGTTAGCCTAACACTTCTCCCTCCTGTCTTTCTGTTTTTCCCTTATATACCTGAAAAAATATTTTTCCCTGCCCTTGTCCCCCTCCACAATATGCAGCTCTTTTTTTATACATAGCTAACATTTTCATGAGAAAATCAACTCAATATTATAGATACATTCAGCATTGAAACTGAAAGAAAAAATAATATAGTGTATTTTAATATATTATAGATAAAGTCCACTATGGGAGAGGAAGGTCCAAGAGGTAAAAGAGAAATATTTATAAGCGAATTACAGGGTTATAAAGACACAATTAAGATAGAGCCTATAACTCAAAGATATTATAAAACATAACAGGTTTAGCCACAAGCTTATAGTTATGTTAGCCTGTCATTAATGTTCTTGTTTATTCTTGCTCTCTAGTCTTCAAGATCATAAAATAAAAAAGATTACTAATCATTTTATCATTAGTTATCCAACTTCATTATAGACTTTTTATTTGATTTTTATTTAAATTTTGTTTAACCCTCCATATCATCTTCCAAAGATGGCATCTCCTGTTCTGTATAATTTTCTTTTTTCTGCTCTTCTTCTCTTTTATCCATGCTTTTCTGCATAATACAGGACTTCAGCTGACAGGGTCAAAGAATAAACTTTTATCATCCCCTGCTAGAAGATGACATTTAGCCAGATACAAAACTTTCATGGTAGCACCAATCTCCTTCACCTCATCCTTGTATTGTAAAAATTGTTTCCTTCTATTAAGCATTGCCAGTGCAAAATCAGGAAAAATGCAATAAACGATTTCTTTGTAGTGAAGTTCACCCATTTTTCTTGCTGTATTTAATACTAGGTCATGCTCAGTATCAAATGCCTGTGAAAAAATTATGGTGCTCTTGGGACCAGAAACATACATAAATAGATTGTTATCGAACTGAGCTTGAATAAAGAAAGCAGCAGAATCGGGGGAAAGAAGATTGAAGCTAACATCTTGAGTATCAGATTTCTTAAGTACCCAGTCAGACGTTGATTGTATAGGAGACCAAAAGGCTCTTGTGACAAATGATAGATTAGAGTTGGATCATTTTAACACAGAGACAAAGAGATCTTTCAAAAGGTCTTTTAAGGAGTTGAATGCCTTGTCATAGGAGTTGGGGACCCCTATTAATCTTAGATTTTTATAGCAGATAGCATTCTCCATTGCCTCATTTTTCCTCTGTAGAGCAAGAATGGCTCTAAGATTGGTTGTGCCCAAAGCTTCGTTTGTTAGAATTTGTTGTTCTATTTTGGTAACATCCTTTTATAAAACTTTTTGAGCCCCCTGAAGAGTTGTCATTTCTGCTTTGATCTCTTTAATGGCTCTGTAAAGCCCTTCAGACCTGGTAATCAATAAATCCAGTTTTTGATCAATCGCCACCAAAAAAGTGAACAGTCCAGACAAAGAGGCAGCTACTTCTTTCAAATTATTAAAGCCCACTTTGTCTGGTAATGAAGTCATAGGAGAACTCGTAGATCTTAAGCTTTCTTGCTCCAGGATAGAAGACAACCCGGCATGTTTAGAATATTCAGCATGGCTCATTGCAGACTCTCCCTTAACCACCACTGCGATAGGTTTCCCAATCGAGTTTTTACTTCGGACGGATATCACTGTGTCAGTGCTCTGAGTAGAAACAACAATAGCAGGATGTAGCACAGAACCCAACTCCACCGAGTCAGCAGCTGCAGCCATAATCTGTGGTAAGAGATTTAAGGGATTTAACGAAGTTTGTATAGAGTGATCTTGAGAACCAGATTTTCAAGAATTAAGTCATTTTGCTATCACCAGGGTGGTGCAACTCTGGGCTACCTCTGAGCCTGTGGCACCGAGCAATGAAGCTTTCCCAGGATCAGATGAACTGGCTAGAAAGTGATCTAAAGGTCCTTTACATAGCAGCGTATCCAAATCTGAAGAGGAGGACTCCTCCTTCTTCCTCTTCTGTCGTTCAGCTTTTAGTAGATCTTTAGTTTTTTAGGAAATACACAGTGGAGCTGTTTTTTTCATGATTTAAATAAAGAGAAATGAATGACCTGGAAGAGTGCTTTAGTGTGGCTTCTCCCCTGTCGCCATCTTGGATCCACCTTCCCCCCCAGCTGCCTCCCCTTCCACGACTAAGCAGTGGTGTCTCTTATGGTACAGTACAATACTTCTACAATGTGCAGGTCTATGTCTGCTTTTGTGCCCCTGACTGCCCTCTTGGCCTCTCTAGTTCTTATTTGGTACTCCCTCCATTCTTCATCCCCCTTCTTCTCCTTCTACCTGATGATGGTGTTCTCTTTGTCCCCCACTGCTCTCCGACATTTTCAGAGAACCATATTGGTCTCTTGTACCGGTTTCTCATGATAACCATGCTCATGAAACATAGAAACATAGACTTTGATGGCAGATAAGGACTGCTTGGCCCACCTAGTCTGCCCATTTCCCTACTTACAGGATAAGCCGCAGATCCTAGTTAACCAACAACCTATTTCTTCCTACTCCCCATAAGAATTGCCTTATGTCTGTCCCATGCATTCTTGAATTCTCCCACAGTTTTAGACCCCACAGCCTCCTCAGGAAGGCTGTTCCATGCATCCACTACCCTCTCTGTGGAAAAATTCTTCCTCACATTGCCCCTGAACTGCCCCCCTCTATTTTTAAATTGTGTTCCCTTGTTCTTGCACGTCTCTTTTTCTGAAAGATGCTACCCTCTTGGACTTTGTTGATTCCACTGAGGTACTTAAAAGTTTCTATCATGTCCCCCCTCTCCCTCCTTTCCTCAAGGGTATACATATTAAGCTCCTTTAGTCTCTCCTCATATGGCTTCTCTTGCAGACTCTGCACCATTTTAGTTGTCCTTCTCTGGACTGCCTCTGTCCTGTCTATGTCCTTGCAGAGATGGGGTCTCCAGAACTGGATGCAGCACTCCAGATTGGGTCTCACCAACTGTCTGTACAAAGGGATAACAACTTCCTGTTTTCTGCAGGTGATGCCTCTCCCTATGCATCCCAGTATACCCCAGCCCTCCCTACTGGCTTCTCACATTGCTTGTTAACCTTAAGGTCATCTGATATGATTACCCCCAGGTCCCTTTCCTTCTTTGTTGTTGTTACTACCTCCCCCCCATTGTGTAATCTTCCACTGGGTTTTTGTTTCCCAGGTGCATTATTTTGCACTTCTTTGCATTGAATCCTAGCTGCCATACTTCTGACCATTCCTCCAACCTTGCCATAGAAACATAGTTTCTATGGCAAGCATGACATTGCATGACTTTGTTGCCTTGAGAATGACCCCTTTTATTTCTTCCAATTTTTCTTCCACTACCCTGATACTGTCTACTCCAATTAACATGTTCTGCGCTATTTCCCTCACCTGGTTGAAGTTTGCACTTCTGAAACTTCAGCTTTTGACAAGGACGTACTGGTATGAGGTTCAGCTCGAAGCATATGGTGGTATGGTTGATGGACCCCAGTGGCATCCCAATGCCCACTCCACCTTCCATTTTCAAGTTGATGAGCATCACATTGAGAATGGCAGCCTGCCTTTTGGGTTCCTTGATCAGCTGCACCAGCATGCTGTTCTGCAATGTCTCTAGTATGTCCTGACATCTGGTGTTCCTAGATGCTGGAATGTCCCAATCAATGCCTGGCATGTTGAGATCCCCCACTAACAGACAAAATAGGCAGCACTCCCTGACAAAGAGTCATGATTAGACTTGAAGCACTCCCGACGGAGGACCTGCCAGAAAAAGAATAAAAAAAAAAAATTTGGTTCAATTTCACTTGGTTACCATCTGTATCCCCCTCCCCCGGTCGCCCCTGAAAAAGGGACTTCTAGGTCCAGTGGGCCTACCGGGTCAATAAAATTCAATAAATAAATTAATCCAATAGGAAGGAAATGGGCAGACTGGGTGGGCCAAGCGGTCCTTATCTGCTGTCATAGTCTATATGTTTCTATGTTAGTGCCGTAGGTTCTACTGGACCTTTTTACTGGATGTTAAATTTTGTTTGACTTTTCATTCGTTATAGAAAAGTATTTGTCGTTCGAGTGCTTCGTATTTTGTCTGTTTGTGTCTGCCTTTCAGGCAAGCCCCCATGCCATGTTCTTTGAGCATGTCTCCACTTGTTAGTTTGCTTTGAGCTCCTCCACTACCAGCCCCCTTTGTGAACCCCTCTCTATTTCTGCCCCTAGTTTCCTACTGGTCTCATCCCCCTGCCTGGTGTTCTATAAACCACCCACATATGTAATTTCTTACCTAATGCTGCTGTGAGCTGAACCCACAGCAATTCTGTTTCCCTATTTCCTCTCCTGATGAAGCCATTCTACACTGCCTCAATGCCTTCCCTGATATAAAGGGCAACCACTCCTCCTGTACCTTCCTCCATCTTGCCTATATATGATATAGCCTGGGAGTGTCATGCCCCCGCCCTTATTCTCTCTGCACTGTCTGCCAATTCAGTGGTGTATCACCTTCAAGATTTGCTTGCTAACGTTCAAGGCCCTACATGGTTTGGGTCCTGATTACCTCAAAGATCCCCCTTTGTCCTTTATCCCTGCTGTCCCCCTCTGTTTCACCACTGCAGGATTATTTTTGGTCCCCCAATCTTGTCTCAAGCAGTCAGAGGCAAGGTGTTGAGACTGCCATGCCACTGTTATGGAATTCACTTTTCCCAGTATTACCTGCCTGCATTCTATCCCGGTGTCCATTTTGGATCAGGTTAAGCAATGGATGGTTCGGACACCATATGGTGCTATTGGTAAGAATGGGTTTTAAGGTATATTTAAAAACATTCTTGTTCAAAAAAGCCTATTCTATTTAGTTATTTTAATAAAGAAATAATGCCCGACAGGGTGGGTGTTATGCTGGGATAACATCCTGCCACGGGTGGCCGAGGGCATCCAACAACCGAGAAGAGATGTTATCCCAGCATAACACCCACCCTGGAGGGCATTATTCATATAATACAATGGCTTGTGAGTGCAAATAAATGTGAAAAGATACAGAAAAATACATTTAAATGTATATTTTCTATGTTTATTTAATGCGTAGGTTTACTTTGTAAGAAAATAGTGCTGATTTATAGTAGTAAGTGTAGCTTATATTGAAGCTGTTGTTATTGTGGCTCTGCACTGCCCCATACATTTGTTGTTGTTTCTAAATCTCCCCCCCACACACACACACACGAACACTTTAAATGTAGTGTTTATTTCCCTCTCTGTGTCTCTTCTTTTCATTTTCGGCAATGACAGAGGTCATCCTTGACTGCGTGTCAGAATGGAGCCAGCTGCTGCTGTGTGGAAGTCAGAGGTGACGGCAGAGGTAATCCCCCATTTACGTATGAATGCGGCAACCTGAACCCTGTGTCACCATGAAGCTGTCTTTTCCTGGTACAGCTTTTATTGTTGCCAGGAGAAAGGAGTAATAGCAGAAAAAACAGTAAAATGGTAAGGAAATTTAACGCACGGTTATGCTCATGCTCAACTGTGACACTGAACTGCCATTCAAAAAAATTTTATGAAGACAAACACGGCTTTCAGTTCACCCATTTGTGTGTTGCTTTTTTTGTCTTTTACCAAAGTGGGTACGGGTATGAATAAGGTTTGTGCCGGGCTGTGGGGGCGCTGATTCTGACTTTGGCAGAGAGTGCCCATTCTTGTGTGGGAAATGTAGATTTTCACCTTGGCAGAAACCGCTGCAGCACAGCGGGACTGTTGACGCTGCTGGTAGGCATGGTTGTTCAGGGATTGTGTTTTAATGTTTGATGCGGTTGACGGTATGCTGGGACTAGAGCCAGGATGTTATGCTGGGATAACATCCCGGCTCCAGTCCCAGTCTGACCAATCAGGGAGAAGCATTTTTTCTTGTCATTGTATAATGTTATTTATATAATTTGTTAGACTGTTTTATGTGTGTGTGTGTATATATTTTTATATATATACTTATGTGTTATTGTGCCGTGCTCTGAGCTTTTTTTGGATAGGGTCCCTACGAAATAACCTTTGCCTTGCCTTTGAGAAGAGGAGGTTTCAATGGGACATGATCTCAGTAATTTTATACTCAGGAGTACTGAAAAGATCAAACACACGGAGATGTTTGCTCTGGTGTCCTCCAGCAGAATGTAGGGACATGCCCCGGAGCTCAAAAGTGGTGACCTGAGTGGTAACATTAGGAAGCCCTTCTTCTCCCAGAGAGAGACATATCTATGGAACAGCCTTGACATGAAAACAGCACAGGCTCTCATGACAGGAATGGACACATTTTTGCTAACCAAGGGAATCACAGGGTACTCTGGGTAGTAGGGTGGGTGGGAAATCCCTATAACTTAGTACATCAGGGCTGAGGATGAGAGGGTCTGAGAAGTGTATCAGGCTTGTGCTGCTACAACAACACTTTAATTTTGCTTAAATATTGTTTGCACTTCAACTGAGTAAAAGTAGGGGCAGGGAAGACAACGAGAGTAAGTTAACTGTAGGGGTATAAACAGACAAGTGCAGCATATTAGTAAGGATTACTTGGCTGTAAACGAGACTGATTTGTAATAAAAGGGCTTTATTTATTTATTTATTTATTTGCTTTTGGTAACTGGGTAATTGCACTAGACAGAACTGCCTATTTTCAGGCACGACCCAGGAGAGTGCAAATCAAAGAAGAGGTATAAAACAAATACATATACAGTGTTGTACAATAGGAAATTCCAAACAGTTATACAGAGGTGCAAGTTACATAGTACATATTAAGGGACTGCTTCACTACAGTAGTGCTGGTAATATATGAGGGCGTGTAAATCAGGGTGGAAAATATTCTCAGGATTTAACTAACCTGCTTTTGAGCTTTTGTTCTCCAGGACTGCAGCTGCCCCTCTTGCTGTCATTCTTGTTTGCTTCCTCTGAAGGTCGGGGGTCTGAGTGAAGGAGGGGGACTGATGTGTCAGACTAACCCACCAATAGAAGACTTGAGCTGACTCAGGAAGTCCCATCTGGGGAAGGTTCTACCTGGTGTATCAAAGCAGGCACACTTATCGTATCCCCACACATGTATGTCCCAGGATGTGAGTGGAAAAGCATAGGAGTGCAAAAGGAATAGGATTGATGTCTTAGGTGTCCACAGGCATCAGCAAGAGGAAGAAAGGAAGCAGGGTCTCTGTTGACCGACTAAGATAAGGTATCTGTTCACTAGTGTGTAACAGTCACTGTTGTGAAGGGTGGAAGGTAAAAGGTAGGCCAAAATTGGGAATAGAAGCAACATCCTATCTAGTGTAGGAGTATAAAGGGATTTAAACCAGGTACATGGGCACACAAATAGCAACAAACAAAAAGGGGAAGACTAGAAACACTCTGTCAGGGGTAAGGGTACATAAGTATTACCAGATAACACATGGGAAATAATTTAGAACACTTTGAGTGGTGCAGTGCAGTTGCTGCCTGAGTTGCTGTGGGGCAGCAGTTTTCAGAAAGACCTTCTGGAGGCTGCAGTGCTGCCCCAGCTGCATGCACCTCTCTGGGTCATGGGAGGAAGTTGCTAGACTACAGGCTGACTTGGCTAGGATTTGGAGGACCTCTTCCCCAACCCAAGGGCCACATAGTCTTCAACTGTTACCTTACAGGATGCCAAGGAAGATGAGTGACTGGACTATGGTGGACTCTGGGAGACTGGAGGTGGTAGGTCAGATACGCACAACTGGTACCACTATGAAATTCCTATACTGCTCTGGCAGGGTGGGAATGTCAGGAGGAAACAACCCTGGTAGTGGCCAGGGAAGATGTGGGGGTCCTCCGTAGCGGAGACCCCAAAGAAAGTGGAAGAGGACCCCAGAGGAAGAGGAAGCAACTTCTGGTTAGGGACTCAGTTGTGAGGTGGATAGATTTGGGAATATGAAAGGGGGAGGTAGATTAGGTGCCTAAGCAGCACTATAGCCTGGAGGTATGGGAAGCGGATCCTGAGAATCACTAGGGCAGCAGGATGGAAGGCAGAGTTGGAGTTACTGTCCACCTGGGGACTCATGACCTGGCTAGGGACAGGGCAGAATAGTGCAAGGGGAGTTTAGGGAGCTGTGGAGGGATCTTAGACAGGTAGCATGCTCAGTGGCTTTCACTGAGATGCTGCCTGTCTATGGGGGGGGGAGTAGCAGGTTTCTTGGCCTTTTCTATTTGCTACCCTTCAGAAATGTGTTTTTCCCTCAGCTTTTTGTGACTAGGTTAAGGTTTTATATTGTAATCCATCTGCCAAAATTTGATGCAACAGGGTTCTCTCGGCCCCGGTGACTCTTCAACGTGGAACTAAGCAGGGGTGCCCACTTTCCCCTTTCCTGTTCAATCTTTATCTCAAACCCCTTTTGTATAATATTCAACATAATCCCAGCATTGAAGGAATTCTAGTAGGGAAGGTTAGATATAAGCTCTCCGCTTATGCGGATGACCTCTTATTACATCTTGAGAACCACCAGACTTCCATCCCTGCGGCCTTAGTGGAGATTCAAAGATTCTCAGAGGTGGTGGGGTACAAACTTAACCTCGATAAAACTAAAGTTCTGTCCCTGAATACATTAGTGTTTACTGTAGGCAGCAGATTAAAGATTTGGATCTTCTATGGGAACCTAAAGCTATTACAAATCTAGGGATCTGGGTCACCCACTATCTCACTGGTTAGGGAGAATCTAGTACCCCACTTACAAAAGATCAAGACCTACAGCATTGGACGGCTCTACCTCTCTCCCTGTGGGGGAGAGTGAGCGTTATTAAAATGAATATTCTACCTTGGGTTCTATACCTGTTGAGTATGCTGGGGGTATTCCTGCCCAAGTTTTGTTTTCTTAAATTCCACGTGGTCCTTACAGATTTCCTGTGGAAAAGGGGTGTGGCTTGCTGATCTCATTTTAAGCTCACTATGTCCAAGGAGAGGGGTGGAGTATGGCTCTCCAACTTCTTCCTTTATTATGCGCACTGCATAGTGCTAAGCTTTTCTAATGGGGTCACTTTTTACCCTCTTCTATAAATCTGGCCTACTGTCCCCTTTGGCCTTCTTTGGAAAAGCAATTATGTGAATAATATGGTCTTCATATTAGTAGCCTCCTATATTTCAGACCTTCTCACCTACCCCCTCAGCTCTGTGGGACACCTCTGATGTGGTTGCTCAAAGCCCTTAGACAACTGTGCATATATATGGGGTATGATTGGGGTAAAGATTTTACCAAACCTACTCTTGGTAACCTGAGCATTCAGATAGCCAACCGTCCAATACCATTTCAATTCTGCCTGCCACTGTGGGAAGCTGCTCTCTCATCACTGATCGAGGAGAAAAATCTCATCCTAGTCACTGTCTTGCAAGAGCGCTGTACTATACCACTTTATCGCCCCTTCAGACACCTGCAATTTACTAGAGCGGTAGCCTCCTTTCTGGGTCCCTCACCTTGGCATTCCCAGTCTAATGTTTTGTTAGGAGATCTCTTGTCCCTGGCAGAACAACCTCATGCTGTTTCTAGATTTTATAGTTATTTTCAGGAGAATGACCCGGCTAGGTTAGAGGATATCTGTTTTTACTGGCAGCAGGCTTTGGGTTTTCATGCTGAGGCTAAGGACTGGCATGTAATTTTGAAAAATCTTTACAAGTTTGTTAAACAAGATCGCTGTTGGTTTTTGCAATTTCATATCTTACATAATTTGTATTATACCCCCCAATAAGCTTCATAAAATGGGCAAGAGTTTTTCCACAACCTGCTCCCGCTGTGGACTCACTGAGGGTCATCTCAAACACATCCTTTGGGATTGTGCAAATTCCATTCAAAATTCATTAGATCCATTTTTGGGATTGGATCCCTTTTATACCCCTCAGGTCTGTTTGATTGGGCATCACCCGAGGGAACTGTTTGGTCCCCGGAGAGCTTACATGTCTATGATCTCAATCACAGCTAAGATTGTAATCTGCTGTTATTGGATGGATGAATCCATCCCGTCTTATAAGGAATGGCACCAGGAGATATTACAGTACAAACTCTGGTGATGGAAAAACAGATTGCCCTTCATCAGGACAGATATGCCATTTTTAAGACCCATTGGGAACTGTTATATGCCTTATTATTGTCCTCAGCGAGTCCACAGGTTGAAGTTGGTTGACTTGACTCTATATTACTTTTAATCTGTACTGGACTCTGTTAATTTTGTCCTGATTTATCCTGCTATTCTGATATGATAGCTGGTGTGCTCTGGGCAAGGGGTGGGAGGGGTTACAGGGGAGGTGCAATTCTCCTCTTGTAGGTTGTTTGTTACTTATATGAGCCTAAAACTTTCTTGATTGTGATGTTGTATGGTTGGTTTGTTATCTTCTTTTTATCTTTTGGACATTTAATACAGTTTATTAAATTGAGAGGGGGGAGTAGACGGATCTCTGCATAGAGATCTTCAACTTACGGATGAACATATGGTGCAGATAGCAGGGCTTCAGCTACACTGGAGACTGGGGATCCACCAGAAGGGATAAGGACCTCTGCAGGGGTGATGACCTGTATCCTTCCGGGATGGGAAGCACAGTCCTCAGTGGATGGTTTAACTGTTACTTTGATGAACATTTAAAACAGTGAGGGGGTGGTGAAAGAAATAGGGGAAGCAGAAACTGCCCCTTCCCTTCACAGGCTGAAGTAGAGAGCAGGGAAAACTCAAGGGTAGAGGAATTCCACCAGGGTGCAATTTAATAACAGAAGTAGGGTGGTAGAAATGAATGTGGATGGAAATTGGAGCATTAAAGAGAGAGGCAGAAGGAGGGAGGGCAAGAAGGAAAAAAGGGGGTAACAAGCAGAGTGGTAACAAAATCTGGAGGGCCATGTGTGCAAATGTTAGAAGTCTAGGAAATAAGATTCTTGACCTAGAGGTAATCATGGCAGAGGTCAACCTAGATATTGTGGCCATTACCGAGTCATGCTGCACAGAAAACCATGACTCAGACATGGCCATATCAGGCTATACTGCCTTCAGAAAGGACAGAGTGGGAAGGAAAGGAGGGGGTGTGATGCTTTATGTGAGGGAAGGCATAAAAGCGATGTAGATACAGTGACTACAAGGGGGGCAAGTGCTGTGGGTCACCCTGGAGATGGGGAGTGGAGCCTCTTTTCACACTGGCGTGATCAACAGACCTCCATCACAGAGGGAGGAGCTAGATAAGGCAGTGGTGGAAGCAACTGGCAAGATGGCAGAAAAGGGGGTGGTGCTACTGGTGGTCGGGGACTTCAGTTTGCTGGATGTAGATAAGAGCCTTCCAGCTGCAGCTTCAGCTAGAAGCAGGGACACCCTGGACTCCCTGCAGGGGGTGTTCCTCGGGCAACTAATCAGTGAACTCAATCATGATGGGGAAATACTGGACCTGATATTCACTAACAGGGACAGTGCTGCAGGTGTCAAGGTTGGAGGTCACCTGGGGATCAGTGATCACGATATAGTGTGGTTCAATATAAGGACAGCTGTGAATTGAACCCCACAAGGCAAGGGTCCTGGACTTCTGGAGAACAGATTTTATAAAGATGGGTGAATGTCTGGGGACCTGGGTGGGGTGGAGGAAACAGTTGGTGAAAATAAAAGGGGGCATAGTGAAGGCAGACAACCTCTTTGCCAAGCAGGTAAGCAAAAGTAAGAGGGAAATAAGAGATTGTTATGGTTCTCAAAAGAGGTGGCAGAAAAGGTACATACTAAAAGGGTAGCATTCAGAAGACATAAGGAGACATAGAGGGAGGAGAATAGGGAGCTGTATCAGGGGAAATAGAAGGAAACAGGGACAGAAGTAAGGACTGCAAAGGTGCAAATTGAAGACAGAATAGCCCAGGCAGTAATAAAAGGGAACAAGAGTTTTTTTAGGTATATAAGCAAAAAGAGGATGACCAAGGGTTGGGATTGTAAAGTTAAAAAGGGGACTAGGAAAAGGCAGACATCCTGAACAAACACTTTTGTTTGATGTTCACAGAGGAATGAGATGGGGAGGGTCCACAAAAATGTAACAGGTGCACTGGAGGGAGGGATATGGATACTAGTCTGTTTTTGGAGGAGAGAGTCCTGAAGGACTCACTCGTCTGCAAGTGGACAAAGCAATGGAACCAGATGGGGTGCATGCAAGGATATTGAGGGAGCTCAGGGAGGTACTTGCTGCACCTCTGTCAGTCCTATTTAACAGCTCATTGGAAATGGGAGTAGTACTGGAGGGCTGGAGGAGGGCAAGGAGGGCAGATATAGTCCCACTTTACAAAAGGGGTAGCAGGAAGGAGGCTGGCAATTACAGGCCAGTCAGCCTGACATTGGTGGTGGGAAAGTTAATGGAACAACTGCTAAAGGAAAGAATTGTGGAATATCTTGAGTACAGTGGGTTACAAGACCCAAGGCAGCATGGATTCATGGGGAGGGGGGCATATCAAATTAATCTGATAGATTTCTTTCACTGGATGACCAAAGAACTAGATTAAGGTGCAGCAGTGGGCATGGCTTACCTAGATTTCAGTAAGTCTTTTGACACCGTTCTACATAAGACACTAGCAAGCAAGCTGGGTAGCTTTGGAGTGGGTCCAAAGGCGGTAAACTGGGTAAGAAATTGGTTAGGGGATAGACGCAGGGGGTGTTGGTAAACAGAGTTCACTTTGAGGAAGGTAGGGTGACCAGTGGGGTGTCTCTGGGATCAGTGCTGGGACCAGTCCTCTTTAATACCTTTATAACCAACATTGCAGAAGAGCTGGAAGGGAAGGTTTGCCTCTTTGTGGATGACACCAAAATCTGCAATGGGGTGAACACTCCTGGGGGGGAGGTGGAAAGGATGTGCAGAGACCTGAGGAAACTGGAGGAGTGGTCAAGGATATGGGAGTTAGGTTTCAATGCAAAAAAAAAAAGCAAAATAATGTGCTTGGGGCACAGACACCCAGGGGTGGAGTACAAAATAGGTGAGGTGGTCCACCAAGCAAGAAAGTAATCTGGGGGTAATCATAACCGATGATCTAAAAGTGGCCAGGTAATGCAATAAGGCAGTTGGGAGGGTTAGTGGGATGCTGGGATGCATGGGGGGTATCACCAGCAGACAGAGGGAGGTGGTGTTGCCTCTGTATAGATTGCTGGTAAGACCCCACCTAGACTACTGTGTCCAGTTCTGGAGACCACATCTCTGGAAGAACATAGAGTGGAGGTGATCCAGAGGAGGGTAACAAAAATGGTGCAGAGTTGCATCAGAAGCTCTGCGTGAAAAGACTTAAGCACCTAAATATGTACACCCTGGAAGAGAGGAAGGAGAGAGGGATATGATAGAGATCTTTAAATATCTCACGGGGGTAAATAAGGTACAGGAGGATGGTATTTTTCAGAAAAAAAGGTGCTTAAGAACAAAGGGCTATGCAATAAAGCTGAAGGGGTAGATTCAGGACAGATGTGAGGAAGTACTTCTTCACAGAAAGAGTGGTAGATTCCTGGAGCTGCCTTCTGGTGGAGGTGGTGGGATGAAAACAGTGGTGGTGTTCAAGAATGCATGCATAAGGGAATATTAGGGGGAAGGGAAGAGGGGATGAACGGGCCCGAGATTCAGTAGGATCTGCAGTGATTCTGTAGGTAGGGAAAAATGGGCAGACCAGGTGGGCCAAGCAGTCCTTATCTGCTGTCAGGTTCTATATTTCCACGTGTTTGCACAGCATACTTGTGGTCCCTGCTTATTTACAGTCTTTTTATAATAAAAAAACACATATTGGGAGACTTCCATGCAAACGTAAAAAATAATTTTTTTATCAGAATATACTTGTTCACAAGTTTAACAACCTGGAGATATCTTGAGATCTCAAGAGCATATTAAAAATCCAGACCGGAGTCACATCTGACTCCAAAGTACTGTAAGAGACTCTGTGGGAATAATGCAGTATTTCTAAAACCACATAACAACCTCTGAGGTAATTTTGAGTTTGCAGTTTTAGATAAAAGCACATTGAATTCATATATTTTTATGGCTTCTTAAAAAATTTATTGAGCACATCGTATACAAGTATATACTCACAGTGTTTAGAAATTACTAACACCAGCACATTGGCCTAGTATGGCTATACAGAAATCCCGACTAGTTTCTGTGTTGCCACCCAAGGAAGATTCGGTGTGCTCTACCTACATTTTCAAGGTATTGCATTTGGATAGGAAAAACCCAGGGACTTAAGATACTCTGTGGGGGAGGAGGTGGCTATCATAGTGTCCGAAGAGGAAAAGGATTTGGGGGTAGCAATGTCAAGCAATCTCAAGCTATCTACGCAATGCAGTAAAACAGTGGGTAAAGCAAACAGAATTCTGGGTTGTATAGTAGATATGGGCTTCATCAGTAGGAGCAAGTAGGCCATAGTGCCAACGTACAAATCCCTGGGGTGGCTTCACTTGGAGTATGGTGCTGAGTTGTGGAATCCTTAACTGAGGATGGATATAAACAAACTAAAGGCGGTACAGAGAAGGGCAACCAAGATGATACAATGGCAACCGGAGAACACACACGAGCAGTGACTGGAGAGCCTAGAGATGTACTATGAAAATTCTAGGCACAGAATGCCACACCACAGATACACAACAACACACTAGTACAAGTAAATTATTTTCAGTGTTCTCAAATATATACAGTGATGGTACTTACAAGCAGCAGCAAACAGTTCAAAGTGACACAGTGTGCCTAGACATTTCGCAGTAGTTGTTACTGCTTGTCTGAAGCCTGGCCATTCTCAGAGCTGCTGATTGTTGCCTTGAAAGCCTAAACATGTACTCCCTAGAAACTAGGAGAAGAGGGGAGGACATAATAGAGACACTGAAATACGTGAGGGGCATACACAAAGTGGATTCTAGCAAACTATTCAGGACCAGTGAGAATAAGAACACTAGGGGAAACGGAAGCAAATTATCAGCTGGAAAGTTCAGGAGGTATGCAAAGAACTGATGCACTGTAATGTTCTTATAGTGCATAGTAGAGCATTGTTCTGTATACAATTCCATCCCTTTCAAAATGCTGTTATAACATAGTTCAGAGGTCATGGAATTTGACTGTACCCTTCTGTGGTACAACAGCATACTGAAACCTCTGGAGACTGCACAACTCAGTTTTGTTCTAAAAAAGCGAAAGAACCACTGCACACACATTTCACATAATACTATACACTATAAAAAATACAGGGTGATCAAATTTATGCACAACCAGTGTGTTCTGCCACCTCAGGGTTCTGATTCCTGACCTCTCGAGCTTTGCTCTCAAGGTCAGAAGGAATCAGAACCCCTCTGTGGCAAAACACATACTGGTTAGGCATAGTTACCCTACCAGTATTCTCTCTATATTTGCCAATCCGCTACATCCTACGTAGTGTGTTTGTTTTACTTCAGATGTATTATTGCACTCCCTACCTTCTTCTAGCAACATTGTCTGTTATCTATTGTTTATCTGTCACAGTTGTGTTTTATAAACCTTCTCCATTATGTAAAATTGTTTTTTATATTTGAAATTCCCCTGGATCATGCCTGAAAATAGGTTGTGTTGTCTGGTGAACCAACCTGGTAAACAAGAATTGCAAGACTATGTCTGTAGTTCAGTGGGCGAAGCAACAAACCACTCCCCCATCAAGCCTTTAAAGGCCGCTCCTTCTGGCTAGTCTAGGATTCGTTTCCTTCGTTGCGGCCAGTGGCGCCGCTTCTCCTAGCTCTTTCCTGTGTCTCTTACCTCTGTGATACTGTCATGTTTTTGCAGCACCTCCATCCGCTGGCTATGTCTATTTCTCACCTGCTGCTTGTCAGCTGCTTGCTCCTACAGTGCTGGCTTTGCATCTCTCTCTCTCCCCTTCCCCACTCTGCCTTGTTTCACTTTCTTGCCCTTGCCTCCCATGTTGTTTTGTTTGTCAGCAGTCGCCTTCTTTCTCCCCATGTGCCACTACTGGCTTGTCCAGACTGATTCCAGAGAGTCCGGCCTCCTCATTTCTCCCAATCTCTCTCCTTGTGCTTAGCTTCCTCCCTGTCCATCCCTCAGTACCTCACTTTCCATGTTTCTTTGGGGATTCATCCCACTACCTCTCCTTGTTTGTCTCCCCCTCCATCTCCTATTCCATGCTCAGCACATCTCATCTCGGTGTTTCCCCTTCTCTTCCTTCCTCGCTCTGCTGTGCTTCAGTCCTCACTCCTCTGGAGGGCTCCTCAATCCTGTGCTGCTGTTGCCCCCTTTAGCTTAGTGGCCCCTTCTCTTGCTACCATTGCCGCCACTGTTCTCTGGCTTCCTGTTCCCTGCTATGTCTAATTCTAAGCTGCTCCAGGTGTACTGTCACCTGCCCAATGGCTCTTCTCAGGGCCACTTTTCCTCGCATCGTCTTCAGGGTCTTCTTCCCTCATAGCATACTGTGCTTCCTTGGCCATCGTTCATGGGCTGGGTTGGGGCTTCACTGTTTTGCCCTGGCTTCAGTGTCATCCTTTCCAATGTTACAGTGATTGCTTTTGCCTGCTTCCGTATGCTCGTCTGTGTTACATCTTTCCTCCATCCACTACCTATTTTTTTTTCGGACCCTGTTAAGACACTTTCTTTTAGCGGTTGTGTGGTCTTCTTGGGGGTTGCACTAACTTCTTGGAGATCTCAACTGCAACCTCTGGCCACCCCTTCCTGACACCCCCACTAGAATCTTATCTTCCATCTGGCTTGTTATTTCTCCTTCTCGGGGTCAGTTTACTTGGCAACCTGCTTTTGCCCACTGGTTGCTGCTCTGCTCGTTATTTTCTGCTGTTCAATCCATGGACCCTTTGTGCTCATTCTGTTTGTCTTCCTCACTGCCCTCATTCTTTCTGCTGCCACCTGGCTTGCTGTGCTCTCCATCACACCAACTCTCATCCCCTCCATGGTAGGTTTGCTGCCTGCATTGCCTCTTCCTTTCTCCTGCTCTTTTCTCGTGCTTCTCGGTGTCCCAGTGCCTAGTTTGTCTCTGTTTTTCCCATGGTGGGAGACTGCTGAGTCATGCGAGCACAGTGGCTCCGAGCAGCTGGCATTTTCCCATCTCCCTCTCGTACTGATCCCCCTGGCTTCCATTCCCTTATCATGACAGCCTCCCCCACCATGACGTGACTCCTCCTTCCATTCGCTGCTGCCTGCAGTGCTTCTAGTATACCGTGCTCATTTCAACTTTCCTGGCCTTTGCACTTCCTCCCCATGCATCTACCTAGCATTCATGCCCCTCCTTCCACTGCTTTTTTTGACCCTCTCCTCCTTTCTTTTCTTGTTCCATGCTTTCTTTTGGGGGTGTTTCCCTATCCTGCCATCACCATACCTATTTGTAGCCTCCTCTTACCCTAGTCCTAAGTTTTGGACCACTCAACTCGTATATCCTCCACTCCATGTCAACCTCCATCATTACTGAACCTCATCCTTCCTATACCCTTAATCGTACCGGCCTTCAAGGCTTTCATCATCTATTCCATACCTCACCTCAACCATACCAGCCTTCAAGGCTTTCACTCCATTATCCTACATCGTCCATTTCATACCTCACCTTAACCATTCTGGCCTTCAAGGCTTTCAATCCACCATAATTTCTTGTTCATTCATTCTCGTTCATCCTCTCCTCCTGTATCAACTTCTCAACTTATTGTAGGCTGCGGGCTTTGTCTGGCCATCATTGTCTCTTTCCCTCGCCTCGTTCAATCCCATTCTGCAGTCCATGCCAGCTTTCAAAGCTTCCCTCCGTCAGCATACCTCTTTTCTTCATCTTGACTCTCTGCTTGTCTGTTTTGATTTTGTTGCTCCTACCTCACTACTCCTGGTACTTCATACCTCCCCATCAGCTACCGGCTTCACCCAGCCATTCTCATTCATACATTCATGAAGTTCGCTCTACTCCTGATTTGACTTCTCAGTGGACCTGGTTGGCATGCACTCCTGTGGTTGCTATTGTGACCTGCCTCCTCCGGACCCATGTCGGGGTCTCCTTTGCTCACTCTAACCTATCCATAGTTCTACTCATTCACATTGCCTAATCGAGCATACCCCTTATATGGGTCCCATGCTACCTCAACTCAACCTGCTCGCCATTCATAGATGTGCTTTCCGTGTCCATTGAACCATGGCTTGGGGCTAGCCTGTAGCTGACAGTCTCACTTTGCACACACGAAGTCCACTTCTAGAGTATGCAAAGCTCAGAGCAGGGTCCTTCTCCCTGGACCATAGTGAGAATGTCTTCACTCCAGGTGGATCTTCAGTCATCCCTCATTTTGGTGACACCTCTGGATGTAGAATTTATGACTTCCAGCTGTGAGGCATGGGGCTCTCATCCTCGGGTCCCCTTTGGCTGCCCGAGTGGGTTTGGAGGCACCCTCTATGCTGTTCTGCATCTGATCACCTCTAGTTCACCTGGTCTGTTATGTAGGCTCATGTAGGCTGGCTGAATGCCTCAGCATTCATTTATCTCCTCCTTTGCTTTTGGGCTTCTTGTTGCAGAGATGTCACTCGCAACCCCCAACAGCATTCCTGTTAGAGGGACAGAGCGAGAGCTTCCTCTAAATTGGAATCTTTTCTTCTTTCCTCGATCTTGACTCTAAATTGCAGTAGCTGAGCTGTCACTAACCAAACCATCCTTCAGCCTGGAGGGAAGGCAACCTAGGATTTGGATCCCCAGAGGTTTCCTCCTCAAAGGGGTTTTTTCCTCTCCTCCTTTCCAATGGTCATAATATTTACATAGGGTTTGTGTTTTCATAGGTTCTGCAGTTAGGTTCCACTGCTGGATGGAGACAGACGGTGGCCCCGGCTGTTCCCTCTCTACTTAGGAAGTCTTGCCCTGCTGCCTCATGTCAGCTTCCATTCCACTCGATATTCCTTGTCATCTCCTGTTCCTCTTCTGTTCTTCCCATTTACATCTATCAACCTGTATTCCTGCCTGTGTTGTCTTCTGACTTCTCACCTCCTTCGATGCTCAACACCCTTTTGGGTATTCTTTTTGGGCTTCTTCCTAAGCTACCTTTAACCATGGGAATCATTCCCATGGCACCTATAGGGGTGGAACCCTTTACTAGGGTCCTTGCTGTCATATCCCTACAGGGTGGTAGATCCCATGGATAGAGAGGTGAACAGCCACAATGTATCTAAGTCACACAAGTATACATCATTCAAGTTGCATAAGCACATTGAATTGCAAGAATATGTCCTGCAGTTCAATGTGTGGAGCAATAAACCACTAACCCCATCAAGCCTTTAAAGGCTGCTTCTTCTGGCTAGTCCAGGATTCATTTCTTTCATTGCCCCGCCATTCTCCCCTCCCCTTCCAGTGTCACGTCTCTCTTCCTTGTGGGCTTCCTCCTAAGCTACCGTTAGTCATGGGAATCATTCCTGCAGCACCTATAGGGGTGGAACCCTTCACTAGAGTTCCTTGCCATCGTACCCCTACAGGGGGGTTGATCCCATGGATAGAGAGGTGAACAACCACAATATATCAAAGTCACACAAGCGTACATTATTCAAGTTGCGTAAGCATATTGAACTAAATTAATAAGTACAATTTTGCAGAAAGGGTAGTGGAAGAGTGAAATAAGCTCCTAGAGGTGCTCATTAATACAAAATACTCTAGCAAGGGCCAATACGGCTGGAAAATAATGTTAGTGTGGCCACTGAGAAATAAGTAAACTATCAATTTTTGCACTAACCACTGAATCACCTAACTGCACTTTCTAACTACTGTGATACACACACACACACACACACACACTGACTAATACAAATACACATACAGGCATATATATATTCCAGTGTAACATAGCAGTGCACTGCCTACACACATTTTTATTGATTAAAAAAAAAGATATCTACCCGGTGGTGCTGAGGTTTGAGTTGCTGGACACCACACCTCACACCACGCTGGTGACCCGGGTTCAAGAGTGAGCTTGGACCACTGGGGGTCAGCAGGGGAGGGAGAGGATCGAGCATCTGACAACAGCACTCCTCTCCTGGGGATGGGTGGGTATGTTGTCCTACTCCGTTGCTGCCTCCTGGTGGAGGATGGGGGGCAGCACCAGATTCTGGGAGACTCAAGGCATAGCTCTCTGATGCACGTGCAATCATGGCTGTGAGGGGGAGGTACCAGAAAAGAGAGAAAATCATGGCTGCAGGCTCCATGATGTCCTCTCCAGTGGGCTGGCACCGCTACCTCGGGACTGCCCATAATTGCCCGCTCTAGATATATTCACAGGAGTGGGGGAAGGATAGCCCTCTCCCCTTCCCTCTCACCCCACCATGGGGGAGGGTAATCCATGGGGGAAATAGGACTCAGGGGTACATGGGGGGTTGTGACTGGAGGAGGGTGGACCTCTGCCTGCAGACAATGAGGATAAACATAAGATGGGAAGAAAAGACATTGAGGGGCCATTTTTTTCTTTTCAGGCTCTGAAGGACATCGGAGGGTGGGGGGTTGCCACTAGACACCTCATTTAAGTCAGCAATGACATGCATAAGGCTGAAACTGATCTAGATAGTGCGGGAATGTAGACTAGCAATTTTTGCACTAACCACTGAGCCACCTAACTGTACTTTCTAATTGTTGTGATACACTCACTGACTAATACATATACACATATATGCATATATATTCCAGTATAACATAGTAGCGCTGCCTACACACATTTTTAGAGATTAAAAAAAATCAAGTAACTATTTTCTTTTTTTCAGGCTCCGAGGGACATCAGCAGGTGGGAGATTGCCACTAGACACCTCATTTAAATCAACAATGACACGCATAAGGTTGAAACTGATCTAGATATCAGGGGAATGTAGACTAGCAATTTTTGCACTAACCACTGAGCCACCTAACTGCACTTTCTAATTGTTCTAATACACACACACACACACACACACACACACACACACTGACTAATATATATATGCATATATATTCCAGTATAACATAGCAGTACACTGTCTATACACATTTTTAGAGATTAAAAAAAAGACATCAAGTGACCATTTTCTTCTCTTCAGGCTCCGAGGAACATCAGAGAGTAGGGGATTGCCACTAGACACCTCATTTAAATCAGCAATGCCATGCATAAGGCTGAAACTGATCTAGACATTGGGAAATGCAGACTAGCAATTTTTGCACTAACCACTGAGCCACCTAACTGCATTTTCTAACTACTGTGATACACACACACACACTGACTAATACAAATACACATACAGGCATATATATATTCCAGTGTAACATAGCAGTGCACTGCCTACACACATTTTTATTGATTAAAAAATAAGATATCTACCCAGTGGTGCTGAGGTTTGAGTTGCTGAACACCACACCTCATGCCATGCTGGTGACCCGGGTTCAAGAGTGAGCTTGGACCACTGGGGGTCAGCAGGGGAGGGAGAGGATCGAGCATCTGACAACAGCGCTCCTCTCCCAGGGATGGGTGGGTATGTTGTCCTGCTCTGTTGCTGCCTCCTGGTGGAGGATGGGGGGCAGCACCAGATTCTGGGAGACTCAAGGCATAGCTCTCTGATGCACATACAATCATGGCTGTGAGGGGGAGGGACCAGAAAAGAGAGAAAATCATGGCTGCAGGCTCCACGATGTCCTCTCTGGTGGGCTGGCACCGCTACCTCGGGACTGCCCATAATTGCCCGCTCTAGATATATTCACAGGAGTGGGGGGAAGATAGCCCTCTTCCCTTCCCTCTCACTCCACCATGGGGAGGGTAATCCATGGGGGAAATAGGACTCAGGGGTACATGGGGGGTTGTGACAGGAGGAGGGTGGACCTCTGCCTGCAGACAAGGAGGATAAACATAAGATGGGGGAGAAAAGACATTGAGGGACCTTTTTTTTCTTTTCAGGCTCTGAAGGACATCGGATTGTGGGGGGTTGCCACTAGACACCTCATTTAAGTCAGCAATGACATGCATATGGCTGAAACTGATCTAGATAGTGCGGGAATGTAGACTAGCAATTTTTGCACTAACCACTGAGCCACCTAACTGTACTTTCTAATTGTTGTGATACACTCACTGACTAATACATATACACATATATGCATATATATTCCAGTATAACATAGAGCTGCTACACACACATTTTAGAGATTAAAAAAATCAAGTAACTATTTTCTTCTTTTCAGGCTCCAAGGGACATCAGCAGGTGGGAGATTGCCACTAGACACCTCATTTAAATCAGCAATGACACGCATAAGGTTGAAACTGATCTAGATATCAGGGGAATGTAGACTAGCAATTTTTGCACTAACCACTGAGCCACCTAACTGCACTTTCTAATTGTTCTAATACACACACACACACACACACACACACACACTGACTAATATATATATGCATATATATTCCAGTATAACATAGCAGTACACTGTCTATACACATTTTTAGAGATTAAAAAAAAGACATCAAGTGACCGTTTTCTTCTCTTCAGGCTCCGAGGAACATCAGAGGGTAGGGGATTGCCAATAGACACCTTCAGCAATGACATGCATAAGGCTGTAACTGATCTAGATATTGGGGAATGCAGACTAGCAATTTTTGCACTAACCACTGAACCACCTAACTGTACTTTCTAATTGTTGTGATACATACACACACACACTAATACATATACACATATATGCACATATATTCCAATGTAACATAGCAGTGCACTGACTACACACACAGAGCATTGCCACAAACACACTAACAAACATTCACTATCTTACGTGGCATTTATTTATTTATACATCTAACCTTAACTTTTACTGTATTTAGGATAAGCATTGCATTTTGCACTAACTCATTGACTAATCTATAGCATGGCTGGGTAGCTAAGGTAGAGGACCAGAGAGGTGCAGTGGATGTAGCCTATCTGGACTTCAGAAAGGCTTTTGACACCATTCCTAATAGAAGGCTGATTAACAAACTGCGCAGCCTAGAGGTGGATCTTAAAATAGTTCTGCGGGTGGAGAACTGGCTGAATGGCAGGAGTCAAAGGGTTGTGGTAAACAGTGAGTACTCTGGAGAGGGAGAGATGAAGAGTAGGGTGCCACAAGGGGTGGTGTTGGGGCCAGTCCTCTTCAATGTCTTTATAGGAGACATTGCAGAGGGACTGTAGGGGAAGGTATGCCTCTTCGCAGATGATACAAAGGTATGCACTAGGGTGGACATGCCAAGGGGTATTGAAAGAATGAGGGAAGACCTTAAAAAACTGGAGAAATGGTCTGAAGAATGGCAGCTGGGTTTCAATGCAAATAATTGCAGGATCAAGCACATAGGGCACAAGAACCCAGGGGCAAAGTATGAACTAGGTGGGGAGGTACTGACAGTCATGAAGCAGGAAAGGGACCTCGGAGGTATCATCTCAGAGGGCCTAAGAGAAACTAGGCAGTGCGATAAGGTGGCTGGAAAGTCTAGCCAGATGCTTGGATGATTAGGGAGGGGTATCATGAGTAGAAACAGGGAGGTCATCTTGCCCCTATTTAAGACACTCGTGGGACTGCACCTGGAATATTGCATCCAGTTTTGGAGGCCCCTTCTAAGAAAAAACATAGACAGGGTGGAGGTGGTGCAGTGGAGGGCAACTAAACTGGTGCAGGGCCTGTGGGAAGAGACCTATAAGGAAAAACTAAAAGAGTTAAATATGTATTCTCTGGAGGGAAGGGGGGGGGCATGATTGAGACATACAAATATATCACCAATATAAACGGAGTACAGGAAGGAAGTATCTTCCAAAGAAAGAGATGCTCCAAGTCAAGGGGCACAAAATGAAGTTAGAGAGGGGAAGGCTCAGGGGAAATGTGAGAAAATACTTTTCCATGGAGAGGGTGGTGGATGCCAGGAATAGCATACCAGAGGGGGTGGTTGGAACTAAAACAGTCACAGAATGTAAAGAGTGGGATAGACACAGGGGTGTCCTAGAGGTAAAGGGAGGGTGGCTCCAGAGTTCAGTTTGGGCATGGGGCCTCACACTAGATAAGGACAAAGTGCCATACACACACACACTAACACACATGCACTGCTTCATGTTCTGAACTGTGCACTGCTAACATATAGCATTACAGCCATTTGCATGCTGACTAGGAAAAGGTTAATGTACCAGGAAAGGATTAACAGAGTGGCACATGCACAAACACATTAGCACTTGTAGATCTCCCTCCACAACTGATAAAACACAGCTGTTAATACACTGAGTGCCTCCAGTGACTGTAATTTTAGCTGGCATGAGTATGCTCCACGCAGAAGAGTTTCATGAATGAATCAAACTGTTTCAGCAAAAATAGTGTGGAGCAGGAAGACATGAAAGCCAAACTGATCTAGTGGAGCAAATTTAAGAAAACTCCAATTTTGCAAATGCCCTTGGGAATCTGGAGAACTCCATTTCTGTACTGTGATAGCAATACATCTGCAAGGCTACATCCACCTCAGCTGTAAAAATAATGCAAATGCATGTCTCACTTTTTGATTCAAATCTCTGTTTTTGTTTTAATAATACGTTTTCTTTATTTGCATAACAAACTGGATACCCCATAAATCTCAAGTTTTTTGATCTCTCAGTATTGCCCATTATTTAAAAAATGTATGGCTTTTCTGTTCCTTTAAAGAATCAGATTCGTTAAAAATTTATACATCCACATTTGACCACAATTCAGTATCAATGCAACAGTATTTTTTTCAATATTTCTCTCTCTCTCTATCTCATTTGTATATTCTTTTCACCAATATATAACAGAGCAATTGCTTGTCAGAGCATCAAGTGAACTTTATCATAAAAGTATTTTTGTTGGCAATCTTATACTTCAAAGTATTGCACAGAACTAAAGAAAGCCAGAAAAACGACAATACAGTAAGTTGATCCCAACAGTCAAGTGTGTATCATTCAAACAGTGCAAAACTGCATGAAATAAGGTGCTAAGTGCAAACAAAGTGCCCATATTAAGAGAGCCATCTTGGAGTGTGCGTATAAAATTAGAAGTGAGACTCCATCGGCAAACAAGTTGAGCTTATTTTTTTTGTGAGCAAAAAATAAATGTCTGCATTATAGAGCTATGTTAGTATAGAACACTGGAAGAAATATGAACATACGAAATTGCCAGCAGATGCAGACAATATGGTCTATCAAGTCTGCTCAAGTGGGCAGCTCAGTTTAGTTTCTGGAGCTGCGCCCCCACTCCTCTTGGAGTCTGTCACCACCCCCTGAGTACCTTCCCCCTTCCACTTCCCCATTATGACTCCTCCCATCCTAATTTTCTTCTTTACCCTATCCCACCCTCCCTTGAAACTAGCCACCATATTTGCTGCAACTACCTCCACTGGCAACTTGTTCCACCTCGACACCACCCTTTCAGTGAAAAAGTGCACTCTCATTTCCTTTTTAAATCTAACCACCACTGTTTCAGGCTATGCCCCCTTGTTGTACACTCCTTTCTTAAATTAAAGATGCCTTCCGATCCAACCCTGTTTATGCCTTTAAGGTACTTGAAGGTCTCTATCATGTCCCCCCCCTTTCTCTTCTATCCTCCAGGGAGTACATGTTGAGCTCCCTCAGCCTCTCCTCATAATTTCAGTCCCCCATGCCCTGTGCCATTTGGTTGCCCTCTGCTGGACCCCCTCCAGTAGCTTGATATCATTTTTCAGAGATGGCACCAGAACTGTACACAGTATTCCAGGAGTGGCCTCACCAGTGACCTGTACAGCAGCAGAATAACTTCCTCTCTTCTGGAGGTGATTCCCCTGGCGATGCAGCCCAGCATTTTATTTGCCTTGGTTGCTGCTTTACGGCACAGTGCCGAGTGTTTCATATCCCCCCTGTCCATTACTCTAAGGTCCTTTTCCTCCTCTGAGACTGTCACCTGTACACCCCCAGTCAGTAACTGCCCACTGAGTTCCTGGCACTGAGGTGCATGACCTTGCATTTCTTAGCATTGAAAGCCAGCTAACAGATGCCTGACCATTTCTCCAGTCTAGCCAGATCCTCTCTTAGTTCCTGTCTCCCCTCTTCTGTGTCCACCCTCCAACAGCGCTAAGTATCATCTGCAAAATGGCAGATCTTACCTTTGACCCCCCTCTGCTATGTTACCAATAAAGATGTTGAACAGTACAGGTCTGAGTACTGAGCTTTGTGGGATCCCGTTGGTTACAGTTCTAGGTTTGGATAGTTTGTCCCCTGCCACCACTCTCTCTGGTTCCTGTCCTGCAGTCAGTTCTTGACCCACCCCAGCAGTTTGTCCCCTAATCTCAGGTCCCTCAGCTTGCTGACCAGTCTGCCATGTGGCACTGAATCAAACACCTTGCTGAAGTCCAGGTACAGAAGTCTACCACCTGCCCCCTGTCCAATTACCTCGTGACCCAGTCAAAGAAGTCAATCATGTTGGTTTAACAAGAGCTCTCCCTGACAAACCCATGCTGCCGGCATCCTGGAGACCATTTTCCTCAAGAAAGGACACCAGCCTTTCCTTTAGAATGATCTCTATAGCTGGCCCGCCGGCGCAGCAGTTGGATTTCCGCTTGCGACGCCGGCGACTCAGGTTTGGGAACAGACTCAGGGTCATTGGAGGGCCGGCCAGGGGAGAAGGATGGAGCGTCCTATGGACAGCTCTCCTTCTCCAGGGGGGAGGGCGGGACAGTGTCCGGCGCAACGAGGACCATGGCAAAGGCCAGGAGTCACTCCTGCTACCGACACTTGAGATTCAGGGAGGTGGGGCAGACGCTGGTGTCATTGCATGTCCCCACCTCCGAGAAAAGCAGAAAAAGAACAGGAGGGGCGAGCCCTCTGTCTCAGTGAAGCCCTCCCAGGGGCTTCAATTAGCCTGCCATCGCTGCACTCCCTGACCAGATACAAGCCCACGGCTCAGATATGGGGGTCCGATGCCATGGACCCGCCCTCAAGGGGGTAAGCCGGGGTAACTGGGGAGGAAGCAGCAATGGATGGCAGGTGGAAGTCCCAGGGGCCATGACCAGGGCGGAAGATCAACAGAAGGGCTCACCAAGGTTAAATAGAAAATTAAAAAAAAGAATGGTCTCTATAATCTTCCCCACTATCGAGGTTAGGCTAACAGGCCTGTAGTTGCTTGGCTCATCTCTGGGACCGCTCTTGAGAAATGGTACCACATGAGCTGTTCTCCAGTCCTGCCGCTCACGCCCCTTCTTCAGTGAGGTGTTAAACAGGTCTGTCAGTGGGGCTGCTAGTACCCCTGTCAACTCCCTCAGGACCCTCGGTTGTACACCATCTGGGCCCGGTGCCTTGTCCGCATGCAATTCCATTAGTCCTCTTAAGACCCTGTCTACTCCGATATCACTTCATAATCCCCCCCCCAAGGCTCCATCCAATCCTAGCATGTGGCATAGGTCCATCCACTTCCTTAGTGAAGACAGAGCAAAATTACTAATTTAGTGCCTCTGTTTGATCTTCATCTTTTTCTGTCCATTTTCCTCTTTATCCTAGCAATCCTGTTCCTTCTGCTTCTTCTCTACTTGATGTACCGGAAGAAGTCCTTCTTCCCTTCCTTGATCCCCTGTGCCAGTCTTAGTTTTTTTCAGCCTTGGCTGTCCGAACCTCTCTCGCTGCTTCCTGAGATTTCTCTGCGCATACCTCTCTGTCCTCCTCCATCAAGGAGGATGACAGACAATGCTTTCAGTCTGGGAAACAAGATCCCAGACCTGCAGGCAATAATAACAGAGACAAAACTGGACATAGTAGCAAATAACGAGACGTGGTTTACCAGTAACCACACTTGGGAGACTACAGTACCTGGCTATGTACTGTTCAGAAGAGACCTCGGTGCAAAAAGTAGGGGGTGGAGTGGCCCTGTATATAAATGAAAATATCAAAGCTACAGAAATTCAGAATACACATAAGAAGTCAGAAGAACTGTGGGTCACCCTGGAAACAGGAAATGGGACAGCCATACGAACTGGGGTTGTCTACAGGCCCCCAAACCAGGGGGAGGACATAGACACATTACTGTTAGAAGATATACAAAACATGACAGCTAAAGGGGAGGTTCTGATAATGGGAGACTTCAACATGCCAGATACAGATTGGTCAATACCAGCAGGAACATCTGCCAGAACTAGACTCATAGTGGATTCCCTGCAGGGGGAGGGCCTCAAACAACTGGTACAGCAACCCACAAGAGACAGGGCTATCCTAGATCTAGTACTGAATAATGGGGAAAGGATCACAGATCTTCAGGTAGAATGTCACCTGGGGGCCAGTGACCATCACATGGAATGGTTCAAATTGGCCACTCAAACTAAATTATCCCATTCCAAGCCAAAAATATGGGACTTCAGAGGAGGTGACTTTGATAAGATGGCTAGCAGAGTTAAGCTAGCCCTGGCAAAAAGAAATACAGGTGAGGGGATACAGGCAAAGTGGGCAAGCATTAAGGATGCAATACGTGAAGCAACATCCCATTTTGTTAGAGAGAAAAGGAAGTGCAAAAGAAGAAGGGAACCACTTTGGTTCTCAAAAACAGTATCAGAAAAGGTCAGAGCCAAAAGGCTGGCCTTCAGGAAATATAAGGGAACGAAGGGGGATGAAGATACGGAGGCATACCAAACTTCCCTAAGGAAAGTAGGGAAGGCAGTAAGGCAGGCAAAGGCCCACACCGAGGAAACACTAGCACAAACAGTAAAAGAAACTGACAAGACTTTCTATAGATACATTAGTGAAAGGAGAAAGTCCAGAGGGGGTATTGCTAAGATCAAAGGAGATAAGGGGGCATGTGAGGAGGAGGATCATCTAAAAGCATCTCTCCTAAATAAATACTTCTGCTCAGTATTTACTGAAGAGAAGGTAGGACAGGGCCCACAGCTCAGCACCATGGACATGGAGGGAGGGAGGTGTGCACTAGTCCCTTCACAAAAGAAAGGGTCCTACAAGAGCTCGATAAGCTCAGGGTGGACAATGCAATGGAACCTGATGGCATACATCCCAGGGTATTAAAGGAGCTAAGGGTGGAACTAGCATAGCCATTATCAGAACTGTTTAATGAGTCTCTGAGCACAGGAGTGGTCCCAGAAAACTGGAGAATGGCTCATGTGATCCTGCTCCACAAGAGTGGTAGCAGGGAGGAGGTAGGGAACTACAGACCAGTCAGTCTTACCTCAGTAGTGGGCAAGATTATGGATGCACTCCTTAAGGAAAGGATAGTGCAACACCTGGAATTCATAGCAGCACAGGATCCAAGACAGTATGGGTTTACAAAAGGAAGGTCCTGTCAAACCAATCTCACAGATTTCTTTGACTGGGTAACCAGAGTGGTGGACCAAAGGGGAGCCGTTGATGTTGCCTACCTTGACTTCAGCAAAGCTTTCGATACTGTTCCACATAGAAGATTGATTAATAAGCCGGGTAGGCTCAGGGTGGGTCAGAAGTTGGTCAACTGGGTGGCAAACTGGTTGACAGGCAGAAAACAGAGAGTGGTGGTGAACGGTATACAGTCAGAAGAGACGCAAGTCACAAGTGGGGTACCTCAGGGATCAGTCCTGGGGCCAGTCCTCTTCAATATCTTCATCAGTGACATTGCAGATGGACTGGAGGGTAAGGTTTGTCTGTTTGTAGATGACAACAAGATCTGCAACAGAGTAGATGAAGCAGATGGGGTGGGCAGAATGAGAAGAGATCTGGATAAACTGGCAAAATGGTTGGAAGAGTGGCAACTGGGTTTAACGCAAAGAAGTGCAAGATCAAGCACATAGGGAAGAGAAACCCTGAAAGCCACCTATCAGCTGGGAGGGGAGTTGCTGGCAGTCACAAGGGAAGAAAGAGATTTGGGCATCATCATCACTGATGACCTGAAATCATCCAAGCAGACCACTAAAGCAGTAGATAAGGCTTGGGGGATGTTGGGGTGTATTACAAGGGGTATCACAAGTTGTAAGAGGAGAGATAATAATCCCTCTTTACAAGACACTGGTTAGGCCCCATCTGGAGTACTGCGTGCAGTTCTGGAGGCCACACCTTCACAAGGACATTAACCAAATTGAGGCAGTCCAGAGAAGGGCAACCAAAATGGTGCAGGGACTGCATTAGAAAACTTATGAGGACAGATTAACGGAGCTCAATATGTATACGCTAGAGCAAAGGAAGGAGAGAGGTGATATGATTGAAACATTCAAACACCTTAAGGGCATTAACAAGGTGAAAGAGTCTAACATGTTTCAATATAAGAAAAACAGCAGGACAAAAGGACACAGCATGAGATTAGAGGGAGGCCGATTAAGGGGTAATGTGAGGAAGTTCTTTTTCACAGAAAGGGTGGTAGATGCATGGAACGGCCTACCTCAGGAAGTGGTGGATATGAATACAGTGCAGGGCTTCAAACAGGCATGTGGTAGGCATAAGGAAGCAATGCAGATGAGTATGAATAGATAGGCCATTGACAGAGCAAAGGCCGATGGCACATTTATAAGGTACAAAAAGATATGAGCAGACTGGATGGGTCTTGCGGTCCTTATCTGCCATCAACGTCTGTGTTTCTATGTTTCTAAGGTATACTTGTACTTCAGGAAGGCAGCCTGTTTCTCCTTCACCTTCTCTGCCACCCTTCTGCTATACCAGCTAGGTCTCTTGCACCTGTAGTTCTTTTCATGAGTCTTCATACAAGTCTCAGAGGCCTGTATTAACCCCTTCTTAATGACAGACCATTTCTGATCTGCATCCATGTCCGGTCGGAGCTTTGCCAGGTGCTCCTCTAGTATGTTACCCATTCTAATGAAGTCCGCCTTATTGAAGCTCATCGCTCTTGTTTTTGTCTTGGCTGCTTCCTTCCCCATGTTGATTTAAAACCACTCTGTGCAGTGGTCACTACCTGCAAGGGGTTCCCTCACTGCAACTCCCTGGACATGTTCCCCATCCGATAACACTAGGTCCAGTATGCCCCCCCCTCCCGTTGGATCTTTGACTCCCTATGTCAGGAAACACTCCTGGATAGCATCCAGGAGGACCTGTTCCCTACAACAGGAGGTAGAACACAACTCAGCACCATGGACATGGGGGGAGGGAGGTGTGCACTAGTCCCTTCACAAAACAAAAGGGTCCTAAAAGAACTCGATAAGCTCAGGATGGACAAGGCAATGGGACCTGATGGCATACATCCCAGGGTAGTAAAGGAGCTAAGGGTGGAACTAGCAGAGCCATTATCAGAACTGTTTAATGAGTTTCTGAGCACAGGAGTGGTCCCAGAAGACTGGAGAATGGCTCATGTGATCCTGCTCCACAAGAGTGGTAGCAGGGAGGAGGTAGGGAACTACAGACCAGTCAGTCTTATCTCAGTAGTGGGCAAGATTATGGATGCACTCCTTAAGGAAAGGATAGTGCAACACCTGGAATTCATAGCAGCACAGGATCCAAGACAGCATGGGTCTACAAAAGGAAGGTCCTGTCAAACCAGTCTCACAGATTTCTTTGACTGGGTAACCAGAGTGGTGGACCAAAGGGGAGCCGTTGATGTTGCCTACCTTGACTTCAGCAAAGCTTTCGATACTGTTCCACATAGAAGATTGATTAATAAGCCGGGTAGGCTCAGGGTGGGTCAGAAGTTGGTCAACTGGGTGGCAAACTGGTTGACAGGCAGAAAACAGAGAGTGGTGGTGAACGGTATACACTCAGAAGAGACGCAAGTCACAAGTGGGGTACCTCAGGGATCAGTCCTGGGGCCAGTCCTCTTCAATATCTTCATCAGTGACATTGCAGATGGACTGGAGGGTAAGGTTTGTCTGTTTGTAGATGACAACAAGATCTGCAACAGAGTAGATGAAGCAGATGGGGTGGGCAGAATGAGAAGAGATCTGGATAAACTGGCAAAATGGTTGGAAGAGTGGCAACTGGGTTTAATGCAAAGAAGTGCAAGATCAAGCACATAGGGAAGAGAAACCCTGAAGCCACCTATCAGCTGGGAGGGGAGTTGCTGGCAGTCACAAGGGAAGAAAGAGATTTGGGCATCATCATCACTGATGACCTGAAATCATCCAAGCAGACCACTAAAGCAGTAGATAAGGCTTGGGGGATGTTGGGGTGTATTAGTAGGGGTATCACAAGTTGTAAGAGGGGAGATAATAATCCCTCTTTACAAGACACTGGTTAGGCCCCATCTGAAGTACTCGTGCAGTTCTGGGGCCACACCTTCACAAGGACATTAACCAAATTGAGGCAGTCCAGAGAGCAACCAAAATGGTGCAGGGACTGCATTAGAAAACTTATGAGGACAGATTAACGGAGCTCAATATGTATACGCTAGAGCAAAGGAAGGAGAGAGGTGATATGATTGAAACATTCAAACACCTTAAGGGCATTAACAAGGTGAAAGAGTCTAACATGTTTCAATATAAGAAAAACAGCAGGACAAAAGGACACAGCATGAGATTAGAGGGAGGCCGATTAAGGGGTAATGTGAGGAAGTTCTTTTTCACAGAAAGGGTGGTAGATGCATGGAACGGCCTACCTCTGGAAGTGGTGGCTATGAATACAGTGCAGGGCTTCAAACAGGCATGTGGTAGGCATAAGGAAGCAATGCAGATGAGTATGAATAGATATACCATTGACAGAGCAAAGGCCGATGGCACATTTATAAGGTACAAAAAGATATGAGCAGACTGGATGGGCCTTGCGGTCCTTATCTGCCATCAACTTCTGTGTTTCTATGTTTCTAAAGTATACTTGTACTTCAGGAAGGCAGCCTGTTTCTCCTTCACCTTCTCTGCCACCCTTCTGCTATACCAGCTAGGTCTCTTGCACCTGTAGTTCTTTCATGAGTCTTCTACAAGTCTCAGAGGCCTGTATTAACCCCTTCTTAATGACAGACCATTTCTGATCTGCATCCATGTCCGGTCGGAGCTTTGCCAGGTGCTCCTCTAGTATGTTACCCATTCTAATGAAGTCCACCTTATTGAAGCTCATTGCTCTTGTTTTTGTCTTGGCTGCTTCCTTCCCCATGTTGATTTAAAACCACTCTGTGCAGTGGTCACTACCTCAAGGGGTCCTCACTGCAACTCCCTGGACGTGTTCCCCATCCGATAACACTAGGTCCAGTATGCCCCCCCTCCCGTTGGATCTTTGACTCCCTATGTCAGGAAACACTCCTGGATAGCATCCAGGAGGACCTGTTCCCTACAACAGGAGGTAGAACACAACTCAGCACCATGGACATGGGGGAGGGAGGTGTGCACTAGTCCCTTCACAAAACAAAAGGGTCCTAAAAGAACTCGATAAGCTCAGGATGGACAAGGCAATGGGACCTGATGGCATACATCCCAGGGTAGTAAAGGAGCTAAGGGTGGAACTAGCAGAGCCATTATCAGAACTGTTTAGTGAGTCTCTGAGCACAGGAGAGATCCCAGAAGACTGAAGAAGGGCTCGTATGATCCTGCTCCACAAGAGTGGTAGCAAGGAGGAGGCAGGGAACTACAGACCTGTCAGTCTTACCTCAGTAGTGGGCAAGATTATGGATGCACTCCTTAAGGAAATGATAGTGCAACACCTGGAATCCGTAGGCGTACAGGATCTCAGACAGCATGGGTTGACAACAGGAAGGTCCTGTCAAACTAATCTCATAGATTTCTTTGACTGGGTAACCAGAGTGGTAGACCAAGGGGGAGCAGTTGATGTCACCTACCTTGACTTCAACAAAGCTTTCGATACCGTTCCACATAGAAGATTGATTAATAAGCTGGGTAGGCTCGGGGTGGGTCAGAAATTGGTCAACTGGGTGGCAAACTGGTTGACAGGCAGAAAACAGAGAGTGGTGGTGAACAGTATACAGTCAGAAGAGATGCAAGTCACAAGTGGGGTACCTCAGAGATCAGTCCTGGGGCCAGTCCTCTTCAATATCTTCATCAGTGACATTGCAGATGTACTGGAGGGTGAGGTTTTCCTGTTTGCAGACGATACCAAGATCTACAACAGAGTAGCTGATCCAGATGGGGTGGGCAGAATGAGAAGAGATCTGGATAAACTGGCAAAATGGTCGGAAGAGTGGCAACTGGGGTTTAAAACAAAAAAGTGCAAGATCATGCATATAGAGAAGAGAAACCCTGAAGCCACCTATCAGCTGGGAGGGGAGTTGCTGGCAGTCACAAGGGAAGAAAGAGACTTGGGCATCATCATCATCACCAATGACCTGAAATCATCCAAGCAGACCACTAAAGCAGTAGGTAAGGCTAGGGGGATGTTAGGGTGTATTAGTAGGGGTATCACAAGTCGTAAGAGAGAGGTAATAATCCCTCTTTACAAGACACTGGTTAGGCCCCATCTGGAGTACTGCATGCAGTACTGGAGGCCACACCTTCACAAGGACATTAACCAAATTGAGGCAGTCCAGAGAAAGGCAACCAAAATGGTGCAGGGACTGTATCAGAAAACATATGAGGACAGATTAACGGAGCTCAATATGTATACCCTAGAGCAAAGGAGGGAGAGAGGTGATATGATCGAAACATTCAAACACCTTAAGGGCATTAACAAGGTGAAAGAGTCTAACATGTTTCAATATAAGAAAAATAGCAAGACTGGAGGACACAGCATGAGATTAGAGGGAGGCTGATTAAGGGGTAATGTGAGGAAGTTCTTTTTCACAGAAAGGGTGGTAGATGCATGGAATGGCCTACCTCAAGAAGTGGAGGATATGAATACTGTGCAGGGCTACAAACAGGCATGGTATAGGCACAAGGGAGCAATACAGATGAGTATGAATAGATCGGTCTTTGATAGAGCAAAACCCGATGGCATATTCATACGGTAGAAAAAGAAATGGGCAGACTGGATGGGCTTTGTGGTCCTTATCTGCCATCAGCTTCTATGTTTCTATGTTTCTACAGTATGTAGCCGGGGTGCTCCAGTCTACTCTAGGTAGATTGAACTCTCCTAGTATTACAGTATTCCCTCTCCTTACTACCTTCCTGATCTGTTCCACAAGCTCCCTATCAAACTGTATGCAGTGTGGCAGCCATATGTTGGACCTGGTGTTATAGCTGGGGCTTGCGATAAATAATCTCAGGATTGATAGTGTCATTTGGACAGATCATTGCACGGTGGAGTTCTTGTTCGGGCCCCCCCCAAGAGCCCTCCCCCTGCTGAGATGGTTAGCTACTGCCCTTTGAGAGGTTTGATCCCTGAGAGTTTCTTGGTAGTGGCTGATCTATCTAGTGTGGACAGTGCATGCATTGAGAGTGTGTATGCAGCAGTTGTTACCTATAATAAGGCAATGACTGGTGCGCTTGACTCCCTCTCACCGGTCCGTGTATGCACCAAATCTTCTCACTTGAGGTCCCCTTGGTATAATGGGGAGCTTAAGGTGATGAAGATTGTGGGTTGGAGATTAGAGCACTGCTGGCAGAAGTCCAGTCTGGAGGCAGACAAACTGGCTCTGCATACACACTATGGTGTGTACCAGAGGATAATCAACTGTAAGAAGGCAGAACTCCTGTCCAGGGAGATTACTGCTGGGAAGAACCGACCGACTTGTGCTCTTTCAGATTGTGGACAGGCTTCTCCATCCTTTCTGTCTACAGCCAAAAGGAGCCTTTTCGAATGCATTATGTGAAGAGTTTGCTCGGTTCTTCTCGGACAGGATATCCACCATCAGGCAGGGGATTCCACCATTGAGCCATATTCTGGTTGACAGTGGTGGCCATGGGTGTCCGGAGAGCACTCCACCTAGTTTGGGCGAGTTCAGACTAGTGGAGGTGGCTGAGGTCATTGATGTTGCTTCCAAGCTGCGGCACACCTTTTGCGAACTGGACCTGGTGCTGACTAATTTCTTAATGGGATGTGTTGACTCCGTTGGCCCGGTGTTTGCCTTGATTGTCAGGTGTTCTTTGTTGGAGGGGTCTCTCCTGATGTCCTGAAGGAGGCATTGGTGAGATCCCTTCTGAAGAAACCATCTTTGGACCCTGACGGCAAGGCAAATGACCGTCCCATCTCTAACCTTCCATTTTTGGGTAAGATTGTGGAGAAGGTGGTGGCACTTCAGCTTGAGGAGCACCTCATGGCTCATGATCTATATGATCCACTCCAGTCTGCGTTTCACGTGAGGCATAGTACAGAAACTGCATTAGTTCAGGTGCATAATGACCTCCTTAGGGCAAGAGATTGAGGGAAGGGGACAATTCTTGTCCTCCTCGATCTCTCTCTTCAGCAATTGACACGGTGGACCATCATGTGTTACTTGACCAGCTGAGGAAATTCTGCAGACTTGCTGGCACTGTCATCTGCTGGTTTGAGTCTTTTCTTACTAACAGGAGGCAAAGGGTAGTGATGGAGAATTTCTTCTCCCCCCCCCAGCCTCCTGTCATGTGGAGTTCCCCAGGGTTTGGTCTTGTCGCCGATGTTGTTCGCCGTGTACATGCTGCCCCTGGGAGAGCTCATTAGGAAGTACAGCTTGAGTTTTCATTGCTATGCTGATGATACCCAGCTGTATCTTTCCTTTGCCCCTGGAACATCCAATGCAGTGGAAGTGCTTAACAGCTGCCTTGCTGAGATCAATGACTGGATGGCCTCCAGCTGGTTGCGACTGAACCCAGATAAGATGGAGGCACTGATGGTGGAGTTGAACAGAGGACATGATAGGCTGGCCTCTGGTGCAGAAACAGGGCTTTTTCTTGGGCCTGTACCATTGAAGGCCTCCTCTAGGGTGCGTGATCTGGGCGTTATTCTCGACAGCGGAATGACGTTTGAGTTTCAGGTGTCGTCCATTGTCCACACCAGTTTCTATCATCTGAGGAATATCACTAGGATAAAGCTCCTAGTTCCGCCTTGGGACCTCCCCAACTTGGTTCACGCCTTCATGACATTCAGACTTGACTACTGTAATACACTCTATCTCGGGGTCTCTTGAGGTACCCTGCACCGGCTGCAGCCGGTGCAGAATGCAGCGGCCAGGTTGTTGATGGGATAGTCTAAGTACTGTCATATCACCCCGGTGCTGCGTGAAGTGCACTGGCTGCCGGTCAGGTGGAGGCTCCTCTTTAAGGTAAGCTTGCTCATCTTTAAGGCCCTACATGGCCTGGGCCCTGGTTACCTGAAGGACCTTCTTACAACTGCTGTCTCAGTCCACTCCCTCCGCTCCTCATCTAGGGGCCTTCTTGCGATTCCCAGGACAAGGCTAAAAACAGCAGGCAACAGAGTGTTCAGTGTAGCCGCCCTCGTCCTGTGGAATTTGCTATCTCCAGCTGTAAGAGAGACCCCTTCTATTGAGGTATTCAAAGCCTGCCTCAAGGTCTTCCTGTATAATCAGGCCTTCCAGGGCTTTGATTTATGGTTCTTTTTGATCCTTGACTTTTGTGCTTAAACTGGTCCCTGACTATATTTTAGCCAGTAGTTATTGCTGATCATAGTATTTACAGTATATATTTTACAATAATGAGCTATATCGTTGAATATTTATTTTGTATGTTGTGGTGTTATTTTGTATATATAATTAATTTTTTATATGCAATTTTAACATGTTCGGCACCCAGAGCCTTGGGGATGGGTGTCTTTTTTTAAATACAATTTGCCTTGCCTTGCCTGCCTGTGACGGTGGTCTGTACACCACCCCACCCGAATCCTTCTCCCATCTGTGTTCTGTAGCACTACCTATAAGGCTTCAGTTGTTCCCTCCTCCCCCTCTTCCCTAGTGCACATTATCCCATCCCTTATGTACATCACCTCCCCTCCCTTTATCTCTCTTTCCTATGCAGTTGGTACCCTGGGATCTCGAGGTCCCAGTCATGGTACTGGGTAGCTCATGTCTCTGTGATGGCAGCTATGTATAGCTCCCCCTCTGCTATCAGTGCCTATAGGTCTGCTGTCTTGTTTGCCGGACTCCTTGCCTTCAAGGACACCACCTTCCAGCATGATGTGTCCCTCATTGCTCATGATCCTTTTGTATCTCTCCTCCCCCCCGTCCCACCTATCCCTTCCCCCTGTCCTCTTCCTTCCTTTTGATTCCCTACTAAGGGGAGGCTCGGAGTTCCCCCTCACATGGTGCTGAGTGCCTTGCCCTCTGCTGCTCCCTACTGCTTCAGTTTAAATTTAGCTTATCTGTCAAGTACCTCTCCAGGTTGTCTTTCAGGACCCTTGTGCCCTCCTTGCTTAGATGCAGCCTATTCAGTGCATATAGATTCTTGTGTTCCCATGTCCTGCTCCACTCTCCCACCAGCCTGTACCTATTTGCCTGACACCTTTTCCACAGCCATACACTTAACTACTCAATCCTCAGCTTTCTGACAGTACTGACCCTCAGGACTGGCAGTATCTCTGAGAAAGCTACTGTTTTTCTCACCCCACTGCAGATCCTTCCCAGTTCCTTGAACCTTTCCTGCACCACCTTTGCTTTGCATCCTTCCAGATCATTGATGCCCAAATGAACCACAGTGTGAGGCTTCCCCTATTCCTGCCCCACAAACTTTGGTATAATTGCTCACACCTTCCCTGTAGTCATGCCTGGCATGCACTCCACCATCCTGCAGTTTTTCCTTGTATGCTTGTTACCCCATCGTATTCCCTCCAGTACTGAATCCCCCACTATTACAACCATCCCTCCCCATTTGCTGGCTACCTCTGTCATAGTCTCTATCCTGCTGCCCCTCCTTCCCCCATAATTACCTCCATTTTGGCTACCCCCAGAGCATCACCTCTTCCCTGTAACCCTGGCTCCCCCTTCCCCATACTTAATCCCTGCATAACCTCCTCTTGTGTACCATCTTTATCACCCCCTTTGGACTTCCCTCCTGAGATGTCCTTACCTTACCCATGCCTCCCTCCTCCCTTCCTCCTTCCCACATTTTTCTTGTCCTCTTCCCCTTCTGCCCCGCCTGTCCCCCATCCCTGTTACCTTTCTTGACCTCTGTCCCACCCCCTCACCCCTGTTCCCTTTTACTGGTTTCAGCCTCTGCCTCTCCCTGCTTCCTGATCTCTCTTCCTTCCCCCTGATAGTCCAAACCCTGCAGTACTGTGAACCTGTCCAAGGCAATTTTCCCCATGTCCACAATGCTTTCTGCTACCCTTCCCTGCTCCCCCAACCTCCCTCCTTACCTTGTTTCTTACCCCCCCTGCATCCACCTTTCACCACCTTCCATTTCTCCCCTTCATTCCCCTCCGGCTCCTGTGGTGATGGTGTTTCTGGCCCCTGTGGTGTCCTCTTAGATTCCTGCCTTGGTCCCCTCACTGTGCTGCCCAGCTGCAACATCCCCTTATCCCTCCTCCACTGCCCATCTGCTCAATCGCCTCCCCTCCCCTCCTCATTCCCAGTTCCCATCTTAGCCTCTCTGTTTGTTCCCTAAGTTGCCCAAGCTGCCTACAGACTAGACATCCCCTGCCCTCCACATAGTTACCAGGAAGATGGCTGCACCACACCTATTACATCTTACCAATCTCCCATTCCCCCCCTGTATCCTATCCCTGATCCAACAACCTTCCTCCATGCTATTTCTCTGCCCCCCTCCCCAGCTTTTTGGTTGCCACATCCTTCCTGGTATCTGTGCTGTCCTTGGTCCCTTATCTTCCCCACTGCAGTTCACTTCCCCTTAGTATCTTGCCCCAGCATGACCTTCAGCCTGCGGTCCTCCCTACGGATGTCCTGTGGACATCCTGCAGACACAACCTAGTCAGACACCACACTTTTGCTTCGTGGCACTCATGCTTTGGAGTTGCTTGGCCCTCTGGGAAATATATAGAGGCTGCAGCTGCCATATTGGCCTAGCTGCGACATGTCCCCGGCGTTCACCTGTTTCCAGTCGCTCTCTCAACCTCCTTCTTTCGCCATCATCCAACCTCCCAGTCCCAACTCACAATATCAGCATTAATTCCCTTGCCCAGTGCAGCAGCAAACAGAGGAAAAATAACTACTTCCCTGTGCCTGTTATCTAATCCTCTTCTGCTCAGCAGTGGCTCACAGTAGAATGAACTACAAGTATGGTACTGCTTTTATATCTCAGGATGCAGCCACCCTATTGGCCTAGCTGCACCACGTGTCCCCAGCGTCCTCCTGTTTCCAGTCCCTCTCTCAGCCTCCCTCTTTTGCCATCCTCCCACCTCCCAGTCCCCACTCACAATATTAGCATTTATTCCCTTGCCCAGTGCAGTAATAACCAGTGAAAAATAACTCTACTTCCCTGTGACTGCTGTCTGATCCCCTTCCACTCATCGGTGGCTCACAGCGGGAATTTAACTGCTCCTCTTGGTTGTTTACACATGTAACATTTCCACTTTTATTATTAAAACTTATAAGTTTACAACTGAAATTTCATTCAAAAAGTCAAACTTTGGAGCTGCATCATCTCCATTTACAAACCAGAGGGGTGTGGGAGAGTATACTGCCCAAATCCCCACCTTACCATTACCAACAGCCATGAGGCTTTTGTTAGTTTCTTTATTTATTTATTGAATTTTGGTGACTGGGTAGGCTCACTGAAACCAAAGGTCTCTTTTTCAGGTGTGACCCGGTTTGTTCTTATTGTAATTGTCCAATGCTTCAGACATCATTAAGGACACCTCTTTTTCAGAATGCTGGTTGAAATATTCCAATATTTTTAGGAGAAATTTATATCTAAAGCTCAAAAACAAACTTCAGAGTAACACTGTCTCCTTTTACAAATTTGAGGGGGGGGGGGCTACTCCCCAAATCCCCACCTGGCCATTTACCAACAGCTGTGAGGTTTTTGTTTCGTCACTTTTATTTTACTTGTCCAGCACTTCCAGTATTATCAAGAACCCCTCTTTTGGTGTGCTTGTTAGAATCTTTCTGTATTTTTCAGTGGAGATTAAAGCTCTTACTCCCAAAATGTGCTGTAATAGCTCAGATTGCCAAACCACTATACAGTCCTGTCCCACAGCTCATACTCTATGTTACTTAAGTCAACATAGCCAATCGATTGAACACTGTACTTAGGTTTCCAAAGTGCACTTTGAATTGGACAACGTCTCAGTCAGAATATTTAAGAGTGGTTAGAATTTGTGGCTCCACTTTCTAAAGAGACACGCTTGAGAAAGAGGGGTTCTTGATAACGCTGAGAGTGCTGGACAATTAAAACCACAGCTGGTACAGCTGCAGCCGAAGTGAAGCTCTGAACACGGCACAGTCTGACACATCCCTTGGACACTGCGGACTATGCCGTGTTCTGTTCTGCTGCCGGTGGTGGCTGACAAAGTAGTATGGAGGATGCACAGGGATTGCTGTCCACCTCTAAGTCTAAAAAGTCCTTTTGGCATCTGGTAAGCTCCCTTTTGCTACTGTCCTCGCAACATGTCTGTAGGGCTACACCCACTGCAGCTGTAATGGGATAGGCACAGGGGGCTGGTGAGAGTGGCCAGGGAGAGGTTGGTGGATGGACATGAACCTCTAAGGGGCATGTATCCCTACATTGGACAGACTTGATAAACTGCAAGACCTTCCTCTACTGGCACACTGGCAAGTTTCTATGTTTAAATGTGTGAACACAGTAATACCCCTTGGTTGTATGGCTTTAAAAGTCCTGCATCATTCTCACTGAACCTCTCACTTTGCAGTCTGGTCTAGACTTTTTATAATATCTGTGGGTGCTTTCTGAATAATGACCTTAACAATGCCTTTCCATGCTCCTTGTTTTTCACCATAACAAAAACTGATTTGGCTACAGAACAGCTGGCTGTGGACTGACTCCACATGCCACTGAGAGGGGGCTAGATACTGACAAAAGGGTAATTTTAAAAGCAAACCTCTTTCACAGGGCAAAGGTTCAGCTCAGGCTCTGTTCTTTTTAATCCTTCCTTATTAATTTTACATGCATCTCCCAGAATGCATAGCTTCACTCGGCTGCAGCAAGCTGGCGGAATATTTCATTTCTGCAGTGATATGAATTTTGGTGTCAGAACTTGCTTACATTGCAACTGTAACGTAGGCCCAGAGAGTGGGCAGGGGAATATCCATCATATTACCAGCGTTGCAGTGGGAGAATGGATAAATGAGCTTGCAGTTTAGCCCAGCCTACAGTATGAGAGATTAACTATTTCCAGGCTTTGTGTTGTGGCTGGAAATAAAAAAACCTTGCTTAAGTTTTTCAGGCGAAACAGCAGATTCTTTCAGCCATTAGCACCATGACTAGCCCAGTTCATGCCTTCTATGTCTTCATATTTTGAAGAAGTCTTCTTGATTTTTGCCATTTCTAGAAATCACTCCTTCTCAGTCTCAAGGCACCATTGAGTACATAAAAAAATAAATATTTTCAATCAGAGAACAAGTTCTTTTTATTTTATGAGTGTAGCACTGCATCGTTACCACCTTAAAACAGCAGCACACATTATGGGGAAAATGTTGATTTATACCTTTTTTGATTACCCCTTTTCCCTGTTTGTTTTATTTATTCATTTACTTGAAAAGTTTTACCAGGAAAAGATATACTGAACTGGTAACAGCTTGTTTCCAGATGTACCCTGGGGGAGAGGGTTTGGGAGGGGGAGTTTTAAATCTGCATATGTATTTTCTTTATTAGAAATAATTAAAGGCTGATATGGCAGTCCTCAGGTTTTCATCAGTATTCTCAGTTATTTTTGAACACACTCAATGTTTAGCATCAGTGTTCTTATGATTGTAGGTTTCATAGGTTTCATCAGTAGATATGGAGCATAACAGAGACTTATGTCCATGGTGTTCGTCTGTTGCCTAAGTGGAAGCTGATGCTATAAAAAGATCAAGATTGCATTAAAGCTATCCATAGAGGTGCAGTTTACCACTGTAAGTGGCAATGCATTTCAAGATGCCACAACTCTTTGACTGACCCATTTCATTTTTTCTTCTCCAAGTTCTACAGTTCTCACTTTTAATCTGAAGAGAGTGTGACCTAGTGGAGTAGAGTTTATGCTGACGTTGCAGACCTAGCCTATCCCAGAGGTCCTGATCTGAACAAGCTCTATAAATCAAGCACATGTCTCCTCTCCATCTTCTATATTCCAATGAGAACAGCCCCAATTATCTTAGTCTTTTTTGGTAATCTTTACCTTCCATATCTTTAATAGCTCTTGTGGCTCTCCTTTGTATTTTTTCATTACCTACAATCTCGTTTTTATGGTGGGGGGACCAGACCTGTGCCCTGTACTCCAAGATAAGTCTTACCAGTGCTCCAAACAGTGGAATCAGAACCCCTCTGTCCCTGCTAACAATGTGCCTCAATATGCAATTTAACACACAGTTTGCCCTTCTGATGAGTTTATTACAATAGGTTTTGAACTGAAGATCATTAATAATGATAACTCCCAAGTCTTTTACTACTGTAACAACTTTCAAAGTTATCTTTCCTAGCAGATAGGGCTGTTTGGGATTTTGATTGCCTAGATGCATAACTGTGCATTTATCTGGATTCAGTGGAAGATTAAATTTAATACATAATTTTTCTATATGATCCAGGGCTAACTATAAACCAGAATTTGATTGCTGCAGACCCACCTCACCCCACAGCCTGCAGTCATCTGTGAATTTAGTTATCCAGATCCCCATTTGATCGCACTTTAGTTGTGAGACGTAAATATTAAAAAGACAGTTCCCCAGCACTGACCCCTGTGGCACTCCACTTGTTATATGTGTCCACTTCGAGTAAGTGCCCCTTATGCTCACTCTCTGCCTCCTATAGGTAAGTCATGAATGAATCCAGGATACTACATTACCATGGACCCCCATAATGTTCAAGGTACTTATTATTTCCTGATGTCATAGTTTATCAAAGGCTTTTGTAAAGTCTAAGAATACAACATCCACCAGTTTGCCTAAGTCCAGGCATTTGCTGGCCTTGTTATAAAATTTCAGCATACCTGTTTGGCATGAACATCCCTTAGTAAATCTGTGTTGCATATCATCCCTCAGCTGGTTAATCTGTAGGTATTCTAATAAATAATCCTTAATTAATTTCTCCAGAATTTTATAAAGTGTGCTTGTTAGGCTATCAGAGCTGTAGTTAGATGCAGATTTTTTGTCTCCTTTTTTGTATAGTGGTATGACAGTGGCAATTTTCCATGCCTCCAGTACCTACCACCTGTCCAGCATCTGCTGGTAATGTGGCTAACTGGTGCTGCCAGTTCCTCTGCCTGTTCCCTAAAAATCCTTGGATGGCAGCCCTCCAGACCTGGTGATTTATTCTGATCCAAGGAGTTTAATCTAACCCTAATTTGCTCAGAGTCAGTACATATTGGGCTTAGGGTGATCTCCGGTTTCTGATTTAGGCTGAACGAGTATGCAATAAACACTGATCCCTGCCCATATAGGATTATGGGTGTTCAATAACACAATCTCTGATGTTGGGGATGTTGTCTGTATGTTTAATGTTTTTTTCACTTCCTGTGTTTCTTCTATTCTTCCCCCTCCTCCTCTTCTCCTTTTGTTCCATATCTCCGTCCTTCTCAACTGATGTCGCTCCTCATGCTTTCTCCTTCTTTCCAGTCACTTCTTCTGACACTCTCTCTGTTTTATTGAACTTAAATCCCTTCAAAGGTTATAGTTCTGATGAGTTTGACCCCAAACTGCTTCTCTCTCTCTGCACCTGCTATTTCAGCTCCTATCTCTGTTCTTCTCAATCATTCCTTTACTTTTGTTGCAGTGTCATGGCTCTGGATGCAGTCCAAAGTCCTTCTTTGCACAAAAATGGTCACCTGGCCTCTCCAGGTAACTACTGCCCCATCTCCCATCTTCCAGCCCTTGCAAAGTTGCAGGAATTATGTTTTCAACCAGCTCTCTTCCTTCCTGGATTCCTCTGGTTACTTCTCTCAGTACTAGTCTGGCTTCTGAAAGCATCACTCTACTGTTTTCTCTCTTATGTTATTTATTTATTCATTTGATAATCAGGTTGGTGCACTGCTCTGAGGACTTTTTTTCAGGCATGGCCCAGGCCAGAAACTGGCAAACACAGAGGTAATAAATTCCAGAGCAACAAACAGTGCAAATAGTCTGAAACATCAACAGAAACAAATATAAATAAATGAATGTGGGATACAATAACAGGCATAATACAAGTAATACATGTACATCATTGGGGGGGGGATGACAGTGACATCATCAAATCCAGAATACATTGGAAGGAAAACTTAACTGCATAGGAAGGGTAACTGACGAATACACAGGCAACAATACTAAGTCTTAAGTCCACGACAGAGAGATGGGGGTAGGTATATGTACAGTGATAAGAACTGCAGAAACAGGTGAGGCAGTGGGGGAGAGAGTAACAGAGCACTGGTGTTGCTATAGGGGAAGGAGGTGGTGGCAACAAAGGAGGCAACAATAGGAATAGATACCAAAGGACAGTCACGGGAGTAGGCCAGGAAATGAGCTCTTAACAGATCATTTAGGTTTGGCAGGGGATCAGGTGAATGTAGTAATGAGGGGAGGTCATTCCAAAGTGAGGCGCCCATGGCAGAGAAAGCTCTTAGGCCCATATTTGTGGTAATGTGGGGACATTCAAGTTGGAGGTGGGATGACTGATGCAAATTTTGCCTGAAGAGTCTAGGTTGGATTAGAGTAGATAGTGGTGAGAGGGAGAGATTATGAAAGGCATCACCAACTAAACGGGCCAAGAGGTAGGAGTGCCGGGCTTGAGGGAAGAACCAGTTAAGGGACTGATGGAGTGAGCAGTGATGAGAATCTAGGGGGGCACAGAGGGCAAAACAACATATTCGATAACCGGTAGAGTTAAGCTGTGTTAGGTTGGCAGCTGTGATAAGGGAGTAGACAGGGTATCCACAATCAAGGAGGGGGATCTGTACGATTGCATGACATATGTTAGCCCGACATTAAAGTTGCCAACACTGACTTCCCATCACTGACCGCTGCCCGACTTCCAGTTGATCAGCATCTATTCTCCCGACTGGCACCTCTTCCCAACTCCTAATTCCCCGACAGGACACTACAAACAAGAAGCACAGCCACAATAGATTAGATTAACGGCCACAAGTAGTCTTGTATTAGACAGTAACAGCGGTAAGAATTTGTACCTCAACACAGATATAAACAGACTGCTGTTTCTATTTAGCCTGAGGCAGTCTGACTACAACTTAAACAACTGCAGCAAAAATTCCCATGGAGGCATTTCGTCAGAGATTCTTCATCAATACACGGAACAAACACAAAAAAGAAACAGGCATTTCTTTTGCGGCACAAATGACCAAGCTTTACTGATTTATTTGGCATTCAGAGGCATTCTAGAAAACATGGTAACACAGAAAACATGTACCTAATGTTTGTAATAGTATCCAGTCTCAGATGCACCATTCTCCACTGCCAGAAAATGGCAACACTAGCTGACTGGTATATATAATAGGTGTTGCTAATTGGATAAATACTGGAATTAAACAATTAACTGTGATGTACACTCTGCTAGTGCCATCACCTGATGAGTTTGAAACTGCTCAGTGCTGTCTGAAATGACAGCTGCTGACCTATGCCCTTTCCCCTCTGATCTGTGAGCCTTCAGTGGAGAATGGCAGATCATAGATGGGACACTGTTACAAACATCAGGTACATGTTTTCTATGTTGACCTGTTTTCAAAAAATACGTCCAAATGCCAAAGAAATAGAAGAGCTTTGATGTTTGTTGGTCTGTAAGTGCCTTTTTTGTGTCTGTGTTTGTCATTTTGTAATTTTGGTAAGCTGGTCACTGCAAAGGAATGTCTGTTTTTTTTCGGAGTCACTTTGAAAGAACTTGCTCTATTGGGACTACTGGGGCTTACGGTATGTACGGTATTTATGGAAACTGTACTGAACATGTTGCTGTTGCTGCTACAGGGTGCGGGCTTATGGGGAGCAGGTGGGCTGATGAGCTGACGGGCTGATGGGGAGCAAGCAAACGATATGTCGGGGACAAGCTTCCGCAGTAAAATGAACCACATGGACACATTCAAAGCCGTAAGCTGGAGTCAGGCAGTTGTGCGTTGGGAACAGCAGAGTCAGGCATTTGCAGTAGACCCAAGGAGGGTGAGTAGATTGCCAAGAGCCACAGCTAGGTGAGCATCAGGAGTGAGGTGATCAATGATACCATAGCAGAGCCCAATCTTCTGGTTTATGCACTTTATAAGAGAAGCTATGTGTTCGGTGTAAGTAAGGAATGGGTCAGGGGATCACGCCCAGATATTTGAATGCAGTAACAGTTTTGAGTGGTGAACCATCTGGGGAAAGGACAGAGAAAGAGAAGCCAGAGTTAGCAAGGGCAGAAAATCTTTGTTTGGAGCCGAACAGCATGACCTTTGTTTTGGTAGCACTGACTAGGAGCTTGTTGTCTGAGAACCAGTGATGGGCCTTGCGATAGTCATCACTGAGGGAGTTGGATAGAGAGGCAGGGGAAGAGTCACTCAGGAGTAGTATCAGATCATCAGCATAGAGAAGTGTGTTGCAGGTGGGACCCTCTGATGGGAGAGAGTTTATGAAGAAGGAGAAGAGGAGAGGACTAAGGACAGAACCCTGGGGGAGGTCCACCATGACAGGCAGAAGGGGAGAGAAGGCATCACCAAGGCAAACCATTTGGGTTCTGCCAGAGAGGTAATTTGAGACCCAAGCTGTGGAGGCAGTGGAGAAACCAAGGGCAGCAAGTTTTTCTGTCAGCAGGTTGTGGTTAACAAGCTCAAACGCTTTAGACAGATCAACAAACACTGCGCCTGTTAGTTTCCCATCATCCATCTGCCTTAGAACGTGGTCAGAGAAAAGAGCAAGTGCTGTGGTAGTGCTATGCCCCTTCCTGAAGCCATGCTGCTGAGGGCAAAGGAGACTGTATTTCATGATATGCTCTGTGATTTGCCGGTTCACTGCCTTCTCAAGAAATTTACCTAGGTGAGGAAGTATGGAAATTGTGCGGTAGTTGTCTATGATCCTAGGGACGCCTGCTTCATGGATGGGAACAATCTTGGCCTGCTTCCAGGCAGTAGGAACAGAGGCAGCAGTGAGAGAGAGAGAGAGAGGTTAAAGATGAAGGTGAGTGGGTAGGTAATGTCACGGGCCACTGGTTGTAAGAAACAGGTGGATAGTCCATAACTACCATCACTCCCTCGAGAATGCAGACTGAGGAGGTGTTTAAGAGTACCAGGCAGGGAGATGGTCTTAAAATAGAAAAGGGGGCAGTTTGGAGCTGGGGGGGGTGGAGGTGGGGGAAGTTTAGCTAGGTAGTTGCTAAGGTTGGAGAAATGGTTGTTGAGCGCATTCACAATTTCAGTAGGGTCACTCAGTTGGCCTTCTGGGGTATTGAGTGGGGAAGGGGACTGCTTACAGGAGGGGGAGAGCAGGGGAGAGCAAGGCATTAATGGCAGACCAGAAGCACTTGGGGTTACCTCAATGTTGGATTGCAGAGACTGGAAATAGGCAGACTTACTAGAGTTAATATGTCATTTGCAGACATTATGTAGGTGCCGGTAAGTATTCCAGAAGGTTTGGGATGGGGCTGCTTATAAAGCAGCCCACGACAAGTTACGCTTTTTCATCAGCTTGAAAAGGTCAGATGAGACAGCCACCAAGTGTCGTCACTTCGCACTCTACGGATATTGCATGGAAAATGCTTATCCTTGATGGTTGAGAGAGCTATGACAAAGATGCCAAGTGCTTGGTCAGCGCTGGAGGCATTATAGAAATTGGTCCAGTCAAGGGATATGAGGTCATCATGCAGCTTAAGGGTGTCATAGTTTGAAGTCACAAAGGACAGGAATGTGGGTGGGGCGGGTGGGGTTTGGTTCGCCAGGTACAGTAGATGGGGGAGTGATCGCTAATACCGTCTGGCAGAGTGCCGGCATGGGCCACTCTGTCAGCTCGAGTTGTCAGGATCCAGTCAGGAGTTCTCTTGAGTCACTAAGTCCTTCTTCACAGGAATGGATCAGGGCCACATCACCTTAGGCATCTTTACTTGCCTTGCTAAGGCTGTTGACTCTGCTGACCATAATTTCCTGTTGGATGAACTGATGCTTGCAGTTGGTGCCATTCCTGTAGTATCTCTTTCACCATCACCAGTCAGTTCACGTTGGTGGCTCAGTTTCTTCCCCCATCACTATACATAGATACATAGACAGTGTCGGCAGATAAGGGCCTATGGCCCACCCAGTCTGCCCATTTGAGCTTGTAAGTTCAGTTTGTTTTCCTAGAACTATCCATACTGGAGTCCCACAAGATTCCATTTTTGATCCCATTCTCCTCTTCCTCTTTCTTAATGACCTGGCTTCTGTCTGTGTCAGCTCCTACATACAAGGGAGTGCCCCAGGGTAGTGCATAGATGGGGGAGAAATCTTAAGGAGAAACATTGTACATAGTTACTTGCCAATTCAGTAGGTACATTCAGAAGGTACATATGTTGGACTGGATGCTAGATGTGCCTAGGGGGTGCTATCAATGTGGCAAGTGCACCCATTGTAAAGGTCATTTTAAAAACTAAGACCTTTCTGTCTGTTAATAATAACAGACTGTTTGATGTTCAGTACTTTACCAATTGTAGCACCCCATGGTAATTTATCTGGCTACTTATTTCTGCAGATCCTTTTATGTAGAAAAGACAGGTAGACCTTTTTAAACCAGAGTGGGTGAACATCTCAGTTCAATTAGACTCCAGGATACCAGAAGTGTTTTAAGCGTACATCTTGTGGGTATAAGGGGCAGGAAGAACACACTGTCACCTTCTGTGGAATTGATAGAATCAGGGTAGGTCCAAGAGGTGGGGATGCAGAGGCTATTTTATCCAGAAAAAAGATATTCTGGATTTACACTTTAGGAACCTTAAGGGCTGCTGGCTTAAATGATGGATCTGACTGATCCACATTTTTGAAGAAATAAGCCTAGTCTACTCAGGCACAGGCAATATTTTGTTCAGGTTCAATTTAGTAACATGATTATTCATGTCTATCCTCACATCCTAGCTCTCACAAGTATGTTTTAGGTATGTGGCCATAGCCATTTGGCTATCTTACACTCCCAGTGGGTACTATATAGCTTTAATTGACATATTCCCATATGCAGCCAAGGTACAGTACAACTGATATGTTTTCTCTGAATGATTAGCACTTTTGTACCGGTTCTGAGATATTTGTTTATGGGTTTAGTTTGTTCCTAGTTTATTCTTAATTTTTCTTTTTTATTTCCCCCCTTTTTTCACATATATGGGAGTGTTTAGTTATACTCATACATGTCTTATAATATTCTCTATATACTGTACTTGACTGTATTCTACTGGTTAGGTTCTTTGCATGGGTATTCTTTCATTGGTAGGCGGCCAATACCTGTCATACATGTGAGTTCTAGTCTTTTGCACTGGCACTTTTTATAATTAGATCTGTTTTCTGCTGTAGATCATTTGCTACTGTTTTGATTGGTTTATAAACAACTGCCAATAATTTAAACCTAGTGTTGTTGTTAGAGTGTGGTCCTTTTAATATTTATTATGCTGATACCACATTTTTTTGAAAGTAACTAATTTTGTATTGATATGAGGGATTTAGTTCACCGACACTTTATATGTGTTATTTGTCTTTAAATGTTGCACTTAAATAAAGGGGTATCACATCATGTAAGGACACTCCTTGAAGACACTGCTGTGAAAATGGTAGGAGTTGGTGGGGTCCTGTTGGCAGTTTCCCATGGTTTCCATGCAGTGCATGGTTTGAGGTCTGCACTTTTTCATGCATTAAAGATATATTGTTTTTGAGCATATTTCTCATCTCTGGCGTCTCTGTTGCATTGGGTGGTGCTGGATTACTGGATAACAGCTCCAACATACACAGGTACACAGATGACACAGTCTTCTGTGTTACTGGTTGTCCTGCATTAGAGCTTAAATCACTGCATCAACAGGATTTTGATAATGTTCATCTCTGGTTCTCCTTAAACTGGCTTCTGCTCAGTGCTAAAGAGACAGTTTCCATGTCCTTTGGTACTAGGTGAAACACTACCAAGACGTCCCTCCTTCCTTTCTCTCACTATTCTTGGTGAATCTCCTTTGGAGGATGTCCTTTCCTGTAAGTACCTTGGTGTATGGCTTAATCGGAACCTCAGTTTCTCTCTACATATCAATGCCATTTGTAAGAAATGATGCCCTACCCCACCCCCAGTCCATAGGGAAATTGTTCTAAAAATGATCTTGCCAGTGTTTGACCGTTTGAACATGGTCTTTGAGGCTACTCCAAAAATCAGGCTGGCCTGGTTGGATTTTTCTCTTCCATTCATTCGGCAATTTTGCCTCAAATTCCCCTACTCTTGCTCATCACTGTCTTCTCTACCAAATCCTGTCCCTATTATCCTTAGACTCCCATTGTCTACTTCATTGTGTTTTCTTACTCTCTAAATTCTGGTTTTCCTCTCTTCTGCCCTTCTATCCTATGCACTCCTTCCAATAACTCCCTTCATTCCTCTGACTCTCACAGTCAATCTGTCCCTACCTGTTTAACTTCTGCTGGACAGTCTGCATTCTCATTCTGACTCCCATCAGTTTGGAACAATCTTCCAACCATCCACCGCCTCTCTCCCTCTTGTGTAACTTTTAAATTCTCTCTTTGAGACTTTCTCTCCTCCTCCTGTGCCTGCCATTAATCTTTAACTTACTCCTTACCAATTTCTGACCTTCTACTCTTCTGTGCATTGATTTATTCAACTTAGCATTATGTGGTATTACATTATTTTTCCATTTTTATACATGCTACTGTCTTTTGCTGTAACCTAATCTCTGATATTAATAAATTTTTGCCCAAGGTTGTATTGATCTATAACATCTCTTATCTGATATTAGCTAAAGGGAGATACTACTTCATGATTTATATGATTGTATGCACTGCATTATTGTACCTTATTACATACGTTGTTGTTAAGTACCCTTTGGTACCCTCAGGAGGGCAACTAAAGTGGTGCAGGGTCTGCACCAGAAGACATATGAAGAGAGACTTAAGGAGCTTAATATGTATAGCCTTGAGGAAAGGAGGGAGAGGGGGGACATGATAGAAACTTTCAAGTACCTCAAGGGAATCAACAAAGTCCAAGAGGGTAGCATCTTTCAAAAAAAGAGGTGTGCAAGAACAAGAGGGCACAATTTGAAGATAGAGGGGGACGGCTCAGAGGTAATTTAAGGAAGTATTTTTTCACAGAGAGGGTTGTGGATGCATGGAACAGCCTTCCGGAGGAGGTTGTGGAGTCAAAATCAGTGGTGGAATTCAAGCATGCATGGGACAGTCATAAGGCAATTCTGGAGGGTGGGGGTAAGAAGAAGTAGGCTGCTGGTTAACTAGGATCAGCAGCTTATCCAGTAGGTAGGGAAATGGGCAGACTGGGTGGGCCAAGCGGTCCTTATCTGCCGTCAAATTCTGTTTCTATGTTTCTTTGTTCCCTCTCCCTGGATCACATCAGGAAATAAGCCTTGGCTCAGAGTACCTTTCCCTGTTTCCAAATTTCAAACCAATAAATAAATAAATAATAACCGTGGTGATAGCCATATTTAACTATTAACTTTAATTATTTCAAGTCTAAAACAATGCTAAAATAGACTCAAAATAAGGAAAATTACGTAAGACATGAGAAAAGAGCAATTTAAAATGAAATAAAAAATTAAAAAAGGTAAAGGTACAAAACTTTTATAGTAATGTGAACTGCTGATTCTGCTGCTACTGCTTTAAACTCAGTTAGGCATGTAAATGGTGCCCTGTGAAAAATCCCCGGGTTTTAGCAATGGAACTCAAAAAATCTCCCTTATTTGAGGGGAACAGATTGGGAAGCTCTGCCAGGTCGTGTTGCAGAGGAAAACCAATACTTTTCTTTTTATTCTTTCATAACTGGTTAAGGCCCACTTGGCTCAAGTGCTTGTTTCAAGGGGAGACCCAGGAGCACTGGGGAGGTTAAGTGACTTGATCACAGTCGCACAGTATGCAAGTGGAGGTTGTTGGAATCAAACCCAGGTCTGCTGGATGTACCAAGCTCATTAAAGCAAAGCAAATTTATTTATATTGTGCTTTTCAACAATCAAAGTGCACATACATAGTAAAAACAATCATCAATTAAAGCATAAATATAAATACTGAAACAATAAAACAGAATAATATATCCAATAAAAGTTTATTCAAACAAATAAGCTTTTAACGCTGCATTTAAAGGACTCTGTGGACAGGCACTCTCGAATCCAACAAGGTAGAGAATTCCACAGGGTCGGGGCCATAAAAGCAAAATCTCTGACCCCAGATGACTGAAGATGGACTCTGGGAATCTCTAGCAATCCCTTGTTGGCAGAGCAGAGTGAGTGGTAAAGTTGAAGGAGATCTTGCAAGTAGCCCGGCCCCTGACCATGTAGGGTCTTATAGGTCAGCAACGCGACCTTAAAGGTGATTCTCCACTGCACCGGCAGCCAGTGCAGCTCATGCAGCACAGGAGTGATGTGGCACAATCTTCCCAATCCAGTCAGCAACCTGGCTGCTGCTTTCTGCACCAGCTGCAGGCGGCAGAGGTCCTCCCCCGGCAACCCTAGATATAGAGCATTACAGTAATCAAGACGCAAAGAAACAAAAGAGTGAACCAGTACTGAGAGGTCATCATGCGGAACTAGGTGTTTTATCTGGGCTATATTCCTCAGATGATTAAAGGAAGACCTGACAATGGCTGATACCTGTGCCTTCAGTGTTAGCTCGCTGTCAAGAATTACGCCCAGATTCCGCACCTGTTCAGAAGGTTGCAACTGGCTTCCCCCTAGCACAAGTCCAGAGGGAAGCCCAGGAGTCAACTTCTCTACTCGGTGACTTGGGTCCACTACCAGCACCTCAGTCTTGTCTGGGTTCAGTCTTAACCAGTTAGCACTCATCCAGTCCTGAATCTCAGCGAGGCAGCTGTTTAAGACCGATAGTGCGTCATTCTGTTCGGGTAAAAAGGACATATAGAGCTGAGTATCATCTGCATAGCAGTGAAAACTCAGCCCATACCACCTTATAATGTCTCCTAACAGCAGCATATACACTGTGAACAACATGGGGGAAACCACAGAGCCCTGTGGCACCCCACAGGGCAGAACAAAGGGAGCAGAGGAAAAAATTTCTGAAACTACCCTCCGAGTTCTGCCTGTAAGGAAAGAATGGAACCATCTGAGAACTGTCCCCAATGGTCCGCAGAGTAACCACAGGTGATCTAGCAATATCCCATGGTCCACGGTGTCAAATGCTGCAGAGAGATCAAGGAGGACCAAGATCGAAGGACTCCTCCGATCCCTCGCTATTAGGAGATCATTCAATATCCAAACCAGCGCCGTCTCGGTACTATGCCTCTTTCTGAAACTGGACTGGAGAGGATCATAGACTTCATGGGCTGTAAGAAAATCCTCAAGCTGCAATGCAACTACTTTCTCAATAATCCTACCCAAAAAGGTTAGTTTAGAGATCGGTCTGTAGTTAGCGAGACAGTCAGGGACAAGAGAAGGTTTTTTCAAAAGGGGCATTACGATAGCCTCTTTCAGAGACTCCAGAAACACCCCTTGTTCCAAAGAGCACTGGACAATCTCAGCAAGGGCTGGTCTGATCACATCCATAACCCCACAAGGAGGCACGTAGGACCAGGATCCAAACTACAGCAAGTCGGTCCCAAGCCCTGGACAATCTTCATGATGCCCATGATCGCTAGCTGGTCGAAGTCTGTCCAGATTAACTGAGGGCCTGTGACCTCATATTGATCACCACCATACTCATTTGAATGTGTAATGCGGACCTCTGACCTGATCGAGGACACCTTATCATCAAAAAACTGAGCAAACTCATCACACTATATTTGTGAAAAGGCTCTCTGACCCCGCAGGCAGGCTGGATTGCACAGCCTGTCCATGGTTCGAAAGAGCTGAGCCAGTCAATTTCTTTATGCAGCCATCTCCCTGGACAGGAACTCTGCCTTCTTATTGGAGATTTCTGATTGATAGTCCGCATAATGGGCCATCAATCTAAGTCTGTCTACCTCCAGGCCTGATTTTCTCCAGCAGCGTTCCAACCTTCGTCCCACTCTCCTCGACTCCCTCAAAGTGTCATCAAACCATGGAGACCGAGGGTGAAGGGAGAGGGGGCGAACACGGATGGGTGCAATGGAAACCAGAGCCCCCAATACCACACTATTATAGTGCACCAGTAAGGCATCTGGTTCCATGCACTCCACAGGCCAACTCAATAGGTCCAGTACTGCCATCAGACCCTCTGGTGTAACTCCCCTCAAAGGGCGATACTGGACCATCTCCAAAGGGGGTGGTCTCATGGGGGGAGTTGTGAAGCTGAACCTTATGGAGTGATGGTCAGACCACCCAACTGGTTCCACCACCAGCTCCGTGATCTCCATCGCCAGGGTGAACAACAGATTGAGAGAGTGACCCCGAATATGGGTAGCAGTGGTAACAACCTGTGAAAAGTCCAACGAAGTCATTAGTTGGAGGAAGTTTTGGCCAAAATGCGAGATTTCATTGTTGACCCAAGCACTGAAGTCCCCCAAGACCAGCCACCTGGAAGGTTCCAACACCAAATTGACAATGAAGACTGCAACTTCCTGCAGAAAATAATTCTCATCACCAGGTGGATAATAAACGAGCAGAATTCTGCAGCTCACACCTGCTCCCATGATACATTCAAAGGATCTGGGGGTCACCACTGGAACTTCCACAAGGCCCAATTCTGATTTAAAACAAATAGCGACCTTCCCTTCGATCCAACCTAGGGCAGTGTATCACCGAGTACCCACCTGGAATAGCTGATTCCAATACAGGGCCAGCGTTTTCATCCAGCCAGGTCTTGGTGATGCAAGCCAGGTCAAATAACTCAACAAGATCAGCAATAATTGCTGTCTTGTTCTTTATAGACCTGGCATTGCATAACACCACCCAGGTTGGATGAGAGGCCTTGGAGGGATGGGCCACTTGCCCACTATCAGTGGAGCCCTTGGGTATAGGAACCAGGCATCGCAAACCTTTATTCTGGACCCATTTGCCCCAGGGTGTCTCCTTGAGTTCACCACCCCAATCCGTTCACTCCGCTCCCCCGTCCCGGCTGAAGTACCCCACCCCCCCACCTCCTCCGTGCAATCCCCAAGGTGTAACAATGTTTATAAACCTTGGGTTGCAACGGAGGGCAATCAAAGGGGTGCAGGCCCCTCAGCCTAGAGGAGGAATAGCACCTGCCCACAGGAACTTGGCCCCAGCACATGCTAATATGAGTTTAACACTTTCCACTATATCAATCACGAACTAATTTAAAAAAGTTAATATCTAAGCAAAAATAATAAACTATCATAAAACTAAATTAGACCAACAAACCCCAATGGGATGGTGTTCTCACCCCTACCCTCACTATCCAACGTCTGTGGTACTCTCACTACCATCAGACAATATTGTTAGTTGCAGCTTCCAACCAGAGAACAGAGGGCTCTCACCAAATCCTTCTCCCTGCAATGAAACATCCCCAAATTGTCCCAAAGTTATCAGAGTTCTCGTACTGTCTTAGTTGAAAATGATGAAACATCCAAAAATAAACACATGAAAGTCAAAATGAAAACCAATAACCAAGAGGTTCTCTCACAACCACTCAAAAAACAAAATCAATAAAAATCCTAAATCCTAAGTGAAGACCCTCAAACAGCAAGCCGAACCGAGGACTACAGAGCCAAAGGCAGGAATATACTAGCCAAGGACTATGTTCCAAGCAGGAAAACAAGAAATAGGCCAACACAGGGCAGTAATAGGTGGAACTTTATAAGAATCCAAACATCTTCAGGGTGGGGGAAAGCAGGAGGGGAAGCCCCACAGCCCCCAGAGACCTCAGAGAACATAGATGACCTCACCGTCCACCGACCATGAGGAAATCTATGTCCCTCACCCCCCAACCCCAATCCTCTGATGGAGGTCCAGGTAACAGGGTCCCGGGAACTCCAGGTCCACGGAGTAAACCCCCCAGCCAACCCCTAACACCCACTCAAGGAGATCTTCAACAACAGATTCAGCTGTTACTCACGGTCCTGCAACTGTTATGGTTGGTAATAAAGAACAAAAACTCCTGCTTGTGGAATCAGTAGAGTCAATAGTCCACAATGAACAAACTTCAAAACCAAGCTTGAGGCTCCCAGGTTCAGTCACAGCCTCTTAACTGCTCCTCCAATAGCCAGGCCACTGACAAACACTAGCTTCAAGGTCCATCCTAGGCAGACCTCCCAGGTAACATGCAAATGCCCGCAACAAGGCAGTCCCTCAAGCTCCACCAAGGAATCACCATTTGAGACAGTCACCAGCAAATGGACAGAGCGAGCGATCCCAGCAAGTGCGGCGAATGCAGCAGCCAAGTATCCAGACGCGGGGGAAAACAAGTAGAAGCACAGGGTGACCCACAAAGTCCACACACAAGTAAGCGGTCAGATCAGAGAGCAAAACTGACTACAATCTTCAATGTCCTCACTACATCGAGCAAAACGGATGAGCAAAAATTAGCAAATGGACAAACCAGGATTAAAGCAGAGACTAGTACGTATAAAAGAAAACAAACATGTTAAAACGAGAATGTTAAACATTAAAAGCAAGCACTACAAAGCAACAAAACAACAAAACTAGAGCATTAATTTTCTGGCTGACCCAGCATGGTAGCCATCTTGCTTTCACAATGAAAAACCTTACTCTAACTGCTAGACTATACTGCCAAATGGAAACTGTACAGGAAAGTCTAGGAACTGGGTGCAACTACTCACTAGCATTGCCAAGTTAATAAAGGGTATAATGTGTTCTTGGCAATGCTCCACACAACCCAATCAGTTTTACTAGTGTATTCACCTATAATTTTGAGTTATTCTGAGTCTCAGATGTACAAAGCAGTGTTGTGTTAATTCTATACTCCACAATTTTTGTGAACTGTGCAAAATGTTTTCGCAAAATTTCATATAATTGACAAATGTTTTAAAGTCTTCAAAATGCTGCATTTTCTAATGCCAAAAATGAGTATATTTCACATATGTACAATGTATTCTAGTAATGTGATAGGTAGAAGAAGAAAATGGAGCAGAGTGAGGAGCTGTTCCAGTTTATCAGTGAAGCACCTCATGTAAGTAGCGGTATCAGTGTCTGGGGCCACTAACTGATTGCAGCCAATGATGTTGCAGCAAATAGCTTATTTCCCCTAACCACTACTTCAGGACCAGTTTACCAGCCAAAGGGACACAGGATCAGTTTTTCAGCTGAACTGATGCAGGGCTAGTCTAATAGTAAAAAAAATTGATCCAAGAATGTTTTAATCAACCAAACAGATCCAAGATCAGTGTCCCAGCTGAACTACTATAGGGTCGGTTTATTAGCCAAGCAAATTGATCCATGATCAGTTTACAAGCTGAACTGATCCAGGATCATGTCCCAGCTGAACTGATTAGTCAAAGTGATCTGAGATCGGTTTATCAACCTAAGTGATCCAGGGTCAGTGTCTCAGCTGAACTGATCCAGGATCAGTGTCCTAGTTGAACGGATCAGCCAGACTGATACAAGATCAGTTTTATCAACCAACCTGATCCAGAGTCAGTGTCCCAAATAAACTGACCCAGTATTAGTATCCCAGCTGAACTGATCCAGGATCAGTTTATCAGCCAAACTGGTCAGGGTTCAGCTTTTCCAGCCAAATAAATCCTAAATCACTTTCTCTGTTGAACTAACCAGGGTCACTAATAGCCAAGCAGACAGATCCAGGATCAGTTTACTAGCCAAACAGATCCAGGATCGGTTTGTGACAGAGCTGTATCTAAAGACAAACTTGCAGAACAGCAGCCAGCATAGCACATTTGTTGGTCTACATGGCTGTGAGCAAGGAATACACTGATTTGAATGTCAGCAAAACTATATATAATGAAAGTTTTTTCCTTTTCTGTAAAGTTTCTCCAAAGCTATGATCCATGGCTGCATGATGCTGTAATAGTAAATGTACACTAAGTAAGCAATAACAGACAAGAAGGTGCACATTAAATATACAATAATGGATGGGGAAGTGTGCTTAATGAGAAATTAATGGTTGCCCGAGGTGTAGGATGCTACATAAACCCTGAGGGCGAAGCCCGAGGGATTTATTAAGGCATCCCACACTGAGGGCAACCATTAATTTCAAATTTAGGACACTTCCTCATCCCTTATTATTTATAATTGTTAGTCAGCAACTTTTTCTTTTATGTTTATTTCGCGGTTGTGATCTTACTGCAGTTTTCTTTTGGTCAGAGCCCTTCCCACTGCCACTTCCTGTTCTGTGCAGCCGCCGAACAGCAGGATCAACCAGATAGCGAGTGAGAGTCAGAAATGTTCTGTGCTATGGTTTCTAAATGATAGGATCAACCAAATAGATGTTTTTGTTTTTAAAAAAAGAAAAAGTGATGAAAACACTTGCTCTGGCAGCTCCTCGCTAAGAGAGTGGGGAGCTGCCATGTTTTGGAAGCTGAAAGCCCTCCCTCGATCACATGCACAGCCAATCAGGGAGTGGGTTTTCATGACTGACTCAGCCATTATAACTCGTGAGTTATAATGGGAAATTTTAACTCTGTCAGGCAGTATAAAAAATTGCTGACCAGTTATTATAACCTTTTAATACACACAACACACACACACACACACACACACACACACACACACACGTTTGCATTATTGCAGCTATAAAATGGCTCACTGTAAAAACAGATTTTTTTTTGTTTGTTATAAACAGAGTTAAATGCATGAAGGACTAACTCTTGATTTAAAGTATTCGCACACTAAACTCATTCTGTATCATTCTGTATCAGTTCGTTTGGAAGGCAGTACAACATAGTGGTTTAAGGCTCTGAGCTACAAATCTGGAGACCTGGGTTTGAACCCCACAGCACCCACTTGCATACTGTGTGACCCTGAGCAAGTCACTTAACTTATCTGTGATCCCAGGTCGCACCTGTAAACAAGCTTTCAGCTTAGTGTGCCACTTCTGGTTAAACAATAGCAAAACAAAAAAATGCTTGGTGAAAAGATCCTGGAGCAGTGGTTGAGGGCACAATCTATGCGGAGTGGTGATGTCACTGATTAAAGCACTTATAATGACACCATGGGGGTATGTGCTACAGGGCTACAAACAGAGATGGTTTTAAAGGCAAGGCAGCCACAACAAAATGAACAGAACTGGAGGCTGGCAAATATGACTAGGAAATGGTGCAATGCTTCCATTTTTCTTTATAGGGGAAAATGCCTGAGCAGCATTATCACCCCCTTGCTTGGTGATGTTAAGATTAGGCAACACTCTGCATTGGTGCAGCCATTTCGTTTCCCAGTACTCGTGGCCGTGCTGGGATTCCTGCTCCTGTCTTCAGTGCTGATGGTTAAATACATTTGTAATATATGGGTAAGCCAAAAATTAGTACTGAAAACCAAATAAAAAATTCCCTGTAATACCATTGTACAAATCTTTTCAGACTCTTTATATATAATCTCCCTGAAGCTTGCCCCATCTTGAAGATGCTTCTATATGTAGATGATGCTGTCATCTATTACAGTAGTCCACGCCAGGAGATTCTCACTCGTAAACTGTAATGTAGTTTTGGGTGACTTGAAAATATATTCACGCTTAACAACCTAATACTAAACTACAAGAAAACCAAAACAATGTTATTTGCTGGTCTGTTTGTGAAAAGAGGTCCCACCTTTTACTATTATAAATGAGAAAGGGGCTACGTTGGAATGAGTAGGCTCATTTAAATACCTTGGAGTCACCCTTGATAACACACTCTCCTTTGCATTTCATGTAGACAACACTATTAGTAACATCAATATAAAGCTAGGATCCCTGTACAGACAATGACACAACCTTACCTCAGAAGCCAAATGTATTGCTGATTCCAGTATGATCCTCCCGATTCTAGATTACGGCCTTCCAGTGTACAGAGTGGCTACTGACTCTGTTCTCAACAGGGTCAGGCTGATATTAAATAAGGCGTGTTGTTTTGTACTTGGGGAAGACAGACTCACCCATACCTGCTTCCTATAGCCACACACCAATTGACTTCCCCTCCAGGATAGAGATATAATAAGATTCCAGACATACCTGCCAGGGACAAAAGCTTCCCTGGGCTTCACCCCAACTGCTTTTCAAAACCTACTGCACCTTGTCCTCAACCAATATTCTACCAGGACTATGTGCAGGAATGCTCTATCAGTACCCTTCCATAAATCAAGTCAGGACATGCGTTCCTTCATGATCAGAGCTCTACAGTGGTTGAATGAACTACGTGAACCCCTGCTAGTTCTCCCTAGAGTATCCCGATTTAAGAGGGAACTAAGAAAGGTTCTCTCACTCTGAATTAAATGTAACTGCTATAAATGACCTCTTGACAACTTGCAACCCAAATGCTATTTAATAGTATGCTTTTTTGATTGCACTGTCCTAGACGATGCTCCTATGGAACTGTTCTTGCCAATGATAATTAGTATTGTGTACTACTCAAAAACACTTACTCTGCATGTATGGCTCTTGACAATGCTCCTTTGTGAACTGCTTCTGACAATACTCTAATGGAACTCCATTCTCTTTTATGTTTTGTTAAAATCTCTGACATGAAACCATTGTAAAAGAGCACTTGTGCTCAAAGATGTATTTTCGAATGAATAAATAAATAAATAAAATCTTGTAATATTATTATTCAGCACAGTTAATACTATTGTTTCAAGCTCTGAATGATAGCATCACAAGACAGATGCGGGATTGTGTGCTGAGGAATTTCTCGTGATCAGTGCGAGCCAGCTTTTAGTGTAACTGCCATGTACAGTAAAAATCCAGCTCACTACTGATGAGAAAACCTCCTTCCCTGCTCTTCCCCATAAAGTACCTGCAGGAGAAGGAGAGGGAGAGAGAGAGAGAGAGAGAGAGAGAGGAGAGGGAGGGAGAGTGAGAGTGAGAGGAGAGAGAGAGAGAGAGAGAGAGAAAACAACAGCAGGGTTGGGGGTGACATTAAATAAGAGGATCACTTGCCTTAACAGCTAAGTTTTTTAAAGAAATCATGCTACTTGTGTGCTGTGGCTGGAAGCCCTGTTAATTGTATGGCTATGGGACAGTGGAAGAAATGAAGAGAGATAACCTGCTGCAGCACTGGAGGGGAGGATGGGACATTAAACAGAGGATCACATTGCACCAGGCTGTAAAGAAAACCTAAATGCTATTAAAAAACACCACACCTTTCATTTATGGCTCCTGAGCAACTTTCTGGCAAGTAATGGCAAGTGCAGAGAAATCAAAAGAATGCCAGTACCAGAGTTAAACAGCCTGTGTAGCAAATTTGAAACTCCCTGGATCCATATACCACAAAAAATAAAAAGTAGTGGACTGTGTATCACTTGGCTATAATACCACCTTGAGTTTCTCGTGATATGCTGAAACCTCTTGAACAAGGCTGGGCGGACTGTTCCACCTGAAATCCGAACCCCCAGATCAAACCCTGAATCCACAGACCCGAATAAATATGGACTTCACCACAGAAGTCCAGTTCCAGGTCCGTGGAAAGCTGTAGACCGTGTTTTCCCCTTATACTGTTGACTGTTGCCATGGGGATGCTGTCAGCATGCTCGCATCATGAAGAGGTGGCCGGCCGCACCCTATCAGGCAACAGTCACGTGATTCCAGCAGGGAAGAGTCACGTGACACACTCACTCACAGTATATAACCATGGTGAGTGCTCAACGTGGTCCAGATGCTCAGGACAGAGAATGAGAGGGGAGACCGAACTAGAGATACAGTGGGCCATGGTGCACTATTTTGTGCAGTGCATTGTTGTGTTGAGCCAGAGGGGAAGAGAAAAAAAGTCATTAGGGTTGGGAGAGGAGAGGAATCAGAGGAGAGAGGAAAGGAATCAGAGTACTTTTTTTTGAGCCTGGACTGGAGGGTATGAGAAGAGACAGAGAGGGAGACTATGGGGGTGGGGTGGGGTGGCAAAGCCCTGGCTGGCTGACTGTGTGACGTACAGGGCAGTCTGGCAAAGTAAATCTTTGACTTATTCCATCCAGAGGAGAAAGAGACAGCTACTGGGGGCCAAAGAGAAATTTTACAGTCACAGAAGTGACAAATAAAGTATATACATTTTCTGTATTCTTGTTGTTCCATCAGGAGATAGACTTATGGTGGTGGGGGGTAGGCATAAATCATCACAGAAAAAATGAATCTGTTTTCTTGTTGTTCCATTCACTTCAACTTCTGAGATACTCATGTCATGATTCTGAGAGAGAGACAGACAGAGAGAGAGAAACTTGCTGGGGGCCATAAAAATATATATATTCTGACTCAGCCAAAGGCTGACCCTGTCGCAGGGCAGACACACTGCTGTTGGCTGGGGTGGCCCTGTGGAGGGCAAAGTGACAGACTGGCACTGCTGGGTGTCAGAGAGACTGGGCACTGTCTGCTGTGGGCCATCATGAATCGTGTTAACATTCATTCACGTTTTAAAAAAATATATATATACTTTTCTGACAAAAACAGACAAGTTGCTGTGCCTGTGCTGATGGCTGTTGGGGGGGGAGGGCAGAGGGCATTGTGAATTTGTGACTCGTAGCAGTCTATTTTGTTTATTTTTTTTGTTTAACTCAGAGAGCAAGAAAGCAAATGCCACAAGGTGTTTTCATTCATTAATTTTTTGTGACTAAATAGACACAACAACACAAGTAAAGTACACATTGCACAAGTGTCATCATCACTCATCCCATCCATTGTTCCTCTTTCTTATCCTTCTTATTTTTATTGTACATCATACAACCATTAACCAACCCCAGTGTGCAACCATGCATTCGCCAAATGTGTCTGCATCACGAATTTAAATTCTGAGGTACACTGTTGAGTAACAGTTGCTGAATACAGTTGGTCACTGAACAGTAACAATAGGAGTCACTCAGTCAGCTAAGCTTGGAAGGAAGTAGTGGTGGACTGCTGTTGGTGTGCAGGAGGACAACTAAAATGGTGCAGGGTCTGCACCAGAAACCATACAAAGAGAGACTAAAGAAGCTTAATATGCATGCCCTCAAGGAAAGGAGGGAGAGGGGGGACATGATAGAAACTTTCAAGTACCTCAAGGGAATCAACAAAGTCCAAGAGGGTAGCATCTTTTAGAAAAAAAAGATGTACAAGAACAAGGGGACATAATTTGAAGATGGGGGGGTGGCTCAGTGGCAATGTGAGGAAGTATTTTTTCACAGAGAGGGTGGTGGACGCATGGAATGGCCTCCCTGAAGAGGTAGTGGGGTCAAAAACAGTTGGGGAATTCAAGAATGCATGGCACAGATATAAGACAATTATAGTGGGGGATAGGAGAAAGTAGGCTGTTGGTTAACTAGGATCTGTAGCTTATTCAACAAGTAGGAAAATGGGCAGACTGGGTGGGCCAAGCAGTCCTTATCTGCTATCAAAGTCTATGTTTCTGTGTTTCTATGTATCTATGTGTGCTGTGTGTACACTACAGTAGATTCGGTCCTGGCCTGTAGGTATGGGTGTGGGTTGGAGTCATCAGAGAATGTTAGGTAGAGGGATCTTTTTTTTTTTTACAGGTTAGAATTAGAAATAAGAAAAAATGGATCAAAGTGATGAGGTGCATTTTAAGGTAGGCAGTGGCACTGCAAAGGACAGCAGTCAGCCTGCAAAAGGAAAACAAAATCAAACCCAAAAAAGTGCTTTTTTTACATCTAAAGTTTCATCCTCCAAGTGAATGCTTGAATCCAAAAAAGGTGCATCAGTTGGATCAATCCCAAGGAAAATAATAGTTATGTAGTTAAAACCAAAGGTTTGGTGGGTACCACCCGTAGAGGCACCCCAAGGTATGGAACAATTGCATACCGTGCTACTGCCAGTCCCTCACAGACATCATCCAGTTCTTCTGAGGTTGAACCTGATGAATGAAATAAAGATGAAGATGATGAAGAGAATGATCGGGCAGCACAAGGTTTACTGGAGGGGATAAAGATTGCAGATGAGGAATAAAGAAATGTTTTGGTTGAGGAGGAGTGCATTGGGAATAAATCACAAGAGGAACATGCCCAAGGAAAATCTGGGGGGGGGGCCTGAAAAGGTGACTGAGGTGCAGTGCCTTCCTGGGAAAAAAACTAAAAATATATCATCTTTTGTTGGGTCATACTTCACCATTAGTAATTCTAATGAGTTGGTGGCAACATGCACTATTTGTAAACAGCAAATCAGCAGGTGTAAAAAGAAAGGAGCACTGGGAACTTCAGCATTGAAAAGGCACCTAGACAGATGTCATAACAATACTGAGAACTCCAGTCGTGACACTCAAAGAGTAAGGAACATTGATAGCTCACTACACTCAGGGGTAACTCCAATAGATAAAAGTAGTGGTAGCCCACACAGCACTACAGAGAGAGACCTCCACCACGTCCCCCCCATTTGAAGGACTCCTACTGTTACTGAAAGTGACCATGTGTTCAAAAGCCCCCCTCCTTCAAGAAGACAGCTTTCCATCTCAGACATACGAATGTAAAGCCAAATATGCCTCAAATTGCACTGTTGCTGTTACAATAACCAAGAAAATTTCAGAAATTATAACTCTTGATTTGCTACCATATAATGGGGTTGAACATGTAGGATTCAGGTGGCTGCTTGAGTACATCAAACCTCGATATAGTATACCATCGCGAAAATACTTCTCCTCAACAGGGACTCCAGAAAGCTACAATGTTGTATATAAAAAATTGAGACTGGTTTTGTGCAGTGCTGTTGGGAGGGTGCTGTATCTCACAACAGATATCTGGACAAGCTGTCAGCCTGAACCCTTCTTGTCTGTCTCTGCACATTGGGCATGTTTTGATAATTCTTGTGGGGATAGTGAAACACAGTTTGCTGTTCTAAGAATGAAGAGTTCCAAAAACCAGTACAGCAATAGTTCACTTCACAGGGACTGTCAGTTGGCTTTATAGTTACAGATATTGGGTCCAGCATCAGGAAGGCCTTGGAGGAGGAGGAGGGCTTTGTTCACATCTGCTGCTTTGTGCATTGCTTAAATTTAATAGTTCACAGTTTTCTTGATGAGGGCAGGGACATTAAGGCTCTTGTTAGCACTGCTAAAAGAATATACACTCATTTCAATCACTCAAGCAAAGCCCATCACTTGTTTGAAAAAAATACAGCAGGAGCACAATTTACCTTTGCACAGACTGATCCAAAGCATTTCTGCTTGGTGGAATTCCACCTTTCTCATGTTCCAAAAGCTGCTGGAAAAAAAGAAAGCTGTCACACAATACACCTTGGAAAATAAAATTGGCGGTGCAGACGTCTTTATTACTTCACCACAGTGGGCCATGCTGGAGTTTCTAATTTCACTCCTTCAGCCATTTGAGAAAATCACCAGGGAGGTAAGCACAAACACAGCAGCTCTGAGCCAGGTGATACCCCCAATAAAAATGTTAAAATTCAGATTGAATCTGATTTGGGAAAAGTTACAAAACCAAGACAGCTTTATCATACGGGCTACAGTGATGATGCTGACACATACAGGTTGCCCCCCAGAATACAACAAGATCTAACAAGATGTATGATCAAAAAAGTTGATGAAGATGACAAACTATGTAAAATGCTTCATTCTGAGTACTACATTAAAGCAACAATCTTGGACCCACGATAAAAATCAAAGCAACTACTGAGTGATGATGACACTTCTTTTTAGATAAACAAGAAATCATTGAAGAGGGCCGGCCCAGTGGCGCTGAGGGTTGAGGCGCTGGATGCCACACCTCGCGTCACACCGGCAACCCGGGTTTGGGAATGGACTCGGATTGCCGGGGTTGGCAGGGGGAAGGGAGGATTGAGCATCCTGCAACAGCTCTCCTTCCTTCGGGGTGGGCAAGGGTCATGCGCCGCATTGTACTGACACCCAGCGGAAGCTGGGTGTTCAGCAGACCTCAGGCATCTACATTGGGAGAAGAGTCAGCAGACGTCTGCACATTAGTGCATTGACGTCATTGCACATCCGACTCTTCAGAAGAATTAAAGAGGGGAAAAATGGGCACCTCTGCCTCTATGAAGCCTTCCTTGGGGCTTCAATTAGCCACTGCCACTGGGGTCCCCCCAACTAGTTACTGGTTCTGCGGGGGCTGGATAGGGGATCCCAGCTCTGCGGCCCTGCCCTCTGGGAGGAATAGCCGGGGTAGCCGGGGGGTCCCAGGTGACAGTTGGTGGAAGACAGGGGCCGTGACCAGGGTGGATACCTGGCAGAGGAGCCCCCCCAAAAAAAAACCCAGAAATCATTGAAGAGGTGCATGCTTTCATGGAACAGAGTACAACAGCACATTCACAACCTTCATCACAAGACAGCACAGCATCAGGTGGCCAATCCTCTGGTGTTGTGGCATTTTCTCCCTCTTCCTCCTCAGCCACTGCAGCAGGATCTTCTTCTTAACCACCATCCAAACATAGCACTGTCGCACAGTGACTTGGTTCAGCTTCATGTCTCTGGAGTCACTTACAAGATGTAATTGTAACATCTTCTTCATCTACTTCTGCTAACACAGCTACAGAACAAACCATTGTTGAAATGTATCTGGCAGAGCCCAATATCAACTGGAATGCCGATCCTTTGAAATACTGAAAATCCAAACAAAGTATGTGGCCTGCTTTAGTAAACATTGCAATGAAGTACATGAATTGCCTTCCAACTAGCGTCTGTTCAGAATGACTGTTTAGTTCAGCTGGTAACATCAATACTGACTCACAGTCCTGTTTGGCACTAGAAAATGCTGAGGGTTTGACATTTCTGAAAGTCAGCATTCCTCACTTTAATTTCAGATATGATACTTGAATGAAATGTATAGTCTGAGTGAGCAGGCCCTATCCACAAAACACTTTCAAGAATTTATTTTGTGCCTGTGGTGAAAATCTTTTGTGACTAGTTTCTACTACATGAGGCAGCAATTAATTGCAACAAGTCAGGTCATGACTCAGGAGGATGGGCTAGGCCAGGCCAGAATTACTTGAATGATCACAATGAGCACAGATACATGAACAATAACAACATCAGTGAGTTTGGAGTCCAAATACAGCAAGCAACTGCATTTCATGTCATAGACTTACTTGGTGGTACTAGGTACCACACTGATCTGAAAGGTAAAGTACTGTAGTCCACTACTACTACTTGTCACTTTTTGTCCTCACTACTACTACTTGTCACATTTTTGTCCTCACTACTACTACCACTTGTCATTTTTTGTCCTCACTACTACTACTTGTCACTTTTTTGTCCCCAGCAACTGGCTAAAAATATTATTTTACCACCAACCTGACTGTACTGTAGTATTGCTGTTTTAATTTTCATACAACGGATGGCTTAGCAGAAGTCTGAACACTGAAATTGAATGCTCTTTGTATAATATATTTCTCACATCCCCGATATTTGGCTATGATTACTTCACAGAGAAAAATGTAAATTCATTTCTTTATTGTGTGTGTGTGGTATGCTAGCCTGACTGTAACAACACTGCATCTCACTTACAGTAACTGGGCTGAGATTATTATATTTTAATTTTTAATGTTTACGTACTTAAATTACTTTGCACTGGTTGGCAGCAATTGTGGAACTGGGAAGGAAGTTAGTGTGTGTCATCAGTTCTTGAGGTGGTAGTAGCAACCTTTATTTTATGACTGCACTGCACTTGACCAATGTGATGTGACTGACTGGCTGCCTGGGTGGTGATTAGTTTATGACTTTCATTTCTTGTTTAATAAATGTATTGCGTGTTGATCAGTAGAAGCAGTCGTAGACAACATCACCACCTGTCGGACCAGATAGTGTAGCATACTACAGTACATCAGGACGTGCAATGCAGGTGCATCATTCACAAGGGATGGGTGGGTGGGTGGGCTTTTACTGCTGCTCATTTTGATCATTCATTTCTGTCACCTGGTTTGCTGTGACTGGAACATCCATCAAAATAATACCCACACAGCAGCATTAATAAAAAATATCTTAGCTGCCTGCAGTGCTTGGTATTGCTTTGTGGTACAATAGTACTTGCATCTGTCTGTCGTCTCTCTCTCTCTCTCTCTCTCTCTCTCACAGCACACTCACATCATAGGCCTGAGCAGGATATGCAGGATGATATTGCTACCAGTACAGGTCAACCATGAAGCAGCTAGTAGTAATTAATTATTGCTTTTATTTAGCAGCTTTACTGTAATTTTTATACAAATAATGCATCAAATTATTTCCTTTCGGCCTCTGTGTTAAATATGACTGACTTTGGCCACTTTTATGCATTTTATTGCATTTTTTCAAATATTTATAAATAATCAGAATGAATCAGAACTCCACCGTGTTCTGGTTCTTATTTAATATGGTCAGAACTTCACCAAGTTCTCCCAGCCCTACTCTCGAGCTTCACTGTTGAAGTTCATCCGTCAACAGAACCTTTTGATGGTATTATAGCCTCATAATACACAGTCTCCAGTATTATTGCTTTGTAATACACAGTGCCCTGTCTGTTATTCTATTTATAATATATGGCTATCTCTTGATGTGCATGGATTTGCAACCTAACAAAAAAACTGTTGTACCACATTTCAAAAGTCATAGAATGCAGCAGTAGCCTTCTGTGATGCAACAGTTTTATTATGAGAATGGAAACTCATGACACCTGCCATTTTACTTTTATTTCCCCCACATATATAAGTGATGTATAATGAGGTAATATTACCTTCTTCCTCCTGTTGTCAAAGCCCCTTCCTATCCACCCCAGCTTCTTGGTTGCCTTGCTGTAAGTCTTGTTATATTGGCTAGATTATTTTAGAGAGTTGCTTATGATGACTTCCAGGTCACTTTCTTCAGTAGTAGTGTCCAGCTTAACCCCTAAAATCCAATGGTCTATCCAGGGGTTCTTGTTTCTTACAGTATGTGCATCACATTGCACTTCTTGGCATTGAATTTCAACTGTCAAACTTTGGACCATCTCACTAAACTTTGCTGGTCCATCTGCAGCTCCCTAACCCTTTCCTCACTGTCTACCCTGTCACAGAGTTTAGTGTCACATGTGAAGAGACACATCTTGCCTTGCATTCCTTCTCCTGTGTCACTGATGATCATATTGAAAAGGACCAGCTCCAGGACTGAACCCTGTAGCGCAGCACTCTTAACCTCCCTCTCCCCTGACTTGGCCTCATTTACCACCACCCTCTGCTGTCTCTCCCCAGCCAGCTGCCCACTGATCTAACTAGATCCTTCACTGTTCGCAGATCCTCTAGCTTCTTTTGCAACCTTCTGTGTGGCACAGAGTTGAACACCTTGCTGAAGTTGAAGCAGAGCAAACCTACTACTTGTCCCTTGTCCATTGCCCTAGTTATCCAGTCAAAGCACACTACCAGGTTGGTCTGACAAGACCTCCCTGCTGCAGACCTGTGTTGCTTACTATCCTGGAGACCATTTCTCTCCAGACAGTCCTCTAGGCCTCTTTGACTTGTGTCTTCATTAGTTTACCTGCCATGGAAGTAACACTAATGGGTCTGTAGTTTTCTGATTGCTCGAATGGTTAGTCCTAGTGTCTCCTTTCCCTTGTATGTGGTTAGGATATTTTTTCTAAATTTGCCTACTTGTTTTCTGGCCCTTGGGGAACTCCATATCTGTGTCTTTTATTGTCCCTTTTCCCCACAATGCATTCTGTCCTATGTGACAGTGATGTTTCAGAGACCATTGATTCAATGAGTGCTGGCTTACTGTTTTATCTGCAGCATTAGAACTGTGCTTTTAAGTGACTTTCCTTATCCAATGAGAACTAATAAAACACTCACATTTTGGCAAACACCTGAGGGATAACTGAGTGGGCTATTCTTTAAGAAAACAGAAAATGTCTTCACTAATTATAGCATTTGTGACCTGGGGTGATTTGTGTGCTTTTTTATGGCTCTGTGTGTAGTTTGATGAAGAGTTTAAAAAATCCCTCCTGCTGGGTAGTCCTAGATACATACCTAGAAAACAAAAAGATTGGATTAGCAAGAGTTATTTATTTACAGCCAGAACATCAGGCTGTTAACAGCACAGTACTGCTGATAACAGGGCAGTAAGCCAGCACTCACCAAATCAATGGTCTCTGATGCATTACTATCACATGGTGTAGGAGGCATTGTGGGAAGAGGAAAGGCAATAAAAGACACAGGCATGGAGATCCCCTGGGGCCAAAGAACAAGTAATCAAATTTAGAAAAAAAAAATCTTAACAGCAAACAAAGGAAAGGACACACTAAGACTACACATGCAAATCAAAACACTCAGCACAACATCATTTTTGTAAATTTTGACTGTGGTTCTTATTCAAGAAAACAGCTAGAGCTTTCACTTATTATTTCATTGATAACTTGGAGTGATGAGTGTGTTTTTTATGGCTGTGTGCAGTTTGATGAAAAGAAAAGCTTTAAAAGCAAAATATGTATTCCTGCTGGGTAGACCTAGACACATACTGTACCTAGAAAATCAAAGATTGAATTAGAAAGAGGGTTGGGGGGACAGGGCAATTCAAGAGCCATGGCTACACAATTATATACCTCTCTCATATGACTCTTGTAGATGAATCTGTGTGAGCACCCATACTGTCTCTTCAATTTCAGGTCCTTTTATTTATTTTCTTTCTGTAGCTTGGGGCAGGCACTGAATGCACTACCAGCTGATTGGGGGAACTGTGCATTCCTGGAGCTATTTGAATGTTACTGTTTTTCCTTTTTGTTTACCTGTGCTGTCTTGCTATTCCAGCCAAATGCTTGTACTGTCATATTGAAAAAACTAATAAAATTGCTATTTAAAAAAAAAGAAATAAGTTTTAATTTGAGGGCAGAAGAACAGGATCTTGACAGCACAGTTCTGCTACAGGCAGGACAGTAAGCCAGCACTCATTGAATCAATGGTCTCTGCTGCATCACTGTTACATGGGACAGAAGGCATTGTGGGAAACGGAAAGGCAATGAAAGAAATGGTGATGGAGATCCCCTGGGGTCATAAAACAAGTTGGCAAATTTAGAAACAAAATCCTAACTGCAAGCAAAGAAAAGGAGGCACTAGGACTACACACTCAAACCAAAACACTCTGTACAACATATTTTTTGCATGTTTTGACTGCAGTCCTCCTTTAAATTGAATGGAATTCAGAAGGGGTGTGTAAGGAAACAGTTGTACAGCAATTAATTGTTTTAACAGTTTACCACAAAAAGCAGTAGGCCATATTTTAGATATCATCAAGGAAAAATTAATTTTGAAGAAAAAACTCCTTCAGGATATAAATGCTAGGACAGCAGGAAGACAGACCACCTGAACCCAGGATGTTTTCTAGCCTTAAAATCCTACGTTTCTGCCTACTGGAAGACATAGTTGAAATAGCCCATCCTTACCAGGTCATTTACTCAATTAGCAGCTAAATGAGCTTATTTGTGCCTACCCCCTTTGGGGGAACTGAGATGCCACTCATCTTAAATCATTCAGATAGCCTGTTGCTTTACTAGTTTGGTGCTTGATCCAATCAGACTGCAGAAGCTAAGCAGGGCTGGGTCTGGAATGTAGTCAGATGGGAGACTGCTAATGGACATCAGATTAATTTGAAACTGATCTAGCCAGGGAAATCTTAATTACCTTTTTTTTGATATGTTGCTCATCCAATTTAAAGAAGTCTCTTTTTTAGGGTGCCAGTAGCAGCTGTATCCCCAACCAAGGAAGTCTGGCCTACTGAATGTTTAGACTTTGGTTCAACATAAAGTCAACTCAGTCCTTGTTGCCAGAGGGTTAAATAAATAAATAAAACTACCAACACAGCACATGTAGAACAAAGGGGATGATAGATCTAAGCTGCAGCAGTTGCCAGTGATAATCTTACTGAAGACCCATATAATATTCATACAGTGTATGGCAACAATGTAGTTTAAATATCTCAAAACTAGTTTTTTAGGGATGTTTCTAATATAAGAAATACTAGTAAAATAAGCATAGATGCACAATATATGGATGATACATTTTCAAAATATAAAAGGGTTAATGCATATTATACGTATTGTTTATATATTGCCTACTACAGTATGTATATCATTTATTCCCCTTGCTTCCAAGTATTTAAATTATCTTGCCAAAACAGCCAATTTCAAATAATCCTCACACCAGTATATGCTGAGATATTTTAAATACAGTTATTTTCCTTATTTTCAAAACACACAATTCTTTAATATGGGTGGGTAGCTGGGCTTGGACATTTTAATCCACTGAGCTCATCAGACCTTGAAATGACTTTTGGATTTACCTTTGTGGGTAAGCATGATCCAGTATGTCTCCTGTGTTGGTACTTTTTAAGTTCGCCATGCACGCACATGCAAACTTCTTGCTATAAGTGGCTTTCAGATGGGTGTGACACTGTCTGTCCAATGTAGAGTGGTCTGTAATGGGCAAGACAGTGCCAGACAAATCATCAGTGAGGCTACTGCTTATGACAGTTTTGCCTTGGTGGGTGGAAACTGCGTGGAGATCAAAAGAAAAAGCCGAACCAATAATATGGGCGCTTTTTCCTTTGATCTACAGGACACAGCAAACAGCTGATCGGTGTTGTGATGAGAGTGACTTGTCACTTTCAGTTTCAGCACTGACAGTATGGCCGCTGACAGTGTTCTTGTTTCTACTGCACCAGAGAACGCTGTCGAGAATGAGTAGGAGAGAGAGAGTGCTTCAGCTAATGCCGTCTTACAGTACTCTCTCCTTGCTCTCTGAACATAAAGATTTCTCCAGGGGTCTATATGTATTTAAAAAATTACTAACAAAGTTTTCTTTGACCCTCATCATTTTACAGGGCATGGCAAGCTTTTAGCGCCGGGACTATCTCAGAACAGAGCTGTCCGTCAGATTAATTTAGTTACCAGTATACAGCTCTTTTTCTATAGTTCAGCAGATATCCGTATTAGAACTAAAAGCTTCTCTTAGATTTCCCCCTCATTAAAAGTTGCTCTTACCCTCTGGGAAGAGATTTTTATCAGGTCTTTTATATTATGAGCTTTAGCTGTTGTTTATTAGGGGTTTTCTTGTATTCTTTACTGTGTCACACATTCTTTGGACTGACCAAAATGGTAGCAGTGGAACACTCACGGTACCGATATTACATGCTGCTAAGTTCAGCTCTTAAACTTTAGCTGTACCAATGTCTGTATGTATTTCATTCTGAATAGTATAAAACGTTTTAACCAAAAAAACTGTAGCTGTACCAGTAAGCCCTTGGTGTAGGGGAGCACAGTATCCATAATGTAAGTTATTCCTATTGACCGTGTTGGAGCCACTGTGTATCTGAAAGAATTTCTTTTGTGTTGGTTTAGAAATGCATCAGTGGTTTGAGCTGCTGTATATGATAGATTTTTGTTCGGAATTACATCAATGGAGTGGGACTGAGTGAGTGAGTGAGTATGTGTGAGTGTGTGTGTGTGTCCCCACTTTGCCCCGCCATGCCATTTCTTTGGCTCCCAAGGACCACAGTCGAACAATACTGAAGTCCTGTTCTCATAACTACAAGCTCGTCATGTGCAAATTACGAGCTTGCTTAGAAGCTGCTACAGATGTATAGAGCATACAGAAATGATCTGGAGTTGTATGGGAACAGTACCTGCAAAGATGCATTTTAATTCACAAACCAGAAGCTGGGTTATGTAAGGCTATAAATTCAACAGAAGTTATGGTTCCAATAACAATGGGGATAGAGTTGTACATTTTATTTTCACTAAAAATACCACCAGCAGCTTAATCTGGTTCAATGTCAATTGGCATCCATCTGTAGCCCCCTCTCCCAGGATGAGGCTGAAAATAAGCAGAATTGTCTAGTCCTCCTTTCCTGGTCAACAAAAACTAAATTAAAATGTAACACTTATATTCATTTTTGTAACATGGATATACATATGGTATCTACAGGTTCGGGGAAGGATGAGGTTACCTGGCACAAGAGACCTAGGTTTGGCTACTCTGCACAGGGGCACCCAAGTAAATCCAACTACAGGAAGCAATAACTGTAATATCCAGAACCAGAATTGGGATTTTTCAGTGTGGCTTTATTTATTAACTCACTGAATATAAACAAAGCACTGCACGGTCCCCCACAGGGCTACGTAACTGTAATGCAGATTAGAGGTTAAACACAGCGGTCCATTTGAGGAATGAACACAATACAACAGTTGTCTGGCTTTGGACCCCCCAGGCACTCAGCCCATACTTTGCATGCACATTGGATACATAGCCCGACTGGCCCGGTTCCCCTGCCGGCCACTCGACTGACGGTCCACTTGGCGAATGAACCCAAACTCTACTTGGAAAGACATCCCATCAAACAAGGAGGCTCCCAAACTGTGGCTCCCCACACCACTTGAAGTCTGTGACTCCTAGAGAGATTTTGTTTTCATACTTCCAATTCGAAACTCCCATCCAACAAGGAGACTCCCATCCAACAAGGAGTAATTTTCCCATCTTGTGGCTCCCCACACCACTTAGAGTCTGCGACTCCTAGAGAGATTTTCAAGTTGTGACCCACGTCTGGGTACCCACCCCAACACTGGCCAAGCGCATGAGGCAAGTAGCAAAAACACAGAAGTAATCTGTAGAGGTGGACCTGGTTACTAAAGATGGGGGTTTTCCCACCTCCAGCTCCCACAGCCCGTACCCGGCCATTTCTCTGGACACACAGAACTTTAGACTTTAAAATGTAGATTGACGGTGGATGACATGAAGCACCCCCTCTACAGTGAACTTTAAATCCATTAACACTTTAAACAGATGACTGCTCTATTTGTTTGTCCTAGTTGACATAGTCTTCCCAAATAGCAGTCCCAATACTTGAAATCCAACTGAATAAAAGAAGTTGTTTGCCCCTTCCAATGGAGCCAAACACTCACCCATTCATTGCAGGTGCCCCACAGGCGAAAAACTGTAACCTTTGCTGTTATACATGAACAGACCAAAATTAAATTAAAATAGGCAGCTTTCTTCCCAAGGTGGGAGAAGGGGATTGCCCCTGGAACCCACAAAGAACTTTTCCTCACCCCCCCAGAGGGAGGGGGGTAAACAGACAACTACTGTTGTCCTTCTTGTTTGCTTAAGGACAAACTGAAGACTCTTTTGAATTCCCAAGGTTCTAAACTTACTCTGAGCTGAAGATTCCAAATGTGGCTCATGCAGCTGCGACAGTTCTATAATGATGTCATCTCTCAAGTCTCAGCTCTGACTGAGGACAGAGTGAGACAGTGTGAAATCCATTTAACTGGAGTTTCACAAGCTGCCTTTCCTGCCTACCACTAGGTCTTACTGGGATTCTAGTAACCCCGGGTAACAAAGGGGTTGCACTCGCCCTTGACCAGGAAAATGACTGTCCCCAGTCATTATGCACCCGGCCTTAGGCCATCCAACCCCTGCTACCTGCGGAGGGGGTGATCAGGCCCCTCCTACCATGTCTACCATGTGCAAGCACAGGTAGGCAACACTAAGGGCCTAGAGGCCTATAGGACATATCAGCCTCTACTCTATCCACTTACTATGGACACCTAGTGGCTCTGGTAGAACCATCCAGAGCATAGCCCTGATAGATCAGCACTGCAATCCCTATGGCCACTCAGGACCACAGCCTGTCTATCCCCTAACCCTCTAGGGAAAACCTATCTGCCTCTAACATAATATTCCAAACAAAACAAAAACCGGGGACCTCCCGACCTTGGGCAACCTGCAACTACAACCATTAAATAATAACACAGTACAATTTAAATTCTATACCATAAGCACTGTGACGAGGGACTCGATGTGCCCTCCTCCTCTTCTTGTCTTCTCTTTTGTCTTCCAGGAACACCTGTAAGAAAAGACAAAAACACAAAAAAAAAAACATCCTAATCTGCATGTACAGTCTATCTAAACAACAACAATGACAACAACAACCCTTACCACACAGAAAAAGCACTGAACAATCCCAAAAAGACAAAAAGATTTTTTTTTTTTTTTTTTTAAGAAAAGGGTAGAAAACAGTATTTACATTAAAGTACAATGCCATTGGTAACAATACACCTTTGGGGGGATGGAATGCCCTAAATGTCCCACTAGTGACTACAAGGCCCGAAGGCCAGTCCATTAAAGAGTCTCTCCTGGGCCGGAGCCCCGTGAAGCACAGTTCTTTAAGGCAATAATCCTGAAGGGGAGAGTCTTTGCGGACAGTGCACACACTGTTTGAAGTCTGTAGTGTAGGGTGTGTATTGCAATGTCATAAAGATAGAATAAAAATAATTTTTCTGACTCACCAGCCTCTTGAAGTATTCGAACGTCACAAACCTGGTCCCTTCTGAAGACTCTCCCTGGCAGCATTTCTTCTGATACAGCTGGGTGGACATCTTCCGGGAACCCACAGGAGTGCACATCTGAAACAGCTGGGCTGATGTCATAACTGGAGAAGGAACCTTAGAACAGGAACAAAAGAGAAACAGCTGGTTGGCGTCATCCGATTACCAGGCGATGAACAGGAAAACAGCTGGGCTGGTGTCCTCTCTGGATCTGAAGTCATCTGGTGGTACCAGTAGATGGTTGCTGAATAGGGCAGTACACTGTGGACTGAAGAATATGGGGCACCTGATTTTTGTTTATTCATATTGGCAGTTCAATAAGGTTACTTCACAGTGTAGATGTGGCAATTGACTACCACTGCTTGGCTCTCCATTTTGTAGGCACGGGCTTAATTACTGGGAGGTCCTTGCACTGAGGCCAATAGTAGAGGGGTCAGGGGCTTGATTGTTACTCCATCTGGAGCACATAATTCACACAGTGGAGACTTCGCATCCCTCTCCGTCCACTATTCTCACTCTGTCCATAAACAGTGTCCTGCCTCTCTTCCACTGTGTATACTTTTCGTGGAACAGTCTATTCTTTACATGCTGGTTAGCCCCAGGATGCACATATTTCATTGCTTCATCCCAGATCCAGGATTTCCTGCAGTTCTCAATCTCCTCTCAGACTCTCCGAGGAAAGGTAGGAAAGGTCATACCATAGATTTCATTGGCCTTTCTACGAACCAGTCTCTCCTCTTTTCTTGCTTTGGTCAATCTGAGACCGCTGGCCTGGCTTGGGGGTGGCCAGTCCTGGTTCTGCCAACCAGTATCCTCAATGAAATTAAAACGGATCCCTGACTTCTTCTTCTTCTGGTGAAGCCAGGGCAGTGGCATCACCACCTTCTTGAACACATTCCTCCGAGGCAAGATCTTGAGGCTGTGTACCCGTTCCTTTCTCACAAGGCCACATAGGTTCCCCCTCATCTTCCTTCTTCACTGAGGATCTGAGCCCAGGAGTGAGCAGTCGTTCTCACCCCTGAGACTATCCATTCATCACTAGGAGTGGAGGTCGACACCTCCCATTCAAAGGCCTCCCACATCTCATCTTCACCTGCGAGACTTGGGCTAGGCCCCCCCATCCAGGGGTCTATTGATGCTTTATCTGAACTTGCTTTCTGAGATCCAGCATCCAATGCTTCAATTTCAGCTTCAGTCTCTAATTCTGCACTCTCTAACTTTATGCCACACTCCCCCGAGGGACCTTCCTCCACAGGCTCCGCCTGATGCTGTGTGCTGCCAACTGCAGATTCTTGAAGTTGTGTCCATGTGGGAGCCAAACGAATTTGAGGCACTTTATACAAGCTTCTATTTTGTAGACATCCAGCACAGTGAGGAATCATGAAGACATCCTTCCAGCACTCAAGCACATCTGGCATATACGCACTGGATAATTAGAATTGCCACATCAGGAGGGAGTTGCCTCTATAGCACCAATTTTCAATATCTCTCAATCTATTTACTGCTGTGTACTGCAACCCGGCATGATCCGGTAACGAGCTGGTCCTGAGGCCATAACTGCAGAAAACAAACAAAAGTTCACTGTAACTGAAAGTACCACTTTAATGAACACACTCTGTATCTTTAAAATGGCTCCTCTGCTGCTGTGTTTACTTTACTACCCCACCCTGTAATGGCGGCGGCAGCACTCCTGTGCATCAACATTCAGACTCTGGTCAAGCCACTGCGCACATGATTTACCAGCTACTAATAACTTTTTATTTCAAACTGTACAACTTGCTCTGTTCTGGCTGTTCACATTTACAGGATTTTCCTTGGACTTTTCACTTGCTGGCAACATTCATTTAATTACAGTCCCTTTTAAAACTTCAGGTTTCAGCACAGGATTGCCTGCTTTTACTAGTGTTGCACTTATTTTACAACCCACAGTCTCTCTCTGGCTGCAAACTTTAAACTGAGGCTACTTTCATTGCTATGCACACATTTAATGGCTTTACAGACTTGCACTTGCCAGCAGAACATCACACAATCACTACTTGCAAAGCGACTATACAGCTGCACACACATTTTATATGGCATTATCTGAAAATCACTGATCGGAGCAGTTTTAAATCGTTTACTCACTGTTATTGAAGCAGATTGCTGTGATGGGGTAAAACGGCCTGCAGCCAGATTTTGAAGGCCTCAGAATGCAAACGGGTGGGCAGTCTCCGCGATCGTAGTATTAACCACACAATTCACTGATCCTACAATCGATAAGCGGGTTGAGCCCGATTTTTAACTGGAAAGTCACTTTTTTACTGTTTACAGCGCTTTGAACACTTCGCGAACGCTCCTCCACTGCCAGTACATGCACTACACTCTGTCTCCCTCTCGAATGCTGAAGCAGACGCTGAAGAGCTGGCTGAGGGGAGGGACTAATGGCAAACTGACCAACCACACGACGCCATGCAAATGAGCCTCTTCTTCCTCACTTAGGGCTCTCATGGAGATCGTCGAGCAGGCAAATTTAAACTGAAAAGATGGCCTTTTTTTTTTTCCAACTGACTCCACGGCGGGAGCCCATTTCAACCATGTAACATTGCCATTAACTCTGCAGTCTCTAGTATTGCACAGAAAGCATTTCCAACGTCCAGGGCATAATTTCTCTGTTGCTACCCCTAGTTTTCCACACTTTCCTTCACAGAACTTTATTTTAAAACTGACAAACACTGTAAACTATGTTGATGCAGGACAAGGACACACACTTTGGCTTTACAGCTCCTTGGTAAACAGTTGGCATTTTTAAACAGCAACACAAGATTCACAGCACACAGCACACTAAAATTGCTTCAACTTTTTTGGGCTACCGACTGCCAGATAGCCAAAACGCTAGCCTACTTGCCCAAGCACCTTCCTTCCCAAACAAATCCAAAGCGGTGCCTCCATTTTTGTAACACTTATATTCATTTTTGTAACATGGATATACATATGGTATCTACAGGTTCGGGGAAGGATGAGGTTACCTGGCACAAGAGACCTAGGTTTGGCTACTCTGCACAGGGGCACCCAAGTAAATCCAACTACAGGAAGCAATAACTGTAATGTCCAGAACCAGAATTGGATTTTTCAGTGTGGCTTTATTTATTAACTCACTGAACATAAACAAAGCACTGCATGGTCTCACAGGCTACGTAACTGTAATGCAGATTAGAGGTTAAACACAGCGGTCCATTTGAGGAATGAACACAATACAACAGTTGTCTGGCTTTGGACCCACCAGGCACTCAGCCTGGACTTTGCATGCACATTGGATACATAGCCCGACTGGCCCAGCTCCCCTGCCGGCCACTCAACTGATGGTCCACTTGGCGAATGAACCCAAACTCTACTTGGAAAGACATCCCATCAAACAAGGAGGCTCCCAAACTGTGGCTCCCCACACCACTTGAAGTCTGCGACTCCTAGAGAGATTTTGTTTTCGTACTTCCAATTCGAAACTCCCATCCAACAAGAAGACTCCCATTCAACAAGGAGTAATTTTGCCATCTTGTGGCTCCCCACACCACTTAGAGTCTGCAACTCCTAGAGAGAGATTATCAAGTTGCGACCCACGTCTGGGTACCCACCCCATCACTGGCCAAGCGCATGAGGCAAGTAGCAAAAACACAGAAGAAATCCGTAGAGGTGGACCTGGTTACTAAAGATGGGGGGTTTTCCTACCTCCAGCCTCCACAACCCATACCCGGCCATTTCTCTGGACACACAGAACTTTAGACTTTAAAATGTAGATTGATGGTGGATGACCTGAAGCAGCCCCTCTACAGTGAACTTTAAATCCATTAACACTTTAAACAGATGACTGCTCTATTTGTTTGTCCTAGTTGACACAGTCCTCCCAAATAGCAGTCCCCAATACTTGGAATCCAACTGAAGAAAAGAAGTTGTTTGCCCCTTCCAATGGAGCCAAACACTCACCCATTCATCTCAGGTGCCCCACAGGCGAAAAACTGTAACCTTTGCTGTTATACATGAACAGACTGAACTTAAATTAAAACAGACAGCTTTCCTCCCAAGGTGGGAGAAGGGGATTGCCCCTGGAACCCACAAAGAACTTTTCCTCACCCCCCCCAGAGGGAGGGGGGTAAACAGACAACTACTGTTGTCCTTCTTGTTTGCTTAAAGACAAACTGAAGACTCCTTTGAATTCCCAAGGTTCTAAACTTACTCTGAGCTGAAGATTCCAAATGTAGCTCATGCAGCTGCGACAGTTGTATAATGATGTCATCTCTCAAGCCTCAGCTGTGACTGAGGACAGAGTGAGACAGTGTGAAATCCATTTAACTGGAGTTTCACAAGCTGCCTTCCCTGCCTACCACTAGGTCTTACTGGGATTCTAGTAACCCCGGGTAACAAAGGGGTTACAAAAAGTTGTACGGAGCATGTTCTTGTGATAAAATGTATATGAGGGGAATTTCAGGCATAGAACAGCTTTTTGTCAGCAGCGCTGCTTTGGGGCAGAGTTGTCAGCTTACTAACTTTACTGTTAGTACGTAGCTCTGTTCCAAAGATACAGTAGTTATTTAAAAACTGTCCTGTATGACAGCAGCAGTGATGTGCAGTCCTCCTCAAGCTTGGCAGTGCCCCTGCCGCATATACTTGCATCACCAGTGAAACTGTAGTGACCGTGCGGCGTGTGTAAAACTCACTGATACGGTGAACCGTGCCATGTACTGTCCCACACTCAAGTCAGCCACCTTCTTGACAGACAGCAAGAAACCATGCTGAAGGGGCTGCCTGAGAAGGAGAGTGAGCAGCAGGCAAACTGATCGGCAGATTTGTTGCAGAGTGCCACCGCATCCCGAAACCTGTCCTCCATTCCCATTCCTGTGGCAGTTGTGGCCTGACATCTGCCACACGTGGTAGTTGGGAGGCAGACAGTGCTCCTGACAGAGCGTGGCAGCCGCAAATGTTGTGGTGTGTGTGTATGTGTGTGTGTGAGAGAGAGAGAGACACCAACCAGGGAAACATGGTACTCCAAAAAAGTCAGAGAGAGATATACAGTGACAGCGGGGTCAGAACAGGGATGGCAGAGTTGCAACACTGTAGCTCTCTCTCTCTCTCTTTTTCTGTCTCTCTCTCCCCCCCTCTTGTGTGAGCGCTATGTGACAGGTAATGTTGGAGAGAGAGAGTGCAAGTTCAGGAGAGTGCAGATAATTTGTGCCCCCCACCCACAGCAAGAGGATTGGTGACAGGTAAGACACAGGGTGCTAATGTCGGTCAGATTTGCTGGAGTGAGGGAACGTGTCCTGCAATACCAACAGCGAACTTTCGGCATTGACAAATGCTTGTCTGTGTCTACATTTACAATTTTAGAGATAAGAAAGAAATCATGTTATTAGCTGAAATGTGTCTAAATATTATGTTTTTTAAAAACTTCTGCAAAGTGTTTTTAGCTGTTCCATGAGAACTAAATTAGAAAAAGCAATCTTTCTTTGGACTGTGTGGTGTGATGAAGGCATTCGTTGTATTTTAATACCAAATTTATTTTTTAAAGATTTTGTACTGGTGTGGGAGGAGAAACTGCGGCCGCAGAAGAAGAGGAAAGTGAGGTACACATACCATGAGATGGACAGAGAGGACGTAGAAACTGGCGAATGCAGCAGCACCCAAAATAAACACAAGCACTGGCGAGAGAAGTTTGTGAAGAATTTGCACAATGCTGGACTCTTGATGGAGAAGGTGAGTGAAGATCTTCTCTTTCCTTGTATCCCCATGGAATATGTGAATGTGCATCTGAGTGCACACTTCTCAGCTGATACCCAAGTTTCAGGGACATCCCTGAGTTGGTCTCAAAATGTTCTTCTGTCTCTCCTAAAATTAATATTTCTGTGACTCAACAGTGGGGATTGTAGGCACAAAATAATAACATTGGAGTTATAGACTTGCTGTTTTTTATAAAATGCAATTTACACTAATCCCCTTAATCTACCAGCTGACTGAATGGATGTCACTGATTTTTAAAAAGTGCCTCTGGTTTTGGTCCTTTAATCTCTGATTTCTGCAAGCCTTGTTCCCATTTTATCATTTTTGAGGCAGCAGGTTAAATGGTACATCAGGGAAAGTGAAAAACAAGAAGGACTGTTCTCTTTAAAGCCAGCTTCAGAAAACCTCTGGTCTACAGTGAGGATCATAATGAAGTTCTTGCGAACATGCTTGATGTATCAGAAGAGACCATGCCATTCTTTCGAAGTCCAATAGGTACACTTATTCAGTTTTACCATAATCTCACTTTGCAGAAATTTATAAATGAAACAAGATCTGAGGCAGCAAGCCTCCTGATATTGTAATATTGCCAGTCAGGATGTGCAAACATTTCAGAGCCTTTTTTAAAGCAATAATGCATATTATGGTAAAAATGTGTACCAATACCTTTCATTCTATTTTTGCTTTTTGTTTATGATAAAAAAAGAAGCAGTGTAATGCAAATACCTGTTTCTACTTTACATTATTATGGAAGCAACAACACAGAAAAGGGTGAGGGTTGTGCTCCTGTAACCCACTGTATGATGGCTGGGGCCATGAGACTTGGCTTCACTATCATCTTATAGTGGTTTATGTGAGCACAACCCTCTCTTGTGTTATTGGACTTGTAAAATGTGACATTGGCTGGTAAAGAAAATTAAGACAGGCAGGAATATTTCAGTCTGAAAGAAACTTTTTTTTTTGTTATAGTAGCTCTATTCTGTTGCCAAATAAAATAGTACATCTGAAAATGAAACAACATAAATATGTTACTTGCATCTGTGATGTAATGTTAATTTATAACTAAATGGGTTATTACTGGATCTCTGATAAAGATAAATCATTTGTAAAACAGTTTAGTTCATTTACAGAAATGCTAAAGTAATTCTGGCTGCTGTTACTGCCGCGGACTGGAAGCTACAACACAGCTGTGCAGCTGCAGCTTTCTTAAAAGGAGCCGTACTGCCCTCAAAAGGGGGAGAAGAGAAAGGAGGCAGATATTAAGAGGAAGCACTATGCCAAAGGCTGGAAGTACTGTGAGAGCAATGCTGAAAGACAGAAGCACTGAAAAAGAAAAACACTGAAAGCGAACTATTGAGTTTTTATCAGTGTCAGCTGTGGGCCTGGTACAGTGGTTTTGTTTGCGTTCTGAGGTTTGGCTGTCAGATTTGGGTGCTGAAAGGGTTGGTTACTGTGAGTAGTACTCTAATAATTCCACTGCATCTGATATGTTTTAACCAATCACAGTGCCGGAGTTTCGACACCCATTCTAAATTTAATAATGTTTCATATATACCGTAAGATTTCAGAAGAGAAACATTTAAACCCATAGCTGGTAAGTCCATGCATCAGGTTCCAAATCATTAATAATATCTTTAACAATTAAAATGCTACATAAATAAATTTAAGGTGTGCTACGTATAAAGCAAATGCAAGCTAGGGCAGTCTCTGAAAGACAGTAATCAAGTTTAACATCTACGTCAGCGACATAGCAGAGGGGCTTCAGGGAAAAGTCTGTCTTTTTTCGGACAGCACAAAACTCAGCAACAGGGTGGACACCCCTGGAGGTGGGGTGGAGGCAATGAAGAATGATTTAAGATTACTGAAAGAGTGGTCAGAAACATGGCAGCTAAAATTCAATGACAGGAAATGCACAGTGAGGCACATGGGGAGGAGGAATCTAAATGCCACATACACACTGGGAAGGGGGTAGTTAATGGCTGCAACCAGGCAGGAGAAGGATCTAGGAATTATAATCACTGATGGCCTTAGGGTGGGGACCCAGTGCAGCAAGGCAGTGGGCAAAGCTAACAGGATGCTGGTGTGCATAAGGAGAGGAATAACCAGCAGAAGGGGGAAGGTGCTGATGTCACTCTACAGTTCCATGGTTAGGCCACACCTGGAGTATGGGGTACAGTTCTGGAGGCCCCATCTACAAAAAGACATAGATAGCATGGAAAGGGTGCAGAGAAGGGCCACTAAAATGGTGCATGGTCTAAGTGGGAAGACATATGAGGAGAGGTTGAGGGAGATGGATTTGTATCCTCTGGAGACAAGAAGGGAGAGAGGGGACATGATCGAGACATTCAGATATGTGAAAGGGATCAATAAAGTTGGGGAGAGCTTATTTTTAGGGAAGGTAGATGCAAGAACTGGGGGGCATGGATTGAAAGTGGAGGGGGAAGGTTTAGGGGAAACATTAGGAATTATTACATCATGGAGGGAGTGGTTGAGTCCTGAAACAGACTGCTGGAGGAGGTGGTGTGGGCCAGTACAGTGGAGGGTTTCAAGAACGTCTGGGACAAACTCAAGGGATTGTCAAGGGGAGGATGGAGGGAGGGACAAGTAGACGGGGGGGAATGGGCAAACTCGATGGGCCAGGAAGGTCTTTTTCTGCTGACACATGTCTATGAATCTATGAATCTAAGTTGTTGGGGGGTGCTATAAAACCAAGGGTGGCAACAATTGCCTCACCCGGATGATGTAACAATAGAGAGGGTGGGCCTGAGGGGAGTAAACATCCCTAGGGCAGGAGTGCAAGAAGACAGAGGTGGGGATAAGGCAGAAGAAAAGGGTTTTATAAATCAGGTAAGCAAGAATAAAGGAACAAAGCAGACAGGGAACAGGCATGGTAAAAAGGGAAAGAGGTAGTTCAGGTGGAGCTTCAGGGAACAGCACAGGCAGGAAGGGTGGAGGAAAGCAGAGAAGCAGACGAGGAGGGAGGGAGTATGGTATGGAGAGCCATGTGTGCCAATGCAAAGAATCTGGAAAATAAAATTCTGGACCTGGAGGTCATCATGATGGGGGCTAGCCAGGAATAATGGAGTTCTGGTGCACTGAGTGCCACAACAGGGACACGGCCATACCTTGCTACTATCCTTACAGGAGAGACAGGGCTGAGAGGAAGGGAGGAGGGGCTGCACTATATCTGAGGGAGGGAATCAAGGCCATGGAGGTTCAGGGGCACTCAGAGGTAAAGGAAGTGCTGGAGGTGCTGTGTGTCATCCTTGAGACAGGCTCTGGGGCTGCTATCCATACCGGGGTAATGTACAGACCTCCAGCACAAGGACAGGAGTTGGATAAGGCACTTGGGGAAGCCATCATCAGAATGGCAAGTGAGGGGTAGGTGCTAGTTGGTGGCTTATATCTGCCAGACATGAAATGGAGCCTTCCATCAGTGGCTTTGGCAAGAAGCGTACCATCACTGACTCCCTACAAGGGGCTTTTTTCAGGCAGATAGTCAAAGAATCTGAAAGAATCCACCAGGGATGGACTGTCCTGGACCTGGTGCTTACAAACAGGAACAGCATTGCAGACATCACAGTGGTCAGTCCCCTAGGTACCAGTGATGACTTGACTGTACAGTGTGGTTTAACATAAAGAAGGAGCAGCGGCAAACCATGCAAGGTCAAGGATCCTGAACTTTAGGAGGATGGATTTTAAAGAAATGGGAGACTGCCTCAGAAATTGCTTCATAGTGGGGATTGTAAGGAAGGGGTAGAGGCACAGTAAGGAACAGTAAGGGAGGGCATAATTTAGGCAACCAGTCTCTGCATGAAGGAAGCGAGTAAAAGCAAAAGGAAAAAGAGACAGTTATGATTCTGAAGAGGAGTGGCCGAGGTGGTGAAGGAAAAAAGGGTGGCATTCAGTAGGTATAAGGAAGTACAGAGAAGGAGGACAGGGAGGTATACCAAGTACAACGGAGGGAGTAGAAAAGGCAGTGAAGGGTACAAAGATGCAGATTGAGGAAAGGATAGCCAAAGGGGTAGCCAGAGGGGACAAGGCTTTCTTAAGATACATGAGTTAGAAAAGGAAAGCAAGGGGAGGGACAGTGAGGATTAGGAAGGCAGCAAGTGGAAATTGTGCAGAAGAGGACCACAAAAAGATGCCATCCTGAACAGGTAGTTGTACTCATTCTTCACAGTGGAGGGATGGGGGACAGATCACTAGGGAGTAGCAGAAACAAAAGGGGGAGGTGGACTCAAGTCCATTTTCAGAGGAAAGAGTCCTGAAGGGACTTGCAGTTCAGAAGGTGGAAAAGCTAGGGGACTGGATGGAATACTTCCAAGGGTGCTGAAGAAACTCAGCCGAGCTAGCCGTCCCACTGATGGTCTTGTTCAACAATTCACTGAAGACAGGTGTGGGTCCAGAGGACTGGAGAAGAGCAAACATGGCCCCTCTACATAACAGCAACAGCAGGGAGAATGTTAGTAACTATATACCAGTCAGTCCCACTTGATTGATGGGTAAATTAATGGAAACCCTGCTGCAGGAAAGGCTGGTAGAGTATCTTGAATCCAGTGGGCTGAAAGACCACAGGCAGCATGGATTCATGGGAGAATATGCCAGATGAATCTGATTGATTTCTTCAACTAGGTGATCAGAGAAATGGATCGGGAAGGGAGTGGACATGGCCTATCTGAACTTTAGCAAGGCCTTCAACACTGTGCCACAGAGGAGACTGATTAGGAAATTAAACAGCATAGAGATGGAATCCAAAGTGAGGGTGGTGGTTAACACCATTCGCTCTAATGATGGTAAAGTGACCATCAGGGTGCTGCAGGGCTCAGTACTGGGACTGGTCATCTTCAGTGTCTTCATAAGTGATATTGCCGAAAAACTGGAAGGTAAGGAATGCCTTTTTGCGGTTCCATGTCATAATAGTGAACCATTTAGTGCAACTCGCAAAAGAGCGAGTAAACCCTAGCGAAAACTAATTCGGCACATCACAGTAAACCCTGAACACAAACTAGGCACACATGGAAAATAATGTTTAATGTGGGGGCTATGCCTCCCGCACCCTCGTACTTACATAATCATCTCCGAGGAGGGGAGGACACTAGAGGAAAGAAGGACTGCCACTAGCAAAATGTTACAGTGAAAAAAAAAACACCTGCAAATGACAAAAAATACACCTGCATACAGTCCTGAACCAGTACTGAACTCCATACTCTAGATGCAGCCTTACCAGTGACCTGTACAAAGGCAGTATAACATCCTCTCTCCAACTGCTGATCCCTCTAGATATGCATCCAAGCATCTTGTTTGCCTTTGCTGCTGCTTTCTTGCACTGCGTGGAGTGATTCAGGTCACTAGTGATCATCACTCCCAGATCCTCCTCCTCCTCCTCTGTTGCAGATTCATGGACTCCACCCAGGTAGTACTCTGTCCTGGGATTCTTGGCTCTAATATGCATAACTTTGCATTTCTTGGCATTGAAGCCAAGCTGCCAGATCCTGGACCACCTCCTCAGTTTTTTCAGATCTTCCTGTAGGTCCTGTATCCCTTCAGCTGTGTTCACTCTCCCACAGAGCTTGGTGTCATCCACGAATAGGCACATTTTGCCCTTAATGCCATCTCCAATGTCACTGATGAAGACATTGAACAACACCGGCCTCATCACCAAGCCCTGCGGGACCCCACTGGTAACCTCTCTGGTGCCAGATAACTCTCCCTCCACAACTACCCTCTGGGTTCTGTCCCTCATTCAGTTTTCCACCCATCTGGCCATCTTTTCCCCAACCCCAAGATCCACAAACTTCCTGATCAACCTTTTGTGGGACACAGAGTCAAAGGCCTTGTGAAATCAAGATAGAGGATGTCTACCACTTGGCCCCCTGCCTACTGTCTTAGTGACACAGTCAAAGAAGTCAATCAGATTTGTTTGACACACTTTCCTACCCATGAATCCATGCTGCCTTTCATCCTGGAGACCATGCTCCTCTAGATATTCCACCAACTTTTCCTTTAGTATGGTCTCCATAAGCTTGCCCACAATGGAGGTCAGACTTACTAGTCTGTAATTCCCTGGGTCATCCTTGGGACCGCTTTTGTACAGGGGCACTATCTGTGCTGTTCTCCAGTCTTGCAGTACCATGCCTGACTCTAGTGAACTATTAAATAGGTCTGCCAGTGGCCCTGCTAGCTCCTCAGCCAGTTCCTTTAGTACCCTTGGATGTACTCTGTCCGGGCCTGGTGATTTGTCCACCTACAATGCCAGCAGACTCTTCCTCACTCTATCCTCCTCTATCATTATATCTGTCTCTCCCCCCGCCACTCCTCTTTTCCCTTCTGAAGGCACTGGTCCGTCCTTCTCCCTGGTGAAGACAGAACAGAAGTATTCATTTAGTATCCCTGCTTTTCCCCCGTTATCCTCCACCCACTCCACCCCTTTCTTAAGCCTAACAATCCCTTCCTTCTTGTTCCTTTTCTCACTTATATATCAAACATTGCTAACTGGGAATCTCCTCCCGCTGTTTAATTTCAGTTGTCTAGGTTACTCAAATGCATTATTTATCTATATTCTGCATTACATAGCAATCTTATGTTTTGTGTAAACTGTCAAATTTTTGTTATGTCTCTATTGATTTACATCCTGACGTGGAACCTTTGTAAAAGAGTGTATACTCAAAGGTTGTATCTGAATTACTAAATAAATAAAAATAAAAATAAATAAAAAAGGAAAGCCTTCTCCCTCTTCTTAATTCCTTCAGCTCCTTCTATGCCTTTGCCCTCCAGACTTCCTTACTTGCCTCACTAGCCAACCTTGGGTAATTAAGCAGTAATGCATGACAGGGTGTGTGTTGTGCTGGGATAATGTCACACCTGGGGTGATTAGGCACCAGGCCGAAGGCCGGTGCAACTAATCACCCCAGGCGTGTTATCTAACACTGCTACCACCTGTCGTACGTGTGCTATTAACAATGACTTGTTGTGTTTTAAGAAAATGAAAATGTGAAAAATATGTTTAAAGTACTTTTTTTCTTAGTTTTTTTGCTAGTGGAGGTATACCTATTGGAAAAAAATCCTTAGTATCTGTGTTGTCCAGCAGGTGGTGCTGCACTTATATACTTGTGTGTATTTCCTTTTCAGTGTGTGCTTGTGCTGTGATTCTCTGCATTTGTTAAGAACCCCCCCTCCCCCTGGGAAAAAAAAAAACAAGAGAAGTAGTTAGTTGCCTTTCTTTGAGCTGGTCCTGCTGTACTTCGTGGAATGATTAATATTTTTTCATTGTTTACGTGAAAGCCGCAAAGTGGATCGGGAACTGCTGATGATCCTAGTGCCTGTATTGCGCGCTGTTTCAAATCGGATTACAGGAACATGGCTTTTTTTGAATTGTTCACCGTTTGGTTATAGTGGGTGAAAGCAGTGACTGTTTCTTCAAGGAAATGGGCGGTCTGTGCCCTGAGCAAGGAGCGGCTGTTTGAAAGTGCTTGCGCGACCACCTAATGCAAGGAAATTGCCGTTTGAGATAACAGCTTTTTTTTTCTTATTAAAACATGTTTCGATGGGGGAATACGGGGTGTGTGGGTGTAGTATTGTGCTACTATGGTTATAACAGCTGGTGGCTACTGAGGTGCGAGTGGGGAAAAACAAATGGGCTGTCAATAGGGAATAGCTGAAGTGGACCACGGCATGTGTGCAGTGATTTAACATTTGATGTGGTCATCAGAGGGCTGGGACTAGAGCTGTGATGTGCTGGGATAACATCACAGCTCCAGTCCCAAACGGACCAATCAGAGTCCAAGATTATTTCATGTCAGTGTATAATTTTCCCTATCCACCTCTCTCTTAAGAAGGATACATAGAAGTACTACTTCACTGAAAGGGTGATAGATATTTGGACCAGACTGTCATCGAAAACAATGGGGGGCTTCAAGCACATGTGAGATAGACATAGAGGAATACCAGTAAATAGGCAGAGGGGGAAGGGTTGCCAGGGACCAGTTAGAGTCTGTGGAGACAGATTAGACAGGGAACCTCTGGGCAGACTGGGTGGGCCAAATGGTCATTTTCTGCTGACAAATTCTATGTTTCCATATTTCTATGATGAAAAGGCAGAGGAATCAACAGAAAATGTTTTTTTTTACACATACAGAAAGTCACAAATGTGGTCATCATAAAAAAAAACTGTTTTTTCCCCTTGGATTTTGGTTTACAAGGAAACCACAATTTAAAAGCAGTGTCATTTTCCAAGAGATCATTTTTAACATTGGGAAACCTTATGGCTGCTCTGAGTTACCAAACATTCATTGGGAAAAATATGTACTGTACCCTGCATTGCTTATGTGGATACTGTACACCCACTGGTCAGGTGTTTTTGAGCCCTTCATCTTTGGGAGGGGGGTAGTCAGTGTTTCTAAAGCTGTGTGTGGTGTGCGACCATGGCTGGAGGACTGGAGGGGCACCAGAAAAATCACATCAATCACAGATTCAAGTGTCCACACAGAAAAGTCAAGTCAAGCAGTAAGGGATTAATATTAATCTCCACGAGACACTGGATGCAGCTTTTCTCATTCTGTGGATCTCTTAGGGGGAGACCAGAGTCAAATTACAAAACTTCAGCATTACATTTCTGTTCTCCCTAATCCACTCAGACAGAAGGCAGTTTAGGGGCTTTACACATCCAATGTCCCTTATGGAGTTACCAGGGTAAACTCATAGCTGATACTCCATGCAAGGCCCCCTTGCACCCTGTGCTCAATCCCAACTTGCAATAGGGCAGACTTTCTTGGACCTCTCTGGGCAACAGAAACAGTACTGTCAATGGAGCTTGGCACACATGTGTGAAACTCAACCAGAGAAACTTAAGGGCTTGTTGGAGGATTTCTCTGTGACTTCCCCTCCACTTGTCCACATCCCCTATAGGATACTACCTCCATCTTCCATGAATAAACATGTCTTGGGGCTGGTCCTGAGGACTTGCATATTGAGGATTCTGAAGGGAATCCTCACCATTAAACATACAGTAGTCCTGACTCTTTATTAATTACTCCCAAATTGTTCAGTCACTTGTTGTCTCTATGGAGGCATTGCTTTAAAGGCAGCACAGCAGGGTCTCTGAAACTCTAACTGTACATAAAATGTCCCAGTTATGTGCCAGCCTGGTGGCACAGAGGGTTGAGGTGCTGGACGCCACACCTCGCTCCTTGCCGGTGACCCATGTTTGGGAATAAGTGCGGGTCGCAGGAGGTTGGCGGGGAGGAGGGAGGCAGACGGATTGAGCATCCGAGGGACTGCTGTCCTCTCCCAGGTGGGTTGCTGCTCCCCACTGAATGACTGCCTCCAGGTGGAGGCCTGAGGGGTAGCGTGGGACAGGGGAGCAACACGAAGGGAGGGCATTGCAGGAGGCAGTGTGTGTGCATACCTCCACACGTCCACATGCATGCCTGCAGTGAGGGAGGGAGAAAAAGTGGGAAATGGAGCTAGTAGGCTCCATGACGGCCTGGATGTGCCCATGTACCAGTGTCCCCAACTTCTAGATTGTGCTTGGGGGGGGGAGAAAGCCTGCACTCCTCTCTCCACCCCCACCATGGGGGGTTATCTGTGGGGGAACTGCTGGGGACAGGGATGGACTGAGGGTGGCTGGGCTTGGAGGATGAGCCCTCTGAGAGAAGGGTCGGAGCTGTGTGCCAGCTCCATGGAGGTGAAGAAAATGTAAATAAAAATATTTAAAAAGTCCCAGTTACTCACAAACCAGATGCCAGATATTGTTCTTTGTTTTACCCCAGTAAGAGGGGCTCTATTTAGGACAGCCTCTGCCACCTCACTGGAGATTTTGGTATATTTCCCTCACAGGAGAAGTCAGGGGTGATGTCTTCTCTCAACACTCTAAATGGAGCTCTAACCTTAACTGCACTGTCAGGCAGACTGCTTGCAGCAGTATTCCATTGTGGTCTGTGCTGCTGTGGCAGCCCTGTTCACCTGGCACCAGAGCCTTGGTTCAAAGCAGGAGTGCCACGGAGAACGCAGGCTAACCCTAGGCAGCCTGCAAAGCCTGAAAACACACACACACACACACACACACACATGCATGCATGCACGCACACACACACTCTCTCTTTCTCTCTGCTAACTCCATGAGGGTAATAGGGTTTACATTTATATTTAAGGCCACCATTAATCCTTAACTGCTACCCTGTCCATATCATATGTTAAATTGAAACAATATGGGAAAAACTTAAGACTAAGCTGGAGGCTTCCTTTAGCAGATCTGAAGCTCCAGGGCTCAGCGTTGCAGGTTTGCTGTGGATCTGTATCTCTTCAATCATCTCCCTCACAGCAACATTTTTCTTTCGTATTTTGTCCTCCTGAACAGGTACTTTGTGCACTTTTTGCACTGGTGGGATATTATCCCTTAGAAATCCCAATTAACTTTGCCAGTGTATCTTGCACTAGCTGTAATACATTATTTTCAAGACTGATAAGACTGGTATAAACAGGAATACCAAGCATACATGAGTTGCAGTATGACATAGAATTTTCAAAGTTTTCTAGGCCCACCTTTGTGCCACAATAGAATCCTGCATAAAGATACTATTTAGAGCTTTGATAGCTTTAAATGTGTCATCTCTTTCTTAATTGCCTCCTGCTGGATATTTAATTTCTCTATTTATGTCTCATTCTTTAAAGTAACTGAGAGAAACATTTCAGGTGTTTTGGAAAACATTTTAACAAACTCCATTAAACCTTTATAGGATATAGTTACCTTGTACATAGTTGTAATGGCCATCTGAGAGGGAACAAGGAATGAAAAATTCTAACCTCAGTAATGCTCAGGATATTCATAACTGTATGCAGTAAGCCTGGAGGGTTGGACTGCCTGGAGAGTTGGAACACATGCAAATGAATATAATTATTTGCACGTGAGCATCTTTCAAATACTGCCTCTACCAACTGTAGTGTTCTAACCTCTTTAGATTTTTCTTTCTGCCTGAAAGTCTGGTCGCTCGGAGTGGTCGTCTTACTCTTTCCCGTGAAAGAAGATTCAAAACCTTAAAAAACTTAAGTATTTTTTGGGTCTTGTATTGCCTCTGCTGATTGTTAGTGTAAATCTTGTTTATTGCTTAAATTACATTTATTTTCCGGTTCCTCGTGGTTCGGCAAAACCATGGGGGAACCGGGTTAGTTGTTTTAGTTATCAGGGTTCTCTGATTAACTCATTGTCTCCTAGCAGACACCTGTAGCCATCAGTAAAATACACTGGTGTGTCCTGAGGACACCTGCAGAAGTCGGCTACTGACTCCCAGTGTGCCCTTGCAACATTTGGAGAAGTCACTTATATATTTTAATATATAATGTAACAGAATATAATATATATTTGACTGCATAGCACCGTTGGAAAGGTAATTTTATGCTGAACAACTTTGCCACAGACATTTTGTGTATATCATGTATACTTTAGGAGTTATTCGCATTTGTTTATGGTATGGTGTGTATGGCTTATGTTGCCTGTTTTAGTGAAAAAAATATTTTTTTTTTCTGTTTCAACCAGCATAGAAAAAAAACCAAAATTACATATTATTATTTGCATACCACCATTGAAAGGCATTTTGTGCTCATCAACTTTCATGCTGATACTTTGTGTGTATCATGTATACTTTTGGAGTTATACGCATTTGTTTATGATATGGTGTGTGTGGTTGAGATTTATCCCTCAAATCTCACCAAAGCACCTTGACTAAAATGGGGAAAAATTATATTTTATAGTAAAAAGATATCTTTTTTTAACAAACATAATATTAAAACACCATCTAATGTCTGTATGCTTAATTTGGTGTTGATATTTTACATATTTTCCAACAAAGATTGGCTTATGGTGCCCTTTTTTAGTGAAAAAAATATTTAGTTTGCTCTTTCGACCAGCACAGAAAAAAAACAAAATTACTTATTATTACATGCATGCCACCATTGGAAAGGCAATTTTGTGCTGAATAACTCTGCCACTCATACTTTGTGTCTAGCATGTACAGTTATTGAGCTATTAGCATTTGTTTGTGACATGCTGACTATGACTTAATTTTGCTTAGAAAGGCCCAGGATTCACTGTTAAAAGTATACAGGAGATTCAGGAGACAAGTAGTGTAATCTCAGAGAGAGCCTGTGGAGGCAATGAGTTAAACAGCCTTGTTTTTTGACTATTATTAGTTTAGTTTTTTAGTGTATTTTATTGTTTTTGTAACCACATTTTATCAGTTACAGAACCACTGATCCGCTTCACCTCTTATCTCCTGGGTTCGGTTCCTCCAGTTCCTATCAGTTCCGGAATCCGACCGCAAAAAAAAATAAAAAAAAGTTTAACTTTTAAATAACGGCACTTTATTTCCAACTTAGCAGTTAGTATTTCTTCACGTTTTTAGACATTACCATGTCAGAGAAACCCAAAAAGAGAACCTGAGAACCCGGTTTCAAAAATTGTTTAAAATGTGGAGATGTATTTACTAAAGCAGACAAGCACACCTTATGTGTGGCTTGTCTGGGATTCGAACATCTGGATCAGGATTGTGAAGTTTGTAAAACTTTCCTGGAACAAAACGTGGAAAAATGCCTTGAAAGGCTAAACAAAAAATTTCCCGGAGGTCCCTCCGGCTCTGACCAGCTGACACCCCAATCTGCTGTGGCTAAACCCACAAGCTTGCTTACCCCACCCCTGATACGGGTCAAAAAGGGGCAAAAAGAGGGGAAGAACTGGCTGACTCCCCGGTTCCCTCAAAGAAACTCAAAAAAAAAAACAAGTGTGCAGAATCCTCCCCTGCTAAACCAGGGACTTCTGTGCACATGCCTGCCATGCCCTCGGCTCAAGAGACAGCCCAGGCTTTTAAAATTATTCAGGCACTGCAAAACATTGTTCCCCAGCAGCCTGCCCCTATCCAGGGTCCCCAGGCCAGCAGTGGTGTGTTGCCCTCTTTACAAGAGGAGCAGTATTATGAAGAGGAAGATGATCCCTTTCAGGATGATGAACCAATTCCTCCAGACGTATCTCCTGAGCAAAATTTTGGTTCTCCTCCCAAGGTGTCAGAGGATTACTCCTCACATTTTACATTTGTGAGGTGAATGGCAGATGCTCTGGACATTGCTACCACAGAGCAGATTGAGGATGAGGAGGAAACTGAATACTTAAATATGATGGGTCTGACACCCACAAAAGCCCTCCTCCTGTTAGTATACAAATTTTTCAAAAAAGACACCCTGAAGCTTCTACAAACCCCTAATTCTGTTCCACCTATTGATAGGAGAATAGATAAAACGTATCAGTTGGACAGGACAGGAGCTGATTTTCTTTTCTCCCATCCTGACCATCAAGGGTTTATACAGCAGGCAGCCTGTGACAAAGCCAGAGTCCCCCTGTCCTCCCACCCTCCGGACAAGAACTCCAGAAAAATGGATAGCATGGCCAAAAAAGGCCATTTATCAGCCTCTTTGGCCATGAGACAGGCTACTTTTCAAGCTTATGCTGCCCAGTATCAAAAATCCCTGTGGCAGTCGGTACTGGACATGTCCATGAAAGCCCCCTCACCCTTGTCTGAAGACCTGGCTGAAACTGCAAGGTTTGGGCTGGAGGCGGCTAATTACCAGTTCCAGATGGCTGCTGATTCTAATGACACTACAGCCAGATGGATGGCTAATACTGTGGCATAGAGAAGGTTTGCTTGGCTCAGGGCCACTAACCTTACTCAGGATACTCAATCCAAGGCCCTGGATTTTCCTTTAGAGGGAAACTTTCTTTTTGGGGAATACACAGTTGCATACATGAAAAAAGTGGATTAATATAAGGCAACCTATAGAAGCAACTCTGCTAAAGAGCAAGCTTCACCATCCACTAGGCCCTATGGAAGAAGGGGCAGAGGAAGGTCTTTTATGACCAGACCCTTTTTCCAGCCAGTAGCAGTGCCCCAGTACCAACAGTATCCACAACAGGGATACTCTAGGGGTAGGGGTAGAAGGGGCTCTAGGAGGGGCTCTCAAACCCAACCTCAGCCCCAACCAAAGCAAAACTCCTGGGGATCAGGCCTCCTCCTCCCTCCCTGTCAGAGGCAGACTCTCCCACTTCCTCCAGGCTTGGCTAAGCATCACCACAGACAAGTGGGTGTTGGAGGTAGTGGGTCAGGGTCTGTCTCTGGACTTCAAATCTTGTCCTCCATAGAAGACCAGGATTTATTGCTCACCTCCTCTAGCAGAGAAGACATTGCTAGAAGCAGAGGTTCAGAAATTGTTACATTTCAGAACAGTGGATTTTGTCCCTAACACCCTGAGATGAAAGGGTTTTTACTCCAGATACTTCCTAACAACAAAGAAAAGTGGGGAGTGGCGGCCAATATTGGTTCTCAGAGCTTTGAACAAGCATCTGAAAAAAACAAAGTTCAAAATGGTGACCTTGGCTTGAATGTTGCCAAACAATCCAAAAAGGGGACTGGCTGGCATCACTGGATTTGAAATATGCCTATTTCCACATCCCCATAAAGGAATCTTACAGAAAATATCTCAGATTCAGGCTCCCTTCAGGCCACTATCAGTTTTCAACTCTCCCTTTCGGTCTCTCCTCAGCACCAAGGGTATTCACAAAGTGCCTAGTTGCTGTAGTGGCATAACTAAGAAGACAGGGAGTGACTGTTTTCCCTTACCTAGGTGATTGGCTGGTGGTGGGAAACTCACCAGACCAAGTAAGGAACTCCCTAAAAATCACCCAAGTCCTCTTAGAGTCTCTGGGTTTCATAATAAACCAAAAGAAATCTGTCCTAATCCCTGTTCAAACTTTGCAGTTTATAAGGGCAGAAATCAACACACTTCAGAGCAGAACCTTTTTACCCTTAGACAGGGTGCAAAGTCTTCAGTCAACAGCAAATTCCTTCGTCCTGAACAGCTCAAAAACTGCAAGACAGTTTCTGCAGCTACTAGGTCATATGACTGCATCCACAGACACAGTCCAGGGATCAATATTCCACATGCGAGACATCCAGTTTCACCTCAGGACTCACCGGAGTCAGAAAAAAGACCCTTTTTCAAAGCTTATACCAGTGACAAGGCCACTATTAAGGGCCCTCTTGTGGTGGAAACAGGAATCCAATTTAAGGCAAGGAGTGCCTTTCCAGAGAGAACACCCCTCTCTGGTACTCACAACAGATGCAACCCTATTGGGCTGTGGAGCCCACTTAGGAAAGCACACGACTCAGGGAATCTGGTCAGCAGCAGAGTCCCTTCAGCACATCAACTTATTGGAGCTAAGAGCAGTGTTACTAGCCCTAAAGGCATTTTCTTCACTGATAATGGGCATGGTGGTTCAGATCAGAATAGACAATACCACCACAATGTATTAAATAAACAAACAGGGAGACACCAGGTCAGGTCTCCTCTGCTCAGAGTCCATGAAGATTTGGACATTGGTGTACTCTCTAAAGGTCTATTTATAGGCAATTCACTTGCCAGGAAAGGACAATGCTTTGGCAGATGCACTGAGCTGCATCAACCAAGCCCATTATGAATGGACTCTGAACAAGCAGGTGGTACAATACAAGTTATTTTCAGAAGGTGGGGCACTCCAGAGATAGACTTGTTCGCATCCCACCGAACCACCAGCTACCTCAATATTGCTGCAGACTACCAGCACAGGGCACAGTTCCTCTGGATGCCGTGGTTCTGGATTGGACAGGCAGGCACCTGTATGCTTTTCCCCCTTTTCCTCTGTTTTCAGGGTGTTACTGAAGCTAAAATCACTCTCAGCATCTCTGATCTTGATAGCTCCAGATTGGCCCAGGCAGCCATGGTACTCGCTTCTGCTCTCCATGTCTGTCAGCAAACCGATACAATTACCCCTCAGACACAATCTCCTAACTTCCAATCAGAGAACATTGTTGTACCCGAATCTCAAGTTCCTTCATCTCAAAGCATGGCTCTTGAGGAATTAGAGTATGCAGATTTAAATCTTTCAGAGGCTGTCCTAAATATTTGAAAGGGTTATAGAAAACCCTCCACACAGAAACTTATTCTTCCAAATGGAAGAGATTCTCTCTCTCTGGTGTTCCAGCATGAACCTTATGCCACAAAAGGCTGGAGTTTCGGTTGTCCTGGACTATCTCACTCATTTGCATTCACAAGGTTTGCAGCCCAGTTCCCTTAAGGTTCATTTAGCCGCGGTATCTGCCTACCTTTCTGTGGGCACCAAGGTGTCAGTAGCATCTGATAAACTTTTCACAAGATTTTTTAAAGGACTGATGCATTTACACCCACCTCACAGGGCACCAGTGCCTGCTTGGGATTTGAATGTGTGTATTGCCAAGCTCATGGGCCCTCCTTTTGAGCCCATGGCTACTGCCCACTTGAAATACCTTACTTGGAAAATAGTCTTCCTAGTGGCTATTACTTCTGCAAGGAGAATTAGTGAGCTCCAGGCTCTCTGCATAGACCAAGACTATATCTCATTCCACAGAGATAAGATAGTCCTTGGAACTAACAGACAGTTTCTCCCTAAAGTGGTTTCAGACTTTCATCAGAACCAGTCAATCACTCTACCTGTCTTTTTCACAGACCATACCAGTTCTAGTGAAAGAATATTACACAGTCTAGAAGTGAAAAGGGCTATCAGCTATTACATGACAGCCACTATAGACCATAGAAAAAATGGAATACAACTTTTCCTTACATATGGGGATGTAGGAAAGGGTAAACCAGCCTCAAAAAGATCCATTTATCAGTGGATAGTCCAGTGTATTCAGTTCTGCTACACTAAGGCAGGTAAAGAGCCCCCAACTGGATTGAGGGCACATTCTACAAGAGGAATAGCTGCTACCCTTGCAGCTGCCAGGGAGGTTCCCTTGGTGGACATTTGTAAAGCAGCTACCTGGACAATAGTACACACCTTTACAAAACACTGTAACCTGGATATTTTATCCAGGGATGATGCTAAGTTTGGCACAGCAGTCGTGCAGAGTCTATTTCCAAAATTAGTTCTGTGCCCACCTCAAGTGGTACTGCTTGGTAGTCTGTATAAAGTTATGAATATACTGAGCATTACTGGGGTTAGAAGAAAAAATTACTTACCATAGTAATCTTATTTCTTCCCAGTGATGCTCAGATATTCATAACTTCCTTCCCTTCCTCCCCTTCCAGAACTTTGGCCTCTGCACTCCACATGCTGGTGCCACCAAGCCATATTATTTGTTGCATTTTCTCTGTTTTAATCATTTTTAAACTAGAGTTTTCAATGTTCTCCTTTTAGAGTTTTATTGATGTGGTTTTGTCAAAGTTATCCTCCCTTTGGAGGTTTTTTCTAAATGCTATACTTTAATTAGGAGAAACCCCTCTTTTACAGAATATTAGTTACATTAGTTTCCTAATGCCTGACTTCCAGGCTTCTCACAAATCTGAAGAGGCTAGAACACTACAGTTGGTAGAGGCAGTATTTGAAAGATGCTCATGTGCAAAGAATTCTATTAATTTGCATGTGTGACATCTTTCTGGGCAGTTGAACCCTCCAGGCTTGCTGCATAAAGTTATGAATATCTGAGCATCACTGGGAAGAAATAAGATTACTGTGGTAAGTAATTTTTTCTTCTTTGTCGAGACTGAGGAGACGGTTGCATGAAATGTGGTAGTCATTCAACTTTCAGGACTTTGATAGGAATACTTCACATCAGGTAGTACTGCTGGCTTATTGAGAAGCATGTGTATGGCATTGGCAACACTGGCATGAGGCCGAGGTGGGGGTCTCCTCCTTCTGTAACTGTGTTGAGTGAATCCCCTGAATACCTAGGCCTAGGTTGCTGAGCAACACATTTGTCCATAGGGCCAACCATATCTCTTATCTGTTCTGATTCTTCTGGGATTTCCTGAATTTAGACTCCCTGTACCAAAGTCCCACCTTGGTTGTTTCTTTTCTCTGAGTTTGAGAATGCCAGTGTAAGCCTAGTGCACGTGTTTAGGACTGATACAGAAATCTGTGGCAGTGTGACACAGCAAGGGTTAAACTGGCCCAAGCAGAAAACAGATGGTTGCTGTCCACACTGACAGTTCACCCCCCCCCGGGTCGTTCCGCAGCCCCTGCCTTGCAGAGGCAGACCACGGTCTGTGTGTGTAATCTGACTCCAGGCTGACAGAAAGTGAAAGTCACACACACACACACACACACACACGCACGCACACAAAGATATCTGCAGAAGCAGTATTAGGCAGCATCCATCGAAACCTGGCAGACCCCCCATTACAGCTCCCATGTGGCCTAACTGCTAAGAGAAAGTGACTGTAATTGTATTTAAGCAGTTTAGCCAATTAGAGTACTATTATTTCATGTTGCCTGCTCTACTTTAATGACTAGTGAGGTACTGTTACTGTATATTCTGCTGCATTTTCACTAATAAGGTTGCAGTATGCTGTTGCATTAAAAATCAGTATACACCTAGTGCTGCTCTACATAGGAAGAAACACGCAAAAACAATGTGAGTTGTAAAAGAATAGATACTATGTGGTGACTTGGTGCAGCCTAGAAACCCAACGTCTGCTCTGTACAGATAAAAGTACAGTATATTCCTGTTCAGTTACATCTGAAAATTACTAACACTGGATCCTTAAAAGCCTTTGAAATTAACTTAACACTGGATCCTAGCAAAAAAAAATAGATTTCTCTAGCAGTGCCGATGTTCCACTTTAATTTCAAGTTTAGTAAATGAAGAGTACCAAACAAAAGAAACATTCAGAACATTTGCCTGTGTTTTTATTGTGCCATTTGGTAGTATGTTACAGAATTAGACATTTAAGAAGCATAAACTAAAGTTACTTTACATATGTGGTAGTGTTCTACAGTAAATGTCATGTGATGGTGCAGCGCCATGCTGAATAACAGATGGTGTCTCTGATTTGGGGGGGAGTGTCCCTGATTTTGATCCTAGCTTGTTAAGAGGTATGTGGCCAACGCTCTGAAGCTCTGTGCTGCAACATATCATCCTCTGTTTCTTTTTTCTTTGAAGCTTGTTGTACTGCTTCAACATTGCTGTTTCAATGCCTCTTTTGCCTGCTTTCCCCTATTGACGCCACAATATGAGGAGCACAAACTCTCAGTGTCTGCTTGCCATCACCATCTTGGAGCCCACTGCTTCTCAGCATCTTCATCAGTAATCTTTATTCTATTTGTGATAAATCCCTTTTTCTCCTGTCTTGTAAGAGTCCCTTCTTTACCAATTCTGTGTCTGCTTTAGCATTTTTCTACATACAGCTGTCTCCAGGTTTCCCTCAGTATTTTCAGCAGTTTTTGAATACGATTGTTAAACATCACTTTCCTTATGACTAAGATGAACTAGCATGAAACAAACACTTCTCCCTAACCTCACAGTACTGCGTGTGTTCACAGACATCTGGGAATACTGATACAACTGAGGGACAGCCATATTTAAAGGAGCACGCTGTTACTTCTTTCAAAAATATTAAAAAAAAATACTGAAGCAGACAAAACTGCAAGTAAATGGTCATCTTACAAGACATGACAAAAATGGATAATCTAAAAATAAATAAAATATAGACATACAATAATTTCATAGTAGCATGCACTGCTGCTTTAATCATGTTTGTTTCTTGTCCCCTCTCCACCGACATGGTCTTCAGGCAGACTCCCTTTTGCAACCTCCAAGCACAACATTGGTCGACAGACAATCAAGTGGCATAGGGCCCGAGGGTATGGGTGGATGGGGTCATCATTTTGTTGCCAATGTCTTTTTTTTTATCACCTGTTTTGTCCCTGATCTACCATCTTTTTAAGCACATTAGGGGAAGAGACAGATCTCACTAACTTCCCACAGGGGTTGCTGCTGAAGAGAAACAAGGTGCCTCCTTTCCCTGGCAAGGAAGTGGTGCCATTGGCAGCACCCCTGCCCATGATCCACCTGAGAAGGTAAGACCTGGGTCACCAGCATGATTATGTGATAGGCTACCTCATGCTCCCTGGTCCACTGCATGGACCACTGTGGCAGCAGAACATGGTGCCCACTGGCTGCGATATCCAACTGCCCGATATCCTGGATAGCGACAGACACAATGCCGAGTGTTGGCATTGTACTGTCGGGGATTACGATGTGTTTTCTTCAGGGGGCTGTGCCCCCCAACACCCCCTGGTCTCTATGTATACAACTCTGAGTCTGGATTGTCTTGGGGAGGGGGCAAAACACTGGGAGATACACCACCAATGTCTGCGGGGGCCATCACAGTGACCCAATGCTTTTCGTTGAAATCTGTAGCTGTAATGCTCTTCGCTGTGGTGGTGTTGACATGCAGTCAGCATAGCATGCCCACTGCCCAACCTGTCTGGGTTAGGATGCATTGCTAGTACCAGCACCTTATGAGTCAAGGCCGCCCAACCCAGGCCTTTCAAGTTTCTTCCCAAACCTTGGTCACCAGTATGACAGCACATTAGGTGGCCCAGCATTCCTGATTTTTGGACAGGACTCCAGACACAAAAGTGGCACATCAAGATTACATTCTAGTTCCCTTACTAGTGTAAATGTGAGCCTCACTGGAGTGGTCATATAGTACATTTTGGGGAGTGGTAGTTTATAATGTTCTTCTGCTAAATGGATGTGGGTCACAGGAGTTCCCACACTTCAAGGGAACATCTGCCATGTTTCACTAAGACAAGCGTCATGTGGATGTGAACAGGTAACATTTTCTTTCCATCTCCACAAGAAGGCAAAATGTTTCTGTATAGTATTCTACAGAAAGCTAGGAGGGGAACCTTGACTAGGTGCAACAAAGCAAATGAGAAATGGGGTCTCTGAGCATGCCTGCCACCCTGCTAAGGGGGTTAGCAGATGCGCTGACTTCTAAACTAACTCCTGCAAGGTAATGGTCAAGTTCACTGAGCAAACATAATCAGGTACAATCTAGAGATGGGAGAGATGCCTCTTGACAAATCAGAAGCCCTCCAGAGCAGCCCACTTCTACTTTTTTTTTTATTTTGTTTATTCTTTGGTAGGCCTGTTTTCAGGGGTGAACTGGAAGTACTGGGGAGGTTAAGTGACTTGCTCAAGGTCACACAATATGCAAGCTGAGGTTGTGGGAATCAAACCCCGGTCTGCTGGATGCACTTGGCTTTGGAAATCATAGTTCTTTGTAACTTGACTCTAATTTGACCCAGACCAGTCAGTTAACCAGATCTGGATTTGGCAGGGACTCCATTTTGACCCAATCTGATGTCATGAGGGATTGGGAATAAACTCCCACTAGATGAGGTGTCATCTGCCATTTTGACAGTTTTAAGGCCAAACTACATAATTATATGGATGGTAGTCACGTCCAAAGAATTATCTGCTGAGAAAGCAAGAGGATATTTGTGATAGGTAACTTTTCTATTAGGTTTTATTGGTCAAAGAAGCACACTAGACTATTACAGTGCCTGTCTTCAGGTGTAACCCAGGAGAGTTAAAAAGCAAGGCAGCGAGGACAGACCATATTACAACAATATTGCAGAAAGAGTACAGCCTGCAGGAAGACATGCTAGCACAGCATAAGACAAAAATGCCATATCCAAACAAGTCAATGTAACAAGGCCTTCAGCAAGGCTAACAGGATGCTGGGGTACATTGGGAGGGAGAGTAACAGTAGAGATACTATTACCACTACATAGGTCATTGGTGAGACCACATCTTGAACACTGTGACCAATTCTGGTAGACCTCACCTAAAAAAGAAAAAGGGATAGGATAGAGAAGGTGTAACGCAAGGTGACCAAAATGATTCAGGGTCAGGAGGGCAGATCCTATGAGAACTGGCTAAGGGCACTGAACATGTGTTCACTCGAAACCAGAAGAGAGAGGAGGACATGACAGAGACATTCAAGTTCCTGAAAAGAATTAACAAGGTTGACTGTGAGGAACTGTTTGCCAGGAAGAGAGAAGCTAGGACATGGGGTCACAAGTAGAAGTTACTGGGGGGAAGGTTTAAAAAGGATGTGAGGAAGTAGTATTTTACAGAAAGAGTGGTTGAACCATGGAATGGTTCACCAGAAGAGGTGATGGGTGCCAAAAAACTATAAACTGCTTCAAACATGCCTGGGTGGAGTCTGCATATAGCAGCTATTCAGTGGGACAAGGGAGGCGAAAATGCAGAGAACAAAAGTGGGATTAGTATAGCAAAGACCCCACAGAGACAATGGGCCTGATTCTCAAAGATCAGCGCAGCCATTTCTGGTGCACCAGGGACCTTGCACCCGATTTACTATCGGGTAGGGTCCTGGCACAAAAGTCCTGCAGCTTGTGGCAAAGGGGGCTGTGTTGCAAAAAGATGGTGCACCTGTGAGGTTTGCCACAAGTTGTGGGATAGTCTGGTGACATCTGTGCTCAGGAAAAGGGACACTCAGGGAGGATTCCGGGGTAATGGGTGATGGGTTAGTGCATGGAGAGGGCGGGTGGCACTCAGATGGGTGACCGGAGGAGTAGCACCAGTACCCTGATGGGGCATCTGAGGGGCCACTGCTGTGCCATTGTCCTGGGAGTGCCCATATGCTGCAGGCACTGCACCACAAAGGGCTCCAGAGCCATTCCATTAGCTTGTGTGTTTACTGGGTTGGTACACTGGCCATATACAGCACCAGTGCACATACCATGATGTTGTGGGGGCATGGGAGACCGAGGGTGGGGAGCAGCACATGTTCTTTCCCACCCCGGAAGGGCTCTGCAGGTGGTGCAAGGACTGTTAGACAGGTCCTTGAATGTGTGCTCTCTGGGGTGGTTTCTAGATTTCTGATATTGGGGATATGGCAGCTTGCATCTGCCACAAGCCCCGTAGTGCCCTAGTGCACCCAGCAGCTTGGTGCAACTCTGGCACAGGGCCGGTCTGGTGCAATGGGTCCTGGGTTGGCACTGGGGGTCTTCCAGAATTGCAATCTTCACAAGGTTTGATGCAAGGTGCCTCTTGCATCACTGCTGTGTGGCGCAGCACCTTGGGTCAAATTTGGGGCTTTGAGAATTGAGCCCAATACACCTTGAGGTATGTTAGAGTAACATGGACAGATTGGCAGGACCATCATTTTTTTTCTGCCATCATTGTCTATGTTTCTATGTTTCTATATTGGGTGCAGAAACTGGTTTACAATGATGACTGGAACAGAACATAAGAAATTGTGCCATTATACAGTACCATCATTAATTTATGGTGTATAAACAGTTTTGAACCAACTGAGGTATTTGCATAGGGGAGTGCAGGGACTTCAGCATATGGGGGGGTGGATATCTGTGAAGATTAAGTGCATCTACAGGCAGAGTCAGCCTTCAGGGAGTCCCAGAGGTACCTCTTGAAGAGTGAACGGGAGGTGGCACTATGGACCAGGGAGGGGAAGACGTTCCAGAGTGTTGGAGCACATACACTGAAAGCTTGGTTACCTGAGGCAATGGGGGACTTAGGTAACAGCATGTTAGTCTTGGAATGGGACTTAGGTACAACTGGGAGGGGCTGATCATTAGACCTAAGTAGGCAGTTTGAGTTATTCACTATTGTACTATGGCAAGAAAGACTAATGGCATTTGATTGGTCAGTCTGGTGCTGGATCCGTAATGTTATCCCAGCAGAACATCACAAATCTAGTCCCAGCCACACACATGGCCGCATCAAATGTGAAAGAAATCACTGCACATGCCACCTACAAATTGCCCTCACTTGGCATGGCACATTGCAGTTCACCAGTCTTTCTTTTTTTTTAAACATAAATCCTCCCTCCCACTGCAGAAAATTGGATCTAAAAGTACAACAAACAAAAATAGTGTACCACACATCACAGAGAAACAGATTTAGTGTCCTACATTCTGATTTAAATAAAATATAAAGGTACTGAAAGTTAAAAAAGTCATAGCGCGATTAACTTCACACACTGTCCACCTGACTGGCATCGCTCACTCCCCCCGGTGCCTCATCATCATTCAATGAGCATGTGGGCTTTTCCACAGCACACCACACTTTAATTATAAATCAGCGTGTGTTCTTCTCTTTTCAAATCTTTCTTCCTCTGGTCAAACAAATGCCGACTCCACTGGGGGAAACAAATCACGATCACTACTACAGGACACAGCTGAAGCCATCTCCGGGGACAGCCAGACTGTACCTTAAAGAGCTACTGATGCTTCAAAGAAAACTTTAAAAAGCATAATAATTAGGTGCAATTCTATCTGCATTTCATTTATATTTTATTTATTTCTCTTCCACATTATTTATTACTAAGGAAATGTGCATGAATATATGATCGTTATCCCTTAGAGTTCCTTTAGAGTCCATCTGGCTCTATAGCTTACTGTCTACTTCAAGTCATAATCCTCTGCTGTGACATCACAATCTGTTGCCATGGGAGTAACTGTTATATCACAAGCAGTGCTCTGTGACTTCAGGTAGGGAGAAAGCAGCAGGAATAGACAAACTCTTCAGGAGCAAAGACTGTGTTTTCATGCAGATGACCTCAGTAATAAATAGTGGGGAGGAGAAATACAGCACTAATGGGAAATACATGCTGGACTGTGTCTAAATATTAGGTTTTGCTAAAGTTCTCCTGAACGTGCCACCAGCTCTTTAAGAGAGGCATTTACTTACAGCAGATTTTCTCCTGGTACAAATACCAATTGTACCAGCAGAATCAAATAAATAACTGCACTGATCATTCCAACTGCCAGTCACCTTGGCGGGAACAGAGTAACAGCATGAACTGCATCCAGCACAGCCACCCTCAAACCATTGGGAACCACGCTAAGAACAGCAGGGCAGCAAACAAAGAGAGTGAGTGAGGCGAGCAAGCAACCAAGTGTTTGAACAGTCAGAACATGGCTCCTCTAATAACGGTTGCTCGCTGTTCAAGTAACCAGTAGGATACTCTCCCTGTACAACATTTAAAATCAGTTGCAAAGTGTACCAGGAGAACGGCAACCAGGACATGCTGGGGGGGGGGGGAACAAGCAAACAAAATGAGGCTGCATGTGGGACAGGCAAGCAGACAGAAAAACAGTAGAAAAATCCACAAACTGGCCAGACAGCGTCCCCTACATGTTAAAGAGAAGAAAGGAACTTATTTGTGTATAACTATACTTCCACACACAAAAATCAAGTAAAAACTGTTTAAAAATATTTTTTTTATTTCAAAATGTTTTTTTAAAATGAGCCATTGTATAATAGGAATAATGTGCTCCAGAGGGGTTGTGTTGGGATAATGATCACCGGTGTTGGATACACTCGGCCTTCGGTCTTGTGCCCAACCACCCGAGGTGTGATGTAATCCCAGCATGATACACACCCTGTCATGCATTATTCCTTTATTAACTGACATGCAAGGAAAGGATGAGTAGCAGTTCTGATGATCTTGTCAGTGAAACATCCCAGGGCACATGAATGGCTATTTGCTGGGGAAAGCCCAGTTCATTGTAACGCTCACAGTGGTGAGTGAGATGGGTTGCAGATATGTCTCATTTACTTAGCATAGCCACAGCAACATTGGCATAGGAAAAAAGTCTGTAGATTAAGACTAGGGAGGAGCATCCCCCAGCAAGGGTAAGACAAGCCATTGAGGTAAGGATATGTTTGGCCCTATTGGCAAGGCCCAGTTTACAGTCCTGCAAACATCAAAGATGTGCAATGAGAAGTATGGCAGAGGAGCAAGAGTCACACCTAGATACTCGCAGGAGAGCTCATTGATAACTGGGGACCAGTCAATACTAGTGACCACCAGGGGTTCTGGACAGGAACTGACTTTACCGTGGGACCCAAAGAGCATAATACAATAAGCTTGTATCTTTTTAACATTGAGGACCAATCTGTAAGCAGTAAGCCAAAACTGGATGTGGCAAAAACCATCATTTAACTGGGATTTAATAGTTCTGGTATTGTATGAATTGGTTAGCAGCACTAGGTCATCTGCGTACAGGGTACAGCTGCATGGGGCAGGTACACGAGGGAAGTCATTTATGTATAATGAAAATAGAAGAGGATCAAGGCTAGAGCCCTGGGGACACTGAAATTGATGGGGGGTGAGCTCAGACAGGGTCCTGTTGAATTTGCCTAATTGTTGTCTGCCACGCAGGTAACTGGAAAATGAGGTAACAACATGAGCAGACAAACCAGAGGTGCTGAGCTTGAGATACAGAAATTTATGGTCCACTATGTTTTTAGTTTCTTATGTCCTTTATACCATGGTATGAACCATAGTATGATTTGGGTAATGTATGTAAATGACATTAGAGCTTTTTCTTGCCAACAATAATATAGTTGGGAGAAAAAACATCAAGTAACTCATTCAAATATTAAAGGATGTAAGGAAAAAACATATGTGGGGTGGTGGAAACCTAATTATTCTATTTGACACTGTCCAGACCAGTAGCGTCATTTCACCAGAATCACAGGGGTTGCAAAAGCTCATTTCAGTAAAATCATGGGATTGTGAAGCTCCTCCACCACCCTAACTTTATATAAGAAAATGGCAGGAAAACCTTATTTTAGGGGTTGCAGTAGACATCATAGGGGTTACAAAGAAACCATAGGGGTCTCGACCGCAACCCATGGCTACTCCTAAATAATGCCCCTGGTTCAGGCCTGTCCCTGACCCAGTTCTAACCCTGTTTAAAAAGTGTACATGTTTTTGGGGGAAATCAGAGTAAATCAGAACCTTTTGGAAAAAGATCAGTCAGAATCAGAACTCGGTTACAGCTGACCTTCCCATCCTTAGAATAATCTTTCTTGTGTTCGTCTGTGACATTGCTTTGACTTTTAAATATTCAGACCTCATTAAAGTGATTTTGTCATGTTTGCAATAGCAAATGAGAGTAGTAACCTGTAGGAGTTATGAATCAATCTCCTACCATTCAAACTGCCAAAGAGTGCCGCTTTCCTTGAAAAAAAATGATTTCATTTCTGTGCTCTGCTTCATTTGCATAACCCTGCCTCTTTTTTTCCCAGTGCTGCAAGCCCCAGCCATGACATCATGCAAGGGAAACAAAGTTTTTAAGCACTTTGTTGAAACAGAGACCTCTGTTGATCAGTCTTGGTATTGCAGACATCCTTTTTCTTTCACAATTTTGGACTCGTAGCAGAAGTTTATTTATTTTATTTATTTATATCTAGGATTACAAATACCTTTGAGCTAAGGCTCTTTTACAAAGGTTCCACATCATTTTGAAGACAGTACAACGAAATGAGGCAATGCAAGATAATACAGAAAATACAGCAATCAAAAGGCGGTGTACACAGGATAATGTCATATACAAACAATTCCTAGGGGAAGAGGCAAACAATATTGGTACACACAGGTTAAGGGCAAAAAAGGGATGTTTGCTACAGCATTACAAGGCAATGCAAGATAATACAGCAAATACAGCAATTAAGAGGAGATATACACAACATAAAGACATTTACAAACAATTTACAGGGGAAGAGGCAAACCGTATTGGTATACACAGGTCAAAGGCAAAAATGGGGGTTTGCTACAGCATTAAAAGACAAGGGTAGGACGGAGGGGATATGAGCTGCCAGGGGCATTGTCACAGAACATAGAGAAGTGCGGGGGGATGGGGGGAAGTAGGGGGTGAGGGGAATGTGGGGAGGAGGAAGTCATGGACAGGGGTAGTTAAGCACTAGGTCGGGCATTTAGGCAGCATTGAGAGGGTAGCTAGGGTTGCTGGCTAGATGCGGCAGTCGCAGGTACGGGAGGCAGAGAGTGAGAGGCGGAGCTTAGATTTGAAAGGGGCCAGGCTTGGTGGTGGAGGATATTTCATTGTTGAGATTATTTAACCAGATTGGTGCTCTGCAGGCAAATGAGTGTTGTCCCATTGATGTTCTGCAGCAGGGGATCAGCAGGAGTTGATATTCAGATCCCCTTGTATGGTGGAGATTATTATTTGGACTGAGGAGGACTAGGACACTTGGGGGAGCAAGACCCAGGGTTATCCTCTTGGCCATGATGCAGGTTTGGTATTTTAGATGGTTTGATAGTTGTAGCCATCCAGATTGGGCGTAGTGGTCGCAGCTATGGGTTAGGAGGTGGGCACCAGTTAGAAGATGACAGGCTTTGTTTAGGGCAGTAGAGATGCGCCTGAGGGCTATTGAGGTGGCAGAGCCATATATTATGAGGCCATAATCAATAACAGATACTACAGAGCTTTGGACAGCGATCCTTAGTGCTTCAGGGGTTAGGTGTGCCCTATGTCTGTAGAGGAGGCCAAGTCACAGGTTAGCCTCCTTACCTACGTAGTCAATGTGGGCTCCATAGGCCAGGTTATTGTCCAGAGTGATCCCCAGATATTTAAAGGAGTGTACCTCATCAATGGTTACTAAAAGATGGTTTGCAATGGTTAGTGAATGTTGCCTGCTCTTGTGAGAGTTACAGAAGAGCATGGATTTGTTTTTTTTATAATTAAGGATGAGCCTGTGTTTGCTGAACTAGTTCTCTACGGAGGTGAAGCTGAACTGGAGTTTGTTCTGTAGGGATAGTGGGTTCTTATGCGTGGCAAGGATAATGGCATCATCAGCATAGAGGATGAGATGTTCCGGGCATGATTGGGGGAGGTTATTTAGAAATAGACTAAAAAGAAGGGGCCCCAGAATGGATCCCTGGGGGACTCCAGAGTGGACAGGTCGTGCTTCGGAGAGGACACCTGCAATTTTAACTCTTTGCGATCTGTTCTTAAGGTAACTTTTAAACCAGGCTGAGGAGTCAGGGGAGAGCCCTGCATTTGTGAGTTGTTCCAGAAGTAGGCGGTGGTGAACAGTATCAAAGCCCTTAGTTAGGTCTATAAAGACTGACCTGGTTGGATGCCCATTATTCAGTGAGCTGTGGATGGCTCCGGTGAATTCTAGGAGTGCCATTGCAGTGCTGTGCCCTTTCCTGAAGCCATGTTGTTGTGAGCATAGGATGTTGTGTTTATCCAGGTAATCAGTGAGCTGGTCAGTAACTATGCACTTGATGGCCTTGGATAGTGGTGGCAGAATGGAGATTGGTCATTAGTTACCAGGGTTGGTCCGGTCACCTGAATTATGGACCAGAGTAACGGTGGCAGATTTCCATTTGTCTGGGAACTGGCTGAGGCTGAGGGAGAGGTTGAAAATCTTGGTAAGAGGACTAATCACTTCATCAAGAGTGAGGGACAGCAGCTTTAGGTCAAGAGTATCCCCAGTATGTCTTGTTTTCGTGATTGCATTTGCAATGTATTTCCGAGCTTCGTGCATTTTGATGGCTTTGAAGTAGAAGGGAGGGCAGGTAGGAGGGGGTGTAGTGGTGGTAGGCTGAGTGGGGGAGTAATCTTCATTGAAGAAGTCGGGGGGAGAACGTTACTGAGGTCTGTGAAGGCCGTATTGAAAGTATTAGCAATGGTGGCAGGATTGAGGGTAATAGTCCCATCCATGAGTATCATAGTTGGGGAGGTTTTGGGTTGTTTTCTGGATACTTCTTTAATATTATTCCAGAATGCTTTCCCATTTCCCCATGTGTTGGTGAGCGCTTCTTTGTAGTAGGTACTTTTGTGAAGCCTGATTGATCATGTACAGGCATTATGGGCACGTTTGTAGTTTTGAATGTTGGATTGCATGTCAGAATCCTGAGCTAGGAGCCAGAGGCGGTTCCTTACTTTTAGTTGTGTGATTTGTTCGGCGGTGAGCCAAGGATTGAAGTGGGCTTTAACTTTACGCTTTTTAAGGGGGGCATATGACTCACAGGCTGCGTTGAAGGTGGAGATGAAGAAATCAAGGGCCGAGTCCACATCAGTTGCGTTGTAAATTGGAGACCAATCTTGTTGCATGAGTAGAGATTTGAGTAGTCTTAAATTTCCTTGGGGAATGATTCTGCTGATGGTGACGGATGGTGGTGGTTTGAAGAATTTATTGGACCATTCACAAATGACAGGGGAGTGGTCACTAAGAGAATCAGGGAGGACGGAGATATTGGATATCCAGGTGGGTTGGCTGGTTAGGACCCAGTCCAGGAGGGAGGTAGTGCGATTGCAAAGTCAGGGACTTTGGTGATAGCCAACTTTCATCTATAGCAATGACGTCCGGCTAGTACTGACATGAGAAGATTTGTAGGGCATCAAGCTTCTGGAGAAGGCTGCAGATATTGAGGGAGACTAGGGAGAGTGTCCCAGTGCGGTTAACACGATTGTTCGATCCTTGAGCTATAGGGCCAGGGTTAGGGTGGATGTTGCCAGAGAGGAGAAGTAGGAGGAGTAGTAGCTTCAGGGTACACAGGCGCAGGTACCTGATGGTGAGTTTACAGGAACATTTCATCAGAGCGGGCGGGTGGAGCTGTCGGCACTGATCCCAGCATGACGTAGTAAGAAGCACAAGAAGTACCAAGTTGGACACCAAAGGAAAAAAGAGTAGTCTGACCCATAATTACACTCCTGAGCTACTTTATAGTCATTCAGGCCCTATAACATAAACATACTATAGAAAAGTATCATCACGCTCCCACATTCTGACAGGAGTTGCCACTTCAGACCTGTCACTTCACCAGCAGGCATTAAAAGTCAAACATCATCTACACAGACTGGCAAATTATCTTTTTGGCCTATCTGCATCACAAAAACAGTTTTCTAGAAACTTTTCTACAGGCTGTACTACTGTAAACACTACTGACATAGAAGAATGCCCTTTGATATGGAAGACAGAAAAATCAGCTATGTACTGTACCCACAATGCCTTGCTACAAATATATACATAGATGTTGACAGCAGGTAAGGGCCTACTGCCTACCTAGTCTGATGTGCACACGTGCTTAGCTTCTTCAAGCTTCTCTAGAACTAGGTTATATGTCTACATATTAGGTGCTATTTGGCAATCCCCACTACCAAAATAAGGGGCCGCACTGCTGAGTAATGAACATTTAAGTCAATTTTATAATTTACCCAGAATCCCTTGTTGCTGTATGCAAAACATTGGCAATTTCCTTGCATGACATCATTCTAGGGGTGTGGCCGCACACACAAAACTGAAGGGCAGACAGAAACAAAAACATACAAAAAAATGACTGTGACAGATTTTTTTACAAAACAAATTGCAGCTTAGAAACATAGACTTTGACGGCAGATAAGGACCACTTGGCCCACCCAGTCTGCCCATTTCCCTACCTATTGGCTAAGCTGCAGATTCTAGTTAACCAACAGCCTACTTCCTGCAACCCCCCACTATAATTGCCTTATGTCAGTCCCATGCATGTTTGAATTCCCCCACTGTTTTAAACCCCACAATCTCTCCAGGAAGGTGGTTCCATGTGTCCACCACTCTCTCCATGAAAAAAAATGTCCTCACATTACCCCTGAGCCGTCCCCCCTCTATCTTTAAATTGTGCCCCCTTGTTCTTACACATCTCTTTCTGAAAGATGCTACCCTCCTGGACTTTGTTGATTCCTTGAGATACTTAAAGTTTCTATCATGTCCCCCATCCCTCCTTTCGTCAAGGGTATACATATTAGCCTCTCAGTCTCTCTTCATTTGGTTTCTGATGTAGACCCTGCACCATTTTAGTTACCCTCCTCTGGACTGCTTCCATCCTGTCTATGTCCTTACGTAGATGAAGTCTCCAAACTGCACGCCTAGTACTCCAGATGGGGTCTCACCAACTGTCTGTACAGAGGGATAACCACTTCCTTTTTCTACTTGTGATGCCCTCCCTATGCATCCAAGTATCCCTGGCTCTCCTTACTGACTTCTCACATTGCTTACCCACCTTTAGGTCATCTGATATGACTACTCCAGGTCCCTTTCCATTATTGTTGTTGTTAGTACCACCCCTGCTATTGTGTACTCTTCTCCTGGATTTCTATTTCCCAGATGCATTACTTTGCACTTCTTTGCATTGAATCTAAGTTGCCATATGTCTGACCATTCCTCCAACCTTGCCAAGTCCCTTCTCATCCTTTCTACCCCCCCCTTGTGTATCAACTCTATTACAGATCTTTGTGTCATCTGCAAAGAAGCATACCTTTCCCTCCAGACCCTCTGCAATGTCACCTATAAAGACGTTATAGAGGACTGGACCCAGTGCTGAGCCCTGAGGTACTCCACTAGTAACCCCCCTTTCCTCGGAATGTGTTCCATTCACTATTACCTTCTGTGTCCTGTTGTGCAGCCAGTTTGCTACCCAGGCTACCACCCTAAGAGCCACTCCCAGGCTGGCTAACTTGATTATTAATCTTTTGTGCGGAACTGTGTCAAATGCCTTGCTAAAGTCTAGGTAGGCCATATCCACAGCCCCCTCCCTGGTCTATTACTTTGGTCACCCAGTCAAAGAAATTGATTAGATTCATATGACATGACCTTCCTGCTGTGAATCCATGCTGCTTTGGGTCCTGTGCCCCACTGGCCTCTAGGTACTCAACAGTTCTCTCTTTCAGAAGTGATTCCATCATTTTCCCCACCACTGAGGTCAAACTAACAGGTCTGTAGTTTCCTGCTTCTGCCTTGCTCCCACTTTTGTGAAGGGGGAATCACATCTGCCCTCCTCCAGTCCTCAGGTACCAACCCATCCTGCCATGATTTGTTAAAAAGTGTGGTCAGTGGTGTCACTAGGTCCTCCCTTAGTTCTTTTAGGATTCTACGGTGAATCCCATCAGGCCCCATTGCTTTGTCCAGCTTGAGTTTTAGGAGTTCTTTCAGGACTCTTTCTTCTGTAAATGGACTGGCGTCAACCCCACTACCCAGATTGCTTCTATTGTTTGGTTTAGGTAACTCCTCCTCTTCTTCTTTTGTGAATACTGAGCAAAAGTATTCCTTCAGTTTATCTGCCTTTTCACTGTCTCCCTCTGCCCACCTCCCCTCTCCTTTATTAATCTTCACTATCCCTCCCTTAACCTTTCTATGCTCCCTAATGTACCTTTAAAAGGCTTTATCCCCCTTCTTAACTGAGTTGGCTATATTTTCCTCAGTTTGGGCCTTTGCTTTTCTGACTGCCTTCCCCACTTCTTTCTGCTTTAATTGATACAGTTCTCTGTTGTGCTCCTTCTGTGATTCCTTATACTTTTTGAATGCAGCCTTTTTCTCCTTAACCTTCCCTGACACCTCTTTTGAGAACCATAGAGTTTTTTTATTCCACTTTGTTTTCTTTATTTGTTTCACACAAAGGCTTGTTGCCTCCATGATGGCAGTTTTGATTTTTCTCCATTGTTCTTCCACCCCTCCATTCTGGCCATTTGCTAGTGCATTCCTCAGGTATTCACCCATTATGCCAAAGTCAGCCCTTCTAAAGTCCAGTATCCTTGTCTTTGTATGGCTTGTCTCCATGATTGTGTTTATTGTGAAGCACACTGTGGAGTGGTCGCTTGTTCCCAGATGTCTACTGACTTCTAAATTTGTGATCCTCTCTCTATTTGAGAGTACTAGGTCTGATATTGCTCCCTCCCGAGTGGGTTCCACCACTAGCTGTCTATGGCATGCTCCCTGTAGGGCATCGAGAATGACCCTGCTCTTGGATGTGGCTGCAGTCCATGTCGTCCAGTTAACATCTGGCATATTCAGGTCCCCCATCAACAGTATCTCCCCTTTTTCAGAAATTTTGAGAATGTCCTCTATCATTTTCTTGTCCATTTCCTCCCCTTGAGACGGGGGTCTGTATACAACCCCTGTGTGGATTGTGATGCCATTCCCTGTCTCCAAGGTGACCCAGAGTGCTTCTTGTCCTCCCCTTTACTTTTTAGTTCTGTAGCTTTGATCCCTTCCCTGATGTAGAGCTATTCCACCTCCTCTTTAACCCTCCCTGTCCCTTCTGTAGATTGTGTACTCTGCTATGTTGACATCCCAGTCATGGTTCTCCATGTACCATGTTTCTATGACTGCCACAATATCCAAGTGTTCCTCTTCCATCAGGGCTACTAGCTCAGGAAGCTTGTTTCCCAGACTACAGGCATTGGTACTCATTGCCCTCCATTTAATGTTGGCTTTATCCTTCTTTACCCCATCCCTGCTCTTATTGCCCTTGTCTATTTTTCCATTTACCCCGTCCTGACCTCTGTCAAGCTCTGTAGCTCAGTGTTTACCCTACTACCTGCCATGTTTTGTGGGGGGAGGCTTGAACTTTCCTGCTTCCTATCAGCACCTCCCCCCTTGGCTAGTTTAAAAGCTTGCCTAGGAGGCATTTAAACCTGTCACCTAGGAGCTTGTTTCCCTTCCTGGACAGATGCAGACCATCATGCCAGTATAGACCTTCATCTCTCCAGGTGTACCCCCAGTCCCCAATGAAGCCAAAGCCCTGTGCTCTGCACCAGTTTTGCAACCATTCATTAAATTGCATGGTGTGCAGTACCCTAGCCTCACCTCTGCCATGGACTGACAGCACCTCTGAGAAAGTTACCATGCTTGCTACCTGTCTGAGGTCCCTCCCCAACTCCACAAATTCATCCTGCACTGCACTGATCTCATGCCTAGCTAGGTCATTTGTCCCAAGGTGGACAATGATATCTAGTTCCCTCTCCTGTGATGCTGCTTCTGCAATCCTGAGGATTTGCTTCCTGTCCCTCCAAGCCATGGCACCAGGCAGGCACGTTACTTCCCTCTCCTCTCCCTTCCCCAGGTCTACACCCCTAAGAATTGAGTCCACTATCAGAAGCTGTTTTCTTCCCCTGTGGTGTCTCTTGCCACCCTTTTGTGTGTGTCCCTTGTGGATGTCCCCAGCATTCTTCTTCATCTCTACTGAGAGTGTCATCATAGAGGAACCTTGATTTTCAAGACTGACATATGATTTGTGTAGAGGTACAACTAGGGGGCTATGCCTCTGTTCCACCACCCTCACCCTCCCAGAACCCACTATGGTCCAACTGCTCTTCACACTTGGCAACCTCTGAGGCAGTGGTTGTGGAACTGGTGTTCTTTGGGTGGGGGAGGCCTCCTTAGTTCTTGCCAGTTCAGCCTGGAGGTGGGCAACCTCCTCCCTCAGAGCTGACAGTTGCCTGAAAACAGGGCAGCAATGCAGGTTCCAGAATGTCTCCCGGAAAACTGCTGCCCCACAGCCAGTGCATTGCACCACTCCCCACATGTTCCTGTCCCTTATAATATACAATGAGTAATATATAAAATATCTCTTTTTTTTGGTGTGTACTTACCCTTTATGCACTGTGCTGGGTTATTAAGAATATGACAGTTCTGCCCCAAGATCTGTTGAAGTGATGTCAGAACCTTGGTTATAAAGGAAATGCCAAGCCTGGAGGTGGGGTGAGGGAAGGGGTGGGTAGGCTACAACCACTGGTGACTGTTAGAAACAATCAACTACACCACTGCTCCACCACTCTGGTGATTACTGCCCTTTATAGTAATTCAACCAACACCACAATTTACTAGACCACTGCTCCTACACAAACCACTCTACTGAGTCCAGGGATAAAAATGAACTTACTCCTCAGCCAGTAGGACACTTCTAAAATGTTGCACAAATATCCTTTCAAATCCTAGGTCTCAAGCACAGGAATCAAGCAACTTCAGTTGTAATTCACCCCCTCTGGTTATAAAATTACTACACTTTAATGGAATCCTGCAATTCTCTTCTTAATGCCAATAAGAAAAAATGAAACTTTCTGTAGAAAGCGTAGCTTACCTTCCTAACAAGTCCCCCACAATATTATGTCTTACCAGGTTCCCAGTTCCTCAAATGCATTCTAGTTTGTTCTCTGTAGTACAGCAAGTTTTTCAGCCTCAAACAGAAGCAGACAAGTCTTTTCTGACTGGATTCTCACTGTGTAGTTTGCCTAAGACAGCTTATTGATAAAAGCCCCACCCAGAATCAATTGATTGACTAGTGACATCTGTGATGTAAGCAGGCCTTTCAATGTAGACACTTTGCTATGTCTGATTCTAATACACAAACCCTTCTCTGAAACCAGGGATAAAAACTCACTCCTCAGCCAGCAGGACACTTCTAAAATGTTGCACAAATATCCTTCCAAATCCTGGGTCTCAAGCACAGGAATCAAGCAACTTCAGTTGTAATTCACCCCTCTGGTTATAAAATTACTGCACTTTAATGGAATCCTGCAATTCTCTTCTTAATGCCAATAAGAATAAAATGAAACCTTCTGTAGAAAGCGTAGCTTACCTTCCCAACAAGTCCCTCACAATATTATGTATTACCAGGTTCCCAGTTCCTCAAATGTGTTCTAGTTTGTTCTCTGCAGTATAGCAAGTTTCTCAGCCTCAAACAGAAGCAGACAAGTCTTTTCTGACTGGCTTCTCACTGTGTAGTTTACCTAAGACAGCTCAGTAATAAAAGCCCCACCCAGAATCAATTGATTGACTAGTGACACCTGTGATGTAAGCAGGCCTTTCAATGTAGATACTTTGCTATGTCTGATTCTAATACACAAACCCTTCTCTGAAACCAGGGATAAAAACTCACTCCTCAGCCAGCAGGACACTTCTAAAATGTTGCACAAATATCCTTCCAAATCCTAGGTCTCAAGCACAGGAATCAAGTAACTTCAGTTGTAATTCACCCCCTCTGGTTATAAAACTACTACACTTTATTGGAATCCTGCAATTCTCTTCTTAGTGCCAATAAGAAAAAATGAAACTTTCTGTAGAAAGCATAGCTTACCTTCCTAACAAGTCCCCAATAATATTATGTCTTACCAGGTTCCCAGTTCCTCAAATGCATTCTAGTTTGTTCTCTGCAGTATAGCAAGTTTCTCTGCCTCAAACAGAAGCAGGCAAATATTTTCAACATAGGTTCATAGGTGAAATACATGATCAAAGGACAAGCCCATTAAGATCACGCCACCTAAGCCAGGGGGTTACATATTTTAGACCATTCATATAAGAATCAAGTTTTAATTTAAATTGAGCCAAATTATCACAATGTACTACCTCATGTGGAAGTGAGTTCCATAACGGAACTTTTCTTTGAGTATAAAAATTATTTCTCTTTGTAGTTTTATTAGTAGATGCAATTAATTTCAAATTGTGTGATCGAGTATGCACAGATGTTGGATTCCAAGTCAAATATAATGTATTGAACAAATATTCATCCTTAGTTGCCTTATAGAGCAAACAAAGGTCCCCTCGCAATGATCTATATTCCATACTATACAGTTGTAATTTTTCTAATCTTTCCTCATAAATCAAAGGACCCATGCCAGTAATATTTTTTATAAATCTTCTTTGGATTTTCTCTCTGGATAATCTATCTCCTATCTGTGTTGGGGCACTGAATGATTAGCAATAATCAAAATTAGACCTTATAATACTGGTAAATAATGGGATTAATATGGCTGGTTCTCTGCTTTTTATATTTCTGAATATACAATTGGATAATTCAGTACATTTTTTAACGGTAGAATTCAAATGTTCTGTGAATTTTAGGTTATTAGTAATAATAACACCCAAATCCTTTCAGAAGTAATAACACTTAACACATGGTTGTTAATATAATAATCAGCACTTATGTTATTCAGGCCAAAATGCATAACTTTACATTTATTTATATTAAAGTTTAATTTATGATTGGTAACCCAATCTGAAATTAAATTCAAGTTATCCTGTAACTTAGATATGGATTTTAAATTAACAATCCCACCTAACTTAGCATCATCAGCATATTTTGTCAACCAAATGCCGTTATTAGTATTCATACTAGCTATAAGAATATGAAATAATATAGGGCACAAAACAGAGCCCTGAGGCACTCCACTAGTAACCTCAGTCCATATAGAAGTATAACCCCTTAGTGATACCCATTGTCTTCTATTGGTTAGCCATTGTATAATCCAAGTAGTTAAAAATTTATTAAGCTCTAATTCTAATAAACATTCATATAATATATTGTATGAGACAGAGTCAAAGGCCTTTTCAAAATCCAAGTAAATAACATTCACCGGAAGACCGAAGTCCAATGCATTACTCACAGGCTCAAAAAAATTAATTAAGTTAGTATGACATGATCTACCAGGTTGAAAACCATGTTGGAATATATCAGTTTGACCTTTATCTATTATATGTTTATTAATTTTATTTAATATAAGTTTTTCCATAATTTTACATACAGAAGATGTCAAGCTTATAGGTCTATAATTTTTTAACTCCTACCTTGAGCCGTTCTTATGAATAGGGATGACTAAAGCATCTCTCCACTCTTTAACAACAATTCCCTTTTCCAATGATTCATTAAATAGAAAAGTTAACACACCTGCTAGCTCATAAGAAACATTTTTTAAAAATATAGAGGGAATATTATCAGGTCCAACAGATGTGGAAAACTTAACTGAATTAATAATGCTATAAGTTTCAGCCACAGTAAATTCAATTATAGGATCAAAATCAGAAGGATTCACATCCAATAAAATGTCCTTTTTTTTAAAATATACTAGCAAAATATTGATTAAATTTATTTGCCATAATTTGTTCATTATTTATAATCTCATCGTTGATTTCTATAGGTCCAACTAAATTAGGAGAAGATTTTAAGGAACCAATATAATTGAAAAATGTTTTCCTGTTATCACCTTGATTACTAGCTAAATTTAGTCCCAAATCTTTTTTAGCTTTTTTAATTGCAAATTTTGATTTTTTGGCTTTAAGAACAAATTTAGACCAATTAGATTCGGATTTATTTTTCTTATATTTATTAAAAGCCTTTTTCTTAGCTAACACTGACCTTTTTATTTTATTAGTAAACCAAGGTGGAAACCTTTTGTTTCTAATAAATTTCACTCTAATTGGTACCCACTCTGAAATACAAAACTCAATTTTATCTTTAATTCTTTGCCATATTTCTTCCACTGGTAATCCATATAATTCATTTTTCCAATTCCACCTCAATAGGTATTCTTTAATTGCTATATAATTTGCCTTATTGAAATTTCTAAATTGGGTTATACCATTAGACTTTTTAATATAAAAATTAATTGACCATTTAATCATTAAATGGTCACTGTTACCTATTGGAGCCATAGTACCTGGGGAATCAATGCCTTCTTTAACATTAGTAAATATTAAGTCCAGAATATTATTATTTCTTGTTGGGTTGTTAACAATTTGGTCTAATCCTAAATGGGAAATTGCACCAATAAATCTATTTTCCTGTTTATTTGAACCTATTCCATTTGACCAGTTTATTCCAGGATAGTTGAAATCATCCATCAGAATAGTGTCAGCATTTATGTTTACATTTTCCAAATAATTACAAAAGTTTTCATTATGCACAAGATCCATAGATGGTGGCCTACAACATATCCCTAATATAACTGGACATTGTTTATTATGAATTTTAATCCATAACATTTCAAAACCTAGAGAAGAATTATTATTCATAATGACTTCTGTACATTTGATATCTTCTTTGACATAAAAGGCAACACCTCCTCCCCTTGAATATACACGATTATTCTTAAAAAGGGTGTATCCACAGATATTTTGTCCCCATTGATCTTCATTTAGCCAGGTTTCAGTGACACCACATATATCAATATTTTCATTAAGTAAGACAATTTGGAGTTCATTAATTTTATTACACAAACTCCTAGCATTTAGAAGAAGTAGATTTAATTTAGATGTTTGATAGTTTTCACAAATGCAAGATGTAGATTTAACAAAATTCCGTGCTAAGTTGTGCTCATTCATAATTATATCAATATCTATTCCCACCTCAGAACATTGCATAAAAAAATATCAATTGCTGAATTAATCTCATTTCCCAAAACTTCCTTGCCCATTCTACTTAAATGTAACCCATCCTTTGCAAAATAAGTACCATTTAACTGGAACTGCTCCCAATGAGTTAAGCACTTAATATTTTGTTTAAGACACCACGCCCTGAGCCAACAATTTATATGCTTGATTTTATTCGTTAGAAAATGATCAGCACTAGGTATAGGAAGAATCTCAGAAAACACTGTATGGATTCCTATTTCAGCCAAAATGTTTGACATACCAACATAAGCTTCCTTAATCTGTTGGATGCTGTGATGCCATATATTATTGACCCCAGCATGTATTACTACAAGATCTTTTTCGCTACAGCCTCGTAGAATCCGTCTACTCATTCTACCAATGTCATTAATCTGGGCACCTCGAAAACAAGATAATAAAGTAGTAGCTTTGTTGGGGTTATATATTCTATCTAGATTGATAACAAGGAATCCCCTAATACAAAATGTGGGCTGTACAGTGTTATCGGGACTCAGAGGCCCTATATCTGTATTTTCCACATCTCTAGAGTTATTCTCTGTAAAATTAATAAGATTAACTTGTGTATGACTATTGTCACTATTTAAAGGTATTGCAGAATTTTCCAAATCATTTATTGACAATAATACTACAGTTGCCACATCCCCAGCCTCTTCAATGTCTGTATTTATTAGTAATGGATCAAATTTATTCTGTAAAGGTATATGAAAATTGTTAGCTTTTCTCCCTCTTTTAGATGTTTTTTTATATTGAACAGTGAACCAATCATCTTCAGAATCAGATCCATTTCCCTCTTGTCTTGGTCTCTTTCTAGTCACCATATCAGATTGGATAATTGTGTGTTTTGAGCAATCACTGGATTTTACCATTGGCTTTTGATTTTCCGTTATTTGTAGCCTTTTAGCTGTTTCAATTTGACTACATTCAAGTATTCTTAATCTATCATCAAACAGTTTAATTTCATCCTCAAGTTCTTGAATCTTTATACATTTACTACAAATAAAGGATTCAATGTTTTGTTTCTCTAATTCAAAGTCAAACATATTGCATAATAAGCACCTAGTACCTATTCTTCCGTCCGTGTAGTTAATATAACACTGGCCATTTCTTTTTCAATGTATCACAACTTTATCAACTTGTTACTTACCAAATTTAAGTAGATGTAATCTTGATTTTTAAAATAAATAAGTATGTCTTTATGATATTTTACTTCAAATGCACAACACACATAACATGCGCTGACGCGCGTGTCTTTGCGCGCGTCTTCGCGCACGACTCCTCGCACTCACCCCGCTCGAGCTCACCTTGCTCGCTGCAGGGCAGCTTAAAATAGCCCCAAGAGACTCGGAAGTATAATCTCAGGTCGCGCTACACCTCCGATAATGTTTTTGTAAAAAGGCTTTGTTGATGATTAAAATATCCCACTACTGTGCCTTCTAGTGATGTTAATCAGGTCAGTAACCCCCAGATTTAAAATAAAATAAAATAACTCAAATAAATCACTGAGGTGTAGTCCAGGAAATAGCCTGGTGAAACTACAGCTCCTCCTCCTAACCAGAGTTGGCTAGGGCTCCAGAATTAAAATGCAAAGACGTTCAACAAATAAGACAAGCATGGGTGACAATGGCATACTATGTGAAATGGGTATTTGCGGGAATGTAACTGAATCATTTTAAGTTGTGCTTGCTTCATTTAGTTGTTCTGATGAACCACACCTTACCATCATGCCCCTACAGCTACTTATGTCAAATCCAATCATCTTCAATGACTTACTCAGTTGTGGCTACTATCCTGCTCCTTTGTTTTCTATCTGAACATTGCTGGGAACAAGAAGGTTTTCACTCTCACTCATTTTTATGTTTGCTTGCATGCATGTGCAAGAAACATAGCGCCACCATATGAGAATTCGTAGGTGTGCCTCCCTCACTTCCAATGCCCTGGTCCATTTTGCAGGCTCGGCTGCACTGTGTCAATGACTGTCCACGCTGTCTATGACAGCATTCAGATGCAGTGGCATACAGTTCACAGGAAAATACTGCCACAATCAGTGGTGGTGACATCTAGGCAATTTACATATTGCCGATGTAGTTGCCCCCCCATTTACGTAGCACACTGGGAGCCCACCCCAGCATGCTCATGTGCTCCCCTCCACCAGTGTGCATTGTATGACCGATGGGGGTGCCCAATCCCCCGTCAGCTCCACTGCCGCCCCCCCAAAAATAACCTTTCAGCTGCCATGCTGGGAGCCCACCCCAGTGTGGGAAAAGTCTTGCATTGTCTTCCTCTAGAAGATGCCACACTGGGAGTCCACCCCAGAATGGCAAAAGACCCTTGTTGTCTGCCTGCAGTGGGAAAAAAAATGGTCCCTCATTGACTGTCTGGCCCCCCTCCCCAACCCACGTCCACCCTCTGTGCACCCACCTCCCCACCCCCATACATACCTCCGGATCCCGGCGCAACAATCTTCGGTGGACCGGGAACACGTCTGCACTTCTTCAAAGCCGACCGCGAACTGAAGAAATGCCAGTAAGCTGTATAATAGCATAAATAGATTTTTTTCAACTTTGGTGCTTATCTCAGGCATTTTAGGGAATTTGTTCACCAAATTTTCAACATGGGGTTCTTGGGGCCCCACCTCATGAACTCAGTCACTGTCATTTTGTTATTCGGTCCCAAAAGGTGATTTCGCGGTCACTGCATGGAACCACATTTTGGGAATGAGTAATGAAAATACAGTGGCACAGTTCATGAGGTAGGCCCCCACAAACCCTAAATTGAAAATTTGGTGAAAAAATTTGCAAAAAGGACTGTGTTACGAGCGTGCATTGCGCAGTTCCTATGCACACTCATAAGTTTGCAAATTTTTAACATTTTCACTCCAGATTTTCAACATTGCCATTTTACCACACCTTCTTACGAGCAGTACAGCTGTCATTTTTCACATCTCCCCCAAAATGTGTTTTCGCGCATATAGCGCACAATGGTGCAGTCGGTGTGCAAAATCAATATTCGGGACAGATTAAGAAAATCACAATGAGACTGTTCATGAGCAGAGGTCTTAAAATGGCTATGTTAAAAATTTAGTGACAAAAGTCTATAAAATGACTGTGTTATGAGCGAGCATTGCGCAGTTTCCACTTACCCTCGTAAGTTCTTGAATTTGTAATATTTTCAGTCCAGATTTTCAACACTGGCATTTTTCCACACCTCCTTATGAACATTACAGCTATCATTTTTCACACCATGGCTGAAATGTGTTTTCGCACTTCCGGCGCAGAAATGCATGGTCGCTGTGGGAAATCACTGTTCGAGACAGAGTCAGAAAATCACAGAGATGCTGTTCATGAGCGGAGGTCCCAAAATGCCTGTGTTGACAATCTGCTGTAAAAAAATCCCCAAACTAATTACATTGCGAGTGTGCGTTGCGCAGTTTCTACGCATGCTCGTGACTTCACCAGTTTTTTTATATTTTCACTGCAGATTTTTAAACATTACCATTTTTTACACCTCCCCATGAACAATACAGCTGTCATTTTTCACATCCTGTTCAAAATGTGTTTTCGCACCTGTGGTGCCAAATGGCGTAGTCACTGTGCAAAATCAGCTTTCAGCTAATGAACTGATATTGCCACTGTTCATAAGGTGTGGGTCACAAAAAACCCATGTTGAAAATTTGGAGTGAAAATACCAATGAACGCCTGAGGTGTTAGGATTTCCGACCATAACGCCCCACCTTGTAGAGACTGACAGGCATCACGGGTGTGACTTGGGATTGTCGCCTGTAATGCTCATACCATTCCACCCCCACCCACACCCTGCAGCCAGTGAGAGGCATCGAGGTGTGCCTTGGACTCTTCAGCCCCAAAGTTCACCCCATTCTCCTATACTGCACCCATCTCAGTGTATTTCCTGATGGAATGGGGTGAGCATAAGGCCAAAGACCCCAAGGCACACTGTGACACTTGTCGGTGTCTGCAGGGTAGGGTGTGGTGAAATGGCGTGGCCATTATGCCTGATGACCCAAAGGCACACCCCAATGCCTGTCAGTCTCTGCAGGGTGGTGGTGGGTTTGGCTTCAGTTAAATACTTCACTGCCATTCCTATTATGCATCTTTCTCACTCCTACACTACCATTGCCAATGCCAGCAAGCAAACATTTGGCATTGACAAATGCTTATTCCAAACATGATGATGGTGAGGATGACAGTGAGAGAGAAAGAGAAGTCAAAGCAGGAGAAGGGTGAATAATGAAAAGAAGCAAGCACAGCCTTCTCCTAAACTACATTAAATTGCATTGACAGGGGAAGGGGGATTCAGATGCATCTGGTTTTGTAGGATAATGGATGCTTGATCCTGTATGTGTGTCATTACATGCTAAACTAACAGTAATGATACTATATGTAGGGAGGGTTACTGGAGGTTCAATGATTCATGTTAAACACTAACATGCACAGTCTATAGACCATGTAGCAAGCAGTTCTCTTGATGCATGTTTACAAAGCCACATTTGTACCTCAGCAACCCAGACGCATGGGTTGCAGTGGTCCAAAAGTGGCCACGCGGACACTAACCATAGCATTTTAAGTCATCCTGTAGTCCTCTCCTTGAGCCAGTGCAGGCGTAGAGGGTGAATTCAGGAGTGAGCAGCTTAAGCAGCCATGTGCACAGGCTGCGCTGCTTTCTTCAGTGCACAGTGCACACCCGCAGCGTGCTCCACCACCCAGCCAGAGCAAGTAAGTGCAACCACTTACAAGAGGATACTACTGCTGCCACAGGGACTCCAGCACAGGCAGACTAAATGAACAGGCAGTGGGCCACTAGATGATAAGTGTCAGGATGTAAGTGTGTAGTGGAAGGAACCACCCTAACCTTTCATTTAGCTGCAGCTGGAAGTAAGGGGAGAGACATCAGTAGTCTGTGCATCATCAGACGCATCACTGCTGACGTCAGCAAGCAGCCAACTGTCCTCTGGACCCACAGCCCTTCTCTAGAGTGGGTTGCATTGGTGCAGAGAGGGGGCCATGTAAAAGCAATCTTGACTCAGCTCAGGAGCTCAGGGGAGTGCTGAAATTGACAGCATAATAAAGCGGAGCAGCCCTGCAAACAGACTTTAGATAGTACACTCAGTGCAGAGAAGACAGCTTCTCCAGCACATAGTGAAGGGATGAGGTCTACCCTGTCAACATTGTTTACCTCATGAGAAGTGTCCCACTTTTCAGGCTTTTCTTTTTTTTTTTTTATATATACTTTCTTTTTATTTCACAGAGAGAAAAAGAAAAATTCACATCAAGTATACAATGATTATAATTCATCTCGAAATTTCAAAATCAAACTAAAGCTACAAACTCAAAAGTACAATTTTTTAAATTTTTCTGGGGGTGGTAAAAAGAAGTAATCTTATAAAAGAAAAACATTTTTTTGAAAGCATAAACTATTTACTTTATTTTTTTATCTCCCCTTCATGCTCCAAGCTTTAAACATCCCACTAAAGAAAAATCACTATAAGAAATAATGTCCTTTCAGGCTAATTATTAATTATATCCAGTTGGAGCAATCTCAAAATAACTGTCCAAAACTGTCCAAAATTAAGAGTCCTTGAATCTACATTGGCATATACTGAGTGTTGTCAGCCTTTTCTTCCTCCAAATCAGAATCCAAATCTGTGGATAAAGAAACATTTTTCTCATAAAAAGCTCAAGCCGTATCTACTTCAACAAAATAATATTCCTTGCTTTGTAAGACCACTTTAAGGTTAGCTGGAGATTGAAGGACAGCCGTAACTCCTGCTTGTAAAAATTCTGCTCTTAATGAAAGAAAACGCTTTCTACACTTTTGCATTGCCAATCAGAAATCCGGATACAAATGAAACTTTGTGCCTTCATATGTAAATCCTTTCTTCATTCGTGCCACTTGAAGTATTTTATTTCTTTGCACTAAAGAGGGAAAGGTACAAATCACATACCTTACCCCAACTCCCGATGCAGTCTGTTGTTTCTGTCTTGACTAAGGTCTGAAAACAGAATCTAAAGTTATTGGCTGTTCAGGTGTGAAGAGCAAGAGACAATATTTTTTCAACCTCCAGTTTTAACTCCGAATTGGGAATATCCCAAGTAAGTCCGATCATTCTTAAATTTTTCAATAAGAGAGTGTTTTCTATTTTATCTAGTGTAGCATACATGTCCCGTTGTTCGTCAAGCGAAGCCTTAACTGCTCCCTCCACAGTCAGGATCCTAGCAGATAATTTTTCAGCATTCTTCTTGGCCGTCTCCACTTGCTTTTCTATAGACTTCATCTTCTCTTCAGGCTTTTCTAAAATGTGAGTTCAATCACTTAGCTGGAATATGCAACAGGCTGATTCAAGATATGCAATTTATCTTCAAGTGTGAAGGAGCAGGACCATAACTCACCAATAGCAGTGCCATGAGTGAGTTATGAATATTCTGCCCACTCACAAGTGATGATAAATTGCCTATTTTGAGTCAGGCTGTTGTATACTTTTTTTTTTTTTACTTTTTAGTTATTTATTTAGTTTTTGTTGGCGGGGAAAGGAGCACTAGGTGAATCTGCCCATTTTCAGGATCATCCCATGGGAGAGGGGGAAGATGCTTATGGAAACTAACATACAGAATCAGATTAAGCTGTTGGTGGTATTTTAGTGAAGGGGGGAGTGGGGGATTTGGCTAGGCCACTGGAGAAATTTCCCTACTCTTTTGAGAAGTGCCATGGGATCTTTAACGTCCACCTGAACAACAACCAGAACAGGCAGATGGGACCTTGGTTTAACATCTCATCTGAAAGATAACACCTCAGAAGTGCAGTGCCCCCACCATGATGCACATAGAAACATAGACTTTGACGGCAGATAAGGACCGCTAGGCCCATCTAGTCTGCCCATTTCCCTACCTACAGGATAGGCTGCAGATCCTAGTTAACCAACAGCCTATTTCTTCCTACCCTCCACAATAATTGCCTTATGTCTGTCCCATGCATTCTTGAATTCTTCCACGGTTTTAGACCCCACAACCTCCTCAGGAAGGCTGTTCCATGCATCCACTACCCTCTCTGTGAAATAATTCTTCCTCACATTGCCCCTGAACCGCCCTCCTTCTATCTTTAAATTGTGTCCCTTGTTCTTGCAAGTCTCTTTTCTGAAAGATGCTACCTCTTGGACTTTGTTGATTCCACTGAGGTATAAAGTTTCTATCTTGTCCCCCTCCTTCTTTCCTCCAAGGGTATACATATTAAGCTCTTGGTCTCTCTCCTCATACGGCTTCTCTTGCAGACCCTGCACCATTTTAGTTGCCCTCCTCTGGACCACCTCTATCCTGTCTATGTCCTTGCGGAGATGGGGTCTCCAGAACTGGACACAGTACTCCAGATGGGGTCTCACCAACTGTCTGTACAGAGGGATAACAACTTCCTGTTTTCTGCTGCTGATGCCTCTTCTTATACATCCCAGTATACCCCCAGCCCTCCCTACTGCCTTTTACATTGCTTGCTAACCTTAAGGTCATCTGATATGATTACCCCCAGGTTCCTTTCCTTTTTTGTTGTTGTTACTACCTCCCCACTCATTGTGTATTCTTCCACTGGGTTCTTGTTTCCCAGGTGCATTATTTGCACTTCTTGCATTGAATCCTAGCTGCCATACTTCGACCATTCCTCCAACCTTGCCAAGTCCTTTTCATCCTTTCCACGCCTCCTTGTGTATCAACCCTGTTGCAGATCTTTGTGACATCTGCAAAAGGCATACTTTTCCTTCCAGTCCCCTGCAATGTCACTGATGAAGACATTAAAAGGACTGGACCCAATACTGAACCCTACGGTACCCCACTAGTAACCCTCTTTCTTCAGAGTGGACTCCATTTACAATTACCTTCTGTATCCTGTTGTGCAGCCAATGTTTTACCAGGCTACCACCCTGGGACCCACTCCCAGGCTGGTTAATTTGACTATTAATCTTTGTGTGGGACTGTGTCAAATGCCTTGCTGAAAGTCTAGGTAGACCATGTCCACAGCCCCTCCCTGGTCTACTACTTTGGTCACCCGGTCAAAGAAATCTATTAGATTCATCTGACATGACCTTCCCACTGTGAACCCATGCTGCCTTGGGTCCTGTGCTCCACTGGCCTCTAGGTACTCAACTATTCTTTCCTTCAGAAGTGACTCCATCACTTTCCCTACCACAGAGGTCAGACTGACAGGTCTGTAGTTTCCTGCCTCTGTCTTGGTCCCACTTTTGTGAAGGGGAATCACATCCGCCTTCCAACAGTCCTCGGGTACCACACCATCCTCCCATGATTTATTAAAAAGAGTAGTCAGTGGTTTCACTAGTTCCTCCCTTAATTCTTTTAGGATTCTGGGGTAAATTCCATCAGGACCCATTGCTTTGTCCATCTTCAGTTTTAGGAGTTCTTGCAGAACCCTTTCTTCTGTGAAAGGACTGGGATTGACCCCCCTATCAAGAGTGCTTCTGTTAATTGGATTAGGCACTTCCCCCTCCTCTTTTGTGAATACTGAGCAGAAATATTCATTCAGTATCCCTGCTTTTTCACTGCCCCCCTCTGCCCACCCACCGTTCATTCTGTTCAGCCTCACTGTCCCTCCCTTTGTCTTTCTATGGTCGCTGATGTACCTATAAAAGATTTTATCCCCCTTCTTAACTGAGTTGGCTGTCTTTTCCTCAGTTTGGGCCTTTGCTATTCTGACTTCCCTCCCTGCTTCCTTCTGCCTTAACTGGTACAGCTCTCTGTCCTGCTGCTTCTGTGTTTCCTTATACTTCCGGAATGCTGTCTTTTTCTTCCTGACTTTCACAGCCACCTCTTTTGAGAACCATAGTGGCTTTTTCTTTCATTTTGATTTGTTTATTTGCTTCACACAAAGGCTTGTTGCCTCTGTGATGGCAGTTTTGATGATTCCCCATTGTTGCTCCACACCTCCTTCTAGCCTGTTTGCTAATGCTTTTCTGAGGCACTCTCCCATCTTGCCAAAGTCAGCCCTCCTAAAGTCCAGCACCCTCATTTTTGTATGGCTTGACTCTGCAGCTGAGTTTAACATGAACCACACTGTTTGATGGTCACTTGTCCCCAGATGGCAACCCACTTCTAGATCTGAGATCCTCTCACTGCCCCCGTTTGAGAGTACAAGGTCTAAGATTGCTTCCTCATGAGTGGGTTCTGAAACTAACTGTCTAATGCCTGCCACCTGTAGGGCATCAAGAATGGCCCTGCTTTTGGATGTGGCTGCAGCAACCGTGCTCCAGTTAACATCTGGCATATTCAGGTCTCCCATCAACAGTATCTCCCCTTTCTCTGCCATTCTAAGAATGCCTTCTATCATATCCTTGTCCATTCCCTCCCCCTGACATGGGGGTCTGTACACAACCCCTGTGCAGATTGTGGTGCCTTTCCAGTCTCCAAGGTGACCCACAGTGCCTCCTCTCCTCCTGTTTACTCTTTTGTTCAGTTGCTTTATCCCTTCCTTTACATAGAGAGCTACTCTCCCTCTTCTCCTGCCTGTCTCTCCTGTAGGTTATGTACCCTGGTATGTTAACATCCCAGCCATGGTTCTCTGTGTACCATGTTTCTGTGACTGCTATGATATCCAGGCATCCCTCTTCCATCAAGGCCACCAGCTCAGGGAGCTTGTTGCCCAGACTACGGGCATTGGTACTCCACACCTCCATTTCCTGATGGCCTTACTCCCTTTTGCCCCATCTCTGTCCTTCTTGCCTTTGTCACTTTCTCCATTTACCCCTGCCCTTCTCCTATCGACACCTCTATGTTGGTGTTTGCACTTACTACTGTATTATTTGGGGCTAGGATTTCTGTCTTTCCAGTGCCTCCCCTTGGCTAGTTTAAAAGCTTTGTCAATGAAGCATTTAAACCTATCACCCAGGATCCTGGTTCCTCCCAGACAGATGCAGCCCATCATGTCAGTATAGGCTTGCATCACCCAGGTGGACCCCCAGTCTCCAATGAAGCTAATCCCTGAGCTCCACACCAGTTTTTCAACCACTGATTGAATCCCATGGTGCGGAACACCTAGCCTCTCCTATGCCATAGATGGGCAGCACCTCTGAGAAGGTTACCGTAAGGCAGCACTTGACTAAGGCCCCTCTCCAATTCCACAAACTCTTCCTGCACTTCTCTAATCCCTTTCTTAGCCAGGTCATTTGTCCCTAGGTGGATAATGACATCCAGCTCCCTCCCCTGTGCAGCTGCTCCAGCAGTCCTGAGGATACGCTCCCTGTCCCTCCAAGCCATGGCACCAGGCAGGCATCTTACCTCCTTCTCCCCTTCCTCCCCCAGTTCTACCTTCCTAACAATGGACTCCCCCACCAGGAGTTGTTTCCTTCCCCTGCAGGGTCCCCTGCCACCCTCCTGTGGGTCTCCTTTGTGGAGGTTCCCAGCATCCTCCTTGGTCTCCACTGTGGGTGCCTCCATAGAGGAACCACACTTTGCCAGAATGGCATAGGAATTGTGGAGAGGTACAACTGGAGGGATGCGCCTCTGTTCCACCACCCTCACCCTCCCTGAGCCCACTGTGGTCCAACCGCTCCTCTTTCTTGGCAACCTCTGAGGCAACGGCAGTGGCACTGGTGGTCCCTGGATGGAAGAGGAGGTCCCACAAATCCTGGCCAACTCAGCCTGGAGATGAGCAACCTCCTTCCTCAGCCCAGAGAGGTGCCTGCAGAAGGGACAACACCGCATCCTCCAGAACGTCTCCCAGAAGACTGCTGCTCCACAGCCACTGCACTGCACTGCACCACTCCAATCATGTCTTATTTCTGGCCCCTTAACTGTTTTCAATCTTTACTCTTTCCTCTGTTTTTTTTCTCTCTCTCCTTACTTTCTGCCTGTGTGCCCTTTAAGCTCCTGATTGTCCTGTTCTGAGACAAGAATATCCTATATTTCTCAGTAGACCACTTACTTGCTCAGAGGCAGACCTCCAGCAGCTAGAGGGGTCCGGAGAGCTACTCTTGCCCTTCTAGGATGGTGGGTCTTTGGTGGTTCTGTGATCACTGACTTCCTGCTCCCAAACAGGAAGTTCCTGTTGTCAGTCAAATCCTGTGCCTATAAAAATAGAACTAGCTTTGGGTGGGGGGGAAAGAGGGCAATATAGTCCCAGCAGAGAAGTCCTGTCACACAGCAGTCCTTTCTCCTGGTGTCTTCTGCCAAGCTATTAGCAGAATCTTTCTAAGGCAGTCTTTAAATGTAGCTTCCTTCTAGCTAAGCCACTCCCCCTACTTACTAGATCTTTCTACAAGTAATTTAAACCCCACAGCAGTTAAGTCCTTTCAATCACCTGAGATTTACACCTAGATAACTGTTCAGATACCCATTCAGTTCAGTTAACCCAGACAAACACACACTTATTTTTTTGTTTTGTATGTTAGTTTTTTTTTTACCCTAAATTAAAGGTTCAAGTACAAAAGTTCTTCTACTTTAGTCCCAGCAGAGAAGTCCAGTCACACAGCAGTCCTTTCTCCTGGTGTCTTCTGCCAAGCTATTATGCACTACAATGTTAGTTTCTGGGATTTATCCCACATTCCCAGTGTGGGTCTAGAACCCACAACCTTCTGATCTTCAGGCCTCAGAGGTGAGTGTGTTACTTGCAGAGTCACTGGCACTGGGTTATAAAAAAAAAGTACTGGCTGCATATGGACCAAAGATCATTACAGTTCAGGACAGCATGAAATTATTTCTGTATATGTCACAACTTGCAAATCAGTCTAAATGTCTCAACTCTCTTATTTAGGAGTAATATTACAGTGGAATGAAACAGTAGAACAGCACACTCTCACCACAAATCACTTTTACAATGTTCCTTGGCTGATTTCTTCCACTCCTTGCAGGATTATGTGTTTTGAGGAGGACAGCTGAAAATCCTGTAAAGAAAAGGCAGGCAACATGACAGAAGTTCCATGCTTAGTTAGGTTAATGCTGGACCCTGCACCCAAAGTTGACTAATATATCACAGCGCTAGGGTAAGGAAAAACAGTAAACAAATAGTACCAAGCCCACAATCTGAGTAACGTGTCAATACAGACTAATCTGTAAAGAAAACATACTCTAAAAAGGATATACAGGATGCCTTTTCAGCACTACCAAACAACTCAGCAATAGAGGTAAACATAGAATAAGAAAAGGAAAAAAGGTTTTGCTGTATAGTAGTCCAAACCAGAAAAATTTGTTTGAGACCACCATCCTGCATGGTACCCTTTAGAACCAGCAAAGGCTAAAATCCCCAGAATTAGAACAGTACTGTGAGAACTGGCTTACTCAGAGCAGTAATCAAAGAAATCAGCCATCTTCATCATCTAATACCTGCCCAGGTGGTTCTTCTGATTGTAGTAACTTGCCCAGAAAGTTCTCAGTTGCTGAGGCGTCCATGTAGATATGCATATTCCATGTAGGTTATTTGTAAATGAGCAGGAAAATGCAGCTGCACCCAAACTCGCTTTTCCAGTAGTGACTTTTTAAGTACTTGTAGTTGCTGTTTTCTTTATCCTGAGGCTGGTAGGAGAGGTCTGGGAAGAAGCCAAGCTTACTCCCCTCCCAAACAATGTCCCCATGAGCTCTAGCAGCCTGTAAAAATGGAATTCTGGCCTCTGCAGTGGATGACATGGCAGTCGCAGTCAGCGAGCATTCCACAGATCCTTCCCATAGTCTGGAGCACATCACTGTAGCAAACGACTTCAGGATCTTTACCCTAGCATCATGGGGTAATAAGGATAGGTCCACAAATATTAGCTACTTCAAATTAGCTACCAGTTCTGAGTGTGCCACCAAATGAGGCGGAAATCCCATGATCTTAACATTAGACTGCCTTGCTGTGTTCTCTAAGGATTCCACTTTGGCACTCAGGAAGCTGATGTCCTGCACAGTGGTTGCGTTCACCTCCACTTGTCGGTCCGATGTCTGCTGCAGGATTCTGATCGCTTTTTTATTTTTGGTGATCAGTCCATCAAGATCTCCATTTTTTTGTTCCACAGCTGCCAGCCATTACTTAGTCTCATATCCCATGGCGCAGCCTTCTGCAGCATTTTCATTATTTGCTCCATCAGGATGTCACCTCCACCATGTTGTGCAAGCTCTGCTGCTTTCCCTGTTGTAGTAGCTCCAGAGGCAGAAAAGTGTCCGCATTTTGTTAAGTTTATTGATTCAATTTTTTGGGACTCACTGCCCACAGAAAGTTAGCAGCTATAGAATTACTGTATGTCCAAAAGTTCTGTGGATAAAGTGATTAAAATGCAAAATAAGAGACTTAACAGTTGGATTTTGCAGAGCTCTCATGAAGCACATTCATGCTGATGGCTGCTCCACAGTGCTGCACCAGGTTATTGTATACTTGATATATACAATAGTAGTTTACAAGTTATAGATCTCAAATCTGCAGTTTATCTGAAGATTTTGCAGTTTTTTTAGGTTAAACAGCTGGCTTCAGTGCTGTACTAGGCATTGTGATGTCATCTGCACTGTAAAAACTGCTCTCTGATTGGTTCAGTATTCTACTGCGATGACAGTAACCTTAAAAATATCTAGTGTGACAACAGTAACAATATTTTCTGATATATTGCTGCTGCTGATGTCACTAGCTGAGATATTTTTTCATTTTGTCATTTTTACCCACATATGTGTATATATATATATATATATATATATAATTTGTAAAAAAAACTGCATTAATGCACCAGTTAGAGTAACTTAATGCCACAAAAGTAGGGAAATGTGGCATTAGGGTTTCTCACCCTAAAGCCCTCCTTCCCCAAGCAGCAAAAGGAAAAATATTAGGGTTTTGAGTCTCTGGAGTCTTGGCGAATCCTTGGGTGTTATCAACCCTAATGCCTACCACATTCCATGAGAAAACAACATCACAAATGATCTTCCTTCACACAGGGCCCATGGGGGGAATGGTGAGCATTAGGGTTGATAGCACCAAGGGAAGACCCCACCACTGATTCACCAAGACTCCAGAGACCCAAAACCCTAATGCCTTTTACTTTTGCTGCTTGGGAGTGGGGTTGGGAGTTTAGGGTGAGAAACACTAATGCCACATTTCCCTGCTTTTGTGGAGTTAAGTTACCCTAACTAGTTCTTTAACAAAATTTTTTGAAAATTATTTGCTTACTTTTTTAGATAGTATAATCAAATTCTCATTTGCCTGTGGAAGCATATCAGCCAAAACAGCAACCAACTTGTCAGCATAGCCTTGTTATTACCCCATCTCATGAACACTAGGCTGAGAATTTTCAAATCCCTGCCAAAATGTCATTCCACGCCACCACAGCATCATTCTGCTCTACAAGGCGAAACCACACTTTTTGGACAGGATTTAAAAAATGATAGCTGTCTCGTTCATGATGTGATGTGAAAAATGTCTATGTTGACAATATGGTGTCAAAATATTTACGATTAACAAAGCTCCAAGCAAGCGTAGTAAAATTTCAACATATGCACATAACTTTTCAATTTTTACTTATTTTGAGCTCACAGTTTCAACATTGACTTCTTACAACCCCACCTCATGAATACGGGCAGGAAAAATGTTCAAATCCTGCCTGAGAGGTGATTTTGCCAAGTGATTGCAAAATTGCCTTTTGGGTCAGATTTTTGAAATTCCAGTGACATTGTTCATGAGGTGGGGGTCCCAAAAGGCCATGTTCAAAATTTGGTGTCAAAATATGCAAAAATGGCCCCCCACCCCCACTCCTAAGCAACAGAAGTAAATATGCTTCAAAGTTGAAAACCCCATTGAAATACATTGAACCACATTTACCTTAGTTTCTCATATTGCAGTCAGCAGTTCCAGCAGTAAAATGCGTCTTCAATCAGAGAGTGCATCTTTGCCCTGTGACCTTTTCTGGTGAGTTAGGGTATATGTGGGTGTACTAGGGGGTGTGGGGTGGTGGGTGCTGAATGGGAGGTGGTGGTAGAGGTGGGGTCTGATCATCGCAGGACTGTTTCCTTCATTGCAGGTTTTGGAAAAAAAGGGATAATTTTCTTTATTTCAGGCACAGCCAAATTACATTTTATAATGGGGACAGTGATCGAAAGGGTGGGGGTGCCACTAGACCCTAGAAATACATTTTATTATGGGGACAGTGATCAGAAGGGTGAGGGGTGCCACTCTACACCAGGGAATACATTTTATTATGGGGACAGCAATCAGAAGGGTGGGGGTGCCACTGGACACCAGGGAATATATTTTATTAGGGGGAGAGCAATCAGAAGGGTGGGGGTGCCAGTTACATTTTAATGGATCAAATTGTTTGTTTATCAATGGAAGTTATACATGATCGGTAAAGCAAATTAAACCCACAAACTTAGAATGTTTTTTTACTGATCAAATTGTTTTTTGTGAAAGTTTTTGGTTTTTTTATTGATCGCACTGTTTTTTTGTGAATGTTTTTTATTTTTCGGTCGAACTTCGATGTTATCTCAAAAAATTTTATAATTCAAAAACTGTAATTTTTTTTTCATCAAACCATCCAAAGGCACACCCTTGGCATAGGCCTCATCATCCCTGAAAAATTCATGAAAAAATGCCATACTGTCTAGGCTGCAGGGGAGAGCAATATGTCCAATGTTAAGTATAGGGGAAAAAATGTTGTTGTTTTTTTCACTTTTTTGACCCTCCATAACTCAGTAACCATACAATATGCTGCCATGAAGCTTTCCACATCTTGAGACTCCTACAGCCTGAACACGCATGCCAATTTTTTTGCTAATCCGTTAAATGATGGTTAAGGTTTTAAAGTGCAACAAATTGGGTTTAACATTGAACTGCCAGCTCAATCCTAACTATAGTGGCACCTAATATGGATATTATAGGGGTGCTACCATGCCCCTATAGTTAAGGTTGTTCCAGCACTTCTATGTTAAATTCAAAATCTTGTACCTTTATAACTTTGGCATTTTTTGATGAAATAGCCCAACATTTGGCATGCACGGTCATTCTGCCAGTGCCTTAAGATTTGGAAAGTTTTGTGATGGCATCTTGAATGGGTTTTGAAATATGGAGTGGTAAAAAACAAACAAAATAACCCAACTTTTTCCCATTGGTTACCATGGCATTCTTTGCCCTCATCTACAGCCCGGATGGAATGAAATTTTTTCTTGAAATTTTCAGGGATGATGGGATCTGTGCCAAGGGCGTGCCTTTGGATAGTGTGATGAGAAGATATCTCACCATTTTTGAATAATGATGTTTTTTGTGATAGCTGCTAGACAGGCAGGTAAAAGAAAACTGTACAAACTGTTAATTGTTAAGCATTTACTGTTTGTGCTCAGAGAAATCCTGTTTGTGCTGTCTGCCATCTTGTTTTTTTTTTTCATTTTAAAAATTGATTTCTAAAGAAATGCTACTTGATAAGGAATGACCAAGACCTGTATTTAGATCTCAGCCACATGATTAGCTCCATTATTGTATTATTATTTAAACATTTTGAGGGCAAGTATGTCTTTTTGGGGTGAGAATCATACTGCTCATCACTCACTTAGTTAAGGATCAGTCGATCAGAAAATAACCACTCACAGGTCTTTACAGTTTGAACTGTACTGTTCGAACTGAAAAGATTGCCAACAGTAAAGGTCCATGACTGTTCTAACTGTCATTGCTCCTTGGTGTCTAGTGGTACTCCCAGCCACCGATTTATGTTCCCTAAGGATAAAATAATGTGCCCTGGTAGTCTAGTGGTCCCTTCCTGCTCCCTGTTCTCCGATTGCTGTCCCCATAGTACAAATTATATTCCCTGGTAGTCTAGTGGTCCCTTCCTGCTCCCCTGTTCTCTGATTGCTGTCCCCACAGTACAAATTATATTCCCTGGTGGTCCAATGGTCCCTTCCCCTCCCTATTCTCCAATCGCCATCCACATGTAAAAAAAAAGTAATCCCTGGTAGTCCAGTGGTCTCTCCCTTCCCCCATTGTCCAATCACCATCCACATGTAAAAAACATGATAATCCCTGGTAGTCCAGTGGTCCGTCCCCCCTCCCCTGTTCTCCATTCACCATCCCCATGTCAAAATGATTTCCTGTTAGTTCAGTGGTTCCTTCCCCTTCCCCCATTCTCTGATCGCTGTCCCCATGTAAAAAAAAAAGATAATTACTAGTAGTTCAGTGGTCCCTCCCCACCTCCCCTGTTCTCCAGTTGCCATCCCCATATAACCATTATACTCTCTGGTAGTCCAGTGGTCCCTCCCCCTCCCCCATTCTCAGATCGCCATCCCCATGTAAAAAAAAAAAAAAGATTATCCTTGGTAGTTCAGTGGTTCCTCCCCTCCCCTCCACCATTCTTTGATCGCCATTCCCAAGTCAACATTATATTCCCTGGAGGGGGTGCAGCGTAGGGCAATGAAGATGATCCAGGGACTGGAGGGATAATCCTATGAGGAGAGGCTGGGGGAGCTGAACATGTATTCCCTGAAGGAGAGGAGGGAAAGGGGAGATATGATTGAAACATTTAAATACTTAAAGGGAATAAACAAGGCTAGTTCAGAAGGGATCCTTCAGATCAGAAGGGCGAGGGACATGAGAGGGCATCGACTGAAACTGGGGGGAGGGGAGATTCAGGAGGGAAATCAGGAGACACTTTTTCATGGAAAGGGTGGTGGACAAGTGGAATACTCTGCCCGAGGAAGTGGTATCATATAAAATGGTGGGGATTTAAGAGGGGGTGGGACAGAGTGAGGCGGGGTTGCTAAGGGGAGGGGAGGGAGGGGCAGCTGCAAGTTGAGGGGCTAGCTGCACAATCAAGCAGACTCGATAGACCATGAGGCCTGTTTCTGCTGGCATTTCATATGTATGTTCGTATGGTAGTCCAATGGTCCCCCCTCCCCCATTCTATGATTGCCATCCCCAATGTTTTTTTATATTGCTTGCGCGCATGCACAAGAAACATGCTGTGGCAGCTTGCGGAGGTGTGGCACTGTTGTGGCCATTGTCCCCACTGCCTTTTGAGGCTTGGCTCATGTTCCCCAATGGGATGGCATGCTGCTGCTGGCACTAGTTCAGCCAGCATGCCACCACCTTGAAACATTTTATCTGCTGCAATCAGGGGCCGCCTTGTCATTGTGGCGTCAGCCATTCCGCTGCAATGATGGAGTGACCTGTCATTGCAGGGCGGAACGTTACCTATGTAATATTGGCGGCAAGCACTGCCATGTTCACAAACAATATTATCCAGCCCCCACTGCCAAGGGGGTGCCCAATCCTCTTCGGCAGCATGTGCCCCCAAAACAGTCTTTGTTTGCTGACGGGGGGTCCAATCCCCATTGGCTTGAGTTCCCGTCCCATTTGTCAATGAGGGAGTCCACTCCCTGTTGGCATAATGTCCCCCGCGAACAAAAACCGTTGTTTTCTGCCAAGGGGGGGTGCATAATCCCCCTCGGCTCTTCCTCCCCGTATGTGCTGATGGGGGTGCCCAATCCCCCATTGGCTACTGCCCCCCAAAAAAACACAGTTGGTTGGCATGCTGGGAGCCCACCCCAGTGTACCAGATGCCCCTATGAAAAAAAAAGGTCCCATAATGTTTTTTTTTTTTATTTTACCCTGTAAAACAGAAAACAGTCCTCACGGTCTGTTCTGCTTCCTCCCCAACCCGCACCACCCTCTGTGCAGCCTGCCTCCCACACACCCCCACCCATACTTACCTGGAGCCCGCGAACGGTCTTCGTGAACTGGGAACACATCTGAACTCTTCAAAGTCGACTGGGAACTGAAGAAATGCTGGAAAACTGTATAATGGCATAAACAGGGTTTTTTCAACTTTGGTGCATATCTCAGGCATTTTTGGGAATTTTGGCACCAAATGTTTAACATGGGGTTATTGGGACCCCTCCTCATGAATTCAGCCACTGTCATGGTGTTATTCGGTCCCGAAAGGTGATTTCATGGTCACTGTGCGGATTCACCTTTTGGGACCAATTAATGAAATGACAGTGCCACTGTTCATGAGATGGGCTCTCAAGAAGCCTATGTTGCAAATTTGGTGGAAAAAATTCAAAAAAATGACTGTTTTATTATTGTGCATTGCACAGTTGCTACGCATGCTCATAACTTCACGAATTTGCAGTATTTTCACTCCAGATTTTCAACATTGGTATTTTTCTGCACCTCCTTATGAACAGTACAGCTGTCATTTTTCACATCCTGTCTGAAATGTGTTTTCACACTTGCGACGCAGAATAACGTGGTTGCTGTGGAAAATCAGTGTTAGGAACACATTAAGAAAATCACAGTGGCACTGTTCATGAGCAGAGGTCCTAAAATGCCTATGTTGAAAATTTTGTGATGAAAGTCCATAAAATGACTGTGTTATGAGCGTGCATTGCGCAGTTTTCATGCACCCTTGTAACTTTGCAAATTAGTAATATTTTCATGCCAGATTTTCAACACTGGCATTTTTTCACACCTCCTTATGAACAGAGCAGCTGTCATTTTTAACATCCAGGTCAAAATAAGTTTTCGTGCTTCAAGCGCAGAATAGCGCAGTCGCTTTGGGAAATCAGTGTTTGGGACAGATTAAGATCGGATGAGAGAGGGGGAGGGACCGAGCTCAACTGAGCTCTGTCAGGACTACTGCAGATTTCTTTGTGGGCAGAAAAAGGCACCAATGGAGGCAGGAGCCCAGTACAAAAGGGCAGCCTGCAGCACTGGGAGAAACAGAATGAGCGAGTGAGAGTGGGGGAGTGTGCGAGCTCAGCGAAGCTCTGTCGGGACTGCTGTGGATTTCTTTGTGGGCAGAAAAAGGTGCCAACGCAGGCTGGAGCCCAGTACAAAGGGCAGCCTGCAGCGCCAGGAAAAACAGAATGAGCAAGTGGGGGGGGGAGTGAGTGACCTCAACGGAACTCTGTTGGGACAGCAGTGAACGTCTTTGTAGGCAAAAAAAGGTGCCAACACAGGCAGGAGCCCAGTACAAAAGGGGAGCCTTTCAGCTCCAGGAGAAACAGAATGAGTGAGTGAGTGAGAGAGAGGGAGTGAGCGAGCTTAACGGAGCTCTGTCAGGACTGTTGCGGATTTCTTTGTGGACAGAAAAGGGCACCAATGCAAGCAGGAGCCCAGTACAAAAGGGCAGCCTGCAGCATTGGGAGAAATAGAATGAGCGAGTGAGAGAGGGGGAGTGAGCGAGCTCAGTGGAACTCTGTCAGGACTTTAGAGTTGCACACCCTCCCACCCAGGGTCCTCTGTGGTCCTATATTACAGCAGGGTCTCTGGGGTGGACACAAAGCAATGATTGGATACTTTTAGGATTGCTGTAATAATACAGATTTAGTTATTCTGTTTATTTCTGTAACTGAGCTAAGTGCTGAGCTATGCTGTTATGATTGCTGTAATAATACAGTGGATGTCCTTGGTGGGGGGGCATGACAGTTCTTAGGCATGGTACATTCACTTCCAAATACCTAAACAGCACGTGTAAGCACGAAACATTCGGCATTGACAAATGCTTGTTTTGTAAGTATTTTAACCCTGTCAAAAAAAAAAGGTCCCAGCTACAAATGTTTTGAAACTTGAAATTTGTTCTTTTCATTACCAGCCTCTGACTGTTAGTTGTACACTCAGGCCCAGATATTCAAACTGCGCCATTCTGAGGCGCAAGCCCCTGTGCTGCTCAAAATAGTTGCGCAGGGGTGTGGCTGGGGCGATATTCAAAGAGAGTTGTGCTATTGAGCACCCTTTGAATATCACCCCAGCCACAGCCACTGCCAAGATGGCGCAGTGGAACTTGGCGCCACTGCAAGTTGCCAGAGTTGAGCATTAAACTCATGTGGCGCAAGTACCATTGCACCATGCTAAATTCCGACATTCAAAAGGTGACATGCAAATGGGGAATATAATTTATGAAGGCACAGGGGGCCATTTGCATCTATTTATAGCCCCATTTTGCATGCCATTAGCATGTAGGTGCTCGATCCCCGAGGACTTGCACCTGGCGCCCTGCCAGGCAGCAGCTGTCGGGGACAAGCCTCCTACCTTCGATGTAGGCAATATCTCTGTAAACATTCCCCCACACACAGATCCCGAGCCCGATCGCGGGCATAAATTAACATATTACCCACACACTTTTCCGAAAGCTGATCGGCAGAACATCATGCCCCCACATCCCAGGCCCGATCGCTGGCACAAAGTAACATGAACCCCACCCGCCCACACACATCATTCACAAATCTGGACTGTCATGTACGGTATGGGCTGCACGCCATTGGCTGTAGCTCTGCACCACGGGCGGCAGCCCTACTGACAGTCAGTCGAGGGCGGGCGGCAGGTGGTGGATGTTGCCCGCCGCGGCTGCCAGGGGGAGCGGGGTGAGGGGCTTCATGGGTGGGTGGGTGGGGACACTAGACACCAGGGAGATGTTTGGGGGTTGTAATTGACATTCTGCCCGCGATCGGGCATTACGGTCCACTGACCACCAGGGAGATATTCGGGTTGGGGAGCTTTTACATTCTGCCCGCTGATCGGGCACGGGGTTGATATACGCTCTGCCCGCGATCGGGCTCGAGATGTGGGCAGGGGGTTCATATTTATTGCCCAGCGATCGGGCTTCGGAGATGTGGGGGTTCATGTTACTTTATGCCCGCGATCGGGCTTCTTGGAGATGTGTGTGGGGGGTCAGTGTTACTTTATGCCCAGTATCGGCTGGTGGGGGGCATAGAGACCGAGTTGGGGGCCAGCCAGGTGAGCTGCTGCGTTGGCCCTGCAATACAGCAGCTCACCTGTGGGTGCCCTCAACTTGATCCTTTTTTGGCCTGGCGGTTGTGCAGGTGCAGGTTGGGGTTGCTATGCACAACTCTGCACAACCTGACTGAATATCGGGTTGCGTAGCTTATGCATGGTTCCTCCCCCTCCTGTTGAGCATGCATTCATTTGCATTGCGCTGTTGCGCAACCTGTTGTCAGTGGCGTAACTGCCTCCTGCTGAATATCGCAGAATGGCGCAATGTAGGACTTGCGCATGCGCAACCCTGTTGAGCATGGCGCAACCCTTTTGAATATCTGGGCCTCAGAGTTTATGTTTTTATATATACGTAGTTTGGAGTTATAATTAACTTGGAACCTTTTAAAGATGGTTTCTTTTGTAGTGCTGATTCCGGGTTAACCCTGATGTGAAGACCAAACATTAACAAAGAAGACTACACGATAGACTGCCATTAATTTCAATTATGGACTGGAAATATCTCTACACCTCATGTTATTTCTTTCTGATTCAAGAAGTACATTTGCTTTTCTGGTCTTATTTGTATTAAGACGACTGTATTAGTTCTCTGTGAAAATGCAATAAAGAAGCTTAAAAAAAAAGGTCCCTCACCAATCAGCTCCTTCACCCCCACCTCCCACTCAGCACCCACCACCCCACACCCCCAGTACACCCCCACACACCCTCCCTCACCTGAACAGATCCCAGGTTCGAGATTCACTCTCCAATCAAAGTCTTGCTGCTGGAAACAGTGACTGCAATATGAGAAACTAAGGTAAATGTGGTTCAATATAGTTCAATGAGGGTTTCAACTTTTTTGCATAACTTAGCCATTTTTTGACATTTTGACCCCAAATTTTGAACATGGTCTTTTGGGGACCCCACCTCATGAACACTGTGACTGACATTATACAAATCCTGTGTAAAAGGTGATTTTGCTGTCAGTTGGCGACTACACCTTTCAGGCAGGATTTGAATGTTTTTCCTGCCCTTGTTCATGATGTGGGGTCATGAGAAGGCTATATTGAAAATTTGGGGTCAAAATTTGTAAAAATGGAAGTTATGCCCATTTGTTGCAATTTTGTTATGCATGCTCGTAATTTTGGAAATTTTAAATATTTTGATCACAAATTTTCAACATAGCCTTCTTATTACTCCACCTCATGTATGTCACAACTGTCATTTTTCAAATCCTGCAAAATGTGTTTTCACACCTGTGGTGCAGAATGGCATTGCAGTTGCACGGAATTATGTTTTGGCAGGGATTCAAAAATTTTCTGTACCTGGTACATGAGGTGGGGTAATAAGATGGCTATGCTGGAAATCCTATCACTGTTGTCCTATAAATGAAAGTGCAGGGTCTAGAGGATTTTGTGCTTCCATAGCTGCGCCAACATATATGCATCTATGTAGCTGGGATGGAAGCACAGGGCCAAGAGGTTTCATGCCTTAATATAGTAAATATATGACACACTATAGAATAAATAAAAGTAAGGAACACCTGCAAAACTTTGCTAATATTTGTTAGGTTAGCAAATGCGCAAGGAACGCGGTAAGTTAAAGTTTCAATCATAACACCGCTTTCCCCAGACAGGCACAGCAGGTGTGGGATATGGCTTGGGGTTCTCAAGACAAACGCTCACCACATTCCATCTGTAAATAAGGTTAGATGTGTACAGTCTATGACAATGTGGTGAGCATTACACTTGAGAACCCCAAGGCACATCCTACACCTGTTGTGCTTCCAGGAAGGGGGTTAGGATTGGAAACCCTACTGCCACATTTCCTTACTTTTGTCACTTTAACCCTAACTACAGCATTAATGGAGTTTTTTGTAATTTATTTCCTTACTTTTTGAGATAGTATAATTGTATCCTTATTTGCCAGTGGGAGCGCAGGGCCCGGAGATATGTATGTAGCTGTTGGAGAGCCAGTGCTGAGTGAGCAGAGGATGGACAGATCTCAGGGAAGTATCTATTTTAATTGCATTCTGTGTTTGTGTGTCAGAAATGTAGTGATTTGGGGACAGAAACTGCATTGTTGGGACTAAAATTAATTTAAACTAAAGAGGGGGGTGATTGGGTGTGTGCAAATTGGAGCCACCAGGCAAGGGAGACTGGTAGACCTCCCCAGTAAGTCAGGAGGGGAAGGATGAGAATTCAATAAGGGGAGGTAACAGAGGATTGAGATGGGGGAATGGGGGAAGGGGCCACGTTGGAAGGTGTATCTTTGAACACGAGAAGTTTGACAAAGAAGGCAGTAGAGCTCCAGGTGCTGATGGCGGAGGTAAATATTGTGGCCATCACAGAGACTTGGGCCACACAATACCATGGCTGGGGTCTCGTGATCCCTTGGTACAGGTTGTACCACAGGGACAAAGGGGTGAGGAAAGGGGAGGGTGGCTATTTATGAAGGGATGGAGATACTATGCACCATGAGGAGGAGAGAGAGCAAGCCTGAAGCCTTATGGGTCAGTCCAAAATTCTAAAGGAAGGAAAGTTAGATTGTGGGTGGTGTACAGACCACCCTTACAGAATGAGGAAACAGACAAGGAGTTGGGGAGTAAATTAGAATACTCAGTGGTAAGGACAACACTGTCATAGTGGCAACTTCAATCTGCTTGGGGTGGACTGGAGCACCTGGGCTACCTCTAGTGCCAGGGAACAGGTATTCCTAGAGGCCTTCCAGGATGGCAAATTCATGCAGGGGGTAATGCAGCTAACCAAGGAGGATAACATACTGGACCTTGTGTTGTCAAATGGGGAGCATGTCCAGGATATAGTCACGCAGAACCTCCTTCCAGGCAGCGACCACCACATAGTGTGGTTCTTCCTCAACTTGGGCAAGGAAGCAGTCAGGGTCAAGATGAGAATGGTGGACTTCAGAAGCACAGCTTTGACAGGGTAGGTAACATTCTAGAGGGGCATCTTGCCACGATCTGTCCAGAGATGGACGCTGATCGGAAATGGTCCATTATCAAGCTGGGTCTGATGGAGGCCTTTAACAAGTGTGCAAAGACCCAGAGTAAGAAGTCCAGGACCAAAAGACTGAGCTGGCTCTACAAGGAGGTAGCAGAGAAAGTGAAAGATAAGAGAGTGGCCTTTAGCAGGTACAAGAGAAAGAGACAAGGGGCAGACAAGGAGGAGTACTCAAGGAAATCCAGAGAATTGAGCAGAGCGGTCAGGGTGGCTAAAGCTTCAAGGGGGCTAAGGCTTGCACAGGAGATCAGAGAAGGGGAAAAGGATTTCCTTAGGTACATAAGAGAGAGAAGAGGAGCTATATAGATGAGACTGTCTGGCTCAAGTGGGAAGGGGGTTGGGCAGAAAGGGAAGTGGACCGGGCAGAAAGGGGAGTGGACCAGGCAGAGGCACTTAATGAGTACTTCTGTTAAGTGTTCACCAGGAAAAAGGATGGGCCTATGCCACAAGGGAGAAGAGGGATGGATATGGGAGGAGAAGAAGTAACAGATGGGGTAATCCCAGTGGATAGGGCTTTAAAAGGCCTAAAGGCCCTGTGGGTGGACAAGGCACTGGGACCAGATGGAGTGCATCAAAGAGTCTTGAGAGAGTTAGCAGAGGTCTTGGTGGGCCCTTTGGTGGACCTTTTCAACACCTAATTGGAGATGGGGTGCATGCCCCAAAACTGGAGGATGGATCATGTGGTGCCTCTCCACAAAAGTGGTCCCAGGGATGAGCCTGGTAACTACAGACTGGTCAGCCTTACCTCTATTGTAGGGAAGTTAATGGAGACCATTCTGAAAGAGAGATTAGTGATCTTTCTGGAAGAGAATGGTCTCCAGGACAAAAGGCAACATGGGTTTGTCTCAGGGAGATCCTGCCAGACCAGCCTAATTGACTTGTTCGATTGGGTCACAAGGGCACTTGACAGGGGCCATGCCATGATGTCCTGTATCTGGACTCTAGAAAAGCCTTCAACTCAGTGCCACATGGAAGATTGCTCAGCAAACTGAAGAACCTTGGAGCCGGGGAGAAACTAGTGCAGTGGGTCAGGAGCTGACTGCAGAACAAACTGCAGAGGGTAATTGTACAGGGTGAACCCTCAAAGTCAAGACCTGTAACCAATGGGGTCCCTCAGGGATCGGTGCTCCGACCAGTGTTATTCAACATCTTTATCTGGGACATAGCAGAAGGGATCAAGAGTAAGATCAGCCTGCTTGCAGATGACACAAAGATCTGTGCAACAGTGGACAGTGAAGATAGGGAGTACCTAGCAAGACTTAAGCACTGGTCAAGTCTATGGCAGTTGGGTTTTAATGCTAAGAAGTGCAAGGTCATGCACCTAGAAGCCAGGAACCCCCAAGACTAGCTACTGGCTGGGGAGAGTGCAGGTATCCATTTCAGAGGAGGAAAAGGCCCTAGGGGTACTAGTCAGAGGGGACATGAAACATTTGGTGCAGTGCCATAGGGCAGCAGTAAGAGCCAACAAAATACTGAGGTGTATAGCCAGAGGAATCAATTCTAGGAGAAAGGAAGTTACCCTGCCACTGTACAGGTCACTGGTGAGACCCCACTTGGAGTACTGTGTGCAGTTCTGGTGCCCCAATTTAAAAAAGCATGTCAAACTACTGAGGGGGTGCAGCGAAGGGTGGCAAAGATGATGCTAGGACTGGGGGAAAACCCTATGAGGAAAGATTGAGGAAGCTCAACATGAATTCCCTGGAAGATGGAAGGGAGAGGGGAGACATGATAGAGACCTTCAAATACTTAAAAGATATAAATAGGGTTAGTACGGAGGGCATGTTCAGCTTAAAGGGAGGGAGGATCATGAGGAGACACAGTCTGAAATCGGAGGGGGAAGATTCAGGAGCAAAATGAAGAGACATTTTACAGAAAGAGTGTTGGCAGGATAGAACAAATTACTGGAGGAGGTGATCTCGCTGAAGACTGTGGGCAGTTTTAAAAGGGGGTGGAATAGGGTCAAAGGAAAGATCAGTGCAGAAGGGAGGCTAGGGAGGGTGGCAGCGGTGGTTGGGGATGATCAAGAGGGGAGGCTGGGATTGGGCAACTGCAGTAGAGTAAACTGCAATCTGCACACTTGGGCAGACTTGATAGACCTTTAGGTCTTTTTTTTCTGCCAATGTTTTCGTATGTATGTATGTTAGACTTGAGAACCCCCAAGGCACATCCCACACCTGCTGTGCTGCCTGGGGGAATTAGGGCTGAAACCTTAAGGCCACAGTTCCTTACTTTTGTTGCTTTAACCCTAACTAGAGCATTAACGAAGTTCTTTGCAGTTTATATATATCTTATAATGGTGCGTCAGAGTGACTATATTTAGGATTGAGTAGGCAGTTTTATGTTAACCCCCAATTTTTGTACTTTAATAACTTTAGAACCGTTCAATGAATTTGCACAAAATTTTGCATGCACAGTCTTGTGGGGGTAGAGCTTATGATTTTCTAAGTTTCATTCTGGTCGGACATGCAGATTCCGAGATCTGGATAATGAAAAAGTGAGTTTATCGGGTTTTTTTTGTTTTTTTTCCCCCCCAAGAGCCCTAGTGCCCAGACTGTTTGGAATTTTGTCTGACATTTTCAGGGTATGGAGGACCTGGCCTACAGATGTGTCTTTTGCTGGTTTGGTGAAATAATAATAATCTGCTCTAAAGTTATTAAATTTAGAAATTTGGGGCTCTGAGCATGTTTAGTAAGCACTTCAAAATAGCTGTATGAAACAAAAAAGAATCCTTTTTCATTTGGAGCCAATTATTTTTCATGAGGGAAAAAGTCCTTTTTCATTTGCAACCATCTTGCTTTCCATCTAAAAATAAAATTCAACCCCCCCCAAAAATGACAGTCTGCACAGAGGCCAACACAATTTTGTTAATCAGGACTCCATTAGGTGGATTCTGCACTTTACTATTGTTAAAATGCCCCCCCCATTTTTTTTTATTTTTATATCCATTTTCATAACTTACTTTTGCTTTTTAGTATAGCCATATGAAAAAAGAATTTGGCTATATGAGATAGGATTCCTTCATAAGCAAAAAAATATGTGGCAAATGTTTTCTTGGCGTCTAGTGGCACCCCCCCAATTTCTGTCCCTATATTTATATATATTTCCCTGGTGTCTAGTGGCATCCCCTCCCTCTGATTGCTAACCCCATAATTAATATATATTTCCCTGGTGTCTAGTGGTACCCCCCCCTCCGACTGTCGTCCCCATCTTTCAATACTCTGTAATAAGGAAAACCTACTCTAGATGTCTTTTTTTAACCTGTAAAAACTAAAAAGGTCCCTCACTGATCCGATCCCACCCAGTTCTACCCCCACTGAGCAGCCAACACCCCACACCCCCACTCACCCTCACTCACCTGAACAGGTTGCAGGGTCAAGATCCACTCTTCGACTGAAGACATGTCTTGCTGCTGGAATCATCAACTTCAATATGAGAAACTAAGGTAACTGTGGTTCGGTGTATTACAATGGGGATTTGAACTTTGATGCATAACTTTGTAATTTTTGCATATTTTGACCCCAAATTTTTAACATGGCCTTTTTGAGACTCCACCTGATGACCAATAGTGGCGGAATTTTGCAAATTAAACCCGAAAGGTGATTTCACAGTTGCTTGGTGAAATCACCTTCTGGTTGGGAACATTTTCACCACCCTTGTTCATGAGGTGGTATCACAAGAAGGCTATGTTGAAAAGTTTGGGTCAAAATATGTAAAAATTGGCAAAGTTATGTACATCCATTAAAATTTTACTGCACTCACTCGTAACTTTGGCAATTTTAAATATTTTGACCCCAAAGTTTCAATATAGCCCTTTTTCATACCATCTCATGAACATCAAAGCTGTCATTTTTCAAATCCTAGCTAAACTGTGTTTTTGCATCTGTGGCACAGAATGACATTTAAGTGGTGTGGAATGATGTTTTGGCATAGATTTTCAAAGTTTCAGTACCAGGTTCATGAGGTGGGATAATAAGAAGGCTACGCTGACAGTTTGGTTGCCGTTTTGGTACAAATGCAAGTGCAGGGCCACAGCAGCATGTATGTATGCATCTATGGAGGGTTGGAAGCGCAGGACCCTCTGCAAATGAGGATATAATTATACTATCACAAAAAGTAAGGACAGTTTTTTTTTGCAAAAAACTACATTAATGCACCATTTAGGGTTAAGATTAAAGTGACAAAAGTATGGAAATGGGGTTTTAGGGTTTCCAACCCTAATGCCCCCTCCCACACACACACACCTGAAGCACATCAGGGGTGGAGTATTCCTTGGGGTTGCTCACTGGTAAACTAAATGTCTCTAAGTGGCAGCACGCCTGTTCTAATTGGCTGGAGGGTCTCAGCATGTCCAATGACTGTCTTAGTTGAGTCTCTGACTGTGAGTCTCCACTGGTTATAAACTGTCTACATGACCCTATTAGCAAAGATATTAGAATGCAATGCAAAAATTAGAATTTGCTGCATTTCAATATCGGCAGCTTAAGGATTGAAAAATGCATACCATGCAACAAGTCTGCAAAGGCTTCAAGTTTCAATTTTTATTTTAATGTTTTTATTTGAAACAGGAAAGGGTGACAACCAGCCAGTTGAGCAATGTTCATTTTCAGTGACCTCCTGAATATACACCATAAACAATTTGCACAGAAGTACATTGTCGATAAATACCATTACAATATAACTTGCAGTAGACGAATACTGAAATATAAATGCAACATTTTATACAGCTTCAGATCTCTCATACTGTAAAGCAGAGTCCTAGACAAAAACTATACCAAAATTCAGAAGGCAGCTTTGATGTTAGCAGCAGCACACAATTAGGGTGAATAGGGGACAGCAGCTTTGATAGTGCCCATTGTTCAGTTCACTGACCTACGCAGCCAGTATAGTGTTATGCTTGTGCAACTGTTAGTTTGGTTTTGGCTGTTCGTACTCTCTATTCCAGAGGAATTACCACCCTGTAGGGGGACAAAGGCAAGGAACCCTCAGAGAGGGTTCCACCCCTAGAGGTGCCACAGGATGATTCTCATGGCTAAAGGTTCCTTAGGAATCCCCAAAAGAAATGTAGTATCATTCCCAAAAAGGAGGCAACATGAAGCATATGAGCAAGCAGTAACTGTGACATAGGAGCAGTAACTGTAACCTAGTAGTGAAGAAGCATAGGCAGTTTGATAATGCAATGAGATGCTCAGTTGGATAATGTAATGAATACCCAGGCTTGCGTAGCATGATACTGATGGTTTGCGTTGAGATTAGGGGATCCCCTAAGGAGAGAGGGAATGGCAGGACATCCTCCACTTCCATCCAACAGTGGAACCTACCTAAAGAAACTAGGAGAAACAACTATGCTGACTAAGTGTTATGACCTGAAGCAACGGAGGAGAGAAAAACCCCTATGAGGAGGAAATCTCTGGGGATCCAAGGCCTAGGTCACCTTCCCTCCAGGCTTGGGATAGTTTAGTTAGTGATGGCTCTGCAGCTGCAATTTGGAAAACCCAATTAAAGGGAGGTGGAAAATATTCCAATTTGGGGGAAGGCTCTCACTCAAACCCTCTAGCGGGAACGCCGTGGAAGGTTGAGAGAAAATTCTGCAACAATACGTGCATCCAAGGCGCAGGAGGAGAGCAACAACTGCTGAGGCACTCACCTGGCCTACCCACCCTAAATCAAACCAGGTGAACCAGAAGCAGTCGTAGGGAGAATGCGGTGAAGGTGCCTCACTGGGAAACCACTGAAGTTGATGGCTAACCATTATAGTGGAACACTAGAGCCAAAGGAGGTAACTTTTTCCATCCTTCAATGCTAGTCTTAAATTCTACACCAGGAGCTGCTGTCACATAGCAGGCAGGTAAAGTCAAGCCCGGGGCAAGAGCATTCCCAGCTATGGGCCAGGTGAGAAGGATCCCGCTCCAAGCTGGACACGGTCGAGATGCGGACTAAATGCAGAGCGAGACTGTCAGCTGCTGGAACCCTGCGCCAGAATAGAATGGCTGGCATGCCCCAGAAATTGATTGAGAGCTGAAAAGCTGGTGAGCTGAATGAGCATGGTGTGCTGAGATCATAATGAGCATTGAGTGCTGGGACCTTGCAAGGTCGAATGCAGATTGAGTGCGCAGAATCCCAGAGATTGAAGCCGAGGGATGGCAGTAGGCATGAAGCAATGGTTTGTGTAAGCAAGGAGCAATGCTTGCGTAAGCAAGTGTGGACCTGCACGTAGGTCAGTAAGCAGTAGTAGTGATAGGCGGACCTTCAGGGAAGTCTGCATAACATACTGCATAGCATTAACAGCACCGAACTGGGGGCAAGACAGCCAGACATGAATAGCCAAATCAAGGTGACAAATACTCTGAGGATTTTTCAGCAGTGAGGCAATTTAATATCAAAGCTATATTAACAGCCTCAGCAGGAGCTTAGTTGGCTGACCTCAGAGTTGTAACTGCAATAAAACAAGGAGACAATGCTTGAAAGCAGGTGTAGCCAGGCAGTGCAATGAAGCCGCAAGTAGAATGAGAGCAGGAATGAGCAGCACAGCCAAGATCAGAGTAAACTGTGTCAGGTAAAAAGAATGAGTATGCAACATGAAGCAGCTATGGCTGAGCTGAAACACACAGATAATGATTGCAGTTGCACTGCAGTAGTTCGAGCGTGGTGAGCACAGTGTAAAAACACAAGCACTGGGTACAAGTAATTAAAGTAAACAGCAGCAGTGGCTACAGTTGTAGGTAACTGAAAGCAGTAACAGGAACTCTGAGTAGCAGTATGCTAGGAGCTTAGAAACAAAGCCCCCCCACTAAAAAAAGGAAGGAAGCACACACAGCCGAAGGCAAAATACAAACCAGAAGCAGGAAAATGAACACAGAAGCCCAGCAGAGACAAGCAGGAGTAGCAAAGGCGGGGGGGTAGGCCCCTGCCAGCCAGGGAGGCCCAAGCAGTTCAGAAGACAAACCGACAGAGCCTTCAGCTGCAAAGAAAAAATGCTTCACAATGAGGCTGAGAGGAACTGCTTATATAGCTCAGGAAGTGGGAGTGGCTGGCTGCTTGGCCACTGAACTCCAGGCAAAGCTCTTCCAATTAATAGTGAGCAATAAGACACAACAGGGTGTTGGTGGTAGTGCCTTGAATGCTACCCATGGGCATAGTAAGGCACACGGTCCAGGCCTAGCGTCTTTAGTGTGTTCAGGGCACTACTACCAACAACCTGGAGTGTCATATTGTGCTTGAAAAATAGGTTGAGACTAGTAAACTAAAATAGTAAAAAAGAGAAAAAATGTTTATAGCTTTCAAATTAATAGTTTTCCCCCACTGTTTCTTCTGCTGGGTCCAGAAATTGATTCAAGGTAGCACCTCTGATAAACTCAAAGGTAACTTGCAGAAAGTCTGATTTTTGTATTTCATTTTTGTGGAGCAAAGAATTTAGGCTGCCAGTTTTGAATGTGAAACTTCTAGATGGTCCAGTGTGACTTTTTTAGGTGTCTGTGTAGTACTGTAATTAAGTACGCAGGTAACCAGTCAGAATACAACATTTTCCTTTAGTCATTTTATAAAACTGGTTTATGGGCTGAGCTACAGTGTTCCAACTTGCAATGTTTTGCTCATAATTTGGGTAAACTGTACAACATGTCAGCAATAAAACACAACAGGGCATTGGTTGTCAGGGATTAATTTATGCCTAGGTACTTAATGAAGCATGAGGCACTTGCACCGAGTGCCTTTAGCACCTGCAAGTGCTTTAAATCTAGACAACCAATGACATAGACTGTCTTGTTTCTCTTATAAAGTGGTTAAAGTTTATTTATTTTTTTCAATATTCGGATCACACCTTTGAGCACAAGTGCTTATTTGCAAAGATTCCACATCTGAGTCAAGCAGATGATTTATAACAGTAATCTCGAGTTCATTACAGTTAGTAATAGTAATACAGTAGCTCACATGGAGCATAGTCAGCAGTAGAAACCAGAAGAGGCAGTCAAAGCAATAGAAAAGTGAGAAACAATTAAAAAAGTACATTTTTTTTAATCAAAAGCATATATTTATTTTGTTAAAAGTAACTAGTAAAAAGTAACTCTTCCCTCCTTGTCAATCATCTGTCTTTCCATGCATTCAACACATATAATATGTGTTTATTATGAAAACATAGGAATTCAGTGCAGAATTCTTTCTGGCAGAATGTTTACCCGCTCACTCTTACACACAACAGGAGGCCTTCATGGAGCCAATGTCTTAGTTTTATCTGAAGCAGTGTAAGCAGCAGAGATTGCCTGGTAGTCTGGTAAGGCTAGGAGGGGGATTTTTCATGGTCACCAAAGAAGCAGTAGGAAATAAAATTGTGAGTAGTATTTCATTTTTTAAGTTTGTTTATTTGCATAAGAAACGTAGAAACATAAAAGGTGATGGCAGATAAGGACTGTGTGGCCTACCTGCTCTGCCCTTTTTCCCTACCTAATGTAATACTGTAGACCCTAATCGAGCTGCAGCTTACCTTCTCTTCCATATTACGAGAGTACTCGTATCTATCCCATGCATTCTTGAATTCCCGTACCATTTTTGCCCCCACCACCGCTGCAGGGTGGCTGTTTCAAGCATCCAGTCCTCTTTCTGTGAAAAAGTACTTCCTTACATTGCCCCTGAACCGACCCCCCTTTAGCCTGATATCATGCCCCCTTGTTCTTGCACACCTTCTTTTCTGAAAGATGCTACCCTTCTGTACCTTGTTTATACCCCTGAGGTACTTAAATGTCTCTATCATATCCCTCCTCTCTCTCCTTTCCTTCAGGGAATACATATTGAGGGCCTCTAGTCTTTCCTCATGTGATGTTTGGTGCAGTCCTTGCACCATTTTTGTTGCCCTTCTGTGGACTGCCTCTATTTTGTCTATATTCTTCCGGTGATCTGGCCTCCAGAACTGGACACAGTACTCCAGATGAGGCCTCACTAATTATCTGTACAGTGGCATAATTACCTCCTTTTTTTCTGCTGGTGATACTTCTCCCTATGCACCCTAGCATCCCACTTGCTCCCCCTACAGCCTTCTCACATTGTTTGGTTACCTTTAGGTCATCAGATATGATTATCTCCAGGTCCCTTTCTGTGATTTGTGGCCATCAGTACCTCTCTCCACATCTTGTACTCCTCCCTTGGAGTTCTGTGCCCCAGATGCATGACTTTGCACTTCTTTGCAACTGAATCTTAGCTGCCACACTCTCGACCACTCCTCAAGCATGTATAGGTCATTTCTCATTTTTTCCACCCCCCCTCCCAGAGTGTCTACCCTGTTGCAGATCTTTTTTTTTTTTGTGTGTATCATCTTTTTATTGATTTTCAAAGATAAAATAAAACACATCAGCACAAACGACTGCAAATAGGGTCAGGGTAAGTCACTTAACTTCCTTGTGCTCCCAGGTTGCACCTGTAAACAAGCTTTCAGCTTAGTGTGTCTCACCTGGTTAAATAAATGGAAAAAAAAACTAACACAGACACAAGATGGTCACAATCAAACAGCTATAAGTCCATTATGGAGTCCCTTGTGCATATTCGATGAGTGGTATGTGAAAAAATTTGAGTACTCATAATAAGGTTGATTTATGTGAGCTGTAAAAAAAGACAAGGAGAATAGACATACATACATATAGTTACAACATGGTAATAAATTCTAGGGGTTGGGGGTAGGAAGAAGTAGGCTGCTGGTTAACTAGGATCTGCAGCTTATCCATTAGGTAGGGAAATGGGCAGACTGGGTGGGCCAAGCGGTCCTTATCTGCCGTCAAATTCAAATTCTATGTAAGTAGCTGAGCATCCCAGGAGAGTGGAGAACTAGCCATACAGTTCCAAATGGGTCATACTAAAGGTCATACTAAAAGGAGGCAGATACACAGGAGGCCAGAGCCCATATGAGTGCATCTCCAGCAAGCTGGCTCAGTTTCCCATTGTTAACAGATGTTGATCCAATTTGTTTTTAAATACTGTGTCGTTTGTACTACCCACTACAGATTTGGGTAGGGTGTTTCTGATCCAGTTTACCACCTTGGTGCCACTCCCAGGCTGCCCATCTTATTTACCAACCTCCTATGTGGGAAGGTGTCGAAGGCCTTGCAGAAACCTAGGTAGGCTTCATCCATCGCCTCACCCTGATCTACCTTCCTGGTTCCCCAGTCAAAGAAATCTATCAGATTTGTTTGACAAGACCTTCCTGCTGTGAATCCATGTTGACTCAGATCCTGTGCTCTGCTGGATTCAAGAAATATTAAAATCATTTCCTTTAGCAGTGACTCTATTAATATCCCCACCACCGAGGTCAGGCTGACTGGACTGTAGTTGCCAGCCTCCTCCCTGTTCCCATTTTTGTGGAGAGGGACTACATTTGCCCTCCTCCAGTCCCCTGGTACCACCCTGTCTCTATTGATTTGTTGAATAGGGCTGTTAGTGGTGCTGCCAGCACCTCTCTAAGTTCTTTTAATATTCTGGGATGTATCCCATCTGGCCCCATAGCCTTGTCCTCTTTCAGATTCTCGAGTTCCTTTAGAACTCTTTCCTCCATAAATGGGCTGGTGTCCACCTCTCTCCCACTGGTGCTCCTATCCCCCAGTAGGGGACCTTCTCCTTCCCCTTCTTCTGTGAATATTGAGCAAAAATATTTGTTCAGGATTGTTGCTTTTTCTAGGTCCCCCTCCACACACACCCTCCATCCCTTTCTAACCTCATAATCCCACCCCATGTCTTCTTTCTTTTACTAATGTACCTGAAAACGGTCTTTTCTCCTTTCTTAATTGCCTGGGCTATTGTTTCCTCTGTTTGCACCTTTGCATTCCTGACTGCTTTCCCACTCTCTGCTTCCAGATACAGTTCCCTGCCCCCAGTGTTTCCTTGTACCTCCTGAAAGCAAGCCTTTTCTCTCTTAGCTTCCCGGCCTTGTCCTTTGGGAACCATAGTGTTTTTTTTCTTTCTCTTTGTTTTGCTTAGTTGCCTAACGCAAAGGCTTTTCACCTCTGCTATGACTCCCTTAAGGTTAGCCCATTGTTTCTTTACATCTGCCCCTTCTTCCCCTGCCAGGGCTTCCTTGAGACATTCCCCCATTTTTGCAAAGTTGACCCATCTGAAATCCGGGACCCTCACTTTTGTGTTGTTTGTCTCCTCCACTGTTCTCACATTGAACCACACTGTAGGATGATCACTGGACCCCAGTTGGCTATCCACCATTATATCGGTGACTCTGTTCTCATTGGTGAGTACCAGGTTCAATACTGCTCCTTCTCTGGTAGGTTCCACCACAAGCTGCTTGAGACATGCCCCCTGCAGGACATCCAGGTTGCCTCTGCTCCTGGATGTGGCTGCAGCCTGGGTGCTCTAATCCACATCAGGCAAATTGAAGTCTCCCACCAGCAGCACTTCATCTTTGGCTGTCATTTTGTGGATGCTTCCACTAGTACCCTGTCCATCTCCTCCCCTTGTGCAGAAGGTCTGTAGATCATGCCAGTGCGAATGGCGGTGCCATTTGCTGTCTTCAGGGTGACCCACACTGCTTCTGCTCCATCCTGCATTTTCTGAACATCTGTTGCTTTAATACCCTCCCTGACAATAGATAGTCACCCCTCCACCCTTTTTTCCCCACCGTGCCTTTTCTAAATAGAGTGTAACCTGGTATGGCTATATCCCATTCATGGTTCCCAGTGTACCATGTCTCAGTCACAGCGACAATGTCCAGGTCCACCTCTGCCATCAAGGCCACTAAGTCTTGGATTTTATTTTCCAGGTTGCAGGCATTCATGCACATGGCCTTCTGAGAGGCAGGCCTCTTTAGTGGAGGTTTTTGAAAGGGGCCTGAAGGCTCATCTTTTTAATAAGGCTTTTAATTGTATTTTATTTATTTAGTTTTTGTTGACTGGGTAAGTGCACTAGACAAATCTTGCCTATTTTCAGGCACGACCCGGGGGAGGGGGATACAGATGAATGCCAACTGACCTTGAACCAGATTAAGCTGTTTTCCTGCTGATGTATTTTAATCTTTAACAAAATTTTATTTTTATTATAATCTGTTTATTTATTGTTTGTATAGTTGTGCTATTTTGTATCACGCTGTCAAATTTTTTTACTGTAAGGCTCCCAGAGCCTCTGGGATTGGGCGTCAAACAAATAAATTTACTTGCTTACTTACAAGTTTTGCAACCTCCCCTTCTAGTAGCTCCCCTCCTATCCCCATGTCTTCCCTCCCTTCCCCTCCTGTTTTTACTCCCATTATTCCTTATCTCTGCTGTTCTACCTATCTTGGTTCATCCTGTTTGGGGGGGGGAGCAGTTAGCTTCTTCCTGTCTATTTTCGCCTCCCCCATTAGTTAGTTTAAAGAACAGGTTTTGCCCTTCTGATTTTCCGGTCCCCCAAACATAAATGATACCTCACCTGGCCCAGAGTTGATGGATATCATTCAATCTATTTATTTCATCCATGTTCAAAAGTTATTTCACTCATAAATAGCTCCCCGGCAGATACAGAGAAAAATGGAGCCACCTCCTGAACCTGCTTACACCCTTCTCGCAGGCACATGTAGCCCCTTTTTGTGATGTAAAAAAATGAAGACTACGTGTGTGGGCTCCATTGATTTCATTGGGTGTATTTTGTTCTATGCATCTTAATAGCATTTATAGTTGAGATTTTAATAAATCAAAGTGACCACTCGACTAACAGTGTCCCTGTTTTTGAAAGAAATAATAAAATTGAAGGTGGACAAAGCAATGGGCCCTGATGGGATTCACCCAAGAATTCTAAAAGAACTAAGGGTAGAACTAGTGACACCGCTGACTACTCTCTTTAACAAATCATGGGAGGATGGGGTGGTACCTTAGGACTGGAGGAGGGCAGATGTGATTCCTCTTCACAAAAGCGGGAGCAGGACAGAGGCAGGAAACTACAGACCAGTTAGTTTTACCTCAGTGGTAGGGAAAATGATGGAATCACTTCTGAAGGAAAGAATTGTTGAGTACCTAGAGGCCAGTGGGGCACAGGACCCAAGGCAGCATGGATTCACGATGGGAAGGTCGTGTCAGACAAATCTAATAGATTTCTTTGACTGGGTGACCAAAGTACTAGACCAGGGAGGGGCTGTGGACATGGCCTACCTAGATTTTAGCAAGGCATTTGATACAGTCCCACACAAAAGATTAATACACAAGTTAGCCAGCCTTGGAGTGGGTCCCAAGGTGGTAGCCTGGACAAAGAATTGGCTAGACAACAGGATGCAGAGGGTAGTAGTAAACAGAGTCCACAGTAAAGAAAGGAGGGTTACTAGTGGGGGTACCGTAGGGTTCAGTACTGGGACTGGTCCTTTTAAATGTCTTTATAAGTGACATTGCAGAGGAACTGGAAGGAAAAGTATGTCTCTTTGCAGACGACACAAGGATCTGCAGCAGGGTTGATACACAAGATAGAAACATAGAAACATAGAATTTGACGGCAGATAAGGACCCGCTTGGCCCACTTAGTCTGCCCATTTTCCTACCTAACAGATAAGCTGCAGATCCTAGTTAACCAACAGCTGGAGTGGAAAGGATGAGAAGGGACTTGGCAAGGTTGGAGGAATGGTCAAATGTATGGCAGCTCAGATTCAATGCAAAGAAGTGCAAGGTAATGCACCTGGGAAACAAAAACCCAGGGGAAGAGTACACAATGGGGGGTGAGATACTGACAACAGTAAAAATGGAAAGGGACCTGGGGATAATTATATCAGATGACCTAAAGGTGGGCAAGCAATGTGAGAAGGCAGTAAGGAAGGCTGGGGGGATACTGGGATGCATAGGCAGAGACATCAATAGTAGAAAACAGGAAGTTATTATCCCTCTGTACAGACAGTTGGTGAGACCCCATCTGGAGTATTGTGCGCAGTTCTGGAGACCCCATTTCCGCAAAGACATAGACAGAGTGGAGGCTGACCAGAGGAGGACAACCAAAATGGTGCAGGGTCTGCACCAGAAGACATACGGAGAAAGACTAAAAGAGCTTAATATGTATACCCTTGAGGAACAAAGGGAGAGAGGGGACATGATAGAAACTTTCAAGTACCTCAAGGGAGTCAAGAACAGTGGGGGAATTCAAGAATGCATGGGACAGACATAAGGCAGTCCTAGTGGGTGGTAGGAGGAAGTAAGCTGTTGGTTAACTAGGATCTGCAGCTTATCTGTTAGGTAAGAAAATGGGCAGACTAGGTGGGCCAAGCAATTCTTATCTGCTGTCAAATTCTATGTTTCTATGTTTCTATGTTAGAACAGAATACACCCAATGAAATCAATGGAGTGCGCACATGAAGCCTTCATGTTCTTACATCACAAAACTGGGCTGTGATTGCCTGCATGTAGGCGTCTCGGTGGGTTTAGAAAGTGGCTCCGTTTTTCCCTGTATCTGCCGGGGAGCTATTTACGAGTGAAATAACTTTTGAACACGGAAGAAATAAATAGATTTAATTATACCCATGAACACTGCGCCAGGTGAGATATCATTTATGTTTGGGGGATTGGAAACTAGCAAGCTGCTCTTTAAATGCTTGCCAATGAAGCATTTAAACCTCTCACTGAGGATCTTGGTTCCTCCCCTGGATAGATGCAGTCCATCCCACTTTTATAGGTCTGCATCCCTCCAGGCAGGACCCCAATCCCCAATGAAGCTGAAGCCCTCTGCTCTGCACCAGTGCTTCAACTATGAGTTGAATTTTGTGGTGTGAAGTGCCCTGTCCCCCCCCCTTGTCATTGATCGGTAGCACCTCTGAAAAGGTTGCAGTGCATGCCACTTGTCTAATATCTCTCCCCAGCTTCCTGAAGTCCTCCTGCACTACCCTAACCTCATCACGAGTCAGATCATTCATCTCCAGATGGACAATGATGTCTAGCTCTCCCTCCTGTCCTGCTGCCCCAGCAATCCTCTGGATGTGCTTTCCATCCCTCCAAGCCATGGTGCTGGGTAGGCAGTTAAAGAGACACTGTCAACCTGTTTTTCATCATATTATTTCTAGTTAGAAACCTACATTTTATGATTGCTTACCTTCTCTAAAAATTCATTGATGTTGCTGTTTATTTTGTCTGTCTCCTTGTTTAGTAGAATTGAAATGCATGCTAATGTATATTTATAAATAACCTTGTTTTGTTCATAGTCTTGGATCTGTTCTTACTGCATACTTCCTGAGCATTAGAAACACCCTCAAACAATGCAGTCACTCATGAGGCAATAGCCTCCTAAACTCCCACTGCATCATGAGTGGCTAGAATGTGTTGTGGGTGTTCCCAAGTCCAGGAAAGATGCAGTTGGAGGTGATCAAGGAATGTAAACAAACCTGTTTTTGTGTGGTAACACCAGTATGGTGGGCAGTCTGTTTTTCACTTTTTTAAAGAAAAAAGGAATCAGAATCAAACTACCAGCTATATCAGCAGTCTTTACAGAATGTTGGCAATCATAAAATGTGTTTTTTTAAACTAGGGACACTTTGAGACCTAAGGGGGTTGACAATGTCCCTTTAATCTCCCTCTCTCCCACTCCATCCACCTCCAAGTCTACCCCCCTAACAACAGAATCCCCCTCCAGGAGCTGCTTCCTCCTATGGGGTCCTCCGCCTCCCCCCTGGGGTCACCACCATGGAGGACCCCCACATCATCCTTGGTCTCCATTGCAGGTGCTTCCTTGGGACAGTCCTGCCCTGCCAGTGCAGCATAGGAGTTGTGGAGTGGAACCATAGGTGGAATATGCATCTGCCCCACCACCCTCACCCTTCCCGAGCCCATTGTAGTCCAGCCGCTCCTCTGCCTAGTCAACCATTGAGGCAGTGCAGGTGGACTCGGTGGTCCCTGGACAAGAGAGGAGGTCCCCTGAATCCTGGCCACTTGACCTAAAGATGAGCAACCTCCTCACTCAGCCCAGAGAGGTTCTACATGATAACGGTGATCGCAGATTAGCGATCGCCTTTAGGGCGAGTGTACATCACCAAAAATAAATTTCGGCGATGCACACTCATGGAGAATGGGAAAAGGGTGACCGAGATCTGAGGTATTTTCTTTAATGTGGGGGGCTGTGCCCACTGCACCCCCCATACTAAAAGATTCTCAACTCCAGGAGGGGTGCATGTCAGGGGGCAAAATACTTAAAAAAATAAAAAGCCGACAGCCGGCAAAAAACGTCCGCACTGCGCCGGACCCGAACCCTGTACCCTGCATCTCCCAACCGACCTCCCTTCCCACCACACTAGCAGACCAGCTCGGCAGCTGCCCTCCACACCCCTTCCCAAATACCTTCCTCCCTCCCCTCCCGTGCACATATACGCGTGTACATCCCATCGTCCTACCTCATCCACCCAGGTATCCAGTCGCTATTCTGCCAGGTAGCCCTGAACACAGGTGCCATAACTAAGTCACTGTTTTTGTAAGTGTTCAATTATGGTTGCCCTGTTCACTGGATATCACCCAGAGAGGTGCCTGCAGATGGGACAGCACTGCATCCTCTAGGACGTCTCCCAGAAGACTGCCACCCCACAGCCACTGCACTGCACCACTCCCATCATGTCTTATTTGTGGCCCCTCTCCTGTCACTTTGAATGCTTACTCTCACCTCCCACTGTTGTTTTCTTTCCCTCTGTACATTTCTACTGCCTTTGTACCCTTACAGCTCCTGCCCTTTCTGTTCTGAGACAGGAAGTTCCTGTATTCCTTGGTAGTCTCCTTCTTCCTTGCTCAGAGTCAGACCTCCAGCAGCTAGGGGGAGGGAGAGCTACTCTTTTCCTTCAAGGATGGCAAGTCTTATGTGTCTTGATGATCTCTCCCTTCCTGTACAGAAACATGAAGTTCCTGTTGTCAGTCAATTCCAGTGCCCATAAAAGTGGAACTGGCTAAGGGTGGGAGGACAACACCATTGTGTAACAGTTTCTGACTCTCTCACTGTGACACTAGTAATTGAAAGTCCCAGTTTACCTTGCAGACCCTACACTTCTAATAAAGTATCTGTCTGCTCCCCCCAGTCAGAAGTGTACTAGTAGTAAAGTTCTTGCTCTTAGTCAGCTGCCTCCATGGCCTTGCTCCGATAGCAAGATTGCTCTCTGCCAAAAGCTAACTAATAAGGAGGGTATCATGCAAGGAAAGAATGTTTAATTGCTTATTTAATTTTTATGACTGTGGGTGGAGCCTACTGCCGTTTTGGCATGTCTTGCCTTAAAATGGCCAATTGTGGCACCTTCCATTGGACTTTTGGAAGTATCCTTCTGAAAGTCCAATGGAGCTTGAAACATTCCGCCATGACTGGTTGCTACGGAGTAACAACCACACTATTTCAGCTGTTACTTAGGCATTCCCAGGGCAAGAACTGCACATACACGACTAGTGCGCATGTGCAGTTCCACTGGTCCTGCCATCTTGTGACTGGCAGAATGCCATTCACTGCAACTATGCATGCACTAATGCCACGCATGTGCAGTTGCATCACCGCCACTGTCTTTTGGATGGCACTCCTCCCACACCCTCCCACTGCTCCTGTACTCCCCGCTCCCTCCCAGCATTGGCAGCAAAGAAAATCCTCCCGCTCCCTCCCACTGCTGCTGTCCTCCCCGCTCCCTCCATTCCCCATCCCTGTGCGACATCGGGGTGCCCAATCCCCGTGTTGGCATTATGTACCCCCAACTCATGTGGCACACTAGGAGCCCACCCCATTGTGCCCAAATTTATGTTTTTATGTTCCCAGTGCTGAAAAGGTGCCCAATCCCCATGTCAGCATCATGTACCCACCCTCCCCACTCATGTGGCACATGGGGAGCCCACCCCAGTGTGACCAAATATATGTTTTTTCTTTTTTTTCTCTGTGCCAACATCAGGGTGCCCAATCCCTGTGTCGGCATCATCAGTTCAGTTCAGTTTATTGTGTAGGGATAGCTTCCATTGAGCACGCTCATTCACAAGGCAGTCCCTGATGCAAAGTACTAAACATCACAGACAGTCAGTAAGGATACATCATAGTAATACAGCAGGTATATCATGGTACATAGAGTGAATTGGTTGTAACAAATACATAAAGGCAAAAGCATCACATGTCAGTAAGTTTACCATCACCTAATAAAAATCATCACAGACAATCAATACAAGTAGTACAACACAGAAAAACAGCAGGGATATCATGGTACGTAGAGTAGTTGGTTATAGCAATACATAGAGATAAATTAGAAGCATCACCTAACAGTAAGTTTACAACACCTAATAAATATGGGACGTATCAACTTGGGTAGAATGGACAAAAGAGAAGGAAGGGAGGGAGGGAGGAAGGCAGGAAAGAAGGAAGGAAGGAAGGAAGGAAGGAAAGAAGAAAGGAAGGAAGGAAGGAAGATGCATACCTCCCAACTCATGTGGCACACTGGGAGCCGACCCTAGTGTGCCCAAATTTATGTTTTTTCCTGTAAATAAAGAAAACCATCCCTGGCGTGTTTTTTTTTTTGCCTGTAAAAAAGAAAATGGTCCCTCGTCATCGCCCCAGTCCTCCCTCCCCATCCCCACCTCCCACTGAGCCGCCACCCCGCACCCCCAGCACTCCATACTTACCTCTGGAAGTCAGCACTGTCATCTTCTGTGGACCAGGACATGTCTGCACTCTTCAAAGCCAAACCGCAAACTGAAGAATCAAAGGTAAGAGTGCTATATTGGCAGTCAATGGCGTTTTCAACTTATGTTGATAAATCAGCCATTTTGGGGGGATTTTGGCTCCAAATTTTCAATATGGGGTTCTTGGGACCCCACCTCATGAACACTGTCACTGTCATTTCGTTATGTGGCCTCGAAAGGTGATTTCGTGTTCACTGCGCAGAATCACCTTTTGGGTCTGATTAATGAAATAACAGTGCCACTGTTCATGAGGTGGGGTCCCAAAAAGCCCATGTTGCAAATTTGGTGAAACAGTTCCAAAAAATGTCTGCATTACAAGCCTGCATTGCGTAGTTTCTATGCACACTCCTAACTTCGCCAATTTTTAATATTTTCACTCCAGATTTTCAACATTGCCATTTCTGCATACTTCCTTATTAACAGTATAGCTGCCATTTTTCACATCCTTCCCAAAATGTGTTTTTGCACCTGTGACACAGAATGGTGCAGTTGCTCTACGAAATCACCTTTCGGGACAAGTGAACAAAATGACAATGGCACTCTTCATGAGGTTGCATCTCAAAAAGACCATGTCGAAAAAATGGTGCAACAGCTCCACAAAATGGCCAAGTTACACCTGGGCATCCAAAATTTTCTACACACACACACACGTGTAACTTTGGTCATTTGGCAACTCATCACAGCCATATTGGCTTTGGCTAGAGTTTGTTTTAAATGTAAGGTAGTTTTCTATATAGATTTTGATTGGCATTTTTCCTCTGTTTTCTCCCCATCCCTGTGCCTAGGGCACGCATGCACGTGTGGAGGCACGCGCACGCCACGCCCTGGGGCACCCATTCTGCTACACTGCCCTCCCCACCTATGCTACCCACTGGACCTCAACCTGGTGGAAGCAGAGCTACGAGGGGGGAAACAACCACCCTGGGAGAGGAAAGCTGCCTTTTGGCTGCTCAATCCTGCTCCCTCCCCCCGTGCCTGTTCTCCGATGACCCAAGGCTGTTCCCAAACCTGGGTCACTGATGTGGCATGAGGTAAGGCATCCAGCACCTCAACCCTCAGTGTCACTGGGCCGGCATCAAATGTAAGTGAGTTTTATTTTTAGGGCCTTGTTGAATGTTTTCAGTGAGTGATGGTGGTAGCCATGTTTGTGATGGCAGTCAGTGATGAGTGACATGGCTCATGAATTCTGCATGTGATTGACACAAATTCCAAATCCCATTACATAAACTTGTATCAACCTGTGCATTTTTGTGGAATTAACATATGGGTCTCAGAACTTCTTTAGCCAATCAGGAAGCAGGACATTTTGAAACTATTCTACAGTATATAAAGGGATAAAAACGTATAATTACTTGGTCTTCCTTTTTCCCATAGCGAAACCATGGCATAATTCATTATTATAAAGGAGCGTTTATAATGGCGAACACACACCCGGTTTCCCTCACACTACACAGGTGCCCCAAACTTCCAAAACTCTTGCTCCTACACCACTGGCTGCCTCGTCTTTCCCCCAGACACGGGACTGCTACTCGAACTCAGTGATATGTGCCAGCGGGCAGAAACAAATTTAAATGAAAGGAAAAAAAACTAAAAATGTTGGCTCCACACAAAAATGAATTAATAAAGTTTAAATAAAAGTGACCGCGGACCATGCACTCACACCTAAGCGGTCCGTGGTCACACAACAATGCCTTTCTTATTTTATATAATTGCTGTGGCAAAAAAGGAAAACCCAGCAATTATATAAAATAAAAAATGGGTCAGGGTGTGTAAACTCGAAGTTTACACACACCGTCTGGGTTAGATGCTATGCATAAATCCATCGAGCTTCGCCCTTAGGGTTTATGTAGCGTCTAACCCCTCCGGTGTGTGTAAACTTCTCATTACACACCCCGACCCATACTTTATTCTATATGTTTTAAATCTGTTTGGATTGTCAAGACTACAGTTACAGCCTTGGAAACTGCTTGGATTTGTCCAAATAAATTCTTGGATTCTAACAACACAGATACTTGGGCAGTGTGATTTACTTTTTCAGGCTATGGAACAACATTTAGCACTTCTCTTACCTCTTCATCTCACCTTGCTCATCCTTCCCTTCCCTCTACTTATCAATCCTCAGAAGTCCCTTCCTCCCTTCCCACTAAAACTCAGTCCAGAGCTATCTCTCCAGGCTCTCTACCATCTGAATTCTTGCAAAACACTCTTCTCCATGCTCTCAGCCATATGCACCTTTGCGAAGCCAGGTTTCTTTGACTTAACACTTACCACCAATATACCTACCTGCTAGTCCTATTTTTACCTTTTTTCCCCCATACTTATATCGATTCACTAGTTTGCCACTACTTACATGATTGTATGTCTGCATTATAATTACCTGCTGCTTATATTACATGTACCTCCTACCTTAATTGTATGATGCTTTTTAGTGTATCATGTATACTGTTTATCCTATGTTCCCTATTCCCTGGGTTGCACCTGGAAATGAGCTTTGAATCAGTGTGTGCCATTCCTGATTACCAAATGTTTAAATATAAATAAATAAATAAATAAATGAATGTGCAATGGTATGACCCAGATAGCATACACTTTAGAAGAAACACATCTATAACATGAGTAACTTTTTCTTCTAACAAGAAGTAATATACTACAGTATCTGGCTCCCACCTTTGACTTAACCCACAAAAGTGTGACCCATAGAGAATACACCTTAGAAGAAACATGGTTACACGGTGAGTAACTTTTTCATTCTGGTGCTGGTCACACTGGTTTCATTCTGGTGGCACAGGGCATTCTGGGAGCAGAAGTTCCTTAGATACCTCTGGTTTGCAACTGTACTTTTAATGCTCAGAAGTGAACAACTTGTCTTTTATGTATGGGATTATTGGATACATTACATGTTGGGTCATGTAGGTATCCAGACCCGAACCCCATACCATCCAGTTTACATCCTGGTTGCAGGATTAGCTAAGTGCAATACACTTCTAAGCGCCTTAAATGGGTTTTGGTCTTTTACATCTGATCTAGCAAATGTAATTATATAATGAAATGTATGACTTATAAATTATTATTTTTATTTTTATTTTTTCTTTTGAAATAAGATATGTTGTCATGCATTTATATATGTATTGCTGTATTTTATAATTTTTTAGTACAATTATATTGTAATGACTTCTGGCGATCAAATAAAATCTGAACTGAACTGGTTTGCAACTTAAACTACAGGACCTCAGATGGAAACTATAGTTTCAGAGTTCAGCAGTAGCCACAGGTTATAACCTATCTGAAAAATGCATACATGTGTATCAATACACCCAATTACTTTTGATGTGGTAATTCCTAAGGTGACAGTGTGGGACTTAGATTACAGGATCTCAGATGACAAAAACTACAGTACCCATAATTAAGCAATAAAATAAAAAATAAAACCTAACGTTAATTCCATAACTACAGTGCATTCCATTTGTATGCATATCAGATGTATGCATATTCTGGTTAAATGCACAAAAAGTCATCAGATGTGACCTAAATGGTTACAGAGTACAACTCATAATACATAGACATAGAACATAAGTAAAAAAGATAAAATACAACAAAAAACAAACATTTGACAAGCAGGTTGAAGGTACAGTCAGTAAAGGTAAACGTGAGTAGTAAGTGAGAAAGTATGTTTTACTGAATGGTTCCATTGATTTCAATACAGTTTAGGTTTTGTGCAATTTTGGATGTATACACAAAAATGGGACATCCCAAGCATGTGCATACATCACAAATTGAATGTAGTTACTATCAGCATATTATGACTTAAAACCTATCTTCTGCACAATTCAGGCACACACACGTCTTTGAAAACAATGTAATACCACAACAAACATTTATTAAGCTTATACCCATAAAAAGCCTAGGCCGGCAAATGTTACTTTTTGCTAAGGCAGCAACAGAGGAAAAGGGATAAAATGTATTGAGAATATTAGGTTAGTCAAAATTGAACTATGTGCCCCAAAACAGCAGCAATACTGCCATAATTAATATACTGATGCACACTTGAATAAAAACACAAGTGACACACAAACAGCTGTCACGTTGCTAACACCTAGCACTGGGTTATGTGTGGGCCTTTCCCTTCAGCTCTTTACAGTCAGGCCTATTGGCCTTGTTTGGCAGCACCCTTTTTAAGTATGTTATGGCACATTTCTACTCTTTTCTCCCTAGTGACTAAGAAGCCTCCAGCTTCCTTTTAGCCCTATAAGCCTTACTCAGCACCAGCAGCAATGTAAGTTGCATAGCCTCACTGTGTAAGTATAAAAATGGCAACGACTCAACATGTAACTTATACACAGAAAAAGGAACTACTTCATGACCAGCACTTTATAGTACGCTTGTCTATTAACCCTTGCTCTGCCGTGGACTTATATATCAGTTCAAAATTCCTATATGTTCCATTCTGTTGGCAGCCTAAGGGTTAATACAACGCTATCAAAACCCTGCTTTGGTGGCAGATGCTTCTCCTAATCCCCCCCTGCCCCATTCTCTAACCACTTCTTAGGATGCATTAGTCTCTATAAACTTGCTTTACTGCATGTAGAGTATTGAAACTGAAATTGGTTTACGTGGCAGTCCATCAGAAATGGACTCAAATTGGTACAGAGGAAGCACTGGCATGTATACATGTAGCGCAAACACGTTTGAGGGGTATGGAAATTCAAATGGATTAAATTACAAGGGGTATAAACATGAAGTAGAAAAGGGTATATACACATATGGGGCCCCATATTCAAAAGTCCCAGACTACATTGCGCAAGTGCCTGTGCCACACAGCTGAGATGCACGGGCACAAAATAATGGTATATTCAAAAATTGCACCATAAGATGTGATCACTCTTGTCTGGCTGAATATCCTAAACATGTGTGACGTGCATTGGGAGATGTGCAGCAGGTGATCTGGGACCTGTGCGGAGCATAGGGAGATGCGTGATGCAAAGTCACTTGCACAGTGCGCAAAATTACAATATTCAGCCTGGATATGCAAATGACCTCATTGCACATTCTGAGCCCATTTCCCACATGAGCAGCTCATTACTGGAATGTATTCAGGCCATTTGCATACCCAAGGCAGCTTTGCAGGGCTGCCCCACCACTCCACAAAGGTGAACAGGAGGTACTGCAGCCTAGCAGGCAGGTGTGATGGAATGTTTGTGTGTGAATGGGTGGACTGCATTGGCCTGGGTACAGTGCTATTACCCATAGCCATGTACAGGGTCAGACTGGTGTACAAGAGGCCCACCTGGACAGTGGTCACAGGTGCCCACCTGGACAAGCAACAGGGGAGGGCACAGGGTGACACAGTCTGATCGGTATACCACATGCATGTGATACACCAGCTCCATATGCAGCTCACAGTCACCTGCAGTGCTCCACACCTCCTGTATGACAGGAACATAGTGATAACTACAAGGAATGGCAGTGTGCAGAGGTGGCCAGGTACCCGAGTGAGTGGATCCCACCAGTGTGCCCCTATGGTGTACCACTGTGAGTGTGTGCTACAGGTCAGTCCCTGGCCACTGCCATGCTGCCACTAGTACCACCAGGCTACCTGAGCACTGTTGCCACAGATGTCACCCTGGGTGCATGCCACAGCTGGGTGGTGCCCTGTGGGCCACATGGGTGCAGGCCATGGCCCCTGGTACATGTTGCAGTGTGGCCATCTGCTCCTCTGGTGTGCTTGGGGGCACTTGACATCACTGGCGTGTGGCAGCTGGGTGTCCATGTCCTGGGAGTGGTGTAGGGATGGCTCTCTGGACAGTGCACATGGTGTGCCAGCACCTGTGGCCTTGGTTACCTCTGTCCTGGCATGACTGCTGTGTATGGGTGCCTGGAGCACCTCTGATGGCTGTACCAGGGTCACCTGTCTGCAGTTCTGCAGCCTGCCTGTGGGTAGCTTGCTGATTTAGGCCATCCCTTGACATGCCTAACTTTGCGCAGAGCGTTTTAGAGATGCACGGCAGATGCGCCGCACATTTTGGCTGAATATACGGATACGCAGCATATTCATGTATGCACCCCTTTTTTTTTGCATGGCATACATTATATCTGCATGATCAAGCATTTGGAAATGTGTGACACATCTCTCCCTTTTGAATATCATGGTTCTGTGCAGTTTCTGGGAAGTGCCCTGCATCTCTATTTTGGGCCATGCGTCTCCTTTGAAAATGTGGGCCATAAAGTACACACATGTGCACATGTTTTATATATATATATATATATATATATATATATATAGGGCCTGATATACCAAGTTGCACCTGGCAATGGCGCAAGTGGGTGCGCAGTGTAACTGAGTTGTGCAGGAGCAACTAAGTGACATATTCAAAAGAGATGTGCCTTGGCACATCAATTTTGAATACACCACAGTATGCATGCTGCACAAATACAATGCATAGGCGCATCCCCCAGACAGGTCTGAATACCATGAATGGGAATGCACCAGTGCATCAGAGATACACTGTGTGCAAATACCTGATATTCAGACACTGATATGCAAATAGGGCCATAATGCATGCAAGATGCAAATGGGGCCATTAACATGCCATTATGGAGCCAACCCAGTGGTGCTGAGGGTTGAGGCCCTGGACATCACACCTTGTGCTATGCCACCGACCCGGGTTCAGGAACGAGCCCGAGTCATTGGTGGGATGCTTCACCAGCTGGTTAAGATTGCTCTATGATATTTGTATATAGAATGTGATATGTAAGCGTCTATCATGAGACAGCCTATGGGATGGCCCCCTCCCTCAGGTTTCAGTTAAAATGACAGGATGTATATTAAACAGCAGATCTCTGTATTGTGATTAACTTCCAAGACATTGCATTTTATGGCCTGTTGCTGCTTTGAAGTGGAAATGAAATGGGACTTTATGAAACTGCCAGAGGATGGAGATCATAAACTTTTATGATGTCTTATGAAGAAAAACATTCAATATCAACTGGTGTTAAAAAACTATATTGCCTTTAGGTGAGAAACTGCAGAGTTGTAAAGGTCCTTTGATATGGCCTGGGAACAGGAACTGCTCAAAGATCAAAGTGAAGGAATGGGGAAATCACAGACTTATAATTTGGGAAATTAGTTTTTGCTGATGTCACAGTATTTTAAAATATCTCCTGACAGGAAGATCATTGTTAGCATAATATTTATATTCTAAAAGGAGGAGCTAGATGACATCATGGAAGGGGTGTGTGTGTGTGTGTGTGTGTGTGTGTGTGTGTGAAGAGACAGTTTAAGCTATTCTGTGTCTGATCTTAGTGACACATTTCTTTTTTGGGCTCTTAAGAAACAACATCTAACTTTAAGTACTGTATAGAGGTAATACATTAGATAGAAGAAGTCTAATTGTACTGTGGTAGGAGTTTTAGTTTGTACTTTTCCTTGTTTTCTTTTAAGTGATTGTATGCTTTGTGATATAGTGTTCTGTGTTTACATTTTACATACTTGTATCCATTTTTAAGTAAACCTTTCATCTGAAAAGACTGCCTGGGTGTGTCTTTGAAGTTCTTTCTTTTTGCATGTGATATATAGATGGTTAAGACTGACTAATAACTGTTCATAAGCTTGATGGTGTTACCAAACTGGGAAAAAAGTAAGAATACACCTAAGGTATTTTATAGAGTTTTAAGGGTTCATTTTGGATACCTGATTAGGTGCCCTTAGGCGAAAGATATCCGTCATCCCCTGAAGAGCAGATTATCTGAGCCTGTACATTTGGGTATGCTAGCATAAGGTTCACAGTTTGAATCCCCCCAGAACTTGAGACTAAAGGTGATTCGGACCCACAAGAAGACAGAAGGGTTACTCTGTTCTGTGACCTGTTCACAATACTGTGCTCGGAGGTTGGCACTGTGGGAGCAGAGGGCCTGACCTGTTAGTGCATTTGTGACAGATCGGTTGGTAGCGGTGCAATAAATTTGGTAACACAAGCTTTAACTGTTCAGTGTGTCAACTTAATACTGTACAGCTCACTTGCAAAATAAGGCAGTGATTTATTTTTAAAAAGGAAACAGAACTATACCATTTTGCTTACAGTCGAGTTCCTACCCATTTTATTTTTTTTTCTTCTAAAGTGCAAGTTAGAGTAGCCATAGTTAGGGAAGAAGATGGCTTCCAACTACAGTGGGCACACTGTAGACTACTTGAAGCAGTTGTGCCAGGACAGAGAAGTCCTGTACGAGGTGAGAGCCACCAAGCAGAACCTTGTGGATGCCCTGATAGCAGCAGGTGCCCAGAGCATTGAGTCACAGACTGTGACTATAAAGAACCAAACCTTGAGTGTAAAGGGGCCAGCAGCCAGTGCAGTGTCCAGATCCAGTGAGGATGACAGCAGGGCCAGTGCCAGCAAAGGGCCACAGCAGCAGGGGAAGGTCACCAGCATACTGGAGCCAGAAGCATTCAGGCTACAGATTGAGTGGTGCAGAATGGAGCTGGAGTTCCAGGAGGAGAGGGAGTGAGAACAGCAAAAGGCTGACCATGAAGAGCGTGTGCATCAGAGATACACTGTGTGCAAATACCTGATATTCAGACACTGATATGCAAATAGGGCCATAATGCATGCAAGATGCAAATGGGGCCATTAACATGCCATTATGGAGCCAACCCAGTGGTGCTGAGGGTTGAGGCCCTGGACATCACACCTTGTGCTATGCCACCGACCCGGGTTCAGGAACGAGCCCGAGTCATTGTGGGATGCTTCACCAACTAGTTAAGATTGCTCTATGATATTTGTATATAGAATGTGATATGTAAGCGTCTATCATGAGACAGCCTATGGGATGGCCCCCTCCCTCAGGTTTCAGTTAAAATGACAGGATGTATATTAAACAGCAGATCTCTGTATTGTGATTAACTTCCAAGACATTGCATTTTATGGCCTGTTGCTGCTTTGAAGTGGAAATGAAATGGGACTTTATGAAACTGCCAGAGGATGGAGATCATAAACTTTTATGATGTCTTATGAAGAAAAACATTCAATATCAACTGGTGTTAAAAAACTATATTGCCTTTAGGTGAGAAACTGCAGAGTTGTAAAGGTCCTTTGATATGGCCTGGGAACAGGAACTGCTCAAAGATCAAAGTGAAGGAATGGGGAAATCACAGACTTATAATTTGGGAAATTAGTTTTTGCTGATGTCACAGTATTTTAAAATATCTCCTGACAGGAAGATCATTGTTAGCATAATATTTATATTCTAAAAGGAGGAGCTAGATGACATCATGGAAGGTGTGTGTGTGTGTGTGTGTGTGTGTTGTGTGAAAGAGACAGTTTAAGCTATTCTGTGTCTGATCTTAGTGACACATTTCTTTTGGGCTCTTAGAACAACATCTAACTTTAAGTACTGTATAGAGGTAATACATTAGATAGAAGAAGTCTAATTGTACTGTGGTAGAGTTTTAGTTTGTACTTTTCCTTGTTTTCTTTTAAGTGATTGTATGCTTTGTGATATAGTGTTCTGTGTTTACATTTTACATACTTGTATCCATTTTTAAGTAAACCTTTCATCTGAAAAGACTGCCTGGGTGTGTCTTTGAAGTTCTTTCTTTTTGCATGTGATATATAGATGGTTAAGACTGACTAATAACTGTTCATAAGCTTGATGGTGTTACCAAACTGGGAAAAAGTAAGAATACACCTAAGGTATTTTATAGAGTTTTAAGGGTTCATTTTGGATACCTGATTAGGTGCCCTTAGGCGAAAGATATCCGTCATCCCCTGAAGAGCAGATTATCTGAGCCTGTACATTTGGGTATGCTAGCATAAGGTTCACAGTTTGAATCCCCCCAGAACTTGAGACTAAAGGTGATTCGGACCCACAAGAAGACAGAAGGTTACTCTGTTCTGTGACCTGTTCACAATACTGTGCTCGGAGGTTGGCACTGTGGGAGCAGAGGGCCTGACCTGTTGAGTGCATTTGTGACAGATCGGTTGGTAGCGGTGCAATAAATTTGGTAACACAAGCTTTAACTGTTCAGTGTGTCAACTTAATACTGTACAGCTCACTTGCAAAATAAGGCAGTGATTTATTTTTAAAAAGGAAACAGAACTATACCATTTTGCTTACAGTCGAGTTCCTACCCATTTTATTTTTTTTTCTTCTAAAGTGCAAGTTAGAGTAGCCATAGTTATGGAAGAAGATGGCTTCCAACTACAGTGGGCACACTGTAGACTACTTGAAGCAGTTGTGCCAGGACAGAGAAGTCCTGTACGAGGTGAGAGCCACCGCAGAACCCTTGTGGATGCCCTGATAGCAGCAGGTGCCCAGAGCATTGAGTCACAGACTGTGACTATAAAGAACCAAACCTTGAGTGTAAGGGGCGCAGCCAGTGCAGTGTCCAGATCCAGTGAGGATGACAGCAGGGCCAGTGCCAGCAAAGGGCCACAGCAGCAGGGGAAGGTCACCAGCATACTGGAGCCAGAAGCATTCAGGCTACAGATTGAGTGGTGTAGAATGGAGCTGGAGTTCCAGGAGGAGAGGGAGTGAGAACAGCAAAAGGCTGACCATGAAGAGCGTGAGCATCAACGAGCCGCAGAGGAGAAGAGGGAGTGTGAACAGCAAGAGGTGGACTGTGAGGAGCATGAGTGCCAGAGGCGACATGAACTGGAGAAGCTATGACTCCAACCACCAGCACCAGAGCAGGTAAGTGGCTTGGGTTTAACTGGAACTACAGGACTGGGTTACAAATTGAATTCCAAATTGATAGCTGAATTTAAAGAAGGGGAGGATATGGATGCCTTTTTAAATTCCTTTGAAAAAGTTTGTATTTAGGCTAAAATTCCTAGAGGGTCCTGGAGCTTCCAGTTATCCCTGCTACTTACCAGGAAAGCTCGGGATACATTGGGTCAAATGGACAATGAGGACAGTAATGATTACAGCAAATTTAAAACTGCACTGTTAAAAAAGTCTAATTTAACTGCTGAAGCATACAGAGCTAAATTCCATAAGCTCAGGAGAAGCCCTGATATGAGCTACAAGGAGCTAGCCATGAAACACTGTCAGTTTTTAAAATGTTGGTGAGAGGGAATTGAAGCAAACTCTGTAGATAAAATTGAAAATGCTATTTTGTTAGAACAGGTTTTTTGGGCATGCCCAGCAGAGCTGAAAACCTGGCTGGAGGACCTATATCCCAAAACAGTGCAAGCGGATGCTGAACTCTCAGACCGTTATGCCAAAGCAGACCTGCTCTGAGAGCGTATGGGGCGGGCATGGCAGTGCAGAAAGGGAAAAGCATGCCTTCAGGGCAGCTAAAACCCTCACTGCCTCCACTGAAACCAGTTAGCCCTAGGTTTCAAGGAAAAGATTTCTCTGAAAAAAGAAATGAATGTTGGGTTTGTAAAGAAACTGGGCATATTGCCAGACAGGGTCCCAAAAGGATGAGCAATATGCAACATGGAGCTAGGAAACAAGTGGGTTGTTTGTATGTCCCTGGAAGCATGCCTGTGAACATGAGGGAACACATGCACCCAGTCATGGTGAATGGTGTACAGACACAAGGGTTAAGGGACACAGGGGCATCCCTGACATTGGTAAAAGGGGACCTGGTAGAGCCTGGTCAGTTTATACCCAATAAATATGTCACTGTGCAAGCTTCACTGGTGAGGAGAAAACATTGCCACTTGCTAGTGTTCTCCTAGACTGGGGTGAAACAGGGGGAACTGTGCAACAGGTGGCTGTAGCCAAAATGTTAGCAGTTGATGTCATCCTTGGCAACAATCTCTAACGGGGATGGTGTGTGCAGTTACCCATAGCCAACTGGAAAGGGAAAATTGTGGTTCCCAGGACCCCACAGAAGCCATTGTGGAAACCACTGGGAGGCTGGTTCCCAAGCCTGTGTCTTCTGATGGGGAGACTAATGAAAAGGGGTAGAAATTTCCCCAGTAGCAGTTAACCACACAGCTATGGAGGGTTACTCCAAAGAAGGAGGGGTGACCCATTGTCAGAGGGTTAGGGATGACAGTGATCCTGAGTGCCCTGATGCTAATGCTAGGGACCCTGGTTTAGAGACAGAAGGGGACCTGTCCCATGCCTTGCGAATGTGTAAGGAGTTTGCAGCTGCTCAGAAAAGTGACCCTAGTCTAGAGAAGCTGAGCGCTTGGGCAGACTCTGACAAAGCACAGAGAGGTGACGGTAAACATAAACTTTATTGGGAAAATGGACTGATGTATACTCAGGTTGTGAAGACAGAGGGAGGGGTGATAGGCAGGCAGCTAGTCATTCCCCAGGGGTACTGTGAGCAGTTGCTCAAGATTGCACATGATATTCCCTTGTCTGGTCATCTGGGAATCATGCGCACTACACAGCGATTGGCCCATAATTTCTATTGGCCCAACTTCACCCAGCAGGTGAAGGAGTATTGCAGGTCTTGTCACCAGTGCCAAGAAATAGAGAAGGCAGGTAAGAAAACCCAAGCTGCCCTAATTCTATTGCCCATAGTGGAGGAGCCATTCCAGAGGGTGGGAATAGATATTGTGGGGCCTTTAAATACCCCCAGCTCCTCCGGGAAGAGGTTCATCCTGACTGTGGTGGATTATGCCACCTGGTACCCCGAGGCAGTCGCCCTATCCTCACTGAGGATAGACAAAGTAGCAGATGCCTTACTTGGGATTTTCTCCTGTGTTGGGTTTCCGCAGGAGGTTATCACTGATCTAGGGGGTTCTTTCATGTCGGACCTGATAAAATGTTTGTGGGAGCAGTGTGCGGTGGTGTAGAGATTCATGACACCTTATCATCCACAAGCCAATGGGCTTGTGGAAAGATTTAATGGTACTCTGAAGTCAATGCTCCAAGCATTTGCTGAACAGCATTAGAGGGACTGGGAGAAATACCTTCCCCACCTGTTGTTTGCATACAGGGAGATGCTCCAAGAGCCAACAGGATTTTCCCCCTTCGAACTCTTATATGGACGCCAGGTATGTGGGCCCCTAGACTTGATCTGGGAGGACTGGGAAGGCAAGCACACCACCCAGGGAACTCCCATAGTGGTTTACATCCTTAGGTTTAGGGAAAGGCTGAAGGAGCTTATGGGGACAGCCCAGAGCAACTTGGCAGCTGCCCAACAGAAACAAAAAGTGTGGTACGACCTCAGAGCCAGAGCTCGCTAGTACAAGGTGGGCCAGGAAGTCATGGTCCTTATTCCGGTCTGAAAAGACAAGCTGCAGGCTGAGTGGGCAGGATCGTACAAAGTAGTTAGGAAGGTAAATGACGTGAACTATATCATAGAGTTACCTGACAGAAGACAGACAGAAAGTATGTATCATGTCAACATGATGAAGCCATATGCTAATAGGGCTGACATGGTGTTTGCAGTATGTAGTTCTGGGGATGGGATGGATAAAAGGAGACCCCCTTCTGCACTTGCTGGAAGAAAGCAAGCGGAAGTCCTCTGTGGAGGCAGTAAAATTGTCTCCCCAGCTGGCCCTGGACAAGATCCAGGAAGTAAGGGAGGTTCTAGCAGACTCTGCCCCACTGTTTAGCGCCAAGCCTGGACTAACCCCCTTAGTGACACACGATGTGGAGAGGGACATAGACGCCCATACAGCAGACAACATATCGGGTGTCAGAGGCTGTCCAAAAGGACATTAGGAGGGAGGTGGAGGAAATGCTGGATTTTGGGGTAATCCTGAGATCCCACAGCCCTGGGCCTCACCCATAGTCCTTGTGCCCAAGCCAGATGGTTCTACTCATTTCTGTGTGGATTATAATGGACTAAATGCAGTCATGAAGTCAGACACCCACCCGATGCCCTGGACGGATGAACTCCTGGACAAGTTGGGAGGGGCGACCTACCTTACAACTATTGACCTGACAAAGGGGTATTGGCAGATAGAGTTAACAGACAGAGCTAGGGAGAGGTCGGCCTTCATCACTCCGATAGGCTTATTTGAATTTAAAGTAATGCCTTTTGGAATGAAGAATGCCCTGGCCACTTTCCAAAGGTTGGTGAACGAGGTGTTAAATGGTGTTGAGGAGTACGCTGTGACGTACCTGGATGACATTGCCATCTTTAGTGCCAGCTGGGAGGCATACCTGTCCCACCTTAGGGAAGTGCTGGGCAAGATACAGAGGGCTGGGCTCACTGTCAAAGCTGAGAAGTGCCAGGTGGTCATGACTGAAGTGGCCTACCTCTGGCATGTTGTAGGCCGGGGACAGCACCGCCCTAACCAAGTCAAAATAGAGGTGGTCAAGGCATGGCCCAAGCCAGAAATGCAGAAGCAGGTCAGGAGTTTTCTAGGGACAGCAGGGTACTATAGGAAATTTGTACCCAATTACAGTGCCCCGGCTGCTCCCCTATCTGACCTGGTAAAGAAAAGGATGCCTAAGAAAATTACCTGGGAACCAGCTTGTGAAAAAGCCTTTACCAGACTGAAGGAGGCTCTGTGCAGTGCTCCTGTATTGACAAGTCCTGACTTTAGCAGACCCTTTATAGTTCAGACTGATGCCTTGGATGTGAGTATTGGGGCAGTACTGAGTCAGACATCCAAACAAGGAAAAGATCACCCTGTAGTGTACCTGAGTGAAAAGTTACTTCCCAGGGAGCAGGCATACTCTACAATGGAAAAAGAGTGTCTTGCCATAGTGTGGGCCCTAAAGAAGTTAGAGCCATACTTATATGGGCAGCATTTTGAGGTACACACGGAACACAACCCCCTGATTTGGCTGATCCAAATGGGAAAAACTAATGGTAGACTATAAAGATGGAGTCTTGCCTTGCAAGGGTATGACATGACAATCTTACATAGGGCTGGAGCGGCCAATCAGAACTCAGATGGCCTGTCATGGGTTTATGAGGACTGAACTGATTTGGGAAGCTCATCTCATGCAGGGGCTAGAGCCCTCAAATTCAGTCTAGGTGGAGAGGATTGTGACACTTGGCCAGCTGGTTATAATTGCTCTATAATATTTGTATATAGAATGTGGTATGTGAGTGTATCTCATGAGACAGCCTGTGGGATGCCCCCCCCCAAGGGTTCAGTTAAAATGACAGGATATATATTAAATGGCAGATCTCTGTAATGTGATTAACTTCCAAGACATTGAATTTTATGGCCTGTTGCTGCTTTGAAGTGGAAATGAAATGGAACTTTATGAGACTGCCAGAGGATGGAGATCATAAACTTTTATGACGTCTTAAGAAGAAGAACATTCAATATCAACCGGTGTTAAAAAACTATATTGCATCTAGGTGAGAAACCGCAGAGTTATAAAGGTCCTTTGATATGGCCTGGGGACAGGAACTGCTCAAAGATCAAAGAGAAGGAACTGGGAAATCACAGACTTATAATTTGGGAAATTAGTTTTGGCCGAAGTCACAGTATTTTAAAATATCTCCTGACAGGAAGATCATTGTTAGTATAATTTTTATATTCTAAAAGGAGGAGCTAGATGACATCATGGAAGGGTTGTGTGTGTGAAAGAGACAGTTTAAGCTATTTTGTGTCTGATCTTAGTGACACATTTTTTGGGGGGGCTCTTAAGAAACAACATCTAACCTTAAGCACTGTATAAAGGTAATACATTAGATAGAAAAAGTCTAATTGTATTGTGTTAGGAGTTTTAGAATGTTCTTTTCCTTGTTTTCTTTTAAGTGATTGTATGCTTTGTGATATAGTGTACTGTGTTTACATTTTACATATTTGTATCCATTTTTAAGTAAACCTTTCATCTGAAAAGACCGCCTGGGTGAGTCTTCGAAGTTCTATCTTTTTGCATGTGAGGTATAGATGGTTAAGACTGACTAATAACTGTTCATAAGCTTAATGGTGTTACCAAACTGGAAAAAGGTAAGAATATACCTAAAGTCTTTTATATAGTTTTAAGGGTTCATTTTGGATACCTGGTTAGGTGCCCTTAGGTGAAAGATATCTGGCATCCCCCCAAAGAGCAGATTATCTGAGCCTGTACATTTGGGTACGCTAGCATAAGGTTCACAGTTTGAATCCCCCCAGAACTTGAGACTAAAAGTGATTCGGACCCACATCAGACAGGAGGGTTACCCTGTTCTGTTACGTGCTCACAATATTGCACTCAGAGGTTGGCACTGTGGGAGCAGAGGGCCTGACCTGTTGAGCGCTTTTGTGACAGACGGGGGTCAGTGGGATTGAGGAAGAATTGAGCGTCCCAGGGACTGCTCTTCTTCCCCGGGGGGGGGGTTCCACCCATGCTGGTGCAGCAGCAGCCTCTAGTGGAGACTAGGGGATGCGCAATGCCCGGCCGGCTGTAAGAGGGCCTGAACTGTGGCAGACATCTTTTGGGTATGCACGGGAGTATGCGTACACCAAGCAGAACATCATTGCACGTCCAAGTTCTTGGGGACAATGAAAAAAGTAGAAATTCCCCTCCACCTCGGGTGAGGTGACTGCGACTGTCGGTAGTCCGGCCACGTGCCCAGAATCGGCCATCTCTCCGCCACTCCCTGGGGGTTCTGGAGTCTCTCTGTGGGGCATGGGGAGCCTGGAGGGGGAGTCTGGAGCCCTCACTTACCCAATGCAGTTGGCAGAGGAGGTTCAGATGGGCAGCTGAGCTGTGAGCTGAGTACGGGACCCTGAGAGATGCCCCAAGGTAGGAAGAGCACAAATAGAATATACAACCCCCCCCAAAAAAACACATGTCATTATGGCCACATTTGCATGTGTTGTACAGGGCTGGCCAGAGAAATGCACCTGGCACCATATGAAGTCATTTATTCACAACGTTGTGGAATATTACAGTATGCACAGTGTGGACCAATGGGCTTGCAGCACCTACTGAAAGCTGTCATTCAGTGAGCAGCCACGGTAGTATGAAGGCGGGGGGGCCAGGTGGGATGGGAGTTCTGAGTGGGTGGGGGGAACCACTGGACCACCAGAGTAGAGTACTGTAATATTTTGATGGTGATCAGGCATTTGGGCATGGTGGGGGTTCCCACTGGACTACCGGGGCATAGAATATATTCATATTTCGGTGATCGGTGTATTGGGATGGGAAGGGGGGGTACCACTAGACTACCAGGGATAATGGACTTCTTTATTTCACTGATTGGAGGATTGGCATGGGGTGAGGGGCACCACTGGGCCACCAGGGATGTTGTATTATCATTATTTCGGCAATCAGAGGTATGGGTGGGGAGGGGAGATCATTGGACTACCAGGGACTCCTGTGTGTGCTTATGCAGGGTGTTGGGGAGGTGGGGTAGCCACTCACAACCGGGGGCTGCTGTGTTGCGCACTGCAGTACTTCAGCCCACCTGTGGGTGTGTAGCTCTTGAGCCATTTATTTCGAGCCCAACTGTGAGCCCAGGTATGCGGCACATCTCTGGTTTGTGCCAGCAGATGTACCACACATCCCGGGCTGAATATTGGGATGTGCCACATATGCATGGGCACAGCCCCCCTGGAGATGTGCCTCATACATTATCTTTGCACCCCAGCACATTGGGAATTGCACTGTGTAATTCCCACATTTGAATATTGCCTCGGGGCACAGTTCTGGGGTTGCACTGGTGCAACTCAGTTGCACCAGGAGCAACTGCTTTGAACATCTTGCCCACAGTATTCAAAGTGTGGAAAGGGAGTGTAGAAATGGAAAACTGCTGGAAAAAGGTCTTGTGGTATATTCAGTCTGCCCAGTGAGGCTGTACATGCCCCTCCCCCCTGGTGAATCATCGCTGACCTTTCCCCCCTCTTCTGCCACCCCTGATCCCATGACAAGCCCCATATGTGCCTATCCTAGCCCCCTCTTAAAGCTCTCCACCACTTCTGCACATACCAGTACCAATGTATAAGCATACGGCTGACTTTTGTGGGGTTGGTGGTATGTTGAGAGGGGATTGTTGGGAGATACTAGGTAGGCAAGGTAAGCAAGCAATGTGAGAAGGCAGTAAGGAGGGTTGGGGGGATACTAGAATGCATAGGGGGAGGCATCACCAGTAGAAAACAGGAAGTTGTTATCCTTCTGTACAGACAGTTGGTGAGACCCCATCTGGAGTACTGTGTGCAGTTCTGGAGACCCCATCTCCACAAGAACATAGACAGGATGGAGGCAGTCCAGAGGAGGGCAACTAAAACGGTGCAGGGTCTGCACCAGAAGCCTTTCGGAGAGAGACTAAAGGAGTTTAATATATATACCCTCGAGAAAGGAGGAGAGGGGACATGATAGAAACTTTCAATTACCTCAAGGAAATCAACGAAGTCCAAGAGGGTAGCATCTTTCAGAAAAGAGATGTGTATGAACAAGGGGCACAATTTGAAGATAGAGTGGGGATGGCTCAGGGGCAACATGAGGAAGTAGTTTTTCATGGAGAAGGTAGTGGATGCATGGAACGGCCTTCCTAAGGAGGTCATGGGATCAAAAACAGTGGGGGAATTCAAGAATGCATGGGACAGACATAAGGCAATTCTAGCACGGGGGTAGGAGGAAGTAGGCTGTTGGTTAACTAGGATCTGCAGCTTATTCAATAGGTAGGGAAATGGGCAGACTGGGTGAGTCAAGTGGTCCTTATCTGCCATCAGAGTCTATGTTTCTATGTTTCTATGTGCGAAGGTTCTGATGCAGCAAGGAATGATGCCACTGTGGAATTTTTATATCTTTGCTCTTTTTATGGAGTATACCATGGTGGATTGTACCATTTGACTTCTGGTGTTGTATTCATGTTTTTGTTGACCCTGATAAGGTGGTGTAGCTTGTTTGTTTGTTTATTCCTCAATTTTCTTTGAAGAATGTAGTGCATCAGGTGGTCCTCCTGTGATCCAAGCATTGGAGGTTGGAGTGAGACAGGTTTGTGGAAAGCTATGCTCCTGGCTAATGATTTGCAGGGCTATTTCACTCTGTTTCTAAGGCCTGCAAATTAATGCTGGAGAGAGCTGTGAGGAGAAGGGATATATATCAGGAGGAACGGACAAGAGATTTCTATGCATTACCTAGTGTGATTTCAGGAGGGCTGGCTCATTTTAGGATGTTGATGTAGTAGGTACAGTAGTTATGTTGCATAGCAAGGTCATGTGGTTAGGATTTCCTTTGAGGGAGTTCAGACAGGGGCCAGATCCTTGAGCTATGGGGTCAATATACAGTAGGTATTGACCTTATACCACTAGTTCTTGAAATCACTATAGCATTCAGCGGAACCAGCCACGCTGCACATTTGGATCTGGAACTGCGCCTTCTTCAACAACCTGGTTGTCCTGTGTATCTTGTTATGCAGAAGTTTGTATAAGGATATTTGGCATTTCTTGTAGGATTTTTGACTTTCTTACTAGATCTGTGTACGGTTGAGTGATCCTGGTTTTGTCTGTGTTGCAAACTTTGTTTTGTTGGGAGGATATCGAGTGTAACATCAATAATGGTGATTGAGATGCTGTCCCAGATCTTCCTGCTGTTTTGACTCTTAGGGTCTGTCATTCTGGATAATGTTGTTGCTAGAAAGTTGTGAGTTCTTAGCTTGTTGGCTTCTGATGCTCTCTCTCTCTCTCTCTCTCTCTCTCTCTCTCCAATTTTGAGTTTTGGTGCCTTGATACAGTGTGTGGGCTTCCCAAGGATGACCTTATGATCTGATCTGCTCCATCCCCACAGTCACATGTGGAGAAACTCCTGTGGTGTATGGTAGCCTATCAATTATAATGGGCTAGTAAGCCTCCCTCAGCCTGTGATTTTCAGAATCTCTTGCACAGAACACTTTGAGTAAGAATCTAATTAGCAGATAAACTCCTTACGCACCGTGAAATGGTAGTGAGCCAGCTCCAGGATTCAAGCAGAGTTTTACTAATTGGTTTCCAGCTCTGCGATAAACACCCTTTCTGCATTTGACTGCTGACTGCAAGAAGGCTGTCTCATTATGCAGCCCTTGACATGTCAGGGGAAAACTTTGAAAAAACATAATATTTAGGCACATGCCAGCTTATATTTCCTACGGGGTGGTCCCTCTTTATAATAATGAACGTGTCCAGAGACAGCAGATTTGTTCACTATAGGTAGGTTTCCCTATGGTGAGGTGTTAATATGCCCTGCTTAGACAAGAATGGGTGCCATCACAGCTGGTAACTAGAGGAGGGACTCCTTACAGCAGGATTCACTATAATGACGTAGCACTATAATTTCTGTAAATTGTTTTGCTATATTCTTTGTAACTATGCATATCAAAAACAAAACAAAAAAATTGTATGTATCAACTTTAAACTATTATCAATGCATACTTAGATTTCATGTGCATTGGTTGCTTGTGTACACCTGACATCATCCTGCTCAGTTTGTGACACTACCATCAACAATTGTGATGTCATAAGCAACAGATTATTTATAATGTCAGGGGCAGAGAAGCAGCCTGTGAAGATGAAGTCTAGTAGACAGTGATCCTGTTTTCACCTTAATTTCTGTAGTTTTAAAGACTAAGAGGGAGCTAAATGCATAAAATACTGTATGACAAGTCTGTGCTGACTTATGTTTGAAAATGACATTTTATTTCAGCCTTCATCCTTATAGTTAGTCTGGTGGTGCAGCCCCAGAGTGCTGCTCATGATGCCAGTGACCCATGTCCAGGAATGAACTCGGATCTTTGGGGGCTGGCTAGGGGGAGGACTGAGCGTCCCTGAGGATGCTGTCCTCCTCTGGGGAGGGTCACAGACTCCACTGCATTACCACCACCTGGGAGAGCAACAGTGTTGCTGGAGCTACAAATGGTAGTGGGAGCTGAATGGTTCCTGGAATGCCAGCGCACTCCTGTGTGCATGTGTGCCCCACAGAACCTTTGCCACCAGCATCCCCCAGGAGGTGCACCAAATAGTGAAAAAGACCCCAAAGCAACTACATGACATAGGTTCTCTTAGGCCCAAGTGCTTTGATGGCCTGACTCCTTTAGAAACAATGCCATCCTGTGGGAGATAATGAGAAGGGGCTCCCAACAACCCCATCATAGAAAGGGACATCCATGGAAGCCATTTGTGCATTAGGCAGGCAGGCCCTGTGTGGGGCCACTTCCACTATGAGGAATAAATATGTTGTAGGCTTCTGGAAAGTAGTAGGCAAGTGGTGGGACTTGAGAGGAAAAATATAAAGCTTATACAGTAAAAATATGACACCATGTAGTACAGATTGCATGTAATTTACCAGCTTTGTTCAGATCAGCTTCTACTCACATGGTCTGATAGATTCTGATGGTGAAACTCATTTCATGCCATTTTCAAATTATTTGCAATCTGTAGTTGTGTGGAAGGGATTGTTTTTTGGCCCAAACGAGGTGAACAGCCAATCCCTTCCACTTCTCCGCTGATCTGTCATGCCCCCGGACTCAGGCATGTAATGAAATGTGGCTGGGTTGAGCACAGCAGCACGTTTCATTGAAGTCAATGGGAGTTAAATTCAGTTGCATTTTAATGTACAGTATAGTAATAGCCAGCTATTAGTTGAGTGAGGGCCATCATTAATCTCGCATTGGCCATTACTATATGTTAAAATGCAATTGAATTTGACCCCCATTGACTTCAATGAATCTTACCTACACTTCCTACAGATCACATGTCATTAAGTGCCTGAGTGCAGGAACATGAGAGATCAATGGGAAAGTGAAAGGAATTGTCTGGCCACCTCATAAGGGCCAAATTATGATCTCTTCCACACAACTACAGACTACAAATAACATTTTACAAATGGTATGAAATAACTTTTGCTGTCATAAGCTACCAGTCAATGTGAGTAATAGCCAAATCTTGGCAAATCCCTTTTTGTAATTTCAAATTGTAATCCCAGTTCATTATCAGCCTGAAGAGACTTCTTAGAATGTTTAGCTTTATCGTGATTGTATTGCTACAGTGGTAGCCAATCAATGCCATCAGTAGCCATATCAGGCTACGTCAGGCCATGTCACATGCTGATATCACTTTCTATGCACTGGTTAACATGGAGGTAATGAGAACTATATTGTCTCATGGTGCACCTTAACTTTTATTTACTTATTTATTTAGTGTTTGTTTACCGGGTAGGTGCACTAGTTATAGGAATGGCTATTTTCAGGCACGACCTGGGAGGTTACAGAAGTGGCAGTACACTGTACAAATACAGCAAAGAAGGTAAAAACAAAGTACAATAATAGTCAAAGCAAATAAACATACATATAAACACAGCATGGCAGGCAGCAGTTAGAAATAGTATGGATTTTCAAGGTAAGTGCCACAGGTAAGCAAGCTAACAGGATAAGCGCAACCAGATTAAACATGAATAATTGGTATGTGGAACAAGAGAGGAGAAAGGGCTAGGTGAGAACTGGATAAGGCAAGTTTAAACAGAGGAGGCTGAAAAGTCAGGCTAAATGAGACAAAGTGAGTAGTACACCAGGCAGCAGGAAAGAGGGCAAGTAGGCTAAGGAGGGTTAAAACACATGCATGTGGCAAGTTTAGATAGATGTGACTGAAGCTCTTTTTTAAACCAGGCATGACTTGGGGCAAGACAAGCAGTTAAGAGCAGTGAGTTCCAAAATGTTGGGGCAGCATAGGAGAAGGGATAAGTACCTTTGGACAATTTACATCTAGGGATGTGCAGTAGAGGTTGGTCTACAGACCAGAGGCCATAGGAGGAGGTTGGGGGAGATGCAGGGAGGCAAGTGTTACTGGGGTGTTAGTTCTAATAACGCTATCCAACAAGGAGCCATGGGAGAGAAGCCAATGGTTGGAGGGGGAAGGCCAGTGTAGTTCAGCATAGAGCTGACAATGATGTTTTAGTTGCGGAGATGTGGAAGCGTACCAATAGATGTTATTATGTGTTGTGTCCAATCTGTGCAGAGAGGTCTTAGATGAATTAACATAAGTTATGGCACCATAGGTAAGTGATGGAAGTAAAATACCTCTGGCAATGACCAGCCTAGCAGAGGGCATTAGGACATGACAAGTTTTATAAGCAATCCCTATTTTAGTATTCACTGATTTACAAGTGGCTAGTATGTGTTGGTCAGCATCAAGGGACCCATCAAGCAGGACCCCAAGATATTTGAAAGAGCTCACCGCCTGTAATAGTGAGCCATCAAGGCAAGATATGCTGAGCTGATTCTGGGCAGTTTATCATTACTGATGGCATTGACTACCACTATAATTCTGTGCCTGTAACAAGATGCCTGCAAAATGAAATGCACAAGCTCACTAAAAACGTATTTAATGATTCCATTGCACCATATTCAGATTACCTAGCCTGCTGCTGTACATACAGGAGTGTTATCATATACTGTCACAAATAATTTTTGTAACTCTGTACATATTGGGGTGTGTGATCTCATTTGCATGGGGCTCCTGCACAGATCTTTTTACATTAGGCTAATATTGTAGTAATTTGTGGATATGTAGGTATGTTAGACCTCTGGTCTTACTCACATACTTTATATTTACTTCTAGTTACCTTATCCTGGGGAGGGTGGCAGGTTTATTTCATAGTAGTTCTATCCAGTATCCATGGAAATGTTACTATGCAGATAGTAGTATGGTTAAATAGTGTCACATTTTGCTCTGTAGGTATTAGGAGACATAAGCCCTTTTACTCAGGATTTCATGACAAGTTGAATTCCTTTGGGGAACAATTGCAGTGACTGAAGTGAATATAGGTTCACTAGGAGAGTGAGAGAGAGTGCGCGTGTGTGTGTGTCTGTGGGAGAGAGAGAGGGGGGAGAGAGAGAGAGCGAGAGAGAGAGACAACATCTCTTTAAAGCTATGTATCTCCCCCACCCACATTATGGTGATGTGGGGTGGGTTAGGGTGTATTGTTTGTATGAAGAGGAGGAGAGAAATTACATTTTTATCTCTCTTTTTCAGATTCCTTAGACACTTGTGGTACATCAAGTTGTTACATTCTCAGTGTATATTGACATCAGTACATATCAGGCTACATGGTCTTAATTCCTTGAGGTTCCTCGACTAGAGTTTTTTGTTTGACACTAATATTATCAATTTATATTTAAATTATCATTTATATAGTCCTGAGGTTTTTGAAATTTCTTGGGCCTTATATCTAGCTGGAGAGTATGGCTGGGTGACAGGTCCAGCTAGGTTTTACACATCACACAGTGTGCACTGATGTTTTTAAGACAACTTTACTGGTAAATTCTTATCTATAATGCAGACATTGAAACTTCATGAGCCCTATAACAATCTTAGTTTGTCTTTAATCTGAGTGGGGGTTGCCTTTCAGTAATCACATCCTTATACTAACTGTGACACTCATAGCTTGATTTAGGAGTTATCTGCTTCAGCAGTGTTATCTCATGTCAAGTAAATTAATATGCAGTAGGATTCTTTGTATGTGTGTTCCACCGAGCACGTTTGACCTAGGGTTGCTTCTGGCTGAAGGCAGTATGGTACTGTTAAACTTCTCTGACATCATCTTCTGTTTTTTTTTTAAATGAGTATTTTAAACCAATGGGGATTTTTTTCTGTTTTACTCTGCATTATCTAGCTGTTATAAGTATTGTATCTTCTAAACAACTGCAATGAGCTTCTGAAGAAGGACTGGTTGGTCCGAAAGCTAGAGCACTTTGTTCTTGTTGTTACATCTATGTTGGTCCATTAAAAGGTATCAAATCATTTGCTTCTGGATCTATTCTTGTAAGGACCAATACAGCAACTATTAAATCTAGATTTCAACATGGAAGATACCGGAATTCGCCGTAGAATATGGCAGTTACATAACATCAAGAAGAAATTGGCACAGCTAGACAGTGACATCTATTTTCTAACCCAGTGCAAGAGGAGAAACATGATCCCTAAAGGTCTTACTATTTGGAATCCATTAAGAAATACAAACAATTCTACATATGCAGATCAACTTTGTCATAGGACCTCTGAGAAACTGATAAATCACAGGATTCACATGTCATATGCCAAAAAAGTTGTTCTTAACAAAGAGTTTGCTGAAATTGTTACCACTCTGGAAAGGATGTCTGGGGAACCTATTCAGGACATCTCGCGAGAGATACACATTAACTACCAAAGGACCTTAAAAAGCCATGCTTATGAAAAATAGAAATTGATGCCCTTCAACATACCATACTTCCTAACAACTTTGAAGAACATAATGGAGTCACTGAACAACAACACAATACTGACGGGCACCTTTCAGTTGTTAATTTGTCCAACCACACACTGACTACTGGAGAACTAAATGTACTTTCAAAGGGCCTCACTTTCTGCCCAACAAAACCACTGGATAACATACTGTTTTGTGATGAACTGGAGGAGTACTTCTGTAGATTGAGACTTAAAGAATTCTTTCATGGCAGGGAAGAAATCACTGGTAGTGAAGACAGTGCAAACAGCAATAATGTAATGGATAAGAAAAATGAATCTGAATTTACCCCCTCAAGTGGGCGTAACAAAAAACTAGACAATTACATTAATTGTTTCCGCCAACAAGTCAGTGGTCAGATCCTTACTAGGCAAAAACAGACCCATTAGAACCTTTCTCCACTGGAACAGAGAGCTATAGGGACACTGAAATCAAACCACAACATTGTCATCTAAAAAGCTGATAAAGGCTCTGCAGTGGTGATTTTAAACAGAGAAGATTATATTAATGAAGCTAATAGACAGCTAACAGATCTTACATACTACAGAGAACTAGAGAATGACCCCACTACAAGATATAAAGATGAACTACGTGACTTAATTAAAACTTTTCCAGACCATGTCTGAGAGAAACTAACTCACCTCATCCCTGATGAACCCAGGCCAGGGACATTCTACATGCTGCCTAAAATACATAAACCTGGCAATCCAGGGAGGCCCATAGTCTCTGGTAATGGTACCTTGACTGAGGGGATCTCAGGGTTTGTAGAGACCATTTTGAAACCACTGGTTATGGAAAGAGACAGTTATATCCAGGACACTACACACTTTTTGCGTGTACTTTCTGGTTATAAGGATTTACCACCTGATACAATTTTAGTGACAATGGATGTAACATCCCTCTACATTAATATTCCACACACAGATGGCATTGCAGCATGCCTTAAATACATACAAGAGAAAGGACTGGAACAAAACATCAACCCTGGAGTGGTGGGGGAACTTATGGAATTCACTTTGACACATAACAACTTCAACTTCATGTTCAAACTATGGGAACAGCAATGGGCACCAAAATGGCTCCACAGTATGCTTACCTCTTTATGGCTGACTTGGAGGAGAGTCTTTTAAGGCAGTATCCCCACAAACCACTAGCTTATTTCCGTTACATTGATGATTTGTTTATCATCTGGACAGAGGGCACAGATGCACTCAAAGATTTTCATCACAAACTTAATAATCTCCACCCTACCATAAAGCTTACCCTGGAGTACTCTACCACTAAGGTTAACTTTCTGGACACCACAGTCACCATTAAGGATGGAACCTTACATACATGTATTTACAGGAAGTCAACAGACAGACAGAGATACCTGCACAAGAAAAGTAACCACCCAAACCATACAAAAAAATCTGTTATATACAGTCAAGCACTCCGATGTCACCATATTTGTTCAAATGAGGATGACAGAGATACACATTTGGCTATGTTGAAAAACACCTTTATTGAGCAGGGACACTCTTCCAGGGAAATTGACAGGATAACAGAACAGGCAACGCAAGTACCAAGACAACAACTACTTCAATCTAAAGAAAAGACAGCTACAGACAGAATACCCTTGGTAGTCACATATCATCCAGACCTTGAACGTCTGTGTAAGATTATTAAAGATCTCCACCCAATATTTAGTGAGGATGAAACCCTTAATTGTATTTTAAGGAACTCCCACTACTATCTTTTAAACAACCACCAAATTTATCCAGCCTAATTATTAGGAGCAAACTTCCACCGAACAGAATACCATGTCACACAATGGCGCATCGACCTGCAATCAATGCCCTGTAAGACTTGTGGGCTCATTTCACTCGGACTGTGTGGTTACATCACAAAACAGACAATTTCAGGTGCATGGGAGTTATACATGCATGTCACGACATGTTGTTTATTTCATTCAGTGCAAGAGATGTCCACAAACAGGTTATGTTGGAGAGACATGCCAACAGCTCTGCACTAGGATGAACTCACACAGACATACTATTACAGCAAAGAAGACTGAAAACCAGTGGGCACCACTTCTCCCAGCCTGACCACTCAATCTCAGATATGTCAGTAATCACTTTTAAAAGGAAATCTCAAAACACACAACAGAGACGAGCTTTTGAGATTAAACTTATTTACATCTCAATATGGTAGCAGATGGGATGAACGCTGATCTTGGTTTTATGGGACACTACAGAAACTAACATCCATAGAACCTTTCTTCTTCAGACTGGACATATTATAGGACTTCAGCATGTGTGGGATGTGGGTGCGTGTGTGTATGTATGTGTGTGGGTATATGTTGTGAGGTAGTGTGATATAACAGATGTGGGGCTTGCTGTCACATTGAGGTAAGTCTCTATTTAGATATATGGAGTTATAATGTGTTACTATTCTTACTTCACACACATAATGAATATTAATTCCTCCTTACTTTTTATCTTTGCCTGGGGGTGGGATTGATTCCATTGCACCATATTCAGATTACCTAGCCTGCTACTGTACATACAGGAGTGTTATCATATACTGTCACATATAATTTTTGTAACTCTGTACATATTGGGGTGCGTGATCTCATTTGCATGGGGGTCCTGCACAGATCTTTTTACATTAGGCTAATATTGTAGTAATTTGTAGATATGTAGGTATGTTAGACCTCTGGTCTTACTCACATACTTTATATTTACTTCTAGTTACCTTAGCCTGGGGAGAGTGGCAGGTTTATTTCATGGTAGTTCTATCCAGTATCCTTGGAAATGTTACTATGCAGATAGTAGTATGGTTAAATAGTGTCACATTTTGCTCTGTAGGTATTAGGAGACATGCCCTTTTACTCAGGATTTCATGACAAGTTGAATTCATTTGGGAACAATTGCAGTGACTGAAGTGAATATAGGTTCACTAGGAGAGAGAGAGAGAGAGAGAGTGTGTGTGTGTGTGTGTCTGTGGGAGAGAGGGAGAGAGAGAGAGAGAGAGAGAGAGAGGAAAAAAAGGGGAGAGAGAGAGAGAGAGAGACAACATCTCCTTAAAGCTATGTATCTCCCCCACCCACATTATGGTGATGTGGGGTGGGTTAGGGTGTATTGTTTGTATGAAGAGGAGGAGAAAAATTACATTTGTATCTCTCTTTTTCAGATTCCTTAGACACTTGTGGTACATCAAGTTGTTACATTCTCAGTGTATATTGACATCAGTACATATCAGGCTACATGGTCTTAATTCCTTGAGGTTCCTCGACTAGAGTTTTTTTGTTTGACACTAATATTACCAATTTATATTTAAATTATCATTTTTATAGTCCTGAGGTTTTTGAAATTTCTTGGGCCTTATATCTAGCTGGAGAGTATGGCTGGGTGACAGGTCCAGCTAGGTTTTACACATCACACAGTGTACACTGATGTTTTTAAGACAACTTTACTGGTAAATTCTTGTCTACAATGCAGACATTGAAACTTCATGAACCCTATAACAATCTTAGTTTGTCTTTAATCTGGGTGGGGGTTGCCTTTCAATAATCACATCCTTATACTAACTGTGACACTCATAGCTTGATTTAGGAGTTATCTGCTTCAGCAGTGTTATCTTATGTCAATTAAATTTATATGCAGTAGGATTCTTTGTATGTGTGTTCCACCAAGCACGTTTGACCCAGGGTTGCTTCTGGCTGAAGGCAGTATGGTACTGTTAAACTTCTCTGACATCATCTTCTGTTTTTTTTTTTTAAATGGTATTTTTAAACCAATGGGGATTTTTTCTGTTTTTCTCTGCATTATCTAGCTGTTATAAGTATTGTATTTTCTAAACAACTGCAATGAGCTTCTGAAGAAGGACTGGTTGGTCTGAAAGCTAGAGCACTTTGTTCTTGTTGTTACATCTATGTTGGTCCATTAAAAGGTATCAAATCATTTGCTTCTGGATCTATTCTTGCAAGGACCAATACGGCAACTATTAAATCTAGATTTTAAAAACTTATTTAAAACTCATTGGTGCTCCTTCAGTCAGGTACATTTCCAGCTCAAATCACTATATATTTAATGATTGGGCCACTAAACTCTGCATATTTTATGAAAATCTATTCAGCTATGGGTAAATTAAGTTAGTTACATTCAATGCCATCAGTATTCTGAGGATTGTTGGCTGCACAACTTGGGAGAGAACTTGCATCAAAAGTTATGTGTTGCTGCAGAATTCCCCATTCCTTGGTGTTTCTGATGTAAAAAATAGTAATTTTCCACAGTACCAATTTCTTTTCTGTCTATCTCTGTTCTGAAATTCTTTCCCTGCACTCAAAATCTGATGACATTCATGAATTTAGTGTCAGTGGCTCAGTAGGTAGCACACTTGCCTCTGAGGCCGGGAAATCAGAGGGCTGTGGGTTCAGTTCCCACATCTGGCACTTGGGTTAATATCCCAGTACTGACACTGTAGTGCCGCATGAGAGGGGTGCTGCACTTCTGAGGTGCCGTCTTTCAGATGAGACGTTAAAACGAGGTCTCATCTGCCTGGATTGGTGGTAGTTCAAGTGGATGTTAAAGATACCATGGCACTTATCAAAAAGAATAGGGAAATTTCCACGGTGTCCTGGCCAAATTTCCCTCATTCACTAAAAATACCACCAACAGCTTAATCTGGTTCAAGGTCAGTTGTCATTCATCCATATCCCCCTCCCCCGGGTCGTGCCTGAAAATAGGCAGGATTTGTCTAGGGCACTTACCAGGTCAACAAGAACTAAATAAATAATAAATAAAAATCACATGGTATGTTAGCCAATGACTGGTGCAATCAAAGTAAAAACTTTCTACTACAAAAGTGAAATAATTCTGTCTCAGGTTTAGCATTGCTGCACAGGTCTTATGGCTGAAGTGTGCAGAGAAGTCAAGGGCCTGATTACATACAGTGTAGCATGTTAATACACCAGGGGACAACGTTTAGGACCCAGGAGAGTGTGACAGTGGTCATAAGTAAATAGGGTCATGCAGTGAGATTCACCCAGTCCTGGCATTTGTCCCTATACAATACATCTCAGTCACTGTAAAAAGTAAGCAGTCTGAGTTTTGTAAACATTTCAAGACAGGGACTTTACACTCTTTGGCAAAAATTGTATGTTAGCCCTATACAATGCAGTACCATAAAGTGAAATTTACAAGATTGGACATTTAGTCTCTTATATTCAAGTGGCTTAAAAGTAAGAATATGATTCTTTGAAACTGATACATCATGGTAGGTGCTCTAGACCCTGAACATCTGGTAAAAAAATATTTCATACTTTTTATGTTTGCTGTTTACTGACTTATTATGTGCAGTTTATGGAATCTCAGCATTTAACAATTACTGTCCCAGGCATTAATTGTAGTGAGAAAGAAATAATGTAACCCACTAGGAATTGAACCCAGGCCCCCAGAGTACTGACCTGGTGCTTTAATCATTGAGCTACAGGCTCACATGGTTGACCCGTCTCTTCCCGGACACACTTCCTTTCTCTGGTATTGCAAATCCTGCAACTAGAAACAACTGACATGAACATTAGACGTTTTTTGGTGCAGTATTTAACCACTAAGTAATTTAGATCACAAATTGTAGTGAGAAAGGAATAATGTGACCCTCTGGGAATTGAACCCAGGCCCCCAGAATATGCTGTAACCATTGAGCTATGGGCTCACATGGTTCACCTGACTCTTCCGGGATGCACTTCTTTTCTTGGATATTACATATCCTGCAACTAGGAACAATTGATATGACCTGACCATTAGATGTTTGCTAAATACTGTACTAAAAATATCTAATGGTCATATCAGTTGTTTCTAGTTGCAGGATTTCCAATACCCGAGAAGGAAAGTGTGTCTAAGAAGTGTCAAGCTAGCCATGTGAGCCTGTAGCTCAGTTGTTAGAGCAGCAGGACGGCATTCTGGGGGCATGGGTTCAATTCCCAGTGCCAAGTCTCTCAAGTTGGTAACAATTTGCATAATACTTGTGTCAGCACTAGCGTGCTGGCTCATTGGGGAATGGAGGATGCACCATTTAAAGTGTGCTCTGCATTCGCCAACACTGACACACCTCTGCATTTCTCCTATTACCACAAGATGTTGCTTGCGCATGCGCAAGACAACATGAAAATAAAGATGGAAATAATGTGCTTCCCTGCTTCAAGAAGCTGCTGTGAATACAAAGCCAGGCAAACTCAAAATTCAACAAATAATAGCGTTCACACAGTACTTGTAGGTATATTTTTTAAATACGGTACAGCCACCGACACACATACCTGCACCTTGTTTTCCCAATCTGGCTGTCCCCAGCTACATGACAGAATCAAGTACCAGGCATGAAGGCATTCAAGGCCCCCCCAACCCCCGGCTATCCAAAATCTCTTCCACTCTGTCCAAAACCTATATTCAACAAGAAGAATAAAGGAATAAAGAAAGCACTAACTGTACCTCTCTGTAAGACCAGCTTAACTCAGTGCTCCTTTGCCTACAGAGCTCCTCTCTGGCTAAATGAGGTACCAGACACCCTGCTTCACTTACTGTACCTAATCTAGCCCAGTTTAAAGGTTGGCTGAAAAAACTCCTCTCCTTAGGCTCCAGCTGTGACTGCTACCAGACCTGACAGTGTGCCCACTCTAAGCTACTTATTTTGGATTACATAAACAGTCTGACCTAATAGTGCACCCTCTTAATGATTCTTATTATGGACTACAAATGCAGTAACTAGTACCTTAAAGATGATGGCTATGCTGACCCAGCCAGTAGGAGCTCCTTGTTTGTAAAAACTTTGCCTGTTTGTTATTTTCTAGTTTTTCGTTTGTTTTTCCCTGTTTTTGCTCCAGTTCTCTCACCCGTTATTTAATGTTCAGCATCTAATGTTTCAGTTGTGTGTGTGTGTGTGGACCCTTCAGTGGTGGAGCTAGAGGTGGGCTGGGGGGGCAGTCGCCCCTCCTGACTGCCCCAGTGTGAGTAGTGGCACCCCACCACCATCTTTATTCACTGTTTAGTGCCCATTCTGGAGCCTGTGATTGACTGAATGCCCCACCCCCCGGCTCCCAAATGCTCCCAAACCTGGCTCTGCCACTGGGACCCGTGGACAAACCCAAGGGACAACTTGTTTGGAAAGCTTTGTGACCAGTTTCTAACCTACTGGATGTTCAGGACTGCTGCTGCCTTGCGGCATGTAATGGATTGTTGGAGATGCCACACTGGGATTGACAGCTGGGATTTTGTCAAACCAGCAGGGACCATCGCGGGCTGGCATTGTGGTTCTTGTTGCAGCTTTAAACCACTTGGGGAACTGTGGAATTGTGAGTGACTGTGAGTGACATTGACGATTGCCCGGGACTACCCGAGAGGTGTACAGGTACTGTTCTGAGTATGGGAGGCCGGCTGGATCCTAGGATCCTTAGAAAAAAAACACCTACAAGAATAATCCCTCCATGCATGTGCTTGTCTTATCTGATTTTGAAAGTATTTAGAGTTTGTCTGCGCTATCAGTTCTGGCAGGCTATTTCTTTTTTTAAACTTTTTCGTTGTAATTTTTAAAGACAAATACAGAAACATCTGTGTACATTCATAAACTGAGAAATTTATTTCATTTATTGAAATTTGTTGACCGGGAAGGCCCATTGAGACAAAATGTACCTTTTTAGGGGCGACTCGGAATGAATTACAAAAATTAACAAAAAATACATACCTGATCAAATGCACAGTGAACAGATAAGGACTTACAATATATGTAAACTCCATTTATCTGAAGCACGAATATCCGAAAACCTTAGTTATCTGAAATTGAGTCATGTTCCCCATTCATTTAAGTAGCTGGTAAAATGGACTCAGACTGCTCAGACAGTGATTCATGCTGTGACTAGCACTAATGTGTTTACAGTGTTTACAGGCAGTATGGAGCTCCAGCAGAGGCGTTAATTGCTCCCTTGTAAGTAGCTTGCTGAAAAGCTGAGGGCAGGTAGCAGGAGTAGACTGACTTTCAGGGAGCTACTGTGAGTTACAGAGTGACAGAAATGGCATAACGAAAATGGCCTGTTCTGGATATAACAGCCAAGTTGTGGGTGCTTGAATTTCTGGAGGTAGGGGAGAAAGTTGTGGATATAGCCCACAGGTTCAGCCTTGGCAATGCTACAATCTGTGACATTCGTCGAGCAAAGGAGAAGATGCACACCTTTGCAGCATCAATGGACCAATACAGCTGAAGAAGACAGAAATAAAACATCAGCACCATAGTTGACCGACGTGGAGGCAGTGCACAGCTTCAAAACGTACATTGGATGGCTTGAAAATGAGCCTGAAGCTGACCCGCTACAGATCCACCTGCTGCAGCAACTAAGGGGTAAAGCTGTGCAACTCCATAATTCAAAAACAAAACAAACTGCAATTTCTGACTATTTTGAAAAGCTTTGGTGGCATAACTTCAGTGTATTTTAACTTTTTTTAGTTAATAAATTATTAAATACTGGATAAATGAAAGTGACATAGCATGTCTGTTATCTAAGTTTGAGAAAACACTGTAAGGCCATGTAAACTATAGTGTCCTTGTTTATCTGAAACTCCATTTATCAGAAAGTTTTTTATGTCCTCCCATATTTTCAGATAAACCGGGCTTTACTGTATTGCACAAGTGTGGACATCATTATTGCACAAATCATAATACAAAAACAAGTCAGGGGTTACTTATACTTTGAATTACACTGTACAACATGAAAACAGGGACAAGGATTGATGTTTTATTTATTTATCTATTTTATTTATTTATTAGATCATCAGTTTGCAGACCTTTCAGTCAAAGACTCATTTACAAAGGTACCTCATCAAGAGAGCAGTATATCACAGCAAACAAAACAGTACATAACGTTTAGATTAAAAAAGCAACCAGTGTTTTAGGAATTCACTGGAGGTCCAAGCTTGGTAATATGTAGATCACAGTAGTCATAATATAGGTACACAAGTACCATGTCAGGTAGCAACCAAAGATATTTTATTACATTAGTCAGCAGATTACCTCAAAAGAGTCCAGATAAAACCTACCAACCTGATACACATGTATAATGGAGAGCTATGCAGTCAAGTGTAAGGAGCTACAGGCAGAATCATCGTTTACATTTACACAAACTGCCCACAAGCAAATGAGCCTTGAGGGTAATTTTGAATGTGGCTGCCGATGAACAGTTTGACATATCCAACAGCAGTGTATTCCAGAGGGCTGGTGCTGAAATTGCAGACCTGTCACTTGCACATGTCCTAGCCCACACGACCTCAAGCAGTGGGCAGGTCTCTCCTGGTAAAAAAAAATATAATAGATAATTAAACAAGGCCCCCTCAATAAAAAGAGATTTCAATACTAATTTCATTCAGTTTTGTTTGGAAAAAGTCCTAAAGATGGTTGAAGATCAAAGACATGAGAACATTTATTTTATGGAAAAAAAAAGTTGATAATACAGTACTCTCCTGTCTACTTTCTACAACACAGTGGGTAGCCAGAAGTATGGAAAAGAAAACTGTTCCTATCATTAGGTCATTCTGATCTAAAAATCAGAAATATATCAATCTGGCCTTTTTTTTAAACTTTATTTACTTCACTCCTAACTCCAGCATCTCGGGGCATCTCTCAGGTGACCTTTAATAGGGGTATAACAATCTTAGAAAATAACATACATTTTCTCCACTATCTCAGACTATCTGCCCTTTACAAGACAAAATAACAGGGAAAAGCATCAGTCTGAGAAAAAAAAAAGAACAGCAAAGGGAACAACATCTCCAGCCGGAAATCTTACTTCCATAAGATATATATGGAAAGAAAGAATGGCTTCTAAAGTCATATCTTTAAGTCATATAATATTTAAGTTTCTAGCAGGGAGATGTGTGCATTCCATGCACCAAGTTCACAAACAATGGCAAAGGTATTGTGTTCCTTTACTGTGTCATTCAGTTTTTAGTATATCCTTACCCACCTAAAAAGTAACCAATTTGGGTGCTTGTACCATTTCCAAGTCCAAATCCTCTGAGCCTTAAATGGAAGAAGATTGCAGATCTTCTGTCTTGTGCCTAATTAATTGCTGGAGTTCTTCATCATAAAAGAAAAGATATGATCCGAACCCCAGGAATCCCTCACTTATGTTTAACAACAGCATCATTACCCTGGAATGGGCCGCCCCAGCTCTTTAGAATGTTATGCAAATTATAGAATTTGGAATGAAATTATAGAATTTGGAATGACATTCAAGCTCTGCTGTGTAGTCACACTCACCCTGGCCTCTAATTTCAGATGTATTTCCTCCACCTGATAAGAGTACTTCTTTTTTTTTTTTTTGTTTAACCAGGAGTACCTCCCGAAGTCTTCTCTACACTTCTGGCCAGTTTGTGGTTTATTTACCTTGAATAATTCAAAGTGTTTTATTATTTTAGTTATTATTTGATAGTCTGTGTTAGTTAGGTTTTTATTGTTTAAACTGTATAATGTTTACATTTTCTCCAGTTCCAAATCAGTTCCCAGGATTAAGAGAAAACTGTTCTTATTATGGTTCCTGAATTATGGGAACTGCTATTTAACATCATTAAATTATATATTAAAATTATTTTTCACATAACCACTTTGCAGTTTAACTTAAAATGATTCTCAGTTCCATAGTTTGGGAACCAAGACATTTTTTTGCTGTAGTCTGATTACCAAACCTCTTCTGAAGTAACTTCTAATTTATAGTTTTTTGTGAAGAATTGCACCACATTTTTTCACTCAATACCCTTTTTAACATTTTTTAGACTTTTTTCTAGTTTCAGTATTTTCTATTGGGAACTGGAAATATTTCTCAAGATCTTCAGTGTTTGGCATGACTGAGAGACCTACAAAGAAGACAGGTCCTACAGGCTTTAAAAATTGTACAATTTTGTTTTTGGCTCCTGGCAAAGGCAGACTGCCATGAGCTTCATTTGAGGTGCCCGGATCCAGGCCATGATTTTTCAAATGAAAAGGGTTTGTCCTAAAACACAGAAGAAAAGGGCTAAGAGGAGGGTGGAGCCAGCTGCTGCAATGGATAGATGTGGAAGCACGAGCTCAGCATTTAAACTTTTTTTAAAACCAGCAAAACAAACTTTTACCTTGTTAAGCTGGAATTTAAGTGGCACCACAAGACACACAAAACTCTTGGGAACTTGGAGATACCAAATATATCAATATGGGAAGAAATACCTGAGGAGGATTGGGGAATGAAGGAGCTGCCAGAAAAAAACACTGTCTGCAGGAAGTGGGGATCTGCCAAGCACTTCCATGATGGCTGATGCCTCACGGCCAACAAATGTGGCCTTGCTAAAATTAAGGTAATGGACTTAAAACTTGAATTGTTGGTTAACAAAGTAACACTCCTTGACACCAAAGTGACCGGGGTGCAAGCTGAAGCTGAAGACACATCTGACACAGCGGCAAAAGTACTTACAGCAACCACAGGACTGGTTAAGGAAAACACAGTGCTGCGGCACCGTCTTGAGAACTTGAAGAACCAAGTGCACTCAATGAACTTGAAGATCGTGGGCATGCTAGAGGGTGTGGAAGAGGAGGGAGAGGCTAAAATCTTTATCCAAAATTGGCTAGAAGAACATCTGCAAATCAAAATATAAAAGTCAAAAAATCCTACTGGAATCCCCCCGCCACCCGGCTTGTACCATAATGGCAATCTTAGCTGACACCAGAAAGAGAGATGAGGTTTTGCACACTACTAGAAAGGCTGAGAGCCCTGGCCATCATGGCAATCAGGTCCAAATATTTCCTGACCTCAGCTACTCTACAAGAATGAGAAGGAAAGCATTTGATGGAGTCCTCACGCAACTGAGGGCTCTAGGAAGTCAACATGTGCTAAGGCTACCAGTAAGGCTTAGAATTAACTATGGAGATAACATTTTCCTGCACTGTAACCCTCAAGCAGCAGGGAAACTGGTAGGTAAAATCTGATGGTAATTCCCCACTCAGAGCAAGGACCTAGACTCCAAGTTGGACATCAGCTAAGGTACTCTGACTGTTTACTTACTATATACCTGTGGGGCTGGTAATACAGCATAGCATCTATTGACTTTCACGTTTCACTTAATCTGTGTTATGCCTTGGTTTCCAACATTAGGTTTGTTTTATAATGTTTAGATATAATATTGTTGTTATATACCATTGGATATGGGGGGTGAGTTTATCAACTGTTAAAAATGGTGCTTACACATGGCAGCCCTCAACAGCAGCCTTCTTCTTCCCCAAGGTTCATGTTTGTTTCCCATCCTGACATGTAGCTTGTTGTGCCTGCTTGAAGGATGTTAATCCATCCAGCTCGAAGAGGCTCTGATTGAATGGAATTACCCATAATACAGTGACTGCAAGTTTAAAAGAAACGGTACACTGTTGTATGGTCTTTTATGGGTATAACCCCTTTTGTATGCAGGACCAGCTGGCCTGAACTGTTTAAATGACTGGTTTCTGTGTATCCAGTACATACTACCTTACATAAGCAAAATGTCATAGTGGACTGACTGTTAATAAAAAGTCTCTGGCTTGGAAACAGGTATGGACTTTTCTGATTCAGGAGCATAGTACCACACTCCCAATAATTAGTATGTAATGTTGATATACAGCATTATTCCCAAACAATGTTGGAAAGTTTTCAGCTCAACTAGTTAGACTCCTAGCATATTATTTTCAGAGCTCTAGTTCTTGGCAGGAGTGCCAATTTTAAAAGTTTAATCTGTTCTATGGCAATGCAGAATGTACCCCATGGTGTAACAATATCTTTGGTTAAATCAGTCCCTGCCATTATATGTGATGCAGTCTATAGTGTCAATTTGTGGAATGGACAATCCCTGATGTAATGACTTTTATTTTATATTTTTTTTTAATAAATGCAATAAAATATAAATTAAAAAAAGAAGAAAAGGGCTAGGGAACTTGAAGTCTTCATGACTTCTCAGTCTGCTTCAATGTTACCAAAAGGCCCAGATGAGGTTCTAGCTTCTCAGAGTAAGCAGAAGTCCCTGTCATATGGATAGAAAAGAAAGAGAAAGCTGCTAAAGATGGCACAAAACTCAGGGTGTCTGAAAGGGGGACCCTTGAATCCAAAAAAAAAAAAAAAAAAAGCCTCTGAGCAAACACTGAAATGGTGTCTACCAAGAAAAAAAAAAACAAATAGAAAAACATGTCCTTGTCCCTCCTTCTGAAGAAGGAAAGGAGCTACACCTGCCAGTGGACTTAGAACAAATGGCCTTAGTAGAGGACATGACAAAGGCAAGGCAATTTCTCCAGGCATTCCAGGCTATGGGGAATTTCATGAATATGCCTGCCTGCCAGCCTCTGGTTTCATTCCCAGTGCCTGTGGAGGAGGAGGAGATGGTTGAAATTTACTCTTTATTTATTTGAAAATTGGCAGCCAGGAAAGGCACACTGAGCCAAGGTTTGTTTTCAGGTGCAATCTGGTGGAGGGGGATGGGGAACAATCAAGCAAATACAATAGAATTAATGTATAACATATAAATAAGGTGCAAACAAATGTAGAGCAACATGACAAAATGGCAAAAGTGCAAAGTGACTAAACTGGCTGACAGCAATTAAAATACAGTCTATATCCTGAAATACAATCCAACAACTCATTGCACATATCAGTGCAATGAGATTACATAGAAACATTGAAACATATAAATTGTCGGCAGATAAGGACTGCTAGGCCCATCCAATCTGCCCGCAGGCCCTATACATTGTATGTGGTGCCTGACCCTATGTGATCAATGGCTTTTCATCACTCCCTCCCCTCTCAGGCATCCCTTGTGCCTGTCCCAAGCATGCTTAAACTCCTCCACTGTGCTTGCCCCCACAACCTCCTGTAGCAGACTATTCCATGTGTCAACTACCCTTTCTGGGTAGAAAAACTTACTCATATTACCTCTTAATCTACCTCTTTCCAATTTCATATTGTGTCCCCTTGTTCTAGTACTTTTTCTACATTGTCCCCCGCCTGCACCTTGTTTATGCCCTTGAGGTACTTTAAAGTTTCAATCATGTCCCCCCACTGTCTCCTCTCCTCCAGTGAGTGCATATTGAGGTCCTTTAATCTCTCCTCATATGTTTTGTGGTGCAAGCCCTGTGCCATCTTTGGATAGTCTCCACATTAACTATGTCCTTGTGCAGGTGTGGTCTCCAGAACTGCATGCAGTACCCCAGGTGAGGTCTTACCAATGTTTTATACGATGGCATTACCACCGCCTGCCTCCTGCTAGCGATACCCCTGCCTATGCACCCCAGAATGCCACTGGCCCTCCCTGCTGCCTTTGTACACTGCTTTGATACCTTAAGGTCATCAGAGATGATAACCCCTAGGTCCCTTTCTTCTTTGGTGACAGTTATCTCCTCCCCCCATCCTGTAGCTCTCCCCAGGGTTCCCTCTACCCAGATGCATTATTTTGCGCTTCTTTGCATTGAACCTCAGTTGCCACATCTCCAACCATCTTTCAAGCTTCTCCAGGTCCCTCTTCATTTTCTCCACCCCTTCTGGAGTATCCAGCTTGTTGCAGATCTTGGTGTCATCTGCAAACAGGCAGACCATTCCTTCCAGTCCCTCTGCAATGTCACTAATGAAGACATTGAGCAGGACTGGTCCTAGTACTGATCTCTGTGGTACTCCACTGGTCACCCCCTCTCCCCAGATTGTACCCCATTTACCACCATCCTCTGTCTCCTGTCAGTTAACCCGTTCCTAACCCAGTTCACCATCCTGTCTCCCATGCCCAGACTGCCCATCTTGTTAATCAGCCTTCTATGTGGGATGGTGTCGAAGGCTTTGCTGAAATCCAGGTAGGTGACATCTACCACCCCTCCCTGATTAAATTCCCTAGTCACCCAATCAAAAAAAAACTATCAGATTCATTTGACATGACCTTCCTGCTGTGAATCCATGTTGCCTCAGATCCTGAGCACCACTGGATTCCATATGTGCCACTGTCCTTTCTTTCAGCAGTGTCTCCATGATCCTTCCCACCACTGAGGTGAGGCTGACTGGCCTGTAGTTCCCCGCCTCCTCTCTGTTGCCACTTTTGTGCAGTGGGACTACATGTGCCCTCCTCCAGTCCTCTGGAATGACATCCGTATTGAGTGACTCTATGAACAGGACCTCCAGAGGCACTGTTAGTTCCCTTCACAGCTCCTTTAATATCCTCAGGTGGATGCCATCTGGCCCATGGCCTTATCCACTTTCAGCTTTGTGAGTTCTTCCAGAACTCTCTTCACTGTGAATGGATTGGTGTTCTCCTCTTCCTCCCCCATTGTCTTTGCAACCCAACTGTGGTCCTTGACCCTCCCCCTCCTTAGTGAATATTGAGCAGAAATATTTGTTCAGAATTTCTGCCTTGTCCAGATCCCCCTCCTTACACTCTCCCTTCTCCCCTTTGAGCCTACAATCTCCCCTGTTTTTTATTCTTTCACTGATGTACCTAAAAAATACCTTATCCCCTTTGTTTACAGACTGTGCTAAGCTCTCTTCTGTCGGTGCCTTCACCCTCCTAACAGTCTTCCCTGCTTTCCTTTACATTCAAGGTACACCTCCTTGTCCTCCTCCCTTTGGCTTCCCTTATATTTCCTGAAACTCAGCCTTTTAGCCCTGACTTTGTCCCTCACTTCTTTAGAGAACCACAGTGGTTTCCTTCTTCTTTTCCCTTTGGCCACTATCCTAATGCACTGGTTTGTTATATCCACTATGGCTCCTTTCAGTTTCTCCCATTGTTCTTCCACCCCCTCTACTACCTCTCCCTTTCTCAGGACTGCTTGCATACATCTGCCCATTTCAGTGAAATCTGCCCTCCTGAAATCTAATATTTTTGCCCTTGTGTGGCTTGATTGAGTCCATGTCTCCATGCTGAACCACACCACGTGGTGGTCACTGGATTAAGAGAAGTAAAACAAACCACTGAGAGGGAAGGGGAACACAGGACAGGTTAGGAAGGGAGCAGAGAGGAGCAAGAGCAGGAGACAAAGAGTTTAAACTGATGCTAAAGGGAAGTTGGGGAGTGTGAGAGACAGAAGATGAAGGTGAGGCTATGAAAATGAGGAGAAAGGAGAACCCATAGAACCAGATGGTTCTCCTGAGCAGGAATTTGGCTCTCCTCTTAGGCCTTCATGGGACAATATTTCTCACTATACCTTTGTAAGGCATATGGTAAATACCCTCAACATCCCCTCACATCAGACTGAGGATGATGAAGAGGAGATAGAATTCATGGATAGGCTAATGTTGTCCATTCATAAATCCTTCATGAAAGCCACATACAAGTTATTGTCAGCACTCTCCTCAGCTGCAGGCATTGACAAGAAAATTGAGAAAAAATATCAGGTGGACAGACAGAGCGCTTAGTACCTGTACCCCCACCTTGATCATGAGAGAGTGGTCCAGACTGCTCCCTGCGATAAGGCCAAAGTTCCTCTTTCCTCCCAGCCTCCTGAGAAAGATTCTGGGAAGCTGGATAGTATGGGCAAAAAAGCTTACACATCAGCTTCCCTGCTCCTGAGGCAGGCAGCATACTTGACTTACACAGCCCAGTACCAAAAGTCCTATGGAATTCCATACTGGCACTGAGTGAAAAAGCAACTGGAGACTCGGCACAAGAAATGGCTGACATGGCAAGATCAGCCATAAATGCTGCAAACTACCAGTTCCATATGGCAGTGGACACATAAGACACTACATCTAGTGTCATAGCCCATGCAGTGCCCTTAAGGAAGTTTGCCTGGCTTAGCACTATCAAGCTATCCCAGGACACTTAAACAAAAATGGTAGATTTTTCCTTTGAAGAAAATTCCCTGTTTGGTGATAAGACAGAGGCTTACATGAAAAAACTGGATGAGTACAGACCTGCCTACAAGAGCAATATTGAGAAAGAAAAGGCCTCCACTTCCTACAGGCCTTATCGAAGGGGAGGTAGGGGTGGGCAATATTACCCTTGTGCTTATATCCCCCATGACTACCCTCCACAGAGAGGCTACTATAGGGGCAGGGATAAAAGGGGCACTAGGTGTGTATCTGCAACACCAATTCCTAAACCCCAGTCAAAACAAAACCCCTGACAAGTCTGCCCAGGTTGTCTATCCATTGCCAGATGTGGAAGACTGGCTCACTATTTCCATGAATGGACAAAAATCACGACAGACAAGTGAGTGCTGGAAGTAGTGAGTCAAGGTTTGTCCCTGCAGTTTGAAAAATTTTAAAAACTGAAGAACCCAATGGTTTTTCAACCTCACATCCCAACAGAAAAATTCCAGTTGGAAATGGAGGTAGAAAAATGTTGCAAGCAAATGCAGTGTGAAAGGTACCTGCCACATAATGGGTGAAAGTTATTCTTCTCCAGATACTTCCTGACCCACAAGAAAATGGGGAGTGGCGACCTATTTTAGACCTGCAATATCTGAACAGACACTTAAAGGAAGGAAAATTCAAAATGGTAACACTGGGCTCAATGATTCTATCTCTGCAAATAGGAGGCTGGCTGGGGTTACTGGATCTGAAAGACAACTGCTTTCACATACCAGTCAGGCCCAGTCACAGAAAGTACCTGAGGTTCAGGTTAGGGAACTGCCGATACCAATTCACGACCCTTCCCTTCTGCCCCACCTCAGCTGCAAGAGTGTTTACAAAGTGCCTAGCTGTGGTGGTAGCACATCAGAAAAGGCAAGGGGTGGTAGTTTTTCCCTACCTAAACTGGCTGATCGCAGGAAAAAACAGCAGGAAGCAAAGTAGTCTATACTGCTGACACAGATCACACTGGAGAACTTGGGCTTCCTCATAAACCTTCAAAAGTTGTGAACAAAACCAGTTCAAGTTCTGGACTTTATCAGTGCAGAGCTAGATACCCTGCAAGAGAAGGCATTTCTTCCTCAAGCAAGGATAGCAAATCTGATTTCAACTGCAGAATCCTTTAAGGCAGTCATCCAAGACCTATAAGGGACTTTATATGGTTACTGAAGCACATGGCCTCATCCACTGCAGTGGTACCAGAGGCCAGGTTCCAAATGAGCGATATCCAGGATCACCTACAGGATCAGTGGTCTCAGAGGTGGGAACCTCTGTCCAAATTGGTGCCTGTCACAAAAACCTTGCTAAAGGCAGTAGAGTGGTGGAAGAAAGAATGCAACTTCAGAGAGGGAATTCCCTTCCTTCAACAATCCCCCATAACTATACTCACAACAGATGCCTCCCACCTACTGTAGGTTGGGGTGATCACCTGCAGAATCTTACTGCGAGTGGCACCTAGAGCACACAGGAGACTCAAGAACACATACATCTTCTGGAACTCAGGGCAGTGTACCTGGCAACACAGTTTTTTTTTCCCTGATCAAGGGTCTATCTGTTCAAATCAGAACAGACAACACCACAACAATGTATCACATAAACAAGCAGGGAGGAACAAGATCCTCAAAGTTAAGGACAGAAGCTATGAAGATCTGGAACCTAGCCTACTCCCTGGAAGTTCATTTTTTATACTTTATTTTATTCAGAGAGAAACTTTAAATTCCATAATACGTGTATCTTAAGACATACTTCTTGAAAACATTACCCCAAGCTTAAAGAAAACAATAAGTATAAAAACAATTTTTGATTTGGGGGGTAATAAGCTTTACATGAGACTCTCATGACAAAATGTACTGTGTCCACTCTCCACAAACTCCAAATTTTAAATCATTCCACTTAAAATAAATAAAACAAGTAGCTATCTTTTAAAATAAAGTCCCACATTTCACAGGGTTAATTCCATTGGAGTATACTTCTGGCTGACTTCAGATTTCGTGAAAAACCCAGTTAATTTCATATTATTCATTCATTTCCTTCAAGCATTGGAATATACTGAGTTTTTTTCACAAAGTCTTCATCTTCCTGATCCGATTCCAGCTCTGTAGGCAGTCCTATATTTTCTCATAAAACTGTCTTGCCTTATCCACATCAAGGAAAAACTATATTTTGGAAAGTCACTTTGAGCTTGGCAGGAGCATGGAGAACTGCACATACTCCAGCTTGAGAAAATTCATTTTTAATTTTGTTTTTATTTATTTATTCATAACTAAGATTACAAATACCTTTGAACCAGGTTTTTTTTTTACAAAGGTTCCACATCAAAAAGACTAAAAGCTGGGTAGGCTACAGAGTAACAATAGGTAAAAAGAGACAAATACAGCAAACAAAGTGAGCAGGTGGAAAATAGACTTACAGTAGGCAAGAAGAGTAATTATAACAAGTGATCAGGATAATTAACAATTTTTAAAGGCAGCGTTATAACAAGTGATGAAGCTACATTTGGTAGAACAGCAAAATTATAAAAATAAAAACAGTAGCATCAGAGACATTCAGCAATATTGTAGTAAAAGAACAGTAGACATTATCAACAATTAAGCAGCATTGCAGTCAAACAACAGTAGACATTGTAAAGCATAAGGGTGAAACAAGGATAACATCAGCAAGGCATGGATGCTGGGGGGGGGAGAGAGTGGGCAGTACAAGAATGATAAGAGACATCATCTAGACAGAGGGTACAAAACAGCAGAGTATAAAGCAGGATGCAGTCCAGTAGAATAGACTTTGTTAGGGTAAGGAGTATAGCAATGAAAGAGGTCAAATAGAGGAGATGCTAGGGAGATGGAGGGGCATGGGAGGGTTAGAGATAGGGGAGCATCAGGAGGGGTAGGAGGTGTGCCAGGAAGAAAAGGGGGGGGCATGGAAAAGGTGTCAGTAAGGGAGAAGGGGAAGGGGGGGTAGGAGATAGGGGAGCATCAGGAGGAGCTGGAGGTGGGCCATGGAGAAAAGGGGGGACATGGAGGAGGTGTCAGTAAACTATATAGGCCAGGGATAAAGGAAGACATCTAAGTAGGAGCTAGGGAGCAGGAGAAATAGGAGCCAGAGAGCGGGGAATACACTGGCTGAGTGGGTGCAAGTAGGGACTAGTGGGTGCAGTCACATTTACACAATGTTGTAAGGTGACCAAGCAGTTTTGTTTTGAAAGTGCTGAGTTTGGACTCTGAAAGGATTTCAGAGGGTAGGTTGCTTAGCCACGTAGGTGCTCAGTAGCTGAAGATATGCTGGGCTTGGGAGGTCTGGCAGCGGGGGACAAGAAAAACCTATTAGTTGACCTATGCATGTTTGGTTGGTTAGCTGTTGGGTGAAGCAGGGGCCGGGTGACTCGGGGGAGTTAAGGCTAGGCAAATTATTTTTGCAAAGAGACAGGTTTGGCATTTTATTCAACCCTGCAGGTGAAGCCATTTGGCTTATGAATAGAGTTTGCAGGTATGGGCACGTTTATCTGCACCAGTTATTAACCTGCAGGCCTTGTTTAATGCAATTGTCATCTGTTTGAGGGTGGTGTCAGTGGTGGCACTGTAGATGATTAGGCCATAATCAATGATTGATAGGAACACGCTGTTGATTGCAATTTTTAGGGCTGCAGGTGTGAAAAAATGCCTGTGCCTATAGGAGAACACCAAGCCTATAGTTTACCAGCTTGGAGATATGATTGACATGTGAAGTATATGATAGAGAGCTGTCTAGTGTGATTCCAAGGTATTTAAATTCATGCACCATCTCCAGTGGTTGGTTAAGGTTGTTGCAGATTGTGAGACTGGTGGACTTGTATTTATTATGGGAGTTAGCAAAGAGCATTGTTTTATTCTTCTTATAATTCATTAGTAGTTTTTGGTTGGCAAACCAGGATTCTACTTTAGAGAAATTTAGTTGGAGGTCATTAGTGAGGGGAAGGAGGGCAGTATGGCTGGAGGAGAGAATGGCGTCATCGGCGTAGAGGACTAATTTGCTCTCACAGACCTTTGGTAGGGAATTCAAGAACAAGCTGAAAAGTAGAGGTCCAAGGATGGACCCTTGTGGAACACCAGGGCGGACTGGGAGACTACTCGATAGGGATCCATTTATTTTAACTTGCTGTGTTCTGGAGTCAAGGTAGCTTTTGAACCAATTAACAACACTGGGGGAGAGTGCAAGGGAAGGGAGGGCATTTATTAGGAGGGAGTGATTAACAGTATCAAAGACCTTGGTCAGGTCAATGAAAATGGACCCAACTATGTGATCACGGTCCAACGCTTTGCAAAGATAATTTGTATATTCCAACAGGGCTGTGGTGGTACTATGGGCCGAGTGGAAACCATGCTGCTGGGGGCACTGGATATTGTGAATGGTTAGAAACTCAGTCAGTTGGTCAGCAACTACTCTTTCAAGTACTTTGGATAAGGGTGGGAGGATTGAAATGGGGCGGTGGTTAGAGACTAGAGATCTGTCACCAGTCTTGTGCACAGGTGTGACAACTGCAGACTTCCATTGTTTAGGCAACTGCCTCAGAGACAGGTTCAAAATGGTGGTAAGGAGCTTAAGCATGACATCCAGCGTGAGATGTAATAATTTCATATTGAGGGTGTCACTGCTGTTCTTGGTTTTATCTAATACACCAAGTAAATATTTTTTGGCCTCAGCAGGTGTGATTCTTCTAAAGTAAAAAGGGGGATGTGAGAGGGAGGGACAGCAGTGTCCGGCGGTCACGAGTGTTGGATTCGTCAAAGAAGTTAGGTGGAAGTACTTGGCTGAGATCTGCAAAGGCAATGTTGAAAGCGTCAGGGATGGAATTAGGTTCTTGTAAGGGGGCGTCATTAACAACTATCATAGTGAGTGCAGCCTTGCTATGCTACTGAGGTCCTTGATTTTTTGCCAGAAATTCTGGCTGTTTCCCCAGGAGCTAGTAAGCTCAGTTTTAAAGTGTGCTATTTTGGCCCTGTGGATCGCCTGCATGCATACATTCCTAGCAGCTCAGTAGCGGTGCTTGTCATCTGGTTTACCAGTGAGCTGTGCAAGATGCCAGAGATTATCCTTGGCTTTCATTTTACTTAATAGTTCAGCGGTGATCCAGGGGTCTGTTACCCCCCTGGACTTTAATTTACTAGTTGGGGCAAAGATGTTGCATGCTTTATTGAAGTGGGTGATAAGGTAGTTAAGTGTGAGGTCAATATTGAAGAATTTCTTAATGTTAGAAAGCGCTTTCTATGGCGCTGGGTTGCAAGGCAAAAATCAGGATACAAGTGCATTTTAACTTCCTTGAATATAAAACCCTTTTTGGCTCTGGAAAGTTGTAACAGTCTATTTCTTTGTAGTATAGTAGAACAGGTACAAATCACATACATTGCCCGTGTTTCTAGAACAACAGCTGCTTGTTATTTTGATCGAAAGACAGATTCCAGTGACACTGGTTGTTCGGGGGAGACCGTCAAAGTAAGTATTTTTCTATTTCCAGCTTTAACATCGAGTCAGACATTGCAGCAGAAAGCCCAATCAAATGAAGACTTTTTAAAGCAAAGTATTCTCCATCTTCTCAAGCTTTTCTATAGTATTGATCTGCTCATGCAGAGCAGCATTCACTGCTCCTACCACCGTCAAAACCCTAACAGCGAATTTTTCAACATTCTTCTCTGAGGTGGCAACCTGTTCCTCGATTGTTGCTATTTTTGTTTCAATACTCTCACAGCAGGCTACAATGTCAGTCAGTGAAGTCTTTATTTCAGTGAATGTATTTTTAGTGTCAGCCTGAAACTCCAATAAAAAAGACTGAAGTGTGTCCAGAGTTGGTTTCTGAGGGGCTTTCACCTTTGCGCCCATGTCAGGATGCGTTACTGCTGGAGAAGCCATTTCTCCTAGTGGAAGATGCACACTGACAACCCCACACTGTGGAGTTTGCTTCCCCGCAGCTATTTTTTGGGGAAAATATTTTTCAGTATGCTCCGAGCTCAGTTCTGCTCCTTCCTTAAGTTTAAGATTTCTGGGCATCTTTCATTAGAAAGAAATAAGGGCAAAACTAGCATAAACACAGTGGAGCTATGTTGAGGTGAACACAGCCATGTTACTCTCTTTAGTGCCCCCACCCTCCCTGGAAGTTCAGCTATCCACAGTACACCTACCAGGGAAAAACAATGTACTGGCAGAATCTCTGAGCATGATCAGCCAAGGAAATAATGAATGAACTGTAAACCAGCAGGTGCTGGCATCGGTGTTCAGACAGTGGGGTACACTAGAAACAGATCTGCTTGTATCTAGGGGGAACAGCCAGTTTCCACTCTTTTGTTGCAGACCCTCAGCAGTGGGTTCAGTCCCAGAGGATGACCTAGTCCTCAGCTGGTTAGGGAAGTTTCTATATACCCCCCCCCATTCCCAATTTTACTGAGAGTACTGATAAAACTGAGAATGGAGTCACCAACAATGACTCTCACAGCTACAGACTAGGCTAGGTAGACCTGGTACTCCATGTTCCTGTCCATTCCAACAGGCCTCATCTCAGCCTGCCTCTGAGCTACAATCTGCTAACACTGTCTTAGGGCAGGATAACATTTCCAGATCTGAGAACTCTGCATTTCAGGGCATTGTTCTTGAACAGCTAAAGCTCTCTGGGCTAAATCTTTCTCAAAAAGTAATGGAAGTGCTAAAGGTTTCTAGGAAACCAGCAACATGGAAGATTTATGCTTCAAAATGGAAATGATTTTTCTTCTGGTGTGCCCTAGACAGATTAATTCCATCCAGGCAGATTTGTCTACAGTCCTGCACTAGCTAGTCCCCCTCCAGTCACTGGCCTAAGCCCCTCAACCCTGAAGATACATTTAGCAGCAGTGTCAGCTTACACATCATCTGGCAAAGAAAGGTCAGTGGCTTTACAATCCACTTTTAAGAGCTTTTCAAAGTCCTTAACCACCTGTATCCTTCAGTGAGGGACCCTGTCCCTCCCTGGGACTTGAATGTGTGCATCCCTTAGCTGATAGAGGCCCCTTTAAAGCCCATGGCCACTGCTGCACTAAAATATTTAACCTGGAAAACAGTTTTCCTGGTGCCAGTGACATCTGAGAGAAGGGTGAGTGAGGTACAAGCCCTCTGCACAGATCCCAAGTACATAATCTTCCATGGGGGAAGATAATCCTAAACACAAACAGGAAATTCCTCTCAAAAGTGGTGTCTGAATTTCATCTGAACAAACCAATTACCCTTCCTGTTTTCTTTACAGCTCAGGCGAGCAAAAACTCCGCAGTCTGGGTAAGAAATTGGTTATGGGATAAATTAAGCAGGAAATTGGTTGTGTCAGAGGGTGGTGGTAAATAGAGTTCACACACAGAGAAGAAGGATGACCAGCAGGGTGCCTCAGGGATCACTGCTGGGTCTGGTCCTCTTTAATGTCTTTATACGTGACATTACAGAGGAGCTTGAAGGGAAGGTATGCCTCTTTGTAGATGACACCCAGCACTGCAATAGGGTGGACATGCCAAGTGGTGTGGAAAGGATGGGCAGAGATCTGAGCAAGCTCAAGGAGTGGTCAAGGGTATGGCAGTTGGGTTTCAATGTGAAAAAATGTAAAATAGTGAACTTGGGGCACAGAAACCTGGGGCCAGAGTAGACAGTGGGGGAGGGGATGGTATTGAAGACCACCAAGCAGGAAACAGACCTGGGGGTGACCATATTGGATGACCTAAAGGTGGCTAGGTAGTGTGACAAGGCAGATGGGAGGACAAGTGGGATGCTGGGGTGCACAGGGAAGGGTATCACCAGCAGAAAGAGGGAGATGGTGTTGCCTCTGCATATTGCTGGAAAGACCCAACCTAAAGTACTGTGTCCAGTTCTGGAGACACAAGGATAGAACATGAAGTCACAATCTGGGGCAAACAGTGGTTGGTCAAAAATCATACAAAGTGTACTAGAGCAGTGGGACTGGCACCTACTATAGACATGAGATCTCACTCATTCAAAGACAAAGCACCCATGCACAAGAGGCATTAGATAATGTCATAGACAAGGAAGGAAGAAGGAAGGGGGATCTCTAGTGATTTCTACAAAGAGGTCTCATGGAATTGTGCTGCTGTAATCCTCTGTAACTGTTTTGAATGTGATTCTGTACAGCACAGTGTGTTCACACTGAATAAAGGACAAGCACTGTTTTGGAATACAAGTACCTGTTTTTGAATTGTTCTTGCTAAAATGGGCTGTTTTATGAATGAGTCAGCTCTCATGTATATAGTAGGTGCTGGTCCCAGTTATGGAAACAACATCTCTGAAAGGACATAGACAGACTGGAAGTAGTTCAGAAGAGGGCAACTAAAATAGTGCAGAGTCTGCATTAGAAACCCTACGAGGAGAGATTAAAGGATCTAAGTAAGTACATCCTGGAAAAGTGGAGAGAGAGGTGGGCTATGGCAGAGGACTTTAAATACTTCACAGGGTTAAACAAGGTATAAAAGGGAGGTATTTTTTTAGAATAGAAAGGTGCTCAAGGACAAGGGAGCATGATAAGAAGCTGGAGGGGGTTAGATTCAGGAGAGATGTAAGGAAATACTTCTACACAGAAAGAATGGTGGATTCCTGGAACAGTCTTCCAGTGGAGGTGGAAAACAGTGGTGGGGTTCAAGGATTCATGGGATAAGCATAAGGAATCTTAGGCAAAGGGGGGCTAAGCGGTCCTTTTCTGCCTGCAAATTCTATGTTTCTATGTTTAGTCTGGATGTGAAAAGAGTACTGCGCTACTACTTGGACTGCACAAAGGGTGCCAGGTCCACTAGAAGTGGGGAAAGGCAACCCATCATCTAGGAGAATCATTTCTCACTGGATAGTCTCCCGCATACAGTACTGTTATGACAAAGTTGGCAAATTGCTACCCAGAAGCCTCAGGGTCCACTCTACAAGAGGCACCTCTGCCTTTGTGGCAGGAGCAAGGGATATCCCATTGCAAGAAATGTGTATAGTAGCTAACTGGAAAACAGTAGACATCTTCACAAAGCACTACTGTCTGGACATACAGTCCAGAAGGGATGCTAGTTTTGGCAGTGCTATCTTGTGGAACCATTTGCCTAAATAGGTTCTGTGCCCAGCTTCCCAAGGTACTGCTATGGAGTCTGCTGTTGTTAAACATAATTGAGGGATTCCTTGAGTCTGATGAAAAAAAATTTCTCAACATAGTGATGTTTCTTCCAAAGGGATCCCTCACTATGTTTAACAATCTCTAATCCCCATTTCCCCTTCCAGAACCTAATAAAAAGTTCAGACAAGAATGAGTTATCTTCTACTTGCTTGAGCATTACTCATTACAGTGCATTACAGTTGTTGCCGAGTGGCCTGGACTACATAATTTTTCATATCAAGAAAGTTTGCTCTGCCTTGTTTTACCCATTTTATTCCAAAATGTTCTTGAAATTTAGAATTTTGTTGGCCATTTTGCTAGTTTTAGTGGTCACAGTTCACCATAGCTTAGAAGTAAATCTGACAAAGGGCAGGGGTAAGCATGGCCACACAACAGAGCATGAATTTAATTCCAGAAAAAATTCCACAATATTCTAAAGCTCTTGCGCTGGCCATTTCAGGGGAATGATACTGTTGTTAAATATAGTAAGGGATCCCTTTGGAAAAAACATCATCACTATGGTGAGTAGTTTTTTTCTTCATCCTCCAACATTATCTTTGTGCAGCATATGTATTGAAGTTGAAACGTATCACCTTATTCAATAACATCAGATCAAGACAGTAAGATATGCTTTTATGGTATTGGATGGCAGGATATTAATCTGGGCAGATGGATACTTCAGAACTCTTGAAATCAAAAGGCTCCATTTGACCTAACTAATTTGATTTTATAAAATGGGGAAAAGACTAAATATCTGATTGGTTGATAGTCGTGCATTAGAAATGTGTAATACATGGCTAACAACTAGTCCAGACACTCCTGCCTTACCACATCTGGACGATCAAGACACCTGCCCTAGAATTTCCACAATTTTAAAGTAGCCACTTTTTTCTTGGTGCCCACCTCATCACATTTTATTTGCCATGTCTAACTTCCCTACCTTAAACTTTGATATTTCCCTGTCACTAGCCCCCTTGCAGGTCATAGTGCCACTGGAGGAGACAGCTGTGCAGCCACCAGTGCCCAGTGCAATGGGAGAGACAACAGCAACTACAATGGGTAGAATAGCAGTGAGTACTCATTTTTCAAATCCGTGAGCTCATCAAACAGGCTTGAAGATGAATGACATAAAAAAACAAAAAAAAAACACAGTGAAAGCCACAAACTGGGCTATTGGTGTTTTCAGTGAATGGGCCATGTCAAGAAACATCACTGTTGAGTGGAAAGGTGCCACAACACAGCAATTAAATGAAATATTCCACCAATTCTGTGGAGAGGCGATGAAGGCCCTGGGGACCAATTATGCCATATGCAGTTACCATGGCCTACATGTGGCACTTAACCACTACCTTGGGTCTGCTGCTGTAGGCCATATAGTAAACATCCTAACTGACCCTGACTTCAAAACCAGCAAGAATGTCTTCACAGCAAAAGTCAAGCAAAAGAGGAGAGCCCCAAAAGACACCTATTTAGTATGGAAAGTATGGCTGGATATCCTGATCTTCCTGGCTAGGCGTGACAGGGAGGGCCTCTGACAACTCAAACTGACCTGCTTCTGTTTTAGCTGAGATGAAAATGACATAGAATATGTGACTTCATTGTTTAATGAACATACCAAAAACCATGTAAATCCTCTGGAAATAGAAGTTATGGTTTTCTGTATGCCCTGCCTGGTGACCCACTGTACTCTGCCACAAACTTCAAAAAGTATACCTCCAAACCGCCTGCTGAAGCTAAAGCACTGTACCTCCAGCTGAAATAGCTGCCGTAGACTGTGCTGGACACAGTGCCTACACAATATTCTCAGGAGCCCATGTGGCTCAATTTCCTTTCAATGAAGATGAGCCACCTCAACACAGAAGCCAGACTCAGTAAAAGATACACTAACCACTCCATTCCTGTGACCACTTTGCTGATGCTATTTGATGCCAGTCTCCAGAGCAGAAATAATGGCAACTACCGGACATCATAACAGGGAGCTTGAAAATGTGTTGGAAAGCAAGAACTAAGGACAGAATACAGTGGAACAACATCCTGACTTCACATCCAAATAAGTCCCCTGCACAACAGAAACTCTTCCATTAGCTCAAACTCAGAACAGAAGCCTCAAACTGAAAAGCAGCATGTGGCAACAGTGACATCAGCACTGAGTGAGATTTTCTCAAAGGGTCCTTTTAACTTACAAAACTGCACACACAGCTTCACTGTTACTGTGAACTTTACACATGGCAAATACATTGTTTTGTCCACCCTAGATGACAGAGTGCAACATGAACTTTACTTAGATTTACTTTACTTAGATAGACTCTCCCCAGATTGGGGACTAGTTTACCAGAATAAGAATATTCTATAAAATGAATTAAAATTTTTTGAAAATTTTAAGAAATTGTCTGTTTCTATTTTTTCAAATCACTGCCTAATAATCTGATGTCAATAAGACACTTTGGGGGTGCATTATGAAGTTCTGATGGCACTTTCAGGGGCTGAAAACACTCAGACTGCTGCCTAATGCCTCCTTAGGCCCCTGAGTGTGCTGCTAGAAATGAATAATGCACACCCCAATAGTGTTTTATTGCTTACACATTTTTTAATATCTAAAATAAAAGAAAATGTCTTCAAGATAGTTCTGTTTCCTGGGGTTTTGTCAAGTTCATCATTTCAAGCTATAGAGGATGTAATTTTGGTAACTGCAGGTTTTCTGTTTTCTTTCTTCTTCATCAGCACCATAAAGGCTCATAGAATGGGTGATTCTTATGAGAAAGAAACTTGAGAACATCTGTACAAATGTTTTTATTCAGATCTCGGGCTGTATGGTAAATATAATCAAACTCATGAGATACATAACTGAGAGAAGATTTGGGTAACACAGATTATTTTCAATAGTATCAAGTTTCTGTTGAAGCACTACATTGTCCATAGTAAGAGTAGTTGTTAAGGCATTGAGTGTTAGTTTACTTTCGTCAATTACACATTTTTTTGCTTACTTTGATCAGTTCCACACTTTTTACTTCAGCAATTCCACATTTTTATGTTCACAATGTCACTTGTGTGCAAAGCAAACATTTCGGTAAGATAGTTGGGTTTTGAGAGGTATGCTAATGTTGGTTCAATGCAGGGTAGTCTGCAAGGGGCTCATCAGTGTCAGACCAATCATCAGCCAGGCTGGTCAAGACACTGTTCTGGTCTTGCTGTGTGGAAACTTTATGTAGTTCAAAGAAAAAAGTTGGCTCAGTCACAGGGAGGCTCTTTCCTTTGATCTGCATAATGATGCCCAACATGTTTATTTGTTTGTTTATTGTTTATTGAGAACTTGGATAATACCTTTGAGCACAAGCTCATTAAATAGGTTCCGTGTCTAGACAAGCAAGAAATGTAAAACATATGTAACTACTTACACAATTGTGCTTCAGTGTCAGAGAAGAGCAAGCACAGCATATAAAAGGTCATAGGCTGATCACAATAGCCTGAGTCTGTTAAGTTACAGTAGGTAGGCATTTGTACAGAGGTTATGTAGGTAACCGGAATCAAGATAAGAAGTTAGGATTTGAACAGGGTTATAGGGAGAGAGAGAGAGAGTGGGGAGGGAGTGGAGAGAGGGGAGTGAGTAGGAGAAGAGAGAGAGAGGCAGGAACTAGGGAGAAAGCGTGACAGCTGAGTGTAAAGGGAAGGAGAGAGCGAGGAAGCTAACATGGGGAGAAAGGGTTAAGAAAGCAGGAGGGAGGGAGGGAGGGTGAGGGTGGGCAAAGTGGATGAGGAAAGGGTGGAGTGGTAGAGGGGGGTAGGAGGGTGGTGGGGAGGATGGAGTGAGCAGGAAAATTGAGGGCAGAGGTAAGATAATAAGAGGTAGGAGCCACAAAGGAATGCACTGCGGGGTGGGTTTGAGTAAGGTAATCAGAGGTCAGGAGGTCATGGGGAAGACATTATTGGAAGCAGGTACAGCTGGCATTCTCGAGTAGCTTCTGCCGCAGCAGTCCTTTAAAGGGACCTATCGAGCTTAGCGAAGAGATGTCAGACAGTAGGGAGTTTAGCCACCCAGGGGCATGGAAAGCGAAGGATCTTTGGCCCATGGAGGTGCGACGGTGGGGAATTTTAAATAGGCGACAATCCGCACTTCGAGTGTTGCAAAGGTTGGTATTGGGGGAGATAAGATTTTGAACCCCTGCTGGAACCAGCCCTAGACTAGCTTTTTTCACTAGTAAGCAGGACTGGTAGCAAAGTCTATCAGAGAATTGCAGCCAGTTAGCCTGGGCATACAAGTCACATGTGTGCGTCATGCATGCAGCTCTGGTGGTAAGCCAACAGGCTTTGTTTAAAGCAACTTTAATACGACGTAGGGCTGTTTCGGTGGCCGACCCATATATTACCAGCCCATAGTCAAATAGGGTCACAAGAGAGCTTTGCACTGCTAGTTTAAGGGCCTCAGGGGTGAGGCTATGTTTGTGCCTGTGCAGCAGTCCAAGGTATGTATTTACAGCCTTAGTGACTTTGACAATGTGTCTGTCAAAAGTCACAGTACTGTCCAGCATGATCCCCAGGTATTTGAAACTCTGTACGAGTTCCAGAGGAGTACCATCCATGTTGGTGATCAGAAGAGGGTGGGCTCTGTTCTGATTTTTGGCCGAGGAGAACAACATAGTTTTAGTCTTTGTGTAATTCATTACCAGTTTCTGCTCTTTAAACCATCTTTCTGCTGCTGAAAAGTTGGCCTGGAGTTTGACTTCAAGAGCGACGGGGTTAGAGTCACTGGTAAATAGTACGGCATCGTCTGCATAGAGGAGAAGGTGACAGTTGCAGGCAGAGGGGAGTTAGTTAAGAAAGAGGCTGAACAAGAGCGGCCCCAGAATAGACCCTTGAGGTACACCTGAGCAAACTTGTCGCCTATGAGATAAGGTATTGGTAATCTTGACCTGTTGAGACCTCTCTGTCAAATAACTGGAAAACCAAGATACTGTGTCAGAGGAGAGACCAGAGAGACCAAGCTGTTTGATCAGGAGAGCATGGCTGACAGTGTCAAATGCTTTCGATAAGTCAATAAAGGCTGCGCCAACTAGGTGGCCTTGGTCAAGGGAGTGGTTTACAAAGCCTGAAAGTTCAAACTGTGCACTTGTGGTGCTGTGGTGCTTTCTAAAGCCATGTTGCTCAGGACATAGTAGATGGTGCTTTTCAAGATAATCACCTAGCTGGTCTGCTGCTATTCTCTCAAGTGCCTTAGAGAGTGGCGGTAAGATAGAGATTGGTCGATAATTCCCAGTAAGTGACTGATCTCCACTCTTGAAGACTGGAGTGATTATCACAGACTTCCACTTAGCTGGGAACTGAGAATACCTGAGAAAGATATTGAGTATGTGTGTCAGCGGGGTAAGAATTTCGTCCAAGGACAGTGCTACGCATTTCAGATCCAGCGTGTCATGGCTGTATCGAGTTTTGCCCACTACCTTTAAGAGGTATTTACGAGCTTCCCTGGTTGTGATTGTTTTGAAATAAAAAGGAGGGCGGGAGGGTGTAGAGGAACTATTTATTTGAGCAGCAGGGGAGCTGGGTGGGTTGAAGAAGTCGGGGGGAGCACCCCACTCAGGTCCGAGAAGGCGTTGTTAAAAGAGTTGGCGATTATTCTAAGATCTTGAGTGGGAGTGCCATTTATGTTCAGCATAGTGGGGTCGGTTCTGCTATCTTTACCAATTAGTCCCTTTAAGTTGGACCAAAACTTTCTGCCGGCACGCCAGATTTTGGTGAGGGCTTCCTTATAGTATTGATTTTTAGCAGCCCTTATAGCCAGAGTGCAGTCATTACGTGCTTTCTTGTAGTTTTGCAGGCCTACCTGATTGCTAGAAGCGCGCGCCCTCTGCCAAAGGCAGTCCCTTGAGTTCAGCAAGTCAAGTAGACCAGGGGAGAACCAGGGGTTGCAGTGGCCCTTGACTTTCCTAGTTTTCAAAGGGGCATGCCGATCACAAATTTCATTAAAGTGGCGAATGAAGTAATCTAGGGCAGCGTCAACATTGTGTGAATTATAGACCAGGGACCAGTCATGGTGTCGGAGTTCCGCTTTAAATGCTTCTAGATGGCCCCTTAAGAGGACCCTGTTATTTTTCCTGGTAATTTTTCCTGGACCCTGGTAATTATTCTCACTGGGGGCTTGGTGTAATTATTGGACCATATGAATTTGATTGGAGAGTGGTCACTAAGAGCATCAGGGAGGATAGTGATCTGAGATGCTTGACTGGGGCGGTTAGACAGTACCCAGTCAAGTAAGGTGCTGGTACCAGTGGAGTAGTTGACCCTAGTCGGAGAGGTAACCAGCTGCGATAGGTGAGTAGATGTGAGAGCATCTTTAAAGACCATGGCCTCCGGGGAGAGCCAGTTAATATTGAAATCCCCGAGGAGTATAATTTCACTGTTTAGACTCATAGAGTTTAGGCACTCCATTAGTCCTTCAAAGCCAGACGCCTTGTGCTTAGGGGGAATATAGACTGAAGTGACAGTGAGGGTTTTATTATGAGGGCCAAGGAGCACTTTTAAGACAAGTGTTTGAATCTGATCACCCATGGGGGGCAGTGGCAGGACTAGCCCTTGGAGATTATTTCTAAGATAGATAGTACAGCCACCACCGCGCTTTGTTAAGCGGTCTTTTCTGTAGATCATGTAGCCCAGGAGTGAAACACAGGCATCTTCAATTTTGGGTGAGAGCCAAGTTTCAACCACTGAGAGGATGTCCGGTTTGTGTTGTTGGACCCAGGCATTAAGGATGTCGAGCTTATGGAGGAGGCTACAGATGTTTATTGAGGCAGTCAAGAGAGACCCTGTTCTACTTGTAGATATGGCACCTGTCAGTGGGCCAGGGTTGGGATGGATATTCCCAGAAAGCAGTAGGAGCAACAGTGTTAGTCTCAAAAGGTACTCCCTTAGTTGCTTTAGGCTATGTTTTGATTACCTTCCCAGAGGCTGGTGGGGGGAGGTGTTTTTATTTAAGGGGAAGAGATGAGGACAGAGTGCAAGCGGAGGCAGCCAGCAAGGGGCAAGAGGACTATTGTTACAGTCAGAGTATGGGGGCTGGAGCCATTGAGAGTGTGGAGGCTTATGGATAAGTGATGGGCTTGAAGAACTATAGGTGAGGAGGCAGCAATATTCCATGGAGGGGATGTCCAAGGAGCTCCCATTGGCAGATGGGAGGTCTGAAAGAGGAAGGAGCATGAGTAACAGCAACCATCTGGTAGGTGACACAAATGGAGAGAACATTCTGGGAGTAAGAGCTAGAGGATCAGTTAGCACATATACCCATAAACATACACCTAAACGCACATGCACACCTGTAATTGAATAGGAAGGCACTGTGAGAGAGTCACTTTAAGGGAGAATGCTCCTTGAGAAAGACAGGGATGAAAAAAGTGAGCAGTCTCTTTAAGAGAGAGTGTAGGAAGTCGCCCTGTTAGAGGAGGTATTTGGCTTGCTGAGTGGGGGAGGAGGGGTATTTAATAGAGGTCGGGGCTGGGGTGGGAGAGGTGGGACTAAACTATAAACATACACATAAACATGTGGAGCTGATCACTGTCCTGATCAGCTTTTTATAGTCCTCCCCCCATCAATGTAACCTGAAATGAAGAACACTGTCTCTCAGTTCCTCTCACCCCTTCCATCTTAATTTTCTGACACTGTGGTTCCCAATCCCCAGTGCTGGCTACTACCCTACTATGCCTGTGTTCACTGTGCGACACCGGGGAGCCCACCCCTGCTGCCGTCAAACATAAGACACCATCCCTGAATCCCTCCCACCCCTTCCTTATTAATCTTCTGCCACAGGGGTTTCTAGTCCCTAGTGCAGGCTGCTGTCCCCCACACCACCTATTTTCATTGTGTGACACTGGGGAGCCCACCCCCACTGGTACCAAATATAACACTGACACTGGAGTGCCCAATCCCCAGTGTTGATATCTGAAATAAAGAAAACTGTCCCTCGCAGTTTTTTAATTTTTATACACCTGTAAAAAAGAAAACTGTCCATCAATGTCTGTTGTCACTGCCGCCATTATACTCCCCCACCGACCCTCCCACTCAGACTCCATTCATTTTCTTTTTTTTTAATTATGATTTTTAATTTAATGAAGCACACAGTACATGGTTAAAAATCAAAATGCATCTCCTAATATACAACCATAGTCAGGTGAACAAGATCATTCCATAGACAGTTAATGACAGTACTATAGAGGGTGTGTCATGCAATAGAGTATATAGTATCCGTTATACCATATTTGAAAAAGACTAGATATTTCCACAGACAGTGCAAATGAGCTTATTTGTGAGTACTGTTGGGGCACAAAACTGGACCATCTCCAGGCCCATCCCCCCACTGTAGATGCAGGCATACTCATACCAGCACCCCTTCATCCCTCCCTCATGGAACAAAGTCCAGATCCACTTGAGCTATATGCTAAATCCACCATTACATTTTCTGATTGAAAGATGCCAATTTGTCTTGTAAGGATGCCATTAGGCATATCATATGATAGCTGTCTAGCACCACCTGACACCACTTATTGACTGTAGGTAATTTAGATGGCATCCACCTCTGTGAGATGGTCTTGTTGGCTGCTAGTACAGTATATACGTCAAAAATAGAGTTTTATTCCAGGGTGGCTGGTGGTGTGGAAGAATTGAAAGCAGGACCAGATCTGCTGTAAGCTCTACATGATCTCCCAGACAGTTATCAAATTCCCCCAGAGGGACTGCCAGAACGCCAATAACAATGGGCACTGTCAAAATACATGACTATGGTCAGTACAGAGATGACCACATTCCCTCCAACAAACCCTATATGAGGGAGACATGTATTTTATCAAGAGTGCAGGGGTACAAAACTAACGATACCTACATTTCCATGCAAATCCTTCCAGGTGTTGGAAAAGTGACCTTGACTGCAGGGAGAGAAAATCTTAGTCAGATTTCAGAAGTAATATCAAGATTCAATTCCCTGTTCCAGGAATCCAAAATTGATTTTGTGGAGTCTCCCTGTGTATCCTGGAGGATCCATATATACTGTATGTCCTCTCAAATGTCCCCAGGGTCTATAATTAAGAATATCCATTAAAATAGTTAGCAGTAAGCCCCCGTTCATTTTCCATCACTGGGGTGTGCCCAATCTCTGGATCTGGCTACTACTGCCCACCCTGCCCATTTTCATTGTGCATCACCGGGGTGGCCACCCCCATTGCCGCCAACATAGCACTGACACTGGGGTGCCCAATCCCCTGTAGAAAAAAAAACCTGTCCATCGAGGTTTTTTGCACTGCCATAATTATCCTTCCCTCACCTGACTCTTCCACTCAGCACCCATTCATTTTCCATCACTGGGGTGCCAAATCCTCAGTGCCAGCTACTACCTCCTGTCACAAACCCACTCAGCAGGTCAGCCCTCTACTCCCAAAGTGCCAACCTCCGAGCGTAGTCTTGTGAACAGTTAACAGAAACAGGACAACCCTCCTGTCTATTTTGTGGGTTCAAATCAACCTTTGGTCTCAATTCTGGAGGGATTCAAACTGTGACCCTCTTGCTAGCGTACCCAATGCACAGGCTCAGATAATTCTGTCTTCGGGGGGCCAGATATCTTTGCCTACGGGCACCTAACCAGGTGCACAAAATGAACCCTTAAAACTCTAATAAAGACCTCAGATTAAACTCTCACCTTTTTCCAGTTCGGTATCACCATTCAAGCTTATGCACGGTGTCTGCTTTAACCACATATACTCCACTTGTTAAAGAAAAGAAATTCAAAGACAGACCAAGTAGGTTCTAAAAATAGAGTTTTACTAAAAATAGATAAAAGTATGTAAAACATAAAATACAGAACTATATATCACAAGAACCATACAATCTTTTAAAAGAACAAGGTTTTAACAGTGCAATTCCTACTACAGTACTTAGATTTGTCTATCTCTCTAAATACCTGCTTAAAGTGCTCAAAGATGTTTCTTTGTCAGAGTGTAGATAAAAGTCTCTCTGAAGAAAAACAGAAGACTGTTTAAAAAAAACTGTCTTTGCCAACCCCTTTTGTATGAGGTCACCTAGCTCCTCCTCTGTTTATTAAAAATCATACACCCAGGAAGTTTTATCATTTTAGAACGAAAATTAATTAAAGTTACATCAGCGGAAACTCCTTTCCCCATGTGACTTCCCCAGTCAAGTCTGTAAATTTCCTTTCATCTATGAACAGTATCCCCTCTCACACAGACATCAAAGCATTTATGATCTCACACCAGTGTGCTAAACCTGGTTTCCTCCTCGAAACATCATAAAAGGGATACTGATTTCCCTCTTAGCAGTTAAAGCTATATTTAACTTAGATACATAGGAGATTCTTGATTAAGGCCTGTTCTAGTCTGTAATTAGCTTCTGGCCTTCCAGGTAACACCTTGTATCTAAAACCTGTGCGTGTGTGTGTGTGTCTCACATGCTGTCTCAGCATCTCTCATGAGAGACAGTCCATAACACATTTTTATATTACAAAAAAAATCATAGTGTACTCAGAAATGGCTGTCCACGTGTCACAATCCTCCCCACCTAGACTGAATTTGGGGGTCTATCCCCGGCATGGGATGAGCTTCCCAAATCAGTTCACTCCTCACACATGCGAGACAGACCATCTGAGTTCTGGTTTCTGGCTCCAGCTCTATGTACAATTGTCATATCATACCCTTGCAAAGCAAGACTCCATCTTAGCAATCTACCATTGTTATTTCCTCTGTGTCAGCCAAACCAGGGCGTTGTTGTCAGTCTGTACCACAAAATGCTGCCCATACAAGTATGGCTCTAATTTCTTTAGGGCCCACACTATGGCAAGACACTCTTTTTCCACAGTGGAGTATGCCTGCTCCTTGGGAAGTAACTTCCTACTCAGGTACACTACTAGGTAATCTGTCCCTTGGCTGGATGTCTGACTCAGTACTGCCCCAATACTCATGTCTGAGGCATCAGTCTGAACTATAAAGGGTTTGCTATAGTCAGGACTTGTCAAAACAGGAGCACTGCACAGTGCCTCCTTTAGTTTGGAAAAGGCTTCCTCACAGGCTGGGCCCCAGGTAAGTTTCTTGGGCATTCTTTTCTTTGTTAGATCAGATAGGGGAGCAGCCAGGGCACTGTAATTGGGGATACATTTTCTATAGTACCCTGCTGTCCCTAGAAAACTCCTGACCTGCTTTTGTGTTTCTGGTCTGGGCCAAGCCCGGATTACCTCTATTTTTATTTCATTAGGATGGAGCTGTCCCTAGCCTACCACATGTCCAAGGTATGCCACTTCCCCCATGGCCACCTGGCACTTCTTGGCTTTGACAGTGAGCCCAGCCCTCTGTATCCTGCCCAGCACTTCCCTGAGGTGGGATAGGTGTTCCTCCCAGCTGGTATTAAAGATGGCAATGTCATCCAGGTATGCCATGGTGTACTCCTCAGCACCATTTAACACCTGGTTCACCAACCTTTGGAAAGTGGCCGGGGCATTCTTCATTCTGAAAGGCATTACTTTAAATTCAAATAAGCCTATCGGAGTGATGAAGGCTGACCTCTCCCTAGCTCTGTCTGTCAACTCTACCTGCCAATACCCCTTGGTCAGGTCAATAGTCCTAAGGTAGGTCACCCCTCCCAACTTGTCCAGGAGTTTGTCCGTCCAGGGCATCAGGTGGGCGTCTGACTTCTTGACTGCATTCAGTACACGATAGTCTACACAGAAATTATAGAGCCATCTGGCTTAGGCACAAGGACCACGGGTGAGGCCCAGGGGCTGTGGGATCTCTGGATTACCCCTAAATCCAGCATCTCCTCTACTTCCCTCCTAATGTCATTTTGGACAGCCTCTGACACCTGATATGCTGTTCTCTGTATGGGAGTCTGTGTCCCTGTCTCCACATTGTGCGTCGCTAAGGGGGTTAGTCCAGGCTTGGTGCTAAACAATGGGGCAAAGTCTGCTAAAACCTCCCTTACTTCCTGGATCTTGTTCGGGGTCAGCTGGGGAGACAATTTTACTGCCTCCACAGAGGACTCCCACTTGCTTTCTTCCAGCAAGTCCAGAAGGGGGTCTCCTTCATCTGTTCCCTCCCCATGACTACACACTGCAAACACCATGTCAGCCCTATTTGCATATGGCTTCATCATGTTGACATGGTACATCCTTTCTGTCTCTCTTTGTTCAGGTAACTCCACAATGTAGTTCACATCATTTACCTTCCTAACCACTTTGTATGGTCCTGCCCACTCAGCCTGCAGCTTGTCTTTCTGGACTGGAATAAGGACCATGACTTCCTGACCACCATGTATGAGCGAGCTCTGGCTCTGTGGTCATACCACACTTTTTGTTTCTGTTGGGCAGCTGCTAGGTTGCTCTGGGCTGTCCCCATAAGCTCCTTCAGCCTTTCCCTAAACCTAAGGACATAATTCACTATGGGAGTTCCCTGGGTGGTGTGCTTGCCCTCCCAGTCCTCCCAGATCAAGTATAGGGGCCAACGTACCCAGCGTCCATATAAGAGTTCGAAAGGAGAAAATCCTGTCAACTCTTGGGGCACCTCCCTGTATGCAAATAACAAGTGGAGAAGGTATTTCTCCCAGTCCCTCCCATGCTGTTCAGCAAACACCCAGAACATTGACTTTAGGGTACCATTGAATCTTTCCACAAGACCATTGACTTGTGGATGATACGGTGTCATGCATCTCTGCACCACCCCACACTTCTTCCATAAACATTTCATTAGGTCCGACATGAAGGAACCCCCTCGATCAGTGATAACCTCCTGTGGAAACCCAACATGGGAGAAAATCCCAAGTAAGGCATCTGCCACTTTGTCTGTCCTCAGTGAGGATAGGGTGACTGCCTCTGGGTACCGGGTGGCATAATCCACCGCAGTCAGGATGAATCTCTTCCCTGAGGAGCTGGGGGTATTTAAAGGCCCCACAATATCCATTCCCACCGTCTGGAATGGCTCCTCCACTATGGGCAATGGAATCAGGGTGGCTTGGGTTTTCTTGCCTTCTTTCCCTATTTCTTGGCACCGGTGACAAGTCCTGCAATACTCCTTCACCTGCTGGGTGAAGTTAGGCTAATAGAAATTCTGGGCCAACCGCTGCATAGTGCATGTGATTTCCAGATGACCAGACAAGGGAATATCATGTGCAATCTTGAGCAACTGCTCACGATACCCCTGGGGAACGACAAGCTGCCTGCCTAGCACCCCTCCCTCTGTCTGTACTGCCTGAGTATACATAAGTCCATTTTCCCAATAAACCTTATGTCTGCCGTCACCTCCCTGTGCACGTCAGAGTCTGCCCAAGCCCTCAGCTTCTCTAAACTAGGGTCACTTCTCTGAGCAGCTGCAAACCCCTCACACATTCCCAAGGCATGGGACAGGTCCCCTTCAGTCACCAAACTAGGGTCCCTAGCACTAGCATCAGGGGACTCAGGATCACTGTCAATCCCAACCCTCTGACAATGGGTCACCCCTCCCTCTTTGGAGTAACCCTCTGTAGCTGTGTGGTTACTTGCTACTGGGGAAATTTCTACCCCCTTTTTGTTAGTCTCCTCATCTGGAGACACAGACTGAGGAACCAGCCGCTCAGCTGTTTCCACAATGGCTTCTGTGGGGTTCAGGGAACTACAATTTTCCCTTGCCACTTGGCTATGGGTAACTGCACATACCATCCCCTGTTTGAGATTGTTGCTCAGGATTACATCCACTGCTAATGTCTTGGCTACTGCCACCTGTTGCACAGTTCCCCCTGTTTCACCCCAGTCTAGGAGAACACTAGCCAGTGGCAATGTTTTCTCTTCACCAGTAAAATCCTGTACAGTGATGTATTTATTGGGTATAAGCTGATTAGGCTCTGCTAGATCCCATTTTACCAATGGCAGGGCTGTCCCTGTGTCCCTTAACCCTTGCGTCTGTACTCCATTCATCATGACTGGGTGCATGTGTTCCCTCATGTTCACAGGCATGCTTCCAGGGATACACAAACAGCCCACTTCTTTTCTAGTACCATTCTGTGTATTATTGCTCATTCTTTTGGGACACTGTCTGCCAATATGCCCAGTTTCTTTACATAGCTAACATTCACTTCTCTTTTCAGAGAAATATTTTCTCTGAAACCTGGGGTTAATTGGTTTCAGTGGAGGCAGTGGTGAGGGTTTTAGCTGCCCTGAAGGTGCACTTTTCCCTTTCTGTGCTGCCACACCCACCCCATTCGCACTCAGAGCAGGTCTGCTCTTGGCATAGTGGTCCGAGAGTTCAGCAGCCTCTTGCACTGTTTTGGGATCTCGGTCCTCCAGCCAGATTTTTAGCTCTGCTGGGCATGCCCAATAAAACTGTTCTAACAAAATCACATTTTCAGTTTTATCAGCAGAGTTTGCCTCTATTTCTTCCCACCAACATTTTAAAAACTGACGTTGTTTCATGGCTAGCTCCTCGTAGCTCATGTCAGGGCTTCTCCTGAGCTTACAGAATTTAGTTCTGTATGATTCAGCAGTTAATTCAAATTTCTTTAACAGTGCAGCTTTAAGTTTGCTGTAATCATTACTGTCCTCACTGTCCATTTGACCCAATGCATTCTGAGCTTTCCCGGTAAGTAGCGGGGATAGCTGGAAGCTCAGGACTCTCTAGGAATTTTAGCCTGAATACAAACTTTTTCAAAATAATTTAAAAAGGCATCCATATCCTCCCCCTCTTTAAATTCGGCTATTAATTTGGAATTCAATTTGTAACCCAGTCCTGCAGTCCCAGTTAAACCCAAGCCACTTACCTGCTCTGGTGCCACTGGTTGGAGTTGTAGCTACTCCAGTTCATGTTGCCTCTGGCATTCCTGCTCCTTACGGTCTGCATCTCAGCATTCTCGCTCTCTCTTCTCCTCTGCAGCTCACTGTTCATGCTTCTCTTCTCTCTGGAACTCCAGCTCCATCCTGCGCAACTCAATTTGCAGCCTGAGTACTTTTGGATCCAGGATACTGGTGACCTTTCCCTGCTGTTGTGGCCCTTCACTGGCACTGGCACTGGCCCTGTTGCCCTCCTCATCAGATCTGGACACTGAACTGGCTGCTAGCCCTGCCACACTTGAGGTTTGGCCCTTTTCAGTCACGGTCTGTGACTCGCTGCTCTGGGTATCTGCTACCATCAGGGCATCCACGAGGTTCTGTTTGCTGGCTTTCACCTCGAACGGGACTCCTCTGTCCCTGCACAACTGCCTTAAGTAGTCTACAGTGTGCCTGCTGTAGTTGGAAGCCATCTTCTTCCCTTACTACAGCTACTCTGACTTGCACTTTAGAAAAAAAAATGGGTAGGAACTTGACTGTATGCCAAGTGATATAGTTCTGTCTCCCTTTTAAAAATAAATCACTGCCTTTTTCTTTCTTTGCAAGTGAGCTGATGGTCTCAAGCTGACACACTGAACAATAAAAGTTTGTAATACCAACATTTTATCCACACCGCTGCCAACCAATCTGTCACAAACCCACTCAGCAGGTCAGCCCTCTACTCCCAGAGTGCCAACCTCTGAGCACAGTCTTGTGAACAGTTAACAGAAACAGGGTAACCCTCCTGTCTGTTTTGTGGGTTCGAATCAACCTTTGGTCTCAGTTCTTGAGGGATTCAAAGTGTGAACCTCTTGCTAGCGTACCCAATGCACAGGCTCAGATAATTCTGTCTTTGGGGGGGCCAGATATCTTTGCCTATGGGCATCTAATCAGGTGCACAAAATGAACCCTTAAAAACTCTAATAAAGACCTCAGATTATACTCTCACCTTTTTCTAGTTTGGTATCACTATTCAAGCTTATGCACAGTGTCTGCTTTAACCACATATACTCCATGTGTTAAAGAAAAGAAATTCAAAGACAGACCAAGTAGGCTCTAAAAATAGAGTTTTACTAAAAATAGATAAAAGTATGTAAAACATAAAATACTGAACTATATATCACAAGAACCATACAATCTTTTAAAAGAACAAGGTTTTAACAGTGCAATTCCTACTACAGTACTTAGATTTGTCTATCTCTCTAAATACCTGCTTAAAGTGCTCAAAGATGTTTCTTTGTCAGAGTGTAGATAAAAGTCTCTCTGAAGGAAAACAGAAGACTGTTTAAAAAAAACTGTCTTTGCCAACCCCTTTTGTGTGAGGTCACCTAGCTCCTCCTCTGTTTATTAAAAATCATACACCCAGGAAGTTTTATCATTTTAGAAGGAAAGTTAATTAAGGTTACATCAGCAGAAACTCCTTTCCCCATGTGACTTCCCCAGTCAAGTCTGTAAATTCCTTTCATCTATGAGCAGTATTCCCACTCACACAGACATCAAAGCATTTATGATCTCACACCAGTGTGCTAAACCTGGTTTCCTCCTCGAAACATCATAAAAGGGATACTGATTTCCCTCTTAGCAGTTAAAGCTGTATTTAACTTAGATAAATAGGAGATTCTTGATTAAGGCCTGTTCTAGTCTATAATTAGCTTCTGGCCTTCCAGGTAACACCTTGTATCTAAAACCTGGGTGTGTGTGTGTCTCACATGCTGTCTCAGCATCTCTCATGAGAGACAGTCCATAACACATTTTTATATTACAAAAAAAAAATCATAGTGTACTCAGAACTGACTGTCCATGTGTCACACCTCCCACCCTGCCTGTTTTCATTGTGCAACACCAGGGAGTCCACCCATGGTGTCACCAAACATAACATCGACACTTGGGTGCCCAGTCCCTAGTGTTAATAAATAAAGAAAACCATCCTCATAGACTTTTCTTAATTGTTATACACCTTGTAAAAAAGAATACTGTCCATTGATGTGTTTTGCTGCTGCTGCCATTACCCTCCCCCTACCCGAACTTCCCACTCAACAACCACCACCCCACACCCACTACCACTTACTTACCTATGATGGGTCCAACACTGTAATCCTCTCTGGACCAGAGACACATCTTCACTCCTCAGTGCTGGACCAGAACTGAGGAAATCAGGTATGCGGTTCAATGTATGTCAATGGGTTTTGAACTTGTCCTCATGACTTGGTCATTTTTGAATATTTTTCCCAAAATTTTCACTGTCAAGTTCAAGTTGTCAAGTTACTTTATTTCAAATGTATAAAGCCGTAGTTTGTTACATTTAATCACAATAAGGTCCTAAATACATAAGATCATAGCTGAATCAATAAAAGCATAAACATTTTTATACAAGCAACTTTTTTTGACAGAAGTCTAATACAAGACATTTTATACACACATTCATATAAAAATTCCGTCAACATAAACTTAATAAAGACAGAATTTCACAATTCCAAAAATTATTTTTATAGAGTCCAGTTTAAAAACATATGTTTTACACTCTAGACCATATAAAGGAAAGTGCATTGGCTCCAGGGGTAGAATATACCTTCCACGCTGATTCGCCCAGAGTTTGCATTCAAACAATGTATGCAGAATATCAATCTCTGATTTATTGACACAATTGCAGCTGCTTCTAAATTTTGGACAATGCCAATTATTCAAATTATGATAAGATTTGCCAAGGCATGCCAACCTTAATCTGCATATAGCATTCCTATTTAACCCATTTTCACAAAGGGACAAAAAAGGTTCTAACCCCCAGTCAATCTTAACACTTGAATAAAAGCCATATGAGTCTAAGCCATTCATTTTTGCAAAATCCTGTTGAACAGCTAGATCCTTTAACCTCTGGGCCACTTCATTCATGTAACCTTCTGGATTAGTTAAAGCATGATTGCTCCACAAAGCAGGGCATCCAGTTTGTTTTAAAACAATATTTAGTTTATGAAACCAGGATTTAAATTGCCCATCCTGCTCCAATTTTCCCAGCACTTCAGCCCAGCATATCCATGGAAGGCTGTTACTATTTAATTTCATCAGTCTTTCCCAATACTTAATTACTCTTAACAATATCCTTATTTTCACCTGTAGCAATCCTGATTCCAATCTCAAAAAACATGAGGGACAATCCCTGGGAGGTTTAAGGTAGATCTTAGAAATTGATTTTGAATACATTCAAGAATAACTTTATCCAATGTGGCCTTTTTGGGACTCCACTGTATGAACAATGGCAGTGAAAGTATGCAAATCCACCCTGAAAGGTGATTGTGTGGTTGCTGCATGAAATTACCACTCAGGCAAAATTTGAACATTTTCTTTGCCCTTGTTCATATGGTGGGGTCATAGAAACAGAGAAACACAGAAGTTGCAGATGACACAAAGATCTGCAACAGAGTTGATGCACAAGGTGGGGTGGAAAGGATGAGAAGGGACTTGGCAAGGTTAGAGGAATGGTCAAATGTATGGCAGCTTAGATTCAATGCTAAGAAGTGCAAGGTAATGCACCTGGGAAACAAAAACCCAGAGGAAGAGTACACAGTGGGGGGTGAGATACTAACAACAACAAAAATGGAAAGGGACCTGGGGGTAATCATATCAGATGACCTAAAGGTGGGCAAGCAATGTGAGAGGGCAGCAAGGATGGCTGGGGGTATACTGGGATGCATAGGGAGAGGCATCACCAGTAGAAAACAGGAAGTTGTTATCCCTCTGTACAGACAGCTGGTGAGACCCCATCTGGAGTACTGCATGCAGTTCTGGAGACCCAATCTCCACAAAGACAAAGACAGGATGGAAGCTGTCCAGAGGAGGGCAACTAAAATGGTGAAGGGTCTGCACCAGAAGACATATGAAGAGAGACTTAAGGAGCTTAATATGTATAGCCTCGAGGAAAGGAGGGAGAGGGGGGACATGATAGAAACTTTCAAGTACCTCAAGGGAATCAACAAAGTCCAAGAGGGTAGCATCTTTCAAAAAGAGGTAAAAAGAACAAGGGGACACAATTGAAGATGGGGGGGCAGCCCAGAGGTAATATAAGCAAGTATTTTTTCACAGAGTGGGTTGTGGATGCATGGAATGGCCTTCTGGAGGAGGTTGTGGAGTCAAAAACAGGGGTGGAATTCAAGCATGCATGGGACAGTCATAAGGCAATTCTAGGGGGTGAGGGTAGGAAGAAGTAGGCTGCTGGTTAACTAGGATCTTCAGCTTATCCATTAGGTAGGGAAATGGGCAGACTGGGTGGGCCAAGCGGTCCTTATCTGCCATCAAATTCTATGTTTCTATGTTTCTAAGTTGTCAGCAGCTAAGTACCTCTTGGCACACTTAATCTGCTCTATATTCCCTACCTACCATGCCACCGCAGGCTCAACTCAATCTCCAGTCTTCTCCCCACCTTGCCTTACTAAGGTCCCCTTGTGTCTATCCCAAGCATGCTTGAATCCTGTTACCATTTAAGCACCCACCTCTGCTGGAAGGTTATTCCAGGCATCCACCATCCTCTCAGTGAAGATGTATTTCCACACATCTCCTCTGAGCCTCTCTTCCTCCAGCTTCGTAGTATGACCCCTTGTCCTGGAGCAATTTTGTCTATGGAAAATGCTACCTTCCTGTACCTTATTAATACCTGTGAGGTATTTGAATGTTTCTATCATATGCCCCCTTTCCCTCCTTTCCTCTAGAGAATACATATTTAGTTCCTTGATTCTTTCTATGTAGGGCTTTTGATGCAGGCCCTGCATCATTTTGGTAGCCCTCCCTTGTACCACCTCCACTCTATCTATGTCCCTCTGGAGGTGGGGCCTCCAGAACTGGACACAGTACTCGAGGTGGAGTCTTACCAGTGATTTATACAGGGGTAATACTACCTCTCTCTTTCTGCTGGTGATGCTCCTCCCTATGCACCTGAGCATCCTGCTAGCCTTCCCCACTGCCTTATCACATTGCTTGCTACTTTCAGGTCATCAGAAATTATTACCCATAGGTCCCTTTCGGTATCCAGTGAACAAGATGACTGAAATTGGGCGCCTACAAAAACGGTGACTCAATTACGGTGCCTGTGTTCATGGCTACCTAGCAGGGGGGTGACCGGATACTGGGATGGGCGAATAGAGTGACAGAAAGTACACGTGTATACATGCATGTGCACATGCATGGGGGAGAGAGGCAGGGGAGGGATGGCATGTGGGAGGGGGTGTGGCAGGCAGCTGCCGAGCTGGTCTGCTAGCTTGGTGGGGAGGGTGGTCAGCTGGGAGGTGCAGGGTTTGGGTCCAGTGTGGCGCAGGTTTTTTTTTCCCACAGGCGGCTTTCAATTTTTGTAAGTTTTACCCCCCAACATGCACCCCTCTGAGCTGAGAATACATAAGATGTGGGGGGGGGGGTTGCTCCCTGCATTAAAAACTAAACCCATAGGTATTGGGCACCCTTTTTCTTCTCACCACGAGTGTGCATTGTTGAAATTCATTTTCGACTATGTATATTCGCCGTAATGGCGCTCTGTATTGTGTGATCACCCTTATGATGTGGAACTATTCCTCTCCTATTTTGTGGTTACTAATACCTCTCCGCTCAATTGGTACATTGTCCCTGGGTTTCTGTGCCCCAAGTGCATAATTTTGCACTTGTTTGCATTGAAACCAGCTGACATTTCCTTGATCAATCTTCCAGCTTTTGCAGATCATCCCTCATTCTTTCTACCACCCCCACGGTGTATCTACTTTGTTGCAGATTTTAGTGTCATAAGAGGGCAATGTTGAAAATTTTGGGTAAAAATATTTAAAAACAACAAAGTTGTGAGTATACATTGAAATTTTTCAATGTACACCTAACTTTGGTAATTTTCAATATTTTCATCCCAGAATTTCAATATACCCATTTTTTCACACCAACTCATTGAATGTGACAGCTGTCATTTTCAAATCTCGGCTAAACTGTGTTTTGCACTTGTAGTGTGAAATCACTTTTGGGCAGGATTTGAACATTTTCCACTCTTTGTTCATGAGGCGGGTCGCTTGTAAATATCATAAGAAGACTTTGAAAATTGGGGGTAAAATATTTAAAAACAACAGAGTCATGAGCATACTGAATATTAATATTTTTCAACCCATGTTCAAAACTTTGGTAATTTTCAATATTTTGACTCCAGATTTTCAACACAGCCATTTTTTCACACCACCTCGTGCATGTGACAGCTGTTATTTTTTAAATCCTGGCCAAAATGTATTTTCATACTTGTGGCATGAAATCACCTTTCAGGCAGGATCTGAAAATCTTCTCTGCCCTTGTTCATGAGGTGGGGTCATAACAAGGCTGTGTTGAAATTTTGGGGTAAAAATATTTAAATGAAAACAAAGTTATGAGTGTGTGTGATAGGGTAAACCCTCTGATCTTACAGTATTATGAGGGACTGTCCCCTTTAAGCCTGCTGCAACAGCATCTTGTTTCTACCTTCTTTCTATTCTATCTATTCTTCTATTTTCAGTGCAGACTGGCCACCTGCACAGTTTTATTTTTCTCTCTCTTGTTCTTCAGTTTTTTTTAATTTCCTTTTCCTTTCTTGTTCTCTGGTCCCTCATAATTGAAAGCACTTATTCTAAGGCATGAATGCATCAAATGCATGCAGTACTGTATGTATTGTGAGCAGACGGAGTCTGATATTTTGTTATGACTTTTTTTCTTTTCCCTTCTCTGCAGTACTTGGCAGCTCGGGAGCGAGATAAAAGTAAATGTGCACACTCCTGCTTCAGTTCCAGCTCCAGTATAGCTGCCTCAAGAAAATATATTGTAGTGTTTTTGTTTTATCCCCCCCCCCTGTAAATGAATGCTCACTATTGCTGGGCTGCACTGTGTTTTGGCAAGTCGCACCCTCAGGATAGTCCGTTCCTGCAAATGAAAGCAATGCTGTACAAACACAAACAAGTTTTTTTTTTTTAAAGAATATTTTTGTTTTATATATATAAAAAAAACAGTAGAGTGGAGTGTATGTGCAGCCTGTCAATATAGGGAGAGCTGTTGTCACTTGCCTCCCGCGTCAGGCTGCTCCGCTGCACTCTGTCCCCAGTCACTGTTCTGTGCTCTGTAACAGTTAAGGTGCACATATTCATTTAAATCATTTTTTTTATTATCCCTCTCAATCTTAGTTTTCCCTTTTTTATAAACAGAGATTTGACTCACGGCTTCTCAGCTTTCGGTGCACCGCGGGGAGTGGGAAGAGAAAGCACGCTCTCGTTCTCTCTGCTCCTCAGCATCTTGAAAGCTGGGCAGTTGTAATTCCTATGAAAGAAAAATGACCTTACCAAATGGAAGAAAATAGAATCTGCCCTACATTATTTTCATTTGTGTTTTTTCTCCTGTTTAACATGAGCTAAACTGAAAGAACCTGTTTTGTTCCCTTTGCTGCATGCAACATACAAACGAGCTTATCTGCTCTCATTCAGTGAAGGACTCCTATAGGAGTCACCTGGCCACCACTCCTGTACATTTACGCTAGTTGCTAGGTAATGACCTAAAGAAGGTGGGCGGAGTGTAGCTCATTACATATGCATTTCCAGAATTTAGGATACCACCAAGGGTTGCTAATAAATAAAGTTTCAAGGGATCTTATGCATGTAAAATTTTTCAATGCATACTCGAAACGTTGGTAATTTTTAGTATTTTGACTCCAAATTTCCAATGTAGCAATTTTTTCACAACACCTCATGAACCTGACACTGTCATTTTTCAAATCCTGGCCAAAATGTGTTTTTGCACTTGTGGTGCAAAACGATGTTTCACCCACTGTTTTGTAAATTATTCCTGTTACATATGAACATACGAAAATGCCAGCAGAAACTGGCCTCATGGTCTATCGAGTCTTCTCGAGTGTGCAGCTAGTACCTTATAATGCTGCTGCCCCTCCCTTCCCCATACTATTACCCATTACTCATTGCCCTTGCCCTATCCCAACCCTTCTTGAAGCTGTCTGCCATCTTGCAGGCCAGTACCTCACCCGGCAAGGAGTTCCACTTGTCCACCACTCTTTCCATGAAAAAATGTCTCATCTCTCTCCTGAATCTACCCTCCTCCAATCTCAGTTGGTGTCCTCTCATGCCCCTCCCCTTTCTCCTCTGGAAAATCCTCTCTGTATTAATCTTGTTTAGTCCCTTCATGTACTTAAATGTCTTAATCATATCTCCCCTGTCCCTCCTCTCTTCCAGAGAGTGCATATTCAACTCCCCCAGCCTTTCCTCATATGGCTTAAACTCCAATCCCTGGATCACCTTTGTAGCTGTATTCTGTACCCCCTCCAACAATCTGATGTCCTTCTTTAGGAACGGGCACCAGTATTGCATGCAGTACTCCAGGTGGGACCTGACCAGTGACCTATACAGGGGCAGGATAACCTCCCTACTTCTGGAGGAAATCCCTCTAGCTATTCACCCCAGCGTTTTGTTGGCTTTTGCCGCTACCTTTCTGCATTGAACAGAGTTCTTCATGCTCCCTGTTATGATCACCCCTAGGTCCTTCTCTTTTGTGGAGCAACCCAACTGAACCCCATTTATGTGATAATCCCTTCCCTGGTTCCAGGCTCCGAAGTGCAGAACCTTGCACTTCTTGGCATTGAACCCCAGCTGCCATTTATCTGCCCACTCCTGCAGCTTATTCAGGTCCTCCTGTAACCCCTTCCCCTCCTCCGTGTCATCTACCACAGCTCCCATCTTGGTATCATCTGTGAACAGACTGATTGTGCTCTGGATCCCATTCGAGATATCTGCAATGATAATCCCGAACAGTACTAGTCCCAGCATGGATCCCTGTGGTACCCTGCTTGTCACAGCTCTCAGTGATGAGAGTTCCCCTCCTACCACCACCCTTTGCTGTCTCCCCTTCAGCCAGTTCCTGATCCAGGTCACCATTTTTGGTCCTGCCCCCACATACTCCAGCTTTCCCACCAATCTCCTATGTGACACTGAATCAAAGGCCTTGCTGAAGTCCAAGTACAGAACGTCCACAGCATGGCCCTTGTCCAGTTCCCGTGTCACCCAGTCATAGAACTCTACCAGGTTTGTCTGGCATGATCTGCCCATGACAAACCCATGTTGCTGGTCATCCTGGATACTGTTTGCCTCCAAGAAGCTCACAAGCCTCTCCTTTAGGATGGTCTCCATGAGTTTGCCCATGATCAAGGTGAGGCTCACTGGCCTGTAGTTCCCTGGTTCACCCTTTGGCCCACCTTTATGGATGGGCACCACGTGGGCCATCTTCCAGTTTTGTGGTACACATCCTGTGTCCAGGGAGGTATTGAACAGGTCTGCCAGTGGCCCTGCAAGGACCTCTGCCAGCTCCCTCAGTACTCTAGGGTGAATGCCATCCAGCCCAGATGCTTTGTTCACTTTTAATGCCCTCAACCCCACCCGCACCCTGCCCTCTGTAATCCCTACATCTGTTGTCCTCTCCCCTTACCCACCCCCCACTTGCCTGAGGTATTCCCCCCTTCCCCTACATGAACACAGAGCAGAAGTACTCGTTCAGTGCCTCTGCCTGCTCCGCCCCCTTCTCCACCCACCTCCCATCTTCCTTGATCCTCACAAGCTGGTCTTTGCTTCTCCTTTTCTTGCCTATGTAATGGAAGAAGTCTTTTTCTCCTCTTTTGATCCCCTGTGCCAGTCTAAGGTCTCTAGATACTTTGGTCCCCCTGACCAGTCTGGTGACCTCCCTAGACTTTTCCCTGTATGCATCTTTATCTTCTCTCTTTCCCATTTTCCTATATTTCCAAAATGCCACCCTCTTGGCTCTCACCCCTTCCCTGACCTCTGGTGACAACTAACTGGATTTCTTTGCCCTGCCCTTCTTGGTTTTTTCCTAGTACAGGTCTCTGTTGCCTCCGCCAGCCCTCCCCTTATTATATTCCATTTCTGATCTGCATCCATGTGTTGTTGGATGTCTGCCAGGTGCTTGCTCAGAATTTCCCCCATCATTCTAAAGCCCACCCCACTAAACTCAACCACCCTTGTAACTGTGCCCCCTTTGTCCCTCCCCATGTTTAGCATGAACCACACAGAGTAGTGGACACCCCCAGCAAGCAGTTCCTCCACTTCTAGGTTCCTTACAGCTTCTGTATTATCCAGTACAATGTCCAAAGTCTTTTCCAGCCATGTTGGCCCCTGTACCAGCTGTGTCAAGAAGCTGTCCCTAAAAGCTTCCAACAGGACCCCCTCTCTTGTACTCATGGTGGCAGGTGTGCTCCAGTCCACCCCAGTAGGTTGAAATCCACCACCACCACCACCATGCTTCCCTTCCTGCTTACCCTTCGAATTTGATCTGCCAGTTCTCGGTCCAGGTCACAACTATGTAATGGTGGCCTGTACACTACCCCCATCCTCAGTGTCCTATTCCTCGCATCCTGGAACTGCATCCACAGAGATTCTGTCCTCCCCTTCCACCCTTATGCACTTACATGCATTACATTTAGTAGGTGTGGTAATAAAAATATAGGTTGAAAATTTGGGGTCAAAATGTAAAAACAAATAAGTTACAAAGAAATGTTGAATTGTTCCAATGTTTGCTTCTAACTTTATTTTTGCAGATTTTTGTCCCAAACGTTCAACAAATCCCTTGTATTACCCCATCTCCTGAACATGACAGATGTAATTTTTCAATTCCCGTCTGAAACTTGTTTTTGCAGTCACACTGTGAAATCACCTTGTAGATGGCATTTAAAAAAATTCCACCTGTCTTGATCATAATGTCAGATCGTAAAAAGACTTGGAAATTTGGGGGCAAAATGTGGGAGCCCACTGAAAAATAGATATTGCCTCTCAGCTGGCCTATCCTGGATGAATACAATCTATAAATGTGTAAAAGGAGGACACCATTGAAAATGAAATACTGTGTCTCTTCTGGTCCATCCTGGGTAAATATATAGTAAAAATGTGTACAAGTGAGACCCAGTACAACAGCAATTTAAGCAGTGAACATTCAGCATTGACAAACAACGGAATAATGCATGACAGGGTGTGTGTCATGCTGGGATAACACCATGCCTGGGGGGGCTTTGGGCATGAGACCGCAGGCTGAGTGCGTCCAATGCCCCAGGCGTGGCGTCATCCCAAATGACACACACCCTGGAGTGCATTATTGCTATTATACAATGGCTCGTTGTTATACAGAATAAAAAAAATCATTTTAAAGATGTTTTTGTGTGGAAAAATATTTTTTTTTTAAGAGAAGATGAAACAATCCAGAAAATGCTCCATAAAATGCTCATCTACAGGTTAACAGTGAGGCTGAGACTAGACCTGTGGCATCGTGCTGGGATAATGCCATGGGTCCAGCCCCAAACTGACCAATCACAGTCCAAGATTCTTTCTTGCCATTGTATAATACTTGTTATAAAATGCTACAGTCTTAGTCTCAGGAGTATCCAGATGTTTAACTACCACATTAACTTTCTCCTCAAATCGAGAGATTGCTTGATGCTTACAAGTAATAAAAAAAAAAACACAGTTTAGTGAAAAAACCTAAAGCTGATTAGAAGAGAGGATACTGTTCCATTGAAATCAATGAAGAAACAGGAAAGTGTTAGAAGGGATACATACTGAAATTGGTTTCCTTGTGCCATTAAACAGCTTGGAATATCGCTGCAAAAACTGTAAAAAAACATAATATTGCATACAATTTTGCTTATGTGTCACATATTTTCTAAATTTTCTTTTCCACTACCTTAATTATTCAGAAGAGACAGCTGGTTGAAAATAGGATCCTTATCCCTCAGGCTTCAACTGCTTCTGGTCTCTGTCTACACATGATGTCATAGTCTTCTGTTTATGGTCCATAATTGCTTGCCCTGAAGTTGATTATAAAGTCAGAGGCAAAAAGTTATGATACACATGTCGACATGCTGCAGGAACAGATAAAGTCCAAAGGGCAAGGATTCTATGTGTGCATGTGTAATTGTGTGTGTGTGTGGACACTCATGCCTGCGTCTGGGTATGTGCATGCGTGGTTCAGAGGAAGACACTTTGATTTTGATCAGTTAAAGACACTGATCAATTAAAGAGGCTGGAGGCAGAGTTTGCCGTAAAAACTCTTTATGATCTTCAACACAGAGCTAAGGAAAACATATAGGGGCCTGATAGTCAGAAAATGGGGCAGGTGCAGCCATTTGAGCTACGATTGCCCCTGCACACACTCAGCACCTGCAGTATTCAGATGAATAGCACCTGCCGATGAAGAAGCACTATCCAACTGAATATTGGTCCCTGTCAGCACAGCACTAAGTGAATCTGTGCAGCCCAGACATGGAACAGGGCTGCATATGGCTCACAGGAGATAGCAGTGCCCAAAACAGGATAGCGCCACGTTCCCTGTGGGTTATATTCAGCCTGAGCATACAGATGAGCCCAATGGGCATGCAAGCACAAAGGGCCATTTGCATGCCCATTCTGGGCTAATTTGCATATGCAGTGGCCCCTTAGTGCCACTTATAAAGTTCACAAGAGTCCTGGTAGTAGAGGGTTGCCCCCACCCTCATCCCCCACCACATGGTAATACAATATTTACTGGTGTCCAGAGGTTTCCCCAACCCCTGATCACCCGGCATATGTAAATACAATATTCCCTGGTGTCCAGTGGTTCCCCTCACCCTTTGGTCTTCTGGCATATAATAATACAGTACACCCTGGTGTCCAGTGGTTTACCCGCCCTCCAATCACCCATTTTTTCTAATTGAAGTATCCCCTCTAGTCCATTGTCTCCACCCTAAGCAGCCCCCCACCTGACCTGCCCACTCACACCCCACCTCCGCACAACCCCATTATCCTGGTGTCAAGTGCTCCTCACAGCTACATACAGTGACCAGCATAACCCTCCTCTTAACTCCATGGTCGTCCACCACATGAGCCGTCCATGTGCACACATACTGTAGAAACAGCTGCTTCTGGTGGCCAGGCTACTGAAAGGAGAGGCAGACAAGAAATGCACTAAATATTAGCAGCAGCCAAGGCTGAGCAGCTACTGACAATGAATGAAAGTTTGAATAGAAGGCTGATTTAAAGGAATTAAATGTTAAGCACTGTTTTGAAAAAGAAAAGAAACAGAGATAACTGTTTTGAAAATGGAAAGAAACAGAGAGAGTGGATTTACGCAGATCAGTTCAGTAAGCTGGGTTGCCAATGAAACATTGGAGTATTGATTGGTCTGTGAAACACTAAATACAATACAGAGTTTTTTTATACAGTTGGATTCCAATAATAGACATTTGTAGTACTCCTTCTAGTTCTATATTTTATAGGCCAAGGTACTCTAGCTACAAATGGGGTGGAGGAGGAGATTTTCAAAGCACTATTACAGACGCAAGCTGCTTGTGTCAAACAGTCATGATGCAACTTGCACTTTGTGTCAAAAGATGCAGCATCCACGATTCAGAAACATGGTCTGCATCTACATCAGAAACCACTGTGTCCTTGTGGTGCTGCACCACCCTTGAGCCCAAAATGTGGGTGCACCATGACACAAGGGGGCTTGCGCCAAAGTGGGGCTGCAACATCCCCTTGTATGGGTTCCAAGAAGCCCCACCATGGCCACAGCAAGGGGCCAGAGATAGACCAGCAAAAATCTGGTCTAAGCCCCTTGTCGCACTGCAGACACTGGGAAGATGTGTGGGTAGGAGGCACTATTGGACATGTATGGGGTGGCATAGGCGCGGGATGGTACCGTGGCCTTTGGGGAAGAGGTGGGTGAGCACGACAATGTGGTTGAACCTGTCGGGGTTCCTCTTATGGCACAATGTTAGCATGGACTCCACAGGTGAATGGGGAGAAGATTAACAAAGTGCCAGGGCCCCACATGGGCATGGCCCTGGCAGCAGTCCCCAGGGCCATGCCCACATGGGGCTCTGGCATTGGGTGTTGATATACTCCCATTCACCTTGTGGAGTCTGTTCCACTACTGTGCCATAAGTGGAACCCTTGATGGGTGCAACCACATTGACATGGTTACCCACTCCTTCCCCAAAGGCCACAATACCATCCCATGCCTATGCCACCCCCGAGACCCCCTTTCCAACCATGAATGCACCTCCACCCCGGCCAACCTGGCACCTACTCCATTGTGCTGATGGGGGGGGGGCAGCTGGATCCCTGCAGCATAACCTGCAGGTGCATCACTTGCTTTGGGGCATGCCCGCAGGTGTGGCCCATCCCGGAGTTCTGGCGCAGGGACCCTGTTGTACTTGAATATGGTGCAGGGTCCCTGATGCAGCCGGGATGTGGTAAGGCCCCTGGCCTAGATCACTGTAACTTGCAGTGATCTAGTGGAGCTTTGAAAATCTGGCCCAGAGTTTGCAAAGCTGAAGGAGGCTGCCCACTGGCTGCAGCTGTGTACAGTTGAAATGCAACTGTAAATCAGGAAATGCCTCACAAGCCTCCCTAGACAGTGTGGAATTTCAAAAGCAGATACTTGTTACTTATTATAAAAAGCATACATATAAGATAAATACAGTGCCACCCCCACTAAAAAGCCCATTGGTGTTTTGCTCCTATACTTGGAGCTTTATCAAGGGCTAAATACTATAAAACTGCAAGGACCTTAAATACACGTACCATAAGACATCACAATTGATAACATTCTGGTCAGATCACCAAATCTTTTTAATAGCTATCTAATACATCCATTCGTCTAGTCTATCTCTACCATTTGATCAAACACCAGAACGTAATAAAAAAAAAGAAATGGCTTCTAATTTCCCAATTCCCCTGTAACACCAAAGTACACATAACAGAAATTCATAGTATAGCTCTATTAACAACAGCAAACAACATATAATCTCATGTGTATGTGAAATACTATATCAGTTAATTACTAAAAGAGAAGCCTGATGCAATCTATTCATGTACTCAGTTACACTGAGGTCCCGGGTACTCTGTCGCTTATATCAAGAGTCTCTATGAAGGAAAACGTTATCTTCATAAACCACGTGATTCCTTAAAGTTGTATACTGTCTTCATCTTTATATGTTGCTATAGGGACTTTCTTGGACAGTGGACCGAGAACTTGATTCATAGTACCTTCAGTGGCAGTACATTGAGACGTATAGTCCAATAACAGTAACCACCAACCCCAAAATATACACAGCACCTATATAATGATACTGTAGAAAAAGACAGTGAGACCACTGATTAAAACACAACAGACATTTCCTACAATTATTACGATACAGAGTAAGTCCTAATCTAGAATTTAAACCAGCATGTAGTAGTGCTCCTAATGTAAAGGTCCAAAATGTTTCTGTTTAATGTCAGGTCTTCGATGTCATCCCCCCCATAGGGCCCAAATGTACAACCTCAATTCCCAGGAAGGACAATCAATTTACTCTCTGTCACCTCATATACATAATATGGGCTGCTAACACATTTTTTAGATTTTCATTATCAATATCCCATAGATGTTACCCATCTCATGTTTTAAATATCCTATTAGTTTTTCCTGTGTAGAATGAACCACACGCACAGCTAGCCGTATATTCTACATTCAGGGTATCACATGTAATAAGATCCCTGATTTCAAATCTTTTTCTGTTGGTGGGTGAACAAATTCCTTGCTTTTAGGTGTATTTTTATCAAGTTTACAGTGACCACAGGGAACACAGTCCCGTAGTGGTGTGCCTCCTAGGAACTGGTGTGCGTTAGCCCTATATGGCTGGAGCGAATGTACCAAAATATCCTTCTGGGTCTGGGCTTGTTTGTAGACAAATTGTGGTGGACCATTAACAGTTTTACCCAAGATCAGGTCAGCTTCAATTATATGCCAGTCTTTTAAAATTATTTGCCTAATGTCACTGGCTTCTGGGGTATGTGTTGAAATAAATTTAACCCTTTGTTCAGCTCCATTAGTTTCCCATTCTCATAGTGTTAACAGGCCCAATTTCTGGCCGTTTTTACACACTGTTAGTTATAACCTCTGTCCACAAAGTGGGCTTCCATAATACCAGCTTGTTCCTTAAAGGTATGCTGTGTAGTACAATTACATCTAAGACATAACAACTGACCTCGGGGGGATACCTTTAATGAGATGAGGGGATGCCAACCGCTTGCCTGTAATATTGAATTAGTATCAGTAAGCTTTCTATAGAGATCAGATTGAATGTTTCCCTCATGCTTACTAATAAACAGATCTAAACATGCAATAGCCTTCAAATTGTATTTGACAGAGAATTTTAAATTTACATTAGATTTTTGTAAATATTGAATAAAATCCTCTAACTGCTGTTCAGTGCCACTCCAAATAAAAAACAAATCATCTATAAATCATCTATACAGTTGTATGAATTGAATATTTTAGGGAGAATTGTGAGACCAACAGAGTTTCCATTAATTATATCCATATCCAAACCATTGGCGTTTATTTTTAACCTTGCTCTGACCACTGCCACCATGCCTGTCTCCTGGAAGAAAGCCAAAGTAGTCCCTATATTTAAAGCAGGAGACACTCTTTCTCCCGATAACTACCAACCAATCTCTATTCTCCCCCACCTCAACAAACTCCTAGAGAAAATTGTGCACTGCCAGCTTTCTGACCACATTGATAAGTACAACCTTCTGCGTGAGCAGTAACATAGTTTCCTCAAAAAATACAGTACTGCGTCTGCCCTTGTCCTCTTCACAGACTATGTCTACAGACATACGAATAAGGGAAAAGCTACTGGCACAGTGTTTGTGGACCTGACCAAGGCCTTCAATCTGGTCAGCCACTCTCTACTGCAAATCAAGCTCCATCAGCTTGGATACTCTAATGAGACCTTGTGTTGGTTCCACAGCTACTTAACTGGACATTCCCAGGCAGTGGTTATTGGTGCTGCCACCTCCCCTGAATTGCCTGTCTCTACGTGTGTCCCCCAGGGCTCTATACTCAGCCCCCAACTATTTGCTCTATTCATGAACTCCCTCCCCTCTGGCAGCCTACACTGATCTGCTCTCTTGTATGCAGATGACTTAGTCATCTTTCATCGTGACAAGTCACTTCAAAACATAGCTTCAGTAACCATCCACAACTATAGCTTTTCCCAAAACTTGTTCTTATCTAACATGCTCCTTGTCAAAGAGAAGAAAAATGAGGCAATGTTACTCAGATACAGGCCCTACCTGGCTGGTATTGCAAAAAACAACTCCTCTCTCACTGTGCTCTCTTCATCTGGTCCTCCCCTGCAGACTGTCACCTGCTTCAAATATCTGTGCAGTACCCTCGATCCCTGCCTCTCATTTACAAAACATATTAACATTATCATATGCAGGGTAAACAAAAAGATGGGCACCACCTATCGACTAAGGAATTTCCTAACCTCAGATGCCTGTCTAGCCATTGCTTGGTACAACCTTCTCCCCATCCTGGATGACTACTGCTCCTCCATTTTTCCGCCCGCTGTGTTCTCCAACTTTTGCCACAGACTCAATTCTGTCTATAATAGTGTTTGCCACTTCACTTTATTGGCTTCTTATGCAATCCACAACTGTTCCTTGTATCAGTCACTAGGGTGGCTCTTGCTCAAGGGCCGTCATGACTATGCCTTGGGAAGCATCATTGATGGCTCCTTGCATGGTGGTGTGGATTCACCATATGCTTCCCTCCTCACAGCCAGGGTGCCAACATGGTGTCACCGCCAAACATCTCCCCCCCCCCGGTAGTCCCCAAAGTCTCTTCAGTTATGAGTGATAAAGCAATGTCATTCACTGCACCCTCTCTCTGGAACAGTATCACTCTGCTCAGCCAGTTTGCACCTTATCTTCAAGTCTCTATTCAAAACTTGGCTATTATCCACAACCAGCTGATCTTACTTCAAGAGGGAGCTCTTGCAGCAGGTGATAACCAATAGGACTATACCACCAGGCACTAGGACCTCATGGAAAAATTTCTAGCTAGCAGTCTAAGGCAGAGGACTGCCCCCTGATGTCGGCCTGCCTCCAATATCACCAATAGTATAAAGGAGGCAGTCCCCTGGCACCACCTCAATTTTTTCCCACCTTCGACCCTTGCATTTCAGCTCCACGGATGCATCTTGCTTCCAGCCGACTGCCATTTTCCCGTGTTCCATGCAGTTTCATTTATTCGATAGTTTACTGACTCACAGTGCATGTCTACTCAACCATCATCATCTACAGAGTAGTGCAAATCAAAGTGTGCATGCAGTAAACAAATCCCGGCCAAAGACATCCAGTTGGCCTGCCTATTGTGCCTAGGCTCTGACCAAAAGCCAGACGCCTGCTCATACTGCCTCAGCTTCAACAGAAGAACCTGCATTCACCTCCTCAAAGCACTAAAAGCTTATCTACTAGAACAACAAGTGTCCGCCTTGCAGAAGACCCACTCAGGACAAAGCTCGTCTTCTTCGTCTGCCAAGAATACATTCCCCATGGAGAAGAAATCCACTGGAAAGCATCATCACAGAGACAAGGACAGACCCAGATCAGAATCCTGTTCTAGGTATCCTTTGAAGACTTCCAAAAGTTACACCTCCAGTGCGAGGTCGGATTCAGCCCCCCCGGTTTCCCTTGATCTGCTGGGAATACCATCGATGGAGCTCTCTGCCTCCATCCTGGCATCCAGTGGGGAGTCTTCAGGGCTTGGGATTTCAGTGTCACCTTCCCTGGCCATCAGGCCCCACTTGCACACAATAGGGTCTCTGCCAGAGGACTCAGCCCACATGTCTTCAGGCAACAGGAATCAGTCTGTCATCCACAAGGTGACTGACTCAGGGTCGTCAGAAGGGACACCATGGTCCAATGACTCCAGGAGGAGGAAAGAACATAAGCATCACAAACATTCTCACTCACCATCTAAGCCATCATCAGTGGGGTCTCCAGACTGATGATGGCCTCCAACCCTGCTCAATATGGGCAAGGATCAGATGACTGAGAACCTAACACCAGGCCCCTCAAACTCCAAAGGCCAGGCTCTGGTAGACCCATAGTCACCCCCGCCACAGGAACCTGATGACCAGACATCAAGACCCCTGTCACCAGGGGGCACGACACTACCAGGCCTGATGTCCGATATAATGCATCCATCAGACCTGACACCAGGGGAGGCTGATCCAGAAGGTCTAATGCCAGGCCCTTGAGGCATCCCTGACGCATCGCCAGACCACTGTATGGCACCACTAGTGCCTTTGGCAGAGGTAGGCACACTCTTCAACAGCTGGTGTAACACTATAAAGGGTGATCTGTTGCCAAGGTGGCTGGAACTGGGGCCGACACCCATCGGGATTCTGATACTGACTCCACCTAAACCGCCTACACCAACCCCATGTAGAACGATGTCGCCACCCCCAATGCCAGCCCGCCCAACTCCAGAGGGCATAGGACAGGATGTCAGGGGATGTAGCAGGCACAGACATCATTAGTCATCTCAGATCTCAGTTCTCCTCGAGGCATAGAAGCCATTCTACTACATGTCACTCTTCCTCCTCTAAGGAGTCCAGTAGATATTCATCCTCTTATGACTTATCAGAGGAGGAGCTGTCACTTCCATCTCCAGATCAGAGGAAGGACTCTCTGAGGTCTTCTCCAGATGATTTGACTTTTCTAGATGTGATGAAGCATATTCAGTTCCTCAGTCAATGACAAATTGAAGACCTGTACCCTGAAAGAAGCTGGCTGTTAAAGTTCTTAGGGCCAGTGACCAAAAGCCTCTTGTCATTCCACCTTTGGTAGAGCCATTCCAGGACATCACTAAATTAGCCTGGAAGCATCCTTCTATGACCACAGCAGTCCCAAAGAAAGCTGATCACTTGTACAGGACTCCGCGGGAAGAGCCACACCTAAGCGAGCAGCCGAAGGCTGACTCAATGGTCCTTATGGCCTCACATGGCAGGACTCAACAGCCGAAACACATGAGTTCACAGCCACTGGACAAAAACTCTGCAAATATAGACCAGTTAGCCACCTGCACAGTCACTGAATTTCTTACCTCATATGGTAATGTACCAGAAATTGCTCTGGAACAAGGTGATAGACCTGGCTAAGATGCAGTCGGATTCTCACGCTAAATCAGAGCTCCTGGCCAACTTACAGTCTGGAACAGATGTAGGCAAACATGTCCTCAGATGCTGTTATGACTCTGCAGACACCATGGCCAGGGCAGCTGCCACAGGGATATGCCTTCAATGCTACTCCTGGTTACGAGTCTCGGGGTTCCATCAGGATTTGCAGAATGCCATCCTAGATGCCCCATTTCAAGGATCAGAGCATTTCATCCAGGAGGCAGAAAAGATGATTATCAACTTGCAGGACTCAGGGAAAGCTGTTTTTGAAATCCTCAAGATGTACAAATCAGAGCCAACCCCTTACCGATGTCGGCCTTTTTGAAAGCAACAAGACCAACAAGGAAAGGGACAGCAGCATCAAGGAGGGTTCAAAAGGAAGACATCCCCACTCAGTCTGCAGGAACACAGGGGCCAAGAACTGCCAAATCTGCAAGAGCCCCCTTGCCCTCTCCAAATATATCCTCATGACTCCCAGCTGACCTACCCTCCTCCTGCAGAACTCCAAAGGGAGATGGTAGGAGGACAGTTCTCCCTTTACCTCACCGGTTGATCTGACATCATGACGGATCAGCGGGTACTCCAGACAGTAGAGAGGTGCTATGTCCTAGAGTTCATACAAATCCTCCCAGACAACCCACCAAGCCCCACTCATTACTCCCCATCATTTGGGCAGAAATTCAAGCCCTGCTGAGCAAAAGGGAAATCCAGGCAGCCCCACCAAGTGAAAAAGGGAGATTGTGTTACTCCCATTTTTTCCTGGTATAAAGAAAACGGGAGACTTTCGTCCCATTCTAGACCTCAGCCAACTGAACCTTTTTATACAATACAAAAGGTTCAGGATGGTAACTCTGCCTGGACTACTGCCCATGCTGCACCACGGAGACTGGCTTTGCTCCCTAGACATACAAGGACACCTACATGCATATAAAGATCCTGCCATCCCACAGAAACTACCTACACTTCATCTTCCAGGAGAGCATTGCCAATTTTGAGTGCTGCCATTTGGCCTGTCCTCGGCACCTCAAGTATTCACCAAATTCAGCCCTCCAGAGGCAGAGACATTTCATCTGTCCCTACCTGGATGACTGGCTCCTGACAGCCCCCTTGAAAGAATGGCTGTGAGACACACTGGAAAGTACCTTCCACCTATTCCAAAACTTTGGAGTTACCTTAAAACTTCCTAAGTCATCCCACTGGCCTTCTCAGAGGATTCAGTATATAGGGGCCATCTTGGACACCCTTCAGGGGGACAGTCTTTCTGCCCCCAGACAGAGCAGCCTGACTTTGGGAACTGGCTCAGAAAATTGGCTCTGCCAATCAAGTCCCAGCCAGAATGGTGCTTGATCTTAGGCCACATGGCAGCAGCTATTGTGACAGTGCCCTTAGCACATCTCTATATGAGAGTTCTTCAGTATACATGGGATCAGCATCTGGACAACCTCGAGCAGCTAGTCTGCATCTCAAGTGCTGTCTGCAGGGTCATGGAATGGTTTCTCACCCCTTACCGTCTGGAGATTGGAGCCCCATTTTGCAGTCCCAGCCCTCGGTAGATCCACATATTGGATGCCTCGGGTCTGGGATGGGGTGCACATTTTGAGGACAATCAGACAAGGGGGATCATGTCCACTCTGGAACACAGTCTACAGAGAAATGTGCTAGAGATGAAACCCATGCTATACATCTTGCAGGTGTTCCAGATGGTCATCCTTCTAGGACCGTTGTTGATCCAGACAGATGATATGTCAGTAGTTTATTACCTCAACAAGCAATGGGACACACACACTCCTACCCTCTATGCAGGGAAGCCATGAGGGTCTGGTGCTGGGTAGTGGAACACAATCTGGAAATCACAGCAGTTCACATTCCAGGAGTTCAAAACACCTTGCCCGTCAGCCTCAGATGCTCACGGTCTCAGGCCCAAGAATGGGAGCTATTACAGGAGGTAGCAGATGACCTCTTCAGAAGTTGGGGCCTTCCAGAATTGGACTTTTTTGCATCCCTGTTCAACACTAAACTGCTAAGTTTCTGCTTGCTAGATCCAGGGCCTGGCATTTTTGGACAAGACGCATTGTTCCTCTCTTGGACAGGGAAGTTTCTTTATGCATTTCCTCCCTTCCCACTGCTCCAGCAAGTTCTGCTCAAGCTACAAGCAGAATGAGCAGAAATGATTCTGGTAGAACCATTTTGGCCCAGACAGATCTGGTTTCCATTGCTCCAAAAACTAGCGAGGGAACCTCCCATTCCACTTCCCCTGTCCTCCTGAACACTCTGTCAGGAACATGGCACTCTTCTTCACCCCAACCTGAAGTCTCTGTATCTGCATGCCTGGCTTCTGCAGACTTAGTCAAGTATGTGGTATCTTCAAAGGTAGCGGACATTCTAGTGGTGGCAAGGAAGCCCTCGACCACCTACACCATGAAATGGAAACACTTCGGTTTCTGGGTATCAGCCCTTAACATAGACCCATTCTCCTGCTCAGTGAGCTTGATCCCGGAGTACCTACTTTCCCTGTCAGATGCTGGTCTTAGCTATTCATCCCTTAAAATGCACCTTTCTGCATTATCTGCTTATCATGTGCCAGTGGACGGCAAGACCTTGGTGCAATTGGACCCGTCTTGCACTTTTCTACGGGGTTTAATGCATATTAAACCACTCATTAGGCGTCCGGTTCCCCATGGGATCTGTTATTCATGTCTGAGAAACTCACTTTGCCTCCCTTTGAGAGAGCTGCAAGTTGCAAGCTATGCTTCCTTTCTTGGAAGGTGCTGTTTTTGGTTGCCATTACTTCAGCCTGGAGGATTTCCTAGCTTCAGGCTCTCATGTGTAAGGAGCCCGATTTAGTTTTTCACAGGGATTGGGTGCCATTGCTCATGAATCCCAAGTTTCTTCCAAAGGTAGTGTCTGAGTTCATACTCAACCAAAACATTATCCAGCCAGTTTACTACCTGGAGTATTCAACCCGGGGGGAGGCCTTAATGCATACTCTAAATGTTCAGAGTTCTTCTTTTCTACATTGACCACCTGGTCATCTAGGAACACAGACCAGTTGTTTGTTTCTTTTGCTCCCAGGATGATTGGGGCACCAGTGACTAAACAGACACTAGCCAAGTGGTTAGTCAACTGCATAGTGTTCTGTTATCAGAAGTACAACAAACCCTTACCAGGCCCAGTAAGGCACGGGGTCATTATGTCGCAAGACATAATGCCACATGGCACAACCGTGTTGTGTGATTTATGCCATGAGGCATTATGTCTTTGTTCTGTGGGGCTTCACCCCTTTCCCTCCGTTATGGGAGCTGCACCCCCCGGACCACCCCACTAAAGATTCTCAACTCTGGGGGTCCAACTCAGGAAGCGCACAAGTCCAGGTTTGCCATAATGCCGTACACTATTAAGCATGTAACATTATGGCCCGGTACGACTTGGTAGAGGGTCATTCCATGAGAGGAGCTGCTACTTCCTTCACCAATCTTTGAAATGTGTCTGCAGTGGATCTGTGCTATCGCCACCTGGAGTTCTGTCCATACTTTCATAAAAAACTACAGTTTGGGCATTGCTTCTAGGAGGAGGGCTGGCTCCGACCTCGCTGTTCTCCAAGGGTTGCCCTCTTAGGAGAGTGATAGATACTGTTTTACCTCCACCCATCTGACCCGGTCTTATAATTGTACTGCTTGGGACTCAGTCCTGTTGGTTATCACCTGCTGCAAGAGCTCCCTCTCGAAGTAAGATAGTACAGTTATATAAGAACTTACAGTAACAGTAGATCTTCAAAAGAAGCTCTTGCAGCAGGTGTGCTTTCCTTCCCTCCTTCCCCCTTGGATTTAGCTTAGGTTTTTTCTTCTCTCTTTGGGATGTTTGAACCTCCTTGGTTCCCCATTCTTTATGTTAGCCAGGTCTCTGACAGGCAAACTGAGGTGGTTTTGGGGGAACGTCCCCTTTATACCATTGGTGAAGTTGGGGGTGGGTCTACGTCAGGGGTGGTCCCCCGCCTTAGACTGCTAGCTAGAAATTTTTCTGTGGGGTTCTAGTGCCTGGTGGCATTGTTCTGTTGATTATCATCTGCTGCAAGAGCGCCTCTTGAAGATCTACTGTTACCGTAAGTTCTTACAAAACTGTACTTTCCTGCTCGCCAGGGTAACCCCCCCCCGTCTACCCCACTCCCCCCAGTGACTGTTATATCCCTGGGTGGACTCTAAACCTCCACTTGCATTTAGCCCATGCACTTCTATCCTGCACAATGTATCATTTTTATTTGTACTGTATTTTCATCACCTATGCATTTTCTTATAGACTGCAATCTCTGGAATTGTGCTGTAGCTTGTATTTATTTCATTTTTTGTTATTGTTAGTGCTGAACCCATGTTACAGCTTGTATGATTCACTTCTACTGTAGTATACTTGTATCCTGTATTTTATGTTATCTGTGCTATTTCTGTGGCCCGGGTCGTGCCTGAAAATAGTCCATCAGATCAGTGCACTTACCCAGTTACCAAAGACTTAAATAAATATAGAGAATAATGTATGGGCAACCATATACAACAAGGCTGTGTTTCTATCGAGGGGTTGAGATGACAGCATAAGAACCTCGAGAGCGAAGCTCGAGAGGTTCGTGCTGTCATCTCAACCCCGAGAAACACAACCTGGAAACACTTGCCTAGTTGTGTGTGGTTGCCCATATTTTATTTTTGATAATATATGTTTTTTTAACTAGAGTGACAGACCCACACTGAAGTGAAAACAAATAATTTTGCCATTTCTTTGTTCTACTCCCATATCAAAATCAAATTTCCACACTTTTGAAAGATAAAAGGTATGACTTTGGGCACTGGGTGGTTAGTAAGTAGCTAGGTGTAGCATAAATGAGAAATGTAAAATTGTATGACCTTTGAACTGTGCATAACAGCTGTTTGGAATGCGCATAACAACACTTTAGAATGCGCATAACGGTTTAAAATGTGCTTAACAAGGATTTTGAGCAGGCTGATTTTTATACATAACAAAGGGTAACAATATACTATAAATAAATAATTTTCCCAGCACTAAAATGAGACTGACTGGTCTATAGCTGCTAGCCTTCTCCCTGCTGCTGCTTTTGTGTAGAGGGACCACTTCTGCTTTTCTCCAGTCCTCCTGAACCATGCCTGTTTCCACTGAACTGTTGTTTATGACCATCACTGGGGCAGCTTGCACCTCCCAGAGTTGCTTTAGTACGCTTTGTTGTATCCTGTCCAGTTGCATAGCCTTTTCCACCATTAGAGCTGCAAGTCCCATTGGGACTCTTTCCTCTGAAAATAGACTTTTGTCCACCTCGCCTCCCCTCGTTTGTTCCTACCACTCCCTGGTGGTCCTTTCCCCCCTCCCTTCATTGTAAAGACTAAGCAAAAGTATCTGTTCAGGATGGCAGCTTTTTCTTGGTCTTCTTTTGCACAGTCTCCCCCTGCCACCCTCATAATCCTCACTAACCCTTCTGTTGCCTTCCTTGTTTCACTTACGTATCTGAAGAAAATCTTATCCCCTTTAGCTATCCCTTTGGCTATCCTTTCCCCTGTCTGCTCCTTTGCTTCCCTTACCAACTTGCCTGCTTCCTTCTGTTTTACTTGGTATATCTCCCTGACTCCTTCCCTCTGTGTTTCCTAATACCTCCTGAATGCCACCCTTTTTTCCTTCACCACCTTGGCCACTTCCCTAGAGCATCATAATGGTCTCTTTTTCATTCTCCTTTTTCTCACTTCTTTCAAACAGAGACTGGTTGCCTTAATTATGCCCTCCCTTATTGTTCCCCACTGTGCTTCTACCTCACCCTGGCAATCTCCCCCATGAGACAGTTTCTGAGGCAGTCTCATTTCTTTCAAATCCGCCCTTGTGTGATTTGCTTCTGCTCCCATCTTTATATTAAACCACACTGTATGGTGATCACTGGTTCCTAGAGGACTGTGCACTGTGATGTCTGCAACGCTATCCCTGTTTGTATGCACAATTTCCAGCACTGCCCCATCCCTAGTGGGTTCTTTGACTAGCTGCCTGAGAAAAGACCCTTGCAGGGAGTCAAGGATTGCCCTGCTCCTTGTCGAAGATGATGTTGGAAGGTTTCACTCCACATCTGACAGATTGAATTCACCAACTAGCAGCACCTCCCCCATACTTGCCATTCAGATTATGGCTTCTTTAATTGCCTAATCCAACTCTTCTCCCTGTGCTGGAGATGTGTAGACTACTCCGGTATGGAAAGTGGCTCCAGAGTCAGTCTCCAGGGTGACCTACAACACCTCCAGACCTTCCTTTTCCTCCTGGTGATCCTGTACCTATGTGGCCTTGATTTCCTTCCTCACATACAGTGCACCACCCTCCCCTGACCTGTCTCTCCCGAACAGAGAGAAGCCAGATATAGACATGTCCAAGATGTGGTGCTCAGTGCACCATAACTCTGTTATGGTCACCAAATCCAGGTTAGTCTCCACCATGAAGGCCTCCAGGTCCAGAATTATATTCCCCAGACTCGTTGCATTAGTGCACATGGCTCTCCACACCTTACTCTCTCTCCACCTGCTTGTGCTGTCCCCTTTAGCTCCACCAGGCCGACCTTTTCCATTTTTACCTTGTCCATTCCGTTTCCTTATTTCCCCAGTAAAAAGTTGCCTCTGTCCCTGAATCTCCTGTGGGAAGACAAGGTGAACCACTACTGTGATTGTTTGCAAAGGGCATCCATGGAGCTTACCATCATCTAGACAAGGGAATACCCTGGGGCATGCTCACTCCCATTCCATGGAACAGATGCAAGTCATTCAGTGCACCAATAAGGTGAGTTTGCATGATCAAAGCAGTTTGTCTACAAAGCATCCTATGAGTAAGCAGCACTTTCCAGCTGAAGGCAGGCATCTTAGACCAATGTAGAGTAGACACTCCCAGTCTGAGGAGCTTGACAGGGAATTAGCGGGACAAATCAGAAAGGTATGTAGAAAAGGACCCACTAGCTGACAGCGATCACCAAATGGTGTGGTTTAATATCACGATGTGCAGGGAGCCAGAGAAATCAGTTACTCAGGTGGTAAACTTCAGGGGGGCAGACTTTGGGAGGATGCAGGAAGTACTGAAAGGGAAACTGGAGGGCATAAGGCAGGAGATGGACATGGAGCAGAAATGGGATATTATTAAATGGAGGATTACAGAGGCAACAGAAGCCTGCACCAAGACACAGAGTAAGAGGAACAGACCAAGAAAACCATGCTGGTTGAACAGCGAGGTGGTGGAAGTGGTGAGGGCAAAATGAGTGGCACATCAGAGGTTTAGGAGGGTGGGGAAGGAAGTGGACAGGGAGGAATATGCAAGATGGTCCAGGCAGTTGACCAGAAAAGTGAGAGAAGCCAAGGCCCAGAGGGAGCTGACATTAGTGCAGGGAAATTAATGGGGGACTTTTCAGATACATCAGGGAGAAAAGTAAGTGCAAGGAGAAAATAGTGAGGATAAAAGGGATGGGGAGTGGACAGAAAAGGGGAGGAGCAGGCAGAAGCACTGAATGAATGCTTTCACTCAGTATTCATGGAAGAAAGGGGACCGCTACCACCATGGGCTGGGAGGGTGGGAACAGGGGGATGAGGTGACAGATGGAGAATTGAGGCAAGTAGAGTCCTAGAGGGACTGAGGGCACTGAAAGTAGACAAGGCACCAGGGTCAGATGGTATCCACCCTAGGGTGCTGAGGGAGATGGAGGAGGTGGTAACGGAGCCGCTGGTGGATCTGTACAGCACCTCACTGGAGTCAAGATGTGTTCCACTGGACTGGAGGATGGCACATGTAGTACCATTACACAAGAGTGGGCCAAGGAATGAACCGGGTAATTATCATCCAGTAAGTCTTACCTTCATAGTATACAAACTCATGAAAATTATACTAAAGGAAAGACTGGTGTTTTACCTGGAGGATAATGGCCTCCAGGATGTGAGGCAGCATGGGTTAGTTTCAGGGAAGGCTTGTCAAACCAACTTGATACAATATTATGGCTGGGTGACAAGTGAGCAGGATAAGGATCATGCGGTGGATGTTCTTTACTTGGACTTCAGCAAGGCCTTCGATTTGGTGCCTTATGGGTGGCTTGGGGGGAAGCTAACTGGTGTAGGGGTAGGGGCAAAAATGATGAACTGGATTACAAGCTGGCTGAGTGGGAGGCTGCAATGGGTGGTGGTGAGAGGGGAGCTCTCAACTCCAAGGCCAGTGATGAGTGGGGTGCCACAGGACTCTGTGCTGGGGCTAGTATTATTTGGTCTCTTCATATTAGACATTGCATATGGGGTGGTGAGCAAGGTAAGTCTGATCGCTGATGACACCAAAATCAGAGCAGTGGTGGATGGAGGGGAGGGATGGAAGCAGCTGCAGGGGGACCTAAGCAAGCTAGAGGAGTGATCAGATAGGTGGCAGCTGGGGTTCAATGTAAAGAAGTGTAAGGTTATGCACTTTGGGACGAAGAACCCAAGGCAAGAATACTTGCTGGGGGGGGGGTTAAGCTGGGGATCACTGAAGAGGAGAAGGACCTAGGGGTAATGGTAACAGGGACTATGAACAGCACTGCCCAGTGCAGGAGAGTGGCTGCAAAAGCAAACAAAATGCTGGGGTGCATAGAGAGAGGGTTTTCATCCAGACGAAGAGAGGTGATCATGCCCCTTTACAAGTCGCTGGTAAGGCCACACTTAGAGCGCTGTGTGCAGTTTTGGAGGCCATACCTAAAGTGTGATATCAGGCTACTGGAGGGGGTGCAGAGGAGGGCAACAAAGATGATATGTGGAATGGAGGGGAGAGACTATGAGAGTAGGCTGGGCGACCTGAATATGTACACTCTGGAGGATAGAAGGGACGGGGGGACATAATAGAGACATTAAAGTATCTGAAGGGAATCAAAAGGGATGGGGCAGATGTGGTCTTTAAGCTATGGAGGGGAAGGGACACCAGGGGGCATGGGCTAAGAATATAGGGGGGAAGATTTAGGAGGGAAATGAGGAGACACTATTTCACAGAAAGGGTGGTAGCAAAATGGAACACACTACCAGAATGGGTGGTATCATGTAAATCTGTGAACAACTTCAAAAGGGCATGGGACAGGGAACAGGGGAGAGTGAGGTGGGGAAGGTGGGGTGGGGCAGCTGCAAATTAGGGGTGCTAGCTGCACACTTGAGCAGACTTAGATAGACCGGATGGTCTGTTTCTGCTGGCACATTCGTATGTTCGTATACGCTGGGGGCTGGTGAGGGTAAAGTAACAGATACTGTTGCATGTTATATCCCACTTTGAAAACTTTGTTTTATTTATGCCAAGGTGGTAGCGATTTCAATGTTTAAAAATCTCGGGTAACACAAACCCGCCCAAAAAGTCCTCGCTGCACTCCCGATTGGTTGGAGCATGGGTCTTTGTGCAGGGCTGCCTGCTGAATGATGGTTGAATTGTGTCCAAAGGTCAAGCTGGTTGTGTGCTGGAAAAAGTGAAATTAAAGCAGGGCTTGCTCACCTCTGCCCTCAGAAACCTTTTTGCGGCTGTGAAAGTTCCATGTGGAAAGCTGTGAGGTAAGGCAGTAGCGATTTTGGTGTTTGAAAAGCAAAACTGCAGCTAATACCACCTGGCCTACAGAGTTCTAGCCATGCTCCCAATTGGCTGGAATGTGACTTTTTGTGCAGGACTTCCTGATGAATGATGGCTAAATGGCATCCAAGGGTTGAGCTGGTCGCTTGCTGGAAAAAGTGAAATTAAAGCAGGGCTTGCTCACCTCACCAAACGTAGATCTTAATGTCAGGGGTGCTACTGTTTAAATAAAATTACTGCTTTTATCCATTAACAGCATTTACGTTGACTTTGGTAAGGTTCTGGGTGAGCCGAGGGTTTTTCCTTTTCTCTTGCTCACCTCTGCCTTCAGGAACCCTTCTGCTGCTGATAAAGTATATCCACAATTTCTTCCTGATTATTTTTAATAACGTCTAAATTCTTGAGAACCACAGGAAAAAAACAAATTTCTAACACAGAAAGTCACATTCTTTCTCAAAATGCTACTGGCTTCCTGTCTCTGGTATTTCTCAGCTACATGACAGGGTGAACCTGTCAATTTGATTTTACATTATTCTACTGCTAATAACTTTAAATCACCACTTACAGTACTTCCCTTTAAATTAGTTTGTTCACATGTTTTCATTTCATAGCCATATTGTAACTGAACTAAAACACAATTAATCTGAACCTATATTTCCCATCAAAATGTCACTTAGTAGTCAATTGAGGTAGTATAGTGCAGTGGTCTAAGGCTCTGAGCTGTAAATCTGGTGACATCCAGCAGACCAGACCTGGGTTTGAATCCCACAGCTTCCACTTGCATACTGTGTGACCCTGAGCAAGTCATTTATGCTCCCAGGTCGCTCCTGTAAAAAAGCTTTCAGCTTAGTATGCTATACCTGGTTAAATAAATAAAAAAAAATAGTTTTCATATTGAACAATTGAGTGAGCACTTTACCTTGTCCATAAATTCTTCCTTCTCAGCTGTCAGCTATCCAAGGCCATATTTTAAAGTGTAACTGTAAACATAGAACCCAGCCTGAGACATTTGAGGGCTGGCCAGGGTGAGGAGGACTGGGCCTTCCACTGGTCACTTTTCTCCTTCAGGGAGGGAGGAGGGGTATCCTCCACCTCATGACTGCTACCTAGGTGAGTACGGGTGATGGTGCAGGCTGGAGCAGATCCAGCACGGGGAAGGGATGGCAAACAGTTGAGATAGGGCAGATACATGACCTGCACTCACCTGCTCTTGGCCGGCTTCCCTAAGGGTTGGGAGAATAAGAAAGAAATCCCTGACTGACACAGCATGATGGCCCTGTATGGACCTCAGACTCTGCACCCACTGACCTAGGCTCACATCTGGCTACTCAAACCTGCCTGTTCTGGAGGGATCTCACTCAGCCCGATAGCCTCCATCATGGGAAGGGAATACCATGAATGATCAGGTCAGGAGGAAAAAAAAAGGTAAGTCCTGGGAGAAGGTGTGGTGATGGGGCTGGGGATATGCAGGATCCCTGAGAGGGGGCTGAGGGCTGGTCAGAGAGTAGGAAGGTAAACAGAAAATAAGAAAAAAAGTATCTACTCTGAAATCTACTTTCTGTTCTTATTTGTGAATGTCGCACTATGTAGAAGCATGAGCAGAACTTATTTTCCACTTATCTTTATACAGTTTGTTTACATTAAATTCAAATAATTAACTCCATGTTTTATTATGCTGGTAAATGGCTACTAATAGGTCATTTCCCACAAAACACCAGCTGGGCTGATACATGGTGTGTAACATCATAGGTGGTCAGAAATGTAAATAATACAAATATACTACTACATTTATTGGGTGAATTGTTGTGGTTCTATATTTCCTTTTTCTTTCCTGTTTGATGCAATTAAGAACCTGCACCCACTCTATATTTTATTTTCCCCCACAGGGAAGCAATGTCTTCCTGGGAAACACTACCTCTCTGGACAAAGATGATCAAGTAAAGGAGCAGGAGCCCGTCTGATGGTGCAATGGCATGGATACCACTTGCCATGCTAATGACCTAAAAGGCCCAGGTTCATGCCCAAGCCTGAGAGCACTTTAGTGGGCTAGCAAGAGGTAGAGGCAGCACCCCATAAGATGCGCTCTGCTTTATTTATTTATATAGTTTTTGATTACTGGGTAAGTGCACTGCAGTAGACAATAATACACCTATTTTCAATCACAACCCAGGAATGGTGAGAGGAGGACTTATCTCACTGCACGATTGTCCCATGGTGTGACAGGAGAGGCTGGTTTTGCATGTAGGCTGTATGGCTCTATACAAATCTAGGTGGAGGTGCACCATGTACACCTGCATTCCTCCTAGAATACTTTGTCATGGCCCTAGATGACTTCCGTGGAAGTGTGTTGTTTCTAGTTGGTAACAGAACTTGTCTCATTTGATATTCCTGTCTAGGTTGTCTCATGTGATGTGTTTACTAGAGGCCTGTAGCCCTGTCATATTCCTCTTTCTGTGTTGTTGATATACACTGTCACACTGACCCTAAATACTTTCAGTTGAGATGTCTGGGTCGATATGTGTTTCTTGAGGATCAGAAACATACCAATACACAGTGAGACAGGCATACAGCAACTCACGCAGTGAAGAGCTATGTTTAGACATGGTTATGGCAGTCTTAAGGAATCTAAAGACGTTACTTGGAGGCCAACTGCAAAAGGGTGTAACTCTATAAAGCAAACGAGGACAAGAATCATGAATCCATTAGGGATAGATGGACTAGCTCAGAGTCTGGGTCTCCTGATAATTACTTGGTTGATCAAAGCCAAGGAGAACTGTCCTGAGTTGGGGGGGGGTTGGTCTAGGTCTGAGCTGGGCTATACTAGGCCACGTGTTACTGTATAGGTAACCCTGCTGTGTTGTCTGGTTTGAATTTTGTCCTGGATCTTTAGGAGAATTACACAGATTATGCAAGGTCGATCCAAGGTCACCCAGCCCCAACCCTTATCCCTAATGTGCATCATTATCTGTTCTACAGATTATCCTGAAAAGTATGTGTCACAGCTGTAGCACAAGCTTCACAACCCACCAGAGCAGCTTACTGACCATGTGAACTAAAACAAGTTCTACCTTGATGGAGATAGTTAGAAAGATCAGACAGGTTAAGGGAGAAATAATAATTTCAGGGATCTTACCAACATTTGGATATCATGCATATAAAAATGAATCAATACAATAAATCAATCAATGGTTATGTTTTGATTGTGCACAGGAACAAATAGGTTATATAGATAATTTTCTGACTTTTAGCAAGAAATCTTTATTTAAAGAAGATGGGCTCCATTTAAGTTACGCAGGCACCAGAATCCTAAGTAAAAGAATACATGAGGTCATTCAGTTTCATTTAAACTGGTTAAAGGTGGAGGGGGGAGGAGTGGGACTAGAAGGTATAAATCCTTCTAATCATACTACTAATGTTTCAGTTTCTCCATGCTGGAGGGGTGCCCTAATAAAACGCTAGAAGCCTTACAAATAAATTTGAGGAATTTAAAATTCTACTCTCTATACAGCATATTCAAAGCGCTCTGATTACTGAAACCTGGTGGGATGCTAATGACATATGGACTTATTCTGTGGAAGGCTATACCTTATATTCTAAATCCAGGGATCGTGGGGGGGAGTGGGCATTTTTATTCATGAGTCTATTAACAGTGAAGAATTAATAAAGGAAGAATTGCATCTTGAATCCCTATGGGTTAAACTATTTCCATCTGATGGGTCTAAAATTCAATTGGGATTAACATACAGTACCATCCACCTTCCAGCTCGTTAACCCAGGATTTAGACTTAATTAAACAATTTAATACCCTTGACCCTACGGATAATATTATTATCATGGGAGATCTGAATTTGCCAAATATAGAGTGGATATCGTGGCAAGGTGCCTCTAAATTAGAAAAATCCTTCTTAGATGTTTTCGACCAGCTAGGCCTTAAGCAATTAGTAGTAGACAATACTAGGGGTAATAATATTTTGGATATCATATTGACTAATATGGGGGATTGTTTATCAGATGTATGTGTTAATCCTCCTTTGGGAAATAGTGACCATAGTATGGTGTTGTTTAACTTGGCCCCGACTACTTGAAAGAGCTTCTGATTCCTTACAGCCCTATACGACAGCTCCGCTCGGCTGACGAGGGGTTGCTGGAGGTTCCGAGGGTTACTTTAAAATCTTCTGGGGCTTGGGCTGTTGTGTTTATAGCCCCAACCCTCTGGAATTCTCTGCCTCACCGGCTTTGGGAATGCACGACTGTGGAGTCTTTTAAGTGGGAACTCAAGACTCATTTGTGGAGCCAGGCCATTTAAGGTTGTTGTGATTACTGATTTTATATGTGTATTTTCTGATTTTATTATTCATTTGTACAGCACCTTGGTGCTTGAAAGGTGCTTAATAAATTAAATTTTTTTATTATTAACATTATAAAACCTTATGTTATTAATGAAACTGCTTTAACGACTGGATTAAATTTTGGAAAAGCTAACTTTAACAAATTTAGGCAAGAGTTTTCGAACTGGGACTGGGGTAAAGATTTCCTCAGTATTACTGTTAATGAGATGTGGAAATTACTATTGGTATATTTAAGGAATCTTACGGCTAAATATATACCTATCAGTAATAAATATAGTAATGGTAAAATAAAACCACGATGATTCACTCCCTATATTTAAAAGCTGATTAACAAAAAAAAAATAGAATTTATAAAAAATATAGAAAGGACCTAACTCTGACTAATCGGTTGGTGCTTAAAACCATTTCATCCAGAATTAAAACAACCATTAGAAAAACAAAAGCTGAATTTAAATTATCCCTAGCCTCTAAAACTAAGGATAATAAAAAAGCCTTTTATTCATATGTAAACAGTGGGAAGAGAAATTCACATACTATAGGTCCCTTTAAGGATGATTTGGATCAGGTTGTGTCTATTAAAGGACTGGTTGATATTCAAAATAAATATTTTTGTTCAGAATTTAATATCAAACCCTTAATACAGGAAGAATGTTATGAGCTTCCTATTCCCGGAGTTTTGTTAATTGATCCTAGGGCAGTATTAGATAAACTCAAGTCACTTGATACCAACAAATCTTCAGGCCCAGATCATATTCATCCAAGGGTTATACGGGAAATAGCTGATCTGCTGGCAGCACCACTTACCTTTATCTTTCAGACATCTATAGACAAAGGAGAAGTCCAGAACGACTAGAAGGAGGCCACAGTAATACCAATTTTAAAGAAAGGCTCAAAAACATCACCATCTAACTTTAGACCAGTAAGTCTGACATCACTTATGGGTAAAATATTAGATGGTATATTGAAGGATAGGATATTAGTTTCATTATATGAAAAAGGCCTGATGGATACATCACAGCATGGCTTTACCAGGTCAAGATCTTGTCAGACCAACCTTTTAATTTTCTATGAGAACGTTAATAGAGAACTTGACCTGGGTAATTCGGTCGATGGACTTTTCAAAGGCTTTCAATAAATTACCACACAGAGAGTTGTTAGCTGTTCTAGAGAAGTCTGAGATAGAGACTAATGTGATATGTTGGATAAGGGATTGGTTGAGTGATAGGAGACAGAGGGTGGTAGTCAAGCGTACCTATTCAGAATGGGCCCCGGTGACTAGTGGAGTTCCCCAGGGTTCGGCATTGGGGCCCTGTTTATTTAATGCATATATTTCAACCTTAAAAATAAACACCCCTAATGTTTGGTTATCTAAATTTGCAGATGATTGCAGATTGCAGATTGGGAGCCACTGTCAATAACTTATCCGATGTGCTAGTTTTACAATCAGCTATTAGTAAAGTAGCTTCATGGACCAAATTAAATAGGTTAGAATTAAATCTAGTTAAATGAAAAATTATGCATTTGGGTAAAAAAAATCCTAATGCAACCTATAAAATTGGACAAGTTACTCTGATGGATACTAATTAAGAAAAAGATTTGGTAATATATATTACCCCTGATTTTAAATTTAGTCAACATTGCTCATTCCAGATAAGAAAGACAAATCAGAACTTAAATAGTATACTCAGACATATATCCAGTAGGGAAGCCAAAGTTTTAATACCATTATTTAACTTTCTTGTTAGGCCCCACCTGGAATACTGTGCTCAGGTGTGGTCACCATATAAGAGAGAAGACATTATTAGGCTCGAAGGCATCCAAAGAAGAATGACAAAAGCTGTAACTGGATTAGTTAATAACTCCTATAGGGAAAGGATGGAACTCTTGGGAAGGTACTCTTTATCTTATTGAAGATTCAGAGGAGATATGTGTATGCTTTATAGAACTTTACGAGATCCCAAACTACAGGAGGACTTGGGTATAAAATTTAACAATGATGAGTAAGCACAAGGAAGCACTCTAAACAACTCTTCCAGCCCAGGTGGAATTTAAAATTACGGAAATAATGGTTCACCCTAAGGGTTGTGACATCCTGGAATGATTTATCTAAGTCAATTATAGATAGCCCTGACATGGAAACCTTCAAAACTAGGTTGAACGTTGAATTTAGAAATAGGGTGTATGAATTTTGATTACTTAATATGGATTATGGCAAGCTATAAGGATGTATAGTCCATAATTGCTTGAATATTTTCCTATGATTCCTATGATACCTGTTCTGTTTGCATGGTACAGTTGGTAGCCCATCTGCTCTGGGCCAGAAGCTCATGGGTTCTAGTTCCACACCAGGATACCATAAATATTGGTACTCGAGAGCAGACTAGGTGGATGATGTACTGTTGTGGTGTGCTGTCCCTTGGACGAGACAATAAACTGAAGTCCCTTCTGCCCATCTCTGGTGCTGTTGTGGTGGTTGTACAGGTGGAAGAAAAAGAACCCAAGGCACTTTTTGCAAGAATAGAGGATTTTCCCCAGTGTGCTGGTCAACAGCCCACTTCTCATAAAAAGCAGTTGACACATTTGTCCAAGCCTGTGTTTGGGTGTTGATGTGTGAAATGGCTGCCACCAAATGTGCAGTCACTTCACTACCAGTCTCTCATTGCTTGTAAAGTGCATTGGGATATAATGTGTATGAAAAGTACTATAGAAATTTTTCATCTGTGCTGGCACAGTGGCGCTGGAGGTTGAGGCACTGGTTGCTATACCTCATGCCCCACTGGCTCGCTGGGTTTGGGAATGAGCCTGGACCGCCGGGGTGAGCAGGAGAGAGAATCGAGCATCTGGAGGACTGCTCTCCTCTCTTGGGAGAGGGAGGGTTGTCATCCCACTTGTTGACTGACCTCTGGTGATGGCTGGAGGGTAGTATGGGTCAGGAGGCATGTACCGATGTCCCCACATCGGTCGGGGAGGCGGGGCGGGAGAAAAGAGTGGAAAAGGAACTGGCAGGCTCCATGATGACCTGTTGCATCCCCGAAGGTTGCCCCTGGCTTCTGGATTAGGCTCTGAGGGGAGGGAGATAGCTGGCCCCTTTCTCCCTGGTCCCACCTCGGGTGGTTAGCCGCAGGGGAATATACAAGGGTCGGCAAGAGCATGGACGTGTGGACTGGAGAGTGAGTCCCTCCGAAGGAGGGAGCCCACAGCTGCCTGCCAAGGCTCCAGGAGCATAAAGATACAGTATAATAGAAAAAAAAAGAAATTTTTCCTCTTTCCCTTCTTCTTCTTTCTCCCTGTGCTTCACTCTTCCCCGCTGTATAACTGGGTAAAAGCAGGACCCTACAGAAAATAAGAAATTCAATTAGGCCATCAAGGACAAATAAACTGAAAGAAAAGATCCTTACAGACATTTTCCCTTTTTGAGCCTCAAAAATTACAGTTTGTATCAATAGAACTCAGTTTCACAAAACTCTGGGTCAACATGTTAGTCTCAAGAACATCAATTTTTCACATTTTCTTTAAAACTAGATCTTTTCCCTTTAATCTTCATCCGATTATGATGCTTATCCTACCATGAAGTCATAATTCCCTGCTTGTGACATCATAACCTGTTGCCACAGCAGTGATTCTGTCATCACAAGCAGAGGATTATGACTTCTGGACAGAAAAAAGACAGCAGGAACAGATAAGCAATCAAGCAGTGTCTGCTCACTCTGCTCAGTAGCAGCACTTACCTTCTCAGTTCCCAGAATGAAGCATGAATTTAGTAGAAAGGCCTTTGCATTTGCAACTCCAGGCATGTGGAACAGACTCTCGCTCTGCAGCTGAGGAACTTTGCCTCTATTTGATCCACCTCAGCTTCTGAATCTTTTGCTGTTGTTGGATCAGGGACATGAGAAGCAAAAATTACTCCCTCTGTTACCGTAGTGGCCTCATCATCTGGCATGAAAATTATTTGAATGAGACCTAGGCCTAGATGGTAGATATGTGGCTGTTATAGCCCGGTCTTTCCCCAGGGCCTCTCCCTCTTCCTTGTCTTTGAGATGTTTGTCTAGAAACAGGTGGGAGCCTTTGAATGGTAATATGTGTAACATTGCCTAGGAGTCATTATCTGTATCCAACAGTTTGAGCCAAAGTGCCCTTCTACTGGGGTTGACAAGTGCCGCTGCCATTGCATTAATTTTCAGTGAGTCCACTGCCATACCCGCTAAGTATTTAGTGAATAACATTGTCTGCTCCAATAGTTGGGCCTTATCTGACATGGGGGCTAGAGTCTTATGTATGTCTTGTATTCAGGCTAATTGTACTCTGGTGGCATAAACGGCAGCTATGGCTACTCTAGCTCTGAGACTTGCCAGTTGGTTTGGTTTATTTATTTAAAATCTGGTAAATCCACGAGCAATACTGCCCATTTTCATGGGCAACCAGTTATAAGTAACAAACATGAGGCACCAAAAAAAGCAAGATACATCGAACATACGAAATAAGTTATAAGAACATCAAAAACAAATATTAAACAGATCCAAGAAATCAAGTTTAGCCACAGTTACCATGCTCAAGAGTTAATAAATATTTTACTAGCTTCCATTTAAAAACAAGTAGGCTCAGGGTTTTAGTAGTGAAATTCTGTGGAAGTGAATTATAAAAACTGTATAAATGAACCAACAGAGATCTCTGACCTAAGCTAGTTTTTACTGTAGTAATATTGAAAGAAGCATAAAAGGACGATCTAGTATGTGGCATAGATACTTTTGGTAGAAAATAATGATTAAGAATAACTGGAGCCTTCCTTAACATTATTTTCCTAGCAATTGTGTTGAGTTGAATCTTAAACCTGGTAATTAGAGTAGTTAATTGAACTGCTTATAGAAGTACACAATGGCGAGTGCACACAGGTAGTTGGGTAAGCACACCTTGCAACCTGAAGATATAGAACTTTGACCCTAGCTCTCTCAACCTCAGTAGCTGTAAAGTATAACAACAAACAATAATCAATTAAAGCAGAAAACTTTGAGATAACAAAAATCTTGTATATGGTAACAGAAATTAGTTAAATCCTGTATAATTCATCCAGTCTCTGATGGAAAGTCTTAGTCAATTGCGAAATATGAAAACTATATGTTAAAGAGCTGTCAATGAACAGCCCCAAGTGTTTGAAAACAGAAACTTGTTCAATGCTAATACCATTCAAAATTGTGATAGCAACATTAGTAATAGTAGGCATCTTTTGCTTTAAATTATGAAAAACCATGAATTTTGTTTATGATGCATTTAGGACAAGCCTATAACACAGGAACCGTTGCTGTACTGAGTCGAAATCAGACTGAATGTTACCCTGCAATTCTGCAAGACTGTCACCACAAACAAAAATCACCACATTATCTGCTTACAATAAAATCGTTTTTTTTTTTTTTACAGACCTTAGGAAGGGTGTTTAAAAACAAACTAAAAAACAGGGGACCCAGTATTGAACCCTGTGGAACCCCTAGTGACACAGGGGACAGAGAGGAAAAACTATTAGCAATTTTAGTTTTCTGAAAATAATCATCCAAATAATTACGGCACCAGCCTAGCAGTTCGGAATTCTTTTTCAGGATATCCTCTAGTTTTTTTATCTGTCTGGTCCTTCAGACCTGTAGTACTCTCCAATGGGAGAACTGTCTTCTTATTCAGCACTGCTAATTGTGGTGAGCAGCACAACTGCAGTTTGTCTGCCTGCAAGAGATATATATTTTGTCCCACAAGCGATGTTCTGGGATGCATGTTGGGTCCGTCGATTCCCATTCTGTAGTCATGAGCTTTTTGATAGCCCCACATACTGGAACAGCATCATTATGCTTAGCTGACAGCAGCAATGAGGGTATTAGCTTAGACTGAGGAGGAGGTGCTGCTGTGTTGAACCTCACTTCTCCATGATACGGCATACCAGAGGTGGAATTTGATCTGAGAAACACCATTTGGCTATTAGTGAGTGGGGTTCTGTTTCCATGCCATCCTTGTCCTCCAGCTCCTTTCCAGAGTCACTTTCCTGGCTCAGGAGTGCCCAAGCATGGGTCTTCTGGGGATGTGTTAACAGGTGTAGGATTGTTGGGAAGTTGTGGTGAATTGACCAGAACCTGGCTGAGAACCGATGGTGGGAGTGCAGGTGTATTACTAGTTGGATTCTGACTGTGTGGTCCATCTGTCTCTGCTAGTTTTTCTGTCATAGCTGTCATGAAGTGTTGCTGGGTTTGTATTATTTTTTGGTTCTGCAGAATGATCAAGGCGGTGTCCATAAGGTGCCCTGATGTTTCCACTATTTGAGGGAAAGACATAGGTGGCACATTGGATGTGGGTCTGGATTTGGATGACTCTCGGGATGTCCTGGTGGCCCAGTAATTGGTGTAGGGTGCCTCTGACATTACTGGGGACTGTTCTGCACAGGGTGGGTAGAAGCAGCCCAAGTAGCCTATTGGCAGTGGGACATTGTCGGTGTTAGATATCTTCGTCCTGACCATGGTGATCCTGTGAAGATGTAACAAAGAACGAAGCATGTGAGAGTGGTCTCTTGTCTACTGTGTAATATCACTCTTGTGCACAGCATGCAGGCTACATAGAGAAATCACTTGCCCTTGTGTCTGCTTATGGGGTTTCTACAGCGGGCTTTAGGCTTAGCTATTACCTTCCCCAAGGAAGATGACCACCAGAAATGTGGCTGAGGCAGTAATGTGGGCCAGCTATATATATATATGAAATGAATTGATTTCTTTCACTAAGATGGCTACAGGAAGTGAAATGATTCAAAACACTTCCTGTTACTGCATGGGCCAGCAGTACATCTATAGGTGCCCCTCATCAAGATAGCCACCAGAAGTGATGTCAGTCCTGCAGCCACAGTTGCTAGACATACACACCAACCTCTAGCTGCAGAAGCGTGACAGCCACAAAATTCCATAATACCAAAATTGCAATAGATCTTCTGTCTGTAGAAACACAGGACCCTAAGGGGCTTGCATCTCTTCAACAACAGGTGTAAGACATATACATCGACTTCTGGCTCCAGAAGGGCAGACCACTGTGGGGCCTGCTGTTATGTAGATGGAAGTATTGTTGCATTGTGGGTATCATGGTTTCAACAGCGGATCTAGATATTGTTCAAGGGGTAGCAGGTTTCCTGTTATGCAGCTGCATATAGAAAATTGTGCAGTAGCGGATCATGCTATTTAGTGAGGTACCTCATACAGTGTGCATGAGTACTGCTCTCTGCCGAGGTGCAGGCCCATGGGTTCTTCTGTCTGCAGAACACATTGTACGACATACACTCACAGGAGATGCTGCATAAACACAGGCCCCTGTGGGGCCTGTGCTTATGCAGGCACAGATACAAACCCATGAAGGTAGCACATGAGTGCTACTGCATTTGTTTAATCTGGAAACAGTTGTATGTTCTTTGCCTTACCTGATAATGGTAGTCTGTAGTTGCTTGTGTGGGATTGTCCTTTTGCTGCTTGGGTAAGGGGGGAGTTAGGTTGAAAACCCTAACTTCACATTAACCTACTTTTGTTGTTTTAAGTTGAACCCTAACTGATACATTAACACAGTTTTTTGCAATGAATTTACTTTCTTTTAGAGATAGTGGAATCATATTCTCATTTACGCAGGTCCCTTGCAGGTCCCATTGGAACCTGCATTAATAGCTTCATCTGGCTGTAGAAATGCAGGGTCCTCTGGGCACTGCACTTCCATGTTGCTACAGATGCATATGCGCATGCCCCCCCGGCCCTGTGTCAAATAAGGAGTCCATCTGGGCAAGGAAGCACAGGGCCCTATGGGCCCCTCACTTCTGCACCAAGTGTTGAGTCCATCTAGATGTGGAAGCAGAGTCCAGAGGGTCCTGCACTTCTGTGTGACTACAGATGCAGATACATAGGCCCTTTGGGGCCTGCGTCAAATGTGGAGTCCATCAGACTGCATAAGTGCAGGATCCACTGGGCCCTGCACTTCTGTGTGACTACAGATGCAGATATGTGTGACCCTCCTGGCCCTGTGCCAGATAAGATGTCTGTTTGGCACAGAAGCACAGGGCCCTATGGGTCCTGCACTTCCGCACCAAGTGATAAGTCCATCTACCTGCAGAAGCCCTGTGCTTCCGTGTGGTTACAGATGAAAATTTGCAGGGGCCGTCCATCACTCCATCACCAAATGTGGAGTCCGTCAGGCTGTGGAAGCACAAAATAAATTTCAACTTTTACTCATAACTTGGCCATTTTATCATATTTGTATACCAGATTTACAAAATAAACCTTCTTATGACCTCACCTCATGAATCCTGTAACTGAAAATGTTCAAATCCTCGCCGAAATGTACATTTCATATCACAGGTGTGAAAACACATTTTGGCCAGGATTTGAATAACGACAATGGCCACGTTCCTGGGGTGGTGTGAAAAAAATGACTATGTTGAAAATTTGGGGTCAATATATTGTAAATTACCAAACTTATGAGCGAGTGTAGAAAAATTCTAACATATGCACATAACTGTGTTTTTTTAATATTTTGACCCCAAATTTTCAACATAGCCTTCTTATGACCCCCATCTAATGAAACCGGTAGGTGAAAATTCTTATATCCTGACTTGAAATGTCATTTCATGCCACAAGTGTGAAAACTTGTTTTGACAAGGATTTGAAAAATAACAGCTGTCATGTTCATGAGGTAGTGTGAAAAAAGGCTATGTTGAATATTTGTGATCCAAATATTAAAAATGACCAAAGTTATGAGCGTGTATTGAAACATTTCAACATACGCTCATAACATTGTTGTTCTTTAATATTTTTACCCAGATTTTCAACATAGCCTTCTTATCTCCCCACCTCATGAACAAGGGTGGAGAAAATTTTCAAATCCTGCCTGAAAAGTGATTTTGCACAATGACTGCAAAATAACCTTTTGGGATGGATTAGAATAATTTCACTACCTTGTTCATGAGGTGGGGTCCCAAAAAGGCCATGTTGAAAATGTGCTGTAAAAATATTCAAAAATGACAACATTATGAATAAATGTTCAAACCTCATTGAAATATATTAAACTTGACTTACCTTACTTTCTCATACTGCAATCGCTGGTTCCAGTAGCAAGATATGTCTTTGATTGGAGAATGGATATACATTTTGGGACATGTTCAGGTGAGTGAAGATGTGTAGAGAGTGTGGGGTGGTGGCTGCTGAGTGTGAGAATGGGGTGGGGTGGATGGGTGGGAATCTGGGGTCTGGTTGGGTCAGATCACCGATGGACCATTTTCTTTTTTTTATGGTAAAACTGAAAAATAAAAGATCCATGAGGGATAGTTTTCTTTATTTTGGGGGACACAAGCTGACACTGGAGGCTGGGCATACCAGTGTCTGGATGATCTTTGGCAGCACCAGGGGTGGGCACCCCTATGCTGCCACATATATTAAGGGAAGGGGGCATGCAACCTGGAGTGAAGGGGAGGAAAGAGAAGTGGTATTGGGGTGGGCACCCCAGGATGCTTTTTCTGTTAAACAGAAAACATTGGGCGGGTGGTGGGTGGACCTGGGGGGAAGAAAGAAGTGGTACTGGGTATGGGCACCCAGGTTTGCTTAAGAAATATTACAAAAAATAGATAGATTAGATTAGATTAGATAGAGAGATAGATAGATAAGTAGAGATAGACAAAGATAGAGCAAGAGAAAGACAGATCAGGGGATCAGCGACTCACTGCTCCAATTGAGGCCAGCAACATGACTCCAGCTGTGGCTTCACAATTCAAGAATGTCCTGTTCATGGACAGTTCTTTTGTGAGATCTCATGAAAGAACAATGGTTCTTTCATATGACCTCACAAAAGAACTATGAAAAAATACCTAAGTCCTACCATCTTCTTTTGTGAGCCAAGATTCCTCTTTCATGAGACTCATGAAAGAAGTTTGGTTCACGAAAGAAGAATCGGGACCCATCACTAAGCCTTCCACCTAGGATTTTAAGGATGTCCCCAAACCATATTTTGGGGTATTTTTTTCAGACAACACACCAGAATTTAACCAAATAGGTCCCCTTTAGCTAGATTCATGTGTTTGTTTTTCTCCAGGGCATAATGTTTATGGGTTTCCACATTTATTTTTGAAAAAAATGAAAAACAAGATGGCTGCCATACAAGAAGGTTTTTCTCATGAAAGAAGGCTTTCTAGCTCACAAAAGAAGATTATCCTTTCATCAGTTAGAAATTCTTCTTTTGTATCAAACATATAAATGAAAGACCTTACTTAGCATGCCTAGAACTGAACTTTCAAATCCTTATAACGCAGGAACTAATTAATAATTTTTCACCAAACAAAAAAATGGTACCTTCCTAGGGCAAGCCACTTCTACCCTGAAAATTTTTTTTCAGAACAAACTTTAAAACAATCTAAGCTGTAGGTGAGAGCATAAAACAGCAACTTCCCCTCCTCCCATTTTTCAAATTTTGGCACTATCTGGAATTCAGAATCTGGACATCCGACAATCACAAAATTTAACAAAACAAGAGACCTAGCCCCCCACACTGTGTATGCAAAATTTCATGCAATTCTCTTGAATAGTGGTGAAGCTCAGGGTAGGGCAATACTGGACCTGGTACTTATAAATGGGGACATTGCTGCAGATATCAGAATGGGAAGTCATCTTAGGATCAGTGACTATTGCACAGTGTGGTTTAATATAAGAACAACAGCAGTGTCAAGCCGCAGAAGGGTGAGGGTTATGGATTTCAGAAGGGATGAATTTACAAAGATGGTGGAATGCCTCCGAGAGGACCTGGTGGGGGGAGATGTCATGGGGGGTGGAGGGCAAATGGCCCTGATTAAATGAGAGCATAGTAAAGGCATCAAACCTAGATGTCAGGCAAATACATAAAGCCTGGGTAAAAAATTTTCTGGATAACAGGATGTAGAGGGTAACAGTAAACGGAGTCCACGCTGAAGAAAGTGGGGATACTAGTGGGGTACCACAGGGTTCAGTATTGGGTTTGGTCCTCTTTAATGTCTTTATAAGTGACATTGCGGAGGGACTGGAAGGAAAAGTATGTCTCTTTGTAGACAACACAAAGATCTGTAACAGGGTTGTTACACAAGGTGTAGTGGAAAGGATGAGAGGTACTTGGCAAGGTTGGAGGAATGGTCAGTTGTATGGCAGCTTAGATTCAATGCAAATAAGTGCAAAGTAGTGCACCTGGGAAACAAAAACCCAGGGGAAGAGTACACAATGGGGGGTGAGATACTAACAACAAAAACAATGGAAAGGGACCTGGGGTAATCATATCAGATGACCTGAAGGTAGGCAAGCAATGTGAGAAGGCAATAAGAAGGACTTGGGGGATACTGGTATGCATAGGGGAGGCATCACTAGTAGAAAACAGGAAGTTGTCATTCCTCTTTACAGACAGTTGGTGAGACCCCATCCGGAGTACTGCTTGCAGTTCTGGAGAACCCATCTCCGCAAGGACATAGACAGGATGGAGGCTGTCCAGAGGAGGGCAACTAAAATGGTTCAGGATTTACACTGGAAGCCATATAAAGAGAGACTAAAGGAGTTAATATGTATACCCTCAAGGAAAGGGGGGGGCATGATAGAAACTTTCAAGTGCCTCAAGGGAATCAACAAAGTCCAAGAGGGTAGCATCTTTCAGAAAAAGAGATGTGCAAGAACAAGGGGACACAATCTGAAGATAGAGGGGTGACGGCTCAGAGGTAATGTGAGGAAGTATTTTTCACAGAGAATGTTGTGGATGCATGGAATGGCCTTCCTGAGGAGGTTGTGGAGTCAAAAAATGCGGGGGGGGGGAGCAGGATTCAAGAATGCATGGGACAGACATAAGGCAATTCTAGTGGGGGGTAGGAGGAAGTAGGCTGTTGGTTAACTAGGATCTGCAGCTTATCCATTAGGTAGGGAAATGGGCAGACTAGGGGGGCCAAGTGGTCCTTATCTGCCATCAGATTCTATGTTTCTATGTTTGTAAATGCAGAGGGATGAGGAGACCATTATGGTTCTCGAGAGAAATGGCAGAAAAGGTGAGGACAAAAATAGTGGCATTCAGAAGGTAAAAGGAGACACAGAGAGAGGAGGACAGAGAAGTGTATCTGGGGAAATGGAGAGAGGCAGGTAAAGCAGTAAGAAGCACAAAGGCACAAGCTGAAGAAAGAATAGCCCAGACAGTATTGAAAGAGGACAAGACATTTTTCAGGTATATCAGCGAGAAAAGGAAAACCAAGGGAGGTATTTACAGGTCGAAATGGAGGGAGGGGGGCTGTACAGAGGAGAACCAAGAAAAGGCAAACACCTTAAACAAATATTTCTGCTCAGAGTTCATAGTATAGGAGGAAGGGGAGCGACCACAAATAAGCACCAGGACCTTGGATGGGAAGGAAGTGGACTCCAGTCCCTTTTCTGAAGTGATGGTCAGGAAAGCATTTACTAATCTGAGGGTGGACAAAGCCATTGGGCCAGATGGTGTGCATCTAAGAGTGTTATGGGAACTCAAGGAGGTGCTAGCTGCACTCCTGGCAGACATGTTTAACAGTTCACTGGAGACCAGAATGGACCTGGAGGACTGGAGAAGGGTGGACGTAGTCCCACTTCACAAGAGTGGCAGCAAGGAGGAGGCATGAAATTACAGGTTTGTCAGCATGACACTTCTAATAGGGAAATTAATGGAAACACTATTAAAGGAAAGAATCATTAAACACTTGGAATCCAACAGACTGCAGGACCTAAAGCAGCATGGCTTTACAGAGGGGAGGTTATGCCAAATAAAGCTGGTAGATTTATTGTGACTGGGTAACCAAGGTGTTGGATCAGGGAGGGGTGGTGGATGTGACCTATCTGGACTTCAGCAAGGCCTTTGACACAGTTCCATGTAGGAGGCTGGTAAACAAGTTGGGTAGCATGGGGATAGATAATAAAGTGGTAACCTGGGTAAGAAACTGGTTATGGGATAGGAGGCAGAGGGTGGTGGTAAATGGAGTTCACCCTGAGGGGGGGCGGGTACAACAGGGGTCAGTACTGGGGCCAGTCCTCTTTAATGTTTTCATTAGCAACATAGCAGAGGAGCTGGACAAGAAGGTCTGCCTCTTTGTGGATGACACCAAGGTCTGCAACAGAGTGGACACTCGGAGGAAGGGGTACAAAGGATGGAAAGAAATTTAAAACATCTGAAAGAATGGTCAAATATTTGGCAGCTGAGGTTTAATGCAAAAATGTGTAAAATAATGTACTTGGGTCACAGAAACCCAGGGGTGCAGTTCAAAACAGAGGGAGAGATACTTCCATGACCAGGCAGGAAATGGACCTGGGGGGTAATCAAATCGGGTGACCTGAAAGTGGCCAGACAATCAGACAATATGATTGGGAAAGCTAGTGGAATGCTGGGGTGTATAGGTAGGGGTATTATCAGCAAAAAGAGAGAAGTGGTGTTGCCACTATATCGGTCTTTGGTAAGACCCCACCTGGAGTATTGTATCCAGTTTTGGAGACCACATCTCAGGAAGGACATAGACAGGGTGGAGGTGACCCAAAGGAGGGCTACCAAAATGGTACAGGGTCTACATCAAAAGTTCTATGAAAAGAGGCTAAAAGAACTAAATATTGTACACCCTGGAGGAGAGGAGGGAGAGGGAGGATATGACTGAGACCTTTAAATACCTCATGGGGGTGAATAAGGTATAAGTGGGAGGTATTTTTCAGAGGAAAATGTGCTCTAGAACAAGGAGTCATGATATGAAGCTGGATGGGGGTAGATTCAGGAGAGATGTGAGGAAATACTTCTTCACAGAAAGGGTGGTGAATGCCTGAAACAGTATTCCAGTGGAGGTGGTAGGGCCAAAAACTGGTGGGATTTAAAAAAGCTTGGGATAAGCACAAAGGAATGATAAGGGATACGTAGGGGATGGAAGAGAAAGTGCCATAGACCTGGAAAGGTCTACAGTGTATGTAACGCAACAAAAAAAGGGCAGACTGGATAGGCCAATCATCCCTTATCTGCCATCAGTTTTTATGTTTCTATATTTCTATGCTATTAAGATGCAAATTTAGGTGTTTGACATTAAAATCCCTACTCAACCCTTACTATAGTGGTGCTGCTGCACCCCTTTTATATATAGATATATATAATTTATGTATTTAAATTTAGCAAAATGAATACCATGAAGAGATATTAACAGTAAAATACATTTGATACAAGGTTATTGCAGGAAAATCCATTATTCAAACTTCTCATGTTTCAAATAAATCATATCAAAGAGTATGCAACCCTATCTGCCACTATGAGGCTAGCATCTCTGCCCTCAGGGGAAAGAAATCCTAGATATAACTGTGATACAGGGCATCAGAGTTAAACTCATATACAAGAACATGAATCTCGGAACAAACTCACTTCACATACATTGCAGCAAAATGCTGTAATAATTGTAAACAAGATAACTCACAACTTCAATGGTGATGTCACTTTTTTTTACAATTTTATACTGCTACAATATAAGGTGTCAGATTTAAGCAATAAGTCGTGACAGAGTTTGTGTTATTGTGTAATAGTGCCACGCCTCAGGTGGTTGATGCACGAGGCTGCAGGCTGAGTGTGTTCAACATCCAAGAAGTGACTTTATTATACAATAACACACACCATGGAGTGCCTTATTGCTGTTATACAATGGCTCCTTATATTTAGAATAAAAAAAAATACTATTGATTCACTTTAATTTTTTTTTACTTATTTAGTGCTGTGGAAGAGTATTTAAACAAAAAGAAGTTCCTTTTCTGTATTTGTGCAGTAGGAGGCGCTGTGTACTCTGTCCTGTCTAGCTGTTTGTTTCTCTCTCTCACCCCCCCTCCATTGCCCTCTGGGTGGTCTTCCATTGTTGATGTGTGTGGGATTTACTGCATTTCTTGGTCCTTCTCATCTGTAAATGATTGTACGTTGCTGTCATTTATTATCTGTTAAAAAGAGAACAGTATGAGCCTGCAGTTTTTCTTAATTCAGCATGGCTGCTGAGCTGATAGCGGAGTGCTCTTGAACTGTGCATGCGGTAACATCAGTCAGTGCTGCCGGTCGGGTTTTAGTACATTTTCTTTTTTTTATGTTCTCCTGGTACAGTTTGTAAGATTTCTGATTTGTACCAGGAGAAAGGACAGTACAACGGTGAAGGAGCTTGGTGCCACTGGTGAGTTGAAGCAGGTTGGGGACTCAGGAGCTGGGGATATGCTGAGGAGCCGAACATGGTGCTATTGTACACATGTTACAAGATCCACTGTTCTGACATACCAGGGGACTGAGAATGTGCTGTTGCGGCTTTTTGTAAACTTTTCTTTTACTAGTGACATTTATGGGTAGGGTTATATGTGTATGCTTGTTAAATAGTTGAAGTGTGTGTGTGTGTGTCTGTCGGGGGGGGGGGTCGCACTTTATACCTGAAGCCATTTAGAGTGGCTGTAACCAGTGGAGCGGTCGGATGATTTCTTAGTGTGTTATGTGGTCATGTGTGTGCCTGGACTTCATACAGTGATGTTATTGTGTAATAACATCACTGTTCCAGGCACCCACTGACCAATCACAGGTCAGAACATTTCTTTGCCATTGTATAATTTGTGATTTGCACTGGTGTGCAGGCAGTCAGGTTTCCTTGTACAAGTAAACCAGTGCCCATGTTGTGATGTAATAGATGTAGGGATGCCCATACTGTTTCCATTCTGTGGAGAAAGAGAAAACTTTCAGGCTTAGCTCTTCTAAGTTTATATACAAGGAGTTTGTCACACACACACACACACACACACACACACACACACACACACACACACGGAAAAATATAGTGCAGTGCTTTAGTTGACCTTACCCTATAGAATTACAAATACATATACCCAATGTAATGCAAGGCATCAAGGGTAATACTGTATAGGAAAATCACCCTAAATCACCCTTGTCTCTAATAGGATTTAGGCCAACTAGGCAGTTTGCAGGGACTGCATGGTGCCAAATGGCTTCAAAATGATCCACAAAGGTTGACAAGAGCAAACTGCAGACACGTGTTTCGTCCTCGTTATGACTCATCAGTGTGCAATAGCTGTTATATTACACTGTAGTTACATGGTGACCAAGCAAACTGCCTGCACAACGATATACATATCCATGATGCCTTGCACTTTGTTTAAAGCTTTAGAGTGTATGCGTGTGGCTTAGAGAGATGTAGAAAAACTAAAGTAAAACAGCTCAAGTCTTTTATTTTTTGTTCAGATGTTTTTTTTTTATTTAGCATGACATACAGCATTTATTTCATGTATCCAAGTATAATTATTCATTAAGCATTACGTCTCAGGAGTTCAAAAGATAATGCCTATTACAGGAAACAACCGGAAGACGAGGTGGTGTGAAGACCCAGATTATCAACAAAGGAAGAAGGCCGGAATAAAAAAACAGGACAAGGCCCATCAATATTAAATTTATACTGTTATAACTGCATACAGTTGTTCCCAGAAATAATTGATCAAAATCATTATTTAGGTTAATGTGATAGTCATTTTTTTACAATTACCTAAAACCTGGAATAGTTTCATCCATTTTGTTACTTGAAACTCTGGTAAAGGTTTAGATTTCCATTCACTTAAAGAGGCAGTGTACTGTCTGAAATTATTATGAACTTAGCTATTACTTCTTGTACCTGGAGGTTTTTTCCTTTTCTCTTTTGATAATTAAAAGATTTTCTACCTGAAAGTACTTGGTGTGATGTGTGGAACAGCAGTGTACGTGGAGGCTGACATAGCTAGTTCTATTCCTCCTCATACATTATCAGCCCTGTGATCTCACTGGCTGTGACATCACAACTGACCATGATGAGTCAAGCACCTTCTGAATGATCGGACACCTGTGATGGCACACTAAATGAGGCCACAATGCTGATGAGGTAAAAAGATATGTCAGCATCCAGGTAAAGTACTGCTCTTTACATCCCACCTAATACAACCTGGTAGAAAACCTACTGAGCATATTCAAAAGGAAAAATACTTAAAAACTAAAAAATAAATAAATGGCTGCTTTTAAAAATGAATAACATTTAGTGCATGCTACGTTTGGCCCTACTAGCTCTTGAATATTAACCTTTCAGTTGACATGGCTGCTAAAAATAATTTTCATCTGGTATTTTCTAAAATTCTGATTATCTATAAAGTTCAATAACATTACTGCTATTCCATCCAGAATTGATCCTTACCATTCACTTAATCAATTTACTTGTTTCTATCCAGCAGTCTTTAACCCATGCACAGTGTCACTAACCATGAAACATGGTTCTTGACCTATCACATCCGTGCCAACATCACTGCCTCAATATTCAGTTACTTTTGAGAAACTGCATATTAATTGAAATGTGAGACAATTTGTATATTTCAAGATGCATACAATTTACAATTACATATACTTTTTAAGTTAAACAATCATAATTTTCATTTGACTACACACATTGTACTGTTTATTGTGTAGCCACAGAATAAGTGTGTGACATTAGGTTGTATAGCAAGCAAAAAGAGTTGGATTTGAGGTGGTCGTACATGGACACACACTCCTCTTAAACATATTACATATGAACATAAGACCGCAATACCTTCCTGAGTAATAATAATAATGATAACTTTATTTTTTGAGCGCCTTTCAAATGCAAAGGCAAAGTAAGCTTGCCAGTGTTGGGTTAAGCCCCAATGTAGTAACTTGATTCAGATGTTACCTCATGGATAGGTGTCAGCAGCTGAAGGTTGGAGGTCTAACCTCAACTTGTGCACTTATCAATAAAGGTGTACCACAAGACTCCATAATAGGGCCTCTGCTGTTTACAATATACGTCAATGACCTGGATCAAAACATCACCAGTGCCAACCTTCATTTTTGCAAAGACAATACAGTACTGTACACCACAACCCCTGACCTGGAATTAGCACTATGGTGCTTGCAAGAAGAGTTTAACCTCCTGTAAATTAATCTCTATGCAGCCAAGCTACTATGAAATGCTTCCAAAACCAAGTACACGGTCTTATCACACAAAAGTTATTTCACCCCCCCACAATTGGCATCTCCACCTTTTCCAATGAAACACTTGAGCTGGTAGGCTCTTTTAAATATCTTGGCATGTGGGTAGATAATAAGCTGTCATTCAATATACACATAGAAACACTATGTAAGAAGCTACAACAAAAACTGGGATTGCCTAAACCGCGAAGATAAGAAAATGCTAGTGCAGGCTACGTTTTTCCCACTACTAGATTATGGTGACATTATTTATAGAAGCACCACAGCCTCACAACTGGGTAGACTGGATGTGCTGCATAACAGAGCACTCCGTTATATTTGTGAGCTCCCTGCTGTCAGACATCACTACCTCATTTACAAGGAAATAGGATGGCCTTCGTTTAATACCAGAAGGTTAAGACACCTAAACCTTTTGTCTCTCAAAGTTCTACGTAATTCACTATCTACATACATTTCCTCATCACTCAGTAAGTCCCAAGGCCCATACTAGCTTAGACTGCATAATACTATCCTGCTTGATGTACCCAGGCACTGTTCTAGATATGGGAAGATGGCTTTCAGTTGGGCTGCCCCAAAGCCTGGAAAGCCCTCCAGAAAATACTCAAACTATCCATATTGGTTTATCCCCATTCCTTCCAATCTCTTCTCAACCAATAATGTATAGATAAATTTGCCTGCCACTAATATTTGTACTTGTTTATTTCTTCATGGTCAGTTTTCATTGTTGTAGCCTTTTTCTCCATGTATTGCTCCTAATCGTTGATTCATCCCATGTATTGGTACTTATTCCTCATAGCTGTACTTTGTTCCTACAATCAGCCGCATTGATCTATTCATACGTGCCGCTCTCAAGTTGTTCTGTTTGCACTAGGTTACCCTTTTTAAGTGCCATGCCTCAGTAGTTGACATTGTATACAGACTCGGTTTTCCCTTATTTGTATTTACTTCTTTTCTCTTTTGCTGCTGTATTTTTGTCTCATTGTGTATTATGTATTATCAGATGATACTGTATTCTTGAATTCTGTAACATACAGTATGTATGCATTGTTTTCTTTACTCCTCTCCTGTCCTACCCTAATGGAGTTTTTCCTGGTAAAGCAAAATAAATAAATAATGGCCTGCATCAAAATGATCTCCAGACTTTTCCCGTCACCATGGACCATCAATGTGCTGTCTGCCCTTACCAATCTCCGAACATCAAAATAACAAAAGTAAGAAAAGCCCTGCGGATGTTGGCATTTTGGCTTTTGATGGTTGGAACAGGCTATCAGATCAAATGATACAAGCCTCCACCTTTGAAAGATTGAAAAGTCTACTTTTTAGGTACCTTACAGAACCCCAAGGTCCCAGGTAACATTTTGAAAAAACATATTTTGTAAACGTATTTAAAATATTTTCTGTTGTAAGTTTCACATTTTTCTCCATGACTAAGCACATTAACATGAAAAGAGGATCATCGTCACTTAGACGTTATCTACTCTGGCCGCTTGTCTGCACTTGTGATCATAATCCTCAAAAAGATTTTAAGAGATCTGCACAAGGGAAAAAGTAGGCCAGAGATCCTGGTTTAGCTTTGGGCTTGAACTTGGGAATTTGTTGCCTTCAGGTGCGTCACTCATTGACAAGATACATTACTTTAAAATAAACCTTTTGAATTATCAAAATGACAAATCACGCTGCAGGTGTATTACCTAATGTGAATCTGCTTGTATTAACATATATTATATAATGGCAAGAAAGAATGCTGGCCTCTGATTGGTCAGTCTGGGACTGGACCTGTGCTGTTATCCCAGCACAACATCATGGATCTAGCCTCAGCACACAAAAGACTGCATTAAATTTGAAAATGAATCAGTTCACAACATCCTGAGACCACTATCGGCTTCCCCTATGCTGTCCTCGCTGACACCACAATTCTCGCCCATCTCAATTTTCCCAGTACTTAACAAACTGTGAAAATATTAAATCACTCTTTCACACAGCACACAAAACAAGAAAGTGACGCAAAGATCTGCTACACTTTTCCCCAAATCCCAGCTAAAAAACAAAAGAGAGGGATGTGTGTGAAAGCCCTGTTTCCGACTGCCTTCACAGCAGTCCACCCCCCAACTGTACTTGCAGTCACCGATTGGTAAAAATCCTCACTACAAAGCTCCTGCATGTTTTTTTGTTTTTTTAATTTAAAAACTGTTATAAGTAACTAGACTCTCCCCTCTCAAAAAACTACAAGTCATCAGAATGATTGACTTCACGGCAGTCCATCGTGGTCTTGTCTAGTCACAGTACCTGCTGATAAAACACAGTAAGCATGTGCCTAACAGAGCACTTAGAAGACTTACCTGATTGCCATTTTACATTTTCTGTCCCTTCTTCCGGTAAAACTTGTACCGGGAGAGGCATACCGGTACAATATTCAGACACGGGGGGCATATCCAACAACCACGATTCTGACAGCAGCGGTGGGGTGAACTCATATTTTCTGGAGGCACCAAACAGAGGTACCCTTAGACTTTTGGACATGGGTTTTGGGGTTGTCGCCCAGTATACAACGATCAAAGAAGCAGATATATCTTTTCAATGCCTGCCTGGCGGCGTCCTTGAAGGTCATCTCTCAAAGGTGGTTGACCTCAAAGGTACCTATACTGGCCTCTTGGATGGATAATTATTTATATCTGATAGAGACAGAGCAGCTGATGGCCAAGGTATGCTTATGGAATGATACATTTATTGGCCGTTGTCTTCCATTTTTCCACTTTTTGGTGGAACAACAGAATAGAAACATACTGGCGATATTAACAGATCAGGATTTAAAGGGAATGGTCCCCTGGCACTTTGTGTCTTCATCCCTCCTATCTCCCTATGCCCTCCTTAGAGTGGTTCTGATGGCCTACTCACCTCTAAAAAGATGATATTAAAAAATATGGAGAATTAATTTGTAGGGAGTGCTAAGGATTTGAATTGTCTGTATATTTAAAGATGATACATTTATTTAGATAATGTTTTTTATTGCCAGCATTGTTCTTTTTTTGTTTTTGTAAATAGTTGGTATATGTGAATGTAGTCTTATTTTTATTGTTTGTGTGTGTGTGTGTGTGTGCTGTTAAAAATGAAAAATTTCAATAAACATTTATTTAAAAAAAAACTGCTGCAATTCTGACAGCAGTGGCAGGGGGCGGTCGGGCGGGGAGCCTGGGGATGAAGTCACATTTCCCAGAGACACCAACAGAAAGAGTGAGGGATAAGCAGGAGTGAGTAACAAAACCAACAAATAAAAAGCATGGTTTACATCAAGGAAATTAGGCAGACAACAACAACACAGAAAGGTTGCTGTGGGGACTCGGATATGTGGAGCCACTGTTACAACACAGGAGCTGCACCTAATGGCCAAAAGATGAAATTATCATTATTTTTAAAAAAAGTAAACCTACGCATTAAAAAAAAACACTGAAAATGTATTTTAAAAGGTACTTCTTCATTTTTTTCTTCTTCTTAACTCACAAGTCATTGTATAATAAAAATAATGCACCCCAGGGTGTGTGTCATGCTGGGATAATGTCACTTCTGTGGTGTTGGATGCACTCGGTCTGCGGCCTCATGCCCAACCACCCTAGGTGTGACGTTATCCCAGCATGACACACATCCTGTTGTGCATTATTCCTTTAATACATGGCTAGCATGTTTTTTTCAGCAGTTTCTGGAAGTTTTTTTTTGCATTAAGAACAACTTTTAGAGAACAACTTTGATTATCCAGCATGAGTTCGGCTGCGGGTTCAGCAGTGCTTATTAGCAGCTTGCTGTTAGAAACACGATGATTCAAACAGTGTGTCAAACAGAGTTTTGGTTTCAACTTTCACGTCTTGTTGGACTGGACCTCACAACACTGATCTTCTTGGGCACATGACAGTGTGTGTGTGTGTGTATGTGTGCACGCGCATGCGTGTGCATGTGGATATGCACATGTGTGTATAAATGGGTGTCACTAGATTCTGTTTATAACTGATTCTGGCCACTGACATGAGCAGCATCCTTACAATCATGGAATAAAGAAATACTGTGAGTAAGAAAGTAGAACAACTGTAAATATTTTGCAGGTTCTTTTTGGGCAGCTTTTGTTTTGGGGGTAGCGGTGGTTGTAGGGCATTGACTTCTGTTTGTATTTGGACCAGCATAAAAAAAATGAGCCTACGTGGGCCCTTGTTGATTCATGCTATGGACAATTTTTCCAAGCGGTTTCTTGTTAGCCACAATCATCCCTGCTGTGGAGGGGAAAAAAAGTGGCCAGGTTTTCTGAGAGTGGTTAGATCAGTTTGTGAACAGGAGTGAATGTCGATTATATCACCTATGGACAGTTTCCAGCATTTTGTCATGTTGCTGTTAGGACTACATTATAGTCTGTTTCCTACAGATCAGCTGTAAAAACAGCCGTGCTGAACCACCCAACAGAAACACTGGGGACTTATGGCCAAAGATGTTTGTTGGTATGAGTATTTGAGGTACAGTGATGTTTACACGGTACACGATTTCTGAAGGAGGTCACTGTCTGCACCTCTGTGGACTTGAATGTGCTCAAATGGGAAGGGGCTCCAAAACTGACACTATCCATGCTGTTCACCCAACTCCATCAGCCCTGAAGTTGGAACAAGCTTCTTCACCGTTGGATACCTATCACAGGTTTTTCATGTACATGGTGACATTGTTAAAATCATAGACAGCTCAGACATGGAAGTCTGTAAGTTTTGTTCTCAGTGAGAATGCATTGTGTTTGTAAGCATCTATTGGTAACATATATAGCAGGAATTTGCAAACATTAATTGTAGTTCAAAAGAAAATGTTTTTCAAAGTTTTTGCTTTGTTCCTACTCAGTTTATTAATCCTTGTTGGTTATTGCTGGCAATTCTTTTAACTCCTAATCTGCCATTCGGAATTAATGCATATGAATTATTTAAAATGGGAAAATATTTAAAGAGCTCCTGAAACAGCAGAGTCAACTTTGAAAAAAATTAATATTCAGGCATAACTGTAGCTTATATTTTGTATTTTATATTTTATTCTGTAATTGTCACCCTTATTTCTTTATTCTAGGGGTATTTGCATCAATACAAGTATCTCTGCTTTTGAGTTCTGGCTGCCTGCCTCCACTTGACATCATAATTCTGTTTATGACATCAAATTTGTTGCTGTGGAGAAAATTATGATGTCATAAACAGGAGATTGTGATGTCATATGTAGAGAAACAGCCAGAGTAGATAAACTCTGGGGAACAGGGATCATGTTTTCATGCAACTGTTTTCAGTAATAAAGAAAACTGGGAATTCATTACTAACAAGCATTTGTCAATGCTGAATGTTGTCTTGCTGGCATCAGCATTGGTAGTGCAGGAGTTAGAGAGATGCATAATAAAAATGGCAGTGAAGTACGGAACTGACGCCAACCCCACTCCACCCTGCAGAGACTGACAGGCACTGAGGTGTGCCTTTGGGTCATCTGCCATAATGCTCATGCCATTTCATGTCACCCTACCCTGCAGACTCCAACAAGTGTTGCGTTGTGCCTTGGGGGTCATCGGGCCTTACGCTCACCCCATTCCATAAGGAAATACATTGAGATGCGTGCAGTATAGGAGAATGGGGTGAACTTTGGGGCTGAAAAGTCCAAGGCACACCTTGATGCCTGTCACTGGCTGCAGGGTGGGGTGTGGGTGGAATGGTGTGAGCATTACAGCCGACAATCCAAAGTCACACCCCTGATGCCTGTCAGTCTTTACAGGGTGGGACATTATGGTAAGAAACCCTAATGCCCTGGGTGTTTGTTGGTATTTGCACTCCAAATTTTCAACATGGCCTTTTTGTGACCCCACCTCATGAAAGCATTTGGGACCTCCACTCATGAGCAGTGGCACTGTGATTTTGTTAATCTGTCCGAACGTTGATTTCCCACAGTGACCGCACCATTCTGCATCAGATGGGTGAAAACACATTTCAGGCAGGATGTGAAAAATTCAGAAGGAGGTGTGAAGAAATGGCAATGTTGAAAATCTGGAGTGAAAATATTAAAAATTCTCGAAGTTACGAGTGTGCATGGAAACTGCGCAATGCACTCTCGTGACACAGTCATTGTGTGGAATTTTTTCACCAAATTTTCAACTTAGGCATTTTGAGACCTCTGCTCATGAACACTGTCACTGTAATTTTCTTAATCTGCCATGATCATTGATTTTCCTCAGCGACCGCGCCATTGTGCGTCAGATGTGCGAAAACACATTTTGGGCGGGATGTGAAGAATGACAACTGTGCTGTTCATCAGAAGGTGTGAAAAACTGCAATGTTGAAAATCTGGAGTGAAAATATTAAAAATTCTCGAACTTATGAGACATGCATGGAAACTGCACAATGCACGCTCATAACACAGTAATTGTTTTGAATTTTTTCACCAAATTTACAACATAGGCTTTTTGGAAGCCCACCTGATGAACAGTGGCACTGTCATTTCATTAATTGGTCCTGAAAGGTGATTTCGTGCAGTGATTGCGAAATCACCTTTCGGGACCGAATAATGAAATGACAGTGACTGAATTCATGAGATGGGGTCCAAGAACCCCATGTTGAAAATTTGGAGCCAAAAGTCACAAAAATGGCAGAGATATCCACCTAAGTTGACTCCCCCTCCGATTGATGCCATTATACAGCTTACTGTGATTTTCTTCAGTTCACGGTTGGCTTTTGAAGAGTTCAGATGTCTCCCGCTCCACCAATGATCATCACACTGGGCTCCGGAGGGCATGGGGTGCGGGTGCAGGGAGGTGGGGAGGTGGGGAACACAGAGGGTGGGTGGGTGCAGGTTAGGGAAGGGGGCACTCTGGATGCAATGACGCACCGTTTTCTTTTTTTTTTTTTTTTTAGGAACAGACATCACAGGAAGGTTTTCTTTATTTACAGGTGAAATAAACCAACTGTTGGGCACAGTGGAATGGGCTCCCAGTGTGCCCTATGACTTTGGCACACAATGGGAGTGGGGTGAGGTGAGGGCAGGAACATGCCGATGCGGTCAGCTTCAGGTCGATAGTGAAGAATACCGGACCATGAGGCACACTGGGGTGGGCTCCCAGTGTGCCACACAATCTTGAGGGGGGGTTATAAATGTGCTGACAGGAGGATTGGGCACCCCCATAGTCGGCTTTCTAAGGTTTGTGAGAGGCAGATGGTCACAGCCGCTGCCATGTTTATTGAAATGTTTCAGCATCTAAGGCACGCCCTGTAATGACAGGGCACTCCATCACTGTATTGGCGAAATTCCTTCAAGGTGGTGGCATGCTTCTCAACTGCTGTCATAGACAGCGTGCTCATTCATTGGTGCCACACAGACCAGCCCAAGAAAGCAGTGGCGCCATTGGCCACAACACTGCCGCACCTCCACAACCTGCTATTCCAGCATACTGCCACAAAATGTTACTTGCGCTGCTTGCACAAGACAACATAAAAATATATGAAGTACTAAAGAAAATGGGATGGAGCTGAATATAAATCTTACTTTTTTCAGTTTTGCTAATGCTGTCAGCGGCTCTTTAACAGATGTTTTGTCTAGTGGCAAATAGGCTGGAAGCCATGGTACGTACACAGCTACCGCATATGGCCCATGCATTATCTCCCTCCGGCATCTACATCATTCTCAGTTAGCTGTGCTTGAGCGGGCCAGTGAGGAACCCACACTCACAATACAACTCTCCTCCACCTCCTGGAACTACGTTGTGCTTTTTGTAAATCGGCTTTGCCTGAGTAAGCCTCATCCTGCACAAAATAAAAACGTTTTCACACACAGTCCAATTTAAAGATCATAAAAGTTCCCACATCCTGGATTAAATTTGGGCACACATGTAACAAGACTTTGTAGTACCTTATGCTCACTGCATTATTACCTTTGCTGTAGTCCAGATTAAAATCTGTGGGAGGCTGGTCAATCCCAGTTGTGGCTCCTAGTATATGGATTTTGCTATCGGAAGACAGAAGATCTGCCATCACACTGTTGATGCTGCAGCTGCCTGTTTACATTACTACTGACCCCTAAACTCTGGACCAGATCCCTCTGGTGCCATTCCTGTGTCTTGCCTTTCATGGCAGAGCACGTTTAGCACGGCTGCAGCCATCAGCTGACTTGGGCAATGTGAATTTAGTGCTAGAAGGTTGGAGGAGGGTGCAGAATGTGATTGCAGGCAGTGAGTTGGGCAGTCAAAAGGCTGCTGTCATACAGTACATATTGGGTGGAGCTGTTTTCCCCATTGTGAAGGTCCTACCACCAACCCTTCAACCGGAGGATGCCAATGGTGGTACTCCTGTAGACAGGGAGAATGGAGAACATTTGGTCACCTCCAATATTTAATGCCATGCAACTTGCTACTGTGGGAGGTGCCAGAGGAGTGAGCAAGACTGCACCCTTGCTGCAGGGCCATCACCCACCTTTTGAAACCCTCTACATGAGCTGGTTAACCCACACTGCGGCTGTTTCTAACCCCACATTTATTGCTGCTACAAATGTACTGTTCTGAGTATTTCAAATAGTCTTCAGTATTTTTGATGATTGTGTTGCACCTTTCTGTTAAATTGTAAATTGTTGCTCTGTGTATGACTTTATTGCACTATTATTGTATTTTCTTACACTCTGTCCTTTTATGATTTTACATCTACTCCCCTGCAGGTATACCCTAGAACACACCTAGAAATGAGGTGTTCCCAGCTCAGTGTACTTTTCTGGCCAAAAACTACAAATGAATGATAAATTATGTTTTGGACGCTAGTGGCATGGAGTAAAGGAGTGGATATTGAGAACTGTTTCTTGGTTTTCCACATGGCAGTGCCACGCACTGTCATCTGGCACCACCAAACCAGACAAGGAGCCCTTTTTTCTACCATCTGCTTATGCCCCTTTTATCACAAACTAGGCTCCTTCAGGTCCCTTTTTGTCTGGGCAACCTCCCATCCCTCAAAACACTCGCCTGACCTGACTTTATATATTACTTTTTGTCCCCCAAGTCCTCCGACCTGTGGGTGTATCCTATAGCAACCACCCCCAACCTCTGCTAGTCTCCACCTACCCAGTTCATGATGGTGAGAGATGCATGGCATGGGGGCCAGAACTGTCCCCAGCCACTATCACGATGATGGTGTGAGTTTTACAGCTGAATTTTTCCATCCCTCTCACCTTCCATGATGGCTGTCTGTACCACTCATTGGTCTTGCACGCCATGGCACGAGTCTCTAAGCAACACTCCTCAGAATCAAAAGGTGCTGCTGCTATGGCAGAACTCGGACATCTTCTTCCCTAGGGTGGCTCACGTTATGCTTGGCAGCACTCCACAGACTTGACCAGCACAATGCAGGTCTCCGAGCTCGCTCACAAACTTGGGTCACTAGTAAAGAAACACAGATTACTTCTGCTAGGCCATGGGGAGGCTCAGGGGAATTTCTTGGAAAGTAAGGTGAAGAAAAGGGGGAGCAAGCAAAATGATTTAAGAAGCATGATATGGATGGAAACAGGATAGACACAGAGGAGAACAGAGTGGAACTTTACAGAGAAAGAAGTGAAGAAGAATAGGAGATAGTGGATAAAAGAAAGTCAAAATAGAGTCAGGGTAAGCTGCGTAGAGAAGAAAGCTAGACAGAGCGCAGCTAAAAAGGATATGAGAAACAACAGGGCACTAGTATCAGAAGGAGTAGGCATGGACAGAACAATAAAAGCAGAAGCAGATATAAACTAAAAACGCCCCTAGTGGCAGATTAATATAACAAACTAATGGCAATGTGAGGTAATGGTTACAGAGCTTGAATGCAAAGGATATAGAGGGAATTGGGGAGGATGAACTATAACCAGATTGAATGGCCTAGTGGAATAGAGCACTACCTGTGAGGGGTGTCAGTACTAAAGGTCAATGGTTCAATACCCAACACAGGAATAAAGTTGGGTGTAACTAAGAGAGTGTGGGAACACAAATACATCTTATGGTAAGCAGACGGGTAAGCTAATATGTTGTAATGTGGAACAGTAGTGTCCCCTACTGAACAGCCAATATAATTGGGCAATGGAAAGTAAGGGTGATAGGTATTTGACACGTGGCTTAGTCAAGCGGGAAGAGCTACCTATAAGGCAAATGCTCTGTATTAAGAGCACTTTCCTTGGCCGTCCTAATATCACCCATGCTGTAACCCCTACTAATAAACCTCTCCTCGATATCATCCACCTTACTGTTGTACCTTTCTAATGTACTGCAGTTCCTATGAATATGTAGGAACTAACTTATAGAGATGTTTCTGTTGGTATGATGGAGGTGACAGGAACTAGCTAGTAAAAGGGTGTTATACAGCGGGCCTCTAACCTTGGAGATAGATTGACACACAGCTTAACCCTGTGAATGGTAAGCTAATGTCCATTCAGAGGTTCATAAATTGTGACACCACACACGTAGTTTTCCTTGCTACACGTCAATGTGGGGTATTCTACATTGGTTACACTAAGAGAAAATTCAAGGACAGGGTAGGGGGCCATATCATGGCCAACATTCCCCCTAGCAATTAAAAAAAAAATACAGCTCCATGCAACTCACCCCCTAGGACACACCTGGAAGCAGGTTATCATAAGTTAGTGTGCCTTTCCTGATTGAAAATTGCAACTAACTAACTGAATAAATAAATAATTGATGGGGGGGAGTACTGGCCACGATACTGGGGAAACTATCCTACTTTTCGGTAGGTGGTGCTGCTGTCTAAATTTCCAAGATGGCAGCCAACAGATGGAGGTGGTGGGAGCAGGGTGGGCTGCCCCCCTCCCATTTCTGAATGGCTAGAGGCTCCTATGGAAATGAGAACCCGTCGGGATGTTCAGCACATGTTTGGTTTGCTGCAGAGGGCAGCTTTGGATATGGATATGGAAACAACAGTCCGGACTCCACATGATGAGGATGACAATTTATTTTTGGAACTGGAGAGCAAGTGACAACAATTACAAGAGATAATCACCAGACAAGAGGATTTACTACTACACAAAGTTAAGCATTCGGTGAAATCTTCGAAGCGCTATGAAATGGAGATTGGAGAAAGCACACAGCAGAATTTGTGATCTGTCTGTGATGTAGCAATACCATTCTAGACTAGAGCCTGTGTGACTGGCTGTTTGTGTTTGTCTCTGTCAGTAGTTTAGTTTTTGTGGATTTTCATGTGTTTCTGTTTGGAGGAACTGGACCATTCTTGGACATAACATCTATGAACATTTCCTGGACTAAGAAACTGCAAAACATCACCACCAGGTATTGACATTCTCATCATAAATCAACTTTTTTGGAAGCCATCAAAGCCAAAAGTAAGGTCAGTAAACCTGTTATACAAGCACTGAGGTGTGGAGTGCTGCATTGAATCCACATTTCCGTCTGGCTTGTTCTTAAAGGATGTGTACTTGTCTTTGAGGTCTATTCACATCCATTTTGGAGAACAAAGGAAAAATACTAACAAAGGATTTTTACATCCTGCATATGCCCCATGCCAATGTTCATCACCTTTAGGAATTTAACCCCTTCAGGAATTTATCACATTCTGGGTCTTTGAGCTACAGTAACAGTTTTCTGGTCCCCGGTAGTTCACCATTTCCTGTGGATTTGATTACTTTTCATCAATCACGTGGCACCTCTGAGAACATGGCTTTATATATTGTGCTCTGCAATATCATGGGGCAAACGCAGACCAGCAAGGTCAAGAGGACTAGATGCCCTACAACAAAACTAGTCTGCAAAATGATTAAAGCGTACCTTCCCAGGATACTACTTATGCTGCTTCTGATATCTGGAAATGTTCATCCTAACCCAGGGCCTACTGGCCTAGCGCCCTATGCCACAAAAAGGCAGGAGGGGTCCCTCGCATTAGCCTCAATCAATGTCTGCAGCCTCCTTAACAAACTTGACATCTTGCAAACCTGGGTCCAGCAACATAGCCCTGATGTACTCTCTGTTGTCAAAACATGGCTTAACCCCAAGATACCAGATGCTGCAGTCACCATCCCTGGATACTCTATATTCAGGCAGGACAGGGTTTCAGACGAGGTGGGGCTGTGCCATCTACCTGAGGAATTCCTATCTGGGTCAAGTCTTCCCATTCTCAAACCCTAAACCACCCTCGCAGGTTCTCGTTATTAAAGTTCTACTCGGGGGCGCACAACAAGGAGCTCACCATTGCCTCTGTGTACCTACCCCCTAAAGATCAGCCCAATGGATTTATGAGCATATTGGAAAGCCTACAGGGATTACACCATAACTCTTAACTCATAGTACTAGGTGACTTCAACATAAATTGGCTACTGCTGGAGGCCAGAAACTACAAGGATGCTGTCACGGCACAGAACCTCACCCAGCTTGTTACCACCCCCACCAGATGCAACTATAGGACATGGTCGCACACACTTCTGGACTGGATCCTTACTAATCACCCTGAATGAATCTCAAAAGTCTCAGTGCTCCCTGATGGGATCAGTGACCACTCACTAGTCACATGAACCTGGACAAACAAATTCATTAAGCCCCCTCCTAAAATAATCCACACCAGAATGTTAAAGCAGGGGTACCTTGAGCTTCTAAAGACACACCTAAGCCACCTGGGCTGGACACCAATCGACTCCGCCATTGATGTAAATCAAGCCTTAGACCTTTTCGTCAGCCACTTCACTGCAGCCTGCAATATCTTTGCACCTCTCAAAAAGCTAAAGGTTGGGCAGAGCTAACCCTTGGGTAACCCCCGATCTAATCACTGTACTCAAACATAGGGACCATCTCTGGCACTGTGCCCGTGCAACATCCATACCTGGGGATATTCATAAATATAAAGCTGCCAGAAATAAGTGCAAGCAGGCAGTTAGGAGCGCCAAAAGCAAATACTTCAAGGAAGCTCTCTCCAACTCCTGGGGTGATGGAAAAAAATTTGGAGTAACTTGAAAGACCTTACAGGCAAGGACCCTAAGTCACCACCCACCATGCTCAGCATAAATGGAACACCAACATCTGACCTGTACACAATCACCAACACCTTTAACAATGCGTTCTCCAACTTGAATAGTGTCCTCCCTTCTAATTTCTTTGATGCCCCCTGTGGTAGTAACCCTCTTGCAACTACTCCTCTCCTACACTCTGCCCCACAATTCTACTTCAAGGAGATCCCAGTGCATGAAGCCAGAACGAATATTCAGAAGGCCATTCGCAAAGAAGGCTACAGCGGTAACTCCCCTTGACCTGAAGTTGTTAGCACTTGTCCTTGAACCCCTGACAAAGGTCATCAACCTATCACTAAGGATATCCCAGTTCCCATCTCGCTGGAAACAGGCGACCATCACACCGGTACACAAAAGTGGAGACAGATCACTGCACTCCAACTACAGACCTATCTCCATCCTCCCTCCATTATCTAAGGCCGTGGAGCGCATCGCCTCAGACCAGCTAGTCAAGTACCTGGAAAAATATGACATCCAGTGTCCTGAGCAACATGGTTTCTGAAAAGGACACAGTACCACCACTGCACTATTAGAATTCATGGGCTTCATCCATACCACGCCCGATCAAGGAAACTGTGTAGAGGCAGTATTCATCGACCTTACGAAAGCCTTTGATACTGTGAACCACCCACTCCTACTCAAGCAATTATCAAACATTGGGCTCTCCAATGAAGCACTGCTCTGGTTTTCAAGCTACCTTGGGGAGAGGGTCCAGCTGGTTAGGATTGCCGGTGTCACCTTGGAAGAAAAGCCAGTCCTTTCAGGGGTCCCACAAGGGTCCATCCTGGGGCCACTACTCTTCAGCCTCTTCCTCAATGACCTTCCCAGTGTCTGCCACCAGAAATTACTGCTCTACACTGACGACGCAGTCATGTTCACCACCCACCAAAACGCAGAGCTCCTCGAGAAACAATTACAGCTTGAATTCATGCGCATCGAAGAATGGTTCAAGTCACACAAACTGGTCATGAACTACAGCAAAACAAAGGTTATGACCTTCTACAATGCCAGGAACAAGTATAAATCCTGTGACCTCACCATCCTAAACCAAACAGGGACCTTACTCGAACACGTTCCTGATTTTAAATACCTAGGTGTCACATTGGACAGCTCACTGTCCTACCATCAGCACATAGATTCTGTTGCCAAAGCCACCAACATCCGTATAGGCCTGCTCTACAGGCACAGACACTGCATGACTCCTGACTCTCTCCGGTTGGCTATCAACAGCTCTGTCACCTCCATCATCAATTACGGGCTAGCAATTTATGTCTCTGCCTCCGCCTCTACCCTCCACAGAATTACAGTTGCACTCAATAAAGCATGCAAGCTGCTAACTGAGGCTGACTGACTTTCACACACTTGTGACCTGTACACTCAGGCAGGATGGCTTCCTCTCATCAGCCAGATACAGTATCAAACCTGCCTCTTAGCCCAAAAAGTCCTCCTCTGGGTCATGCCCCCTGGCATTGAAAAGCTCTTCATTGACCACCACAGCACCCAGCGAACTAGAAGTTCACAACAACTAACCTTCCTTGTCCCCAGATGCTGGACTACCATGGGTCAGAGGACCTTTGCCCACAGAGCACCAGAGTGGTACAATACTCTCAACAAAGAAACTCTTACTGCTGCTGCTCTTGGCTCTTTTAAGAGACAACTCCGACTTCATCTCATTTTAACTAGTCATTGTGACTGCCTCGCCTAATCAGGGGCCCACCGCTCACTGCCCTCCACTTTAGTCTTGACAGCTACCTCTCCCCGCCTTGCTCCCTTCTACCTGCCTACCCCCTTGGCCCCTCTCCCTTTCTTCCCCCCCCCGGGCATTTCCTGACTTTATCCTCCCCTCCTCCCTTTAGAGCTCTTACCCTCACCCTCTACCCTCCGACAATGGCCTTCCTGCCTGCATACCCCCTTCCCTCTCACCTGCAGTGCTTATTCCTAAGATTGCCCTTGGCTGGTATGTCATGCTACCTAACATTTGGCACATTTTGAATTACTGGAATTTCCTAAGCCTCAGTCTCTAACTTCTTTCTATTGTGTAACTATGTATTATTATGTTGACCTTTGTATGTATGTATACCCCCCATTCCTTCGACGTGGAACCTTTGTAAATGAGCAGTTCCTGCTCAAAGATATTTGTAATCCTAGATTTCAATAAAAAAATAAATAAATAAAAATAGCAGCTTCACTGAAGATGGCCACTGCCATTGAACTCCCACAAGTCAGCTCTGGCACTTCACTGCCAGAGATCTGGGCAACTGACGACACTACACGAGGTAACAAATCTATACTTTCTACTGATGTGCCGATTATTGAGCCAGCATCTAATTCTAATAATTTGCCTGACACAGCAACAATAACATGGGCAGGGGTGGAGGAGTTGGCCCAGCAGGTTTTTTGTAGCCTATAGCACACCATGACTTACTGGCTGCAGTTTCACATACAGCAGAACATGTACTGAGTGATAAAAGAGCTGCTCCTACCACAGCAGCCTGCTATAGTCACCTCTGCTTGGTCCCCCGAGCGGGTATTGTTAGATGCTGGGTCGGTTCAGAATGGTTCTGGGAGTTGGGAGCCTGACACAAATGACCCCTTGGTCTAAAAATATAGATTGGGCTGTAGCCACAAGGATACCACAGCCCACGTTGACCCTAATGCCTTGCCTAAGGAGGTAAATGTACCTGTTCCTGGTATATCTTCCCCTGTTTTGGAAGTGATTGAACAAACATACTCTGTGCAACAGGTCCCTGCCTGACAGGTCTCGGAACTTTCCCCTGACAACCTTATACCTTCTGCCTGTACTTCTGCAGCACAAGACCCTCTGAGGAAATTTTTGGAACTTTTTACCCCGAGAGTGGAACCAGCTCCCCCGAAAAACACAGTGCGTCTAATACACATGTAGCTCCGGCACCGTATGCCAGTGGGCTACTCTCTTGCCAGCTGTCTTTGATACCAGGCAAGGTGCCTGAGTCCTGCTACAGTGACAATTGGGGGTTCATTCCCAGAAATATTGATAATAGCGTATGCCTCCACAGAGTAAGGTATTAGTGGGCCAGGTATCCGCTTGGTACAGCCCCCTGGGATACTGTACGTCCCCACCTCCCCAACCAACCACTCTGCACACCATGTTCCCAGTACCTTGTTCCACTATTAACCATATATCTCAGCAATAAGCACATGCAAGGAATTTCACTAACAGCAGTTTCAGCAAACAAATTCACAGCTTTATTCAGGGGGTAAGGAGTAGGGAAAGGGATACAGGGACATAAGGTAGTTGTGAAGGAAAAGGAAAAGTTAGTAAGATTTATTTTATTTATTTATTTGAATTTTGGTAACTGAGTGAGCCCACTGAGACCATGCAGTCCCTTTTTCAGGGGTGACCCAGGGGAGGGTAAAGGGAGGAGGAATACAAATGTATAAACTCAGCCAAGAACATACAATACATAGGCACTTGAATGAAGGAATACATATTAAAGCTACATACAGCAACACCAATAATGACCTGTATCTTCAAGAACATCATTGATAACAGAGAGATACAGAGATAAGCCCATAAGCACAGTACATTGTGAAAACAGTGCTCTACATTATATACAATGCTAGACATTATATACAAAAACATAAAATTCAGGGATTTGAGGGTAGTGGAAGGAGGAGAACAAGGCTGATACAGGGAAAGCTTATGATCACCATAATATACCTAGTATACAGCATGATATACAGCAGGTTATACACAGCAGATTATGCACAGTGGAGAGGAACCATATGTACATCAGGTTAGACAGTCAACAGCAATGCAAGAGTGCCCCTCGTATCTAGGCTATATCATTGGATGAGGTAGCAGGCACGCCAGGAGGGACTGCCATTAGTCTGTGGAGGATGGAATTACTTAGGTAAAGCAGGCACATGTTCCTAGGCTGTAGAGGTGGTTGAACAGGGCACTTTTGAAACTGGGGAGGGAGGTGCAAGAGAGGATAGATGGAAGGAGGGAATTCCAGGCTCAGGGAGCAGCATAGGCAGGGGTTGATCTTAACATTCATTTACTAGACTGGGTACTAGTGCAGATTGTCACAGGCTAGTGCAGGATCTCTGTCACTTGCCCAGTTGGGCTACTGCAGTTCCTCTGGTGAACAGCTACAGTTCCATTCTCTGCTTGTTGTGCTGTTTGGCACTGGTGCAGTTGCATAGAAAAAGAAACACCAGCATGAAGCATGGGCGGAGCAGTGAGACCGCAAATAAGTAAAGCAGAAAAACAAAAAACAGGATCAGAAAGCTGACTGAGACCACAAAGGAGCCCCCCCCCCGCAGTCAAACTGAACAACACCCCAGCAGCAGCATTCAGGACACAGTGTGGTCAGAAAAGTGAAACTACAAACTGCACATAATTAAAAACAAGCAGCTCAATATTTAAGTCAAGACTAGTGGTAGGGCAGCATTTGCGCCATAACGCTGGGTCGGAAGTAAATCAAGACAGACTGCTGAAGCTAAAATAAAGTTAGCTTAGCTAGTAATGCACTCTGACCTCATCTCCGCTGTTCCATGTGTTTTAGCTTTGTCCCTGTCACCCAGTGCTGTAGTCACTATCTGAGAAGCTGTGAAGCAGCAGTGGCAGCAAATAATATGTCCAAGTGAGAAAATGGGCTCCTCCAAAGGAAAAAAGTGACCAGAGAACCCCCCTCCCCCAACTGAACAGTCAACACCCAGCAGCATTCAAGAGTCAGGACACGGCGTGGTCGGAACAGTAAAATGCCTTGGCATGACCCTGTCACCATGTGGTCACCATCATTCTGAGAAGCTGGTTCCAAAACTCTGAAGCAGCAGCTGCAGCAAATATGCGCCAGTGAGAAAACGGGCTCCTCTGTCCTAACTGTAACAGCTGGACTCTATCTCCACAGGCAGTAATGGTACAAAGACAGACCCCCGAGTCTGACTTCCCCCCCAAAGTAAAACAACATCGCTAGATTCACCAGCATTCACACCAGGGTGTGGTCAGAACAGTGAGAGACCACGGCGCTAATCAAACAAGAGACTAACAGGCTACAGCTCAGGAACACAGGGAGGTTAAATCAGCATTCTGACCTCTGCTGTTTTTTCAGCCTTGTCCCTGTGGTCTGTCTGAGCTGAGAGTGACTGTGATAGTGATACAAGTGTGCTTGAGAGTGAGACACACTCCCCTGACATCACATAATCCAGTAACATTTAAGGATCATTTGACTTTTATATTAAGAACTTTAAGACAATGACATTAAGACACTGACTTCACTAAGTATTATATATATACATGTATATATATTTGAAGTATTTTATTTCACAAAGTTCATTTGTAATTTAGGTTTCAAATAAATTCAGACACGTGCTTGATACATTTCGATTTTATTTGCCTTTTGTTTAACTAATCATTGTGAACCATACTGACTGCGGGCTAGTGCAAACTTCTGCAGGCTAGTGCAATCTCTGGTTCACTAGCCCAGCTGGCTAATGCAAAAAAAGGTTAAGGTAGATCCCTGAGCATAGGCAAAAGATATCCTACTTGTGTGTAGAAGGCACAGTTAATAGGGGCCGGGGAGAGAGGAGGACCGTAGAGTCTGGCAGGCTGCTTTTCTCACCACAATATCCAATAGACTCAGAGGAGTATAAAGGTGGGTGAGCTTAAAGGTAAGGCAGAGGGAGGTATAATGGAATTTATGTTCGAGCTGTAGCCACCCCAGAGGTGCAAGTACAACACAGTGATGTTGCCGAGGGGAGGCTCCTAAAACAAAGCACCCTATCCTGTGATATAATTGCTTTAGTTGAGTCATCAGGGTGGTCTTAAGAGACAAGAATGGGGGGGGGGAGCCATAAAGAAGAAAGGGTAGGAGGGAGGCTGTGGCAATTTTTAGGCAAGATGCTCCCGACAGAAGAAGTGGAGTTGATAGAGAAGGCCCAGCTTCTGGTGGAGGGTTAAGATAGTTTTATTCACATGCACCTCAAAGGAGAGGCTTGGGTCGAGCAGGATGCCAAGATGTTTAAAAGAATGAACCAGTTCAAGTGGTTCACCGTTGTGGGTGGATATGGTAAATTGGGATGAGCCATCAGTTTGGTGGTATGCAGGAGGAAGAGCATATTTTGGTTTTTTTTTGTATTCAGGAGCATTTTGTATGACAGGAACCATACCTCCAGTTTATGGAAATTGGAGTTCAAGGGATGACTGAGTCAAGAGAAATCAGCCGAGGACCTGTATAAGACGGCATCATCTGCGTATAACTGAACCGATGCTCCACCACAGACATTCAGCAGCTCATTTATAAATAGTGAGAAAATAAGCAGTCCCAATATAGAACCTTGGGTAACTCCAAGGGAGATGGGTCTGAATGTCGAGTGGCAATTGGACCATTTTACACTTTGAGAATGGCCTGTGAGATAGTCTTGAATCCAGGTTGTGGAGTGGAGATCTCGCCCCAGAGATGTTAGATTCTGTAGTTGCAGATCATGGTTCACCAAATCGAAGGTTTTAGTGAGGTCCACAAAGATGACCCCAGTTGCTTGGCCCCGGTCAAAGGAGAGTTGAATGTCTGAGGTGACCCTGATAACGGCAGAGAGAGTGCTATGATTTTTACGGAATCCATGTTGGCAAGGGGATAGTAGTAAGTGTTGTTCAAGATAATCTTGTAGCTGTCTGTAAAGAATTTGTTCTTGTACTTTTGCTAGGTGACAGAATATGGAGATGGGTCTGTAATTTTCAACTGTAGAGGTCGATCCCCCCCTTGTGAATTGGGATGACCAAGGCTGATTTCCATTTGGCAGGAACTTTTCCCTCAAGGAAGGACCTGTCGATGAGATCCCTGACCGGGAAGGCCAGTGCAGGAGCTCCCCATTTCAAGAATCAGGGCTCAAGGAAGTCATGGCCAGTTGAACCATGTTCCTTGAGGTTGCACATTAATTTGAAAATCTCTTTGTTTGATGGTGGGTGACGGGTGGTCTTGTTGCATTGTGGTAAATTGAGAAGTGTAGGTGCTGAGGTCAGTAAAAAAGTTGTTAAGACCTTTGGCTATAGAAGAGGGACAGGAGAATGTTTTATCATTGGCATGAAGTGAGTCAGGAATGGAGGAAGTTTTTCCTTTTAGGAGGGAATTTATCTCTGACCAAAATTCTTTGGGGTTGCTGAGTTTATCAGTTTATAGGGTGCAATAGTACCTCCTCTTAACACTAGTTATAGTAGATTTTCAGGTGTTTCGAAGACACCTGTAGAAGTGCCAGTCAGAGGGGTGGTCCATTTTCTTGAATGTTTTCCAGGCCATGTCTTGGTTAGCCATGAGTTTCCTGATGTGTTTAGTCAACCAGGGGACTGGTTTGCCTTTGGACCTACACCTGGTGAGAGGGGCAAGAAGATTGATAATTGTGGAAACAGAGTCTATTAGGTAGTCCAAGGCCTGATCAATGGTAGGTAGGGTGCGAATAGGGCTTCAGTTAATATTAAACAGAGAATTTTGAAAGAAGGTGCGATCAGAGTTAGTCAGGTTCGAGGATTCTACAATTTAAGGAGGAGGGTTGAGAGTTTTATTTCTCCACACACAGAAAACGGGCAAGTGGTTGCTTATGCTATCCCAGCAGGACTCCTGCATCTATTATTCTGTGTGGGAAATTGGAGAAAACCCAATCTAAGATAGAGTGGTTTCCTGTTCTAGGGTTCCTCTGGGTGGTTCAGCAATGTGGTGAGTTAAGTTGGCATCAGCTAGGGAAGAGTGGACATTACTTACGTTGTGATCCTTCCAGTCTATATTGAAGTTGCCATACAATATCAACTCTTGGTGAGAGAAGTTTGAAATGGAGGACACAAGTTCGGGGAGGGCAGCTGAAGCGGTTTTTTGGAGGTAGATAGATGTAGCCAATTATTAATTTTTTGCCAGAACCAATGGTTATGGAGACAAAGAGCAATTCCACCTGTGTTTTGGGAGGGGTCTTTCGGGTGATCTCTGAGGCTTCGATGTCAGACCTGATGCACAAGAGTACGCCTTCACCTCTCTTACCAGCCCTGTCCCGCCTAAATGTGGTGTACCCCTGTAGGGCTATTTCATGAGGTAGGACAGAGCGTTTTAGCCAGGATTCTGTGATTCCAAGTACTGTCAGTTTTTGAGTGCAGACCCATGCCTCAAGTTCAGCCATTTTTAGACGCAGACTCTGGCAGTTTAGGTGCACTATGTAGAGTCCCTTGTAGTTGCAGTAATAAGTGGTCTGGGGGGCTAGAGAGGGACTACTGTGAGCCGAAGGTCCCGGACTGGGTTCACATCTCCAGCTTGTTAACAGACAAGTGACTAGGGGAGCAGCATAAGGCCAGGAGGTGCAAGCTTGTGAAGAAACCATTTTCTAGCTCTGGTGGTGGGAATAGATAGATTGACTTGTAGCCAGAGCCCTAGTCTCACAATATGTTGTTTGGGTAGGTATGGTAGGATAAAGAGGCGTTGTGAGGATGTTTGAAGCAGTACCTGGGGTGGACTGTGTAGATGCGAGTCGTGGTAATCAGAGTGTTGCTCCGTGTTACAGGAGGAGATGAGGTGGTCACAGGTTATAAAGATGAATATATATATATATATATATAAAGAGCAAGGCAGCAACCCATTGGCCTCATTTTGACAGATTAAGGATTGATGGGGCACAGTAGATTCAGCAGTGCAGCGTAGCAATAGTCCAGATATAAAACCAGGGTATGTAAGGAAAAGAGATTTAAAGCCAGCACAGGTTAAAGAATTGTAGAAGCAGTTCTGCTATGGGAGAGCAAGAGGGCAGCTTTTAAGGAAGACAGGGTTAAAAAAAATGCTAAGCCTGTGACCAGGGGATGGGGAAGCCTAACACTAATGGCCAATAGATAAATTGGTTGTTTCAGCAGAACAACCAGTGAGTGGGTGGGTGAATAGGAGGTGTTTTAGTTGATTTAACAGAGGCTGAGGCCAGGGTTGGCTGGGAGGTGGGACAAAATATAAAGAATAGAAATATAGAGAATAGAAATATCAGGGAGCAGAACTATCAGGGGGAAGCAGTTAGCTTTCAAGTCCAGGCAGCGAGGACCCACGCTGTGGCTTCAGTAAGGTAGGATTCTCCGTTACCCAGGCTCAGCCAATCAGAAGGCCACAAATACGAGCAGCAGCCAATGGGGAGTTGGAGTCTCTGAGAGCCAACCAGTTGGAACTGGAGCCGTGTGCCAGGGTTCAGGCCGGTGCTGGGAGGAAAGTGGTGGTTTACCTGGAAGGTCATGCTGCCGGGAGTCACGGAGGGGGACAGCGGCCAGAGGGAGCGGCGTCCTGGTGAGGGCAGGGAGCCTCATCTCGATGGGATCGCCCACTCAGGGCCAGAAGAGAAGGAGAAGGGGAGAGAGATTAATAATTTAGCAGTTGCTACAGCCAAACAGTGGGTGGGGGACAAACAAGGAGACAATCTGTGGGCAGGGAGCAGACAGAGACTGCAGTCGAGCTAAACAGCAGGGGTCTGAGGAGAGGGTAAAGAAAGGAAGAAAAGAGGTGCTAAAGAGTATATTAGGGAGTGCCCTTACAAGCAGGGCACGAGGCGGTGGGGGGGACAGGTGACAGTATGGGACAGCTAGGAGGCAGCAGAAGAGGTAGAGAATGAAAATATTCCTTAACAGTAAACTGGCCCTAAAAATGAAACCCAGCAGAAACCAAGCACCAAATCCCAGCTGAGCCTTTGAGCAGGTGCAAGCAAAAGGCTGTAATCACTACAGGCCACCTGGGTTTTTGAACAGGATCAAGCAAAAGGCTGTTTTCACTAATGCTTCCTGGGATCAGGTGCAGAAGTCTCTCCCAAATTTGCAGTAATAGGCATCAGTTAACAAAAATCTCTCCTCTGTAACAGCTAAGAGGCAGTAGTAGGAAGAAACTGTTAATAACCCAGATGGCACATTTAAAAACACATTCCAAACTGTAGTGAACTTGGCTACTAGCTATTCTACTTTTAGCTGTTCAATTTTTTCCTCATGCAGTACAGATCCGCAGCAGTGAGCGGTAAAAAATCTAAACTTTAAAAAATACAGAGACTAGAAATATCAGGGGAAAGCAGCTAGCTTTCAAGTCCAGGCAGTGAGGACCTGTGCTGCGGCTTCAGCAGGTAGGGTTCGCCTGTACCCAGGCTCAGCCAATCAGAAGGCCGCCAATACGAGCGGCAGCCAATGGGGAGTTGGAGTCTCCGAGAGCCAACCAATCGGAATTGGAGTTATGTGCCAGGGTTCAGGCCAGTACCGGGAGGAGAGCAGTAGTTTACCTGGAAGGTTCTGTGACCAGGAGTCATGGAGGGGGATGTCGGCCAGAGGGAGCCGCATCCCGATGAGGGCACAGAGCCTCTTCTCGGTGGGATTGCCCACTCAGGGCTGTAAGGTCCTGCAGCTGGGAGTCAATGAGGGGGATGACGGCCAGAGCGAACCATGTCCCGGTGAGGGCAGACAGCCTCTTCTTGGCAGGATCGCCCACCCCACTCAGGGCTGTAAGGTCCTGCAGCTGGGAGTCGTGGAGGGGTATGGCGGCCAGAGGGAGCCGTGTCCTGGTGAGGGCAGGGAGCCTCTTATCAGTGGGATTGCCCACTCAGACCTGGAAGAGAAGGAGAAGGCAATGAGAAGATAATGCAACAGCAAACATAGGGCCCGCAGGCCAAGTCCTCCCCCACTGGTACCAGTGTCCCTGTACTGTCCCTAGGGGTACCCACTTGGTGCAGACCTGATCGATGCCATGGATTGGCCAGCTGTTGGGGCCCTAAAAATTGTAGTAACTTTGGTTTTGAAAACAGACAAGTTCCCCTTTCCCTTCCCAGGAACCAGGTCCTGGGTACTCATGCTTTGTTGATCTCAACACCGGGAAAAATGGAGCTCATTGAGTTAGTGCAGCAAAAGACACATGCTTGCCAGGATCCCTCTGACTGGATGAAACTGGCTTGAGGAGCTTGCAGCTGATCACCTTAATTGTAGTTCTGGATGCTTGTCACCTTCAACTGCTTCTGGCCTGTTGCAGACCACTGTGGCAGAACACCAGTCCTGGAAGGCCCAGACCCAGGAGTGGCTCCACAGCCCGGCTCCCCCGATGAGTCACCAGTGCCCTAGCACCCCAGCAAGTTCTGGTGACCCCCTGAGACAGTAAGTCCCACTTGGAAGGGGTTAGCAAGTTCCCCTCCCTGGCTCTGGGTGAGGACTCCGAAATGATGGCAGTCCTCCTGCAGTCCCTGCACTGGGTTCTTGGCAAAGACAAGTTTTCAGGCAGTCACTTCAATAAAGTTCAGTGCCAATCTGAGTGGGTGCTAGCCTCTGTTTTGAGAAGTGCATATGCAATTCAACAAGAAGAACTTGGCAATAACAATCCCCTGTACACCAGTCCACACTTTCCAGTTTAGCAGTGTCCACAACCTTTCCTTTGGCTGCTATGCCTCAGCTCTCAGCCACTTAAACCAGTTCACACTGGGCACACACACAGCCATCAGCTAGCACCCCAATGACCAGAGATGCTCTGCTTCTTCAGAATTTCTATTACAGTCCCACATAAGCAAACAACTTCTCAGCCCTGACTGTAGCACTCTGATAATCTGCACAGACTTCTCAGCAAGTCCAACTTCCCAGTGCAGGGTTTCTGCAGCATTCAGTCTCTCCCATTAATAGCAAGCAACTTCTCCATACCTGGGGAATCACAGTTCAGTTTCTTTCTCTCTTTCCCCTTCAGTTCAGCAGCAAGTACTTGGGGAATCAGATTCTCAGCTCAAGTCTCTCTTCCTTCTTTTCCCTTTCCAATCCACTTCTGCTAACAGACAAATCTCCAAATAGGGTCCTGGGGAAACCCCTGAAGCTCCAGGTCCACTCTCACAGAACAGTCCTAACTCATACAGAGCTCGGGAACAGACTGATGAAATCCCAGAAGGTCCACACTGTATCAGCCAAAAATCCAGAGTTCCAATTGGATGTTGACTCCTTTCAATAATCAATAACCATAGTGATCAATATTTCCTGCTCATTTATTGGGGCATGATCTAGGCACCTAATTAGCCCCCTCCTTCTCCCAGGAGTCCCTTTCAGTTCAGTTTGGATGCCCAGAACTCTGATTGGCCTCAATACTGAGGTTAAGTGTCACAAATATGTCAGCTCCTATTTGTTTCCATGGAGTCCCATTCAGTTTTATACAGCCTCTCCTCATCTAGAGGCTGGTGCAACCCAACATAACCCCTCATTTACACAATCACCCCAGTGGATTGTGGCTCTGCCCTTTTGTGCTACTGTTTTGAGAACCAAAGTGGTTTCCTCCTTCTTTTTGCTCTTACTTTTCTCTCTAACACAATGGGATGTTGCTTCAAGTGTTGCATCCTTAATGCTTGCCCACTTTGCCTGTACCCCCTCGCCTGTATTTCTTCTTGCCAGGGCTAGCTTAACTCTGTTGTTCATCTTATCAAAGTCAGCTCCTCTGAGGTCCCATATTTTTTGCTTGGAATGCAATGATTTAGTTCTAGTGGCCAAACTGAACCATACCATGTGATGGTCACTGGCCCCCAGGTGACCTTCTACCTGGAGATCTGTGATCCTTTCCCTGTTAGTCAGTACTAGATCTAGGATAGCCCTGTCTCTTGTGGGTTGTTCTACCAGTTGTTTGAGGCCATCCCCCTGCAGGGAATCCACTATGTGTCTAGTTCTGGTGGATGTTCCTGCTGGTATTGACCAATCTGTATCTGGCATATTGAAGTCTCCCATTATCAGAACCTCCCCTTTAGCTGTCATGTTTTGTATATCTTCTAACAGTAATGTGTCTATGTCCTCCCCCTGGTCTGGAGTCCTGTAGACAACCCCAGTTTGCATGGCTGTCCCATTCCCTGTTTCCAGGGTGACTCACAGTTCTTCTGGTTCCTTATGTGTATTCTGAATTTCTGTAGCTTTTATATTTTCATTGACAAAAAGGGCCACTCCCACCCCCCTTTTTGCACCTCGGTCTGTTCTGAACAGTACATAGCCGGGTACTGAAGTCTCCCAAGTGTGGTTCCTGATGAACCATGTCTCGTTAATGGCTACTATGTCCAGTTTAGCCTCTGTCATTGTTGCCTGCAGGTCTGGGATCTTGTTTCCCAGACTGCGGGCATTTATGTACATAATTTTCCATTGGCCAGATTTCGGTATGTTAGTTGTTGGGCAAGGTCTGGTGTTTCCCCTGCGTGTTGTATGGGGAGCAGGACCTTTTTCCTTACCTGGTGATGGAAATTAACTACAAATATGCTGAACTCCTGTTTGATCACTAGCTGAGGGGGGGAGGGGTGTTCTTACCATTCGATGCATCAGGTGCTGCACCTCTCTCCCCATTTGCTAGTTTAAATATTCTGCAAAGACTTCAAACTTCTTCCCCATTGCACTGACTCCCTCCTTAGTCAGATGCAGTCCATCAGATTTAAAGAACTTTCACTCCCAAAACTGTTGCCAGTTACCTACAAATTTGTGTCCTTTTTTTCTGGCACCAGCCCTTGAGCCACATGTTTAGCTCCCCTATCTCCCCTTCTCTGACCTTCTATCCATCTGCCCCCCTCTCCCAGACTAGTAGGATCTCAGAGAAGGAGATGCCAGATGAAATGGATGACCGTTTATCTCCCAGCCTGGTCAGGTGTTCCTTAGTCTCCACAACTAATCAGCTGGCAAGATCGTTAGTCCCTATGTGTACCAGGACATCGATGTTTTCTCCTGCTTCCTGTATGATTTTAGCAATGCGGTCAGTGTCTCTCCATGCTGATGAACCTGGGAGACATCTGACCATTACCCTTGACTGGAGGTAGGTATCAACTCCCCGAATCATGGAGTCTGCTATGAGCAGAAGTGTTTTGGATTTCCTGTTTGCTTTTTTTGTTTTGGTCCCTGTTTTGGGTGAGTTTTGTTGTGCTAGCTCCTGTGCTGAAGTGTCCTGCTCTGCAGTGTCCTCTGCCCCTTTGTTTGATTTAGGAGGCAGAGGCAGATACCTGTTTGTAGTGTTTATATGGTTTGTGGAGGTGATACATCTGAGAACACTAAGGGATGGGGCACCTGATTTGCCCCTTCTAACCACCTGCCAACCTCTCAGACCAACTACCCTCTGAGGTCGAGGTGCTTCAGTTGGATGTTGGGGAAATGGCAGGCAGTTCTTATAAAATATTTCCTCCTGAATATGCAACTTAAGATGTGCAGTCTCTGCCCATGCTGCCTGGAGCTGAGCCCTTAGATCTCCAATGGTGCAGCAGGTAGGACAGCATCCAAAATCCTGCATAACTGCCATTCTAAAAAGTGTCCTGCAGTACCTGCAGTTAATAATATCCATTCCAGATTAGTTGCTGGGTTTATAACCTGGTTCAAGTAAATAGAAGGAGAAAAATAAATTGGGACTCCTGTCTTCGAGTGGTACAGACTGAAGTTAATACTTGAAAAAAATAGGAGAATCTCTAAAACTCAGAGAGTATTGTTAATCAAGATCTTGATCCTTCCGATCTTTTTATACATTAGCTATGTATTCCTCTTGCCCTAGGTTGGTATACTGATTGCGCAGCATCAGAAATATGCGAAGACCATCACAGCAACATTTTCAGCAGTTCGCTGTGATGATCTCCACATTCCCGTCACTGTTGCCGGTGAGGTGTTTGCTCCCATCCCTGACCAAACTCCGACTGGAGTTAGGAATGTAAAGTATGGGGGTTGCAGGGGGGGCAAAGCTCCCCACAGAAAACACTTGGTCCCCGAGCGACGGCACAACATTAATTGGTGGTGTTGTGCTGTTGCTGTGCTGTCGGTCAACAAATTTCTTTTGCTGTGGCATAGTGGAACCACTCCAGGCTATGGATACAAGACTTCTGAATGTGTTCTTCCAGGCCTTTTGCAGAAGTCATTTGAATACCCTTAAAAGGGAACTTACATATAGGTCTAAACAGGAAGGTGGAGTGGGTATGATTAACCTCATAGCTTTTTATTATAGCATATTTTTGACCCCTAATGTTAGTATGGCATTAAAACCAAATGGAAAACTTTGGACCTCTGGTTTATTAGAATGGCTGCAGCCATACCTTACTGATTGGTGCAGCAGTGCACTCAAGGTCCTTTAAAAATAAAGGTATCACCCTGAGTATATTTTGGACACTCTTATTAAAATAAAAAAATGGAAAATAGGACTGCATGAACTTCTCACTGTGAGCAGGAAACAACTGTATACAGAGATTATGGGAAATAATTTCAGATTCCTATGGAATTCCCTCACTCTGTGGATCAGTTCCTGCCTAACATTTTGGAGTATTTAAATAATAAAGGACTACCCCCTCATATTTGGGATCTACAGTGGTTGAGCATATATGGGAAAGTGGGGGTCCATATTTCCTCAAAACTTAAGCAATTATCCAAAAGATATTGCCCCAGGGATGGCTGTACACTCATTTTGGAAATTAAGGACCACGTGTTCCTTGATTGCCCGTACAGTTAGGATTTCTGGTCTTATCTTGCCAGGCAGTGGAAAGAACCCTTGTTCCATACAATCTCTCATACTGAGCTGGTCTTGGGTCTTTTTGACAAGCTCTGGAGAAAGTATGAGCTCACTGCTTTGCAAGTCATAGGGGCAGTTTTGAAATATTACATCTGATAGTCCAGATGCTCTTGGGTGTTTCAACAAAAACATGTTGTGTATGCAGACGTTGAGACTAATATCAGGGTTGAACTTCAAAAGATACATCAGTTGAATTAAAAATGTACCTCACCTGAGCAAATGAATCGGCTGTGGAGAAATTGTTCCTTTACATTTTAATGCTTTATAGGGATTTTTTTCACTAAGTTTCCTTTTTGTGTGTGTATACATGTATGGTATGCACTGCTTTGAATTTGCATTCCACAGTATTTTTACTTTTTTCCACCCATTTTATGCTGTATGATTTGTATTTTTCTTTAATTTTTTATACCCTTTGACATGTTAAAGAGTAGGTACAGGTATATGTAATTATGCAGTTTGTTTTTTCATTTATTTTTGTCTCCCATCCTTTGTTTTGTTTCTCATTTGTTGCAATAAAAATTCCTCTACTCTTCTTCAGTAAATGCCATGGGATCGTTTACTTCCACCTGGACAGCAATGAGAGATGGGCAGAAGGGAACTTGGTTTAACATCTTATCCAAAGGATAGCACTTCATCAGTGTAGCACACCCCTCATACTGCGCTACAGTGTCAGTTATGAGTATCACCACAAGTACTGTGGGGCTAGGACCCATGACCTTCCAGTCTTCCAGCCTTCCAGCTCCAGAGGTGAGGGTGTCACCTACTGAGACTCTTTTAAATGTACAATTAAAATACTCTGGGTAGCCCAACTGAGAAGGAACATCATGCTTTCAGTGGGGTCTGGCTTGTACTACTTTTTAGGGCTGTGGCCTACAGCCCTATTGGGATCAGACTGTAGTTCTAAACACAGCTGATCATGGAACTCCCTTTTTGGACATTTGGAAATATTCCTCCACAGCTCCAAAATAATGCACTCCCCCTCTGATTTTTGCTATTTTCTGCTCTATGTTAAAGGCATCTGGAGAGAGCGGGGATGCTACTGTATGGTACCTCTGAACATCTGAGGATATTAACAAAAAAACCTATAGAACCTTATAGAACAAAAAAAAAATTGAACTGCTGTTTCTATCATTTATCCAGCTCAGTCTAATAGATTTATTCTATTTCTTTCAGCAACCTAGGGGTTAACTCATTATCTGTTGCACTGAAACAGTCAGAGAGACTACAGTGTCAGATTACACCCAGTGCAGCTGCAGCTACCTGTTAGCTATCTCATTTCTATGGGCATGACAGGCTGCATGCTCACACACTCACACACACACACACACACACACACACACACACACACACACACACACACATCAGCATGTACTCTGACTAAATAAATTCAAGAGGACTGAATTAGCAGCATGCCAGTTTTTGATGATTCTGACTGAACAGCACTATATGGCACCAACAAGGAAATAACTTTGATAATTTGGTAGCTCTTCATAGCCCTATCGGCTCTGGCTAGAGTTTGTTATAACAGGGAGGGACTTAAGCACAGGGAGGTTAAGGGATTTGATCTATGTCCCACAGTTGGTGACTGTGGTGAGATGTGAACTTGGGGTCTCCAGGTTCCCAATTCTTTGCTCCCAAATGCCCACAATGCCTTCCACAATAGAGGCTGAGGAACAGAATGCACGGTCTCTTTGTTGAACGCTTCAGATTAGCATTTTGAGAAACACAGCCCCCTAGTGTAATTATAGCCCAATGTTTGTATTCCTCAAATAGATTGCCCTGGAGTGATTCAGATCTGATTCATTATTACTGACTGAGTGGGAAATGAAATGTACCAGATGTAACTGTTATAGTCATCATATTATTTTTTAATCATTAAAGTCATACTATTCACCTCAAAACTACTTATTTTGTAAGTATAAATGAAAAGATGATACAGTCCAGGATAAACAGCTCTAATATTGGCCATGACCCCATACTGGCAGCAGTATGGTAGCCTGAGGCTGTCAGAGTCTTGCTTTGTCTAGCACAGTGCCTGAAATGAGAGGCAGTTGTCTTTTCTGTGGGCAGCATTTGAGCTGAACTAATTGCTGAAAGGAATGGCCACTTTGGAGTTGGCTTAGCAATTTGTTCTTTTTCAAAAGCATTAAACATTTTGGGGGCTTTCCCAAGTTTAGTCATTAAATAAAAAGCTTGTGACCACATGTCTTCTTTAGAATTCTTTATCATTCTTTTTAACTGTTTTTCACTTGCTTTAACTGTTTGCATACCTAGGATAGTCCAGCTGAAATGCAGTATCTTATTTTCTGTGGGGGTCCTGCTTTTTCCGGTTTTTGCAGTTGGGTGGACTAAAACACTGACAGATTAGGTGATTTGCTCCAGGTCACACATTCAGTGACTCTGGTGGGATTTGAATCTTGGTCTCCTGGAGCCCAAGCCTGAGCTGTAGCCACTAGACAATGCTGCTTTCTCATCTTTGATCTCATCTTATTTTGAAAGTTGTTTTCCTATTTTATGTTATACAAATAAAAACTACACTATAAAATGAAATGAGGTTCAGTGAACTGTGCACTTTATGGCTGGAAATATGAGAATGTTGTCATAATTTAGGGTAAGACAAGAAGATCTACAGCTCCAAAGTGTTAGAGAGTTGTCATGTGCCACAGACTCCCAATATGCATTCTGTATGTAACTCCATCACCCTTTTTTCCATCTTATGTTTATAGCTCCTGCCTCTGGCTGGCCAGCTTTGGACTGGTCCCTCAAATTCAGTCCACCTTGCCTTGAGCCTACCTCTCCAAATATTCCCCATGGATTATGTTCCATGGTGGGGCTGCTGTGTCTGTACAGTCCCTGCAGGAGTATAGTCCAGAAGTGGAGGAGATGCTTAGTCAGTGGTGCAGGATGGTGGGCCTGCAAGGGACCATGTCTTCAGCCAGCCAGGGTTGGAGTTTTTCTACTAGTGGTTTTCCTCCTCTGGAGATGCGCTGTGCACTAACCCACAAGGCACTTGCATGTATATGTGCAGCCTTGCCAGTGTAGGGCTGCATTCCCACCGAACTTGAGTGGCTCATCTATGTTCCCATATGGCTTCAGCCAAGAGGCAACAATGGTGCAGAGTACACAGACCCCTTCCGCAAAGAAGGAGAGCTGTCCCTGAATGCTCAGTCCTCCCTCCTCCAACCATCTCCCAGTGACCCAAGCCAGCTTCAAAACCTGGGTTGATGGTGTTGCGAGCAGTAGTGCTGCAGTCCATCCCCCAGTGATCCAAGCCGGCTATAGATACATCAGTGAAAGAAGAAAGTCCAGAGGGGGTATTACTAAGATCAAAGGGGATAAGGAGGAGTGTGTGAAGGAGGACCAAGGAAAAGTATCTATCCTAAATAGATACTTCTGCTCAGTGTTTACTGTGGAGAAGGTAGGGCAGGGCCCATGGCTCAGCATCATGGACACGGGGTTGGGGGAGGGAGGTGTGCACAAGTCCCTTCACAAAAGAAAGGGTCCTACAATAGCTTGCTAAGTTCATGGTGGACAAAGCAATGGGACCTGATGGCATACATCACAGGATACTAAAGGAGCTAAGGGTAGAACTAGCAGAGCCATTAGCAGAACTGTTTAGTGAGTCTCTGAGCACAGGAGGTCCCAGAAGACTGAAGGTGGGCTCATGTGATCCTGCTTCACAAGAGTGGCAGCAGGGAGGAGGCAGGAAACTACAGACCAGTCAGTCTTAGCTCAGTGGTGGGCAGGATTATGGAGGTACTCCTTAAGGAAAGGATAGTGCACCACCTGGCATCCATAGGAGCACAGGATCCAAGAGAGCATGGGTTTACAACAGGAAGGTCCTGTCAAACTAATCTCATAGATTTCTTTGACTGGGTAACCAGAGTGGTGGACCAAGGGGATGCAGTTGATGTCACCTACCTTGACTTCAGCAAAGCTTTCGATACTGTTCCACATAGAAGATTGATTAATAAACTGGGTAGGCTTGGGGTGGGTCAGATGTTGGTCAACTTGGTGGCAAACTGGTTGGTGGGCAGAAAACAGAGAGTGGTGGTAAATGGTATACAGTCAGAATAGATGCAAGTCGCAAGTGGGGTACCTCAGGGATCAGTCCTGGGGCCAGTCGTTTCAATATCTTAATCAGTGACATTGCAGATGGACTGGAGGGTAAGGTTTGTCTGTTTGCAGATGACACTAAGATCTGCAACAGGGGAGATGATCCAGATGGGGCGGGCAGAATGCGAGGAGATCTGGAAAAACTGGCAAAATGGTCAGAAGAGTGGCAACTGGGGTTTAACACAAAGAAGTGCAAGATTATGCACATACGGAAGAGAAACCCTGAAGCTACCTATAGGTTGGAAGAGGAGTTGCTGGCAATCACAAGAGAAGAAAGAGACTTGGACATCATCATCACAGATGACCTGAAATCATCCAAGCAGACCACTAAAGCAGTAGGTAAGGCTAGAGGGACATTGGAGTGTATTAGTAGGGATAACACAAGTCATAAGAGGGAGATAATTATCCTTCTTTACAAGACACTGGTTAGGCCCTATCTGGAGTACTACATGCAGTACTGGAGGCCGCACCTGCACAAGGACATTAACAAAATGGAGGCAGTCCAGAGAAGGGCAACCAAAATGTTGCAGGGACTGCATCAGAAAACATATGAGAACAGATTAACGGAGCTCAATATGTATACCCTAGAGCAAAGGAGGGACAGAGGTGATATGATCGAAACATTGAAACATCTTCAGGGCATTAACAAGGTGAAAGAGTCTAACATGTTTCAATATAAGAAAAATTGCAGGACAAGAGGACACAGCATGAGATTAGAGGGAGACCAATTAAGGGGTAATGTGAGGAAGTTATTTTTCACAGAAAGGGTGGTAGATGCATGGAATGGTCTACCTCAGGAAGTGGTGGATGTGAATACAGTGCAGAGCTTCAAACAGGCATGGGATAGGCATAAGGCAGCAATACAGATTAGTATACAGTAAATAGATAGGCCATTGACAGAGTACAGGCCTATGGCACATTTATAAGGTAGAAAAAACAGGCAGACTAGATGGGTTTGTGGTCCTTATCTGCAGTCAACTTCTATGTTTCTATGGCTTTGAAAACCTGGTTGATGATGTGAACAGTAGTGCTGCAGACCATCCCCCAGTGATCCAAGCCATCTTTGAAAGCCGAGTTGATGGTGTCACGAGCCATAACGCTACAGCAGTGCAGCTGAGCCAGCTGTCTATCAGCCTTTTAACTAGATACTGGCTGACATTGTGAATAGTAATAACAATGAGATTAGATAACTGGCAGTAAGGGCACCACTCAAGAAGTAATTAGCTGATAGGGGAACTGTAAATTTAAAATTCTTACTTTAATTTTTACTAGTGGCAAGTTCTGATAATGAAATGAAGGATGGGTGAGGATGATATGACCTAATTTGGATTATGGACAGGATCGCCACGAAGCTGACACAGACAATCTGACTGAGATATTGCATGAATACAGGCTCCTTGACCCTGAGGTTTCATCTGTTCCTGCTGCTTTTTCTGTCCCAAACTCATAATCCTCTTTCTGTGACATTAGAATAATTTCCATGGCAACAGGTTGTAATGCACAAACAGATGACTATGGCTAGGCAGTATCTGTAAGCAATATGAATATATGAAATCTCAGGTGGGAAGATCCTGTTTTAATGAAAATACCTTCAGTAATAAAAACAGAAGGTCCTGGAATTCAAATATTGGTGAATTTCATGTAACTGAGTTCTGACGACAAGGCTGGTCTGTATTCCCCTCTTCTGCTCATATGCAGTTTGTTTATTCCTTTTTGCGCTGGCTTATATGTTGTTACTAACTGTTTTACTATCATTGTCCCCAGCTTTAAACTATATTTTACCTGTGTATTGTATTGCTGAACCTCGTGTATTGTACTTGCATGCACTGTATGCTGTATTTGCTTATGTATTTTTCTCTTTCCCTGTACTGTATGGGCCATCTACATTTTATTTTTTTTATTTATTTAGTTTTTATTAACCAGGTAGGTGCACTAGCCATAAAATGATTATTTTCAGGCATGACCCAGAAGAGTACAACAAAAAGAGAACAGCGGAACAACAGCAACATGGGTACAATACTAAAAATAGAGGAACAGTACAGCAGTGCTACAAAAATACAATGGGTAGAAACAACAAAAAATAATGGCAAGCATTATACAAATAATGGCAGTAAGATATATAATAAGTGCAGAAACCACGGACCCGACCTGTGGAGTGAAAGGGTTAATAAGATAGTAAGGTTATATAGAGAGAAATGTTCAAACATAACAAGAAAGACTGACAGAAGAAAGGTCAGGGGTGGTAATTGGCAAAACAACAGTGGATGGTCAGCAACAAGGTTCGAGAAGGAAGAGAGCTAGTAGTCAAGAAGTTATTTACAAAGAGAAGGAAAAATATGGGGAGGGGAAGAGGAGACAGTCTTGGAGCTGGATTAGAGCAGGGGTGACATTACTGGTAAGTCTCGGAAGCTTCAGGTTGGGTCAAAGCATGTACAAGCATCAGCTAAGGATAGATAACAAAGATATTCACTTTTAAATCCAAAGTGAGACTGAGACAGCCAGAGGTTGAGTGGAAGAGCATTCCATAGCCATTAGTGATTCAAGGTAGTATTGTCTACTGACAGAGGGTGAGAGCCAATTCAGATCCTTATAAAGAAGGCAGTGATGTTTGAGTCGAGGCGACGAAGAGGCAAATTGGCATATATTGTTATAAGTTACATCCCATTTTAGCAGGGAGGTTTTATGGGCAGAGGTAAGAATAGAGGCACCATAGGTAAGGGTTGGGAGCAGAATACCTCGGGCAATTGCTAATTTGGCCGAGGGTGTAAGCATGTAGCTTGTTTTGTAAGCTACTCGCAGTTTCGAGTTCACAGCTTTGCACAAGGACTGAATGTGAAGATTAAAATCCAGGAACTGGTCCAGCAGGATCCCAAGGTACTTGAAGGAAGTAACATTTTCAAGTGGAAATCCTCCTGGGTGAAGAACCTCCAACAAACTAGAACAGGCCTTAATCTTCGGTGAGGAACCTAGGAGCATGGCTTTCATTTTCTTTTCATTTAGTACAAGCTTACGGTCTAGTAGCCAGTCTAAGACCTTATTGAAGTCTGAAGTAAGTGATGTGTTTATGCGGGCAATACTAGAAGAACTAGTATAGATGATCAGGTCATCAGTGAAGAGAATAGCTGAGCAGGATTCCGGGACCTCAGATGCATTGTTGATAAAAATTGAGAACAGAAGGGGCCCAAGGATAGAGCCCTGGGGGACCCCAAGGTTGATAGTAGATGTGTTGGACAGGGAGGAGTTAAATTTGACAGCTTGTGACCTGTTTGACAGGTAGCTACAGAACCAGTCCACAACAGGGATAGAGAAATGGAATTTATGGAGAGTGGACTGGAGCAGGGGATGGTCTACAAGGTCGAAAGCCTTAGTGAGGTCAATGAAGATGGCACCTGTGAGTTTTCCAGAATCCATGTTGGACAGAATATCAGTAGTTAGTTGAAGAAGAGCCGTGGTGGTGGTGCTATGACCTTTTCTAAAACCATGCTGGGTGTCTGAGAGGAGATTGTAGCATGTAAGGTAGTCAATGGTCTGTGATGCAACTATTTTCTTTAGGATCTTGCTAAGGACAGAGAGAATTGCTATAGGTCTGTAATTGGCCACGTCCTTTGGGTCACCTTTTTTAAAGAAAGGCGTTACTCTTGCAGATTTTTTTATAGGTCCGGCATGGTGCTATGGATAAGGGATAAAGTGTAGATTCTGGCAGTCAGAGAGGCAATGAGTGGAGCAGCCAGCTTAAGAAGACGAGGTTCCAATGAGTCAGAACCAGAGCTGGTATTGGCAGATATGGATCTCAGTAATTTCAGAACTTCCGCTCTTGATATAGCCTTGAAATAGAATGATGGCGCTGGAGGAGGAGCATCATACGATAGGGCAGTATGGTTGTCTGATGGTAGTGTGGTAGGTAGATTGGAGTGCAATCCACTAAGTTGTAAAGCCAAGGTATAGTGTGACAGATCAGAGAAAAAATTGTTAAAACTGTTTGAGATGGTCCTAGGGTCATTACAGTGTGCCCCATTTATGATCATTTCATCAGGTGTGACCGACTCCGAGGTACCCAGAAATGTTTTGACATGAGCCCAGAATTTCCTCAGGTCGCAGGCTGAGCTTCGTAGAAGGTCCTTGCAGTATTTACTTTTAGCAGCTCTAACCTGTCTCTTACATCTGTTCCTTAGTTCATGATAGACAAGAAGATCTGACTGTAGGCCAGTTTGTTTGCAGCGAATACAGAGCTTGTCCCTCTGGCACAGATTAGCAAGGAGATCTTTATGCAGCCACCTTGTCTGTTTTCCTCTGACCCTCCTAGTAGTCTTGGGGGCATGTTTATATTGAATGGTAAGATATTAATTTATGAATATTTGTAGAGCAACCTCCACATCCTTTGTTTGATAGATAACTGTCCAGTCAATATTGGAGACATCATAGAGAAATGCATCCTGGTCAATATGAGCTAGATTTGTAAATGTGATTAGTCTTGATGGAGGAGATGGAGATGCAACCATAGATAGGATACAAAAAGTGGGTGAGTGGTCTGTTAGTGCATCTGCAAGGATTCCTGCTGTACACATGATCCATACGGTTAACCATCACCCAGTCTAGGAGTTACCGCTTGATTGGATGACGTGGCTCTAGTTGCTTCCAGAGATCAATTGGTGAAAATTATAACTAAGCATGAGTGATTGCAAGGATATTTGAGCTGACCCTAACCAATTGAGGTTAAGATCACCTAGGATGACAGCCTCATTATGATTTACAGTCTGGGAGGTGATGTCAAGGTATTCTTGAAGACCTACTATTCCCCCAGCAGGGGGATTATAGGCACAGATAATATGAAGCTTCTTTTCCCCCAATACAATAGTTGCCTGTATGAATTTGCACACTGCGGGAGAGGCAGATGCCGGGACAATAGAGATGTTGAGGTAGTTTTTAAAGAATAGGGCAACTCCACCTCCACGCTTGGATGAGGATCTATCATGCCAGAACAGGGGATAGTTAGGCAAGGAGCATACGTCATCAGGCGTACCAGGTTTTAGCCAAGTTTCTGTGAGACAGAGTACATCAGGATTGTAGAGTTTCACCCAGGCCTCAAGTTCTGCATGGTGACAGGTAAGACTTCTGATATTGATATGGGCAATTAATAATCCTTTCTTGGACATGCCAGATACAGTAACTCATTTAGGGAAAAGAAACAGGTAGGTGGACCTGGATTTAGTTTGACATCCCCAGATAACAGAATAATGATCATGGCTAGGAACCAAAGCCTTGCACAGTGGCAGGCTAGGGTGAAAGTACATCTCCATGGCAGCTTCCTCCTGGCATGTAGAGGGTAATAGATGCTGCCTCTAACAAGGAGGATAGGGTTAGGTTGAAGATCAGGCTTTGTCTCTGCAATCAAGTTAGAGAAACTACAGTTGCGGTAAGCCTCTGAGGAGTCTTTTGCCATTTGGTTACATGGGAGAGCCCATGTGGCAGTATCCAGGCTGAGTAAAAGGACAAATGACAGGAGTGCCCATAGCAGACTATACTTCGCCATAGTGTTACTATTTGACTTGGGTAGGAAGGCTAGTGGTATACTGAGACAGAGGATTAGCTCTTAGGGGTAAAGAGATAGTGTGTGTAAAATTAAGACTGCCAAGGGTGACCGTGTTACACCATTTTAAACCTTGGCCAAAATTAGAGATAGATCAAAAACAATGAAGTGTTTCCTGCTAGCATCGCAATTATTTAGAAGAAGTGGATCAGAGAAGCAAAAAGTAAAGCCCCGCAAAGGTTAATTAGGAAAGCAGACCAGCCGGAGGCTCTACTTGTGGTAAAGATTACAGTGAGGAAATGAAGACCTATTCAAGTTATGTTAGAAGGCACCCCTAGTGGTGGAATTTTATAAGAAATCAATGGGAGACTTGACAGATAGCAGTAATGTTAAGCAAAAGTCAATGCAAAGCAGAGGGCGCCGAAGCCCAGAGACTGATAATCCGATAGAGAAAAGGCAGGGCCAAACAGTGGCCGAGCAGAGAGCAGCAGTCCAATTAGAGGAGGGTGGCAGCAGGTGGCTGCCTATCAAACCCGCACAGTGCTACCCCGGAGCAGCCAGGACATTTAACCGGATTTGAAGGTGTCATGTTTGCCAGGAGGATGGAGGTACGGGCAGCTGGCAGGATTAGCCGCGCCGATCACTGGGAGCCCGATCAGGTGCAGTGGATCTATTTTAAGATATAAAATGTAGGTTAAGATAGGATGTTATTAGCTAGGGCAGGGGGTACCAAGGCAACTTGAAAATTACTCGGGGTAGCAAGGGAGGAAGCTCAGGTAAGGAATTGCACAGTAGATAGCAGAGCAGGCGCTAAGCAAAGCTGATAGGCAAGCAGATGGTGAAAATAGGAAGATGTCTTTAAAGGGACGACAGGACAAGTGTTAGGCCTAATAGCTGCACTCCGTATCTTTAAGAGGAGTTGCAATATTAGTGAGAGGGGAGGATGAACATTGCTAGGGGTGGTGCCGATGGGGGAGGGAAAGTATTTAATAAAGGCTGGAGGTGGGGGATGGCAGGGTGGGTGCAAAAATTCAAGCAGCAAGGAGACAGAAGGACAGAAAGTGAAAGAGAAATTGAATTATTTGCAGGGCAAAGCTTACAACTGTGACCCAAATGGAATCTGGTCTAAACAGATAAAAACTGTATCACTTTAAACTTAGTTTCTGATCCAGGGTAGCTTACCACTGGACCTTAAAACAAAGAGAGCTGTAGTATTTTACAATCTACAAACCTGCAGCCTAAATGAACTTGCACTTCAAACTACCCTTGAGTGCAAAATTGCTGTAAACAGGCTTAGGTTCGTGTTTAAGTTAGGATTTACAAGACAATTTGGAGAGACTTAACAAGTACCACAATCAGAATATAACATTAGCTTAAGGTCCAGAGAAAACAGCAGTAGCAAAGAATTAAAGAACTGCAGCAGCCTGTCAGCAGGCAGAGTCGATGGTTCTGGACAGTCCAGTTTCTGCAGCGTACCTTCGGTCTGGTGATTGGTGGGCAGTACAGCGAGGAAGGCAGCCGGTGGACAGAAGGGGTCCGCCCGACTGCTTGCAGCAGCAGAGGCACCTGTGTCAAGGGTGAAGCTTTGGTCTGGTGATCGGCGGGCAGTACAGCAAGGAAGGCAGCCAGCAGACAGAAGGGGTCTGCCCGGCTGCTTGCAGCAGCAGATGCGCCCTTGTCAGGGGTAAAGCTTCAGTCTGGTGTTTGGCGGGCAGTACAGCGAGGAAGGCAGACGGCGGACAGAAGGGGTCCGCCTGGCTGCTTGCAGCAGCAGAGGCACCAGTGTCAAGGGTGAAGCTTTGGTCTGGTGATCGGTGGGCAGTACAGCGAGGAAGGCAGCCGGCGGACAGAAGGTGTCCGCCCGGCTGCTTGCAGCAGCAGAGGTACCCATGTCAAGGGTGAAGCTTCGATCTGGTGATTGGTGGGCAGTACAGCAAGGAAGGCAGCCGGCAGACAGAAGGGGTCCACCCAGCTGCTTGCAGCAGCAGAGGCACCCGTGTCAAGGGTGAAGCTTCGGTCTGGTGATCGGCGGGCAGTACAGTGAGGAAGGCAGCTGGTGGACAGAAGGGGTCCATCTGGCTGCTTGCAGCAGCAGAGGCAACTGTGTCAAGGGGGGGTGAAGCTTCGGTCTGGTGATCGGTGGGCAGTACAGTGAGGAAGGCAGCCGGCTGGACAGAAGGTCCACCCTGCTTGCAGCAGAGGCACCGTGTCGAGGGGGGTGAAGCTTCGGTCTGGTGATCGTTGGGCAGTACAGCGAGGAAGGCAGCTGGTGGACAGAAGGGGTCTGCCTGGCTGCTTGCAGCAGCAGAGGCACCCATTTCAAGGGTGAAGCTTCAATCTGGTGATCGGCTGGCAGTACAGCTAGGAAGGCAGCTGGCAGACAGAAGGGGCCCACCCAGCTGCTTGCAGCAGCAGAGGCACCCGTGTCAAGGATGAAGCTTCGGTCTGGTGATCAGCGGGCAGTACAGTGAGGAAGGCAGCCGGTGGACAGAAGGGGTCCGTCTGGCTGCTGCAGCAACAGAGGCACCCGTGTCAAGCGTGAAGCTTCAGTTTGGTGATCGGCTGGCAGTACAGCGAGGAAGGCAGCCGGTAATTCTCTGGTACACCATAGATCACAATGTGAACATTTTAAGATTGCTCTTTCTCCATCACCTTTAGGTCACTGTGCACATCTGCAATCCAGCTCCTCTGGTGCTGTAATGAAGAGCGGATGCTCCAGAGCTCATGTAGTAACAATTTAGACATGATGGGAAATGTGTCATCTTTCTCATCAAAAATCCCATCTTGCAGTTACCGCACTGTGGGACATTGACCATGGTCTCTTAGTCTGACCCAAATGTAGTTCCTGGTCTCACTGAGCTAGCAACATATGCTTTCAGTTTCTATGGAGGACATTCTAAGGGTACAGTATCTAGCTGATTTTTGTTTCTCCCTACTCTAAGACTGTATTGGTGCCATTATTTCTGCAACAGAGATATGAAAGTTAAGCTTCCAACTTGTGGTGACATCACCAGAAGTCCCTAGAAATATGGCTTTATGTAGTGCCTTTCATGCATACTGTGCATCCAAGCATTTTATTGGCCATGACCTGAGGTGGCAGTAGATAGTAAGGCACATGGAGAACATGAAACTGAGGCAGTTTAAGGTACCAAAGGAGGCTGAACACAGGAGGAAGCTACAGAGAAGGTTAAGTGACTTACTCAAGATCTCTTAAACAACATAGAGATTACTATAACTCAGCATAAAAAGCAGCTATGGGTAAAGATCAACAACAACTTTAAATGGCGGGCAGCAGTGTGGGGCAATGCCTAGAAGAGCAAATAAAATCATGGTGCGAATCAAGAGAAATTAGATAAGCAGATCAAGTGATATTGTAATGCTCCTGTAAAGATCACTGGTCAGAACCAATCTTTAGTATACTGTGCAGTTCTGGTCCCCATATACGAAGAAAGATATCGACTGAGAAGGCAAAGCAAGGCATTTGTGTTTATATGGGCCTAGGGCTCAGGGTGCATCACAATATTTGAAAGAAAGGCATACAATAATAATTTGACAGTTACAGTAATTACAGAACTAAACATAAAAGCCTTAGAAATTCTGATGGAAAGGACAGAGCAGTCATTAGTCTCCAAAGGTTGACAAAACAAGTAATACTTTAGCCCCCTTTTAAACAACTCCACAAACTACTAAGATGGCTAGGAAGGGAGTTCCCAAAAAGTGAGGCCATCACTGGGAATGCTGTTATCACCAGGCAGCTTTATACATGATCTTGGGATGGCCAGAAGCAAACCCTTGGTGGAGCAGAGTGAAAGTTTAGAGGAGAATGGCCAAAGTGGCTGAAGGTTTGAAAAACATGGGCTACAAGGATCGGCTGGCAGAACTGGGACTAAATAAGAAAGGAAGAAGACTCAGGGGCACATGACTGCAGTATTCAAGTATCTAAATGTTAGAGCACCATTGGATCAGACACTGCTTTTCAGGATGTACAAGGTTGAAAGGATGAGGGGACACTTTATGTCTTTAAAAGGAAGAAGATTCAAGGGAAATGTTATTGAGGATTTCTTCACAGAAGACATGGTAGAGTCTTGGAACAGACTTCCAGAACAGATTATGACAATCAACACTTTTTTATCTTTAGTCTCATAAGAACATAAGATGTTTGCCTGCAAAAGAAGGCCTTGCACTCTATCAAGTCTGCACAATGCAGGACCCATGTATCCTACATTACGTGCTGCTCCTTCCAACTCCCTGATTATTCTTACCCTGCCCTTCACTTTATCTCATCCCCTCTTGTAACCATCCATGGTTTTCTTGCTTACTACCTCTTCTGTTAGCCTCTCACACCCCTCTGTTACTCTCTCTGTAAAGAAGTGCCTCCTGGTCTCCTTCCAGAACCAGCCTCCACAAGTTTGTAGCTGGTTCTCCTTATGTTTTTGTGTTTACTGGTCCTGAAAAGTTCTTTGGGGTCTACCTTGAGATTGATGGTCTTGAGGTACTTTAAGGTACCTATCATGTTCCCTTGTTCCTTTCTGTCCTCCATTAGATACATCATCAGGTTCTTCAGTCTCTGCTCATACAAGAGTCCTGCTGCCCTTTAATCATTGTTGTATCCCTTTTTTGCACTGTCTCCAGCTGTTTTATGTTATTTTTGTGGTGAGATTTCAGAGCTGTACTACTAATCCAGGTGAGGCTACAGCATGGATTTGTGCAGAGGTAGTATAACCTCCTGTCTTCTGCTTGTGATTCTGTACTTATGCAACCCATCATTCTGTTAACCCTTGATGTTGCCTTACTGCATTGCACAGAGGACTTCAGGTGCTAGTAATCCCCAGGTCTTTCTCCTCTTTGGACACCCTGACAGTTACCCTACCCCCAGTTTTTACTCCACCGGTGAGTTCTTTCTCCTCATGTGCATGGCTTACACTTTTTGACCGTTATTCCCAGTTGCCAGATTTTGATCCATTTCTCCAGCCTTTCTAGGCTTTCTCTTATGTCTCTGGATTCTTCTTTTGTATTCAGTCTCCCAAACAGCTTTGTGTTATCCACAAAACACCATCCCCTATGTCATTTATGTAATTTATGAACATGTTGAAGAGTGCTGAGCTAAGCACCGATGGTTGTGGTACCCCACTGGTAACTTCCCTCATCTCTGAGTGTTTCCCCCACCACTACCCCCTGGATTCTCCCGCCTAACCAATTTGCCACCAACATAGATATTTTCCCCCCACTCCTAGGTCATCCAACTTCTTGATTAATCTTTTATCAATCTTTATGGGGAACCTTGCCAAAGGTCTTGCTAAAATCCAGGTACGGTATGTGTAGGAACAACACAGGTACAGCATGTGTAGGGTTTGCCAGCACACGTTTAGCTTTCAAATGGCTCAGTAAAAGTTTTTTGTAACTGATGAATGAGTGCTCCACTCTTTTGTTACTTTTGACACTATGTATACTGCCTGGCCCTTATCCACTGCCTTTGCAATACTGTCAAAAAAATGTATCATGTTTGTTTGACATGACCTCACTGCCACAACCCTGTGCCATTTGTCATCCGGTAGTCCATTTGCCTCAAAAAACTTGAGCAACCTTTACTTAAGAATGGTTTCCATCAGGTTGCCAATGGTCGATGTCAAGCTGACTGGTCTGTAGTTCCCTAGCTTGTCCGTAGCACCACTCTTATGCAAGGGTACCCCATCTGCAGTTTTCCAGTCACATGGCACAATGCTTAAGTCTAGTGAGCTACTGAATAGGTCAGCCAGTGAGGCTGCCAGCACTGCTGCAAGTTCCTTCAGTATCCTTGGATGTAATTTAACTAGACCAGGAGATTTGTCTACCTAGATTTGTCAAACTATATAAGTACCTTGAAGAAAAAGGGGTGAGGTTATTGAGTTATTAGGGATGCTTTAAACTGCAGATTTGTAATCAGAATCAGTGAATTTTGATCCGATTTTTGGAAATGGGAGTTTTGGAATTGCAGTCTGAAAATTCTTTTATGTAGGAAATTAGGATTTAGGATTCCAAGTCTGATTCCGAAGTCCTTTTGGAATTGGAATTAATTTAAATCTGGCATCAGAAATTCTTCAATTCTCATGAAACAATATCTGATTAGAACTGGCCATTACCAAGCATTCCTAATTCATATGTTTTTATCACACAGTGAATTTCAGTATTTTAGCAGCAATTTGACCCCAAAATGAAACCCTTAAATGTCACAATAGCATTCTGGTTCCAAAACAGAATACTGAATTAATTTATTTTTCAGTTTCATGCACACCCTTACTAGGTACCCCTTGGCATGATCAGCTATCCTGTAGTGGGAGAAACCACCCCCTCTGTCTACTGATAACACAGAGCAAACTAAATAGTACAGTATGCAATCAGAACATACAAAAACATCAACAGAGCTATGTTTCTTCCATTTTTAGCAAACATTTAGAAAGTGTTGGGGCCACCTTCTTTATGGCAGAGCACCACTAGTGACAAAACTAATACTAAATGCTGTTTTAACAATATTTGAATGTCTTAGACTTAGACCATGCTCCAGTGGGGTGAGGTGTGACATGGGGAGATGGATGCTGCTGCTGCTGCAATGCTCCCCCTACTCTAGTGTGGCACTCGGACATCTCAGTCACCTGCTACCTGCTCTGAGAGTGGGGAGCCTTTTTAAATTACAGTAGTACCTGTTTGCACAGCATACATATTCATCTCTGCTGATGAAATGGGGGGGGGGCATGATGTATTTAGCCTTTATTACACCTGAGCTGGGGGCAGGATTCCATGGGCTATAGCGAATCCCCCTATGACTTGGTCAGGAAACCCCATCTCTTTCTATCTAAAGTGCTCACTGGATTTACAACTGAACATCCACCAGAGGATTCTGGGGCTCCTCTCTGTATGTGATAGGTGCAAATACAGTCTCGAGTCTGTGTTCCTGGAGAGGACCCTCTTGGCCACTGCACAGCAAACCAGAAAAGACACAGGCATGTAAAGGCCTTCAGGGATGCCCTATACACTCTATATGTGTCTTTTCCCAGAAAAATGCAGAGACCGGTTCAAACCCCACCGACCCCTTCAAGGAACCTTTTGTATTCCCCCTCCTTTTGTCCACAGAGTCCATTCTTGAATTCTGTCTCAGTAGCGTTTGGCCCTTAAGCATTAGCCAGGCATAGTACTGTTTGAACAAACTTTCCCAAACCAACACACACAACAGACGTTGGCAAAGTTATTTTAAATTCAGCCAAAGGCTTTACTTATTTGTTACTAAGTACTGTAAATAACATAAGAGAAATATTTTAGAAATTGGTTACAGGATATGAAAAGAAAGTTGGAGATTATACAAAAAAAAAGATATAATGTTAAAACTAGTGTTATAATTCTAACTTGAAAAGTCCTTAGTGGCTGGAATGAAAAGTGTTCTTAGAAAGTAGCTGATTCCCAGGAAGGGATGGGAGTACGATATTTGTTTTCATTGTGAAAATTAATAAAACATAAAAAAAGAAAGCAGCTGATTCTCCCATCTGTTTGGTGGAAATTCAGACAGATGTCCAAGTCTCAGTCCTTGTTGCTGCCAGGAGATCCTCTGAGAGAGTAATGCCCTTAGCAAAGCTCTGAAGGCTTTTTTAAGAAAATTCAAAAGTCCTGCCTCCGGTGTTCCTTGCTGTGATAGGCTGGCCTCGTCACATACTGAGAAAAGACCAACTATCTCTCTATGTTCGAATTTAAAAGTTTAACTGTAGAGATTCTTAGCTGGGGATGGGGGTTGGGGATTGGCAAAGACAGGTGCCTGTGACCGGAGTCAGCAGGTCACACACCCTACTGGTTTAGCTAGTCCAAGGTCTTTTGTTTGCTTTCTGTTCCCAGCAAACCATTTAGACCTTAAGTGGCTGCAATTAAGTTGTAGTTACTCCAGTCCAGGTGTAGAAGTCCAAAGACAATGGGACTCCAGACTCCACGGCACCTTCATGCTGCTTTTGGGCCCAGAGTCTTTTGTAAGGCAACTAGATTCCAGTTACCCAGGCTTGACTTAATGGGTCTGCCATTAATCTTTAATGACCCTTCCATTTACCACAGTGTTCCTGAGGCTCAAATCCCTTTTACAATTGAAGTACTATTGTTAGAATAAAAATAAATAAATAAATAAATAAAATAGGTCACCTAGAAAGCTACAGGGTTGCATACCCAAACAGGGAATTGTACCATTCCAGGCTACTATATTCTATCTTTACCCAGAATTCCTTGCAAACAGGCTTATATCATGGGACCTATTGGTGAATTACATAAATAAACTAGCATACATGATGACACAGCAATGGGACATGGTGTGATAGATGCCACAATTGTAACACTCTTTACCTTGGGCTATCTTGAGGTCTGACATGCTGTTTGCAGCTGGTGCAGAATGTTGCAGCCTTGTTGACTGCTGAAATGTCCTGATCTGAGCATATCTCATCCATATTGTGGGCATTGTACTGGCTGCCCGTGAGGTGGCATTTCAGTTTAAAGACAGATTTGTTAACATATAAAACACTCACCAACTCTGAACACAAGCAATCTACACTCCTCGGAGGTGGTCTTTGATCATGTTTAAAGCAGCTGCGGAATGGGCCTTTTCAGTGGCTGCTCCACTGTTGTGGAATTCTTTGCCTCCTTCTCCAAGGGAGGCAGCTGGGAGTATTACCTCTTTAGTCTGGCATTAATAAACTGTAAGATTATTACCAGGGACCGGGACTAGTTCAGTTATTATAATGAATTATGTGTTTAAAATTATAGATAAGAAGTGCTGGGTTTTTGCTAAATTTAGTTTTAGCTTAGTTAGGAAACTGTATACTGCTGTATATAGGTTTTGTATTTTTTGTAATGTACCTTGAACATGTAGGATTGGGTGCCAAACAAACTACTTATGTGTGTCCCTTCTGATCTTAAATTACTATGTTAGGGAAAGGGGAAATTGTATAACCAGGAAAGGCACATTAAGTTGGAGCTTGTTTCCATGTGTGACCTGGGAGCACAAGGAAGGTAAGTGACTTGCTCAGGGTCAAACAGTTTGCAAGTGGGGGCTGATGGAATTCTAACCCATGTCTCCAGGTTTGCGGCTCAGTGCCCATAGCCAGTGTGCTATACTGCCTCCATGTCACTGTGGTTGGGAAAGCAACAGTCATCTCTATTCCTGGTTAGGATGCTCTACCCTGAGGGGTATTTCCTTTCAGGACAGTATAAAACAGGATGGGCAGTGGGTATCCTGGGGCCAGTAGTGATTAGCCCTATGGACAAGGGATAATGATCTTCTGGACAGGCTGAATTAGTGCTGGGTCAACTGGCTAAGGAGGGAAAAATAAAAAGTAAAGCAAAAATGGTTTAATGACATTAATGCATCAGTGAAGACTCTAAAGATGCCAGGAGTACAGTACACTGCTGAAATAAATGTTTCTCATTGCTACTGCCTTAACCTTTAAAAAGATGAATTCATATCATGTACATGAAATTTCCATTGTAGTATAATTAAACCTCCAAAGTACTTCAGCACAGTGTTTTAATGGTTCTTACATGGTACCTCTCACTCTGAAAATCTAGTGTCAAAGAAGTGTTAGACCATGGCAATGATGTCCTGTGAGCTGAAGGAAAGAGTTATTTATCCATGTTCTGTATCAGAGTACAGAATAACAGCCTGTCACTTGCTGTTTGCTTGCAGTCCAAAACATGCTAGGTGATAGGCAAGTATCCTCTCTCACCTGCCAAAGATAAGGCAGCTTTGAAACACTGTAGTCAATGTCATTAATCCAAGGAATGATATCCTTCAAGCTTATGCCTTTAGCTTGGGGCTGGAAGGTAGTACTGGTTAAATGAAATAATTCATCATGGTTTAAATATATACTACCAAGTTATCAGTGGATTCTGCAGCAGCCTTCCCACAACATACATGACTCAGGTCATTCTACAGATTATCACTACTACATTATCAATTGCATAGATATTATATTAGTTGTGTGTGCTTCTTTTCTTTTGTACTTTATTTTTGTGTGCATATGGACTGCCTGATACATGGCCGTGATCATGCAGTCCCTTATGGGGTTAGTTCAGAAAGCAGTGTCCATGGCAACTGACATTCTCCTTTTTCCTTTCTTTCTCAGGAGGAGACAGTGAGTGAGAGGAAGACCATCCATTACCTGAAGCTGAGCGCCCCCTGGGATGTGTTATTGTACTACGCAGAGGAGCTGTGCATGAGGGCACCGCTTCAGGTCAGTGTGGTGTTGATGTGGGCAGATCCCCTGCCAAAACCAAGTTTTGATCAGATTGACCAATGAATAGGTTATAAACTCAAGAAAAGGGATTTGGGGGCACATTTTCATTAGTACAGCAAATATTGCTATTCTTAATCTCAATGGCGCCTGACAAGGGTAACAGCCTTAGTATCATAGGGACAGTACTGCAAGATTTCAGTAGTTAAAGGTATTTAGTTACATTTCTGCACCATTAAATTTAGTTTAGGTGCTATATTTTTCAAGAGGACATGTCTATATTTCAGGGGGGTGGTGGTGGAATACCATTAAAGGTAGGCAAAAACAGATGATTCAGTCAAGAGTTTAAACAGTGAGCTAAGCATGAAAGTAACTTACATGTGCCTATCAATATCCTAGGGAGACCTTGATCTGGGTTAGTTTAGCTAAAATAAAAGATAGTATTTTGTCAGTGGGAGGAGCTTGCACATTCTGAACAAGCTAAATTCACTCGAACATATGAACATACGAGCATACGAAATTGCCAGCAGAAAAAGGCCCACAGGTCTGTCATGTCTGCCCAATTGTGCAGCTCTTAGTTTCAAATCACTACCGCTGCCCCACCACCACCCAAACCTCTCTCTTCCTCCTCTTTTCTGGTCCTTCCCCCCTTTGTGTTTTTGTCTGTACTAACCCTGCCCTTGACTCTATCCCATCCCCCCTTAAAGCTATCCACTGTCCTTTGAGTGATTAACTCCTCCAGCAGTGCGTTCCAACCTGACACCACTCTCTCTGTGAAGTAGTGCCTCCTCATCTCCCTCCTAAACCTTCCCCCTTCCAACTTCAGACTGTGCCCCCTAGTGACCCTTCCCCCTTTAAGCAGTACAGTCCTCCCTCCTGACTTTGTTTATACCTTTCAAGTACTTAAAGTTCTCTATCATGTACTCTCTTCCCCTTCTGTCTTCCAGTGAGTACATGTTGAGCTCTTTCAACTCCCCTAGTCACAGGATCATTTTTCTAGCCCTACGCTGCACCCCCTCCAGTAATCTCACATCCTTTTTGAGGTATAGGCACCAGTACTGTACACAGTATTCCAAGTGTGGCCTCACCAGTGATCTGTACAATGGCAGGATGATCCCCCCCTTTTCAAGAGGTGATCCCTCTGGCAATGCACCCAAGCAACCTATTTGCCCTTGCTGCAGCCCTCCTACACTGTGTAAATACCTTCATGTCCCCTGTGACTATTACCCCCAGGTCCCTTTCCTCCTCTGAAGCCATTACCTGTACCCCCCCCAGCCAGTAGCTGTTCTTGGGATTTCTAGCTCCAAGGTGCATGACCTTGCACTTCTTAGTGTTAAACCCCAATTGCCACCCCCTTGACCAGTGTTCAAGTTTAACTACAGCCTGAGTGCCTGCCTCTCTTCCTCATTGTCCACTTTTGCACGAATCTTAGTGTCATCCACTAACAGGCTGCTCATACTCTTGACCCCTTCTGCAATGTCTCCAATGAAGACATTGAACAAAACAGGGCCCAGCACTGAACCCTGTGGTACCCCACTCCGTTACTGACCTTGGCTTTTATGTCTCTCCCCTTACAACTACTCTTTTGTCTGCCCTGCAGCCAGCTCTAAACCCACCCCACCAGTTTTCCCCCACCACCATGACCCTCAGCTTGCTCATTAACCTCCTGTGTGGCACAGAGTCGAAAGCCTTGCTGAAGTTCAGATACAGGGATCCACGATGGGAGCTCAACAAAAATTTTGTCGAACGCCCCGTCAGCGACACTGGCAGGTCGACCACATTCTGAGTCGGCTGCCAGTTCGCACTGTAATACCTTGTTTTCTTCGGGGGGCTTTGCCCCCCCAACCCCCCACATGTGGGGCTGCGCCCCCACACACCCCCACTTAAGGATTCTCAACTCCAGTTGGAGCTGATTGGGGGGGTGCAGGACCCTCGACAGACAGCGTCAGGTTCCAGCGGGTCTCCCACAGCAGCATGGTGCTGTAGTCACTGTGGGGGACCTCGCTGGCGAAATGTCACTGTCGGGGGGGGTAACCGCAGATACAGGACATTCATAGCATGGCCTTTGTCAACTGCCCTAGTGACCCAGTCGAAAAAGTCAATCAGATTAGTTTGACAAGATCTTCCTGTGACAAACCCATGCTGTCTCTCATCCTGCAGGCCATTGCTATCAAGAAAGGTTATCAGCCTCTCTCCTTCAGAATGGTTTCCATCAACTTCCCCACTATGGAATTCAAGCTCACGAGTCTGTAGTTGTCCGGTTGATCCTTGGGTCCACTCTTGTGAAGGGGCATCATGTGATCCATCTTCCAGTCCCTGGGTACATTCCCCATCTACAAGGAGGTGTTGAACAGGTCTGTCAGAGGGCCTGCCAACAACTCTGCCAGTTCTTCCAGGACCCTATGGTGTGCACCATCTGGTCCTGGTGCCTTGTCCACCCGCAAGCCTTTAAGGCCCTTCAGAACTCGATCCTCTTTGATGACCTCATTTGTTATCTCTGCCCCCCTCCACCTTTGTCCCCTTTCCCCTGCGGTATTGGACCATCCCTTTCTTTTGAGAACATCGAGCAGAAATACTCATTGAGTGCCTCTACCTGATCTTCCCCTTGTTCCGCCCATCCTCCCTCTTTCTTGATTCTAATGATGTTATCCCTATAACTCCTCTTCTCCCTTATGTATTTAAAGAACCCCCTTTCCCTCTCTCTGATCCCCTGAGCCAACTTCAGCTCCTTTGCTGCCTTGGCTGCCCTGACTGACCTGGTCACCTCCCTAGATGCCTTTGAGAACACTTCTTTATCCTCTTCATGCCCAGATATTTTGAACTTTTTTTTTCCAACTCTATTTTTTCCTTCCCTTCTTGAGTCCCACCAAACTCTCTCTGGTGACCGCCCAGTCCTGGACTCTACCTCCCTGCATGACCCTGACTCATCTCTTCTCCCCCCCTGACACCGGGCATCCCGGGTCTAGTCTCGAGGGGAAGGGCAGCCCAGCCAGGGCACTCTTTCTTATAGGGTTGAGCACTGGGACGGGGAGGAGACAGGATGAGGAGACAACTGTGCCCGACTTCTGGGAGTGTGGTCCTTGGGTGGGAGGTGCCATCGCCCATCAGTGGGAGGGGGGAGGTATTTACTTGGTTGGATCCCCTGTGGAGCCCGGCTGTCAAGGCAACGTACTGCCATGGCTCCACCCCCCAGGCATACGCCACAACGCTGTGTTTGGCTACCTCCAGCCGCCACCAGAGGTCGCTCCTCAAGCAAATGTTACCCCGTCCCTCCCTGGGGAAGAGAGAGCAGTCCTCTGGATGCTTAATCTCTTCCCTCCCCTGCTGACCGTCCAACGCCTCAACCCTCAGCGTCACCAGGCCGGCTTGATTTTTTGAACTTAATGAAGGCCAATCTTTTTTTACATCACCTTCCCCTCCACCTCCTTGCTGAGCCAGCTAGGTTTTTTTGACCTGGACTGCTTACTCTAAGATTTGGCACATGTGTTTGTGGCCTCATTTAGCCCCTTCCTAATGACTGCCCACTTCTGTTCAGCATCCATCTCTGGGTTAATTTCAGCTAAATACCCCTCTAGGATGCTGCCCATTCTTGCAAAATCTGTCTTCCTGAAATCCAACACTCTTGTCCTGGTCTTAGCAGACTCCCTCCCTGTATTGAGAAGTAACCACACTGAGCAGTGGTCACTTTCTGCTAGAGGGTTTTGTACTACCACATCCTGGACTGGATCTCCATTTGTTAGCACCAAGTCCAGCATGTTCCCCTCCCTAATAGGATCCATCACCCCTTGCACTAGGTAACTGTCTTGGATAGCCTCCAGCAGCACCTGTTCCCTGGCGTGTACTGTAGTTACTGTCTGCCAGTCAACCCCAGGTAGACTGAAGTCTCCCACTATAACTGTATTCCCTTTACCACTGACCTTTCTGATTAGCTTGGCCAGTTCTCTATCCACCTCCTTGTTCTGTGAGGGTGGCCTGTACACCACCCCCATCCTGAGTGTCTTCCCTTTAGGGCTTTGGAGCAATACCCATATGGCTTCTGGCCTCCCCCTTGTCCCCATCCTCCCTGTTACACAGAATCCCCTCTCTGACATAAATTGCTACCCCTCCCCCCCGGTCCCTGCGGAACATCTTGTATCCCGGTATTGTGAGATCCCAGTCATGGTATTGGGTGGCCCAGGTCTCTGAGATGGCGGCAATATCTACCTCCCCCTCCGCCATCATTGTCTGGAACTCTGCCACCTTCTTTGCTGAGCTCCTTGCATGCAAGGATACTACAGTCCACCTTGTGTCCTGCCCCTCCTCTTCCCGTCTCTCCCTCTTGCACGTTTGTCTTGGTAACTTCTCCTCATTCTCCTCCTCCATCACTGGGGGGGGGGGCAAGGCCTTCTGGTCTCCCCAGAAGGTGGCTCCTCCCTGCTATCTGACTCAGAACCTCCCCCTCCTCAGTTTAAATCTATGTTGTTTTTTATGTACTTCTCCAGCCCTTGTGTGAATGCTCTTGTACCCTCAATGTTGAGATGCACTCAATCAATCAGTGAGCAACTCACTGCCAAGGAGATATGTTAATAATAGTTTATTTAATTTTTTTTTTTTAAGTCCAGTCTGCACTACACTCAGAACTGGATAACAATAAAGGAATGGTTCAACAGGATGAACAGCACCTTTGTGAAGTAGTGCTAACATTTCACAGTAGAGTGAGGCACAATATTAAGACAAGATAATATTGTACAACTACTAAATGTAACACCCCCTTTCTTCTGAGGTTGATTAATAGAAATGTCATTGCTGAGACTGGCATTTGAACTACAGTCTGGCAAGGGTTAAAAAAGGGGCAGAGCTTAGATAGGGGGTTGAGATATAGTAGAAGGGTGAGAGGGAGTGACTAGCTGTTCTGAACTGGCAGACTGGGGGCCTGCGGATTTGGGTTTTGGAAAGAAGAGCCAAGAGAGGAGGAAAAAGGGAGACAAAAAGGAATCGGACAGTTGTACCTCTCCACAATTCATATGCTGCTCTGGCAAAAATTGATTCCTCTATGGAGGCACCCGCAGTGGAGACCAAGGAGGATGCTGGGAACCTCCACAAAGGAGACCCACAGGAGGGTGGCATGGGACCCCACAGGGGAAGGAAACAACTCCTGGTGGGGAACTCCATTGTTAGGACTGTAGAACTGGGGGAGGAAGGGGAGAGGGAGGTATGGTGCCTGCCTGGCGCCATGGCTTGGAGGGATAGGGAGCAAATCCTCAGGATCGCTGGAGCAACTGCAAGGGGGAGGGAGCTGGATGTCATTGTCCACCTAGGAACAAATGATCTGGCTGAGAAAGGGATCAGAGCAGTGCAGGAAGAGTTTGTGGAGTTGGGGGGGCCTTAGACAAATAGCATGCACACTAACCTTCTCGAAGGTGCTGCCTGTCTATGGCATGGGTAAGGCTAGGGTGCTCCACACCATTGGATTCAATCAGTGGTTGCAAAACTGGTGCAGAGCTCAGGGGTTTGGCTTCACTGGGGACTGGGGGTCCACCTGGAGTGATGCAAGCCTATACTGGTGTGATGGTCTGCATCTGTCCAGGAGGGGAACCAGAATCCTAGGTGATAGGTTTAAATGCTTCATTGGCAAGCATTTAAACTAGCCAAGGGGGGAGGCACTGGAAAGGAGCAGGGGAAATCCTAGCCTCCCCAAAAAAAACAGGGTAGTAAGTGAGGTAAACACCAAGATAGAGCTGTTGATAGGGACAAGGGCGGGGGTAAATGGAGAAAATGACAAAGGCAATAAGGACAGGGATGGGGCAAAAAGGGGTAAGGCCATCAAGAAATGGAGGGTAATGATTACCAATGCCCATAGTCTGGGCAACAAGCTCCCTGAACTGGTGGCCTTGATGGAAGAGGGATGCCTGGATATCGTAGCAGTCACAGAAACATGGTACACAGAGAACCATGACTGGGATGTTAACATACCAGGGTACACAACCTACACAACCTACAAGAGAGACAGGGAGGGGAGAAGAGGGGGTGGAGTAGCTCTTTATGTAAGGGAAGGGATAAAAGAAATTGAACAAAGAGTAAACAGGGAGGAGAGGAGGCACTATGGGTCACCTTAGAGACTAGAAATGGCACCACAATCCGCATAGGGGTTGTATAGAGTCCCCCATCTCAGGGGGAGGGAATGGACAAGGATATGATAGAAGGCATCCTTAGGGTGGCAGAGAAAGGGCAGATACTGTTGATGGGGGACCTGTATATGCCAGATGTTAACTGGAGCACCTTTGCTGCAGCCACATCCAAGAGCAGGGCCATTCTCGATGCCCTACAGGGGGCATGTCTCAGACAGCTAGTTTTGGAACCCACTCGTGAGGGAGCAATCTTAGACCTCATACTCTCAAATGGGAACAGTGAGAGGATCTCAGATCTAGAAGTGGGTAGCCATCTGGGAACAAGTGACCACCAAACAGTGTGGTTCACGATAAACTCAGCTACAGAGTCAAGCCATACAAAAGTGAGGGTACTGGACTTCAGGAGGGCTGACCTTGGCAAGATGGGAGAGTGCCTTAGAAAAATACTAGCAAACAGGCTTGAAGGAGGGGTGGAGCAGCAATGGGGAAACATCAAAACTGCCATCACAGTGGCAACAAGCCTTTGTGTGAAGCAAATAAACAAACAAAACAAAAGAAAAAGCCACTATGGTTCTCACAAGACATGGCGGTGAAGGTTAGGGAGAAAAAGATAGCATTTAGGAAGTATAAGGAAACACACAGAAGGAGCAGGACAGAGAACTGTACCAATTAAGGCAGAAGGAAGCAGGGGGGAAGTCAGAATAGCAAAGGCCTAAACCAAGGAAAAGATAGCCAACTCAGTTAAGAAGGGGGATAAAACATTTTATAGGTACGTCAGGGAGCGTAGAAAGACAAAAGGAGGCACAGTGAGGCTGAATAGACTGGACGGTGGGTGGACAGAGAGGGACAGTGAAAAAACAGGGATACTGAATGAATACTTCTGCTCAGTATTCACAAAAGAGGAGGAGGGGGAGGTACCTAATCCAATTAACAGAAACACTCTGGATAGGGGGGGTCAATCCCAGTCCTTTCACAGAAGAAAGGGCTCTGAAAGAACTCCTAAAACTAAAGGTGGACAAAGCAATGGGGCCTGACAGGATTCACCCCATAATTCTAAAAGAATTAAGGGGAGAACTAGTGACACCACTGACTACCTTTTTAACAAATCATGGGAGGATGGTGTGGTACCTGAAGACTGGAGGAAGGCAGATGTGATTCCCCTTCACAAAAGTATGAGCAAGACAGAGGCAGGAAACTACAGACCTGTCAGTTTGACCTCTGTGGTAGGGAAAGTGATGGAATCACTTCTGAAGGAAAGAATTGTTGAGTACCTAGAGGCCAGTGGGGCACAGGACCCAAGGCAGCATGGGTTCACAGCGGGAAGATCATGTCAGATGAATCTAATTGATTTCTTTGACTGGGTGATCAAAGTAGTAGACCAGGGAGGGGCAGTGGACATGGCCTACCTAGACTTTAGCAAGGCATTTGATACAGTCCCACACAAAAGATTAATAAACAAATTAACCAGCCTGGGAGTGGGTCCCAGGGTGGTGGCCTGGCTAAAACATTGGCTGGACAACAGGACACAGAAGTTAACTGTAAATGGAGTCCACTCTGAAGAAAGGGGGGTTACTAGTGGGGAGCATGAGATTCAGTACTGGGTCCAGTCCTTTTAATGTCATTATAAGTGACATTGCAGAGGGACTGAAGGAAAAGAATGCCTCTTGCAGATGACACAAAGATCTGCAACAGAGTTGATACACAAGGAGGCGGAAAGGATGAGAAGGACTGGCAAGGTTGGAGGAATGGTCAGAAGTATGGCAGCTTGGATTCAATGTAAAGAAGTGCAAAATAATGCACCTGAGAAATAAAAACCCAGGGGAAGATTACACAATGGGGGTTGGGGGGGAGGTAGTAACAACGACAAACATGGAAAGGGACCCATGAATAATCAAATCAGATGACCTTAAGGTTGGCAAGCAATGTGAGAAGGCAGTAGGGAGAGCTGGGGGGGATACTGGGATCTATAGGGAGAGGCATCACCAGCAGAAAACAGGAAGTTGTTATCCCTCTGTTCAGACAGTTGGTGAGACCCCATCTGGAGTACTGCGTCCAGTTCTGGAGACCCCATCTCCGCAACGACATAGGATGGAGGCAGTCCAGAGGAGGGCAACTAAAATGGTGCAGGGTCTGCAAGAGAAGCCATATGAGGAGAGACTAAAGGAGCTTAATATGTGTACCCTTGAGGAAAGGAGGGGGGGGGAACATGATAGAAACTTTTAAGTGCCTCAATGAAATCAACAAAGTCCAAGAGGGTAGCATCTTTCAGAAAAAGAGATGTGCAAGAACATGGTGACACAATTTGAAGATAGAGGGGGGATGGCTCAGGGGCAATGTGAGGAAGTACTTTTTTCACGGAGAGGATGGTGGACACATGGGACAGCCTTCCCGAGGAGGTTGTGGGGTCTAAAACTGTGGGAGAATTCAAGAATGCATGGGACAGAAATAAGGCAATTCTTGTGGGGGGTAGGAAGAAATAGGCTGTTAGTTATCTAGGATCTGCAGCTTATCCTGTAGGTAGGGAAATTGGCAGACTAGGTTGGCCGAGTGGTCCTTATCTGCTGTCAAAGTCTATGTTTCTATGTTATGGGGCTGGGTTCTGGCCAACCCAGTAGGGACCACCAGAAGGGTATGGGAACACTGTGGTATTTCCCCCTTAAGCGAAGTGCATTGATGGCCTGGAGCCAAAAACTGATTCCCCAAAGATCTTTGGGACATCCTAGTGTTGGGGGCAGGGACTTCTGTGTGTTCCAGCTCCAAGATAAACAACAACAGGACAGAGAGATGGAACATTTGGAGGCTATGTGAAGATGAGAACTGTAAGGCAGGAGAAATCCAGCTTTCATATTGAATGGCCCTGTGCTGGGCCAAGCTGTGCTGGCATTTGAGAGATGGTTTAGAAGGAATTGTTCTGAATAGCCTTGTGCAGCTATTAATCATTATTTCAATGTATATATAAAGTGTGCAGCATTTCAAAGCCCAGTAAGGCTTGGGGCAAAGGCTGCCTTGACTAAAGATATAGCACCCATGTCCAAAGAACAGGGATGTTACAGAGCTATTGCTGACCTTTGTGGTCTGAGTTCCCAGCATGGAAACAGAGAAATACAGTGGAGCCAGCCACAACACAATGCAATAACTTGCAGTACGTGACATGTCACAAAGTACTGCACAACAAAAGACTTACTTGCCATTGAATTACACTGTTTGCTGCAGTATACTGCAGCACTTTGTGATATTCTGCAGTATTACTGTGTTGCATCCTGGCTGGCACTGCTGTAGTCTAGGAGTCACTGTTCAAGTAACAGTCTTGATGTGTCTGAAGTCTGGGCACAGATGGAACAGAGTGATCATACATTTCAGCCCATGGGTCTCGTATCCTCTGGAGACCCCTCCATACTATATTGTAGATGAGGGATTAGAGCTGTTATAGTCACCCTCACATAAGATGAGGAGCTGAACTGTTATTGCCACCCTTGCATATTATGGACAACGGAGTAGAGCTATTATAATCACCCCAATTATTGTAGATGGAAAAGCTGAACTGCTATAGTCATCCTCATGGAATGGTGAGCAGAGGATATCTTGCACCACAGTGGAATGGTGCTACTGAAAAAGAACAGGCTAATCTACAACTTACATTCAGAACACCCAGAACTGGGCAAAACACTGTCTAGTGCAGAAACTTTTATTAGACCACAGTGTCTCAGTACAAAACATGAAAGTTGCACCGACTGTGAGCAGCTCACACCCAGTGCAGCTTTCATGTTTTATAATGAGACACTGTGGTCTAATAAAGGTTTTTTGCACTAGCCAGTGCCGTCTTTGTTTTGTTCAGTTATGGATCCCCATGGACTGTAGAACTGGGATGTCCGCGTTTCTGTACCTAGCTGTAACTATGAAATGAACTAAAGGTAGATTTGTGCTGAATTATTGTTTTCAGTGTCATTTTGTTGGGTCTCAAGATGGCAACTGTCATCCCCACAATTTAAAGACAGGATCTTGGAAGTATTATAAATGTTTACTGTAAGGGATGCCTTCCGCAGAGTGCAGCTCCTAAATTGGGAGGATCCCAGGTCATCACCCAAGGACTAACAGGGGTGCTTACCCTCCTGTGGGTAGTCTTGTCAGGGCACCCAGGAAAGAGTTGGCCACAGGTGAAGGGGTAAGACAAAGTAAGCTGGCAAATAATTATGTTTTATGATGGATAGACTACCCATAGCTATACAGTTTGGATAAGAATGGTAGAGAGCAGCAGAAGTTAGCAGAAGCAATTTAAGTGTGTGTGTGTTCAAGTGTCTGAAAGGGGGCATTAAGGAAGTGAGAAAGGTTACTGATATCCATTACAGGGGTCGGGAAGGGAATTCCAGCTGGAGGAGGCAGCATAAGCAAAGTCTTTTTCACCAAGAAATGATTTTCAGTTTGAGACAAGGGATCTGAGCAAACATTTCATAAACAATCTCGATAAACTTGTGGATGCATTTAAAGACTTATGTAGTTCTCATCTCATAGATAACAAGAGGAGTTTCAGACTCTAAAAAGGTCACTGTGATGGGGTATATAGCCAAGGAAAATGCTCAAGGAGCCTGGTTTTCTATTTTTACTAGTAACACTGGTAAAAATCACAGAACCCTGCTTGGTTTGCGGATTTTGAATTCTTGTACCAGTGCCTCACGGAAAATGCATGTCACTGCATAGAATCCCTAAGATTTCAGCATATTTTTTAATTTTTTTATTTTCTCTTTCTATGCCCCCTTCTCACAGCATTAATCTCCACTTTTCAGAGATTCCTAGGCTGTGTATCCCCTAGCTTCACCCAAGTAATGCTCAGGAGTTCCTGGTGGCCTGCCCCCATCCTGCTCATTTGTACCCCATGGGAAGGGGGGGAATCCCCAGGTCACCCCTTCATAGTACCTTAGCAGTGTCGGGCAACCCAGTTATCCCTCATGGAGCCTGGTTATGAATTCTAAGAAAGCCACATCCCTTCTACCAGTGGTCGATGCTTTTTTTTTTCCAATTGTTTAACCAGGTGAGACACACTAAGCTAAAAGCTTGTTTACAGGTGCAACCTGGGAGCAAAGGGAGGTTAAGTGACTTGCTCAGGGTCACACAGTATGCAAGTGGGGCCTGTGGGATTCAAACCCAGGTCTTCAGGTTTGCAGCTCAGAGCCTTAAACCATGGTGCTATACTGCCTCCTGTGGGGTGATTGTTCCTGTTTTTCCTGGTCACTCTGTCTCTGAGGTGCACTGGCACTAGAGGGGGTCCAAGGAGGTAGGGCATGTAGAGACATTTCACTACTCCAGATACCAGCCAGCGTCCTCCCCTCCTGATCTCTCTGCAGCCCTGTTGCACCATCACCTGTGGTCACCCAGGTGGCGGTAAAGGAGTGGGCCTGCCACCCACCCACCCTGAAGGAGGAGGAGGAGAGCAGCTCCCTGGGTGCTTGATCCTACTCTACTGGCCAGACCTCCAGCAGCCTGAGTTCACTTCTGACCCTGGGTCGCTGGCATTGCTAGCAGTAGTACTACGGCAGTGCTGGCAGGCCAGCCCAGATTTCAGCATCTTAAAATGAATGCTGCTGTGCTTTGCATTCTTTCTGCTTTGCTGCATATAGAATCAGTAAGGAAACTACCCACACTGCTTTGTTGTAACCAGCCATACTTCAATTTAACCACCCAAGCTTTCTACCAACCTCTCCATCAGCTGAGGACTACTTTCCTTCCTGAAAACACAGTTATTTAGTATGTGCCTAAACATCTTTTACTGTTTATATTACACTGCATGTTATAAAAAAAAAAAAAAAAATACAAGTATCAGCACATATGGACAGGGCCACTGGAAAACTGCAGGAAAAGTAACCTGAAATTGCAGAGATGTTTTGCAAAGATTGCTGTAAAATTACCAGAGTTCTATTATAGACCCTGAGTTCTTCAGAATAAATCTTTTACTATTTTCTGCAGCCTATATTAGTCAGCATAAACTGATAAATGAATAACAATCAATCAATCAATCAAATCTTTATTTATCCAGGCAATCATCGTTGAGCAATGCTGATTTACAAGATGGACCTGGGTGGAACACGGTAGACATAATAACACAAGGCAGTACATTTATATACAGTCAGAGCAAATAGGTACAAATACTGAATACAGGGCAACCAAAAACAAGAGCCCATAAGAACTTGTACAGTTCAAGGCAATAGTTAAAAATGTAGACAACATATACATACATACAATATCTGGGCACAGTAAAAATAGGCATAGATACTATTGTAGACTATAGTGCACTGAGTAACAGCTTGGCCAGCAGAGAAAGGTTGGGATAGAGGGGTGGGGTGACCAGAGGACTAATAAAGATACAAAGGGAGAAACAAAATAGGGTGGGGGGGAGTGGACAGGGAATGATGGAAAGGATCCGGAAGGGGGATAGAGGGAACGCAGACCACAGGGGAAGGTGCAAGGAGATAGGCCTCAACCAAGGGTATGAGGAATATACTGACACTTGAATATGTTTTAAATATAAAGAAAAACTTATGTTCCTAAAATGAATCCTAAACGGATAAGATGTGTTGCCTCTCTTTCAAAACTTAAAAACATCTGCCTCATACACTGCTAAATAGATTATATTTAGTGAGCCACAGAAAATCAACATTAAATAAATCCAGAATAAACTAATGTTATCAGTTTCTGGATGTAGAATAATGAAGCCAGATCAAAAGCTATTTACAGTGCTCTGTCAACTATTCACCCACTTTGGTGTAAGAAAAAATAAGCAGATGGAGTGGTGAATAATTCAGTTTTAGAAAAATGTAAAGTGTTTAATGTTCATAAGTTGCACTATTATTGAAATCATATATAAAAAACATTATATCTGGGTGTTATTATGGCTGGCAGTATAGCCCAGTGGTTAGAGTAACAAACAGTGACTGAACTGGGTACATCCAGAAGACTTGGGTTCATACCTCTCAACCTCTCAGCGTTAGAAATCATAGCATTGGCCTTCAGAAATCATAGCAAAGGGCCAGAACGTGTAGCACTTTCTTATTTTATAAAATAACATGTCTACAAATAGTGGGCCCCACATAGTTAGTGATAAGGAATGTTTCTATCAACTTAGTTCAATGATTTAATAGTTGTTGTGTCCAGAAATAGCTCTAACATTATTAAGAACATCAGCAGACCTATGCGGAGCAAAGGCAAATCTGTGTGTGAAAATCATAGCGCTATGCAAAATTCATAGCAGTTGAGAGGTATGTTTGGGTTTGATTCCCACAACCTCCACTTGCATACTATGCAACTCATTTAACCTCTCCAGTGCTCCTGGGTCGCCCCTGAAAATAGGCAGTTCTTCCTAGTGGGCTTTACCTGGTTTACAAAAAATATATAAAAAAAATATCAATATATGTTTGCTACATCATACAGTAGTCAGGGTACCCTGTAATTTATCTGAGTTTTACTCGGTCTGCAATGATTTGGCATAGGTAAAGATAAATGTTCAGATACATTTTATTTGTTTTATAAGCTTGTTTTTAGACTTTAGTCAGGTTTTTATTGTGTTTTTTGCAAGTGAGCATCTAGGTTGTAGATTGCTAAGCGCAGGATCACTGTTACCAACTAGCTTATTCAAATGTATAATCAGCAGGGCCATCCGAAATCCTCAGTTGATTGGATGAAATCTAGTCTGAATGAAAGTACGTTCACAAGGAAGAAGCTGCCTTACCACTTACAAAAAGGCTTCACATTTAGCACCCCATTTAGGTGAATGGGATCATTTGCACCTTTTCTTCCACCTGCTGTTTCAGTCTCTGTGGCAACAAAATGTTTTCTGATAGACTGCTTCAACAAAAATCAAATGTTAAGTATTTAAGTGTACTTATGCTTGCCCAGTGGATTTTGAAACCAAACCAGACAATTGGATTCAAACAAAAGCAGGGTAACATAAAACCATCCCCCCACCGTGCACTGCCTTGTTTCAGCCAAACCCAAGTCTGCATGAAAAATTGTCAATATTTTTGATAGTATTGTATTGAAAGTGCTAATACTTTTTACAAAGTTCAAAGTAAAAACATGTGGATGCAGTTTTTCAGTGGCTCTGTACATGGAAAATCCGACCAGGCAGCAGGGGTGGCGGTGTCAGATTTAAAGTTTAACTGCTCCTGCATCTAACCCTTCATTCCCTCAGCTCTGTGACTGCTCGTCAACCTGAAAGTAATGTTTTTGTGTAGAAAAAGTATATGCTTAAACATTTTTCACACTGGATGATTTAAAACAACATTAAAAGCTAAGTCAAATTGGGCTGGGCGGTATGGGCAGGAGTGTCAGGTTTAAAGTTTAACTGCTGTGCATCTAACCCTTTGATCAGCTGATGTAACTGCTCTCTCTTTGCATGATTAATGGGACACTGTCAGCTTTGCCCCTTCGTTTTTTGGCAAAAGCATGCAGTGTTCCTATTGCTCACACAACACTCAGTATTGTACTCAGAACACCCCAATAGAGTTAAAAGATCAGGATTTTACCTGCTCTCCCTGTTTTTTTTACATATATATACTTTCAGTGGTCCCAGTGCTAAGTCCCTGCAAACCAGAAGCACATCAGGTTGGGACCCTTTAGCGTCTGCACCTGAGTCGGTCGAGTACAATTTTTCAGAAGCAGCCCTTGAGTCATATTGCTCCTGTCCCTTGTGTTATTTTAAAAGGTTGCAGCTATCTGCCATCACAAAGTGAGCACTCTAAGTGTCATTATTTGTATTTGTAAGCAGTCGGCCGAAATCCCGTGTATGTGCATCAATGGCATGCTTTTACGCATGCGCAAGATATTTTGTGCATGGATCTTGTAGACATGCACGGGATTTTGGCCGCAGCATGCAAACACGAATAATACAACTTCTAGTGCTCGCTTTGTGATGGCAGATAGCTGCAACTTTTTTAAATAACACAAGGAACAGGGGCAATATGACCCTGCTGGCTGTTTCTGAAATAAAAATCATTTTAGCCGTACTTTGTGGCAGCCGCAGTCCGACCTGGATGTGCCATAACCCACTGAAATATGCCCCTCAGGTCAAGAATGCAGTGCCTCAGTGTCACACTCTAAACCCCCCAGCCAGGGCAAGGAAGTCTGGCTCAGATCAGCTCACAAACCCAGATCTCCCACTTGCTAGTGTTGCAAACCCCAAGCCTGCACCACTATTTTGTTTTTAATTTTGGGATCATTCTTTTTAAGCTGGGTGGGTGAGCTGGGCTGCTGACTGTGTGAGAACTGGCAGTTCTCCATGTTGTTGATGATGTTAGTTGTGTGCCCCTGAGTAAGGGGGGCTTAGGTTCTGAGTACCCCTGAATTGCTGCATGACTGGGTGCTGTTGTTACCTTACCTGCCACAGCCTTATACCAATGTGGGAGGGTGGGGTGCTGCAACAGCACCCAGGCTAGACTGCATACTCAGAGGAGCACAGCAGGTAAGGTGCGAGATACTGTGCGATGCCCATGGACAGAGTGGGGCTGCTGCTGTTTGCTTCTTGTTTTCCCTAAATGAGTTGGGGGGCCTTAGCATCTGTATGGCCTTGAATTTGCTATATGACCCAGTTGCTGTTGACACTCTACCTGCCACTGTATAATGTCATTGGGGTGAGTGGGTTGCTGCAAACACACCAAATCCAGAAAGCACACTCAATGACACACAGAAGTTAAGACCCCAGGGGCTGTATGATGTTGGTGTGGAGAGTGGTGCTCAGTTCACAGCTGAGCTCAGACATGAAAACTGAGAGACACCCTTTCCATGGAGAACAAGTAAAAAAAGCATCCACATGTTTGGGGGATGCATGATTTTCTTTCTTTTTTTTTTATAAACTTTTTATTTATTTATTATTTTACGATGACACGCATATAAATATCAAATCATTCCCAAGCTTACAGTATAAGGAAGGATGATTGAGTGTTAGAAGAGGATATAGAATGAGGTCATCTGCATCCATACAATGAAAGTGTAAATTGTGTTCGTATACAGGTAGAGATCTGGGAACGACAACGCCACTGTCATGAAAGTTGTTTAGCAATGCTACCCTCTTAACCATTATTCATGGCAAGAAACAGTGCTACCTTTTGGTTGTCCAGGAAAGGCTAAAAAGTAACTGGCCTGCCAGCCCCAGGGGATAAAGAAGGAGTAAGAGTCCACAGGTGAGGCTCTCCAGAATTCAGGGTATCAGGTCAGGTCTGCAGTCAGCTATAAACATAAACCAGGGGTTCCACTGATTCATCAGAGATGGGAGCTGGTTCTGTAATTTAGCCATGAAGTTTTCCATTTTGTGTATCTTATAAATAGTAGATTCCCAATTTGAAATCTGTGGGGGAGCGGACTGGAACCACTGTCTAGTTATTACTTTTTTAGCTGCGTCTAGTATGTTAATGAGGTATTTTTGTTGTGAATCTTTAATCTATCTAGGTAGGTGTAGCAGTAGGGCTATCTCTGGCATGAGGTCTCCCATAACAGGGACCAATTTTTTCATGGCTTCACCCACCTCACTCCAACACAGAAATAATACTGGGCAAGACCAAACGACGTGTGAGTGGGTGGCTACCTCACTACCACATTCCCTCCAGCAAGAAGAGTTACCAGAAGAGGAGTATTTGGCCATGATTTGTGGAGTGCGAAAATATCTCACTACCACTTTCCAGGAAAACTCATGCCATGTGTAAGAGCTTGTGGTTTTGTGGGGTTTTGTGGTGGTGGCGCCAAATTTGCAAACAGTCCTGTGGTGTCAAGTCCAGCATCAATTCTGCCTCCCAGTTCATTTGAATATTGTCCATGTCCTGTGTAGGGACGCCGATAATAGCCTTATAAAATCTAGATATCAGATGGCAAGGAGAAGGGTCACTCTGTATTTGTGTGAGTAAGGCGAAAATAGGAGGGGGTGTACAGGTGGCGATATCTAGGCCCAATTCTGTATTTATGAAATGGTGTATTTGTAGGTAACGAAAGAAATCACTTTGTGTCACAGAAAATTCACTCTTCAACTAGTCAAACGTTTTAAAAATACCATCACTGTAAAATTGGTGTGTATGAATCAAACCATGTCTGTGCCATTTTCTAAAGGTTTTATCTAGAAGTGCCGGAAGGAAGTCTGGGTTCTGAGCCGGAATGCCCATCCAACGTGCCCCAAACTGATTCTTGGGGAGTGGTAGAAATCTTATCTAGCCGGAAAGCAGACTCTTAGTACATATTGAGCAGGACTTGGTACGTGACAGTTCATGGGGTTGGAAAACTATGACAGAGTCCAAGAGTGGGTCCGACAGGGCCCACTCTATGTGTAGCCAACTTGGGTCCCCGGTATCTGTTTCAAACCATCCCGAGAGATGCAAAAGTATAGCAGAGACCGAGTATTTGTATAGGTCAGGAAGGGCCAGGCCCCCCTCTCTTTTGGGAGATGGAGTTTCTGTAAGGCTAGGCTTGGTTTAGTTCCCTCCCATAAGAAGGTGGAAATTGCCCTGTTCCACTTGTTAACTTCCCACTATGAAAGTGGTATTTAGATACTCTGTAAAAGATAGAGAATTTGGGGAAGTACATTCATCTGAATAGATTAAACAATACTCAGTAAGGAGATGGGGAGGTGCATCAATCTTTTAAAGTCTATCTGAAGTTGGGTAAACAGGGATTCATAATTCAGCTTGAATAGGTCGCGAAGGTCTGAGGTAAGGTGGATACCCAAATAAGTAAGATAGGGACGGTTCCATTACTGCTAGGTTACTGAGGTATGCTGCTGCCTGCATAGCTGAACCCTTAGCATATATCTTTAATTTGTTCTGTTCTTGTAGTGAATTTCCTGAGAGTTGGAAGGTTGCAAGAGTAAAACCTATCTTTAAGTCTGGTGATAGGGGCAAGCTGGGCAATTATAGACCCATCTCACTCCTACCACAGATTTCTAAGATTTTTGAGAGAATAATCTCTAATCAATTAAAGAAGTTCTTGGACCCGGGTAGGAAGATGTCCATGTATCAGTCTGGTTTTTGACCTTTACATAACACTCAAACTGCTTTAGTCAAAGTGGTCAACGATCTCCAGCTGAGCCTGGACAGGAGAGCCATGGTTGGAGCTATGTTTATAGATCTTTCTAAGGTATTTGATACCCTGAACCATCAGGTACTCCTGTCCAGGCTCAGCTGGATAGGTTTGTCCACTGAGGCTGTAAATTGGTTTTCTTCCTATCTGAATCCAAGGAAGCAGTTTGTGGAAATTGGACCATTCAAGTCTAAATTAATGAATATTACTTCTGGTGTTCCACAGTGGTCGGTTTTAGGACCCTTATTATTAATATCTATATTAATGAGGTTAAAGTTGATTTTCCGGATACAAAATATCATACATATACTGATGATACTATTTTGTATGTTGAGGTTCAGACTTTGGATTAAGTTGGACTTAAATGTCAGTTGGCTTTTGATTATGTTCAAAAATTGTTTAATGAACACTGTTTGATTTTGAATCCCAAGAAAACCCAGGTTCTCCTGTTTAGAAATAAACAAATGAAAGATTTAAATCCAGGTCTGAATATCCGGACCCTAGATGGCCTAGATATAAAAGAAGTAGCCCAATATAAATACTTAGGGCTATGGTTAGATTGTAATTTGACCTGGTCCTATCATATAGAAAATATGCTATTGGGACTAAACAGGAAGCTGGGGGCTCTTTATAGATTTTATGTATAGGGATGTTTGATTAAATGTAATCAATTCACTGTTAATGCCTGTCCTAGACTATGGGGATATTTTATATGGAGGAGCCACTAGCATATTATTGAATAAGGTGGATATAATGTTTCATAGATTGGCTCATTTTGTTTTGGAGGTACCTCACAGAACCCATAGATGTTTGTTATATAATAGCTTGAACTGGCCTAAACCCTTGGCCCGTAGGAAATTACATCTTCTTAAATTTATGTATAAAATCCAGAAACATGTGGTTCCTTCCTACATCTATGAGATGTTGCTTATAAGAACAGCAAAAGATAATTTGAGGACAGCTTATGGTTTACAATATTTTATTAATAAATGTAATTTAAATATAGGTAGGTCAGCTGTCTTCTATAGGGGAGCAGTATTGTGGAATAAAATTCCAGTAGGGCTACGTGAATCAAATCAAATTATATGCATCTCTCACTTGAATGACTGGTGTTTATGTAAGCAATAATACCCGACAGGGTGAGCATTATTGGGAAATACCGGATCACCCAGGGGCGTAATGAGGCCCGATGCTGCAGGCGGAAGGTCTTATAGCCCCTGGAAGGTCCGGTATTTCCCAGTAATGCCCACCCTGGAGGGTATTATTGTGCTTAGAAAATGGCCATCTGTGTATATTTTCTTGAAGTTGTAAAATAATAAATGACTGACAAATTATCATAAGTATTAGCAATAAGTTTATTAATAAAGTAGTGCATAGGCTGTTCCTCCCTGCAGCATTCTGGTGGATTGGCACCACCCCCCCCAGACAGAGACATACACATACACACACACTTTCCTAAAAAAGAAAGGCAGTGTGCCCTGAAACTTTTCTGTTTGACTCGCTGGCAATTTTTATTTATTTTTCTTTTTTGGTACACAATCGTTTTTTTGTTTGTTTTTTCGATTGTATTTTTTTGTGTTCCGGTCATGTGACCTTTGACAGCGATGTAGGAGGAAAGAGAACAAGCATTTGTCAATGCCGAATGTTTGCTTGCTGGCATTGGCATTGGTAGTGTAGTAGTTACAGAGCTGCATAATAGGAGTGGCAGTGAAGTGTTGAACTGAAGCCAACCCCACTACCACCCTGCAGAGAGTGACAGGCATTGGGGTGTGCCTTTGGGTCGTCAGGCATAACGGCCACGCCATTTCACCACACCCTACCCTGCAGACACTGACAAGTGTCATGGTGCCTTGGGGTCTTTGGTTCCTTGTGCGCACCCCACTCCATCAGAAATACGGCGAGATAGGTGCGGTATAGGAGAATGGGGTGAACTTTAGGGCCAAAGAGTCCAAGGCATACCTCAATGCCTCTCACTGGCTGCAGGGTGTGGAATGGTATGAGCATTACAGGCAAGAATCCCAAGTCACACCCCTGATGCCTGTCATTCTCTACAGGGTGGGGCATTATGGTTGGTAACCCTAACAGCTCAGGCATTCGTTGGTATTTTCACTCCAAATTTTCAACCTGTTTTTTTTGTGACCCCCACCTCATGAACAGTGGCGATATCAGTTTGTTAGCCAAAAGCTGCTTATGCACAGCGACTACGTCATTTAGCACCACAGGTGCAAAAACACATTCCGAACAGGATGTGAAAAATGACAGCTGTACTGTTCATGGGGAGGTGTAAGAAATGGCAATGTTGCAAATCTGCAGTAAAAATACAGTATTAAAAAAAACTGGTGAAGTCACGAGCGTGCATAGAAACTGTGCAACGCACACCCGTAATGTAATTAGTTTGGGGATTTTTTACAGCAGATTGTCAACACAGGCATTTTGGGACCTCCGATCATGAACAGTGTCACTGTGATTTTCTTTATCTGTCCCGAACAATGATTTCCCACAGCAACCACACATCTCTGCACTGAAAGTGTGAAAACACATTTCGGCCATGTTGTGAAAAATGACAGCTGTACTATTCATAAGGAAGTGTGGAAGAATGCCACTGGTGAAAATCTGGACTGAAAATATTACAAAGTCATGAACTTATGAGGGTGCGTGGAAACTGCGCAATGCTCACTCGAAACACAGTCATTTTATGGACTTTTGTCACCAATTTTCAACATAGCCATTTTAAGACCTCTGCTCATGAACAGTGTAACTGTGATTTTCTTAATCTGTCCCAAACATTGCTTTCGTACACCGACTGCACATTATTGTGCGCCATATTGCGGAAACACATTTTGGGCGACATGTGAAAATGGTAGCTGTACTGTTCATAAGGAAGTGTCATAAATGGCAATGTTGAAAATCTGGAGTGAAAATATTGAAAATTCGCAAACTTAACGCTGCATGGTAGGAACTGCAATGGCAGTCAGAAACAGTAATTTTTAGGAATTTTTCATTCACTCCTTAACATAGCCATTTTAAGACCTCTGCTCATGAACAGTGTCACTGAGATTTTCTTAATGTGTCCCATACATTGATTTCGATTACCTACTGTGCCATTGTGCGCCACATGCATGGAAACATGTTTTGGGCAAGATGTAAAAAATGACAGCCATACTGCTCTATAAGGAAGTGTAATAAAATGGCAATGTTGAAAATCTGGAGTGAAAATATTGAAAATTAGCAACTTACGAAGCGCATGAGGAACTGTGCAATGCACCAGTAAACAGTCATTTTAGGAACTTTTCACCAAATTTTCAACATAGGCTTTTTGACAGCCCACCTTACGAACAGTGGTAGTGTCATTTCATTACTCAGTCCCGAAAGGTGATTTCACACAGTGACTGAGAAATCACCCTTCGGGCCCGATTAACACCATGACAGTGAGAGCATTCATGAGAAGGGGTCCCAAAAACCCCATGTTGAAAATTTGCTGCAAAAATTCCAAAAAATGCCTGAGATATGCAGCAAAGTTGAAAAACCTATCTATCCCATTATACAGCTTACCGGCATTTCCTCAGTTCATGGTCGGCTTTGAAGAATGCAGACGTGTTCCCGGGTCCGGAGGCAAGTATAGGGGTAAGAGGGGTGGGAGGTAGGTGCGAGTGGTGGGCGTGTGGGGCAGAGACAGCAAGGGACCATTTTTGTGTTTCACTTTTTTTTTTTTTAAAAGGACGACGACGCTGGACGTTGCCACGCTGGGGTGGGCTCCCAGCATGGCACAAGGACATTTGTTTGGGGGCATGGAGCTGATGGGGATTGGGCACCCCATTGGTGATAGCATTTGTTGCCACGCTGGGGTGGGTTCTGGCGTGGCATCCTGTATCTCTGGGGAACAGTGGAGCCGACGGGGTTAGGCACCCTGTCAGCTATACAATTGTAGTCATGCTGGGATGGGCACCCAGCATGGCATGTGGAACTCTGTTTGGGGGAGCGCACAGCCCGACGGGGATTGGGCACCCCTGCGTCCTATACAGTGTGTGTGCATGGGGGGCGAGCATGCAGTATGTGTGCATGTGTGTGTGTGTGTGTAGGGGGAGCGTGTATGAGCAGGTGATATCTTATCGCTGCTCACTGAAGTGTAGCTCCCCCTTTCTACTGTACTCCACTGCATTTTCGACTGCTGTCATAGACAGCTCCAGCAGCCATTGGAGAACTGTGGCCGCACCTGAAAACACACTGACTGAATTGGAAGAGAGCTGCCATGCCTCCGAAAACTAGGATGATGGCACTATTTTTCTTGCACATGCGTGCAAGCAAACATAAAAATGGATGGCGTTAGTACTCCACTCCTGAGATGGTACATCTCAGTCGTGCTGTACTTGGAAAATAAATTGTACCTATATACTGTATACATTGTCCTATCTTGAATTCTTTTGTGTTGTGGCTGGTTCAAAAAATATGCAGCAAGTTTACTACTTTAACTTCACAGATTTGTTAGGAAGTTTACACGTTTTGGAATGACGGACACAAAAGTGCCAACTTGGTTGCAACTAGTCACTCCCATAGTCCAGTTGAGGCATCTTTCAAATATTGGCGTTTTCCATCAGAAACTGCAAGGTATAGGATGGCCAAGTGCATGACCACAGAGCCTAGAGACATATGTTTCTGATGCTGCAGCTGTGAGTCACGATTCCAAACCGAGTAACAATACGGATTGTGTGGACCTTTTATCAGAATAGGGTTTGCATCGCATAAAACAATTTCAAATATTTTTATATTGAAATGAAATATTGGCTCATGACGGCCGTCCAAAGTACAGAAAATAATTTTTCGCACCCATTCTTTTGTTAAAAAAAATCTTAAAGCCAGAGTTCCAGAGTTCATTTCATTACGTGATGTGTTGTTGCTACAAATGAAATAACAGATAACGAAGGACATTGTTATTGAAATAGTATAGCGCTTTGTTTTCATATCTCTAAAAATTATAACCTATTAACGGCAATAACACTTCTCCATAGGAATGATTCCATTATTTACTCATTAGCCATTTCTTTCATTTGCCATAATTGAATCTGCATTAAAACAAAACTATCAGCCAGTTTCAATGGTTGCAGCTGAAGTATAAAAAAAAGGATTCCCCTTTCTCCGCCACTGATGTCTAATTATTGACTGGTTCTAATTTCACAAAGTTGTGAAAGCTGAACTAGTGCCTTTCTTGCAATAAAAGTTTCCAAACTAACTCTCTCCATTTCTATGGTTCTGCAGGGGAAGGGTATCCTAAATTGTGACATCTATTTAGGGTTTATAGAATAAGGAGGTTAAGTTGTAACCATTTAGTTGTGAAAGAGGAATCTGTATAGATACATATTTATCGACAGCATTTTTTTTCAATAGAGCATTTTTTTCAGAAGAGTTTTATTCCAGCACAAGTCCCTTTTCAGGTGAGATTATTCAATGAAAGATTACAAAAAGGCTGGAGATTTCAAGCTGATAACTAGATCATTGCCTCTAAATATGGTTGAAATACCTGGGTCATAGTTTACAAACATTTCTACCTGCTGTTTGGTTGCTCCTGCATTCATTTAAATACTGTCATTGGCTAAAACCATGCTTGCTCGGAGTCTCCGGAGACATTACTAGACTTGATCAAATTCTCATGTCCAGATACCATGGGGAAGCATTTTTCAGCCATTTTTTTAAACTCTTGTTTTAAGCAATCAACCTGCATACGCAATTGCATTTAATATCAATCGGTATTTCGGATCCTCAACTTGATGCTCAAAATTAATTTTGCAAGAACCAAGGGCATGGACAAGTTTTTCTTGATAGAATCAAAAACTGGATTTGTCTCGTGGTTGTATCGCATGCATCACATCCAAAAGGACATACTGTATTTAGCATCCCAAGCAAGGTTTGCATAAACTAGAATTTCATGAGACCTGTAATCCCTTATTTCAACCAGCAAGCAATACGTTTTAATAGCCTGTAGAATAGATTCCTCCAATACGGTTATAAAACAGCATTTTGGTAAATTAGCTGACTGACTAAATACATCCACAGCTTAACCATTGGAGTTGTGGGTATGCGTCTGATGAACATAATATTGTCCATAAATAAACAAGAATAGGAATTTCTTACCAGGTGGAGGGGGGTCTGGGCTGATATGGAGGGCTGCAGTGCCTGGTCCCGGCGGTGACGTCAGTGCTTGATTTACTACCCTGCAGATAACACCTGAAATATAATAACTCGCAGAGGTGAGCATGGACTTCAGTTTGACCCCCAAAAAGCTACACATTCAAAGATTGCAGTTCTGATATTATTAAAAGGAAGTCCATCAAGACATGTGTTACAAAGCCCCCCTCCCACCGCCATTGCTGCAATTAAAAAAGTATACATTGGACCAAAATGTAATAAGCTAACTATATTTATTGGGCCAAATGCTTGTATGAATCAAATATAAAGAGGTCAGCAAAAGAAAGAACACTGGAGCTTGTAATGATGGCATCCCCCATTAAGTATTCACCCAGAAACCATTCACGCTGGAGAATGCACTTTGCCCGTGTAAAGTGTTATTTCGCTATTTCTTGTTTTCAAATAATTGTTGGTAAATAAAGGTTTCAGGTGAGTTCCATATATTAGTTAGTTGCTAGTAAATGATAATATAGAAGTAAATAAACCCGCTGTCCTCTATTGACTTTATTTGTAGAAATCCCCCCTTTCCCACCACCACCCCGTTTTTCAATCCCTGAGACAAGCAGAGACACTTTAAAGAGTCATATGGAACCTTGATCAGTTCCCGCACAGACTCGGATCAGTGGAGAAGAAAGTCTGAAGGAGGAGACCCATTTTCGCCAGTTCATATAGTGCATATTGTCAGGAAGCTGCGCTAACGCGGGACTTGCGCATGTACCCCTCTCATTTGATAGTCTCGGAAGATTGTTGTTACTAGGACAGAATGTATGGCAAATACTTGAGAACAGGGCTGATGAATTGATAGGACACACGAGGGTAGTTGGTACTGGACAGAACCTGGTCATAGATTTATAAACATATGGCATGTTTTTCCCCGTGACTTTTTAATTTAGTATATGTGTCACGAAAGGCAAGCGATTCAATTTGCTCTGTAAACTGATAAGCAAACGATGCTAACTGATCTTCATACAGTAGTATGAATGTACTGCTATTTAAAATGGATAAGTATTAAGTATTAGTTCTTAAGCCTAAGGCAAGCCTAATATGGAATGCTTTGTTTTCTGCTGTTCTGACCCCCACCTGAAAGACTGCTTTGAGGAATGCAGGCAAACACGACTTAGATATTATAACATCAAAGCTAAAAAGTTCTTATTTAGGTCAGTTCTTAGCCTGATCTGGACTTCTGCATTCTGAAAGCTCCTGAAGATAGAGAACTCTGAGCTTTCCCTTTCGCTCTTGTGTTCAGGATATTTTCCAGTCTGATTGGTCAGAAAAAGAAATTGTTATGTTTCTTACCCCTCCAGTATTGTGTGCATAGTCAGCGTGCTTCCGCGTCCCGTGGGATTTGATATCATTAGCCCGAGTGAAAGGTTTCACCAATGGATCTTGCAATTATTACCTAATGGTCACTCACTGCAGGGAGTTCTACAGTTAAAGCACATCCGACCAAAAGTGTGAATGAAGGGCTGATGTGATCTGATCTATTGTGTATAGCAGATTTTCACTGAGTAAATCGGTTCCATCGTTTTATACAGTAGTTGCTGCCAGTCAGTATTGTCTTAATGTTTACTGTATGGTGACCCTGGAATAGATTTATGGATTTATCAGAGTTCTGCAGTTTAGCTATATCGTCTATTCATACAGTATAACATGCATCGCTTTCAAAATAAAACTTTAAAAGTTAATGAACATACTTTCTTAGTGCATGAAACAATAAAGGCAGGAATACTGTCATTTACAGTTGCTGACTGGATGTCAATAATGACCTCAAAGTCTTTTGGATTGTTACCATATAAATGCAACAAGGTCTCTAAAGACCTAGGTTATTGAAAATTTCTACATGCGTGTGTGTGTGTGTGTGTGTGTGTGTGTGTGTGTGTGTGTGTGTGTGTGTAGGGGGAGTGCGAATGAGCAGGCGATATCTTATCACTGCTCACTGAAGTGTAGCTCCCCCTTTCAACTGTACTCCACTGCATTTTCGACTGCTGTCATAGACAGCTCCAGCAGCCATTGAGAAACCGCAGCTGCGCCTGCAAACACACTGACTGAATTGAAGAGGGCTGCCACACCTCCGAAAACTCGGATGATGGCACTATGTTTCTTGCACATGCGTGCAAGCAGACATAAAAATTACTTCCTCTTGGTTTTATTGATCTCCTGAACTTGCAAGGTAAATTTTAATTTTTCTCTGTGAGGCTCAGTAACTGTGGAGGCATTTTGCTGACTGATTGCTTACTTTGTGTCTGTGGTCACAAATGTAGTGCGAGACCATGGTCAGGTGATGGCCAGCATGGTACTGCGAGAGTGCAGTCAGGAGAGTGGTACCATGGTGCTTGTTACTCTTCTAACTGTAAGATAACTAGTGTGGGTTTTGGTTGATCTGAAAAACAGGGAGCGGATTGAGGTAAAGAGTGTTTGCATTTGGCTGAGGGAGATCAGTACCTCTCGCTAAGCGAGAGAAAAAGATGGGCATTTACGATTTTCTTGCATGTATTCATCCAATTAAAATGCAGTCTGGGCACCACTGTAGAATCATGCACAGTGAAGTGGCACTTTGACTGGAATTTACTTTTGACTGGGCATCTATTGAAAAATAAATGCCCAGTTTGGAGGTAGTTTCAGCCAATCAGGACAGAGAATGCTTTCTGGCCATTTTCTAAGCTGGTCTAATGGCTTCTCTCAATGGACTGAATGTGAGGTTTGTTGATCATTATTTACTGTGTATTTGATGTCTGTATTTGTAGTTATCTTATTTGTATTTTTCTAAAAAAAAATTGTCATTCTTTTTTATACTGTAACTGAAATGTGCTGCGATGAACATCTGGGACTTCATTGAAAATGAGTTAAGCTCAATTGAATGCTTTTTCCCTTATTCTGCTGAATAAAAAATATTTACTACTACTACATTTGAGTGAATATCTGTTAAGAATTGCTTGGGGAAGGGTCTGTTGTATTATTAAGGCTTCTGATTTATCCTGATTAATTTTATAACCTGTGATTCATCAATATTGGGAAGGGAAATCTCTAATATGAGTAAAGAGAGCTCTGGATGGGTGATATATAGAAGGAGGTCATCAGCATAATAGGCTAATTTATGTTGGACGCCATTAATAGAGTAACCATGCAGTTGTTCATTCTGTCTTAGATACTGAGCAACAGACTCTACATACAGAGTAAAAAGGTAAGGAGGTAAGGGGATAAGGGGCAACCCTGCTGTGTTCCAAGAGACAAAGAAAACCTGGAGAAATGGGAACCATTAATCTTAACTATGGCCTCCGGACTATTATAAAGACCACTTATGTTATCTAAAAATTCCTGGGGAAAATCAAATTTCGATAAGGCCGATTGTAGGAAAAACCAGGAGACCCTGTGAAATGCTTTTTGAGCATCAAGACTTAGCACCAGTAACAGGGATTGGGTAGCTTGTGCATGGTTTATTAAGTATAAGGTGCATTTTATTTTATCTGTAGTTTGTCTGGACTTAATGAAGCTGGACTGGTCGGGGTGGATCAATAGAGGGAGGATGTCATCTAGTCTGTGAGCTAAGATACTTGTGTAGATCTTATAGTCCTGATTCAGGACTGATATAGGGTGGTATGAGTCACAGAGGTGCGGAGGCTTCTGGGGTTTTAGTACGTCTGATATTACCGCCTGTCGCCAGGATATTGGGTAATCTGTTATATCATGACTTTTTTGTAATGACATTAGTAATGGATTTCTAATCAGGTCCAGGGTCTCCTTATAAAATTCAGCCTCATAGCCATCTGGGCCAGGGCTTTTCCCACTTTTTAGGTTTCAGATAATAGTAATAAATTCCTGGGCTGTAATATGGCTTAGGAGTCTTTCCTTGTGATTGTCATTAAGAGCTGGGAGTTTCAAATTAGAGAGGAAGGAAGTGACTTGTTGTGGGTTAGATGGGGTGGTTTCAGAGTATAAATCTTGATAGAATTTCTGAAAGCTCTCTAATATTTGTGAGGTAGTGTAGTTAAAAAGACCCAATGCGGGGTCCTTTACTTTAGTAATTGTCATCATCTGGGTCTGTCTACGAAGCTGATATGACAAGATTTGAGAAGCTCTAGTGCCACCCTTGTAGTATCTCTGGCGTAGCCATGCCAGTGCTTGTTCCATCCTAGTCATCAAAAGACGCTGGATGTCATGTTGTATTTGCACCACTTAATCTGCCAGACTGTGGTCCCCCTGCATATGTGCATTCTGGAGAAATTGAAGCTTTTCCTGTAATTTTTGTAATCTCCTCTCAGTCTGCTTCTTTTCCCTAGCTGCAAAGGCAACAATATGGCCTCGTAGGACTGCTTTAAGTGTGTTCCAGAGTAATTGTGGGGATGTCTGCAGGGAGCTATTATCTTCTAATATTTTGTTTATTTTGTCCTTCAGAAAATATTTAAACCCAGGGTCACGAAGTAGGGAAGGGTTGTATTTCCATAGGGTATATTTCTGTTCTCTATGGATGCCCAGCTCCAGGGCTATGGGGGTGTGGTCCTAAAGATGTATGTTCATAATGTCAGTTTTTCCTATCAGGTCTCGATGTTCCCCACTGATGCATAAATAATCAAGTCTAGAATAATGTCTGTGGGCATAAGAATAGAAAGAAAATTTCCTTTGGGAGGGGTGAGACCAGCGCCATGTGTCAACTAAGCCAAGAGTAATAACTTATATGGGAAAATTCCAAAAGTTGGTTTAAAAGGTGGGAGTAAACTGAGATGGCCCAACTGGGTTGAAAACCAATCAAATGGAAAAATATAGAGGTAAGCAGCTCTCTTATATCAGAGAGTGAGTGTGGAAGGACTTCCAACTTCAGAGAGACACGGAATCATGTTGCTGATGGAGGCAGTATAATGAACTGCCTGATAGGGAGCTGTCCTCTTATCCAAAGAGGGGTCCCTTAGGGAATATCATTCCCTGAAAACTGGAGGGGGTGGGGATGGCTCTGGGAGAACTAATAATAGGGGTTGAACAAAAAATCAAATGGAAATACAGGAGAGGGATAGTATAGGGATGGTACAAAAAGTGCATCATTCCCCTCATTCTAAAAATGACCTATTCCCCCTCCTCAACTTCCTTCTTTGCAACTGTCCAGAGGAAAGAATGAACTTTATCCTAAAATTATCCAACATCCTAGCACAGAGGAATAGAGAGAAAAGAAAACACCTCCTGCATGTAAATATGGATACATTGCCCTCTTATTAAACATTTCTATGTGGAATAATCAACTTAGAGAAAAAAAACAAAGGGGGAAGGAAGGAGGAGAAATGAAGTAAATGATGGTAGTATGGACTCCATGTCTGGATCAGATCTTTTAAGATCCATACTGTTCAAGATGATTTATATGTAGTCGAACTCATATGAGCAAGACTCCCTGTTATTATCTTAGGAGGAAATAAATAGTCCACCGCCATCGTCAGTAGGAGTCTATTTGTATGGATTTGTGTCCTCTCAGGGAGTACAGTGAATGATTTTCTGGCAGACCTCGAGTGTGTCCCTCTGGACCCAACCGCCCCCAAGGGCAGAGAGAGGGTCAGGGAGTCCAGTGAGGAGGACATAAATTAAGAAAGTCCCTTCCTCCTCAGTCCGGCGCCAAACCTCATGACCCCCCGGCCCCTAGGTTCCCCCATCACAGAGAAGGGAAATGTGCATCTGCAACCAGTCCCCACCCATCCACTCAGCTAGGCAACGTGGCCAGGCCTGCAGCAGAGCAGGAGATTCAACTCAGACCCTCCGCCCCAAAAAGAAAAGAAGAAAGAAAAGTATCCATTGCCCCACTCCTGCCAGAGAACACTATCCAAAGAGGACATGATCAACTGGGAAGCAGACACATAATACATCAAAAGAGTCCAATAGAACCCCTATTTAGAGGGACATTTTATTCATAGGGGGCCTGCGCGAAGGAGAACCACAATGGAGATTCACCCACAGTGGGGCCCTCAGGTAATGTTAACTAACCTGGGTTTGGACCCATCAAATCAAACCTAGCAGCAAAATGTGCCCTATCTCTAATGGGTAAGTCTTGCAGAGGGTCTTGTGCAGCAGGACTCTGACTTACAGAGCTCCACCTCACCTCTGCCCACCTATTTACAAAGCAAAATACAGTCTCCCTCGCTTTGGACATGGGAATCTGGAGGCAGTATAGCGCAGATGTTTAAGGCTCTAAGCTGCAAATCTGGTGACATCCAGCAGACCAGACCTTGGTTTGAATCCCACAGCTTCCACTTGCATACTGTGTGACCCTGAAAAAGTCACTTAACTTCCCTGTGCTCCCAGGTCACTCCTGTAAAAAAGCTTTCAGCTTAGTGTGCTACTCCTGGTTAAACAACTAATTAAAAAAAAAAAAAATCTGATGGGGACCACCCAAATCACTTGCAACCAGATTGCTGCTGTGCCTTATAAGCCACTCTCTCTCCTGTCATAAAACAATCCTCCATCTCTGGCACAGTGGAAAATGGTGACTTAACTAATTATAGCCGCAGACCCATAGCATACATGCCCAGCCCAGGGGGACAAACAGGGACCATGCCCACCCCCCCCCGGAGAGGATAGACCCACAGCAGGCAGTCAACAAGGCCCCGGTGCCACCTCCCCCCAAGTGCAGGAATGAGAACCAGCAGGACACCCCCAGAGACTACTCACTGCACTGGAGAAGGCAATCTACAAAAGTGTTCAGGACTCCTGTCTGGAAAATCATGAGAGAAGTTGCTTAATTGAGTCCATTGCTGCATGTTGGCTCTGGAGACCCTGGACAGCCGATCACTTGGAGTCACGGGTACTTTGAGCTCTCTGTGACAAGGCTGTTGTTGCAGGCAGGGAGTACCCTCATCTCTGCAGATCCTCATAAGCTTCCTTAGCAAATTCATAAGTTTGTTGGCCACCTGGGTATTGGATGATCAATTTTCTTGGATATGGGTTCCGGAATTTCTGTTTTTCTTGATGTAGAACGGAAAACAAGGGTATGTAGGCCCATCACCTTTGCATTGTAGTGGGTGCATAGTCATTGTCAATAAATATTCTGGTGGCACCATAAAAGACCCTTCCCTGAGCCCACGCTTTTTTGAGCAAGAACTCTTTCGTTTGAAGTCTGAGAAATCGGATGATTATAGAGTGTGGGTGGACATTTGGCTGTGAAGGCTTGGGGCTGAGGGCTTGATGCACTCGTTCAGTCTCAAAGGTGAAGTTTTCTGTGGAGAGAGCACCATCCACAGAAAATTTTCCATGAAGTCTTGGATGTTGGACCCTTCACTGTTTTCAGGTATGCCTTACAAGAGGAGATTCCGATGATGATGTCTGTTTTCAACATCCACCTGTCTCTCAGTGGTTTGCTGACAAATTTTAATAAGTTGGGCCATAGATGACTGTAATTGGGTGGTGGAGTCAGCTTGCTCCTGTGAGGTCTGTATCAGCATTGACATTTTTGTTTGCATCTCTTAGAGGTTAACTTGAAACATTTCTTGGGTTTGTTTAAAATTGTGGAACTCCTCCTTAAAATCACTGAATTCGGAAAGAATTTTGTTACGCTTCTGATCCATCTTGGACACCTTCCCTGATTTAGTTTGGGTGATTTTACCAGGGTGGAACCTGCTGCTTGGCTGGAGTGCACTGAAGCTGCTGAGTCAGATCATTCGCAATCCGAAAATTCAGTTTCCCGTGCCAGGACATGGTATCTATTGCCTCCCCCTTTATGCGAAATGGTAGAAGACTTAGTTTGCTGGCCAAGGCACCTAGCTTCACTTGAGCTCTTTCCTTCTAAGACTGCTTGAAAGGCAGAGTAGAGAAACTTACCAGAGCAAGGGAAAAAGATTAAGACTTATTTTGGCTAAGCAGATTTACTGTGTGGTGGTTTTTATTTTTTACTCACAGGGATTGCTACTGTTTGTTGCTAACATTTCATTGTTTTATTTTTCTCTGTAGCAAAGTGTTTCTTACAGCGTATATCTTCTCTGAAATTATTACAGGTGGTGCTTTACAGGTTTTACAGTTTTATCTAACATTAGGATAAGCTTTCAGGGTTACTGCATTTGTTGTTGACTGATTGTTTTTGCTCTTACCTCCTTTTTCTTTCGTCCGTGGTTTTTTCATTTTTGGCAGGGGAAGGGCCCAGCCACCCACCCCCATCCCCAACCACCCCACACTACACTCCTTTTATAGGGTACCACAGTTGTGACATTTCCTGTGGCACAGCAGGAAGGGGTGGGTGGATCAGTGGGGCCTCCACAAGGTGAGCCCATTTACAGGGGCACTAGTAATTTAACTTGTTGTTATAACAAGTTAAACAAAACACAATCAAACCATTACTTGCATTTTTGTTCCCTTTTTTTTTTTCTTCTAATTACTCTGACTAGGTTATAAACCCAGCAACTTATCTGGAATGGATATCATTAACTGCAGGTACTGTGGAACAATTTTCAGAAGGACATTCTTGCAGGATTTAGGCCACTGTCCTGCATGCTGGGCCTTTGGAGATCTTAGGGCTCAGCTCCGAGCAGCATGGGCAGAGATTGCACACCTCAAATTTCATATTCAAGAGGAAATACATTATAAGAACCACCCACCATTTCCCCAGCATCCAACAGAAAAACCTTGACCGCAGAGGGTAGTTGGTCCTGGAGGTTGGCAGGTGGTTAGGAGGGGCAAATCGGGTGCCCCATCACTCTCTGCTCTCCAACATATTACCTCCAAAAACCATATAAACACTACAAACAGGTATCTGCCTCTATCTCTGAATTCAAACAAAGAGGCAGAAGACACTGCAGAGCAGGACACTGCAGCACAGGAGCTAGCACAACAAAACTTACCCAAATCAGGAACCAAAACAAAAAAAGCAAAAAGGAAATCCAAAAAACTTCTGATCATCGGAGACTCCATGATTCGGGGAGTTGATACCCATCTCCAGCCAGGGGTAATGGTCAGATGTCTCCCAGGTACGTCAGCATGAAGAGACACTGACCACATTGCTAAAATTGTTCACAAAGCAGGAGAAAACATTGATGTCCTAGTACACATAGGGACTAATGATTTTGCCAGCCAGTCAGTTGTGGAGACCAAGGAACATCTGACCAGGCTGGGTGACAAACTATCATCTATTTCATCCAGCATCTCCTTCCCTGAGATCCTGCCAGTCTGGGAGAGGGGAGCAGATGGACGGAAGGTCAGAGAAGGGGAGATAGGGGAGCTAAACACGTGGCTCAAGGGCCGGTGCCAGGAAAAAGGACACAGATTTGTAGGGAACTGGCAACAGTTCTGGGAGCGAAAGTTCTTTAAATTTGATGGACTGCATCTGACTAAGGAGGAATCAGTGCATTGGGGCAGAAGTTTGACGTCTTTGCAGAATATTTAAACTAGCAAATGGGGAGAGGGGTGCAACACCCCATACGTCGAATGGGAAGAACACCCCTCCCCCCTCAGCTAGTGGTCAAACAGGGATTCAGTAAGTTTGCAGTTCATTTGCATCACCAGGTAAGAAAAGAGGTTTGTTTCCCCATACGACGCACGGGGTAATGCCAAACCTCACCCAACAACTAACAAACCAAAATCTGGCCAATGGAAAATCATGTACACAAATGCTCACAGCCTGGGAAATAAGATCCCAGACCTGCAGGCAATAATGTCAGAGGCTAAACTGGACATAGTAGCAATTAGTGAGACGTGGTTTACCAGTAACCACACTTGGGAGACTTCAGTACCTGGCTATGTATTGTTCAGAAGAGACCGAGGTGCAAAAAAGGGGGAGGAGTGGCCCTGTATGTCAATGAAAATATCAAAGCTACAGAAATTCAGAATACACATAAGGAGCCAGAAGAACTGTGGGTCACCCTGGAAACAGGAAATGGGACAGCCATAAGAACTGGGGTTGTCTACAGGCCCCCAGACCAGGGGGAGGACATAGACACATTACTGTTAGAAAATATACAAAACGTGACAGCTAAAGGGGAGGTTCTGATAATGGGAGACTTCAACATGCCGGATACAGATTGGTCAACACCAGCAGGAACATCTGCCAGAACTAGACACATAGTGGATTCCCTGCAGGGGAGGCCTCAAACAACTGGTACAGCAACCCACGAGAACAGGGCTATCCTAGATCTAGTACTGACTAACAAGGAAGGGATCACAGATCTCCAGGTAGAAGGTCACCTGGGGCCAGTGACTATCACATGGTATGGTTCAATTTGGCTACTACATCTAAATCATCCCATTCCAAGGCAAAAATATGGGACTTCAGAGGAGCTGACTTTGATAAGATGGCCAACAGAGTTAAGCTAGCCCTGGCAAAAGAAACACAGGTGAGGGGGTACAGGCAAAGTGGGCAAGCATTAAGGATGCAATACTTGAAGCAACATCCCATTGTGTTAGACAGAAAAGGAAGTGCAACAGAAGAAGGAAACCACTTTGGTTCTCAAATACAGTAGCAGAAAAGGTCAGAGCCAAAAGGCTGGCCTTCAGGAAATATAAGGGAACACAACGGGATGAAGATAGGGAGGCATACCAAACTGCCCTAAGTGAAGCAGGGAAGGCAGTAAGGCAAGCAAAGTCCCAAACTGAGGAAAAACTAGCACGAACAGTAAAAGAAGGTGACAAGACTTTCTATAGATACATTAGTGAAAGGAGAAAGTCCAGAGGGGGTATTGCTAAGCTTAATGGAGAAAAGGAAGCATGTGAGGAGGAGGACCCTGTAAAGGCATCTATCCTAAATAGATACTTTTGCTCAGTATTTACTGAAGAGAAGGTAGGGCAGGGCCCACAGCTCAGCATCATGGACACAGGGGGGAGGGAGGTGAGCACTACTCCCTTCACAAAAAGAAAGGGTCCTACAAGAGCTTGCTAAGATCAGGGTGGATAAGGCAATGGGACCTGATGGCATACATCTCAGGGTACTTAAGGAGCTAAAGGTGGAACTAGCAGAGCCATTAGCAGAACTGTTTAGTGAGTCTCTGAGCACAGAAGAGGTCCCAGAAGACTGGAGAAGGGCTCATGTGATCCCGCCACAAGAGTGGTAGCAGGAGGAGGGGGAACTACAGACCAGTCAGTCTTACCTCAGTAGTGGACAAGATTATGGAGGCACTCCTTAAGGAAAGGATAGTGCAACACCTGGAATCCATAGGGCACAGGATCCAAGACAGCATGGGTTTACAAAAGGAAGGTCCTGTCAAACTAATCTCATAGATTTCTTTGACTGGGTAACCAGAGTGGTGGACCAAGGGGGAGCATTTGATGTTGCCTACCTTGACTTCAGCAAAGCTTTTGACACTGTTCCACATAGAAGATTGATAAATAAGCTGGGTAGGCTCGGGTGGGTCAGAAGTTGGTCAACTGGGTGGCAAACTGGTTGACAGGCAGAAAACAGAGAGTGGTGGTAAATGGTATACAGTCAGAATAGATGCAAGTCACAAGTGGTGTACTCAGGATCAGTCCTGGGGCCAGTCCTCTTCAACATCTTCATTAGTGACCTTGCAGATGGACCAGAGGTAAGGTTGTCTGTTTGCAGATGACACCAAGATCTGCAATAGAGTAGATGATCCAGATGGGGTGGGCAGAATGAGAAGAGATCTGGATAAACTAGCAAAATGGTCAGAAGAGTAGCAACTGGGATTTAATGCAAAGAAGTGCAAGATCGTGCACATAGGGAAGAGAAACCCCAAGCCATCTATAGGCTGAGGGAGTTGCTAGCAGTCACAAAGGAAGAAAGAGACTTGGGCATCATCATCACTGATGACCTGAAATCACCAAGCAGACCTCTAAAGCAGTAGGTAAGGCTAGGGGGTATTAGGTGTATTAGTAGGGGTATCACAAGTCGTAAGAGGGAGTGTAATCTCTTACAAGACACTGGTTAGGCCCCATCTGGAGTACTGCATGCAGTATTGGAGGCCACACCTTCACAAGGACATTAACCAAATTGAGGCAGTCCAGAGAAGGGCAACCAAAATGGTGCAGGGACTGCATCAGAAGACATATGAGGACAGATTAACAGAGCTCAACATGTATACCCTTGAGCAAAGGAGGGAGAGAGGTGATATGATCGAGGCATTCAAACACCTTAAGGGCATTAACAAGGTGAAAGAGTCTAACATGTTTAAATATAAGAAAAATAGCAGGACAAGAGGACACAGCATGAGATTAGAGGGGGCTGATTAAGGGGAATGTGAGGAAATTCTTTTTCACAGAAAGGGTGGTGGATGCATGGAATGGCTTACCACAAGAAGTGGTGGCTATGAATACAGTGCAGGGCTTCAAACAGGCATGGGATAGGCATAAGGGAGCAATACAAATGACTATGAATAGATAGGCCACTGACAGAGCAAAGGCCGATGGCACATTTATAAGGTAGAAAAAAGAAATGGGCAGACTGGATGGGCCTTGCGGTCCTTATCTGCCGTCAACTTCTATGTTTCTATGTTTCTATGTTTCTATGTAGCCATAAATTATTTTCCGTTTTTCTGTTGAAATTAAGCTGATTAAGCTAGGCTAGTTATCAAATTAAAGGCAAGCTGAAACTGAGCTCATGAGTTATGCAGCCATTAAGGAGAAGGCTGCACGGCACCGGAAGTCTGAGATGCATGATTTTCTATCAGAAGGTCCTCCACTAATCACTTGTGGATTTTTTAGAGGAAGACACTTTATTTCAAAGAAGCAAATTCAGGCATTTTTTTTTGCTCCTCCTACCCCCTGGCCATCCACTCCTTCAGGCCTGCCAAGGCCCCCTACAACCATTGCTGAGTCCTGACCACTATCCACTGCCCCTTATTGCCATGCTATCAGGTAACCCAAAGCAACCCTACCCCTGTGGGAGACTACCAGGGGAGGAGAATTGCCCCAAAGTGCTTACTGTGTATTCCGGGCATGGCAGGGGTCGGAACGGATACATGTGTCTGGGGCTTTGGGCATATGGAGGGACCAGAAGCCATCCTCCAGTTGGGCAGTGGGTGTTTTCCCATTTTCTTGGGAGCGTGATGGGCCACATGATGTCAAGGCACAATCTGACATCCGTCATGCTCCCTCCCGCAGTGAGGGCCGACTTGTTGCCATGCCTCTGGCCTCCACAAGGGCCAGCAAGCACTGCACTGCAAACCCACCCTCCCTCCCGGGAGAAGGTGAGTGGGCATTGACACTCAAGCCTTCAGCCCCCTGCCGGCCCTCCAACACCCAAGTCTGTTCCTTAATCTGGGTCAGCTGTGTTGCAGGCAGAAATCCAACACAGGCAGTTAAATGATAGATAGGAAAAAACAAAGGTGGTCCACCTTGGTGGTGGTGGTGCAGATTAATTCACATCTGAGTTCTAACAATCAAAGAGACCAAGTAATTTGTAACTTGTGCATGTGGGGTGTGGGTGCTGAAGGAAGGGGATCATAGTGCTGTCACTACTGCCACCACCCCTGAGGGATGTGGACTGCACTATTACTACTGCCATCACACCAGAGAGGTGGGGGGTCATAGTGCTTCTGCCATCACCACTGGTGGATGGGGAATATAGTACTGCTACCATCCCACCTGAGTGATGGGGCCCATAGCGCTGATACTGCCATCACACCTGAGGAATGAGGAATGTAGTACTGCTGCCATCCCACCTGAGGGATGGGGCCCATAGTGCTGATACTGCCATCACATCTGAGGGATGAGGGCTGTAGTGCTGCCTCTATCACACCTGATGGATGTGGGCCATAGTGCTGATATTACCATCACACCTGAGGAATGGCGAACATAGTACTACTGCCATCACATCTAAGGGATGGGGGTCGCAGTGCTGCTGCTTCTGTCACACCTGGGGGGGGCATAGTGCTGTTGGTGCTGCTGCTGCCATCACATCAGAGGGATGGGGCTGTAGTGCTGTTGGTGCTGCCATCGCACCTGAGGGACGGGGGCTGTTGTGCTGCCTCCATCACACCTTAGGGATGGGGGCTGTAGTGCTGCTGCTGCTGTCACATCTTGTATCTAAAATAACTTTAAATTGGTACAAGGATGGATGGATGTACAATAGTGGAGGTCTCAATTGCTAAAATATATGTTAGCAGAGTTAAACATTGTTAAATAGAGTACACAAAACCAAATACCAGTAAAACTGGATTTTGACTTAGTAGACACCAGTGACAATAATGTATTTTACAATGTGCAACATGGAATTTGCCCTTTTTCAATCCCAGTAAACCAGTGTCCCTGAATTGCTGTGGAGTTTGCTTTAAGCCACCCTGAGTTTCATTAGCAAAGTGGCACTGGCCAATCTGCAACTGAAGTCAGTGTGTACTGGAAGTGCAGGATAGATTGCAAGATTTTTTTGTAGAGCAAGTTCCTAGTTTCCAAATTAATACAATGTCTGTTTGTTCCTGCCTGGGGTTCCTGCAGAGGATGGTATTAAAAGAAATAAACTTTCAAAGCCATTATGATTATAGCAGCATCATTACAGAAATTAGTCCATAGCGATCTATGCATATTAAGAACATCTGCTTGACTACCTCATACTTCACAACTGCTCTGTTTGTGACAGTTTTATTTATTTGTATCTTTTGACCAGGAAAGGCACACTGAGCTGTGACAGTATGTTTCCAGGTGTGTTCTGGTGGATGGGTGGGTTACATGGACCTCAGGGGATCTTTAACATCCTTCAGAACAGCCCCGAGAGATGGGAAGAAGGGGCCTCTGTTTTACATTGCAAGTAAAAAGATGACACCTCAGATGTGCAGCACCTTCCCTCCTCCATTGTACCCCACTGCAGTGTCCATATAGGATATTATCCCAAAGTTAAGTACTGTGATGTCATAAGTGATAAACCATGAGGTCAGAAAATCCGTACACCTAGTAAAATACTAATTTAAAGGGGAACTGTCATGTAAAAAGAGGGCACATCCTGTGGATTGGGAGCTGGCTGAGGGATAGAAGTGAGAGGGCAGTAGAGAATAGGGCCCAGATATGGGGTCAGAGCAGCAGACAGAGCAGTTACAAGTGGGATGCTACAGGATTTGGTGTTAGGTCTAGTCCTGTTCAGCATTTATATTAGTGACATTGAGAAGGAATGCATGGTAAAATATGTCTTTTTGCAGATGACATGAAGATCTGTGGAAGAGTGGATGGTAAGGAAGTGATTAGGGAAATGAAAGGGGACACAGAGGCAATGGAGAGGTGGTCAAAAATCTGGCAACTGAAATTTAATACAAAGAATTGTGAAGTAATGCATACTGGAAAACAGACCCATGTATAAATTACTGGATGGGATGGGTACAAATTGTCAAGCCCACTAAGGAATGAGACTTGGGGATTATTGTGAGCAATAACGTTAAAGCATGGTATAGGTAGGGGATCTGAAAGTAGGAATAGAGTTGTGATGTTGCCCTTATATCAGTCTCTAGTTAGACCCTACCTAGAGTACTGTGCAGAGGTTTGGAAACCTCATTTTAAGAGGTAGTGGAGCCAAAACAGGCAGACAGGAAAATAAAACATATTTTAAGAAGTAATCAGTTATAACTCTTTTAAAGTATTTTTCTCTTTCTTTTTGCTCATTAGAAAGTCTTCTCTGTGATAATATTGTGATGGATGTGTGGAACAACTCTTAGCCTGGCAGCTGACCTATCTCTATCCCCCACCCACTATATCATTAGCATTATGATCTCACTAACAGTGACATCACAGGTGACTGACCTTGCAGCTACTGAGTGGCTGTTCCTAAGCAGCAGTGATGTCACAATCAGTGAGGTCACAATGCTGATGTTGTAGTGGGGGGAATAGAGATGGATATATCAGGTGCCAGGCAGAGTGCGGTCCCACCCATCACACCTACTAACATCAGGTAAACAATTTTCCAATTAAATAGAGAGAAAAGAAAAAGTACCTCAGATATAAAAGGCAGTGGTTGACTGCCTTTTAAAACTAATGTTACCTTTAAGCAGTACACTAGCTCTTTAAAGAATAATGGGGATAAACTGGAGCTAGTACAGCACAGGGTAACTAAAATGATTCATGGACAGCAGGGAACATTGTATGAGGGATGAATGGCAGACCTGAACATGCAGATCTTGGAAGACAGAAAGGAAAGGGGAGACATGTCTGAAACTTAAAAATTCCTAAGGGGAATAAACAAGATTGATAGTGGGGTTTTATTCACCAGTAATGATAACAGAGTGACCAGGGGCAGGGTTGTGGAAAAATGGAATGGATTACCAGGGGAGGTTGTTAAAGCTGGATTTATTGATAGTATTGAGGAAAAATTAGGGAAGTACAGGGGGTTAGTTATCTCTAGTTCGGTAAATAGGGTATGTGGGAGTAGAGGTATAGGAGAGGTAGCTGAACATGGAATAGAAAATAATCAAAATGTATATAGTTTATGCATTTAGTAATACTAAAAGTAGTAAATAGAATATAATTAGGGATCTTGGACAGATTGGGTGGACCTTGAGTCTTTATCTGCCATCATGTTTTCTGTGTTTCTGATATTATAAAAAGCCTATCACCTAAGTGTGGGTCTGTCCTTGATTAGAAAATTATTTTTTTACTCTGAAGCTACCAAATTTGTAAAAGTATCGGGTTGCTCCTGCTGCTCACTCTCTGTTATATTACACTGAGTGCTGTTCCAGCATATCACAGATTCCCCGTGGCAGACATTATACATGGCTGCAGCCATGGGCGATTCAAATGATAGTCATTTTCAGTTTGCCTTGCTGACATGCACAACATGGCTGGATCACTAAGGTATCACTCACCTAGCAATCAAGTTACAGGCACATGTACACCCTTCACATGAGGAGAAGGGAATTGAATCAGAATCTGGTTAGAGTGCACTGGTACAAACAAACTGATTACATTTTATCAGGTCAGATTGTTCATGTAAATTTGTTCAAATTCTGTTTCAGTCAGGGTTTTAGTCCTCATCATGTACACAGAAATAAGTAGTCCTCATTTGGAGAGTTTACGTGCACCTGTAACTCGATTAGTAGTTAACAGATTCCTCAGTTGTTGAATCACACATTACAAGTAAACAGAATGCAGCAGCACTACTCCATCACAGGCTCCATGTAACTTAAATCAGAATACTACCTGACTGCAGTGAATTGATTAGCTCACAAGTTGTTTGCTACATGCAGTAATAGGAAGTGGAGCTTTGCAATGCTCGGTTTCATCAGTTGCCAGTTCTGTTGTATTACTGAGGCTAAGTACCAGCCATGTGACCTGCACTTAGCCTTGGGAGTACAATAGAACTGGTGACTGATGAAACTGACCTTTGTAGCTTCCTAAAGAAAATCTGAAATAGTGAAAAATTACTTTAAAGGAGAACTGTGCAGCAACTGTGAGACATTTCATTCCCAATAGAAGCTCTTTTAAGTACTGGTTCCAGTTCTGTTATTGATACAGTACATCTATACAGGCTTTTTTGTAACCACAGTGGTGTTTGTGATTAGTACTCCGGTGGTAATGACCACTGCAGAACTGTTATGGTGTAGTTTTAAAACTAAGCTTGGAAAGTTCTAAATTTCTTAAATCTGGGGGCAATGCATTCCAAGTACTGGCTACACTATACTCATAGGTCATTTTACCAAAATTATTTATCATCCTAGGCTGTAACAAATCCCTTGCCCCATTTTTCCTTAAGTTTAAACTATGTTTAGGTCTTTGAATCTTCTGTACCAAGCGCTGGAGTGGTTTATTTCTAAGCATTGTCCAAACTAAATTAGTCCAAATATAGTCACGCTTCAGATCAAGTGATTTCCAATCCAACTTGTTGTACATTGTACAATGGTGGATGTTATAGCTACACCTCAGTACATATCTTGCCAGTCTGTTATAAAGATAACATTTTTCTATCTGCTGCTTATTACGTTGTCTGTAAATATGGCTTCCATAATCAATTATTGGCAGAATAAGCTGATTTGCGATTGTTAAACATACAGATTTAGTTGTGCTCATCGAGAACCTTCTTGCTGCCCCAATACAACCATTTACTCTTTTTACCAAATCTGAAATATGATAATCAAAGCTCAAATGCTGATCTATATGAACCCCCAGATATTTATAAGTTGCAGTCTGGGTCAGACACTTCCCCTCCAAAGACATTATTTGTAAACCCTGTTTATTTACTCTGGATTGCTTAGTTCCAAATAACGTAGTTTGTGTTTTTTTGTGGTTTGTGATCAAACCTAGAGATATGAAGCACTTCTGCACTGTCAAGAAATCTTGCTGCAGTTTAAATTCTACTTCGCTAGGACTGCCCCCCTCAGCCTCCAGCACCGTATCATCCGCATAAAGGCGGATACAGGAGTGCCTCACAAGGTCCGGGAGATGATTTATATAAATAATAAACAATAGTGGCCCCAGGATTGAGCCCTGGGGCACACCATGAATAATCGGTAATGTATTTGACTGAGATCCATTTACTGCCACTACCTGTGTTCCACCAATTTAGATACGAACTGAACCACTGGCAAATTTCATTTGTTAAACCTATAATTTCTAACTTACCCATCACAATATTATGATCTACCAAAGCAAAAGCTTTTGACAGGTCCACGTACACTGCACCAGTGGACCTTGCCAACCCCAAGGGGGTAGCCACTATGTCCAAAAAGTCCACTAGCGTGGTGGCCGTGGACCTGCCTCTCCTAAACCCATACTGATAAGTTGTTAACTTTTCAGATTTTTCAAGTATCCCATCAGCTGACTATGCACTATTCTCTCCAAAATCTTTGAGACAGTTGAAAGCAAAGCTATTGGTCAATAGTTAATGGGATCTGTAGGATCACCACCTTTTGCAATTGGTATAACTTTGGCTTTTTTCCAACTTTGGGGAAAAATGCCCTCACACAGACTCCAATTTACTATGCACTGAATTACTGGGGAAATTTCTAATGCTGACTCTCTCAATAGCCTGTTTTCAATGCCATCTATACTACTGGCCCTACCTGCAGGTTCTTTAAAATCTAAAAGATTTCAGTTACAGCAGGAGAATGGGGTGAGCTTTGAGGCTGAAGACACCAAGGAACACCTTGATGCCTGTCACTGGCTGCAGGGTGGGGGTGGGGCGTTACAGTTGGAAACCCTAATGCCCTGGCTGTTTGTTGGTATTTTCACTACAAATTTTCAACATGGTCTTTTTGTGACCCCACCTCATGAACAGTGGCACTATCAGTTCATTAGCTGAATGGTGATTTTGTACAGTGACTGTGCCATTTGGAGCCACAGGTGTGAAAACAGATTTCAGGCAAGATGTGAAAAATTACAGCTGTACTGTTCATGAGGAGGTATAAAAAAATTGCAATGTTGAAAATCTGGAGTGAAAATATGAAAATCTGGTGAAGTCACGAGTGTGTGTAGAAACTGGGCAATGCACTCCCGTAATGCAATTATTTTTGGGATTTTTTAACCAGCTTTTCAACACAGGCATTTTGGGACCTCCGCTCATGAACAGTGGCACTGTGATTTTGTTAATCTGTCCTGAAATTTGACTTTCCACAGGGATCGCGCCACTGTGCACCATATGTGTGAAAACACATGTTGGGCAGGATGTGAAAAATGACAGCTATATTGTTCATAAGGAAGTGTGAAAAAATGGCAATGTTGAAAATCTGGAGTGAAAATATTAAAAATTGTCAAAGTTATGAGTGTGTGTGGAAACTGCACAACGCACGCTCATACCACAGTCATTTTTTTGAATTTTTCACCAAATTTGCAACATGGATTTTTAGACCCCACCATGAACAGTGGCACTGTCATTTCATTAATCGATCTCAAAAGGTGATTCCACGCAGTGACTGCAAAATCACCTTTTGGGAGCAAGTAATGACATGACAGTGCATGGGTTCATGAGGTGGGGTCCCAAGAACCCCATACTGAAAATTTGGAGTCAAAATTCCAAAAAATGGCTGCGATATCAACCTAAGTTGAAATTGATGCAATTAGAAAGCTTACTGTGATTTTCTTCATTTTGCGGTCGACTTTTGAGGAGTTCAGACGTGTTCCTGGGCCACAGAAGACTGCAGCACCAGACCTCCAGAGGTAAGTATGGGGTCGGGGGGGTGCGGGGAGGTGGGGTGTGCAGAGGGTGGGTGCAGGTTGGGGGAGAGGGCCCCCGGGGATGCCAAGGAACCATTTTCTTTTTTACTGGGGAAAAAAACGGACATCGGGGACAGTTTTCTTTATTTACAGATAAATTAAAAAAATGTTGGGCATACTGGGGTGGGCTCCCAGTGTGCCCCATGAGTTTGGGGTGGTGGGAACATGATAGTAATGGGGATTGTGCCCCCATCGGCAAAGAAAGTGTATGTGTGGGGGAGGGAACGTGATGCCGATGGGGATTGGGCTCCCATCAGCAAAGAAACTGTCTGGGGGGGGCATGCCAACATGGGGACTGGCCACCCCTGATGTCAGCTTTGTGCGGACTGTGTGTGGCGGGCAGCAGGAGCCGCCATATTTACTGAAATGTTTCACCAGGAAAGGCATGTACCAGAGCCTTGTCATCTGATGAGCCAATGAGGTAATTGCACTTCATTGGAGCAGCAGATTTCTTTTAAGGTTTTGGCACTCTTTGAAGTTTCGTGTCAGTGCTAGCATGCTCACTAACTGGGGAATGAGGGACGCACCCACTAAAGTGTTCCCTGCATTGCCCAGCACTGGCACACCTCTGAAATGTGCTACTACGGCAAGATGTTGCTTGTGCCTGTGCTCAAGACAACATAAAAGAGGGTCTGACACAGGGCTTGATGAAAGCCCTGCATCACCCTTCGAAAGTCAGTCCCAGTCATTTAAAAGGGAATATTTTTGGAAAGAGCCCCACATAGTTTGAAAGCTCATTAAAAACTGTTTTAAACTGTTTTAAAGCAGCAGTGTTTTTTTTTAGTCTGCAAAAAATTTAATCATGTAGTTTTTGTATCTAAAATGTATATCTAACATCCTTGGATTTAGCTTCAGTGTATTTTTAGTTTTCTCAGATAATTTTAAAACAGAGTTTATAGCTTATTTTGTAATTAATGACTCACACCATTAAAGATGGCCACCACTCACATTTTTTAAAAAGATTTCTTCCACTGAGACTACCTGTTGAATGTACATACTAGATAACTACTGTGGATGTACTAGGATGGTGCCACCATATGTTTCTGATAGTAAGCAGCACAGTACTGTACCAAGATATTTAATTTTTTCATGGTGGGCATGGCATGGGACTGGGGACTTTCAAAAACTTCAAAATCATGTGTCTTGGTTCAAGAATGAAATACAATGAAAAGAAATATGGGTATCTTGATATGCTTGTCAGAAAAATGTTATTGCTGAAAAAAACTATACGGTGACTAACAAATACTGCTGCCTAAGATGAAGTATTGGGTCTTACCTGTAGCTGGCAGCGGTCCAGCTACTGTATATCTCTCTCTGCCCTATGATGATGATACTACTACCATGCCACCATTTTGTTATGGAGGGTGAAACTGTGCCTAACAGTGTTGCCTCCTAAAGGGAAGAAATACTACAATTGGGAGTGAGTTTCTCCACTCCTTCATAGGGAGATGTCAAGTAACATATAGTGGAAATAAACATCTTTTCTTTGATCCTGACCACTTGAAAGTTTTCTTGCTGTTAAGAAAAAAAGCAGTGGTAGGTGAAGATCAAATGTGAAAGAAGAACAGCCTGGAGATCAAATCTGAGATGGAAGAAGATCTGCCTGACCTTCCAGCACTTAACAGCTTTGCCTCACTGGAATTTGTTGGAAAGTTCTGCAATGCAGATAACAAACAATTACTCACCAAAGTAATATTACTTCTTCCAGGGTATTCTTTAGCATTATTGACAGATGCATTATGCCAGCTGGGTTCAGCTGCCCTGGAGAGGAGGAGTCAATACAAATGAGGAAGACATTGGCCAATCAGGATACGGTTAGAGTGGAGTGCTGCCTGCAGTCAGCCTGAGGGACCTCAGAACACATTTCGGAGCTGAAAAAGAGCAAAAACTGTGCCCGCTAGGGGCAAAAAACCTGTTAGCAATAACCCACCATATATTCTAACCCACTATAAAGAAAAAATTATATATATATATTTATTTATTTATTTTATAATCACAGGAAAGAATGACAGCCATCAACTTTGGCTAAATCCCCTAACAGAGCCTTTAGACAAGGTTTCCAGGGTAGGAAGGGTGGGAGTGTCAATAATGCTAAAAAATACACTGGAAGAAGTAATATTACTTCGGTAAGTAATTGTTTCTTCTCACCTCAGGAATTCTTTAGCATCTATTGACAGATGCAGACTTCAAAGCAGTGTAGTTGGGAGGAGGGCACAGAAACCTATTTTAAGAAGAGGCTCTGAAGCACCGTCCTGCCAAACTTGGCATCCTATCAGACTAGTCATCCAAGAAAAGATCTCATTGAATGTGAGAAGCAAATTTCAAATAAGTGATCTGCACACTTCTAGTAAGGATATAGCCTTGAACACTGCCGAGGAGGCAGCTGCTCTCCAGTAAGTAGGCCTTAAGCATGAGAAGGGCTGAATGTCAGCCTTGCTGTACCAGACCCGAAATATGGGAAAACATTCACATGGGAAAATACTCTTGGTCACTGGTTTTTCCTTTTCTGCAAAATGCAGGAAAGGAAGGGATGATAATGACAGTACCTGAACTGCTAGGTCCGCTGACACAGACCAGCAAGAGTAATTCATGCCCCATCCAAGCAGCTTGATATAGCCTAGACAGGACTTGCCGGAGGGCAGTACAAGCAGGGAAAAAGGGCTGATGAAGGTGGAAATAGTAGACATTTGGGAAAGGATTTCCTATCCATCCAGAGGACTAAATTGTTCTTAAAGGCACTGAGAGGATAAGGCCTAAAAGAAAAACCTGAAACTCTCAAAATTCATCTGAAAGAGGAAAACACAAGCAGAAAGGTTGTCTTGGATGTTACTTGCTTCAAAACAGAATTGTCACAGGTTCAAAGGGACACCCCATGAACTTGAATATACAGAGGTTGCATTCCATGGGAAAAAACTCCGGTCCCTAGAAGGGTCTGGAAGTGAAACAGACCCTTGCGGAGTTCTTTGAAATGGTCTGAGAAATGACAGATTTCTCTTGCCTGACAGAAAAAGAATCCGAGTAACTGCTAGGTGTACTCCCAAAGTAGAGGCCTACTGACCTACTGTAGATAAGAAAATAAAACCTTTATATTTTTACAGGAAAAAGTCACAAAGACCAAACTAGTTCCATGTACATGATAGTAATGCCTAGATGTGAACTAAATAATCCAGTCATGAGAGGAAAGAGGGTTGAAAAACTCTAGGCTCTTGTCCTTGTACCCAGGGGAAAAAACATTTCCAGTAGGAAACTGAGGTTTTCATGGTACTAAAACATTTTTTTTTAGATGTTCCAGGCCATATTTGGCTACAGGGACTCTAGGAGAGCTAGCCTCTCAAGAACCAGGCCTTGAGGAAAAAAGACTAGGAGCTGAGAAAGTACTACTCCTGTGCAAGAAAGGAAGTAGCTTGTAGAAACGAAAGCAGCTAGAAGGCTGTTTAACCGAAACATTTTTTTATTTTTTTATTTTTTTTTATCAGAAAGTACTATGGTTCTCCAGAGCCACCGGGATTGTGGTCACTGATTCCTTAACTAGAAAGGTACTTAGGAAACAAGGGATATATGGGAGAGAACACTTCTCCGACCAGTCTTGAGATAAGGAAGTCTGTTGGAAGGAACCCTGAGCTGGGGTCTGCAACAGGAAAAAGGAAAAAACTAGTGGTTCAGTTTGGAGGTGAAAATTCAGATCTGGACCTGACGTTATCCCCTGAATGATGTAGGTAGAACTTGTGTGCTGAGGGCTCACTTGTGGTGGCCATGACTACTGCGGCTTAGAGGATCTGCCAAGCGGTCCACTTGCGGTGGCCCTGACTGTGCCAAAGTGTTGTCCTTGCCTGACAGATGGACGAGTAACTAAGACACCTCCAAAGAAGCCAGCTAGAGATCAAAACTCGTATCTATTGAGGAGAGATTGGAAACCTTGTGTCCCAAATGCTCATTGGTGTGATACAGGGCAGAAATATCATCTGATCCTCTCTGAACTAAATGACCTCTGGACTGAAATAAAGCAGGCCTGATAGAGATGCTCTGAGACTCCAGGAACTGATGAAAGAAGGACTCTCTCAGAAACCAAGACCCAATGATGGAAACCCCTGAAGGGAAGCACCCACTGGAAAGAAGCCTCTGTACCGAAGACCTGAATGGGAGAGATGTGAAGTTCACTGTTTCCTTTCACCAGTCCATCTTGAAACAGGGTTCAGGCTTCACGAAAAATTCTGTTACTTGGAATCTGCTAGTGACACAATTATGCACCATATACAGGGAACAAGCTTCCCCTGACTAGAGATGAATAATGCCCCTTAAGAGTTGCCAAGATTTAGAAGGTTAGGGAACGTTTCTCTAGTAGGTATATAAAAAAAAAAAAAACAAGACTGTAGGAAATAACATGTCAGACTTAGGGCTTGAAAACCAAAGTCAAGGAGTATTGGCTAAGGACGGCCAAGCTTCTGAGAAGGGAAACCAGGGATTCCATGTCTTCAGGGAGAACAGCCAACCTACCCAGATACCTGGAGAATAGCCTGAAATTTTACTCCATATCTGAGAACACTCTGGAGGCATTGAAGAAAACTGGTAGCCACCTGAGAAAAAAACCCAGGCTAAGGAACTGAGAACATAGAATGTATGGAGGGAAACACCTGCATTTGTAAAAGAAAGACCTGAGTCAAGGAAGCATCCTGACCCCAGGTTGAGGAAGCTGATAGCGATTTGCTGTTCCCTAATTTCCTTTAAAATTCAGGTAATAGCCTGGAAAAAAGGTCCAACTCCCAAGGAAAAGGGAACCCTTTCACGACTTTGAGCCTCACGAGGTTCTAGTGCACTAGTTCCAACTGCTGACATGCTGCTGGAGAAAAACAGAGAATGCAGCACTTGCAGGTAAACTTTAGGTATTTATTTACTTATAATGTATATATATATATATATATATATATATATATATATATATATATATGTAGATATTTATATGTTAATATCTGCATACATCTATCTCCTTTTATTTATTTATTTATTTATTTTTACACCAACTAAAGAAGGGGTAAAAACTTGAACCACGAAGAAAAGTAACTGAAGAAAAAAGGATTACCCTAAACCTCTGGAAAACTTCACATTTGTAAACTTCATAATGTGCTGGTGTAGGGAAAAAGGGTTAAAGGGAGAATAATTCCTACCCGAAGTCCCCCATATCCTGAGACTTCTGGGGAAGGAACGCTTATCTTTAACTGAATACTAGGAGAGTTAAACTCATCCATACGTGCCAGTCAGCTTTAGTTTGCCATAAAGACAAACCAAAATTTGTACCAAATCATAACCCAAAGGGCAGGAACTTTTCAGAGAGGCAAGCCTAAGGGAAATGACCTACGCCAAGACTCCAGAAGCTGTAACATTATGACTTAAGGCTATGAGAGCACAGTGCTATCATATGCCACTTGGGTATTTCAGTAAACCTCCTTGTGAATAGTGCTCCAGAGCTGTCGCACTATGGCAAGGACAGGAAACACCAAAAAAATCTCAATATATAATAATGTATGCTACAAAGGTAGGAGGCATTACATAACATTTCTTACACATGGTATATGATTATCTAGAGTCTATCTATGGAGGGAAAGCAGACAGTGGCACAAGGCTGAGAAGCAGGTGGCTGTTTGCACTAACTCTCTTTAATCTGAAAGTGTATGGATAAAAACAGCAGAACACTTACCGGGCTGATATTTCCTCTGAATGCCTCTGTCAACCCCGAAAAAGAAGGAGGGGTTTCCAGAACCTACCTGTAGGAGTCTTCAGAGAGTTGTCAACTTCTTTGGAGGAGAGCAACCACCAGATCTATGAAGTCATCGTCCTCCACCTCTTTATTGGTGTTGTCCTGGAGAGAAAAGTCCAGGGAGTCCACCGGTTGAATATAAATGCCTCATTATACCATAACCTGAATCAACCTCAGGGTGACCAATTGGGATTAGTGGGCCCTGAGAGGAGTTCATGAAAGAAAATCCTCTCCTAAATTGCTAATAGTAATAATAACAATAATATCCTTGGGTATAAGGATTAACATGGAGAGGAATACTTGGACCCGAAGGAGCACAGAACACGCCCAGAAATATAAAGTCTGGAATAATTGCCAAGCTCACAAAAATTCAGTTGCGGAGGGCATAATTTTATCAACCCCTGATGACTCCCTGAGTACTTCAGGAGGGAGGGTCAGAGGAGATTAATCTCTATCTTTGTGCAGGGAAGAGGGCACCCTGCCTATTTTCAAATTAAAGGCTTGGACACAGAAACAACTACTATAGAACCAGACTTGTAATAATAGAAGTCCCAAGGGGACTTGTCATTTCTTTTGTGTTAACTTGAGGTACCCTCCGCAGCTCTTTTAGAGGAGGGGGAGGTAGACTCAAAGCCCAAATAATAATAGTTAGGCCAAAGCTTAAACAATCAAAATCAACTTTAAGAGATTTTATTTTATTGTATTTTTTTCACAAAGAGGAAAAAACAGGACCACCTCCACACCTCTTGTCAATAAAGCCCACTGCACAGCAAACAAGAGGGTCTCACCCCAAAAGAGAGGGGATTACCCTTCAAATATCAATCATTTTGAATTTAACTAGAGAAAAAATGGTTCCAAGAATTTGCAATGAAGAAAATATACAAAATACCTTAAAAGCTGCACTCAAAAAGAAAGAAAATGACACAGGAAGATCTCTGAAGAGGAAAGCTCCGGGGCAGTGTTGCCAGTCAGTGGAGAAAAAGTTCTGAGGTCCCTCAGGCTGACTGCAGGCAGCACTCTACTCTAACTGTGTCCTGATTGGCCAATGCCTTCCTCATTTGCATTACATCCTCTCCGGGGCAGCTGAACCCAGCTGGCATACAGCATCTGTCAATAGATGCTGAAGAATTCCTGGGGTGAGAAATACAATCTTAATAAGAGGACTGTAACTACTCACAGTGACATGATTATTTATATTAGTTTGATTTGGTTTCACGATGTAATTTAAGACCCCCCCCTTCACAAAGTTAAAAATTATCTGCATGAAGAATGAATAATTTATTGATACATGTGCTCATTAATGGCTCCTTTTCTTTTGTTAATGAAACCTGAGCGGCACATTTTGTACTAGTGACTTGTTAATTATGATCAATGCTTGGACCTCCTCCAGTATTCAGAGACATAGGCCACCATATTCAGAGCCGGTTATGTGCACCTCGCAGACAGGAGTGCTTCATGGCAGTTAGTGCACTGTCAGCTTGTGGCAATATTCAGACAATTACTGTGCCCTGACTGGAGGGTGCTAACTGTCTGAATTTTGGGCCATGCCAAGTGACTATGTGTTGACACCACCCCAGGCTGAACATGGCCTACAAGAGCCCAATGGAGACAATGCATCCCAAATGGGATAGTGTCAGGGCTCCTGTGGGCCATATTCAGTCCTATCATGCTAAAGAGTTCCATGGACGTGCAAGGTGCTAAGGTGGCATCAGCATGCCCATCATAGGCTCATTAACATGCGTGTGCGGCTCTCTGAGTGTCCATCCTTCATGTTATTAATCTCATCCTGGTGGTCTAGAGGTGCTCCCATGCCTCAGTCACCTGACTGGTCATGTTATAAATCCCATCCTGGTAGTCTAGCAGTCCCCCACCCCAGGATTATCTGACTAGTCGTGTTGTTAATCCCATCCTGGTGGACTATTGGCCCTCCTCCCCTGCCCCCCAAAGGGCATCTGCCCCTCAGTGACCTGTCTACTCAGTACCCACCACCCTGCTTCCCCTGACCCAGTTGCCAATGCTGCACTATGGCGTTCAAGATGGTGACTGACACAGAACAGACCTCTGTTCACCACCTTGGCTGGCCACAGCCTGACTGTTATGACATGATTGCGACTCAGATACTGTAGGAACAGCTAATCTTTATATTTCTTTTGCATAAAATAGATATTCTAGATTTATGATTTTTCTTCTTGGATAATGAATATGCTACGGAATATACTGTACTCTATTTGAATGTATACTGCATTAAAATCATCTATACATCAAAAGTTTGAAAAGATCTTTCAGCATCCCTTGGAAAAACATAATTTATTTCATGTGCCAACTTAGTAAGCGATAGCATTCTTTGAATAACCAGACTGAGGTGTTTAATCAAGTGCAGAAGGTGTGTATTCCTAGTATACTCTGGCTAATTGAATGTTATTACAATTATACAGCTAGGAGTTTTGAAACCAAGATAATACAAATTTTGTGGTACTTGAAGTGGACAGAGCCAGTGAGGCCTTTTTACCACTTTTTTTTGTGGATTAGATGTGGATATACTACTCTGGGAGTATCTCAAATATGAATAAACTGTTGTGGACATGCCTTAAATATGTATAAACTTTCAATGACCTGGTGGCACTGAGGGTTGAGGCACTGAATGCCACACTTCATGCTATGCCGGCGACCCGGATTTGGAAACGACCTCATGTCTTCGGGGGGGGGGAGCAGGCGCAGGGGGAAGGGCGGAGCAGGATCAAGCATGCCGATGGCCAGCTCTCCTCTCCCTAGGGTGGTGAGGGTAGGTTGGCATCCCCCCATAGTTCTGCTCCCACCGGGTGGAGGCCTGGTGAGTAGCGTAGGCAGAGAGGGGGTGGCAAACAGTTATAGGAGGTGGAAGTGGCTGAGCTGGCACCACAGGGTGTGTAGCATGCCTCCACATGCTTGCACGGCTGTGTGACAGGGCCTCAGGGGGGTTAGGGAAGAAAAACCTGTAAAATACCTATGTGACCCTGTTGCCAGTTGGTGGGAGGAGGTGACGGGGACCAAATAGCTTAATTAGAAAAATATACTGTATATATATATATATATATATATATATATGTATAAACTTTCATGGGTTTGTCTTAAATGTGGATAAGCTATCATGGGCATGTCTGAAGAAGGCATATTCAGACGCCGATACGTTAAGGAACATTAACTGGTCTGGGGCCGGAAAGCCAGCACTGGCACATTTGTTGCTCTTTATACTGAGCACCCTTTTTATTTAATTATTTAGTTTTTGTTTACTAGGTAGGTGCACTAGCCAAAGACATGACTATTTTCAGGCACAACCGGGGAGGTTACAAAGTATCATAGGAGAAACAATAACAGGCACAGTGTCTTAGTAGAGACAATGTCAGGTACAGAAGAACTTAATGTCCTATACAGTAAGACTTAGCACAAATGGAATAATACAAGGTAGGGAAACTTTGGTACCAATAGTTAAATACAGATACAGCAATGGCAAAGTAGAAAGCAGTTTACACAGGCAAGTTAACAAAGATGAGCAATGTCTGGTACAATATATGACAAAGTGAAAGTTTAAGCACAATAGCAATTATAAACAAAATAAGGAATGTGGTGCAAATAGATACGAGAACAGTCAGTGGCAAGGCAATCATTAATTAAAATGGCAGGTTGACAATGCAAGCATGGTACAAGTTACTAGACAATTAGATAAGTGCCATGGAGATTATAACTTGGAACCCTAATAAGTGCAAGAAACAAGTCCAGCTGATGAGAGCAGAGAGTGTAAAGGTAAGGCAAGGCCTCAGAAGTAAGTAAAGTGTGGAGATCATAGTTCATGAGACCACAACACGTGTGGAACTAGAAAGAAAACTAGGTGCCTAAGGTGGTTTGAAATATATGCAGGAGTTAAGGTGAATAAGAAATGCCAGATACTTCTTTTCAAAGAGGGCATGACTTGGAGCAGTCCGTACATCACGAGGGAGGGAGTTCCAATGCTTAGGAGTAATAAATACACTTGAATTTTGTCTCTGATCCAGATGTTCATATGAAAGAAACAGTAGTGCTGCATGTTACAGTAGATGAAATCAGATATCAGTTTTTCCAACCTTTTTTTGTGGTCTTACAGGCCCATCCAAACCCTGACATGAACACCTCGGACAGGGTCCTGAAGAAGCTGCACATCCCAAATGTCATGTATGATGAGGTCCCCAACAAGCCTGTGGACTACTATACATGTGCCTTCCGCAAGTCGAAACTTGACAAGTATGTGCTGCTCCAATTATTCAATGTATGCTTGGCCACTTCTTACCTTCTTGCCACTTCTGCTCCTGCAACAGGTTTACATCCAGTATAAAAGCCAACTGGGGGGGGGTGAGGGTCAAAAAAGGGGGACTCATCACTGTAATGTCAGAGTAACTAATGCAGGCCTAAGCAGAATGGGTGGGGTACTGTTGTGGGACAGCTTGTAGCAGTGATGTAGTGACACAACTGGTGGGTATCATAAACTGCAAGACACTGTGCCCTGGAAACATGAGGTATCATTGCACTTAATTAATTAATTAATTAAAAAAAATGTAATCAGTTAAACTTGCCTGAGACGTAGTCTTTCAGTTATAATAGAGATCTAGTATGACACCATTTTGTTACAAAGTGTTCTTTAGATTTAAATTACGTATTAATATGATTAAAAAGAATAAGATACTAATTGGATTTTTCAGATCTTTCATGATGTCCTTATAGTAGAGGTTGTGCTTTTGGGGTGCATTGGATATTTTATTCCATCATTGATGAAATGACTCATGCTCTTGTGCCTTTGTGTGTCTAAACAATTTGATTCATATTTGTATTTCTAGATTTTTGGGTTTGAGCTTGTGAACTGTGGTTATCGAAGGTGTGTGTGTGTGTGTGTGTGTGTGTGTGTGTGTGTGTGTGCGCGCGTGTGTGTGTGAACCAAGCCCCCATATCATGATGATACTGCCAGATTATGAGTGCAGTATGATGGGACCTGGATGGCACAATGTGGCTCCTCACCTCTGGAGATTTGAATTCTAGATGGCACAACACAAACATTTCTGAGCCAGTTGACACAGTGCGAATAGATGCTTCATATTTTGAGGATCTTCTAGAAGGCGGTTATTCTTCCTTACATATTAGGACTGCTCTTGAGACAATGAATAGCTATACATTCTTGGGAGTCTGGTTGGATTCTAGCTTAAATTGGAATGTCCATACATCTCAATTTGTGAAACAATTGGGCTCTAGGATTGTTATCATGGAGGCAGGCAGGCACGGGGCAGAATCCATAGGCCACTGGGCATTTTTCTGCCATCAACGTCTGTGTTTCTATTTATTTTGAGTGCAGCAGGCACTACCATTTGAGGCGGGATTGAATGTGGCGAACTCTGTGTTAATGGCACTGTTGGATTATGGGGATATTCTTTACAGCGAGGGTGCCGCCACTCATCTTGATAGACTGAAGATCATTTACAATTGCATGGTTCACTTTGTCTTGAACGCGCCTTATGATACACATCAATGTACCCTTTCTTCTAAACTATTGTAAATTGAATGCCTACTAAGGTAAAGAAGCAGGCACATGCATTGAAATGGTTCAGTCAAATGTATTAAGAAGAAAGTGCCTAATTATATCACAGAATTTTTTACTCCTCGGCATCAAAAAAAAAATCTCCAATCCTCAGACGGTTTGGAATTTGAGGTGCCGTTGATGAAAGCAATAAAAGGCAGCCACGCTTTTGTAGTAAGTGCCCTCCCAAAATATGGAATTTTATGCTGATTCAGTTACATTTATGTTTTGGCCCAGCAATTCCATACAATGGAATGATTAAGTGGTGAACTGAAAGGGGAAGCCTTTTTACAAGCTTGCTGCATACAGGCTGCTTGAGGTGCAAAATTGTTTAAAAAAAGCATGGGGTAATTGTTCAAAGCATAACTTGCATTAGCACATTTTTATGTGAAGTGGCCTAATTTTTAAAATTATGTTAAAATGTTATTTCCTGCAACTTTTGTTGAGTATGTAGACATTAATATTATGTGCAAGAATTGTATTACCAATAAAGATCCCATTGACAATGATCTTCAACTCAAATGGCTGTTCCATCACCCTAGTTTATTGCATTTTGAAATAAAACGATTCTGAATGATGTTCTTGGTAGTACAGTGACTCTTCCATGGAAAAAAAGGTTGGTACAGGTGGGCGTTCATAAAGACAAAGGCACAAGGAACAAACTAGATGCGCACTCCAGCAGTTCCACAAAAGTGCTTTATTGCACTACAACAGGCACCCCCCCTCCCTGATGAAGAGCGTTTTCTGGAAGTGCCAGTGCTTGAGAACACAGTCGGTGATACCTTGTCTGATGTAGTGCAGTGAAGCACTTTTATGGAACTGCTAGACTGCTTGTCTAATTTCTTCCTGGTGCATGGACTCTTCGCCTCTTGGATCTAAATTCTAGATGACACTGAGTACATCAACTTTTTAGTGTGAGAACCCGAGTTATGTTCAAGGCTGTCTGAGGTCCCAAGAGAACGGATTTTGGTGGCCTATTCTGACTCTACATAATGCAGTCTGTCACTTAACTAGCCAAATCCAATATTAACTGCTCACCCTTGCTCATTCACAAACTATAAATTGGATTTTAAATTAGGGGTGTTACTGTGTGTGGCATACATAAACAAAAAAAGTCAGAGCACCCTGCCCCCACACACACACACACAATGTAACAATAAACATGTTTTTTCAGCCTGGATTGGCAACTTACAATTTTGATTTCAAAAGGAGTGGGGTTCTCTTAGTATTCACCTCAGGGCCCTGCTATGATGTCACCCAGCTACCAACATTGAGGTAGACCACCCATCAGCTGGGTCCCTACGCTAAACTGCATCTGCATCAAATTGCTTACCTTTATAGGGTGCATCAGCCAAAAATTGGCTTAGTTAAGGTGTGGGCCCAGCCAATGTGCGGGTAGCTGATGGGGAGCTAGTTAAATGAGAAAGCCATACTTCTCCATTTACAAACCAAATCCAATATTAACTGCTCACCCTTGCTCAATCACAAACTATAAATGGGATTTTAAATGAGGGGTGCTACTGTGTATGGCATACATCAACAAAAACAGGTCAGAGCACATTCCGCAATGTAACAATAAACATAAGAGACCCCAACTCCTTTTGAAATCAAAATAGTAAGTTGCCAATCCAGACTGAAAATATGTTTATTGTTACATTGCGGGGAGGGAGTCAGGGTGTGCTCTGACTATTTTTCACTTAACTAGTACTGTACCTAGTTTGACAGGGGCTGGAGCTATTTGCACTAAATGAAATGAACACGTACATTAAACTCCATTCTTACCCTGTTTCCTTGCTCTTATAACCAGGTACAAAAACATACAATAACGATTTCTACATGGCCATAAGAGCAGGGGTCTCCTGAATTATAAATGTCATGGAATGTTATTTTTCAGTGGTGAATCTTGCATTCTGATTGCTCCATTAGCAATCCTTATTCCTCTGGTAATGGACCACTAGTGTAAACAGAACATGGGATCCGCTACACGCATGCAACTCTACAAGTTTTTAAAAAAACAGTAAAGCTTTCTAAACTTTATTTTAACATAGAAACATAGAATTTGTCAGCAGATAAGGACCACGTGGCCCACCTAATCTGCTCAGTTTGTCCTTGCTTATACTATCATTCAGAACTTACCTTCCCCCCCACGCTTTCCTACTAAGATTCCTTTGTGTCTATCCCATGCATGCTTGAAGCCCACCAGTGTTTTTCTCCCACCAACCCCACTGATAGACTGTTCCAGACGTCCACCACTATGTCAGTGAAGAAGTATTTCCTCACATCCATCCTAAACTTCCCATCTTCCAGCTTCATTGCATGGCCACTTGTCCTTGAGCACCATCTCCTCTGAAAAATACTCTGCTCCTACATCTTGTTCACCACTGTGAAGTACTTACAGGTCTCTACCATGTCTCCCTCTCCCTCCTGTCTTTTAGGGTGTACATACTGAGATCCCTCAGTCTCAGTTTCTCCTCTTAGGGCTTCTGATACAACTCCTGCACCATTTTAGTTGCCCTCCTCTGAACAGCCTCTATGCTGTCTGTGTCCTTTCTGAGATGTGGTCTTCAGAACTGTATACAGTACTCCATATGGGGTTTTAGCAACAGTGACAACATCAGCTCTGTCCCTTTCAGGTCTCTATTAGGCATACCTTCCCTTCCAGCTCTTTTGCAATGTCACTTATGAAGACATTGGAGAGGTCTGGTCCCAGCACTGAGCCCTTAGATGCCCCGCTGGTCACTTTCCCCTCATTAGAGTGAGTGACATTTACAACCATCCACTGCTCCTATCCATCAACCAGACCTTTACCCTGTTTAATACCTTGGGTTCCATGCCTAAACTGCCCAGTTTCTTTATAAACCTCTTATGTGGTACAGTGTCAAAGGCCTTTCCAAAGTCTACTTAGGCCACATCCACTGCTTCACTCTGATCTATTTTCATTTTAATTATAAAATTTAACATCTGAACATACAAAACTGCCAGCAGAAAGAGGCCCACAGGTCTATCAAGTCTGCCTGATTGTGCACCTCTTAGTTTCATATTACTACAGCTACCCCAGCCCCACCCAAACCCCTCCCTTCCTCTCCTTTCCTGGTCTTTCCCACCTTTGTGTTCTTGTCTGTAATAATCCTGTCCTTGACTCTATCCCAACCCCACTTAAAGGGATCCACTGTTCTCAGTTCGATTAACTCCTCCGGCAGTGCATTCCATCTCGCTACCACTCTCTCAGTAAAGTAGTGCCTCCTCATCTCCCTCCTGAACCTTCCCCCTTCCAACTTCAGACTGTGCTCCCTAGTGACCCTTACCCCCTTTAAGTGGAACAATCCTCCCTCTCTGACTTTGTTTATGTCTTTCAAGTACTTAAAGGTCTCTATCATGTTCCCTCTTTCCCTTCTGTCCTCCAGTGAATACATGTTGAGCTCCCTCAATCTTTCCTCATATGGCAACTCCCCCAGTCCTATGATCATTTTCATAGCCCTGTGCTGCACCCCCTCCAGTAATCTCACATCCTTTTTGAGGTATGAACACCAGTACTGCACACAGTACTCCAAGTGTGGCCTCACCAGTGATCTATACAAGGGCAGGATAACCGTCTCCTTTCTAGAGGTGATCCCTCTGGCAATGCACCTCAGCATCCAATTTGCCCTTGCTGCCACCCTCCTACACTGTGCTGATACCTTCATGTCCCCTGTGACTATTATCCTGAGGTCCCTTTCCTTCTGTTATTTTGCACTCCCCCCAGCCAGTAGCTGGTCCTGGGATTTCTTGCTTCGAGGTGCGTGACCTTGCACTTCTTAGCATTGAACTCCAACTGCCACTCCCTAGACATGCGTTTGAGTTTAGCTAGATCCTCCCTGAGTGCCTGCCTCCCTTCCTCATTGTCCACTTTTGCACAAATTTTAGTGTCATCTGTGAACAGGTTGATCTTACTCTTGACCCCCTCTGCAATGTCTCCAATGAAGACATTGAACAAAACAGGGCCCAGCACTGAACCCTGTGGTACCCCACTTGTTACTGGCCTTGTCTTGGATGATGATGATGATGATGACAATAAAAATTTCGTTTTTAAACAGGATACAAATTGTTGGGTTTTTGGCCCATTTTCAACAATGTCCTGTAAGTTCATACATCCATATCAGACAGTTACCAGCTCACATTATACATATATTAACACCTCTCTCACCAATATATAATCTTATCTTATTGCACATATATCTTAAAAATGATCTGTCATCGAGTCCCTCGATAACAATCCACTAACTAAAACTAAAACAGGTACTTTTCTCTAGCAGATAACTTTTCAGGATTCTTTTAAACTGCATGTGACACTGTACTGTTTTTAACTTTCTAGGCAATTTATTCCAATGGACCTCAAGATTATTCTGTAGGGTTGTATCCCCTGTTCTACACCTAGACCTTACATTAGGTACCTTAGGGAAGTGGTTAACAATCGTGGGGATTCTAATAAGACATATTGATTTAGGGGATGCTTGAGTCTGTTGTGAATCAATTTATGACACCAAGTCAACCAATAATATAATCATTTTAAATCTGGTTTCAACCACCCAAGATTTTCATAGATTTTACAATGGTGAGTTCCAAATTTAGCTTTAATCACAAACCTACCAAGCTTATAATAGGCCTGGTTTATTTTATTTGGATAAATCTGGGGAGAATTCATGTATAGGCTAGACCCATATTCCAAAACAGGTATTAACAATTGATTCACTAACCTTTCCCTTGTTTTAATTGTAAAACACCCAGACAACCTCCTCAGGGCTCCTAATCTTTGATTAACCTTACTAACTTGTTGACAAATATGCTCAGAATATTTTAATCTTGAATCTACTACCACCTCTAAATATCTATAAGACTCCACGTTTCTTAATTGAGTACCATCAGTCAATCTTAATTGTATTACAGGGATTTCAGACTTTCTAACACCTGATGAAAAAATCATACATTGAGTTTTTTTTACACTAATTTGCAAAGCAAAGTTGACAAACCACTTTTCCATGTGTAACAAATCACTCTGTAGCTGCTTTCCCAGCTGATCATAGCTATCAGCTGATGACACAAGTACAGTGTCATCGGCGTATAGCCGGATCACACTTTTAGACATTGTAGATACTATGTCATTAACATAGATGTTGAATAATAGGGGACCCACGATTGATCCCTGGGGTACCCCTCTTCCAAAACCTACCAAGTCTGAAGCCACTGTTCCTATAGAGACACCCTGGTATCGGTCGGATAGGTATGATTTAAACCAACACAATGGTTCTTCCAAAACTCCTACTATGCATAATCTCTCCAATAACCTATAGTGGTCCACTAAATCAAAAGCTTTAGTTAGATCCATGAACACCACACCCCTTACAACTACCTTCTGTTGTCTGCCCTGCAACCAGCTCTCAACCCACCCCACCAGTTTCTCCCCAACCCCCATGTCCCTCAACTTGCTCATTAACCTCCCGTGGGGCACCAAGTTGAAAGCCTTGCTGAAGTCCAGGTACAGGACATTCACAGCATGGCCTTCATCAACTGCCCTAGTGACCTAGTCAAAGAAGTCGATCAGATTAGTTTGGCACGATCTTCCCAAGACAAACCCATGCTGTCTGTCATCCTGTAGACCATTACTATCAAGAAAGGTTATCAGCCTCTCCTTTAGAATGGTCTCCATCAACTTCCCCACTATGGAAGTCAAGCTTACTGGTCTGTAGTTGCCTAGTTGGTCCTTGGGTTCACTTTTGTGAAGGGGCACCACGTGAGCCATCCTCCAGTCCCTGGATACCTTCCCCGTCTCCAAGGAGGTGTCGAAGAAGTCCATCAGAGGGCCTGTCAACACCTCTACTAGTTCCTTCCAGACCCTTGGGTGTACACCGTCTGGTCCTGGTGTCTTGTCCACCTGCAAGGCGTTAAGGCCCTTCAGAACTTGATCCTCTTGGATGACCCCCATCTGTTATCTTTGCCCCCTTCACCCTTGCCCCCTTTCCCCTGCAGTATTGGGCCATCCCTTTCTTTTGTGAACACTGAGCAGAAGTAAGAAACCCACTGGGAGGGTTATATTAGTAGTAAGGGACTCAATATGGAGCCCTACCAGGCAGCTAATGACCAGGTTGGTAACCACCCTCAGCTGGACCTTTGGCACTTGTCTACCTGCCTGGGGTATTTTTCTGACTACTAAGGCCCAATGTGGGGGACTTTATTGCTTAATTCAGGCATGGCATGAGCACCACAGCATAGGCTTTCATAATCTGCTCAAACTTAGAAAGTGGACAGGGTAATGGAGGTCTGCAGGTGCTTCTGCCATTTGCTACAAAGGTGAAAAAATCACTGACAAAGAACAAGGCAAAGCACACTCAGGCTCCTGAGAAACACACTTTATTAAGTGCTTAGAAACATAGAATCTGTCAGAAGAATGTGACCTCTTGGCCCACCCATTCTGCCCAGATGGTCCCTGCCTAGTCTGTCTTCACAGATTCTAACTGGTCTCTGATTACCTTCCCTCCTCCCTGCCTGTTTACTAATATTCCACTATGTCTATCCCATGCATGCTTGAAGCCTGCTGCTGTTTTTGCCTCCACCACTTCCACTAGCAGTCATTTCCAGGCATCTACAACTCTTTCAGTGAAGTAGTACTTCCTCGTATCCCTCTTAAACTCTCCCCCCAGCTTCATTCCATGCCCTCTGGTCCTGGTGCTCTTTCTCATTTGAAAGAGACTCCCCTCTTGCACCCTGTTCACACCTGTGAGGTACTTGTAGGCCTCTGTCATATCCCCGCTTGCTTGCCTCCCTTCCAGGGTGTACATGTTGAGATCCCTCAGTCTCTCTTTGTAGAGCTTTTGGTGCAATCACTGCACCATTTTAGTTGCCCTCATCTGGACTGCCTATGCCCAGTCTTTGTCATTCCTGAGGTGCGGTCGCCAGAACTGGGCACAATACTCCAGGTGGGGTCTCATGAGTGAGCAAGTACAATGGCAACACCACTTCACTCCACCTGATGGGGATACCTCTCCCTGTGCATCTCACGTTCCCAGCATCCCACTGGCCTTACCCACTGATTTGTTATGCTGCCCTGCCATTTGGAGGTAATCAGATATGATAACCTCAAGGTAATTTTTCCACTTAGTGACTCTCAGTACCTCCACCAATGGCAAAAATGGGTAAAACAGGTAAAATGGCAGAGGGGAGAGGATAGGACACAGGGATGTTGTAATGAGGAGAGAAGAAGACTATTTGCAGGTACATTCTTTAGTGATGTATGTCAGTAGGAGTGGTTTGAGAGAGCAGAGGGAGGAAGCGAGGTGGATAGCAAGGGGGAGGCTGTCCAAAGTATAAGAAATTGGATTTAGAGACAGCAGACTGGCCTGCTACAGATTAATTGTGAGGGATATGATAGGAACGAGCAACAGATTAACGGAGGGAGTAGGAGGAGGGGATGGCAGGGTTAAGGAGAGAGGAGTGGTAAGCAGAATGGAACAAACATGCAGAAAATAGATCTGTTGCATAAGTGGAGTCTGAAAAAAAAACTTGTCATACCTCTCAATTGCCCCTGATTTTCAGGGATGCTCCTAATTTTACCTCTAACATGTCCTTGTTCCCTACTGAAATTGACATTTCTTTTTTATGTAGCTTAATTTTTATTTTTGTTTGGCAAAAAAGAAAAAACAAACATAATAATTCAACAAAAATGCATTCTACAATCAACTATGATGTGTGCCTATAATAAGTGAAGGGACCGGGGGGGACATGATAGAGGTCTTCAAGTACATGAAGAGGGTAAATAGGGGAGGAACAGTCAGGGTGCTGCGAAGGAAGGAGGAGGGGGCCACTAGACGGCATGGGTGGAAGCTGGAGGGGGGAAGATTCAGGGGAGAAAGGAGGAGGTGCTACTTCACTGAGAGGGTGGTGGAGCCATGGAATGCACTGCCTAGGGAGCTGGTGGAGGCAGAAACGGTGGAGGGGTTCAAGAGGGGCTGGGACAGGTACAGGGGAAGGGTTCTGGAAGCAAAATTCAATGCAGCAAGAATATCCGGAACTGAGAAGGGAGAAGCCAGAGAAGGCACGGGGGGCAGCAAGGTCAGCACCCAGGGTGGGGGCTGACCAATCGAGCAGACTCAAAAGACCGTTAGGCCTATTCTGCTGGCATTTTAGTATGTTAGTACATATAGCTATAATGTAACATCACCGCTGAGACATGTTATAATAGAACTATTCATTAATCTTGGTAAACAAAGGATCAGTTCATAATACTGCTACAAAAATTAGAAATATTTTATGAAACCATCCCCTATTACAAGTAAGAAGAATATGTTTGACATTTTTGTCACTGAAGAGCAGAGATTTGAAGCATTTAATAATTCCGGACATATTGTTCTGGTCTAGTTCTCCCTCAGAAAATGCTTTTCACACTAGTCTCATATTGTAACAGCTTCTTGAGCAGATATTACCACTTCTGAGATGTGTCCTAGATTTTGGTCATTTGACTCTAACTTTTTTTTCATACAGTTGTTTGGCCTCCAAAACTGCGTAACCAGTTCCTGGGTTCAGGACCTACTGGTCCTGAGTGACCGCCCAGCTACACCTACCTCTACCCCCACTGTCCCACCAGTGGAGATCTCTGCAACATTGGGCCTGAAAATACCCATGGCCATTATCCTAGCAGCACTGTAGTTTTTCTGGGTCTCCCTTTTCCACCTTTCTCCCACATGATGGTGCCACACAGACTTCTTGTAGCCTTGGGTGCTGCAGCAGTTCCCTGGTGGGGGAGCAAGCTCTGTGGCCCTCCACCAAGGTCGCTGTGGTACTGGACATGACCCCATTCCATCCCCAGGCTGGAAAGTACAGTTGTTGGCAACATTACTTTATCTCCTAGCTCCAGCTGCCCTGCCACACATATACTCATACTCTGTCAAACCGGTGTCACTAGCGCAGCAGCATGTTAGTGCCTTTCCCCTCCCTGACTTTTTTAAGCATGGAACTTGATTTGTGAGGCAGGGAGTTGAGAAATATGGTTTGAGACTAAAACTAATCAAGTTTCAAAAACATTGCCAGTTTCCCAATCATAACCCCACTTAGCGGGTGAACCACAATGGAGCATTTTCCCATTGCTTGTAATTTAGATGGATTTTAGGAAAAATCTCTGAAAGATTGTTTTTCATTTGATGTTTGTAGTGCTGAAGTGATAAAGAGTAACGTGGACCAAATTTTCAAAACATTTATATGTGCTGTTTGGATGAAGCACCAATTTTATTTATTTTTTTGTTAAATGACACTTTATGCCCCCTTCTGTATCTGGCCCCTGGTCACTCCAGAGCCCTGGGCACATTGCCTGACTCACCAGGGTCTCAATGCCTTCTCGTGCCTCCTCCACGAAGCCATGGTTTGCCCCACAGGTGAAGTCTAGGACAGGGGCCTGCACCCCTGAATCTCCAGAGTTTTGTTAGGTGGAGGAGTGGTGGATATGCAGGGCTTGGATGTACTGGGGTCCTTTGCCTTGTGGACCAGAGCAATTGTCTCACTTTTTTTCTCTCCATATCTATTAGCATGCCATGGGTGCAGGGCAGAAATGCACATGGAGGTGTAACATCTGCATGCCCAGCTGTCAGCCATCATATATGCCTCTCTAGTACTGCACTGCCACCTGTTGTCACCCAATTGGCAGCACTGAAGCACAGGAAACAACCCTCCCTCCCTGAAGAAGAACTTCCTCTGGGATGCTCAGTCTTTCTCCTCTCCTAATAACCCAGGCTTGTTCCTGAATCCAGATCATGGCACCACTAGCAGTGCCTTACTGCAGCACTGATGGGCCAAACCAGCACCAAATTTTAACAGAATTCTCTCCCCCCCCGCCGCAGCACTGATGGGTCAGCAGAGCACCAAATTTTAACAGAATCCCTGCACCCAGAATACTGCCTACCCAGAATATGTAGGGACATGGCTAGAATCTAGAAGAGTTATAAAACCTAGCAATGGCCCTAGAATATTTGGGCTGGTACTTTTCTGCCAAAAACTGTGTTTTAACATTTTCTAATGCAATGAAATTGTATATGTGAATATTTTGAAAACATGGCCTGGTTGTGCTGGCAATACTGTACTGCAGTACCATGTGGTGAACCCGTACCTGTGTTGTAAGCTTGACTCCTGACCTGTGGCCGGTGGAATCTCAGGCATGCTACACAGGTTGCATGTTCAAACTTCAGGGTGAGGAAACAGAGACACCCACTCTTACAGGTCCTCCTGCATCAGATGTCTATTAGAAATGGGCAAGGTCTGACTACTATACTGGGAGTCTTCACTGCGAAGTTTGAAAACTTTGTAAATTTCCCCCATTACGAAGGGACAAAGTCCATCAGAAAAAATCCACAAACTTAGCTCTTAGCAGAAAACCAATTCTGCGGAGACCAGCAGTTCGATGGCAAAGTCTGCTCAGTGAAGTGCAGCAGAAAAACCATCAACCCTTTCTCCCACCCTCACGGCACTACATCTTCCACCCTCTTTCCTCCACCCACAGCCAAAGTAATAGCAAATAACCCCCTTACTCATAACTCTCTTAGCTTCCAACCTCCCCTCCATCCCACTGCCCCAGTAATAATAAAATACCCCCTCCCCAACCCACTTAGCACCCCAACACCAACCTTCTTCCCCCTAGGGTGCACTGACTTAAGAAGATTAGTACTCCCCTGATATAGCTATCAGTGCAGCCTTACTCATATCACCTCTGTTAGCCTCTGTGCCTCTAATGCAACTACTGTAATGATATACCTCAGGGTATATCGATACAACACCTGTGAGATGTCTCACTGAAATCATGCAAACTACTATTATCTATTTATACAACATTGGTATATCGATATGGCACTTGACATGATTTCAGTGAGATGTCCTGCAGTTACAGTATCAACATACAGTCTGATATATTGCTACAGTAGCTGCATTAGATAGTTGGTGGTCAGCCAAGGTGGTGTGAGGAGGGCTGTCCCGGTTGCTGTCTCAGGGATAGATAAATGTATATTTTTTTAAGTCAGCACACCTGGGGGAGGAGGGTTCTAAGTAGGTTGGGAGAAGGGAAAAAATTAATTATTACTAGGACTATGAAAAGGGAGTTGGGTTTTAAGTGGGATGGGGAAGGGGGGTCTGTTGTTATTACTTGGGTCATGGAGGAAGGGTGGGTTTTGGGGTGCTAAGTTGGGAAGGGAAGTATTGTTTTACTTTGGCTTTGGTTCAAGGATGAATATAGAATTATCCAAAGATGTGGAAGGGTTTAGAATTTTTAAAACCTTTTTCTGTTTATTCACTGCTGGGTCCAGTGCATTTGGCACTTTGTCGGCACCACCGCATGGTTTTCTGTGTGCAAAAGTGATGTCCCCCCACTCAGGTCTTTCAGGTACCTCAATCATTCTGCCATGCTCATTGACTTGTATATAACAAAGCGGTTTTCTGTCATCTCATTCTCGGATGGGGATGACACCCTAAATTACCTCTACTCTATTTTCACTGAAGTCTGGAAAAGCATAAACAGCTCCAATCTTCCATGGGTCTCAGTGGAACCCATTGTCTGCCACAACTTTCATGACTCAGCTTGGTGCCTCCACAAATTTTCTGGTCCCCGTCAACCTGAGAAGGTATAGACAGCTCCATAATACCCAAACAAAAGCTGCCAGGTATACCAAATCAGAATATATTGCTTCCAATTTCCAGATAAACTTTAAAATCTACTCTAAATTCTATAAGGTTATCAACTCCCTATTTGATCCACCCCACAGTCAACAACACTGATCCTCAAGTCAGATTCCTCCTCTATCTCTGATCTTATTGCTGTAGCTTCTGCTTTTAATACCTTTTTCTCTAGATGCTAGTTTACACATTTCTCAGTGCCCACAATACCATTATTTTGCAGCCGTATTGTCTCTTGCTAGAATTTGTTTTTATATAAGTGTTTATCCTCTTGGTTGCTCACCCCCTTCCTTTCTGTTGCTGCCCACCCCATCACCCACCATCTCAGGGACTTACCTGGGGTTTAAAATCCCACATGGATTCTCCCGATGGCAGGGCCAGGGGGCAGGGCCACCCTCCATGGAACATGATCCAGATAATTCCCTAGAGCCCCGTAGCAGATGCAGGGGCTGTGGTGACCAGCAGCAGCCTGCTGAGTTTCCCTTTTCATGCCCACCTCCTCCCCTGATATTATGCACAATCCCATGCCAGCCTCACACACTACTGACTTTCCCCTGTGGAGGATCAAGCTCCCCAATCAACTGCAGGGATTGCTAGAGGATCTGAACCTGACACCATCCCCCATGGGCTGAAAGTAGTGTTGAATAGCAGTGCCTCCCCAGCCCTCTCAGCTGTCTGACCCAGTTCCCGAATCTGGGATCACCACATTTCCTGTTATTTATGGAATGGCACCAGTTCTCCACTTGTCTAAATATTAAGGAGGCCTGGCTTTGACACAAATCAATGGATATTTCCAGGCAGCCCAATTACACCATACTTGCTCTTGACTGTACCCCACTTATTGGGTGCATGCTTTTATGTGATAAGGATGAATGTTTAAGAGTGAACCTGGAATTGCAAGGCACAAAGGGTGAAACCAGAATGCTGACTGTTTCTGTTACGGAGGGCATTGCCACCCACACCTCCCCTTACCATTATAATTGAATCCGAGGTTGTAGCACCTCAGGAAAGGGGGCAAACATTTGTCGCCATTCTGGTTTTGCCCTTTTTGCATTGTGAGTCCGAGTGTCAGCATGCTTGTTTTTGCCCACATCACTAACTACCTGGGTGCATTGGAAAACAATAGAGCAATCAGACATGCATCACCTGTTAGTTAAGGCATTGTTCTCCATCTCTACAATGGCAGAAGACCAGACAACAGACAACCCCCTAGCTCAGGTGCAGTTGTTCCTATGGTCCACCCTATTTTGGTCCAAACAATTCCAGAGTGAACTGCAATAATTACATGCTTTACTGTATGATATGACCTTCTTAACAACCAGATTGGGTTCATATTTCTGCTTGTGGTAACATGAGGGACTGATCCATGTGTAACAATTTTATGAATGTAATAGTCCCTTAAACGTTATGCAACTCAAGCAGTGATAGTCTATTTTTTATATACATTTTGCTCCCTTTGCCCACATTAGTGGCAGATGTACTATTCTGTTTGTTCCCTTCTTGGTTGGGGGCCATCATAGTGCCTTAGCATGGGGTGAGTTTCTCTTGTCTCTTTCCCCTACAGGATTTACGTCCAGGCTGGTAACATGCTGATGCATGCTAGGATGTGGACGGCTAGAGTCAAGTTAAATATTAAAAAATAGTAAATTAAAACTTATACAAATCACTCTAGCTAACTCAAATGATTTATAAGTTAAAAGAGCCCATGAGGGGTGTTTCTTATGGTATAAGAGAATCCTTTCATGAGGCTTGGGCAGCAAGAAGTGCTCAACTTCTCATCACAGTCCTCATATCAAAGCCTCACGTTCAGTGTCTCCTACTGAATAAGAGACACTTCAGAAGGTCCTAATGTTATGTATGAGATCTGAGTTCAAATCTTGCCTTCAAAGGTACGAGAATCAGCACCAAATGACCCACACAAATAACTTTCTGTGTAATCTTTCTTAGACTTTTATTACAGAGCATATTGCAAGATAGTTTTAACTTAGTAAGTAAGTAACAAAACACAATAGTTTCATTTAATTTAATTTACTCTTTGATAACTGGGTAGGGGCACTGGACCAAAGGTCCTTTTTCAGGCCCGACACGGACAAAAATCAAGAAAATACATAACATATACAGTACAAGACAATCATACAAACATTCAAAAATAGCAATTCACATATTACAATTACAAACAGATTGTTGTAACAAATATTGCTTCAATCTGAATTTAAAAGTTGGAAAAGAGGGGGCAAGTCTAACTAATTTTGGAAATGTATTCCAAAAAACAGATGCTGCTATAGAGAAGGCCCTAGTACTGGTTTTCAAACGATACCTAGGAACAAAATATAAAGGACCATCAGCTGCCCTTAAACTAAAAAGTACTTCTCTACTATTAACTACTTTTGAGAGAGGAAAAATAGAACCAAAATAAAAACATCTATACATCAAACACCCTAATGAGTATTCCATTTGACAGCTGGGGAAAAACCAACCCAAACTTGAATAAAGACTACAATGGTGGGTTCAGCTGGGGGCTCCCAAAACAAATCTTCATATACTGTTATAAACAATGGATAAAGCATGCAATTATTTTGCCCCACTATTTCTAATAATTATATACTGATAAAAGAGAGATAATTACCAAGTAGAGCTCCAAACAGATGTCCTTCATCCTGACGACTTACGAGGGGTCTTTCTGGTATCGGAGTTACCCTGGTCTAATTATGTCTCTATCAGCACTGGCATTCTGACCACAGGAAGGGGAGTGCTCTAGCTCTGCTACCTGATCTCTTGGTTTATATGCATTCAAAAGAGCTCATAACCCCCCATGGTGTCATGGCTCTACCAGCTAACTTCCGAGAAATCAGGCTTATTTGTCTAAAGACAGAAAGATCATAAAAATCCCTATTCTGGCTAAATAGGTCAGAAAAATATTACTTTTCCATCCAAACATTCTACATAATTTTCCTAACTACATATATATTTCCAACTCACAGTTTCCATGTAAATATTTTTCAGAGTTATGATATGTAGGTATAAGATTAGTCACAAGCAGCCTTGGTTGCTATTCTGGTGTAGAATGTGTTCTCTTGTAACTTTTGGTCACGTTTTAGAGCTGCTGCTTAGCATAGTCCAGCTGGTTTTGGCCTGCAAGTACATATGCAATTCATAATCCAATTACTGGCCCTGCGTGCCCATGCACACATATCCAATATATGTACATGCAAGCACAGTAGATCACTACACTACTAACTTACAATTGCGTAGAAGAAAAAGTCCACTTGAGAGAGGAATTTTATAATTCAGTGCAACAACACTTCCTAGTCCAATCAAATACAATGTGCCACAGTTTGCAACCCAGCAGAGAATCAACAAAAAGCTGCACCAAATGTCAGTCAGAAAATATATACACTCAACATTAAGAGTGACACAGTTAGCAAAGTGTCTAATGTCAACATTCTTGCTGGTGTTAACTGTGTTAAACATTTTAGTCTTCAGTATCAGAAATAGATCATAGATTAGTTGGTTGGGTACAGTCTTGGGTTACAGACAGGATGCAATGTGTAAGCATAAATGGATACACGTCTAGGATAATAAAAGTGACGAGTGGAGTCCCACAAGGGTCAGTATTGGGAACCCCTGTTATTTCAATTATTCATATCAAAATTAGGTTTAGGAACTGATGTATGGATCAGCAAATATGCTGAAGATACTTAAGTTGTGTGGGTTGCTGATTCTGACTCTGATAGAAATAAATTATAAACAGCTTTAAATACGATAGTAGAGGATGCTATGAAATTGGGCATGTGCTTTAACACTCTTTGATGCATTTCGGTAGACATAACATTGAAGAAAATTACCATCTGAATAACATCTGTCTTAGAAAAACAACAGAGGAAAGAGACTTAGGAGTAATCATATCTAATAAACTTGACATATGACAAATACTGTCAAACTCAGGCTATTAAAGCCAACAAAGTACTTTGGACAATTAAAAGAAATTTTAAAAGTAGGGAAGCAAAAGTGATCATGCCTCTGTACAGAGCCTACATAAGACCATTATTGGATTTTGGTAGCCCATTATGGGGACCACTGAAAGGAAACAATGGAGATATAATTAACAAAGTACAGAGAAAAACTACAAAACTCATTTATGAATGTAGAGAACAGAGTTATGAAAGCAGGTTGTCAAAATTAAACTTAATGTCTCTTCACATGAAAAGAATTAGCGGAGATATGATGTTATGCTATAGTCTCTTTCAGGATCCTACTTCATATACAGAGCTAGACTTAAGCTTTAAAACTCATGATAAAGGTACTAGGGGACACAACAAGCAATTAAAACATAACATGGTCCGTACTGAAAATAGGAGAGCATTTTTCACACTGAGAGTGATAAATCCATGGAATGCATTACCTTCATATGTTGTTAATAGTAAAAATAAACAAGAGTTTAAAATGAAATTGGATTGTCACATACAAAATGCACATTATTTAAATTATTATAGTTAACTTAAAGGAGAACATATGGGCCGATAGCCTTTTCAGCTCCTCAGACCTTAGTATGAACCTTAGTATTACTGGACAGAGCTTACAAGAACCATGCGTAAAACACTCACTAGGTGACGGCTGCAGCAATGTCTCTCTAGGGCGATTAATCCTAGGCTGAAGGGTGTGTAATAGCCTATCTGCCAGGTTTATGCCCTGTTTATACACAGTCCTTGGTAACATCTCAGTCACTTCACTGAGATGATAGTCCTACTGGAGGAAGTGCCATTTATCCATAATCACACTCTCTATGGGTCCTGACTGCCTGGAGAAGGTTGTGACAAAATGAAGTCTCAGACTTTCCTGGATCTCCCTATTATTGGTCTTCAACAAATATTCACATCTATCTCACTGGCTTCCAGTTTAGCACCATCAGCTACAGTGGAGTTGTACCCACATTGGTGGAATCTGTTCTTCAGTTCTTATTTTAAATTTAAAGTTTATTAAAGCAATGCACAGAGTCTGATTACATTCAGTCTACTGTCATTTAGGATACATTACCAGATGGTAAAAGAAAGTCAGTAAATACTGTTTCCATCATAGAGTAAGTCCATTATACCTGTGTTATCATAAAATAAGGCTTTCAGAAAGGGTATCAGGCTGCAACACCTATGCCATAAACAGTTCCTCTTCTCTATTAAGTAGCTTGACTCATTCGTCTCTGTCCTTTTCACTATTATTTTCTCTCTGAACATCACAGTTGGAACATTAAGAAATAGGACAGCTGCAGTATATCTTATTGGTTTAAGGGACAAAGTCTGAATCAGTTTGCATATAGTACATGATCCATCTCGGCCATATGATCCAGAATTTGGGAGCTCTGTTATGAAGGGCTGCCATGGCATAAATATCTCACATTAATGTCTGCCACAAACCTACAGAGGGAGGATCTGGCTGCATCCAGAGATGAGTGATTTTTTTTTTGCTGCCAATTAGGGTTCAGATTAAACCAACTAAAGCAGGGAAATATGATGCTAGGGTTCCCAACCATAACACCCCACAAAGCCCTTCAGGCAGCAAAAAGAAAAAATATTAGGGGGTTGCCACTTCTGAGTCTTCACAAATCAGGGCTGGAATCTTCCTTGTGGTTGTCAACCCCTTTATGCTCATCCCATTACATCAGAAAATAAGCTCAGATGTGCAGATTATATGAGAATGGGGTGAGGGTTAAGGTTGATGACTCCAAGAAAGACCCCAGCCCTGATTTGTGAAGGGCCCTGTACTTCCATACCTACATAGGTGTAGTGAAAAAAACAATGAAGTTGCAGTGTTATGCTATGGCAGTTTTTATTTTATAATTTTTATGGTTTTGTATATGCCCCCTAAATGTTGGTGGGGTATTATGTTAGGCTTGTAGTACACATTGAGGCCTTTGTTTTGATATATAAATTGTTCCTTAACTCCAAATATTGACAGAGTTATGCTTTGTTAAAGTTGAAATATGGAAAAAACGAAATCCAAATTCTTTTTTTGTATGAATGGATGTTTTTTTTCATGAGAATGAAAAAAGCTTACAAAAAAAAAAAAAGAATCCTTCATACCAAAAAAAAGTGGAAAAAAGCTAAGTTCAAATTATTTTTTCATATGAAGGGATCTTTTTTCATGAAGTTGTGTAATTCATATGAAAAAATAACTATTTATATGAAAAGGAATCTGAAAAAAAAAGTCCAAATAATTTTTTGTATGAAGGGATCATTTACATGAGGTTGTGTCTTTCATATTAAAAGATCCCTTCATATGAAAAAAATTGTGAAAAAAAACCCTAAGTCCAAATTCTTTTTTCGTATGAAGGGAATCCTTTTTCATATGGCCCTATTCTTTTTTCGTATGGCAATACTAAAAAATAAATTTGAGTCATGAAAAAAAGATATCAAAATATGTTAAAAATACATATAAGCAAGATGCATGTGTTGGTGTCTCTACAGGATATCATTTTTATAGGTTTTTAAAAAAAACATGGAAACAAGATGATGGTCATATAAAAAACAAGATTTTTTTTATCATGAAAAAGGATTACCTCCATACAAAAAGAATCTTTTTTTATATGGTCCAAATTCTTTTTTTATAATAAACAGCTAACCAAAAGACATTACTAAGGATGCTCAGAATCAAAATTTAAAATCCTTATAACTTTAGAACAGATTAATATTTTTTCACCAAACTAGAGAAAGGCACCACTCTGTCTCAAGCCCTTTGTGCCCTAAAAATTCCAGAGCAAAATTCCAAACCATCTGGGTGCTAGTTGATTACAAATAAATAGCAAAACCACACACATTTTTTCACTTGTTTCACTATCCAGATCTCAGAATCCACATACCAAATCATAACAAAACTTGACAAATCAAGAGATCTTGCCCCCATGACGGTGCATGCAAAATTGTGTGCACATCCGTTTAACAGTCACAAAGATATTGAAGTACAAGGTTTGGGGTTTAACATTAAAAAGCCTACTAAACCCTTTCTGCGCCACTATAATATACCATGGGGAGGGGGGGGGAGGGTACAGGATGACTCTGGGGAGGAAATGACATTAATACCATGGAAAGGGAAACCAGCTCCTGGGGAAAAGAAAGGTCTGATTATTATGTTGCTATATCCCCCCTAACACTTAGCAAGAATCGGACAATGCCAGAATATGTGAGCGTGATCTGTATGACACTGGCCACACCTTTCCAACAGGACCCATAACTCTCTGGCAAATACTTCATTAAGATTGATGGGGTTCTAAAGTACCAGTACTGGCATTTCCAAGCAAATCTTTCCAAGCTGTTGAGGATGTTACCCTCATAGCTGGAAGTCCATATTTAACCATGTTGTCAGAGTAATCTCCATACCCAGCTCTCTGTTCCAACTATCCAGAATAGACTGGGTTGAGTCTCCTAAGTGTGCCTGTAATTCACAATAAAAATGATCAATTAAGTGTGTCCATGGGATGTCCTTCAAAACATCTAAAAGCATAGAAACATAGAAATTGATGGCAGATAAGGACTGCTTGGCCCACGTAGTCTGCCCATTTTCCCTATCTACTGCAATATCATAGATCCATTGTTAGAACAAGTGGGGAGGGGTTTGGCAGTCTGGTGTGATCTACACTTTTATGCAAGAGATATGTTTGCACCTATAGATATCTAAAATGTTCTCAGCCGGTTAAACCATATAGGGTTTGCAATGTCTCAAAGGGAAGCTCTCCCCATGATTCTAAAAAACTGGAATATATGAGAGGCCCAATTGTCTCCATTGATGGAAAGTAAGATCCATCTGAGCTTGGAGGCAGTCTCCATCCACAGACAGCACCCAAGTAAAATAAAAAAAAAAACAAAGCCAATTTAGAATGTACTGTAAGATGCGTTTACACTCAGAGGTGGTGACAGTAGAAGACATAAAATCTGCTAAAGGAGGGGAAATTATCTGATTAGAGAAAAGAAATGGCACTATGTCCTGCATATCATTAAGTGCGAATTCTATTTGTTTCCACAATGGAGCTGTTTGGGGTACTAGCAATATCCAAATAATACTCAGGTGTGATGCCCTGGCGTAATTTAATAGATTAGGAAGATTTACTCCTCCTTACCTATAACATAGTTGTAGTAAAGAATAACAAAGTCACGGTTGAAGGCCCCCCAGACAAATCAGGAGATAAGTTTATCTCATGAAGCAAAATACAATGGGTCTGGAAATATTGGGACAGTCTGAAATAGATACAAAAATCTGGGCAAGACATTCATACAAATAATCATGATTCGAGAGAAAAAGGTCAAGGGACAACGTCCCCATGGCCTAAAATCTGTCAACGCAAAAGCACAACAGTAAGGGGTTTGTAGTTTAACAGTTACAGGTTCCCTAAATCCTTCAGAATATAAATCCTCAAGTATTTTATTTGAGTATTTCACCATTTAAATGGTAAGTCTTGGTGGAGAGAAAGAAGGAGTATAATACAGTAGGAGGACTTCTGTTGTCCAAAGGTTAAGAGAAAACCTGCTAACTGACCATATACTCATAGAGTAGACCATGCTGATGGGATATATACACCTGGATTAAGAAGAGAGAGGAGCACATCATCTGTATACAGTGTTACTTTATATTATACAATGACAAGGAAAGAATCCTGGGCTCTGACTGGTCAGTGTGTGCCTGGGACAGTGATGTTATCCGAACATAACATCACTGTATCAGGTCCAGGCACACACATGATCAAATGTCAGCAGTAAAATAAAAAATCACTCCACATACAGATTATGGGGATAGAAAAATTAGCTATTTACTGTACCCACAATTCCTCACTATGTAAATTAGTATACAGGCTATTATGTTTCTGTACTCAAAACAGAAATAGGAGACTATATCTCTCAGTAAAGAAATCTTGTCAGCTATCAGTGTATGCAAAATGCTTCATTTTGAAAATAAACATCTGCGATCTTATATTGTTATAACTACTGCAAAAATAGGAGGCTGCACCTCCAAGTAAGGTAAAGTGCACAACACTTCATATTGTACCCACAATGCATTGCACATACTTCTACATCTTAGGTGCACTACTGTGATCACCAATACCAGAAGACTGCACTGCTGAGTAATGAAAATTTAAGTTAACTTTATAATGTACTCAGAATTCCTTGTTGTTTTATGCAAATTAGCATATTAGCTGTTATACTGCTGAAACCATTGCATTAAGTTGCTTTACCTCAGTAACCACTACCATAATAGGAGACTGCACTGCTGAGTAAAGAAAATTTAAGTTAACTTTATAATGTACCCCAAATTCCTTGTTGTTGTATGTAGATCAGTATATTATATGTTATCTAGTATCTGTTATACTACTGTAACCATTGCATTAAGGTACTATACTGCAGTCACCACTACCAAAATAGGAGACTACACTGCTGAGTAAAGAACTTTTAAGTTAACTTCATAATCTACCCAGAATCCCTTGTTGCTGCATGAAAATCAGCATATTAGCTGTTTCATTGCTGTAACCATTACTTTAAAAGTAATCCATATGTTTCCTTATGAAATTACTGTAAAGGTTGCTATGAGGATCCAGTATGTAAATTGCTGGGTTATATTGAGAAAATGTTTTCAGGAAGACAGAAAAATGCTTTTTAAATAGAGATGTGGAGGCATCCATTTTGTGAACAGGAAGGGTGTTGTGATGATGTCACTGCCTCTCCAGTGTTAACAGTGTGCAGTGCAGCAGGTGAGGACAGCTCAACTGTGCTGTCAGGGATTCTATTATGTTCTGAGGAACACCCTGGGTTTTATGTTTAGCAGAGTGCAAGAAAATAATCCAGTGCTTCTCTTCATGATAGAACAGGACCCCTGTATGTAGGCGCAGTTTGTTTTAACCTGCTTAACTGCATATTGTTAGAATTGGTGAGGCAGTGACTTCATCACAGCACCCTTCCTGTCCACAAAATGGATGCCTCCACAGCCCTGTTCAAAAAAGCATTTTTCTATCTTACTAAAAATATTTTCTAAATATAACCTAGCAATTTACATACTGGAGCCTCATAGTAACCTTCACAATAATTTCATGAGGAAACATACGGATTCCCTTTAACTGATTTAAGAAAAAGGGCCTTCTTTGTTTCCAAATGTTAAAATGTATGGGAAAATGTATTTTTACATGTATTTTTTTACAAAGAAGCCTTGTATAATAGCAATAACGCACTCCAGGGTGTGTGTCATGCTGGGATATTATTCACTTCTCTGGTGTTGGATGCACTCGGCCTGCAGCCTCGTGCCCCACCACCCAAGGCATGATGTTATCCCAGCATGACACAAACCCTGTCATGCATTATTGCTTAATTCTGTACCACCCAGAGGAATCCCCTCAATCTCTGTATTAGTAGAAATGTTAAAAAAATCTCTAAAAGTGTATTGCACGAATGCCAGAAGGCTAAACCAGGTAAAGAGTGGGGAGTTACAATCTATCATACACCAGCATGAACTGGACATTATAGCCATCTGTGAAACATGGTGGGATAGCACTTCTGATTGGCATAATAACATCCCAGATTTTTCTTTATATAAAAGAAATAGGCTTAACAAAAAGGGTGGAGGAGTTTGCATGTATGTCAAACATTCCTTGGAGTCAGCAGAACATGCACTTAATTCAGATTTGGTAGAAGGGGTATGTGTGGGTATTAAATCTCAAAATGGCAAAAATCTCATCATGGGAACATTTTATAGACCACCTTCTGTGGATAAAATATATGATCAGGAATTGTGTTCTGTCATTACCAATCTGGCTGAAAATGATAATTTGGTCATGATGGGTGATTTTAACCTCCCAGACATACAATGGGACTTTCTTAGGGTATCATCGAATACTGAAAATGTAGTACTGGATGCTATTGTAGAGACAGGGTTGGACCAATTGATTGTAACATCAACAAGGGGGAATAGCATTCTTGATATTGTTTTGACAAATATTCCCATGGAATTAACAAATGTAATCATTTCAACACCACTGTCAACTAATGATCACAACAGCATTATGTTCTGTATTTATAAACAACAGCAACATTCTTATGTCCCTCAGTATCAGTATCAATATAATAAAGGCAACTACAATAACATTAGAAGTGTCCTGATGTCAATAGATTGGAAATAAGTGTTGGAATACAAGAAGACGAATGAATGTTGGGAAACAATTAAAATGATTATTAACAATATGGAGGAATCTTTTGTCCCCAAAAAGAAAATTACAGATTCAAAAGGAAAGATTCCACAGTGGTTAACAAGGAAAGTTCATAAACAAATAAGAACTAAAGAAAAAGTATTTCTTAAATATAAAAGGGACCCTAATGAACACAACAAGAAAGTTTAGAAATCAGAACTAAAACAACTAAAAATGTAATAAGACATGAAAGGAATAAGGCTGAATTAAAACTAACAGTGAACAAAAACCCTAAGGCATTTTTTGCATATATTAGGAATTCCCAAGTTCAACATAATAAGATAGGACTTTTAATTGAAAACAACAAAGAATTAAATGATCCCTCAGATATTGCAAATGCATTTAATTCCTTCTTCGCCACTGTTTTTTCCAAAGCAGATGAAATCATAGGCCAAATTGCTTTGGATAATGACAGTTTTACACCAATAACAAAAGATGAAGTATATACAGTTTTGAAGGAATTGAAAGACATATAATCTCCAGGCCCTGACTTTATCAACAGTAAATTTTTGAAAGAAACAGCCGAAGCACTTACTACTCTCCTAACCATTTTATTTAATAAATCCTCCAGTTCTGGGAAATTACCACTGGACTGGAGGAGAGCCTCTGTTCTCCTCATTTATAAAAAGGGAAACAGAAACGTGGCTTGCAATTATAGACCCATAAGCCTAACCTCCATTATTTGCAAATGCTTGGAAAAGATACTAAGAGCAAGGCTGGAAAAAGAACTACGTGACAAAAAGCTGGTTGATACAACTCAATATGGTTTTGTCAATGGGAACTCTTGTACCACCAACCTGATTTCATTCTATGACTGTATTAGTAATAGTCTGGATAGGGGAATCCCAGTAGATGTGGTTCTTCTTGATTTCAGCAAGGCTTTTAACAAGGTCCCACATGCACAACTCGTTTCCAAAAAGGCTAAGATAGGATTAAATGCTTTTATAGTCACATGGGTCTCAGGGTGGCTGGCTAATAGATCACAACAGATGTGAATATCAGGCTCACTGTCTAACGAGATTGAGGTGACAAGCTGGGTCCCCCAGGCATCTGTATTGGGCCCTGTCTTGTTTGGAATTTTGTATAAGGGATTTAGGTGAGGGATTGGGATGACAGGTGGCCAAATTTGCCAATGACACCAAGGTCTGCTAGGAAGTTGATTCCATCTCAAAAATAGATTTATTTCAACAAGATCGTATGTGAATAGATAAATGGGCAAAGACAAATAAAATGGAATTTAATATGGACAAATGTTTTGTTTTGCACTTCAGAAAGAAGAACCCAAATACCATGTATATACTTGGTACAGTCCTGATTAAAACAGTTGAATCTAAAAGCGACTTAGGAATAATTATAAACAAAGACTTCACACACATAGACCAGTGCAGAAAGGTAACCCTTAGAGCAAATAGAATTTTGAAATCGATCCAAAAAACCTTTGTCAACAGAAGCAGAGTCTGTATTCTCACTCTTTATACAACATATGTTAGACACCACATGGATTATGCTGCTTACTTTTGGGCTCCTTATTTAATTAAGGTTATTAAACTAGTGGAATCAGTACAAAGAAAAGCTATAAAATTGGTAACAGCTTTTAAGACACTCTCCTACCCTGAAAGGCTGAATGCACTAAATCTTTACAACCTTGAGACTCGTAGAATCAGAGGGGACATACTTATGCTATTCAACATACTAAAAGACCCAAACCTTCAAAGGGATTGTAACATAGAATGGTTAGAGAAATCCAATGGCCTTAGATCTCATAGTAAACAGCTGAAGGTACCTAAAATAAGAACCAATAAAAGAAGTAATTTCTTTACAATTAGGGTTACCAAGATGTGGAATGCATTAGCATCATATTTAGTAAATATAAATTCATTCGGACAACTTAAAAAAGCCCTGGATAGTTATCTACTTGACAATAGGAAATAATATACACCCCACTAGTGCGGGGAAGGTGGTCTTGATGGGCTTTAGCCTTCTTCTACCTTTTTCAACTGAGTAATACCGAGTAATACTGAGTAATAGTACAAAGTGTAATGGCCAAGGGTTCAATATACAGTGCAAAAGACAGAGTGGGCGGGGCACCCTTGTCGAATATATCTTTGTAAGTGAATTAGAGTAGAATAAGGGCCATTAACCCTTACATATGCCTGTGGATCATGATAGATTTGTTGAAGCCAAATGATAAAGGAATCAGGAAAGCCAAAGGCAGATAGGGTACTCCAGAGAAAAGTCGAGGAGACCCTGTCAGAGGCCTTTTCAGAATTCAAGCTTAGTAAGGCTGTTGGAAGCGGATTCACAATAAGAGTCTGACAGAATTTCTGTTGAAAGCCCTGTCAGCGACACCGGTAGGTCGACCGCATTCTGCAGTCGGCTGCCGGTTTGCTATGTTTCTTTGTTTTCTTGGGGCTGCCCTGAACCCCATCTTGAGGACTACTTCATAAAGATTCTCAACTCCAGTCACAGCTGATTGGGGTGCAGGACTTCCACAGGCAGCGTTAGTTCCAGCAGGTCTCCCACCGCTGCTAGGCGCTGTAATCGCTGTGGGGGACCTTGCTGGTGAAATGACACTGTGAAGGGGGTGAACGGTTGGAAGCTGCCTAGAATGAACATGTTCTAACAATAACAAATCAACAAAACAATAACAAAGTAACAAATTCATCTATTTCTGCCTACCGGTATTCACTCCTTAGCACTTTATATTATGTCTTAAAAATGTCTGTATTGCCTTAAATTGCCTGATTTATTGCCTTTTGTAACTTTATTGCTGTATTCATTGTTGTTTGCTCCATTTTGCCTCCTTATAATTCCTTTGTCAAAATTTCCATTGTTATGTGAATATATCCTCATGTAAATAGTTTAGTATTCATATTTGTTCTTTTTGAAGTTTTGTAGTATTGTTTCTGTACTCTCCCGGGTTGTGCCTGAAAATAGTCTTTTTGGCTAGTGTACCTACCCGGTTAACAAAAACCAAATAAATAAATAAATAAAAGGGTACAACAAACATTCATTGTGTGTCTTTTCCAGATGAAACCCACCTGGTCAGGATGGATAAGGGAAGGAAGAAAAGTATCTGAGCCTATGTGCCTATATTGCCATAAAAATTTTATAATCAACATTTAGAACTGAAATTGGGCAATAGGATTAAGGGGAAGTAGCATCCTTAGTGGGTTTTACTATTGCTGCAAGAGTGGCATATCACCAGGCCAGGGGAAGGGGCAGCTTTCTGGCTGCAACAGATAGGAAAGTTTGAGATAAAAGGTTTCAGAAGCAGCAACTAGGAGTTGAAAAGGACCTAGCATTTACTTTAGCTTCAGCTTTCAGATGCAGCAACTAGCAGCTGAAAAGGAAATATAATTTGCTTTGGCTTCAGCTTTCGGAAGCAGCAACTAGCAGCTGAAAAGGAGCTAGCATTTACTTTGGCTTCATCTTTCAGATGCAGCAACTAGCAGCTGAAAAGGAAATATAATTTACTTTGGCTTCAGCTTTCAGAAGCAGCAACTAGAAGCTGAAAAGGAGCTAGCATTTACTTTTAAAAGCACCTCATTTTGGAAAGGAAATCTAGCAACTAAAAGGACGCTAGCATTTGCTTTTAAGAGTACCTCATTTTGGAGAGGAAGAGGGGAATCAGCTAACTCCCCCCCTTCCCCCATCACTTAACTGCTAACAGCTACTGCTAAGTGGGAGGGGGCTGTGACCTGTGAATAGCACAGTCAGTTGTGCCTCAGCTCCATTTTGTTTCAGCTTTCAGAAGCAGCAACTAGCAGCTGAAAAGGAGTTAGCATGTACTTTTAAAAGCACCTCATTTTGGAGAGGGAAGCTGGCAACTAAAATGAAGCTAGCATCTTCTTTTAAGAGAACCTCATTTTGGAGAGAAAGAGGGGAATCAGTTAAATATCCTCCTTCCCCATCACTTAACTGCTAACAGCTACTGCTAAGGGGTAGTAATAGCACTACCCACCCTTCCACCCCCCCTCCCAACCACCCAGGTTTTTTCTACATTTATAGAAGCCCAAGGTAACTTCCTGTTGGGCTCCCAAAGGAAGATACCAGTGAGAACTGGAAGAGTGGACAGAGAAGATGCAGTGAAGTGAGAAAGAAACAGTGACACCTACAGGCCGGGAGGAAAATGGACATGGACATCCAGATATGCCAGAGCTGCAGAGGGCTGGTAGGGAGGTAGACATTCTGCAGATGGGGGTGCCCCTTCTGCAGAACAGTTGCAGAACTATGGAGGGACCTATGGCAGGCAAGAGAAGAGATCACAAAGCTGCAGAGGAGACTGGACAGGGGTTACCCACCATCCCCCCTTTACCCACTCACTCCCCCAAAGGCCCACGAGTCTTGGGGGATGGAGGGTGGTGGGAGGGGGCAACGGGGCACCTAGAGCTAAGATGGGGCACTGCTAGCCACACGCTATCCACATGCAGAATTGTTTTATCCCCCCCCAGCCAGTGGACAGAAACCAGGTGAGGAAGAAGGAAGAATCAAGCAGGACAACCCTTATACAAAAAAGCATGAAGGAGGTACAAGGAAGGAGAGGAAGAATACACAGAGCAACAGGAAGATTCTGGTGATGGGAGACTCTATGTTGTGAGAAGTGGAGGCACAGTTCATCAGTGTGAAGGGAGCTGAAACCACGGTGAAATGCATGCCAGGAGCATTTGCAAGGAGAGATAAGGACAGAATAGGATGGCTGGTGTGAAGAGATCAAGATGTTGCGGGGATCACTGTCCACTATGGGGAAAATGACATAGCAAATAGGACTATGGAAGAAGCCAAGGCAGAAATTAAGACCCTAGGGGAGAGCCTTAAGGAGTACACAACACATCTGGCCTTCTCGGAGGTGTTGCCAGTTTGGAAGAAGGGTAGAAGTGAGAACAAGATCAGGAATGAAGAGATCAGGGAAGTCAACTGGTGGCTCCAGGGCTGGTGCACAGACAATAGGTTGCACTACATTGAAGACTGGGGGACCTTCTGGGACAGAAAGCTCTTCAAGCATGATGGTTTGCATCTCACTGGAGAAGGAGCGAGAGCACTAAGGCAGAAGTTGGAGGTCTTCTTGGAGGGTTTAAACTGGGAGGTCTCCAGCACAGAGAAGAAGAAGACCTAAATGAGGATGCAGCAGAAAGATATGAAGGTAAGGGGATCGGCGAATGGAAGGAACCCCCCCCCAGCATTGGACTAAAGGAACCAGGCATGGTCATGAGCAAGGAGTGGCCTTAGGTAAAACAGGTGGGACCTCATGTAAAGTACAGGAGGGGCAGACACAGGTGTAACCCCCCTACAAATGGGGGTTCCCAGAAGGTTTTCCTTTTGCTTGCCTAAATGCTCGCTGCCAGGCTGGTGTCCTGTGTTTTAGCAGTTTACATGTGATTGCCAGAGAGTGCCTGTATAGCCTCTGTGTACTGTCTCTTTAAGAGCTGCCTGGATTGCAGTCATAATTAATCTGAGAGGGAGTTCTGTTAGAAGACGTACTTGTTTGCTGATCATTTGTTAGAGTAGTAATAATACTGCAGTTTGTTCTAACCTGCCTTCTTTGCAGTATGGACAGTTCTGTTTGTTTCCATCATCTTAGTCCCGGACTGCAGAATGGGCCAATCAGTACATTTGGGACTTTAACATGGAGCCTGTCTAGAGGGGCTTGGTGGGACCAAAACTTGTAGGAATTGTAGTTTTGGGCTTTTGGCGCCTAAAATAACCTGGAGGGGGAGCCCTTGTTGTGACTGACAGACAGATCAGCCAACCGGACCTTTTGGATCTTGGGGAAAGTCCCACACTGCTTGCAGTTTCAGTTAGATCTGAGTTGGGAAGTGAAGAAGTAACAGCTCGAGATAGTTTGAGCAGCAATCCATAATGGATTCGCATTGGAGAACTGTGGAAAGGCCTGAGTTTGGCCTGCATGCCAGCCTACTGCTCCTGAGAGGGAACTTGTGTTTTTTTTTCGGACTGAATCTGAACTTGGAGAGTGAATTAAGCCACTGAATTGTGACCAGGCTTTAACTTGAAGAAGACCGAAGATTTGCTGAATGCGATCGGCCTGTCAGGACTTCCAGCTACCTCTGAACTCCCAGATTGTGCAGAGACTCTGTAATTGTGACCGGAGAGCCATTTGCCTGGTACAGTGGAATTATCTTACGTGTGAATGTGCTGTGTGCTTATAGTGGGTCATGATTTGGTTCTCCACTGTGTGTCTAAACTGTGTTTTGCTTGCTGGAGGCTGTATCCAGCTCCACGGACTGAATCCGTATCCATTTCCATTTGCTGGGGCCCTGCTACACTGGCCCAGCCAGAATACCTGCTACACAGAGAAAGTCATCGATGAGAGACCAGCCCGGGGATCAGCTCCCTGCTCAAAGCCTTGAACAGGAACGACACCTCGGAGATTCGTGTGGGCCCTGCTTCTCTGGGCACTCCAGCTCAACAGCCTACAGTCTTGATTTCATCCTGCCTGTGTCCAGTATTGGGTATCATGAGTAAACATCAGAATAGCTCCCTGCAACAACAGCTAAATCTAAAAGTGTTGTCATCTGATTGTCTTGTTGCCTTTTCTTTCATGAACTGAGCCCTCTGGCTCCGGATTACAAATAGTGTGTGTTGTGCATGTTGCTTTCTTCCATCACAGGGCCCCAATGAGCTGCAACATTCCTGGCTAGCCCACTGTTTTCCTACCTGGGTACCTAGTGTGTGTGACTGTGTAGGGACTCTGAACTGCATGCATGACTGTCTGATTAATATAGCTTTTAAGCAAATCAACCTGATTACGCCCTTCCCTTGTTCAAGTCCCCTGAATAAATCAGATTTAACTTTGTTTGCATTTAACCTGACTGTGGTTCCAGTTTGTGCCAAGAGTATTGTACTGTTGTTATTTGCTGTGCTTAACCTTGCTTTACAGGGGTCCCCAGGGTCAAGCTAGAGGAACCAGCCCTGGTGGTGAGTGCAAACAGTGTGGGTATGCCTGGTAAATAAGGGTCATTGTGAAAGTGATTGTGTGTACTGTTCAGGCCACTAGAAGGAGAAAAGGGGGGTTACAGTGTCCTGGAGGGCTGTGCCCAGGTCAACTTGACCACTACCAACCCTGACCTCTGAGTGAAGGCACCCGTATCAGAACCTAGGCCCCTTAACCTGCAACTAGCCAAGCAGGCAGGGGTAGTAGCTCTTGGGATAGCACCACCTAGGGGTGACATCTTGGAGGCTCACCACTGGGATTTTGTGCCTTCTAGTGGCCAAAAATTATGGATTATTGTTAAAGATTAATGGATACCCCAGCAGAAATGGCTGTACACCAGTTGGTGGGGTGGTGTACTGGGCAGGAGATCGACCCCCAAAATGCTCTGCTTATACTGGATATTTCCCTGGGTAACAGTAAGGACACTGTAGAGGGAGCATTCTCCAAAGTTGAATGTTTAAAAACCTGTGGTGGTGGGTCAACAAGCTGATTTGATCGCCCAAACTTTCATAGCCTTGGTAGAGTGTAGTGACCTCGTGGACAGCTCTAAAGTGCCACAGACTATTGCCGTAGAAGAGGTCCTAGCCACCTGGAAAGTGATAACAAAAGACAGTAAAGACCTTGGGGAGGATGAACTCCCACCATTATCTGAGACTTTTCAGGAGAAATTTGCTAAATTGTTGCTGGAGGAAGGGAAAACCATTGAGGACTTTAAGAAACTATTCCTGCCACCTGGGGGTGTTACTTCCCCAACACTCCCTTCTACTCCAGCACCTGTTACTGCCCCACCTTCTGTGCCTGTGCCTGTGCCAGTGCTGGCCCCTGTATCTGTACCCGCCATTAGTCACGACTCCTACCGAAGGCTGAGAATCTTCTTGGGTGCCCTCCCCACCCCACAGGGGGAGGATGACTGGGAGACCTGGATTGACTATGTTGCCCCCTTGGTCCCCGAGTAGCAGTGTGCGGAGCCTGAGAAGCAGAAAAGAATCATAGAAAGTTTGAAGAGCCCCACCCTTGAAGCCATTAAATTTTTGAGGTCCACGAACCCTGATACATCTGCTCAGAAGTACCTATCTGTACTTGAAGGCAATTTTGGGAGCATTGAGTAGGGAGAGACTTTGATGTGGAAATTCCAAGGTACCAAACAATGGAAGGGGGAAGTTTGTCTGTGTATGTTACTCGCCTAGAAAGAGCTCTGCAGAAAGCTTACCGGAAAGGTGGGGTAGCCACCAGTGATTTGAACCGTGTGAGATTGGGGCACATACTGCAACATGCCAAGCATTCTAAACTGCAGATCATCCAGTTAAGGCTCCTGGATAGGAAAGGTAACTAACCTGACTACTGTGACTTGATAAAAGTACTCCAGAAGGTAGAAGGTGAAGAGGGAAATTGTAATTATGGGGTGAGTGCAGCCCAAGTGATCTTGGCACCGGAAGGCCCTTCTGAAATGGAGACCACTACGAGTGTCCCGCTGTGGGCTAAACGGTGGGGGGAGGAGTTGCTGAAGGAAGTCAGGAAAGTACAACCGGGTGCGTTCACTGAGGTATCCCCTGCTGACAGAGACCCTGGCCTCTGTCAGGACGTGACTGTTATGAGGGTGGGGGTGCACCCTCAGGCATTATCTACTAAGGGTGGCTTCTCAGCTGAGCTCAAGGAATTGACTGCCTCCCTAAAGAAACTTTTGAGACATGGTACACTACCAGCAGAAGTCAGATCACAATTTCCCATTGATGCTCCAGCAACCCTTGCTATGTTCTCCCCAAGGATGACCCGGGGGCCTGTCATTTGTCACAGTTGCGGCAAGGATGGCCATATGAAGGGGGAATGCCGGTCTCAGAAGGAATTAGAGAAAGTGGTGAACTGGTTTCAAGGAGCACTTCGGAAAACAAGTCAGTGGTCAAGGGGTGCATGAAATGACCACAGTGAAGGCTTCGGCCATCTTAACTCAAACCCCTCTGTGGCAAAATCATCTGTCCAGGCCCCTGCTGTTGTCCCTCCAGACTGGTCCAAAATGGTGGGCCCTTCAATGAAGACTACTGTGGCTGTGAATGATATTCCTACTCAGGCTGTGCTTGACAGTGAGTCTCAAGTGACCATTGTATTTCAGGACTGGTATGACATACACTTATCTGATGTGCCATTACAATCCCTGGAAGGCCTACATGTGTGGGGGCTGAGCGACAAGTCTTATCCCTACCTAGGATATGTCCACGTCTGGTTGTCTTTTCCTGCAACTGTAACTGGTGTAGAGGAGCAAGTAGAGACACTGGCCCTAGTGTGTCCCCTCACTGGACTGTATGATGGGGTTCCCCTGTTAATTGGAACAAACGCCCACATGTTTGGGAGACTAGCACAATTCTGCCATGAGAAACAAGGGCAACTGACTGGACGGGCCCTTAGAATTCCAGCCTTAGTAAAAAGGGCATATGACTTACAACAGAAACCCAATGAAGAGGACCCAGATGAGCCAGTGGGGATAGTGTGGAAAAAGGAACCTGAATCCTTGGTATTGGCCCCAATGCCCAGTGCACAATCCATGGAGAAGTTCGCCTAAAGAGAAATGTAAAGAACAAAATATTAATGTTGTATGCACCAGGTGATGAAAAGTTGCCAGAAGGATTATTGGTTAAACCTGGCAGATTACCTGCCCGTGCCCATGCCCATGCACGGTGAGTGATGGTCCAGATTTGAAATGTGTCAGATCGGGAAGTCCAGGTGAACAGAGGGTGCACACCAGCTACAGTACACTGCGCAGACACTGCAGTATTACCCAATAACAAGTACTCTGGCCAAAATGAGAGAGTGGCTCTGGACTTATTTGACTTTGGTGATTCCCCACTGCCAGCTGAATGGAAGGCTAGGATTAGCAAGAAACTTGGCCAGAGAGACCAAGTGTTTTCATTAAAAGAATGGGACGTGGAGTGTGTCCAGGGTACAGAGAATTATATACGCCTGCATGATGACCAGTCATTTTGAGAGAATCCCAACACCTCACCCCAGTGGACATAGATGATGTGAGGAGACACCTGCAGAAAATGCTCGATGCTGGTGTGATTCAGGAATTAAGGAGCCCATATGCCTCTCCAATTGTGGTTGTGCGTAAGAAGAATTGGTCGGTGAGGATGTGTGTTGATTATCGAACCTTGAACTGGCGGACTGTCCCAGATCAATACACCATGCCCCATATACAAGATGCCCTGGATTGCTTGAATGGGAGCAAATGGTTCTCAGTATTGGATCTTCGCAGCGGATATTACCAGATTTCAATGGCCACGGAGGACCATGAGAAAACCACCTTCATCTGTCCTTTGGGGTTCTACGAATTCCTGAGAAAGCCACAGGGGATTTTGGGTGTCCCGGCCACCTTTCAGCAACTGATGGAACTTGCGGTGGGAGATATGAACTTGCTGGAATGCCTAGTGTACCTTAATCATGTCATTGTGTTCGGACGCACATTAGAGGAGCATGAGACCTGACTATTTAAAGTCCTAGACCGATTGGAAGACTTCGGCCTCAAGCTGTCCATTGACAAGTGCCAATTTTTTTTTTAAACCTCTGTGACATATGTGGGGCACATAATGTCTGCAGAAGGGATAGAGACCGATCCCAGTAAGGTCGAGTCACTGACTACTTGGCCCCAGCCCCATAACCTGAAAGAACTACAATGTTTCCTGGGGTTCTGTGGCTACTACAGTAGGTTCATAAAAGACTATTCCAAGGTGATTTGCCCACTCCTGAATCTCACCCATGGTTACCCCCCTACCAATTGTAAATACAAGAAAGGGGCTGTCAAAGAATCTGAGAAAGTATACTTCCGAACAGGTGATCCTTTTGGGCCCCGCTGGACACCTGAACGTGAAGCAGCCTTCCATGAAGCCATATACCAGCTCACCCATGCCCCCATCCTTGCCTATGCTGACCCTACCAAGCCCTATGTCCTGCATATGGACGCTAGTCTGCAGGGTCTGGAGCTATGCTGTAACAAGACCATGAGGGTGGTTTGAGACCAGTGGCTTTTGCCAGCAGGAGCTTGACCCCATCAGAACAAAACTATCCTGTGCACAAGCTGGAGTTCCTTGCCCTAAAATGGGCCATTGTTGACCAGTTTCATGAGTACCTCTATGGGGCAAAGATATTGTTGAAGACTGACAATTACCCATTAACCTGTGTACAGACTTCAGCTAAGTTGGACGCCACTGGGAACCGGTGGCTCTCTGCTTTATCAACCTATGATTATGCTGTCGAATACAGGCCAGGACTGAACCGTACTGATGCTGACGCCCTGTCATGAAGGCCAGTCTCCAAGAGTGATTGGGTCAGGTTGTCTGAACCTGACATCTGAGCATTGTGCCAAAAGTTTGACAGAGATGAACAGATGTCTGCGGACACAGTGGACTGTCTAGTAGATTGCTTGGGCCCTCCTGATACCTGCATACCGGCTGCCTATTGCCATTTCTCTGCTCTAGATATTAGTGCATTATCTCAACTTGACAATGACAGTATGTGGTGGGCTCAATCCCAAGATCCTATGATTCAACCTGCACTTCATGCCCTGAGTGCAGGGAAAGATGTGTCTAAGTTGCATTCCCCTGACTTGTGAACTGCCCTATTGTTTAAAGAAGGCCCCAGGTTGAAGTTACTCCATCAGTTGTTATACAGAGAGACAGTGGATTGTAGTGGTCAAGTAGACAAGCAACAATTGGTCCTGCCCATGGCCTTTAAACTCTTGGTACTGAGGTCCCTCCACAATCACATGGGGCACATCGGTATTGACAGGACTCTCGATCTGGTACGATCTCGATTCTACTGGCCCAAGATGGGGGCCAATGTTGAGCACCATGTAAAGACATGTAGTTGTTGCCTCCAAAGAAAAGCCCTGCCTCAGAGGGCTGCCCTCCTTGTCAATATCACAACCAGCACCCCCATGGAACTGGTCTGCATAGATTTTTTGTGTTTAGAACCTGATCAACAGGATATTGGCAATGTGTTAGTGGTTATGGATCATTTCACACGGTATGCACAAGCTTTTCCAACTAAAGATCAAAAGCCTCTACCGTGGATAAGATGCTGGTGGAAAAATTCTTCATCCACTATGGTGTCCTGCAGCGGATCCACTCTGACCAAGGCAGAGACATTGAAAGCAGGCTAATCAAAGAAATGCTATCTCTGTGGGGGGTGCAGAAGTCAAGAACCACCCCTTATCACCCGCAGGGGGACCCTCAACCAGAATGTTTTAACTGCACCTTTCTAGACATGCTGGGCACCCTCCACCCAGAACACAAGCAAAAAGTGGAGCCAGCAGATTAGCACCTTAGTACACGTGTACAACTGCACCAAAAATTATGCTACTGGGTTCTCCCCCTACCACCTCATGTTTGGGAGGGAGGCCTGCCTGCCAGTTGATGTCTGTTTTGGGGTCTCTCCAGATGAAGTCTGAGCTGAAAACTACCTGCAGTATGTACAGAAACTGAAAGCTCAATTGAACCATGGATATCAACTGGTCCAGTCAATGGCCGCTAAAAGAAATCTCACCAACAAAGAGAGGCGTGACAAGAAAGTAAAGGCTTAAGAGCTACGGCCCGGAGACCGTGTGTTGTTACACAATTTGTGACTACATGGCAAGCACAAAATTGCTCATAGGTGGCACCATCTTCCTCATGTAGTAGTTGGAAAGTTGGATGATCTACCAGTATACAAGGTATGCACAGAGAATAACTCCAAAGCTGTCAAGACCATGCACCATAACCACTTGCTGTCTATCAGCCAAGTCATTATTGAAGCTGAGCCAGCAGACATTGCCTCCCCTGAGCTGGTGACTCATGCTGCTGCAAAAAAGAGACAGAGTCAACTTACCCCAGTAGTTACAGAGTTAAGGTTCCCCCGCAGCAGGGCCAGAATGATAGTGACTGTCAGTCCACCTCTGACGATAGTGAGTGTGACAGTGCCTATTACCCCTCCTATGAATTGAGTCAGCTGTTTCGAGGTAACCCTATGACTAATTGTGGGGATGAGGCTGGGCCTTCTGGACTGCCTAACCCCCCAGCTTCATCCTTGGAGCCAATGCTTCCTGAAAGTGAGGTGCAAAGCATCACATCTGAGGCTGCAGACTTCCTGTGTTTAGTGGAACTGTGTGACTTGCCCGAAGAAGGGGCTGATGGTCTGAGTCTCTCTGGTGTTAAACCAGAACTTGAGCAACAACATGAGAGCACTGACAGCCCTTCTTCAGTTCCACAAAGCCTAATTGTGCCAGAACCTTCTCTAAATGAGCAGAGTGTTGTGGAAACAGAGTCTACAGAGCAAGGAGCTGACAGTGCTCCCAGTATGGACATTTCCATCCATGCAGAGGCACCCCTCACAAATGACGAAAGCTCCAAAGTTAGTGCTGAAAGTACAGAGACTGTGGCTGCTCCCCCCAGAAAGACTGGCTGCGCTGTCAAACCAGTATTGCACTTCAGTTATGATTCTCCCAGGAGGCCGGTGGATTTGCCTCTCAATGCGGTTCACAAAGGTGTTTATATTTCTCAAAGCTCACTACCCAAATTGAGCTTAATGGCCAATTCCAAGTTGATTGTTCTTCTTTCTCAGTATGGTGCCCCAGCCCTACCCAGCCCGAAGTTAGCTGATAGGGAAGGGCCCCCTCCTACATTGTTTAATGTACAGGAAGTTATTACCTGAAGCAGTATTGTGATGTTACTAATGTGTTAATCATAGTGGAATCAGCATTACTTGTATGAAACATGCATAAGCATTGTCAATATGGATGCAGTAATGCAAAGTATATTGAAAGGTATAGTGATGTAACAAGCTAATGATATATATGTCTCGTTTATATTTCATTTTTGATATTGTGATGGTACAGACTTGACGTGGACACTAAGTTTTCTCCAGGCAGAGAAGGGTGTAAGCCCCCTACAAATGGGGGTTCCCAAAAAGTCTTCCTTGAGCTTGCCTAAATGCTCACTGCCAGGCTGGTGTCCTACATTTTAGCAGTTTAAATGTGATTGCCAGAGAGTGCCTGTATAGCCTCTGTGTACTGTCTCTTTAAGAGCTGCCTGAATTGCAGTCATAATTAATCTGAGAGGGAGCTCTGTTAGAAGATGTACTTGTTTGCTGATCATCTGTTAGAGTAGTAATAATATTGCAGTTTGTTCTAACCTGTCTTCTTTGCAGCATGGACAGTTCTGTTTGTTTCCATCATCTTGGTCCTGGACTGCAGAATGGGCCAATCAGTACATTTGGGACTTTAAAATGGAGCCTGCCTACAGGGGCTTGGTGGGGCCAAAACTTGTAGGAATTGTAGTTTTGGGCTTTTAGGGCCTAAAATAACCTGGAGGGGGAGCCCTTGTTATGACTGACAGACAGATCAGCCAACCAAACCTTTTGGATCTTGGGGAAAGTCCCACACTGCTTGCAGTTTCAGTTAGATCTGAGTTGGAAAGTGAAGAAGTAACAGCTCGAGATAGTTCGAGCAGCATTCCATAGTGGATTCGTGTGGGAGAACTGTGGAAAGGCCTGAGTTTGGCCTGCATGCCTGTCTGCTGTTCCTGAGAGGGAACTTGTGTTTTTTTTTTTGGACTGAATCTGAACTTGGAGAGCGAATTAAGCCACTGAATTGTGACCAGGCTTTAACCAGAAGAAGACTGAAGATTTGCTGAATGCGATCGGCCTGTCAGGACTTTCAGCTACATCTGAACTCCTGGATTGTGCACAGACTCTGTAATTGTGACCAGAGAGCCATTTGCCTGGTACAGTGGAATTTCCTTACATGTGAATGTGCAGTGTGCTTATAGTGGATCATGATTTGGTTCCCCACTGTGTGTCTGAACTGTGTTTTGCTTGCTGGAGGCTGTATCCAGCTCCATGGACTGAATTCGTATCCATTTCTGTTTGCCTGGGCCCTGCTACACTAGCCCAGCTAGAATACCTGCTATGCACAGAAAGTCATCGACGAGAGACTGGCCTGGGGATCAGCCCCCTGCTCAAAGCCTTGAACAGGAATGATGCCTCAGTGATTCGTGTGGACCTTGCTTCTCCGGGCACTCCAGCTCAACAGCCTGCAGTCTCAATTTCATACTGCCTGTGTCCAGTATTGGGTATCGTGAGTAAACATCAGGGTAACTCCCTGCAACAACAGCTAAATCTAAAAGTGTTGTCATCTGATTGTCTTGTTGCCTTTTCTTTCACAAACTGAGCCCTTTGGCTCTGGATTACAAATAGTGCGTGTTGTGCATGTTGCTTTCTTCCATCACAGGGCCCCAACCAGCTGCAACATTTCTGGCTATCCCACCATTTTCCTACCTGGGTACCCACAGTGTGTGACTGTGTAGGTACTCTGAACTGCATGCATGACTGTCTGATTAATATAGCTTTAATAAGAATTGTCTAGTATCTAGAGGCCAGAGGGGCACAGGACCCAAGGCAGCATGGATTCACAGCGGGAAGGTCATGCCAGACAAATCTAATAGATTTCTTTGACTGGGTGACCAAAGTAGTAGATCAGGAAGGGGCTGTGGACATGGCCTACCTAGACTTTAGCAAGGCATTTGACACAGTCCCACACAAAAGATTAATATACAAGTTAGCCAGCCTGAGAGTGGGTCCCAAAATGATAGCCTGGGTAATGAATTGGCTGGAGAATAGGACACAGAGAGTAATAGTAAATGGAGTCCACTCTGAAGAAAGGGGGGTTATTAGTGGGGTACCGCAGGGTTCAGTATTAGGACCGGTCCTCTTCAATGTCTTTATAAGTGACATTGCAGAGGGACTGGAAGGAAAAGTATGTCTCTTTGCAGATGGCACAAAGATCTGCAACAGAGTTGATACACAAGGTGGGGTGGAAAGGATGAGAAGGGACTTGGCAACATTAGAGGAATGGTCAAATGTATGGCAGCTTAGATTCAATGCTAAGAAGTACAAGGTAATGCACCTGGGAAACAAAAACCCAGGGGAAGAGTACACAATGGGGGGTGAGATACTAACAACAACAAAAATGGAAAGGGACCTGGGGGCAGTCATATCAGATGACCTAAAGGTGGGCAAGCAATGTGAGAGGGCAGTAAGGAGAGCTGGGGGATACTGGGATGCATAGGGAGAGGCATCACCAGTAGAAAACAGGAAGTTGTTATCCCTCTGTACAGACAGCTGATGAGACCCCATCTGGAGTACTGCGTGCAGTTCTACAGACCCAATCTCCTCAAAGACATAGACAGGATGGAAGCTGTCCAGAGGAGGGCAACTAAAATGGTGCAGGGTCTGCACCAGAAGACATATGAAGAGAGACTTAAGGAGCTTAATATGTATAGCCTCGAGGAAAGGAGAGAGAGGGGGGACATGATAGAAACTTTCAAGTACCTCAAGGGAATCAACAAAGTCCAAGAGTGTAGCATCTTTCAAAAACAGAGGTGTGCAAGAACAAGGGACACAATTTGAAGATGGGGGGCAGCTCAGAGGTAATGTAAGGAAGTATTTTTTCACAGAGAGGGTTGTGGATGCATGGAACGGCCTTCCGGAGGAGGTTGTGGAGTCCAAAACAGTGGTGGAATTCAAGCATGCATGGGACAGTCATAAGGCAATTCTACGGGTTGGGGGTAGGAAGAAGTAGGCTGCTGGTTAACTAGGATCTGCAGCTTATCCATTAGGCAGGGAAATGGGAAGACTGGGTGGGCCAAGCGGTCCTTGTCTGCTGTCAAATTCTATGTTTCTATGTTTCTCTGTTAAGCAAATCAACCTGATTATGCCCCCACTTGTTCAAGTCCCCTGAATAAATCAGATTTAACTTTGTTTGCATTTAACCTGACTGTGGTTCCAGTTTGTGCCAAGAGTATTGTACTGCTGTTATTTGCTGTGCTTAACTTTGTTTTACAGGGGGTCCCCAGGGTCAAGCTAGAGGAACCAGCACTGGTGGTGAGAGCAAACAGCGTGGGTAATTGCCTGGTAAATAAGGGTCATTGTGAAAGTGATTATTGTGTACTGTTCAGACCACTAGAAGGAGTAAAGTGGGGTTACAGTGTCCTGGAATGCTGTACCCAGGTCAGCTTGACCACTACCAACCCTGACCTCCGGGTGGAGGCACCCGTATCGGAACCTAGGCCCCTTAACCTGCAACTAGCCAAGCAGACAGGGGTAGTAGCCCTTGGGATAGCGCCACCTAGGGGTTACACAGAAAAGGGGGGATTGTACTGGGGTTGTAGCAGAGGGAGGAGGCCGTGATTGGAAGGCTATGTGCACCAATGCCCACAATCTGGGTAAAAAAATCCTGGAACTTGTGGCATTAATGGCCTCCAAGTACCTGGATATCATGGCAGTCACAGAGACATGGTGCAATAGCAACCATGCCTGGGAGCTAGCCATTCCAGGTACACATTGCACAGATGGGACAGGGAAGGCAAGAATGGGGAAGGGGTGGCATTGTACATCAGGAAAGGGATAAAAGCGGCAGTCCCACAAGGCAAGGGGGGAAGCAGATGTGATGTGGGCAACTCTGGAGGTGGGGAGGGGAAGAGTACTTAGAATAGGAGTCATATACAGGCCCCCAGGGCTGGCGGAGGATGTAGACAGAGAACTGCTGGAAACTATAGAGAACATGGCAACAAAGGGTAAATTGCTGCTGATGGGTGACTTCAACTTGCTGGATGTGGACCGGAGCATCCCGGCGGCAGCCTTAGCCATGAGTAAGGGATCCCTGCAATCCCTGAAAGGCGGGTCTCACACAGCTAGTGAGAGAGCCTACAAGGGATAATGCATTTGGGATCTTGTCCTAAGCAATGGAGACAGGATAAAGGAAGTCACAGTGGGGGAGAGCCTAGGGACTAGTGACCATCGAGTGGTGGGGTTCATCATAAGGACATTGCAGGAGCCTAGCCACACTAGGACTAGAATCCTGGATTTCAGGAGGACAGACCTCAGTATGATGAAGGACGAATTCAGGAAGGCTATGCAGGGATATGATGACATAAGGGGAGTGGTGGAACAGTGGGATAAGATAAAGGAAGCCCTGCACCTAGTAGCAAACCATTGCGCCAGGCCCTGCAGCAAGAGCAAAAGAAGGAGGAAACCACTGTGATTCTCGAGGGGAGCTGCAGAGCTAGAAAGAGGAAAAAAGATAGCATTTCTGAGGTACAAGGCAACACAAAGCAAGGAGAACAGGCGAGAATACTTGGAAAAACAAAGGGAAGCAAACAAGGTAGTAAGGGCAGCAAAGGCCAAAACCGAGGAAAAGCTAGCTAAATTGGTGAAGGAAGGAGGTAAGCAATTCTTTAAGTATATTAGCGAGTGGAGGAAGATGGGGGGGATTGTGAGACTTAGGGAAGAGGGAGTCAGGGTAGTGGAGAAAGACATTGACAAGGTGACCATCCTCAACAAATACTTTTGCTCTGTATTCACAGAAGACAATGGGGACGGTCCCCCATTAAGGGCAAACAGGGAGAAAGGGTGGACATTAGACCTTTTTCAGAGAACAGAATAAAAAGAGCACTAGAATGGCTTAGGGTGAATAAAGCTATGGGGCCCAATGGGATACACCTGAGGATCCTAAAGGAGCTCCAGGAGGAACTGGCTAAACCTCTGGCTAAGCTGTTCAGTGGATCACTGGAAACGGGCATGGTTCTGGAGGAGTGGAGGAGGGCACAAGTGGTACCCCTGCACAAAAGTGGTAGCAAGGAGGAGGCAGGAAACCACTGCAGAGTCAGTTTGACCTCGATAGTAGATAAAATGATGGAAACCCTGCTTAAGGAAAGACTGGTGGACTACCTAGAGACAAGGGGGCTCCTGGACCCAAGGCAACATGGATTCATGGCAGAGAAGTCATGCCAGACCAACTTTTTCTTTTTTTCTTTTCAGTTCTATTTATCATCTACCTTGCGGGCCATCTCTTGGGCTGCTGTCGCTCAACCTGCAGCCCATAACTACCCGCCTGAACCACTCACCCCAACAGTAGCATTGGTATCAGGACCTCCATCTCTCCCAGGCCCCTTGGAGAGGCCGAAGATCCCCAGGAGGTAGAGTCAGAGACTGTGGCTGGTGATGGGCATGTGGAGCCTTGGTTCCAGGAGGTCACCGTCACCTCACTCAGCTGGTAGGGTTTTTTTCCTTGCTTGGTAGTTGCCCTTCCCCTCTCCCTCCCGGAGCTCAGACATGCAATGACGTCTCCTGACATGTGCCGCAGCTCTGTGCCCTCTACTTTAGCCCAAAGCTTATGCAATGCCTCCAGCTTCCACTGAGGACTGCTGTTGTGCCAGACAAACCCTAGATCCTTCCCCAGAGACAGGAGATCTGTCCTCCGGATGCTAGATCCTGTCTCTCCCCTGCCAACCCCCAATGGCCTGGGCTCGTTCCCGAACCCTGGGTCACCAGCATGGCGCGAGGTGAGGTGTCCGGCACCTCAACCCTCAGTGCCACCGGTCTGGCCAGACCAACTTGATCGATTTCTTTGAGTGGGTGACAAAGGAAAGAGACCAGGGCAGAGTAGTAGATGTGGCCTATCTGGACTGCAAGGAAGGCCTTCAACACAGTCCCACACAGGAGACTAATCCACAAGCTGGCAAATCTGGAGGTGGGGACAGAGGTGGACACATGGGTTAGAAACTGTCTGAGTAACAGAACACAAAGAGTAGTGGTAAATGGGGTTAGCTCATAGGAGGGATAGGCAACAAGTTATGTACCCCAAGGATCAGTGCTGGGACCAGTGCTCTTCAATGTCTTTATAAGCGATATTGCACAGGGTCTAGAAGAGAGGGTTAACCTGTTTGCAGATTATACAAAGCTATGTAACAGGCTAAATACACAGAAAGGTATAGAAAGAATAAGGAGAGATCTGAAGAGGCTAGAAAACTGGTCCAAGGAATGGCAGTTGGGTTTCAATGCAAAAAAGTGCAGGATTATGCACCTAGGGAGAGGGAATCCTAGGGTCGAGAATGAACTAGACTGGGTAACACTGGAGGCCACCACAGAGGAAAGGCATCTAGGGGGTAATCATAGAAGGCAATCTGAAAGTGACAAAACAGTGCGACAAAGCCATCAGAAAGGCTAACAGAATACTAGGGTGCATAGGAAGGGGTATAACAAGTAGAAGGAGGGAAGTGGTGGTACCATTGTACAACTCCCTAGTAAGGCCTCATCTGGAGTACTGTGTTCAGTTCTGGAGGCCCCATCTCCAAAAAGACATAGACAGGATAGAGACGGTACAGAGGAGGATGACAAATATGGTGTCCAGGATGCAGCATAAGTCATATGAGGAGAGACTCAGAGCTGTCAATATGTACTCCCTGGAGGAAAGGAGAGAGAGGGGGGACATGATATAGACCTTTAAGTATCTAAAGGGGATCAACAGGGTACCAGAGGGGAGCATCTTTCACATGAAGGGAAATAGCAGAACAAGGGAGCACACCATGAGACTAAAAGGGGGAAAACTTAAAAGGAACTTGAGGAAATTTTACTTCACTGAAAGGGTGGTGGAGAGATGGAACAGTCTCCCACAGGAATTGGTGGGGGCAGCCACGGTTAAGGGATTCAAGAATGCTTGGGATAGGCACATGGGAATTATCAAGCTAGGGTAAAGTGGGGGGGGGGGCTTGTAGCATCTAGGGTACCTTAAGCAGTAGAAAGAGGGATAGGGCAGACAGAATGGGCCACAAGGCCCTTATCTGCTGACAACATCTATTTATCTATGTATCTATGTATCTAAAAGAGTAAGAAGTTTGTTTTTCAGTTCTTCACTTCTTTGTGTGAAATCTGCCTCATCACTACAGTTTCTATTTATCCTCAGAAACTGGGATTTATGAATATTGTTTTATGAGTGGCATGGGTGGCTGCTCGAGGAATGCAGGAAAGTGTTCCGATTAGTTTCTTCTCCACAGGGATCAGCACATAGCGTACCATCACCATTCTTCTTTACCATCAGATCCAGGAAATAAGCCTGTGTTTTGCCTGCCTAAATGGTGAACCAAAGATTGGAATCTGTGCTCTCCTGATAGGCTACAAATTTCTCGAGTTCCTCCCTAGTACCGCGCCATATCATGAAAATATTGTACATTAAATATGTGGTAAAAAGGACTGCTAATGATGTCATAGACATTTTCTCTTTCCCATTTCCAAGGTATAAGTTTGTATAGTTGGGGGGGAAATGTTGCTCCCCTTACTGTACCTTTTTTCTGAAGGCAGCAGTCACCGTGAAACAAAAAGGCACTAATTTGAATATAAACTAAGAACATCTGAACAAGAACTCTTTAAAAGATCTACCTGTGGAGTTCTGTATGTCCAACCAGAAATGTACTACTGCTAACCTACCTTCATGGGGCATATTAGTACAAAGTAACTCTATTTCCCGTATGTCTAGAGAGACAAGGAGACACTCAGCATCATGTTGGACCTCCCCCAGGATGCTGAAAATATCAGTTGTGTCCCTAACATATGAAGGAAGTTTAATATATTCTGCAAAAGGCATGAATAGATTTGGAAATGGGCTCCATCAGAGACCCCGTCACCCAAATCCTACTACTATTTATTGGGCACCCCAGGGGATTTTTATTTTATTTATTTATTTTTATTTTATTCTTTGGTAACCAGATAAGGCCCACTAGGCAAATGTGCCTGTCTTCAAGGGTGACCCAGAAGCACTGGGGAGGTTAAGTGACTTGCTCAGAGTCATACAGTATGCAAGTGGAGGTTGTGGGAATCAAACCCAGGTCCATCTACTTGATGTACCAAGCTCATTTACAGCTTGTTACTCTAACCTCTAGGCTATACTGCCAGCCCCTACAGGATTTCCCAACCTTTTGTGAAAATTTCGGCAGTACCTACGGCGTATGGGGTATGTACAGGGCAAGTCAGAGTAAGGAACTCCCACTCTTCCTCAGAAATAGGTCTGTTAGTAAGAGCTTCTTTAAGAAATATACTGGTTTTTACATCATTATGCCAAGAGGCTATGAATGCTGGGAGAGTAGCACACTTGGAGGTGTGACTTCCGGCTAAATCCACTGCTCAGTTGAGCAGGTGTGGCGAGTCCTGCACCAATGGGTGTGGAGTTGTGTGACAGCGGTGGTCTTCGCTTCAAAGAAAACCACCTCTGTCATACCGAGCTACCGCATCACGCTGCCCCGCGTCCGCCGCGCCCCAAATCCTTGCTGCCACGCTGGGAGCCCACCCCAGCATGGCAAGCGTCCATGTTGTTTGCCAGCGGGTGCCCAACTCTGTCGGCTCCGCTTCCAGCCATCCTTCTGCCATGCTGGGAGCCCACCCCAGCGTGGCAAACGCCCCACGCCGTCAATTAAAAAAAAACCTGTAGCAAAACGTCCCACGAGTCTCCCTGCCCCTCCCACAACCCGCACTCCACCCACTGCGCACCCTGCCTCCTCACACCCTCACCCCATACTTACCTCCGAGCTGCGCGACGATCTTCGGTGGACCGGGAACACGCCTGCACTCCTTCAAAGCCGACCGTAACTGAGGAAATGCCGTAAGCTGTATAATGGGCTAGATAGGGGTTTCAACTTTGTGCATATCTCAGGCATTTTTGGAATTTTGCACAATTTTCAACATGGCATTTTGGGATCCTTCTCATGAATGATGTCACTGTCATGGCGTTTCAGTGCCTAAGGGTGATTTCGCAGTCACTGCGCCGAATCACCCTTTGGGCCTGAATAACGCCATGACAGTGACATCATTCATGAGAAGGGGTCCCAAAAACCCCATGTTGACAACCTGGTGCAAAAATTCCATAAAATGACTGTTTTACGAGCATATGTTGCACAGTTCCTACGCAGGTTCCTAAGTTCGCAAATTTTCAATATTTTCACTCCAGATTTTCAACATTGCCATTTTACCACACCTCCTTATGAGCAGTACAGCTGTCATTTTTCACATCTCACCCAAAACGTGTTTCCGCCCATGTAGCGCACAATGGCGCAGTCGGTGTGTGAAATCAATGTATGGAACACATTAAGAAAATCACAGTGACATTGTTCATGAGCAGAGGTCATAAATGGCTATGTTGAAAATTTGGTGAAAAAATTCCTAAAATGACTGTTTGATTGAAGTGATGCGCAGTTCCACGCATGCTTGTACATTTATGAATTTTCAATATTTGCACTCCAGATTTTCAACATTGCCATTTTACCACACCTCCTCATGAGCAGTACAGCTGTCATTTTTCACATCCTGCCCAAAGCGTGTTTCCGCCCATGTAGCGCATAATGGCACAGTGTCGCTGAGAACTCAGTGTATGGGACACATTAAGAAAATCACAGTGACACTGTTCATTAGCAGAGGTTTTAAAATGCCAATGTTGAAAATTTTGAAAATTCTAACAATGACTGTTTTACGAGCATCGTTGCACAGTTCCCACGCAAGCTCGTAAGTTTGCGAATTTTCAATATTTCCACTCCAGATTTTCAACATTGCCATTTTACCACACTTCCTTATGAGCAGTACAGCTGTCATTTTTCGCATCCTGCCCAAAACGTGTTTCCGCCTATGTAGCGCACAATGGGGGTAACAAAAAGGTCATGCTGAAATTTTATTGTGCAAATACCAGCAATCGCACAGGGCATTAGGGTAAAGCACCATACGTGCCAAACACCACTGCAAATACCTGCAAGCAAACGTTCGGCATTGACAAATGCTTGTTTTTCTTTTAACTGCTTAGTGGAATCTGATCTTCATTTTTCATAGAAATCAGCATTATCTAACTGTCTGTAGATTTTTGCAATGTATTTAGTATTGTCTAGCACTACTACCAATCTGCTGTTATCAGGATTAAAGGATTACTTTCCAACTCCTTCGATGCTTTTGATCTTGAACAATAATGTTGATATATGAGGGGTTGGGTAGATTCTTAAATACCCTTTTAACCCTGCAGAGTGGTACAAACATGGATAGAGGACAGAGCACTGGTCTCGTGCTGCTGGTGCCCCCAATAGTATGGCTGATCACTGATCCCTGGCGTATTGCCGCTTCACTCTCTGGCTGGTTCACTGGTTGTTGACGCATATTATCCTTAGAGTAGTAGACTTTTAGGTTAAGGGTTCTTGTAAGCCTTTTTGTAACAGTAAGCTTGCAATAGTTCTCTTGTACTGAACTTTAAAATCCTCTAATATGCACTTTGTCATGATTTGTTTTGCACATTACGTTATGAGCACTTGCACCTTTAAGAACTGGGTTTTAAAAAGGCCCTTACATCCTGCACTCCCCCTTTCACTGAATATGTGTGCTGTGTGAAGCTGGTTAGGAACCTTTTGTACCCTCCTACTATGTGGTTGCTATGGTATGTTTTCATTATCTAAATACAGTGTTACTGTACTCTATGAGTGATGTTTTCTGTCTTCTGTTTTCAACCTCTGCAGAGTGTGTGAGGCTATTTGGCACCATATGCTCTTGCTTAAAGTAGAACCAGCTAAAATTCTTTCATGGATATTTGCATATATTTCCCATGATGCTTTGCATTATGAGGCTATGTGTCATTTTACATTTTATAGTGATAAAAGCCAAACAAATGTATTCTCAGATCAAGGAGGGGGCACTAAGAGTTGTGCCTGGGGCAAAGACAGTTTAGAAATATTTTTAACTGTATGACAGAAAATAAATTTCATGTGTTGGATTGTAAACCTTTGATGAAAATCCTAATTTGAAAATATGTGGAACTTCAGTAGAAGTAGCCAGACTGCAAAGATTGGCATTTTTGTTATCTTTTTATGAGTTCTACATGCACTTTAAAAAATCAAATGAGCTTGCAAGTGTGGGTGGATTAACTATCTAGTTTACAGCCGGCCCGGTGGCGTAGAGGGCTGAGGCGCTGGATGCCTTACCTCTTGCTGTTGGTTAACCAGGATCTGCAGCTTATCTGTTAGGTAGGAAAATGGGCAGACTAGGTGGGCCAAGTGGTCCTTATCTGCCGTCAAATACTATGTTTCTATGTTGCCACACCAACAACCCGTGTTTGGGAGCGAGTGCGGGCTGTCAGAGGTCAGCACGGGGGGGGAAGGGTGTGGAGCAGGTTGAGCTGCTGTGGGGTAGATCTCCTCTCTGGGGAGGGAGCCTGAGCTCCCTCGGTGCTTGACTGCCTCGTGGTGAAGACCAGGAGGCAGTGCAGCTGAAAGAAGCCAGGAGCGCTAGGCCAATAGAGTGGGAGGATGGGGACGTCAACGGAGCAAGAAGGAGCATGCGTGCTGCCACGCACATGCGCCTCTCTGTCTGGGGCCCTAGAGTAATTGGGAGAAAAACCAGGAAAAAGTCAGGGTCTGCTGCAGGATGATGCCTCCGGGCTGGCTCCTGGGGGGGTCTGCCAGGGGATAGAGAGCATAACAAGACCCCAAATGACCCCCGGAGACCGATAGGGTGGTGGATGGCAGCAGTGACCTGCTGAAGGAGCATAAACACCTCTATGGTAAAAAAACAACTATCTACTTTACCCCACACAGTTTAAAAGCCCCGCTGCCAAATCCACTATTACATATATAAATACTATACATACATCTTTAGGGAGGAAAGCAGACCATTGGCTTATAGCCTAGTGGGCATATCCCCATCTCCACTTTATCTTTAAAGTACTTTAGGAGTGTAAATTTATAGGGAGACAGTCAACACTAAGAGTCCCACACTCAAGTGTGGGGCTAGTCCATTTTGCACTTTGCATGCAAAAAAAACCAAACTATTTTTACTTTGTGTTTAGTACAGTATATTAGATTGTAACTGGCTGATCCTGCCAACTCACAAGCAGACATTTGCTGTAACCAGAAATCCCAGAGTCCCCTCAGCTGACATCAGAACTATACTGCAGCTGTCGGAGATTCAATAGCCTGTAGAGCATGCTAGAGCTTTTATTATCTCAGATCAATTGTTTGTTGGTCTCACTGTTCTCCTGAGACTATGTGCAGTTCTCTGTGACTGTACATAGCTCCAGAAGGACAGCGGGACCAGCAAACAAAAGATCAGGGCGTATAAAACTCTAACATGTACTTCAGGCTGTTGAATCTTCCAGAGCTGCAGTCAAGCTCTGTTGTCACCTGCTGGGGATTCTTGGATTCCTGGTTACAGAAAATGTAAGGGTGGTAGTTAACAGTATCCACTAGAAACAACTTAATATACTGCAGTAAACAGTAAGAAAAAAATTGTATTTTCTACACCAACTGCAAATTTGTTTTTTGTTTCTTAGTGCTGACTGTTCCCCTTTAAATAGTAGTAGCATCATCTGATACTACCTGCTCTGTACATTTGTTCCAAGCAGAGCATAATGAAAAGGTGGCGGGGGATCAGAACTGCACAGGCAATGAAGCAGAGCTATGTATCATTAGTCCAGGCTACTGGAAAAACAACTGCCTTTTTACCTACCTGATTTTTTTTTATAATCCTGAATAATCCATAAATTTGTATGAATGAGCAATGGATTATCACAGTACTGAATAGGTAATTTTTGATTATCAGAGCAGATCATGCTCAGTATGTTCAGATTTTAGAGTTTCAGGACAAAAAATGAAGCCCAGACAGTCCATCCCACACTATAGTGAAACAAAATGTAACTTAAAAGTTTTTGTTTTGTTGAAAACACACTTTATGTTAACTGGACTCTCTTTGCATGTTACTACAGAAGAGCGAGAGATCTGTTGCCCCACCCCACCCTGACTCCCTCATTCTTCTGCCTGTGCCATGGAGATATGACTCTGCTTTCAGTACACAATCTGTGTATTGAAAAGTAACAAAAGACAGCAGCTACATACTCACCATAAAAGTGTAATCATCATGTATCTTTCTTATATTCCTTTATTGCCTTCTGATCACCTTCTCAGATTTACAATGATTTGCATGCAGACTAGCCACCTCTTCAGGAGATTGGCTCTATGTATAATTTATAAGGTAAATATATCTTTACAGATATTGGTAGAAAGGTGGAATAAACTGGTGATGTAATTCGTCTGTGAGAAATCAGTGGAGTGATTCAAGTGTGGGTGCAGTGGCACAGAAAAGTGAAGGGTGGTGGGGAAAGGAGGAATGATTGGCCACTGGGAACATCACATTCAACTATAGACAGGACTGGGCAGACTAGATGGGCTGTATGTTTTTTTCTGCTGTCTTCTTTGCTGTTTCTATGTAATTTTTCTTATATCTACTACGATACATATGGACCACTCATTGAAGAGGTGGGTAGTTTGCCTTTGAAACATTGGGAATTTGACACTGTGGCCTGAAAACAATGATAGAAAACATTAACAGATACATGGGGCCCTATGCACAATGCAAACGCACCGTGTAAACCGGGTGTGTTGGCATCATTACATGTGAATGCTGCAGAGCGGTGCCCATGCAGCATTCACTAATAGGGTGCACATCAGTTACTTGGCTGATCCCCCAGCTGTGTGGACAGCAATGCACCAAGGGCATGCCAGCACTACGCGCCCATGCACAAGGTGCAATGTGCTGAGGGGTGCCAATGAGTGCAGGGTATGCCAGTGGTAGACCCTGCCTACGCACCATGGGCCTCCGTAATAACCTCCTTGCTGCCCCAGCCCTGTAGGCAGCCAGGGAGGACTGGGGCAGCTGATCCAGTGAGTCCCGTACCAGAGACCCCCTTGGCCCATCATGGCAGATCCATACCCCTGTAGAGTGCCTGTCCGGCCAGCCCATCCTGCCACATATAATCCACACACACACACACACACACACACACACACATACACACACACACACACACACACACACACACACACACACGGCATCCCCAGTCTGGCAAGGAGTAGAATAAGTACCCCCCCTGCACAAACATCCACTCGGTCCCCTTGTGGATACTGCAACCCCTTCCCTCCCAACTCATGGCAGCCCCTGCTCCATAGTGGTACAGCACCCTCCACCACCACCATGGGACACACCCAGTACCATATTGTGCTTCAGGCCATCCCCTCACCACACACACAGAGGTACCCAGGCCCACCATCCCCAACCTGGTACTCCAACTAGATCCCTGGTGGCCAGTGATTTTCCCACCTGTGGTACACCACACCCTTTACAAGCCTGTTGGCTCAGCTCGCAGTTAGCATCTTCTTCTCACACCTCCTCAGCCGCCAGCAACCCGACTGGATGCTGGGAGCAGACTGCTATGTCAGCATGCTCACCCAGCATCAGCTGGATGGCCGGGCAGCAGAGGAGGTGAGGAGGGATGTGCTGCTGGCTGTCCCGAGCCGCAGAACTGACAGACTTGTATGGGGTGGGGGTGCTGTCAGTGCCACGGGTCGGTGGGGGGATCACTGGCCACCAGTGCTCATGCTGTGGTACTGGCATGGGGGTTCAGGGGTGGCAACTAGCATGTGGTCGGGGACAGGGTGGAGATGTGTGGGGGGTGCACTGCCATGCCTACTGGGGCCTGTCCTCTGCAGGGGGGGCACATATGTGTATGTAGGGATGGGTGCTGCTGGGAACATTGGGGAGTGGGGGAATTGCTGCTGAAGTGCAGACAGGGTCAGGGCACTGCTGTCTGTGGGGGGTCTGGCATCCGGCGGGGGCTGGATTGCTGCTGGTGGGGGTCTACCAGCTGCAGGGACCGGTTTCATGCTGTGTGGGCTGTTGGACTTTAGGGCATGGCCATTTGAGTCCGGGTGCCTGTGGTAGGCATTCACATACCCAGACCCATGCCTGCCTGCATAAGGGATCCACTGTGGGACCTGGGACAGGCATCCCATTGGATGTCCATCTGGGTCCGCAACTCCGCCCCTGTCTGCCTTGTGGAGTCCTATGTGCTGGGGGGGGGACAGGGCCCGTTGTGAATGTCGGCATGTGTGCAACTGTCTGCAGGTGCAGAGCTATGTGGGCAGGATACACACCTTTAGCATGTACCTTCCACCCCATTCGTGCATAGGGCCCATAATGATTAAACATGTATGGTGATTATGCAGGTCTTATCTGTTGTTATTTCTAAGGCTAACTCCAATATACAGGCTTTTATTAATGAGCTGCTTGTGTCTTTTTTGATTTTGGGTGGTCAAGCCACACCAGGGTGTTATCTGCTTTAGGGTCTAAATAAGGGGATCAATATTCAAACGGCTTGGCATCAACCAGGTATTAAGTTCCCAGGTGTAACTTGCTGGTGTGGGGAAAAATCCTCAGTTTAGTGAAAATGCTATTCTTTTAGTATATTTTTGTGCAGGTGTGCAAAAAATACTATGCCTGGTAATACCACGCTTTGCACATTTGTGCAGCTGCACAAACATTTTTAGCTCAAGCTGCAGTATGATGTGGAAATGATTGACAAAAGGTTACCTTTTTCAAGATAGCGTACATGCAGAAAAAATTGTGGGTACCCTCCTTTGTGCAACTTTTTTGCTACATGTGAGCTGTTTTTCCACTTTGAAAATTCTGCACAAGCAGTTTAAAAAAAATCATAGAGAGGCTCAATGGACTAGACTAATCTTTAGTTGCTAAAACCCTGAGTTCGCAGTAGGTATTGAAAAACCTTTTGGGTCTAATTAGAACCCCAAAGGATTGTAAATGTTTCTTGTGTATAAACCAAAAAGAAACAAGAAAGGATCGACTCCTATGCAATTCAATATGTAGTATTATTTATTACTCGCCACCATATACTGTAGTTAATGTTTCATGGCCTATTGACCACTTCATCAGAACTTGAGTGGTTACTGCTGCACTGTTATTAGTGCGCAAGCTGCAGCTGTGTCTTGTCCTGATTCCTCAGACTTGCTAGAGCCTATTGTGGCTGCTGTCAAACCTTTATCTTGCTTTATAGGTGACTGTTAATGGTTCTTCGCAAGGGTCAGGGAAGCAGTGAGGGCCAAGAAAAATGCCTTCTACAAGTATAAAGAAAAGCAAGGTGGGGAAGAATGAGGATAATACATACTGAAAAATAGGGATGAAAAGAAGGTGGCCAGGGAAGCAAAAGCAGACACAGAGTTACCTATTGCAGATGTGGTCAAAAGCAGAGAAAACAGTTCTGATATATTAGGTAGAAAAGGCAGAAAGGATGGAAAATTGTAAGGTTAGTTGACAAGGGTAGGGTGATAAAGGAGGATGGGCAAACTGCCACTGTCCTCACTATTTTGGTCCTCATTATTTTGGTCCTTTTGCTCAGTCTTCACTAGGGAGGATGGTGGGCCCATGCCAGTGAGTGGCATCAAACTGGCCACTAAGGGGGTCTAGGAGATGAAGTAGCCAATATTTACAAGTGAAAGAGCCCAGAAAGGGCTGGCAGCCCTAAAGATGGAAAAGGCCCTGGGACCAGATGGGCTGCATCTGAGGTTACTCAGAGAAATGGCCTCAGAAATGGATGAACCCCTGGTAATAATAATAATATTAAAAATAATAAAAATGTATTTATTAGGCCCTCATCAAAACCAAGGCACCATACAATTCATAAATACACACACTTTAAAATACAAACACACAATAATAAAATAATGATTAAAAGATCAAACATCAATTAATAAAATCAACTAATTCAATTTCCAAATGCCTGCAGCCACAAATAGGTTTTTAAGGACTGTTTAAATCCCTCCAGTGTTGTGCACTCCCAAAGCCAGCGGGGTAAAGAATTCCAAAGGATAGGGGCAGCATACTCAAAAGCTCTTGCCCCAGATGTTTTCAGACATACCCTTGGAATCTCTAGCAACCCCTCGTCAGCCGAGCAGAGAGATCATCTGTAGGTATAGCTCACTGTGGCCAGGAGTGGTTCCAAAGGATTGGAGAGTGGCAGACGTAGTTCAGCTCCATAAGCGGGGACAAAGAACAAACAGGAAACTACAGATCTGTCTGTGTTACCTCTATTGTAGGGAAGCTAACGGAGTCACTGGTCAAAAAGGACTTCATGAACTACTTGGAGAGCAATGGGCTCCAGGATAGTAAACAGCACTGATTTGTGGCAGGGAGGTCTTGTCAGACTAACCTGATAGTTTTCTTTGACTGGGTGATGAGGGAATTGGATAAGGGCCTCGCTTCAGATTTGCTCTACTTTGACTTCAGCAAGGCTTTTGACTCGGTGCCTCGCAGATGCTTGTTGAAGAAGATAGAGGATCTGGGTGCAGCTAAGATCACAAGAAACTGGGTAGGTAACTGGCTGAAGGGGAGAAAGCAGAGGGTTGTGGTCAATAGGGTCAGATCAGAAGAGAGGGAGGTCATGAGTGGGATACCACAGGATCTGTCCTGGGTGCAGTCCTCTGTAACATTGGCGAGGGAATCAGGGCAGGTTGTGTCTCTTTGCAGATGACACTAAGCTCTGTGGGAGGATAGATAGTGACAAGGGAATAAGGGACATGCATAGGGACTTACAAAAGCTAGAGGGGTGGTCTAAGGTTTAGCAGTTGAAATTCAGCACCAAGAAGTGCAAGGTAATGCACCAAGGGAACAAGAATCCCAGGACAGAGTACTGGATGGGTGGGGTGAGATTTAACACTATGGCTGTGGGATGAGACCTTTGAGTTATCATAAGTGACTTCCTAAAACAATCGAGCCAGTGCAACAAGGCATATAGCAAAGCAAGTAGGATGCTGGGTTGTATTGGGAGGGGTACTGATAGCAAAGGGGAGGAGGTAATATTTCCCCTATATTGATCCATAGTGAGGCCACACCTGGAGTACTGAGCCCAGTTCTGGAGTCCTTACTTTAGGAAAGATAGGGATAGACTGGAAAAAGTGCAGTGCAGGGTGATGAAAATAATTAATGGCCAACAGGGCAGTTCCTATAAGGAGTGCCTCAAGGCACTGAACATGTACTCACTGGAGACCAGAACTCACTGGAGACCAGAAGGGAGAGGGGAGATATGATAGAAACCTTCAAGTTCCTAAAAGGCATTAACAAAATGAATGCATGGCACTATTCAGCTTGAATATTAGCTCACAGTCATGTGGACATGAGTAGAAACCAACAGGCGGGAGGCTCAGTAGGGAGATGAGGAAGTATTTTATAGAAAGGGTGGTAGAGCCGTGGAACATAGGTCAATAACTGCGGTTCCAGACGAAGTGGTAAGTGCAAACACGGTTGGTGGTTTCAACCATAGTTGGGACAGAATGAAGGGTATAGTGCTTGCTCGGGGTGGCAGAAACTGAGAGGAGAATGAGGGGGAGGTTGGGGAGGGCTAGAACCTTTGAGGGACAGTAGGTCCCAGGACTAAATAGGGAACTTGGGTAGACTGGATGGACCATGGGACTTTTTATGCTGTCACTTTCTATGTTTCTATATTTAGTCGCTTTAGTATGGGGAGTGTAAACAAGCGGACGACTGCTGGTTTACACTCCTCATACTGAACTTAATGACTGATTATAAAGCAAGAGAAAGGTTTGACAGCTCTTAGTTTCTTTTTGGTTCTGAATTTTTGAAGACACCAGGCTCTAGAGGTTCTTTTTTCTTGAACTGGGCCTGCCCATTGCCGGGGCTCCCAAATCAGCCTGTCATTTTTACTGCAACTCTGGAGAGATTTTGTTGAATTTCTTGTAATTGCACAGATCCCTATGGAATCTGAATCACTTTTGTTTCTTTATATAATCAATACAAGTCTATGATAATAGTCTTTCTGTAGACTGAACTGATTCCCTGTAAAATACCCCTGTAGATCTTGGAGATCAGCATCACTTTTTTTAATAGTGGTTAAAGAGCTACTGATGCATCAAAGAAAACTTTGAAAAACTTAATTATATACAATTCAGCTTGCATTCCATATATAATGTATATATTTATTTTCCCCATTATTTATCACTGAGTAAATTTGCATGAGTACATGATCTTTATTTTTTAGAGTGCCCTTACAGTTCATCTGCCTCTATAGCTTACTCCCTACTTCAAGTCATATTCCTCTGTTGTGACATCACAATCTGTTAGGATGAGAGTAACTGTGATGTCACAAGCAGTGCATTGTGACCGTAGGTAGGAAGAAAGCAACAGGAATCAATTAACTCTTCAGGAACAAAGATTTTGTTTTAATGCAAATGACTTCAGTGGTAAATAATGTGGAGGAAGAATATAGAACTAATGTGACATACAAGCCGAACTGTGTCTTAATAGTATGTTTTGTTAAGGTGTCAGCTGCTCTTTAAGATCAGTGTAGTGTGAAATGAGTTTGGTTGTCATAGCTCTGCTCCCACTGGCAGAGGCTCTCTACACACAAAGCTCAGAGCAATTTAAAATCATTGATCAGAACAGACTCTAAGCCTAGTTAGCATGATGAATGAAGAAGGAATTACTCTTTCACTGAAGTAGACACTTGATCCCATTGAGACAGAGCTATGATGAGTGCAGTTTTAGCAGTTCTGCACTGCCTACAGTAGTATACTGCAAGTCCCCCCCAACCCAGTGTATGAATGCTTATCTTAGCTCCACCAGTTTACAGCATACTGCTGTTGTTCTGCGGTCCCAGGGCTACCATTGAGGACCAGGAGAGTGAGGAGGAGGAGAAGGAAGAAGATGCATTCCTTGGCACAAATAGCACCATTCATCAACATACATCATAGGTGACTCCCCTGCTACTAGTGACCAAGTGCATCAGTACTTCCGAGAGGACCAAGACATCCCTACTAGCTACCCCTATTAAACTGGACACTTGTGCACCAGCAGACAACACTACAGCTGGGGCACAGATTATTTTTTAAAGAGTGGAAGTCCTGAAAATAAGGACTTTGAGGCCAGTGCCCCAGGACTACAAATTCTTCACCGGTCATTTGGTTCATCCTCTGACCCCTCTCAACATGATTATGGGGTCAGAGAGTGACAGTACAGCCAACTACATTTTAGAACATGCAGAAAGAGCCACACAGAGGTCCTGGGATGCTGGAGGATTTCATTATTCACCCTGGAGTGAGGGACCAATCAATCAATGAGTAACAGCCAGAGAGTCCCTCTTCTGTGATTGACAGAGTGCCTTGACAAATCCGAGTGTTAGTTCCTCGAGTGAACTGCAGGAGCTGTTCCAGAACTTTTCAATCTGCTTCTGTCTGTGTGCAAAACAGCTTGAAGGCATAGCTTTTGCTTGATCTGGCCAGCTTTCAGAAGCCTGCCAGAGGTTTCCACAGCCAGAAAACCGGACGTGACTGCTGTACTTTTAACAGCCATGAAGGAGAAGATAATGGAGAAAAACCCAAAGAAGGGGAGGTTTGCTGAATGCACCAAATCCCCTGACTGCAATCTGACTGAGGGGGTCAACTCAGAATTACAGCTCAGTGTATGGAGCGCTATCACCACCAAATGGTACAGCCAGGTGACTGGTCCACAGTGATGGGGAGCACTGCACTGGCAGGTGAGTGGGTTCTTGGGCCAAAGCTGTATCCAGAGGACCTGATCTGCATGATGTATCAGACACGGACTGGCAGAGAGAGAGAGAGAGAGGCCAGCCAACTTAGAGGTGATCATCGGAGAGAGATGCCTGCAGTGAAAGAGGCCAAAGCTGTGCTGATATGCCTGAGTGTGACTGCCTGAGGCACAGTTCAGAGACCTACCAGAGAGCTAATCCAGCACCAGATCTGGAGAGGAGCCAGCATCTGGAAATCTGTCAGGTTGAGGTTTCATGAGTACATATTAGGACATTCGGGTTTTGCACCACACTCTCTAAGTAGTTTGGACAAGGCCACAGTTTGTCATTATTTAAATAGGCTAGACCATCAGGCCAGGATTTTAAAATATTCCATTTGTGTTTGTCTAACTGTTATTTAAGTTTACTAACAGCGGCCAATCATGTGCAACTGCAATGGTCCTGCACTGTTCCAATGGCTCGGTACCTAGTGAAGCACAGTGAAGATCCCTAAGAACTAGGGGTATATATACTGGTATTGGTAGGTTGTGGGTATTGCCCAACAGTGCAGTTGGGCAGAGACATGGTGTGTGGTTTGGGGTTGGGCTGCACTGTAAGGTCTGGCTGTACATGGCAGGGCACTGGAAATACAGCCAGGTAGTAACCACTGCTGCATTATTATTTTACATTGCTGCTCCGCCTTCTTCCCCTCGGCTAGAGTCTGTTCCCACTACCCTTGTTATTTGTTCATATGTACGGTGAGCATATTATTAGCAGGGTGTTAATAATTGCATGTTTTGGGGAAACTGTTCTTGCTGTTGGTTCACTGCTGGGGTAATCCTGTGGATAGGTGGGTAGGTGCTGTTTCCCAAGGGGTGGTACTATACTTAAAACTATGCCCACTTTAACCTTACTCTTGGTGTAGATACCTTGCAACTTAAATTCAGTCCTGGACATGAACCCTAATCAGAAGTTATTGACCCGGCCCCTCAACCTTATTTGAGCCCATAAGGCAGGGGTAGTGAAAGACACCCATGGTGACCCAGTCACAATACTTTCTATGCACCTGTTCTAAGCCAAACAGAAAGCTTTAATTTCCAGAATAATAATTCTTTCAGTTTTTTAAGCACTAGTTTCTGCATTCAAAAAAAATCAAGAAAAATGTGTCACAGTGGTTTTTGAGTAAATGCTCTTTTACAATGTTATATTTCATGTTAAACCTATGCCTGTAACTCTTATAATACCCAGTCCTTAAATCAGATGGAAAAACGTAAAGCCAAGAACAAATGGCCCAAATCCTGAACACAATGTCAAAAAAGGGTAGGAAGCTGTTTGGTCTATTTTAGGGGCTGATACACAATAGGCCTATGAAACCTTGCTGACCTGCTGCAGTGTGGCTTGTGATGCTCAGTGGTTCTGCTGCACATGTGCAGAGGGCTCCGCACGCCCACAGCTCTAGATCTGCATCCCCTCCACAACTGATCCTGAGCCATATGCACATATACATGGATGGCCAGTAGAGGCAAAGCAGGAGGTGGGGGACATGGAACTTCATCTACTTTTGGGGGCACATAGGGGCTGGCAGAAATATGCACCCCATTGGTCTCCCATAACTCTAGCTAGTCCAACATACCACTCCCCCTGCAGCCTTGTAGTGGCCATACTGAGGCTTGTTGAGTCACTCCATCAGTTGCCACAGTTCTCTGAACTGGTAGGGAGCCGGGGGGGGGGGTCATTGCTTTATTTAAATTTTATTTGGTTTCACTGACACTGTCATAGTTGGTAAGGCAGTCCTTGGAGGACTGCCGTAGGAGCAGGAGATTCATTCTAGCCATCAATCTGAATGTCACTCTTGGCTCCTCTGCACTAGAGTCTGAGTGGGGGGGGCGGCATATATGGACAGCCAGGACTGTGGATTGCATGTTTAGTGAGTCCTTTCATGCTCATGTAACTCTGTGACCCAGATACTGCATGTATTATGGATTTGGCTGTTAGAATACCAAGGAATTATAATGGAGTAGTATCCTCAAGGCCCCTGGAATTCTGCGGTTTTGCAGTTGCGGAATTTGCCGCAGAATTTGCATCATGCCGCAGAATACATATAATGCCGCAGAATTCATTGTTTTTGGTGAATTTTCATATAAATATACTGTTTTTCCATAGTGTCAGGCTTTCTTTCCCACCTCGTTTATCCTGAAGCCTCTCCTCTATGCTCAGCATATGATGTCATCGATGACATCACATCATATTTAGCCAATGACAGGACTGCATTCTGCCAGAGAAATGAATAAATCATGCCGCAGAAATCAGAAAATGCTGCCGCAGAAGTCAAGGAGCCCTGCCGCAGAAATCAGAAAATTCTGCCGCAGAACACCAGGGGCCCTGAGTATCCTGTAACTTGAACAATTGAGTTTTTTTGTTTTGCTGGTGGTTCCCTCCTGTGCCAGGATGAGGATGATAGGTGGTTTGAAGAAGAATACGCATTCTGAGTTCTGCCCTGTGTGTCTGTAAGGAGGATCGTCCCAGGTCTTCTTAAATGGCAGACAGAGTGAATGGAATGAATTTAAAGGCATCTGTATTGTCTCCCTGGAGGACGAAGAAGGTTGGAAAGGGGTGTTTTACATCAAATAAACTGTAGTGCTGCTTGACTCTGATACCACCCATTAGGAGAGTGATTCATTGTTCAGTAAATGTTATTCAAATTTGAAGGTGCCCCACAAGCCATATGCATTCTCTATGTGTTCACCACAAAGGTAAACACTGGCCGGCACCCTCGCTTAGGTAAAGGTCCAGTAGTGACTCTAGTCCATGGCCAGTTACATGTGCATCAGGAATAAAGGTAGAGTCACTAACCATTTTGCCTATGAAGGTACAGAGTCATGGATAAGGCATCTTAGATGTCCTCTGGGAGGGTTTTGAGAAGAAATTATCTGTGGGTAAGCTTGTTAGGCTCTGCACTGACTGTACACCCAACATGACAGTCCACACCAACGGGGACTGAAGTTTGAGAATTGCACTGCTAGCTCTCTGGTTACACAGATTTGTACACATGCACACCTTGCTATTTAAAACATTTGTGCATTTGCATCACATTAAAAATGCATCACTGTTGTTGAATACAATTGATCAAACGTTTTTCAGTGTCCGCTTTGTCTGTTGCTGCATTATAGGCATGGAAAAAAATGCAGATTACAAGGTGAGACTTGAAACTTTAGGTCTACATAGTTTAGCTAGAAGGAAATCGAGAGGGGACTTAATTCTGCTTTATAAAATCATTAACTTAGATCTGATCAGTTAGTTAAATTTGGAGAACAGACTATATCATTATGATTCCAGGGTACACAATAAACACTTTTGCGTCAAAAAATGTAAAACTAACAACAGAAAGAAATTGTTTACACATATGGTACTTTGGCTATAGGCTGCACTTCCTCAGTATATTATAGAGAGCAACAACATTAACACATTTGAAACCAGGCTCAGTAGATTTATGGATGACACAACAAGTTTTGAATCTTTCCACTGTGAAGCGAGGGGACAGTCTCATATGGGCTATGCTCACTGTTATCGCTAACTCCTAATATGAAACCTAGTATATGGCACGTGCATTTTTATTCAAATAACATTTTATGTAGAATTTAAGTAAAAGTTTGCATTACAAGGGACATCGAATATGTATACACTTGTATATAGTAGCTCTCTAGTGATTATTGTCACGGCAGCAGTGCGTGTTGCCCTCAGTCCTGAAACGTTGCAGACCCTGCCCTGTGTGAATGGCCTGTACACATTTCAGCCCTAATTCCTTTCTCTCTTTTTGTTATCAGAAAAATGTCTGTTGCTGTATTGGTTCTTGTACAATAAGATGCACAAAATAGGTGATTTAATACCTTTTAATGGACCAACAAAGTTTTACAGAAAAAAACTTTAAGCTTTCGAACCTACAAAATTCTTCTTCAGAAGGAGCTTTGTAGGTTCAAAAGCTTAAAGTTTTTTTTTTTCTGTAAAACTTTGTTGGTCCACTAAAAGGTATTAAATTACCTATTGTGTGTGTCTTTTTGTTAGTGAGGTGTTAATGTTTCTCCTGGGTGTCCATCCCATATAGGCTGTGTCCTTCCAGCCTGAACATCAGACAATGCCACCATGATAGTGCCTGTATCATTACTTCTCTCTGAATCTTATACAGTTTGTACCTTCAACATTCTATTACAAATCTATATCCTGTACTGTTTTTGTGTTTGCTTGCGCGCATGCACAAAGCAAACATCTTGTGAGAGTAGAAGTAGAGTAGAGGGATTCAGAGACAATGTCACTGCTGTATCCAATGCAGCTGAGGCTGCAGGAGACTCGACAGTGACAGGTCAATGATCAGAAAGGCATAGTAGAGGCAGAGCTCTCAGACTTTGGCAGGGGAGGAGTGGAATCCTCCATGCTGCAACAGCACCTGAGGAAGTAGGGCAGCCTTAAATGCCATAGGTGACCACATGGCATCTGGCCTCCCTTATACTGGTTAAGCATAGCATCAGAGTTGTCCATAGTCACAAGAGTGGAGGGTGGGACAAAACTGGGGTGGGTGGGACATCCAGATTAGTGAATGATAAGGCAAATTATCCATGACATCCATGACACAACCTTATCACGTCCATCATGAAGCGTTCACTGACATACAGATAAGGGCTTTAGAACACTTGGTTGAGTTTGGGATATATAGATTCTGTGAAGTTAGTGGGAAGGAGAGCTGTCTGGCCATTGCAGAGCAGCAGTAGCAATATGTGGTAGGGAAAAATGAAGAAAAAAATTAATTTTTTCTACTTACAATCTACAAAAAAAGTTCTGGAGATTCTGATAAGGCTTTGATACCTACCAGGACTTTTTTGGCTTAAACTTTATCTGAGCCTCCTAATCTTGGGGAACTGGATGGCTCAGTGGATTGGTTGTTGGTCAAGGAGCCGTTCACCTTTAGGTCACTGTGTCAAATCCAGCACAGGTTGGTAGTGTCTGAAAGCCATTATCACCTGAGGGCTATTCAGTATTCTATGTGAAATGAGTTGCGTTGGTCTCAGTCCAGTTTCAAGTGGGTAGGTGTCCACATCTGAAAATTTCTGACACAAACTGGCACCCTTGTTGGCAGTCTCACATGAGAGGCCAAGGAGTAAATGGACATGGAGTTTGAACTTCCCTCTCACCTATGTGGCATTCCCTACATGGCAGGATTGAGGCACATTGTTGGGGCAATGTGGGGAAGCTTGCACTGTGATCACCTGTACTGTAGCTATCATATGGCTAAGCAGAAGACTTCAGATTCCAGTGCTGTCAATCCAGCATCTTTCATGAGCACTAAAGTCACATGCACACAAAAAAAGATCTTTAAAAAAAAGAATCTACAAACCTTTTGTGATTTTCTCATCACTTCCTATGGGTTTAAAAAGAAGAGTACTGAAAGCCTTTTTGGTAGTGTTGCCAAATGTGCTAAGGCTATAAAGGCGTAATTGTACACTTAAACAGGACTCAGATCGGTCTTGTATTGAACAAATCAAGTTTTAATAATATGGCTGTTCCAGAAATTGCCTAAAAGCATTGACTAATATAATCACAGCATCAATCTAAGAGGAACTCTGTCATCTACATCCTTTTAAAGTTAGTAGTATTTCCTTCAGGCAAGGGAGTTGCTAGCCTGCAATCTCTGTAGAAATACTCATTTATTACAGTTGATAAAAGATGATAAATCCTAGATGAATGTGATTTTTATACGAAGTTCAGTATTTTACCTATAAATGGAACCTAATGTCCCATGCTGAGTCTGTAGCACTTGTAGTTTGTTTTGTTTTTATTTACAATGTACCAGTTTATTTTACTGTGCTTTATTCCCCTTTAACAACCCCCGGCCACATCTGAAATGAGTGGTGGCTGAGTGCCTTTCCTACTTAACAACACAACACAAGAAATAATGTATATCACTTCTAATGTCTGTATAAGTGACATTGCAGAGGGGCTAGAAGGGGAGGTATGCCTTTTTGCAGATGACACTAAAATCTGCAATAGGGTAGACACTCTGGGGGTGGTGGTAGAGAAAAAATGAATAGGGATCTTAGAAAGCTTGAAGAATGGTCAAGAGTGTGGCAACTAAGTTTCAATGTGAAGAACTGCAAAATCATGCACTTGGGACACAGAAACCCAGGGACAGAATACAAGATGGGGAGAGTGGTACTGTCGACCACCAAACAGGAAAGAGGCCGGGACTAATCATATCTGATTACCTAAAGGTGGCTAAACAGTGTGACAAGGCAGTGGGAAGAGCCAGTGGGATGCTAGGATGCATAGGGAGGGGTATCACCAGAAGAAAGAGAGAGGTGGTGATACTGTTATATAAATCATTGGTGAGACCTCATCTAATGTACTGTGTCCAGTTCTGGAGACCCTATCTCTGGAAGGACATTGACAGGGTAGGAGGCGTTCCAGATGAGGTCAACTAAAATGGTGCAGGGTCTGCACCACAGACCTCATGAGGAGAGGCTACAAGACCTCAATATGTATACCCTGAAAGAAAGGCGGTAAAGAAGGGATATGATAGAGACTTTCAAATACCTCACAGGCATAAATAAGGTATAGGAGGGGAGCATTTTTCAGAAAAAAGATGCTCAAGAACAAGGTAGCATATTATGAAGCTGGAGGGAGGAAGACTCAAAGGAAACATGAGGAAGTACTTCTTCACAGAAATTGTAGCGGGATGGAGTCACGTGAGGCAGCCTACTGACTAGCAGCGCAATTGCAGAGCTCTGTCTAATTTCTTCCTTATTCAAGTAAATTTGAGGATTCCACCTGTTACAACTAACTTTAAAATAACATCAGAAGGCAGTTTAAGAAGAGGGTACTAACCTTGCACCAACGTCTCTGGGAAATGGAAATAGAAATGAAAACAGTGCTCCCCAAGCACATGCCACCGACTATGCCCAAGAAGAGCAGTAGGAAGGCCAGAGCCCAAGTCTCTACCTGCCGGAGAGCGACTATTTCTATTCCAGAACAAACTCTGCTGACCGTAGAAAGATTTCTTCAATAATTTCAACCATTCAGAGAAGAGCTGCGGTCGCTAACTATGGAATTTAAATCGATGGCTATAGCATTAGAGGACTTATCCAGGTGAACTGGAGATAACGAGACATGCCTGATCTCTCTGGAGAAGAAATTTGATCGACTAGACCCTGAAATTGTTGCAACCAGACAAAAGATGGCTAGACTGGAGGTCAAAGTTGAGGACATAGAGGACTGCAGTTGGTGCAACAACGCTGTAATTATTGGCCTTCCTGAACATGAAGAAGGAGTGGACCCAATTGTATTTAAGCAGAAATTAATCCAAAAGATAGCAGGCCCATCGCCATATGGCCCTACCTATACCATTGAGAGGGTGCACTGGGCATTACGGCCAATGCCAGCAGAAGGAGTGGCTCCCTGGCCGTTCATTTTCAGATTCCTTAATTTTCTGGAGCGGCAAATTTTTCTCAACAAAGTGAGGGAGTTACAGGCAGTGAAATGGGGAGACTTTGAGTTAAGAGTAGCCCAGGACTTACCAAGTTCAGTTTGACTATGTCAGGCCACCTTTCACCCTATCGTTACTAAGCTAATTGCAGCCGGAATCAAGTTCTGCATAGGCTACTCAGCTAAGCTCCAAGTCCTGATAGCAGGAGCCTGGCAGAATTTTGAGGATTCTTAATTGGCCAGAGAAGCCCTCCAGAAAGCTCTCCCAGACCTCTTCAAGAACAGATGATTACATGGAGATATGCTCACGGGATGCTTTGCACAAGAATTAATAGTGAATAGGAGCAGGAGAAGATTTAATGAATAGGACTGGTGAAATCCATTTCAAGAACTGTTATCCCCCGATGACCGAAACTTTATCTGTGCATGCGACCCCCCCCATTCTTCCCACAGTTGTTCTGCTTTGCCCATAGCTTCATTAAATGCAGGGCTAGAATGTTGGATGGCAAGAATCTCAAATGTTACATAAATGGAGGGAGCGTTGATTGAAGTGGGTTAATACGATGCCAGAGTAAATGTTAAGGACCTCAGACTTAACTTTGGTTCACTCCCTGACTACTGAGCTAACAGGACTACTGGGGTTTTATGAGGAGTAAGTCCAAAGCATGGTGCTTTAAAAGTAGCTACTGGGAAGGAGTTGCAGCATAGGAAAGTTATGCCTTCAAGTGCCATCATGTGTTCCAATCAGTGCTTTTAAAAGTAGTTGGTATACACCAGGGGGTAGTATGGAGCCTCTCTTGAAGGGTCTATGTGCTGGCTCTGGTTGGAGCATGGGCTGCAACATGGATGTTTGCTTATAAAGCTATAATTGCAGCTGATTGCTATGTTGCTGTTTCTCTTCCCTTTTCTTTTTTTTTTTTATTATTTTCTCCTTTTTCCTTCCTTTCAGCTACACTTGGTAAAGTTCTGGGTCTGAAGGGGATACACCAGTGAGAGTGTTGGCCGGATGTGATGGAGCTGGGCGGGAAAGCTGGGTGTCATGGGCCACAATGATTATGATTTGGGGGCGGGGGGGGTGAGGTTTAGTTCCCCTGTTCTTCATAATTTCTCTAGTTTCGAAGTAAAAGGGGGATTAAAAGTTAAGGTTGTTCAGATTGTTGTAGGAATTGTTTTACTTGTTACAGGATGTAGTTCAAGTCTATATTCAATGCAATGTTGGTTTGATGTTTGGGTCAAAGTGAGGGGGGAGCTGGGTAGGACATGGCATTAGCAGAACTAGGTATAATCAAGAAGGCTCTGTTCATGTAGCAAGGGAAGGTAGCATAAATGGCGAGTCACATTAATGTTATAACGTGGAATGTTAAAGGAGCCCATAACAAAATCAAACGTTATAAAATACTTAAACATATACAGCATGTCAAAGGAGACATATCCTTCCTTCAAGAGACATACCTTTTAGAGAGTGAAGAATTGTCATTTCTAAGGCAATTTATAGGTCAGGTATATTTTGTTGGGGATCATACACAGAGTAAAGGGGTAGCCATTTTAATTGCAAGGAGAATCCACTTTATAAATAGGCAATGTATTCAAGACGCGCAGGGGAGGTTTATTTTCCTTAGAGGGATTTTAGATAGAACTGAAGTGATTTTATTTATTTATGTATTTTTTGGTAACTGGGTAGGTACACTAGACAGCATAGTTGCCTATTTTCAGGTATGACCCGGGAGATTACAACAAAGGGTATGTAGACAATAGTAGACATAAGAAAACATCATGGGAACAAGTAGAAGTCAGACATAGTACACTTATACAAAATTTTCAGCAATGACAGTACATTTGCAGGAATCTATATGTAGTAACAAAACAGGTATATAAGTGCAAATAACTAACAGTCATAAGTCATACAACTAGTAAGTAAGTGCTAGAAGAGAGGAAATAGCAAGATTTCCAGACAGGTTTGAGAGCAGTAGAGGTTGGAGCCGGTAGGCAACTAGGAGGAACCAGTACAGGAGTGGATGGATAGAGAACAGGCGCAGGGCTCAGAGCTTAGAAGAGCCATATGAAGCTCCTGTTTGAAGCTATGTGGTGAAGGGGAGATTCTTAGATTCAGTGGAAAGGAGTTCTATAGTTTAGGGGCACAGCTAGAGAAAGCATTCTCCCCCATTTTGGTTTTATATCTTGGTTGGACAAGAAGGGATTTGTCATCTGATCTCAGCGGGTAGGTAGAGGTCACATGTTTGAGCAGTAGAGCCAATTTGTCAGGTATCTGGGAGGAGATTGTATTTTTTATAAAACAGTAGGAAGTAAACTGACGGAAGGTTGAGGGGGAAAACCATCCCAGACTGGAGTATAGTGTGCATTGGTGAGTAAGTTTGGGTAAAGACAGAGCAAAACGGCAAATGCTGTTGTAGCAGACATCCCACTTTTGGAGGAGCCCTCCAGTAGTTGCCGGAAAGGCTATTAACCCATATGCCAACTTGAGTCTCAGGATCCCCTGTGCAATGACCATCCTCGCCGTGGATGTTAGGCTATGTCTCACCTTACATTGCTAGTCCAAGTTGAATATTGATGGATTTATGACTGAGGATACGTGTAGGTCAAAATCCAAGGCGGGATCAAGGGTTACTCCTGGGTATTTAAAAGAGGTAACTGTGTTAAGGGGAGAGCCATCAAGCACTCTGATATTTAATGCTTGGGTGCAGGACCGAATTTTTGAACCTGAACCAAAGAGTACAGTCACCGTTTTATTTTTGTTTAAGACAAGCTTGTTTTTCAATAGGATGTGTTTATGGTCCTAATGTGGATACCCCTTCATTTTTTATGGAGTTGGTGGCCACATTAATACCCTTCCTCTCTCTTCCAATTTTTATGGGTGGGGATTGGAATCTCCCATTCTCACCAGATTTAAATAGATCAGAAAGGAGGAAAAGTGGTCTCTCACCAGCTGAGAGAGCTCTGCATGATTTAACTGATAAACTTGGTCTCTGTGACCCCTGGAGGGTTTTGCATCCAGATCTAAAGAAAAATACATTCAGATCTCTAGTCCATGGAGCCTCATTATACATTGACTATTTTTTAATAAGTCAATCACTTCTGGTGGGGTTAACGGACTGCAAGTTTGCTCCTGGGGTCATTTCTGATCATTCTCTGGTCAAGTGTAGAACAATTTTTTCCCCCACACAAAATAAGGACACCATTTGGAAATTAAACAATAAATTAATAAAAGATGAATGGATAATTCAACAGATTACACAATGTATAGATCAGTTTACCATGTCTAATGTGGGGTTGACTGGTAAATGGGACATGGAGTGGGGGGGCTCTGAAATGTTATATACGGGGTGAATTCATTCGCTTAGTCTCCACCAGAAAGCAAAAGAGAGAGAAAATGGCACTAGACCTTATTAACAGCATTAGGGATCTGGAAGCACACCTTTCCCCTATTCCACTGATGCAGCCCGACAAGAGTTTATTCAATCCCGCAGTCAGTACAGTGACTTATTGCAAGAAAAAGTGGAATATGCTATTATTAAAACTCGGGCTGCATACGTGGATCAGGGAGAAAAAGCAGGATGTTTACTAGCCATGCAAGACAAGCAACAGGAAGCATTGAGACTCATTAAATGCTATATGCTCCTCCGCAGCTGGCTCCCTGAAAACAGAACCAAGGGACATTGCTTTGGAGTTCAAAGGATTTTACCGCAAACTATACTGGTGAATGTCAGACATTCCCTTAATCAGGATGGTAGATGATTATCCTGCTGATATTCCCCTTCCAAGTCTCATGGAGGAACAAAAACGCCCAGTTAATCACCCCATTCATACTGGCTGACATCACTGGGGTGGTTCAGGCACTGCCACTAGATAAATCTCCAGGCCCAGGTGGGTTTTCACCTAACTTCTATAAAGTGTTTGAGGAGAAATTAGCTCCCTGGCTTCAGAATTTGTTTCACCATATCCTAAGCTCGGAGAGTTTGGATAGTAGGCTATTTGAAGCTCTGACAGTGGTACTGCATAAAATAGGCTGGGATGAAGCCAAAGTCACAAATTATAGACCGATATCGCTTTTGAATTATGATATCAAAATTTTAACAAAGCTACTGTCAGACAGAGTGAACAAAGTTCTCCCATCCTTAATAGGTCTGGAACAAGAGGGATTCATGGCAGGAAGATCATCTTCGGACCACCTGCGTAAACTGGGGCACATTTTCTCCATGTCCAGGGACTCAGAACACCCTGCAGTGCTTGTGTCCCTGGAAGTGGAGAAAGCCTTTGATAGGGTAGACTGGCAGTTTTTGTTTCAATTATTGCACCGTTTCGAGTTGCCTTCTCAGTTTGCGCAGTGGATTCGAGCCCTGTATAGCACGCTGAGTGCACGAATATATTGCAATGGGGTCTTTTCCTCTCCATTCTTTTTACATTCAGGTACTAGACCAGATTGCCCTCTGTTGCCCTTGTTATTCAACCTTTATCTGGAGACTTTACTGATAAAACATAAGGCAAATCCAAATATATGGGGGATACAAGTGGGGAGCCATGAGCTAAAAATCTCAGCATATGCTGACAATGTATTACTTCATCTCACACTGACCCACGAACACCTATAGAGGCTGCATTAGAAACCATCGATGAATATAGTAAGCTTTCAAATTACAAACTAAACTTAGAAAAAAAAAAACATTTTTTCCATTAAATTTGAAAATACCTAGACAGGATATCATTGAACTGGGCTTATCATGGTCACCGACCAGCCTTAAATATTTAGATATCAAACTGTCCAGGAATGAAAAGAATCTGAAACAGCTAAATTTAGATGCCTTATTTCTCCTTATACAACATGACTTATCCAGATGGAAAAGCCGCCTTTGTCCCTTTGGGGTCAGATAAGTCTGGTTAAGATGAACTTCCTGCCACGTCTCTTCTACCCTATTAATATGTTAAATTTCTGGATCTCATTGACATGGTTTAAGAAGCTACATACTACCATCACCACTGACTTTATCTGGTTAGGTAAATCCACTAGAAGGGCATATCATAAGTTAGCTGCACTGAAAGAGAAGGGGGGCCTTAGATTTTCCCACTTCAGGTTATATTACTGGGCAAGTCAGGCTAGCAAATATCTTCAGTGTCTTACCTCAATAAACAATTGAGACTTTCACTTATACAGCCCAATATGGCTCCAGATTGAACAGGAGATAATCGCTGCTTCAGGATTATCCCCCCAAGCTCTCTTTCATGTAAACCTCAAAGATCTCCCAGATATCCTCCGCCAATCCCCGATAGGGGTTTCAGTGAAGGTTCATTCTCAGTTATGCTCCTTTCTGTCTTATAAACACATTTGGGACCCCAATCAACCAATCGTAGGTAAGCCCAACCTAAAAATAGGGGGGAATAGCATCCGGGCTCACTGGTTACCACAAATGGCCTCAGTCACAGTTGGGGATTTAATAAGGAATGGGAAGTGGTTAACGTCAGGAGACATTATTAGATGTTTTAATTTAGCTAGGACCTCCATCTTTAAAGTTTTTCACCTTCATCATATGCATGCTGGTACAAGGTTCACAGGGGTTTTCGGGTAATAGTGGAGCAGGGGCTTTTCTGCAACCACTTAAGTAATTAGCAACTCTACCTCATGCGGTATCCAGCATATATGTTAATCTTTATGACAGGGCTTTTAATGGGCTAGAGGGGGTTCCTGGTTATTGGGTAGAACAATACCCTCAGTTACTGCCTTGGAGAAGGTATGGAAGGATAATCATACAGTATCATGAAGATGGCCACTGCGCTGGGTGCGCCATGAAGTGTGGTGAACTCTCTGCTTTGTTCCCCACTTGTTCCTTGTTTAGTTCATTTTAGAATCTGCCTTACCTTGTCTCCCCTTTTGTTTTGTTTGTTTTCCTCATTTTGTTGATTTTCTCGCTTAGCTGCCTCCAAGTTGATCATTTTGGGCTAGACAGAGTTGACGGTGAAAGGGCTCATTGTGTGCTGCTGAGCGTTATCGGTGCCACCACCGACGGCCTCGAAGTGTGCACTGAGGCTGCCCATTTGGCCCCAATACCGCCCCTATTGCTAGTGCAAGCCCTGGGATTTTGTTATAGCTTTGAGTACGGGGAGAAAGCTGAGAATGGGGATGTGCCTAGCCGTTTTATGTTTTTGGAAGGAAAACAGCGGGAGAGAAGTTTTGGATTGAGCCGGTGTGTGCTGAGGTGAATGGAGCAAGCCACAAGAAGGTGGATGGACTTTTAAAGGGGGAGAGCTTTTAGTAAAATGGATCTGTTTTGATGGTGTGGAGTCTGTGGAGACTGTAGTCCTGGGTGTCGGCTTGTACAGCTGAATAGCTAAATTGGATTTTTCTTGTTTGGACTGTGGACCCTGCATTTTGTGGGTGCTTGGCTGCTGGATTCTGCTCTGCTTGGGCAGACTGGGCCTGGTGGGTCAGGGAGCCAGCCAGTGGGCGTGCAGTCTGCCTAGGCCCTTTGCAAAGCCAGCCGGTGGGCAGACTTGAGCAGAGAGCCATAGCTGTGGAGCAGTTATTTTCTGGTGGCCGGCCTTCACAGGTAGGGTTCCCAGGCGTGGATTGCCAACTGTACAGGACTGCTTCTCTTCAGAAGGTCCCCCATTTGCTTTGGAAAACATGGTTAGGTCTTGAATTTTTCCTTCTTTTGGACAGTGAGAATGTCCTATTTTCTGGTACTCTCTGGCAGTGAGAGGGCCTGGGTGTCCTAACTTTACTATCTTTAATTTACTGTTTTTGTATGTCCAGTGAGAGGGGATTACTGGAATTTCATTGTGGGCAGTGAGAGTGCCTTGACTATTTGTACTCCCAGGCTGTGAGAGGGCCTGGGGATCTGAACTTCATTAGGCTGTATTTCTTTTTTGACCCCTGCATACCCAGTGAGAGGGGGTTGCTAGAGCGTTATTATTTTTTTTTTTTCATTTTATGGTGTCATTTTGTTTTAGTTTTGTTTTTGACTTATAGTTCTTAAAGTGGAAGCCCTCCTGCTAACTGGATTTCCACTTCTTGGTTTTTGTATTGTCTCACTTTAGACTAATTGTGCTTATTCAAGACTTTGAGTGTTGGAAGAAAACACCTGTGCAGCTCCAGAAGGGGTCTATTTCATTTTAACTATTGTTTTAGTATTTAGTGTCGGGTGGTGTGGGTATACTCATTTTTGTTTATTGTGTATATTAGGGTATTTTATTACAGTTTATTGTTTAAATTGGGTGGATACTTTGGGGTAGTTTGAATCTCTCTCCTCTGTGAGAGAAAGTGGGAGAGTTTCAAATAGGGGGTTTATTTTAAATCTTTAGTATTGGGTTGGTTTTCATGTTATTTATATTTATAGTTCTTGTAAGTGTAAGTCATAGGGTTGGATTTTGCTTTTATTTTGGGTTTAGTGTAGTTATTCGATCACCAGAATGTGCCGGAGGCCTGCTCCTATGGTCATGCGCTATTCACCCTTCGCCCTTCGCGCCCTCCACCCTTTTGTCTCCTCCCATTGCAGTATTCAACTTACCAGTGCTGTAGAGTGCTGGGTATTGTTCGTCGGCGGGGTGCGAATGGTGGAGGGTGAATGAGCGGGGCCACCACATTGGGGCCATAAGATCCAGAAGACGCCCTGGGGCAAAATGGAACCCAGATCGTGGTCCTTCATGTCTGGTCTCCATACCTAAGGGCACCACCAATTTTGGTGGGCAGGCGGTTCGGGTGGCCTTGGAAATTGCTCAATTCAAGCAGTGTTATGCAATGCCAGAGCCATGAAAAACAAGACTGCAATTATTGCAGACCTTGTAAGATCAGTGAATCTGGCTTGCATCACCGAGACCTGGCTGGATGAGAACTCAGGCCCCATATCAGAGACCGCAACTCCGGCAGGGTACTTGGTGATCCACCGCTTGAGATAGGGTTACGGGGGGTCTGTTTCAAGACCAAATTGGGCCTCACGAGTGTACCAGTTGAGGAAACTGAGTCATTTGAGTGCACTGTGATAGCAGGTGTAGGTTGTAGGATCACCCTCATCTACTGTCCACCCAGCGATGGGAAGCAGTTCCTTCAGGAGGTAGCAGACTTCGTCATCAACATGGCGTTTGAGACACCCAGGTTGATGGTCCTCAGCGACTTTAACACCTGGGTCGATGATGAACTCTCACAATTTGGACAATACTTCCTCCAGTTGATGACATCTCTGGGCCTTACACAGATAGTTACCACTGCTACCCATAAATATGGTCACTCTCTTGACTTAGTCTTCTTCCTGGGGATCGAAGCCTCGGATTTGGGGGTGGAACCAGTCATATGGTCCGATCACTACACTGTGGGGCTCAATTTTAGTGCCCCCTTAGTAGGCCTACCCCTGTGGAGATGGTCAGGTATCACCCTTTATGAGATATTAGCTCTGAAGGCCTAATGGCGGTACTTGATCTATCAAATATTCCAGTGGCAAACAGAGACCCAGAGGCCCTTGTGGTGGCCTATAGCATGGCCATTTTGGCTGCCCTGGATCTTGTTGCTCCTGACCGAGTTCATCCTCTCTCCCTTCTCTCTCTCTCTCTCTCAGTCCCCATGGTTTGATGGGACTTTGAGGGAGATGTGGAGATTAGGACAAAGGTTAGAGCATTGCTGGCGGAGATCTGCCCTTGATGCCAACCACCTATAATTGATGGACCATTATCGAGTCTATCAATCTGCAATCAACTGTAAGAAGGCAGAATTCATGTCTGGGGAGATTGTGGCAGCTCAGAATAGACCAGCTCAGCTTTTCCGAACTGTGGACAGACTGTACAACCCAGCCTGTCTACAAGTTTGGAAAGCCTTTTTGCAAATAGAGTGCGATGAACTTGTTCGATTCTTTGCGACTAAGGTGGCTGACATCAGGGCAGTGCTGCAACTGGCACACTTGATGGGCATTACTTTGGACCAGTGCTTGGCCACTAGCCCTCAGCATTTCTGGAGTACCTTCGACTGCCCGGAGTTCATGGATGTCATGTGGATTGTCCAGGATGCGCACCCTACGAGCTGTAGTTCGGATCCAGGACCAACTTCTCTGGTTTTGGGTTGTATTGATTCCATCAGTCCGGTCCTAGCATGGATTGTCTGGTGCTCCTTGGAAACAGATGAGTTTCCTAGCTCCCTGAAGGAGGCAGTGGTAACACCCCACCTGAATAAAGCTTCTTTGTCCCAGACTGCCATGCGAACTACAGACCTATTTCCAACCTTCCCTTTTTAAGGAAGGTGGTTGAGAAGGTTGTGACCATACAACTGGAGAACCAACTTACCATCCATGACATCTATGAACCTCTCCAGTCCAGTTTTCGAAAGAGGCACAGTACTGAGACAGTGCTGGTTCGGGTGCTCAATGAACTCCCTATGGCTAGAGATCGGAAGAACTGTTCCATCTTAGTTCTTCTTGATCTCTCATCAGCATTTGACACTGTGGACCATGGGGTTCTGCTTGGTCACCTGAGGTTCATCTGTGGCCTGTTGGGTACAGTCCTCAGGTGGTTTACATCTTTCCTCACCGGAAGAACTCAGAGGATGGTGTCCAGGGTTTATTTCTCAGACCCAGTCCCTCTGTCATGTGGGGTCCCTCAGAGGTCCGTGTTGTCCCCCATTTGTTCGCAGTGTACATGCTGCCCCTCGGAGACATTGTAAGAAGGTATGGGCTGCTATGCTGATGATACCCAGCTCTACCTTTCTTTTGCACCCGACCAGGATAGAGCTCTCTCAGTCTTCAATAACTGCCTCACAGAAATCCAGGACTGGATGGATTTGAGTTGGTTGAAGTTGAACTCGAAAAAGACTGAGGTGCAGGTTGAGGACCCAGGGTGCCGGATAGGGGGCCGAGGGATAGGTTCTCCCTCAGGTCTTTTTCTTGGGGGCCTATCACTCCCAACCTCTGAACAGGTGCAAAACCTGGGGGTACTTTTTGACGAGGGGCTGATGCTCCATTCACAGGTGTTGGCCATCATCAAGACCTCGTTTTACCATCTGAGGAATATCTCCAGGGTTGAACACCTTGTTCCATCCGGTGATCTTCCCATGTTGGTCCATGCCTTTGTGTCCTCGCATCTGGATTATTGCAACTCCCTGTACCTAGGGCTACCTGGGGTGGAAATCTGCCGCTTGCAGCTAGTGCAGAATGCTGCGGCCCCGCTTTTGACGGGAACTTCTCGGTCCTGTCATATTTCCCTGGTGCTGCGTGGTCTGCACTGGCTGCCAGTACAGTGGCGGATTACCTTTAAAATTGGTCTTTTGACCTATAAAGCCCTTCACGGACAGGGCCCGGTCTATCTGAAAGAGCTTCTGGTACCTTATTGCCCTGGGGGATCGCTCCGCTCAGCTGACGAGGGATTGCTAGAGATTCCAAGGGTGAGTTTAAAATCTTCTGGGGCCTGGGCATTTATGCATGCAGCCCCATCCCTTTGGAATTCTCAACCCCTTCAGTTACGGGAGTGCGTGACCATGGAGGGATTCAAACAAGCGTGAAAAACATACATCTGGCATCTAGCATTTGGTGACTGATGGATTTAATTTATCTGTATTTCTTGTTTTATAATATTTATGTTGCTGTGAATTATTATATGTTTTAACTAATTGTAAGGTGCTTTGTTTTTGGAAAGGCACCATAAAAATAAAGTATTATTATTATTATCATTATTATTATTATTATGTATGTGTCTCAGGACAGACTGCAGCTCATGCAATACTAGATTCTAAACAACATGTATCTTACACCAGTTAAGCTTTTTAGAAGGGGCAGAATCCCCTCCCCTAATTGCAGGAGATGCCACCTAGCAGAAGGCTTCCTATTGCACATTTTCTGGGAATGCCTAAGGGTGGCCCCTTTGTGACACCTCATCAGGCAAAGATCTGACCCATTATTGGACTTGGAAGATTTATTTCCTCCTGAGGTTTGCCTGATTGGAGACTACTCTAAAGTGAATGTTCAAGAACGTAGATACTTTCTAGCCCTAATAGCTATGTCAGTTAAGAAACTGATGTTACGTTGTTGGCTGGACACTGAAACCCTTCAATATACTGAGTGGTTGCAGGAACTCCTCTTTAACCCAAACACTGAGAAGCTTATTGCAAGTATTCACAACCATCTTCCACAATTTGATAGGATATGGGGCAAATTGGAAAGACTTTACCTTGTCCAGGACCATTAGACATATTTCATTTTCAAAACACAACCTCAACTACTAGTACATATCTGATGCCATGGAGGGGCTGTAGGGATGCGTTAGGGAGGGGGGGTTTGGGTAGATAGTTTTTTGTATGCTGTTATGTATGCTGTTCATTTGGGCATGTTTGTAAAATGCCAGTCTGTAACCTGTATTTTGTATCTTTAAAACAATAAAGAGGACTTAATTAAAAAAAAAAGAAATTGTAGTGGATGCCCTGCCTGGAATAACCTTCCAGCAGAGGTGGTGGGGACAAAAACTGCAATGGGATTCAAGAAAGCATGTGATAGGCAAAAGGGAACCTTAATGGTTAGGGAAGGGAGGGCTATGATAGAGATCAAGTAGGATCTGCAGTATTACAGTAGGTAGGTAGGGAAAATGGGCAAACTAAGTGGGCCAAGTGGTCCTTATCTGCCATCAGTTTCTGTTAGGGGTGGGCGAAAGCTACGAATTCCACTTTCATAGAACTTCTGTGAAATTTCGCAGAAATTTTGGAACTTTCGCTATTGTTGAAACTGGGATTTTCTGCTGATTTTTGCCAGGTCCCGTAGACATTTTTGTGAACTGTGGAAAAATGGATATAAACTGTGGAATTTATTCTATCCGCAGTTTAATGAACTGTCAGTGAATGAGTGCGTGCTTGTATGACCACACAGTCATTCACTGACAGTTCAGTGGGCCACCAGTAGTGGAGTGGAGAGGAGGGCTGTGCTGGTGGCCCACTCAGGGGCAGTGGGGGAAGCAGGTGGTGGTGGATGAACTGTCAGTGTGGGGGTTGGGTGGGGGTCACTAGACACCAGGGAATTGGTATTACTTTTTTATAAGGGATCGGATGGGGTCCACTAGACACCAGGGAATACTGGAGATAGAGGGGATGAGTCAGTGGACTGCCAGCTGTTTTTCGTGGCTTAAGGGAATCCAGGATAGGGAGGGGGTCTGCTAGACACCAGGGAAATAAAATGTTTTGGGGGGCCATGATCGGTGGGTGGGGGGCCACTAGACACCAGGAAGGGATCGGAGTTTTTGTTTCTTCTTTACGGGACCCAGGGCCTTGATCCACGGGCGGGGGTAGGAACCACTAGACACCAGGGATCAGGATTTTTACTTGGGAATCATGGTCAGTGTGGGGGCACTAGACACCAGGAGGGTCCAAGGAAGGGATTGGATTTTTTTTAATATATTTATTTACTGGGACCCCTGATCAGCGCGGGGGTGGATTAATGAATTAAACTGCGGTTAAAAAAAGCCTTAGAACTGGCCACTGGCAGTGATCCATTTTGTGGATTTTTTTTCTGCAGTTTAATAAATTAACCTGCAGTTTGTATATTTATTCTGCAGTTTTAAGTCGGAATTTCCACAAAAGTTGCTAAAATGATTTCTGAACTTTTGCGGAAGTAAAATTTGCACTTTCACGGAAATTCTGCTGGTGGAATTTTTTTTTTGCACACCCCTAGTTTCTGTTTCATTGTTTATATGTTTCTATGTATAGGCAACCATACCCATTAAGGCTGTGTTTCCCTTGAGGGGTGAGATGACGTCATAACCTTGTGAGCAAAGCCTAAAAGGTCTCTAAGATGTCCTCTCTGCCTGTGATGGAAACATCAGCCTTGTTGTGTATGGTTGGCCAAGCAATATTTTGTATAGTATATGTTTGTTTTAAAGAGCTAGTGGAACCAAAACAGACAGATAGGAACATGATACCAATTCTAAGACATAGACAGTTGTAACTTTTTATTTCCAAAGTATTTTTCTTTATCCTTTTGCCATTAGAAAATGTTCTATGTAACAAAATTGTGCTGGATGTGTGGAACAGCTCTCAGTCTGGCAGCTGACATATCTGTCTCTATTGTCCCCACTACACCATCAGCACTGTGACCTCACTGACTAAGACATCGCAGGTGATCAGGAAGAGCCACTCTGTAGCTGCCAGGTCAGTCATCTGTGATGTCACAGTCGGTGAGGTCACAGTGCTGATGATGTAGTTGGGGAGATAGAGATTGATATGTCAGCTGCCAGGCAGAGTGCTGTTCCACACATCTCAAGTACCAACATCAGGTAAACAATCTTCTAATTACCCAAAGGGAAAATAACAAATATCTCAGATATAAAAGTTAATGGCTGACTGATTTAAAAATGAATATTAGTTTTAGGCAGTACACTAGCTCTTTAAATTATTTACCTTCTTTCGAACTCTATCTCGATGGTGGTCAAATAAACAGAAAATAACAGAATAAAGATTAAAAATGAATTGTGATTTAAATAACAGTTACGTGAGCTGGCAACATTTCTAATACTTTATGTTTTAGCATGCATGTCACATGGGGTGTTTTTACGGCTGCATGGGTGGAGCCCCACAGATGTTTTGCATGTACAAAAGAGCTGACATCATGTTTTCTGTCTGTGGAACTGGCTGAAGGTGTTAATAGTCTCCTCCACCTGACCCTCCTCCAAGAAATGCTTTCTGCAGTCAAATACATGCGCTTTCGTGTTAGTCAATGGTTTCAGGGCGCTATTTTCTTTTTTAATTGGGAGGTACAAGAACTGGAACATGAGTAGTGGGAGGGAGCATTCGTTGTTTTCATTTTGGTAAGATCCACCCTGAGCTTCCACCCGAGCAGCTCCTAAAGATCCACCTTTTTTTCTGGTTCCCACCCCAAGCTGGCTTTGTTTCTTTTGTTCAGTCCTGCATTCTGGTTCTTCCAGTACCACAGACACCTCTTCACTCTTCAAACTTGACCACTAAGTGAAACAAAAAACAGCTTTCACTCTTCAAAACCCAACTGCAAACTGAAAAAACAGGAATGCTTTTCAATGTATTTCGATGTCCACCACACAAAAGACAACTTTTGACTCATTTTTCGCTACCCTCCTTGGTCTGTACCGAGTTGTCTGGTTCAAAACCTGAAAACCAGTGACCTTGCCTATAATCATGACACAGTTGGCTCGGTTTTATAGTAAAGCCAAGAATAGCTAGTGAGCTCCCAGTAGTGCAAGCCCTTGGTGACTGTTTATGTACCTCCCCCACCACAAAGCAACTAGGTATATTTCTTCAGCTTACTCCTGTGCCATGACGGAACCTCTCAAGGGTTTAATAGCTGTGTCTGGATGCATTAGTGACAATGATTTGCAGAGCTGTTTAAAAATTGAGCATGCAAGGCTTCTGCCTTTCTGACATGTCTGCTTTACATAGCAGTGTGTGTTGGGGTGGGGCGACAAAATCACGGGGAGGTCAAGTGACTTGCTCGAGGAATTACTGGTTGTGGTGGGATTTTAAACCTTGGAACTCTTGATGCAGTCACCAGTGCTGACTGTAACCACAGGACAGGCTGCCTTTCAAAGCTGAATGGAATCCAAGCTGAGAGTGTGAGTACAGCAAAAGTGCCCCATAGTACATACATCATATTATAAATGTTTATTAGTTAGAAACACTTCTAGACAATATGGCCCAATGGTACAGATAACAAGTTTAAGGGATATAAGTCTCAGGTTCAGCTCCTACCAGAGGCACTTACTCACTGCCTGATCCTAAACAAGTCACTCAGTAATTGAGTTCGCCCAGTAACAGCAGGACCCCACTGCAAATTAGCTATTTCATTTCAGCTGGGCAAGATAAATAGCCTGAAAAGTAAATACAATTGGCCCTGCTCCAGGGGGGCTGCAGTTAAAAAATTTTTTAATACTAGTGCTGATTATTATTTCCCCGAGCACTATTATTTCCCAAGCTCAGGTGCAGTGTACAGGCTCAACCTTGCTCTATAGTCTCTCAATTCGAAAGTTTAATCTTTCTTTTATTGCAACCTTGAGGAAAGCAGCAGATTTAAAGCATTGCCAATGCAGTACAACCATCTTAAAAAAAAAAAAACTTGACTTCATTGCAGTGATAGGTGAACCTTGCAACACACTCGAGTGATTGCTCAAGGGATTTGGGTTAACAAGTCCAGCGAATAAAGGCTACCCCTTTTCTATTCATTCAGGAAATCTTGAGCTCTCGATAGGAGTAAATCTGTTTTCAGAAGCTGTTCGATGTTTTCCTGGCTGCTTGAAGCTGGGAGTTGTGTACACTGCTGATTATTTTATCGACACCCTCAATATAGACGTATTCAGGAAACACTCGGCTTCTGATAGCCGGGATCTGGTTTTCTGATATTGTTAATTTCCTCTGTGTGGGATGGGACTTTTTGCCAGCTACAAGAACCAGTTGATTCCTATGTGTTAGGCTGTTTTGCACCGAGTCCAGAGTCTGACGCAAGCATGAGCTTAACAAACAAAGTTATTTTGTCAAACGTTAGAGCAATTACTTCTGGTGTTGAACAAAACCCAGTGATTTCTACTTTATTTTCAATGATATCACTGAAACAAGGCACATGCCTTTCAGTTTCCTTTCTGCAGACGGTTGCCTCACACTTGTAAGATGTCCACATACTCTTTGAAGTTGTGCCTGGCACCATCTTATATTTAGTACATATATTTTGTTTTAAATTTCTTGGGTCCATCTCGAGATATGTTGGATGCAAACTGCAAATAAATAATCTCATACATAATTAGGGATTGGCCAACTCTGGGAAATTAACAGCCCTGATTATTCTTTCCAGCAGCACACTATAGGCTTTAATATTAAAACAACTGATATTGTATAAATGCACATTCTAAGGGTTCCACAGAATAAAATATTTCACTGTAGAATAGCACCATCCATTTACACTGTCCCTTGCATTGCATTTGTGCTCAACATCATTTTGCATTACTTACTGATAGCTGTATGATTTGGCCGAACATTTGTTCACAAAAAATGCAAAGATAGCTTTCTTGAGTTATTACTGCAAGAACAGAAGGAAGCCAGAGCCTTTTGCGAGACAGACCAACAGGAAACGCATTGACGGAAATGTTGACAGAACCCTTTGAGCGGCTGTAACTGCAGCTCTTCTGTAATGTGAGCTGCTCATAGAAATCAAGGGGTAGGATTTTTTTTCCTGAAAAGATTGAAGTTTGCACTATGGTTTTTTTCCTATAAAATAATGTATTTTGTGTGCATTATGCTCTTTTTAGAAAGTTAAAAGGTACATTAGCCAATCTCTGCCTAATACAGTACTGTATTTATAATATACCTAAATAGGGTTAAACCCTCATGCACAGTATAATCCAGGAGAACCACTTTGGAGGAGAGTACAAGGGTTATAGCTGTCATTGAGTTACACTGTTCTGTGCTGCAGCCCCTATAAATGGGTCTTGCACAGATACCCCAACTCTGAACGGGATTCCATTCCATCTGCACCACCTATTAGAATACTAAACAATTATAATTCTTAACTGATAACTGTAAAACTGTCAACTAAATGAAATAACTGGGACATCTAAAAATAACACTTCCTGAATAATAAATAATAATAATCATAATAATAATAATCAAGATGAACTACACCGCTATTTAAAGACTCATATAAATCATCATATATTGCCATTCTAATCATGTTAAATGGCACAGTGATATGTTTTCAATAAAATCCTAGTTTTATTGTGCTGAAGGGGACTGGATTTCCCAAAGCAAATCGTTTATCATAAATAAATAAAATAAGGCATCGGATAGGCTTCCCAGTATACTTATTTAATGTTTTCCTTTGCGTGTTTATAGGTAAACCTCGCATATGGAGCCCATTCATTCAAAGACCACTGCATAGAGGTAGCACCATTTCACCCGATTCGAACAAAATGGGAGACTGCCGAATAGAGCTATAGCATCCTAAAATGGTGTTAAGGCTGGAGGGGATGTTCTTGAATACATGCTATTAGATTTTAATCGTAAAGTATGGAAGCGCCATCCATAATTTCATCCACATTCAAAGTTCTTCCTTTGCTGGCGTAAATGTGCCACAATATACTTTATACCATGTTGTCTCTCTGCTTAACTCTCACACTCTCAACCTACATCAGAATTTTTACTGTGACACCTAAGACTCCCTTGCGAAATACTTTGAAGACAAATACATTTATTTCAGGAATATGTTTGGAATAGTAAAACAATAGCTTCCTACTGTGTGCGATTTTGGTAATGACTACAGAGTTTAATGATATCAGATTGTAAATTTAGTGGAACATTTAGACCCCAAAACACTATTTACAGACGTCACACTCTAGTTGCACACCATACAAAGGGGAAATGCAATCTGATTCCACAAAATCATATTGCCCTCTCATCCATAGTTCATTGGTTCTTTTTGCAAATTCCAACAGATGGGCTTAAGCCTTTATTGAACAGGAACACCCACATTTTAGCAGCCTTTGGAATTAAACCACTGCACTCTGTGTGCAGGATCATCATGTTCTACAGTAAGAAAAAAACATTCAAGAATAGACATGTCAGGGACGGGTCTCTGTTATTTTGTTAATGCACCTTTTTTTATTTTACACCCAAGTTAATTGTTATCAGATTACTCTCCTCTGTTTGGTTTATCAGGCTTTCACATGCAGCTGCCTGCCCTCAGAACAGTCCACATATATAGCAATGTTGGGACTGCATCTCATGCTGTCCTTTAGTGCTAGAAAGCATAAACTGTTGGCTAATTTAGTCCATCAGACATTGATTTTTTATTCAGTTCTGAGTAAAATCACAGGCACGTCACTCTACGAAATGCCTTGCAGGCAAACAGGGGAAGTACTGTTGCAAGTCAGCAAGGGACATTCCGAAAATGTTAAAGCATTACTCAAAAGCTCTAAAAACACTGGAAAGTATAACCCAGACCTAGTCAAAATATTCAGGTTACTAGAAGGTTTATATTACATCCTCTCAAAATTGTTAAGTACACCCCGTTCCAATTATTACAGTATTTTGTTTATCAAAACCCAGACTGTTATGGGGACCCCCAAATACCACACTTCCCTGATTGGTTAATGTTCTTATGTACTACTACTTCTGGGTTCCCCATTGCCTGGAAATACAAGGCAGCATACCCCTTAAGCCCCCCCTTTCTCTTAAATCAGGGACATGGGTTTAAATAATCAGGGATGTATCCTTAAATTTGGAGGTATCCACTTAGGAAGAAGGCCAAATAAGGGGCTTAGTGTAAAATGAATTTTTTGAAGAACATGTCCATAACCCTAATGTTTGGAATTATTTTGTGCATAAAATCCATACTGTTCCGTCATGAAAATACCATTTTAAGGCAGGACAGAGGAAATATTTAAGGCAAAATCAGGGAAGTCCCTGAAAATCAGGGACTGTTGAGAGGTATGCAAAGGACATAACCTATCTGGACTTAAGCAAGGCCTTCAATGCTGTGCTACACAGGAAACTAGTACTGAATAACTCAGAACTGCATTGTAAATGTTATTCCTTGCCCTGGCCCACGACACTTCATATAATCACAAGGAATGTGCTTTTGCAAAGAACACCGTCATTTTTTTAGCATGCTTCTCCATGTTTTTGTTTTTTTGAGATTTACCAAAAATATTTGACACTTCATTAATGATTTAAACAGGCATATTGCTCAAAGTAATGCATGCTACATCAGTTGCTGCTTACATTCTAGCACTGTAGAGGTCTGGTGAGCTTCGATTTGCTGGAATTAACATTGAGGCTAGTTTAGTTTACCTTTACCTGTGTAACAGTGCTCGTTATTTCTTCCTTAAGGATCAAAGGCAAAAGTGTAGTCATTTTTGAAAAAGGCTTGAGTCTCTGTGCATGTAATTATAATAAAATGTGATCCTTACAATGAATCTATATGCATGCTGTATTTATTTTTTACCATGTAATGCTATATGTACTTGTTTTCACTGTCTGATTCATTTTTTTTTTCTTTCAGCCAAGCTGACTCTAGTAGACTGAACTTCTGACATCAAACTTGGAGTGATAACATCACAGAAGCGGCTTGTGCTGACATCACTCAGTTGTTCTTGAAATATTCCACACACAGGGTTGTAATTCCGATTTCCTAAATAAATAAAATAAACTGATCTGCATGATTTTCTTGGATAACAAAAAAATGTCTGTTAGTTCCCAATGGCTTATATATATATATATGAAACCAATGTTTTTGGTAAAAAAAAAGAGTAATACAATAATGTATATTAATTTCATGTTACTGAGTGTAGCCATCTGTTATTTTGTTTTCAAACTGTTCACACTATAATGAGGAAGTCCATACCCTGAGGTAAAGGGTTTGATAGTTGGCAACATTATATTAGTATTTTTTGCTCAGTTGTTCATCAGAGTCTGTATTATAAAACTATTTTCATTTTGGTAGATGTCGGTTTGCACAGTACTACAGTATTACTTTGACAGAGACTGAAGAATCATACAGTTACAGTAACAGACTTGAGTTTAATAAGCTTTTACTGTTACCGGAGCCTTGTTAGGGGGAATCTAATGACAAAAAATAGAAGTGTTGCATTTACTTTTTAATACTTTAATGTATGGCATAAAAACGGTTTGACTCAAGAACAGCAAGAGTACATACAAACCCAATTGCAACCTTCTCACTAAGGGACATAAATAGAAATCCCCAATTTTTGAGAGAGTTCCTGCAGGGTACCTGATGCTTGCCATGATCAGAGATCCATGAGGCTTGTCCAGTGTTTAATGTATTTTTGGTAAAATGAATTATGGCAAGCACTGTGTGATCCACTGTCAGCAAGTTTTTTTTTCTTTCTTTAGCGGTAATGCCCCTGCTGCAAGATTTATTCAAAAGCGCACCCATCCAATGTTTAGACTTCTTAGAGGGATTATTTCTTACTGTTTTTTATAATCAGTTTCATCTAATAGTTGTCTGAACACATCTGACACATATTTTGCAGTATCCGTAATCTCGATCAAGCTTCCCTTGTCTGCAGGCTTGATTATGATTTTAACATTTTGCTCTGAAGCCCTCAGTGTTCCTCTGTGTATTGTTAACATGTACAGTACATACTGAGATTTCCATTGTTTGTTAAACAAATCTTCAAATTCCCTCTCTTATATCTGTTCAAATGCTTTTATGGCTGCTGCTGGGGGTGGGGTAAACAACAACAACAATAACAAAAAACTACTCGCTCTATTCAACTAGCCCAGCATGTATCTCCAGTGGCTAACAGCAAAGGAAGGGATGACAGAGGTGGTCCAGTCCTCTACGTCTGGGGTTCATGAGCAAATGAGAAACACAGGACCCATGGTGCGAGTAGGTTTCAGTATATTCCCAACACAGAGACAGAGATTAACCAGACTTTAAGAAGTTCACTAAAAAAATGCCACCAACAGTTTCATCTGGTTCAAGGTCAGTTAGCATTCATCTGTATCCCCCTCCCCCGGGTCGTGCCTGAAAATAGGCAGAATTTGTCTAGTGCACTTACCCGCTCAACAAAAACTAAATAAATAAATAAAGGGAGACATTTACTGTAGATCTTGTTAGGCTTTTCTATTAGTATCTGTTTATGCTTATATATTTTTATTTTTGACTATGTGTCCATTGTACTCTCTTAGGAATGACTTGAATATATTAGTATATGTTGAGCACTGTTGGAAAAGATACAGTGTAATGGTACCCTCTGCTGCAATTATATAATCCACATACTTTTTTATTTAACCGCATACTTTTGTTTTTAGTAGTGGCATGACAGAGCTCAAAGCTCTGCTAAAGGACCACCTGGGAAGCCAAGGTGTGAAGTTTCTGAGGGCGGGGGGTTCTGCTGCCAGGGAGGTACATTGAAGTCAGTAATTAATGCTGGAGACAGTCTGGTCACCGGAGGTACTTTCTATTGTGCAAAGATAAGTGGGCTGTTTACAGCAGAATGACACAGATCAATGTATAAATGTGTCTGTAGCTAGCTTAGTTTCAAAGGACGTGACTGAGCGGGAAAAAAAAGTGCGAATGCGGAGAGTTGCATAGGGAGGCGACTTTTGCAAAGGGATTATACTTTTTATACTGACAAACTCGTATTTAAATATACTTTTACAATCTCTAAAAGCATCTCCTAGCATTGTAATTCAGGAATCATTGAAGTCAGAAAAGCTGGGGCACTCACAGTTTCCTCAAATATTTTTTTTTCACAACACCGACATAAAATGCATCAGACTTTATTGTACAAAGTCTAAAAACTCAGCTCCTTGACAGCACATAGATCTCTCCCAAAAGGATATCAACAGTTTTGTGCTACAAGAACATTAGACTAACTCACCCAATATGAGTGCGTTAATTATTTAAAAAATTAGAGTTGCAAATAATGAGATATGCCTGCATGGACCCCTTACAACCAATACATTTTTTTTTATTAACTGGGTAATGCCCACTAGGCACAACTGCCTGTTTTCATGGGCAACCCAGGAGCTTTAGGCTGGTTAAGTGACTTGTTCAGAATCACACAGTATGTAAGTGGAGGTTGGGGGAATCAAACCCAGGTCTACTGAACCAAGCTCATTCATAGCTCGTTACACTATCCTTTAGGCTGTACTGCCATACATGTAAATCACAAGAGGAAGGGAAGGGAGGTGGGTGGGAAACAGTTATATTATTGGCTCACTATATTAAAGCATAGCACAAACTCATATACATTTCATAAACTGTATAGTACAATATGACTAATCAGTTGCAGAAGAAGTATAACAGGCAGGATATGAATGAGTGTTCATCCCAATCCATTATTCTCGATAAGTACACCTCAATAAGCAATGATCGCTATTAATTGCAGAACCTACATAAAATGTACAACTATGAAATAAAATATGTGTTACCGGTCACAAAAGGGGGTATAATAGGTAGGGTAAGGATGACTCTCTGACCCCATCCCCTATTCATATTTACTATGCCCCAATGAACAGCAATTGCTATTATTAGGAGGCAGTATAGTGTAGTGGTTAAAGGCACTGAGCTGCAAACCTGGAGACCTGCGTTTGAATCCCATCAGCCCCCACTTGCATACTGTGTGACTCTGAGCAAGTCACTTAACTTCCTTGTGCTCCTAGGTCACACCTGGAAACAAGCTCCGGCTTAGTGTTCCTTACCTGGTTATACAATTTCCCTTCCCCAAAGACCAAATGGTGAAATGTTGTATTATTAGCCTACTATATTAACACATGCCTGTATAAGGCACATATTTAATAGTACGATAAGTGTAAAAGTTCATGCTCCTGTATAGACAACTGCTGTTATAATGAATTCGTGGTTGCATTTTCGAAAGCTATTTTTTTTTCAAATGTGTTTGGAAGCAGTCACTCCAGGGTGCAATGTGGTTTTGTGACAAAGCAGGTGTATTGTTATACACTTGCTGAATGCATCCAATGGGCTTTAGGTGCACCTGATTAAAATGCACACAGGAAGTTATTTTGTGAGTGCTGTCTTTATAACCTATTCATGCCCAGAGGCAGTTTATTCCTGACTCTTCTAATACTTGTGATGTTATGTCATGTATAAATTAACAAGGTGCCTTCCCTTCTTCGACTGAATCTCTTGCTAAGATAAACAGTTATTTTTGTTTCACTTTCTCTGTTTTCCCCAATTTTGATTCCTGGTTTGGCTCACCCCAGCTCCTCTGTGCTGGCCTGTCTGTTCTAAGTGCCCCAACTTCATCTAGGTCCGGCACTGTTGTGGTGTACCCCCACAGTGGGCTCATTTACTTCAACTGAGATGCCCCCTTTGAACTGCACTGGAGCTGAGTGGCTGACCCAGTGGTCCCTGATGAACCACTCTTTCTGCACTAAAACATGCATGTTCTATGTGCTTCCCATAATCAGATGTGTCACTACTCCTTAACTGCTGCTGTCTGCAGCTGGTGACACCAATGTGTAATGTGTCACTACCTCCTCTCCCTGCTGTAGGCATTACTGTTACTTCAGGAAAATATTTGCCCTTTCCCCAGGGATGGAAAGCACTTCTACCGTGCTGACACACCCGACCAGGAGAACACTAGAGAACTGGTCACTAATGACGGCTGGCTGAAGGAAAATGCAGGATGGGGTAACCTGGATCCCGATTGACAAAGACTGCTGCCAGACACCAAAAGTAAACCATCCATGCAGACAACCTCTGCACTAAAGACATAATGGGCATGAGTGGTGGCAGCAGCTCTGCACACTTTTACTGTTGTCAGTGTGTTTCTGTGCATGCAGTTCACAGTTACAGCCTGCTACATGGCAGGGAGACCGCAGAATAGACACAATATAACCGTTGAAGTACATGTTGTAAATGTTTTAAAGAACTGTCGACACTAAAAAACAACACACTGCTCACAGCAACAACACACTACCACCAGTTAGGATCCTTGGTTGACATCACTCAGCCACGATGCTGCAACCATGCAGTATGGGCAGAGCAACGAAAGGCACAACGATGTGCAGTCTGTGGTTTCGCTATTAAATACACTCAACTTGGATTTTTAAAAAAGTAATTGCCATTGTGACACCTAAACCAGTGTTATCATTGGTAGCCAAGCAGTTTGAAATTTCTAAAAGTAAGGCCAGTCAGATTAGCCAGATAAAGAAACCATTCTGCCAGAGTGGCAGGCTAATTATAACCCTGATCAGTAAAGGAGAGAGGAAAGATGCTGAGGTCGAGGACACCCTACTGCTATGGTTTTTGAGCACTGTCACTAGAGGGGTTGAGCTCTTAGGGCCATTAATATAAAAAAGAACCTCTCAGTGGAAACATAGATGTGGCATCCTCTTTAAAAAAGAGCAAGGGAAGTGCCCCAATGTGGATGGGGATGCTGCCAGTGATGGGGTCAGCACTGTACTGCTAACATTTCTCCACAAGTGGTCCTTTTCTGCCATCAAAGTCTATGTTTTTCTGTAAGTACACCCTTTGCGATCACTAAGACATACTGTGCTATACAGTTTATAAATGTATATGACTTTGCGATATACCTTAATGTAGTGAGCTAATAACAGAACTGCCTCCCCCCCACACCTTTCCCTATTTCTTTTTGGGATTTAGATGTGCCATGCAGGCACCATCTCGTTATTTGCACCTGTAATTGTTTAACACACTCACATATCGTTTGGTGATGCCTGGTTGAGTTAGGTTTGACAAGGTGCTTGCAGCAGCAAACTGCTGTCACCCTTATTGGAGAGGTCTATGTGCTGTCGGTGAGCTGAGTTTGTACAATAAATGCGGATGCACTTTATATCAGTGTTGTGAAAACATTTTTTGGAAGACTGAATGCCTCGTCGTTTATGACTTTGAATGTACTTGCAATGATATTGTACCATTGGATGATAGTATACAATTTGATGAATATAGCAAACCTGATGACAGCTGGGTGCTAGATTGACTACTAAATTGGAAATTTATGGCAAAGTGTCTGTACTCTTCCCCAGTACAGGTTAACAATATAGTAAAATGTCACCAAGAAGTATAAGATGCTTCGCCATGCCATGAAAAGCTGGGATCCCTTTGCTGCACTGATGCTTTGGAGAAATATATAGGGTTTAGTGTTATTGCTCACTCCTCCTCCTTCCCACTGGTTTGTTTTCATTTGCTTAAATGGTTTTGCAAAGAATTAGGTTTTTGTACTACTTTCCCATTGCAACTTAAAACTTTTTCAACGGGGGGGGGGGTGCTGATGATGATAGACATTTACAAATTACAACTGTGACACAGACAGCAGGGGAGATCAGGTAGGGTCTGTTAGATCTGGAAGGAGTACTGAAAGATTAAATAGCCTCAATGATTTATGCTATGAAAATAAAAGTAAACTACCATAGATCACATTGAATTCTGTCATAAATGAGTGCTGCAGCAGACTGGTACTGAAACAAGAAAAAGGATAATTCTATGTACTCTTGCTGTTTTTGAGTTGAACTGTTTCATGTCATACATTAATTTATCAAAAATGAAAGTAGCACGTCTATTTTTGGTCATCAGATCACCCACAACAAGGCTCCAGTAACAGTAAAAGCTCATTACTCACGAGCCTGTCACTTTAACTGTACAATTCTTCAGTCTCTGTCAAGGTAAGAGCACTGTGTAAACTGATATCTACAAAAATAAAAAAAAATTTATTATAAGGCTCAACTGAATAACTGAGCATAACATACTAATAACCAACTGTTAATCCATTTATCTCAATGCATGAGTTTCCTCCTTTTTAACAGTTTGTTCTGCCTTTGTTAATTGTTTGAGCACTGACTTTTTAACAAAAAACTGACAACACTCAGTAACATGACATTAATATAATTTATCGTAACGGTCTCACCAAAAACATATACGGTATGTAAAATAAAACAGCCGTGTGCACACTGTGGACTGAGAGTATTCTTTTTTCAAAGAAAATCATGCAGATCAGTGTGTGGAGTCTTTCAGGAACTGTTGATTGATGTCAGCATGAATCAGTCCTGTGATGTCCTCACTCCAGGTTAGACAGCAAAAGCTCCATCTACTAGTCAGCTCAGCTGAAAGAAAGAAAAAATGGAATCAATTCAGGTGGTGACAACAATTACATATAACAGACTGTTAAAAATTAGCATACCACACTTACAGATTTACTGTAGGGGTCACATCTTATCACAATTACATCCACAGAGAGATGCATCTGTTACAAAAATGATTACACCTTTGCCTTTGATCTTTAAATCTGTTAGACATTGGGGGTGGGGGAAGGAGCAGAGGGAACACACAACCTGCTCCAGTTAGCCACAACAATTAACAAAACAGACACAATAACTCCGACTTTGCAGCACTTTGGAAAAAAATGGAAGTACTATTTGCACCTAACTTCAGTGTGGTCACAGTGTTACTATTTTCAGAACTTAATGCTACAGAAGTTTAAAATACAGTAAATGCTGGTTTCCTAAATGACCAGAATAAGGGGCACCTGGCATCATAGTTAAAAAAAAAAAAAAAAAAAAACACGACTCAGAAACAAATGACTGATTGCTGCCCTAGGTCTGAGCTCCAATCTGATAAAATGGAATGTCTGTTTTGACACATTCTGGGCCTCTGCACAGACATATTTACTGTTCTGTACACACTGAAATGCATTCCCCACAAAAAAAGTGGACTACTTCTGGTAGAAAACCTATACCGTCTCCCCAGCTTAACTCCAGGGTTATGCAAGGCACACATGAACATGTAATATTTTTTATTTCAGCAATATGGCAAGGCAAGCAATTCACTTTACATCTAAGCAGTAATAGCTATGAATAACTGTGCTCCAGTTTTTATCATTACAACTGGAGGGCTGAAAATTGCAACATTTAGGGAGTCTAGCTGCTTTCTTAAGAGTTGTTAATGGCTGGAAAATCTACTGTACCACGATGTAATTAAAATTTAAACTATGAAAACTAATTTAGCAAACAAGTAGTATATAGTTTAATAATAACAGTATATGACTCTGAATAATGAGATTACAGTAGCAGGAAGTATGGTTACCATTATTGATTTAACCTTTGGCTTCTACATTGGACTTTTCCTTATTTTTATTTGTTCTTTGTTTTTATTAAGTTATTCTTGCATGTTTTATGTAATATGACATATGCTATAACATTAAATATAGTTTTAAATTCAGTTTTCATGTGTGTCTTGTATAACCCGGTCAACAAAAACTAAACAAAAAAACAAACAAACAACAAAAACCTGGAGTTGAATAGGCAAGGGTAAATTGTTTAACCAGGAAAGACACACTAAGCTGAAGCTTGTTTCCAGGTGTGAACTGGGAGCACAAGGAAGTTGAATGACTTGCTAAAGGTCACACAGTGCAAGTGGGGGCTGTGGGATTCAAACCCGGGTTTCTAGGTTTGCAGCACAGTGCCCTAAACCATCGCACTATACTGCCTCCTTAGTTGAGAAATAGAGCTGAGAGTTGCACTGGGGAGAAGGTAGAGGTTCTCTACCAGAAGTGAGCCACTGTTCTTTGTTCTGTGCACCTAGGAACCCTCTTCTGGCTACAATAAGACACTTTTATGAAAATGTGAAAAACTGATCCCCCCCACTGCATGTATCTTCTCCACCACACCACTGCACTATTTTGGGGTTGGGGGCAAGGGCGGCCTCACAGTTTTTTTTGTCTGCCCATAGCTCAGACCAGCATTCTTCCTTCTTCGCGTGGTGTCAACAGCCAACAAAGAACACGACAACCTTCACAGAGGGCGTAGCATGTTGCAACCAGCCATTGCTTCAACACATTGCCCGACAGCAAGCTTTATCATTGCAGTCACTGAAGTTGATGACTTACACAGAAAATTAATAAAGGTCACAGTGTGTCATATTCCTAGCTGTATCACATTGGGTAACACTTTTTTAACACAACCCAAAAAAACAACAACAAAAAACACTATTTGTAGCCAGGATGCAGTCAGTGCTCTACAGGAATATTATAGGGAGTTACTAAAGAAGCTGTATGGCTATTTTTATGGTGATTTCTGTTTAATGGAGTAAAGGCTTGCATATTTCTATGAAGCACTCACCTGGTCACCTCTCCATAAAGAAAGACAAGACTCCCTCATCCAAACCCTTGGGTATCTGAAATAATCTGACATTTGCTAATCTTGCCCTGTTTTCCAACTGCACCAGACAGCTACATACCACTCCCTGCTGTGCCAGCATTGCAATTGCTTTTTCCAATGACTCAGTACTACTTTGGTGATTGTCACTGCTCTCCAAGGGCTATTATACAATGGGCACAAAAAAATATAGAGAATTCTGCATTTTGATTGGCTGGCTGGCACCTTTCCAGCATTGTAAATACTCCAGAGTACCCACTGGAAAAGGTGCCAGCCACCATTCAACCGCATCAGGAACTCCCTGGAAATCCCTCCATTCCTCGCAAACACACCACTGCCAAACACACAGACAACATTGAGATTACCTTGTCCTTAACCTGATATCCGATACTCCGTCAACTAGCCTCAAAAGTTCAGAAAAACTGCCACACCATTCCGAAAAAAATGAAGCCCGAAAAGAAAAAAAAGAAAGAAAATGCAGTTCATTCTCTGCAAAGCAAAGAAGCTGAAAAAATTTGGAACAGTGGCGGTGGAAATCGACGATCCTCTGGCATATGCGCAGAACTAGCAAAAAAATCCGAGCAGTACCGCTGCAGTGAAAAACAAATGAACAGCGACTTTTAAAACTAACAGATGTTTTAAATATTTTTTTTTGTAAAAAAAAACAAGCAGGGCCTTTGTATAATCACAATATATCCCTCCAGGGAATGGGTATACCAGTGAATTTACCACTACTGGTGTGGTTAAGTCCCTCGGTTGCGCCCCGTGACCGAACCACACCAGCCATGGTAAATCCTCCAGTATACCCACACCCTGTCGGGGTAGATTGCTTTATTGTCCCACCTGAGATTTTGCTGGCGCTAGTTGAGTCCATCTTCCCAGCACCTCTTGGTTTTGCTATTGCCTCAGATTCACTTCCTATGCCCCTTAGATGATTAAAAGTACCAGCTAAGAACTTTATAATTAAAACCCATTCATTTCAGCAATGTAAATAAATTAATTAAAATTGAGATACACCATGTCTTCTAAGAGCGAGATGGAGAGAAAGAGACTAAGATCAACAGCTCACTGCTAAAACTAAAGCGGTCAGCAGGACTCCAGCTCCATCCAGTTTGCCCATAATATTCTTTTTTTTTAGATTGTGACTGTAAACTGCAGGTAAAGGATGGGACTCAAAACTCTGCTCTGTCCCAAACTCCCTTCAACTGTTTTCACTGGGAAGCAGTAAAATGTTCGTACTGTGGAGGTAGCAGTCTGGATGTCTGTCTCCTGCTACTCAGAGCTGTCATATTATTCCCTTTTCATGTCACTGCCAAGTAACATCAGCTATGGTGTCTTGAGTTTTTCAATGGACCTTTTCCTCTCTCCACAGCCACAGTTAAAAAAATATTTAGCATAAAAATTGTCGAAGAGATTCTGAATGAGAGGCATATTTAAACATAATGCAATGGGCGTCAACCTGAAGCTGAGAAAAAACTGAACAGTAAAATTAATTGAATAACACACCCCTGTACAGTATAACTATTAGTTTAATGTCAGAAACTAATACTTCACTTAAGTGAAAACCGGTTGTTGTTCTACCACCCTTTCTGTTTCATAAGTGCGGTGATCACCGCTCCAGCTCCTGCACCTTTCTTTTTTAAACAAGCAGAAATCTTAGATGAGAAAAATGAGTTTGTCAGAGGATATAAATGTGAGCGTCAAAGATGGAGCAGAGTGCAAAGCATGACAATCTCAGTAATATCTGGTCAGAACATATTACCACTACCTGCTTGCTGGTCTGCCCTCTTTACCACACTGCCGCATCCAGTCGATTGCTTCCTCCATTTGTAAATATATTCTTAAGATATTTACACAGGAAGGAAGCAAGCAATCCTTGCTCTGGCAATCTTATCACTTCTCTTTTGTTATAACTGAAAATAGAGCAGGAATAAGATATTCAACGGGTCTATGCACATCTGCTGAATTGCTTGGATAGCAATCCCTAATGTGTAATTCACACTCTGGAATGAATTGAGTACACACGGCTCTCACTGCTGCCATGGGAAGCTAAGTCCAGCAGCGCTGTAGCAGATGCAGTCTTCTAAAACTTTACAATGATGCTGTTCTGGTGACATAGAAGTGGGCTACGAGGTAATTTCCTCTGTGAAGGTATGCTGCTTAACTGTTCCCTTTGATGACTGCTAACTTACATTATGTTTAATGAAGGAGGCAAGTTATGTGGGAGAAGATTTGATTTGGAAGCTTTAAAACTATTGCAGTTTTTTCCCACACAAATGGAAATAGCCACAGATTCCAAATTTGATAGAGGAATTTATTTCTGAATTTCCTGCCAATTGACTGCAATAGAACTTTATTGACGAGGTTTATATGTGATATTTTTCCTAACAGGAGAAATCATAAAATTGTGAGGAACAAAATGGAATCGGGGTAATTACACCGTTTCTGTTTGGAGTTCCTAGTTTGTAATTTTGGGATGCTATTTATTCTAACAACCATAATGTTGGGTTTGGGAACATGAACACACACACACACACACACACACACACACACACACACACACACACACACACATATACCTGTACTCACCCGTTATTGGTTATAAAAAATAAATGCATTTTTTTGCAGTTGTGGCTTCTGTTTCTCTGTCTGTCTGTCTGTCTATCTATCTATTCTCCCTCTCTAGCTATCTAGCTATCCAATATCTATGTCTGTCTCTGTCTGTCTGTCTGTCTGTCTGTCTATCTATCTATCTATCTATCTATCTATCTATCTATCTATCTATCTATCTATCTCTATCGTTCTACTCCACACTTCTTTCATAAAACAGAAGCCTCTTGTGCTGATTGTGGTGCTTGTTCTTGAATTACTTTGTTGATGCCAGGAACAAATACAACTAAAAGGGCAATAGAAATGTATGAAGTTCCTTAATGTAACTGTAAACTGATTTTAAACCATGCTGCACAAAACCTGATAAGACACGGCAGTAAAGGACATTGGTCAGGATCAGACTGGGGCACTGGGGGCCCACATGGAAAGTGAATAGAGGTGTCCATCTGGAAAATCAATACGTGCAGGCACAGGGTGACCGTGACACACTCATCTCAGTATTCAACTTAAATATGATGCACTTGCTCTGTATTTGTATCTTACATTTACCTATAGAGTGCCAAATACACCATATAGTTAGAAGACAAAAAAAGAGGATGATTAATTCAAAGATGTTCGGAGTTTAGAAGGTGGCTATGCGCCCATAGAGAGGGGGCACACAGAAATTTGCTGGTATCCTTATGGATCAATCAGACTCTGGTAATAGAGAGCGATTCAGTAGAGAGAGAGGGAGGGAGGGAGGAGAGAGAGAGTGGCAGTAGGAGGCATACAGAGACAGACAGACAGACAGACAGAGACAGAGACATTTTGGGATGCCCTATGGTACATTTATGTTTTTATAAGTCTGTCTTTCTTGGAAGAAGTTGTTTATTTATTTACACATACAAGCTTCTTGTAGGGATAATGTAGTACAATATTGCATGTTGCTAATCCATACAAATTAAAGTAATCAGTATCCTCAGGGATAGCCCATTTCTGTTATCCACATTGCAGCAAACAAGACATTGACTTTATTTTTGGCATCTGCCATTAAGTTTGTCAATGTTACTTCTTTAAACTATAAATTCAGCAGGAGTTAAATGTTTTTAAAATGTATTTATGTACAATAATAATATCTCCCAGCTGTGTCCCTGATTATGAGGGACTTCCCTCATTTCACCCTCAAAATTGATTGTTTTTAGTGCTGCAGGGGACGGAAACCTGCAGCACTTTAACGATCACTGAGAAAGAGGACATTTCTTCTGTCCTCACAACATGATGGATTGCATCACAGTGGCCTCTCCCACCATGAAACAGTCTGCCCATTTTGTCCCTACTGACCAAAGCACTACACTCTTTTCTGCAATCATCCCCAGCTCTTACCTGCTCCTCCCACTCTGCCCCTGCTCATCCCAGCTTCACCTTTTCTGCTCCTCCCCCAACCCCACCCCTGCTCCACCCAGCTTCTCTCTTCCCCACTCCTCCCCACCCCTGCTCCGCCCTGCTCCTCTCTGCCCTAGCTGCACCACAGTGTGCTCTTCTACATCCAGTTTAAGTGGCAGGTTAAGTAAAGATTTGACAACAACGCCTGAATATATCACATGCAGACTGGTCATTTTCAATTGGCTCTTCCCCACGGTTTCCAGCGATCTAACTTAGGGAAGGACATGACTTCATGTTGTTCATTGCAGTCACTGTGTATTGCTTATACTGTTTGCTCAACTTTGCATCACACACTGCTGCTGGGCTTTATACACAAGACCAGGACCCTATTAAGGTGATATTTTCCTAATAATGTGTATGCCTTCCTTAGAACAGAAACTAAAACAAATCTTACTACTTACAAATCATTGTGTTGTTTCTCCATACCTCCTTAATCCCACACAACTTCACTAACTTCATTATGCAGCCGTGGTGGATCTGACCAGACTTTGTTAGTCTTGCTGTTATGTTCCTTATGAGGGATCTGCTACATAGGCAAGAATGAGGAATCTTAATAGACACAGAATTCTAAGCAGTTGTACCACAACAATGACATACTGTAGCTACTGTGGCACAGCAGTACTCTGACTTCACTACTGTGGAAAATAGCACCTGCAAGTATACGGATTTCCATACACAACAACGCTGAACCATATACTATTAGTAAGTAAATAAATAATAAGTTGAATATCTACCATTTTGACCAACAGGTCACCTGGCTGCTGGGCTTCTTATAACCTGGATAGAAGTCCAATATGCTGGCTGCAAACTCTGGCTTCCCATGTAGCAGCAAAGGGTGGTAAAAGTATACCATTAGGACATCACTACATTTTAAAGAAGCAATATTTGTTAGCGGACAAAAAAATCATCATATCGTTTATAGGCAATAATATACATCTGGCCGAAACAACAATATATCCACCGTACATTTCATTTTGTTTTGTTCCTGAATTAAGATATGGGATTTTGAAGTTTTTAAATGTTTCTGCTCGTGTGTCATGTTCCCATGAATAAATGAAATATCTTGGTATGACACTGTTCTGGTTGCCATCAGAAACATGTACTAGTACCATTCTAATACATCTACAGTGTGAGTCTAGTTTGTACAGTCAAGTGGTAACCTGAACAGAAGAGGTTATTAACAATCAGTGTCAGTGGCTCAGTAGGTAGCACACTTGCCTCTGAGGCCGGGAGATCAGAGGGCTGTGGGTTCAGTTCCCACATCTGGCACTTGGGTTAATATCTCAATACTGACAATGTAGTGCAGCATGAGAGAGTTGCTGTGCTTTTGAGGTGCTGTCTCTCGGATGAGACGTTAAAACTGAGGTCCCATCTGCCTCATTGGTGGTAGTTCAGGTGGATGTTAACGATCCCATGGCACTTTTCGAAAAGAGTAGGGGAGTTTCCCCAGTGTCCCGGCCAAATTTCCCTCATTCACTAAAAATACCACCAACAGTTTAATCTGGTTCAAGGTTAGTTGGCATTCATCTGTATCCTCTCCCCCGGGGTCGTGCCTGAAAATAGGCAGGATTTGTCTAGTGCACTTACCCGGTCAACAAAAAATAAATAAAATTGGCTAGTGGCCAACTTTATTGATGAGTCATTAAGTACAAAATTAGTAATAATAGCTGTTAGAAAATGGCTAAGTAAATCTTAGAATTCTGATAGGCTAGGAAAACAACATTAGCAGGAGGATATTTTTCAATACAGCCTGCTAAATAACTAGATCCACTTTTTGCCAGGTAAGGGTGCCCCATCACCCAAAGGTATCACGGTGCCATGTAAAACATTGCTGTCTGCTCGCTAAGCGAACAACTGAGTCACCCCCATACCAGTGACCGAAGGCCTCTCCTCCAGGATTCCCCAAACACACAAGCAAAACACTAACTTCAGTGAAAGCCCCAAAAAACCCCAATCCATTAAAAAAAAAATCACCATTTTGTCCTTGGACATATCGCTGCTAGCTCTCACTGAAAATCAGTCCATCCTCACAAAGGAAGCCACTCACTCCCATAAGTGCCATATCCCGGCAGTGCGTCTCCATCACCGGGAAACAAACTCATGCACACATTGCTTCTGACATAGTGGAGCGAGCAGGACACTGCAGTGCTGTCTCTTCACCTGGTCCCTTATAGTCATGTTTAGGGACACAGGATTCGAACACTTGGGGGAAAAAACCCTGCCTGTGTGCATGGGGGGGGGGGCGCACAGGAAAGTGTCTCTAGAGAAAGAAAGAAAAACGACAGTCTGTGTCTGTGGTCTCTGTATGGGAAAAAGTAGCCACACTCAACCAAGCAACCGTGAAAGAGAGCAATGCCCTCTAGTGCCATTGCCATTTTCAAATGGCAGATATACCAGTGAAGGGTCTATTTAACCCAACCCCCCCCAAAAAAAACCTGTACAATCATTTTTATAATTTTTCTTACAGTTTCCTGGATTTTATTTTTACATAAAACATGCCACATGTGGCCCATTTTTAAGCACAATAATACCCGACAGGGTGGGCAGTATTGGGAAATGCTGGACCTTCCTGGGGCTATAAGGCTTTCTGCCTGCAGTGTTGGGCCTCATTACGATGCTTGGCGGTCTGGTATTTCTTCAAATCACCAAAAAAGGATGAACTCCATTACACATAAAGCCTTTTCAGCAAAGAAACTGCTTTATTTTGATTTAATTTCCACACGTGGTCACAGGTGATAGTTTCGTGGTTGTCACTACTTCCTCAGGCCCAAACAGTGTTGTATACTGTTTTATAAAAAGGTGTTTTCATATTCAACCCTTTAGAATTTACTGGCTTTTGCCTTGATAATGAACACTTGCTTAAATGTCCTTCAATTCTCCTTATAATCTCTCAAAACCTCTGAGTTGTCAGGTGATATTTATACATTCTTTGCCCATTTCTGTTTTCTCTGCTCCTTACTTCTGCCTTCCAAGTTTTAGAGAGTCATTGCACTTCATTTATGTGGAAGGGTTGTGGGATGACAGATGGACCAGACACCAATCTTCAAGTTCAACACACAATCTCTGTGTGATGTTTATTCAAAATGCAAAACATAACCTTCAGCAATGGCATACCCCTTCTTCAGTACATCAGTTTGTAGCAAAAGACTATGCAAGTATTTTCTCTACACTTAGCCAGCACCTACTGACTCACTGATCTCTGATCTAATGTATCTGTTGAGATTTAGCCTCCCCTATGTGGGCCTTGTTTGCTTGGGTGGTGGGGGCTCAAATAAAAAAAAAAGCTAAAGACAAAGAACCTCAGTGCAGAAGCACTGAAACAAGGGTTTCCCCAAAGGGCATTGACAATAAGCCAAGTTTCAAAGAAACACAACATCATACATACTTCCCTAATGCAAAGCATCATGAGATATATTCAAATCACCATGAAATTTCAGACTTGTTCAGTTTACAGCAATTTACATGCATTGTAAATAACACAACTAACTTAATGTGTATCATGCAGTCCCCTAGTGACTTTTTACCTTTATCAAAAACACCTAGTGCCATGGTATTTTCACCATTTACAGGTTTTATACACATAAGGTATCTACATTAAAGTATTTTATGACATAGTGCCATTGCATATTAAATCCAACAACAAGGAACACAGCCTGTTGTTTTATATTAGCTCAGAAGTCACAACAATAACCTCCCTGTATGAGGACCAGAGAGGGAAAAGGAAAATTATAGAGGAGACTATAGCATAGTCAAGAAAGGGAAGGGAGTGCCCACAGGTGGCCAACCTTATGGACTAGAAATTGTAAAGAATAGATTAGGCTAAGAAATAGAAGAACTGTTGCAACAGATTTAAGAAAAAGTCGGTCCTCAAGAGTGGCAGGCACTCTCTGTCACAGTTTAACCAGGCAGTCCATGGTTCGTAGTGTCTCCATGGAACAGGGAGCCAATACCGCCCACCCTATAGGGTATTATTGCTTACTTGTAAGCATATCTGAGAAATTAAAACATATACTGATGGTAAATTTAATTATGCCAGAAATACATATTTGCTAAAAAACAAACCATGTGACAAAATGTTTTGCCGACTTAGACACTGCAGCTAACATGGCAAATACATAACTATTAAACTATTTTGTGATGCTTATTAATGAGTAATAGATGGTAAATAAAGTGAAACAGGCATTTGTATTAGGTATCACTAGTAATGTTTCAGTATTCAATTGGCCACCTGACCACAGAATGTCATATAACCTGGGTAAAATATCAAAACATTAGGTGCAAATTCTGGTGTCCCGGAAAGCAGCAGAGGGTAATCAAGGTGCACCATCAGGACATCGCCACATTTTAAATGTCAAATGCACATCTAATGAATATTTCTGGATGCTCATTGAACATTAATTGATTGCTCAGCAAAATAAGAATAACTGCCTTAATGTAAGTTTTTAAATGTATAATTACACACTTGCTTAAAGGTTATTATTGTGTTCTAAGCCCTATTAACACCTTATTAGAACCATAGAAACATAGTGATGGTAGAAAAACATCACTGGTCAATCCAGTCTGCCCTTAAAACCTAAGAAATCTGGGGCCTATTGTCCATGCAGGGGTCTAACTCACACTATTGACCTAGACATCCTGAACAAATACTTTTGTTCCGTGTTAACAGAGGAAGAAGATGGAGAGGGGTCACAAAAAAGTAACAAAAGCTTTGGAGGGAGGTGGACACTAATCCTTTTTTGGAGGTTAGACTCCTGAAGGGACTTGCTAATCTGAAGGTGGACAAAGCAATGGGGCCATATGGGGTATATCGAAGAGTATAGAGGGAGCTCAGGGAAATGCTGGTTGCACCTCTGGCAGTTCTGTTTAACAGCTCGCTGGAAACAGGAGTAGTTCTGAAGGAGTGCAGATTTAGTCCCACTACATAAAAGTTGTAGCAGGGAGGAGGCAGTGGCAATTAGAGGCCAGTTAGCCTGACATCAGTGGTGGGAAAGTTAATGAAATCACTGCTGAAGGGATGTATTGTGGAATATCTTGAATCCAGTGGGTTACAAGACCCAAGGCAGCATGGTTTCACAGGGGGAGGTCATGTCAAATGAATCTGATAGATTTCCTTGACTGGGTGACCAAGGAACTAGAGCAGGGTGGAGCAGTGGATGTGGCCTAGCTAAATTTCAGTAAGGTGTTCAACATTGTTCCACATAGGAGACTAGTAAGCAAGCTGGGTAGCTTAGGAGTGGGTCCAAAGGTGGTAAACTGGATAAGAAATTGTTTAGGGTATAGGCAGCAGAGGGTGGTGGTAAATGGAGTTCACTTCAAGGAAGGGAGGATGACTAGTGGGGTGCCTCAGGGATCTGGTCTGGGACCGGTCCTCTTTTAATGTCTTTATAAATGACATTGCAGAGAAGGTGCAAGGAAAGGTCTGCCTCTTTGTGAATGACACCAAAATCTGCAATAGGGTGGACACTCTTGTGTGTGTGTGTGTGTGTGTGTGTGTGTGTGTGTGTGTGTGTGTGTAAAGGATGAGCAGAAACCTGTGAAAACTAAAGGAGTTTTCAAGGGTATGGCAGCTGGGATTCAATGCAAAAAGTGCAAAATAATGCACTTAATGCACTGAAACCCAGGGATGGAGAACAAAATGGGCGTAGTGGTATTGACGATCATCAAGCAGGAAAGAGACCTGGGGGTAGACATACTGGATGATCTAAAGGTGGCAAGGCAGTGTGACAAGGCAGTAGGGAGGGCAAGTGGGATGCTGGGGTGCAGAGGGACGGGTATTACCAGCAGAAAGAGGGAGGTGGTATTACCTCTGTATAGATTGCTGGTACATAGAGACATAGATATGTAGACACTGTTGGCAAATAAGGGCCTAAGGCCCACCCAGTCTGCCCATTTGAGCGTGTAAGATCCCTTTACATTTTTCTAGAAGTCTGTTACCCCTTACCCCTGACCTCCAGAATTTCCTTATGTCTATCCCATGCATTCTTAAATCCTGTGATTGTTTCAGCCCCCCCCACCACTTCCTCTGGCAGGGTGTTCTGCTTGTCCACCACCCTTTCTGTGAAGAAATTCTTCCTCACGTTTCCTCTGAATCGCCCTCCCTCCAACTTCATCCCATGGCCTCTAGTCCTGGAACATCTTTTTCACTGGAAGATAGTGTATTCCTGCACCCTTTTCCTCCCTATAAGGTACTAGTATGTCTCTATCATATCCCCGCTCTCCTTCCTCTCCTCCAGGGAGTACATATTCAAGTCCTTCAGCCTGTCTTCATAGGACTTGTGATGCAATCCCTGTACCATCTTTGTTGCCCTCCTCTCAACTATCACTTTTCCTGTCTATGTCCTTGCGTAGGTAAGGTCTCCAGAACCATACACTGTACTCCAGGTGGGGCCTCACTAGTGTCTTGTATAGTGGAATTATGACCTCCCTTTTCCTGCTGGTGATGCCCCTGCCTATGCTGCCCAACATCCTATTTGATTTACTTGCTGCCTTGTCACACTGTTTCCCTACCTTGAGGTCATCAGAGATGATAACTCCAAGGTCTCTTTCCTGCCTGGTGCATGCTATATCCTCACCCACCAACTGATATGTTGTTCCAGGGTTTTTGTGCCCCATATGCATTATCTTGCACTTCTTTGTGTTGAATTTCAACTGCCAAACCCTTGACCATTCTTCAAGCTTCTGTGGGTCCCTCCTTATTCTGTCTACACCCTCTGGTGAGTCCACTCTGTTACAGAGCTTCATGTCATCAGCAAACAGGGAAATTATGCCTTCTAGGTCCTGCGCCAATGTCACTGATGAAGACATCGAATAGGACCGGTCCCAGCACTGATCCCTGTGTTACCCCACTGGTCACTCTTCCCTCTGTGGAGTGACAGTCATTTACTGCCACCCTCTGTGTCCTGCTGCCCAGCCAATTACTCACCCACCACACTACTGTCCTGCCCACTGCCACATTCCCCAGTTTGTTTAATAGCCTTCTATGTGGCACAGTGTCAAAGGCCTTGCAGAAGTCCAGATACGCCACGTTCACTGCCCTCCCCTGATCCATCTCCCTTGTCACCCAGTCGAAAAATTCAATGAAGTTGGTCTGGCATTACCTCCCCCCGGTGAAACCATGCCGCCTTGACTCCCAGGTCGCCCCTGAAAACAGGCACTTGTGCCTAGTGAGCCTTACCCAGTTACCAAAAAGACTAAAAAATGTAGTCCCCTGGCAACCCGATGTTCCACCAATCTCTCTTTCAGTAGTTCTTCCATGATCTTCCCCACTACTGAGGTCAGGCTGACTGGTCTGTAGTTCCCTGCTTTCTCTTTGTTCTCTCTTTTATATAAGGGGACTACATCTGCTGCCCTCCAGTCTTTGGGTATCTCCCCTGTTTCCAGTGATCGGCTAAACAGGATTGCCAGAGTTTCAGCCACCACTTCTCTTAGTTCCTTTAGGACCCTGGGTTGCACCCCATCTGGCCCCATTGCTTTATCGACTCTTGTTCCTTCCAATTCCTTTAGGACCCTTTCCCGTGTAATGGGACTTGTGTCCATTTCTGCACCATTCCCACCCCTTGTACTCCCTTCAGACCCATTACCCTCCTCTTCCTCAGTAAAGACTGAGCAAAAATATTTGTTCAGTATGTCAGCTTTACTGTTGTCATCTTCCACGCAGCCCCCGTCCTCCCCCTTCAGACTCACTATCCCTCCCTTTGCCCTTCTTTTTTCACTTATGTACCTGTAAAAGGTTTTGTCCCCTCTACCCACTGATTTGCGATGCACTCTTCTGTCTGAGCTTTGGCTTCCCTTACTGACCTCTCTGCCTCCCTGCTTCCCTTTTCTTCTCCTGGTATTTCTCACTATCCCCTTCTGCCTGCATCTTTTTATATTGCCTGAATGTTATAACACCCTACCTATAGTATTGTGTCCAGTTCTGGAGACCACATCTCCAGAAGGACATAGATAGAGTGGAGGCTGTCCAAAGGAGGACAACTAAAATGGTGCAGGGTCTGCATCAAAAGCCTTATGAGGAGAGACCAAAGGACCTCAATATGTACATCCTGGAACAGAGGAGGGAGAGGGGGGATATGATATAGACCTTTACATACATTATGGGGGTAAATAAGGTACAGGGCAGTAGTATTTTTTAGAAGAAAAGGTGCTCAAGGACAAGGGGACATGCTATGAAGCTGGAGGGGGTAGATTCAGGAGAGACGTGAGGAAGTACTTCTTCACAGAAAGATTGGTGGATTCCTGGAACAGTCTTCCAGTGGAGGTGGTGGGGCCAAAAACAGTGGTGGGGTTCAAGAATGTATGGGAGAAGCACAAGGGAATCATAGCGGAAGGAAGGGGGGGAAGGAGAAAGCTGTAGATTGGCACAGTCTGAGGTAATAGTGTAGGTAGATGAAATGGGCAGACTGGATGGGCCAAGTGGTCCTCATCGGCCATCAAATTCTGTTTTTATGTTTCACCCAATGCTCCCCACCCTAATGTTACCACTCTGAGCAACCACTAAGCCCTTCATTCTGTCCCACCTGTGTTTGAATCCTTTGTTAGTTTTGGTGCCCACCACATCAGCTAGCAGATTGTTCTGTGGCTCTACCACCCTTTCTGTAAAATAAAACTTTCTCACTTCCCTCTTGAACCTCCATTAGTTTCCACTCATGCCCCCATGTTCTTGATTTGCTACTTATGCTAAATAGTTCCTTACAGTTTACCTGTTAATTTCTTTCAAGAACTTGAACATCTTTATCATATCTCCACTATATAGTCTAGAGACACCATAGCTTGTTTGCTAAATGTTTATTAACTACTATTTAGGCTATAAACATTTTCAGAATTTTATATACTAATTACTGATATTACATACTTTTTCTTATTATGTACACATATTGACACATTAATAATAGGGATTTAATTACAAATAAAATGTATTCATTTATTACCCATCAGAAGATATTAGTGTTAGTCTATTAAGAAGAACCACAACCCTTTTTTTTTAGTGTTTGACTGTAAACCATCAGCATATATTCATCCAACCAGCATTGAGGAGTTACATATGCGAGATGATTTCTTATAACCACATGAGTGCTTAATACATGCAACATTTTAAAAACAATGTCCAGCCCGGCGGTGATTAGGTTTGAGGCACCAGATGCTGCACCTCACGCCACGCCGGTGACCCGGGTTAGGGAATGGACTCGGGTCATTTGGGGATCGGCCGGGGAGGTAAGGACTGAGCGCCTGGAGGACTGATTTCTTTTCTCAGGATGGGGAATTTGTGCTGCATGTGTCAGTACAACAAAGAGGGGTTCGGCCCGTGCCCAAGGTGCTTGGCTGCTTTCGCAGAGGTGGAGACAGCTGCTGCGCTCATTGCATGGGTGAGGACACAGGAGAGAAAACGGAGGAAAAATTCCGGCACTCAGCAGGACCCATGATAGCCCCAATGGGGGTGGGGGAGTCGTAGCCCCTGCCAGGTCCACGGAGGTGGTACAAATAATGTCATGATAAAAAAAACCAAAAAACAATGGAACATTCTACTTTTCAAATGGGAGCATCCAATATTTAAAAACACATTTTTTTACAATTTAAATATATGTTTATAAGTAAGGGGTAACACATGACAGGATGTGTGGTTATCAGGTAATAATGATGACCTCAGGTGGTGGTTAGGCATGAGGCATAGCTGAGTGCTGCAACTACCCGAGAAGTTTATTATTCCCTTATGACCACACACCCTAGAGTTATCACACTTCTATGAGCTTCCGTTTGATGAAAAAATTTGTAGGTGAGGTGTGAGGTTGTCAGAAAAATAACCAACAGTCATGTGACGGATTTTTGACCATTGAGGTTACAGAATTTTCATGGCCCATTTTATAGTAAGTTTATAAGAATGCTTGGAATGTTTCTTAGGGCTACAAGGGTATCTCCACTTGCATCCTTAGAGCACCACCACTGCTCACTTGTGGTTTGCAGTTTTCTTACGTCACAGATGTATGAGGAAGCATAAAAGACACCAAGACACAACAAAAAAAGGCCCATTGACCCATTGTATTTGCCCATTCCTACATAACTAATGTTGAATGAGAGACCCCTGGAGGCTTTTTGCTCTCCCTTCCCCCCTCCATTTCTGGTGTGTTGTTTAGCAAGCCCTTGTTCTGTCCTGCCCTTGTTTGAATGCTTCCCCCCGATTGTTCACAGACCACCTCCTCAGGTAGCCTATTCCACCCCTCTGCCACCTTCTCAGTGAAATAATACTTTCTGGTCCTTCTCTTAAATATGTCCCCTGCCAGCTGTATGGAGTTGCCCCTGGTGTTTGTGTTCCCACTCAGTCTGAACAAATCTCTTTGATATCCACTTTATTTACCCCTGGCATGGAGGTATTTGTATGATCTTCTTCAAGGATATCTCCTTTCATTGAGGCACATTATGGAACTATAAGCCATTGGTGTCAGGACCACCCAGAAACTTTTTGCAGGCTGGGGTTGCCCACGTCGTCATGCCTATATAACACTGGCATCCTTAGCATGCTCAATTCTTTGTCGTCAACCACTCTTCAGTCCACTGCTGCTAAAGAACACCATTGAACTTTTGCAAGTATTTTGCAGTCACTGTATACTTACTTCCATTTGTTATTTTAAATATATTTTATGCCACGAATGGACAAAGAACTGCTGTTCCACTATTGCTGTTGCAGTGACATAAACATTTATAAAGAAGATGATCACTCCATTTGTACCCATTGCCTTAGTGCAAACCATGAAATTTAAGAATGCAAAATCTGCCTAGGCTTTGACCAGGCAACCATGAGACATTGTAGGAAAGCTCTGAAAAACCTTCCTCTTATCCAAGAGATGGAGAAACAGGTTGGAATGAAGGCGACTTCTCTGCCATCATTTACTCCCATTCCCAGATTGCAGACAACCTGATCTCCATGATCAATGGTGGCTGGTGCTGATTCAAAGAAAAAGACAAATCATCAAAGACCGTAGATGAACATCACCACTACGCAAACAAAGAGATGTGCAGAAAGGAGAAAGAAACCTTTTCTAAGTGTTCCCGTTCAGCATTTAGACAGGGTAAAGCAACTGAAAATGATGGGTCCTGGCTGTGGCCGAGGGTCCTGCTGCCCCTCCTCTGTCTGTCTTACAGACACCAAGGTCGGCATCAGGTGTTGGCTCATCCTCCCTAGTTGAGGACTTGCAGCCTATTGCGCTGTCGCTCTCTATCCCATCAATGTCTCAGCCATTGACAACCCATTCAGGCTCCATCAGCACACAGACATTGTACCAAACAGTGCTGGAGCTGTTTCAGTGCATATTGCACTCCCCATGGGAACTTTCATGTCCTTTGACAATGTTGTGGGTAGATGTGGTTCGGGTGTTACTTGCAGGATCATTCTCATTCTCATATACCAACCTCCCAGTTGTGGGAATGATTTCTTACAGGAATTTGTAGACATCATGGCTGAACAGCTGTTGGATGTGCCTAGACTGTTGGTTTTTAGGGAATTTTAATGCTTAATAGAGGAGCGATGGCTCAAGGGCAACGTGAGGAAGTATTTTTTCATGTAGAGGGTTGTGGATATGTTGTACGGCCTTCCTGAGGAGGTTGTGGGGTCAAAAACAGTGGGGGAAATCAAGACTGCATGGGACTGACATAAGGCAGTTCTATTGGGGGGTAGGAGGAAGTAGTCTGTTGGTTAACTAGGATCTCGAGCTTATCCAATAGGTAGGGAAATGGGCAGATTAGGTGGGCCAAGCAGTCCTTATCTGCTGTCAAAGTCTATGTTTCTATGTTTCTATGGGTCAACAATGAATCTTTGCATTTTTGACAGAAACTACTACAGCTGATGTAATCACTGGGACTAACGCTGGCTGTTGCCTCTGGAACCCATCAAGATGGCCACACTTTGGACTTGATCTTCTCACTGGGACTTGACATTAGTGTGGTCAAGGTTGATCCAGTCTTCTGGATGGATCGTCATGCAGTGTTGTTCTTTTGTGAGGTCCCCTGTTTGGTTACTCCCTCTGCGGAGATCATCTGGTACCATCTGAAACAACATTTGGAGCCTCACAAACTCCAGGAGGTACAGGATGTCTCGGGTATTTTGCTTGGTTGTGCACAGGGTTCTGGGAAGGCCGTGGAATAGTGGTGTGTGGAATTTTCAAATTCCAGCAGAACTAAATTTTACAGAATTTTTGAAATTCTGCCGAAGTTCTGCTAAATTTTCCTGGAAATGGAACAGTGGAATTCCGTAGCAGAAAATGGTTGCAGAATGATTTTCCTTAGAAAAATTGCTGTTCCACAGAATATTATTGTGCAGATTTCAATATTTTCCATGGAAATGGTTGCAGAATGATTTTCCATGGAAAAATGCTATTTCACAGAATATTGTTCTGCAGATCACAACAGGCAGAATTCCACAGAAGAACCAGTGAAATTTTGACAGAAATTCTGCTGGCGGTATTGTAATTTAGCACTAATTTAATCGGAGGAATTCTGCATTCCATACAGCACTACCGTGGAGCACTATAATACGGTTTTCATGCTGCCTTGGAGTGTATGCATCCTACCACCTTCATCCCTTGACATCCCATTGAAGCTCACTGTGGTACTGTAATGAGTTGTGTCAGTTAAAGACCAAGGGATGAAATTTTGTGCATTCTTGGAGAAGATACTGGTCTGGGAGGATAGTTTGGTGTTGAGAATTCATTATGGCAAGTATCAATGGGCAGTTGATCTGAAAAAGACAGAGTTCCTGTCAAGGTCAATTTCTGCAGGGAAAATTGCCCAGCTCAGCACTTTTGCACTGTTCACAGGCTACTAAATCCTTCCTGTAGGAGTTTGGACAGTTTTTCTTCGACAAGGTGTCCTCCATTAGATTGGGTAACTCTTTGAGTGGCCTGTCATGGGCCAGCAGTGGTCATTCCTTTGGTAATGTAGATCTGCCTGCTTGGGATGAGTTTCAGCCTGTTTCTGAGTATGAGGTACTCCAGGTAGTCTCTAGTTTGTGGCCACCAGTTATATGCTGGACCTGAGACCAACCTGGCTGCTTCTTGGCTGTAGTGAGTCCTTGGGTATGGTGTTCACTGAGGTCACCAGTGGTTCCTTGAGGGAGGGAGGGTGTTTTTCTATTTGACTTGACAAAGGCTGTGGTTAGATCCCTCCTTAAAAATCCTTCCTTGGACCCTGATGTTCTGGCAAATTACAGAATTGTCTCTAAACTTCCTTTTTGGGAAGGTTATTGAGAAAGAGATGGCGAAGCAACTTGTGGACCACCTGGAGACTTTTTCCATCTATCTAGTACTGAGACTGCACTCATCAGGGTGACTCATGATTGCCTCCTAGCAAAGGACCAAGGACTTTGTTCCATCTTGGTCCTCCTGGATCTCTCATTGACATTTGACACAGTGGACTACGTGGTGCTGTTGGATTGCCTGGGAGCTATGTGGGTCTCACAGCCACAGTTTTACACTAGTTTGAGTCCTACATAACAAGGGAAAAGCAGGAGATAGCCCCAGGTAATTTCATCTCTGTGGCCTCTGTGCTATCCTGTGGAGTTCCTCAAGGCTTAATCCTCACCCCAGTGTTGTTCTCTATGTACATGCTTTGGGGAGATCATCAAGCAATACAGTGTTGAGTTTCACTGTTATGCAGGTGATACACAGCTGTACATGTCCTGTTCTCCTGATGTGGACCAAGCAGCTTCAGTGTTGGGACAATGTCTTCCCAAGATAAACTGGATGTCCTCAAACTGGTTATGTCTCAACCCAGGAAAAACAGAGGGCATGGTGATCAAGCCAGGATGCTGCGGCTCAGCAGTGGTGGGAGGTCTGGCTCTTCCTTCAGTGGGTGGCCAGTTTGTCATAGCTGTTGATGTGGTTAAGGATCTTGGAGTCATTTTGGACTGCAGGCTGACACTAGAACAACAGGTGTCAGCAGTGGTCTGATCTGGCTTTTGCCATTTCTGAAACATCACCAGGATCAAACCACATCTGGTTTCTGCAGACCTGGTGACAACTATCCATGTTTTCATCACCTCTAGGTTGGACAGCTGTAACGCTCTTTACTTAGGGTTATCTGGAGTTTGATAAACACCTACAGCTGATCCAGAATGCTGTAGTCTGGCTGATAGTGGGCTTTTCTTGGCATGACCACATCATACCGGTCTTGCGGGTGCTACATTGGCTGCCTTTGCAGTGACACATCACCTTCAAGATATGCTTGTTAACATACAAGCCCCTATGCAGTTTTGGACCAGACTGCTTGAAAGATCTGGTCCCTTACCACCCAGTCTGACCCCTTCACTCCACTGATACAGGTCTGCTCGTTCCCGACACCTTCCTGTTTGAGACTCTTGGGGACAGAGCTTTTGGAGTGGCAGCTCCAATACTGTGGAATTCACTTCCTAGAAACATTCACATGGCCAGCACAGTGGATGTTTTCAAAGCCTCTCTGAAGACCTGTGTGTTTGAACAAACTTTCCCCAGCTAGTTATGTTTTTAGATCTGCATTGAGATCATCATATTAGACTATATTTTAAAATATATGATGTTATGTCTTGTTTGCTCTGCATTTCTTAATTTGTTTTATGCACAGTGTCCTGAGCATTCAGGATAGGACACTTTATAAACAAGCATTTGTCAATGCCGAATGTTGTCTTGCTGGCATTGGCATTGGTAGTGCAGGAGTTAGAGAGATACATAATAGGAATGGCAGTGAAGTATTGAACTGATGCCAACCCCACCTCAACCCTGCAGAGACTGACAGCCATTGGGGTGTGCCTTTGGGTCATCAGCCATAATGCTCATGCCATTTCACCTCACCCCACCCTACAGACATCAACAAATGTTGCAGTGTGCCTTGGGGTCTTCAAGCCTTATGCTCACCACATTCCATAAGGAAATATGCTGAGATGGGTGCAGTATAGGAGAATGGGGTGAACTTTGGGGTCGAAGAGTCCAAGGCACACCTCAATGCCCGTCACTGGCTGCAGGGTGGGGGTGGGGGTGGAATGGCATTAGCATTTCAGCTGACAGTCCCAAGTCACACCCCTGATGCCTGTCAGTCTCTACAGGGAGGGGCATTATGGTTGGAAACCCTAATGACCCCGGTGTTTGTTGGTATTTTCACTTTAAATTTTCAACATGGGCTTTTTGCAACCCCACCTCATGAACAGTGACACTATCAGTACATTAGCGGAAAGGTGATTTTGCACAGTGACTGCACCATATGGCACCACAGGTGTGAAAACACATTTTGGGCAGGATGTGAAAAATGACAGCCATACTGTTCATGAGGAGGTGTAAAAAAATGGCCAAACTGGTGAAGTCACAAGCGTGCATAGAAACTGGGCAACGCACACCAGTAACACAATTAATTTGGAGATTTTTCAACCAAATTTTCAACAAAGGCATTTTGAGACCTCCACTCATGAACAATGGCACTGTGATTTTGTTAATCTGTCCCAAAAGTTGATTTCCCACAGCAATTGTGCCATTGTGTGCCATGTGTGAAAACACATTTCAGTCAGGATGTGAAAATTACAGCTGTACTGTTCATAAGGAGGTATAAAAAAATGGCAATGTTGAAAATCTGGAGTGAAAATATTAAAAATTGTTAATGTTATGAGCGTGCTTTGAAACTGTGCAATGCATCTTTGAATTTTTTTCACCAAATTTGCAACATACGGTTTTTGGGACCCCACCTCATGAACAGTGGCACTGTATTTTCTTTAATCAGTCCAGAAAGGTGATTTCACACAGTGACCATGAAATCACATTTTGGGACAGAATAATGAGATAACAATGCATGTGTTCATGAGGTGGGATCCCAAGAACCCCATGTTGAAAATTTAGTGCCAAAATTACAAAAAAATGGCTGAGATATCCACCTAAATTGAACCCTCCCCCCACTGATGCCATTATACAGCTTATCAGCATTTCCTCATTTTGCAGTTCGGCTTTGAAGAGTCTAGATGTGTTCCCTCTCCACCGAAGACTGCAGCACTGGACCTCTGGAGGTAAGTATGGGGTAAGGAGGTGTGTGGGGAGGTGGGGTGCACAGAGGGTGGGTGCAGGTTGGGGAGGGGTGCCATGACAGGGGACGTTTTCTTTTTTTTTTAAAAAACGGACATTGGACATGATTTGTTGGCCAGCTTGGGTGGGCTCCCCAGTGTGCCACACAAAGGGACAAGGGGTGGAAGAACATGCCAACATGGTTGGCTTTGTGTGACTGGTGGCACACTGGGGTGAGCTCCCAGTGTGCCACATAAGGGGGGTGGTGGGGAGGAACATGCCAACACAGTCAGCTTTGTGTGATGGGCAGCACACTGGGTTGGGCTCCCAGTGTGCCACACAATGTGGGTGAATGGAGGACATGCCGACATGGGGATTGCACCCCTGATGTCGGCTTTGTTTGCCGATTGTGTTGCCACCACCATGTTTATTGAAATGTTTCACCAGGAAAGGCACGTATGGGAGGCATGTTATCTCTGCCGCTGAATGACGAGCTTGTTTCTGATTGCAGTGGCAGAATTCTTTCAAGTTGGTGGCACTTTACATATCTTTTGCATGAGCACTAGCATGCTGGCTAATTGGGGAATGAGGGATGCACCTACTAAAGTGTGCCCTGCATTCACCAACACTGACATACCTCTCACTGTGCTAATACTTCGCAAAATGTTGCTTGCGCTTGCGCAAAACAACATAATAAAGATTGCCTTGCCAATAACAGTGGCTATCGATGATGGGCTAGAATCTAATTCATGATACAAGGAGAAAGAGGAGGAGGCTACCAAAAAAGAAGAGGAGATTATAGATGTGGTTGGATCAAGCTCCACTGTATCCTCCAGCTCTGAAAGCAACATGTCGAATACACCTAGATCTGCCCCTGAGGATGCCTCATTTCAGGCCTTCCTTAAGCAAGTACAGGCCAAACAGGGGTTCCAGGCTGTGGAAGAGGATTCTTCCAAGAGAAATCTTTATGAATTCTTGGAAGTGTCAGCCTCCCCTACAGTGATTATTCCTCCAATATACTCAGCTCTAGAGGCTGCTACATTGGCTGCCTGGCATAGGCCTGCACCACTGCCTGCTATTCCTAGGAAGGCAGATGAAGAATATCCTGCTCCTTCTGCTAAACCATATTATTTATTTATTTGAAAATCGGTGACCAGTAAAGGCACACTGAGCCAAGGCTCATTTCCAGGTGCAGCCTGTGGGAGGGGGATGTGGATACAGTCAAGCAAAAACAGAAGTATGGATGCATACCACACAAAAAAGTGCAAAAAAATGTAGTGCAACACTGTATAAGTGTAAAATAACAATAGCAGATGTCTGGAACTATGAGCCACTCTACAGCCTGAGGCAAAATGTAGCAACTGGTTAAACATATCAGTGCAATGAAACTAGGAATCATAAACTAACCCTGGAGTTAGGCCCTGAACTGGGTAAAGGAGAGGAGCAAAGGGCAGGTAGGTAGGGGGCTGACAGGTGAAGGAGGAGGGAGGGCAGAACTTTAAACTGGTACCTTAGGGAAGTTGGGATGGGCGAGAGATGGGTGGAGGAGGTTTCAGAGAGAGGAAGGGAAGGGACTAAGAGAAGATTGCCTGCCCAGCAGATGACCAAGGATAGGAAGGGAGAAGGTGCAAGGATCCCTGGAATGAAGGGAGTACAAGGCAGGTGGAATAGGAGAGAAGAGCATGGATTGGTATGAGGGCACTGCTTCAAGTCAGTATTTGGAGATGAAAGATGCACAGTAGTGCTGGTGGCGGGAAGGAAAGGCGATGATGGAGAGGGAGGAGTAGAGGGAGAAATGGTGAGTTTGTAGCAAAACAACAGAAGGCATTACAGATGGTGTCCAGTCTTGCAAAGGAAGAGTAGGGAGTGGTACTGTAGGCTACATCCATATAGTCAAAGACTGGAAGCACCATTTTGGTAAACAGCTCCTGGCAGACATGTGGGACAAGGCAGTCTTTATTACGATACAGGGCACTACACTTGGGACAGAGCTTGGCATGGAATGCATCAATGTGGGCAGAGAAATCAAGCCTGCTGTCAATCCACATGCCAAGATACTTGAAGGAGTGAACCAGTTTAAGGGTGGTACCATCCTGCATGGTGAAGGAAGGGAGGGGTGCAAGTCTGGTCAGTTTCTGGTAGGATCCAAAGGTCACAGACATTGTTTTGTTGGTGTTGACAAGGAGTTGGTTAGCCAGTAACCAGCACAGGGCATTGCGGAAGTCTTGCTGGAGTGAGACTTCCACAGCCTCATTCAATGGGACTGAGATACAGTATAGAGAACTGTGTCATTTGCATACATGTGAATATGTGAGTTGACACAGACAAAAGGGAGGTCATTGAGGAAAACGGAGAACAGGATGAGACCCAGAATGGAGCCCTGTAGGACTCCAGCCTAGACTGGGAGTGGAGGGGACAGGACTACTCCTATCTGTATTGATGGTTGATGACCCGAGAAGTAGGCATGGAACCATTCAACCGTGGAGGCTGAGAGGCTGGCAGAACTCAGCTTGTCCAGGAGGAGAAGATGGGCCACTGAATCAAAAGGTTTGTCCAGACTGATGAAAAAGGCTGCTGTGATGTGCCATGATCCAATCAAGACAGGTTGGAGTTGGTGACACATAGCAGGGAGGAGATGGTGGAATGATGCTTCCAAAAACCAGACTGGAAAAGGGGAGAGTAAGTTGGAGGATTGGAGGAAGGCAGAGAGCCAGGAGTAGACTAATATCTCTTGCAACTTTGCAAGAGGGGAAGGAGGAAGATAGGGCAGAAGATGCCAGCTGAAGAAGGATCACCCCTTTTGTGGAGGGGAAGAACTTTGGCTGACTTCCAAGACTGAGGAACAGTGCATAGGGTAAAGGAGAAATTGAGAAAGTGAGTGAGGTGGGAGGTGATGACAGGAGCAGAGAGATGGAGATTAGGGTTCAGGCAATCTGGGTTAGTTCTGGACAGATTGAGCGAGGAAATAGCAAGCATGGTTTCCTGGGTAGAGATGGGAAGGAAATGAAACCCAGGGAGGATTTGGATGGAGAGTGGGGTAGAGACAGAGGAAGGGAAGAGAAGTCAGGTGAGGGTGAGGGAAAAGCACATGCAGTGAAACTCATTGAAGTGAGCAGCAACAGAGAAAGGGTCAGACACTGGAGAGCCATTTACCATGAAGACTGGGGGAACAGAGTGGGTAGAGGGATCAAGAGGCTTTTGGATCACCTTCGAGAACTTGGCAGGGGAATTAAGATTCTTCTGGAGTTTGGTCTCAAAGTAGATGGATTTGATGGTATGGATGGCCTTTGTGCAAGTTTCTAAGTGCTCTGTAAGAGTGGTGGTTGGACAGGGATCAGGATAATTTGAACTGGGCCCAGGCTTGATCACAGGTCTTGCACAAATCAGTGAGATTAGAGGTGATCCAAGGATGGTTGAAGACTTAACCCTGGACTTCCTGATGGGGCACGTTTGTTCAAGACAGAAGTAAAAATCGAGTGGAAGAGTATGGCATCTATGTCAGGGGTGGTGAGAATAGAGGACCAATCCATTGCATGCAGGTTGCCCAGTAGAGCATCTTTGTTTAGTGACTATAGAAACCTAGACCATATGTACTTGAGGGGAGGGAAGGGAAGGAACCAGGCTTCCCTGGCACAATACATCATGCAGTGGTCACTAAAAGCATCTGGCAGTATACCTGATGCAACGATGCAGTGTGGATGTGAGGAGAGAACCCAGCCCAGAAGGGTGTGGTTTGAAGAGTGTGGGTTGAGCCAGGTGAGTTCAGCAATGAGTTGTGAGAGATTTAGGGACTCAGTTCTGAGGGAGGCCCACCTGGACACAGGGGAAAGTCAATTTATTTATTTATTTATTTATTTGAACATCGGTTTACAAACTTTGAGCCAGAGGCTCATTTCCAAAGGTACCTCATCACACTGAGGACAAATACATAACAAACTTTGGGTTACCGCATATGGGTTACATAGATTGCAAGCACTTAACAGAACTTTGGTTACAGCATATGGGTTACATAGTTAGCAAGCATATATGACTAGACCAGGTAAACAGAAAAGCCAGTTTGGTTACTATGGCACATTCTTGCACGATGGTAAGAGCAAGCAGCAGGATAATAGCAGTACAAACAGCAATGGGTGAGGATTAAAAGAGGTGTGGTGTGGATGCTGCCCAGCGGGCATTGTCAGGGCACAGAGAGCTATGCCTCAGTTATAGACAGGTGCAGCTTCACGAATTAAATAGTTGGCTGCGAAGTGCCGGTTTAAATTTGGAAATCGTGGGGGCATCTGAGATGGGGGAAGGGAGCAAGTTATACCAGGACGGAGCTCTATAGCAAAAGGACCTCTGTCCATGGGATGTCCTAGATCTTGGGACCAGAAAAGTGGCCTTGCAGGAGGACCGTGTACAGACCAAGGGTTGGGCTTGGCGAAGGGAGGCTGTCAGCCCAGGTGGGGATAGCCCAAGAAGAGTTTTTTTTGTTATTAGGCATGTTTGGTAGCGTAGATGTTTGTCTAGATTCAGCAGTTTTGCCATGTCATAGAGCTGGCACGAATGCATAAGCCTAGGAGCTCCAGTGATTAGCCTGCATGCTTTATTTAAGATGAGGCAAATTTTATTGAGGGCGGTCGTGTCAGCAGTGCCGCATACTGGTAGGCCATAGTCAACAAGGGATAGTATAGAGGAAGTAACCACTATACGGAGGGCAGCGGTGGGGAGACAGTTTTTATGGTGGTATAAGATACCTAGCCGCACATTAGTGGCTGAGGCAAGTGCATCAACGTGGGTGTGGTAGGTAAGGGCTGAGTCAAAGGAGACCCCAAGGTACTTATAGGAGTGGACTTGCTCTAGTGGTTGTTTGGAGCCAGGGAGGATATGGAGTGGGAAGTTGCTGGCTTTGTTTTGGGGGTGGGCAAAGAGCATTGTTTTTATTTTTTTGAGATTAATGACCAGTCTGTGCTCTTTAAACCAGGTTTCGGCATCATTATAGGATAGTTGTAGGGAGTCCTGGAGGGAGATAGGGTTACGATGGGTGGCAAAGATGATGGCGTCATCTGCATACAGCAGAATTTTCCCAGTGCATGCACTGGGCAGGGTGTTAAGGTAGAGTGAGAAGAGTAGGGGTCCCAGGATGGAGCCCTGAGGAACCCCTGATCGGATGGGACAGGTTTTGGAAAGTGTCCCATTAATTCTGACACATTGGGAGCAGGCAGATAGGTAGCTGGTGCACCAGGCAAGAGGCCCAGTAGAGAAGCCAGTGTGGCAGAGGGCATCCAGCAGGAGGGGGTGGGAGACAGTGTCGAATGCCTTTGAGAGGTCGATGAACACTGCCCCTGCTAGGGAGCCAGAGTCCATAGAGGACTGTAGGAAAGTTGAAAATTCAACTAGCGCAGTGCTGGTTCTGTGTCCAGCATGGAAACTGTGCTGTTCAGGGCAGAGGATGTTGTGTTTGGTCAGGTATTCAGTGATTTGCATGGCAACCAGCTTTTCTAGGGCTTTGGAGAGGGATGGGAGTATGTAGATAGGATGGTAATTCCCGGCAGAGGACCTGTCACCACCTTTGTGAATGGGAGCAACAATGGTAGTTTTCTATGCAGTTGGGAATTGCCCCAGGCAGAGGGATTTGTTGAGAAGGCTGGTAAGTGGGGCAAGAACCTGATCCAGAACCAGATGGAGAATGCTGGGGTCCAGGGAGTCATCACCAGGACTATTGCTTTTTAATGCTCTGACCAGGTGGGGTCTGGCTTCCTGGGCAGTTACCCTACGCAGGTAGAAGCAAGAGTGCTGGAGGTCTGGGGCAGGTAGGGAGGGTAACAGGTCAAAGAAATTACTGGGGAGGACAGAGCTCAGGTCCGTAAAGGCTGTGTTAAGGTAGTTTGCAATGTTTGCTGGGTCCGTAATGGTTTGAAGTCCCCAAGGAGAATGAGTTCACCGGAAGAGGAGTGAGAAGTGATGACAAAGAGTGAGTCAACCAGAGAGGAGGGAGTGATTTTTGAAGATGCTTAGAAAACCCCACTGAAGATGGGTAAGGTGGAGGGGAAGGAGAGTTTGGCAAGAAGATACCCTAGAAGGAGAGTATAGCCAGTGCAGGAGAGGCTGTGGCAATCATAGAGGGTGACATCACTACCATGCTTTCCCCCATTTTACCAAGCATGCACCACTGACAGCCCTGTTCAACAGTTCACTGGAAACAGGTGTGGTACAAAAGGAGTGGAGAAGGGTGAATGTGGTCCCTCTCCACAAAAGTGGGAGCAGGGAGGAGGCTGGCAATTACAGGCCAGTCAGCCTGACCTTGGTGGTGGGGAAACTAATTGAATCGCTACTAAAAGAAAGGTTTGTGATATATCTAAAATCCAATGGAACACAGGAAATGAGGCGGCATGAATTCACAGTGAGATGATCTTGTCAAACAAATCTGATTTCTTTGACTGGGTGACTAGGGAGGTGGATCAAGGAGGGATAGTGGATGTGGCCTACCTGGATTTCAGCATGGCCTTTGACACCATTCCACATAGGAGGCTAATAAACAAGTTTGGCAGCCTGGACTTGGGTCCCAGGGTGGTAAACTGGGTCAAAAATTGTCAGAGCGAAAGGACACAGAGGGTGGTGCTGAACAGAGTTCAATCCAAAGAGAGGTGGGGTGACCAGTGGGGTCCCGCAAGGATCACTGCTTGGTCCAGTCCTCTTTAATGTCTTCATAAGTGACATTGCAGAAGGGCTGAAAGGGAATGTGTGTCTCTTTGCAGACAACATGAAGATGTGCAGCAGGGTTGGCACTCCAAGAAGGGTAGAGAAAATGAGAAGGAACCTAAGCAAACTTGAGGAGTGGTCAAGGGTGTGGCAGCTAAGATTCAATGCAAAGAAGTGCAAGCTCATGCACTTGGGGCACGGAAATGCATGGGAGGATCACATGATGGGGGAAGGTACTGATGGCCACCAAACAGGAAAGGGACCTGGGAGTAATCATATCTGATGATCTAAAGGTTACCAAACAATGTGAGAAGGCTATGAGGAGAGCCAATGGAATGCTGGGGTGCATAGGGAGTGGTGTCTCCAGCAGAAGGAAGGAGGTGGTGAAGCCACTGTATAGAACATTGGTGAGACCTTATCTAGAGTACTGTGTCCAGTTCTGGAGGTTGCAACTCTGGAAGGACATAGAGTAGAAGCGGTTCAGAGAAGGGTGACAAAAATGGTGCAGGGGCTGCACCAAAAGTCATATGAGGGGAAACTGGAGGATCTCAAAATGTATTCCCTGAAGGAGAGGAGAGAGAGGGGGGATATGATAGAGACTTTCAAATACCTCAAGGGCGTAAATAAGATAAAAGAGGGTAGCATCATTAAAACAAAATGTTCAAGAACAAGGGGTCATGATATGAAAATAGAGGGAGGTAGACTTAGGAGTAACATGAGAAAATATTTTTTCACGGAAAGGGTGGTGGATCAATGGAATAGCCTCCTGGCAGATGTTGTAGGAGGAAAATGGTAGGGGAATTCCAAAATGCATTGGACAAACCCAAAGGAACTCTAGCGATAGTAAAGAGACGGTAAGCCGCAGATCATTTAGGATCTGCGATATATGAAACGGGTCAGGAAAATAGGCAGACTAGGTGGACCAAGTGGCCCCTATCTGCCGTAAAATTCTGTTTCTATATAAGTTAGGAAGTGCCAAGCTAGAATCCAGAAATCTGGAGGAGAGTCAGGATTCAGCAGTACAGAGGATGTCAGAGGAGTTGTGGGAAACCGGTACTGTAAGGCTATCCAGTTTAGGAAGGAAGCTCCTAGCACTGAGGTGAAAAACACTAAGGTCATTAGGGATAGATGGGGGTAGCAGAGTGAAGGACCAGGACTGATTTCCACATTGCCAGCAAGGATGAGAAGCAGGGCAATAAGGTAAAGGATATGGAGGGACATAAGTCCCCTACACCGGGGATGAGAGAGAGGAGGAAAGGACAGGAAAGGGACTGGATAGCTTGGCGGAGCAACTTCAGGTTTAGGGAGGGGGGTGGCAGGAGACCAGAGTGGATTGGGAGAGAGGGAGGAGCAGGAAAGGGAAGGAGGTTGGGAGAGTGAAGGGGGTATAAGGAGGGTAGGAAGGAGGGTAGAGGTGGAGGAAGGAGGGGGAAGATGAGAATGGCCAGGAAGGAGGAAAAGTCAAAGGAGAAGAGCAGGAAGCAGGACTGAATGCATGAAATGTAAAATGATACTGCTAAAAGCTTACAAGAAAGGTGTACCCAAAAGTTTGTTTTCCCCCAGTCCATGTTTAAGGATGATCCTGACTTACCGATCAGTCAAACCATATTGTTGCCAACACCTAAAATACCTCTTTTATGCTTTTATTCATTTTTGGTGCAGCCCTCCATTTTTCCCGCCCTTTGACCCTGTGACAGATTGGTTGAATGGAAAAGACAGGGGATCCAAGGGTCAGTGATCACAGCTCTTTATTTTATAGGTTTCTCTTGAAGTGCAGCTTCAACAATATCCAGGAATAAAAGAAATGTGGCTGGACAGTGTCAGGATTGGCAAATCCCGAACTGGCCTAGGAGTTTCAAGATCCAATAGCCAGGATCGCAATTCTCAATTCAATAAGGGCCGCTACCCACCTTACCTCACAGGACCAGGACCAGCTCTGCTACTACCTTAACTCACAGCCCTTCTGCCAGATAAAATGGCTGACAAGTGACTTGCAGGGATTTCTGGCTCTCTTTTATACCTGCCCCACATAGTCACCTGACAGGGTTGTGCATATGCAAATGAATCCATTTTAAATTCAGATGGGTTCCTAACATTGTTGTGACACTTCCGATATACATGAAAATACTTTACGCAATATACACATTATATATATATATATATCAGTTTTCTGCTGTTGGTGCTTCTTTACTTTTCTACATTAGAGTGAAACAGTTATTTATTTATTTATTTACTTTTTGTTGACTGGGTAAGGGGCATGCAACAAATAAATGCCTATTTTCAGGCACGACCTGGGAGAATTACACCATACTAATACAATGAGTGCAATGTAACAATAAAACATACACCTGAGTGCAGCATACCAATGACAGCAAGATTAGGCATATAGATCAATACAAAAATCCATAGTAGAGTATCAGAATAACAGTTAGCAGACACAAACAATGACCGATATGAATTACAGTAATATTAAACATTAGGGTCTTGATTCTCAAAGCTCCCAGCATGGCACAAGGGGCTTGCACCACAAGGAATGGTGCAAAGTGCCCCTTGCACCAAAAGATGCACCGGGAGTGATTCCCAACCTTAACCACAGGCTGCCTTCACCAAAGGGGCTTGTGCTGTCCTTGTGGCACAAAATGGACTGTGGCATGGTGCTAGGGAGCTTGTGGCAGCTGCAAGCTGCTATATTCCCCAACATTGGGATTCTCTAAACCCTCTTAGAGGGCAAATTTCTAAGTATCCCTAGACCAGACAGGGCTGGTCTAAGGGTACTTAGAACTTCTCCCTCTGGGAGGGTTGCAACCTGCACCAATGTGTCGTGGCCCCCCCTCCCCGATCTGCCCAAAATTAAAGTGTAAAAAAAAATACCATGTGGTCTAGTCCATGCCCCCCAGCCCTGGATCTGCCCAAAAATTAAATGTTAGCTAATATCCCTGGTGATCTAGTTGTCCTGTCTTCCTAGTTCTGATCTGCCAGAAAATTACAATGTAAAAAATAAAAACAATTCCTGGTGATCTAGTGGACCCCATCCTGACAGGTAGTGCCCACCGTGCCACTGCCCCTCCAGTCTGAACAATGAGCCAGTGACCAACACAATCTTCTCACCACCATGGCTGACTGCCGACTGAACTGTCACCGAGTGTGCACTGTAGACAGTACATACTCATTGATTGACAGCTCACTCTAAGCAGTCAAGCAATGAGCACGTACTGTATCTAGTACATGCTAACTACAGTTCAGTTGGAAGCCAGCCGTGGTGGTAAGAGGAGGGCTGTGTTGGTCACTGGCTTGGGGTTTGGGCTGTGGGGAAGTGGGGTGATGGGCACTACCTGCCAGGGTGGAGTCCCCTAGTCACCAGGGATTGTTTCTTTGCATTGAAATTTTGGGCACATTGGGGCTGGGGGCAGGACAGCTAGACCACTAGAGATTACTAGAGATGTTTTTTTTACATTTTAATTTTCAGGCAGATCAGGGCAGGAGGGGTCTGCTAGATCACCTGGGAATGGGTAGTATAATAATATGGGGATCAGGTCTGGGGGGTCCACTAGATCACCAGGGAATTATATTGTTTACATTTTACAATATGGGCACAAATCTAGGCTGGGGGGCACTAGACCACCAGGGACAAGAGTGGCCCATCATCATGGTCACCACACGGCTTGTGGCATACCCTCCAGATGCACTCTGTTTGGTGCATGGCCACCACAGGTACTCCGCTCAATAGAGAATCAGGTGCAGGGTCCCTGGCACGCCAGGCTTTGATGCAAGCTGCCTCTTGCTGCAGCTTGCTTCAGTCTAAGAGTCCTTTGAGAATCGAGCCCCAGATATCTAAACTTTCCCACAAAACATAAGGTGGCCATAAAACATTAGATTAGAAGGTACAGGGTGTCAAGTACATGAACATGTTCAATTGTCAGTGGACATTATTAGGTTTTAATGAGGCATAACCCTGCCTCTAATCCCACCTTGAAGACAACCTTTTTATGGCTGCATAGCGAGAGCTATGCTGACATCTTGCTGATGTATTACAGAGAAGGGGGCTCTGGGAACATGGCTGGATAACTATTGCACCACAGCTGTCTCCTAACGCAGAGTGGAGTTGAAGCACATCTCTCTGTGTGCTTTCCATTCACTATACTGTGGTTTCTTCCTCTCCTCCCTGCTACACTATGTTCATGTTCACCACAATGAATCAGACTACTGCAGTCAGGTCCAGTAGCAGATCGCTGGTATTGCAAAATTTCCACCGCGATGCTGTAGCTTGTTGTGATTGATATGACTGACCCGCCCACCATGGTTAATCCTGTCACTCCACACGTGCCTCTTGATCCCCTCCCTTGGCTTGTGGTGTTGGTGGTACTGTGGTTCAAGAGCAGTGCCCTACTCCCCAAATATAAACCCCTCACTCCACATGTACCTCTCTCTCTCACTCTCTCTCTCTCTAACTCTCTGACACACTCCCTCTTTTTGTGACTGAGCAAACTAAAATGTATTGATTCTCTCCCTGACTCATATTGTTTGAGTTGTTGCCACCCAATTCAAACAGCATGATTGAACCCCTCATTCCACGTGTACCTCTCTCTACTTTTTTGTGACAGCGGCAAGCTCTCTCTTGATCTTCTGTCAGTGGGTGAGATGAGGAGAATTTTGGCTTGTTTTTCAGGACTTTGGAACTGGGTTAGTTAAGGTCCCCACCTCTGAGCAGGGCTTGGCTCAGCAGCGCTCTCTCTCTCTCTCTCTCTCTGAACCAGCTGGGGTTTCTGTCAGTGGGTGAGGTGAGGAGAATTTAGATTTGGTTTTCAGTACTTTGGAACTGGCAATATTATATGCACCACTCTAGTTCTCGAGCTGGTGTAAGTAAAGAGGCATCTACAACCCCCCCTTCCAGTCTACCTGATAGCTGATATAATGTGCTGTCATATTTTTGACAAGAATTGTTACTCAGTCCTGTGGTTTCAGAGTCACATTTGCAAAATAAAAAGAACCAGAGGAGACAGAAACATTTTAGACTGAGAGAGTCAAGAAATAAATTACACTAAGCATTCATTCTGAAAATATGTAATAAAAAATTTATAACATGAAAACAAACATGAAACAGAATAAAGTGCTGATAATGTTTTGACTTCTCTGACTCGATCAGTTCTACAAAGACTTCACTTGCTTATGATATTCGTGCCCCAGATCCATAAGCCAGACTCATATTCTGCTCTCTGGACAAAGCATATATTTCCTTTCAGAGTATATCGTGAATAACTATATATTAATACTAAGGTCTTGAAATTTACATAAGCCAACTGGTGTGTGTGCATGTACTAGGTTTGCACTATTTGTTTTCAGTACAAAAACTACTTAATTTACCCAGTGCCAGTATCTATAACAAAAATATTGTGGCAGTGCCCTAATTATGTGAGATATGTTGCACAGCATTTCTGATCGGAAACAGAACTAACGCTACCCCAAAGCAGGGATCGACAAATTTCAAATTTACATGGTAGTCCAGGACAACTGGCCTATCCAAAAATGGTAGTCCCACCATCGTGAGTGGTAGTCCAATGGTCGAAAGCCAGTATTTTAAGGAAAACATTAAAAAAAATTACGTAACAACAAAGTAAATGGTTGCGTCATTGTATTATTAATACTATGTGATGTAGGCTATAGAAAACAGTAAAAATAAAGATGTATTTTAAAATGTTTCTGTTAATACAGGTTAGTGATTTGAAGTCCGAGTCAAGTGGTAGCCATACTCCTACTGTCCAGTCCCACAAATGCCATAACAAAGCAGAGAGTAATTAGCACAACATAATCAGAATTCAGATTCAGAACTGTCAAAAACATCAAGTGTCCTGGTAGTGGTAGGACAGGATGATGATGGAGCAGCAGCAGTACTAGCATGAGACACAGAAGCATCAGATTCAGTAGTACCAACAGCAGCAGCATACCCATAAACATGTCGCATGCCTTGACCAGACAGCAGCCAGTGGTTCATTGCTGGATCTGGATCAAAGTAGGTTCGGACCCTCTACTGCTATTTGAAGAAGTGACTGTAGTGTGTCATCTGCCAGACGTGTCTTTATTTTTGTCTTTATCAGGTTTTGAGTGGAGAACACTCATTCGCACTTTACGGTTGACACACTCATTGCCAGTAGTATTTCCACTAACTCTAGAATGTGACCAATCTGGGGCAGTTTTTCTTTCAGCAATCTTTTATATACCTGCAGATAGGGTTTGTGAACTGCAGATTTCAGCATAGCCTTAAGTGCAGCATATTCTGATCTAATATTTTCCTGCTGCTCTTCAGTGAAAAACTTAAAGTATGCTGCCAAACTGGCCACCTTATTGGTCCCAAAGTCTGCAAGTTGTTCTCTTGGTAGAGCAAACTGTTTAAAATCCAAACATTTGAACCATTTCAGAGGCCCCTCTGAGAAATATTGAAATCTTACATCGATGTACTCTATTGCTGCACGTACTAAAGTCTGCAGTTGTGTATCGGACCCCAAATTTATTTTAGGACAGTTGCCTTTGAATGTGAAGGGCACAGTCTTCTCAACTCCCTTCTGTGAAATTACATAGTCCATGCATCTGTTTTGTGGTTTATAATGAGCTAGGAAAGCTGTCATGTATTTCCCTGGCTTTGATTTCAGCTCCATCAGCTGGAGAAGGCAGGTCTCGATGAGATGTGGTACTTTAAGAATTATTAAGCCATCTCTTTGAAACTGCAGTGAAAGATTTCAAAGTATGGGCAAAAAATCTTGGAGGATATAAAGAGATTTGACACACTGAACAGACTGTACCTCTCTTAAAAGTACCTTTGCTTTTGAACCATCAGCAGCAGATGCATTCTGTTGCAAGTGCTGAGCAACTGTAGGTAGATTCACCTGAACTGTATGAACTGACTGTGATCTGCTGGCAAGCCATCTCACCTGTTTAATTGCACTGAAGTGTGCCAGATCACTATCTATCACTTGTGCAATTTCTTGTAGCTCTCTCATCTTTTTTTGACTATAGTAGTAGAATTTAAATATACCCTTTAGAATATTTTCAAGCTTTGATATGAAGGGGTTTGTTTTCATTACATTGAGAACCGCCAACTCCAGCTTATGGACAACACAGTGCATGGCAATGATGTGAGGACAGTTTTCCCGTAGCTTCACAATGGTTCCACCCCTTTCACCCATCATTACACTTGCCCCATCAAAATTGGCAGAAATCAGAAAAGGGCCCCAGATTGCTCACATTTGATTAAGTCAGTGATAGGAAGATGTAGTGAATCTAATGCAGTTCTTATTCCATGAAAGACACCTTCAGCATGTGAGTATTCCAAGGGCACAGCCTGGATCAGCTATGTACATACATCTTTGGTGTTAGGATCTATGAAGCACAGGAAGACATTTCCCCATTCAGTTATAGCTGTATCAGTGCTGCTGTCAGCAAGAACTGACACATATTTTGCTTTTTTAAGTCTGTATCTGGGTTTTGGATAGAACAGCAGATATAGCTCTGCCAAAGTCTCTGGCTCGCTTATCATCGGTATATTTAGTACCAAGTTTAGTACCATTTTTCTCTTGCAATTCATATAGCCAATTCATGTTGGAAAAAGGGCACAGATTTTTGTAGTGAAGTAAGCTGTGGTAAACAGATGTCTCATCTCCTTTGTGGCCTCTTCCAACTGTGCAAAGGCTTGATAAAGTGGTGACTCAGTAATATCACACTAAACTGCACGCTGGCCATTTTCCAGAATATATTTGTTCTGGCACAGCACATGTGGATTAGATTTTCTGTGTGCACGTAGTGACTCAATTCTAAAATTGTTAGAGGCTGTGGAAAACACATTTGTTTTTTTTTGAAAAGGCTGGTGTTGCAATAGTGGGATACTTTTCGCACACTGTGCAGTACATCAGTCCCTTTTTTTCATCGTATCTCAACCATTTATAATTGTTCAACCAGTGAGATTGAAATATTCTGGCCCTTTTTTCCTGGTCATATTTTTTGTCTTTAGAGATACTGTCTCCCTGTTGATCCAGATCCAGCAAAGTTTGTTTCTTAGGACAGGAAGAGGAAACATGCTTCCACTTCACGGTTTAATTCAATTGACTGATGAACATCAGCATCAGCTGCTGTTATATCCATTACCTCAGCAGAAGACTTAGTGTCATTTTTATTTTGAGAAGACTGTCTGTGTGTTTGGCTAGTAGTGGCGGCTGCTGCTGACCACATGGAAAAAAGAGTGTTGTTTTTTATTTTTTTGCATAGCCATATTTTTGTCGTGTTTTTAACTTTTTTCAGCACTTACTCTGCAATAAAATGCATTTTATAATTCTGTGTGAGTGTGCTTTCTACTGGGTGGGAACTGGGAAGGAAGCTGGGGGTAGTATTTATTGGTAATGTAGTGTACTAATGGTGGGTGGTGGGTAGGGTACACACTTGAACCAGCTTTATTCGGTTTGTTAAAGTGTTATGTTCAAACTCAACACACAAGTGACTTGGAATCCCACTTGCCAGCAATATAGCGTACTAGTACACTGCTGCACTTTCTTCAGAATATTGTATTCTATTTATTTTATATTTCCCTCCGGTCTATATTATTACATCCCACCACTTGTTCTCTTTTCAGTTTTTTTTTATTTCAATTTTTGTCTCTCCCCCCTCCCCCGTCCCACAGCAGGCAGACACAAAGGCACTGCAGGCAGTTAATAAGGACTAGATTCAGTCACAGCTGCAACAGCTTATTATAGTTAATATAATGTGATTTCTGTTTTTTATTTTATTTTTTTTGAAGAGTGATAGAGTACTGTATGTTTTTCCTTTTTCAATTTCTGCCTCTTTCCCTCCTGTCCCTCACAGTCAGGCACTTACTGTGTGGGCTCACTACCAGTGCCTCAGTCTACACTGGACTCTCTCTCACTTACAGAGTCTCACAAATAAGCTGTATTGTCCAAATTCTAACTTTCTGTCTTACTTGAATAATATTTTTTTTATTCAATTTCTGTTTCTCTCCCCATCCTGTCACTCAGCACACAAACACTGCAGGCAGTTAATGAGGACTGGATTCCATCTCAGCTGCAGCAGCTTAATAATGTGATTTCTGTTATTTTTCTTTTTTTTTTAAAGAGCATTTTCTTTTCTTTTTCAATTTCTGCCTCTCTCTCTCTCTCTCTCTCTCTCTCCCTCCTGTCCCTCAGCAGACACACAGGCAGCTGATGTGGACTGACTGTATTCAATCAGTATCTCACACAGCTGCAGCAGTTTTAATGTGACTTTTTTTCCCTTTTCTAAGTATCTTTCTTAGTTTCTGCTTCTCTGCCTCCTGTTCCTCACTAGGCAATAGGTGTACAGCAGCCAGCACCAGCAGTAAGTTGATGTGGAATGAGGGGACTCGAGTCTCACACACAGGTGCTGCTACTAGTAGTAATATTAGTGAGAAGAAACCTGTTTTTTTTCCCCTTTACTTTTTCCTCCTCAATTTCTTCCCCGCTCCCAACAAACCCAATAGTTGCTGTGTGGGCTGTCACATGACGACCCACTTGTTCCTGACTCACTCCCTCCCTCTTTTCAATTCCCTTCCCTGCTGTTTACCTTTAATTTCTCTTTTCTCTCCTTTATTGTAAATCTTTTTTCCCCCTTTAATCTGTAGGACTTCAGTACAAGTAATATCCCTAAAATATATCACTTTGCAAAAATTTGCAATCTGAAAAGCTCCGGAACCAGTATGCTGCATCCTCCAACACACGACTCCTTTCTCCGAATGATTAACTGAATGTGCAACATGCTCCATCCCTGCCACTTTGCTCTACCTCTCTACAGTCTCAGCCAATGCTGTGGGAAGCAAGGGAAGGAGTCTCAATGCTGATTGGCTATTCCTTATGTCACTGCCCCAGCCCCCCTTGGACACTCCTCCTTGCTCCTCCTCACTCCCACACCCCCGGCCCTTACCCAAGTAACTGGATGAAGAAGCATCATGTGATGCTGCTGCTTGACTGGCCATGCGGCACCTCCACACCTCCATCCTTACTGGCACCACCCACCGGTTGCTGTGCATGCCTGCTGCTCCACTCAGTCGGCCACCAGAATGGATGCCTTGATGGGTGGATGCTGAAATTGCAGTTCAATTAAAAAAAAAAGATGTTAGCAGGCTCAGAGAGTGATGGTTGTCTGTGGGCAAGTGGCCCCTTGATAAATGGTTGTCTGAGGGAGCAAAAAGGTAGCCTGGGATGTCAGGCTATGGGATTTGTCGATCCCTGCCCCAGAGCCTTATTTAAAACAAGTATAAGAGGTAATAATGGCACAAGTTTTAATTTCCCAACCACAGCAATTCATTGTATGATCATTTTAAGAAAGTCGAAGTACAGTATTGTATTAATGTTTTTTTGGGGGTCATTAAGACAGAATAGCTACATGTAAAAAGACACTGATATTAACAGATACTGTACTAATTCTGCAGTGTCATGTGGTACATTAGAAGTTTTTTTTGTTCTTATTTTTGGAAATCACTGATGAAGCAATTTCACCTTGATCTAATCTGTGTAGCATCTTGCTCTGACATACTTACAAAAAAGATCAGAGACTAAGGTGTCTTACGTGTGCTGCCACTGTGAAGGCTAAAGCTGGGTAACCCAGGAAGACAGTGGCTGTGGAACGGTGACTGGTCACAATGGCAACTAAATTACAGTGCTAACATATTACTGTGACTGGTGGTTCCCCCTCTATCCCTGAGGTGTGCCCCCCTGGAGTTGGAGTATATAATTAGGGAGTGTGGGGGCAAAGCCCCCCACAAGAGAGGGTGTGGGGGAAAAGCCCCCCACAAGAAAATACTTTTCTGAAAGTAGCCGTGATGTGGATTCAGCGCCATTGTGACCAGTCGCCTTTCTGCAGTCACTATTATGACATGGAACCCTAAAGCTTTGGTGCTGCAGGTTTATTGGGGCCTGTAGCAGTGAAACATAGGGAATCAGGTAGTAATCTTCCAGGAGCAGATTTAGGTAATTAGCTGTCCACAAAGTGCCACATTAAGGCAAACTTCTGGACATTTAGCTGTTGCAAGAATATCATATTATCCATACTAATAAATCGATAGATTACAGAAATCATACAGCATCTTTAGTACCCAACAAAAGTTGCACCAGCCAGCTCTGCCCTGCACTTGAACCCAGAGTTTGATGCTCCGGTCACAGCCAAGTGAAAGGTGTTCTTCATCCCTTTGATTGTGGCCGTTCAGCTTAGAAATGGGATTTGCACTTTTTTCTGATATAGATTCCCTTTGGGGAAGAATTCTGTTAAAACAGCTTTGTGTACAAAAGTAGGTCATAAAATGTGATCACTCTATGGCTTGTTTGGCTTGTCTCTGCACAGGCAAATGTTCTTTAACATCAGATTCTCGAGCTGTGAACATGGAAATAATTTATGAGACATGCACCACTCCAACTCTTAACCATGTTCCTCATTATGCATCATATTTGACTACAACATTAATAATTCAATTGTCCACTGTAGTTCACAGTAACATTCAGAAAACTACTACAGTCTTCAAAGATTTAAAAAGGTTCTTAATCCAAAGTAGAGATACAGCTGCAGACTATATCCACTTTTTTAAAATAATCCATTACTTTAAATCATCGTGGCTAGTCCCATATCTGGAAAATACATGGGATTAAAGGGTGAATACTGTAAATACAAGTGCAAAGCAAGTGGGTAACCTAATTTTAAAAGACAAAATAATAACATTATCTAAACTGGTAAACCATTCACATAAAGTAAATTAATGACCAGGCATGGAGGCTAGTTTACATGCAATGTAGCAGTTTAACAGTTTATGACATATGATTGTGTATGACTTTAGCTTTATCATGTACAAAATGAAAAATAATACAGTATCACCCATATTTAAAAGTGCAATTACATTTCTCAAACCAAAATGGCAGAGAACTTTTACATTTGGGGAAGGGGGGGGGGTCATGACAAATTTGCCTCAGTGATCCGTTATCTGCAACATTGAATTGCAGCTTCACATAATAGCCATTGTTTGAAGAAAATCATCTTGTTCTGCAAGGTAGTTCAAGAAAAATCTTTTGTAAATAACCTCAGACCTGGCCAGTAATTCCCATACAATTGGATGCTTGAGAACCAGAGAGAATACCTGTTTGCTGGGCATTGATTTCCTGCCCTTCCTCAACTTATCCATTCTTGGAGCCATTTTTAAGGCTGCATAGTGAGAGCTATGCTGATGTGTTACAAACAGAGGAAGAGAGAAATAGAGGCCCTGGAAGGTCATAACTGGGTACTGAATGCATCACATTATGTTTGCTCTGCCCAGTGGAGTTGAAGCACATCAGTACAAATCAGCATGTTTGCTTTCTCTCTCTCTTCCTCCCCTGCACTTTTTATGACTACATAGGAAGAACTGTGCATGATGTAATGCAATTACATTGAAAAGGGGTTTCGGCAGCATGTGACTACAAATACAGCACAGCTGTGGACAGCTATGTCCTTCCACCAGAGTGGAATTGAATCCGCCTCCTCTAGTGTATAAAATTAACTATCACCTTACTATATAACTTCTGAAGATCACCTCACTTCACAACCATTGTTCTTTTAATTAGCATGCCATTTTTATGGCTGTGGGCAGAGCCTACAGCCATCTTGCTGTCTGTAGATGGAAAAATGGAATACCGTGGAACACATTTTTGGAGTTTTCAATGTATCCTTCCACACCTACAAATCACTATGCCAGTTAAAATAAAATACTCCCTTCTTTCTATTTAGAATGTTGGAGACAGAACTCCAAGCTGCTTATCAGATGACCATTAGGAAACAGAAACAGTTGGTTAAATATTGGTTGCCTATTAAACTGGAGATTTTTTAACCCCCTTCAAAATGCAACAACTTGCACATTTAAATACTTAGCATTTAAACATTTTCTTGCTACTAGCTTCAGTTGGGCAGTTACTGCCTTTCAAGAAAGATTCATGCCTTATAAATGTCACCCTTTCCCATCACTGAATCTAAAAAGATTTACACTGTTTTTTTAAACTCTTAAAACACTATCTGATAAGACCTGTCTCAGACATATGCCAGGTCTTCTGTGAACTATCCAGGCTAAATATATAGCAATCAGCAGGCATTTTTTACTATGCTTTTTAGGAAAAAATATATTGAACTACAGCAAGCACACACACACACACACACACACACACACACTGTACACACCATCCTCATGGCCACAAAATTCAAAATAAATATTTCAATCTAATATGTTATAAAACAATAAAGAAACTGTTTATGTCAGTGAACACAGTGAAGTTCAGTTTACAGTACATTTCCTTTAACTATTTCTCATCCTAGATTTTGTATCCTGGATAGCGCTGGGGAGATGCTACATCTAATTGTCATAGGGATCTTCATTTTACACATTCTTTGCACTGTATTTACTCAGGATGTCCCTGATTAGATGCAATATCTTGTTTTCAGTGGGGTCATGATTTTACCATTTTTATACTGTCTTTATTCAGGGTTGCATAGTCCAGATGTAAAATATTGTTTATAGTGTGTTCTGATGTTACGCAATGCAGCATAATATTATGTAAGTGTAGAGCCCCACTGAAAATAAGATGCTATGTCTTCTGTGAACTATCCAGGCTAAATATATAGCAATCAGCAATCATATGCTAGGAAAATGCATTGGGCTGGATATTCAAACTGCACCATTCTGAGGTGCAAGCCCTTGCGCTGCGCAAAATAGTTGTGCAGGGGTGTGGCCCAGGCGATATTCAAAGGAGTTGCGCTATTGAGCAACTCCTTTGAATATCACCCCCCAGCCACAGCCACTGTGCATGGCGCAGTGAAACTTGTGCCACCGCAAGTTGTCAGAGTGGAGCATTCAACTTGCGGTGGTCAAGTACCATTGCGCCATCGCAAAATCATGATATCCAAAAGGGTGACATGCAAATGGGGTCATAATTCATGCAAGGCACCGGGGAGCTGTGGGGGCTTCATGGTGGTGGGTGGGGGACACTAGCCACCAGGGAGATGTTTGGGCGGGGGTGTGTTATTTACATTGTGCCCGCGATCGGGCATTATGGTCCACTGACCACCAGGGAGATGTTGGGGGTTCTTTACATTCTGCCCACGATCGGGCACTAGGAACGTGTTTGGGGGTTCTTTACATTCTGCCCGCGATAGGGCATTAGGGAGATGTTTGGGGGTTCTTTACATTCTGCCCGCGATCGGGCATTTCGTCCACTGGACCACCAGGGATGTGAACAGGAGGGGAGCCACATTGATTCCCCGCGATCGGCCTGGTGGGGAGTACACTATGCCCGCGATCGGGCTGGGGGGCACAGACTGAGTTAGGCCAGCCACAGGTGGCAGCTGCTGTGTTGTGCCCTGCACACAGCAGCTCACCTGTGGGTGGCCCTCTACTTAAGCCTTTTTTTGGCTCAAGGTCCGCAGGCTCAGGTTGGGGCTTGCGCTGACACTCTGCACAGCCCGGCTGAATATCGGGCTGTGCAGTTTATGCATGGTTCCTCCCCCTCCTGTTGAGCATGCATTCATTTGCATTGTGCTGTTGCTCAGCCTGTTTTCAGTTGCGCAACTGCCTCCTGCTGAATATCGCAGAATGGCGCAATGTAGGACTTGAGCATGGGCAACCCTGTTGCGCATGGCGCAACCCTTTTGAATATCCCACCCATTGTACAAATGTGTAAAAGGAAGACCACATTGAAACTGTCTCTCAGTAGATTGGCATTGTTCAAATTAATTAGAAATAACTGATAAAAGCATTCCAAAAGCACTCCACAGCCATATTGGCTCTGACCAGAGTTTTTTCAGGTGGTGGTGACTATTAATACACAATGATCTGAAAGTATGATCAGAGAAAAGTGAAACTTTAATGTTCAATGCAGAGAATTGAAATGACAAATGCGCTTTACGCTCACATCATGCAGCTGTGTTACTTTCCTGCTCTTGTGGTGTGTATTCATGTTTATGCCTGGTAACAGATGCAGCAGCCAGAGGTACTACATGACTGTTCACATTTAAGTGAATATATGCTGACATTTTGATGGTCTGACAGAAAAAAAAATATCTTGAACACTTTATTTTTGGAATGTCTATTAATCTGACTCCCAGGAATTACTGAAATATGTAATAAAATACATCCTACCAAGGTACCTAGATACTCTCACAGACAAGCAACATAACTGCAGACAGTGCCCATTGAAAATCAGTGCAATATATATATATATATATATATATATATAAATGAAAAATAAAACAACTGAGTGATGTTCTGACACTTTACTTCTCAGTGAAAACAACTGATCAGATGACACACTGTGCTGATGGCCTCACACACATGATTTAGCCAGTCATTTAGCCTCTGTTAATGAACTGGCTCATTAACTTTTGTAAGACCTGTACTGCCATGATTTTTATTTTAGAACATTCCATTTCATCTCTCTGTAGTATCGCCCCTGTTGTTTGGAAAAAAAAACAGCATCCTGGGATTCATCATGGGATTCATCCCTATCCCACTGTGTATGTGCCCAGCCCTCTTAACACCCTCTCTTCCAAACCGCATAGCCCCAAAAATGAAAACTAAATTCTAGGCATACTGGTACCCATCTGCCATCCCAGTGTGGCCACACCCTCCCAGTTCACCCTCTCTCTTAACCAGACAGTCCCCCAAAATAAAACAATATAAAAAAAATCATTCCAGCATCTTAGAATCCATTCCCATGTCCCACTGAGGCTCCAACCCTCTCAATGTGATTTGTACAAACTACAAAATTAACCATTTTAGGGCACTACATCATGCACATCACAATTTTCTTTCCAGTTTTATATATGCTACTTATGGCAGGTCCTTCTGATGGTATGGTGACCAGTGGTGCAGTTTGGTTGCCTCACGGTGTCCAGGAGCAGGAGTGAGTGGAAGTAATTGGTTGGGGACCCTTCGGAGCAGGACTGAGGAAGGCCAATCTCGGGAAAAGCATAGCTACACACCTTGGGGAGCAGGGAGTGGTGAGCCTAAGGAGTAGAGGAGTAGCTGTGGAACAGGGACGAATGTGGTTGTCTTCGAAGACAACAGTGGGATTTGTAGGCAGCTACTCATATTGGATTGTATGCTGATGCTGTGTGGCAATACTTGGCTCTAAGGACACTGAATGAATCAGGTTGCTTCAGCAGCATTGAACGGGAGGGAGGTGTACAGTAGTTGGCTCTCTGTCTTTCTGCCAGTAGTAACAGTCTAAACATTTCAGCTGACATTCTGTAGTGCTGGAAAAGGGTTTGAACCACAGGAATACAAAGAATAGTTGCAAGTCTCTATAATCTTTCTGAAGCTAAATGTGTTGCATTGTTAAAAGATTGTATTCAGCTGAACAATGTTACATTTTGGAGGGGTTACTGACACTAACATGGCTAGCGCCAACTTTGAAAAATATCCTTGCATATCTTGATTTTATTTTAGACACTTGCATTCACACACACTGGCAACAAATTTGAAACACTAGGCACTGTATGCAGTGGATTTTATGTTAAATTCAATGATGATGATGGTAGAAGAACTATTTTTATCCTAATGTATTTTAGCCAGTCACTAGGTGGAAAAAACTGCCAGTGCCTATAAACACATAAACCAAAAAGAATACAAACCAAGAGAAAATGTTAGCATTTTATGTTATTGTTGAGTGCATTCACAATGTCTTTATTTTGACTTGTTTTCTCCCACTGCAGAAACCAGCCTACAGTACCTGCCTGTACAAAACAGCATTATGCGCTCTCTCACCCCAACAAAGTACAGCTGTCTATTGAAATCCAGGGCGTCATACCAATCTAATTTATCCTTCCTGTCACCTCATGACAGAAACCTTTGCCCAAATAGTTGAACAGGTAAATACATTTGAAGTCAGATAGAAAAAACAAATCCTCTTGACAGAAATATCATGCTGCAAAGAAAATGGATTGGTGGTGGATAGATGGTGGAATAGTACAATTAAATCTGAAGTCAGGCAGCAAAAGAAAAAAACTGTCTCATACAACTATTTATCTCCAGCTGCTTCACTTGCCGTAGACACATTTCCCTAGCTCTGGTCACTCATCCATTACTTTTTTGAAAAGCTTGACTGCACAAGGAGGCTAAAGGTAAATAATTTCTGTCAGAGTGTTTTGTTTTCTTCGGACTTCACTTTTTATGGCTGCACAGCAAGAGCTATGCATGACTTTGGAGTGCAATTACATTGAAAAGGGGGGTTTGGTAGTACGTGACTGTGAATACAGCACAGCTGCAGACAGCTATGTCCTTCCACTGGAGTGAAATTGAATCTCTCCACATCCTCTCCATTTAGTACAGTGCAGCCCCTACCCCAACACACTATTTTCTTGCAGGGACACTGTCAGAATACCTCTCAAGTGTCTCGATTTTCAGCCGCTTTCTGAGGCTGGTCCCAAAATTCCAATTCAGCTCCTCACTGTCTCAGTTTCTGAAGCAGATACCAACAGTAACTAAACAGGCGTGTGAAGGATGGCTGAGCCAGCCATGTTTCTTTGTTTCCACTGAGCATTGAATCTGTAGCACAGACCTAGTGTGCATGCATCAGACATGAGTGCACCATCAGCCAGTCAGTGTGTTCACTTGCACAGCTTGATCTTTCAGTCTTTTGACCCCCCCCCCATAGCCTTGTAATGTCCAGACATCTGATAGTAGTATCTCAAATAGGGAGAATGACATCAGAGTACTGAGCACAAAATGTATCAGTTGAGCTCAGCACTGGCAACTGCATACTAGTTCTGTCAGTGCTCCTCAGTGGATTGCATTCTTCCACATTTTTTTTTATTTATTACTCCCCTGCCAAGCCTCTTGTGTGGAATGAATGTGGAAGCATGGCTTCTGATAGGGTATTCAGCACATACAGTAACAGCTGTGCTCACCTACTAAGGCCACTCCATTTGGTTGCAGTCAGAAAGGAGCAAAGCAATCCCTTTCTCTATTTCTGCATGTTTCTTGTCACTTGCCATGAAGGATGGATTAGAACTAGACAGTTAGCTTAGAGAAAAATGTTGTTGTCTCCTTTTTTGGGGGGGGGGTGAGGAAAGGGATTTCTACCACCAAGGCACATATTCTATACTGTAGATACATCAGTATCTACAGTATGGAATAGAAATTATTTTGATCAGTATACCTCCAATGATGTCAATAGGCTGGAAGGTGTTTTTTTTCAGTGTTTAGCTACTTTAAACTATTTTGTTGTTTAATTCTTCCAATGGATAAAGGCTGCAGCTATAATTATCGGAGGTGTATTGATCAAATTAATTTCTGTTCTGTACAGTACATACCTGTGGTCAGAGTAAGAATAGAATATGTGCATTGCTGGTAGAAACAACCTTAGCCCCCCCCCCACAATAAAGTGAGCCAACAACCCCTTTTTCCAATCCAAGTTATATCCCATCCTTCATGTTAAGTGACAAGAGCTGTGCAGAAACAGAGAGAGGGATTGCTTTACTCCTTTCTGACTGCAAAAATTTGTTTGGACAACAAAACCGGGTGGCCCTAGTAGGTGAGCACAACTGTTATGTGCTAAATACCCCAAAAGCAGCCTCGACCTTAGCACTCAACCTCTTTCATAGTAACTTAGCACTCTTGCCTCCTACCCTTCTCCCTGCATCCCTCTCTACCCTTCCTACCCCTCCCTTGCCACACCTCTCCTCATTTCCTCCACCCCCACCCCTTCTCTTACTCTTCCCAGCCCACCCTCCCACATTTCTTCCACATCCTGTGCCCTATTTGTCTTGACAAAGCCTGCTGGCTGATATCAATATACTGTACGCATTTTCCTGTGGCTGAAACTGATTAGCATAATGTGCCTCTGTTGTTTTCCATTGACTGTCCATTATGATTTTATGTCCATTATGATTTTTATACCTCCTATTTACACTTTATTGTACCGTACTTTACTGTCCTGTTTAATCTGTTGTCCTTTCTACTGACGTGGAATCTTTGTAAAAGAGCTCTTAGCTCAAAGGTATATGTAATCCAAAACTTAAATAAATAAAATAAAAGAGCCATGCCTCAGTGTTCACTCCACAAGAGAGGCTGGGCAGGGGAGTAATAAATAAAAAAAAAGGTGTATGAAATCAAGCCACTGAGGAGCCCTGGTAGCGCTAGTATGCGGTTGCCAGTGCTGAGCTCAGCCAATACATTTTGTGCTCAGTACTCCAACATTATTCCCCCTATTCGAGATACAACTGTCAGCTGTCTGGACATAAATACTGCGTGCCATACCTAAAAGAAAGCAAAGAAAGACATCAAATGATATACATCAGTGAGTTCATGTAAACTGTTCTACAGAGTGGAACTGCCAGCAGATAATTAGCCTGTGTGTGTGTGGTTATGGATGGGTTATGGGGGGGACATTTGAAATGATCGTACGGTGCCATTCAGTGCATTCTTAATCATTATGCCAACCTACAAGGTACAACATTATTTATTTTAAAAAATCACAAACGATTGCTTTAGTGGTTTCTGACTCTTAGGGAATTCTGTTTGCTACTCAGTTTCTGGAAGGTTCTGCCTGTTTCTAAATGGGTGGGTCTCTACCTTCAACAGCAGTAAAGTACAAAGTTTCATATACCCCTCTCCAAAGCGCTAGAAAGGATCATCTCAGATCAGCTTATGGAGTACCTTAACAAATACAATTCACTCTGTCCCCAACACCATGGTTTCCACAGAAACCATATCACTGTTACTGCTCTCATAGCCTTCACCTCCATTATTTGATGCCCTAGACACCGGTAAGTCAACAGGGTCAATATTCATTGACCTCAATAAGGCATTTGAAACCGTGAACCACCAGATACTACTCAACAACCTCCTGTCTCTAGGCTTGTCACAGGACACTGTCTCGTGGTCTACAGCTACCTGTCCAACAGGTCTCAGAGAGTAAAAATAACCAAGGCTATGTCTGAGCCCAGGGCCATATCCCTGGGGGTCCCTCAAGGGTGTATTCTAGGCCTGCTGCTATTCAGCCTATTTATTAGCTTACAGAGCACCTTAACACAATATAACCAAATATAATACTCTGCTACTCTACCGCTGGCATTTCCTTGCTCTCCAAATTTTTATATCGGCCTGTCGCATTGTATTGTATACTGTGCCAGCATATTGTACCTTCTCTGTCATACTCTGTAATGTACTCTCTTCATAAACCAATGAATGTAATCTGCTATTTACTCCTGCCTATGTATGTTACCTCACTTGTAACTAATCACAGGTCGCTCCTGAAAAAGGAACCTCTGGTCTCAGTGAGCTTACCCGCTTACCAAAATCTAAATAAATAAATACTAGCTCTCTCCCTTCCACTTGCCCAGCCAAAATGTTGCTTTATGACAATGATGCCATGATCTTTGCACCCGGTAATCATCCCTCTGAAATTACATCTGCTCTGCAAAGCAGTTTCAAGCAACTTGAAAACTGGTTTTCACTCCACAGATCACTTCTAAACTACAAAAAAGAAAGATAATGTATTTCACTGTGCCCCATAACAACAAAAAATTCAGTCCTCTATCCATCCTAAGTCAGAAAGGAGATGCCCTAGAGCAAGTAACTTCCTTCAAATACTTAGGCATTCTCCTGGATGACACCCCATCCTATGCATCACACATATATTATGTAGTCAAAACAGCTAACACCAAGCTTGGTATACTTTACTGTCATAGGCAAGCTATGTCTCAAGTGGCCCTGAGCCTTGTCACATAGAGCTGGATACTATCTACTATCAACTATGGGCTTGTCATCTACTTTGTTGGTGCCGAAATCACTCTGAAAAGAATCAATGTGCTACTAAATATGGCATGCACGTTAGTCTTAGGGGCACATAGACCGACTCATTCCTGTAGTATATATTCTAAAATGGGTTGGCTCCCGCTGCATCTCCAGATCAAATATCAGGCCTGCCTAATTGGGAAGAAGACACAGCTCAGTTTAACCCCTGACTCAACTGCAGCACTTTTCCAATGCTCTATAACTTCACAGATGACAAGAAGTACAACCAATGGTGCCTTTAAAATCCCATTTAAACACACCTCATTTGCCCAGCATGCCTTCGCATACCGTGGGCCCCAGTGGATAAATGAAATTATGGCCCCACTCATTGACTGTGGAAAAATTGGTCCCTTTAGAGAGGCCTCTGCCTCCTTCTAGCAGGGGCCAGTCACTGTGACTGCACATGCTAGCCAGTTGCCCTCACTCCTCTGGCCTGCCCTCCCCCCTTGCCTCATTTCCACTGATTTTTCCTCCCACCCACCCCTCCACTCCTCCTTTTAGCAATGCCTACTGGGCTGCTATAACCTCAGCTTCCTATACCTTCCCCTGGCTGTCTCACAATCCCCATCCTACCACCCTTTCCCTCCTTCCTATTTAAACCATGCATGCAGGGGCTGAAACTTCCCCCATTTGATATCTCCACCCTCTCATAACCTTGTCTTTCCAGCTACATCTGCCCTCACCTGTAACCATGTGGGTTCAAATAACAGACCAAGAGACATAAATCAAGTGCATAAAAAACACAAACTTCATGTTTATCATTTTATTTTGAAAAATAGTCTAAATCAAAAAAAAACATATTTACAGAAAGAAAAATTAGTGTTAGTCCTTCACACTAATGCAATCTTCAGGATATCATTCTTCTCCAACAACCAGCGATAAAAGAACTCCTGTAGTTTCTTCTCTTTCTGGTGTGTAAGCTAGCACACTCTGGTCCTTCTTACTTTGTGGTCAGAAGGCTACTGACCACCTATCTACCTTAGCCCTCTAGTGGAACACTTTTTATATCAGCCTGAGGAGGATACATCAGAGGTCAGGTGATCATCTAATTAACAAGAAAAATGCTTTCTATAACCATTACATTTATTAAAACAAAGTGTTAGCACTTGTAGCCCAATGCTGTCCTTATTTCTCTTATCTAGGATAATTTATATCTAGATAAACTGAAAAGAACAAGGCAAAATTTGCTTAATTATGAAGGGATGACATCACAGATGACCTCACAGCAGTAAAGAAGCTCCTCCCACTGTGTGACATCACTCCCTATAGTACTATATAAACAGGCATTTCAGGGGCCGCCAGCCCTAAAGCAGGACCTCCTGACTACACACTGCATTGCCTGTTATTTACTTTTACTTTATTCTGTTTTTATTCTAACTGTTTATGTTTTGTTTGCAACCATAAAAATTCTCTGTGAATTATCACTAGTCTTGGAAGTATTAAACAGCATGCACCTTTATCCATTTATTCTTGCAAGTCTAGGAATAACCATGTTCTGGGCTAATTTCCAAATTTCACTTGGCAATTTTCTGCAAACATTGCTTCCAGTCTCATAGTTTTCATTTTTACATAATTTCCTCCACACAATCTTTTCTCTGCAACTCACAAATAAGTCTCATACCTATTTTCCTACTAAACACCTTTTAGCCATCGGCTAAAACCTTTCATTTTGGCCCTGCTTTGGAAAGAGCAGCCTAACTACACCTTCTTGGCTGTCCCCAAACACAGTCCACCTCCTTATAAAGGCACCACAGGGACAATAATCTTTTTCTCTTTCCCCTTTGTATTTTCTTTTAACTTCCCTGTTGTTTCCTGGCTGCAAGTAGCTTGTCAGCACAAACTCCTTCACTTGGAGCGTTGCCAAGAGCCTTAAAACACTCGAGAATTGAGTTTACTTGTTTGTTGCTTAGTTGACTCATTTTCCAATCCTAGAGCCACTAAGCTTACGGAGGAGTTGCTTTTAAACATTTTTAGACTTTTGGAAGCTCTAACATTGTGCTAGTTTCCTGCACGATCGTGCGCACTACTACCGTCACGATCGTGCGCACATGCAATCATGCGATCGTGTGAACATCACTCCTGGGCTTTTCAATCAATAGCCCTTGCACATTTTCAAACATGGGTTCTATTTTTACAGCACGATAACAGGATAAGGTTTCCTGTGTGTGTGTGTGTTGGGGGGGAGGTTCAGACTTTTAAAAAGAAAGGGATAGAAAAGAAAATGACTAAGAATATCAGGTTGGCCACCCTGATATGAAAATGGGAATACCTCTCTACCCTACCAAACAATGCAGAGCAGACACTAGTAGAGGACTGCAATATCAACTGGCTTGGCCCTGCAGCTGCACCAACAAAGGACTCGTTCTCAGCCCTTGACATGGTCCAATTAGTTACCCAACCCACTAGACTTCACCCATCTACTGGTACCCACACCCTCCTGGATATCATTATCTCTAACCGCCCCAACAAAATCCAGGATATAAAAGTACTTCCCGACTCACTAAGTGACCACTCACTCATCCTATTCCAATGGACCTCTTCCACACCCAAACAACCTTCAGAAGGCGTTTCCACCCAGGAGGGTTAATAAAACTTAAACAGCTGCTCACCCAAATTGATTGGTCCCCCATTAATATAGCCCCCAGCATCAACATTGCACTCAACCTGTTTACACAGGCCTTCACCAAGGCCTGTGACCTCTATGCTCCACTCATCAAACTCTGCACCAAAAGGCAACATGCTCCTTGGATAACCCCCTCCCTACTCCAAATGTTGAGAGACAGGGATAATCTCTGGCACAAAGCCACAGAATCTGGCAGGTTGGCGGACAGACAATCCTATAATGCCACTCACAATAGATGCACTCGAGCCATCCGTAAGGCCAAAGCAGACCACTATCAATCCACTCTCACAACCACGTGGGGGTCTGCGAGGGCCTTCTGGAGTAATATCAAAGAACTCAATGGGAAACACGCTCCCCACCTCCCTCCCAGCTCACCATAAATGGCACTGCCTCCACAGACACACTCACCATAGCAAACTGTCTAAACACCACCTTCTCGGATCTCAGCAATGTTCTCCCTAGTTGTTTCTTTGACCCTGTGCCCCAATCCCAATGCCCAACCCTGCAGCATCCTTGTTTCCTCCTGTGCAAAATATCTACCCACGAAGCTTGTCCTTACCTACAAAAAGCGCTGAACAGCAATAACCCTATAAATGACCCCTTAGATGCCAGGCTTCTTCGACTAGTCCTCGACGAGGTCCTAGTCCCCCTAATGGACCTGCTCAACAAATCCCTATGCCTAGGGCAATTCCCTAGTGCTTGAAAAACAGCTGTCATTACCCCCATCCATAAAAGTGGTGACAAAGCCTCCCCAAACAATTATCGACCCATCTCTATTCTTCCCCCCTCTTTAAAGCGTTAGAAAAAGTGGTTGCCACCCAACTTACTGAATACCTAACTAAGTATGACATTCTATACCCAGAGCAGCATGGCTTCCATTTGGGCCATAGCACCACCACAGCCCTCCTAGAATTTACCAACTTCCTGCACTCCTCCCTAAATGCCAGTAACATTTCAGGAGCTGTGTTCATAGACCTATCCAAGGCCTTCGACATGGTCTGCCACCCTCTCCTTCTCAACTCACTCCACCAACTTGGCTTCTTCACAGGTCCCCCTAGCCTGGTGCTCCAGCTACCTTTCCACCTGGTCCCAATGCGTCAAAATTAATGGAACCCTATCCGACACACTACTCGTCAACTCCGGGTGCCCCAGGGCTCTATCCTGGGCCACTCCTTTTCTCCCTCTACCTAAACTCCTTACCAAAGGCCTGCTCCACAAAAATCTTACTATATGCAGATGATGCAGTGCTCTTTGCTTTGCATCATAAACCCACACCCCTTCAATACTCCCTCCAACATGCCTTCGCCCTGGCCGAAACATGTTTTAAGGACCGTAGACTGGTCATAAACTTAAAAAAGACTAAGTCAATGATCTTCTCTCACTGCCAAAACAAAGCAAAAAGTGCACCTCTCCGCATCCTCCCCAGCACCCAGCACCCCCTTGAACAAGTATCCAACTACAAATATCTTGGACTTACCCTCGGCTCGGCCCTTACCTTCCATGACCACATAAACACCCTTGCTGCCGCAACAATCACCTGGATTGGACTCCTTTACTGACATAGGGACTGCCTCCCCCACCACACCCTTAGGCTTGCCATCACCTCATCAATACTGTCCCTAGTGGACTATGGGCTCCCTGTATATGGGGCAGCAGATAACTGCACTCCAGAAAATCCAGGTCTCCCTAAACAAGGCCTGCAGGCTCCTAACTGGTGCACCTAAGCTCACTCACACCTGCTCCCTCTATACCTCTGCCAATCTTCTCAACCTCAAAGAAAGGCTCCTCTACCAGACCTGCATACTGTCCAAGAAAATACTGCTCGGACTCTCCCCCCCTGGGGTCACCGCCTCTCTTCATCCTGCCACCCCCACTATCTCCACCCGCACTTCAGAGAAAGCACCACTGGTTGTGCCCCGGTTAAAAACCTCCCTTGCCCAGAGATATTTCCACTACAGGGCCCCTACATGGTTTAATGCACTCCCGACCACCATCACTAGTGCACCCAAGATCGCCCACTTCAAAACCACTCTTCGCAACCACCTCTTCAATATCCGCTCCTGTAACTGCTACTAACATTTCACTCTCTCACTCACTCTGACCCAAATTCTCTGACAAAGTCCATTATGGATTGCAACCTCCGTCAACAATACCAAAACCATGAATAGGACTGACTACTCTGTTTAGATCTTTTCTCAAGCTAATAATGTCTTTCTACTGTGACGATGTAAATATCATCTTCCTAATATTGTAAATAATGTCTGAAAATATCTGCAGCCAAATGCTGTAAATAATTTCAGTGACAAATGTCTGTAACACATGCTTAATGTAATTGTTGTTATACCCTGTCTGTATCAGTTTCTGTATTACATGTGACGAGGTACCTTTGTAAATGGGCCTCTGGCTCAAAGGTTGTAAATCCGATATGTCAAATAAATAAATAAAAAAAGGATAGTCAGAACAAGGAAGAAGAGAGTATAGAGTGAAAAGAAAAACACACAATGCCTGTAAGATTTTACTATTCTACCACACTCCTCTCCATACAAGAAGGCAACCAAGCAATTGTTGCCAGAAGACCCTTCACCCTTAGGAAGGGTTGGAACTTCTGCCCACCCTCTCCAGAAGTTCCCCTCAGGGACTCTATTATATTTAAGTACACAGTACAAGAACTAGCCTATAGAGACTTTACAATATTGTGTCATTACATTCAATTCCCTGAGGTATGTGCCATAATGGCACCATGTGCAACATTCATATCATGGTTCTCATTACTTGTCCAGTAATAGAATTCACCTGGTCTGCACCAAATCATGACAGAAAATCAGCATTCTGATGTTTTGTTCCAGCCCTATGTCTGACAGTGAATTTATAAAGCTGGAGTGACAAGTACCACCTCAGAATGCGTGAATTCTTAACCTTCATTAAATGCAACCATCATAGAGGGGTGTGATCTGTTATAACTGTGAACTAATTTCCCCACAGATAGTACTTAAGGGCCTCTACTGCCCATTTTATAGCTAAGCATTCTTTTTCCACAACAGAATACTTTCTTTCTCTTTCATGCAGTTTTCTGCTGAGAAGAAGGATGGGATGCTCCCCTTTATGGTCATGCTGAATCAACACCGCCCCTATGCCTGTATCCAAGACATCTGTCTGTAGTTCGAAAGGTTTAGTAAAATTAGGGCTACTTAAAACTGGAGAAGAACACAAGATGGCTTTTATTTTTTTAAAGGCCTCATCACAGGCTGGGCTCCATTTTACTTTGTTAGGGAATTGATTTTTTGTCAAATCAGTTAAAGGAGTGGCAATAGTGGAAAATTCAGGAATAAAACTTCGATAATAACTGGCTAGGCCAAGGAAAGACCTAACATGATGTTTTGTAGTGGGTACAGGACTGTTTGCCACTGCCTCAATTTTGCTCACTTCAGGCTTTATCATCCCATGTCCAATAATAAAACCTAAATAGTGGCTCTAAGTTTTTGCTAGGGCACATTTGGATGGGTTGATGGTTAAACCAGCATCTTTAATACTTTGTATCACAGCACTAAGGTGTACCAAGTGAGTATCCCAATTTGGACTGTATATAACAACATCATCTAAATACGCTGCACTGTATTGTTTATGGAGTCTTAGAACATGATCCATATACTGTTGGAAAGTAGCTGGAGCTCCGTGTAGTCCAAATGGCATAGTCGTAAAATGGTACAGTCCGAGGGGGTACAAAAAGCAGTTCATTCCTGGGCTTGGGGTGCTAGAGGTATCTGCCAATACCCTTTTGTTAAGTCAAGGGTACTAATGTATCTGGCAGAACCAATTTGATCTAACAAATCATCAATGCAGGGCATTGGGTACCCATCAAAATCTGAAATTTCATTTATTTTTCAAAAATCTAGACATAGTCTAATTCCTCCTTCCTTTTTCTGAACCACCACCAAAGGAGAAGAGCAGGGGCTATGGGACAGGACTATTACCCCTGCCCGTTCCATCTTTCTGACCTCTGCAACAACCTCTGGCCTAATTTTTTATGGGAGTCTATACGGTTTTTGGTGAATTGGTTTTGACTGAGTGACCCGGATCTCATGTACCACCCCCTTTGCTCTCCTTGGGGTTTTAGTAAAGGTATCTGAGAAATATGCCAAGAGGTGATCAACCTCTTCTCTTTGTGTTTGGTCTAACTTGGGGTTTATCTGCATGTTACCATCACCTTTGCGGTTGTCTACTCTATCATTGGCAATGTCAAGTTCTGCACTCTCAGGATCTGTGTTAATAAACAATGTGGGGGCCAGTGACTTTTCTATCCATTTTCATAATAGGTGTGCATGAAAGATTTGTTTCAATGGTCTGTGTCCAGGCATTTCAATTTCATAATTAACTACTCCTGTTTGACAGAGTACCACATATGGTCCTTGCCAACACATCAGTAATTTATTCTCACTGGAAGGTAACAACAATAAAACCTTCTCACCAGGCTCAAATGTCTTCTCCCTTAACCCCACATCATATAACTCTTTCTGTTTCTGTTGTCTCTGGTTTACATTTTGGTGTGCCAGTGTCACATATCTCACTAGGCGCTCCTTCAAAGAGGTCATGTATTCCAAAATATTTTTATACCATACAGTGGTACCTGTTTCCCAATGTTCTTTAACTACATCAAGTGGACCTCGGGGGTTACGACCATACAGTATGGTAAATGGGGAAAACCCAGTGGTAGATTGGGGCACCTCCCTGTAGGCAAATAGTAGGTAAGGCAGAAACTTATCCCAATCTCTGCCTTCCTCATGCACATACTTTTGTAGCATGCTTTTCAATGTTTTGTTGAACTGTTCAACTAGACCATCCATTTGTGGATGATAAGGAATGGTTCTCACAGCTGATACACCCAATAACTTATACAGCTCCTGTAGCATGACAGAGGTAAAATTACTACCTCGATCTGTCAAGATGACTTTTGGTATCCCCATGTGGCTGAAAACCTTAACTAATTCCTCAGCAATGTGAGGAGTGGCTACAGTTCTCATAGGTATTGCCTTGGGGTACCTTGTGGCATAATCACATAGAACCAAAATATATCGATTACCTTTGGAACTTTTCATCAAAGGGCCTACCACATCCATTGCCACCCTATCAAAAGGAATAATCACATAGGGAATGGGCTGTAAGGGTACCATGTCTCTTTTTGTTCCTTGGCTACCAATTGGCACTGTGGGTAGGACCTGCAATATGCCACAACATCTTGATAGACCCCTGGCCAACAAAATCTAGATAGAACGCACTGCACAGTCCTATCCTGGTCTTCATGTTCAGCCATAGGAATATGATGGGCTAAATGCATAACCTGCTCCCCTATACTTTGTTGGTACCATTAACTGTTCAATGTAATCTTTAGTAACTGGATCAACCATAACTCTATACAAAATGTTATTTTTCAGTATAAACAGAGATTGTCCTGGTGGTCCTTCCTTGTCTACCTGTAAAAACAAAGGTTGTAAAGTTAAATAATTTTTTTGCTCTTGGGAGATGTCCTTTAGTGGCATCCCTGATATGTCCAATGAATTATCCTGTTGATGTTGTTCCTTCCAAGCCTTCTTCTCCCTTCTCTTGACTTTTCTAGACTTTCTACCTTTTGTAGTTCCTTGTTCAAAATATTCTTATTCAAAAGGAAATACCTCTTTCAACTGTTGGGTCTTTGCCTGGGATCTGGTTACTGCATTCACAGGTACTATAGATGTTTGATGAGCTTTCAAGAGGTTGTCAAATTGGGGGAAATCCTGTCCCACAATTACTGGCACAGGCAGCCGTGGCACTAACCCCATCAACATGTTATGACATTCTTGGTTAACAATTATTTCTAAACATGCAGTTGGGTATTGATGTATGTCCCCGTGTACATAGCAAACAGTTGTGTCACATTCAGTTCAGGGTATGTTTGTAGCCAGATCTGATCTTATCAAAGTTTGTTGGCTACCTGAGTCCAATAGGCCCAAAAGTCTGTTGCTACCCAATTCCTATTGCAGCAACATACCCAATGTTCACTAATGCAAGATGAGTATGTTCAGATCTTTTGTTAAGGCAATTTCATACAATATGTCCTTTCCCAAGGCAACCATGACAGATGATTTCTGAATATGGGATTCTACCCCTTCTTTCTCTTTTATTGAATTGTCTCTGATTATCTGTAGTATTAAAAGGAGGTCTTACCAGATTGCTGGATGGTCCTGGGTTACTCTAAGGTCCTCTGGATCTGGAAGTCCATGCTGCCAAATAATCCTCCTCCAATTTGATGGTATCCTCTGCTGTTTCTGGCTTGTGCTCCTTCATCCACAATTGGACATCCCATGGCAATACTTGAGTAAATTGCTCAATGACAATAAGTTCCATGATCTGGTCTGGAGTCTTGGTAGCAGGTTGTAGCCATTTCCCACAATAGTCCCGAAGGTGAGCATATAGTTCTCTTGGGGTATCTAGGCTGGCCATTTTCTGTGAATAAAACCGCTGTCTATAAATCTCTGTGCTAATGTTATATCACCGTAGCACCTCCTCCTTTACTCTGTCATAGTTGTTGGCCTCTGCCCCCGTCAGCTGGCTGTATACAAGCTGGGCTCATCTTGACAAATATGGCACCAACCGTATTACCCATTGATCCCGGGGCCAATTGCAGGTTTGGTCTACCCTTTCAAATGTCATGAGGTATGCCTCAATGTCAGCATTTTCTGTTAATTTTGTGAGCCTAATGTCTCTCGGAATAGTCCTGTCTGGCTGACCTTGTGTCATATCTTGAATGGCTTTCAAGGTTGCAGTCCACTTTTCATCCTGTCATCATCTCTCTGCCTCTTGTAGTTGCCTGTCCTTTTCTCTCTTTCGTCGGTCTTCCTCTCGGTGCTGCTCTATCTCTATTTGGTGCATACAGAGCCATCTTAAGAGTTCGCTGGGGTCATCTGGTGCTGGGATTCTTTGCTTTTCCTCTCTCTTCTCATCTCCCTTCAGGATACCAGCTGCTGTGGCTCCCTCCTCATAGTCATCATCCCCTAGTTGCTTCATCTTTGATCGTGTCACTGGGTCTAAACCACGTAATGGTTGTATTCCAGTTATTCAACTGACTGACCGAGTCAAATGCAGTGCACTTAAGTCTGTTTGCATCTGTCAGGGTGTTTAAGGTGCAACAACCCCTGGTAATGCTTCCTGGGCAGTCTCAACATACCAGAGTCTGAATCCCACTTCTGACACCAGTGTAACCATGTGGGTTCAAATAGCAGACCAAGATACATAAATCAAGTGCATAAAAAATGCAAATTTTGCATTTATCATTTTATTTTGAAAAATTGTCCAAATAAAAAAAATATATATATTTACAGAAAGGAAAATTAGTGTTAGTCCATCACACTAATGTAGTCTTCAGGATATCATTCTTCTCCAACAATCAGCAATAAAAGCACTCCTATAGTTTCCTCTTTTTCTTGTGTATAAGCTAGCACACTCAGGTCCATCTTTGTGGTCAGAAGGCTACTGACCACCTATCTATCTTAGCCCTCTAGAGGAACACTTTTTATATCAGCCTGAGGTTACATCAGAGGTCAGGTGATCATCTAACTAACAAGAAAAACACTTTCTATAACCATTACATTTATTAAAACCAAGTTCTAGCACTTGTAGCCCAATGCTATCCTTATTTCCCTTATCTAGGATAATTTATATCTAGATAAACTGAAAAGAACAAGGCAAAATTTGCTTAATTATGAAGATGATCTTCATAATTAAGCAGATGATAATTATCACAGATGACTTCACAGCAGTAAAGAAGCTCCTCCCACTGTGTGACATCACTCCCCATAGTACTATATAATCAGGCATTTCAGGGGCTGCCAGCCTTAAAGCAGGACCTCCTGACTACACACTGCATTGCCTGGTATTTAGTTTTACTTTAGTCTGTTTTTATTCTAACTGTTTATGTTTTGTTTGCAACCATAAAAATACTCTGTGAATTATCACTAGTCTTGGAAGTATTAAACAGATATGTGCATGCCCCTTTATCCATTTACTCTTGCAAGACCTAGGAATAACCATGTTCTGGGCTAATTTCCAAATTTCACTTGGCAATTTCCTGCAAACATTGCTTCCAGTCGCATAGTTTTCTTTTTTACATAATTCCCTCCACACAATATTTTCTCTGCAACTCACAAATAAGTCTCACACCTATTTTCCTACTAAAAACCCTTTAGCCTTCAGCTAAAACCTTTCATTTTGGCCCTGCTTTGGAAAGAGCAGCCTAAGTACACCTTCTTAGCTGTCCCCAAACACAGTCCACCTCCTTATAAGGGCAACACAGGGATAATAATCTTTTTCTCTTTCCCCTTTGTATTTTCTTTTAACTTCTCTGTTGTTTCCTGGCTGCAAGTACCTTGTCAGCACAAACTCCTTCACTTGAAGCATTGCCAAGAGTCTTAAAATACTTGAGAATTGAGTTTACTTGTTTGTTGCTTAGTTGACTCATTTTCCAATCCTAGAGCCACTAAGCTTATGGGAGAGTTGCTTTCAAACATTTTTGGGCTTTTGGAAGCACTAGCATTGCGCTAGTTTCCTGCACGATCGTGCACATTACTACTGTCATGATTGTGTGCACATGCAATCATGCGATCGTGCAATCGTGCGAACATCACTCCAGGGCTTTTCAACCAACAGCCTTGCACATTTTCAAAAATGGGTTCTATTTTTACAGCACGATAACAGGATAAGGTTTCCTGTGGGGTTGGTGGGGGGGGGGGGTTCAGGCTTTTAAAAAGAAAAGGATAGAAAAGAAAATGACTAAGAATATCAGGTTGGCCACCCTGATATGAAAAAGGGAAAGGATAGTCAGAAAAAGGAAGAAGATAGTATAGAGTGAAAAGAAAAACCCACAATGCCTGCAAGATTTTACTATTCTACCACATCACCCCATCTCTCCTCCTCCTCCTCATCCTGGATAATGCCCGCATGGGCATCTACAATCACCACTTCTTGCACTTATCAACACAATTGGTGTCTGCCTAGCAATGGAACTGCTATGAAGCTTTTGCCAATATGCTGCACTTGTTCTACTTGACTGTATACCTGCACAGCCTGATATCTGTAACATTTTTGTTTATCCTTTGTACCTTGTAATGTGTATTGTCTACCTGACTTAGAACCTTTGTAAGGGAGAGTCGCGACTCATAGGTTGTAATCCGAAACTGAAATAGATAAATTAATAAATAAATACATAAACAAAAAGTATTATAGGGGACTTGCTTTTAAATTCTGTGTGTTTTTTAACTTCCTGTTTAATGGTTTCTGACTCTTAGGGAATTCTGTTTACTACTCAGTTTCTGGAAGGTTCTGCCTGTTTCTAAGTGAGTGGGTCTCTACCTTTAGCAGCAGTTAAGTACAAGGTTTCATTTTGCTGGGGACTTGCTTTCAAACTCTGTATGTTTTTTAACTTCCCTTTCAGTGGTTTCTGACTCTTAGGGAATTCTGTTTGCTACTCAGTTTCTGGAAGGTTTTACCTGGTGTTGGCCCTAGAGAGTGGGACAGTCATCACTCTTACAACAGATACATTACCATCAGAACAAAAAAAAAAAATAAGAAAAAAATAAAATAAACGTACTACTTAAATAGAAAGGTAAAAGAGCATACTTCAGGAGTATGTAAGATGGCAAAAGGAGTGGTGCAGTGCAGTGGGTGTGGAGCAGCAGTGTTCAGAAGAACATTCTGGGAACTGTTTGTTGCCCCATTTGTAGGCATCTCTTTGGGCTGAGGGAGGAGGTTACAGGCTCCATGCACAGCTGGCAGGAGTACTAACAAAAACCTTCGACCCCACCCAGGGACCACTGTACCACCAGCCACTGCCATGGAGGTTGCCAAGACAGAGTCCTGGATGGACAATGGTGGGCTCAGGGAGGTTGAGGAAGGTGGAGCTCAAGCACTTCCCCCACCCAGTCCGACTACAGAAAAAATACAATGTTCTCAAGGAGAGGAAGAGCCATGCAAGGGAACCCAAGGTTGAGATCAGGGAGGATGACCAAGTCCACCAGGTTGGGGGCTCGGGGGTTGGGAAAGTGAAACCCAGTCATTGTCCATCTGGGGACAAATGATCTAGTCAAAGACAGGGCTAGCTTGGAAAAGGTTCTGGATGATTTTAGGGATTTGGGTAGGCCCCTGTGAGTGGTAGCTAACTCTATTACATTCTCAGAGGTACTACCAGTCAGTGGAAGGAGGGGGGAAAGAAATCAATGCATCAATAGCTTCAACAAGTGGTTGAAGAACTGGTGTAGGGAAAACAGTTTTGGCTACATTGAGGACTGGGGTACCATCTGGGGTGATGCACGCCTATACGAGAGAGGGTCTGCATTCTTTCATGGAGGGAATGTCTGTCCTCAGTGAAACATTTACATGCTTTCTGAGTAAGCATTTAAACTAGCCACGGGTGGGGGCTGCTGTCAGGAACAGGGAGATACAGACAGACCTCCCCCACAGGTTAGGGCACACAACAAGCAGAATCAGGATGTTGTGCAGGAGCAGATTCACCAGTACCAAAGGACAGGAAAGGCTGCACACAGGGCCAGATGATATTACCATTAACAAATGTAGTAAAAGGGAAGCACCACATAGAATATGCCAGGAACTGTAGGATGAAACAAGGGGTTAAACACAAGGATGGGCCAACAGGATACAACTTTTCATGGAAAGTCATGCAGACGAATGCCTGCAGTCTGGGGAACAAGGTCCCAGACTTGATGGCTGTAATGACGGAGGCTGATCTGGACATAGTGGCCATAACCGAAACATGGTACACCAGGAACCACAGCTGGAACATAAGTGTACCTGGTTATGCCATGTTCAGAAAAGACAGGGAAGTTAAAAGGGGTTGGGGGGAAATTGCCTTCTACATCAAAGAAAGCATCAAGGCAACTGAAATTCAGAACATGCACAAGGAAACAGATGACGTTTGGGCCTCCCTTGAGCTAGGCAATGGAACAGTCATTCACACAGGGGTCATTTACAGACACCCAGCTCAGGCAGAAGAAATTGACAAACCGCTGCTGGAAAACATACATGACATGGCAACAAAGGGGGAGGCATTGCTGATGGGAGACTTTAACATGCCAGGAATTGACTGGTCCACCCCAGCAGGGGCCTCAACCAGGGTATGGGACTTCACTGACTCCCTTGAGGGGGATGACCTTAGGCAACTGGTGGAGGAACCTACCAGAGACCAGGCAATCCTGGATCTGGTACTGACCAACAGGGAAAGGATAACAGGGCTCAATGTGGAAGGTCAGTTAGGGTCCAGCGACCACCATATGATGTGGTTCAAGGTGGACACAGGGATTCAGTCAACCCATATGAAAGCAAGGGTCATAGACTTCAGAAGGGCCAACTTTACCAGGATGAGACTTCAGCTTAGAGAAACCCTGAAATAAAGGGAGATGTGAGGGATGTTGAGGAGAAATCAGCACACATCAAGAGGCCATAGCAGAGGTCACAAAATACTGTGTTAGGTCAACAGACAAGGGAAAAAGAAGAAGAAAAACACTTTGGTTCTCAAGGTGGGGGGGGGGCTGAAAAGGTAAGAGCCAAGAGGCTAGCCTTCAGGAAGTATAAGGAGACACAAAGAGACCACAAAGAGATGAGGACAGGGAAATGTACCAGAAGTGTCTGAGAGAAGCAGGAAAAGCAGTGAGAAGTGCTAAAGCGCAAACTGAGGAGCAAATAACTGAATCAGTTACAAAGGGAGACAAGACATTCTTCAGGCACATCAGCAACAGAAGGAAGGCAAAGAGGGGAGTAGGTAAGCTTCAAGGAGCCAAGGGACAGACAGTGAAAGGAGACCGGGAGATAGGAGCGATCGTGAATGAATATTTCTGTTCAGTATTCACTGTGGAAGTGCATGGGCAGGGCCCACAGCTAGAATTTAAAGGAATTGAGGAAAAGGAGGTAAACACCAGTCCATTCACAGAGGAGAGAGCCCTAGAAGAGTTTGCAAAGCTGAAGGTGGATAAAGCCATGGGTCCAGATGGCATACATCCCAGGGTCTTAAAGCAGCAGTGCAACGAAAATGAGCTAAACTTTGACACCACATTTTTTTCTTCCTAATTGATGCCAGATGTCTTCCAGTTTATTTTGGTGGTAAAACTTCCAGTTTTCATTGTCATTTAAGAATTTTATGAAAGATTTAATTTCATTATTTCTCAAGAAAAAAAGATGGCCACCTCATTTTTGCATAGAAATAGTATTGAGGACACCAGGAGGGTAAGAATCCAGACAAAAATACAAATCTGCAGTACACAGCATTGAAGCCATCCAGAAAACCTAAATCAATAGTTCTGCCAATATTTTTCATAACCATAGCAGAAAATTAGCTTTTTAGAATAATTTTTTTTTCATTGCACTGCTGCTTTAAGGAAACAGAGAATTGAACTGGCAGACCCTCTGGCAGCCCTGTTCAGTGAGTCCCTAGACACTGGAGTGGTCCCAGAGAACTGGGAAAAGGCAAATGTCCCTCTTCACTAGAGCAGGAGTAAAGAAGATGCAGGGAACTACAGACCAGTTAGTCTAACCTCTGTAGCAGGAAAGATAATGGAGACACTCCTCTGGGAAGGAATAGTGGAATACCCAGAAGTCATGAGGATGTTGGATCCCAGGCAACATGGGTTCACCACAGGATGGTCCTGTCAAACTAATCCAATAGATTTTTTTTGACTGGGTGACAAAGGCAGTACACCAAGGGGGTAAGGGGCTGTAGCCATTGCCTACCTAGATTTCAGCAAAGCCTTTGATATTGTCCCACATAGGAGACTAGTCAACAAGCTAAGAAGCCTGGGGATGGGACACAAGGTGGTAAACGGGATTGAAAATTGGTTAACGGACTGAAAACCGAGGGTAGTAGTAAACAGAACCCAATCAGAAGCAAGGGAGGTAACCAGTGGGATGCCTCAAGGGTCTGTTCTGGGGCCAGTCCTCTTCAATGTCTTCATCAGTGACATTGCAGATGGGCTGGAGGGAAAGGTTTGCCTGTTTGTGGATGACACCAAGATTTGTAACAAGGTGGATACCCCGAAGGGGGTGGAAAGGATGAGAAAGGACCTGGAATGGTTGGAGAGATAGTCAAATGCATGGCAACTAAAGTTTAACAATAAAATGCAAAATCATGCACATGGGGATCAGGAACCCAGGAGCAAGTTACAGGTTGGGGGAAAGCTGTTGGCAGTTACTAAGGAAGAGTGCGACTTGGAGATCATAATCATGGATGGCCTGAGGGCCACAAGGCAGATGTCCAAGGCAGGAGAAGGCCACTGGAATGTTGGGGTGCATTGGAAGGGGAATCACAAGCTGAAGGAGGGAGGTGATAGTTCCACTGTACAGGACTGGGGTGAGGCCTCACCTTGAGTACTAGTCCAGTTCTGGAGGCCACACCTTCATAAAGACATTGACAAAACAGAGATGGTGCAGAGGAGGGTGACCAAAATGGTGAAGGGTCTACATCACAAGCCTTATGAGAAAAGAGTCAGAGACCTCAATTTGTACACACTGGAGCAAAAGAGGGAGAGAGATGACATGATAGAGACCTTCAAATACCTCAAGGGCATGAACAAGGTGGAAGGGGACACCATATTCCAGTTTAAAAGCAGTGCCAGAACAAGAGGACATGATATGAGACTGATGGGTGGCCGCATAAGGGGTAATGTCAGGAAGTTCTTTTTTTACAGAGAGGCTGGCGGATGCATGGAATAGCTTGCCCCAGGAAGTGTTGGCTGCCTGTATGGTGGCAGACTTTAAACATGCATAGGACAGGAATAAAGGAATATTAGAGAATGGATGAAAACCTAAAGCCAGTGACCAGATAGGGTTACTAGCCACTTCATCAGGTAGCATAAATGGGCAGACTGGATGGGCTGGACAGCCCTTATCTGCCAACAGTATCTATGTATCTACAGTTACTGAGGAATTCACAAACAAAACTTTTGCAAGCACATTATGCTTGTCAGTTTCCTGATAGACAGTGCGGGCTCTGACATCTGTTTGCTCTGAAAGTGTAATAATGTCACTCAATGAATGACACTGTTCCCATCTTCTGTCAGGCAATCCCAGAGTAAGCAAACACATAGCTGAAGCAGTGACAGCTGTTACAGAAGTATGCGTCCACCACTAACATTTCTGAATTATGAAAGAAACACACGCACACACACACACTTGATTACAGTGATTTTTTTTATTGTATTGTACACACCAATTCCACCCAGTATGAGACAAAAAAAAGTACAGATATGCCGATGATCTTTAAGTAGCTTCAAATCAACTATTAGCCATCACAAGCAGTCACAACTCCCACCAGCACAGCAGCCAGAAGCCTGATTTTCAAACTAATGGAAGGTGACACCTTGCTAGCCAGTGTGTGTGTGTACTTTTTTTTTTGTTTTTAGAGGTATGTTTTTTTTTGGAGAGGGGAGATGGGTGGCGTGGGAATGTTTTCTCCTTTTTTTCTATCACTCATAACGTTTACTTTTTTTTAATATTTTACTATAAATTTGAGGGATGTGCTACATACCTTCCCCCACAGAAGATGCATACAACCATTCAACTGTCAACTTTTTGGCCTGCCCATGGGTCTTCAGCCTCAAGGTCATGCCACACAAATCCACTGCTTTGCAAAGGTATAGAACAAAGCCAAGGGGTAGGCTGTCGATGTTTATAACATTTCTTGTCTGACAATTACAAAGAGCAACATTTTCCCAGAAGAATGAGATATACAGTGGGAATAGAGCCCATGGGTAGGTCACCACTAACTCTGCTTGTATAACATGTATAAAACCTACATAAGTTTGCACAGTGTTCAGTCTTAGAGTGTTAGGGGAAGGAGTAAGATGTTTCTCCATTGTGCATTGAAGAAAGTCAGTCAAAAGCTGTTAGAACCTAGCTTTGGCCAGGGCCAATATGGCTGCAAAGTTATGTTATTGATGGTAGTTGCATCCTATCTGTTACATCCTTTGTAAATAAATTGCAAATATATATATATATATATATATATATATATATATATATATATATCTCATGTGCATGCTGCAGGTAACAAATGATTTATTTGAAAGAGCAGACATCGCCCCATGAGTATTTACAAGGGATGTAACAGCTAGAATGCAACCACCATCAGCAATATGATTTTGCAGTTGTATTGGCTCTGACCAGAGTTTTTCTTTTATATTCAGAAGTTCCTGTTTAGTCACTTGTTTAATTTCCTGAAGATAGTGCCATCTCTGACCAAGGCTTTTCACAGGAGCAACATCTGTCACAATAAACATCGGCGTAGTGTGGAATCTGTTTAAAAAAAAAGAAATAGATTTTCCTTCTCCTTGGTGAGGATTGCCCAGGGTTTCAGGCAGCGGTTCTAAACGTCTAAATCTGGCAGAATTTCCCCATATTGTTGACTGAGAGTCTTGCGTACAGTACACTCAAAACTGTTGGAAAATCTGTGGATCCAGGAATATAGCCTCTTTCCCTTGTGGCTTCCCCTAGGAAGAACATGGCAGCCCTAAAGTTTCCTGAGTTTCTTTCTTTAAATTCTGGGTCTGGACCTGGGGACCCTGGCCACAGGCCTCACTGGAAGAGAATAAAGAAAAACAAGAAGAAAAACTGGATGAAGCACAGTGATATTAGTGATGTGGAAGGATTCCTGTAGAATGTGAGGATGCAGAAGAGAACAATGGGATAAGAGACTATGAGTGAACACTGGTATAGTTGGAGACATAGTAAGTGTTATTAAAATTGCCGGCAGTACAAACTGTAATGTTAAGGAGGGCTCCAGGTTGTCTTGTACTCTACTAGCAATTTACTTTTCTTGAATCAGCTTCCTTCTTCACTCCTTTCCAGTCTGGCTATAGAAAATAACATTCCACTTCCACCTCTCTCCTCAGGCTCACTGATACTATCCTTGCTGGAATGGATCATGGCTTTGCCACCTCTGCCATTTTTGCTGATTTAACTAAAGCTTTCAACACTGTTGCCCATCCTGTTTTTCTGGACAAGCTTAAGGTAGCTGGACTCTCAGCTTCCTCAGTTGAATGGTTCCTCTCCTACCTTGAAGGCAGGTTGCAATCTGTCCATATTGGTGACTTTCCTCAGTGTCCATTCATATGTATGCTGATGATACAGTACTCTTTTACTTTGGTTCCTCTGCTGCTGAGCTCACAAACCAGCTCCGGCTGGACTTAAACAACATCTAGCTCTGGTTCCTTGAAAATCAATTATCCCTCAGTGACATTTGCCACCAAGTGGAGGCTTGCTGAGTGCCCCCCTTCCCTCCTATCATACTCTCGATTGTGCACCTATTGAATCTCATCTTTCAAGTACTTCAGGAGCTGGCTGAATCACCACCTTGATTTTTCTGTTCATGTGGATGCTATCCATAAGAAGCTTCACCCCAAGCATGGAGTGCTTTACAGAAATAAACGAAGTATTCAGCTTCCTGTTTGCATTGCGGAGAAATCCTCACTAAGATGATTCTCCCCCATTTTCGACTACTGAGACATTCTTTATAGTGCTGCTCCATAGTCCACATTAGCTAGACTGGACCCGCTCTTTCACTCCTTCTATCACTTTGCCTTTGCTATCGTTCACACCTTCTGTCCATTTGCCTTTGATAAACCCCTGTATACACACCAGTGTACTCTTTACTCTTCCCTCTTCCTCCCCTCTCTTGAAGCTAGGCACCTCTCCCACTGTGTTTCCTTCATCTCCAAATATTAGTTTAGCTCTCTCCCCTCTTAGCTTGCTTTTCTTCTCTCTCCTCCCTTCTTCCTCACTTCGCAATGCTTGATCTTGCTCTCTTACTCTCCCTTGAGTGAAATCTAGTGCTGGTTAAGCTGCCTTCTCATTCTGTTTCCCTAAATTATGGAGTTCTCTCTCCCTTTCTTTCACTCTGCTTCTTCTTTTCTTGCTCTGATATCTCTCCTCTTTGAGTTCTTTATTCACTCCTGCAGGTGCTTCTGATATTGGGGTGGATTTCTTTTTATTTGTCTTCCACCAGCATTAATACAGTACTAACACTGCCCTTCCATTGTTTAATTATTTCTCCCTGTTCTTTTTGTTGCTGTTTTTGTTTATTATTCTTTTGCCTGTTCCACAATTTAATTTACTTCATGGTAATTTTACTGTTTTACAATTTATTCTTAAGTTTTCTTAGCTTGTATACTTTGATTTATTATTTCCAGCTTTTATAGCACTATTTAATGCATTGTACTTGGTATATGTTCTCTTCTCCTCTCTTTCCCCTCCTCCTCCAGGATGCATTCAGAAACAAGCTGTTACCTGCTCAGTATGTCTTTCTTTATGAAACGTTTGAAATAAATAAATAAATAAATGTACGCTTTCAATATAGAGAGAATGATGTGCCCTGTGGAGAGATTCCTACTCATAACATTATGATGGTATCTAATCAACAGTCAGAAACATATTGTCTGTATGAGAAACCAGAAGTATAAATTGTTTGTTGGAAAGGAACACCCTACAGCTGTCTTCAGCTAGGGAGCAGAGTTAATGAGATTTATATATTGCAATTGTCATTCTCTTTTTCTTATCTATCTTGCCAGTGGTTAGATGTAACCCTGCACACTCACATGTGTATGAGAGTGCATCCATTTTATATGACAAGAATGAGATATTACATCTTAGCTGAGCTGTTCTGGATAATTACATTGTAAAAATTGGTAAAGCAGGATGAACCCCAGTGAAAAAGAAATATTGCATCTCTGCTGGGCTCTCCTGGATACATACACTGTAAAATTGGGTAAAAGCAGGATCCCACTGAAAACAAGATATTGTATCTCAGCTGGGCTATCCTGGGTAAATACATTGCAAAAATGGGTAAAACAGGAGACCACTGAAAATGAGTTATTGCATCTTCGCTGTGATATCCTGGATAAACATAGTGTATAAATCTGTAGAAGCAAGACACCATTGTAAACAAGATATTGTCTGTCAGCTGTGCTATCCTGGCTAGATATAAACAGCAGCAAAAAAGAGATTGTTCCTCAGTAGAGGTATCCTGGATAAATACACTGTAAAAATATGTAAAAGCAGAACATCACTGAAAACAAGATATTACATCTCAGCAGGGCTATCCTTGCTAAATACATGGTAAAATCTGAACCCCACTGAAAATGAGATATTGCATTTAATTGGCCTATCCTGGATAAACTCAGTGTAAAAATGTGCAACAGCAGGACCCCAATGAGATATTGCTTGTCAGCTGGCATATCCTGGATAAATACGTTGTAAAAATGTATAAAGCAGGACCCCACTGAAAACAAAATATTGCACTTCTGCTGGGCTATTCAGGGTAAATACATTGTGAAAATGGGTAAAAGCAGGATCCCACTGAAAATGAGATATTGCATGTCTGCTGGGCTATCCTGGAATCTCAGCATGTCTGTTCTGGGAAAATACATTGTAAAACTGGGTAGAAATTTTGAAAGTAAAATGTTTAATCTTAGCTGTGGCATCCTGGGTAAATGCAGTGTCAACATTTGTAAAAGCAGCACCCTCACCGAACTGAGATACTTCACCTGAGTTCACATATATTAGATAAATACATGCAACAATTGGTAAAAGCAGGAGCCCACAGAAAATGGGAGGGCTTTAACCCCGAGGTTCAATAGACGGAGCAACAACGTCACTCCCCCATTGGGCTTAAAAGGTCACACATCCTGGAGCCCATCCAGGATTCATTTTTCATTGCTGCCAGAGGCACTGCCACTCCTGCCTCTGTTTCTCTCCCCTTGTTGTATGCTTTGCAGCACCTCTGGCCACCAGCTCGCTCCTTTTTCTTGGCTCATCCAGCGTCTCCTGTCTCATGCTGCCATTGGCAATGCGGCTCTTCTGCACCCGCTCTCGTGTGTCCCGCCTTTCTCTCTCTCTCTCTCCCCGCCACTCCTGCCTGCCGCTCATCCATGTGGCCATTTTGTGCTCTCCTTCGGTGTCTGTTCCTTCCCTGCTCTGTTTCCATGGCATTTGTCTCCCCCATACCTTCCTGCCTTGCAACATTCCCTTGCAACGCTCCGGTTCTCATGCTCCTCCTTGTTTCCTTTGACCCTTCCTGCTTTGGCCTTCTCTTGGCTCCCTTCCTCTGCTTGCAGTGGAGATTTTGCAGTCAGTGCCCTGAATCTTCCCCAGGAGAGAGCCGTGTCATGGGAGACAGTACTGCTGCCGGCACTCGGGGCATGTTGCTTCCTGCCTTGCTCCGCTCCTTTCCCTCACTGTTGTGGCTCCAGTCACCACTCTACTGCCTCTTCTGCTGCATACTGCAGCTCTGGTGAGGGGCTGGAAACTGAGGGTGGTGAACACTGTGGCTGCACCTTTCCCAGTTAATTCTGCTCTCCTCGTTCTGCTACCATTTCCTGCTCTTTCACCGCTTTCTGTTTCAGTTCACTGCTACCCCTCCCGCAGTCATGGAAATCCATTTTGGGGACTCTTTCATTCATGGGTACCTGCTTCAAACATCCTGTTTTGGCGACGTGGGGGTTTATGCTGTTTCTGCCTCTATGGACTCCTCCACGCTTCTGCTGGTGGGCACTGTCCCAGCTCATGCTAGGTCATGCATCTCTTCTGGACCTTTTCAGTGAATTGTTTAGGACTGCATGATGGGCTGTCGTAGGCCCCTGCAGTGCACTGGTACATTTGTGTGTGCTTCTCCTAGCACTCTTCAAACTTCGTAGCTGTTGGGGGTTTGTCTCGCTGCCCTCCTGAAGCCCCAGTTTCCTTCCTGATTTTGTTTCATGGTTTGGCTCTTTGCCCTCCTGCTGCATTCATCCAGTTCATGGCATCAGTCATCATTTGGCATCCTGGCCATCACAGATTCAATCCCCTCATGGCCTGTGTTTGGTAATTCTTTTGGGCATACCTATCATGACTCCTGTGCTGCCTCATCGAACTGTGGCCCTCCTGTTGTGCCAGCATCCAGGACTTCCTTCTTTCATCATACCTAGCCCTCTCCATTCCACTATACCTCACCTCGACCTGCTCATCCAATTCAATCCCTACCATCCTACATCCTCTCCTTCCTAGCTTTCCAGTACCTGCCTTCATGGAGTCAATCCATCATCCTACTTCATCCGTTCCTATGTGACCTTCCTCAGCAGCATTCAATATTTCTTTTTGGGCATAACTGTCATTACTCATGTGCCTGCCTCATCAATCCATGGCCCTCACGGCGCATATATGTTCCTGATTCCATCCATCATCAGCCGTCGATGATTCACTGCAGTCATGGCTTCTATATCTCATCATGCCACAGTTTTTCTAGCCTCGCTCAATCACTCATTCCTCTCATTGGATCTTATGCCCCTCACTCATCTGACCCCTCATGGGTCTTCTCCTTCCACGCGCCTATTTGACCATACCCCTATTGGATCAATGCTACCTCATGTTCCTTCTTTGTGCTGTGCTTTCTTTTGGGGTTTTTACCTATCCCGCCTTCATCTTCCCTACTCATATCCTTATTTAGCATCATATATCCTTAAATCAAAACATCTGGATACCCCTTGCTCCTCTGACTTCTACATGAATCTACTCCTTCTCATCGAATACTTGAACAAACCCTCCTTGGGTCCCCGCTGCCTCATGTTCCTCTGCCATCATCCTCCCTACTTATATGCCTCATTAATGAACCATTCTCTTGACCGACATACATCCTCAAATCAAACGTCATCAGCCTGGAGGGAAAGTGACCTAAGCCTTGGATCCCCAGAGGTTTCCTCCTTAAAGGGCATTTTTCCTCTCCTTCATGCCAATGATCATAATATTAGTTAGTTAGTGCTTTCTTCGGGTTAGTTAGTTAGGTTCCGCTGTTGGATGGAGGTAGATGGTGACCCCAGCTTTCCCCTCTCTCCTTAGGAAGTCAGCTCTTATCTTTTCAGAATTCATTCATCATCCTTGCCTCTTCGACACTCGACATCTTTGGGTATTCTTTTTGGGCTTCTTCCTAACCTACCTTTAGCCGATGCAATCATTCCCATGGCACTTGAAGGGGGGAACCCTCCTCTAGGGTTCCTTGCATCGTACCCCTATAGTGTGGTATATCCTATGGATAGAGAGGCAGAAAGCCACAAAGTAAATCAAGTTACACAAGCATCTCCTATCTCATCTGGTTGTGTGTAAGCACATCGAACCAAATATTCAATCTCAGTTGGTCAATCCTGGAATCTCTCCCAGTAATTTCCCTTCCTCTAGTATTACCCCATCCCTACATCCCTGATCCTTCAATAACATTATCCCTAATGTCTACTGGCACACCACCCTCTATCTGTCCCACTGTCAATATCCCCAGTATCTGGTGGTACCCCCAACACCCACAGCACCCTAAAGCCCCACCCCAGTCCAAGAATACCACTGGCATGTATTCTTCACTGACCTCCACAGTCAGGTGCCATCTTCCACATGGAAGTTCTGTATCACTATACAAGCAACTACAATTACACACTACTTGCTAGAACTCTAATTTATCCAATGCACTTTGCGTGTGCACAACTGTTGTAATGGCTACAAGTCTGTGTTTCTGTGCCTGTGTGCACATATGTATGTGTAGCTGTGAGTGTGTCTGTGTGCACATGTGTGGCTATATGGGAGGGGATGTACTGTATGTCCAGAACCAACAGCACCTGCTTCTACATTATCTTGACCTTTAAAGTTTTCTTTTTTTCCTATTATTATGATGTAAGTCTGGAATTTTAATTTCACAATAATATAACAAATAAATTAAAACCCAGCCCGCACTTTATATCTTTTATCAGATTAATGTATTAGCATCCATTCTGGCTCTGACCAGAGTTTGTTTTATATACAAGATCTGAAGGAGTGGTCCATTCCTGTAGGGACTCATTTTACTATGAACCCAGAGTCTGTTCCAAATTACCCTCCCCCTTTCCAGGAAACACTGCTTTCCAGTACCTTTACTAACACAGAACAACAGGAGGGAGACACGAGCGACATACTTTCTTCTCAGCAAGTACCATTATTTTATTTTCATCCATAGGACCATCAGTTTTACTTTGTATGGGCTCATTCAAAGAAAAAGCCCATCCTGTGTAAACAATATTTCTATATGGCTGCATCGCACTCACAGCACTAGAAGTATTTCTCCACTGCTTATGTTTTGGAGAGAGCTTTTTATCTTTAAATAGCACAATGTGACAGGGTAGGGTGTAGGTTTGAACACAGGGCTCACTTTCCATAGTGTAAGCCCTACAGGGGTTTGCAGTAATTAAAAATAAGGCACAGAAAATAACTAGATTCAGTCCCCCAGGAAGGAGCAGTGCCCTGGCTGCACAGAGGACTAGGGGGAGGGTAGGCAAAATGCAATAACATGCATAAATGTGATAGTGGCAATGATACCTTGCCACAGACCCCCAGAATGTCTTGCTGCATGAGTATGGTGATGTGTTTCCCTCACCACAACTATGTGCATGCTGAAAACTGTTAAGGTGCTGACTGCACAGCAGCCAGGAGCAGCCATTGAATTGCCAGTATTCTTACTGCGGCGTCATTCAATTTTTACTTACTTGCACAGTAGCCGTAAGTGTTATAGGCATGTATATTACTAGTCCTTTGCAACTGAAGTGCATTGTTTTATATAGTTAGTGTTTTCCCTGCCCCCCACTTGTACAGCCGCTTGTATATGGGAGAAGTGTGACTGAATATGCGTGGACCCTGGTGAGGCATGCAAGCCATCACAGCTGACACTGGAGCCTGCTGTGCAACTGATTGTGAATGAAGGTGGTGGGTAGCATTACTGAAATAGTGGGTGTTTTAAAACTTTTTTTAAACATCTAGAGAGATAAAAATAGTTCACTGTGCAGATTGCTAGATTGGGCAGCAGAGAACTTGTGGCAGCAAGGAGAATGGCTAAAGTGTACGTTCCCTTTAACTGAAGGTAATAACCTAGTAGGTAGCCAGCAGTAAGACTAGACTATTGGCTAGGAAATAGACAAACAATATAAACTACTAGCTGAAAATTAATTAGGTAGCAAACATACAGTCAGAAAATCTTAAATTCTGCAGAACCTAGACTGGGTTTAGCAGGAACTAAAAATGATAATATTAGGGAACCCTGATGTAAAGGTAAAACCAAGGCAAACAGTATATTGAGCAAACTGAGTGAACACAGGCCTTTGAAAGCAAACCTTCAAGAACAAACTGTGAGTGTTATTAATTGTTTATTTGTAATTTATGTAATGTATATTCAATGTTATAATGTCTTATATTGTATTCTGTATGTTATGTGTTGAATTACTTACTTGCCACATTTGTAGTGGTCCAGGTAGTTCCTGAAAGGAGCCTTTGGCTCACTGTACCTACCTGGTTAAGAAGGTAAATACATACATAAATAAATAAATAACTAAACACAGGTAACAAACAAACTTAGAGCAGGATGCTGCCAGCACAGCTGACCCAGATAGGATGCGTAGAAAATGGCAGGCAATCAAAAGAATATGGATGCAAAACTAACAAGGCAGTTGATCCAAATAGAGGGTAACTTGGGAGGCACTAAATTAGGCTAAAATGTGAGACAAAACCCTTAGATATAATAAAGCTGGCAGGCAAAATACAATTGTCACAAAGACTGGTATAGTGATTAAACCCAGTTAGCAGTTAGGGTGTAGCTGGGGAGTGCCGTGAAAATTAAACATTAGCAAAATCAGTCACTTTTACATTACAGATGAGTTTCTGTGATCAACACAGTAGCACTTAAAAAACACAAGCAATGATGGAGGGAGCTCAACAGAAGGGGAGTCTGGAGAGCAGCGTAATCGGCTGATGGCCAGCTCACGGCTAACTCCAGGCAGACTCCTCAATGTCCTTTGCACTAAGTCCATAGCACAATGGCCACAGCATGAAAGGGCCGCTAGTAGCGGTCTCTTAAAATGGGTGAGCTGTACCCTCCTCAGAACATCTCAATTGGTTGGATGCTGTGAAGCTGGAAAATCAGCAGTCAGGAAAAATGAAGCTGTCCGAGGCTTCTGGCAAGAGGGAAGGTGAGCCAAAGAAAGAGAAAGGCACGCACTTGACCCAGGAGCTGCAGGTCTTTGAAATCAGTCTGGAACAAGGACTATGGCTAACCTATTCTCTGATGAAGCCCCTGATTGGTTGGGGTGAAATGTAAGGAAGACGGACACTTTTGTGCCCGGCACCTTGCTCACATAGTTTTGCTGTGCTGCACTGGATTTATGGCTATGAAATAACGTATGTGATTTTTCACTACATCGTTTCACTATGTTCTCTAAAGAAAGGGGTGAGTGCCCTCTACTACGGTGTTTCCTTCTTTGAAATCAGGTCTGCTGGCTAAGGCTCGACCGGAACGGAGGAAGGATACCTTTGAAAGTTGCACCTGTCTCAGCCGGACCTGCCCTCAAGCCTCCCAAGTGATTGTATGCTGTGAAGCTGGAGTACAGGCAGTCGGATGAGATGAAGGTGTCCAAAGCTTGGGGAAGGGGGGAGGGCCAGCCTAAAAGGGAGGAAGGCACAAACTCGACTTCTGGAGCTGCAGGTCTTTGAAATCAGGTCCACTGGCTGAAGCTGGAATGGGATGAAGGAACGATGCCTTAGAAAACTGTGCCTGGCTCAGCTAGACCCGCCCTCAAGCCTCCCAATTGGTTGTATGCCGTGAAGCTGGAGAATCGGGAGTTGGGCAAGCTGAAGGCATTCAAGGCTTGTGGCAAGGGGGGGGAGGAGCCTAAAATGGAGGAAGGCACACACTTGACCACTGGAACTGCATTGTTTTTCACAGCCTGAAACAGACTCTGTTGTAATAATGGTAGCTCTCGATAGAGCTAAAATACCAAAACACTTGAGCTCCCTACCTCCTGACAAGGAGTCATGAAAGTTGGATGTCATGGGTAAGATGACTTTTGCCTCAAGTTCCCTAGGCCTCAGAGGCAGACAGGCTGAATCTTGGTGGGCTATGTGAGGGTGGAGGAAGGGAGGGAGGAGGGAGAGTACCCCTCAGACCTTACTGTTGTGCAGTTCCTTCACCATTCTTCTAGTGGAAAAGGAAAACCAAGAGGAGGCACCCAAGGCAGAAGTAAGAGAGGAAGTGGGGGTCCTCAAGGGAGCTGGCCCCTAGGAGGGTGGAAGAATCTCCTTTCAAAGGAGGAGGTAGTTGCTGGTGGGGGACTCCATGGAAAGACTGAGTTTGGGGTAGGGAAAGGAGGGACAGGGTAGTACAATAAATTCCAGGTGCTTCGGTGGAGGGGACTAGAGGGTGGTTCTTGGAGATCACCAGGGAAGAGGGATAAGAGGGAGCTAGATGTTGTTGTCCACCTGGGAACAAATGATCTGGCAATAGAAGCTGCAGGGGTAGTGCAGGATTGGTTTAGGAAGCTGGGGAGGGGCCTGAAGCAGGTAGCTTGCACAGTGGCCTTCACTTTGGTTCTACCCATGCACAGTCGGGGAAGGCTAGGGAACTCTGCACCTGATCTTTCAATGTGTGGTTGAAGGCATGGTGCAGAGATGAGGGCTTTGGCTACATCAGGGTCTTGAGTCACTCCTGGAGATATGGAGGCCTGTACCAGGGAAACCACCTCCATGCATCCAGGAGGAAAACAACAGTCCTGGGTGGAAGCTTTAAATGCGTCTTTGATGAGCATTTAAAATAGCCAAGTGTGGGAGGCAGGAAGACTGTGAGAGGCAGAGATTGCTGCCCCCCCCCAAAACTAGTGCAACAGGAAAGTTTAACCCAAGGAGAAGAAATTCCTTAGATATTGATGGAAACAAAGAGAAGAGCAGGGCAGGCAAGTCTGAAGGCAGGAAGACAATGTAACAGGTGAGGGCAGGACTGGGGTGACAGAGCGGGCAAGAGGGGGAAGCAGAAAGGGGAGGCAGGTTAAAGGGAGAGAGGGGTGAAGAGACTGGAGAGCCATGTGTGCCAACACAAGGAGCCTGGGAAACAAAAATTTCTGACCTTGAGGCAATCATTGAAGAGTCAGACCTGGATCTAGTGGCCATAATGGAATTAAGGTGCACAGACAACCACAGCTGTGAAGTGGCCATCCCAGACTACACCATATTCCAGAAGGACAGGTCAGAGAGGAAAGGCGGAGGTGTTCTATATGTGAAGGGGAGTATAAGGTCCACTGAGATACGGGGCAACAGGGGGACAGTGGAAGGCTGGATATATGATGGTTCAGCATAGAGATGGGATATGGGGCTGTTATTTGCACGGGACCGATGTACAGGCCTCCGACACAGGAGAAGGATTTAGACAGAGTTGTGGGGGAAGCCGTTAGGAAAATGGCCAGCCAGGGGGAAGTTTTGATAATGGGGACTTTAATCTGCCAGATGTAGATTGGGGCATTCTGGCTGCAGCTATATCAAGAAGCAGGGACATCCTTGACTGCATACAAAGGGCATTTCTGAGGCAGCTGGTTTTGGAATCCACTAGGGTTGGGGCAGTGCTGGACCTGGTACTAACAAACTGAGGACTCTGTGCACAAAGCCTATGCACTGTGGATGTGTGGCACACAGGCTTGACTAAGTCAGAATGCCACACAGTGGGGTCCAGTGGACCCCCAGCAGCAGTCACAACAGGTGTGCAGGTGGTCCATGGGGAGTGTCGGAGGAGTGCCCACACTCCATGCCATTCACTAAAGTTGGAGTGCCAGTCACGGGGGCACAAGATATGACAGGGAGGACCCTACCATATAGATTATATGTTTCCCCCCCTGCAATGGGCAACCACCAGCTGCAAAGTTCTGGGAACACCCTCAGTTGATAGGAAGGGCTGGGGACAACCAGTCGGGCACTCCCCCATAGTTTAAAAAAACTGGTCCCATACTTTCCCAGAATCCCTTGCTTGTGCATAGCAGGAGATCCACTTCGGGACCCAGGACAGGCATCTTATTGGATGCCCACCTGTGTCCAGCATTGCCTCCCACGCAGCTGTGCACCGGGGGGGGCAGACCTGCAGATAGGCAGCTGGCCACCACAAATGCCAGCCGGTATGCACCTGTCCATAGGTGCAGAGCTGCGCACACCAGGTATGAACCTCTCGAGCACACTGGGTACATGCCTCTCACGTGGACCTGACACCCAGTAGTACATAGTGGCCTGAGACAGCATTGCTGACATCACAGTGGTTAGTCCCTTGGGTTCAAGGGATCCCCATACTGTGTGATCTGACATATGGATAGGACAGAAAAAAAAAACAATGTAAGATGAGGGTCCTGGACTTCAGGAGGGCAGATTTTAAAGAAATGGGAAACTCCAGCAGGGAATGCTTTCATAAGGGAGGATGGCAGATGTGGAGTGGTGGCTTAATGGAGAAAGATTAAGGAGGGTATAACCCAGGCAGTGGCATGCTGTTTGAAGGAAGTAAGCAAGGGAAAGAGGAGGAAGAGGTCACTATGGTTCTCCAAACAGGTGGCAAAGGCAGTGTAGGAGAAGAAAACAGCATTTAGAAAGTACAGGGAGACCCAGCAGAATGAAGAAAGGGAGGTATATCTGGCAAAACAAAGGGAGGCAGGAAGGAGGGCAAGGACAATTAAAACACTATCAGAGGAGAGAATAGCCAAGGAGGTAAAAAAGGGGACAAGACCTTCTTCAGGTGTGTGGGGGAAAGAGGAAGACAAGGGGAGGGATAGTGAGAATCAGGTGTACAGGGGGAGACTGTACTGAGGAAGATTAAGAGAAAGTGGAAATATTGAACAATTACTTCTGCTTAGTCTTCATAGTAATGGATGGGGGTGACAGACCAGCATGCTGCAATAAGTACCAGAGTGAGGGGGCAATGGACACAAGTCCATTTGCAGTGGAAAGGGTCCAGCAGGGATTGCAAACCTTAATGAGAATAAAACGATGGGCAGGATGGGATTCATCCAAGGGTCCTGAAGGAACTGAGCATGGTGCTGGCTGCACCTCTGGCAGCTCTTTTTAGCACCTCAGTGGAGATGGAGAAGTTCCAGACGAGGTTGCTTGACTAAAGTGTTTCAGTGTAGAAAGCAGAAAAGAAGACATAAAAGGTATCCAGGGACTCCATCTTGATGCCTAAGAAACTAAAACGTGGTACCCTTTGTCTTACATTACAGTTTGGGAGCACAGGAGGTAGCAAGGATTATAAAAGATAGGTGGCAGATATTAACTAGGGATTCAGAAATTGGAACAGTGGTAGGTTCAGTCCCTGGGCTATCCTATCAAAGAGGTAAAAATCTTAAAGCCGTCATATCTAGTAGTCATTATGTGGATGGGGATCAGAATCAGACAGGGAATAGGATAGGATTTTATTCATGCCACGATGTTTGCAGTCTCTGGGTTTCCTGGCAAATCTAAAGAAATCTCACCCAGAACCCACCCAGCTGCTCACCTTCATAGAGGCCCAGCTGGACACTCAGAAGGGATATGCTTTCCTCCCGCAGGAAAGAATTCAGAGTTTCCCTTCAGTGGCAGATTCTTTCGCCCAGGGACAGCCAAGACCAGCCATACATTTCCTCAAACTTCTGGGATATATGTCCTCTATGACTGCAGTAGTCCCAGGGGTCAGGTACAGGATGAGACTCCTGCAAGCCTACCTCAGAACTCGCTGGTCTCAGAGAAGCAACACATTTTCAAAGTTGATACCAGTGTCGGAGCAGTTCCTCCAAAACTTGCTGTGGTAGAAGAACCCTGCAAATTTGCAGGCAGGGGTTCCCTTTCAAGCTTCTCTTCCCACAAAGGTGATCACCACAGATGCCTCCCTTTTGGGCTGGGGAGCTCATTTAGACAGTGCCTCAGTAAGCAGCAACTGGACTCTCGAAGAGTCACAGTTGCACATAAATCTTTTGGAACTCAGAGCAGTCTTACTAGCTTTCAAAGCTTTCGCTCCCAGCATAGAAGGGCAGGCGGTTCAAATTCGAACGGACAACACCACTGCAATGTTCTACATAAACAAGCAGGGTGTTACCAGATCAGGAATACTCTGTTTGGAAACTCTGAAGCTCTGGTCTCTAGCATTCTCCCTGGGAGTCAGCCTCTCAGCTATTCACCTACCAGGCAAACTCAATACTCTGGCAGATGCCCTAAGCTGCATCAGTAAAGGTCAGAGCGAATGAACACTGAACAAGCAAATACTAGCCACAGTGTTCAGCGGGGCACACCAGATGTGGATCTGTTTGCCTCTCCTCTCAATTTTCAGCTTCCTCAGTACTGTTGCAGGCCCCCAGTTCCAGGAACACTTCCTCTGGATGCCCTGATCCTGGACTGGTCAGGGAGGTTCCTATATGCATTTTCTCCCTTTCTCCTGATATTCGGGGTTTTGCTGAAACTCAGACAGCAGCCTGCATCGATAATCCTAGTGGCTCTGGACTGGTCCAGGTAAGCCTGATACCCTCTCCTTCTTTCAATGTCCTGCAACAGGCCCATTTGCCTGCCTCCGACTCACTCCCTGCTGACCCTTCCTCAGACGGGAGTGCGGTACCCAGACATACACTCTCTTCACCTCAAGGCCTGGTTCTTGAGGAGTTAGAGGTTCCATCCTCACAGTCCTCTGAACAGGTCCTTAAGATACTGAGGATGGCTAAAAAACTGAACACTAAGAAGACCTATGCAGTCAAATGGAAAAGGTTTTCCCTCTGGTGCAAGGGGAAAAGGTCAAACCCCTATCAGCTTCAGACCCTCAGCTGCTAGACTACCTGGTATACCTACAGGCGTCAGGCTTGAAAACATCTTCACTCAAGCAACACCTGGTGTCAATTTCAGCCTACCTTTTGGTGGGAAAGAAGAAATCATTTTCTTCCCCCACAACATTTTTAAACAGTTTTCCAAAGGTCTCTTGCACCTCCAGCCTCCAACCAGGGAACCTGTTCCTCCTTGGAGCCTGAACCTTTGCATAGATGGGCTCATGAATCCACCTTTTGAGCCTATGTCTACAGCCCACATCAAGATTGTAACTTGGAAGACCTTCTTCCTGGTAGCCATTATGCCTGCCAGGAGGATTTCAGAGCTACAGGCCCTGTGCACCGAGCCAAATAACATCATCCCTCACAACGATAAATTTGAGCTCAGGACAAATAGGAAATTTCTGCCAAAGGTGGTTTCAGAAGTTCACTTGAACCAGTCCATTACTCTGCCTGTCTTCTTTACTGAGCCATCCACTCATGGTGAGCAAAACCTCCTCAGCTTGGATATCAAAAGAGCCATCTTTCACTACCTAGAGCATACTAGACAGTCCAGAGGCTCTTCCACTCAGTTGTTCCTCATCTACGGGGATGTAGGCAGAGGAAGACCAGCTACCAAGAGAAATATTTCTTATTGGTTGGTCTCTTGTATTAGATTCTGCTATGAGAAAGCTGGTCAACAACCTCCAGTGGGGCTCAGGGCCCATTCCACAAGGGCACTGCAGCCTCGCTTGCAGCAGCAAAGGACATTCCCCTACTGGATGTCGGCAAAGCAGCTACCTGGAAATCTGTGCACACCTTTGCAAAACACTACAGTTTGGATGTGCAAACCAGATCTGATGCCAAATTTGGCAGGGCATTCTGCAAAGCCTCTTTCCTAAATAGGTTCTCCGCCCACTTCCCACTTGGTACTGCTGGGTAGTCTGCAAAAAAGTTACTGATGCTAAAGGACTCCAGGGGTAAGAAGAAAAAATTACTCACCGCAGTAATCTTCTTTCTTCCAAGGGGTCCTTTAGCATCAGTAAGCTCCCACCCTTTCTCCCTGGTTCACCTTTCGGAGAAGGGCTCTTATGTCACCTTTTAGCAAATTTGGAGTTTCTTATTGATGAGTTTTTAGCTTGTGTTGCTGTTGTTTCTATTTCCACTTTTGTGGACATTTGCATGTTTTTTGAATCCTGTTGATTCTTTTTTGGGGCATTTGCCCTCGATTTCCTTGAAAAAATTCTGAAGCATTCAGCAGCTTTCACTGAGCTCACACCCCCTCCTGTCTTTTGATTGGCTTGGCCTTACGCTCATTTAAATACCTCTTAAAGGAACACCTCCGGGGCAGTTGCACCTAGCCAGCTAAGTGCAAAAAAGTTACTGATGCTAAAGGACCCCTTGGAAGAAAGAAAATTACTACAGTGAGTAATTTTTTCTTGCATCTCAACTGGGCTATGCTGAGTAAATACATTGTAAAATGGGTAAAAGCAGGATCCCACTGAAAAAGAATTATTGCATCTCACCTAAGCTATCCTGGGTAAAAAGAAAGTTTGTAAAAAAATATATATACACACAAACACATACACACACACACACACACACACACACACACATACACAAGCATATTATAGGGGCTCATTTGCGCTCCTATAGTTAGGGTTGAGTAGGCAGTTCAATGTTAAATCCCAAATTATGCACTCTAATAACTTCACAACCATTCAACAGAGTTCCATGAAAATTTGCATGCACTGTCACCCAAGGCAGATCTCTGGATGTGTCAAGTTATGTTCTGGTCAGATATGTCGTTCCTGAGTGCTGGAGAGGTGAAAAATGCACTTTTCGGTCATTTACTTTACTGTTTTCTACTTCCCTACAGCCCAGATGGTTTGGAACCCTGGTCTGAAATTTTCAGGGCAGAAAAGGCACTAGACCACAGATGTGCCTTTTGCTAGTCTGGTGAAAAACAATAATCTGTTCCAAAGTTATTTAATTTTGAAATTTTGGAAAAAAAATGTTTCTGAGCATGCTCAGTAAGCACTTTAGGATACTATGGCTGTATGAAATGAAAAAGGAATCCTGTTTCCTGTTGCCGCCATTTTATTTCCATTTTTTCAACAAAAAAAAAATTAGAAGCTATAAAACTGACATCACTGAGAGACAGCAACACATCTGTCTGGGTGATTGGGACCCCCTTAGGTGTAATCTGCACTTCACAGTGGCAGACATGCCCCTCACAAAGAAGGATCCTTTTTCATGAAGGGAGAATCTTCAGATTGAATCTTGCTGGTGTCTCCATTACTCCTGTGTATTTTCCTAGTGTCTAGAGGCACCCCTCCAGCCCTCAGATACCCATTCACTCTCTGCTTTTCTTTCCCTGGTGTGTCTAGTGGCACCCCCCCACCTGCCGATCACTGTCAACCTTGCATAAAGATATTCCCTGGTGTCTAGTGATACTCCCCCCACTGACTCTATCCAATTACCCGAAATAAAGAAAACCATTCTCGTTATTTTTTTTTGCTTAAAAAGGTCTCTCGCTGATCAACTCCCCTACCCCCACCACCCTATCAGCACCCACCATCCCAAACCCCCAGTAGACCCCCATGCACCCTAACCCATCTGAACAGGTCCCAGGTTCAAAATTCACTCTCTGATTGAAGACATGTCTTGCTGCTGGATCCAGCAACTGCAATATGAAAAACTAAGGTAAATGTGGTTATATGTATTTCAGTTGGGGTTTTAACTTATATTCATAACTCAGCAATTTTTTGGACATTTTGACACACAATTTTCAACATAGCCTTTGGGGGACATCATCTCATGAACACTATGACTGTTATTATGCAACTCCCGCCCAAAAGGTGATTTCATGGTCGCTTGACAAATTCACCTTTTGGGTGGGATTTGAAAAATTTTCCTGCCCTTGTTCATAAGGTGGGGTCATAAGAAGGCTATGTTGGAAATTTGGGGTCAAAATATGTAAAAATGCCAAAGTTCTGACCATTCGTTGCAATTTCACTATGCACGCTCATAACTTTGGAAAGTTTTAATACTTTGCCACCAAATTTTCGTCATAGACAACTTATTACCCCACCTCATGTATGATGCAGCTGTCATTTTTCAAATCCTGGCCAAAATGTGTTTTCACACTTGTGGCACAGAATGGCATTGCAGTTGCGCGGAATTATGTTTTGGCGAGGCTACGAACATTTTCTGTAATAGGCACATGGGGTGAGGTAAGATGGCTATGCTGGCAATTTGGTCACTGTTGTCCTACAAATGGAAGCACAGGGCCCTTCCACAGTGATATATATTATATCTATATGCAACTATGGAAGGATGGGAGTGCAGGGCCCGAAAGGATACAATTACTGTATCTCAAAAACTATAGATGGGTGGGAGTGCAGGGCTCAGAGGGCCCTACACTCCCACAGGTAAATAAGGCTGCATTTACACTATCTCAAAAAGTAAGAAAATTCTTTGCAAAAAACTACGTTAATGTATCAGTTAGGGTTGAGGATAAAGTGACAAAAGTAAGGAAATATGAATCCTAACACCCCACCCTACACACACCAACAGGCATCATTGCCAGAATCATCAGCCATAATGCTCACCCCATTCTCCTATACTGTATCATAGCCTATTTACTTATGAACTGGGGTGAACAGTATGGTAGCGACATCAAGGCACCCCAAAACATGTTGGTGTGTGAGGTGGGTGGGTGTTAGGTTGGAAGCTCTAACATCATATTCCTCACTTTTGTTGCTTTATCCTCAACTCTAACTGATGCATTAATTGATGCATTAAAATTTTTTGCAAAGAATATATATATATATATATATAGATAATATATATATATATATATGATAACCCACTCTAAGGTGTGCAGTCGCACTCTGATATATGCATGGCTTGGTATGCGTATGCATCAACCACCCAAGGCATGAGTATATCAGAGCGCAACTGCACACTCTAGAGTGGGTTATCTATCTTATGAAATGGCAGAACTGTTTTGGAGGGGAGTGAAAGTGCAGGTGTGCAGTAGTGGTGTGATATACACACTGTCATGTGATGTATTTCAACAAATCAGCAGACATAATTTTTCCTACCCACTATACACATATATATATATATATATATGTGTTGCAAAAACTTCATTAATGGTCCAGTTAGGGTCAATGGGACAAAAGTTGGGAAATGAGGTATTAGGGAAAGGAAAAGAGAACGTTGTTTAACCAAAAGTAGCACAGTAAGCCGAAGCTTGCTTCCGGGTGCGACCTAGGAGCACAAGGAAGTTAAGTGACATCATCTTACTTGAAAAGGTCCAGAGAAAATACACAAAACATATTAAAGGTTTATGTAATGATCCTTATGAATCCAGGCTTATATCCTTGAATCTGATGTCATTAGCTACTAGACATTTGCGGGGTGATCTTCTGTTAATGAATGATGTTATTCATGATCCTTTTCTAATTACTGAACTGGGAATTGTGTTTATGCAGAATCTTTATAATACAAGAGGGCATCCTCTTCAACTTTATGGTAAAACTTTCAATATGAAGGCAAGAAAATACTTCTTCTCTCTACGCATTATAAATCCCTGGAATTCTTTACCTGAGGATATTGTTATTAGTAGTTCCAAAAATATGTTTAAAAATCGTTTGGACAAATATATTTTATCTGGTAATCTGATTAGTTATTATTAGTACAATCAAGAGCATTATGGGCACATAAGCCCCCTGGCTCTTATAAAACCTTAGTATAAGTGACTTGCTCAGGATCACACAGTATGCACCTAGGTGGCTGTTGGATTCAAACCCAGGTCTCCAGATCTGCAGCTCAGAGCCTTAACCCACTGCGCTAGACTGCCTTTCCCTAACACCCCATCCACCCAAACCAGGCAGGAGAGCATGAGTGGGGTGTGCCATGGGCTTCTCAAGCCTAACACTCATCCCATTCCATCTGTAAATAAGGTCAGATGTGTAGACTTTATGAGGATGTGGTGACTGTTAGGTTTGAGAAGCCTAAGGCACAGCCCACACCTGCACACCTGCTTGGTTTGGGAGGGTGGGTTGTTAGAGAAACCCTATTGCTTATTTCCCAACTTTTGTTGCTTTGACTCTAACTGAAGCATTAACAAAGTTTTTTTGCAACTTATTTCCTTACTTTTTAAGATAGTCTAATCAGATCCTTATTTTTCTGTGGGAGTGCAGGATCCTTTGGACCCTGCACTCCCATCCCTCCATGGATGTGTATATGTATGTACCTGTGGAAGAGTAATAGGACAACAGTGATGGAATTGCCACCAGAGCCATCCTATTACCCCACCTCATTTACCTGTTTCAGAAAACTTTCAAATCCTCGGCAAGAAGTAATTCTGTACAACTGTAATGCTATTGTATGCCACAGGTGCACAAACACATTTTGGACAGGATTTGAAAAATAACAGCTGTGAAATACATGAGGTGAGGTAATAAGAAGGTTGTGTTGAAAATCTGGGGTAAGAATATTTAACGTTTCTGAAGTTATGAGCGGGCATAGCAAAATTGCAACAAATGATCATAACTTTGCAATTTTTTCATATTTTGACCCCCAAATTTTCAACATAGTCTTCCTATGACCCCACCTCATAAACTCCATAGGTAAAAATGTTCAAATTTATGCTGCTTAAACAAATTCAACATTTCAAGTATCTAGGGGTAACCATGGATAGCCCACTATCATATGCCCAGCATGTTGAGAATGTTGCCAGGTCTGCCAGTATCAAGATAGGGTTACTCCACAGACATAAACACAGTCTAATGCCTGAAGCCCTTAGACTAGCTATCTATAGCTCCATAGCATCCATTGTTGACTATGGTCTGGTTATCTATGGTTCAGCTTCCACCACTACCCTACACAGAATATCAGTGGCACTCAATAAAGTAACCAGAAGGGGAAGGGATCAGATCAGTTCCAGTACAGTAGCTTCTTCTTGCTGCTTTTACATTGTTTCTTGTGGATTTTACTTGGCAGAAGATTATTTCTTTTCTTTCTTACTACTTCTAAGGGGCTAGCAGGGTATTGTTTTGGGGCTATTGGAATTTTAAAACCTATTTTGGTGGCTATAAGTGGGCTCATTTGTTTGATGTTTCACTGTGTAGCAGGCTGCATTTGTGGAGGCCTATTTCTTCTGATTTAAAACTATTGGTGTGATTTTATTGGGGCTCTTTCTTTGAATTGGAGACCTATATCTTCTAATTTCAAGCCTATTGTGATGTGTTGTTGATTAAGCTGTTTAAATTGGAGACCTATTTCTTTCGGTAGCAAACCTATTTTTTGTGCTTTGAGTAGAATTGTGATTGCTTTTTGCTGGATTCACTAGCTGCAAAGTTTAGTGCATAGTGGGGGAAGGGTGCTAATGGTCTGACCAGGGGCCTCAGCTACCAGATTGTTTCTAGAAGGCACGGGCTAGTCCCACCCTCCCAGCCCTCACCTCACCCACCCCAGGTCTGTGATTTCCTATATACCAGGGCTTCTGACATCACTTCCCCAAACGGGCAAAGGACATCCAGGAAAGGAACAGCAGTGAGTGAAGAGGTGACTGCTATCTCAGTGGAAGGGAAGAAACTGCAAATCAAGGAGCTTTCATTGTTACTTCTTTGCATTGCTATTTGCATTGTGGAAAGGAGGAGTAGGAGTTTGAAGAAGGTTGTGCAATAGTTACTTAAAGTCTCTTTTTAGGTGTGGATAGGAAGGATAGGATTGTAAAAAAGCAGTTGCTCAATCTAGCTAGACGTGTACGACAAAGGGGGTAATGGAAAGTAAGAAAAGGAGAAGAATGCTTTGCACTGATAGAGGGGGAAGAGGGGAGACTGGCGGGAGTGTTTGGTATCCTTCATCTGGAAGGGTAGGGGGGGTCGCTGGTGGGCAATAAGAGCAATGGGTAGGGTGGTAGGCTGCAACAACTGCAGTGCATCAATCTTTCTAAAAATTGCCTGGAGGGTGGGGGGATGTTTAGTGTGCAACCACATGGAGAAACTTAGAAAGGAGATTGAGGGTCGGCAGGAGAAACTAAGACCGGCAAGGCAGACTCGAGGCGGGTTTAGCCCAATACTGGAGGGAGGGAGGAGGGGATATGGGGAAGGGAAATTTGAGCCAACAGTGATGAGGAAAGGTTGAGAAGAAGGGAAGCGGAGACAAAGGGGCACAGGAAGAATGCTTGCCAGGGAAACCAGGTCAGGAGACAAAAGACAAATGGAAGGAGGAGACAGGGACTTGTGAGGGGAGGAGAAGAAGTGGCAACAGTCATGGAGTGGAAAGGGTCTTCAGAAAATAGTTTTGCACTGCTAGAGGGGAAGAAGAAGGAGGGAGGTGATGCAATTGGAGGAATAATTGATAAATGCCTGGACCAAACCGGAGCGGGGGGAGGTTTTGCTGGGAGAATTGCAACAGGGGCTCAAGGCAGAAATAATGTGCAGTAGGAAGGAGAGGAGCTGGGAATAAGAGATGGAGATGAATGGAAGCAAGCAGGGAGTAAGAGGGTTGGAATCTTAATGCTGGGGGACTCAATACTAAGAGGAGTCAGGTGGGGTAGCAAGGGGGGGGAGACATAGCCACATTTGGGTGGAGGCCATGCAAGGAATGACAGTGGAAAGGGTGGGACAATCTGTTCTAAAATATGCTAGAAGGGGTAGGGACATGCCTCATTTAATTATACATCTTGGGATGAACGACATGGCTGACAAGATGGTAGATAACAGTCCAGAGGAGGTTTGAGGAACTAGGACAATTATGTGAGGGGGCAGGAAGATCAGTAACTTTTTCAGAGATACTTCCAGTGCCCAAGGCAAGCACAACAAGAAAGCTAAGACTAGAGGAATTTAACAGATAGCTAAGAACCTGGTGTCATGCTATGGGCTGTTGGGGGTGGGGGGTAGGGAGGGACCTGGGAGGACAGTAGTCTCTATGCCAAGGACAGACTACACTTGAGTGAGGAGGGAAAGAAAGTGTTGAAACAGAGGATGGAGGAGTACATAGAGGAAGCTGGGAATTTAAACTAGGAGTGGGGGTTGGCAAGTGGGCAAGAGACATGCAGAGACCACAGGTTGGGAAACCATATGAGCTTACCCCCCATAACAGTGACAAAGGACAACTGGCAAGTACTATTGGTGATGCTAGTAAAGGAGGGCAGGATGGGAGGGAAGGGTGGAAGGTGGTTACCGTTAATGCTAGGAGCCTTGGGAGGAAAACTGCAGAGTTACAGGTGCTCATGGCAGAGGGAGAGGTGGACATTGCAGCCATCACAGATACATGGCCCACCCAATACAATGACTGGGACCTGTCACACCTACTCAAAATAAAACCAGACAAGTCTGCAGGGCAATACTGACCTGAGCCCAGGCTCCTCCAGCTGGCTGTCCCTGTACTTGTAACTCCCATGGCCAAATTGTATAACACGTCACTTCTCTGCGATGAGGTCCCCCAGTTATGGGAAACCGCTCAGGTCATCCCATTCCACAAAGCGGGTGCCAAGAACACTGTAGAAAACTATCATCCAATCTCGAAACTTAGTGCCCTGGCCAAAGTACAAGAGCAACTTATCTACAACCAACTTATTGCTTACTTCAAAGCCTGCAACCTAATGATTGGGGCCCAGCATGTATTCTGTATACACCATGGGACTGACACAGCACTGGTGTGCCTCACCTCAGACATATTCAATGCCACTGACAAAGGACAAGCTACAGGAGCCAGCTTCATCAATCTCACCAAAGCTTTTGATTTGGAGAATCATGAATTGCTACTTTCCAAGTTTGAGAATCTGGGACTAGATCAGCAGGCTACTACATGATAATAATAATATAATACATTTTATTTCATATAGCACCTTTCAAAAAATCAAGGCGCTTCACAATAAAATCAGACCACAATAATAAAATCAGCACAAAATTAATAATAAGTACATACAAACTGACAGGTCCTACTATACTATGCCAGGGAAAGCCTGACACCACAGAAAGGTCTTTAGTGCCTGTTTAAAACCCCCCATAGTTGCACACTCTCAAAGCTGACAGAGTAGAGAATTCCAGAGGGCAGGGGCCACATAGCCAAATGCATGGGCCCCAGAAGATTTTAGACACCCTCGGAATCTCTAGAAACCCCTCGTCGGCTGAACGGAGCCGTCACCTGGGGCAGTAAGGGACAAGAAGCTCTTTCAAGTAGTCAGGGCCAAGTCCATGTAGGGCATTCTAAGTCAGCAAGCCGACTTTAAAGGTAATCTGCCACCGTATTGGCAGCCAATGCAGCTCGCGCAGCACAGGTGTAATATGAGAGGCACGAGACGTCCCTGTCAACAAATGTGCTGCAGCGTTCTGCACTAGCTGCAGACGGTGGATATCAACCCCCGGAAGCCCTAGGTATAGGGAGTTACAGTAATCAAGGCCCGAGGTCACAAAGGTGTGGACAAGTGTAGGCAGGTCCCCAGATGGAACAAGGTGCTTGATCCTGGTGATGTTCCTGAGATTATAAAAGGAAGACTTGATGACCACTGACACTTGAGATCGTAAAGTCAGTCTGTCGTCAACCGTCACCCCCAGGTCTCGCACCTATTCAGAGGAAAGGATCGAGAAGCCCCCCAGAAAAAGTCCCGAGGGCTGATCTACCCTTATCCTCTCTATCTGGTGACTGGGTCCATGACCATCACCTCAGTCTTTCCTGCATTCAACTTTAACCAGCTCGAATTCATCCACTCCTGGATTTCAGCAAGGCAGTTGTTAAGTATCGGGAGAGCACTATCCTGATCAGGTGTGAAAGACAGGTAGAGCTGGGTATCATCAGCGTAGCAGTGAAACCTCAGCCCATACCGTCTTACAATGTCTCCAAGAGGCAGCATATACACTGCAAACAACATGGGGGACAGCACTGAGCCCTGAGGGACCCCACATGACAGAAGGAGTAAGTACGAGGAAAAAATCCCAGACACCACTCTCTGCATTCTGCCAGTGAGGAAGGATGTAAACCATTTAAGCACCATACTTGACAGGGCACAAATGGATCTCAGGTGTCCAAGCAGCACCCCATGGTCTACAGTGTCAAAGGCTGAAGAGAGGTCAAGGAGCACCAAGAAAGAACAGTTTCTCTGATCTCTCGCCATCAGGAGATCACTGAGCACCCGAACCAGAGCAGTCTCGGTACTATGCCTCTTTTGAAAACCGGACTGGAGAGGCTTGTAGATGTTATGGATGGTCAAGTGGTCCTCCAGCTGCATCGCCACTACTTTCTCAATAACCTTCCCTATAAAGGGGAGGTTTGAGATAGGTCTGTAGTTAGCCAGGGAGTCTGGGTCCAAAAAAGCCTTCTTGAGGATGGGTGTTACTACCGCCTCCTTCGGGGAGCTAGGAAACTCACCTGAATCAAGGGAGCACCAGACTATCTGAACCAGGACCGGACCGATAATATCGCTACAACCCATAATCAGGGTAGTTGGGCCCGGATCCAAACTACAGCATGTAGGGCGTATACTCTGGACAGACCACATGACATCCGCGAACTCCGGCAGGTCAAAGGTACACCAGGAAACACAAGGTGAGGTATCCAAGTACCGATCATCAGCATCCCCCACAGAACGAGTCAAGAGGATCTCTGATCTGATGTCTGCCACCTTATTCACAAAGAATCGAGCAAGCTCATCGCACTTTGTTTGCAAAAAAGCTCTTCGGAACTGCAGACAGGCTGGGTTGCAGAGCCTATCCACAGTTTGGAAAAGCTGAGCTGGTTGATTCGGAGAGGCAGCAATCTCCCCGGACAGGAATTCTGCCTTCTTACGGGAGATTGCTGATTGGTAGGTCCGGTAATTCTCCACCAATCTAAGGTGGTCGACCTCCAGGGCAGTTTTCCCACCAGCGTCGCTTTAGCCTTCATCCTACAGTAGCCACCACAGCTCCCTCAAGGATCCATCAAACCAAGGAGCCTGAGGGTGAAGGGGGAAAGGACAAACATGGATAGGAGCAAGTGAGTCCAGAGCTGTAGAAATGGCCTTATTATAGGCCATGACCAAAACTTCTGGACTTGAGCTGGTCATAGGGAACTCCTAGAGGTCAATCACCACCGCTATGCCTTCAGGGGACAGATCTCGTAAAGGGTGGTAACTGACCATCTCTACAGGGGAAGGCCTATGTGGGGGCCAAAAAAGTTGAACCTCATGGTGTAATGATCAGACCAACCAACAGGTTCCACCCCCATATTGGATGCTTCAATCCCCAGTAAGAAGACCAAATCAAGAGATTGACTGTGTATATGGGTAGCAGAGGTAACAATCTGTGTGAAGCCCAGTGAAGTCATCAGCTGAAGGAAGTGTTGTCCAAATTTCAAGAGTTCATCATCAACCCAGGCATTAAAGTCACCCAGAACCATCAGTCTGGGTGACTCAAACGCCATGTCGACGACAAAGTCCGCTACTTCCTGCAGGAATTGCCGCTCGTCCCCGGGTGGATGGTAGATGAGAGCTATCCTGCAGCCTACACCTGCTACCACAGTACACTCAAAAGATTTGGCCTCCTCAACTGGTACACTCAAGAGGCCCAACTCAGTCTTGAAACAGACTGCCCCTTCCCCCCCTGTGATCCAATCTCGGGCGGTGTTTCACCGAGAACCCGTCCGGAACTGCAGCCTCCAAAATGGGGCCAGCATTTTCATCCAGCCAGGTCTCGGTGATGCAAGCCAGATCAGATGTTTTAATAAGATCAGCAATAATTGCGGTCTTATTCTTAACAGATCTGGCATTGCATAACACCACTCGAGTTGGACGGGTTTCCAAGACTGCCCCGGCTGCTTGCCCACCAAAAGAGGTGGTGCCCTTGGGTATGGGGACTAGGCATGGCAAACCACATTCCAGGCACCATTTCACCCCAGGGTGTCTTCTAGGCTTAACTACCCCGATACGACGGATCCGCTCATTCGCCTCCTGACGTCCATGCCCCCTGCCCCCACCACCCCTCCTGAAAGCAATACCCAGTGCGCGACAGTGCTGGTAGGTTAACAACGTCAAAGGTGGTGGGGAAAGGGCGACGGGCATGGAGGACAGAGGACGAGTAGTGCGCAACTGGGAGGAAGGCCTACACATTTCACAGGTGGACCAAGATCAGATACACAGGGGACAGTCCCTAGGCATATGGAAACCTCAAAAAATAATAAAAACCCACCCAAAAAAGAACACACAAAACAATATTACCACCCAATACAAATAAAACAATGATATATTAAAAATATAAAAACCCCTCCTCACAATATATGGAAAATTCAATAAGTATTCAGCTCATAAAAAAGTACAGAGAACAAGAAAGAAAAAATAAATAAAAAAATAGCAAAAATAAAATAAAATTCCTGACAACCCCCCTCACTAGGTATGCAGGAAGAAAAGAATAGTCCACCTCCTCCCAGGCCCTCTCACAGCCGGGGGGGATGGTCACAGGGCTCTCTCACTGCCCCAGATTAACAAACCAAATTATTACACATAGTGAGTTCTAAATGCTTAAAGTCAAAGAGCTTTCTTTCATTAAACAGATGAAAAAAATAAAAAATTAATTCTATATACTTAGAGTCCAAAAGTTTTCTTTCAATGAACAGATGAGAAAAATGAAAAGTGGACACCCAGGTCCTCTCACCACCAGGGAGTACCACACAGTCCTGTCCAAAGTAGCACAGTTCTTAATCCAACTTGACATTCAGAGCGAAATAAATAATTTTCCATATAATGTAGGCAGACCATGGACGAAAGCCCCATGGGTTTAAATAGATCAACTACTGTGTATATTCCAGTTGTCTTCCTGCAATGTCACAAAGCAGCAATCCTGGGCAATAAACACACAAGACCAGGTAGCAATCAGAGCCAAGCTCAAAGGGCACCAGTGCAGCGATACGGTCGGGTATGCAACGCAATCTCAAGGGGAGCCTTCCCCCCAATGCGCCAGAGATTACACGCCCCCACCAGATAACCCATGACCTGCAACTGCAAACCCCGGGTGTCAGGCCCATGGTCTGTCCCTCTAAAGGTTTTAGGAGAGTCCCTATGTGATTCTGACTACTTGGAACACATGGGAACAACTCCTGTTTGATCGCAAGCGAACCTGAATTAATGATTGACCTAAGGTGCAAGGGGAGGCCCCCCACTCAGTGCAAGTCCCAGCCATACCACACTCTGATATTAAAACCTGGCTACCCTTGAGCTACAAAGCTCTTTAATGCTACACACAAGTCCCAATTGATCCTGCAGGGACTCAAAAATTGCCCAAGATGTCCTCTGTTACACTCCACTGCATGCCACAAAGAACAATGCAAAAAGGTCCCAGGGCCTCTGTCAATCAAGAATCCCAGACACAGCAACTGCCATGGAAATCATCCATGAGTCAGCAAAGGGACAAAACCCATCGATAGGTCCACCAGAGAACTCCAAAGTCTTCAGCCAACTCTTCCCAGAAGACGCAACACTGGGAAACAAGACAACCGAGAATCAGCTGATGGGCCGACCAAACAAGCACACGAGCGAACAGAAGAGCAGAAGAGCAACAAGGGCAGTCTGTAAGCAAGGTAAAAAATAATAAATACAATGAAAAAACTAAAGAAAAACAAAATAAATAAACCGTCAACGTTTAAAAGACTCCTCACAGCAGACCCAAACTCCTCACAGCCGTCCTAAACTCCTCACCAAACATGAGGAAAAAGTGGGAGGCAGAAGCTATCTAGTACAGTATCTAAGAACTCTCCATGTAGCATCACAACCTACTCTGTAAGTACTAAGTGTGCGTTCGACAGCCAGAGAAAGGTTGTCTGCATTCAGAATAATGCAGTACTGGAACAATCTCTCCCCTTCCCTGCAGAACAGCACCTCACTCTCTGCACTCAAGCACCCACTAAGAGCATACCTCTTCACTAACATTACGTGCACCTGTGTGTGTAAAAAAGAGCACTCATGTCAGAGATCTAGTGAGGCTGATTAATGCTCCCCTGAACTGGTACTCTCTCACCTCTTGGCTTACTCCCCTATTCTATGTTACTCCTACAATGAATCAGCTACTAGTACCTTACCATGTGTATTCTGCACTTCTTAGGATTTTTTAATCTATTATCTTGCTTGAATGTTGCTTATCTACTACTGTTCTTTGTTGTTAACCAATGGGCCTGTCCTACATTGTATGATCAAACTCTAAAGTGCCTACATGAGCAATTCCTACCTTTACATTGACCTTTATGTTCTATTTGAGACTGTTATTATTGAACTCTGTGCTTCATACTGTAAATGTCAATTGTTTCTCAAACATGTATCTCGGATTGCCCCTGAAAAAGGGACCCTTGGTCTCAGTGGGCCTACCCGGTCAACAAAATTCAATAAATAAGTAAATAAATAAATTAAGAGTGCAGATGTGTCTCAGTCCACAGAAGATGACAACCTACAACCTCCAGTGGTAAGTATAGGATAAGGGAGAGGGATGGGGTGGTGGGTGCTCAGTGGGAGGGGAGGGATGGGGAGGAGGATACAGGGATGATGAGGGACCTTTTCCTTTTTTTCAGGTAAAAAAAAGACTTCGGGGGACTGTTTCCTTTTTACAGGACTAAACTAAAGAAATATTTCGGGACACTGGGGTTGGGCGCCCCAGTGTCCCACACTGCTGGGGGGGCTCTAAATGTTGACATGGAGATTGGGCCCCCATTGTCAGCTAATCGATAAAAAGATTTGGCTGTGGGGGGGTGGCACCTGACACTTGGGTGGGCATCCTGATGTCAGATTATAAAAATGAATAAACAAGTTACTAGGGGACGGTGTTCAGAGGGTGGGGGTGCCACTAGACACCAGGAAATACATGATGACAATGATCGGGGAGTGAGGGGTGCCACTAGACACCTGGGAAAATGGGGGCTCATAACACTCACTGTAGCTGGCAGCAGGAGTTCAACTGAGGCTGCACAACTTAATAAAATCCTCTATTCTCATACAGAGAATGCCTGGAAGGCTCTTCTCGCTAAGCTGAGCACCTGGGATTTTGGATGCTCAGAAAAAGTATTTCTGGCCCTAATTGTAAAAAACAAACACCAGCATCTTGCTAAACAGGGCCCATTTAGCTAGGTTCTGGTGTTTGCTTTGTAAAATGACAACATTTTTATCTCTTTTCCATGCTTTTTTTTTAGTCTTTTGGTGACCGGTTAAGGCCCACTAGGCACAAGTGCCTATTTTCAGGCATGACCTGGGAGCACTGGGGAGGTTAAGTGACTTGCTCAGGGTCACACAATATGCAAGTGGAGGTTGTGGGAATTAAACCCAGGTCTGCTGGATGTACCAAGCTCATTCACAGCCCGTTACCCTAACCTCTAGGATGTATGCTTTTTAGTTCATGGGAAAAAAAAACAGGATGGAGACTGGCAAAAAAAGATTTTTTTTCTCACGAAAAAAAATTATTTCCTATGAAAAAGGAATGGATCTCGTGATTAAGAATCCTTTTTCCTGAAGCTAATTATTTTTTTAACTTTGTACCTCTATTCTGAACAATGAACTTTCCATTAAAAACAATGGGAACTTAACAATTGAATAAGTTTGCAACAGATTATTTCTTCACCAAACAAACACATGGCAGTTCTGTTCCCCAAGGTGTATATACCAAAAAAAAAAAAAAATTACACCAAAGTTCCACAACTTCTGGACACAATGTGACGAGGAAAAAAAATTAAGAAATGGTGACTTTTAAGGTTTTTGCACTATCTGGATCTCAGAATACATACATCCTACTGGAGAGAAACTTACCACATCAAGAGATCTACCCCACAGGACAGCGCAAACCAAATTTTGCTCAACTCCATTGATTGGTTGCAAAGTTATTAAAGTGAAACATTTGAGGTATATCATTAAACAGGCTACTCAACCCTAACTATAGGGGCATGACTGTGCCCCTATATTATGCATATGTAAGCCTCCCTCCCCGTCTAGGGGTATCTGGATGGTAAAAGGTGGGAATGGGATGCTGTACAACCCAAGTAACACAGTCCTAAGACAGTAGAAATGTGCTCATTACCTGGTTCTTCTGATGGCAGCGGGTGGACCCCACTTCGGAAGGAGCAGGAGCGCTTCTTAGATGCAGATGGAGAGCTGTAGGGAGCAAGGGTGATTAGCAGGCACAAAATACACAGTTCAAATTGATTAAAGCCATTGTCCTCTCCGGAATCAAAATGCAAAAAAACAGGTTTAATTGACAAGAACAGTCAATGAACCACTTGATGGAGTGTGTGTGTGTGTGTGTGGGGTAACTAGGGTTACCACCTGTCCTGATTATTGCAGGACAGTCCTGATTTGGGCAGCTGTGTCCTGCAAAAAAGCATGAAAAATACTACATGTCCTGGTTTTATAGCAGAGAAAATATTTTCTAATTTTCCACTGAATGTTGCAGAAAACTACAATACCTATACTAAAATACATTAAAATGACAAGAAATAATTGAAACAACTAAGAAACTACAATACTTAGCTTTAATTCTGATTATATAGAGAAAACAAGTCTGTTGCATTGGCCGAAGTTACCTACTGTTCTGCGAAAAATCATGTTTCAGTAAGAAATGTCCCACTTTGGGCTTCTGAAAAGGTGGTAACTCTAGGGGTAACACATTCAGTGGGGTCATCCACAGGCAGACACCAAACTACAACAATCTCTTTTGCTAACAGACTGAATTAGTTCATGCAGTAATCCCTCGGGCTGTCAAGGCTACATTCCTGGCAGCAGTAAAATAGAGGGCCGAAGCAGGCCCCACATAGAGGTAGCTTGTACTCAGCAGCACTTTCACTTCACATTACATTCTGTCTTCCCTTCCAGTTCCTTACACAGGCCTCCCTGGCTCACTTTCCATTCCTTAGTTCTCAAACACTAGACGTTTCACTAGGGACTATGACAGCATGAACCATTTCTACTGTCCCAATCCCTCTTTCAACCTTGGCCTTCCATTGCATGTTCTGCACGGGAGCATTTCTTCCACTTCAAGGTCTTAAATCTGTCAAACTGGTGTTCTTTAGCAAGAACAGAACTCCCAAAACTCTATGGACACCCAATGACTGAGGCCACATGCAATGGCAGCTGGACCTTATCCAGGCAGTTATGCATACCACTGACCTTTCCCAGTAACTCCCAGTACATTCTGTTCATGCAGTGATTCCAATTTCATGACTGCCTTTACGCTGGGGACTAACTGCTGTGCCACATGGAGCACCCAGACAGTATGCCACCCTGGTGGGGTCTCAACCAATCATTCCTCACATGGACCTTTCCCTGCCTCCACAGGCTGCCCAGCTCAGAGTCTTAACTCTGTGGTGGCCTCCAACCAGGGGAAAGGGGTAGTACTGCCACCACCTCACCCACAACAGTCCAGGTTGCCACCTCTGGACCATACCCCAGGTCCTATTTGCCATAGTAGGCCCACCCACAGGATGCACTGCGACTCCATGATCTGCACTCACCATGGGGGAGACTACTTAAATTACAAGGGCACCATCAGTGCTTACCCTACCAAGGTGCTGAAGTTCATTTGGAAGGCCTTCAAAATTCTCACTCCCCAGGCTTTGGTTTCCAAATTGCACCAACAGGTCCTGGTCCTTCAGTTCCAACTCTTCCCCCTTCACTATCATTGTTCGAACTACCCCACTTCTCATACGTGGATCTTCGAGGGAGGAGGGCCAGGATGGGAAGCAGCCCACCCCAGCCCTGCTACAACCCTGTGGCTGAACTTCTGGGCCGACCCCCCCCAGACTCTTCTCTCCCTGGATCTCTCTCTCTCTTCTCTCCTGGGTGCCAAAATCCCTCTCTCTATATACCCCTGAGAATGGGGCCCCATGCTGGCAGCAAGCAAGCCCAACATCCCAGACCTCATGGCACCAAGCTCTCTCTCTTTCTCTCTCCCTAGCTATGACTAGCAACCAGAATTAACTAATAAGCACCCAGAGGATGCTTACACTTTCCCCCCACACAAAATGTTCACCTCCTGGTGAACGCACAACCAGGCCACACCCTTCCCCCGAGAAAAGAGATATGGCCGTCTTTCTCTCCTCCCTACTGGTTACGCTGCTTGGGCAGTGAAAATACACGTACTTTCAACTAAACCTTAACTGATCCTACACTATACCATCCTAGACTGAGGCACCTGGTGACCCACCCGCTGATTCCCATGGTCACCTGAAAAGTTCTACAGTAGAGGTGTCCCTCTCCCAAGTATACTAATAGCTACAAACTAGCTTTCCCAAGATAATGCTGTTGCCAGGAATAGGAAAATGAATACACGCTGTTCCCCTTCATTTTGCAGTTCGAAACTATAAACATCATAACAGTAAGTACTTCACAACAGCTAACATGTATCCTTTTCAAGCTAAGAGAACTATAACTTACTTTATCACATAACATTAGAAAACATGTAAAAACAGGCAATCACTAATCAATTATTGCTTTGCGTTATGCTCTCAAATTTACATAACATCTTACTATTCCATTTGTCCTCATTTTCTTCCATTTTTTTTATTACACCATGTACAATAAATCACAGCAATGCACTTCAGAGGAGCATATTCCAGTCCAGCCACCTCTCAATTATATATTAGTGTTTAAAACTGTAAACATTATTTGTTATAAAATTATGCAACACACTATTAGTTGTTACACAACTAAAGGACAGCTCTACATGATTTTAAATGGTAGACAGTGACCAAAAAGAGTTGATCTCACTCCATGATCAGCCATGGGAGTTTGTGACATCAATCTTTCCTCAGGGGGACCAAGACCTTTTTTCAGCAGCGATGGGTACAGACAAGAGAACAGGAAAGGTCTGGGAATCAACAAGGGCTAATATTATTTGGGGTCTGGTTTGGTGATTTCTTCACCAGTGGAATCCTTGAAAATGATGTAACACTTAATTCTTAATCCATCCTCCTCCTGCACCAAGGCAAATGTTTTAAACAGGGTGACTCCAGTCCAGAAGGAAAAATCATACATCCTTCATGCTCTCCTGTAAATGTAATTTCTTGCTTGTTGGGAAAGTTCATAATCAAGAGTCCATATGGGACATCATTTGGTTTACTGCCGCCCAAAATGAGGATTTATTTCGCATCATGTTTTCATGCCTTTGGTATACTAAACCCAGGGTATATTGGTTGTCCCATTTATGGACTGAAATAGGAATGTTGGATAAGCACACACTGCTAGATATGGGGCCCAATTCCAAGTTGTGTTATGCCTGGCGCAAGATGATTTACGCCAAACCCTATGGCGCAAATAGCACCTTGCGACATGTGATACACAAACTGGTATTCCAAGATGTGGCATGCACCATGCCACATGCGGGTTGTGCCAAAGGTGGGCTACACCACCCACTATGCCCGCAACCCACTGAGGCATGGCACAAGGGTGGGTTACGGCAGCACCTGTGCCCTATTCCAAAAGGGCGGCTGCTGTAACCCACCTATGCAACTGTGTGACAGATTGTATTCCACCCCCCCATTAAAGGTTTTGGCATAATTCTTCTCCCTACAGTCTACTGCAGTAGCAAATCCTTATTCTTTCTATAACTAATTATATCTATTCTATCATTATGGGAAGGCCACCCATAAAGGTATCTCTTTGCTCTCTTGTCTGCCCCTCTTTTATTTTTCCTTTCCTCCCATGCCTTTGCCCGAAAACAAGAACATTGTAGGGCTTTAGAAGAAAATGAAGCTGTTGCCCAACTTAGTGAAAATAAAATTATGCTGCACCTTTGGTTGATTAAACCCCATATGCCTTTAGAAAACCTGTGGGGTTATAGTACATAAATGAGCAGCCATTTGTTTTATAAACAACAGAACATTTGTTTATTGCCCCTGTAAACATAAAAACGGCTTGAAGCCACAGAGAATGTGAACGTGTTGCCATTTTTATTTCCAGACGATTACTTAATTATTTTAGGCCCCTGTAAAGAAGTGCTTGCAGCTTCTAAAAAGAAATAGATTGAGCAGCCGTTGGTTTAAGGGAAGGCTGCTTGGGTAGTGAGAAGCAAGCGCTATGCAAGTGCCTCTAGAAATGCAGGACAAACTGGAGACCCTCACGGCACGATGTCTGGCAGGAAGGTAAAAGTCCTTTCTTTCACTGACTCGCGCCTCTGTGAATTCTCCATCTGCATTGGGGTTTCCGAAATGAAGATAGATAGTAGCATCTCAACAAAAATAAAGAAAATTATGCAAATCAGTAGAAGCAGGCTTCTATAGGTGAGAGGTGGGATTTACTGGTATTACAGCTCAGACAGCTAGTATTGGAACCGACTCGGGAGGGAGCAATCTTAGACCTGGTACTTTCAAATGGGGATGGAGAAAGAATCTCAGATTTAGAAGTGGGTAGCCATCTGGGAACAAGTGACCACCAAACAGTGTGGTTCACGATAAACACAGCCATACAATCAAGCCATACAAAAGCAAGAGTACTAGACTTTAGGAGGGCTGACTTTGGGAAAATGAGAGAGTGCCTCAGAAAAACACTAGCAAACAGGCAAGAAGGAGGGGTGGAGGAACAATGGGGAGTGATCAAAACAGCCATCACAGAGGCAACAAGCCTCTGCGTAAAAAAAATCAATAAAACACAACGAAGGAAAAACCGCTATGGTTCACAAAAGAGGTGGCAGGGAAGGTTAAAGAGAAAGGGCAGCATTCAGGAAATATAAGGAAACACAGAAGGAGCAGGACAGAGAACTTTATCAGTTAAAGCAGAAAGAGGCTGGGAAGGTAGTCAGAATAGCAAAGGCCCAAACCAAGAAAGGATAGCCAATTCTGTTAAGAAGGGGATAAGACCTTTATAGGTACATTAGGGAGCGAAGAAAGACCAAAGGAGGGATACTGAAGCTTAATAAAGGGAGGAATCTGGGTAGAGGGTGACAGTGAAAAGCAGGGTTACTGAACGAATATTTCTGCTCAGTATTCACAAAGGAAGAGGAGGAGGTTACCTAAACCAAACAAGAAATACTCTGAAGGAGGGGTCAATACCAGTCCATTTACAGAAGAAAGGGTTCTGAAAGAACTAATAAAATTGAAGGTGGACAAAGCAATGGGGCCTGATGGGATTCACCCAAGAATTCTAAAAGAGCTAAGGGTAGAACTAGTGACATCGCTGACTACTCTCTTTAACAAATCATGGGAGGATGGGGTGGTACCCAAGGACTGGAGGAGGGCAGATGTAATTCCTCTTCACAAAAGTGGGAGCAGGACAGAGGCAGGAAACTACAGACCAGTTAGTTTGACCTCAGTGGTAGGGAAAATGATGGAATCACTTCTGAAGGAAAGAATTGTTGAGTACCTATAGGCCATTGGGGCACAGGACCCGAGGCAGCATGGATTCATGATGGGAAGGTCGTGTCAGACGAATCTAATAGATTTCTTTGACTGGGTGACCAAAGTAGTAGATCAGGGAGGGGCTGTGGACATGGCCTACCTAGATTTTAGCAAGGCATTTGATACAGTCCCCCACAAAAGATTAATACACAAGATAGCCAGTCTTGGAATGGGTCCCAAGGTGGTATCCTGGATAAAAAATTGGCTAGACAACAGGACACAAAGGGTAGTAGTAAATGGTGTACACAGTGAAGAAAGGAGGGTTACGAGTAGGGTACCGCAGGGTTCAGTACTGGGACCGGTCCTTTTTAATGTCTTTATAAGCAACATTGCAGAGGAACTGGAAGGAAAAGTATGTCTCTTTGCAGATGACACAAAGATCTGCAACAGGGTTGATACACAGGATGGAGTGGAAAGGATGAGAAGGGACTTGGCAAGGTTGGAGGAATGGTCAAATGTATGGCAGCTCAGATTTAATGCAAAAGTGCAAGATAATGCACATGGAAACAAAACCAGGGAAGCGTACACAATGGGGGTGAGATACTGACAACAGTAAAAATAGAAAGGGACCTGGGGGTAATTATATCAGATGACCTAAAGGTGGGCAAGCAATGTGAGAAGGCAGTAAGGAAGGCTGGAGGATACTGGGATGCATAGGAAGAGGCATCAATAGTAGAAAACAGGAAGTTGTTATCCCTCTGTACAGACAGTTGGTGAGACCCCATCTGGAGTACTGTGTGCAGTTCTGGAGACCCCATCTCCATAAAGACATAGACAGAGTGGAGGCTGTCCAGAGGAGGGCAACCAAAATGGTGCAGGGGTCTGCACCAGAAGACATACGAAGAAAGACTAAAGGAGCTTAATATGTATACTCTTGAGGAAAGAAGGGAGAGAGGGGACATGATAGAAACTTTCAAGTACCTCAAGGGAATTAACAAAGTCCAAGAAGGTAGCATCTTCCAGAAAAAGAGATGTGCAAGAACAAGGGGGCACAATTTGAAGATAGAGGGGGGATGGCTCAGGGGTAATGTGAGGAAGTATTTTTTCTCTGAGAGGGTTGTGGATGCATGGAACAGCCTCCCTGAGGAGGTCGTGGAGTCAAGAACAGTGGGGGACTTCAAGAATGCATGGGACAGGCATAAGGCAGTCCTAGGGGTGGGTAAGAGGAAGTAAGCTGTTGATTAACTAGGATCTGCAGCTTATCTGTTAGGTAGGAAAATGGGCAGACTAGGTGGGCCAAGCGGTCCTTATCTGCCGTCAAATTCTATGTTTCTATGTTTCTTGCCTGCTCACACTCAGACTGCACCACGAAGTGTGGTTGTGTTTTAAAAGTGAACATTTTCACTTTCTTATCTCCCCATTGTGAATAGCGCTAACACGTGAAAGCAAAGGGGGGAAAGTTCATTAATAAACCCTTTGTCTCAGAAGTACTGAAAAGAAAGGTACTGGTGCAGTGCTTCAGCTGGCTCTAATACAGGTAGAAAAGGGGGCCCAAATGAAAACATTCCCCGACAGCTTGAAATATCAGCCATCCAATATCACAATGCTCTTAGAATGCAAGTTGCCTTATTATTGTGAGAAATACTAAATGAACAGTATAATGCACAATACAATTAAGATGTGTTTCCTCTGTTTCTGATATTAAATAAATATGTGTAGTCTTGCTACTACCTGAGCACAACTAGTCAGTAGAATGAGCCCTTAGGAGCCAGCCGCCCCATGATGAGGCTGTTTTATCCTCTGTGACAGCTGTCACTCAAGATGAGACAGGGTGGAGTTTCAAGGCTGACAGACAATTAACCTATAAATTTGTCTATGTTGTGATCTATATATTGTTAGGGAATGAAGAGGTGCTTAGGTTTTAGCTTGTCATATTATTGTGTCCATGCAGTCATGCTGATCCTGCTAAATGTCTGTACTAGAGAAGGAATGTTTATTGTTTAGAAAAGGGGTGGATCAGCTGACCTGATGTGGCAGGACATAGCATAAAAGCTCCCCTGGTGCTCAGAACTAGCAGATAAGCCTGAAAGTGAGTAAGAGGAAGTTATCTCAACACACAGACGATTGTGGAAACTGTTAAGAAAAGTTATTTACTCTATGGGTGAACTACCAGGGAAGGGTAGTTCTCTGAAGCTCAAGAAGAGTTATTTTCTTTTTGCTTAAAGATTTATTTTGTCATTTTGTCTGAAGTATTAAGACTTATGTCAAATATGGTTTATGTTTATTTTTGTACATAAATATTTTTCAACAAAAAAATAGTCCAGTTGGACAATAAACATCACGCCTAGAAAAGGTGTGTTAACCATATTTTTGGAGTCTTGTCTCACTCATTTACCCAACCCACATAACCCAGTCACAAATTCCAAGACCGCATATGGTGCAGTGGGGTTAGACTGGCACTTAGATGGTCTAAGGGGCATCCGTCCTGGCACAACGATGGATGTCCCCCACCCGCGCAGTGCCTCAGAAAGCACAGTGACTTGCCCCACGTATCCCCCCCCCCAGCACTGGCCGCATCACACTACAGTAAAAATGACAAGAAAATTTAAGAGTTTAAAAGAAAAATAATACTGTTTCACAGCAGGGGGTGAGGTCTGAAATTGAAAACAAAACAGGACACCTGAGTGGATCAAGAGAGAAGGAAACTAGCACCGAGGCAAACAGGGGCAGTATACACTTGCAGTACTTGCAGCACCATCTAGTGGACAAACCAGAAACTGGATTTTTTTTCTATACATATACCTACACACACACTAAAACTTAAAGAATAAAACAATTTAAACCTTATTATTTTTAATGTTTTTTTTTTTAATAGCCCATTTTCTAAGTGCAATAATACCCTCCAGGGTGGGTGGTATGGGCAATACTGGATCTTCCAGGGGCTATAAGGCCCTCTCTTTTGGCGTCAGGCCTCATTACGCCCCTGGGCGGTCCGGTATTGCCCAATACTGCCCACCCTGTCTGGTATTATTGCTTACTTTGTGATCTTTCTGCACTAACTTCCTATGTTAAATAGACCTGTTACAAGCATTTAAGGGGCCCTTTTAAATGCATATTTTTCCCTCAGATTTGCTGTTCAAGTGTGGACTGAGTGGCAATTAATTGTCTGTTAATGGTCTGCTCTATTAAAATGAGGCATTAATCACCTACTTCAACCTTTTAACCATCAAACCCAAGTCACAGAAGAACCCTCCCCCCACACTGAAATTAAAGCAAAGAACTCCAAAGAATGTCACATAAGCACTTTGCATGAATCCCAGAAACACCCTCCCTCACACAGGAATTAGACTAAAGAATGCCACAGCATGTCACAACTCACTTGATCCAACCCAAAGAAGCATTAAGGTGCTGCAGGCATTTGTTTCCCCTACCCAACCTCCAGGCATATACTGCAACCTGCGCTCACCATTAAAAGAATACAAGATCTGATAAACGCATAGCCCTCTGAAATGTATACTTTTTGCTGGTCCCAAGGGTATGCATTTAAGAGGGCTGCACTGTATATTGACACATCGCTGTACAATGTTCAGATCCCTAAACTGGATCAATCTAAAGGAGCATAGACAGTTATATACATTGCATTTGACCCATCAGTATTTAAATAAAAAAACACCCCCATATCTAGACAACTTATTAGAGATATGCACCTCTAGAGCACACTTACGAACAGCACAAACTCTGGAATTGGTGATTCCCAAAATGAGAACAGCAAAGAGAAATTCTACCTTAATGGTCAGTGGCGTTAGAATTTGGAATGGGCTGCCAGACTACTTGAGAACAAAGGTAATTGTCCTATGGAATAAGATTAAAAGATGGTTATCCCAAAAATCTGCACAATCAAAAAATTGTGATCGCTGCTGACACCTTACACTTTTTATGGCCATTCTCAAAAAATAATTTGCACAATCAAAAATTGTGGTGGCTGTTGATATTTTGCATTTTCTACTACTGTAGCCATTTTTGAGAATGTATGTGATTATTTGGATTTCTTCTTTTACATGCCCATGCACTATGTGTTTTATATGCTGTAACTTATGTGTTGTATATTTAAATGAAACTTGTTTTCAATGTTATGGACCCCATTGAAAATAAGTTCATGCTCAAATGGGCTATCCTTTTCCTTGGAATGTTTTTAAGGAATCTGAGCCCTGACCTGCTTTACATCTGCCTGCTGCTTTATTTCCCTGAGAATATACTCCTGCATAACAAAAGAAGAGACTGCCAGAGTGAAAGACTGTGCACGTTATTCTGTTGGGACATTTTACAGCTTAAGTGTTACATACTCTCAGTGAGTAGGGGACTTAGGAGAGCCGAGTGCTGAAGTCATGTTAGAGGTGGGGACTGTTATATTTAAATTCCTGCACCGCTTGCAGGAGACATCTGAGCCCTGACCTGCTTTACGTTTGCCTGCTGCTTTATTTCCCCTGAGAAGATACCCTGCATAACAAAAGAAGATGCTGCCAGAGTGAGAGATTGTGCGCATTATTCTGTTGGGACATTTTACAGCTTCATTGTTACATACTCTCAGTGAGTAGGGGGGCTTGGTAGAGCCAACTGCTTAGGTCACGTTAGAGATGGGGATTGTTGCATTTAAATTTCCATGGCACTTGCAAGCGCGAGCGTTGTGAGTGGTGTGAGTGCCACTCCTGGAAGAAATTCACTTAGAAATTATCCAGGTGAGTTTGTTTTGTTGTTTGCACTTTATAAGACATTGATGTAACTGAAATGAAACAGAGGGTATATTAGGACAAATAGGGGTGGGTAAGTTATATGTATGTTATTTACATACATTAAAGTTGTAAATTGAAATAACTGGGGAAATAAGAAGTAAGCCTTCAAAGTAGTAGTGGGCTTAAAGTGTATTTTAGATTGAATGTGAATTTTAATCACTTTGCATCGAGTACAGGATTTTGTCTTGTGAGATATGTGTGACGCTTTGGAAGTATTATTATTCATTGAAAACAGGGTTGAGGCAGCAAAAATGAATATAAGTAAGATGATGGGTTTGTTGCTGTTACTATGCTTGATTATTTGTTTTAGTAAAAATATGGTAGTCTCTAATAAATTAGGTATTTATTGGCCTACCCAACCAATAGCTAGAACACAAGTTGAAAGTATGGATTTTTTAAAGTCGCCTAGAAATGAGTTTTCCAGAAATTGGATGATATATTGCTCAGCTGGACAAATAAGGATACTGGAGTCACATGAAATACATAGGAATATGTGCTCAGAGAATACTATGTATGTATTGCTACTAATGATGGTGGGGGGGGGGGGCATAGAATTGAACCCTGGACCTATGGAGCACATGGAAACAAATCTAAAAATTTTACATGACAATGTAAGGAGTCTGGCCTGACAATGGATATGGTTGCATTACTGTTTGAAGAACAAAATCCAGATACAGCAGGTTTCTCCAAAACCTGGCTTTCAGACAAGGTGGAAGATAGTGTAATAGGCCTGTGGGATATAATTTGTATTGTTCTGATAGGAAAAACAGAAGGGGTCACTTTGTATTTAAAAAATACCTTGGGTTCTGTTATAATTTTAACAAAAGGTAATACAGAAAACACAGACTATATGGTACTTTATTTGCAGAACTTAAAAGTGGCCATTGTGATCATATATTCTCCACCAAGTGTTAAGATGGCCAACTTGGAACAGACTATTAACATAATTCAGGATAGTGTGAAAGACAAGTTGCTGGTTGTGATGGGCAATTTAAATTCGGATTGGTATAAATTGAGAGGAAAAAAACTAAAGGAAATGTTTGCATCTCTTGATGTAATACAACAAATAGACGAACCCACCAGATATACCAGCACTTTATCAAAGGGAACTTTACTGGATCTGCTATTAGTTTCCCCTTGATTAAATGTTCAGTCTAAGGGAGTCAAGCCACCATATTTGGGGGACCATAATTTAATATGGGCATCTATTAGATGTACAGTACAGCCTCGAATACAATCAAATATAGGCTGGGTTAGAGATATGAGACATTGTTCTGTTGATAGTTTTGCTGAGCCTTCATCTCCCCTCCTCGGAATGTATCACTATCCTAGGTGGCTATAGACCCCCGTCTGGTGGTGATGAAGTCCTTAATCTTTTGAAATCCATGTTCGCAGATGCAAAAACTGAAACAATATTTCTAGGAGATCTAAATATGGACTGGCTGTCACCTAAATCACATGGCCTCAAATCCCTTTGTGAGCTGAGCTAGGTCTTGGGCAATTAGTCAGAGAACCTACTAGGAACAACACTCTAAATACTTGCAACAGTTCCATTCTAGATGTGGTACTAGCCACCCATCCACACAAAATATCTCATTTGGCAGTGTTTCACAACGACATGGCGATCATGGAATTGTTGCTTGCATAAGATCTCAAATTAAGCCCGGCCGCAACCCATCTTTATAACAAAGATCCTTTCGCAAATTCAGTGCAGTAAACTTTTATCTGACCTGAGCATGATCAGATGGCAAGATCTTTACCTAGCCAAAGATGTCAACAAGGCAGCTTGCATCCTTAATGACAAACTCACTACAACAATAAATAAGCATGCCCCTTTCATCAAAGTAAGTGCGGAACAATTCCAATCCCTGGTTCCTCGGATCTCCAAGGCAGCCCTTATAGCTCGAGATAAGCTCTGGGCTAAAGCTAGACATTCAAAGAATCTTCGGATTGGCAGGCCTTTAGAACAGCCAGGAATAACTGTGTGAAAAACTTGCTCTGCTAAAGCTAACTATTATATTTCTACTCTCGAACAAGCTAAAGGTAACCCTCATAAAATATGGAAGACTATCAAAGCTATAGAAGGATGGCCCATGGCCCCTCTGTCCCAACAAAGATAGTCGCAGTGGCAAGATTGTGGAAAACAAGTCCCTAATCCTGAGGAACTTAACTCCCACTTTGCCACAGCTGTATTAGTTTTGACTCCACCTTATGCTGGTGCTGCGGTGAGCCAGCATAACCCTCCGCCACATCTAGTCCTGGACCCAGTCCCTTCCAACTCAGCGAGATAACTTATAAGTAGAAGATTCTCTTCTTAACTTAGACACCAAAAAGTGCAGGGGACTGATGGCTTGGAACCCTTTTTCCTAAGGTCAGGCTATGCCCATCTCACTGCCCCAATTCTCCACATCTTCAATCTTTCCATTACATCTGCTGCTGTGCCGTCCTGCTGGAAATCAGCACATATCCTCCCTCTATTTAAATCTGATGACCCATGCGATGTAAACAACTATAGGCCTATCTCCATATTGCCTATCCTTTCTAAAGTTCTCGAAAAACTGATCCATATTCAGTTAAAATCTCACTTGGAAACCTTCTCTCTCATTAACCCAGCTCAATCTGGCTTCCGGGCTAATCATAGCACAATCACTGCACTAGCAAAAGTAACCAATGATTGGATCTCTGCTATAGATGCTAAGAAGGTAACTGGTGCAGTCTTTTGGACCTCAGCAAACTTTTGATACTGTTGATCACAAACTATTAGTCAATTGCCTTGCAAAGTTGGGTGCCACATACCATACCACCCAGTGGTTCTCTAGCTACCTAACTGGAAGATTCCAAAAAGTAAAGGCGGAAGGCTTTTTCTGCTGCCTTGCCAGTTGCAAGAGAGTCCCCAAGGATCCATCTTAGGCCCTATCTTGTTTTCTCTGTACATCAATGACTTAGATGCTAACATATCTATGTCCAATCTGCACTTTTGCAGATGATACTGTGTTGTATACTTCTGGCTCATCGTTATCTGAAGTCAAGGGAGTGCTTCAAGCGGACTTCGCTAACTTGAGCATAATTTAATAAAGGCAAAGCTTCTGCTTAATGCCAAGAAGACTAAAGCGATGATATTCTCCTCGCAGTGCTGTCTCAGGCCCCCAATACTCTTGCCCAAGACTTCATTGTCACCACGCTAAACTAGCCTCTGGAAGTTGTAACCAAATTTAAATATCTAGGTATCTGGATCGACAATAAATTATCTTTCAGTGACCACATCGAAGATGTCTCTAGAAGGTTAAAAGCAAGGTTAGGTTTCTTCTACAGAAATAGGCCCCTTTTCCCCCTTGAAACTCGAAACAAGCTTGTACAGGCCACTTTTCTCCCCCTACTCGACTATGGCGATGTAATCTATTCCTCCACCACTCTTGCAAATCTAAGTAAACTGGACATCCTTTATCACCGTGCATTACGGTTCATTACCAACTCCCCTTACCGTTAGCACCACTGTGACTTATATGCAGCTGTTGGTTGGACATCCCTTACTACTAGACGCCTGCTCCATGCTGGGCTATGGACTCTTAAACTGCTCCTGCAGAAATTGCCAAGCTATCTCTCTTCCCTTATTAGTATCTCACATAGTGCATACTCGTTAAGAAAATCTGACTTTATTATGCTTGACATACCAAGGACGTGGACTTCCTTTGGTAAACGTGCTATTGCATATGCCCTTCCCTCCATTTGGAACAATTACAAACCGTACTGAAACTAACTAGCACAGTTTCAATAAACTTCTACAAATCGCTAAGTTCAGCCAAAATAAAAGACACCTGTAACTGTCATTAAGTCTCTTCCTTCCCCATGTGTGCCATATTTATCCACTGGTAAGGTATAATTGATTTGTCATATTAACTGCTTTCCCTTCCCCTTCTACTCCTGGCTTTATCTTTGCTTATGTTCCACTGCTACTCTATCAAATCTCTCCTCCCTCTCATATCAGTTGTAGACTGTTGTTTGTTCTAGCTGCCAAAATACTGTATATTTGATTTGATTTGATTAAATCAAATCACACCAGTCATCATGTTTCATTTATCAGTATGCGACCTATAAGTCACTTCCCTGTCTCATATCAATGTTTACCACCTGCGGTCACCCTGTGTGGTACCCTTGTATGTATATACAGCCTGCATCATGTAACGTGTACTTCATGTATATACTGTTATTACCTATCTGTGTTTGTACTTTAAGTGTTTATGTCACAGGACCGCCTTGTGAATGAGCTTGCTCAATGGAGTTTTCCTGCAATAAACTTGAACTTGAACTTGAAACTTGAACTTGAACTTGATAGATTCAATCTGGATATATCAAAAGAAAATTGGGAGAGTTGTAAGCAAATTCCAGACCTAGAACAAACAGTTAAATATCTTGTAGATAGATTCTTGGAGATATGCGATAAGCATGCACCCAAGATAAAAGCAAGTAAGGGAAAGGCTAGGGTGCCCTGGATAAATGATAAATTACTAAAAAACATTAGGTTAAAGAATAGACTGTGGAAATTGGCTAAACAATCTAAATTAAGTAGTGGCTGGGTTATTTTTAAAACAAAAATAAATTACTGTAAACAACAGATTAGGAAAGCTAGGTCTAATTATTTTAAAGCAAAAATAGATGGGAATAATGATCCAAAAAGATTCTGGCAGACTGTAAATGATATCTTAAAGCAGCAGTGCAATGAAAAAGTTATTCCAAAAAGCTAAATTTCTGCTATGGTTATGGAAAATATTTGCAGAACTGTTGATCTGGGTTTTCTGGATGCTTCCTATGTGGTGTACTGTACATTTGCATTTTTGTCTGGACTCTTATTCTCCTCAGGTCCTCTATTATTTATATGCAAAAATGAGGCAGCCATCTTTTTTCTTGAGAAATAATTATTTCAGAACTTTAATAAAATTCTTAAATGATAATGAAAACTGAAAATTTTATCACCAAAATAAACTAGATGACATCTGGCATCGATTAGGAAGAAAAAAGTTGGGGTCAAATTTTAACCCATTTCCGTTGCACTGCTGTTTTAAATTAATTATCATATGTTTAGGTGTAAAGTATGTGTTTGTGCAATATGTATTTCTATGTACAAATATTTGATTTGTATAACTTTATAAGTCTCTTTATGTGACATCTTACAGAACTGTCTTGTAAACAGGGATTTTATCCCTAATGACATGAAATGTTTCGATATCCTGTATAAAAATAAAAATGTTATCTATCTATTTTATCTAAGGAATAAACTTTTACAACAACAACATATGTTATATATGTATGTTTTATAAAGGGCTATGACCAAACAGATAAAACTTGACTTGACTACTGCTGCCTGAAACATCCATGGCTCTCTATTGTCCTCAATGATATTCCAGATCCTCTCAGGAATATACAGTAGGGGTACTCGGCACCAGGATACTCCTTTTGAACCCGCTCCCTCGTCCAGTGTCCAGCACCGGATCACTCAAGTGTATTCAAAGGACCAGCTACAGCAGCTCCTTTCTGCAGCCAAAGCCCAAACAAATAGTCCACCACCCATGGGTGTTTTGGGTCAATGGCTTCCATCTAGCACTGTTTGCGTGTGCAAAGGGCAGGCAACCTCAGTGGATCAACATCCAGGCCTTCAGCCAATAGGTGATAGGGCTTGGGAATGTCCCCCTCAATGCAGGGATTGATAAACAGGAATGTGCAATGGCTGAGCATGGAAGAAGCAGCCCCAGCTCTATTCTCCAAGCCAGAGGTGCACAGATCAGTGGAATCTTCATATCAGGCCAGGCTGGGAGGTAATACTCTCATAGGTCTCTGATGATTTGGACCCTACCACAGAGGAGGGGCTAGTAGAATGAGCTGCTACAGTACTGGCTGGCAGCTCTTCCCCTCCAAGGCCTCACCCACTTCCACTGGGAGATATGGAATCCTCTTGTGAAAAATAGCTGGGCAGAGGTCTATGTCCATTCCCCACTGATGCACCAGCAAACTCCTTCAAAGCCTGCTTCATCTCTCCCCAGGCCATTGCTCCAGCAAGTGTCTCCATCCTGTCTCTATGGGAAGGATCTCTTTGCCAACCCCAATGCTCCAAACTGGGCAACAGCTGAACACTGGGATATGGCACTGCTCCATGCTAAAACACTACCCGCTCCTCAAGGGTATGGCACACCACACAATGATCCATGGTGGAACTTCTCTCCATCATGTCCCAAGTCCAAGTCAGTAGTGAAACCGAAATGGTCAACCTGTGCTCCCTGCATGTTGTTGATTTTATTTTGATCAGTAACTCTCTTTGCAAACTCCTTCACTACATGCCCAGATTAAGAAGGCGGTAGTTCGATGCCGAATACTTTTTCACCTCAGTGCCTCAGTTACAGTCAATCAATCACTGTAGTGCCTTCTCCAACCCAAAAATTTAGTTACATGCAAGTCCATGTGCTGCCCCAAGGAACAAGAAAGCAGGTCAGACAAATAGCGACACCCTCCGGCAAGAAGCACTTATTAGCCTGCAAATTTTAATGTAATTGCCCCCTTGCATCTCCCAAACATCTGTCAGGCCAAATCTTGCTCCCCAAACACTCTTTCAAATCCTGGATGAGCCCCCACATTGTAAGCCCCCCTTCCCCATCTACGGGTATCCAGATGGTAAAAGGTGGGATGGGGCACTGTACAACTCAAGCAACTCAGTCCTAAGACAGTAGAAATGTGCTCATTACCTGGTTCTTCTGATGGCAGTGGGTGAACCCCACTTCGGAAGGAGCAGGAATGCTTCTTAGATGCAGATGGAGAGCTGTAGCGGGCAAGGGTGATTAGCAGGCACAAAATACACAGCTCACATTGAATAAAGCCACTGTTCACTCTGGAATCAAAATGCAAAAACAGGTTCAATTAACAAGAACACTTCATATACAGAGGTGTGTGTGTGTGTGTGTGTGTGTGTGTGTGTGGTAACACATTCAGTGGGGGCATCCACAGGCGGACACCAAAATCCTGCAACACTCTCTTGTGCAAACAGACTGAATTATTTCATGCTGTGATCCCTCAAGCCATCAAGGGTACATTCTTGGCAGCAGCAAAATTGAGGGCTGAAGTAGGCCCCACATACTGTAGAGGTAGCTTGTACTCAGCAGCACTTTCACATTACATTTTTTCTTCCCTTCCAGTTCCTTACACAGGCCTATCTGGCTTACTTTCCATTCCTTAATTCTCAAACACTAGACGTTTCACTAGGGACTATGACAGCACAAGATGTTTCTGCTGTCCCAATCCCTCTTTCAACCTTGGCCTTCCCGTGTACTTTTTCCATTGCAAGGGGGGTACCTTTCACCTTATGGAGCATTTCTTCCACTTCAAGGTCTTAAATGAGTCAAACTGGTGTTCTTTAGCAAGAACAGAACCACTGAAGACCTTCTGGACATCCAATGACTGAGGCCACGTGCAGTGGCAGCTGGGCCCTATCCAGGTGGTTATGCATACCCCTGGCCTTTCCCAATAACTCCTGGCACTTTCTGCTCCAGCAATGATTCCAATTTCAGGACTGCCTTCACCCAGGGGAATAACTGCCATGCCACACAGAGCACCTGGACAGTCTGCCACCCCACTGAGGTCCCGACCAACTATTCCCCATATGGACCTTTCCCTGCATCCACAGGCTGCCCAGCTTGGGAGTCCCAACTCTGTGGCAGCCTCTAGCCAGGAGAAAGGGATAGTACTGCCACCACTATGCCCACAAGAGTCCAGGCTTCCACCTCTGGACCATGCCCCAAGCCCTATTTGCTATAGCAGGCCTACCCACAGGACACACTCCGACCCCACAATGTACACTCTACTTAAATTACAAGGCCCCATCAGTGCTTACTCTACCAAAGTGCCAAAGTTCACTTGGCGGACCTCCAAAATTATTTCACTCCCTGGACTTTGGCTTCCAAATTGCATCAACAGGTCCATGTTCTTCAGCTCCATCTCTTCCCCCTTCACTCTCATTCTCCAAACTGCCGCACTTCTCATTCGCAAATCTTCGAGGCAGGAGGGCCAGGGTGGCAAGCAACCCAGCCTGGCCCTGCCACAGCCCTCTGGCCGAACTTGCAGGCTGACCCCCAGACTCTTCTCTCCCAGGTCTCTCTCTCTCTCTTCTCCCCCAAGGCACCAAACTCCCTCTCTCTCTATACCTCTGAGGATGGGGCCCCCTGCCGGCAGCAAGCAGGTCCAACATCCCAGACCTTATGGCACCAATCTATCTCTCTCTCTCTCTCTCTCCCCTCTCTCCCCCCTCTCTCTCTTGCTCTCCCTAGCTACACCAAACAACCAGAATTAATCAGTGAGTGAGGCTTGCCAGGATGAAACTCACTTTTACAGCACTCTGCAATATGCTGCAGAAGAGTTACTGCACTAAACAGTGCTTGCCTGGCTATCTTCCAGAATGAAAAAGGCACTACTCAGCTAAGGGTAGACTAGACCCAAAAAATCAACAGATCAGCACCAGAAAATTGTTTGATGCACTCAGCACTGAGCACACTGTGGATGTGTATATCCTACTGAAGGTCTTTTTTTTTTTTTTATGTATGTAATTTATGGTATGTTTTTACTTTTCTCCCCTCCCCCCTCCGAGGCCATGGTGTACACATGCGTGTGCACGTGGAGATGCATACACTCAGGATACGGTGGCCTTCCACGCTCCCAGACTTGCGTCACTGCTCCAGTCCACCTGCACTGCCCACTGGACCTCCACCTGATGGGAGTGGGACTATGGCAGAGTGGGCATCCACTCCTTTGGAGCTGAGAGCCACAGCTCGATTCCGCTCCAACCCCCCCCCCTCAGCTGGCGCCCTGATGGCCCGAGGTCATTCCTGAACTCGGGTTGCCTGCATAGTGTGAGGTAAGGTGTCAGTGCCTGAGCCCTCTGTGCCACCGGGCCGGCCTGAAGGCCTTTTCTATCTACCATCTGGTAGTGAATAACACACTCATTCTCTATAGATGCCATATACTTTTTTATTGATCAATTGATGCAGACATGGAGACTTACTGCAGAAAAGTGTACAATGCTCAGCTGCTTACAAACAGCACATACAATTTCAACATCCACAACTGACAGTGCAAAATAACAATGCAAACAGGTGCAAATAAAGCTCATGAAGTGAAGCACTGGGGCAGAGTGTGCTGGCAGCTGGGTGAGAAGCTATTTTTTATATAGGCAGTGCCTATTTTAACTATTTGTCTGCACCTATTTGTACTGTTTTAGGAGTAGCCTACCCCTGCTCTACTTGGTACAGCCTGTCTATTTAGATCTGAAATGTACATTTGTCCTGCACTATTTTCGCACAACTGCAGTACATAAAGTGGTCCTAATTGCCAGAATCTGCCTTGTACTTTACCATCCATTCCCCTTTCCCTTAAAATCTCACTGTTTTACTTTGTGTACATTGCGTAGCATTGTTTCACACTGTACTAGGCTTTGGGTTCTTGATTTTTGTACTCCTTTTTATAGCAGTGTATTTATTGTATATCAAGGAATTTATGTATATTCTAGTATTCCACTTTATTTTTTGTATTCCTTTTGTACCATTGCTTATTTATTATATGTACTGTATATGACTTTGCTTGTATTTTTTTCTATTCCTTATTCTCTGTACCCTCCCCCGGGTTGCCCCTGAAAAAGGGACTGCACAGTCTCAGTGGGCTTACCTGGTTACCAGAATTCAAATATATAAAAATAAAGTTTTTTAGCAGTATCAATTGTGGATGTTTAATCTGTATGTACTGTTTGTAGCCCTACAGGGCAGTTCAGCTTTGCACATTTTTCTGCTGCTACTCTCTACGTTAATTGACTAATAAAAAAGTATATGGCATCTATAGAAACTGAGTGTATTATTCTCTACCAGCTGTTAGATGAAAAAGGCCTTCAGTAACGTATACACAACCACAGTGTGCTCAGTGCTTACCTGTAAGTGCACCAAACAGTTTTCTGGTATTGCTTACCTGTTTACGATGCCTGCCCTGGGGCAAGTCTTGAGTCTTACCCTGCCTGTCATGCTCATGGCCCTCAAAAAGCTCCAATCACTGCCCACCAACAGGCAGCCCTACCTACTCCACATACCGCAATATCAGTTGATAACTGTTAGGTCTTTACTTCACTAACCCTACCTATTGCATGGCTAACAAATGCAAGCAAACACCAAGGCATTGACCAATGCATGTTAAAGATTGTTTCTGGAGAGCTTTGGAAAATAGCAAATATTACAGAAACAGGTGTTGTGCAGCATTTTAGCGCTAACTGTTCAGCTCTGAACAGTAATGTCTGAGAGATCTGAATGCTGGTGGATCATACCCTAATTTGGACATGGGTAACAGTCCCTTTGGATGTGTGCAACTACCACTTTGGATGTACATAGCCAACCTTGTGCAGCTCATGCATGATTTTGCATGTTTAATATGAAGGTTAGACACCCACATCTTTCTCTGTGCGGTACACCTCCACATATTTATTATAGGGACAATTACAGTCTAAGTGTTTGATTCAGGAAATTAGGAATTCAAACTTTCCCACCAGAAACAACATCTTGGTGCAAGGTACAAAGCTCTTGGAATCCTTCACTCAGGTCAGATTTATTGTGGGAAAAAAGCTACAGGTATGCGAGAAAGGTGAATGAGGAATTGTGTCATTGTACAGCAACTTAGTGCTCTATTATAACTGGCTAACATATTAGGAGACAGGGTATAATGCCATAGTGATCAGGGGCCTGCTACTTCACTGGACAGATGACTACGCTGAATGCATGGTGTAAACCAAGGTCATAGGCCAGGCGAGCAGCACCAACCCTGCTGCTGTGCTTTGGGCTGGAATTGAGGCATATATTTAAAGGTGCAGTTTGCAGCTTCCTTACTTTGCTTGGCTTTGTTGGCAGGTCAGTAAGTAATCCTTTATATACAGTTAAGTTATTTTGTTACTATCTTTTTCAGTGTTAAATTCCACACCATCAGCCATCATGATGGTGCTATTAGCAAGAAAGGCCCATAATGTACTGATTGTACAAGTGGGGCTGGCGGCATAGCCTAGAGGTTAGAGTAACGAGCAGTGAATGAGCTTGTTACATCCAGCAGACCTGGGCTTGATTCCCACAACCTCCACTTGCATACTGTGTGGCTCTGAGCACGTCACTTAACCGCCACTGTGCTCCTAGGTCACCCCTGAAAACAGGCACTTGTGCCTTGTGGGCCTTACCCAGTTATCAAAGACTAAAATAAAAATATCACTTAGTCCTGGACCTTTGGGAGGCTTGGACAGTTACATAGGCATGACTATCTTTGCTATTTGTTTGCCTTGCCTTGCCTCTTTTTTCTCATTTAGATATTTCCTGAAGAAGGCCTAAAGTCGAAATATCAATTTTTAACCTATTTTCTATTTTCAGCATGCATTTAATATTACCATTTTGTTTTGCTTTCAGACCACATGCTCACGCAGCACCTTGTTTTTGTAGTTACACGGGATATCATTTGGCTTAAATAGGTCACTGTCTTGCGTATGCACGGAATTTTATAGAACCCCTAAAACATAATTAAGCATAACCTGTCAACCCCATAAGGCCTCAAAGTATCTCTTGTTTAAACAGCAAATGATATGATTGGTCACATTCTGTAGAGAGTTTTGGTGTGGCTGGTAGTTTGACTCTGATAACCTTTTCCTTTTTTAAAGTCAAAAACAGACTGCCCACCATACTGATGTTACCAATTGCAGAGTGTACCAAAAAGTGTGGGGGGGGGAGCAGAATTGTATAGAACACATCAGCCTGGGGTACTGTTCAATTCAGTGTCTGACCCTTCAGCTACAAAAGTGAGGGGGTCACCTGACCCCTTGGCTCTGCTGCCTATGGGTGTTACCACACAAAAACATGTTTGTCTACAATCATTGTTCAAGCCCCTCTGCATCTTTCCTGGACGTAGTAACACCGTCAGAATAGTCTAGGCACCCAAGATGCAGTGGGATGAGTGTAGACTATTGCATCATAAGAGGCAACACTATTTGGGGTGTTCCTAATGTTCAGGAACTATGCAGTAAAACTAAATCAAGGATTTGAAACAAAACACAGTTGGTTATAATTATACCATTAGCATGCATTTCAGTTCTACTAAGAAAGAAGCAGATAAAAAAACAGCAACATCAATGAATTTTAGAGAGGGCAAGCAATCATAAAAGGTGGGTTTGCAACTAGAAATAATGCGGTGCAAAATGGGTTGACAGGGTCCCTTTAACATACTGTAAATGTTACATTTTCTTCTGAGCTGCATACGGAGCTAAGGGTATGTTAAGAGGAACTTCAAATATTAGATATTTGAAAAGAAAAACTCTGTCACTGATAAATGTGGTACAAAAGGGTCAAAAAAGGGTTACAGTATCTCAATAATATTCTCGGTTTTTTTTCAACTCTGTTTAACCTCCTATCTTCCACTGGTTGGGACCCCCTCATCCAACTCCTTGTGCCTGATCTTGCCCAGCCAAGATCCTCCCGACCTGACTCCTTGGTCCCCTGGTCCACCTGCATCTCACCTGCTGGGCAGGCCCCTGAGGTGGGGACACCTAATGCTCCACATACAGATCAGACCTTGGTTTTGCCTCTCTCCCAGAGAACTTGGCACACCACAGTTGCTATGCTGGGGTGGTAAGAAATGGAGTATGTTCAGGCTGGATTGGAACCTGTCTCCTTTAAGCCCAAATATGAATATTGTATGCTACCAACTCTACAACAAAGCCCTGGTATTTGTAGGAGATATGGTATCATGCCATCTCTCAGGGAAACCTCACACTCTAGATAACCTTAAGCTCTAGGAGATAAGAGTTGATAAGTATGAATTTTTGGCTTTTCATTCAAATTGACAAACTGCACTTTCCTAGTCTGTCAGAATCAAGCAGTGTTCTGCTTCATTGTCATTTCACCTCTGCTGAGATGCTTGCAGCAATATTCATGTCTTTATGGAGCTGAGCAGCTGGAGGCCTTACTGACAGATAGAAATTAAATGAAAGTTGTTGAGTGGTTGGTCTTGTGGTGGAAAATCTAATTCTACTGGGATTCAGGCTGTGCCCTTCTGAGTGGGTTGGAAAGAAAGAAGGCAAGTAGAGTTTGATTAACTGGTTGAATGTTATTACTGAGATGTTGTGGAGAGCCTGAAGCTTTTCATGAGTTCAGAAATGATTCCAAGTCAAAGAGATGGCTTAACACTCTTCTGTTCCTGTATCTTGCTCTTGGTGTCCTTAATATGCTGAGGGTTTGAATCTTGTTTCCCTTGATCAGGGTATGAACAGATATTACAACAGTACAGTGAATGTGTAGGTCTTGACTTGTAGATTATGTATACTATGCAGTGGGGAAGAATGAGGGAGGGTATAATTGGGGCAACAGACCTCTGCATGAAAGAGGTAAGCAAAAGCAGAAGGAATAGAAGGCTGCTATGGTTCTGCAAAGAAGTGGCAAGGGTGGTGAAAGAAAAAAGGGTGGCATTTATTTACTTGTTTGTTTGTTTTTGATAACCGGGTAAGTGCACTAGACATTAAAAATGCCTCTTTTCAGGTACGACCCGGAAGAGTACAAGTCATAACACTCATAACACAGTGATACTGGGAAACATAACATTAGCATAACATTAACACTTACAAAAAGTGGTCAAGCAGTATCAATGCAAGTATGGTTGGGATAGTGAAAATACAGTGCCAAGGAGGAAAAAGAAAACAAGCATTTGGCAATGCCGAATGTTGGCTGCTTGTTAAACATTTTTTTTTTGCAATTCTCAAATTCCACTTTTCAGAAAAATCCACTGTTTTGCATCCATGCCTATAAAGCTGTCAGCTACAGAGAAAACGTAGAGTGAGAGCATGGAGTACAGCTGCCAGCATGTGTAATTTTACATAAATAAATAAATAAGTAAGTAATGTTTCAAACAGAACGGCGCAAACAGTACCTTTGGAAGCGGAGATGGGGCTCTACTTGAAGTTGAGCTACAAGTGTGCATCGAACAAGGTCAGTGACTCAGTGCTACAGCAGCACTGCTTCAGAGGTAGAAATGCAGGGACATATGTTGACTGTTCAGTATTGCTGTAAACAACTGTTCACCGGACCCAGGGCTGTACATGAAGTTGGGCCACAGGTGGCTTTCACTCAGAACGTGGGGGGGAGGGGGAATTACTTTGCACAGAGCCGCTCAAGGAATGAAGGACAACTGGCCCTGGAGACAGGGGAATTTGGTGACAGCATGAGTAATTAAGGGCATCTTGCACTGGGAGAGTGAGATGGAGCAAGACAGAGACACACAGCAGGACACTTTATGAACTGTGGTACCTGCAGCTAGAAATGCGGTGGAACGGGATGGGAGGGTAAATAAATGATCATGGGGAAATGCTAATGCTGCAGGATGGCACTAAGTTGGGGAGGGTAAGAGGGCACCCGGGAGGGTGGAGATCTATGGGGTGGGTGCATGCCTGGGCAGCCAGACCGGACAGGGATGCTGCAGGACTACTGAACACTTCTGTCATAGGAACGGGCACACAAACAGCAACAAGAAAGCACTGTGTGCTTAGTTTCTGGACATCTGTGGGATGCTTGGGGTGGGGAGCCATACTGTAGGACTCGGGTTCCGCTGCTGTGTTTTTCTCTCTTGAATGACAGCAAAGACAGACTGAGACAGAGACACAGAAGACTGCACCAACTTCCTCATCCCAGTGTCACTCTCTCTCTTGCTGTGACAAGACACTGCACCAGGCACATCGACAGGGGAAGGGGGCTCGCTCTATGTAGAAAAAGAGACAGCCAAGGGCAGGGGTGCCACTAACAGTCACTGTGTGTCTGGTACACTTCGCACATTCTGTGCTTACTGTTTACTTGCCGATGTGGCACAGTTCCATTTTGATGGCACAGACAAGCTCACCTCCATTCTGCTGTTGCCTGCCCTGTCTCTTGGTTAGTGAGCGGATTAATGGCTGATGCTCACTGTCCACTTCTGCCTCAGAAACAAGATCGGACCCACTGCCTGATCTCTCCCTGGGGCTGTATCATCACTTGCTGTGCCGATAACATGGATTATTCAATGGTCATTATACAAACAAATTGTTCATCAAAGAAATGGTTGAAAGCCAATCTGCTGGATGGGCTGAACAGTCATGTGAATCAAAGAGCCGAAGCCCTCTCAGATTAGAGTGGCCTCGGTCCTTTGAAGTGCATGACCATTCAGCCCACCCAGCAGAAAATTGCATCAGGACCACACTGAGTGGTCATTGGAGTTGGCTGCCGAGCCCCTGGTTCTGTGAACTGCAATAGGCTCAGCAGTGACCCCCTCCCGAAATCACGTATTGCCACAATACATTGGTTTGTGCAAGCACAACCAATGTAATAAAGCAAGGCACAGCTCAGCATTTCGAAACTCACAGTGCAAGGCATTAGCAATGCAACAGGGTGAGAGATATGGAGTACTGTGGAGTTGAGAGGGAGAGAGAAATAACACAGGTAGCTCCAGAGTACAAGAATAGTACAAGTTAGCTGAATAGATGTATTCAAAATGTACAAAGAAATGCAGAGGAAGGAGGCCAGGGAGACATACCAAGCAAGGCAAAACGAAGCAGGTAAGGTGGTTAGGGAAGCAAGACGGGCAGGAATGGGAGACTAAGCAGAAGGAGACCAAAAACAAAACTGCAGACATCTTAAATATGTACTTATGCTCAGTCTTCACAATAAATGGAGGAGGAGACAGACCACCAGGGAAAAACAAGAATAAGGGGACGGGGAGGAGGGGTTAACAGAAGTCCATTTTCGGAGGAAAAAGTCCTGAAAGGACTCGCAGCCCTGAGGATAGATAAGGCAATGGGAGTAGACATGATACACCCAAGGGTACTAAAAGAGCTCAGGGAGGTGCTAGCTGCCCTGCTGACTGTCTTATTCAACAACTCACTGGAAACAGGTGTGTTTCTGAAGGACTGGAGAAGGGCTGTCGTGGTCTCTCCACATAAGAGTGTCAGCAGGGAGGAGGCTAGCAATTATAGGTCTGTCAGTCTAATTTCAGTAGAGGGGAAATTAATGGAAACCCTACTGAAAGAAAGACTGGTTGAGCATCTAGAATCCAATGAGGTGCAGGACCATGAGCAACATGAATTCATGACGGGGAGGTCATGCCAACGAGTCTGTTAGATTTCTTTGACTGGGTGACCAGGGAAATAGATCAGGGAGGGCAGTGGGCATGGGCTGTCTGGATGTGAGCAAAGCTTTCCACACTATGCCACTATACCACAGGGATCAGCCCTTGGTCCTCTGCTATTTTTGTTATACTGTCCATAAATGATTTTCCAAATTATTGTTCAGAGAGTACAAAAATACAACTGTATGCAGATTATATGATTTTGTACACTCATCCTGACAATGTGGACTTAGCCATTAAAACTTTACAAAGAGATTTTGATAAAATTCAGGAGGTTTTATTGCATTTAAGGCTACTTTTTAATGAGAGGAAGACACAATGACTGCTTTTTACTAGAAAATTGTTGATTTTGCCTGATTTGACTGTAAGATCTGCTAAAGGAACTAGCATAACCAGAGTTTACGAATATAAGTATTTGGGCCTAATCGTGGATGATCAGCTGAATTTTAAATCAATATACACCATATTTCCAGTAAATTAAAGAGACTCTTAGTTTTTTCCTTTAGAAATAATAATTACTTTATCTCGAATCTCAATTTAATTGTAACTGTTTTTTATGAATTTTTTTTATGAATTTTACACGTAACAAAGACATTTTTGTCTGCAATTTGCTGCATTGTATATGTATGTTTGATTATGTATTGTCTGTATGCAATATATGTGGGTCGCACCTGTAAAAGGAACTTGTTTCCAGTGTGCTTACCCGTTAAGCGAATAAACAAACAAACAAACAAACAAACTTTTGTTATTCCCTTAGAAAACTCCTTGTTAATTCATTGTTTTTTCAGTATTAGACTATGGTGACCGCATCTGTAGGAATACTTCCTCAACAGTACTTCGTTCACTAGATCCTTTACCATAGCGCACTTAGATTTGTAATTGGCCTGCCGTACAAAACTCATCACTGTCAGCTATGTAAATGTGTGTGGTGGACCTCTTTAGCAGCTCAAAGAAAAATGCACTGGCACTTACTTGTTTATAGGTTTATTATTAATGATTTACCAGCATATTTTTAAATACACTCCAGTACAGAACTACATTTAAACATTCTCTTCGATCTGCTAAATACTCACATTTTCATATAGCTAAATATCAGTCTAAATTTGGGAAATTTGTTTTTGCTGTTTCTATCCCACGACCATGGGATTCAATTTGGAAGAAGTGTAATTTAAATATTTTACTCCCATTGGCCTGCTTCAAGGCCTCACTTGTGAGTTTGGCATATAATCATTGTGACTGTTTTGGATGAATATTCACTTTTTAAATGATGATGCTGTTTTATATTATGTATGCAGTTTAAGTGTAATGATGTTGTATGTGTGTAATGTTTGTTTTGTGTCTGCACTTATATGTATACTCAGCACGCAATTGTAAATGAGAATTTTTTGCCAACTTGCTTTCCAATAAAAATGATGATGATGATGATGATGATGACTATGCCATATAGAAAGTTGATTAGGAAGTTGACCAACTTGGGAGTGTAGTCCAAAGTGGTAAATTGGGTTAGGAACTGGTTAATGGATAGAATACAAAAGACGGTTGTTACAGTAACAGCACTCACTCTAAGGATGGAAGAGTGACCAATGGTCTGTCACATGGTTCAGTACTGGGACCGGTCTTCTTCAATGTCTTTGTAGGGGACATTGCAGAAGTACTGGAGGGAAAGGTATGCCTTTTTGTGGATGACACCAAAATCTGTCATAGTATGGACACTCAAGAGGGGGTGGATAAAATGTGTGGGGCTCTAGGGAAACTTGAGTGGTTGAAGATATGGCAGCTGGGGTTCAGTGCTAAAAAATGCAAAAGCATACACCTAGAGCATACACCTAGAGCATAGGAACCCCAGTGCTGTGTATAGGATGAGGATGAGGGAAGGGGTACTGTCAGTCACTAGGCAGGAAAGGGACATCATGGTTATCATATCAGCGGACCTCAAGGTGGCAGTGTAGTGCAACAAGACCTTGGGCAGGGCTAGTGGAATGCTAGTATGCAGAGGGAGGGGTATCTCCTGTAGGGGGGGGTAGGTGATGCTGCCACTGTATTGCTCCCTGGTATGCCCCCACCTGGAGTTCTGTGCCCTGTTTTGGAGACTGCACCTCAGAATGGACATAGGCAGGGTGGAGGCAGTTCAGATATGGGCAACTAAGATGGTGAAGGGTTTACAAGGGAAGACCTACAAGAAGAGACTGAGGAATCTCAACATGTACAACCTGATAGAGAGAAGAGAGAGAAGGATGACATGATCAAGACTTACAAGTATCTCACAGGGGTCAACAGGGTGCAGATGGGAAGCTCTTTTAAATGAGGATGAAAACAAGGACCGGGGAGCATGTGATGAAGCTGGAGGGGGGGGCAGGATAGATGTAAGAAAACATTTCTTCTGTGAAATGGTGGGAGACACCTGGAACAGACTATCAGAAGAAGCTAGTGAGGCTAGAATGGTGTGTGTTGGGGGGGGTTTCAGGCATGCATTGAATAAACATAGGGGTAGAACACAGGTGGAGGTGGCTGCTAGAGATCAAATAGGGTCTGTGGATATAGCATAGGCAGAGAACACTTGGGCAGACTGGGTGGGCCAAGTCGTCCTTTCTGCCAACAAAATCTATGTTTCTATATTAAAGGGAAGGGGGAGCATTTTGCTTCCATTAACCTGGTGATAAAGCCAAAGCTACAGTATCATACATGAGCATCTGATGGTGTCAATGGAAAAACAATCACTCCTACCTCTCAACTGTCCCTGATTTCCCCAATCCCTCCTAAAATGTAACGTTTCTGTTACTGAAGAATAGGGATTTGAAGCACAAAATAACAGCCCATGTTAGTGTCATAGTCTATTTCTCCATCAAAAAATAATTTTTGCATTGACCCACTGTAGGAGGCTTATTGAGTTGATATTACATTTTTTTAAAGTTTTGCCCCTCATTTTGTTCATTTGTCAATAATTTCTGTAAGCTCGATTCTCAGTTTGCCTGGCAGGAGGTTTAGAGGCATGCTTTCCTGCTACATGTGTCATTGTGAGCACTGACACAGAGTTGTCGAAATGGAGACTAAAACAGCTAGTTACTTAAAGTTAACTGCTGACGCCTCAAAGAAAACTTTGAAAAATGAAATACTTTGGTACAATTCAGCTTGCATTCCATATATATTCTATAGATTTCTCCTGCTCATTATTATTACTGAGGAAATTACATAAATACATGATATTTATCTCTTAGAGTTCATTTGCCTCTATAGCTTACTCCCTATTTCAAGTCATAATCCTCTGTTGTGACATCACACTATGTTGCCATGGGAGTAACTGTGATATCACAAGCACTGCATTATGACCTCAGGTAGGGAGAAAGCAATGGAAATAGATAAACTCTTCAAGAGCAAATATCCTGTTTTCATGCAAATAACCTCAGTTATAATGGGGAAGCAAATACAGAATCAATGTAAAATACAGGCTAAACTATGTCTAAATATTATGTTTTGCTAAAGTTGTCATGAAGGTGTCGGCTGCTCTTTAAATGCATTATTTGGATTATCGTAGAAATAAAAATATGACACTTGCACCCCCTCTAGACAACACTGCCAAAAAGATAAAAGACACATATATAAAGTGTAATAATGTTTTGTTATTCGTGCAAAAAAAAGGGGGGCAAAATACATGCAAGTAGTAACCCCAGAAGATGCAACATTTCAGGTTTGGCACGAGTTACTTATAATTTGACTACTTTTCCAGCTAATAGATTACAGTAGCAGACTACCTTTTTATGTTGTCTTGCGAAAGCAACATTTTGTGGCAGCTTGCTGGAGTAGCAGGTTGTGGGAGTGTGGCAGTGTTGTGGCCAAAGCCGCCACTGCTTTTTTGGGCTTGTCTCTGTGGCACCAATAAATGAGCATGCTGTCTAGGACAGCAGTTGAGAAATGTGCCACCAATTTGAAAGAAATTCACAGCCGCAATGAGTAAGTGTCCCATCATTGCAGGGTGTGCCTTACCTGCTGAAACATTTCAATAAACATGGCGGTGGCTGTCACCATCTGCCTCTCACAATCCTTAGAAAGCTGACTATGGGGGTGCCCAATCACCCTGTCTGCATGTTTATAACCCACCCTGAAGATTATGTGACACACTGGGAGCTCGCCCCAGTGTGCTTTGTATGTTCTGAAGCCGACCGCATTGGTTGTTCTTGCCCCACCCCACCCCACCTCCACTGTGTGCCACACTGGGAGCCCACTCCAGTGTGGCCAACATAACCCCCCAAAGTCATTACATTATACTAGAGCCCACCCCAGTGTGCCCAACAATTGTTTTAGTTCACCTGTAAATAAAGAAAACCTTCCCGTGATGTCCCTTCCTGAAAAAGAAAGAAGCATCTGTCGGGAGTCCGGAGTGCCCCTCTCCCAAATCTGCACCCACCCTCTGTGCACACCCACCTCCCACCCCCCTTACCCCATACTTACCTCCGGAGGTCCAGCACCATGATATTCGGTGGAGCGGAAACACATCTACAATCTTCAAAGCCGACCACAAACTGAAAAAATGCCAGTAAGCTGTATAATGACATCAATGGGGGAGTGATTAACAAAATGACAGTGCCACTGTTCATGAGGTGGGCTCCCAAAAAGCATATGTTGCAAATTTGGTGAATACATTCCAAAAAATGACTGTGTTATGACTCTGCATTGCACAGTTTCCATGCACGCTCGTAACTTCAAGAATTTTTAATATTTTCACTTCAGATTTTCAGCATTACCATTTTTCACACCTCCTTATGAACAGTACAGCTGTCATTTTTCACATCCTGCCTGGAATGTGTTTTCGCACATCTGGCGTACAATGGCGTGGTCGCTGTGGGAAATCAATGTTCAGGACAGATTAAGAAAATCACAGTGCCACTGTTCATGAGCAGAGGTCCCAAAATGCCTGTGTTGAAAATCTAGTTAAAAAATTCCCCAAAATAATTGCGTTACGGGCGTATGTTGCGTAGTTTCTATGCACACTCGTGACTTCACCAATTTTTCATATTTCCACTCCAGATTTTCAACATTACCATTTTATTACACCTCCTCATGGACAGTACAGCTGTCATTTTTCACATCCTGCCCAAAATGCGTTTTTGCACCTGTGGCGCCAAATGGCGCAATCGCAGTGCAAACTCACCTATCAGCTAACGAACTGACAGTGCCACTGTTTGTGAGGTGAGGTCACAAAAAGCCCATGTTGAAAATTTGGAGTGAAAATAGCAACAAACACCTAGGGTGTTAGGGTTTCCAACTGTAACGTCTCACCCTGTAGAGACTGACAGGCGTCAGGGGTATGACTTGAGATTTTCAGCTGTAATGCTCACACCATTCCACCCCCACCCCTAGCCAGCAGCCACTGACAGGCATTGAGGTGTGCCTCCGACTCCTCAGCTCCAAAGTTCACCCCATTCTCCTATACTGAACCATCTCAACGTATTTCCATATGGAATGGGGTGGGCGTAAAGCCCTAAGACCCCAAGGCACAGCGCGACACTTGTCAGTGTCTGCAGGGTAGGGTGAGGTGAAATGGCATGAGCGTTATGGCTGATGACCCAAAGGCACACCCCAATGCCTGTCAGTCTCTGCAGGGTGGAAGTGGGGCTGGCGTCAGTTCAATACTTCACTGCCATTCCTATTATGCATCTCTCTAACTCCTGCACTACCAGTGCCAATGCCAGCAAGACATTTGGCATTGACAAATGCTTGTCTGATAAAGGGGTCAATAATCTGTAACCGGTTACTTTTCATTCATAGTGATTAGTAGTCTGTGACTGATTATTACTTTTCTTAGAAAGAGATCAGTAATCTGTGACTGATTACTTTCTGACTCAGTGATCAGTAATCTGTGATTACTTTTCTGACACAGTGATCAGTAAACTGGTTGATTACTTTTCTGACCGTTATTGTTAATCTGTGTCTGATTACTTTTCTGATATGGTGATCTTTGACTACTTTTTTGACACAGTGATTAGTAATCTGTGATTTATTGCTTTTCTTACGCAGTGCTAGGTAATCTGTGATTGATTACTTTTATGACGAAGTTATTAGTATTCTATTACTTTTTAGAAGTAAACTCAGCCCCATTAACCATGTAAGAAAGTACACCCAGCATAATATTACCACTTAGAAAACTTTCTAGTGAGCAGAAGGAAAAATAAAAATGCTTCAAAAATTAAAAATTACAACTGACTACTTCTTAAAAATTTGTAACATTTTCCTGTATGTCTGTTTTGATTCACTAGCTCTTTAACATTCAAATTTGTTCTCAATGTCCTAACATTGAGAGCAGCTTTTTAGAAACATTGGGAACATATATTCAGTGTGTATTATAAAAAAAATAACAGCATAGAAACCATTATTAACAAGTCCCGTAAGTCCATATTAAGGTTCTGGTGACATTACAAACCACTCATGCTTTGCACTCATGTGGTTTATGGTGTCATCTGAATCCCTGAACAGAGTTATAGCTTTGCTACTATTTCATATCTATTGCAGTATTCTATTTTTGTTATTATAGACTACTTAGCAAAACAGGAACTGAGGATTGTAGCAGGCTTTGTAGCACATCACAACTCCCCCCTACTGCTCAGCAGTTGACATTGGCACTGCATGAAAATGTTCACTCTAGTCTTTGGCTCAGCTAATGTCTTTGGCTCAGCTAATGTCACTGGGCTCCAGAGCTCATACCCCATAAGTCATGGAAAATGAATACTTGGCAGGGAAAAGGGCAGTATTATTAAAGTAAAGCTGTCATTTACAGGGGCTCTTGCCCCTGCAAATGACACCCTCTGGTTAAGTTTTCCCAGAAAAGCGCAGTTTTTTATGCCTAGCTAAGTAGTTTAATTTTTTTTTTCACTTTATCTTTTTATTTAAATTCGAGTATATAAGAACGCACACATCTAATACAATAGAAGACTATCCTCTATGTAAGGTATAAAATATCACTTAACAAAACACAGTATTTAGGGTAAACATATTGGAGAAGCCTTATATACATGTATTGATAATAAAACACAAACCTAGACAGGCTGTAAGTGGAGAGCAGAAGGGTTACAATCAGTAGGATATTATAGTATGAGAAATAGCAACCATGTACAAAATACATGCTAGGGCAGGCTATGGCAAGGCATTCAGTAAATTGCAAAAAGTGATAAATGTGGAAATATGAACAATGTTCAGTAATAGAGAGGTGAAGATAAGAGAAAAGTGTACAAGGAAAGAAAGAAGAGAGAAAAAAGCAAGGAAGTAGGGAAGGAGGGAGGGAGAAAGCAGGGAGGAAGGGAAAAAAGAGGAGAAATCTGTGTACAAAAGTTTTGAGAAAACCTAATCTGAGAGCAAAATAAGAAGGAGGGCTAAATATCCCTAAAAATTAGGGTCTAGAAGAACTAGGTTCGATGCACTTGAAGTAATCCTGCCAACATCTGTTACATACAGTGAGTCGGTTATGAGTAACATGGGATAATCGATTTAAGGAGGCATACTGAGAGAGGCTTTGAAGAACATCTGAAAGAGAAGGCACCAGAGTTGATCTCCATTTCATAAGAATCAGACGTTTGACCAGAAGCGAAAGTATGTTTAGCCATCTAAAATATGCATGTGAGAGGAGAGAGCTACTGGGGATAAGGATGCCTAGAAGGAATAGCTCGGGGTCAAAAGGTAGTTTTTGTCCTGTTACTCTGGAGGCAAGTAAACAGACTTTATGCCAGAGCTTATTTATGGGAGTGCAAGACCACAAGATATGAAGTAGATCCCCACTGGCCAAATTGCAGCGCCAGCAATTATTATTATTTAATAGGCTCATTCATTGAAGCACAGAGGGGGTTCTATACCAAAGATGTAGGATTTTAGTTTGTATTAAAGAACTACGGGCATCTTTAAAGGTATTATGTGCAATACGCCAACAATTACTCCATTGTGCATCTGAAATATTGTGGTTAAGAAGAGTACTCCATTTATTTTTGGCCTGTATAGACTGATCAGGTAGATTATCAATAATGTCTTTGTAAATGGAGCTATTTAATTTTACTGATAAACTAGTCCAGTGCGAGATGTATGGGTTTAGAAGAGTACGCCTATACACTAAACTAGAGAGAGTTATAAGCTGCCCGAAATTGTAAAAACTTCCAGAAGTCCTGTTTAGGAAGTTTCCATGTGATCTGCAAGTCTGAGAATGATGTAAACAGGCAGTCAGGGGTTCCATGGCTAAAATAAACAGGGAAGGTGACAGGGGACAGCCTTGTCCAGTTCCCCTTGCTAGATGAAAGTAAGAGGAAAGGGCGGAATTAGTAAGTACTTTAGCAACAGGGTAGTTATATAATAGCTTGATCCAGGAGCAAAAGGTATGAGAAAGACCAAAATAAGATAAAACTTGATGAAGGTATTCCCAGTTTAAGGAATCAAAGGCCTTCTCGAAATCAATAGCTATGGCTGCAGCTGGTGTCTTGAGGGATTTGGCTTTGTGAATTAAATTAAATAAGGAACGTAGGTGATCAGAACCGGATCTATGTTTAGTAAAACCAGCTTGTGAACAATGAGATAGCTTGGGAATCAAGGATTCAAGTCGAGAAGTTAGTAGTTTAGCAAATATCTTCCCATCCGTGTTTAATAAAGAGATGGGTCTGTAACTTGTGGGGTGAGTAGGGTCTTTTTCTTTCTTAGGGATTAGGGTTATGATTGCTTTGGTGCACAATGGGGGAAGCTTGCCAGTATTGGAAGCATCTTGATAAACATTAAGAAGAAGGGGACATAAGGTGTCGGAAAACATTTTATAGAAATCGACAGGGAATCCGTCACCCCAAGGGGATTTGCCGGATTTCAAGGAAGACAAAGCTTTCTGGATTTCCTGAAGTGAGAAGGGTTCATCTAAAGAATTTGTTTCAAGAGTAGAAATATGAGGAAGATGTAACAATTTAAGGAACTGTTGAATTTGTAAAGCAGATGGAGGATTTGTGTTCGAGTATAGTTTTTGATAAAAGATTTTCATGATATGATTTATAGAGGGGTTGCCGGAGTGAATCATACCATATTCATCTTTTAGGCTTAGGATGTGTTATTCCATTTGTTGTGCTTAGAGCTGGTAAGAGAGGAGTTTCCAATTTTTATCGCCGTGTTCCCAAAACTTATATTTAAGTTTAAACAAGGCCAATTCGGTTTTACGAGAAATTAATTTGTTAATTTTAACTCTAAGTTGAAGAATTTCAAGATGAAGTTGAGAATCAGGACAGTGCTTATTAGAAGAAAAGTATAAATTCTCTTTAGCCTTAAGAGATTTTTCCAAGTCAGCCAGCTGTTGTTCCTTTACTCTTTTTCTGTGTGCAGCATAACTGATAATTTTCCCTCAAATTGTAGCTTTAAGAGCTTCCCATATAGCGGACATAGAAGATTCGGTTGGGGTATTGTGAAAGAGGAAGTCCTGAATTTGTGCTTTGATCATGTGTAAGAAATTGGGATCCCTGAGAAGGAGAGGGTCCAGCCACCAGTGAGAAGATTTAGGTGCTAATGGGCCCCACAAAAGTTGCAATTTGACAGGGGAATGGTCCGAGATTATGATGGAAGAGATGGATGAATCAATAGTTTTTTCCATTATAACAAGAGAGGCTAACCAGTAGTCAATTCTACTGTATGTCTTATGTACAGAGAAGTAAAAAGTAAATTCTCGATCACGGGGGTGAAGGAGGCACCATACATCAGCTAATCCAACATCTTGCATTAGTAATGAGAGGGCTTTAATACTTCTAGGGTGGACCTCTGTAGTGGGGCTACTTCTGTCAATGCTGGCTTCTAAAGCCAAGTTAAGATCCCCCTCCAAGAATAACCGGTGTATTATCAGTGTTAAAGGATAGAATCTGTTGAGCTAAATTATGAAAAAACTCCAGGGAATTGGAGTTGGGTGCATAGGCATTAACAAGCAGAAGAGGACCAGAGTTGGTATTTAGTTTGACCATCACCAATCTGCTGTTAGTATTGGAAACGGAGTTTACAAGGGACCATTTGAGACTCTTATGAATAAGAATAGCAACTCCTCTTTTTTTTGAGGTATAGGATGATTCGTGGATCTGACCGACCCAATCTTTTTTAAGTCTATGAACATCCACTGCTAATAATTTTGTTTCTTGAAGGAAAGCAATTTGTGTTTTATGTTTTTTTGAGATGTGAAAGAATTTGCTTCCGCTTACAAGGAGATTTAAGTCCCATCACATTCCATGTACTGTATATAAAAGTATGTCACTCATATTGTTAGTGTTAAAGACAGGGAATAATTGCTGGAGTGTGAAGGGACAAATAAATGAGGCAGAAGATGGTTAGAATACAATATAGAGAGCTTACGTATATGGAGAGAGTGGCAGGAACATTCAAGCCAAAAAAAGTGAGATGTATGATACATGAGTAGCACAGATATCTTATTAAAGTTAGAATAGAGATGGGGAAGGAGAAAAGTCATTAACAACAACAACAACAATACTAGTAAGCTAAATAACAAAGAAAACGTTTTATCGGTGTGAGGAGATATGAGTCAGCCAACTGGCTAAGAGACTCTCTCACCACACTCTGGGGTGTCGATGTAGGGAGGAGACTAGGGAGGACCGGTTATAAATATCAGCCCAAACCTAAGTCTGATCCCAGTAATATAATAAAGTAAGTATTCCTGATAAGCTAAACTGAAAGGAAATAATACCAAGAAAGGCAGGGGACTGTAATAGCCTCAGCTTAATTCTAAGTTAACAGGACACGGTATAAGGATAAAGCTAAACACCAGAACTTATTTATAAACATTAGTAGTAATAGTACAAGATATACCAACTCAAAATAACAGTAAATTAAAGAACCATGTATGAGATGCCAGTACAGCCTAGACATAGAGCAAGGAATTCAGAGAGCCAGGTGGAATGCAAATGAACAAATATAAAAGGAAAAGTAGATCATTACCACATTAGAGTGACTCTGAGTATACGTTGCAGTGCAACAGAATAAGTACATAATAAATACAATATTGAGGGGGAAAGAAGAAAGGGGAGGTCAATTTAAGCCCTTACACCCTGAGCCAAATGCAAATCGGGATTATGTGGAGAGGTATAGGCATCGGTAATAACTGTAGACAGAAGAGATAGTCATAGTAAAGATCAGCTCCGATTACTTGAAAATTGCCTAAATAGGTGTTATATGGGACAATTAGGTCTAGAAAACTAGGCCCAGTGAGCCCCAAAACAGGAGGGACCACACAGCAGTGGATTTCTATAATATCTGTAGGCTTCGAGTAAAATAAGGAGCATAAGGAAGATGTAGATTGACAATCCTTTGCAACAGTACACCAAACATAGCCCACCTCTTTGAGTGCTAATGATAGTTCCATATTGTAAACAGGAGATAGTAAGAATAATGGAGTGTAGTGAAGGAGATAGATTAAATGTAGTTGCCAATCATACTTAAGAACCTGTCATCAGGAGAAGGAAGGGGTAAGTTGCCTTGTAATATATAATAATTCACATATGAAAAAAGAAAAGGCAATAATCAGGATGCATACCGATTGAAGATGTGCAACTGAACAGCCAAAAGACTATAAACCTGATGCACTGATAAACTGGAGAGTAAAAGGCTAGATACAGAGACCCTGTTTAGTGAGGTAATGTATAAGATCTAACATTAAAACAATGGGTTAGAAAAGCATTGCTGATATACCAAAGTTCCCTTGAAGACCTTTAAGCTGCTTGTTTAAACACTGCAACAAACAGTAAATTGATTGCGCCATGATGTATAGCCTTTGCGTTCTGCACCAGCTGGGAGCAAAAGCAACCAGGTAGCATAGACTGTAGAGCGGGCAGCTAGGCAGAAAAAGTGTACTGGCACTCCCTTTAAGTATCCTGGAAGCAAAACCTACCAAGATATAGCAACTATGACCATATTACTGACCATATAAGCTCATGACACCTTAGATTTATTAGCAGGATTGTGACTATTGATGTTCTTGCTTTTGGTCTTTGTCCTACATTTCTTTTTTGGGCGGCTGCAAAGATTTGAGTGGGGAACTTGCAACAACTTCTGCCCGTGAAGTATCGGCAGAAATACATCCCTGAGGCACAGGGCCCAAATTAGAGGGATGTTCGTCTGAAATTTGCTGGGAAAGATCCTCCTGCCAGGAGTGTATGTCATCTTCCAAGAGAGCAAACTTATTGTTCGAGGGAATAGAGGGTTTGATTTGAAGGTAAGAGGCTGCAGCTTGGGGTATTTGGGGAGAAACCTTGCTAGAACAGCATGAAAGTCTTGAAGAATAATGCCCCAACAGAAGCTTCTCTTGCAGCCGTGTTGATTGCCTTGGGGTCAAATCAGCTGCAGCATTGCTGCTTTGGGCTTCGAGTTCTGCAACACTTTCCCCACGTTCCTGTACCTCGTCGTCCACCCTCCGTGCAGCTACCAAAGCTGTGTTCGGGTTGCCAGTTGCTGCTGAACCTCCCAGGGTAAGATTGCAAAGAGAGACCTCCAGATAGTTGGCTAAGGCATCAGGAGTTTCAAAATCCTTGAAGGAAGAGCCTGAGAAAAGGCGTAGTGTCACGGGGTAACGTAGAGCAAATTTAATGCTTCTTTGGTGGAGGATTTGTTTAAGTGGATTGTAGGCCTTCCTTCTGATGGTTTAATCTTTTGAAAAGTTTCTGTAGATGGAAATATTAAACTATTGCCACTGAAGTTTCCCCATTTCTCTGGCTCATTTCAGTATTAATTCTGTGTGGGAGTAGTTCAAGAAGTGAGCAATGATAGGCCTTGGTCACTAGTCTGATGTTGGCCTGGGACCGAGAGTGTGGTGAGACTGCTCAATGATTAACGTTAGGTCAGGAGGCAGTTTAAGCATTGCAGGCAGCACGTGTAATAAAAGCGCAGCAGCATCTCCTAATTCTACACCTTCAGGGAAGCCAAAAAATGGTAAATTGTTGTGACAATTACGATTTTCAATATCGTCAATTTTGGCTTGTAGGGATTTAATGGTTCAATCTTGATTGAGAACAGTAGCCTGGAGGTCATGAATAGTAGTGGTGTTACAGGCCATTGCTTTCTCATTAAATGCAATTTTCTGGCTGAAAGTTTCAAGAATGGTCGCATTCTGTTGGGTGGAGGATTTAGATCATTAATCTCAGCCATTAGTTTAGAAAATATTACTTCCACTTTAGCAAGTGAGCTTTGCTGTACTTGGAGAGCTGCCATAATGCTGAAGAATGAAGCCTAGTATGCTGCAGTACAGTGTAGAATAATTGAATATAAGTAGATGATGGATCAAAAATGACTTACAAACTGTGTCAGGCAGTAAGATTACAGGATGGTCACAGGAGTTGGTACCAAAGAAAGGTCTGGTGAAGGCTGGATGAAGTTAGATTGCAGTCATTCCTGCAGAGATTCTGAACTATGCTGCCATCTTCTGACTGGTCAGGCCACGCCCCTAAGTAGTTTAATTTAGAAAAGCAAAGTCCGCTACCCCGAAGTATGGAGGACTATTGGGCGTCACCATTAACTGTAACGGTGTGGCGCCACACCATTACAGTTAATGGTGCCGCCCGATAATCCACCATACTTCTGGGTAGCGGACTTTGCTTTTCTAAATTAAACTACTTAGCCAGGCATAAAAAACTGCACTTTTCTGGGAAAAGCTTAACTGCAGGGTGTCATTTGCAGGTGCGGGAGCCCCTGCAAACGACAACTTTCCTTTGAGGGATATCGAATAAGGAAAAAAAAAAAAAAGTTATTCAAAACAGACACCTGACATTAGACACTGGGGGTATTAAACAAACTTTGGACTTGCCCAAGTTTTGAATTACTGCATATTAAAAATATGATTAAAAAAAAAAGTTCACATACTCTTTGAGTTTAAGGAACCTCTAATGTCTCAAGGAACTTTAGAAAATCTAAGCTGGTCTGCATAACACACCAGTTCCTATGGGATCAAAGTCAGGAAGTGTTTTGCAGCTGTCTCATTGAAATGCATTGGGGAACAAGCATGCATCTTTCTGTGGCTGTCAGTGAGTGACGTGTGCCATGCTCTTATTTATTTATTGAATTTGGTTACTGGGTAGGCCCAATGAGACAGGCCAGTCCTTTTTTTAGGGGTGACTGGTTGCTCCTTGCAGCTGTCTCTCTCTGGCCCTGCCCCCCCAATTAAATGACAGATCTAGAGACCAACCAGACCATCCCAGAATACAAAATTAGCATTGTTAACTGGAAGGGGCTATGAGTGAGTTTGTTTGGGGATGAAACTAATTGCCTGGTGTTGGGTGGACTTTAACCACTGTGTAAGTGTAGAGAGCATTACTGATAAGCCATGCCATTGCGTCAAAGCCCTCCTTGTAAGTACTGTATGCTAAACATTTGTAAAACTAATACAGAACATGGTCTTCATACAACTACAATTATAATAGTGAGACTGGTGGGACAGTAAGGCCTGCAATAAAAATAAAAATAACAACATTAAAAAGCAAGACCGGCCTTTTAGGCACAATCCAAATGCTAATATAGTTCCAGTATTTAACTTCATGTTTTTCTTATTATCCATGCACGTTAGCATAACAAGAGTTAGTTAGAGCCAGCAACGGCTGCCTGAGCATTAGGCAAAGGCACATTTTATTTGTAGAACACCCTATCCAGGGGACTCAGGATGCTTCACATGAAAAGCATTATAATAAATACTACATTACAGTTAATAAATGAATATACAAAACAATATAAATTAACAGAGAATCTTAGATCAGTAACTAGTGTTGAAAGCCTGCTAAAACAGATGACACTTTAACCCCTTCTTAAACCCATATACCATTCATTAGCTTGATATGTAGTTTTTTTATTTGTGGTATAATTGTGATGTTAGTGTATGCTAATGTGTAGGGCATGGAGAGAGGTAGTATATGTAACCCACACTCATACTACCTCTTGCACGTTACATCACCATAATGCAACAAATACAATAAAGCCTTATACAGTAAGTTATTTTAGAAGCAGCTGTAATTGGCTACAGAGACACACACACACACACACACACACACACACACAGAAACAAAAAGTGACACACAGTATAAAAACACAAATAGACACCAACAAAAGACTTTTAAAAAGACTAACTTCTTTTTCCTGGTCTTATGACATGGGTTGTGCTTGTGGACCTGACCACAGCATTCAACCTTATTGCTTGTATTATGCTTTGCCAAAAGTTGCAATCCCTTCGCTTTTCTGCTAATGTGGTTTCTTGGGTGCAAGATTATGTGACCAATAGAATTCACTTTGTTGGGGTAGGCTCTGTTTTTTCCAATCCCAGTAAAATAGGTAGAGGTGTACCACAGGGGCAAATTTTGGGTCCCCTGATGTTAACTTTGTTAATTTGTTCCCCTCAGTTCTTAAATGTTGTGATGCGATGCTTCATGCTGACGATCTTACCGTTTTATTCTACTGTGAAGGATTTGTCTGCCATATATAGTAACCAGGATTTGGATTTCCTATCAGTATTCACTTTGTTTTCTAGAAATTCTTTCATCCTTAATTTGAAAAAGACAAAATCTATGCACATCAGTACACGTGCAATGCTGGGTGGAGATCTGTCTCTTAGGATACAGGATAAAGGCTCCCTTTTACCAATTTTTATTTTTATTTTATTTTAGTCTTTGATAACCAGGTAAGGCCCACTAGGCACAAGTGCCTCTTTTCAGGGACGACCTGGGAGCACTGGGTGGTTAAGTGACTTGCTCAGAGTCACACAGTATGCAAGTGGAGGTTGTGAGAATCAAACTCAGGTCTGGCCTGCTGGTTGTATCAAGCTCATTCACACCTCGTTCCTCTAACCTGAAGGCTATACTGCCAGATTTTGATTATGTTTTAAGTTTTTATTTTTGGGGGGAGTTAAAGAATGTCATACTCTTTCAGTTGTTTATAATAAATATTTGTTGTTTAGTTTTGCTTTTTCCTCAGTGTACTCATCACTGTGTTTTATATTGCCAGCTTGGTTGGTTATCTCCTTCTTTATATAATGAATATTTTTTTGGCTGCCTAGTTTTTAAAAATATTTTGATGGAAGGTGCAGTCCCTAAGCAGTGGAAACAGACCCATGTGGTACCAATCCACAAGGGAGGCCGCCGGGAGTCTATTGGCAATTATAGGCCAATCTCCCTCCTCTGCATTCTGTCAAAACTTCAGGAAAGACTGATCTACGGACAACTCTGAGACTACTTGGAGGACCATCAACTTCTGGCTCCCTCCCAGCACAGTTTCAGGACCAAGCATGGGGCTGATACTGCCCCAACCAAATTCTCAATGGATGTACTCCAAGATCTGGACCAGGGGTCCCCTACTGTAGCAGTCTTCATAGACCTCTCTAAGGCCTTTGATTTGGTCAACCACAACCTGCTTCTAGCCAAGTTGGGCAACATAAGCCTTGACTGCCATGTTCTAAGGTGGTTCGAAACTTACTTAACCAGCCGCACACAGAGGGTAAAATGGAAGGACACCATATCAGATCCACTTCCACTAAAAGAGGGGATGCCACAAGGATCGGTACTCAGACCCCTCCTCTTCTCCCTGTTCACTAATGAACTGAGTGACCACTGCGGAGGGAGCACTGTTGTTCAGTATGCGGACAACGCCATCTATCGATCCATGGCCAACCTGGCAGACCTCAGTCCGTTACTCCAAGATTACCTATGATCCCTTGAGAACTGGCTCATCAAGAACAGAATGGTCCTTAACACAGACAAAACCAAGGCCATGTTGTTTGGTTCTAGATTCCTCAGTCGGGACAGAAAACAACATCTAAATCTCATCTCCGTGTCTGGCAACTGCATAGAAGTAGTGCCCTCTCTAAAATACCTCGGCCTCACCCTGGACCAGGGTCTCACCCTTAAGAACCATGTGGACCAAGTCACCAAAACCATACATGGAAAACTGGGCACCCTCTACTGACTAAAAGATCAGCTGGTACCGGAAGCCAGGGTCTCTATCACCACCAGCGTACTCCTTCTGACACTCACATATGCCGCCCCAGTCATATATGGGCTGGTGAAGACTGAGAGGAATAGACTACAAGTACTCTACAATAAGGTGGCTTGCTTTGCCTCCCTGGCAAACCCCAGGAACCACCACTGTGACACCCTATCCCTACTAAACTGGCCCTCACTGGATGCCCGCCTCCAGTATCCTCAGCTATGCCTAGCCTACAAATTAATCAGTCCGACTCCTCCCCCTAGTCTCTCTGGACTCATTGTTCTAAAGTCCAGTCCCTGGCTCCTCCGCACAATGGGACGAACTCTCCTACATGTTCCCAGAGTAAGAACTAAGGCAGGCGTCAAGTCAATCGCCCAAACTGATCCCACCCTATGGAACATACTCCACCCAGTGTGCAGGAAGCACCCTCTATCAAAAGTTTCCACACTAGGCTTAAGGCTTATATGGTGGTAGCCAGTACTTTCCACTGCATTGGCCCCTGAGACCACCCCTCAGATAATAGCTTTTTCCGGACCTATCCAGACTCTAGTGTGTTTCCTTAAGGTACAATACTACTTACCAGCACTGTGGCTCACCCTACTTACCTTATGTACCACTACTGTGTGTTTGCCTGTAATACATGTAACTTGTGCTCACTGTTTTACAATGCTGTTTATTTATTGCTATGTAATCCCGGGTCGCCCCTATAAAAGGGACCTCTGGAGCATAGTGGGCTTACCCGGTCACCAAAATTTAATAAATGCATTTTCTTCTCCATTCTGGCTGCCCTCTCATGTCTGGTTTCTCAGAGGACTTTGTTGTCTAGTTTAAGATCACGCTTCCTGAAAAATCTTGTAAAACTAAGGTTGGCTCCCATGCCCTTTCTGTGGCTGACCCCGCTATTGCAATAGTTTATCTGATTCATTACGGCAGTCTTGTTCTCTCCAAGTTTCTAAAAATAATTTTTACATCTGAAAAATCAATGTATTTGTAACTGCTGTTAATTGTGTTAATAGTAATATGATATATTTAGTTTTTGTTTTTGTTTGTTCTTTGCATATTCATATTGTTATGCTGGGGTTGAGCGTGAAAAAGGACCCTTGATCCAGTGCTCTTACATGGTTAACAAAATAAAATAAATAGAAATAAAATGTAAACCATGTTGCAAATTAAAGTAATGAAAACCATATATGCGTGCTGAAATGTTGTTGTACCACTGTTCAAAGGTTATGGAATGTCACTGTACCCTTCTGTGGCACAACAGCATTCCTTACAATCGGAAACCTTCTTGTGCTACCTATTTTCTTGCCTCAGAACCACCACGTGCTCTACCCAGTTTAATTGAAAAGTAGGTGGGGTGGGACATTTTTAGTTTCACTTTGGCCACTGATGATTTCTCTCACACTTAAATGTGGTCAGTGGATCGCTATGTAATAGTGATCCTTGCCTCTCAACAACAACAACTATACACTAAAGGAATAATGCATGACAGGGTGTGTGTCGTGCTGGGATAACGCCACGCCTGGGGGGGGTTGGGCACGAGGCCGCAGGCCGAGTCCGTCCAATGCCCCAGGCGTGGCGTTATCCCAAACGACACACACCCTGGAGTGCATTATTCCTATTATACAATGGCTTGTTATTATACAGAATATAATAAATCATTTTAAAGATACTTTTGTGTGGAAAAATATTTTTGGTTTTTTAAGACCAGATGAAACAATCAAGCACATCATCAGGATCATCATCATCTACATGGGTTCACAGTGCTGAGACTAGACCTGTGGCAACGTTCTGGGATAATGCCATGGGTCCAGCCCCAAACTGACCAATCACAGTCCAAGATTCTTTCTTGCCATTGTATAATAAAAAATAATGGATGGGCAGCCCCATATACAACCAGCCTGAGCTGCCACCTTGGGCTTTTGATTACATCAGGCCTTTTGCGCTGCACTCTTGAAGTCTGATGTAATCAGAACCACCCTATGGCAGCACAGGCTTGTTATGCATGGTTGCCCATCCAGTATTCTCTATATAGTTGCATATTACTGTTTCTCTAAGTTGCTTTCTTTGAGTTATGAGTACTTCTTTCTCTTCTAGAATACACCCTGTACTGAATATTGCTCTGCATTTGGAAGCACTCCATGCCACAGTGATGGTTGCTGGTCATGCAATCTGTTCTTCTCTACACCTCATAAGAGAGCCCATAACTCAAAACTGTCCTTATAATTTAATTGGTTTCAAACATTTTTCCATAGCAATAAATGCCCATGCCAAGCACACATCAGGCATTCAGATAATGGATTATGCACACAAGTCCCCACAATCCAACAAAGCTGCGGGATTTAGTTACTGTACAACAGAGCACAGGTTAAGTATTCTGCAACAGCATTTCCCATTCAGTGGCAGTGTTGTTTGTATTTACCAAAGTAAAGTAGCAACCCCCACCTCCAAATAATAAAACATACCCATATTTTTTGTGATACTCACAGGATCTAAGTGCAAGTGATCAGTCCATGAGAGATGATGATGATCCCTGGCACTATGCAAAACACTTCTCCTTCCCTGTATTAGCAGCAGCATGAAGCCACACACATGGCTGGCGATGAGCCACTGGACCTGGCTGGACTGCCGAATGCCAGCTGAAAGGATGCCACAACCAGCAGGCATAACCAGTGTATTAACATTAGCTGCAACAGTGGCATTACTTTCTTCTCTATCCATTCAATGTGAGCAGTAGCTGTGCTTTTGTCCAGTCTGTGTCAGCAGCAGCTCTGCTCTGCTCTCCACGGCGCCTTCTCGGTCACAAGCAGCAATGCTCTATTCCCCACTGTGTGACATCCCAACCTGCACACCCAGGTACAAAGGCCCAGTCAGAGCCAGCAGGAGAAGTTGCCACTCACTGCTGTGAACCAAGATCTGATTGGTGCAAGCAGCAGAAGCTGCTGCTCACAGCTCTGAACCAAGGCCCAATTGTGACCAGCAGCAGACGCCACTACTCTCAGCTGTGAACAGATCCACTGAGTGCAGAGCCAAGATGTGGCTCTGATTTTTCTGTCACCCTCTCCTGAGAGAGACCTGAGGGGAATCATCACAAAGCTACAGCTGTATCAGCTTCATACCTTCACCCTCACTGATGGTTGTAGACCGACCACATTTCTGAGGCCAAAACAGGGACATCCCTTAAATCAGGGAGTGTCGTAGTGTATGTGTGTCAGGCAGGGGGGGAAATGTATGAGCTCTAACACACAGTAAAAATAAACAGGCAGAAACATCTCATTTAACTGGCATTCAACTTGCACTATCATCACTGACTGCAACTTTGTTGTTTGGACTTTTTTGTTTGTGTCCCCTTCTGCTGATGGGGACCACTGAACACTGCAGACTGTGACTTTGTTGTTTGTGTCCGAGAGAATGTCTCTGATCATGGCTTGAAGATAAAGATGAGCTGGGATTGGGTGGTACATGCATGTTACTACCTTGGTTACTGTGATATGGTATGAAAGTATTCCTCACACAGTAATTGCTGTAGTGACATGAGTCAACTGTCTCCTCCAAGTCCATAGACTTGTTAAATTAATCCCAAGAAGTCTGTTCTGGCTACATCAAGCAGCCTTAAAAACAAGATCACTGTTCCTAGGGAACCTGGAAGTCATCATTTGCTTTTTCCTGAAACAATCTAGCCAAGGTAACAAGGGCTACAGCAAGGCAATCAGGATGTTGGAGTGTTTTGGGAGGTCCGCAGTGTTGGAATTCCAGGAGGGCTTGCCAGGGCACGGCCCCTTCCTAGCTCTGATGTTATCCCCAGTAGCACTCGCATCACTGCCATTGACTTACAATGGGAAAGGAGTCTCAATTTAAAGTGAGGACACTCAAAGGTCCCAGTAAATCCCAGCGCTCATAAAGTGTAATTCCAACACTGGGGGGGGTTGACAGCAGAAGGAAGGAGGTGATAAATCCTCTTTCTAGATCACTAGGGAGGCAACATCTGCAATACTAGGCCCTGTTCTGGAGCTCCCACCTAAGAAAAGACAAAGAGAAACTAGAGACAGTACAGCATATGGTTGTCAAAATTATCGGGGCTAGCAAGGCAAATCCTATGAGGATCACCTTAAGACCCTAAACACATACTCACTGCAGACCAGAAAGGGAAGGGAAGATATAATAGAGATCTTCAAGTTCCTAGAAGGAATGAACAACATAGATTGTGGGGAAATATTTAGCAGGACTGACAAATCAAGAATACAGAAACATAGAATTTGATGGCAGATAAGGACCACTTGGCCCACCTAGTCTGCCCATTTCCATTACCTACTGGATAAGCTGCAGATCCTAGTTGACCAACAGCCTATTTCCTCCTACACCCCACTAGAACTACCTCATGTCTGTCCCATGCATTCTTAAATTCCTCCACTGTTTTTAACTCCACGACCTCCTCAGAAAGGCGGTTCCATGTATCCACAACCCTCTCCATGAAAAAATACTTCCTCACATTACCTCTGAGCCATCTCCCCCTCTGTCTTCAAATTGCGCCCCCTTGTTCATGCATATCTCTTTTTCTGAAAGATGATACCCTCTTGGACTTTGTTGTGTCCCTTAAGGTACTTGAAAGTTGCTATAATGTCCCCCCCCCTTCCTTGAAGGTATATATATATTAAGCTCTTTAGTCTCTCTTCATATGTCTTCTGGTGTAGACCCTTGCACCATTTTAGTTGCCCTCCTCTGGACAGCCTCCATCCTGTCTATGTCCTTGTGGAGATGGGGTCTCCAGAATGGCACGCAGTACTCCAGATGGGGTCTCACCAACTGTCTGTACAGAGGGATAACAACTTCCTGTTTTCTACTGTTGATGCCTCTTCTTATGCCTCCCAGTATCCCCCCCAGCCCTCCTTACTGCCTTCTCACATTGCTTGTCCATCTTTAGGTCATCCGGTATGACTACCCCCAGGTCCCTTTCCATTTTTGTTGTTGTTAGTATCTTACCCCCCCCCATTGTGTACTCTTCCCTTGGGTTTTTGTTTCCCGGGTGCATTACTTTGCACTTCTTTGCATTGAATCTAAGCTGCCATACATTTGACCATTCCTCCAACCTTGCCAAGTCCCTTCTCATCCTTTTCACCCCACCTTGTGCATCGACCCTGTTGCAGATCTTTGTGTTGTTTGCAAAGAGACATACTTTTCTTTCCAGTCCCTCCGCCATGTCACTTATTAAGACATTAAAGAGGAACGGTCCCAGTACTGAACCCTGTGGTATCCCGCTAGTAGCCCTCCCCCCTTCTTCAGAGTGGACTCCATTTACTATCACCCTCTACATCTTGTTATACAGCCAATTTTTTACCCAGGCTACAACTTTGGGACCCACTCCAAGGCTGGTGAACTTGTATATTAATATTTTGTGTGGGAATTTGTCAAATGCCTTGCTAAAGTCTAGGTAGGCCATGTCCACAGCCCCTCCCTGGTCTACTACTTTTGTCACCCAGTCAAAGAAATCTGTTAGATTCATCTGACACGACCTTCCCACTGGGAATCCATGCTACCTTGGGTCCTGTGCCCACTTGCCTCTAGGTACTCAACAATTCTTTCCTTCAGAAGTGATTCCATTATTTTCCCTACCACTGAGGTCAAACTGACAGGTCTGTAGTTTCCTGCCTCTGTCTTGCTCCCACTTTTGTGAAGTGGAATCACATCTGCCCTCCTCCAGTCCTCAGGTACCACCACATCCTCCCATGATTTGTTAAAGAGGATAGTCGGTGGTGTCACTAGTTCTACCCTTAATTCTTTTAGAATTCTGGGGTGAAGCCCATCAGGCCCCACTGCTTTGTCCACATTCAGTTTTAGGAGTTCTTTCAGAAACCTTTCCTCTATGAATGGACTAGTATCAACCCCCCTATCCATTGTGTTTTTATTGTTTGGTTTAGGTACCTCCCCCTCCTTTTCTTTTGTGAGTACTGAGCAGAAGTATTCGTTCAGTATCCCTGCTTTTTCACTGTCACCCTCTGCCCACATTCCCTCCCCTTTTTTAAGTCTCAGTATCCCTCCCTTGGTCTTTCTTCATTCCATGATGCACCTATAAAAGGTTTTATCCCCCTTCTTAACAGAATTGGCTATCTTTTCCTCAGTTTGTGCCTTTGCTATTCTGACTGCCTTCCCTGACTCCTTCTGCTTTAACTGATATACTTCTCTATCCTGTTCTGTCTGTGTTTCCTTATATTTCCTGAATGCTATCCTTTTCTCCTTAACCTTCCCTGCCACCCCTTTTGAGAACCATAGTGGCTTTTTCCTGTGTTTTGTTTGGTTGATTTGCTTTACACAAAGCGTGTTGCCTCTGTAATGGCAGTTCTGATTTTTCCCCATTGTTCTTCCACCCCTCCTTCTCGCCTGTTTGTTAGTGCTTTTCTGAGTCACTCTCCCATTTTGCCAAAGTCAGCCTTCTTAAAGTCCAACACCATTGCTTTTGTATGGCTTGACTTTACAGCTGTGTTTATTGTGAACCACACTGTTTGGTGGTCGCTTGTTCCTAGATGGCTACCCACTTCTAAATCTGAGATCCTCTTTCCAACCCCATTTGAAAGTACCAGGTATAAGATTGCTCCCTCCTGAGTGGGTTCCAACACTAGCTGTCTGAGGCATGCCCCCTGTAGGGCAGTGAGAATGACCCTGCTCTTGGATGTGACTGCAGTAAAAGTGCTTCAGTTAACATCTGGCATATTCAGGTCCCCCATCAACAATATCTTTCCTTTTTCTGCCATTCTAAGGCTTCCTTCTATCATTTCCTTAATAATAATAATAATAATAACTTTATTTGTATGATGCCTTTCCAATTCCAAGGCGCCTTACAGCTTTAACATCAATTAAAACAAACATTAAAATCCACAGTCTTAAATATAGATAAGAATCATATTCAAAAATCAGTTCAAGTTCCCAGGAAGGCCTTTTGCCAAAGAAATGTTTTAGTGCACTCTTAAATTCCTCCACGGAGGTGCACTTCCATAACCGACGGGTAGAGAATTCCAAAGGGTGGGCACAGCATAAGAAAAAGCTCTAGAGCCTGCTGATTTAAAGTTCACCCTTGGAATCTCTAGCAAACCCTCCTTGGCCGAGTGGAGTGATTGGCCAGGGGAGTAAGGAATCAGAAGTTCTTTCAGATAGACTGGACCCTGACCGTGAAGGGCTTTAAAAGTCAGTAAACTGACTTTAAAGGTGATCTGCCACCATACAGGTAGCCAGTGCAGTTTGCGCAGCACTGAGGTAATAGAACAGGACCTACAAGAGCCTGTCAAAACCTGGGCCACTGCATTCTGCACTAGCTGCAGGAAGCAAATTTCAATCCCTGAAAGCCCAAAGTAAAGAGAGTTGCAATAGTCCAAGCGCGAGGACACAAAGGCGTGGACCAATGTTGGAAGGTCGTCAGACGGAACCAGATGCTTAACTCTGGCAATGTTCCTAAGATGGTAAAAGGAAGTCTTGATGACAGCCGGCACCTGTGAGTGCAGTGTCATTCTGTCATCAATGATCACCCCCAGGCTACGCACCCATTTAGAGGTCGGTAGAGAGACGCCGCCAAGAAAAATTCCTGAAGGCGTACCAACACCCAACCCCTCTATCTGTCGACCCAGGTCCACAATCAATACCTCTGTCTTTTCTGAGTTTAACTTTAGTCAGCTAGAATCCATCCATTTCTGGATTTCTTTCAGACAGTTGTTAAACACTGAGAGAGCTCCATCCTGGTCGGGTGCAAAAGACAGGTATAGCTGGGTATCATCTGCATAACAGTGAAACCTCAGCCCATTCCTTCTTACAATGTCTCCGAGGGGTAGCATATACAATGCGAATAGCATGAGTGACAGCACAGAACCCTGAGGCACCCCACACAATAAAGTCGTTTGGTCCGAGGAAAAAAATCCCGGACACAGCTCTTTGTGATCTCCCCATGAGGAATGAGGTGAACCATTAAGGAAGGTTCCCGATATTCCACATATATGCCTCAGGCGTGCTAACAATACCATGTAATCCATGGTGTCAAAACCTGAAGAGAGATCTAGGAGAACTAAGATGGAATGTCTCTTCTGATCTCTCGCCCTCAGGAGATCATTGAGCACCCGAACCAGTGCTGTCTCAGTACTATGTCTTTTACGAAAACTGGACTGGAGGGGTTTATAGATGTCATGGATGGTTAAATGGTCCTCCAGATGTGCTGCCACTACTTTCTCAGTCACCTTCCCAACAAAGGGAAGGTTAGAGATGGGGCTGCAATTCGTGAAACAGTCTGGGTCCAAGGCAGCTTTCTTCAAGAATGGTGTCACCACTGCCTCTTTCAGGGAGCAAGGGAACTCACCCAACTTCAAGGAGCACCAGACTATTCGCACAAGGACTGGACTGATGATATCACTACAACCCAAGATTAGGGAGGTCGGTCCAGGATCCAAACTACAGCATGTAGGGCGCACACTCTGGATAATCCTCATGACATCCATGAAATCTAGCCGACTGAAGGAACTCCATGAAAACTGAGGTACAGTGAGCTCGCGCTGTCCAACAGCAGCCCCCTTAGAGGATGTTGGCTGCAATTCCTCCCTGATATCAGCCACCTTATTTGCGAAGAATCAAGCAAGCTCTTCACACACTGATTGCGAAAAAGCTTTCTGAACTTGCAGACAGGCTTGGTTGCACAGTCTGTCTACATTTCGGAAATAGCTGAGCTGGTCGATTCAGTGCAACCACAATCTCCCTGGACAGGAACTCTGCCTTCTTACGGGTGATTGCATATTGATAGACAAAGTAATGGTCCATCAATCTAAGGTGGTCAATATCAAGGGTGGACTTACACCAGCAATGCTCTGACCTTTGCCCCTGTCTCTGCATCTCCCTCAATGTCCCATGAAACCAGGGGGACTTGGGATGATGGGCGAGGGGGCACACACGGACTGGAGCAATAGAATCCAGGGCCACCGTAACGGCCAAATTATAAGCTGACACGAGGGCTTCTGGATCACTGCTCACCAACACGGGGGATGAGAGGTCAAGCACCGCAGCAAGACCTTGGGAATTAATATCCCATAAAGAGCGATGCTTAACCATCTCCACAGGGGTAGGCCTTCTTGGGGGGGGGGGTGCAAAAACTGAACCTCACAGTGTAGTGATCAGACCAAATGACTGTTTCCACCTCCATGTTGGAGGTCTCAATCCCTAGCAAGAAGATTAAGTCCAGAGAGTGTCCAAGATTATGTGCAGCAGTGGAAAGCACCTGTGTAAGGCATTATTTGTGCGCATTGCCTCCCCCTGTGTGGATTGTAGTGCCATTTCCTGTCTCCAGGGTGACCCACAGTGCCTCCCCGCTCCCTGTTTACCCTTTAGTTCTGTTGCTTTGATTCCTTCCCTTATGTAGAGAGCTACTCCACATCCTCTTTCACCCTCCCTGCCCCTCCTGTAGATTATGTACCCTGGTATGCTGATATCTCAGTCATGGTTTTCTGTGTACCATGTTTCTGTGACTGCCACGATATCCAGGCATCCCTCTTCCATCAAGGCCACTAGTTCAGGGGGCTTGTTACCTAGACTATGGACATTGGTACTCATTGCCCTCCATTTTCTGATGGCCTTACCCCTTTTAGGCCCATCCCTGTCCTTACTGCCTTTGCCTTTTTCTGGATTTACCCCAGTTCTGTTCCCTATTAACTTCTCTACCTTTGTGTCTACTTCGCTAACTACCCTGTTTTGTGTGGGGGGGGCTGGGATTTCCCTGCTTCTCTTCAGTGCCTCCATCCTTGGCTAGTTTAATTGCTTGCCAATGAAGCATTTAAACCTATCACCTAGGATTCTGGTTCCCTTCCTGTACAGATGCAGACCATCACGCCAGTATAGGTCTGTATCCCTCCAGGTGGACCCCCAATCCCCAATGAAGCCAAATCCCTGAGCTCAGCATCAGTTTTTCAACCAGTCATTGAATCCCATGGTGTGGAATACCCTAGCCTCACCCATGCCATAGACAGGTAGCACTTCTGAGAAAGTTACCATGTGTGTCACTTGTTTAAGGCCCCTCCCCAACTCCACAAACTCCTGCTGCACTGCTTTGATCCCCTTCCCAGCCAGGTCATTTGTCCCTAGGTGGACAATGATGTCCAGCTCCCTCCCCTGTGCAGCCGCTCCCACGATTCTGAGGATTCACTTCCTGTCCCTCTAAGCCATGGTGCCGGACAGGCACCTTACCTCCCTCTCCCTTCCCTCCCTGAAGTCTAACCCCCTAATGATCAAGTCCCCCACCAGGAGTTTTTTCCTTCCCCTATGGGTCCCATGCCACCTTCCTGTGGGTCTCCTTTATGGAGGTTCCCAGCATCCTCCCTGGTCTCCACAGCAGGTGCCTCAATAGAGAAACTACACTCTGCCAGAATGGTGACTGAATTGTGAAGAGGCACAACTGGAGGGATGCACCTCTGTTCCACCACCCTCCCCCTCCCTGAGCCCACTGTGGTCCAACTGCTCCTCTTTCTTGGCAATCTCTGAGGCAGTGGTGGTGGCCTGGGTAGTCCCTGGGTGGGGTAGGAAGTTTCCCGAATCCTCGCCAGGTCATCATGGAGATGGGCATGGGAGCATGAGTGGAAGTTGGCGAGGCAAGGGGGAGATTCAAGAGTGATGCTGAAATGTGTTATTTTACAGAGAGAGTGGTTGAGCTATGGAACAGCCTACTAGCAGAGGTGGTGGGTGCAGGAACCATTAACGGATTTAAACATGTTTGGGACTGAGTAAAAGGCTTAATAGTTAAACAGGGGAATGTAGAAAAGCAGAGACAAGGGAGAGGGGAGGGCAATAACCTTGACTAGTTACAAGGTCCAGGGGTAGGATAAGGTAAAACTGGGCTGACTAAATGGACCAGTGGTCTTTTTCTGTCAACATTTTCTTAGTTTTATGTTTACATTCATTAGTTATAATGACAAAAAACGTATATCTTGTATAGGGGGAATATTAGAGTGCAAAGCTTCATGCTGACCTCCGTGATGTCATAATGTGGTAAATATTCATACAAAACACACTGAAAGTAAAAAAAAAAAATATATCTTTTTTACAATAAGGGGTGGCTCTAGAAGATTTTAAGAGGTGACTCTGGAAGATCAACATGTTTTTTTTGCCATGGCATAACAGCAGTGTCATTTACTTTGGTTAGCTTTATTGACATGTAAAATACATTTTATCTTGCAGGTTTTTGGGCAGTGAAAACCATGAGGACTATTTCACCAACACCCAGCGACACCGAATAGTAAGTAGGACTTGTATGATCAATGGGGTTGCCAGTGACAGCTTCATTGCCACTGTTGAGCACATGGGAGAGGGGTGGGGTTACTGTATTAAATGACTGACCAGAACATCTAGTAAATATTTAGTTGGCTATCCTAAATATTCAACACCTAGGCTGATCTAAATGACCCACTGGTGTGACCTCCTGGATTATTTTTCCTGTAGACTAAAAGAATATTTCTCATATCCATTGAGCCCCTACTGGATAGACTGTAGCCCCTCCTAATTTGTTTCAACATATATAATGTGATTAAAATTACTGGTTAGAGTGTTTAATAACTGGGTTGCCACCACTTTCAAATGCCTTAATAACCAACTTTCAATATATTACATGGCTGGTAATTAAGGCATAGCTGTCTCTCAAACACATACTGACAAAAATGCTTAGTTTCCTCATGCTCTCCAAAGCCACATAAACAAACTGCCATTTTCATCTTTGTGTATTACACTGATGTCCATCCTGACTATAAAGGAAAAAAAAGCTGCAAACATACTGTTGAAACAAATTTTTTAAACTACCATAGGAAAAAGGCAATCTAGCAGTTGGCATACATACACTGTGTCAGTCACGCTACTTTTTCCCCCAGCAATCACATGACCAACAATTCTATAAAATAAACTATGGGGCGGTGCAGTTATCCATTTTTTTCATACACCTCAGATATGTAAAAAAAACTCATATTGTACAACATCCCATACATTATTCTCTGTATCTGTCTCTTAGTTTTTCTTTCTCATGTTGGATATTCTAAGGTTATTATGTTGCTTTAATACTATTAACTTATTTTCACTTGGGTGGCTAAGCAATGGATGGTTCGGACTTCGTACGGAGATATTGGAAGCCTCTGAAGCTAGGAAATATTTTCCTGTTTTCAGCCTTATAGAAACATAGAAACTGATAGCAGATAAGGACTGCTTGGCCCACCTAGCCTGCCCATTTCCCTACCTAACGGATAAGCTGCAGATCCTAGTTAACCAACAGCCTGCTTCTTCCTACTCCCCACTAGAATTGCCTTGTGTCTGTTACATGCATTCTTGAATTCCCCCAGTGTTTTTGACTCTATAACCTCCTCAGAAAGGCTGTTCCATGCATCTACAACCCTCTCTGTGAAGAAATACTTCCTCACATTACCTCTGAGCCATACCCCCTCTATCTTCAAATTGTGTCCCATTGTTCTTGCACATCTCCTTTTCTGAAAGATGCTACCCTCTTGGACTTTGTTGATTCCCTTGAGGTATTTGAAAGTTTCTATCATGTTACGCCTCTCCCTCCTTTGCTTGAGGCTATACATCTTAAGCTTCTTTAGTCTTTCTTCATATGTCTTCTGGTGCAGACCCTGCACCATTTTGGGTGCCCTCCTCTGGACAGCTTCCACACTGTCTATGTCTTTGCGGAGATGGGGTCTCCAGAACTGTACACAGTACTCCAGATGTGGTCTTACCAACTGTCTGTACAGAGGGACAACAACCTCCTGCTTTCTACTGGTGAAGCCTCTCCCTATGCATCCCAGTATCCCCCCAGCCCTCCTTACTGCCTTCTCACATTGCTGGCCCACCTTTAGGTCATCTGATAAGACTAACCCCAGGTCCCTTTCCATTTTTGTTGTCAGTATCTCACCCCCATTTGTGTACTCTTCCCCTGGGTTTTTGTTTCCCAGGTGCATTACTTTGCACTTCTTTGCATTGAATCTAAGCTGCCATGCATTTGACCATTCCTCCAACCTTGCCGAGTCCCCTTTCATCCTTTCCACCCCACCTTGTGTACCAACCCTGTTGCAGATCTTTGTGCCATCTGTATAGAGACATACTTTTCCTTCCAGTCCCTCTGCAGTGTCACTTATAAAGACATTAAAAAAAGACCGGCCCCAGTACTGAACCCTGTGGTACCCCACTAGTAAGCCCCCTTTCTTTACCGTGGACTCCATTTGCTATTACCCTCTGTTTCCTGTTGTCCAGCTAGTGTTTTACCCAGGCTACCACCCTGAGACCCACTGTCAGGCTGACTAATTTGTTTATTAATCTTTTGTGTGGGACTGTGTCAAATGCCTTGCTAAAGTCTTGGTAGGCCATGTCCACAGCCCCTCCCTGGTCTACTACTTTGGTCACCCAGTCAAAGAAATCAATTAGATTTGTCTGACATGACCTTCCTGCTGTGAATCCATGCTGCCTTGAGTTCTGTGCCCCACTGGCCTCTAGGTACTCAACAGTTCTTTCCTTCAGAAGTGATTCCATCATTTTTCCTACCACAGAGGTCAAACTGACAGATCTGCAGTTTTCTGCCTCTGTCTTGCTCCTGCTTTTGTGAAGGGGAATCACATTTATCCTCCTCCAGTCCTCAGGTACCACACCATCCTCCCATGATTTATTAAAAAGGGTAGTCAGTGGTGTTACTAGTTCTTCCCTTAGTTCTTTTAGAATTCTGGCGTGATTCCCATCAGACCCCATTGCTTTATCCACCTTCAGTTTTAGGAGTTCTTTCAGAACCTTTTCTTCCGTGAAAGGACTAATATCAACCCCCCTATCCAGAGTGCTTCTATTGACTGGATTAGGTATCTCCCCCACTCTTCCTTTGTGAATACTGAGCAGAAGTATTCATTCAGTATCCCTGCTTTTTCACTGTCGCTCTCTGCCCAACCACCTTCCTCTTTTTTCAGCCTCAGTATCCCTGCCTTAGTCTTTCTTTGCTCCATAATGTACCTATAAAAGGTTTTATCCCCCTTCTTAACAGAGTTGGCTATCTTTTCCTCGGTTTGGGCCTTTGCTATTCTGACTGCCTTCCCAGTTTCCTTCTGCTTTAACTGGTACAGGTCTCTGTCCTGCTCCTTCTGTGTTTCCTTATACTTCCTGAATGCTATCTTTTTCTCCCTAACCTTCCCCACCACTTGTTTTGAGAACCATAGTGTTTTTTTCTTTAATTTTGATTTGTTTATTTGCTTCACACAAAGGCTTGTTGCCTCTGTGATTGCGGTTTTGATGTTTCCCCATTGTTGCTCCACCCCACCTTCTTGCCTGTTTGCTAGTGCTTTTCTGAGGCACTCTCCCATTTTGACAAATTCAGCCCTCCTGAGGTCCAGTACCTTCACTTTTATATGGCTTGACTCTACAGCCAAGTTTATCGTAAACCACACTGTTTGGTGGTCACTTGTTCCCAGATGGCTACCCACTTCTAGATCTGAGATTCTCTCTCTCTCTCTGTCCCCATTTGAGAGTACCAGGTCTAAGACTGCTACCTCCCGAGAGGGTTCCAAAACTAGTTGTCTGAGGCATGCCCCCTGTAGGCATTGAGAATGGCCCTGCTCTTGGATATGGCTGCAGCAAAGGTACTCCAGTTAACATCTGGCATATTCTGGTCCCCCATCAGCAATATCTCCCCTTTCTCTGCCATCCTAAGGATGTCTACTATCATTTCCTTGTCCATTTCCTCCCCCTGAGACGGGGGTCTGTGTACAACCCCTGTGCAGATTGTGGTGTCATTTCCAGTCTCCAGGGTGACCCACAGTGCCTCCTGTCCTCCCTGTTTACCCTTTAGTTCTGTTGCTTTGATCTCTCCCCTTACATAGAGAGCTAATCCTCCTCCTCTTCTACCCTCCCCGTCCCTCCTGTAGATTGTGTACCCTGGTATGTTGACATCCCAGTCATGGTTCTCTGTGTACCATGTTTCTGTGACTGCCATGATATCCAGGCATCCTTCTTCCATCAAGGCCACCATTTCGGTGAGACTTTTACCTAGACTACGGGCATTGGTACTTATTACTCTCCATTTTTATATGACCTTATTTCTTTTTGCCCCATCCCTGTCCTTACTGCCTTTGTCTTTTTCTCCATTTACCACTGCCCTTCTCCCTATCGACTGCCCTTTCTTGGTGTTTACCTCACTAACTACCCTGATTTGTTTTTGGGGGGCTAGGATTTCCCTTCTCCTTTTCAATGCCCCCCCTTTGGCTAGTTTAAATGCTTGCCAATGAAGCATTTAAACCTATCACCTAGGATACTGGTTCCCCTCCTGGACAGATGCAGACCATCGCACCAGTATAGGCCTGCATCCCTCCAGGTGGAGCCCCAGTCACAAATGAAGCCAAATCCCTGAGCTCTGCACCAGTTTTTCAACCAGTCATTGAATCCCATGGTGTGGAGTACCCTAGCCTCATCCATGCCATAGACAAATAGCACTTCCAAGAAAGTCACTGTGTGTGCTGCTTGTCTAAGGCCCCTCCCCAACTCCACAAACTCCTGTTGCACTGCTATGATCCCATTCTCAGCCAGGTCATTCATCCCTAGGTGAATAATGACATCCAGCTCACTCTCCCTTGCAGCTGCTCCCACGATCCTGAGTATTCATTTCCTGTCCCTCGAAGCCATGGTGCTGGGCAGACACCTTACCTCTCTTTCCCTTCCCTCCCTCAGTTCTACCTCCCTAGCAATTGTCCCCCACCAGGAGTTGTTTCCTTCCCCTGTGGAATTCTGTGCCACCCTCCTGTGGGTCTCCATTGTGGAGGTTCCCAGCATCCTCTTTAGTCTCCACTGTAGGTGCCTCCATAGAGGAACCATGCTCTGCCAGAGTGGTGAATGAATTGTGGAGAGGCACAACTGGAGGAATGCACCTCTGTTACACCACCCTCACCATCCCTAAGCCCACTGTGGTCCAACCACTCCTGTTTCTTGGCAACCTCTGAGGTAGTGGTGGTGGCCTGAGTGGTCCTCCAGAAACAATCAACTACGACTCTGACCCTCCACCCTGGGGAGTGCCTTCCTTCCTTTCAGACACCTATTTCACAGAGGTTAAGTAACAGGTCTAGTCACAAATGACTGCAAATCTCTCCCAGTTAGAGTTCCTCCCTGGCAAATAAAAGTTAAACTAAGAAAAGTCAACCCCAAAAACATAGAATCAAAACTAGTTACTTACACAGGCCCAAAAATTAAAAATTCTATTCTGTGTAGTCTATGAAATCATCCTGGGGGGAGGGAGATAGAGGAAGTATTGATTGCCGTTGAACCAGGGTAAGCTAATCTAAATGCATTGTAGTGTGTTTATATCTTATAAATTGTTTGATGAATAAATGTTGGCAATACCTGAATGTCAGTCCATGCTAATAAGGTTATTGTATGTGAATTCAAAAGAGAGCGAGATAGGGAGAAAATATAAGAAAGGCACAATGGCAGTGAGAAAGTCACAGAAATAATTACTGTAATAAAAGAAAAAACAGTCACTGTATCAGAAGAGTGGATATAACTGCGAAAAAGAAATAGGAATGCATCTAAAGCAGCAGTTCATGTTAGCCATGACAGAAAAAGGTGCTGCTGATTTTGATCCAGTAAGTGAGCATTTAGGTACCCTTACTGTGTTAGGTGACTGTGTGGTAACAATAACTACGGTACATGACCCAGTAACACTGGCAGAGTACATCACATTCCCATGTGGAGACTCAGATTCTCTGCAAACCAATCCACTTGCTCATGCCCATTGGATTCATGTTCTGCAGCACTCACAGGCTGTGGGTGGGGAGGGGAAAGGAAGGTTACCGTGCCCACCCTTACAGTGATTCCTGTGGACTGAGAGGTGGGCTTGACATAGTGGGTGACTATGCAATGTGGTGTCCCCGCCTCACACAAGTTAGGTGCTAAATGCAGAGCCTCATGTATGTGTGTTGGGTTGGTGGGAGGGGTAAAAGTAGGGACAGATTGCCCCCTTGAGCCATAATTATGGCCAGCCTCCTGCTTCATATGTGGTGGATGAGCTGTGGTGGTTCATACCCCTATAGTTTAGGGTGATGCCAGATGAATCTGGAAGGAGAGGCTGGAGGCGTACTCTACAGCCAAGATGCAAGGTTTATTAGCAATAGTTGGAGCACACAGGAAAAGACTTAGCATTCACTACCACTATCACACAAGAGAAAGAATGAACAAGATTACCAGGACCACAAATGGGCCCCACTAATGTCATACAAAAGTCCAGCTGATTCAAGTCCTAAGGACATAGCAAACTGTTGCACCAGGCTTGGGTTTCTAGTATTTTGGTCAGCCAATCACTGGGTGTGAACCCAAGAAAGTGCTTCCTATACAGGCCATAAAATGGGGCATCCCCCAGTGAACCAGAAACAGAGGAAAGCACCATAGGCCTCCTGGCCCTGGGAAGAAGGTGACTCCTGGTGTCACTGAGGCAAAGTTAAAGGTGAAGCACCTGGTTGAGGAAGGGTGTTGAAGCCTGGTTGTAGGTGAACAGAAGCCTTATCTGGAGTTGACATCTGTGGTGACCTCGGGCAGGAGGGCAGGTGATATCCAGTTGAGGAAAGGATGCTGGGTGTGATGATCCACTGGATGACCTCTGGGTAGGTCCCCGGAACCCTTACCACCTCACCTCTACAGCTTCAGAATCTGGCAATGTTTAGGGTGACCTCTTGATGAGCCAATGGAACATGAGACAGCTATGGATGGTACAATCACGAGCTTGGCAACCCTCAGTGTGGCTTCTTGCATTGGCCACCGGTACTTATGCCACCTCGAGGGATGAGGCACAGAGCCTGGCAATCCTCGGCGAGGCATTGGTATAGGCCACCAGTACTATTGCCACCTTGAGACAATGTCTATGCGGGAGAATGGGTAATGTGACTCTGAGTTCAGCGGATAACTGAAGTCTCTCAAGCTAGAGCCGGAGCAGCCCCTAATATGACTCACTTTGGTGGGCCCTAGCTACCAGCTGGCTACCACTTATGACCGGCGACTTGAACCTGGGGTGTCATGGCGAAGACCTGGGGTTGGTGGAGGTCATTGGAGATGGGTGTAGGTGATGCTCAGCTTCCCGTGGACCCTCCCTTGGTTGAAGAAGAGGCACTGGAGGAACCCTAGATGAGGTGTGTGCAGGAGCCCCCTGGAGTTCAGCAAGGATTTTTGTACCCTGGGGAATGCACAACCACAAAGGAGTGATAAGGCCTCTTCTGCTGGAGACTGCTGCATAAAGAATTCACTGGGTCTGTTTCATGGCCAAATAGACTGACTTGCCACACTGGGGGACCCAACTAGATGGCACATTTCTGCAGAAAACCAACCGAGGCTGCTACTGGAGATCTTCTGGAAGGGAGTTACACTAGAGGGGCCCAGGGATTTGCTTCAGCCTCCTAACAGGGAAGCTGACATCCATTACCCAGTCCTTCACCCTCCCAAGTCAAACTTTTTCTGTTCTCTCCAGCCTATGCAGAGCCTCCTCTAGGCTGGGACGGTCCTGGCTACCTGCCAGGGGATTGGCTCCTTTGTTCAGAGGTCAGCCTCCTGAAGCTGCATCAGTGGCTTAAAAAAAAGTCTCCAAATTTGAATCTACCCTGGCCACAAGGATTGGCTGAGAGAGCTCAGCCTGGCTTCCTTCTCCCCTGCTGGGACAGGAATGTGGGCCAACTGGTTTGGCCTTAGCTAACTAGGTGTCAGTCTTGGGCAGAGGGAAGGGAGGACAAAGGAAGAGAAAAAAAATGTTTTTCTTTTAAAACTCTGAATTTAAACTGCTAGGACTGTCCGCTGGAGAGGGGCCTGTTCTATGCTTCAGAGGGTCCCCTAAGATTTTCAAGGGTTTCCCAATAAGCTGCCAGCGTCTCCATTACTGTTTGACCCTTCATGTCTCTGGGGATCCCCTATTTTCTGTGATGCCCCTAATTCCACTGTTTTCTGTGGTCCCCCAATTTCCCCAGGGCACTATACATGTCATTGGTCCCAGATTTCACCCACACACCCCTTTTCCACATTGGTGTGGCTGGCAGATTTACAGTATGATCTTACCTCAAGGGGGGACTTGCAGCAGGCAATAACCAGTAGGACTAAGCCACCAGGCATTAGGATCACACAGAAAATGTCTAGCTAGCAGTATTCAGTGGGGGACCGCCCCTGACATCAGTGTGCTGATATCAGCCAATGGTATAAAAGGGGTGGTCCCCCAGTCCATCCCCAGTTCTTTTAAGCCATCGACCCACGCAGATCAGACTCCACAGACTCCTGCTTCTAGTCAACTGCCATTTTCCCACATTTTGACTGTGATTTATTTTCTTTATTTCAGTGTTCTTTTTCTACCCGGTTTTGCATGTCTTCTTCTCCAGTCACGTCTTCAGACCGGCGGATGAAGTGTGCCTGCAACAAGCAGATCCCTTCCAAGGATGGCCATTCTTTCTGTTTGCTCTGCTTTGGCCCTAACCACGACACCGAGGCCTGCCAGCATTGTCAGGATTTCAACCAGGCTACATGGAAACACCACTTGAAGACTCTTCAAAACTTTCTACTTCAGCAGAAACTTACTGCGATGGAGAAGGAGCTCCAGAGCAAAAGCTCTTCTTCTTCCCTGGTCTCTGGGGCATTGACTTCTTCCTCCTCCTCCCACAATAAGAAGAAGTCAAGTAGGAAACACAAGCACCAGGATAAGGACAGAGAGAAGCCCCAGTCTGTTTCCCACTCTTGGTCCCCACACAAGTCGTCTGCCACTTCTGGATCTTCCCCCGCGCGGGAGATCAGTCCCCTCTTCAATGGCAGCCCTCACTCCTTTTGGGCTGCCTATGTCTCAGTCTCCAACCCTCATCACCATCTCGGACGAAGACTTGTTGGGGCTCCGGGCATTGCCTCCAGCCCCAAAGCCCCTGAAGCTTAGGCCCTTGTTCCCTGCGGGTCCTCAGCCAGGTGGTTCGACCGGTGCCTCGGGTAATGGGTCTCAGCCCTCTGCCCCCCACCCCGTCTAGGTGTTTCCAATGTCATCCCTGAAATCCAGGGCTGACTCTTCTAGGAAATGCCTGGAGCAAGCTCTCACCTCCTCATCACAGGCGATGCCTCTGCTTCCATTAGGGAGCTAACTCCCCTTCACAGGGATCTTCTGGGAGATCTGCACCAGCTAATTCTCCTGACTGGCATCAGCCCTCTCTGCTGCCTTTGCTTCCAGTCTCCCCGGCGCCCACTCCTTTTCCAGCTGATCCTCTGGTGAACCTCCAGCCAATGCCGGATAACCTGACACCAGGTCCTTTGAAACCCCAGGAGCCAACGGGAGTGCCTCCTAAGCCTCAGGGACCAACGCTGGAGGACCCAGTTCCTTAGCGCCCAGTGCCACCTTTTCCTCCTCCCCCTCCCATCAACTACAATGCTTTGTTCACAGCTTGGTGGGAGTTTATGCAGGACAAAGATACCAGAAGGAGACCTACTCCTCTGCTGAGGCATCTTCCCCCGCTCCAGGCCAGACTCGTTCTCCTAACCCCCGGTCTCCTGGCAGTGAAGAAGGCCATCATAAGGCGCTCCCTCCACTGGTCCCAGACCCTGACCCATCCGGTGAGGATTCCTCCTCCTCCTCAGAGGATTCAGAAGACTCCAGGTTTTTCAGAGTCTGAGAAGCCCAGAGATACACCCAGGTCCCTCCCCCAGATGATCCAACATTCATGGGCGTCATGAGGCATATTCAATCACTTATGGCCTGGGACTCAGAGAAGCTAGTTCCAGAATGCTGTCATCTGGCAACCTTCTTCTGCAAGAAGGATACCCTCCCCTCAGTGATCCCACCACTCATAGAGTTCTTTGACAATGTTAACAAGTCCACATGGAATCACCCATCTTCCACGCCAGACCTTCCCAAAATGGCGGATTGCCTTTACCATGCCCTCAGGGACAAACTGTTCAATGGGGAACATCCAGTTGCAGACTCGGTGGTCATGAATGCTGCTCATTACCGTACTAAGAGACTGAGGCACCTTAAAACTCCCCCCTCGGACAAGATCGCATCAGGTGGATTTCCTCAGCAAGAAGATCTATGCCTATGCCACTTTGGCCATCCAGTCCTTACATTTTCTGGCTCACATGGTTCAGTACCAGTTCATAGAGTACAAATGCTTTAGAATGGTTACCCTTCAGGGCCTCCTTCCCCTTCTTCTTCAGGGGGACTGGCTTTGCTCATTGGACATGCAGGATGCCTATCTCCACATCCTGGTCTTCCCTCCACACAGAAGGTTCCTTCGCTTTTGCTTTCAAGGGAACCATTACCAGTTCAGGGTTCTGCTGTTCAGGGATGAAAGGGGAAATTGTTTAACCAGGAAAGGCACACTAAGCACAAGGAAGTTAAGTGACTTGCTCAGGGTCACACAGTATGCAAGTGGAAGCTGTGGGATTCAAACCCAGGTCTGGTCTGCTGGATGTCACCAGATTTGCAGCTCAGAGCCTTAGACCACTGTGCTATACTGCCTCTGTTCAGCCTCTCCTCAGCTCCCTGAGTCTTTACCAAGTGCCTCACAGCAGTGGTGATGGCCCTCAGATGACAGGGTCTTTATATTTTCCCCTATCCGGACAACTGGATCCTAGCAGCCCCCTTCTGAAATCAGCTGATCCAGACAATGAAAATCACTTTCAACCTTTTCTAGTCTCTTGAAATCACCTTGAACTTGCCCAAGTCCTCCCTCCAACCAAGCCAAAGAATGCAATTCATAGGGGCAATTCTGGATTCAGCTCATGGGAAGGTTTTCTAGCCTCCAGGCAGGGCAGAACACTTGCAGACACAGGCCCAGTTCATCTCTGCCTCTTGGCATGTTCCAGCCCGATGTTTCCTCAGGCTCTTGGGGCACATGGCAGTGGCCATATTAACTGTCCCTCTAGCTCATCTGCATATGCAGGTTCCTCAGTGGACTCTTCGAGTCCAGTGGGATCAGCCCACGGACTTTGATCAGGGATCCTAGTATCCAACCCTATGCGTCAAATGCTGACTTGGTGGCTGAACCCCTCCAATCTCCTCAGCAGAGTTCCTTTCAATGTGGATTCACCCCAACAGATTCTTACGACAGACACGTTGCTCCTAGGCTGTGGGGTGCACTTGTCTAACTGTTAGACTCAGGGAACCTGGTCCCAACAGGAGCAGCATCTGCACATCAATGTGTTAGAGATGTGGGCAGTTCTCTTGGCATTTCAGGCATTTCAATCTCACCTGTTCCTGGGGCCCCTCCTGGTTCAGACAGACAACATGTCAGTAGTATACTATCTCAACAAGTGAGAGGTGACTCACTACTACCCCTTGTGCAGAGAACCCATGAGGGTTTGGCATTGGGCCATTGAGAATGGCCTGGTCTTAATGGCAGTTCATATTCCAGGTGTCCAAAATGTCCTGGTCGACAGTCTAAGCCAGTCCAGGTCAAAGGCTCATGAGTGGAAACTTCTACCCCTATGGCCAAGGAATTCTTTGACAGGTGGGGTCACCCAGAGTTGGACCTTTTTGCATCCCCAGTCAACACAAAACTGCCCAATTACTGCTCGTTTTCTGGTGAGATGCATTGTTCCTCTTTTGGACAGGGAGATTCCTGTATGCTTTCCCTCCCATTCCACTTCTGCAGAGGGTCCTTCTCACACTTCAGTCAGAAAGGGCAGAGATGATCTTGATAGCCCCATCCTATCCATGTCAGATCTGGTTCCATTTGTTGCAGCAGCTGGCAGTGGAATATCCTCTCCCTCTACAAGTTTATTCTGACCTGCTCTCCCAGGAGCAAGGTGCTCTAATTCACCCAGACCTCAAGTCCCTTCATCTCCATGTGTGGTTCCTTCAGACTTAGCTATCTCATGCTTCGGGGTTTCCTCTAGGGTGGCTGATGTCCTGGTAGCCACCAGAAAGCCTTCTACCAGGGCCACTTATGCCATAAAGTGGAATTGGTTTGCTATCTGGAACACTGCTAGACACTTGGATCCCTTCACCTGTCCGGTGAATCTCATCCTGGAGTACTTCCTTTCACTTTCGGACTCCGGCCTAGGTTATTCCTCCATTAAGGTACACCTTTCCTCCATCTCTGCATACAGTGCACCCATTGACAGCAAGAATATTGCCCAACTGGACCTGTCCCACACCTTTTTGTGGGGCATTCTTCATTTGAAGCCTCCCATTAGGGACCCTGTCCCACCATGGGATTTGTTGCTTGTTTTGGAGAAGCTTACTCTTCCTCCTTTTGAGCCATCCGCAAGGTACGAGCTACACTTTCTGTCATGGAAGGCGTTGTTTTTAGTTGCCATTACTTCAGCTTAGTGGATTTATGAGCTGCAGGCTCTGATGCGTTAAGAGCCTTACCTAGTTTTCCACAAGTACAAGGTGCCTTTGCAGACTAATCCTAAGTTTATGCCTAAGGTGGTGTCTGAGTTTACTTTGAATCTATCTATCTATCCACCTACCTGTTTATTTTCCTGAGTATTCTAATCAGGGAGAGGCCCTACTTCATACTCTAGATGTTCATTGGGTGCTTCAGTACTACCTGAACCGCAGCCATCCTGTTAGGAAATCTGATCATTTCTTTGTTTCATTTGCCCCCAAGGAGAGAAGGGGCTCCTGTTTCCAAACAGTGTTTATCTAACTGGTTGGTTAATTTAAATTGTTTATTGCTACCACAAGTATGACAGGCCTTTGCCAGGCCAAGTCAAAGGCCATTCTACTAGGGGTATGGCTGCCTCAGCTGAATTTTTCAGAAATGTGCCTACTGCTGACATTTGTGCAGCTGCCACTTGGAGTTCTGTCCATACCTTCATTAGACATTACAGTTTGGACATTGCTTCCAGGTGTAAAGCCAGCTCCGGACTTGCAGTCCTCCAGGGCCTTCTGTCATGAATTTTCCCTATGACTGCTGTTCTCCTCCTTTCGGCTGACTGGGTCAGTTCCTTTACTGCTAGGGACTCGGTCCTACCAGTTATTGCCTGCTGCAAGAGCCCCCTCGAAGTAAGATAGGACAGTTACAAAAGAACTTACCATAACAGTAGATCTTCGAGAGGAGATCTTGCAGCAGGCACTGCAATCCCTCCCCCTTCCCCCGTTTGCTGTTTCTCCATCACAGCAATTCTGCTTTCCTCATTCCAGAGGAACTTTCATGGTTCTCTATTCTCTATTCATGCTGGGGTCTCCAGTGGGAGAACTGGGGATGGGCTGGGGGAACTGCTCCTTTTATACCATTGGCTGACATCAGCACACTGACATCAGGGGTGGTTCCCAGCTGAATATTTCTAGTTAAGTAAAAGGTTTTTTGTGTGGTCCTAATGCCTGGCGGCTTAGTCCTACCAGTTATTGCCTGCTGCAAGAGCTTCTTTCGAAGATCTACTGTTACGGTAAGTTCTTGTATAACTGTACTTTCTAGGACCAGGTCAACCTGGCTGGCCTGAGCCCTGTCTCAAGGGGATGGCTTGCTTGGCTACAATGGATGCCAGGTGCCTGATCTGAAACATAGAAAACATAGAAACATAGAAATTGATGGCAGATAAGGACCACGTGGTCCACCTAGTCTGCCCATTTTCCCTACCTGCTGTAGTACTGCAGGGCAACAGTTGGACCAGTGATATAACAAGAAGTAGGGCAGAACAGCTGGATGGAGCCTGTGCCAGGCCAATGTATATGAGTATAAAATGCCAATTATTATGCTTACATTAGTTCATTTCTTTTGATCCTCATAAGAAGGTGCTGCCTGCTGCTGCAGGCTCTAGACCAGTTGTGATAGACATTTGCAAAGAATGTCTATTATGACTAGTATAGAGTCAGCAGGGGTGGGCAAGCACAATTTTTTTCTGAGGATAGGTTTAAATAAATTTTTTACCTTTGTTTTTAACTTATGGGCATAAGATTCAGTAAATAGCCTATATGCCCCCTAAATAAATCAAAATCAGCAGTACTTTTTTGTCCCAGCTAACATGGACTGCTACTTTAATGGTACACATATTTAAAAATGTTTCTTATTACCATGTGAATTATTTTTTTTTTGGGGGGGGTAGAGATGTAGGATTTCTTCTTTTAATATTAGATTGAGTTTTGAGCCCTCTACTCTCAAACAGACTACACTCCCCATGTGATGAGCATTCCTTTAGACTTTGTAGAGTTATACAGTTGACTGCTGATGTGCTGTTGTATTTGAAGAACACAAACATTTTTAAGTGTAATTCAATCCTGTGTTAACAGATTACATTGCATGGTTGACCCCATTATCCACTGATTTTCAGTGGCTGAAAAAATGCTGTTGTTCACTGCTAGCAGCAAGTGAAAGAGTATGAACAAGTGTAAATAACATCTGGAAATGTAAACAAAGACTCCATTACCCACTGCTAGCAGCAGCTAACACAGTACCTGCAAAACAACCCATTCCATTATACACTTCTACCACTGGGGAACACATCATTTACACTCAGTTAACACTTCCAAACATATTCCAACATGGAAAAACTATAAAAATACAATCCTAATCATTTACCATGTAATAAAACAAATTACACATACGCGCATGTGAAGAATCATCTAGCTTGTGTCTTATCCTGCCACAGCTTCACTCAACATTATTACTTTGTTCTACACAGGCACCTATGCATAGCTATATATACTGTATATAATTACTGGTTATTCCCATTATCAACTTGAATATTAATAGCACAAAAATGCTGTAATGCATGATGATGATGTCACACCTGTGTAACACAGTGGTTTCCTTCTCATTTAACCACCTTTGTAAATACTACCACGCCCAAGACTGTCCACAATGTTGGCACCCACTACAAAACACAGAAAACCCATAGAATATTTAGATAATATCTAAAGTATTGAAAAACTGTCAAAATATTCTGCAATCCCTTATGCTATAGCTATATAGAAACCACAGCTGTCCCTCTTTTTCATGATTTTTACACTGCTCTAAAAAGATCTTGTAACAGGTTTTTGTGATCCCCCACTATGATCAACACTAATAACCTTTACAGACTTTAATGGATCATTAAAGTTATAAACAGTTCTATTTTCTTGCTAAAATGTGCTCAAGTAAGCAGTCATCAAATGCCTTTGTTAAGCTCTACAGTTGTTTTTTTTTTACCAAAAATACAAAAACGGTAATTATTAATAAAAGCACAGTAAATATCTACAATACACTTTTTTTTTTACATACCCTCAATTTATGATGACTTTATAAACTGCCTGAGCTTTGCTCTTCAGGTTTATGTGTCATCACACACTTTAGGTTTGTAAAAAATATATCCTCATAATTACTAGTGACTGTTTTTTACACACAGCTAACAGTGGGGTAATTTTCCATTACACACGGTAACAGTGGCCTGTCAATGAAAATCAAACTCAAACTCCTCTGAAAATTCCCATTTTGATGATTGCTTGCAAGCATGCGCGGGAAACATATTGTGACCGTATGACTTTTTGGAGGTGTGTGATCCTCCTGTCCAATGCAGTGCTCGGTTTAGCAGGCACGACTGTACCGCACCAATGGATGCATGAGCTGTCTATGACAGCAGTTCAGCTGCAGTTCAATGAAAACCACCACTACAATCAGTGGTGGTAACGTGTGTATTTAGCATATTGACGTCATGCAATTTCTCTGACTCTCCTGCACATCGCTGCCAATGAAATCCCTCCCGCTTCCTCCCTCTGCTTCTGTCCTCCCTGCTGCTTCGTTCCCCGGCTCACCCTCCAACTGCAAAGAAATCCTTCCCACTTCCTCCCTCTGGTGCTGTCCTCCCTGCTCCCTCATTCCCTGACTCACCCTCCAGCTACAAAAGAAATCCCTCCCGCTTCCTCCCTCTGCTGCTGTCTTCCCCACTCCCTTATTCCTGGGTTCACCCTCCGGCTGGTCAAGTTTTTTTTTCTTGCCAATAAGGTGCCCAATCCCCATCGGCTCCCTTCCCCCACACAAAAAAAACACCCAGCTGGCATGCTGGGCGCACACCCCAGTGTGTCAAATGTCCTTGTAATGTCTCTGTAATTAAGAAAACCTTCCCACTATGTGTTTTTTTTTTACCTGTAAAAGAAAAAAACGATCCCTCGTTGTCTGCGGTGGCCCCCTCCCCCAACCTGCACCCACCCTCTGTGCACCCCACCTCCCCACACCCCTCTCATCCCATACTTGCCTCCAGAGCCCGGCGCAATGATCTTCAGTGGAGCAGGAACATATCTACACTCTGCAAAGCCGACAGCGAACTGAAGAAATGCCGGTAAGCTGTATAATGACATAAATGTTTATTTTTCAGCTTAGGTGGATATCGCGTCCATTTTTGCATTTTTTGGCTCCAAATTTTTAACATGGGGTTCTTGGGACCCCACTTCATGAATTCAGTAACTGTTATGTCATTATTCAATCCCAAAAGGTGCTTTCAAGATCACAGCGTGGAATCACCTTTCGGGACCAATTAACAAAACAACAGTGTCACTGTTCATGAGGTGGGCTCCCAAAAAGCCTATGTTGCAAATTTGGTGGAAGAATTCCAAAAAAATGACTGTGTTATGAGCATGCATTGCGCAGTTTCCAGGCACGCTCGTAACTTCGAGCATTCTTAATATTTTCACTCCAGATTTTCAACATTGCCATTTTTTCACACCTCCTTATGAACAGTACAGCTGTCATTTTTCACATCTTGCCCAAAATATGTTTTTGCACATCCAGCGCACACGCTTGTATTCTGATTGTTTATTATTGTTACTATTTATCTGACGTGGAGCCTTTGGAATTGAGTCTATGACTCAAAGGATTGTAATTCTGATTTTCTCAAATAAATAAATAAATAAATGGTGTGGTAGCTGTGGGAAATAAATGTTCGGAACATATTAAGAAAATCACAGTGACACTGTTCATGAGCAGAGGTCCCAAAATGCCTATGTTGAAAATCTGGTGACAAAATTCCATAAAATGACTATGTTATGAGCATGTGTTGCGCAGTTTCCATGCACACACAATCACAGTGCCCCATTCATGAGCAGAGGTCTCAAAATACCTATGTTGAAAATCTGGTGTAAAAAATCCCCCAAATAATTACATTACGGGTATGTGTTGTGCAGTTTCTATGCACGCTCGTGACTTCACCAATTTTCTCTTTTCACTCCAGATTTTCAACATTACCAATTTTTACACCTCCTCATGAACAGTACAGCTGTCATTTTTTACATCCTGTTCGAAATGTGTTTTTGCACTTGTGGCGCCAAATGGTACAGTCGCTATGCAAAACCACCTTTCAGCTAACAAGCTGATACTGTCACTGTCCATGCGGTGGGGTCACAAAAAGCCCATGTTGAAAACTTGGAGTGAAAATACCAAGAAATGCCCAGGGCATTAGGGTTTCTGACCATAACGCCCTGCCCTGTAGGGACTGACAGGTGTCATGGATGTGACTTGGGATTGTTGACAGTATTGCTCATGCCATTCCACCCCCACCCCCACCCTGCAGCCAGTGACAGGCATCGAGGTGTGCCTTGGACTCTTTGGCACCAAAGTTCACCTCATTCTCCTATACTGCACCAATTTCAGCATATTTCCTTATGGAATGGGGTGACTGTAAAGCCGAACACCCCAAGGCACACCTCAACACTTGTCAGTGTCTGCAGGGTAGGGTGAGGTGAAATGGTGTGAGCATTATGGGCAATGACCCAAAGGCACACCCCAGTGCCTGTCCATCTCTGCAGAGTGGGTGTGGGGTTGGCGTTACTTCAATACATCACTGCCATTCCTATTCTATATCTAACTACTGCACTTCCAATGCTAATATCAGCAAACATGCTTGTTTTCTCTTTCTCCTCAAATCTACATCCCTACAGTTATCCAAAGCATTCAAATTACTTCATACTATATATCATTAAAATACTTTTCTAGTTGAACCCACCAAGTTTTCTTTCCTTACAAATTTAAACAAAAAAGGGAAGCCGCACCACGTGGTTTGTTCAGTTTCACTTTCTCTGGCCTGAAAAACCAGTGTGCTAGGGCTTGACTTTTTAATTTGTTAGTAAATGAATGCTCAGTTTGTCAGTTACCTGAAGAAGGGACCTGTGAGGCCCCGAAAGCTTGTGTAGAATTCCATCTTTGTCCAAGACTCTTGTTGGTCCAATAAAAAGGTGTCAAATCTTCCAGCATCTCCTTAGTAAATGAACCAAACTTAGCAGGATCAACTAGTTCAGATTTAAACGAAATAAAAAGTGGTTTGGGAGTCTAGGATGACAGGAGTGTTGTTGATTTGGAGAGTGGAGCAGAATTTGGCATTTTTTTCAGTTGTGAAGGAAAGCACAAATGTTTTCCATTACACCATGTACCTGCAATTATAAAAACTAAAACACTGGGTTTGGTGCAAAACTCAATTTTTTCACGCACTCTTGATGTGTGATGCTAAGGTGAAACCTTTGAGCTTTACTCCTAAGTTTATGTAACATCATCAACACCTCGAGTGTTTAAGAAAAAAATCTCATTATGCATCACGTCAGTACATTATTTTCTATATAATGCAGTACTCTCCATGAATTATTCTATAGTTAGTATATTGTTACTGTAACTTGTTTTTTCACTGGTTTCAAAACTCATACTTAACAACAAACAAGTTAAATGCAAGTTTTTTAGAATGTTTAGTATGAGTTTTCCAGGTGAATGCGTCAATCACTCGTACGAGTGTCCACAGCTGAGATATTTCAAACTGCAACTGAAATGAGTGCTTTGAATATCTTTTCACTTCTTCACTGATTTTCCATAACTATTGCAATATTTACTACCCAATCCACTCTGCTGTGGCAAAGAGCAACATAGAAACATCATATCTGTTGGCAGATAAGGACTGCTTGGCCCATTCAGTCTGCCCATTTCTCCCTACCTACACTTTTACTGCAGACTGTGCCCGATCTACAGCTCTTTCTCCCTGCCCCCTTCCTTTCCACTATGATTCCCTTGTGTTTTCTCATGCATTCTTGAACTCCATCACTGTTTTTTCCCCCATTACCTCCGCTGGAAAGCTGTTCCAGGAATCCACTACTCTTTCTGTGAAGAAGTACTTAATCACATCTTTCCTGAATCTACCCTCCTCCAGCTCCATAGCACATCCCCTTGTCCTTCAGTACCTTTTCTTCTGAAAAATACTTCCCTCCTGTACCTTATTTAACCCTGTGAGGTATTTACAGGTCTCTATCATATATCCCCTCTCTCTCCGCTGTTCTACAGTGTGCACATTGAGGTCCTTTAGTCTCTCCTCATAGGGCTTTTGATGCAGACCCTGCACCCATTTTAGTTGCCCTCCTCTGGACCGCCTCCACTCTATCTATGTCCTTCCAGAGATGTGGTCTCCAGAACGGGACACAGTGTTCTGGGGGGGTCTTACTAGCAGTCTCTACAGAGGAAACAGGAGTACTATGAAATCCTGACAGTCACTCACCTGACATACAATAGCCCGACTCTGCTCAACATTCGCTTGTCTCACAGTAGAGATTTGCTCATGGTGGAGGTGATTATATTTAAGTATGAGGGCTGTGGTGGGTGAAGCCCCCTGAAACATAAAATCACCTCTGTGGGGCAAATTTCTACTGTCGGGCAAGTGAATGTCTTGCAAAAGGGCTATTGTACATCAGGTGACCGACTGTCGGGATTTTGTAATAGATCCAAGGCAACAGCACCTCCTTCTTTCTGCTGGTGATACCCCACCCTATGCACCCCAGCATCCCACCAGCCCTCCCGACTGTCTTGTTGCAGTGCCTGGCCACCTTTTAGGTCATGTAATACGATTACCTCCAGGTCTCTTTCCTGCTTGATGGTCTTCAGTACCGCTCCACCAATTATGTACTCTGCCTGGGTTTCTGTGCCCTAAGTGCATTATTTTGCACTGTTTTGCATTAAATTCCAGCTGCCATTCCTTTCATAACTCCTCTAGTTCTTTCAGATCTCTGCTCATCCTTTCCACTCCCCCTCCCCCCGGAGTGTCCCCCATTGCAGAATTTGGTCTCATCTGCATAGAGGCAGACCTTCCCTTCTAGCTTCTCTGCAATATCACTTATTAAGATATTGAAGAGGACCAGTCCCAGCACTGATCCCTGAGGCACCCCTTTGCTCATCCTCCCTTCATTTACCACCGCCCTTGGTCGCCTATCCCCTAATCAATTCTTTATCCAGTTTACCACCTTTGGACCCACTCCTAAGTTACCCAGCTTGCATACTAGTCTCCTATGTGGAACAGTCTTGAAAGCCTTACTGAAATCCAAGTAGGCTCCGTCCACCGCTCCACCCTGATCCAGTTCCATGGTCACCCAGTCAAAAAAATCTATCAGAAGAGAGAGACTTTCAATTAAAATAAAGTGCTTAGAAAATGATATACCTATTATATTATATAAATGAAAAACAAGTGTAAAGGGCAGGCAATTCTTAACACCTTTTTGGTTCAGTGAGATCAGGAGCTGTTGATCGTCACTCTTCAGCTCATATGAAGTCACTGAATGTACTTGGTGTTAATAATCAGCCTGTTCTTAACACCTGGGGGTTAATTATTCAGTATACGATTATTGTTTTGCTTTAATTTCAACCTGGTCTAACAATCACTAGAGTGTAATAATAGACAGGGTATGATGTTATTTCCATGTATTAAGGTGATCACATGTACACTTACCTCAGCCTCAATAACAGTGCTAGTTTTAAGTTTTTTCTTTAAAAAAGTCATTATGCAAAATAAAATATGGGGAACGACTATATGTGTATACTTTTTTCACCTTTCTCAGTTTCTGATGAACTCATAAACCTGTTCCTTAAACTGAAAACATCTTTACATGTGGCCCCTCATACATTATCTTCCAACACTTTGTCAGGTGAAGCCTGTGAAAGCAAAGCAGAGTAGGTACCGCTAGAGGGGATGCCAAAACCACAAGGCCGCTCCACCAGTAACACTCTGTGCCCAGGTTTAAGCTGCAATCTAGTAGTACAGCAAAAAATGGCACCAGACCAATCAAATAATTTGTCTGAAAAACTGCTTTAAAGTGCAGTAGTACGAAATACAAATACGCTCACACCCGACATAGCACCCTACAAAGGATGGGTGGACGCCACTGTCTGCCCGACCAGTTTTGCACCAAGTGCTTCATTTCTTCCTGATGAATTACTTGTTTGGTCTAGTGCTGTTTTTTGCTCTAGTTCTAGACTGCTACAGGGGAGACTGAAATGTTCACAACATGATTAAGGCCAAAGGATGAATGAAAATTAAGTTGTAAACTACGGTTTCTATTTAAATAATAAGTCATGTTACCAACATTCAGGAAAAGCAGAAAAGTATTTTTTAGAAATGTTTTAAACTGTCATGCAATTTATGATATCAATCAACACATACAAACAGTATCAATAGAGCTAATTCTTAAAGAGCTGCTGATGCCTCTGGAAAAACTTTGGAAAATATGATATTTAGACACACAATTTAGCTTGTATTTCTTTTACTTACTATAGACTTCTCCTCCCTCTTATTTACTACTGAGGAAGTTCACACAAAAATAGGATCTTAAACCCTTAAGAGTTCATCTGCCCCACTACTTATGCCCACTTGAAATCATAATGCTCTGTTATGCCATCACAGCCAGTTTCTATGGGAATAACTGTGATGTCACAAACACTATAACATCAGGGGCCAGATATTCAAAAATGGACGAAGTGGAGCACAAAGGTTTGCACTGCGCATGCCAATTGCCCACTAGCCTGAGGATGCTGTATTCAGTCAGATAGTGCACCAGTGCTATCTAACGTAATATAGAAACATGTTAGAGCAGCACTAAGCTGAAGAGTACTGCCTTGACATGGATCCTGGCATTGCCCCTAGACCCGATAGTACCGGTAGCTCCTGGTGTAATATTCATATGGTCCCATGCTAATGAGCCCATTGGGCATGTGAAGCGCTAAGGTTCCATTTGCATGCCCATTTTGGGGACATTTGCATGCGAAGCGGTGGCAAGTTTGCACCCCTGTGATTGCCCCTGCCCCCACCCCAATTGTCTGGTCCCATTGAAGTGGAGATATTCTCTGGTGTCTAGTGACCCCCCCCCACTCTTCAAACCCTGGCCACATTACAATAAAGTAAGTCCCTGGCATCTAGTCATCCCCCATCCCCCATTCCCCTTCCCTGGAAAAAGTAAAACATTCCCTGGTGACTAGTGGTCCTCCTGCCTTCCGTACACCAGCCCTGGTGTAAAAAAAATAACTCCCTGGTGTCCAGTGATCCCTCTCACCCTCTGATTACCAGCCCTGGTATACTAAATTATAACTCCCTGGTACCTAGTGGTCCTCCCACCCTCCGATCACCAGTCTCGGTATTAAAACATAACTCCCTGGTGTACAGTGGTCCCTCCCAACCTCCATTCACCAGCCCCCATATACATCTAGTGGCACCCCTCCACTGATCCCCATCCCTGTACATCATCACATATTCCCTGGCACCTAGTAGCCCTCCCACACCGTGAGTACTCACCAACCACTCTGCCACCTCCCCTTACCTGATTTTCTGGTGACATGATAGGCCATACAGTGACTGGCACAGCCCTCCTCTCACCACCTCATCCAGATGCCATATGTGAAGACAGGGAGTCTGCATCCCCTGTACTGTAAAGGGAGCATACATACTGGTGCATGCATACTGTGTACTGTAGACAGTACACATGCTGTCCTTATAGTACAGGGGATGCATGCTCCCCATCATCGCTGGCCAACATGGTGAGAAGATGGCTGTGCCGGTCACCGTATGGGTTCCCGCAGCACCGACAAGTCAGGTAAGGGGTGGGTGGCAGGGTGGGTGGTCAGTGCCTGTGGTATGGGGGGACACAAGATGTGAGGGAATATGTGTTGGTAAATGGGGACAGGGATCAGTGGATGGGGGGGTGCCTCTAGATGCCAGGGAGTTATTTCTGTACTCCAAAGCCAGTGATCGAAGGGCTGGGGGACCACTAGACGGCAGGGAGCTATGTTTTAATACAGGGATGGTGAACAGAGGGCAGAGGGAACACTAGGCACCAGGGAGTTGTTTTATTATACCGGGACTGGTGATTGGAGTGAGGGGGGGTACCACTAGGCACCAGGGAGGTATGTTTTAATGTTGGAGCCGGTGATTTGGGGGGCACCACTGGACACCAGTGAAAACTTTACAATTATATGGGATGGAAATCAGACTGTGAGGTACCACCAGACATGAGGGACTTACTTTATGTTAACAGGGCCAGGGCTTGGTGGGTGGGGGATGCCACTATCCACCAGAGAGCGGGTGTGTTCCTCTGCCACGAACATGGTTTTTGGCTACAGTGACTCCACTGGCTACTAGGGTTGCCTGGAGTAAGTTGGGCTTCTTCTTGGCAGTAACTATGCAGTGCAAAGTGGCCTGTGCTATTCCCTTTGCACAGTGCTACCACGCTGAATATTGTGCTGCACTGAAATTCCTGTCCACGCCCCTCCCTTTGATACATTATTTTTTTTTGTGCACGCTAACCCATTTAGCACACACCACAACTCCCTTTAGATATTTGCACACTGGCACAAATCCCAGGCAAACGCGGCTCAATCACTTTGCCCACAGGTTTTGAATATCTAGCCCCAGGTTGGGAATGAGGAGTGACAAACTCGCAAGGAACAGAGATTCTGTTTTCATGCAAATAACCTCAGTAATAAATAATTGCAAGAAAAAAATACAGAGCTCATGAGAAACATCAGCTGCTTTGACTCTAAATTGTATGTTAAAGTTCTCCTGGAGGCATCTAGCCCTAATGGTTCCAAAGTTAGACCTTTCAGAAGACAAAGAGTTCCATATTCAGAACTGGCCATGTACAGTATGTTGCACTGATAGGAGTACTGCAATGCAAATAGTGTATGGCCCTCTCTGGACAATATTTAGACAGTTAGCATGCTCCAACAGGAGTATGCTGTCTGAATATGAGGCTGTGTCGGCACAGTGCATAGTGACTATGCACTATGCAGATGCAGGGCCTGACTAAATGTGGCTCACATGAGATCAGTATAGCTCAAACAGGATAGTGCCAGGGCTCCTGTTGGCCATATTAACATGCTAATGATCCCATGAGAAATGGAGAGCACTATGGGCCATTTGCATGCCCACTATGGGCTCATTAACATGCATGCACTGGAAGCCCCCCACCCTCAAGTGCCCAACCTGTATCACAACACCACATTCCCTGGTAGTCTAGATTCCCTCTGATCACACATCCTATCATGTATTGAAAAGGACCCGGTAGTCTTGCCACTGGGGAGTTAGAACCAGAACCTGTACCAGAACCAGAACCAGTGCCACGGTTCGTGTGACACAGTATGAGTACTCTATTTTTATAGTTATAGAATAGATTAGGAACCTTTAGGCGTAACTCAAGTAGTTTTATTATAAGAATACACATTACATATCACTAATAAGCATAAACTACTGTATATGAAAGAATACGTTCACCATTTCTCATCAGAAAGGTTCATCAGAATGTTCATGACAAATCATTCTTTTTACCCAGCAAAGCAGTAAGCAGTATAACTATCATATGTCCAGCACTGCAGACTTATTATAATCTGAGGGTGCAAAATGAAGTGGTCTAACTATGTTACATATCAGTATTAACATTCCTGTTATGAAGCATTTGCTCAAGCCTAATCTATATTGTAACCCCTGCAATGCATGTTGCAAAGCTATTCCCAGATTACTAACTAACTGACCTGTAGTCTACGTTACTCAAATTTTTACATGTGAGGATTGTCAAAATACTAGAAGTACAGAGCTGATTTTTATTTCTTACCCCTCTGTGACCCATCTGCAGTGTTCAGCTGAGACCTGCTGAGACTAACTCACACGGCAGCCAACTTCCAAGAGCTTGCCCCAGAGAGTCCTTCAGTCTGCAAAAAGACTAGGATATTTATAGTTTGTTTCGGGGGGAGGGGGGGAGTCAGGACGAATTTGCCCTGTGGAGGAGAACATGGAATTTTCAACTACAGTATGTGCAAATGCTGCAAAATTATCTCAATTTCTAGTAAAAAAAGTGGAAAGAAAAACATGGTCATTTTAGCATCTTGTAGGTAGAGAGGTGTTATCTTCTCATCCTGTGGTTAGAATAGATGATATCTTCTGATTAGGAATATTGTGCATTTACATATAATAGAGTACACACTAACATAGTAACATACTAAAATGCCAGCAGAGGAGGCCTAATGGTCTTTCATGTCTGCTCGATGGTCAGCATTCATACTGGGTGCCGACTTTACTGTCTTCCCCATCCTCTTGGGGTTCTCTGTCCCTAGTCCAAGATGTTTCCCTTGTGTTGGACTTCGTCAGCTTCACCCTCCCCCTATACCTGTCCCAGACCCTCTTAAACCCCCCCACAGTCTCTGCCTTCACCAATCCCTTGTGCAGTGCATTCCATGGTTCCACCACCCTCTCAGTGAAGTAACACCTCCTCCTCCTCCTCTTCCGCCTGAGTCACCCCCCTCTAGCTTCTACCCATGTCCTCTGGTTGTTCCCCCCTTTCCTTTGGAGTACCCCATCTGAGGCTCCCTTATTAATCCCCTTTATGTACTTGAGGACCTCTATCATGTCCCCCTGTCCCTTCTCTCCTCCAGCGTGTACACGTTGAGCTCTCTGAGCCTCTCCCCATAGGTCCTTTCCACCAGGCTCTGGATCATTTTGGTTGCCCTCCTTTGTACCCTCTCCAGGAGTGCAATGTCCCTCTTTAAGTGCGGTCTCCAAAACTGCACACAGTACTTGAGATGCGACCTAACCAAGCAGTTATATAGAGGAAGGATCACATCCTCCCTTCTAGAGGTAATCTCCCTAGGGATGCATCCCAGCATCCTATTTACTTTGGCCGCTGCCCTCCTACAAGTCTCAGAGTTGTTCATTCTGACATCCACCACCACCCCCAGGTCCCTCTCGCTCTTTGAGACTTGTAGTGTGTCTCCCCACAGGGTACACCCATGGCCCAGATTTCTGGCCCCCAGGTGCAGAATCCTGCATTTCCCTGCATTGAACTTCAGTTTCCACTTTCTCAACCACCTATCCAGAGCCTCCAGGTCCTCCTGTAGGGTCACTCTCCCCTCCTCCCCATTTACCACCACTCCCAGCTTTGAGTCATCAGCAAAGAGACTCATTTCACTCCTAATAGCCTTCCTTATGTCAGAGACATAGGCATTAAATAGGAGAGGCGCTAGCACCGATCCCTGGGGAACTCCACTGATGACCCTCCTTGGAGAGGAGACTAGCCCCCTCAACCACCACCCCCTGAGTACACTCCGAGACCCAATTTCCTATCCATCTGATCTGATCATCTGCATCCCCACCCCCATTCCCCCAGCTTAGCCAGCAAGCCACCGTGAGGTACCGAATCAAGTGCCTTGCTGAAGTCTAGAAAGAGGATGTCCACCAGCCTGCCCTGGTCCAGGGCATTTTTCACTCAGTCATGGAACTCCACAAGGTTTTCTGACATGATCTTCCAGGGATGAAGCCATGTTGTCGATCATCCAGGTACCCCATTTGCTCCAGTAGCCCCCTAGACTTTCCTTAGTAATACCCTCCCTCACCTTGCCCACCACAGACATCAGGCTAACAGGCCTATAGTTCCCCACCTCCTCTATTGATCCTCCCTTGTGGACTGGCATGACATGGGTCACCCTCCAGTTTTGGGGTACCCATCCTGCCTTCAGAGAGATGTTGAAAATCTCTGCCGGGGGGCTGCCAGGACATCTGCCACTTCCCTCAGCACCCTGGGATATATTTCATCTGGCCCTGGTGCTTTCTCCATCTGAAGGGACCTGAGGGCTTCCCTCACTCTCTGTACTGGGATTTCAACCTCCACATCCTCCCGCTTTGCTCCCTGTACATCCATCACCCCACCAGATGGTGCAGGCCCTTCCCTCCCCCCAGACATGGTCTCCCGATCTCTAAGGGTCCCACCGCTTCCCCCTCTCTCCCCAAAAGATGTAGCCCCCCCATCCTCCTTGTTAAAAACTGAGGCAAAGTACTTGTTTAGTACCTTGGCCTGCTCCCTTGGATCCTGTGCCCATCCTTCCCCTGTCTTAATCCTGCTGATCTGCCCCCTCACTTTCCTTTTTTCCTCGATGTATCTAAAGAACCCCTTGTCCCCCCTCCTGATTTTCCGGGCCAAGATCTGCTCCTTCCTCATCTTAGCCACTCTCACCACCCTGGTGACCCTCCTGGCCACCAGCTCACACTCCCCCGATCCCTTTTGCTCTTTGAGTGCTTGAATCACCTATAGGCTGCCTTCTTATCCCTCACCACCTCCTGAACCTCCTGCGTCCACCAACAGAGTTTTCTGGCCTTACCGAATTTGTGCCTCTTTCTTGCACAGGACCCGGTAGCTTCCTGTACCCCCCTCCTAATGATCTCCCACCTACTGTCAGCATCCATGTCTGGCCTTATCTCATCCAAATAACCCTTAAGGATTCTTCTCATCCCTCTGAAATCTGCTCCCCTAAAGTTGATTACCACCATCTTTGTGCGACTTTCCTCCCCCCAACAGGTCCAGGAAAAAACAGACTGTCACATGGTCACTCCCTGCCAATGGGTCCCACACCTCCAGTCCCCTAATCTGGTCACTGTCCACCAGGACCATATACAGTGTCCTGGTTTCTCTAGTCAGCTTCTCCACCTGCTGGGTCAGGAATGCATCCTGGAAGACATCCAGCAACCTCTGTTCCTTGGCCACTGGGGATGTCATAGTCCCTCAGTCTGTTCCTGGAATGTTTAGGTCCCCCAACACCACTACCCTTCCCTTGCCTAATCTACAGTGACCCTCAGCATGTGCCACCAAACTCTCTTCCTGCACCTCCGCCAGCATGGGGGGGTCTGTATACTACCCCTATTTTTACTCTCTTACCCCCCTGTATTTGCAGGGTGACCCAAATCACCTCTACACTCCCCTCTGCCTCCTCCACCCCTCCTATAGTGATGCCATTTTTGACTATCAGTGCTATCCCCCCTTTTCTCCCCCCTGTCCTTCCTGAACATAGTGTAGACAAATAGCACACATGGTAACCTTCTCGGAGGTGCTGCCTGTCTATGGCACGGGTAAGGCTAGGGTACTCCACACCATGGGATTCAATTAGTGGTTGAAAATCTGGTGCAGAGCTCAGGGATTTGACTTCATTAGAGACTGGGGGTCCACCTGGAGGGATGCAGGCCTATACTGGCATGGTGGTCTGCATTTGTCCAGGAGGGGAACCAGGATCCTAGGTGATAGGTTTAAATACTTCATTGACAAGTATTTAAACTAGCCAAGGGGGGAGGCACTGGAAAGGAGCAGGGAAATCCTAGCCCCCCCAAAATATCAGGGTACTAAGTGAGGTAGACACCAACATAGAGATGTCAATAGGGAGAAGCACTGGGGTAAATGGAGAAAGTGACAAATGCAATAAGGACAGGGATGGGGCAAAAAGGGGTAAGGCCATCAAGAAATGGAGGGTAATGAGTACCAACGCCCATAGTCTGGGCAACAAGCTCCCTGAACTGGTGCCCTTGATGGAAGAGGGATGCCTGGATATTGTAGCAGTCCCAGAAACATGGTACTCAGAGAACCATGACTGGGATGTTAACATACCAGAATACACAACCTACAGGACAGACAGGGAGGGCAGAATGGGGGTAGCTCTCTATGTAAGGGAAGGGATAAAAGCAACTGAACAAAAGAGTAAATAGGGAGGAGAGGAGACACTGTGGGTCACCTTAGAGACTGGAAATGGCACCACAATCCACACAGGGATTGTATATAGACCCCCATGTCAGGGTTAGGGAATGGACAAGGATATGATAGAAGGCATACTTAGGATGGCAGAGAAAGGGGAGATACTGTTGATGGGGGACCTTAACATGCCAGATGTTAGCTGGAGCACCTTTACGGCAGCCACATCCAAATGCAGGGCTATTCTTGATGCCCTTCAGGTGGCATGCCTCAAACAGCTAGTTTTGGAACCCACTCGTGAGGGAGCAATCTTAGACCTCATACTCTCAAATGGGGACAGTGAGAGGATCTCAGATCTAGAAGTGGGTAGCCATTTGGGAACAAGTGACCACCAAACAGTGTGGTTCACGATAAACTCTGCTACAGAGTCAAGCCATACAAAAGTGAGGGTTCTGGACTTCAGGAGGGCTGACTTTGGCAAGATGGGAGAGTGCCTTAGAAAAGCACTAGCAGACAGGCTAGAAGGAGGGGTGGAGCAACAATGGGCAAATATCAAAACTGCCATCACAGAGGCAACAAGCCTTTGTGTGAAGCAAATAAACAATCGAAATGAAACAAAAAGCCACTATGGTTCTCAAAAGAGGTGGCGGTGAAGGTTAGGGAGAAAAAGATAGCATTTAGGAAATATAAGGAAACACAGAAGGAGCAGGACAGAGAACTGTACCAGTTAAGGCAGAAGGAAGCAGGGAGGGTAGTCAGAATAGCAAAGGCCCAAACTGAGGAAAAGATAGCTAACTCGGTTAAGAAGGGGGATAAAACCTTTTATAGGTATATCAGGGAGCGTAGAAAGACAAAGGGAGGGATAGTGAGGCTGAATAGAATGGATGGTGGGTGGGCAGAGAGTGACAGTGATAAAGCAGGGATACTGAATGAATACTTCTGTTCAGTATTCACAAAAGAGGAAGTGGGGGAGGTGCCTAATCCAATTAACAGAAGCACTCTGGAGAGGGGGGTTGATTCCAGTCCTTTCACAGAAGAAAGGGTTCTGAAAGAACTCCTAAAACTGAAGGTGGACAAAGCAATGGGGCCAGATGGAATTCACCCCAGAATTCTAAAAGAATTAAGCAGAGAACTAGTGACACCACTGACTACGCTTTTTAACAAATCATGGGAGGATGGTGTGGTACCTGAGGACTGGAAGAAGGCGGATGTGATTCCCCTTTACAAAAGTGGGAGCAAGACAGAGGCAGGAAACTACAGACCTGTCAGTTTGACCTCTGTGGTAGGAAAAGTGATGGAATCACTTCTGAAGGAAAGAATTGTTGAGTACCTAGAGGCCAGTGGGGCAGAGGACCCAAGACAGCATGGGTTCACAGTGGGAAGGTCATGTTAGACGAATCTAATTGATTTCTTTGACAGGGTGACCAAAGTAGTAGACCAGGGAGGGGCTGTGGACATAGCCTACCTAGACTTTAGCAAGGCATTTGACACAGTCCCACACAAAAGATTAGTAGTCAAATTAAACAGCCTGGGAGTGGGTCCCAAGGTGGTAGCCTGGGTAAAACATTGGCTGAACAACAGGACACAGAAGGTAATTGTAAACTCTGAAGAAAGAGGGGTTACTAATGGGGTACCGCAAGGTTCAGTACTGGATCCAGTCCTTTTTAATGTCTTTATAAAAGTGACATTGCAGAGGGACTGGAAGGAAAAGTATGCCTCTTTGCAGATGACACAAAGATCTCCAACCGGGTTGATACACAAGGAGGCATGGAAGGGATGAGAAGGGACTTGGCAAGGTTGGAGGAATGGTCAGAAGTATGGCATCTTGGATTCAATGCAAAGAAGTGTAAAGTAATGCACCTGGGAAACAAAAACCCAGGGAAAGATTACACAATGGGGGGGAGGTAGTAACAACAACAAAATGGAAAGAGACCTAGGGGTAATCATATCAGATGACATAAGGTTGGCAAGCAATGCGAGAAGGCGGTGAGGAGGGCTGGGGGATACTGGGCTGTATAGGAGAGGTATCACCAGCAGAAAACAGGAAGTTGTTATCCCCTTGTACAGACAGTTGGTGAGACTCCATCTGGAGTACTGTGTCCAGTTCTGGAGACCCCATCTCCATAGGGACATAGACAGGATGGAGGCAGTTCAGAGAGGGCAACTAAAATGGTGCAGGGTCTGCAAGAGAAGCCATCACGAGAAGAGACTAAAGAGCTTAATATGTATACCCTTGAGGAAAGGAGGGAGGGGGGACATGATAGAAACATTTAAGTACCTCAGTGGAATCAACAAAGTCCAAGAGGTAGCATCTTTCAGAAAAAAGAAGATGTGCAGAACAAAGAGACTACAATTTGAAGATAGAGGGGCGGCTCCGGAGCAATGTGAGAAGTATTTTCACAGAGAGGCTGGTGGATGCATGGAACAGGCTTCCTGAGGAGGTTGTGGGGTCTAAAACTGTGGAGGAGAATTCAAGAATGCATGGGACAGACATAAGGCAATTTTTTGTGGTGGGTAGGAAGAAATAGGCTGTTGGTTAATAGGATCTGCAGCTTATCCTCTAGGTAGGGAAATCGGCAGACTAGGTGGGCCAAGTGGTCCTTATCTGCCATCAAAGTCTATGTTTCTATGTAGCCTTCCAGGTTTATGTCTCATTCATGCCCCTGGGTGGCCCAGGTCTCAGTGACAGCTGCCTCATCTACTTCCCCCTCCACTAGCATTGCCTGGAGGTCAGGCATCTTATTTCCTAAGCTACTGGCATAGAAACATAGAAACATAGAAACATAGATTTTGACGGCAGATAAGGACCGCTTGGCCCACCCAGTCTGCCTATTTCCCTACCTATTGGATAAGCTGCAGATCCTAGTTAACCAGCAGCCTACTTCTTCCTACCCCCACCCCCTAGAATTGCCTTATGACTGTCCCATGCATGCTTGAATTCCACCACTGTTTTTGACGCCACAACCTCCTCCGGAAGTCTGTTCCATGCATCCACAACCCTCTCTGTGAAAAAATACTTCCTTAAATTACCTCTGAGCCGCCCTCCTTCTATCTTCAAATTATGCCCCCTTGTTCTTGCACACCTCTTTTTTTGGAAGATGCTGCCCTCTTGGACTTTGTTGATTCCCTTGAGATACTGAAAGTTTCTATCATGTCCCCCCTCTCCCTCCTTTCCTTGAGGCCATACATATTCAGCTCCTTAAGTCTCTCTTCATATGTCTTCCGGTGCAGACCCTGCACCATTTTAGTTGCCCTCCTCTGGACAGCCTCCATCCTGTCTATGTCCTTGCAGAGATTGGTCTCCAGAACTGCACGCAGTACTCCAGATGGGGTCTCACCAACTGTCTGTACAGAGGGATAATAACTTCCTGTTTTCTACTGGTGATGCCTCTCCCTATGCATCCCAGTATCCCCCCAGCCCTCCTTGCTGCCCTCTCACATTGCTTGCCCACCTTTAGGTCATCTGATATGACTACCCCCAGGTCCCTTTCCATTTTTGTTGTTGTTAGTATCTCACCCCCCATTGTGTACTCTTCCCCTGGGTTTTTGTTTCCCAGGTGCATTACCTTGCACTTCTTAGCATTGAATCTAAGCTGCCATACATTTGACCATTCCTCTAACCTTGCCAAGTCCCTTCTCATCCTTTCCACCCCACCTTGTGCATCAACCCTGTTGCAGATCTTTGTGTCATCTGGCAAGAGACATGCTTTTCCTTCCAGTCCCTCTGCAATGTTGCTTATAAAGACATTGAAGAGGACCGGTCCTAATACTGAACCCTGCGGTACCCCACTAGTAACCCCCTTTCTTCAGAGTGGACTCCATTTACTATTACTCTCTGTGTCCTCATTCTCCAGCCAATTCTTTACCCAGGTTGTCATCTTGGGACCCACTCCTAGGCTGGCTAACTTGTATATTAATCTTTGTGTGGGACTGTGTCAAATGCCTTGCTAAAGTCTAGGTAGGCCATGTCCACAGCCCCTCCCTGATCTACTACTTTGGTCACCCAGTCAAAGAAATCTATCAGATTTGTCTGGCATGACCTTCCCGCTATGAATCCATGCTGCCTTGGGTCCTGAGCCCTACTGGCCTCTAGATACTCAACAATTCTTTCCTTCAGAAGTGATTCCATCATTTTCCCTACCACTGAGGTTAAACTAACAGGTTATTTATATGGGCATTTATCAGGACCACCCTCCACCCTTTTCCCTTCCTCCCATTCCCCACCCTTGTGCTCCCATTTGGCTGCATGCTCCCCCTCCCCTGCATCCCACCGATTGGCCTTTTTCCATATCCTTCCAGACCCTTTGGGGAATGGAGACAGGGTCCTTCTTTTAACGTACCCCATGTAACGGCCCCTTCTTTGATCCCTCCCCCCCTTCACAAGTTTAAATCCCATCTTTCACTGATGAACCCAGCTAGCTTCAGCTTTAAGTTTTCCCTCCCCTCCAAATTGAGGTGGAGCCTGTCCCTAGCGTACAACCCCTTATCCTCCCAGGTTGCCCCCCAGTCCCCCACAAGGCTATACCACCTAGCTTCACACCACTTCCTGACCCACTGATTTACCAATCTAATTTTTTGCTCATTCTCCCCACTAACCCTCGGCACTGCCACGATTTTTGAGAAGGAGACCAAGCAACCTATGGAATGGCAAACCTTGGCTAGCTCCCGAAACCTTGCTTGTATCTCCAATTCACTATTTCCATTTATGTCATTTATACCCAGGTGCACCAGTATGTCCGGGGACCCCCAGCATTCCCTTTCCAGTGAATATACCTCATGCCTGGCCTTGTGCACCATCAGCCCAGGGTGACATTTGGTTCTTACCAGACAGGTTTTACCTTCCCCCTGCTCCTCCCACCAGATACCTCTGATCATGGAGTCCCCCAACAGTAGCACTGTAACCTCCCCCTTGCCTCCATGTTCACCCTGCAGGTTCCTCCTTCTTCCATGCTCATCCTTGCCCCTTCTTCCGGCCTCTTCCCCTAGCTGGCTTCTCGCACCTGCCACAATCTGGGTGTCAAGCGTAACCCTCTCCCTATTTTCTCTGGCGATCTCCTCTACTCCAGTCCCAGGCTTCCGCCCACCTGAGTATTCTTTTTTACATCACTATCCCCCCTGTCCTCATCCGTGACTGAGCCCTCTTCACTATCTGTTGGCCTAGCTTGGTTCTTACTCACTTCTGTCCCGTCCATGTTCAATGCCCCCTACCTGCCATACCCCCTGGCCCATACCCTCAGCCATCCCCAATTTCTGCATCCTCCTCCTTCTTGTTCACCTAATCCTCCTCCGGTCCTTGCACCCCCTCTACCACAATTTCCTCTGCCTGTCCGGAGCCCTCCATCCGTTGCTTTCTCACCTGCCATGCCTCCCCCATCCCTCCAAGTTTCTGGCCCTTGCCTCTTGCCCCCTTCTCCCTTCCCCACCCTATCCATCCCTGCCCTAGCTACATCCTCCTCCCCAACACATGGTGTTATATGATTAGAAAAAAAATCCTACACGTAATATAATTCCCCAGTTAGGTGAACTTCAGCTGACACAAACTGAGCTATAAGCTGCCTGCTTTGTTATGTTTCGTATGAGAAAAGGGTCCTTGCCCTAGCTACATCCTCCTCCCCAACACATGGCGTTATATTATTAGGAAAAAAAATACTACATGTTATGTAATTCCCCAGTTAGGTGACCTTTAGCTGACACAAGCTGAGCTATAAACTGCCTGTTTTGTTATGTTTTGTATCAGAAATATAGAATATTGGGCCTTGGCACTTTTTAGTTGGCTCTAGCTGGACTGCTTCGGCCTGGATGAGATTTACCCAGACTCAGGTCCTTTCTAGCTAGTTTTTCCTTGGTATGCTCCAGCCTGACTAGTTCAGGTCCTTGTAAAGACTTCCCTGGTAACATTCCACCCTAATGCGGCCTTGTGGCACTGTTAATATGGATGCCACAGTGGGCACAACTAGAGGTAAATGGCCAGTATAGGGTATTGATATAGAAATGATGAGAATGCCCCAAGTGGGTTATGATATGACATTTGCTATGCCTTCTGTTCTCAGTCAAATTTAAAACACAAGCAGCATGGTACAAAAGGGAGATTTTTAAAAGCACAACCATAAAAAGGATTATAAAAACACCCATACAATAGCTTTTGTCCTATTAGATGAAGTGGATGTGTAACTGACAAGTACATTATATTCTATGACAGTACTACCATCAAAAGTGTCCCCAATATGTATTGTTCATTGCAATGTTAAACAGTTCTGAAAGGTTATTTCTGCTGTTACGCATTCATTCCTAGGAAGGGTGATTGTGAGTTGAAGTAAAGAGGGGTAGAGTTTGCATGCCTTCCCTATAGGAGAATAGTAAATTAGATTACTGTGTCAGGGTTGAATAAGACCCTGTTCCGTTTGTTATGCAAATATAGTTAAAAGCATGGATCTGTTTTGTCCTCTTCTGTTTCTGCCACTTGTCTCTCTCCCTCTACCTCCTTTCCCTGTCTGATTGTGCAATCAGCTTTTCTTGTGGCACCAAGGATCTGGCCAATCCAAACAGTTCCATGCTTCCCCCCTTCTATTTCTCTGCCTTCACTTGCTATTTCTTGCTTTTTGTATTTTTTCCTTCTCTCCATTGCTTCTCTATGGTTATAAAAATATATGTAGATCTTTGTGTGAGACTGGTTTGCAAATGGATGTACTGATATTGTTGAAATGTTACAGCAAGGTTTTTTGGGGGGGTCTTAGAAAAGATAACAAGCTGAATCAGAGAACTTACATTGAAAAACTTTTTGACCTCCTCAAACTTGTTAACAGAATTGCCAACAGGAGACCAGCTCCAAACAGCCTGTTGTATTTTGTTGCAGGAAATAAATTATGTTTTTATGAAAAACAGGATGCAGAGTTAAAGCAGCAGTACTACGAAAAAAAACAATTGTGCTTCTCACCCCAGGAATACTCCAATATTCCCAACTCTTCTGCAGTGTGCCTTTAAGGTCAGAATGCCCAGAGATGGAATGCTATGCAAATAATGAAATCATTGGCATGAGCCACTTTTCAAATGCTGCCACCTATCAACTGCCTACATTCTAACCCTCAGATTTTTCTCTCCGCCTGTCAAGATCAGAAGCTTGGAGATTTCCTCCTCAACATCCAGTCTCAGAAGCCTTATATGCTTAAGTATTTTTTATTTATTTTCAATTGCTGCCTCTTATTAGTGTTTTTTAATAACCGTTAGCTTATTTAGTTAGTTTTGTATTGTTTTCTTGGTTCCTCTCGGTTCGGAATAACCGCTGAGGAACCAAGGTATTTCAGATTAATTTTAATGTGTTTTCCCTTCATTTGTGAATATTTTGAGTGTTTTATTTTAGTTTTTTAGAACTGCTAACTCCGGTTCTGAACCGCTAATCTCGGTTCAACTTTTATTGGATCCTGGTTCTGCTCGGTTTCTCTGATCGATTCCTGAACCGACTGCAACTGATAAAAAGTGTTTAAATTTTAGTTTTGAAGGGTTTTACTATTGCGGTTGTGGTTTTTCTCCACTATGTCAGAGAAACCTAAAAAGAGAACCGGTGAACTCGGTTTAAAAAAAAAAAAATTCTGAGTGTGGTGAAGTCTTTGCCAAAGCAGATAAACACTCTGTGTTTTCTGCTTGCGTTTTGACCATTTAAAGTCTGACTGTGCTATCTATAAATCTTTCCCAGGCAAGACTTTGAAAAACATCTGGACAGACTTAACAAAAGATTTAAGGGTCCCTCTGGCCCTGATCAGCCGAAACCCTCAGGGTCTGTGGGCGACACCACAATTTCTGCTACTTCTACCCCTGACAAGTGTATGAAGAGACCCTCTGAACTGGCTAGCTCTTTGGTTCTTGTTAAAAAACAGAAAAAGACAAAGCACACTGAACCTCCTGTGGAAAAGGGGACTTCTGTGTTGCCTGCCACTGTGCCTTCTCCGGCTGAGATTGCACAAGCAATAAAAATTATGCAAACCTTGCTCTGCTGCCTGTGGTATCACAGTCTCCAGTCCAGGTCCAGACTTCTGTACCCTCCAACCCACTTTATTTTCCTGAACAGCGTGAGGGAGAAGAGGAGGAGGAGGAGGAGGAGGAGGAGGAAGAAGAAGAAGGTGAGCCTATAGAGCCTGAGGTCTCCCCTGAACTGGAGTTTGGCTCTCCTCCCAGGACCACTGAAGATTATTCTTCCCATTTTTCCTTCATTAGGAAAATTGCTGATGCCTTAGACATCCCTACCACTGAAGCTGTAGAGGATGAGGAGGAGGCTGAATATATGGACACGGTGGGACTGACTCCTACTAAAAAGCTTTCACTCCCCATCAATAAATTCTTCAAAAGGGATATTTTCAAACTCCTTCAAGCTCCTGGGTCTGTCCCTCCCTTGGACAAGAGAGTGAACAAAAAGTGTCAGCTAGACAGAGCAGGGGCTGAATTTATATTTTCACACCCTGACCACCAGAGGGTGGTGCAAGCTGCAGCTTGTGATAAGGCTAAAACCCCTCTGGCTCCTCACCCTCCAGAGAAGGACTCAAGGAAAATTGAAAGCATGGCCAAGAAAGGTTATCTGTCAGCCTCTCTGGCCATTAGGCAAGCAAATTATCAGGCCTATACAGCACAGTACCAGAAGGCTCTTTGGCAGTCTGTCCTGGACATGGCTGAAAAAGCATCTTCTCCTCTTTCGGCAGACCCAGTCGAAACAGCTAGGTTTGGCCTGGAAGCTGCCAAATACCAGTTTCAGATGGCAGCAGACAGCAATGAGACTGGTGCAAGGTGGATGGCAAATACCATCGCACAGAGAAGGTTTGCTTGGGTAAGAGCCACAAACCTAACACAGGATACCCAGAACAAGACTCTGAATTTTCCTATGGAGGGCACTTTTCTATTTGGCAGCCATACTGAGGCCTATATGAAGAAGGTGGATGAGTATAAGGCCACCTTCCATAGTAATTCTACAAAAGGAAGACCCTCCACTTCCTCTAAACCATTCAGTAGAGGAGGTAGGGGCAGACAATTACATACCAGGCCTTTTTACCAGGCCATGGTACTCCCTCAAGCACCCCAATACTCACAGCAAGGGTACTTCAGGGGTAGGGGCAGAAGAGGTGCTAGGCGTGGTACCCAGTCTCAGCCCCCGGCTAAACAGGATCCCTGACTCCTTTGTTCAGGCTGCCTCTCCTTTATCAGTAGGGGACAGGTTGACTTATTTTCTCCACAACTGGGAAACCATCACCACAGACAAGTGGGTTTTGGAGATAGTGGGTCATGGCCTGTCCCTAAACTTCAAGTCCTCCCCTGTTCAAAGAAACCTAGAAAGTAGAAGGCTGGAAGAGGAGGTGAAACACCTTCTTTCACTAAAGGCAGTGGAACCAGTGCCACTGCGTCAGAGGGGAAAAGGATTTTATTCAAGGTACTTTCTTACACCAAAGAAAAATGGAGAGCTGCGGCCTATCTTGGATCTCAGGGTCCTCAACAAATTCCTAACAAAACCAAAGTTCAAAATAGTAACTTTGTCTCTGATTCTGCCAGCAATCCGAAAAAGAGACTGGCTGGCATCACTGGACCTAAAAGATGCCTATTTCCACATTCTCATAAAGGAGTCTCACAAAAAGTTTCTCAGATTCAGACTCCAATCAGGACACTATCAGTTCTCAGCTCTTCCTTTCGGTCTCACTTCAGCACCATGGGTGTTCACAAAGTGTCTGGCTGTGGTAGTGGCACACTTATGAAGACAAGGTGTCTCAGTATTCCCCTATTTGATGACTGGTTAGTGGTGGACGAGTCACCACAACAGTTAACAGAGCACCTCCAATGCACTCAACAGTTGCTGGAGTCTCTGGAGTTCATTTTAAACTTGGAAAAATCAGTTCTGATTCCTTCACAAATTCTGCAGTTCATAGGAGCAGAATTGAATGCCAAGGTGGTCAGTGCATTCTTGCCCAGAGACAGGGCAAAAAGCATCCTACAGTTGGCAGCCTCTTTCAGGCTCAATGTCCTAAGGCCAGCAAGGCTGTTTCTTCAACTCCTGGGTCACATGGCAGCTGCAACAAGTACAGTGCTGGGATTCAGGTTTCAGATGAGGGACATCCAGTTTCATTTAAGAACTCATTGGTGCCAATGGAAGGATTCCCTGTCAAAGCTTGTCCCTGTAACAAAAACATTTATTCAAACTCTTCAATGGTGAAAAGAGGAAGCCAACCTCAGAGAAGGGGTTCCTTTCCAAGAAGAGCTCCCTTCAGTGATTCTCACAACAGATGCATCCCTCCTGGGCTGGGGGGCTCATCTAGCAGAGCACACTGCCCAGGGCACTTGGTCAAGTGCAGAAACTCTTCTGCACATAAACCTGTTGGAACTCAGAGCAGTGTTTTTGGCAATGCATGCTTTCAAACCACTGATACAGGGGAAGGTAGTGCAAGTCAGGACAGACAACACTACTACCATGTACTGCATAAACAAGCAAGGGGGAACAAGATTAAGCCTCCTTTGCACGGAGGCTATGAAAATCTAGACCCAGGCTTACTCACTGGGCTCCTCACTACAGGCCATTCATCTGCCTGGCAATGTTCTGGCAGACACAGTCGAATCAGTCAGGACCATCACGAATGGTCCCTGAACAGGCAAGTGGTACAGACTCTATTCAGAAGGTGGAGCACCCCAGAAACATATCTCTTTGCCTCTCATCAGAGCCATCACTTGCCTCAGTTCCGTTGCAGACCTCCAGTAGTGGGCACAATTCCTCTAGATGCCCTTGTCCTGGATTGGTCAGGGAAATTCCTGTATGCATTCCCCCCATTTCCCCTGGCATACAGGGTGCTCTTGAAACTCAGATCTTAGCCAGCAACAATGATCCTGATAGCCCCAGACTGGGCCAGACAGCCATGGTACTCCCTGTTGCTGTGCATGTCAGTGGAACAACCAATACACCTTCCCAGGAGGCACAATCTTCTGACCTCCAATCAGGGCAGACTCCTTATCCGAACCTCAGGTCACTCAGGCTCAAAGCTTGGCTGTTAAGGACCTAGAGTATGCTGGTTTGCATCTCTCTGAGTCAGTTATGGATGTTTTAAGAGGATATAGAAAATCCTCTACTAAGAAAACCTATGCTGCAAAATGGAAGAGGGTTTCCATTTGGTGCTCTAACAGGTGTGTAGTGCCAACCCAGATAGTAGTGCCAGGGTTGCTGGACTACCTAGTCTATCTATACTCCTTAGGTTTACAGCCTGCTACACTGAAAGTTCATTTAGCTTCAGTTTTTGCCTATGCTTCGGCAGGTAAGTCTGTTTCTTTAGCATCAAACCCAATTTTTAAAAGTTTTTCAAAGGTCTCTCACATACGTACCCACCGGTAAGAGAACCAGTGCCAGCTTGGGACTTTAAAATTTGCATTGCTCAGCTCTTGGCTCCCTTTTTTGAGCCTATGTTTTCAGCACCTTTGAAGTATGTCACTTGGAAAACAGTGTTTCTAGTGGCCCTCACTTCAGCTAGGAGAATTAGTGAGCTTCAGGACTTCTGTTTTGAAAAGGACTACATTGCTTTCCACAGGGATAAGGTAGTCCTTCAAACAAATAGGAAATTCCTTCCCAAAATGGTTTCAGACTTCCATTTGAACCAGTCCATTACTTTGCCAGTGTTTTTCACTGACCACTCTTCTACTGGTGAGTGTAGGTTACATAGCCTGGATGTCAAGAGAGCTTTGAGCTACTACATGACAGCCATTAAGCCCCATAGGCAGGATAGAACACAGCTTTTCCTCACTTATGGGGATGTGGGAAAGGGTAACCCAGCATCTAAAAGGTCAATTTCTCGCTGGATTGTTCAGTGCATCCAATTTTGTTATTCTAAGGTGGGCAAGGAAGCCCCAGCAGGGCTTAGAGCCCACTCCACAAGGGGTACAACTGCAACATTGGCAGCTGCAAGGGAAGTACCCTTGGTGGATATTTGTAAAGCAGCAACCTGGCGAACAGTACACACATTTGTCAAGCATTACAGCTTGGATATGCAGGCAAGGGCTGACGCCAGGTGTGGTACAGCTGTATTGCAGAGCCTGTTTCCAAAATAGGTTCTTCCCACCTCCAAAGGTACTGCTTTTTAGTCTGCAGAAGAGTTAGGAATATTGGAGTATTTTTGGGGTGAGAAGAAAAAGTTACTTACCATAGTAACCTTGTTTCTCCCAAGGGATACTCCAGTATTCATAACTCTCCCTCCCTCTTCCCCATTTTAAGAACCAGTGGCCTCTGTATTCCATGCTGTACCATAGTATTTGCATGCCACACTTTTACTTTTATTAAAACTTGTTTACCTTTTTCTCCTTTTTCAGGTGATTCTGACATAAGGAGTGTGTGGGGAATGTTTGCTTACTGATAAGTTTTTAATTTTCATGTTTCCCTCCAGTTGGAGTTTTTTTAGGTAGGGAATTTTAAAATTAGAATGTTCTAAATTTAAATTTTGGGCCCTGTTTTGCAGGCATCCATGAAATCTGAGGGTTAGAATGTAAGCAGTTGATAGGTGTCAGCATTTGAAAAGTGGCTCATGCCAACGAATCCATTATTTCCATAGCATTCCATCTCTGGGCATTCTGACCTTAAAGGCACACTGCAGAAGAGTTAGGAATATTGGAGTATCCCCTGGGAGAAACAAGGTTACTATGGTAAGTAACTTTTTCTTTTTTGACAGTTTATTCCCTGTGCTCTACTGATCATATACCTAGTACTCTTTCCTGCCGGCATTGTACTATCACTGAATAATTTGCCCAGTTATCCTCAGCTTTTTTTTTTTTACATTTCTGCCACCTAGCGTGTTGCACTGGAAACCACTCTGCTGCCAACTGCACATGTGTATGACTTGCAGGGACATCGGGAATGGTCAGCAGAGGGTCCCACTGCTGTAATCAAAAGATGTGATGCAACCTGAAGGAAAAGCACAGCTGAAAATTAGTCAGCCACCATATTTATTGTGGCACCACAACAAATAAATTGTAAATATATAAAAAAACTAAAAATGACTGAAAAAAATATTTACAGGTATGGAAACTAGGACTTTGGCGGCATGCTTACAGCCAAAAAGCAGAATTTTGATAGAGCACTTCCTGATTTGGTAGTACTGCTGCTTAAAACAAGCATTTGTCAATGCCGAAAGTTCACCGTTGCTATTACTATTGTACCGGGTGGTGCGGTTGGCTGGACTACAGTTTCCAGCAGTCTCGGCTGCTGGCTTATTTACATGCACTTTTTAGTGCTTTTAAAAAATTACTTTTGCTGCCCTTCAGGCCCCTCTGTCATGTCTCTAGACCCTGATTAGGTGATTCGGGGGTTCAGGAGCTTGACAGAACATCTGTTTTGCTTCAGGAGCAGCTTTAAAACAAACGTGCCCTTTTGCACATGCGTGACCCACTGTCTCACATGTTCAGAGTGTGGCTACATGGTGGTCATGTGTCTGTGCTCCTCCAGCCTTCCACCTTCAGAAAAAAACTGTTGGGGTCAGCAGGAGGTTTCAGAAGGCACAGAACCCGGGTTGATGGCGATGAGCAATGGGAGCATTCGGGGGCAGAAGGTAAGCCTCACACTGGGGGGGTGAAAAGTGTAAGATTGTCCCATTCTGGAGCAGAGACAATGAGGGAAGGGACCGGTGGGGTGGCGAGGGGAGAGTACAAGCATACCAAAAGTGGATGACATCAACCAGTCTTATCAGGACACCAAACAGCTGTTTTCTGGGTGGAGTCCTGCAGATCAAAGGAAAAAGCCGCCATATGATTTGGCTTTTTCTTTTGAACTAGACAAAGTTTCTGCACATGAAGGCAAAATGGCATCACAATCAATCTGGCTGATGATTGGTGTGGTACTATCTCGCCCCTTGCAGACCACTCTGCATTGGACAGACAATGTCACACCTTTCAAAAGCTACTCTTATAACAAGAAGTTCGCTGTGCGTGTGTGCATGGCAAACTTAAAAAATGAGCTTTTGATGGGAATTATTGTAGTTTATTGATTTATTTATTTGATTTGTTAACCAGCTAAGGGCACTGGTCCGAGGGTGCTTGTTTCAGACTCTACCTCAAATACAGTACAAAACTGAACAAAAGATACAAAACAATAAATAACCTTCACATTTGGATTTGGCTGAATGGGAATGATGCATTAATAGTAACGAACGGTGCTATGTTTACAAAAAAAATAAATGAATTAAAAAAAATTAGATAACACATAGTCAGTTTGTAAACAAAATAAATGACAGGAAATAATAATGTTATTACAATGCCACTGAATTCAGCTGAATGGGAGCAAGGCAAAACACTTGAGCAGAAACAGCCAAATGTGTAACCAGTAGTGATATAAATATAACATTTCAGGTAACTAAATACAGCATTACAGGTAGCCCTGCAGTAATATTCGAAGAGCAAAGCTACTTATCCCTGTTGCTTTTTGAACTTCTGAGGCTGGGCTGACTGCTTGTCATTTAACCCTGTCTCAGTGCTACACCCAGTTAATTTATTCCTAATATCTATATACGACCCTCAACAGTATTTACAGTCCATAAACATCCATTCTTTTAATTACAGATGTGCTAACAATTGTTATTTTTTCACCACTTACTTGCCTACAGGTTATTAGCAATGAATTTGTTGCCCCTAGTATGTATGAGTTGTTGTAGAGCCCCACTTTCCTGACTTGGTCCTCACTTGCTGCAAATCCTGGTTGTGAAGCATGAGGACTGCCCTGCAGCATCTGAGGCTGGGTTGTCATGTTTGCCATTTATCAGCACATCTCAAGTCCTGTCTCGGTGCCGGATCTGGTTAGTTTATTCTAATACAATACACAGGTCTGACTTTTTTCCATAGAAACCTATCCAGTTGTAGTCTGCTTGGCTCACATGTTCCTTCCTCTCCTCAGGTGTTGAGAGTGAAACTTGACGGCTTTGTTAATTGCCTTGGAGAAGAACTGACCCTAGCTGCGAGCAGACAGACCATGCTGTGCAGCTCAGATGGGAGTGAGAGTGAGCTCAGAACACTGTGTGAAAATTTTCAACATAAATGGAATCACAAGTGCTGTTTTGTGTGAACAGCCACATGCTGACAGATATCAAGGAACAACCCTCATGACATGTGTAAGATTGTCCCGTTCTGGAGCGGAGACAATGAAGGAAGGGACCGTTGGGGTGGCTAGGGGGTCACACAAGCATACGGAAAGTGGGTGAGGTCAGCCGGGCTGATCGGGACAATAAACAGCTGTTTGCTGGGTGGTGTCCTGAAGATCAAAGAGAAAAGTTGCCATATGATTGGTTCGTCTTTTTCTTTTGAACTAGACAAAGTTTCCACCCATCAAGGCACAACGGCATCACAGTCAGCCTGGCTAATGATTGATGTGGCACTGTCTTGCCTCTTGCAGACAACTCTGCATTGGACAGACATTGTCACACCCTTCAAAAGCCATTCTTATAGCAAAAAGTTTTCTGCTTGTGCGCATGGCAAACTTAAAAACTGTCAGGCAGAGATCTTTTAAAAAAAGAGCAATTTTTTTTGTTTAACAGCTTTAGATTGAGATACTCTCAGAAGAAGGCTTTTTTGACTGTATTAAAAAGCCATCCTTACAACCTAATGTTTTTTATGGTTTCCTATGCTTCCTGACGTTTGCTTCCACAACAGTTGGTGTCAGACTAAGTGGGATTTAGACCATGCAAACTCTAAGCCAGGAGTTTTGTGTGTGGGTACTGGACCTGGAAGCAAGGAAGAACAGAAGAAAGATATGGATCCTGCAACAACAAGCCCTGGAGTGATTATAAGAAGAATGGCAGCCAAGCTAGAAGCAGAAACAAAAGTCTAAACTGAGACTGTACAGTCAGCACTAGAGATGAAAGAAGAACAGGCATGGATAGTACCTTACAGCATATCCACCTTCTTTAAATGGTGTACAGTACTATACAACAAAGAGAGACTGAGAAACAGAGAAAAAAAGAGATTCAATGTTTAGAAGTGCAGAGAATAGAAGAGATGCAGTGACAGGAGCAGCAGAGAAAAGTAGAGATGCAGTGACAGGAGCAGTGATGGCTGGATACATTGCAAGCTACCAAAGCTGGAGGATCCTGTACAGATCCAGCAGATCATCAAAACACAAACAACTTAAAAGACATTAAACTTGCAAAGCTGTATCTTCGGATGATGTTGAAGCACACTTGACAACTTTTCAAAGAGTTGCCGGAGCCTGCCAATGGCCAAAGCAACAATGGACAATCAGGCCGGTACCTTATCTGACAGGTAAAGCCCAACTTGCCAAGAGAAATATGGACACTGCACAGTCAGAAAACTATGATCTTGTGAAAACAGAAGTCCTTAAAAAATACATCTCAGGAGAGACATACAGGCAGAGATTTTGATCTCTGAAGTACCACTCAAGTCAACAGTACTCGAGAAGTCTACACCCGACTCAAAGAATTCCTCATTAAATTGCTCAAACCAGAGGGCAAAACAGTCCTGCAGATCATCAGTGCACTTGCAATACAGCAATTCATTAACTTCCTGCCTGCAGATGTGCAGCTTTGGGTAAAAGAACAGCTACCAGAAAGTGGGGAAAAGCAACTTCTTTGGCTGAGGACTATCAGATGGCCTGGGAGATCCTGCATCAGCGAAGCAATAGCAAAGCACTGGTAAAACTCTCTTTTTCCTATTTAACTCCAGATCAGATGAAAACTCTTGTGGAGGTAACAAAGCTGCGCTCAAAGACTTTATTTTATTTATTTATGTATTTGTTTACTGGGTAGGTGCACTGATCCGAGGATCATTTTTAGGCATGACTTGGGCCATGAAGATGGCACAAAGGGCATACCAAAAAATATAATACCAGACAAATACAGCAAGCAAGGTTCAAAGGCATTTTTGCTAAAACTGTAGCAAGCCAGGCCATATTGCAAGAAACTGCCATAAAAATAAGGAGGGTAACATTAAAGCAAATGTAGCCTTAGCAAGTTGGAGCAAGTATTTAACATATGTCAAAGTGGGGGATAAGACTGTGAAGGGACTTATAGAATCGGGAAGCAGACAGACCCTAATGCGTGTTGAAGTGCTGGGAAAACACTGTGCAAAAGGACCAGATACTGGGGTTATCTGCATCCACTGGGGCACTTGTTACTATCCCACCACCAAAGTGACTCTGAGCATTGATGGAGTGTCGCACCAAATGAACATGGGGGTAGTACCACAGTTACCTGTACCTGTGATTATTGGAAATTACTTTTTAGGATTTACTGAGTTAATCACAGAGGGAACAAAACCTGCAGTTTCAGCAGCTGTGATGACAAGAGCACAGGCAAAGAAAATCTCAGATAGTGGAGAGACTTTTCCTTTTGGTGATTTCGATTCAGATTTGTTTGAGCCCAGTTCCAAGAGCCTGAAGTCCAGGAAGGAAAGAAGATGCCTGAAAAAAACAGTTACAACAAAAGACTGATGGACATAAGGGGTTGATGTATGAAAATGCTGAAACTAAACTAATCACTGACTGATTTTGTTTCTGAGCAAACTAACAATGTTACTCTCTAAGGTTATTTTAAGCAGCTCAGGGTGAAACAAAAACAGGGTGAATCAATGTTTAAAAAATGTAGTAGGCTACTGTACAGAGTTTGTATTAATCCTCAGATGTATGAACAAATAGATCAATTGATCATTCATACCAAAGAAGTGCAGAACTGACTTTTTACTCATAGCACATGATAGTCTTATGGTTGGTCACTCGGGGAGGGATCACGCCCTTGCTAGATTGCTGTACAGATTTTATTGGCCTGGGATTCATGAGGATGTCACTATATATTGTAGTTATTGTGCTGAATGTCAACAAGTAGCCCCAGTGAGTAAAAAAGACAAGGTACCCTAGGAGCCATGACCCTTGATAGATGTGCTTTTTGAGAGAATTGCAATGGATGTGGTTGCCCCCTTAGAGAAAAGTAAACATGGTAATTGATTTATTTTGGTAGTATGTGACTATGCTACTCAATACCCAGAGGCAGTTCCAATGCACCTGTGACAGCCCCAAAAGTGACAGCAGAATTTGCCAATATTTTCAGCAGGGTGGCATACCTAAACAAACTATTACTTACCTTCATAGTAATTTTGGTGCTGCCTTACTGAAAGAGCTGGATCAATTACTAAGTATCACTACCATAAGAATTTCCCCATATGACTCATAGACACGCAGCCTTGTTGAGAGTTTTAATCAAACCCTAAAACACATGTTAAAAAGGTTTGTGAAAGGTGAAAGGAAAGATTGGGATCAATATTTACCTTACATGTGGTTTGCTTACAGAGATGTGCCACAAGCATCAACAGGTTTTTCACCTTTTGAAATGCTTTATGTTAGACAACCTAGAGAGTCACTAGATGTAATAAAAGAAACATGGGACGATAACCCCGTAATAAAAAATCTATTACATTTTATATGTGTGCACTGAGAAAGAAATTAGCAAAATATGTTGAAATTGCTCATAGTAATCAGGAGGAGGCCCCAAAACAACAGAAAGTGTATTGTGACCATGGGGTGAAAGAAAAAAATTCTGAGCCAAATGAAAAGGCTTTGTTACTGTTACGCACTACAGAAAACAAACTGGTAATGAAGTGGCAAGGGTCTTTTAAAGTGGTTAGACATACTGGTACATGCAAACATACGAAATTGCCAGCAGAAACACACCTCATGGTCTATCGAGTCTGCTTGAGTGTGCAGCTAGCACCTCATCTTGCAGCTGCTCCTCCCGCCCCCCCTTCCTAGTATCCCTTACCCTTACCCCGTCCCAACCCCTCTTGAAACTGCCCACCATCTTACAGGACACAATCTTGTCTGGTAAGGCGTTCCATTTGTCCACCACTCTTTCAGTGAAAAAATGTCTCCTCATCTCCCTCCTGAATCTTACCCCCTCCAGGCTCAGTCCATGACTCTTGTGTCACTCCCCCTTCTCATCTGGAAAATCCCTCCTGTGTTGATCTTGTTTATCCCCTTCAGATACTTAAAGATCTCAATCATATCCCCCCCATCCCTCTTCTCCTCCAGCGAATACATATTCAGCTCTCCCAGCCTGTCCTCGTGGGCTTGCTCTCTAATCTCTGGATCATCTTTGTGTCTCTTCCCTGCACCCCCTCCACTCTGATGTCCTTCTTCAGGAATGGGCACCAGTACTGCACGCAGTTCTGCAGGTGGGGCCTGACCAAAGACCTATACAGGGGCAGGATAACCTCCCTCCTTCTGGAGGAGATCCCTCTTGCAATCCACCCCAGCATTTTGCTGGCTTTTGCTGCCACCTTCCTGCACTGAGCAGAGTTATTTATGCTCCCTGTAATAATCACTCCTAGGTCTTTCTCCTCTGTGGAGCTCCCCAACTGTACCCCATTCAAGTGAAAATCCCTCCCCTGGTTCCTGGCTCTGAAGTGCAGAACCTAGCACTTGTTGGCATTGAACCCCAACTGCCATGTTTCTGCCCACTCCTGCTATTTAGTCAGGTCCTCACGCAACCCCTTTTACCCCTTTGCATCATCAACCACAGCTCCCATCTTGGTATCATCTGTGAACAGACAGATCCTGCTCCGGATCCCTTGTGTGATATCTGCAATAAAAATCCCAAACAGCACCTGTCCCAGTACCAATCCCTGTGGTACCCCGCTCGTCACCACTCTCGGTGATGAGAGATTCCCCCCACCACCATCCTTTGCTGCCTTCCCTTTAGCCAGTTTGAGATCCATGTCTTCATTTTTGGTTCCATCCCCCACATGTTCCAGTTCCCCCCCACCAACCTCCCATGTGGCACTGAATCAAAGGCCTTGCTGAAGTCTAAATATAGGACATCCACTGCATGGCGCTTGTCCAGTTCCCATGTCATGCAGTTGTAGTACTCTACAAGATTTGTCTGGCAGGATCTGCCCACTACAAACCCATGCTGTTGACCATCCTGGAGACCATTTTCCTCCAAGAAGCTCACTAGCCTCTCTTTTAGGATGGTCTCCATGAGCTTTCCCATGATCAATGTGAGACTCTCTGGCCTATAGTTTCCTGGTTCATTCTTTGGGCCACTTTTGTGGATAGGCACCACATGAGTCATTCTCCAGTCCTGTGGTATGCATCCCGTGTCCAGAGAGGTAGTGAACAGGTTGGAAAGTGGCCCCACCAGTACCTCTACCAGATCCCTTAGTACCCTAGAGTGGATGCCATCAGGTACAGGCGCTTTGTCCACCCTTAATGCCCTCAACCCATCTAGTACCCTGCTCTCTTTAATTCCTATAGCTGTCATCTCCTCCCCTTACCCACCCACCCTTGCCTGGGGTATCTGCCCCCCCCCTTCTCCTGCATGAATACAGAGCAGAAGTATTCATTCAGTACCTCTGCCTGCTCCGCCCCTTTCTCCACTCACACCCCATTCTTCTTAATCCTCACCAGCTGATCCTTGCTCCTTCTTCTCTCTCTGATGTAGTGGAAGAAGTTTTTTTCTTCACTTTTGATTCCCTGCACCAGTCTCAGCTCCATGGACACCTTGGCTGCCCTCACCAGTCTGGTAACCTCCCTGGACTTCTCCATGTAGCCTTCTCTTCACCCTTCCCCGATTTCCTGTACTTTCAAAATGCTGCCCTCTTGGACCTAACCCCTTGCATAACCTCCTGTGTCAGACAGCTGTGTTTCTTTACCCTTCCCTTCTTGCTTTTCTTCCTAGTGCAAGACTCTGTAGCCTCTGCTAGCCCTTCCTTTATGATGGCCTATTTCTGGTCTGCAGCCATGTGTGGTTGCATACCTGCCAGGTGCCTGCCCAAAATGTCCCCCATCTTCTTAAAGTCCACCCCCCTGAACTCAATCACCCTTGTACCCATGCCTCCTGTTTCCCTCCCCATGTTGAGCGTGAATCACGACGAATAGTGATCACTCCCAGCTAGTGGTTCCTCCACTTCCAGATTCCTTACAGCTTCCTCATTATCCAGTGATAATAGTAATAATAATAAACTTTATTTTTTAAGCGCCTTTCAAAATATCAAGGCACTTTACAATGATAAAAACATAATTCCATAAAACAACAAACACAATAGTTAAAAACACAACAGATCCAGACACTAATGAGTCACTAATAGGCCTGATGCCACAAAAAAGTTTTAAGCACCTGTTTAAATCCCCCCGCACTCCCGAAGCTGACGGAGTAGAGAATTCCGGAGGGTAGGGGCCACAAACATAAATGCCGGTCCCAAAAGATTTCAAGGTCACCCTCGGAACCTCCAGCAACCCCTCGTCAGCCGAACAGAGCTGTCACACAGGGCTGTCGGGAATTAGAAGCTCTTTCAAGTAGTCAGGACCAAGTCCATGTAGGGCTTTATAAGTCAGTGAACTAACTTTAAAGGTGATCTGCCACTGAATTGGCAGCCAATGCAGATCGCGCAGCACTGGGGTAATATGCGAAGCCCGAGATGACCTCATCAACAATCGTGCCACCACGTTCTGCGCTAGCAGCAGGCAGTGGATATCAACCCAAGGAAGCCCTAAGTAAAGAGAGTTGCAATAGTCAAGACATGAGGTCACAGAGGTGTGGACCAACACAGGCAGATCGCTGGACGGAACAAGGTGCTTGACCCAGGCAATGTTCCTAAGATGATAAAAGGCAGACTTGACGACTGACGACACCTGAGATTGAAGGGTTAGCCCGTCATCAAGCACCACTCCCAGGTCACGCACCCATTCAGAGGTAAGAATCTGGGAACCCCCCCCCCCCAGAAAAGGTCCAGAGGGCTGGTCAGCCCTCAACCCCTCTATCCAGTGACCCGCCTCCACAGCCTTCACCTCAGTTTTTCTCATGTTCAACTTTAGCCAGCTCGAATTCATCCAGTCCTGGATTTCGGCAAGATAGTTATTAAATACCGAGAGAGCACTATCCTGGTCATGTGCAAAAGACAAGTAGAGCTGAGTATCATCAGCATAGCAGTGAAACCTGAGCCCATACCATCTTACAATGTCTCTGAAGGGCAGCATATACGCTGCAAACAACATGGGGGCAGCACCGAGCCCTGAGGAACCCCACATGACAGAGGGAGTGAGTCTGAGGAAAAAATCCTCAACACAACTTTCTGTGTTCTACCCATGAGGAAGGATGTAAACCACCTGAGGACCGTACGTGTCAGGCCACAGATGAACCTCAGATGCTCGAGCAGCACTCCATAGTCCACAGTGTCAAAGGCTGAAGAGAGATCAAGGAGCACAAGAATGGAACACTTTCTCTGATCTCTTGCCATCAGGAGATCATTGAGCACCCGAACCAGCGCATTCTCAGTACTATGCCTCTTTTGAAAACCAGACTGGAGAGGTTCATAGATATTGTGGATGGTCAAGTGGTTCTCCAGTTGAATTGCCACTACTTTCTCAATACCCTTCCCTATAAAGGGAAGGTTTGAGATAGGTCTGTAGTTTGGTAGAACGTTTGGGTCCAAAGAAGCTTTCTTCAGAAGGGGTGTTACCACTGCCTCCTTCAGGGAGCTTGGAAACTCACCCGATTCCAAGGAGCACTGGACTATCTGAGCCAGAACCGGGCCAATGATATCACAACAACCCATAACCAGGGAAGTTGGGCCTGGATCCAAACTATAGCATATAGGGCGCATACCCTGGAAAATCCGTATAATATCCCCAAACTCCGGCAGGTCAAAGGTACTCCAGGAGATACGAGGTACAGTGACCGAGCACTGACCAACAGCATCCACCACAGAATGAGGCAGGAGGATCTCCAACCTGATGTCGGCCACCTTAGTCGCAAAAAATCAAGCAAGCTTATCACATTTCTTTTGCGAAAAAGCTCTTTGGAGCTGCAGACAGGCTGGGTTGCACAACCTGTCCACAGTTTGAGCTGGTCAATTCTGAGCGACAGCAATCTCCCTGGACAGGAACTCTGCCTTCTTAAAGAAGATTGCAGATTGGTAGGCCTGGTAATGCTCTACCAATCGAAGGTGATCAGTCTACAGGGCGGATTTCCATTAGCACCATTCTAACCTTCGTCCTAATTGCTGCAACTCCCTTAAAGACCCGTCAAACCAAGGGACCCGAGGGCAAAGTGGGAGAGGACAAACACGGACAGGAGCAATCAGGTCCAGAGCCAAGGATTATTATTATTATTATTATACCTTATTATAGGCCAAGACCAAGGACTCTGGACCTGAGCTGGCAACAGGAAACTCCGAGAGGTCAATCACTGCCACTAGGCCTTCAGGGGTCACGTCCCATAAAGGGTGGTAACTGACTAACTCCACAGGGGCAGACCTACAAAGGGAGGCACAAAAGTTAAACCTCACAGTGTAATGATCAGACCAACCTAGAGGTTCCACCCCCCAAATTGGAGGCCTCAATCCCCAGGAGGAATACCAAATCCAAAGAATGACCGTGACTATGGGTAGCAGAGGTAGCAATCTGTGTGAAGCTCAATGATGTCATCAACTGGAGGAAGTGCTGTTCAAAAGGCGAGAGTTCATCATCAACCCAGGCATTGAAGTCACCCAGAACCATCAGTCTGGGTGACTCCAATGCCATGTCGACAGCAAAATCTGCCACTTCCTGCAGGAATCACTTTTTGTCCCCAGGTGGATGGTAAATGAGACCTAGCCTATAACCCACACCTGCTACCACAGTACATTCAAAGGATTCAGCCTCCTCTACTGGTACATCTGTGAGGCCCAACTCGGTCTTGAAACAGACCACTACCTCCCCCCCCCCCTGTGGTTCAGTCTTGGGTGGTGTATCACCAAGTACCTGGCTGGAACTGCCGCTTCTAACGAAGGGCCAGCATTTTCATCCAGCCAGGTCTCGGTGATGCATGCCAGATCAGTTGTTCCAACAAGATCCGCAATAATTGCAGTTTTGTTCTTAATAGATCTGGTGTTGCACAACACCATTTGAGTAGGACGGGAGTCATGAGCCGTCCCAGCTACTTGCCCATCAAAAGAAGTGGCGTCCTTGGCTATGGGAACTAGACATGGAGCACCACGTTCCTGGCTCCATTTCACCCCAGGGTGTCTTCTAAATCTAACCACCCCTATGTAAGAGGTCTGCTCATTCATCCTCTGATGTCCGCACCCCCCCTTCTATGCACAATACTCAGTGCACGACAGTGCTGGTATATAGAAAAAGTCAGAGGTGGGGGGGGGATTGGCAGAGAGCATGGAGAGCGGAGAACGAATAGCGCACGACCGGGAGAGAGAACAAACACATTCCACAGGCTAAATAACCACTAGAGCTCAAAAAATAAGAACTCACACCAACAAAGTTAGAACTTTCCCACACTATAAAATAACTCCACTAGAACAGTCGCTCTTACCCAATAAATACCCAACTACATAAATACCCCCCTCCCGCAAAACACAAAAGTTAAATAAAAGCAAAGCAGCAGTAAGTGAGTAAATAGCTTACACAAACTCTCCAATCAATGAGTTTTAAATTGATAATAACATAAAAATAATTAATCTTGATGGTAGGCTCTCACCACCCCCTAACAATAAATTAAAATTAAACCATAAAAACATGGCCCTCTCACAGCCACATTTAAAACAGATTATATAATATGTGATTACTTTCAAAAAGACAAAAAAGAAAAACAGGATCTCTCACAGCCAGTCCAAAAAATAAAATATACAATAATGGATGGGGAAGTGTGCTTAATGAGAAATTAATGGTTGCCTGAGGTGTGGGATGCTACATAAACTCCGAAGGCAAAGCCCGAGGGGTTTATTAAAACATCCACACTGAAAGTAACAATTAATTCAATTAAACCCACTTCTATCTTATTATTTATAATTGCTGGTAAGCAATTTTTTCCCACACTTGATTTTTCCATGTCTGAGACAGACACAGACAGACTCACACACAGACACAGAGACACACACATACATACATACATACGCTCACACACACACACACCACACACACAGCCACACACACACACACAGCACAATTTGTTTTTGACAGCATATGTTTTCATTTTGTCATCATTTTACATTTATTTGGCTTCTGGTTTGTCCTTCTCATTTAGCGCTTACCTCTGAAGCGCATCCGAGGAAAGTTTTTCTCCGTTTTTTTCTCCTGTGCGGCTGCAAACTGCTCGGTGCAGTTTTTGAACAGCAGGATCAACCAGATGAAATAAAGGAGGAGAGAACTGTTTAAAAATAAAAAATTAAAAAGATATGCTCTCATTGTGGCGGCTCCTCGTTAAGCGGGATGAAGGAGTCACCATATTTTTTTTCCGGTAAGCTCGCCCAGGGGAAGTTACAAGCCAGTTAGGATCAGGACTTTTGTTTGAGTGGCATAGTATCGTGTTTGCCGCTATAACCCATGGGTTATAATGGCAAATTATAACTGGCTTACGCAATGGGAAAAATTGCTTGCCAGTTATTATAATAAAATAAAACTCCTTGATGAGCAGCTAACAGTCCACAGCAGCACTATTCCAAGCTTTTTAAGGAGACTTCTGGCTGTGGAGCAATATTCTTGTTGCAGTCCTCCAATGGGTTATATTGCCAATCCCGAAACACCACCCCAAGGAGGGCCCACAAGCACCACCACGGTCCAGAGGTCTTTCTAACCAAGTTGGTCCCTGGACCAGCTGTGTCAGGAAGCTGTCTTGAAATGCTTCTAACAGGACCCACTCTTTTGCACTCGAGATGGATGGGGTGCCCCACTCCACCCCGGTAGGTTGAAGTCCCCCCCCACCACCACTGGGCTCCCTTTCCTGCAGACCTTCCTAATTTGTTAAGCTAATTCCCTATCCAGGTCACTCCACTGAGCTGGTGGCCCGTACACCACCCCACCCTTAGTGTCCTATTCTTTGCATCTTGGAGCTGCATCCATAGTGCTTCTGACCTCCCCTCATCCCCTTCCTCCCTTATGCACTTTATCCCCTCCCTTACATAGGTCTCCACTTCACCCATTCCCCCTTAGCCTTATCCTTTCTGAATAACCTGAACCCTGGGATCATCATATCCCAGACCTGGTATTGGATGGCCCATGTTTCCATAATGGCCACAATGTCTACTCCCTCCACCGCCAATAGAGCCTGTAACTCTGCTGTTCTATTACTTAGACTTCTTGCATTCAGTGAGACCACCCTCCAGCCTGTCTCCTATGTTTACCTACCCCTATTCTTCCCCCCTTATCCCTCCCTGAGCCATTTCCACACTGCCTTTACCCATAACTAGGGGGGTGAGCTCACTAGGCTCCCCTTTCTGGACATTTCCCATCAGCAGTCCCCTCACCACCACCCCTACTAGTTTAAATCCATCTTTGTTGATATATATACCCCTCTATTTCCCCGCTTTAGTACTCCCTTCCCCTCCCTGCTGAAATGTAACCTGTCCCCTGCATATAGGTCACTATTGCCCCAGGTCCTGCCCCGGTCTGACAGTAATCCATACTCCCTGATATGGCACCAATCCTTCAGCCACTCATTGAACTCCTCTATCCTTTTTTCCCTCATTGTGCTCACACATGGTACTGGGAGTACCTCAGATAATGCCACCGACCCTCCCACCTCCTCACACTGCCTACTCAAATCCTTGAACCTCCCCTTTACCACCTCTACCATCTCCCCTGCCAAGTCATTTGTACCCATGTGCATCACCATGTGAGGTTTCTTTCTCCCCTTCTGTGCCCACTTGAGAAGTGCCTGCCCCACCCAGCCTGCGGTCAACCCCTGAATAGCCTCGACCCAGATGCGACTGTGCCTTTCTCCCTTCTGCCCCATCTGACCCCTATCAGTATAGAATCTCCCAGCACTAGAAACCCATCTTCTTGTCCCACACCCCCCTCCTGTTTTCACTGTTCACATTTCCAGAGTCCACACTGCCCTACTCCTTGTTACCTCTATCTGCACCATTTGTGGCTCCTACATCTTCCCCCCTTGTTTCCACCTCTCCCTCTGCCTCTACCCTGCTCTTCCCTTCCCCCTTCTTCCTTTCCCAGCCTGACTCCTGACTCCTGGGCCTTCACTACCCTTATTCTCCCCCCCCACCGATCTCCGACACCTCCCCTACCACCTCCGATGCCAACACTGCAAACCTATTACTTGCTACCCCTGCAGTGATGTCCATCTCCTCCTTCCCCCTGCCCTGAGCCTTCCCTCCACTTACTGCCCCTCTGTTCTCCTTACCCCATCCCCCCCTACATCCTCATGGGATTTAGCCTTGCTGTTCCTCCTGTACTTCTTCCAGCTACTCCTCTCTGGGGTCCCTCCTGCTCCAGACCCCCTCACTCTCTCCAGCTCTAGCTCCCTCCAGAGCTCCTGTACCTCCTCTTCCAGTCTGCTCAACCTGTAACAAATTGGACAACCCCACAGTTTCCATAATATATTAATCCAAACAGCCACCCCACAACCATTGCACCTCACTATCCTCCCTGTGCCTGCCACCCTCATTCCATGATGCCCCTCATTCCATCCACTATTCTTCTGTCTCCAGCCACGCTTATTCATGCCTCTCCACCCCCAGTGCAATCTCCCCCATAATGCCCCATTTTCCTTCCCTCCATTATTCACACTTAACTTAAACGTAACCTCAATTTCTTTATCACACAGTCTGTACAGCAATAGCTGGATACCGTATGTGACCCTACTAGCTTGCTTCTGAGTCCTTCTTTACCCTATTGGTCCCCAACTTGCTAGCTCAGTAACTCTAATTAACACATTTATACATGACCTTGCCCATGACCTTTAAGGGGGCAGTGTAGTACAGTGGGTTAAGGCTCTGAACTGCAGATCTGGAGACCAGGGTTTGAATCCCATAGCCACTTAGGTACATACTATGTGATCCTGAGCAAGTCACTTAACTTCCTTGTGCTCCCAGGTCACATCTGGAAACAAGCTTCAGCTTCAATCAATCAAATCTTTATTTATCCAGGTGGACACCATTGAGCAAGCACATTTACAAGGTGGACCTGCGTTACACATGGTCATAAAGAAAGCAGATAACATAATTGGCAGGGATACAGAAATAAGACACAGTACAAACATTGATATAAAAAAACAGTAATAAATGTGTTCATCGGAAGAAGCAAATTAAATATCTATTCTAACTTTGAGGATTAATCAGTACATCTAACCCAGTTTGGTGGTATAATCTGTATAGGGACTTAGAAAGGGACGAATTAGGGATGGCCAGCTATGGCACCAGGAGGCACCGGCAGCCAAGCTCACAGCAAGGGGGTTCGAGGCTTGTAGAGGCAGGGTAAATAACGAGGAGCATGTTATGGCACAGAGAGGCGATGGCCACCCAGAGACAACAAGCGGCATCCTAGCAGTACTCCCGGAGGAATTTGGAGCCTGAGGAGCATGAGCTGCTCTGGAAAATTACAGGTGGCAGTTTTAGAGGCTTAGCTTAGTGTGTTACTCCTGGTTAAACAATGTTCCCTTTCCCTTGTCAGTTTGAACTCTAAACTTTCAACTTTAAATATGCAGTTACCCCTCCTTAAGCCAAACTTCTCAGTTTGACTTTCAAACTTGCAACTTTAAAACATGTAAACCTTAAAATCCAACTAGTAAAAGCTTGAGTGTCTGAACTTTTCACCACGTGACTATTAGCCTTCAGAGTTGGCTCATATGGGAAGTTTGCAGCTCCCCAAGCTCCTCTCTCACAGCCTTCAAGCCCAACATGCAGTGACTTTTCAGAATTTAAGAAGGGGTTGATTGAGGGGTTGGGGGGTCAATACATCTAGCCACAGTTCCCAGACAAGCCAGTAACTGTTAAAGAAAGATTTAATCTAAATTCAAAAACCACCAGCAAAACTTACAAAAAAAACTCAGAGATAAATAAACTCTCAGAGACAAACTCACCTCATATTCAAACTCCCCTCTTACCTCTTCCCACAACAAGTAGAATGAACAGACAATACCTCAGTGAACATTTAAATAGATATTCAAACTAAAATCCAAACAAACTTGATTGGCTACTCTGTTACTGGGCAAAGAAACCCTTCCCCCAGCCCCAGACAAGCCAGTAACTGTTAACTCACTCAGGTCTAGCTATACCTGTAGGTGGCATCTGAAAGTATAGCCACTCAGACCAATGGCTTATTAGGTAGCACACTAGCCTCTGAGGCAAGGAGATCAGCGGGCTGTGGGTTCAGTTCCCACATCTAGCACTTGGGTTAATATCCCAGTATTAACACTGTAGTGCAGCATGAGGGGGGTGCTGCACTTCTGAGGTGCTGTCTTTCAGATGAGACATTAAACCAAGGTCCTATCTGCCTAGATTGGTGGTAGTTCAGGTGGATGTTAAAGATCCCATGGCATTTCGAAAAGAGTAGGGGAATTTTATTGAGAAAAGGTGGGCTTCATTACAAAAACATTTGCAAAATGACAAAGAGAAACAGTAAACAAAAAAAGAAAAGGAAGGATACAGAAAATCAAGTCAAATTCCAAGAATCACAGTTAATTCATAAATGAAGAAATTATGTCTAGAACATCTAGAAAATCAAACTTTTCAAGGTAATTACAGCATTTCTAACATTCATTACAATTTCAAAATAGGGATCCATCTTTGGTAAAACTAGCAAACATCTAGCTTGCCATAAAAATAACGATAAAACATAATACAATATATATAGTTTCAGAGTGATATTTAGTACGTGAAACTGAATGCGTCCCAAACACAATATCAGCATAAGACAGCTCAGTAAAAAGAGGCTCTTTCCAGAGAACAGCAATAGTTGACCAAAAATCAGAAGCAAATGCGCAATCATGAAATAAATGAGCCTGAGATTCTATAATTGAAAGACAGGAATCCCTAGGACAGTATCTATCACACAGCATTTTATGTTTGTGATTCCCCTTAACACTAAGTCTACCATAATTACCAAGCCAGACCATATCCCACACATAAGGAGGGAGTCTAGGATTCAAAAGTTGCTTCAGGATCCAAGACTGACAAGCAGGCGGACAGGATGGAAAGTCAAAAAGATCCAAAGCCTCTCGTCTCCAAATGTGGGCATATATAGCCTTCCTAGTTAGTGTACAAAAATCATCAGGCTTTAACCCCCAGACCATGGCGAGTTTCACGACCTCCACACCAAAAGTTGGAAGGCCTGAAAGTTTAGCCACAAATCTCCTTTTGCCTTGTTCCCAGGGAGAGAGACATGGCAGAAGCCAGGAGCAAAGAAAGGGTTTCCAACCCTTATTACCTGGTTTTAAGGCACAACCCAAATTATAACTAAAAAAATACTATAAAAAAAAGCTACCGGGTGTACCATCCCAATCCCACCCTCACTAGGAGGCCGATAAGTGAAACCTCGCTTGATGGGATTCAACCTAGAACCCCAAAGACCCTGAAAGAAAACACTATATAATCTGGTAAATAAAGACATGGGGGAACATAACACAGGTACAAGAAAATGGGGACCATCAAGGTTTTCAGTAATAAACTCTTTTTCTCCCAATCAGCTGCTGCTGCCACCCAGCCAAGCCTATCAGCCCTCGCTAATGCCCCAGACCAGTTCAACAGTGGTAAATCTCAGACCCAAACCAGAGACTGAGAATCCGAATGGGCTCAGAAGAGAGCCGGACGCCAGCAAAGCGCCAGACTCAGGAAAAGTAGGGGAACCCAATGGGGCCCAACACTCTTTAAAAATTAATCCGGATCCTGCCAGTAAGGAATACCGATGGACACATCAAGTACCGCCTGCTCATCTGAATGAGATGCCACGGTCAGAACCAAATTGTCAGCGAGAGGCCAGTATTTTGATGGGAGGGAGGCCAGAAGGCCCTTGTAACCTAAGGATCCCAGGGCAATGAAGGATCACCCTTATCAAAATATCAATACCAAAGGCATATAAGAGGGACTCAAAGGACACCCTGACCACTTTTTACCAAGACAGGATGTCCCAACCAGCCATTAACATTAGGAGGATCACAGCCTGAAAATAAAGAGCACGAATCCAATCAATAAATTTGGAGGGAAATCCAAATGCAGCTAAAACCGAAAACAAATATGTATGGGAAACTCTATCAAAGGCTTTCCCTGGTCAATAGCCAACACCCAACCCTGAACATGATTCAGGTCCCCAAGGGCAAATAGTTCACGTAATAAAATCAAATTATCAGATTGGCACCTACCAGGGATGCCACACGTCTGAACAGGACTAAGTAGCCGCGCTACCTTAACAAGTCTAGCGAGCAAAATTTTTGCCACAAGTTTACTATCCACATTAAGTAAACTCAACGGTCTCCAATTATTGATGTCCGAAGCCTCCCCCTTCTTATGAATGAGGACCAAGATTGCCTCTTTCATGGACTTCGAAAAGGAGGCTTTAGACAACATTTCATTAAACAAAAGAGTTAAAGCAGAAACCAAATCAGTGCAGAACATAGAATAAAATCCTGCTGTGAGGCCATCAGAGCCAGGAGCAGAATCTCATTTTAAACCAACGATAGCCTGTAATACTTCCCCCTCAGCAATAGGGGCGGAGAGCATCTCACATTCTGCTGGAGATAGGGAGGGCAAAGATAATGAGTCAAAGAAAAACTCATCAGCAGTGATGAGAGATTCAGTCCCAAACATGCCCGAAACAAAATGTTCAACAACCTGGAGAAGGGCCTCCGGAGAACTAACTAGATCTCCCGAGGGGGATACCAGGTTATAAATAACCCGAGAGTCCACCCTATTCTGACATTCTTTAAAAGGGTCGAAGCCCCCTTTAGTGAGTTTAGTCCCAAAGCAGGCTTTGTATCCCATGGATTTAGCTCTATTATACTATAATGCCTTCATCTGATCATGCAAAACAGAAATCTGTGAACTATAATCATAATGATTTCCCTCAGATAGAGAAATCAAATTCTGTAATTGTTGCCGTAATGCAGTACTTATATTGACAGGTGTGAGCCTCAGCGGCTTTCTGTTGGAAAAACTTCTTCCAACCAGCCTTAGTGTCCTCCCACCATTCTAAAATATCCTCATAAATGTCAGCAACAGACAATCGTGCTGCCCAGTCACGCTTCCACAATTTTTGAATTTTGGGATCATCCAGAATGGAGTCATTAAGTCTCCACTTGTTCTTTTTACACCGAGGAACATCAGACTAGGACAATACAACCTTTAAGGCTACATGGTCCGAGAATTCACTAACCAAAGTCCGGCAATCTCGAACAGTAAGCATATGAGAAAGAAAGACAAAATCAATCCTAGTTCGACAAGAACCCCGAAAATAAGTAAATCCACCTCTGGGGTGACAAGTCCTATAGGTGTCCTGGAGATTAGCTGTCGACAAAACATTCTTCAAAGTCATAGAATCACTAAACAATTTGGTCATCTGAAGTCCCCTATCAGACTGATGGAGACCACAATTAAAATCCCCAGCCCAAATGATCAGTCTAGAAGTATGTAAAAATGGTTAAATAGATCGAAAAAGAGCAGACCGCAAGGCTTTAGTCTGAGGGGCATATACCACAATTAACCAAAATTGTTCAGTGTGAAAGGAGAGGTCAAGCAGCAGTGCACGACCTGGAAAAATATCCACCAATCAAGATACCCGAAGGGCAGAATTAGAAAACAAAATACCAACACCATCACACTTATCAACCCCAGATGACCAAAAAGAAGGCCCCTGAGACCAAGCACGAGAAGCTTGCTGAAGGTCAGTATTAGTTTTTAAACGGGTATCCACTAAACAAGTGATGTCACAATGCATCTCTTGTACAGAGAGCAGAATACCACCAAGTTTGTTTTTTCCCTTAATGCTGTTAACATTAAAGGAGAGAATGGACAAGGAATCCATATCAAAGATTAGAGAGATTTACCACGTCAACTCTGTCTCGTCCGTTTAGCAATGGGATCGACTTCTCCACCTCCGTCCATGTCAGTATTAGACACAAGGGAGGAGGTGTCTGATTCATCATCCCCAGAATCCCTATCAGTAATATCAGGAGTTAGAATCTCAAATTTATTACCAGAAGCCCAGGACCGGAACCCAGGGGCCTTACCCTTACCAGAAACAGTCAGTCCCTTCCTGGTCCTTTTTTGGAACAGTAAAAGGGAGTCCTGTTCCGGGACAGGCAAAGCCACCGGGGAGGTATAACCAGAGGAGAAGCAGTGTCAGGGGAAATTAAAGGAAGGAGCCTCCGGGCCACTAAAGAAGCAGGCTCAGTTAACATAGAGTCATCCTGAGGGGCCGAAGCAGGAGCCTTCCCAACTGCAGGCTCTATAACAGGATCAGCCATGGCCGAAGAGGGAAGGGGGAGAGCCGCAGAACCAGAACAAGAATGAATCTCAGCAGACTTTTGTGCCAGCTGTTGTTGAGCAAAGTTAATGAGGCCCACATGGGAGGGACAATCATCCCGGTTATGTGAGGCCCAAGGACAATGACCATAAACATGACCAGTGTTTACACAGAGGTTACACTTAAAAAGGTTCAAACAAGCACGGGAGGAATTGCCAAATTCCAAACAATGGCTGCATTTAAGAGTATCACAAGCAGAGCTAAAATGGACCCGAGATCCACATTTAAAACAAGACCTAGGCTGCCCTGCATAAAAAATCAACCCCTTTTCTTTTCCAAGGAAAAAAAAATTAGGCAAGTGAGCTGGACCAGAGTCTGAGGAAAACAACTTAACCCGAACTTTCCAACCCCCATCCCAAATCTGTTCACTATCTAAAGTTGGAGTGGGTTTATTCAAAACTCACATCTCTGTCGGAGCCAAAATAAAATGTCCTCCACATTGACACCTTCATTTTAAACATAATAGTAATAGTCTTAACAGTAGGTTTCGTTAAAGGAGAACATGAAAGGGGCCCAAAGGGAAAGCTTTAATTTAGTATATTGGACCCAAAATGGTCCAAATGAGAAACAAGTTTAAACTTACGTCAAAGTTAGAATTCCCTAAACTAATCAGGGCAAAAATTTCAGATGAAAAGAAAAGGCATCTCTTTACAAATTTTTAGCAACATACAGCCTGTCAGGGGAGTATCCAACCTCCCCTTATATAAAACCTGACTGCATTGTGTCTAGGAGCAGGCTCACCTTTATGGGATTGGAACAAATCAGTTAGCTTAAAACCCACTGAGACACTAGGTTTGGGAACCCTCCCTGCCCAGCATCAGGGACCTGACCTAAACAGCCTGGTGTAGCAGGGTCAAGCCACTCGGTTCCTTGAAGCTGGAGAAACCAAGCTGAGGAGGACACCGAGAAGCAGAGGCATGCACCCCAACACCAGAAACAAGAGCCTCAGTAACCACAATATCCCCCAACACTGCAGAATCCCCCCCAACAGTTTTATCAACATACACAGAGTCCATAGTACAAGAAGCAGATAAATTACCCCGGGTCAAGTTGGAGCTCAGAGGGACAGAAGACACAGCATTCACCAAAGTACCAGCGTTTTTCAGCATCTGAATATAGGAAGGATCTTGCGAGTCTGGAGACCAAGACTCACCACCTGATTGTTCCCAGCCAGCCTCCTGTAATGCACGATCAGGAGACCAAGAAGCTTCCACAGGTAAAATCGCCGGTTTTGAAGTGCTCAACCCTTCAGCTCCAGAAGTAGAAGGAACTCCAGGCAGTTTACTCCATCCAGGTCTCTGGTCTCGGGAAGGAAAAGAAAACGTCTGTCCAGCAAAAGACACCTCTGAAGTCTGTAAAGAAAAGACATGGGCACCAGCAATAGGTTCCGAAGAGACAGTCAGCAGAGGCTTTAGGCACACGGCTACAGAATCCGTTGAACTGCCAGCCCGAGAATCAAGAAACATCTGTAGGAAGTGCAGGAACGATCAATTCTGTGAAACACACCTTTCCTCTGGTCCGTCAGCCAAAGTCATCCGACTAGAAACAGCAGACACCAATGCAGAGGATTGGTTGACATCTGAAAGACCAGCAAGTTTACGGTCAAGTAAGCCATTTGCGCGGCAACTGAAAGCGTGCAGCGATCAACCCCAATTTATCTGTAGGCAAAGGAGGCACGATAACAGCAGCAGAACAAGCCATAGCCAAAGCATCATCAGAGGTAAGAATACTGAGGTCGACAACCTCAGCTACATCACAAGCAGCAACAACAGCCTCTGGATCAGACAGTACAGGAGAGGAGGCCAGCTCCCCTGTACTAGATGCATCCATCTCCTCCAGCATCCTAGGCAGACTGACCACAGCAATGCTAGTGGCCAAGGGTCCCCCTGCTGGCAGCAATGCAGCGAGTAGGGGAATTTCCCTGGTGTCCTGGACAAATTTCCCTTATTCACTAAAAAATACCAACAACAGTTTCATTTGGTTCAAGGTTAGTTGGCATTCATCTGTATCCCCTTCCCCAGGTCATGCCTGCAAATAGGCAGAATTTGTCTAGTGCACTTACCCGGTCAACAAAAACTAAGTACATAAAATAAAAATGACTGTAGACATACTCAGGTGACTTTCACTCAGGCCTGAAAATGTTTAAAGAAGTCAGCAGTTTTAACCTAAATATTAAACAAACTGAATTGCTTAGAATTGATTGCATAGCACTGTTAGAAAGGTGATTTTGTGCTGAACAACTTTGCTGCTGATACTTTGTGTCTATCATGTATACTTTAGGAGTTATTCACATTTGTTTAAGGTATGGTGTGCATGGCTGACATTTACTGTATCTCTCAAGCCTCACCTAAGCACCTTGAAAAATCCAGAAAAAAAATACAGTTTGGTATTTTAGTTAGTATAAAATAAAAACCAAATTGATTACAATTGATTGCATAGCACCATTGGAAAGATAATTTTGTGTTTAACAACTTTGCCACCTGTACTTTGTGTGTAGCACTTATGGTTCAAGAGGTATTCGCATGTGTTTGTGGCATGCTGATTATGGCTTGATTTCACTTAGAAAAGCACAGGATGTAGTGCTAAGAGTATACAGGACACACGTGGTGGAACTCTCAAAGAGCATTTATGGTGTGAATGAGTTAAATAAAGATTTAGTCTAAATTCAAAAAACCACCAGCAAAACTTACAAAAAAAGTCAGAGATCAATAAACTCACCTCATATTCAAGCTCCCCTCTTATCTTCCCACAGCAAGTAGAATGAACAGACAATACCTCAGTGAAAATTTAAACAGAGATTCAAACTGAAATCCAAACAAACTTGATTGGCTGCTCTGTTACTGGACAAAGAACCCCCTTCTCCAGCCTCAAACAAGCCAGCAGCTGTTAAAGAAAGATGTAATCTAAATTCAAAAACCACCAGCAAAACTTACAAAAAACTCAGAGATAAATAAATTCTCAGAGACAAACTCACCTCATATTCAAACTCCCCTCTTAACTTTTCCCACAACAAGTAGAATGAACAGACAATGCCTCAGTGAACATTTAAATAGAGAGTCAAATTAAAATCCAAACAGACTTGATTGGCTACTCTGTTACTCGACAAAGAAACCCCTCTCCTAGCCCCAGACAAGCCAACAACTGTTAAAGACAGATTTAAGATAAATTCAGTCCATCTAGCCACAGTCCCCAGACAAGCCAGCAACTGACAAAGAAAGATTTAATCTAAATTCAAAAACCAACAGCAAAACTTGCAAAAAAACTCAGAGATAAATAAACTCTCAGAGACAAACTCACTTCATATTCAAACTCCTCTCTCTTACCTCTTCCCACAGCAAGTAGAATGAATAGACAATGCCTCAGTGAACATTTAGATAGAGATTCAAACTAAAATCCAAACAAACTTGCTTGGCTGCTCTGTTACTGGGCAAGAACCCCCCAGCCCCAGACAAGCCAGCAACTGTTAAAGAAAGATTTAATCAAAATTCAAAAACCACCAGCAAAACTCAGCAAAAAACTCAGAGATAAACTCTCCAAATACTAACTCACCTACAGTGTTGGGTAAGTTACTTTTTCTATTACTTTCTATTTCTTTTAGGAACTTGATCCAGGAAGCTCTGTGCAGTCACTAGCAAGGATGGAGAAGTACTAGAAAAAGTAGTACACCTGACAGTTACTTATTTGTTTTTATACAAAAACGATACAAAAACAATAAATAACTATAACATATGACATTTATTTGAAAGTAATAGGTTAGTTACTAGTTACTTTCAAATAAATGTAATCAGTTACAGTTACGTATTACTTTTATATAAAAAAAACATAAGTAATTGGAACTGTAAGGTGTATTACTTTTTCCAGTACTTCTCCATCCTTGCTAGTGACTGCACTGAGCTTTCTGGAACAAGTTTCTAAAAGTAGTAGAAAAAGTAACTTACCCAACACTGCTCACCTAATATTCAAACTCCCCTCTTCCCTCTTCCTACAGCAAGTAGAAGACAGTTAACTATAAGATTGAGACCCCTGACAGGAAAAAACCCTGCCAAGATATACCATGCTAACCTTCTGAAGAAATGGATTGAAAAAAAAACACCAAAGGCTGCATTTTGTCCAGCCCCTGTTTTAAGAAGCCTAGACTTTGAGAAACAGTTCCTGTTACAGATAAATACATCAGGGGTAGGCAGGGCTCCCAGATTGACAGGGATTCCTGTATTTTACAGGGATTTGGAGGCATCTACAGGAAAACTGTTCCAATGGAGTTGCATTGGTTATACAGGAAAACACAGCAATTGAGCATCCATAGGAAATAATGTAATCTACAGGAAAACACAGGAATATCACCCTGGCATTACAGGGAAAATGCCAAATCAATATGGGAGCACTGGGTAGGCCTCAATGCAGTTCTGAGTCAGAATATAGATGGGAAGGAACATCCCTTTCTGTGTATCAGTAGGAAATTACACAGCAGAGAGAAAAAGTACCCCACCATTGGAAAGAAATGCCTGACTGCAAAATGGGCCATGGATTCCCTTAAGTTTTATTTGCTAGCAGCTGACTATGCTTATAACAGATCATAATCCTCTCTGTTGGGTAATCAAATGAAGGATAAAAAATCCAGAATCACAAGGTGGCATCTGGCATCATAGCCATTTAAATTCAAAGTGATGCCCAAATCCAGAAAAGAGAACGTCAATGCAGACTTTCTGTCAAGATATAGATCAGGAATTGAGAATTCAGAAGGTTAAAAAAATATGTGTGCTTAAAACTGAACTGTTTGCCATAAAATATGCTATGGAAAAGGGAATACTGCATAGGCAGAGAACTGTAAATGTTATAAGGAGAATTAAAAGAAGGTTTTAGAAACATTTTGTTCAAAAGGTTCCCTCTTAAGGAGGGGGGTATGTAACAGGGTTGAATAAGACACTGTCCCATTTGTTATGCAGAGAGTTAAAAGCAAGGATCTGTTCTGTCCTCTCTTATTTCTGCCACTTGTGTCTCTCCCCCCCGTCCTGTCTGATTGTGCAATCAGTTTTTCTTGTGGCACTGAGGATCTGGCCAATCCAAATGGTCTCCCTGCTATCTCCTTGCCTTCACATGCTATTTCTTGCTGTTTCTATTTTTCTTTCTCTCTCTCTCTCTCTCTCTCTTGCTTCTCTGTGCTTATGAACATGTATGTGAATCTTTGTGTGAGACTGGGTTTCCTGGTTTACAAATGTATGTAGTTGTGTGGCTGAAATATTGCAGAAAGGTTCTATTTGGAGGGTTGGGGGTTCTTAGAAAAGATAGCAAGCTGAAACAGCTGACCTTGAGAAACATTTTGATCTCCTCAAGCTTGTTAACAGAATTGCCAGCAGGAAACCTGCTCCAGACAGCCTGTTCTATTTTGTAATACATGTGGAACCTGAATGCTCTGTTTTGCTGCAGGAAAGAAATTGCTACATTTTATGAAAAACAGGATTTAGAGATAAAAAACATCAGGTAAACAGATCTTATAAAGACAATATTTTTTGGTTTGACAGCTTTAGATTTGGAAATACTCTCAGAAGAAAAACTTGTTCCAACTGCTTGTATTGAAGAGCAATCCTTGCAATCTTATTTTTATTGTATTGTTATTGATATAATAAATAACTATATATGAATTTTGTAACTACTGTACTTCTGGGTGGCATATTCTTCCTGACCTTTGCATCTACAACAGTTACAAACAAGAATTTATAAACAGCAGATTTTTTTTTCAAACTGTTTGGGGTTCCTGCACTAAAAGAAATATACCTACGAAATCTGCCATGAATTATCCAGATAAACTTCCAGATCTTTTTTAAAATCCTGTTCAGGCACCATATTGCACCAGGGAGCTAGAACCAGAACCAGTACCAGTACCAGAACCTGTATGAGAACCAGAACCAGCACCAATGCCAGTGTTTGTGTGACACAGTACAAGTACCATATTTTTATAGTTATAGAACAGATCTGTAATGTTTTGGCATAATTCAAGCAGTTTTATTATAAGAATACACATTACATATCACTAATAAGCACAAACTGTAAGAAAGAACATGTTTACCCTTCTCATCAGAAAGGTTAATCAGAACGGTCATGACAGGATCATTTTTTTAACCAGCAAAGTGATATAACTGTATCATATGTCCAACATTGCAGACCTGTAATCCTAGGGTGAAAAATGAATTGGTCTAACAAAGTTACATATCAATGTTAGCATTTTGAAGCATTTGTTCATGCCTAATTTATATTACAACCCCTGCATGCATGTAGTAAAGTTATTCCCAGAATAGTAGCTAACCGTCCTGTAGTCTAAGTTACTCGGACTTTACATGAGAGGTCTGTCAAAATACTAGAAGCTCAGAGCTGATTTTTATTTCTTACCACTCTGTGACCCATCTGCTGAGACCTGCTGAGACTAACTCACATTGCAGTTATCTTTTAAGAGCTTGCCCCGGAGAGTTAGCTGGTTTCCAAAACGACTAGTATATTTATAGTTTGTTTCAGGGAAGGGGGGTTCAGGATGGAGTTGCCCAGTAGAGGGGGACATGGAATTTGCAACTATGTGCAAATGCTGAGAAATGGTCTTATAATTTCTAGTAAATAAATAGAAAGAAGAACACGGTTATTTCAGCATCTTATAGGTAGAGCGGTGTTATCTTCTCATCTTGTGGTTAGAATAGATGGTGTCTTCTGATTAGGAATATTTTGCATTTACATATGATAGAACAGATAGTGTTATATGATTAGAAAAAAATACTACATGTTGTTAAGTAATTCCACAATTAGATGACCTTTAGCTAACACAAGCTGAGCTATTGTTATATGATTAGAAAAAATATTACATGTTATTATGTACTTACACAATTAGGTGACCTTTAGCTAACACAAACTGAGCTATAAGCTGTCTGCTTTTTTATGCTTTGTATCAGAAATATAGAAAATTGGGCCTTAGCACCTTTTAGTTGGTTCTGGCTACAATTATTTGGCCTGGCTGAGATTTACCCATACTCAGGTTCTTCCTGGCTAGTTTTTGCTTGGTATGTTCCTGCCTGGCTAGTCCAGGTCCTTAGAAACATAGAAACATAGACTTTGACTGCAGATAAGGACCGCTTGGCCCATTTAGTCTGCCCATTTCCCTACCTACAGGATAGGCCACAGATCCTAGTTAACCAACAGCCTATTTCTTCCTACCCCCCACAAGAATTGCCTTATGTCTGTCCCATGCATTCTTGAATTCTCCCACAGTTTTAGACCCCACAACCTCCTCAGGAAGGCTGTTCCATGCATCCACTACCCTCTCTGTGAAAAAATACTTCCGCACATTGCCCCTGAACCACCCCCACTCATCTTTAAATTGTGTCCCTTTGTTCTTGCACCTCTCTTTTTCTGAAAGATGCTACCCTCTTGGACTTTGTTGATTCCACTGAGGTACTTAAAAGTTTCTATCATGTCCCCCCTCTCCCTTCTTTCCTCAAGGGTATACATATTAAGCTCCTTTAAATCTCTCCTCATACAGCTTCTCTTGCAGACCCTGCACCATTTTAGTTGCCCTCCTCTGGACTGCCTCTATCCTGTCTATGTCCTTGCGGAGATGGGGTCTCCAGAACTGGACACAGTACTCCAGATGGAGTCTCACCAACTGTCTGTACAGTGGGATAACAAGTTCCTGTTTTCTGCTGGTGATGCCTCTCCCTATGCATCCCAGTATACCCCCAGCCCTCCCTACTGCCTTCTCACATTGCTTGCTAACCTTAAGGTCATCTGATATGATTACCCCCAGGTCCCTTCCCTTTTTGTTGTTGTTACTACCCCCCCACTGTGTGTATTCTTCCCCTGGGTTCTTGTTTCCCAGGTGCATTATTTTGTACTTCTTTGCATTGAATCCTAGCTGCCATACTTCTGACCATTCCTCCAACCTTGCCAAGTCCCTTCTCATTCTTTCCACGCCTCCTTGTGTATCAACCCTGTTGCAGATCTTTGTGTCGTCTGCAAAGAGGCATACTTTTCCTTCCAGTCCCTCTGCAATGTCACTTATAAAGACATTAAAAAGGACTGGACCCAGCACTGAACCCTGCGGTACCCCACTAGTATCCTCTCTTTCTTCAGAGTGGACTCCATTTACAATTACCTTTTGTGTTCTGTTGTCCAGCCAATGTTTTACCCAGGCTACCACCCTGGGACCCACTCCAAGGCTGGTTAATTTGACTATTAATCTTTTGTGTGGCACTGTGTCAAATGCCTTGCTAAAGTCTAGGTAAGCCATGTCCACAGCCCCTCCCTGGTCTATTACTTTGGTCACCCAGTCAAAGAAATCTATTAGATTCATCTGACATGACCTTCCCACTGTGAACCCATGCTGCCTTGGGTCCTGTGCCCCACTGGCCTCTAGGTACTCAACAATTCTTTCCTTCAGAAGTGACTCCATCACTTTCCCTACCACAGAGGTCAAACTGACAGGTCTGTAGTTTCCTGCCTCTGTCTTGGTCCCACTTTTGTGAAGAGGAATCACATCCGCCTTCCTCCAGTCCTCGGGTACCACACCATCCTCCCATGATTTATTAAAAAGAGTAGCCAGTGGTTTCACTAGTTCCCCCCTTAATTCTTTTAGAATTCTGAGGTGAATTCCATCAGGCCCCATTGCTTTGTCCACCTTCAGTTTTAGGAGTTCTTGCAGAACCCTTTCTTCTGTGAAAGGACTGGGTTCTACTCCTCTGTCAAGAGTGCTTCTGTTAATTGGATTAGGCACTTCCCCCTCCTCTTTTATGAATACTAAGCAGAAATATTTGTTCAGTATCCCTGCTTTTTCACTGTCCCCTTCTGCCTACCCACTGTTCATTCTATTCAGCCTCACTAACCCTCTCTTTGTCTTTGTACGCTCACTGATGTACCTATAAAAGGTTTTATCCCCCTTCTTAACCGAGTTGGCTATCTTTTTCTCAGTTTGGGCCTTTGCTATTCTGACTTCCTTCCCTGCTTCCTTCTGCCTTAACTGGTACAGCTCTCTGTCCTGCTCCTTCTGTGTTTCCTTATACTTCCAGAATGCTATCTTTTTCTCCTGACTTTCCTAGCCACCCTTTTGAGAACCATAGTGGCTTTTTCTTCATTTTGATTTGTTTATTTGCTTCACACAAAGCTTGTTGCCTCTGTGATGGCAGTTTTGATGATTCCTATTGTTGCTCCACCCTCCTTCAAGCCTGTTTGCTAGTGCTTTTCGAGGCACTCTCCCATCTTGCCAAAGTCAGCCCTCCTGAAGTCCAGTACCCTCACTTTTGTATGGCTTGACTCTGTAGCTGAGTTTAATGTGAATCACACTGTTTGACGGTCACTTGTTCCCAAATGGCAACTCACTTCTAGATCTGAAATCCCCTCACTGCCCCCATTTGAGAGTACGAGGTCTAAGATTGCTCCCTCACAAGTGGGTTCCGAAACTAGCTGTCTGAGGCCTGCTACCTGTAGGGCATCGAGAATGACCCTTCTCTTGGATGTAGCTGCAGCAAATGTGCTCCAGTTAATATCTGGCATATTCAGGTCCCCCATCAACAGTATCTCCCCTTTCTCTGCCATCCTAAGAATGCCTTCTATCATATCCTTGTCCATTCCCTCCCCCTGACATGGGTGTCTGTACAGAACCCCTGTGCAGATTGTGGTGCCCTTTACAGTCTCCAAGGTGACCCACAGTGCCTCCTCTCCTCCCCTCCCTGTTTACTCTTTTGTTCAGTTGCTTTTATCCCTTCCTTTACATAGAGAGCTACTCCTCACCCTCTTTGCCCCTCCCTGTCTCTCCTGTAGGTTGTGTATCCAGGAACGGTAACATCCCAGTCATGGTTCTCTGCGTACCGTATTTCTGTGACTGCTACGATATCCAGGCATCCCTTTTCCATCAAGGCCACCAGCTCAGGGAGCTTGTTGCCCAGACTATGGGCATTGGTACTTATTACCCTCCATTTCCTGATGGCCTTACTCCTTTTTGCCCCATCCCTGTCTTTCTTGCCTTTGTCACTTTCCCCATTTACCCCTGCCCTTCTTCCTATCGACTCCTCTATGTTGGTGTTTACATCACTTACTACCATGATTTTTTTGGAGGGGCTAGGAGTTCCCTGCTCCTTTTCAGTGCCTCCCCCCTTGGCTAGTTTAAAAGCTTGCCAATGAAGCATTTAAACCTATCACCTAGGATCCTGGTTCCCCTCCTGGACAGATGCAGCCCATCATGCCAGTATAGGCTTGCATCACTCAAGGTGGCACCCCAGTCCCCAATGAAGCCAAATCCCTGAGCTCCACACCAGTTTTTCAACCACTGATTGAATCCCATGGTGCAGAACACCCTAGCCTCTCCTACGCATTAGATGGGCAGCACCTCCGAGAAGATTACCGTGCATGCTACTTGTCTAAGGCCTCTCCCCAATTCCACAAACTCTTCCTGCACTTCTCTAATCCCTTTCTTAGCCAGGTCATTTGTCCCTAGGTGGACAATGACATCCAGCTCCCTCCTCTGTGCAGCTGCTCCAGCAATCCTGAGGATTCACTCCCTGTCTCTCCAAGCCATGGTGTCAGGCAGCCACCTCACCTCCCTCTCCCCTTCCTCCCCCAGTTCTACCTTCCTAACAATGGAGTCCCCCACCAGGAGTTGTTTCCTTCCCCTGTGGGGTCCCCTGCCACCCTCCTGTCGGTCTCCTTTGTGGAGGTTCCCAGCATCCTTCTTGGTCTCCACTGCGGGTGCCTCCATAGAGGAACCACACTTTGCCAGAATGGCATAGGAATTGTGGAGAGGTACAGCTGGAGGGATGCACCTCTGTTCCACCACCCTCACCCTCCCTGAGCCCACTGTGGTCCAACCGCTCCTCTTTATTGGCAACCTCTGAGGCAACGGCATTGGCACTGGTGGTCCCTGGATGGAAGAGGAGGACCCACAAATCCTGGCCAACTCAGTCTGGAGATGAGCAACCTCCTCCCTTAGCCCAGAGAGGTGCCTGCAGATGGGACAACATCACATCCTCCAGAACGTCTCCCCGAAGACTGCTGCTCCACAGCCACTGCACTGCACCACTCCCATCATGTCTTATTTCTGGCCCCTTAACTGTTTGGAATCCTTACTCTTTCCTCTGTTTTTTTCTCTTCTCTCTCTACTTACTTTCTTCCTGTGTGCCCTCTAAGCTCCTGATTGTCCTGTTCTGAGACAAGAATATCCTATATTTCTCAGAAGACCCCTTACTTGCTAAGAGGCAGACCTCCAGCAGCTAGAGGGGGCCAGAGAGCTACTCTTGCCCTTCTAGGATGGCGGGCCTTTGGTGGCTCTGTGATCACTCACTTCCTGCTCCCAAACAGGAAGTTCCTGTTGTCAGTGAAATTCTGTGCCTATAAAAGTAGAACTAGCTTTGGGGGGATGGAAGGAGGGAAATATAGTCCCAGTAGAGAAGTTCAGTCACACAGCAGTCCTTCCTCCTGGTGTCTTCTGCCAAGCTACTAGCAGAATCATAGAAACATAGAAACATGGACTTTGATGGCAGATAAGGACCACTTGGCCCACCCAGTCTGCCCATTTCCCTACCTACTGGATAAGCTGCAGATTCTAGTTAACCAACAGCCTATTTCCTGCAACCCCCCACTATAATTGCCTTATGTCTGTCCCATGCATGTTTGAATTCCTCCACTGTTTTAGACCCCACAACCTCTCCAGGAAGGCGGTTCCATGCGTCCACCACTATCTCTCTCCATGAAAAAGAATTTCCTCACATTACCCCTGAGCCCATCCCCCTCTAACTTTAAATTGTGCCCCCTTGTTCTTACACATCTCTTTTTCTGAAAGATGCTACCCTCCTGGACTTTGTTGATTCCCTTGAGGTGCTTAGAAGAGTTTCTATCATGTCCCCACTCTCCCTCCTTTCCTTGAGGGTATACATATTAAGCTCCTTTAGTCTCTCTTCATATGGTTTCTGATGTAGACCCTGCACCATTTTAGTTGCCCTCCTCTGGACTGCTTCCATCCTGTCTATGTCCTTGCGTAGATGAGGTCTCCAAAACTGCACGCAGTACTCCAGATGGGGTCTCACCAACTGTCTGTATAGAGGGATAACCACTTCCATTTTTCTACTTGTGATGCCCCTCCCTATGCATCCTAGTATCCCTTGGCTTTCCCTACTGACTTCTCACATTGCATACCCATCTTTAGGTCATCTGATATGACTACACCCAGATCCCTTTCCATTATTGTTGTTGTTAACCTTCTGCTATTGTGTACTCTTTCTCCTGGATTTTTATTTCCCAGGTGCATTACTTTGCACTTCTTTGCATTGAATCTAAGTTACCATATGTCTGACCATTCCTCCAACCTTGCAAGTCCCTTCTCATCCTTTCTACCCCACCTTGTGTATCAACTCTGTTACAGATCTTTGTGTCATCCATAAAGAGGCATACCTTTCCTTCCAGACCTCTGCAATGTCACCTATAAAGATGTTAAAGAGGACTGAACCCAGTACTGAGCCCTGAGGTACTCCACTAGTAACCTTTCTTCAGAATGTGTTCCATTCACTATTACCTTCTGTGTCCTGTTGTGCAGCCAGTTTCTACTTCCAGGCTACCACCCTGGGACCCACTCCCAGGCTGGCTAACTTGATTATTAATCTTTTGTGCAAGACTGTGTCAAATGCCTTGCTAAAGTCTAGGTAGGCCATATCCACAGCCCCTCCCTGGTCTATTACTTTGGTCACCCAGTCAAAGAAATCGATTAGATTTGTCTGACATGACCTTCCTGCTGTGAATCCATGCTGCTTTGGGTCCAGTGCCCCGCTGGCCTCTAGGTACTCAACAGTCTTTCTTTCAGAAGTGATTCCTCATTTTCCCTACCACTGAGGTCAAACTAACAGGTCTGTGGTTTCCTGCTTCTGCCTTGCTCCACTTTGTGAAGGGAATCACTCTGCCTCCTCCAGTCCTCAGGTACCACCCCATCTTCCCATGATTTGTTAAAAAGTGTGGTTAGTGGTGTCACTAGGTCCTCCCTTAGCTCTTTTAGGATTCTGGGGTGAATCCCGTCAGGCTCCATTGCTTTGTCCACCTTGAGTTTTAGAATTTCTTTCAGTACTCTCTCTTCTTTAAATGGACTGGTATCAACCCCACTATCCAGAGTGCTTCTACTGTTTGGTTTAGGTAACAACTCCCCCTCTTCTTCTTTTGTGAATACTGAGCAAAAGTATTTATTCATTATCTGTGCCTTTTCATTGTCTCCCTCTGCCCACCTCCCCTCTCCTTTATTAATCTTCCCTATCCCTCCCTTAACCTTTCTATGTTCCCTAATGTACCTATAAAAGGTTTTATCCCCCTTCTTAACTGAGTTGGCTATCCTTTCCTCGGTTTGGGCCTTTGCTTTTCTGACTGCCTTCCCCACTTCTTTCTGCTTTAATTGATACAGTTCCCTGTCGTGCTCAGTCTGTGATTCCTTATACTTTTTGAATGCAGCCTTTTTCTCCTTAACCTTCCCTGACACTTCTTTTGAGATCCATAGTGGTTTTTTATTCTGCTTTGTTTTCTTTATTTGTTTGACACAAAGGCTTGTTGCCTCCATGATGGCAGTTTTGATTTTTCCCCATTGTTCTTCCACCCCTCCTTCTAAGGCAGTCTTTAAATTTAGCTTCCTTCTAGCTAAGCCACTCCCCCTACTTACAAGATCTTTCTACATGTAATTTAAATGGCACAGCTATCAAGTTCTTTCAATCACCTGAGATTTACACCTAGATAACTGTTCAGATAACCATTCAGTTCAGTTAACTCAGACTAACACACAGTTTTTTTTTGTTTTGTTTCTTTGTTTTTCTTACCCTAAATTAAAGGTCCAATTACAAGAGTTCTATTTCTTTAGTCCCAGTAGAGAAGTCCAGTCACACAGCAGTCCTTCCTCCTGGTGTCTTGTGCCAAGCTACTGTACTTGTGAAGTCTTCCCTGATAACAGTCTAGTGGACGGACACCCTCCCTCCATCACTGGTCCTGTCATGTATTGAATAGGCCCTGGTAGTCTAGATGACCACCCAGCCCCCTAATTGCCTGTCCTGTAATTATATTCCATTCCTGGGTAGTCTAGTAGATCCCCCTCGAACGGCACCCCCCCAGTGTGCCCGCTCTAGACCTTCCACCCTGCATACCCCTCACCTCAGACTCCATTGTCAAAATACAACAGTTGAGACAGCAACCAGCACAGCCCTGTTCACCACATTGGCTAGCTGCTGTCAGCCTGTCAGTCAGTGATCATGTGCTTAGTGTAAAAACAGCTGTTTCTACAGTAACTGTATAATCACTCACTGACAGGCACACTGTGGCCTGCCAAGGTGGTGAGTGGAGGCCTGTACTGGTCACTGTCTCAGCTGCTGCCTTTTGGCAATGATGTCCGGTGTGATGGGGATGCAGGGTGGCAGAACCATAGCAGGAAGATCAGGATGGGGGTTAGTTACATGTTCAGGGAGGTGGGCAGTTCACTAGACTGCCAGGGAATGGAATATGATTACAGGATGGGTGATCGGGGTGGGTGTCAATTCAGACAACCAGAGCCTTTTCAGTTAATGACAGGATTGATGATTGGGGAGCGGGTGTTTCACTAGACTACTAGGGCATGCTTGTGAATGGCAGGACAGGCACCTCTGTGTGAAGATAAGGACAGGGTTTCAGCAGCATTAAATAGTACTGTGATGGAGGCTGTTTAGCTTTGCCTTAACTTCTGAATATACTGCTGTGCCCAGTATGCAAGGAGATCCCTCATTTTCATGGCTGCAGTGGTATATGCTGTGCGGTCCCATTGCTGATTCAGCATAGTGCATCAGGAGCTTTTAAATATGGTCTCTCCTGTTGGCTGGTGCTGCTCACAGTTAGCTCAGTGCTTACCCAGTCAGTGCCATGCTAACCATTTGAATATATGTGCCAGCATTTTTAAAATGGTATAATTTTGGAACCATTAGGGCATGAAAAAATAATTTTTAATGAAAGCTTAGAGTCAGCTCAGTTGATACTGCAGTAAGATATTACTTCAGCTTCATACATCAATATATAAAAACAAAAATGTTAACTACATTTTTAGTCGTGTTATTTTTAACAACATATTATATTAACATGTATAGACAAGTAATGACACGAGAGCTATATTGTTAGAATCTATTCATGTTTATCAGTATTCAAGTTTTCATTAAGAAAAAAAACAGCCTTAAGTTTCTACCCTAACAGTTCAAATGATACAGATTCCAAAATATTATTTCAACCATTACAAAATACCATAAAACATTATTTTTGGAAATGGTCCAAAGATACTATTGGTTGTTCTAAGAATAAACACATTATTTTCTAGTCTTGATTAAAATGATTTCATGAAATCTTGAAATACAAAAACAGCTGCCCTTGAGAGCTACATGGAGCGAGACTGTAAACATATTAAATGACGCAAACAGCAGCAAGTGCTGCACTAAAACTCTGAGGTCTTTAGAAAGCCTGTTTCAGGAGGAAGAAGAACTAAAAGCAAAAGCATGTTTGCTAGCCTTAAACATAGACACAGAGATAGAATTTGATGGCAGAAGAAGACCATAGGTTCATCAAGTCTACCCTTTCTTTATTTCCCTCCTGCTCCCACCTGCACCTGCATCTACTATGCTATTGCATTGTACCTGCTCTTTCTCTTGTAATCTTTGCATCTATTTCAAAACTGGATCCTGTATTTTCATTTTTACTCTGGTTTTGCTAAATCCTGAATTTTGTGCTGTAAATGTATGAATATGTAAACATATTTACTCTCCCTCCACTCCCCCATCCCCCGGGTCACACCTGGAAGCAAGCCTCAGCTCAGTGTGCCTCTTCCGGTTAACAACTTTTAAATAGATAAAAAATAGAATACATTTCCTCACCCACTGAGCTATGGTACTGGCGGTATGTTACCCTACTCCCCCACTCCCTCATCCCCTTAAACCCGTGTTGCCCCAGCCATAGAAAGATAGAGCATATTAGAACATAATTCAAACTTTTGGAAAGCTACAGTAGAAACAGAGAGTGAGATGATGCTAGCATATAGGAATGTTTTTCTGCCAAAAAACTATTTGGATTGGTTGGTAGTCTGTTGAATTGCACTTTTTGGCTTAATGTGATGAGAATATTTTCCTGTGTTTTCTTTTTTTCCCTACAAGGGTTTTTCTATCTTGTGGTGAATCGGGGTGGCTATTCAACCATGTCCTGCATCCCTGGACTGGTGACTGCCTCCCCCGCAACTCACCTAGTCTTGTAGGTTCCCCTATGGCTTTTCCCCCATAGCAGAGGAGGAGGGCTCCCCCCCGAGACATTAATCACAATGGACCAGGGTCCCAGGTGACAGTGCAGATCAGGGACAGGCAGGGCTTCATTAAGCTCCCACCACCATTGTTCTGTTATTTCCCTGTCCTGCCATAGGATGTGAATGTGTGCACGTGGAGACACACATGCATCAACCTACTGTGGCCCTCCATTCATGCCTCGCAAAGCTGCACTGCTATCTGGCCTCCACCAGGTGGCAGTCAGGGGCTGTGCAAAGAAGCCCAAGAGAGCAGTCCCTTGAATGCTCAATCCTCTCTCGCCCCAGCCAACCCATGGTGACCTGAGTCCATTCCTGAATACTGGTTGCCAGCAGGGCAAGAGGTAAGATGCTCGGTACCTCAGTCTTCCATGCCACTGGGCCAGCCACATTTCCTCGGTGTTCTTAGGGGTACTTAGTTGTAGTTCCTTCAAGATACAGTGATTAACACAGAAAGTGAAATTTGGCATGAAGTGAGTCATGGAACTACTTAATACAGAGTAGGGTCCCTCATGTAAAACCCTCCTGCTGCATGGCAGTGACTACCCAATTTGACTGTGGACAAATTATGCACATCCAAGCGTAGTAGCTTGAATGTTACCCCCCCACACTCATGCTATGTAACCCTCAATGTTATTCTCCTTCAGAGACCTGTCTAGTTTTATAAGTTTCTGACATTGTAGCTTTCCAGTTGGTACTGCTTGTTTGTTTGTTTGTTTTTGTTGACATTGAAAAGAGGGTTAGGGGCCGTGGCCTGGCACCAAACAAGATGGATGCCTGATTACTGAGCTCTTCATCAGCCAAAAATATCTAATATCATCTACAGCCATCTAAGCCAGATTTAATTATTTTGTTTATGAGAACAAGTAGATAAAAAGTACTACAGATAATTTGTCTATTCATTTTAGATTAAAATCTGCCTTACTGGCTTCAGTACTCCTACAGTCCCTGGAAAGACGACTGCAAGACTGTAAGACTTCACAATGGCCTACTCTGACAAACAACTGAATCCACTTGAGAAAATTTAAGAAATGTTTAATAAGTTATCTGCAGATATGAACAACCTAAAAATCTCAACCCAGCAAAATACCCAGACAATGAGAACTATTGACTCTTGGCTCGCTTTTACAGAAAACAAAGTTTGTCTCAATGCAGAATCTATACAGGAGTTAAAACAACTATCAGGCTTCAAGACTGAACGATTAAAGAACTGCAAGCCAAGGTCGAGGATATAGAAAACAGAAACCGAAGAAGCAATCTTCAGATATTTGGATTCCCCGAAGAAGCGGAGGCCAAAACTACTACGACATTTCTTTTACAAGTGCTGCCGCAAATGCTGAAACTTCAGACCGACAACGATCTAATTATAGAATGCTTTCATCGATCATTAGGCCCCAAACCTTCAGCAGAACAAAGACCTAGGCCAATAATAGCCAAGTTCCTCAACTATGCAAATATAGAGCTTATCATGCAAAATCAAGACAAATTGGGCAACTCACCTGGCAAGGTCACAATATTAATATATACTGCGACTTTTCAAAGGAATTAACTACTAAACGGAAAGCTTTTACACCAGCTAGATGGATTATGCATCAGGTGGGGCTTCATTTCTCACTCAGATATCCTGCAACAATGAGGATCTTTATTGGAAACACATATAAGGACTTTTACACTCTGGACTCATTAATGTCTTTTTTAAGTAACTATACTACAAATTACCAAAAGGATTCAATGATCCAACAAGCTCATCTCACATCTGAATCTTCGACAGTTACTAATGCTGATGCGATCTCGAATACCGGGTCCTCGGAAAAAGCAGCCACTATTCCTAATTCCCTCAATAAATCATCAAGAAAGCAGTCTAATTGTGTACAAGAAAAGTTATCACTCGGCACTGGCCAGTTAAGAGCACGATGTTGTAGTCCTGAAGCTGCAGATCATAATACGCACAAAACTGCAGTCACTGATCTAGTTATTCCAAATGTCCCCGTGCATAATAAATATGCTTTATTGCAAGATTTACCTTCTCCGACAGACGGCCCTGCTGCAGAGTCGGGCACTTCATTGTGAATCAATATGGACTGCACTCCGATAAATGCCTCCTGGATCAGTAATGGAGATAGCTCACCTTTCAAAGTTAATGAACCTCCAAAAAAAAAAGCACAGTGGAAAAGGTAAAAACGAAGGGGACACTACACCTTTAAAGCATGGAAAATAAACATCTGCAAACGCAATAACTTTTGCATTTATCCCGGATTTTAATCTTAAAGGCAGACCGACAGATATTATATATGATGAAAGATAACATTTAACTGATTACCGTGTTGTATCTGGTAAACTTAAATCACTCTCAGTACCATTTCCTCCTTTCGTTATATATAAAGTATATACCTACAGTAATTGGTGCATACACGGATCATTGTTGTGAAGGTGGGTGGGTGTCTTCTGATGGATGGATATGGGGGTCCGTTTATGCAAAGCTGAATACACTTGTGACATTCATGCTGGTAGGCTTCTTATCGGTCTGAGTGGCCCAAATGGTTTCCCTAAGCCGGAGGATGGCCCGCTTGAACCGAATCAACAAAGTCCCAATTCTTGGAGAGGTCACGGGCTTGTACCTAACCCCATAAGCTAAATGATAGCTTTTTTCAATTTGTTGCATCAGTCTGTTGAATGATCCGAGTATATTCTCAGTACTCCCTTTGCATGGGTTTACTAGTCGGCTACCATTTCCAATCAGCCTGATGGCTTCCACGTTCCTGGCTACACAGTCCATGACCGATGTTGGCAAGAGCTCTGGTTCCATCTTTAACTCAGACCAAGAAAGAGAACTAATATGGAAACAGTGCAATGCAGAGTCTTTGGCTGAGCTAAGTGAAAGTCTGAGAAGCCGATCAGAGGACTGGGCATATAAACTTAATATAGTAAGGGAGAATCTGACTACTCTTTTGAATTGCATACCCTTTGATGTTCAATTTATAAAAGAAAAGACCACTCACTGATAGGCAGAGTTTCTACTTTTAATGCCATATCTAAACCTGTATGATCTATAAGCTTAATATTTTCATTGAATACCTTAGTGGTTCTGTCATAATGTTATCCAGTACATCTGGGGTGGCCAAGCTAATGTACTAGGACTATATGAAAATTTCAGGTGAGGGCTTTCATCTGGCTTTAAGCATTTAAAATATAAAAAGAAACTTGGACCAGGGGACTGGCGACTTCTTGGGACTTGCTGACAGAATCAGTTCGCTTCTTTAAAGAAGTAACGGATCCTGATAGGGCGCCACAGCCTTACATTGAGGATACCTTGGGAGGGATGCCAAAATGCACTTGTAGATTTCATTATGCCTTGTATTTACAGTAGAAGCTTAACATGCAAACGTCATTAAAATATAATGAAAATACGAACTCCAGAGGTAGGCTTTGGAATACTAGCTATATTGGACATTTTTCGATGTGTGGACTGGGGGTCCGTTTATACATGGCTGGGTGTATTAATGGTAATATGGCATGCTATGTCTGATGTTGTGGGGAAAGCTGAAACACATCCAATGGCTTCATTGTGCCTTGACTATATACTAGCAGCCTAACATGTAAATGTGCCTAAAATGAAATGAACCTACAGAATATTATATTGGGCTCAGGAATATTAGCTAAACAGGATGTCAACTAACATGATGGAACAATAGGATTGACATAAAGAACAATTTAATCTGGGACATCTTGCCAATCAGTAGGCAGAAATCTCATTCATAACCTTTTTTTTTTTTTCTTCTATTGTAATGCCTAATGATCTGGGGTAATCCCCTCGTTGGACGATGACAACATCTAATCTTATTATAATAAATAATTTATTTTCCTAGTATGCATTAGGCTAATTATACTTTGCAGCTACATATCTCCGGTCAATTCCAGATCTAATAAATAACCTAATTAATAATGTAATATATAGGATACTATGCATAATATGCAAATACTACTCTATATCTGGATCTTCCAAAGTTGTCACTATTTCCATAATTAGATCGGTTTAGACATCATATATAAATATTTTTTTTTTTGCTCTCTTTCTCTCTCTTCTTGCTGTAGTAACATATCTTTGCATATCATCAGTTCTCATTCTCCTTTTATAGATGATGTTAGAGTTGTTAAGGCTAATGTAATGCAATTACCTTTAAATTTATAAGAGCAGGATAAACTCAATACTGAATACTCCGTTTGGTGCTCTAACTTGCTTAAACTACAATACTCCAGTATTGTTACATAAAAGTTTTGTTAGGCTTAGTGTTAGTAGGAAGATCGGATTATACTTTACTTCCTTTTATTTCTAGTACTATCCTATCTCCTGATTGTTAAGCTATATCCTAGAGAACAGAGAAGTGGTCTTGGTCTCTATTTTCTTTTTTTTTCTCTTTCTTGGACTGACCTTTCTTCTCTGTTCATCTCAGACGATCGAACAGTCTTGTTGATTTATAATTTAGATGTTTAATAGTTTTAAGGTTAAAGTGTTGGTAGAGAGCTGCAGAGATAGAATACAGAAAGACTCTATATATCTTTTAATCTTGATAATTCCAAATAGTTCTGCCAATAGTTTTTCCACAACTACTATATATATCAAGTTGATCTGCATATCTTTACTGAATTTGACTGGATACTGGAGTCCCCTTGACTATATATATATTTTACTACATAGAGTATAATCTAAGGTATGATGGCTAATTTATCATTATACACCTGGAACGTCAAGGGACTCAATACACCAAATAAATGTAAACAAGTTCTTAATCATCTTAAAAAAGACAAAGCACAGATTGCATTATTGCAAGAAACTAAACTATTGGATGCAGACAATTCTAGACTCAAATGTGACTGGGTCGGTCAGGTGTTTGCGGCTTCAGCCTCCTCCAAAAAAAGAGGTGTGGCTATATTAATTCACAAAAAATCTGAAGTGGAAGCCTTCTAATATTCTGAAGGATCCAGATGGCAGATGGATTATTACAACCTTTGATACTCCCTCAGGGCCATTATCAATAGTTAACATCTATGCCCCTAACTTTGATGACTCTCAATTTTTCCAAAAATTGAATCAACTGTTAATCTTGTCAAATTTGGTTAGTTCTCCCTAATTGATCGGAGGGGATTTTAATTTTACTTTGGATGCACACATGGACAGGAGTAATAGTTCACCGGAAAGTCACCCTAAAAGTGTAATTATAGTATCTCAGCTAATGAAGGATCTGAGTTTATCAGGTATCTGGAGGACCCTTCACCCCAGAGACAGGGATTATACTTTCTATTCATCTCGTCATCAGATTTACAGTGGAATAGACTACTGGTTAACTTCCCCCGCAGTTACGACTAATATAATAGAAGCTAATATTCTTCCATTACTTATATCGGACCATTCCCTGGTTAATTTATTACTTACTTGGGGCTCTCCCCTTGTAAAATCTCCCACATGGCGATTGGATCCTTTACTGCTAAAAGATCCAGAATTTATACCTTGGATTAAAATGCAAATAGAAGAATTTATAACTTTTAATGACCCAAAAGTTACCTCTACGGGTATTACATGGGAAGTGCTTAAAGCTACATTACGTGGTAAAATAATTAGCTTTGCTGCTCATAGAAGGAAGTTTAGGGAGCAACAGATTAATAATCTTGAAAATCTACTCAAAACAAAGCAAACATTATACTCGACTAATTCCCACCCTGACCCCATCTCTCCTCTGCATTATGAAATTCTGCAATTACGTATGCAAATAAATTAGTTAATCTCTAGAAAAACAGAAATTGCATTATTAAGAATAAAACAAAAGTATTGGGAAGGAGGGGAAAAGGGGAGTAAAATACTTGCATATAGACTTAGAATGCAACAAATGGAGCGATATATTGGTGCCTTAAAAGATCAGACAGGAGAAATCTGAACAAATGAATCTTCTATCAATAATATTATGACATCCTTTTATAAAAAATTATATTCCTCTTTCTCCCCAACATCATCTTCAGATATTAACTCTTTTCTTGACAACTTAGCACTTCCTCACCTTTCTCATGATGCAATAAGATCCTTAGATACACCTTTTACTACTGAAGAAGTAAAAAAGGCAATTTTCTCCCTTAAGTCTGGACGATCTCCTGGAGGAGACGGTTTTCCAATTGAGTTTTATAAGCTCCTAACCGAACAGTTATGCCCCTTACTATGCAATGTATTTTATGAATCCTCCGAGAAAGGTCATCTACCCCACACTATGACTGAGGTAATTATTACAATTCTTCCAAAAAAAGACAAGGATGTTACCCTTCCAGCAAACTATCGCCCTATATCTCTGCTTAATACAGACGGTAACATTTTTGCCAAGATCTTGGCAAATCGTATAGAACCACACATTCCTAAATTAATTCATAGATCTCAAGTGGGCTTTGTCAAAGGAAGGATGGGCCCCGACCATCTTCGTTCCCTAATTAATATAATATATAAGGCCAAATTTCTTAATACTCCAGCAGTAGCTATTGCTATTGATTTTGAAAAAGCTTTAATCTTTTAGACTGGAACTTTCTTTACCTTGTACCATCACGCTTTGGCTTTAGCAATCTTTTAATTTTGGATCAAACTTTTATACCAACCCCAAGCTGGTGGGTACTTACTAATCGCACACTATCCCAACCATTCAAATTAGCAAGGGGCACTAGGCAAGGATGCCTACTCTCTCCATCCCTTTTTATTTTAGCTCTTGAGACATTAGCTTCTTTTCTAAGGCAGAATAATGAAATTAAAGGTATTTCTATTGGGCATAAACAATATACATCACTGTCATATGCGGATGATATGCTCATCCTATTAGAAAATCTAAAACTATCTGCACAACCACTCAGTAATATACTTAACTCATTCTCCAAACTCTCTGGATTATCAGTTAATTACCAAAAAACCATGGTGTTACCATTAAATAAACATTGTAACCCCCTTATGAATAATCTCCTGGGATTTTGCTGGGTGTCACAAGGTATCACCTACCTAGGAATAAAAATTTCATCTGATTTAGATAAGATTTTGGAAATTAATCTCCAACCTTTACTTACAGACATTAAAATAAACTTAACTAAATGGAAAAACTTGAAATTATCTTTCCCTGGTAAAATAGCCCGCTATAAAAATGAGTATTACTCCTAAAATTCTTTATCTGTTTGCTTGCATCCCACTTAAAATTTCCCCTCGTTTCCTTCATAATATAGATAAAATTGTAGGAGATTTTTTATGGGAAGGTCATATACCAAGATTTAACCACACTAAATTATGCTCTCATTGGTCTTGAGGAGGCTTCGGACTACCTTGGTTTACAACCTACCTTTGGGCATTTAGAGCCTCGCAAACTGTTAAATGGTTTCTTAAATCTAATAATAATGTACCATTATGGTACGACATGGAAGCCTCCCTATCCCCCCGGACAGACTCCTAACAGTTTCATTTACTTCATCTCAACCTCTAAACTAAGAAAACATCCCACAATTACTGTGTCTATTCATTATTGGTTCAAAATGCACAAATGGCTTAAAACTGATCCTTCTCCCATATCTTATACACCTATCTGGGGAAACCCAAAATTTACTTTAGAGAACAAATCAGTATACTGTAATTCTTGGAAACATAAAAACATTCTATTTCTGAATGATATTTTGGCTGATAATGGTAACACGCTAGATTCCTTCAGTAAGTTACAAATAAGATGGAATATTCCCAAAAAGGAATTTTGGAAATATTTACAGATTTGTTCTGCTATATTTCCCATCATTCAACAAACCAATAATATACTGCCAACCTCCTCATATATTAATATTTGGATTAATACTTCTTCCGGTTTAATCAGTAAAATTTATAAACAAATCTGAGATGTATTACTGAACCAATCTCTCCAGGCAAGAAATAGATGGAATCTGATATTAAAGAACCATATATCCGATTCCCAATGGGATGACTGTTGGAAACTTTGTCATAGTACTTTCAAAGATAAGAGGAGCATGCTAATTCAATACAAAATATTACATTTATGGTACAGAACACCTTCTCAACTATACAAAATGGGTTTACTACCTAACAACAATTGGCATTGTAATTCACCAAATGGTGATTTGTTACATATACTATGGTCATGCAAACAAATATCTAAACCATGGCAATCCATTAATAATTTAGTTTCTAATGTAGTCGGTCGTCATATCCCACTAGAACCTAAACTTTGTCTACTCGGAATTACAAATAATAATATAAAATTAACAAAATATCAGCATAGATGGCTACAAATTCTATTTATACAAGTTAAGAGATTGGTTCTAATATACTGGAGATCTCAATTAACACCCACTCTGACTGATATTTTGAATAACTTAACCTATACTGCCTCTTTGGAACGTATTTCATACTTGGCAATAGACCAACTGAATGAATTTCATCTCTGTTGGCAGGACTGTTTAAACTTCATTCAAACTCACAAGTGATATACATCATCAAACTCTTTAACCAGGTATTATTTTGAATACTGAGGTTTCAGCATTATAACCTACGTATGCAGCTCTCTTTGTTGATTGTAGATTATTAAATTGATAACCATTTTAATTTGACCTTTTTATTTCTCCTTTTATTGTAATACAGGTTGATGATTATATACATATTCAATTGCAAATGCAGGATCCTTTTTTGTCTTTGAATGTGAATTATACAATTTCATAATGTCAAGTGTCATTACACTATGTCAATATACTATTGTTAGTATTGCATACTATATAATGTACATCTCAACCTGTTTAAGATATAATGTATGTTACTTATCAATGTGGATAAAGGAAAACTCAATAAATAAATTAACTGAAAAGAGGGTTAGGCTATATTTCCTGTTTTCACCCTTATGCTGGTAGGGGTAGGGGATTCAGATTGATATCGAACCAGGTTAAAGAAAAACTACATCCAAAAATTAAAAAAAACACTTGTGCATTGGGTTTTTGCTTCTGTGATTGTTTATTGTGTTCTATTCCCTGTTTCTGTAGCAAGATATTTTTTTACTTTTCCCTGCCAGTTTTATGGCCCCTGGTGGAAACTACTATATTCCTTTATTGCCTTTGATCTGTTGGAATTTTCCCACAATGCATCTGGGAATGATGTCAATTAGACCTAAGAGTTTCAAAGGTGTATTGGCTTTATTATCACCACTGACAGCATATTTCAAAGAAAATTGCCACACATCCAGAATAATAACAGTTGCCATTTAGAGAAATCTGACTTCAGCTGGGGAGGGAGGGCAAACACTTTTCCAAAGCAGGTAACTTTCACAAGCAGTTGCAATTGGATATTATGACTGGATTATAACTAGGATACTGGTTTCTTAGCCGTAGTCTTAGGTTTAACTGATATCATTCTCAGAGGTATTCTGAGAAAATTCCAACAGATCAAAGGCCAGCATGGTTACCTCCAGATGCCATAACACTGGCAGGGAAAAGTAAAAAAAAAAGTCTTGCCACAGTCACAGGGAATATAATCCCAGAAGCAACCAGAGAAACAAAAACCAAATGCACAACATGTGGATAATTTTTGAATGTAGTTTTCCTTTAAGCTGTCGTTGGAGAAGAAAATGGTGACATTTGGCCAGGACACTGGAGAAATTCCAATGCAATGTCCATCTTGACTATTGTATGGTTTATTTTTTGCTTTGTATAATGGTTATTGAGATTTATGTATAGGTTAGGTACATATTTATGATACATTGATGCCTGATCAGCAGGGCCACTGGAAAATTGCGGGTGCAATTTTTCTGCAATTTCCGCAATTTTCACCCTTCGCCACACAAAATCTGCAATTTCTTGCAATTTCTTACATTTATGGAATTTTTGACTGAAATTGTATAAAAATATTTAAATCCTCAAGGAAATCTACTCAGATATACTAACAATTTAGTACACAGACTTGGATTTGACCAAAACAGTACAGTGTGAGGTGAGAAGGGGTCAAATGTGACTCTGCTTTCATGTGATTCACTTCCCTGCTTTGGTTTCAGAATCCTCTGGTCATGCATATGTAGACTTGAACACTTAAAATCTGTGTTAAAGCAGACTATTAGAGAACTTTTTGCTGACACAGAGACTGAAACAATAGGTGTGAGGAGAGGTGCAAAGTGCCCCATTCACCTAAATGAAGCATTGACCACAATGCTTGTTTTTGAATGGTAGGGTAGATTTTCCTTGTATAAATACTTTCAATCTGAAAGGATTTTGATTCAGATGGGTCAGGAGTTTGGGTGGCCCTGCTGATTATAAACTTGAATGTGCTTCTGAGGGGGTTGGTGACAGTGATTCCTTACATATCAGTCTGCCACAACTGCATACTCACATACAAAGCCCACAAAAAGCAAACATTTCTGAAAACATGCTGAACACGTTATGTATAGTTAAACCGTTACCTTCGAATAGACAAAATAATTGCAGCCCAAGTAAAATCACTGCAAACCGAGTAGAACAAAAGTACAATGTATTGAAAACTATTGTATGATGTAATGAAAAGCTACTGGTATGATTTGATACTTTTATCATGTGATTTTAAAATTTACTTGCAGTGCTGATTAAGAACAGCAATTATTTTAACAAAATAAAAATTGTGCTTACTAGACCTTTATTAGGCACCCTGGTTATCTGTTTATTTTTTTCTTGCACCAAAGCAAGTAGTTTAAACAGGCTTCATTATTTAATATCTAGAAACTGGCAAAATTTGCTATTTCAGGATGTATTCAGTACAGACTAATTGTAAATTACTGAATAAAATCTAGTTAGCACTGCATGATTTAGATGTCTTGATTTTTAGAAGATAAGCTACATAATGATTAATTTGCAGTGCATTTCAAACTTCCTTCCTATTAAAAGCATCTACAAGTGGCAGTACATTTATCTAACAATTCATGTGATCAATACAAGCTGCAGCAAACAATGAAAGATTTATTAGGGGGGCAGTGGGGATGTATAGTGAACCCCCACAATTTTCCCGCAATTTCTGCAAAAAAGTCCCCGCATTTTTGGGTAATATTTTCCTCAATTTTCCAGTGGCCCTGCTGATCAGTTATTTTTTAGTATTTGCTTGTGACCATGCACAATATCTTGGGGCCACTTAGGGAGTGTAGGAATGTGGGAGGTATGTGCTGCATCAGCCAATGGAGTTGTTTCTGCAGGAGACATGCAAGTGAAATCCCAGTGCTGACAAGGCTGATGATGATACTGCTTCACTGGCTGATATGTGGAAACTTCTTACATCTGACAGGATGCAGTCACACTATGGAGATCTCTGCAGTTACTCCCCCCCCAAATGTCCAGCAGTCAGATGCCCAACCCCACCACCAGAGAATTGTGATGTCATTCCCTCTTGGCTGAATGTCCAGTGGTCAGGTGCCCAACCCCACTACTGGAAAACTGTGCTGTCACATAACCCCTCCCTCAAGCATCCAGTGGGTGGGTGGGTGCACACCCTGCTGCCTGAGAACTCTGCTGTCACCTCCTCCCTGAATGTCCAGTGGTCGAGCGATCAATCCACTGCTGGAGAACTGTGTTGTCAGCACACACCCCAGCAGCCAGTGGTCAGGTGCTCAACCCCATTGCCAGATAACTGTGTTGTCGCCCACCCTTACCTGAACATCCAGTGGACAGGTACCCAACCCCGCCACCAGAGAACACTGCTGTCACTCCAACCCCATCCCTAATATCCAGTAGTCAGGTGCCCAACTCTGTCACCAGACAACTGTGCTTTCTCCTCCACTGAATGTCTGGCAGTCAGTTACCCAACCACACCACTGGTGAACAGTGCTGTCACCCGTCCTCTGAATGTACATCAGCTGTGTGCTCAACCCCACCACTGCAGAACTGTGATTTCACCCCTCTTCCCTGAACAACCAGTGGTTTGGTGTCAACTCTGCCTCCAGAGATCTCTGCAGATGGTGACACAGTGTGGGCAGATGACATGGCAGCTCCTCGCTCTCCTTCTCAATCTCCAATGCATGGTCTTACTGACTACTGCTCACAGTCAGATCCTTAGGCTGCATAGAACTCTGTGTGCCAGGCCTCAGAACTGCAACTTCCATGTACTGAATACCAGAGGGGAAGAGGAGGAGAACATGGGCAGCATCAGTGGGGGATGGCGAGAGTCTTAGTGGTGCCAGCACCTGGGCAGAGCTGATGAGAGCCTGGAGCAGCATCTGCTAAACAAGCAGAGCATAGGCACAAGAACTGCATGGTGAGGGGGGCATTCATCCCCCCCACTTTTTTATCTTCAAAAAAACTGCCTTTTAAGTTCTTTCACCTCTCTCTCTCTCTCTCTCTCTGTCTTACGTGTCACAGTTACAAGTGCCGCTGCCTTTCTTTGAAGCTTGCCTCTGCCCCAAACAGCCTCTACCAATGACAGAAAACAAAACTTACAAACACACATTAAAAAGTGAAGTGCCTGCCTTCAAGCGACTGCCAACATAGAAACATAGAGTTTGCTGGTGGATAAGGTCACTTGGCCCACCTAGTCTGCCCATTTTTCCCTGCCTATAGTATCACCATGGATCCTACTTGATCTCCAGCCCATTCACCCACCACCCTTCCCTTTCCCTAAGATTCCCTTATGCCTATCCTATGCATTCTTGAACCTCACCACTGTTTTCACCCCCACCACCTCTACTGGAAGACTATTCCAGGAATCCATCACTCTTTCTGTGAAGAAGTACTTCTTCATGTCTCTCCTGAATGTATCCCTCTCCAGCTTCTTATTGTGCCCACTTGTCCTAGAGCACCCTTTTTCTGAGAAATGCTTCCATCCTGTACCTTATTTACACTGTGAGGTATTTAAAGGTCAATATCATATCTCCCCTCCTTCCTCTCTTCCATGGTATACATTCTGTATTTATTTCCTGAAGTCTCTCCTCATAGGGCTTCTGATGCAGACCCTGCACCATTTTAGTTGCCCTTCTCTGGACTGCCTCCACTCTGTCTGGGTCATTCCAGTGAAGTGGCCTCCAGAACTGGACACAGTACTCTAGGTAGAGTCTTACTAATGATCTATACAGAGGCAATATCACCTCTCTCTCTTTCTGCTGGTGATACCCCTCGCTATGCACCCCAGTATCCCACTATCCCTCCCAACTGCCTTGGGGCACTTCTAGCTACCTTTAGGTTATCTGATATAATTACCTCAGGTCTCTTTTCTGCTTGGTGGTCATCAGTAGCACTCCTTTCATTTTGTACTCTGCCCCTGTGTTTCCGTGCCCCAAGTGCATTACTTTGCCCTTTTGTGCATTGAAGTACAGCTGCCAACAACAGTAACAAGTAAACAATTCTTTAGTCAGTCATGACCAGCTTTAGATTATGTTCTTAGCCCTGTTTACACTGCTGACTTTGCAGCACATCAACCCATGCGCATGGGTTGATGCACTGCAAAGTCTGCAGTGTAAACACTCTTTGGAGCGCCTTAAGCCCCCTTCAGATCCTTTTTTTTTATCTGACTCAGTTGGGGGATCAGCAGCAGAGCGCGCGCTTTACGCAGTGGTGTGAACACTTTGCTGTGCTCACTCCACTGCAAGGGCTATCTTTCCTTTCATCCTCAGTGAATTCGCGGCCCCTGCTCAGAGGGACCTGCAGCGCTGCAAGGGCAGGCTGTGTAAATGGGGAATCACTGGAGGAGCAGGGAGGACAGCGTGATGGGAGCGGCACAGATGCTGGAATTCTGCTGCCATGTAAACACGGCTCTTGAGAGCTGGCTCAATCTTGGCCTGAGCCCTGAGTGGAGCAGCTGCTGAGGCAGAAGCCAACAGAGGCCCAGAGGGTGCGAGCGGCACTGTTCTTCCCCAGCAATATTATCTAAAAAGTTAACTGTGAAGTCTGTGAAGAAGGTACTGGTGTTGACACTTTTAAAAATCCCTGCTCGAGCCTCAAAGAAAAACTGAAGGGTCCATTAAATTTAAAATTACATCTATGGAGGAGGGGAACACCCAGATCTATTCTCTATGACTACTGCTCTCAAGTTTTTTTCCCAAACACTTAATGGATCATTATTACTGAAAAAACACTCCATGTGAAAACTCAGCTTGACAAAGTTTCAACAAATGCTGCAACAGTGCTGTGTGTTAAAGCTCGGCTTGACAAAGTTTAAACAAATGCTGCAAGAGTGCTCTGTGTTAAAGCTTGGCTTGACAAAGTTGATGCCAAAGAAACTGATCTTCAAATGGATATGCTGTAACAGGAACAGTATATCTTTTTGTAGAGCAGTTTGTTCGGCATCAACTTTGTCAAGCTGAGTTTTCAAATGAAGCACTTTTCAATAATAAACTTTTCAGAAATAATGTTAAGTGCTTTGGAACAAATTGAGAGGACTAATTATACAGGTATAGACCTATTCTTCACCTCATCCACAGAAGTAGTTTTTGATGGACCCTGCAGTATTAAATGCTCAAAAGAGCGATGCAGCCCTGACTTTTTTGTCTACTGCTCTCCTGTAGCATAGCATATCCACTCTGAGGTGATTGGAGACATTTGAAAAAGGCCCTTTGATAAAGAACATTTGGACTAACTTAGTTCAGAGCAACTTGAGAAAGGCGCCAGTTTACTGAATTATAGCTGTGACTTTTTTGTCAGCACCCTGGGCTTTCCTGTCGAGACTATCCCATGAATTGTAAAGATCTATAAGTTACCTTTAAAAAATAGCAAAAGATAAAAGACTGGTTGGTTCCCATTGCGGTTGTTGGAGACAATGCTGTGGGGTGGGGTGGGAGGGGGTTGCAGAAAATCTAGCAAGTAAGACCTAGGAGCTGCAAACGATGGCCTGATTCCAATGAAAATTTGGAATAGCTGATTGACTCAAAGGAAAAAGTGTTAATTTTAGTCCAACCTGGATGCTGTATTAAAAATTGCTTGCACAATAAAAGGTGTACCCTATTCAGGCACTACATTGTATATTTTCCCAACTACCCAAAAATCATCAGTGACGGTTTTATGATCTTAGGTTTCGATCCTTTAAAGGCACCCCAGATATGCAAGAATTTGTTGTATTTGGGGTACATTGGCCTGCAGCTGCAGAGGCCAGTGAAACTATTGGCATCCACAACCCTTGCCCCTGCCATCTGCTGGTGTGGAATCACGTTGGGGTAGGGGACCCTGGCAGTACACCTCACAGGTCTGTGTACCACTATTGGTCATGCTCCTCCATCCGGGATGGCTCCTTCCCTACCTTCACCTTAGACTCATGTCTCAGAGGAGGTCTGTCTCAGCTCACTGACTGACTCACAATGGAAAAAATAGACAAAAGTTCTCCACAAAACCCTATACTGTTGCTCTAACCTGTAACAACTTGCAAGCAAACATGTCCAGCATTGACCAATGCATGCTCTCTCTGTGACTCTGATCTACTCAGGTTTTTCTATTTGTATTTTGCATGTTTACTGAAATCAGCTTTTTGTTTGTACTAAGGCATTTATTTTTTTTGGACATTCTATTGTACCATACAGTTGTGTAACCTGATTATTTTTTAAGCAACAATGATGGTCTGAACTGCTTATAGGTATCAGATTTTCTTGCTTAGTGTTTTGTAATAAAATAAATCCCCACTACTCTATTTGCGAGATGTGCCATGGGATATTTGACGTCCGCCTGAACAACCACCAGAACAGGCAGACAGGATCTTGGTTAAACATCTCATCCAAAAGATGGCACCTCATGACAGAACAGTGTACCCTAACACCATGAGGGGACATTCTTATGGTTTCTGATAACTAAGTAGAGAGTGCCACCTGCAAAGCAACCAACACTGTTTCCTGTAGCACTTGATGTTTGTTGAAGGCTGCCCATATGACTACAGACCAGACCCAACTTCTAAGATCTGACATGGTTGTGCTACAAGGTGGTAAGGTTGCAGGCTAACCCTAATGTGCTGTTAACCATTATGTATACATTATGCATTTTTCAATCTACCAGGAAAATGTTTAAATAATTAATTCTATTCACTGGATATGCTAGGATGAGAATCCTGATCTGCAGTACTGGTCTTGATTCCAGGTTTTCATTATTGACCTGTTTTGCTAATTTCTCAGATGTATGAAATCCTTGCACGAACAATATATGGTAAAAGAAAACGGGCCGAAGTGGGTATTGACCGGCTGCTGAATGAGGGTGTTTACTCTGCTGCCTTCCCACTGCATGAGGTAAGAGGCAGTCAGCCTGGGCTACAGGTTCATGAAAGTCATATTAGGAATGCTAGGTTCACAGAAAGTTTTGATGTTCTGAAAGGCTTAGATGAGGCATGAAAAGTTCTGATAAATCTTTGAGGTACTCTATAAGCTGCCAGTGTCATGAACTCACAGGAAGCTTTTGTAAAAGGGGGCTTTCCACATCGATGTGTCTACAGGGTATGTGCACTTTGCTGTTGCATGGCATCATCCAGATAATGCAGGCAGACCCTAACCAATTCAATTATTTTTCATCTGCTGTCAAGAGAGTGAACATCAGGCCAGTGGAAGTTGTTTTTCCATTATTGATTTTTGCTGATGAAATTTGTTCTTCTCCAGTTGTTACTCCTTCAGGAAAGTTTGTTCGCTGGCATATGTTGTCACCAAGTAAAGCGCTTTCATCATGAATGCTCCCAAGAAGTGTGCATGTGTGTGTGTGTGTGTGTGTATGTGTAGGCAGCATGCGGGTGTGTATGTATTCTCTGGATTTAGCCCACAATGTCAAAAACTGTGGCATCTGGCAAGATTTTTTTCAATCAGTACTTTATCGCCTTATCTGCCGACCTACCCCTATCAGGACTGGTCCCCCCCAGCCCCATCATTCTGCTTCCTTGGGACTTACCACACATGCTCCATTCATCCTCTTCCAGAGGACCCGCAGAAGCCCAATCATCAGTGTGGAGCCTGTGGAGGACCGGGCTTTCATCCAGCCATGGTCAAGGGTTCCTCCTCTTTTCTTCCTGGGCCCACGTTGTATGCAGTGACGCATTGTGCAAGCTCCACGTCCACAAAAATGCCCCCCCAGTGTCAACCGGGAAAGGGGGAGACTCCTTCCCTTGCATCCCACTTCACTGTCACCCACATTCTCCAGGTGGCAGTCACCTAGCAGGATGTGTGTATCTCCCTCCTTGAGGGAGGAAAGTTATTCTTTGGACACTTAATCCTCCCTCACCCAGCCATCCCTCATGTGAGCCATGTCCATTCCTGAACCAGAGTCAATGACGTATTAGGAGATAAGGTATACAGCACCTCAGCCTCCCACACCACTGGGCCAGCAGAATCTGATAAGATTTTAATCAAGCTACACAGAGACATAGACATATTGCTTTTGTGCATTATTTTGAAAAAATGGACAAAGCCATTGGAATGCCCGCCAAGTTGTCAAATTAGCTGATGCTGGCTAAGCCAAAAAAAGGAAAAAATTCAGCGGGATAAGAGTGGTGCATCGAAGCTGCCAGGTAAGTCTACGCTGTGGTCACTAATGAAGTTGGCTGCCTGGTCAGAATCTTCCCCATCGTTGATGAAGAGCCATTGGGGCTGACAGGTTTTGGTCTGCTTGCCATCAGTGAGTCAATGCTGCTCCCCCAACTGTCAGTGATCCAGATCACTTCTCTCAAGAGGAGATAGTAAGTCTAAAGATTTATCTGGTGTGCCAGCGGAACAAGTGGGTTCAGCATCTGCAAGGCCAGAATCCTCTGGACCCAATTTCAAAGGTACTACAGCCTTCCACTTGCTCTTTTGGGACCACATTGATGAGTACTATCTCACCAGTGCTGGTGATGGGGATACAGTTGCTGTTCTGGAAGAATTCTGCCAATTTAATAAAGAGATTGCTGCCATCTCTACCTCAGATTATTGCCAAGCTTTCTCTTCAGGTGCTGCTGGCTAGACCTGCTGTGCTCGCACCCTGCTGTGGACTGTGACCCTACGACCCCTTGCCTTGGTGGAGAAGGATGAGGAGTACAATCTTGAACTGCTGGAAGATGAGGAGGATTGGGGGAGGAGGAGAATTTTGATGTCCTGCTCCCTCTAGGGCTGGAGGAATTTGCTGGATCCACTGTGTCCTCGGGGGCCTTGAAGAGATGGTCCTGTACAGGTCATGTTCCCCTCCTAAAGACGACCTTACAGGCCTTAATAAGACAGACACAGGAGACTCTAAACTTCTCTCTGAAAGAAGAGGATTCTTCTAAAAAGAATCTGTGTGATTTTTCTGGAGGTGGAAAGTGCATCCTCAGAGGTCATCTCTCCCAGTCTTACTGTTCTGGAGGATGCTACCTTAACTGCCAGGCATTTATTTATTTAGCTTTTGTTTTCCAGGTAAGCACACTAGACAGACAAGTGCCTATTTTCAGGAGTGACCCCGGGAGAGTTACAAAGTCAAAACAATACTTCAGAGACAAGGTAACAATTAGTCAATATCGTACAGTACAGTAGAGTGCAGGCAGAGAGCCCAAGCAAATAACATATAGTGGAACATGGTAGCAACAGGTTCAACATGGTACAAACAGGAAATAGGCAGCAGAACTGCAGCCAGGTAGAAAATACAAATTAAGTGCAGCAAGTAGGGCATGGTGGCCACTGGAGGCAGCCAAAGGGGCAACCAGATGTCAGCGGAGCCTTTTCTAGGAGTGCAGTCAATACGATGACTCGCGAGCTGTCGTAGGACATCCAGGCAACCTGGAGGGGAGGGTGACTAGGAGCAGAGGCAGGCTGATGCTTGTTTTAGGTGGATCCAAAGGGAGAACCTGAAACTCCAGTGGGAGGGGGCAGTCCTTGCATGAGCAGGCAGTTGACTCCAAGCTCTGGGGACAAGGGTACTGAAAGCCTGGTCCCCTGTATGGGAGCATGTTTTTGGGACCACGAGGGCTTGGGAATCAGTAGACCTCAGTCGATAACCAGAGGGGAAAGGTTTGAGCAGATCAGTGAGTGCAGGAGGATGTTGTCCGTGAAGTTGCCCAAGACATAGGATCAATGGTTACTAGGGGAGAGCCAGCCCAGCCTCTCATAGAGCTGATGGTGGTGGGTGAGACAGGGAACTGATAGAGTGAAGCGACAAATATTGTTGGACACTGTGTCCCATTTTATAAGTGAGGTTTTGGGGGCATTCACGTAGGAGGGGAGCCCATAACAGAGCGTGGGAAGAAGCACCCCTTTGGCAATAGCGAGCCAGGCCGCAGGGGTGAGGCAGCTTTTTGCCCTGTATGCCAGGCCCAGTTTGTAGTTGGTGGCCCTGCAGGAGTTTCGTATGTGCAGGGAGAGGTCCAGCTGGGGGTCAAGGGTAACCCCCAGGTACTTGAAGGAGTCTACCACCTTAATGGGGGCACTGTCCATTCCAACAACTTCCAGAGGTTCCAGGTACATGCTTATCTTGGCACGGGACCCGAATAGCATGGTCTGTGTCTTCTGGAGGTTGACAACCAGCTTGTTTGCCATAAGTCAAGATTGAATGCGGGCGAAATCAGAGCTGAGTCTTATGTTTATGTCCCTCGTTTCATGGGAACTGGCCAGATGCACAAGGTCATCAGCATAAAGGGTAGCAAGCCCAGAGGCAGGTACCACGGGCAATTTGTTAACAAAGATTGAGAACAGTAGGGGACCAAGGACAGACCCCTGGGGAACTCCATGAGTTACAGGGACAAGCTCAGAGAGGGTTTATTGGAACCTTGTGCACTGTTGTCTGTCCAAGAGGTAGTTTGCAAACCTGGCTAGGACAGGGGTGGAGAGACCAAGGGACTGGAGAGCAGCTCCCAGTAGAGAGTGATCAACCAAATCAAAGGCCTTAGTCAGGTCAATGAAAATGGCACCAGGTACAGGTACAGGCCCAGTACCCCTGCGGTCCTTCTGTAGGAAAGCAGACGAAAAGTATTTGGCGCCTAGGGATAAACAATATTACTTCACCTCATCTAAAACAGACCTGGGGTAATTATGGCTGCACGTGACAGGTCTTGGGTTTCCCAGAGAATAATTAAGGTTCAGACCTACTAACAAGGAATCCAGAAAGTTGAACAGTATTAGCAAGAGTACTTTTGTCTTGGCGTCACTTGGCTTGTGCATAGCTAATTATCAGAAGTGTCTGGCCAAGTACCAGAATTACATGTAGAGAAATCTGAGCCATATTATCAACAACTTGCCTGATGGGGCCCTAAAGGCAGAAGCAGTCACCTGTGTATCTCAGGGCTCTGAAGCAGGCAAGCACACCTAAGACACTTCTGATGCCGCAGACAGGGCTACTGTCTAGGGCATTTGTTTAAGGTATCATTCCTGGCTCTGTGTTGTAGGTTTTACCCAGAATGTATAACAGTTAGTCCTGACTATCCCTTTTAATGGTACCGGACTCTTCGGACTGGGTGGCAAGATCATTCTCAATAACCTGGCAACCTCAAAGAAGTCTGTCAAGATCATTTGGTCTCTGACACCACATAATTTACAGCATGGCTGTGGCAAAGGTTCTTTTCACAAGAGCTCTCACATCAATCCTCCCCACGGTCAGGGACTTGGTTTTTGTAGCCTGGCAGCAATAGCTGCAGCAGTTCACGTGGGCTCCTTACAACACCCCCAAGGAACGTGGGAAAGGAGACTGCCAGCCACCCCTCCCCATCCTTCTGACTCCCTACCCTATCAGAAGATTCTCCCTCAGAATACTGGGTGGGGGGTAGGATCTCTCTGTCCTGCCTCACTGGCAGTTGTGACCAAGAGACAGATGAGACCTGAACATCAACCAGCATGTCTACACCCTGGAACACTCTGGAATTAGTGTCATAATCTTCAGAAACACCTCCAAGAACCTACCATTATTCCCTTAAGCACCTTACTGTCCTAAGAGGGAGGTGCAGGCATTTTGGCACAAAAGGGCCATTCAGCCAGTGCCCCCCCCCAATACAATTCATCTGAGGGTTCTACTCCAGGTATTTTCTGGTTCCCAAGAAAATGGGTTTCTTGCCTATCCTGGACTTCATGGTGCTCAATGAGCACATGGCATACAAAAGGTTCCACCTTTTGTCCCTGGGCTTCCTCCTCCCTCTTTCCTCTTCTGTCAGAAGGGGATTTGCCATGCACTCTGGATAGCTTGGATGCCTACCAGCACATCAAAATCAGCATGTGCCAGAGGCAATTTTCAGATTTTGTCTACATATATGCCATGGATTTACCCTTTAAGTTATCATCAGTACTGCATGTTTTTACCAAATGATTTGCTGTGGTGGCAATGGAACTACCCATGAAAAGCTTTATGTCTTCCTGTACTTGAACAACTAACTTCTGAACCGAGCATCAGCAGCCAGGCTAGAATATGCTTTGCACCATACCAGACAATTGCTGGGCATCCTGAGAGTGCTACTTAATATGGCAAAATTTAATCAGATTCCCTTCAAAGGCTTCAGTAAATGAGGCAGCCCTAGACATTGTCCTAGTAAGGGCCTTCCTATCCACTGACAGGACCACAGCCTTGGTGGCATGCAGCATTTGGGTTTCAGCCCACAGTATTCTTCCACTCCTGGTTCTCATAGCAGCCTCCATATTCACAGTCCTGCTGGCCCACCAGCATATGAGGGTTCATAAATGGCTGCTGCAAGGACAGTGGTTTCAGGCCTCACAACCACCAGACCACATGATTGCTGTTTGCAAACCCCTATGGGATGCTCTGTCGTGGTCGCAGAATAGGCTTGTGGGTTTTCCTTTTCTGCTGTCTTAGCAACAGGTAATCCTCACAATGGATAACTCCAACCTCAGGTGATATGCTCACTTGGATCCTCACACAATGCAGGGGTCCTGGTCTCTGTTGGAGAAATGCCTTCAAATAAATGTGCTGGAGATAAGGGCAGTACTGAATGGACTCAAGGCCCTGGTAACTCTGGGTCAGGAGATGTCCTTCTGGTACAGTCAAACAGTCAGCATGCAGTTTATTACCTGAACAAGCAGATGCGTAAACAGTCCTATCCTCTATGCTGGGAGGTGATGAGGGTTTGGGACTGGGCAGTAGTCAGACAGGTGTCACTCACTGCTGTTCACATCACAGGCTTACTGAATCACCTGTTAAAATGGATAATTCAGTGAACATACCCCCCATATGACAAATCTTTCAACTTTCATAATTTACTTTCTGCCTGAATTGGCTACTGACTTATTGCACAATATCACCAATTGGAATGTGGGAGTCTGGTGTTCATTTCAGAGCAGTGATGTTAAGTAAGTACACCTACCAAAAGTCACGGTGGACTATCCATCAGTTGGGTTCCTGTTCTAAAGTGTAAATGCATGAATTGGCTTTTATATAACAAACACAAAATCACATATACCCACTTTGTCTTTTTAGTGTTCTTTGATATAAGGTGCAATGCCTAAACTGTCTTCCTTTAATTAAGGTGCAGTTCCCAACCAATGTATAGGTAGCTGGTGGGAGGCCTGCTAATGGAGATAGCCATACATCTCCCAAGCATTAAACAAACACAAAAATAGCAGCTCAAACCTCGCTCATTCACAAACTTTGAAGTGCTTTATTCATTAGGAGTGCTACTGCTTCATGGCATACACCAGTTAAAGCAAGACAACACAGTGCACAGTGAAATGCCATGGGATCTATAATATCCACTTAACCCCCAGTACAGGCAGATGGACTTTGGTGTAATGTCTCATTCAAAAGATGACATCTCTGACAGCACAGTGTCCCCCTAACACCATGTTGGGCATCAGTATTTTTATTTATATAATCAAGGGGAGAGTGTCATCAAGGCATAGGTCAGGAAGTATAGGAAAACCAAGAGCAGTTAAAAAATTTGCAAGTAGTGTTTTATTATTTCCAATAACAGTAAAATAAAAAAAAAATGCTCTGGATAGTTATTTGCAAAGGCAGAACAAACAAAAAACAAAGTCCTTCATTTGAAGGAATCTTTAATTCTAAGTTTCAGTCTCCAACAAAAGATTACTGCTCTTTTATAATAAGACTTTGCCTGGCGATTAACTGCTACATCCTAAGCACGTTAACGGACATTCTGTTTTTCCCATCAGTTTCCTTCCTTGCAGATGCAACAAAATAGTACATGGTGATCCAGAACTGATTTCTTGTTCACAGCTCTGCAAAAGACTTCATAGAGGTCAAAGTGCATTTCAGTTTTAACTCCCTAAGTTCCAAATAACTTTTTGCATTCCTTTCAACAGTATAACTATATACATTTTCAAACCAAAGCATCTCAGATTTACATAAACAGTTTCTCATACACTTTTACATCTGCAGAAAAGCAAGGAGGAAGAAAAGACTGAAACAGCAAGTGAAGGCAGACAGATAGTGGGAGGCAGAGAATCGTCTCACAAGAAAATTTGACTGCGCAGTCAGACAAGAGACAGAGAATGAGAGAACAGAACAGATTCTTGTTTTTGACTCTTTCTGCTTAACAAGTGGGACAGAGCCTTATTCAACCCTATCAGACAGAGTGCCCTCTGCAGAGCTATCAATACCACTTTCTGGAGTACTTGTTCATTAGAGATCTGAGTTCTCCCATTTAACTACTGACCAGGTCTGACCTTGCTTTGTGTCTGAGATCTGACAAGATTAGGCTCCAAGGTAATAAAGTTGCAGGCCATCTGACTATCAATGTGTGAAAAAATCTCAAAATCTGGGGCACACCATCACAATTTAGGGAGAGAAGCTTATACTACTGTGGGAACAGATCTTTCTTGTTTACAAACAGCTCTGTGGAGAATAACGGGACATTCCCCTCTGCATGTGCAGAGGTGGCTTTTGATTGGAAAAATAAAAGATCTTCCCTCATAATGTGGTGCTGCTGAGTGGTATGGGCAGATGTTTGGAGGATGGCTGGGGAGCGCTGATATAATGCCCCTCCACTATATGGTAGGGTTTTAAAAATGGGCCAAATGTATTTTTCTGAAATAGACCAACATTGCTACTTGTAACCAGGTCACCATGGATGTTGTGATTACTACTCCTGCATTGTGGGCTCAAACAAAGTTGAGGGGCCTGAGTTCTTATTTTACCGATTGGTGGCTTGCATCCAGGTATTTTTAGTTTGTGTGGTGCCTCCACCAAAGTTAAGTTTACGAGCACCTGGTGTCAAAGTGGAACAACTCTCTGGGATGCAGTACCTCCCCACAGTGTCCCCCAACACACGAAAAATCACACTGCAGTTTTAAATTCAGCAAAAGTGTAATTAATGACTTACCTCTAAAAATATGATCATGAGATAAAATATAAAATACCAATAAAATATTTATTGGGGGTTATTCACAAGGCATAGGGGAATGCCAGACTCTTTTCCAAACTCTCACAAATTTTTAAAGTGTCAGGGCCGAAGTTAGGTGCCTGACTAGAGTTGACCTATTAAACACTTTAGGACAGCAGTAACCATGCATGACAGTACCCATTCCCACCGGACAGTGCAATACAGCAGCTGCAATGTTTTGAATTACCAGCCCACCTGTACTGGTGGCACTACCCACTTCCCACTGGTACCAGTTCAAACCCATTTTAAACCAATTAGGAGCTCTCAGTGCTTCAGTGGGTACCCAGATGGTGAAACAGTGCAGGCCTGATGGAGTTGCAGCTGGCTGACTGGTGGTGGTAGAAAAACATTTTTGTTAAACTCAAACCCCAAAGGCCACGCAATTGCTAAAATGGCAAACCTCAGCTATGGTATTTGTAGATTCTGGCCCAATGGCCAAAGCTGTAACTTTGGTGTCAAACTTTATACAAAATACCAGTTGCAGGGAAAGTCCTGAGAGTACTCATGGTTTTGGTATTACCAGCTTCCCTGACAACTTGGGCTCCTTCTCTTCCTCCTCTCTGCAGGTGCAGGTCCTCTCGAGCAGTTGATCAGCTATGCAGTTGGGGGGGTGTCAGCTCAACGATGCATGTCTCAGGTGCTTCAGAATATGGATGAGGCTCTCTGCTATGGCACTTGTCTGGACCTTTGTGGCTCTTCTCTTTTCCTCCACCACATGACAAATCTTTCTGGCTCATCTCTCTTCATCTACCACAGGACAGACTAGTCTAGGGAGCAGGGGCCACATGCCACACACACATTGGGAGTCTGGACCCTCATGTGATATGTTAGTCAGTGCCTGGCAGTAACACTGACCGTCCATCTCCCTAACTGCCTGCGGTCGCAACACAGGCTTTCACACAGCAGTATGTACTCAGTCTCGGGTCATACACAGGCTGACAGCTGTTGCACACTTACTCGAGCAGCGTCTTTCACAGAACAGTCTCTCAACCAAAAGGTCCTGTTCTGACACAATCAGCAAACACAAAGTTTAGCCTCTGTACTTTGTAGGTTATAGAAACCTCAAAATCACTTCCTGATGAATGGCTTACAAGCCTCAGGTAGGCTTCTCTTAGTTGGTTCCAGCCAGCAGAACAAGACCCCCTCAGGCTGTAAGAGCTCACTGATGACTGCCTTGTTCTGGATCTGCCCTCAGCCTTTCTCTGAGCAAAGACAGCATTTGATTGGCACAAAGGGATGTCCGTCTCTTGAATTAGCATGCAGAATGTTCACTTGATGCCCTATTGGTCAACAGAAAGAGTGCCAAGCAAGCAGCACAATCATAATCCCAGAATCTTCTTGAGATCATATACTGAGATCTTTGACTTCTGATTGGCTGTTGGCAAGGTCAGGGGTCAGTTAAGATGGCGTCCTCTACAACACTGGGAGCACTGGCTCCAAAATAGAGTTCTTTATAGGGTGCCTGCTGTTACCTTACTTTTGCTGACTCCTGATGATGTTGGCACACCTGTGCTTAGTTATCTGATCAAGCTTATATGGTTGCCAGGGGGTCCCCTGCTCTATCAAGATCTCTGTTATGCTTGCTCCCTCCAGGCAGAGTGGGCCTCATAGCTGAATATGGTTCACACCTGCATTGCTAACAGGTGCTATGAGTGCCAAATTCATGGTGTTTCTCAGTTCCCTTCCATGTGTGTCTCTGGGCCCCTTGATGGCTTCGCTGGTGTCCTTGGTGCTGAAGAACATGGAGGAGATGTCTGTTCATGCTAGTTGCAGGTGGGAAAGTTCTCAAATTGTGTAGTTGGGCATGCTGAGTGCTGAAGTAAACAGCCAGGAAGGCTGCAACCCATACAGTGCTCCTTTTGTCCCCACCCAGGCTGCAGTCCCAAGGACCAGAGCAAGCAAAACAAGGAGGCAGACTGTTCTGGCAAGCAAAAGAAGCTCAAGTAAGCCCCACCAATTTGGGGGGATTACATATGGTATATACAAAATTCTCTGTAAAGTGCATTCATGTTTGTCTGTAACCTTAACAAATATGGGTAGCATTCAACCCTATACTGTACATATATACAATAAAGTTCGAAGTAGTGAATACATTTTTTAGTGCCATATTGCTTTAGCTATTTTGTCCAGGAAATAAAGGTTTTTTTTTTTAATTTGTATCAGAAACATGTTTGCAAAAGACTTGGGTGAAGTTCTGTCTCTACAAATTAAGTAGTTACTTGTATTATCTGATTAGAACAGATTTTAAATGTGAAATACTGAGACAATTGCACAGTAGGACTGTACTACTTGATCCTCTCCATGTTTTAGGGTCCTTTTGAAATGCCAGAATATGAAGTCAGCCCAGAAGACCTGAACCCGAGACAAGTTCTGTATAACTACTGGGCCCGCTGGTGCAAATGGTATAAGTACCAACCACTGGACCACATCCGAGAATACTTTGGAGAAAAGATTGCAATTTACTTTGCATGGCTAGGTGAGCTTTTTGTCCTTGACTTTTTTAAGCCTCGTCCCTTGTATCTGAGACAGGAGGTTGAGAGGTATGGTATGGTGACAGGGTGTGTTGGTTCTGTGTTGTATAGTAAATACATACATGGATTTATGGATTTCATTCATAACACTGCCTGATTTGAACAGGTGGTCATAAAAAACAAAACAAGAATTATAAACCTTCTTACAAAAATAAGCTTTTTAACTTTTCATGTGTTGATTGATTTTGTGGCCAGCTGTAACAGTATTGTGACACCACTGTTCTTGACTAGGGGAACTTAGTCCTTCCACCTCCATTGAATGTTCAGCCCACACTGGCCCAGTCTGCTCCAAGGATGTGGTCTCTCCAGGGGATAGTCACTGCTCCACTGGGACAGTGTTGTATAACTGTTGAAAAAACATGGATGGGGTGAGGTTTTTCAAAGCAGAAGAGGCATAGCCTACTTCAGTAAATGTCCTATTTAAATACTTGGCTGATATTTGTGAAGAGTTATGTCAGAGTAACATTTGGTAACAGCTGAGGAAAACAGTCTTTTTCTACCAAACACCCAAGGGGTAAAATTTGGCTAACCTGTCATTTTCTAAAGAGATTCTCTGGTCTCTGGGAAAATGTTTACAAACCTTGGGCAGGTTTTCCAAAGGGCTAGGATGCTGATGAATCTCCATTTTTTGGATCTGTCAGCATCCACCCAATTTTGCCAAAACCTGAATGCCCTGTTTTCAATAGCACTTGAGTTTTTGCAACGGTTTTCATGATTTACTGTAGCCTGTGTTAGCGCAGTCAATTCTGAAGCAATTTTGCAAAATTGTGTCAAATGTTAGCAGCATTAATACCTTTGGTGCAAATGCATGGAATTGCAGAATTGTGCTAAAATCATAGTGCATTTCTTTGAAAATTCTGCCCATAATATTAAGATGCAATTCAGGTCTAAGTAAGTACTTGCAGAATATCTCCTACTTTCTAAGGATATTTACGTGAAAACAGGATTTTTGTGTCTCAAGCTTCCTCTTATTCTTCTACCTTTCCATGTCCATGTGATCGTAATCATTTCCACTAAAACAAACTGAGATGGGATGTCATAAATAGATAATTAGTGCTTCTGCTGAAGGAGAAGCAATAGCGATGATGTCTGGGAAATAAAGATTCTACTTCTATTCAGATGTCCTCAGTAACCAAGAATAAGGGGACGCATTCACAAAGTTTACAAAATATGAGCTGAATGGCATCTGAAGACTGGAGATCAAGTAGGATCTGTGGTGATATTGTAGGCAGGAAAAAATGGATGGACTAGATGAGCCAAGCAGTTCTTATCTGCCGGCAAAGTCCATGTTTCTATGAAGAATGCATTTAAAAGGTTTCCTTGTATACCAAAGAATTTCTTTACTCTCCATCCACTTCCCTTCCCCATCCATTCTATTCACTTCCTTCTCTGTACTTCCAGTCTTTACGCCAGCTACCTAATGTTGGCAGGGTAGACAGTGAGGAGGGGGGTAAGGGAGATATAGAGGCACCTGCAGAGGTTAGAACAGTGGTCCAAAATCTGGCAGTTGAAAATCGATGCCAAAAAGTGATAGGAGATACACCTAGGCAACAAGATCCCCAGGATGGAATATTTGATAGGAGAGGCATTTTTTCTGGGGAAAGTGGCCCATCATAAGCAACTCCCTAAAACAATCTAGCCAATGCAACAAGGTCTACCGCAAGGCAGCCAGAATGTTGGGGTATATTGGGAGGGGGTTCAACATCAGGAGGAAAGAGGTACTGCCTCACTATAGATCACTGGTTTGGCTGCATCTGGAATACTGTGCTCAGTTCTGGAGTTCCCACCTAAGGATGAAACAAAGACAGGCGGGAGACAGTGCAGTGTGGGGCAACCAAAATGATTCAGGGCCAGCAGTGCTGATTGTATGACAATAGGCTCATAGCACTGGACATGTATTTGCTAGAGGCCAGAAGGAAGAGGGGAGACATAATAGAACCCTTCAAGTTCCTGAAAGGAATGACTAAGGTAAACTGTGAGAAACTGTTCAGCAGGAGTGGTGAGTCAAAAATTCAGGGACATGAGTGGAAGCTGACCCGGAGGAGGGGGATTCAGGAGAGACGTGTGAGCGTTTTACTTGCTGAGCTGTGGAACAGCCTACTGGCTGAAGTGATGGGCACAAAAACTATCAATGATTTCAAGCATAACTGTGACAAAGTTAAAGGAATAATAGTTATTCAAGGGATTAACAATAAGGCAAGGGGGCAGGGGAGTGAGAGCATAATCCCCCTTAAAACAATGGATCTTACTTCAAGAGGGCTCTTGCAGTAGGTACACACAAGTAGGACTAAGCCACCAGGTGTTAGGACCACACAGAAAAATTCTAGCTAGCAGTGTCCGCTGGGGGACCGCCTCCTGATGTCATGTGACAGACGTCAGCATGACGCTATATAAGGAGTGGTCCTCACACCTGCCTTCCAGTTCTTTCCTGCCGTTGACCTGCACACGTCGGACCTTGTGGAAGAACGCTGCTAGTCTATGCCATCTTGGATGAGTATTATTCTCACAGTTTTACTATTAATCCGCATATTCCTCTGTTTTTGTTTAACAAAAGTCATCGTGTATGTCGTCTCCGACACCTTCAGAATTGCATAAGAACAAGTGCGACTCCTGTGGAACTCAGCTCCCTCACAAGGACAGCCATTCCCTCTGCCTCTTCTGCCTGGGCCCAGGCCATAAGGTGGAAGGGTATGAGTATTGATAAACGTTTAATGCAGCCACAAGTAAACATAAGCAGCAGTCTCTGGAAGCCCATCTTTTAAAAGAAAAAATGGCCAATATGGAGAAGGAGCTGAAGAAACTCAGGCAATCATCATCCTGTCCGGAGAGCCACCATAAGAAGAAGAAGGACAAGGAGAGACAGCGGGACTGGAAAGGGTCCCAAGCCATTCAGCCACCTCCAACTGGAATTGCGGCCATTCAGGTAACAACCCCCCCCAGGGGACTCGCCTTCGATGACTGCTTTGGTGGCTAACAAATGGCCATCGACCCACCAATCTGGCCCAGGCTCAGGCCTGATGGGAGCCTACCGAGATCAGGAGGCACTCACCTCCTCTACGGTCTCCAAGATTTCAAGGCCTAGTGATACGAGTGGGACCAGTAAGTCGAGTTCCAGCTCCACTGGTTCCGTGGCTGCTAAGCCACCCATCAGCTCCTCCGACAGACACCGAGCCCCGCTGCTGAGGCACAGAGAGAGAGAAAAAGCAGCCAGAGCTTCCTTAAATCAAAGAGGTTATTTTCTAGACTACACTGAACTGAATTATTACTTTTTGGACCTGTGTAAGTAACTAATATTGATTCTGTTTTTGGGGTTGACTTGTCTTAGTTTTAACTTTAATTTGCCAGGGAGGAACTGTAGCTGGGAGATATTTGCAGTCATTTGTAACTAAACCAGTTACTTAACCTCTATGAAATAGGTGTCTGAAAGGAAGGAAGGCACTCCCCGGGGTGGAGGGTCAGAGTTGTAGTTGATTGTTTCTGGATGGCACAGGGTTACTCCCTCCCACCCTTCCCACCACCCCCTGCCCAAGCACATAATTTCCTTTATAGAAGGGGTTCTGACATCACTTCCCCAAAACTGCTAACAACATACATCTGTTCATATCCTTAGAGGCACAGCACACTGAATAAGGGGCAGAGACACTCACAAGCTTGCACACACTAAAACAAGAACAAAAAAAATACTACAAAAGAAAAGCATCTGTAACAGGAAGGGACACAGACATGTGGGGAGTGGTGCAATGCACTGTCTGTGCAGCAGCAGTCTTCTGGGAGACATTCTGGAAACTGCATTGCTGCCCTATTTGCAGGCACTTCTCTGGTCTGAGGGAGGAGGTTGCTCATCTCCATGCTGACCTGGCAATGATTCGGGAAACCTGCTTACCCACTCAGGGACCACTCAGGCCACCGCTACTACCTCAGAGGTTGCCAAGAAAGAGGAGTGGTTGGACCATGGTGGGCTCAAGGAGGGTGAGGGTGGTGGAACAGAGGCACAACCCTCCAGCTGTGCCTCTCCACAATTCATTTGCCACTCTGGCAGACCATGGTTCCTCTATGGAGGCACCCACAGTGGAAACCAAGGAGGATGCTGGGAACCTCCATAATGGAGACCCACAAGAGGGTGGCAGAGGACCCCACAGGGGAAGGAAACAACTCCTGGTGGGAGACTCAATTGTTGGGGGGTAGAACTGAGGGACGGAGGTAGGGAGGGGAAAGGGAGGTAAGGTGTCTGCCTGGTGCCATGGCTTGGAGGGACAAGAAACAAATCCTCAGGATCATGGGAGCAGCTACAAGGGGGAGTGATCTGGATGTCATTATCCACCTAGGGATGAATGACCTGGCTGAGTATGGGATCACAGCAGTGCAACAGGAGTTTATGGAGTTGGGAAGGGGCCTTAGACAAGTAGCGCACACGGGAACTTTCTCGGAACTGCTACCTGTCTATGGAATGGATGAGGCTAGGGTACTCGGCACCATGGGATTCAATGACTGGTTGAAAAACCAGTGCAGAGCTCAGGGATTTGGCTTCACTGGGGACTGGGGCTCCACCTGGAGGGATGCAGGCCTATACAGGTGCGATGGTCTGCATCTATCCAGAAGGAGATCCAGGATACTTGGTGATAGGTTTAAATGCTTCATTGGCAAGCATTTAAACTAGCCAAGGGGGAGGCACTGAAAAGGAGAAGGGAAATCCTAGCTCCCCCCCAAAAAATCAGGGTAGTTAGTGAGGTAAACACCAAGATAGAGCAGTCGATATGGATAAGGGCAGGGGTAAATGGAGAAAAGGACAAAGGCAGTAAGGACAGGAATGGGGCAAAAACAAATAAAGCCATAAAAAATGGAGGGTAATGAGTACCAATGCCTGTAGTCTAGATAAAAAGCTCCCCGAAATGGTGGCCTTGATGGAAGAGGGATGCCTGGATAACATGGCAGTCACAGAAACATGGTACACAGAGAACCATGACTGGGATGTCAACATACCAGGGTACACAATCTACAGGAGGGACAGGAAGGGAAGAAGAGGAGGAGGAGTAGCTCTCTATGTAAGAGAAGGGATCAAAGCAACAGAACTAAAAGGTAAACAGGGAGGAGAGGAGGCACTGTGGGTCACCCTGGAGACTGGAAATGGCTCCACAATCCGCACAGGGGCTGTATACAGACCACCGTCTCAGGGAGAGGAAATGGACAAGGAAATGATAGAAGGCATCCTTGGGATGGCAAACAAAGGGGAGATATTGCTGATGGGGGACCTGAATATGCCAGATGTTAACTGGAGCACCTTTGCTGCAGCCACATCCAAGAGCAGGGCCATTCTCGATGCCCTACAGGGGGCATGCCTCAGACAGCTAGTTTTGGAACCCATTTGGGAGGGAGCAATCTTAGACCTGGTATTCTCAAATGGGGAAGGAGAGAGGATCTCTGATCTTGAAGTGGGTAGCCATCTGGGAACAAGCGACCACCAAACAGTGTGGTTCACAATAAAGTTAGCTGTAGAGTTAAGCCACACAAAAGTGAAGGTACTGGACTTCAGGAGGGCTGATTTTGTCAAAATGGGAGAGTGCCTCAGAAAAGCACTAGCAAACAGGCAAGAAGGTGGGGTGGAGCAACAATGAGGAAACATCAAAACTGTCATCACAGAGGCAACAACAAGCCTTTGTGTGAAGCAAATAAATCAAAATGAAAGAAAAAAAAACACCATGGTTCTCAAAAGAAGTGGAGGGGAAGGCAAGGGAGAAAAAGATAGCATTCAGGAAGTATTAGGAAACACAGAAGGAGCAGGACAGGGAACTGTACCAGTTAAAGCAGAAGGAAGCGGGGAAGGCAGTCAGAATAGCAAAGGCCCAAACCGAGGATAAGATAGCCAACTCGGTTAAGAAGGGGGATAAAACCTTTTATAGGTACATTAGGGAACAAAGAAAGACAAGGCAGGGATACTGAGGCTGAATAAAGAGGAAGGTGGTTGGGCAGAGAGTGACAGTGAAAAAGCAGGGATACTGAATGAATATTTCTGCTCAGTATTCACAATGGAAAAGTAGGGGGGAGATACCTAATCCAGTCAATAGAACCACTCTGGATAGGAGGGTTGATATTAGTCCTTTCACAGAAGAAAGAGTTCTGAAAGAACTCTTAAAACTGAAGGTGGATAAAGCAATGGGGCCTGATGGGATTCACCCCAGAATTCTAAAAGAACTAAGGGAAGAACTAGTAACACCACTGACTACTCTTTTTAATAAATCATGGGAGGATGGTGTGGTACCTGAGGACTGGAGAAGGGTGAATGTGATTCTCCTTCACAAAAGTGCGAGCAAGACAGAGGCAGGAAACTACAGACATGTCAGTTTGACCTCAGTGGTAGGGAAAATGATGGAATCATTTCTGAAGGAAAGAATTGTTGAGTACCTAGAGGCCAGTGGGGCACAGGACGCAAGGCAGCATGGATTCACAGCAAGAAGGTCGTGTCAAACAAATCTAATTGATTTCTTTGACTGGGTTACCAAAGTAGTAGACCAGGGAGGGGCTGTGGACATGGCCTACCTAGACTTTAGTGAGGCATTTGACACAGTCCTGCACAAAAGATTAATAAACAAATTAGGCAGCCTGGGAGTGGGTCCTAGGGTGGTAGCCTGGGTAAAACACTAGCTGGACAACAGGACACAGCGGGTAGTAGTAAATGGAGTCCCCAGTGCAGAAAGGAGGGTTACTAGTGGGGCACCGCAGGGTTCAGTACTGGGACCGGTCCTTTTTAATGTCTTTATAAGTGATATTGCAGAGGGACTGGAAGGGAAAGTATGTCTCTTTGCAGATGACACAAAGATCTGCAAAAGGTTTGATACACAAGGTGGGGTGGAAAGGATGAAAAGGGACTTGGCAAGGTTGGAGGAATGGTCAAATGTATGGCAGCTTAGATTCAACGCAAAGAAGTGCAAAGTAATGCACCTGGGAAACAAAAACCCAGGGCAAGAGTACACAAGTGGGGGTGAGATACTAACAAAATTGGAAAGGGACCTGGGGGTAGTCATATCAGATGACCTGAAGGTGGGCCAGCAATGTGAGAAGGCAGTAAGGAGGGCTGGGAGGATACTGGGATGCATAGGGAGAGGCATCACCAGTAGAAAACAGGAAGTTGTTGGCCCTCTGTACAGACGGTTGATAAGACTACATCTGGAGTACTGTGTACAGTTCTGGAGACCCCATCTCCACAAAGACATAGACAGGGTGGAGGCTGTCCAGACGAGGGCAACCAAAATGGTGAAGGGTCTGCACCAGAAGACATATGAAGAAAGACTAAAGGAGCTTAAGATGTATAGCCTCGAGGAAAGGAGGTAGAGGGGGGACATGATAGAAACTTTCAAATACTGCAAGGGAATCAACAAAGTCCAAGAGGGTAGCATCTTTCAGAAAAAGAGATGTGCAAGAACAAGGGGGCACAATTTGAAGATAGAGGGAGATGGCTCAGAGGTAATGTGAGGAAGTATTTCTTCACAGAGAGGGTTGAAGATGCATGGAACAGCCTTCCTGAGAAGGTCATAGAGTCAAAAACAATGGGGGAATTCAAGAATGCATGGGACAGGCATAAGGCAATTCTAGTGGGGAGTAGGAGGAAGTAGGCTGTTGGTTAACTGGGATCTGCAGCTTATCCATTAGGTAGGGAAATGCGCAGACTAGGTGGGCCAAGAGGTCCTTATCTGCCATCAAATTCTGCATTTATATGGATTCTCATCAGAACCTGATAAAAGGCCTGACAAAGAGGTGACGGCACAGCTGACGTTAGATATACAGCTGACGAAGGACACTACTCCTTCCTCTCCTTTACCGCCTGCGGGGGATGCGAAGGCAGGAGATCACCCACCGACAGGGGTTTCATCACCCCCTCTTCTGGTGCCTCAGATGCCAGAGCCAGCGTTGGACCAGACAATAGTCCCTCCAACCCCCTCAGGTGATTCAGTCCCGCAAGGCCCTTCATCGAACCAGACACCAGGACCTTCGGGATCCTCTCGTCTGCCTCTTCCATCGGGACCTTCCGAGCACCCCGTGGGACGTGGTACAGACCTGATGATTCCTCCAGCAGGGCCTTCAGCCCCTCCATTGGGCCCTCTGTCAGGACCACCTGTAAATCCTTATGGACACCCATTGCCAGACTATTCTCCTCAGTACCCAACACCTGGATACCCAACGCCAGAATATCCGGCATCAGGATTCCATGTGCTAGACTTCCCTCCGTTGGGTTTTAACTACCCCTACTACGGGTACTCTAGCTATGGGTTAAATAATGCTCCACCTCAGCCTCAAGTAGACCTTCAAGCGGTCCTTAAGAACTGGTGGGCAGCAGCAAAGTCACAGCTCATGGCAGAGCTAGAGAAGTGTCAGCCACCGATGGCCCCAACGCCGGCTCCAAGGCCTCCTGCGTCAGACCCTTCTGCATCGTCCAGCCCTAAGGGCCTGACACAGGCCAATAATCCAGATCCTAGCCTTAGGCCCTGGGAGTTTTCGAGGCCTATGGAATTTTCCAGACCAGTGGAACTGCCGCTTCCGGCCATCAGCTCTTCAAGTGACCAGGATTCCTCAGACTAGGACAGTGACATGGCCCATTCTTACTCCGATGTGGAAACACCCACACCAGATGATCAGAAACCGAAGGACTCTCCCAAATCCCCTCCGGAGGATCCTTCCTTCTTGGAGCTCCTAAGAAAAATCCAAGCAGCCTACAATTGGTGCACATTTGCCCAGGACCCGCAGAGGCAGAGGCTGGCAGCTCATTTAGATTTGGCTGATTCCTCCCCAAACCTCATTCCGCCCTGGATTGAACCACATGAGGATTTTGTCACCGCCATATGGAAGTAACCTTCCTCTCTGGCCCCAGTAGCCAGAAAGGCTGACATTCTTTATCAATCTCCAGATGATAAAGACTTCTTCAGTCTTCATCCTAAGGCTGATTCAGTGGTCATTAGTGCAACCCATGATAGGTCTGCTAAACCTAAACACCTCAGTACTTCCTCCCTGATAAAGAATCTAAAATTCTGGATCAGTATGGGAGAAAGATTTACTCTTCCTCCACCTTAGGAACCAGAGCACTAAACTATGTCACCCATATGGGGGACTACCAAAAATTGGTCCTAGGTCAGTTGGAGTCCAAGGTAGACTCTCTTCAAGACTCTACCCTAAAAGACGAAATGGCAGATCTAGTATAGTCAGCTAGATCCGCCTATCATCACATGTTGCACACCACCTGCGATGCAGTGGATGCTGCTGGTAGGGGCTCAGCTACTGTGGTTAGTCTACGACGTCATGCCTGGCTGCAGATCTCAGGCCTGGCACCAGAGGTCCAGTCGGCCATGCAGGATGCTCCCTTTAGAGCGTCGGTCCTTTTCAGCTGGGATGTAAAGGACATTATCACTGACTTCCAAGATAAGGACAAGGCCCTACATTCTGTACAATTTATGTACAAGCCTCCACAGAAGCAGAAGCAGCCATTTCGGAGGCAGCAACGTTGCCAACAAAGACCAAATCAGAACCTATGTCAGAACAAACGTCGGGTGACCTCGGCCGCTAGAGGCCCCCCGGCTAAGTCCCATAAAGCCTCGGGAGCCACGGCCTCAGCTTTGCCCTCTGCTTCCTGACTCCTTAACTCTCCCACCTCCACTGGTAGGCTTTCCAGAGGAGCCGGCAGGGGGCAGGTTCTCCTATCACCTATCAGAGTGGGAGAAAACAACAGACAACCAGGTTCTTCAACTGGTGGCAAAATGCCACATAGTACAATTCATAGAAAGACCCCCAAGAAGACCTCCAGGTCATTCATCCTACCCACACAGTCACCTACCCTTGGTGAGAGAGGAAATCACGTCCTTGCTGGCAAAAGCAGCAATAGAACCGGTTCCTGTAAAGCATCAGGGAAAAGGGTACTACTTGTACTTCTTCCTGGTTCCCAGAAGACAGGCAGCTGCAGGCCAATCCTAGATCTGAGCTCTCTGAATCTCTTTGTTCAATACAAGAGGTTCAGAATGCTGTCTCTCCCCAGCCTACTTCCTCTCTTATAGAAGGTTCAGTGGCTCTGTGCCCTGGACATGCAGGATGCTTACCTGCACATCCTGATTTTCCCACCACACCACAAATTCCTCCAGTTCTGTTTTCAGGGGGAGCATTTCCAGTTCAAAGCACTACCCTTTGGCCTTTCCTCTGCCCCAAGGGTATTCATAAAACGCCTAGCAGTGATGGCAGCCTTTTTGCACAGGCAGGGGGTCCATGTTTTTCCCTACCTGGATGACTAGCTGATATCAGCCTCTTCCAGGGAGGCCCTAGTCAAAGATCTGAACCTTACCCTGGACACTTTCCATTGGGTGGGAGTTATGGTCAATAATGCCAAATCCCACCTTGTCCCTACCCAACACCTCCAATTTATTGGGGCAGCTTTGGACATGGTAGAGGGCAAGGCTTTCCTACTGCTAGACAGGATATCTACCTTGCAGCACCAGGCACGAATGGTGGCCTTACAAAAGAGGGTACAAGCCAGAATGATCCTGCAACTATTGGGGCTCATGGTGGCCACCATCCCTTTGTTTTCCCTTGCCAGACTCCACATGAGAGCCTCACAGTGGACCCTCAGAGTCCAATGGGACCAGAGGACAGTCGAACTGGACCACGAGATTACGATCTCAGATCCAATGGCAAACGACCTCTTGTGGTGGCTCAAACAAAACAACCTCTCCAAAGGGCTTCCATTTCGATCAGACAATTCCTCACAAACCTTGATGACAGATGTTTTGGGTCTGGGTTGGGGAGCACATCTGCGTCCTCACAAGACACAGGGTCTTTGGTCTCACATAGAACTGTCTCTTCATATCGACATACTCGAGATGAGAACAGTGTTGAATGTGCTAGAGGCCCTTCAATTGGAAGGCTCTCCCTAAAGTTATATGGGGGAAGAGCTCCTCCCCCATAACCTGTTTAAGCAACAGAACCCTGCTGCTCTGCTTAGAGCGAGACACACTCACTTTCTGGTGGCACGGCTGCCCCCCCCTTTCCTTCCCTGCTTTGTGCTTGGTCTTGCCCTCCACTTTCCCCGTTCTCTATCTGCTTTCTGCTTCTTCTGTGTTTTGCCCCCCTCACTCCGTTCCTCCTGTGCTGTTCTGCGCTTGTTTTTGGTTGTTTTTTTTCTCTTTTGGGGCTCTCTGTCTCTGCCAGCCATGCCTTAGTTCATCTGCCGCAGCTCCTGCTCACCTGCTGCTGCCTCCCTTCTTTGGCTCTCCATTCGGAGAGCATTCGCCCTGCCTCACTGCTATCTGGATTCCACTGGACACCCTCTAGGATTTACCCAGCTACTCCATGCTGCTGCCTTCTCTTCCAGCTGCTGCATCCATTGCATACAGCCTCCACTCAGCGCCATACAGGCTCGCCCGCACTCTTGCTACTGCGCCTTAGTACTTCCATCAGCTCGTTTTCTCCATAACCTGCACCGCGCTCACTGGGCAGTGGACCATGTTGTACATTCCTGTACAGGACCTGCAAGGTAGCATGGCAGATTTTCTACCTCATAGCCAGGATACATGACCTGAGCCTCTTCACCTCGTTTATCAGGTCCAGGTGCAAGAGCCAGAACAGCAAGCCTTCCAATCAAACACTATTACATATGTTAAGTGCAAGGTCCTTTCAAGAACAAATTACGGCATCGCCAGTCGCTTGCACTTCCTGGCTGATCACACTCGATAAGATACCTTAGCACCTCTGAGTTTGTTTCATGCATTTAAGTGATTACAGCTGCCAACATTTCCAGTAATTGCTGAATCTACCTTAACATTCATGACCTGCTCTAGGATTTAGCTGGTTCAGCTACCTGCCAGCCTATGACAGTTATCTATTCCAATTGACTACCAGAAGATGGGACATAAATTGGAGCTCAACGCTACGGTATCTATCTCAATTTGCACAATCTCTCTGTCACCGCTACCATATGTCGGGTGTCGGCTCAAAGACAGCATTTAATTTAAAGCCATCCCTCGCCTTTCAACTGCCATGAACTGCATTTAGCGCTCTGACTTCAGTCATTTTGACCCTCCTCTGCAGATTTCCTGATGCTTCTCATACTGTTGCAGCTAATTCTGGATACACAAATGAAATTGATGAACTCAGTTGCTAGAAACATTCCCTATCACTAACTATATGGGGCCACTTACTGTAGACGTGTTATTGTTTCATAAATAAGGACATTGCTGCACATTATAGCCCCTTCTATATTTGCTGCTTGGCCACCTATCAACACGACTGTTAGGAGGGTCAAACTAATTGCCTGCTATTTCCATTCTCATCGGTCTTCACCATGTACCTTTATATTACAGTGCTATTCCTACTTCTTCTGCATTTCATGCAATCCAATGGCACTACTACTACTACTACTACTACTACTACTGAACTACGTGTAGGTCCCTTGCTTACAACTCGTTACCTGTTGCTCGCACTATTCATCACATTCCTGCCTCCTGCTCTTCCCTGGCTGCCTAATTCTGCTATCTATATATCTTCGGACTTGCAAGGTCCTCATAATCAAACACCCTTTTGGATCAGATCATCAGTGCTTATTCAGCTTTCGAGGTTGCTCTTACTCCACCTGCCTCGCCACCTCGTGGCCTGGAGATTCGACTATTCGTACACTATGTCTGCTTCACCCAGCATCGGGCCTGGAGGTTCATAATTTCTGTCAGCCTGCCACGCCCAGTCTGGGCCTGAAGGTTCATATATTTCTACCTCGTACCTGCACCACCTTCAGAGCCTGGAGAATTGACTATTCGTACACTATGCCTGCCTGCCCCACATTGGGCCTGGAGGTTCATACTTCTCTCAGCCTTCCATGCCCTGTCTGGGCCTGGAGGTCTGTATACTTCTACCTCATACCTGACTTTCTCACCTTCAATTGGCATCAACTCCAAAACCATATTGTCCTACTGGATTTCAGTCATTTGTTCAAGCTCCTCTCCTCCTTGGAAACAAGTCCTCATCTGCTAGAATTACTCTACCCTATACCCTCGCAATTTGTTCATGCTGATTTGGCTGACTTATGTGGGCTTTGCTGCACATGCTATCCCTTATGGGCTTGATCACCATTCTCAACTACCTGTTATTACTCCTCAGCTGATCTATGTGGGGACCGACTGTGCACACTAGCCTACGAGGGCTAGCTGCCACTCTACTACTTGCCAGCAGACCTACGGAGGTCTGGCTGCACTTACGAACTTACCTGGAACTAGCCGCCACTCTACTTACCTCACCAGCTGATCTCGAGGGTCCAGCTGCACATCTTACCCGTGGGACTAGCTGACACGTTCTACTACTTAGCAACTGACCAACCTGGTCCATATTACTTGCTACTCACTACCTTATCTCTTAACCTACGCAGTCCAGCCACATCCTCACCCATTGGGCTTGCTCTGTTATACTCCCTTGGATGCTTCCTAACCTCACACTATTGCTTTGGATTTCCTACCCTCAAATCCTGCCAGGATTCCAGCTTAGCTCTACTGCCAAAGGCTTTCTATATCATGACTTAAGCATCAGTCCTACTCTCTCTTCATCCTACTACCTGAACTGGGTTCATCAATCATCAGCTTCCTCTCAAGCCATTCTACCATTCCATCTAATTCACAAGTCTTCTATCGGCAGAAGCCTGGAGGTTGGACTACTTCCATTTCATCCTGCCCGCCAGCGTCAGAGCATGGATATCTGTCCTCTATATTCGTCTATTTATCATGCCAGTCTTAGGAACTCCTCATTCTAGCCCTATCCTGACTCTGTTAGATGTGTTCCAACAACAATCACCTCAGTGCAATCTACCTGGATGCTTCATGTGTTCATACAACTACCTGCAGCGCTCACACAAGACTTGGAAGCCTGTTCCTGATCTTTCGTTTCTTACTACGCACTGTTCCACTGGATCATCTGTAATCTGCAACTTGGGTTAGCCATTACATTAATTAATTAGGATTATGCTCCTTTAGTATGCCCAGAAGGATGGGCAGGTTGGCAGCCATGGGTCCTCAGAGGTTTCCCCCTAAGGGAGTTTTTCCTCTCCTGTGTGCTGCCTTCCATACTCTCCAGAGTTGGAGGAGATAATTGTGGATATCATATTTCTTTTGGGGGGTGTCACATCCTAATCAACTAACCATCCTTCCTATGGTGGGATACAGAGTAAAGCCAAACCATCAACTCATAACGAATAACTCATCTGTTCCAGTATCAGCACTATCTTACTGTCAGCTCATCATGTACTATATTCATTGACTTACTCATGTCCATGCCTAAGTACCTAAGCACTATTCATTCATACAGCTATACCTTGGAAGCATCATTCTACTTACTGGTCTGGCCTCTGCATCCAAACTCAAACCTACATTATGTAGATGCAGTATGTAACACAAGCACTGAGCTCCGTACCACATAAAATATCTAATTCTCCCAGATCATCTTATAATTCAAGCAAACAACATATGTCTGGTACATAAACAAACAGGGCTGAACCCGCTCTTACCCCCTTTGCAGGGAAGCAAGGAGAGTGCGGTGCTGGGCAGTCGACCACAACATTCATTTGACAGCAGTACATGTGTCAGGTGTCCAGAACATCGTGACAGATGCACACAGCCTCACGTAAGCCAGAGCACACAAGTGGGAGCTCAGACAGTCAGTGGTAAACAAAATCTTTGCAAAGTGAGGAAGGCCTCAAATAGATCTGTTCACCTCCCCATTTAAAGAATAACTACTAACCTTCTGCGTGCTCGCTCCATGGCGTGGTGTTTTCTGGTAAGAAGCACTGTCTCTTTGCTGGGGGGAGGTTCATGTACACCTTCTCTCTGCTTCCATTAATCCAGAGAGTTCTAATGAAACTGCAGGCAGAAAGAGCTTGAATGATCCTTATTGCTCCCTTCTGGCTGAGACTTATTTGATTCTGTCTACTGCAGCAACTGTCAGTGGGACCTCCCCTTTCCACTGCCGGTTTCCCAGGATCTCTTGACTCAGGAACAGGGGACCCTGGTTCATCCAGGTCTCAAGTCCCATCATTTGCACGCTTGACTCCTTCTGACATAGTGGCTGCCCGATTGGGGTTTCCTCGCGGGTAGCACAGATCTTGGTAGAGGCCAGGAAGTCTTCCACCAGGGCTACATATGCCATGAAATGGAAAAGGTTTTCACTAAAAATACCACCAACAGCTTAATCTGGTTCAAGGTCAGTTGGCATTCATCTGTATCCCCCTCCCCCGGGTCGTGCCTGAAAATAGGCAGGATTTGTCTAGTGCACTTACCCGGTCAACAAAAACTAAATGAATAATAAATAAATAAAATCTGGGTAGATTCGAAAGGGCTTGAACCCTTTTCCTGTTCAGTCATGAAGGTCTCAGACTACATGCTGCACCTTTATGACTAGAGTCTTAGTTATTTGACCCGAAAGGTCCACCTTTCAGCCATTTCTGCCTATCATATTCCAATAGGACAAAAGACTTTGGCACAGTTGGGGTATCCAAACCTTTCTGAAGGGATTCTTCATCTGTAGTCCCCAATCAAAGTCCTGCTCCTCCTTGGGACCTACACTTCATTCTCGAAAAGCTCACCTTGCCACCCTTCAAGATGGCAGCCAGTGGACATGCACTACCTCTTTTGGAAAGTGCTCTTCCTAGCGGCTATCACTTCAGCTCAAAGAATTTCCGAGCTTCAGGCTCTCATGTGTAAGATACCTTATCTGATTTTTCACAGAGACTGGGTGGCTCTGTGGACCAATCCCAAGTTCCTACCCAAGGTGGTATCTGAATCCACCTTGAATCAATCCCTGGACCTGCTGGTGTACTATCTAGAATACTCCAACGGGGAGCCTTCTGCATACTCTGCATTTTCACCGAATTCTCAGGTACTATACGGACAGGACTAAGTTTCTCCATAAATCTGACCAATTGTTTGTTTCTTTTGCACCCAAAAGAGAGGGCTCAGCTGTTTCTTTTTTTTTTTAAATTCAAGTTTATTGATAATACTCAGGTACAATAGATCATTTAAGTTAATTAGCATTACCGTAAGCACAATGCATTCAGCACATTTGTTAGAGTCCCTTATACAGTTAAATCTAGTGATGCAGTACACCTTTGGTACATAACTTCCCAGGACTTACATAAATTAATTGTCTTATACAAAAGGGACTAAAGACATGTTCAGGCAATTTCTATTTTCCTAGTAGTCTCCTTCAATCTTTGAACTAAACCTCTATTTCATTCTTCTCCGCTCCAGTTAAGTTACGGGATCTGGTCCAGGACCCCCTAGTGATGACTTAAGTCCCCTCTCAGGTATTTTTTGCTTTGTTTTGTCCTGATTCTGGTGTACTATGCAATTAGCCTTTAATTTCTCGCTTGGCTGTTCACCATAACTCTCATCTAGTCCACCTCCTCATAAATGTTGGGGTTCTGTTATTTATTTTATATGTGAGTTCCTCCAGATCCGCTATTGTGTTCACTATCGATATCCACTCCTCCATGGTAGGGGGGGAAGGAGAGAGCCACCTCCTCGTGATGGCCTTGTTTGCCGCAGTAGTCAGAATGGACCACAAATACTGTGCGTCTGGACCTCGGACCTCGGACCTCTTCCGGTGGTCCACCGAGGATCAGCTTAGGCCAGTCTAATTTACTTTGTACCGAGAAAATCTCAGTGATTTCTCTTCGAATTTCTACCCAGAAATTCTGTATTACCTCACAAGTCCAGAAAATATGCTTATGGTCTACCCTCAACTGCGTGCAGCCCCTCCAGCACCTAACCGGTAGCTCAGGAGTTCTTTTGCCTATGGTTTGGGGTGTGAGAAAATATCTAACTTAACCCGCCATGCGAATTCTTGCCAATATGGGGACTGAGTTGTGCGGCTGGAGAGGAAGAAATTTTCTCCCAATCCGCCTCTCTTCCAACCTCTGTGGAGTATCTTTAATCACTTGTTCTTGATAGCTAATAACGATCCGTCTTTAAGTTGATAGGACCTGATAGAGCTGAGAAATCATCCTTCTGAGTTGTGACTGTCACCCTTTCTGTATGACCTCTATCAGGTGCCTAGCTCTGTCTGGATTAACATCTTTTTTCATTAAGTTAGTTACATAGTTTCTGGCTTGTAAATACCTGAAGTGGTCTGAGTTTTGTAAGTTATAGCTGTTTTTAAGGGATGCGAAATCTAATATAGATCCGCCCTGACAGTTATGGGAAAGAAACCTAAGTCCCTTGGCATCCCAGGTCTGGAACCTTTTATCTAGCTGCCCCGGGGTAAAGTCTGGATCCGAAGACAGTCTCCTCAGAGGCCATAGTGAATTTCTAAGGTCAAATTTCTGCCTTAGTCTGTGGAGTGCTCTAATTGTATCTTTAACTGACGCTAGTTGTGTAGGGGAGTCTCTATTTGGTTTATGCACCGACAGAACATGGTCTAAGGATCTCGAGTCCTCTCCCTCCTCCTTTCCCTTTTCAATGAGTTTCCACACCGTACAGGCACCGGGATTAAGCCAGATCATAGCATTTTTTAATTGGGCTGCCAGAAAGTAGTCTTCTAAGTCCGGAAGGTACTGCCCTCCCCTAGTCCGGTGCGTCTGGAGTATCTTTAAATTAATCCTAGGTTTTTTGGAGTTCCATATGAATCTAGTTATCATTTTATTCCAACCTTGAAAGGTGCCCCTTCGTATGTAGAAGGGTATACTTTGCAATAAGTAAAGAAATTTTGGGAGTACATTCATACGCAGCGCATGTATTTTAGAGTACATTGGGAAATTTAACAGAGACCATCGCTCAAAATCTTTTTGAAGGGAAGATATTAATGGTGAGTAATTCGCCTGAAACAGCTGCGAGAAGAGTTTTGTGACATAGATTCCCAGATATTTCATCTTCTTGGCTTTCCAGTTAACCGGGAAGAGGGATGAGATCTCGGGGTTAGGGTTAAAATTAAAGGTATGAACTTCTGTCTTATTTTTATTTAGTGTGTAGCCCGCATGATCTCCAAATTCCTGGAGTATTGACCAGACTTTTTTTATGGATTGGTTAGGGTGTGTAAGACTGAGGAGTACATCATCCGCATAGAGGGAAATTTTCTTCTGATATCCCTCCGTCTGCACCCCCGCCACCTCCTCCGTCCTTCTCACCATCTCAGCCAATGGCTCAATACAGAGAGCGAATAGGAGCGGTGAAAGCGGGCATCCCTGACGAGTGCCTCTTCCTAAATCAAATCTATCCGAGATTCCTCCATTCACCCTAACGTAGGCCTGGGGCCTATAATAGATCGCTCGGATTACCTTAATGAAGGTGTCAGGGAAGCCTCTGTGCTCCAGGACAGCAAACAAAAAGCTCCAAGATACTTTATCAAAGGCTTTTTCTGCGTCTAAACTCAAGAGGCATGTCGGGAGCTCAGCTGTTTCTAAACAGTGTTTGTCCAAATGGTTGGCAAACTGCATTACCTTCTGTTACCAGAAGTACCACAAAACCCTTCTGGGTCAGGTTAAAGGACATTCAACCAGAGGCATGGCTGCTTCTACTGCTTGTTTCAGGAATGTTTCAGCTGCAGACATTTGCACAGCTGCAGCCTGGAGCTCAGTCCACACTTTTAGTTTATTAGTCTAGGAATTAATACCTTTGAGCCAGGGCTGTTTTACAAAGGTTCCACATCACAAAGAACATTTAAAAAAGCATGATACACATTACAGGTAAAACCAGACAGGAAAGTTACATCATAAATTTGCTATTAACAGTTGAAGGCAGTAACGTTTTTAAGTTTCATAGAAAAACAAGCTATAACAGGTTCAAGCGAGTAGACAATTTCGAGGTTAAGGAAACTTCCAGGGAGAGGGTGATCATTAGGTGCCAAAAGGAGGCTAGAGAGGAGGGAAAGGTGGTGAGCGGGAGAGTAAATGAGAGGGGACAGGAAAAAAGGGGGGGAGTGAGTTTGGGTGGGAGACAGGAAGTAGTAGAGGTACCAGAGGGTTCATTAGTCAGGAGGAAGAGGCCTCAGATGTGAGGATTGACATGAGAGTAGTAGTCTTTATCTAAGCGCAATCACAGTTGCTAGTGGTGGTGAGGTGGGCATAGAGCATGGATTTGAAAGCTTCAAGCGAGGTTGAGGATAGAGTAGGTGGACTAAGCGCATTGAACCATGTCGGGGCCCTGTATGAAAGATCTTTGTCCCTGTGCAGTCCGGCATCTCAGAACCAGGAAGGTTGGCGTTCAGATCTGGTGGAGGGTCGTGAGCCAGGATTCAGTCGGAGTAGGTTTTGAATACAAAATGGAGTCAGTCCCAAGATAGATTTTTTTTTGCCATTGTGCAGGTGAGATAAATAAGACTATTTGATAGGTTCAACCAGCCTGATTCATAGTACAGATCACACGTGTGAGTCAGTCTTTGAGCCCCCATGAGGAGCCGGCAGGCCTTATTTAGAGTGATTGAGATACGCCTTTTACCAAGCATTACAGCCTGGCCATTGTGTCGAGGCGCAGAGCGGGCTTTGGCCTTGCTGTCCTACAGAGGCTCTATTTATGAGTCCCTTAGAGTGGTTGGGAAACTCTTTCCTGTCTCCCTATGTTTCAGACCTGTCTCAGGTCACTGCTTGGGACTTAGTCTTACTTGTGAGCACCTACTGCAAGAGCCCTCTTGAACTAATATAGTACAGTTACATAAGAACTCACCATAACAGTAGATCTTCAAGAGAGGCTCTTGCAGTAGGTACTGCTTTCTCTAACCAGACCTCCCCCCACCCCGAGTTTCCTTCTGTGGTTTTTCATATTGTGCCTTTTGGGCTCCAGGAGCCCTCTCCTTTCTCCTGTCAAACCTCTACAGGTCTCCAGTGGGAGAACTGGAAGGCGGGTGTGGGGACCGCTCCTTATGTAGTGTCACGCTGATGTCTGTCACATGATGTCAGGGGGCGGTCCCCCACCAGACACTGCTAGCTAGAATTTTTCCATGTGGTCCTAACGCCTGGCGGCTTAGTCCTACTTGTGAGTATTAACTGCAAGAGCCTCTCACGAAGATCTACTGTTATGGTAAGTTCTTACGTAACTGTACTGTCCCATGATAGCATAGAGCATAACAGGGCAGACTGGATGGACATATGGTCTTTTTCTTCCACCAGTGTCTATGTGTCTAAGTTTCTATTTGTGAGTGAAGGAGGAAGTCATCCACCCATTGTTGGCTTCAGACTCAGTGCAGGACCCAAAATACATTGCACATAGAAACACAGATGCATAGAATCTGTCTCAAGAAACAGGCTGTTGACCCATTTGTCTGTCCATTCCTACCTAATGTTGAATGAGAGAGCCCTAGAAGCTATTCACTCTTCCTTTCCCTTCCCTTTCTAGTGTGGTCTATACCGAGGCCTTGAATATCTCACGGCCTTGTTTGAATCCTTCCACTGATTTCGCACAGACTAACTCCTCCAGCAGCCGATTTCACCCCCACACAGAGGAGGAGGAGGAGGAGGAAGCTTTTCAAGACTGAATCCTGTGTACCAATTAACCCATACCCATGTGTCTGATGCTTGGGAGTCTGGTAGATTATGGTAGAGATGTGATTTTGAAACTAGGCCCAATCAGCCAGTGGCTTCCTGGGATTCAAATTCACTGTGTCAAACTACATTTTCCTGCTGCATTGTCATTTTTGTGCAAATTAAGCTTTTTTTCAATAGTCATGTTCTGGGCAAGTGCTTTTTTTATTGATCAGTTTGGGTTTAACATGTATCCTATTTCTTATTTATTTGTGCACTGCTTGTTTTACAGGGGTACTCTGTCCTTAGCCATAGAAGTGGCCCTACTGCTTCTATTCTTACTGTGCAAGTGCACTAATGCATTGAACCAGACTGCAAGCCTAGTTGAACTTTTAATGGGAATATGCCCATTAACTGGGGCTAACTATACTAACGGCATGCTTATTTGTTTTAGTGCAACTGTTGAGTTAGATATTGGCTCACAGAATTTGGCATCTGTATCTGGAGGCATTATTCTTCATGTCATGTGCTGTAGCTGAAAGAAGATTAGTGATGGTCATTATTTAGGATACAGTTAATGAAACATTGTATTTTTTTATTTTCAGGATTTTATACTGTTTGGCTTCTTCCAGCAGCTGTGGTTGGTACTTTTGTCTTCATCTCGGGCCTCATTACCATGGGCAGTAATATACCTGCGTAAGTCTGCCTAAGTATGGCTATGCAATGCAAGCCTTTGAAATATTAATGATGTAGTAAATCTGTATCCATGGCCTTGCTAGATGTACTCCACTAATGACATTTCCCATAATCAGTCTGTGGACTCAGGCACTGCATCAGATGGAATATAAGGTTACAGACATTAGAGCCAGGATGGCATCACTTGCTACATATCTTGCTATGGGATAACATGTCATGTGATAAATCAGAGTTTCAGAGCACAACTGCACACCATTAATCACTATTTGTATTGAAAATAAGTTTCAACCATTCTCACTTTACAGCCAGACAAGTCGCTGCACCCTGCAGAGCATAAGATTTATACAAAATGATAAAGGAATGATCCATTTAATCTTTTATTTATTCATTTATTAAATGTTGTTGACCAGGTAGGACCACTGAGACTAGAAGTCCCTTTTTCAGGGGTGACTCAGGATTCATTACACATGTAGAAACATAGTACACAAGCAGGAAGTCAATGAGAGATACATAATGAATAATACATGCTCTAGTTATAAGCAGAGAGTAAACATCCAGTTACAAAGGTTAAACAGCTAGGTTATATAGACATCACTGAGTCTCAGTTAGGAATTAAGTAAAAAGATAGAAAAAAAGGACCAATGTCAGATCCAGGATTTTAAAACGGGTCCTGCAGCAATAATGATTGTGTGCAGATTAAAAGGGATTTGGCTGTCAACAAACAGGCAGAAAATGTCTGCATCCATTATCTTATACTGAACATTATAACTATTGGTAGTGGACTATGATAAAATAAATTTTTGTTGAGTTTGAAATAGTTTATATTATGTTAGATTTGTCATGTAAATTCCAAAGAAGGGTCCTGGTACCGCAGGATCTTTAGTAATGCTGAATCTGTTAAAGGACATGTGCAGTACAGCTGGTTCAAATGGATTCAATGTTGTAAAACAGAGGAATACAAGTGCAGACCATAGTATAACCCTCCAGTGTATACAAGCACACAGATTGTGCTCAAGGACAAACTACACTCAAGGAGAAATGCCTAGAGCCCTTTTTTGCAGCTACCAAGTGAGGAGCACTCTTGGACCACTACTAGGAGGGCATTCCAAGTTGAGGGAGCAAAGAGGGTAAAGGCTCTCTTGCCCACACAAGACCTTGTTCTCAGTATCTCTAGAAGTGTGTGGCTGGAGGACCTAAGCATTCTCCTAAGTGGTTATTAGGCTAACATCTCTAAGGCTAGGGAGGGGGGAATACACAATGTACAAGTTTTTGAGCAAGGCAAAGGAGCAGTAGTTGAACCTCCTTCCAAAGGAGGGCCAGTTTAGGGAGTAGAAGACATCTCAATGGTATGCCCTTGACTGGACACTGGCAGCAAATCAACCTATTTTATTGTACAGAACCATTGGCTTGTTAACTTCTGAGGATCTTAGAGACTGCAAGATTGGAGCTACTCATATATTAAGGCAGGTAGCAGTGTAGAGTTAGCAATAGCATGACACAAATCATTAGTCAGATAACTGTTCAGGTGTTAAACCAATTTTCTGGTGTAGAGACCTAGAGGTATTATCAACATGGCACTTAAATGATAATTCCTGCTCTAAGTGCACTCCAAGGTATTTAACTGAGTCTACAGCCCTGATGGGAGCACCAGTGGACGTGACAATAGGTAACAAGTGTTGCCTGGCAGTGCCAAGATGTCTGAAACTGAACAGGATGGCTTTGTTTTTGGTTTTTTATTTTGGTATTAAAGACTAGTTTGCATCTCACAAGCCATTCAAGTTCCTCACAGTCACCAGTGAGTGGTGTGCCAATTTGAGCAGTATTGCTGGAGCATCTGCACTGTACGGCATCATCTGCATATAGCAGCACCACCAGTTTGCGAGTAAGTTGTTAAGAAGTGGGGAAAACAACAGTGGTCTCAAAATGGAGCCTTGTGGAATGCCGTCAGTTATAGGCATTTTTGTAGACTGAACACCTTTCTACTTTACCTGTTCATATCTGTTTCATAAGTAGTGGGAGAACCAAAGGCAGGACAGGCTATCTAGTCTGAGCAGCTTTAGTGTAACTAACAGGAGGTTGTGGTCCACTAAATCAAAGGCTTTAGTGAGATCTGTAAATATAGCACCTGTTACAAGCCCTCTGTCCGTGGCCTCCAGTATACCAGTTGACAGTTGAACCAAAGCGGTGTCTGTACCATAATTTTTCCTGAAACCATGCTTCCTGTCAGTGAGCAGCTGGTGCCATTCCAATTCATCCCATAGCTGGTTATAAATTAGCCTTTCAAGAATTTTGGACAGGGAACTCATTAAGGATATAGGTCAGTAGTTTTCTGTGAGTTCCCTTGGGCCTCCTTTGTGCAGTGGAATCTAAAGAGCAATCACAAGTTGAAAAAGTCAGATAAAAACACAGATGCTTCAGAAGATGGGAAATGTATTTGGCTGTGTAGAGTGGTATCAGCATTTGTAAACAGTCTGTTGGTTCCTGCTCAAATGGAAGGTTATGGGGAAGGTAAGGGTATGTTTAAGTAAATGCTACATAATTTGTTTTTTTTGAAGATTCGGGTGCACAACGGTATGAGATTGCTGTTGTATTTTTAGGTTTTTGTGGTGGGTTGAGTTTTCCTCCTGGTTTTGTATCAGTAGGACTCCTTGACAAAAATTAAGAAATGCATATTTTTGGGGGTTCTTCTTCTGAACAAAAAGTCTTTTGCATTAATTAGTTCTTCCAGTGCCTTTTCTTTTAACACAGCTTTAACGATTCATAGGTTTCATAGGTTTCTCAAGCTACATAGACTTGCATCCTTAGTGCTTGCCTGACATCTTTAAATTAACTTATTCTTATTTTAATAAAATCTATCCAGACCAATTTTGAATGCATCAATAGTTTTACTCAATACCACTTCGCATGATAACTTATTCCAGAGTTGAACCCCCCCCTCTGACTAAACCAATTTTTCCTTTTTAGGGTATTCCACTTTTCTTGTTCTAATTGCATCATATGGCCTCTAGGTTCAAAAAGGTAGATCTTTCTTGTTTTGAGTCCCAGGTTCTCCCTTAGTTGTTTATCCTGAAAAGCCCTAAAAATCATGCACATATGTCCTCTTAGCCTTCTGTATTGTAAGGAGAGCATCCCAAGTTTATGCAATCTCTCCTGGTATGTTAGTTTCTCGTATCCTATAATTCTTTTTGCTGCTCTTCTTTGCACCCCCTCCAACCTTCTAACATCAACTTTATTATATGGGGACCATACCCGTGCACAATACTCAAGGTGTGGCCTAACCAATGCCTGACAAAGGGGTAAAATTATCCTGCTGTCTCTACTGCCTATGTGCCTAAAAATACAATTTAATGCCTAGTTTGCCTTTGTGACAACCAAACTATAATGTGTACTACACTTTAAATCATTTGTCACCCTCACCCCCTAGATCTCTTTCCGCCACTGTTTTATGAAGTAAACTACCACCCAGAATGTAGTTGTAGCTGATATTACTTTTCCCTAAATGCATCACCACACATTTATCTAAGTTCAATTCCAGTTTGTATTGCCCCGTCCACTGTATTAGCAGATCTAGGCTTTTTTGCACATTTTGAATTTCGCTTGCAGTGATTACAATACTCCCAATCCTGCAGTCGTCTGCAAATTTGCTCATTCACATATTTGGGAATGTGCATTTAATAGAGGACACATATATATTAAATAAACATGAGCCCAGCACTGATCCCTGAGGAACTCCACTCGTGACCTTCTCCCAATCCGACATTACCCCTCTGATAACAGCCCTCTGCTTCCTATTTCTTAGCCACGCCTCTACCCAATTTACAATGTTAGTAGGTAAATTCATACCAAGCAGTACCTCAATTCATTGTTTATGTGGTAGTTTATCAAATGCCTTTGAAAAGTCCAGTAACACAACATCAACTGCTTTCCCCATATCCAAGGCGTTATTCACCTTTTCATAAAAGGTTAACAAATTAGTCTGGCATGATCTTGTTTTTGCAAATCCATGTTGGATTTCGTCCGTTAGTCCATGCAATGTCAAATGTGCTGAGATGTGTTCTTTTAGAATACCTTCAAATATTTTACCCACTATAGAAGTTAGGCTAATTGGTCTAAAGTTTGCAGGGTTTGTGGTAGCTCCCTTTTTTTAGCAAGGGTACCACTAATGCATCTCTCCAACCCTGTACCACTACAGCCTGATCCAAGGATTTATCAGTTAAAGGCTAGGATAGACTAACTGCTAATTCACTAAGAACTCTGGGGTGTACACCATCTGGGCCTGGGGATTTGTTAACATTAACTTCCCTTAGTCTTCTTCATACTTCATCAGGATCAATCAAGATTTGCCCTACCCGTGAACACTGCATGGTCCTATTGTCTATAGAAGTAATTTTATTAAATACGGAACTAAAATATGAGTTCTGCATATCTGCCAGTTGTTTATTATCAGTTACAGGTGCTCCCAGTGTATCAGTATAGGGACCAATGTTATTTTGCACCTTCCTTATTCTATTTATGTATGTAAAGAATGCTTTATGATTATCCTTTACCCTTACAGCCAAAGATAATTCATACGTGGCCTTAGCTTTTCTTATTTATTTTTTAAGCTGTTTAACCGCTTCCCTATGCACCAACCACCCTTCTTGGTTATGTTGCTTATTTACTCACTTAAAAATATTATTCTTATTTTTAACCATTTTTTTGATTTTAGCATTAAACCATCCTTTATTACTTTTCTTTCTTTCAGCTTTACATATGCTGGGTATGTACTTATGCACGTCGCTCATAATTTTATCATTGAGTTTCCCCCACATATTTTCAGCTGACTGGTTGGAGAGCTCTGCTTCCCAGTCCCAGGCAGCCATTTTAGCATTTAGTCCTGCAAAGCCTGCTTTATTAAAATTTAATTGGTATGTTATAGCTGTGTCACTTTTTATACTAGATTCTCCTGTCCATTTAAAAAACACTGTGTGGTGATCACTGTTTCCCAGTGGACTTCCTGTTGTTATATTGTTTCTTTTATTCCCCATATTGGTCAGAACCAGATCTAGAATGTTTGCACCTCTAGATGGTAATAGTACTTTCTGTTCTACTCCAATATGGTCCATTATTTCCAATAATTTTTCTTCCATATTTGTTTTACCACTTAATTTTAACCAGTCAATGTTTGGTAAATTAAAGCCACCCATTAGTAGAATACCATCTGCTGGATACAACTTAGAAATGTATTCAAGGAGACAATCATTATCCTATTTAGCAATAGATGGTGGCCTGTAAATCAGCCCCAATCTTGTTTTAGTTTTGAATTTATGCATTATTTTTACCCATATCGTTTCCACATTTTCTAAGTGAACTATTTCTTGTTCACATTTAATAGAGTCTCTAATATATAAAGCACCCCCCCTCTTTTTTGGGTTCTATATCCAGCATATAGTTGATACCTTATAATATTTTTTTCCCCAACTATCAAATTCTTCCCACCAGGTTTCTGTCATTAATGCTATATCAATATTATTAGCTATCAACATATTCTGGAATTCATCAATTTTATGTGTTAAGCTCCATGCATTTAATAAAACCATATTCCAATTGTCAAACTTATTATCAAACCGGCTATACTCTTTCACTCCCCTTAGGGCTGTAGATTCCTGCTCCCCTCCCTCCAGTTTAAATAAAACTGGATCACCTTATTTAACTTAGCCCCCAGGACTCTAGTACCCGCTCTGTTTAAATGCAACCCATCATACTTATACATTGGTCTATTTTGAAATGTTCTTGTGTTATCCATAAATCCAATATTTTTATTTGCACAAAAAGAGCGTAGCCAGATTGGCTGCTTAGTTCAGTCTTTGCCCAATACACAGTGCTTTTTTATATACTGCATATTTTACTAATGATAAGCAGATGCTCTAGGCATGATTTGGGATTTTGTGGGTCAGAAAATAACACTACCTGATTGAATGGATGGGATTAGATAATTTACCACTTTATTTGATGCTGTTTTGTCCATTGAAATGGGATTGATTAAGAGTATTATGCAATCCATTTAACTTACTATCTGACCCCTCTCCTAACTGCTGTCCTGTCTACCTGACCCAGCACAGAGGTCACAATTGACAACCTTGACCCTAACAGAGATCCTGCTTGCTTCTGTATTGGACCTCCCAGACCCTTCTTCATGTTTTACCACACACTCTTCTTTACACGGGGTGGTGGTGTTGGGTGATGCCGTGGAATGCCTTAGGACTGTGGGGCCTGGCCTCTTGACAGTAGACAGCTGTCAAACACTGGGCACATTCTTAGTCTAAGTGGGCTTTGCCTGATTTCCTTCTAAAGGTGCTTTTGAAGATAACAAGTAGAAGAGTTATCGAGCACTGTAAATAGTGCTTCATAGCACTAAAATAGTAAGGGGTAAGTGGACACCCCAGATTCAGTGTCTAGTCAGGCTGGACTGGGCACTAGATATCTGGTCTGGTGCTGACTCTGGCCCAAACATTTTGCTTCTTCATAAAAACAAAATTACTTCTGTGGGCCCACCATGTACTATTAATGAGTGAAGTCCCAGAATGATCCTCATGCCAGTGTCAGTAGTCCCTTATCCCCTCCCCACATCTGGACTGGTTGCCAATAGCCTACAACCTGACACTAAACAGGTGCTCAGTGCTCTGCTCATCCTTATCAACAGTAGTTCTGGAACTACTATGTTATGACAATGAGGCTATTAATATAAAATGTCCATGATATCAGAACTGATGGTATACAGTATACACATGCAGAAATTGCTGATGTCCCAGGCATATTAGACTCAATGTATATTCCCGTCTGCCTGGATTGGTGGTAGTTCAGGTGGATGTTAAAGATCCCATGGCACTTCTCGAAAAGAGTAGGGGAAAATTTTATTTAGAGAAACTGAACAAATACATACAAGAAAATCATCATACAATAATACAGTCACCTTACATACACAAAAATAAATATGCATAAAAAACTAAAAGAAAAATCATCCAATTTTACCCTTCATAAAAGGAACATTAGTTCAGCGAAGTACCCATGCACTGGGAGACATATGTTGCTGTTCAAACATACATTGTTTAGATAATTCTTGTTCAATCATACTGATAATTGTCTTTGGATCTTGGTACACCTGTTGTAAAACAAACTTACAGCATCATTGCCATAACATACATTTTATAAAGGAAAAGATCAACTGTACCAATCCCTTTTCCAACCCCAGTTTCCTCAAACTGAAACCACCAGCCACTTCTGCATAAGTCACATTCTGCCAATGCAGGTTATCCCATGATCATGCCAATGTTGCCCACACTTCACAGATGAAGGGACACTGTATAAAAAAATTATACATGGATTCTTCTTGTGCAACACAACTCGGTCTAGGGCACATGCGTTCTTCTATATGTTTGTGTTTGGCATTACCCTTAACACATAACCAACCATGGGAACATAACCACATAACATCCCATACTCTCGGAGGAATGTATGGATCCTTCAAGGACTCCAACACTCGAATTTGATATATTGGGGCAATATCTTTAAGTACAGCTGATGAGATGCCGATCTGAGTTTGTATTGCATCATAAATTGATTTACTTGAGTGTAACTGCAAAATGTGCATTGTTAACCTCCATTTCTTTAATTTCACAAGGACAAGCCTAAAGAAGACACAGTTCATCTTGACCTGGGCTGATAGCACCCAATGTTCAGCCCATGCTCGATAAAGAGGCCTAATCCAGTCACCAGTGGTTTGCATATATGGTCCAAAGTGCTAGACTAGGTCTTGTAAGGTCCAATAAATTGGTATGAAAAAAAAATACTATAAAAAAATAGCACAGGATTAATCAAATTTAATCCTCCTTTTCCCACAGGTAGATACAATACCTCTCTCTTAATGGGATTTAAACGATTTCCCCAAATCAACTGAAAAACTAAACTTAAAAGTGAAACTTCTGAAGCTCGTGGCAGAGGATATATAGCACTAAGAAACAGAAATATCGGAAGTAGAAACGTTTTAACAGCTGCCACCTTTTGCTTTTTAGTTTGTTGCCAAGTCTTCCAGACATCAACTTTTGAGGAAGCTATTTCTAGTTTAGCTTTCCAATTTAAACTTCCATTATCCCCTCTCCCAAACAAAACCCCTACAAATTTAAAAGGGCCCATAGACACTTTTATCCCATGTCATGTGTCCATTGGTGAAATAGTGCCACTTAATAAATAAATAACACTCTTCCCTTTATTAAGTTTTGCTCCTGTCAGCTCAGAATATTTGTCAATTACCTCCAGCGCCCATACCCCTGACTCTTGATCTGCTACTATTACACAGACATCATCTGCCTATGCTATCACTCGAGCCTCCATCCCTCCCCCAATAGGCTTAATGCCTCTGATACACGTGTACTGTTGAAAAAGCCTTAACAAAGGGTCTAAACAAAATACATAAAGCAAAGGGCTGAGCAGGCAACCTTGTCATACCCCATATGAAATATCAATGTATGTTCCCAGCATCCCATTAACCAAAGGAATCGCCTGTGCATTCCTATATAACAGATCAATCCATGTCACAAATGCCGATGAGATACCATAATGTGTCAATGCGCGAGAAATAAACTGATGTGGTTCTCTGTCAGAAGCTTTTTCTTGATCTAATGGCATAATATAACCACTCAGTGCCTCTTCTTTACCCTGCTCTACCAGTTCTCGAATTAATAATAGGTTATGCTGTATTAGACGGTTCAGCACTGTACATGTTTGGGCCAAGGAGATTAGTGCCGAAGCTGTATTCACTAATCTATTATGCAATATTTTCAGTAATATTTTATAGTCAGTATTCAATAAACTTAGAGACCTCCAGTTATTTAAATCAGTTCTCTCTCCATGTTTAAATACATTTGAACAGCAATACAAAAATTAAAGTCTACTTGTAGACTTCCCAAAACCCAGTTATAAACTACCACTAAAATGTCTTTTAATAAATCACCAAATACCTTATAGAATTCAGAAGGTAGGCCATCAATCCCTGGTGCAGTGTTTCCTTTCAGTTTACCAATTATTAACCCAATTTCTTCTATAGAAATAGGTTTAATAAGGTCTCTTACAGACATGTATGACAGGTTAGGAACATCAGTTGTAGAAAGTAATTTGTAACTACCTGTTCCTCAATGTAGGGGCAGTATACATACCAGTCAAGTAGCTAGTGACTGCGTTTAAAATTTCTGGGCCTCCAGATACTAAAATACCATCCTCAGTCTTAACTGATGCAATGAATCTATCAGATGCTCACTGTGAAGAGGTTTTAAAGGCATCCCCAATCCCAGTTTTGCCAGGAGAGCAAACTCTATGTTCGTTTAACATGGTTGTTGCTCTTGAGTATTGTAATCCCACCATTTCAGCTTTTAAGTTTGAAACTTGAGTCATTAAATTTATGTGTTGGGTATTAATAATAGTATACACCTTAAGTAGTTGTAAACGAAGTTTCAGGTATGATTTATACTGAGTAGTTCGACACCGTGTGGAGTAGGTCCGGAACAAAGACCTCAATCCCTGTTTGGTAGCCTCCAATGAAAAACTAATATTATTTTCTAGCACAGCCGCAGACATTCTTGCTTTAAAAAATTCAGATACATACTTAATCAATTTATGCTCCTTTAATAAGGCTGTGTTCAGTTTCCAATAGTTACGGCCATAGTGGAGACCTATTATCCCTCCCAATACAACATGAAGAATAACATGGTCCGAAGTTTCTAAAGGGATCGTGTCCGCCTTACAGATATGAAGATTTTTCTTGGTAAATAAAAAGTCTGTCCTTGTGTATAAAGCTCTCCTATGGTATGTGTGACCACCCTTTAAATGCAAATGTCTGAAAGAATCTTGCAAATTACACTGATCAATTATGCCCTTCAGACAATTAGAATCACAAAATAATTTCTGTGTAACAGCATCTCTATCATGTCTATCAACCACACAGTTAAAATCCCTTCCCCAAAGAATAAGCTTGGTCGTAAGCAGAACAGGTTTAATTTTATTAAAGAGATTTATTCTGTCTTTTTTTGGTGAGGGGAGCATAAATAGTAGTCAGTCTCCAACCCTCCTCTTTATACATGAAGTCCAGTAATAAAGCCCTCCCTAATGAAATGTCTACCATTCTGGAAACCTTAAGCCCATCACCCCAAATAAGACCCCCACACCATCACAAAGTTCAGTGCCAAATGAAAAAAAAGAAGGACCCCAACACCACAGCTTCTGAGCTGATCTGATCAAGTAATCAATGTTTAACCTAGTGTCCTGTAGCAGACAGATATCACACCCTAAGTCTTTTAAGACAGTCAGAGTAATTAATCACCGTTTCGCATTCCTAATACTATTAACATTAACTGTAGCAAGGCTGAGTATTGAGTGAGGCTCTGGGGAAGAAGAAGGGAGGTTATTTTAAAGTGGTTTCTTTAACCTAGAACTTCTCTGCACTCTAGCACCAATGTTTTTCCTCCTATCCTTATCTACCCTCTGCTCCTGCAGGTCTCCTTCTGACTCTGAAGAATGAGGAGCTAAAGAAGAGGCTTCAGAATCTCCCTCCTGTTCTGATTCCTGTGTGCCTCTGGACAGTATCTCAAATTTGTTTGTCAATTAAATCCCTTCATCTTCAGGTACATAAGCCTTAGCAACTTTAGATCGAGGCCTAGACTGTTTAATACCTCATTTCTTAGCCACACTTTTAACAGTCAGAGGAGGGGGCATTTCTACAATTACTGTATCTCCTGCAGGGTCTACCATAGGTACATTCACCATAATATCAGCCTCAGGAGGAACAACCAGGCTCTTCAGGTACTATGTTACTTTCCACTTCATCCACCACAATTACCTCAGGGGGTGAGGAAGGTGGAGGGGGTGGGGTAGTGGGCTTTGTTTGGTCAGGTTGAGGCTTATCTGCAAAAGTTCTCCGTTTAGCCATGTCTTTCTTCTGTGCTTCCTTTCTGATAGTATCCTGACTCACATGATAAGTGCGATTGTGCGTAGCCCAAAGACAAGTTCTATACATATGTCTAGTTTCCACACACAGGTTGCACTTCAAATCTTCCTTACAGTCTGAACTGTGATGGCCAAAGGACAAGCAGAGATTACATTTCAGCCTGTCACAGGCAGAACCTAAATGTGTGTAGGCCTCATACTTAAAACAGGCCTTTGGTTGCCCAGGATAGAAGCAGTGTCCCCTTTCACTCCCCAAAAATAAACTATTTGGTAAATGTACAGGGCCTAAACTATTATTCCTCAAAAGCACCTTATATTTCCAACCCCCATTCCATAAATGTTCCTCATCAAAAATTGGTTGTGGAGAATCAATCACATCACATTTTTGTTGCATCCAATAAGTAATATCATGCACTGACACAAATTCATTTCTAAATAACACAGTAACATTTCTGAGTGAAGGTTTAGTCAAGGGGATAGCTCAAAAGGGTAACCACACTTCTGTATACTTTAAAGAATCATATTTAGACCAGAAACTATCTAAACCTTGTGGAGTGTTAAAACTGACATCGTACAGATTTGTACCTGAGACATGAATCAATGCATGTATTTCATTGGAAAAAAAAACTAATGAGACTTTTAATAAACTTCTGCCCACATGCAAGCAATCTGAAGCTATGTCCAGCCTCCCTAAATATTCCGAACGCACAGCATTACATCTTTGCAAGGAGGGGGGAGCCAGAAAAAGGATCTTTTCACCTAAAATGTTCCCATGCATTTTTAGATTGTTCAGCAAAGTCATTATGGTGTCGTGGAGAACTGTGTTCAGTTTCCAGTCTATCTCCCCACCCTGTAGGCCGAGTCTCAGAGCCATCAGACTCAGAAGAAGTAGATGCTGAAAAATTAGGTAGTTCAGTCCCCATTATGTCTGGTAAGTCCTCAGGACAATTCTAATGTTTCCTATGGCCAGTTTCACCCTCAGTTTATTGTGGTTTACCATTATCAAGCACATTTTCACCCTGAGAAGGAATTCGTCCTGGGACTGGGCTATGTGCGGGGTCAGGAATCCAAATGCCTGCCTCTCCCCATTTCCACCCTGTGTTTAACAGTGAGCGCTCTAAGGAGGTCAGGGAACTCCCATGCGGCAAAGGATTATTCTGCTCACTGTCTCTCCCTTTCCATAAGCCAAGCCCAGGCAGTTTAAAACTTTCACTCAGTTGTACATGAAGAAAAGTAATACTCATGGAGCCGTCTTCCTCTCCGGGGTCAGGGAGTGTTTCTTCCAGCATTGAAGGCCGAGCAGCAGCTGTCACTGTCTCCTCCACCTGCTCTGACTCAGGCAGGAGGAATTCGTTTGATGCAGGTGCGTCACAGGGCTTAGTCATAGGACTCTCAGCTGAAGTTTTGCCTGCATCATTGTGTTCAGTCAACTCCTTCTTTACTGTCACAGCATCTCTCAAAATGCAAGCGTCTATTGGTTCAGGCTGTTCATCAGACATTTTCATCTCCTTAGCGTTCATTTCTGCAAATTGTCCAAAACCTCCATACCTTAATGATTTATTTTGCTTCAAGATACGCGTTAGCCAAACTTCATCAGAGGCAAAAAGTCCCATAGGTGTACTCGCAGAATCGTTTGCAATAAGAGGCACCTCTTTCTCAACTTCCATCACAGTTTTAACAACATTGGTGGTCTCCTGAGCTGGACCTGTGGGTTGGGAGACCTGCACACCCACAGGTACACCAGCAGAAAGAGCAGAATGCAAGAGTAGGGGTAATTTGCTTCTTTATTGAAATAAGCCATGTACAAAAGAAATCAAGAATAATAAACAAAATCATATACAAGTAGTCAAGAAATGAAGTAGTCAATCACTGGAACAAACAAAAATAAGGGAGATAATCAGTTTCTGCAAGTTTTTCAAATCAAAATAAAGAAAACTTAAGCATCATTTAAATTTTATCAAATGTGAAAAACCCTTCCACCAAAATTGAACTTTCCTAGTATCATGGATCTGAGCATCTTTTTGATAAACTTTATTCAATTCACAAATGAATGCAAGAGTAGGGGAATTTCCCCGGTGTCCTGGCCAAATTTCTTTCATTCACTAAAAAACAAAACAAAATACCACCAACAGCTTAATCTGGTTCAAGGTCAGTTGGCATTCATCTGTATCCCCTTCCCCTGGGTCATGCCTGAAAATAGGCAGGATTTGTCTAGTGCACTTACCTGAGCAACAAAAATGAAATAAATAAAATAAAAATATTCAAGAAAGCCCATGAGGAAATTCAAACAAGAGTATTCCATTGTCAATAAAACATAGCAATGCATCATTATTCTAGTTATCCATGTCACTAATATAAGACTGCTTAAACTATCAGCTAAGGGAAGAGTATACAGATCCAACACCTGTTCATTAACATACTGTATGAAACACTGACAGTACAATTTGGATTTTCTGCACATCAGTGGAAAACTCAACCTGAGCCTTTCAGGACAATACCTGCTGATATACATAACATACCATACCTAAGTGTCAGCCTCATACATGTCCTACCTACTGTTTTGTTGTCAAAGACATGCTAAACATACAATTCAATGGGCTTACGCAACTTAGTGTAGTACAACTGACCTGTCGATAAACTTTGGCTGTTTGCACTCTCTGTTCCATGGGAACTACCATCCTTTAGGGGTATTGTGAATCCAAGGAACCCTCAAGAAGGATTCTACCCCTAGAGGAGCTGTGGGAAGGATTCCCTTAGGCTAAGGGTACCTTAGGAAGGAGCCACGTGGAGACAGGCATGCTACTGGAGGGGGGGTGGATGGTGGGACAAAGAAAAACATGCTTCAGAGTAAAGCAAGAAGGAGCTGATTTATATAGCTCAGGCAGGGAGCATGGCTGGTTGCTCCAGCCCATTGAACTGCAGGCATAGCCTTTTAATTCAATAGGCTTATGCAACTTAGTGTAGTGTAATGTGTGTGCACCTGTCAATAAACCTTGGCAGTTTGCACTCTCTGTTTCATAAAAACAACCATCCTGTAGGGGTAACATGAATGCAAGGAATCCTTGAGAAGGGTTCCACCCCTGAAGTGGCCATGGTTAGGATTCCCGTAGGCAAAAGGTGCCTTAGGAAGGAGACCTCAAAATATATGAGCAGCAAGTGGACCACTGAGCTTGAGGAGGGTGGATTGACTTCAACGACTGTGACTGGAAACAAACATTGAAAAAGGTGTGCAAAATGGAGAGGGAAAATTCCCTAGCAGGAAGAAACCTCTTGGGATCCAAGGCATTGGTCGCCTTCCCTCCAGGCTTGGGATAAGTTAGAGATGGCACAGCTACTGTTCGGTAGGAGTCTGAATAACGACTTACTGCCTACCATTTAAGCAATCCACAAGGTCTGTTGTTTATTGGTTTGATGGTAGAGAATCATTCCCTGCCTATGGCATCCACCTACCATTTCAGCGGACATCCGCATCTCTGCCTACATTTCACCGGCACCCTAGAGCCTGCCTATGGCATCCACCCACCATTTCAGCAGGGCACCCACACTGCTGCCTACATTTTGGCAATGCCCTAAGACTTACCTATGGCATCTACCTACTGATTCAGCAAGGCATCCAGACCACCGCCTACATTTTAGCGGCATCTTAGAGCCTATCTATGGCATCTGCATACCATTTCAGCAGGGTACCCAGATCTCTGCCTACATTTCAGCAGTGCGCTACAGCCTACCTATGTCATCCGCCTACTGGTTCAGCAGGGCACTGTGTACCACTGCCTACCTTTCAGTGGTGCCCTACACTCCTACCTATGAACTACACTGAACTACACACAATGGCACCAATACCTCTCTATATCACATACACACACTGTCAAATGACATTTCCCTCACACACCACACAATGACACCATTGCACTACACACACATCAAACAAACCACCTACATTTCAGTGGCACCCTACAGCCCTACCTATGGCATCTGCCTACCGGCTCAGCAGGGCATGCTGTACTGCTGCCTACATTTCAGTGGTACCCTACAACCCTACCTATGGCATCCGCCTACTGGTTCAGTAAGGCTCTCAGTACCACTGCCTACATTTCAGCAGTGCTCTACAGCCCTACCTATGGCATCTGCTTACTGGTTCAGCAGGGCACACTGTACTGCTGCCTATATTTTGGTGGCACCCTTCAGGCCTACCTGTGGCATCTGTCTACAGTTTGGCAGGGCACACTGTAACGCTGCCTACATTTTGGCAGCACCCTTTGGGACTACCTATGGCATCTGCCTACTGGTTCAGCAGGGCACACTGTACTGCTGCCTACATTTCAGTGGTGCCAAAGATACCCCCTAAGAAGTGGCGATCACAGGTAAAGTGAGAGAGTTATAAGGACAGGTAGAAAGAAATATAGGCAAGACGTACTCAGTAACAGAAGTGTTAATGAAGACTAGAATAATGGATAAGGCTGAGCTGGAGAGCAAGGACTGAATGAATTAATTCAATCTACTCTATAGGAAAGGATAAGGAGAAATGGAGGAGCACAACAGCAAGAGCTTTTGATGAGTTTAATAATTTTTTTTGTTAACATGGGCACAAATGCACTGTGGCAAAATTAAAATGATGGTAAAAATAAATGTCAATCCCAGCAGAAAATTAACATTAGTGACGGTAATGGGGATAACTACAAAAACGTTGATGAGGAGTTTAGAGTTTTACCAATATTGGAAAAAGAAGTATTGGAACTTTTACTAAAGATTAAAACTAACAAAGCTTGAGGATTGGATGGCATTCCAAGCATCTTATTGAAATTGGCAGCCCCTATTATAGCACACCCTGTCACTAAAATATTTAATATGTCTTGAACCTATGCAGAGATACCATTAACATGGAAAACAGCTAAGGTAGTGTCAATATTTAAATCAGGACTAAAAAACCAACTAGAAAACTATCGTCCGATTTTGTTTATGCTCACCATATCGAAAATGTTTGAGAAATTGGTTGTAAAACAAATGAACACCTTCTTAATCAAAAACAATATACTTAATAAATTTCAGTCGGGTTTTAGACCACAACATGGAGCCACAACAGCATTATTAAAAGTTACAGGTGATATTGTGGAGGGTCTGGACGGGGGGATGTCAGTGGGGGCAATATTTATTGATCTGTCCAAAGCGTTTGATACTGTGGATCATGGCATCCTCCTGTCCAGACTACAGGCCTGCGGTATATCTGAGATGGCCATGAGATGTTTTAAAATTTACCTAGAGGGGAGATTACAGCAGGCAACTATAAATGGATGACCATTTGGTATGAGAACGGCCATTGTGGGTGTTCCTCAGAGATCCATAATGGGGCCAATCTTGTACAATTTGTACATGAATGAACTGGATTTAACAAAGCTGGGGGTGGAATACCACCTCTATGCTGATGATCCTGTTATTTAAATAAAAGGGAAGTCAATAATTAATATTCAACAGTCTTTGCAAGAAGCTTGTGATCAGTTGCAGGTTTTCCTCCTTAAATCCAAACTGGTGTTAAATGCAAAAAAATCTCAAGTAATGTTGTTTAATAGGAGTAAAAGTGTGAGCACAGTTGAAAAGTATATTCAAATTGACACTCTCCTGGGTTCAAAATTGGAACAAGTCAGCTGTTACAAATATTTTGGAGTTTATTTAGACAAACATTTGAAATGGTTTACTTACATTGATGCTGTAATAAAGAAGACTGTTAAATATTTGGGGTCTCTGTACAGAATAAGACAATGTAAGAAAGTGGAAATTGGGAAACATATAATAAAGACACTAATAATACCTGTATTGGAGTATGGGAACATAGTGTATGTGGAAGCTTCTAATATGCAATTAAACAAACTTAATATTATGTATAACAAATTTGCTAGATTTATTTTAAATGTTCCAAGAAGAACTCATAGGGTGGATATGTTCAAGGACTTAAATTGGTTAAATTTGGATAAAAGAAGAAATCTACATACCTTATTTATTTATTTAAACATTTGGTAACTGGGAAAGGCACACTGAGCCGAGGCTCAATTCTAGGTGCAACCTGGGAGGAAAGGAGCAGTGGAAATACAAACAATAAATGCAGAGAATTAGTTAACAGAAGAATAGCAGCTAATTACAATCAATATAATACAGCAGTGAGAGCAAAGACATGACATGTGATGAATATCTAGAGGTGAACAATATAATAGTAAGTGCTGTACATAATGAATCTTTAATAAGTGTTAGGGAGGGTTGTAGGAAGGTGAAGTCAGTAGAGGTAGTGGGTTTAGCTCAAGTGCGGCAACGGCATAAGGGTGGAGGAAGGAGATAGCTGTTGCTTGCAGCTAGAGTGGAGGGTGAGTTTCTGATAGTAGGGGTAAATTTGTTCCACAAGTAGGGAAGCCGGTAGGAGAAAGCAGCTTTGCCCACTGTGGAAGAGGGTCCAGGCAGGGTGAGAAATGTTTAATTTCTGTGCCTGAGTTCATAGCGGGATAGGGAGTCTGAGGATAAACAGTCCTCAAGATAGGAGTGGAGCAAGTTAAACCAGCACTTAGATATAAGGTTGAGGGCGTGTATATTGCTCCTGTGAGATAAGGGGCTTAATCTGAGGAGGGAGTAAAGATCACAGTAGTGGGTGTGTAGGGAGGAGTTTGTAGTGAAGTGGCAAAATGAGTTTAGAAGGGTATCCAGCCTGGCAAGGGAGGTTACAGGGGCAGAGCTGTAAACCACATCTGCATAATCTAGCTTGGGGAGGATAATTTCTGAGACAATTTCATGTTTGGCAGGTAACGGAAGTGAGTCCCTGTTCTAGTATAGCATGCTGAGTTTGGGGCACAGCTTGGAGGTGATAGATTCAATGTGAGCTGAAAAAGACAGATGGGGGTCCAGCCAAATGCCCAGGTACTTGCATCCGGTTACTTGGTCAAGTGGGGAGCTGTTGAGAGAGGTGATGGAGGGGGGAGGTAGTATGGCTAAGTTTCTGGGCAGAACCAAAAACCATAGAAACAGTTTTGGTGGTGTTTAGTTTCAGCTGGTTTTGGCTGAATCAGAGCTGAATGTTGTCGAAGTCGCTTTGTAGGGTAGCTTGGACTTCAAGCAAGTTGGGACTGGAGGTAAAGAGGACGGTGTCATCTGCATACATGTGTATTGATGAATTGGTGCAGCAGGAGGGAAGATCATTAATGAAGAGGGAGAAGAGGATAGGACCGAGAACAGAGCCTTGAGAGGCACCCGCCAGGATGGGGGGTCGGCAGAATTTTGTGGTATCAGCAATTCTAACAGATTGAAATCTGATGTATAGATAAGATTGAAACCACCTGCAAGTGATGGGGCAAGTCCAGCTGCCTCAAGTTTCTGTAGGGGAAGAGGGTGGGTTATGAAGTCAAATGCCTTGGCTAAATCAACAAATACTGCTGCTGTAAGAAAGCCAGGTCAGAGGCAGTTTGGATAAGGTTGGTGATGCGCAGGAGGGAGGAAATTGTGGAATGGTGTTTCCTGAACTGGACTGATGGGGTGAGAGGAAGTCAGCTAGTTGGGTGTGTGTGACAAGGATTCTTGTAGTTTGGCTAGGGCTGGGAGGAGCAAGATGGGCCTATAATTGCCTGGCAAAGAGGGGTGACCACCTTTGTGAAGGGGAATTACGCAGGCCAATTTCCAAGTAAGCGGGACGGTTTCTGTGGAAAATGAAAGGTTAAGGAGATGTATAAGGGGCTTGGCGATCGCAGGAGCCGAGATCTGCAGGAGCTTGGGGTGAATCCCGTCCAGGCTGGTCTTTGCAGGGTTAAGCGAGTGTGGGGCTTTGTGAACCTCATGTTCAGTAAGGGGGTGAAATTGAAGTCATTGCTAAGGGGAGGTGGTGGTGGGACTAGGGAAGGAGGGAGGGAGCCATGTGGTATGGCACAGGAAGTGAAAAACTGGTTGAGGATATCAGAGGGGTGGGTCGGGTCAGTGACTGGTTGGCTGTGAAGTTTGAAGGAGGGGGTGCATGGCTGGGCTGGTGGGTCAAGGAGTGTGTGTATAACTTTTCAGAATTGAGGGGGCTTAGCATGAGAGAGTTGCCACCTAAAGTAGTCTGCCTTTGCTTTTCTTATGGTCTTGGTGCAGGCATTGCAGAGGGTGTTAAAAGCTTGCCTGCTCTGAGGGTTGGGGTTGAATTTAAAGTACAACCAAGCTTTGTCTCTTTCCTTGCATTTGCATTATTACTCATGATAAAATGTAATATGGGAAAGGGCCCCGATTATTTAAAGGAACATATTCATTTTAGAAACCTTAAGCCTGGCCTCAGATCAGCTGAAGGTCTAGAATGTGTGGTGCCCAAATTTAAAACAGAATTTGGGAGGAGTCATTTTATATATAAGGGTCCAATGATTTGGAATAAATTATCACTCTGTATGAGACCAATTGACAAGAAAATCCAAGTAGAAAAAAAATAAAAAACCTTTGTAATTAATGCCAGTAAGGTACCAAATAACATGAACTCTGATTAGTACTAGCTTGAAATTTATGAGCTTTAGAACTTTATATGCATGTAATTGTCAATATTGGGTCTAGTGTGTATTTTGTATGTGTATAATATTTATAATGCGTTATATGTAAACATAACTGGAATTTTGCTAATGGACCTTACTGGAAATGAGCCTTGGCTCAGTTGAGGTATCCAATTCATTTGTATACCTAATGAAACGAAGTTTTACCTACCTACCTATCATACCTCTCAAGTGCCCCTGATTTTCAGGGACGTCCCTGTTTTTGCCTCAAACTTTTACTCTGTCCCTCCTAAAATGTGTGTTCTTGTGTCGAAACAGTGGGGACTGCAAGCACAAAACTATGTCAAGCATTAAAGTTACAGACTTGTTCTTCTTTAGAAAATGCATTGTGCACTAAGCCCCATACTCTACCAGCTTTCTGGGTGGAGAGCTCTAATTTTGAAGATGTGTCCCTGATTTTGGTCTTTTGTCCCTGATTTTTTTAAGCCTTGTCCCTAATTTATGAGGCAGGAGGTTGAGAGGCAAGCTACCTACCGGCCCAGGTAGGTTAATGCAGTAGAGACTATGAATGAAACTGCTAGGGAAAAGCAGGAGCAGTGGGAACTGAAAACACAAAATAACAAATTAAACTGCTAGGAAGAAGGACAGAGAAACAATAAAACTGCAGGGAAGTCAGGAGTATGGGAGCTGAAACTAAAGACCAGGGGCAGGATTCTCAAAGCTCTCAGAAGGTGCAAAACCATCCCTAAGTCCCCAAAACTCCCTCAGCTATGGAAAAAAGGGGAGTTTGCTCCAAGTGCTATTCACAAAAACCCCAGCAGCTGCGGGAAAACCCACTATGAACTGTGGAAAAAAGTGCAGCTGCGGAAGTCCCTCAGGACAAAAAGGTATGAGATCAGTGGAGCACAGCCCCTGGCAGGCTATTCACAGCCAGGTTTTTCCCCACAGCTGAGGAAAAAATGTTACACGCAGTGGAAAGAGGTAACTCTCCCTCAGCACACTGCAGTAGTGCCCCAGCAATTGGAATCAATTAAGTTGGAGGTGTACCACAGGTAATAGCATCTCAGGACAGTATAGCAGTGGCTGATGTTACAGCACTGAAAGTACACATTGCCATGCTATGGCAACAGGCATCAACCACCAGACCCAGTGAGCCCATGACAGAGCCCCACAAGCACAGAGCCTGACCAGCCAGCAGCGAGTGCTACCCTCCCAGGCTACAGGAACACCCCAGGAGGGATGACCAGCAGGGACAGTCAGCCACTGTGGTGCCAGGTTTCTGGCAGTACCATGGGTGTTGCTGTGGTCCCAGTTGGGGACTGGGTTGCTGGTCTCTGTGTGTGCTGTCAGCCCATATTATAGCAGACTGTTATAGTCTGCTGCTTCAGCTAGTGGTTCCCCACACAGCTCTCACAGCCTCTCCACAACTGCGGATCTGCAGCACTTGCGCAAATCCAGCAGCAGCTAAATTGCCACACCTGCGGCACTTTTTACAGAAATCCACAGCTGCACTGGTTTTCTTTGAGAATACAGTGCAGCTGCGTTTCTGCACTGCAACAAGCCTTTTTCCCATAGCTGCGGGAATTTCGGCTTTCTTTGAGAATCCTGCCCCAGAGCTGCATGAGCAAAAAACACCAGAACACAGAAGGGAGCGACTACCTAGCTAAGAGCCAGGTGTAAACAATTAGGGACTGTGGTTGGAATTAAGAGAGCTGCATGGTATGGATACAACAGCAAATGGAGTCAAAAAGCACAAGTTAAAGCAAACAGACAAGACATGGAAAACAGGAGAGCATAGGAAGGTGACAAGAGAAGCACAAAGGGCAGCCAGAGGTGAAAAAACAAACACTGACCTAGAAGCAAGAGAAGCACAACAAGCAGAAAGTCCACAGTACAAAGCACAGCCAAGCAAAAAGTCCAGCAGAAAGGAACAGTCCAAAAGCACAAGGAAAGGAAGATAAATGCTGGAAACGGGGAGTCCAAAAGCACAAGGAAAGGAAGACAAATGCTGGAAATGGGGAGTTCTGGCAGAGCCCCTGACTGCAAAGAAAAACATGCTTCAGAGTAAAATGGGAAGGAACTGATTTACAGTATATAGCTCAGGCAGGGGGCATGGCTGGTTGCTCTAGCCCACTGAACTGCAGGCATAGCCTTTTAATTCAGATGTGTCAAGCATCTGGGCAGGATTCTCTAGTGTAGATGCAAGCTGCTCTAAGAAGAATCTAAAGTTGGACTTATGATAGTTTTTACTCTTATATTCATTTTCTTAGTCCAATTTTCCATTTTTTGGGTGCAAACTGATTTGCTTTTAGACTTGCAAACAAAGTTTTGATGCAAGTCAGTCTGCTGTTAATTAATTAATTAATTTAGATTTATTAACCAGGTAAGAACCCCAGGGCATGAAATGCCCATCTTCAAGGGGGACCCGGGTACAAAATACAATAAATAACAGTTAAAAACAGAGTAAATACAAATACTCAATATACAAACACATTCAATAAAACACATACATTTTGAAGCAGCCAAACAATGTTCTTTAAAAATAAATTTTAACCTAGTATGAGGCAATTTGATGAAATTCTGCACATAAAGAGTTCAAGACTGCTATAAACTTGTACAAGAAACAATGCTGGCCAGCAGCAGTTCGATATCTTGGAAGTCTATGAGCACCACTAACAGATAACCTAGTGGAGAACCCTATTTTATTTTTTGTTTATTTAAATTTTGTTAGCTAGGTAGGGACACTGGACAAGTCCTTTTTCAGGTCCGACCCGACACAGAACATTAACAACAAAATTAACAAATATACCAAGACACAAAAAAACAAATTACACAAAACACCAACAAACATCCAACAACTATAATTGTTTCTTAAAATTAAATTTGAAATGTTAATCCATCTTAATCTGGCAGGAAGGGAAGTTTTAAAGCAGAAACTGGCTAGATTTATCCAAGCTAGGTGGGGTTTAAACTTGTGAAGGGGGAAGGGTTGGGCTGGGAGGCGGATGCTTGCCTGCCTCCCAGGGATGGTTCCGGTCTTCTGCTAATGGGGTGGGGGTACTGACTTAGTATGGGGGGCGCAAATAGGCAATTGCCAGGAAGCTCTTGTGTTGGTGAAGTGTGGTGGGGGGTAGTGGTAAGGGTTGGAGGACGGTCCTTATAAATGCTAGAAACTTGGGAAACAAGATGCCTGAGCTCCAGGCTATGCTGGTGGAGGGGAAGTGGACAGGTGGCTGTAACTGAAACGTGGGCCACTCCGGGTCATGATTGGAACCTGAACCTGAATGGGTACATGGTACTCAGAAAGGACAGGGCAGTGGGCGGGGGGGGGGTGGAGTAGCTCTGATTATTAAAAATGACATAGTGATTAGCATGGTGGAGGTGGCGGAGGGTAACATGGAAGCATTATGGGTTACCTTGCAGATGCTGGGAGGTAAAAGGGTAGTAATGGGGTGGTCTACAGGTCCCCCATGCTTGCGGAGGACCTGGAAGAAAGTCTGGTGGCTAATATTAAGGACCACTGCGGTAGGGACTGGGGCAGGGTAGTGGTGTTGGATGACCTGAACATGCTGTGGACTGAAGGGGGGACTATGACATCCCCATTGGCCAAGGAGCAGAAACTGCTGGACATCTTCCAGGATGCATTCCTAAATCAGCTGGTGGTTGAACCAATGAGGAAGGGATGTATTCTGGATGTGGTCCTGGCAGATGGTGACCTGGTTAGTGACCTTGACATGAGGGACCCACTGGGTGGGAGTGACCACTCCACTGTCTGGTTTACACACAGCATGGGGTGGAGGGGTAATCAATCATGAACAGTGGTAGTTGATTGTAGAGGCACAGATTTTAAGGGCATAGATAAAATCCTCAAGGATCACTTGGAGGTGATAAGGGGATAAGGACATGGATGCAGAGAGCAGGTGGATGATTATTAAAAGGGGGATTCTGGAGGATACTAGGACCTGTGCAAGGGTGATATGCAAGTTTGGTAGGTCCAGGAAGCCATGCTGGTGGTCTCAGGAGGTCCAGGAGGCAGTGAGGGAGAACAGGGCTGCATACAGTAGGTATAAGCATTCACGTGGGATCATTGACAGGGATGAGTATGAGATTTCAGCCAGGAAGGTCACTAGGGTGGTGAGATTGGCTAAGGCAAAGATGGAGAAGAGGCTGGCACAGGGGATCAGGAAGGGCGATAAAGGTTTTTTTAGGTGTATCAGGGAAAGAAGGAGGGTGAAGGGGCAGATCAGCAGGTTGAGGTCGGGGGTGGGCATAGGAGGCAGGGGATCACGCGGAGGTGCTCAATGAGTACTTTGCATCGGCTTCACTAAGTAGGAGGATGGGGCTGCACAGCATGGAGAGGGGCAGGGTGCTGGAATGGCTGGGGGCTTAAATGATGAGATACCCATTGGTTCTAGGGGGTAGGAGGGGACTGAGCAGTATGGAGACAGCCAGGTGGGATCTGCTGTAGGGACAGGGCTCATGGATATTGACTTCTCCGTTGACAGTGTGTGGCAAGCCCTCAAGTCCCTTAAAAAGGAGAAAGCCCAGGGTCCAGATGGAATCCACCTCAGAGTGCTATGGAAATTGGCCGACGTACTGGCTGAACCCCTGGTGGCCCTATTTAACACTTCCCTCCAGACAGGAAGGGTGCCTCTGGATTGGAGGATGGCACACATTGTGCCAATCCACAAAGGTGGGTCTAGGAAGGAGGCGGGGAACTATAGGCCTGTCAGCCTGACATCGGTGGTGGCCAAACTGATGGAGGCCATCCTAAAGGAACGACTGTGGGCATCCTTGAAGGATAGGGGGTGTCTGGATGACCCTGTCCCAGACAGGTCATGTCAGATTAACCTTGTGGAGTTCTATGACTGGGTGACGATAATGCTAGATCAAGGTAGACTAGTAGATATCCTCTTTCTAGACTTCAGCAAGGCGTTTGACTTGGTACCTCACTTGGGTCTGCTGTTAAAGCTGGGGAGGATGGGGTGGGGGATGGTGGTCAGGTGGATTAGGAACTGGCTATCTGGACATTCTCAGAAGGTCATGGTTGGGGAGGTTGTCTCATCTCCTGGGGGGGCAATAGTGGGGTCCCGCAGGGATCGGTGCTGGGCCCTCTCCTGTTTAACGCTTACATATCCGACATCAGAAAGGGTATCAGGAGTGAAATGAGCCTCTTTGCAGATGACTTGAAGCTGGGGGTGGTGGTGGTTGGGGAAGAGGGTAGGGAAACCCTGCAGGTTTCCTGGACCTGGAGGTACTGGAGTGGTGGTCATGCAACTGGAAACTGAAATTGAACACAGGGAAGTGCAGGGTTCTTCACCTGGGTCCTAGGAACCCAGACCATGTATGTATATCCTGGGAGGGGATACATTGCTGGCTTCTAACCGGGGGGTGGTAGTGGATGACAGAATAAATAACTGAGCAATGTAGGAGGGCTGCGGCCAAGGCTATTAAAATGATAGGCTGCATTGCCGGGGGATTACCTCACAAAGCAGTGAGATAATTCTGCCACTGTACAGCTGCCTGGTTAGACCACACCTGGAATACTGCATGCAGTTTGTGCAGCTGCACTTAAAGAAGGACATTGTACTGCTGGAAAGGGTTCAGAGGAGGGTAACTAAAATGATTCAGGGTCTGGGTGATAGATCCTATCGGGATAGGCTGGAATTGCTTAGCCTGTACTCACTGGTGGAGAGGAGGGACGGGGGATATGATAAAGATTTTCAAGTATCGAAAGGGGTTAAATGGGGTGGGACTTGATAAGATTTTTCAGAGGAAGGAGGAAGGGGCCACCAGGGAGCACAGCTTGAGACTGGAGGGTGGGAGACTCATGGAGGAGAATAGGAGGCGTTAATTCATGGAAAGGGTGGTGGAGTCATGGAATGCTCTACATTAGGAGCTAGAGGAGGTTGGCATGGTGGAGGGGTTCAAAAGAGGCTGGGACAGGTATAGTAGGATGAAGATGGGAAATGTCATCCTTGGGGTGGGAACTCTGGTGGGGTGTAGGGGGTTCCTGGAGGGAGGCATGGGGGAAGGCAACGGTACCCATCATGGGTGCTGACCCTCGAGCAGACTCGATAGACCATGAGACCTACTCTGCTGACATTTTAGTATGTTAGTATGTTGCAATGAGGAGGAAGAATGCAAATCATCTGGCAATGCATTCCAGAACAGGGGAGCAGCAAACAAAAAAGAATGGGTACCAACTGTAGAATGGTAAGGAATAGTATGAAGAACACCCCAGAAGAATGTAAATTACACTTGATAGACCTAATATTAACTAAATCCTTTAAAGGATATATATTATTCAAAAGAAATAGCTTTATAACTTTGACATCCAAAAAAATAGGTCAATTTAAATTTAGGGGATAAACATCCCAAGTCCAAATACATTTTTTATTTTATTTATTTGCTTTTGTTAACCAGGTAAGCACTCTAGACATCCAAGTGTCTATTTTCAGGTGCGACCCGGGAGAGTTACAAAGTAAATGTGAAACATAATACAGAGTCGAGGTAACATACAGGAGCCACATGCTCCGACAAGTGGGTGGTACAGCTTATGGTACATACAGGCTCAAAACTGGTCAGAGAGCAATCAAGTAACAAATTAACATGACAGCATTGGGAGGTAGAATAACATCAAATAAACAACTCAAAATAACATCAAAGAACAAACCAAAAGAGAACAACATCAAAATTGTTGGAACGTACATGTGTGTGCTTGCCTGACCTGATCACCTACAATGAGATAAGAAGTGAAAGACTCAATGCTGGAAAGGAGGCGGGTACTGATATGAACAAGATTGCCTCTCTGCCAGGGGGGCGGTAAGTGCCTTATGAGGGTTATCAGCAGAGATTAACAGGGGCCGGAGAAACTGCTCACAGGGCAGCTCCCCCAGAGGGTAGGGGGGAGGGAGAGAAGACGCTGGGTCTATGCAGAACAAAGACAGGCCGATGCAGTTTTGAGGAAGTTCCATAGGGATGAGTTGAAGCAGGGATGGGTGGGAGAGGCACGAACACAGGTGGGAAGGGAGTTCCACATTGTTGGCGTGTGGACGGTGAAGGCCCAATCAACTGTGAGGGTGCGGGTCTTGTGAACCATGTGGGCCTGTGCAGCACTCAATCTTATAGATAATTTTATTAATAAAGCACCCAATTCAGAAGACTCTGAGTACTATACAAACTAGAGATCCACATATCAAACAATAAAACCATACCAATAGATATATATTCATGCAATAATTCTAATATAAAATCATTAATTATCATTCCATAATCAAAAAATCTCAGAATTCTAAAAATGCCTGTTGGAATAGGTGTCTTTTCAATCCTTTTTAAAAGGCTTCTACTGAGGGGGCCCTCCTTAAAAACTCCGGTAAGTAGTTCCACAGGGTAGGTGTGGCAACTACAAATGCCCTATCTCCAGAGTTCTGCAACCTTACCCTGGGAACCCCAAGGAGGCCCCTCAGCAGAACGGAGTGTATGAACTGGGCAGTAAGGAATCATTCAAATTTGTCTTCGGCGACTCTATTATTAAATATACTGACACCTATATATGTGGACATAAGAAGGACCAGATTATGGTATCATGTTACCCTGGGGCCAGAATTGCAGACATAGCAAAGTGTGTGCCAACAGTTAATATTCCAGAACATTCTGTTATTACACTGCATGTAGGCACTAGTGACATGGCCAAAGTACATGAAAAGGATATCTGTCTTGATTTAGTTACATTAGCTTCCTCACTAAAGAACGAGGGTCATAATGTTCTCATCTCGAATATCCTTCCAGTTCCCAGGGCTCATAGGGAAAAAAATCTTACTATCCAGAGGATAAATATACATCTTGGAAATTTGTGCAGAGACCAGAGATACTCAAATAATAGACAATTGGTATATATTTGACTGCAAGAAAGAATTTTATGCAAAAGATGGACTTCATCTTAACAGGAAAGGTGCTAAACAACTAGCAGCAAATATCAACCATGCTATGGGAAACTTGTTTAAACTAGAAGCTGTGGGAGGGTGTACCAATAGACAGGACACATAAAACCAGAAAAAAAAAAAAGAAAAGAAAATTCTCATATAACCAAACAGACCAAATCTGAGTTAACTGTCCTTTCATTCGATGCAAGAAGTATAAAATACAAAATGGATGATCTAATGGCTACACTAGATTCCAAAGATGTTGACATAATAGTAATCTGTGAAACCTGGACCCAAGTTGATAGGGATCGCTGTGGAAGTATTATTAATGGGTACAATTTATAAGAGAACATCAGAACTAACAGGAAAGGTGGAGGGGTAGCCTTCTATATCAAGAATACCTTAACCAGCACTGACACTACATCTAGGATCAAGTCAGACAACAGATATGAATCCATTTGGGTGCAAGTTCAGGGTATCAGTAATAAACTACTCAATTTTGGATGTTTATACCGCCCACCAGATAGTACTTTTGACATAAGACAACAAATAATGGTGGAAATTACAAGAGCAGGAGATAGAGGTCAAATTGTATCACTAGGGGACTTTTATATCCCTGGTATCGACTGGGTTAATGGTATTCCAAGATCTAGCCCTGGCTCCTTGCTCTTAGACACTTGTGCTGAGTTAAACTTAGAGCAACATGTCAAGGAACCAACTAGGGGAAGGGAGATGTTAGATCTTGTGCTAGCCTCCACAAGCATAACTATCATAAACTGCTCTATTAAGTCTCCTATAGCTAACAGCGACCATGAAACAATATGGTTCACTTAAAATATAACCACACACCCAGAAATAGCTGTACTACAATATTTCTTCTCAATAAAGCAAATAATGTAGGAATAAAAACGACCTAGGAAAAATTGCTTGGGATGTTGTGCTTAAGAATAAATCGGTCAACGAAGTCTGACTAATAATTAAAAACACCATTCTGCCAGTTGCTAGGAATAACATTCCGCAGGTCGAAAAAAGCAGATCATATAAATGTCCTAGATGGCTTAATCGTAATATTAAACAGCTAATAAATAAAAAGGCCAGACTATATAAAAAATATTTAACATATACAACTAACACTGCTTATGAATCTTACAAAAAACATCAAAAGTTATGTAAGGCTAAAATTAGACAGGCCAAAAGAAATATGGAAGTGATACTAGCCAAAAATGCCAACAAGTCCAACGCTAAGCAATTTTATTCATATATTAACTCCTTGAAAACCCTTAAGAATGAGGTAGGACTCATCAAAATAGGGAATGACACAATAACTGAAAGCAAACAGATGGCCGAGGCTTTCAACAATTATTTTTGCAATGTCTATAAAAGGGGTACAAAAACTTCTGTCAAGGGTAGATCATCATCAGACTCAAACATACACATTTCAGAAAATGAAATACTGGGCAAAATTAACAACCTTAAAAAAGAATCCTCCCCTGGTCCAGACAAAATATCCACAGGTATCCTTTGGTTAATGGCTAAACATTTATTATTACCACTTAAAATGCTGTTTGAACTGTCTCTCTCGAAATCTGAAGTTCCCAGTGACTAGAAGCTTGCTCATTGGTCCCGATTTTCAAAAAAGGAGATAGAGAGCTTATGAATAACTATTGTCCCATTAGTCTAACTTGTGTTATCGGAAAATTAATGGAGAGTATTATCAAAGATAAAATTATTCCTTCAATATTGGGGTATGACTCAGTACAACATGGTTTTCTTAGGGGGAGAAGCTGTACAACCAATTTGCTGATTTTTTACAATCACATTAGTAAATATCTAGATCAGAATACTCCATATGATACAATCTATCCAGACTTCTCGAAGGACTTCAACCTTACTCCACATTGGGCTATACTAGAGAAAATGGAAAAGCTAAAAATTGAGAGAATTATCATCAATTAGGTAGTCAATTGGCTCTCTAGTAGGCGTCAATGTGTAACAATCAATAGGCATGTTTCAGGTGAGGGCCTCATTTACAGTGGAGTTCCACAGGGTTCAGTCTTGGGTCCTGTGCTTTTCAATATATTTATTTCTGATCTGACATCACAGCTTGAATATATGACCTTGAAACATGCTAACAACACAAAAATATGTGCTCCATGCTCTAGCATGGAAGACTCTTTAAGATTGCAAAAAGAACTAGATAATATAGTCTGTTGGACCAATGAATGGGACATGCTACTAAATGTAAGTAAGTGTAAAGTAATGCATTTTAGGTAGGACTAACAGCAAATACGACTACTACATAGAAGGCCACAAGTTAGAAAAAAATGACTGTGAGAAGGACCTGAGTGTATCTATCATGAACAACTTGAGCTCAACACAACATGTTACATGGGACATTAGTACAGCAAATAGAGTAACATGGTCTATTAAGAAAAATATTACATCTATATCAAGTAATGTCATGATGACCGGCCTGGTGGCGCTGAGGGTTGAGGTGCTGGATGCCACACCTCGCACCATGCTGGCGACCCAGGTTCGGGAACAGACTCGGGTCAATCAGGAGCTGGTAAGGGAGGCAAGGATTGAGCGTCACAGCTCTCCTTCCTTGGGGGTGGGGTGGTCTGTGCTGCAAATGGGACAGCTAGGAGGGCTCGCCCATACCCAGGGTTCTTGATTACCTCCACAGAGGTGGAGACAGCTGCTGCACCCATCGCATGGTGCGTGGGTGCAAAGGGGCAAAAAAGGAGGAAAAATCCCCAGCGGCAGGATGACGCCCGTCTACCAGCAGGCACTACTCCTGGGTCGGGCATAAGGTAAGCCCCTGTAATTCCGGGGCATGGAGCTGCGGGGGTCAGGCAGAAGGTGGCTGTCAGGGGGGGAGTCATAGAAACAGCAGCTGTGATAAAAAAAAGTAATGTCATGATTCCGCTGTATCATACATATGTACAGCCCCACCTGGAATATTCCTCTCAGATCTGGAACCTCTATAAAGTCAGTGACAGAAACAGACTGGAAAAAGTGCAGCATAGGTTTACCAAGAAGGTGGAGGACTTCGGTGAAGTTTCTTATGAAAACAGGCTTAAATCTTTTAAATTAATGTCTTTAGAAACCTGTAGGGCCTGAGGAGATCTACTCAAGCTGTACGATATAATACAGGATATAGAATTTAAAACCACCATCAAAGCGACCGGGACCGTACCTTACAAATTCAAGGATCTCATTTTAGAACTACGGCTAGGCAATATTTTTACACGTCAGAATTGTAAATTTATGGAGCGATCTTCTTCTCAACATAATCATTGCCCAGAGTCAAACAGAGTTCAAATCCAGACTTGATAGTTGCATATTAGATGGTGCACTATCGAGGTATTATCAATAAAGACGGAACACTTATGGGCTCACGCCTTCTTGTTCCCAGTTCTACCTTAGTATGAACCTTAGTAGGAGATCTTGCAGGTATACAGAACCCTTTCTGTGTAGGGTCTTGTAGGTGAGGAGCCCTATCTTGAAGACAGTCCTCTACCTGACTGGCAGCCAGTGCAGTCCGCAGAGGACTGGGGTAATATGATCACTCCTTCTTGCCCCAGTCAGAAGTCTTGCCGCTGCATTCTGCACTAGCTGCAGCCTATGGCGATTGACTCCAGATAACCCAAGGTATAGGGCATTACAGTAGTCCAGCCTGGTAGTGACAAACGCATGTACAAGTGTGGGCAGGTCCTTGGGAGGGCTCGGATTAGGGCAATGTTCCTAAGATGGTAAAATCTATTCTTGACCCCTGCTGACACCTAAGCCTCAAGTGTCAAGCCGTCGTCTAGGATCATGCTCAAATCTTTCACCTGTCTAGAAGGGACAAGGGGAACACCCCCCCCAATACTAGACTGGGGGCGCTCCCCCTTCTCCACAACAACCTGGATCCACTACCAGTAACTCAGTCGTCTGGATTGGGTTTAAGCCAGTTTCGGGTCATCCATGACTGGATTTCCTCGATTCAGTTGTTAAACACTGAGTCTGACACTTGAGTATCGGGTGCACAGGACAGGTACAGTTGGGTATCATCTGCATAACAGTGAAACCCCAGCCCGTACCACCTTATAATGTCCCCTAATGGCAGCATATATACCATGAACAATAAGGGCGACAAGACCGAACCCTGCAGAATTCCACAGTTCAGAGGCATCAGGCTAGAGGAGAAAATTCCCATTTTCACCCTTTGCACCCTGTCTTTCAGGTATGACCTAAACCAGTTGATGACAGTACCAGCTAGGCCACACCAGAACCGCAGGCTGTCAAGTAGTACCTCATAGTCCATGGTGTCAAATACTGAAAGAGAGGTCCAGGAGAACCAGGATTGTATGGGCTATCCTGTCCCTCACCATCAGGAGATCATTCAGCATCCTTACTAGGGCCATCTCAGTGCTATGCCCCACCCAGAATCCAGACTGGAAAGGCTCATAGGTAGAGGAAGAGGCAAGAGGTCTCTTGAGCTGCACGACCATCACTTTTTCTATAACCTTTCCTAAAAATGGAAGGTTTGAGACTGGTCTGTAGTTGCTAAGTCTGTCCGGGTCCAAAGAGGGCTTCTATAAAAGGGGCCTAACCACAGCCTCTCTCAAGGACAATGGAAAGACCCCACACCTCAAAGAACTCTGGACAATCTAGGCAACCACAGGTCCAGTCAGGTCCAGACATCCAACCAAAAGGCGGGTCAGACCAGGGTCCAGACCACACTGTGTAGGTTGTAGCTTTGAGATAATCCCCACCACCTCCTCCTCCCCAACCAGCTCAAACTCATCCCAGGCAGGAGGAGTGTTTTGGCACAACACAAGCCGAACCCTGCATCCCTTTTGAGAGATATTTGAGGAGACCTCAGCCCTGACGGACGACACCTTGTCAGCGAAGAATAGAGACAGCTTCTCACACCTAGTGCTTGAACCTTCTCCCCTAACATGGAGACAGGTCAGATGTAAAAGCTTGTATACCATGCAGAAGAGCTGGGCTGGTCTAGTCCCCACCGCAGCAATCTCCCTAGACAGAAATGCTGCCTTTTTCCTGGAGATTGACACCTGATAGTCAACATAATGTGTCTTCAGGGTCAATTTGTCCCCCATCGAGCCAGATCTCCTCCAGCATCTGTCTAACCTCCACACCTTAATCTATGACCTCCGGAGATCCTCATCAAACCAAGGAGGTCACTGGAGTGTGGATAAGGGGTGGACACGAATGGGTGTGATTGAGTTGAAGGCCACAGTCACACTCACAGCTCCATTACAGGCTGCCACTGCTTCCTCTGGCCCAGTTGCACAAGCTACCACAACACTCAGTAGGTCCAGCACCGCAGACAATCCCAACGAGGAAACTCCTCTTAATGAGTGGTACTGGACCATCTCCACAGGGGCAGGACCAACTGGGGGTGGCCCTAAACCCAAACCCCATGGCGTTATGGTCTGACTGAACCACCGAATCAATACTGAGGTCAGAAATGTCAAAACCTACAGAAAATACCAAGTCCAGTGTGTGGCCACCTGCATGTGTCGCTGATATTACAATCTGTGTTAGGCCCAGATCCTCCATACTACTAAGAAGATCCTTCCCAATTTTCAAGAGTCCATCATTGTCCCAGACATTGAATTCCCCCTAGAATCAACCATTTGGGGGATTCCAACATCAGGCCGGTGATGAGCTCTTCAAATTCTCTCAAAAAGTCCCCATCCAATCCTGGGGACGATAGAGCAGGAGGATTCTAGAGCCCACCCACATGCTTCCTCAGGCAGCCACACACTCAAAGGACCATGTTGGACCTACAGGTAACACCGTGAGGTTCAGAGTTGATTTAAAACAGATGGCCACCCCCCCACCCCTGTGATCCTCCCTCAGGGTGTGTATTACAGAGTACCTGGCTGGCACCACCACCTCTAAAATAGGAGCAGCATTCTGGTCCAACCAGGTCTCTGTGATGCAAGCCAGGTCAACCGAGGAAATCACGTCCACTATTATGGCAGTCTTGTTCCTCATCGACCTGGCATTGCATAACACAACTCAAGTAGGATGAGGTGTGGCAACCGGCCAGGTCACCAGCCCACTTCTTAAGGTGGAGTCCTTAGGTATGGGAATTAAGCATGGCAACCCCCTCTGAAATTCCCATTTTGCCCCAGGATGTTTCCTAGGTTTCACTACCTGAATCTCAGACACCCCAGTAGCCACTTGGGTACAACTCCTACTGGGTCCCCCCAAGCTATCCCCAAAGCCCTACATCTCCTGTACAACTCCACTGGAAGTACTGGGAGTTCAAAGGGACATAAGTCCCAGAGAAGTTCCCCTGAGTAGCTACTCCTGAAAACTTTCTGTCCCAAACACATTTCCTAAAAACTCACTACAGTAACCAAGATCACACCACCCACTTCCCTCAAACAAACCCAGTTTAAACAAAATAGAACCTTCTCAAATTCCACCCTCCATCACACAAACACCCACAACATACACCAATCATTCTTCTTTCACCCCTCAATCACTTTCCCAATTACTCATTAACGCACACTTAAATAAATACTAGCTATACAAATAACAATTGAAGATCTCTCTTTCCCTCTTAGTTCTATTAAATGATTCTAAATGTCCAAAAGCAACCAGTCTTCAGACTCCTAAGAGTCCACCAAGAAATCTGGAAATACTGGAGATACTGGAAATACTGGAAGGTAACCCTCCCCACCCTCCCCGGAGTAGGAGAGCAGTCCGTGGGATGCTCGATCCTTCCTCCCCTCGGCCAACCCACTGACACCGAGGGTCACTCCCGAACCCGGGTCATTGTCGTGGTGTGAGGTGTGGCATCCAGCGCCTCAGCTTTCAGCACCACGGGGCTGGCTATCACTGAATTATTAAATAAGGACATAACATATTCTTAAAACTAAATAAAACCTGACCTCTATAAAATTTTGAAAAGGTAAGAAGTATAACATATGACCATCGCATTACAAAATTAAACCAATTAAATTTCATGTATAACTCACAATGAGTACAATACGGACTTAATGTAATAAACTGACAAACTGGTTATAAAGTATTTCTAGCCTTTTAAGAGTAGTTCTACTAACTGCAGTGTAGATAGGGAGACCAAAAGCAACAAGAGATGGTAACATAGATTGGGCCAGAATTTGCCTAAAATGAAAGGCTAAGCAATGTCTGACTTCATACAATAAGCCCAGTCTAAAATGAACATTTTTAACCAGAACATCAATATGATGAACATAAGACAATGAACTGACCAACATAAATCCTAAATATTTAAAGCTATTGACTTTCTAAATAACCCTATTATATATGTCTTTGATAGTCAAATCTACCAATCCAGACAGTTAGTTTTGTACAGCCCAAAGAGTATATACTTAGTTTTATTCACAGTTAATACTAATCTATTCCCAATCACCCATTGCTAAACCAACAAAAAATCATACTCAACATGGTGCATTAAAGAAGAAACAGAAGCATTATTAACAAATAAAACAATATCGTCTGCGGACAGAAGAATACAAAATCTAGTGACAACCAAAGGTAACTCATTAATAAACAAACTAAACAAAATAGGGCCCAATATCAAACCTTGGGGTACTCTAATACCTACATCCATAAATGAAGATTTTATTTATTTATTTATTTGGTAACCAGGTTGGTGCACTGTCCTGAAGACCTTTTTCAGGCATGGCCCGGGCCAGAAACTGGCACAAACAGCATAAAAATACAGTAAGAGAACAGCGTGGATCATACAAGGAACATAACAATGTAGGTCAAACTAACAGAGAAAATGTAAGGTAAACAGTACTAGGTACATCAACAATTGAGCATACCAAGGTATATAACATTTAGATAAACAGAGTAAGGTTGCTCCATCATTCAACAATAGGAATAACAATAGTATTCAGGGTGGGAGAGGAGAGCAGAGCACTAGATAGGGAAGGGGGTAAGGGTGGGCTGCAAGGGAGATGTAGCCATGCTAGTGGCCTGTGGGCAGACACAGGTTGTGGAGGACAGAAAGTACATTCCTAATAGAGAATTTATTTTTTGAGGGGGGGTAGGGGGAATATAGGGAGGTCGTTCCATAGTGAGGGTCCGGCTGCGGAGAAGGCTCTTAGGCCCATCCTTGTAGTTATGGTAGGATGTTGTATTTGAAGGTGGGAAGACTGACGTAGATTGTGGCAGTAACTGGGTCGGATAATAAGGGATAGTGGAGAGTAGGAGGGATTATGCAAGGTATCAGCAATGGTTCAGACTAGCAGGTAGGAGCGTCGGGCTTGTGGAGGGGACCAGTTAAGGGACTGGTAAAGAGAACACCTGCCCGTACCCTGCTTTCTCCTACCTGGAAGATGGAGTCCAGCTAGCTGCAAGGAAGGTTAGTCACAAGCCTAAAGCCACCCTTTGCTTACATTCAGTTAAATAATTTGCAAACCAGGAAACTGCTGTACCTGACAAACCTAACAACATAAGTTTTAGAAGCAGATGACAGTGGTCAACTAAATCAAATGTTTTTGACAAGTCTAAGAAAATTGCTACCCCCATGTCTCCATTATCCAAGGTCCTATAAAGAAAGTCCATCAATTCAATCAAAGCTGTCTGTGTGCAGTGATCAGGTCTAAAAACATGTTGATAAGGTGTTAAAATACTTTGCTGAAATAAATAATCTTTTATCTGGTCCAATACTCTTCTCCCAAGGACCTTGGATAAAGGGGACCAAAGAGAAAAGGCCAAAGATCAGTGTTAATGAAGAAGATACTGGTGGATGTCAATGTCAGCTCATTGACCCCCTTAAACACATACACACACACACACACACACACACACACGCACACACACAAACACACACACAGTGTGTCTGGCCTGGAAGGCACATCCTCAGAAAGAACACCCCAAGCAGCAGAGGGTTTTCAAAAAACTTGAAAGGTTCAGTGGAGCCTGCAAGGATGAAATGCACAGGCATTGTTTCCTGCCTGCAGAATAGGGATTATCTCCCATTGAAATTGCCTTGTTTGCTGTATCCTGCAGTAACTTTGCTGGCGCTGCAGAATTCTTCAGAACTGGGTTTTATCCTGGCAGGCTTCACTGTAACATAGATGTCTCAAGTATCTGTGTCTTTCCTGCCTAGTGACGGTTGACTTGTTGTTGTCGAACTATGCATGCTTGTTTCTACTTGAAGACGTTGAGCACTGCCAAATAAAGAAACCAAGTTATGGCAAGAAAAGTGACTATTTATACTGCACCTTGAATGCCCCTTCTGTCTGCTCCCACCAAGCAGTGCTTACCGCTGCTGTGCAGCTTTGTGTTTTATATTTGTATCCTCTAAATGACAGGAGCACCACCACTCTATTCCTAAACCTGGCCATTGTGTTTTTTCAGTTCAGTCTGATGTCAGGGTTTGGATACAAACTTTCTCAGTCTTATTACAATGGGGAAAAAAAGTTTAGTTTAACAAAACAAGATATTTCTCTGAAACGAAAGTGAATTTCCTAAATCATTTGGCATGGGTGTAAGGAACAGAACCTGGAAGGACTGAGGTAAGGTTCCTTTTTCCCTCCTGATGACCCTCCAGATGAAAACTGCCCCCCAACCTAAATCAAATCAAATCAAATCAAGCTTTATTTTTATAGTACCTTTCAAAACCAAGGCGCTGCACAAAAAATCAAATATAAATATAACTTTAAAACAGAAGAATAAAAACAAGTTAACTGTAGTTAGGGAAGGTCAAGTTAAATAAATATGTTTTTAACTGAATCTTAAACCTATCGACGGTCAGGCATTCTCATAACCGATGAGGTAGAGAATTCCACAGGGTTGGAGCCCAGAAACAAAAAGCACGGGCACCAGATGTTTTTAATCGCATACTGGGAATCTCTAGCAATCTCTCATCGGCGGATCGGAGAGGATGGAGGGGGCAGTAGGGTATCAAGAGGTCTTGCAGGTAACCTGGTCCCTGATCATGTAGGGCTTTAAAGGTTAGCAAACCAACCTTAAAGATGATCCGTCACTGAATAGGCAGCCAGTGCAGTTCGCGGAGCACAGGCATAATATGACTGGACCTGAAAGTCCTAGTCAAAAGCTTGGCTGCATCGTTCTGCACTAGCTTCAAGCAGCGGATATCAACCCCTGGAAGCCCTTGGTAAAGGGAATTGCAGTAATCAAGGTGGGTAGTGATGAAGGCATGAACCAGTGTTAGAAGATCATCTGGAGGAATCAAGTGTTTCACCCGGGCGATATTCCTCAGATGGTAAAAAGAGGATTTAACGACAGACAACACTTGAGATTTTAGTGTCAGATCATCATCAAAAATAACGCCAAGGTTACGCACTCAGCCTGAGGTAGTGAGCTGTATGCCATCGATCACAAGACATGATGCCTGTCCAGCCCCCATACCCACCCCTAGACGACCAGGGTCCACTACCAACACTTTAGTCTTGTCTGGATTCAGTCTCAACCAGCTAGTACTCATCCATGTTCTGATCTCAGTAAGGCAGTTGTTTAGCACAGAGAGTGCATCATTTTGTCCGGGCAGAAAGGACATATACAGTTGAGTATCATCTGCATAGCAGTGAAAACTCAAACTGTATCATCTGATGATGTCTCCCAATGGCAGCATATACACCACAGACAGCATGGGGGCCAAAATGGAGCCCTGTGGCATCCCGCAGGGCAGGGAGTGAGTGCCAGAGGAATAAATTCCAGTGGCAACTCTCTGGGACCTGTCCGCAAGGAGTGAGTAGAACCATTTAAGGACTGTACCAGACAGCCCATAAAGAAGCTGCAGGCACTCCAGCAGCACAGTATGGTCTACAGTGTCAAATGCTGCAGAGAGATCAATAAGGACCAGAATGGTATGCGCCTTTCAATCTCTAGACATCAGGAGGTCATTCAATACTCAGACAAGTGCAGTCTCCATGCTATGCTTCTTCCTAAATCTGGACTGGAGAGTATCATAGACCTTGTGAGTTGTAAGGTGATCATCCAGTTGCAGTGCAACCACCTTTTCAATAACCTTACCAACAAATGGCAGGTTAGAGATAGTTCGGTAGTTAGCTAGATATTCTGGGTCCAAGGAGGGTTTCTTAAGGAGTGGTCGGACGACCGCCTCCTTTAGGGGTTCTGGAAAGACCCCCGTCTCCAAGGACCTCCAGACAATTTCAGCAAGGATCTGGCAGATAACATCAACACATCCCAATAAAAGGGGTGTAGGTCCTGGATCCAAACTACAACTGGTTGGGCGCAATGTCTGGATGATCCTTCACAATGTCTGAATTCTGGCTGGCAGAAATCTGACCAGATAGACCGAGTGCAAGCCTCTTCCGGCCGATCACCACAATCCCTCATAGGAGAGGCTAGGCTGATGCTAGACCTGATGCTGGCAACCTTATCTGCGAAGAATTGAGCAAACTCCTCACATTTCAGCTGAGATAAAGCTTCTCTGGGCTGAAGACAGACTGGATTGCACAATCTGTCAACGGTCCGGAAAAGCTGAGCTGGTTGATTCTCCACAGCAGAAATCTCCCTGGACAGGAATTCTGCCTTCTTACAGGTGATTTCTGACTGATAGCCATCATAGTGTGCCATCAGCTTAAGCCTGTCAGCATCAAGGCCGGACTTTTGCCAGGCTCTCTCCATCCTTCAACCAACGCGCCTCAACTTCTTCAAGGAACCGTCAAACCAAGGGTTCCTTGGGTGAATAGTGAGGGTCCGAACATGAACAGGAGCAATCTCGCCCAGGGCATCTCCCACAGCCCTATTATAGGCCAATACAAGATCATCTGGACTCATGCATTCACCCGACAAACCCAATTGGTCCAGTACCGCCGATAGGTCACTAGGGGTAACTCCCCTTAAAGGGCGGTACTGAACCATCTCCATATGGGCAGACCTATTGGGGGGGGGACCCTGAAGCTGAACCTTATGGTGTGATGGTCGGACCAACTGACTGGTTCCACCCCCAGATCAGCTACAGAAAAATCCGCTTAATAGGGACACCCCCATGGACGGGCTTTCATCCCTATTAACTGAACGTCCCGTTTATCAGAATGTGACCTAATAAAATGTGAGGTATGCCAATAACATCAAGGATGACACAAACTACATGTTTAAAGTGCTAAAAAGTGATTTATCTTTTTTTTTTTACATGCTTGTGATTCGTTGGCACATTTTGAAAAACACATAACACGTAAACAAAGTGATAGCATTATTCAGAAACGTTGTGCTTAAAATGCTTTGAAGTAATCAACGATTTTACTCTGTTTAGCCTCATAGCAAACCCTTCTTGTGATAATTTGCTCCAAAGTTGTTAGCCTGTCCCACTCAGATACATTTCCATTCTGTGTGCACCAGGACATCAAGACCTGAAGATGATCCAGCGCCTCTTTGTTTGTTGTGGGCTCAGGCAGTGGCTCATCATCTTCGGCGTCTGATTCTACAGTTGCTTCATCAATTCTCAGTCTCTTTGCCTGCTCACAGATGTCGCCGTCAGTAGCCTCACCCTCCGTTGGCAGGTCCGCATCAATGTTGACGATATCAGAAAACTCGTCGGAGGTCATGAATGATGGTGGCTGAACATCAAAAAGAGCGTCTTCGTTAGCCAATTGGCCAAAGTCAGTTTCTTGATCTGATGCACCTCCCACAACAGCAAAGCCAGCTTTTTTAAAGCAATTGCTGATTGTGCTTGAGGAAACTGACTGCCAAGCTTTGCTCACCATGTAAATGGCATCCAGAATTGTGACTGCCTTCACTATGGCTGATGCCTGCGCTGACCCACCTTCATCAATTATGCCAACAATTCTGGTTGACATCTGTGCCCTGTAGTGCCCCTTCAGGTTCCTAATGACACCCATATCCAAAGGTTGGATAAGGCTTGTTGTGTTTGGTGACAGAAAGATGAACTTTATGTGGGGGAATTTACTGACTGTCTCTGGAGGGTGGGCTGAGCAGTTATCCACAAGTAGGAGAACATATCGGTGTCTTCTTTTCAGTTCTCGCTCCCACTGACTCAACCAGTCCATGAAAATCCACCCAGTCATCCAAGCATTAGATGACACATAGTAGGAGACAGGTGAGGTTGCTAGATCTTTGGGGAGACATCTCGGCCGCTTACTTTTCCCAATTAGCAACACTGGACGTTTATCAGTGCCATCCATATTGGCACATAAAAGCAGTGACACTCTGTCCTTTGCTTTTTTCACCTCCCAGAAGCTCTGTCTCCTTGTGTACATACCCACAATTGGGGTAGCCCCTGTAATAGAGCCCCATTTCATTGGCATTGTACACTGCACCAGGCTGATAATCTTGTAGAATTTTGGTCAGCACACTTGTCACCCAGTCTGTGGCAGCTTCAGTGTCCCCGTCTGAGTGCTCACCATGCTCCTTCTTGCACACAATGTTGTTCCTCTGCTTCCATTGCAAAAGCCAGCCATCTGTAGATTCAAAGCACTCTTGTCCAAGCTGTGCCGCAAGTTCATTTGCTTTTTTTTTTTTTTTTAGCAACGGTCCAGACAGTCGAGCACATCTACTAACTGCACTGTTTTACCACAGCAACAGTGCATCCTCCACCTCGCCATCTTTACCATCTCACTTTCTCTTGTGATCCAGGTTTACATTGGACTGCCATTTGGCCTGAATGGCATCACGGCTCAAGCTGATTCTTCCAGCTTGACTTTTGGAAATTCCAAACTGCTTGGCAACAGATGACAAAGAAGCCTTGGGAAGTTGAAGAGCTTCTATCACTTTCACTCTCTGAGCGAGAGTTAGTTTGTTTCTTTTGGTAGACATAATGAATAATGGGGATTGTAATGCTCAGCGCTGGCTATGTAACATACAAAATGTCCCAATTAAGTGGTTCACATGTCCCACTTAAGCAACAGAACATCTCATTGGCTAACATAGACAATTAATTGGTTGCCAGGGAAACGTCCCGTTTAACCAAACATCCCGTTTAACCGGGTCCCGAATAAGTGGCTTGTACTGTATCTCCGTACCCAAAAGAAAGATCAGATCCAGCGATTGACCACCACATGGGTTGAGGAGGTAACTACCTGTGTAAGGCCCAGTGCTGTCATCAGCTGGAGGAGATTTTGACCAAAATGTGAAAGTTCATCCTCGACCCAGGCATTGAAGTCCCCCAGAACTATCCATTTGGGGGACCTCAACACCATGTCAACAATGAAGTCTGCTATCTCCTGCAGGAATGTTCCGTCATCTTCTTGTGGATGGTAGGTGAGGAGTATCCCACAACCTACACCCTCTCCCAGGATATACTCGAAGGATCTGGTACTTCCTAATGGCACATCCACAAGGCCCAGCTCAGATTTAAATATAATGGCCATACCCCCGCCCCTACGATCCAACCTTGGGCAGTGTATCCCTGAGAACCCAGACGGAACTGCAGAAGCCAAAACAGGGTCTGCATTTTCATCCAACCAGGTCTCGGTGATGCAAGCCAGATTGGTGGTTCCAACAAGATCAGCTATGATAGCCATCTTGTTCTTAATAGATCTGGCATTGCATAACACTGTCCACCTAGGATGAGTTGTCAGGGAAGACCTCAGCACCTGCCAGGTAACATCTGAGCCCTTGGGTACAAGGACAAGGCAGGGAGGGCCTCTGTCCTGACTCCATTTCACCCCAGGGTGCCTCTTGGACCCCACAACTCCTATCTGCCCTCCCATTTCCCCTCCCCCACCAGGCCCAGTTCTCCCCCTTCTTATGCACTTTCTAGATATCTCCAGAGTGTGACACCTAAAATAGGTGTCAAATGTTAGTGGGGGACAGTCAAAGGGATGTAATTCCCTGAGCCTGGTGGGGGAGTAATGCCTGACCGCCTTAAGCCTCCCCGGCACATAATACTTTAAATGAAGTAATAAATTCTGAGAACTGATGTCCAATCCTAAACCATAAAATCCAATAAATCTAATCTTAATAACAATCCTCTAATCTTAATAACAATCCTTTTGTACTCGAAACTACAAAGAATAAACACATCAAGTAGTAGAAGAAAATCCAATAATATGAAAACAATCCCATCCCAAACCAAAATATAACCCACAAAAATAACAATCTAATACAATTTAGACAGCTACAACACTAAATTAAATAATTTATTATTGTCCAATAAAGTTCACTGTCCAATGACTTTTTATATAGATTGCTTCAGAAAATTACTAAGTCCTTTAAAAGTTCGTAGAATAAAGGGTGGCTTTCACCCAACCCTTATCAAAGTAATGAGTCCAGAAGAGATGTGGCACTCTCGCTGCCACAAATACTGAATTTAAAGTTGAAATAAATCTTTATTACCACTGAGGCTCTCTCACTGCCTCCAAAATAAGAAAATGTGGTTACAGCACCTGACGAAGGTTTAGTCTGGAGCAAGATGAAAGAGCAGCAAACCTTTAGAGATCAAATCATTTGCCAGTCTAAAAGAAAGAAAACGAGCTAGAAGCAAATATTACTGGCCCCAGCCCAGCTCACAGGAGGGCTCTGGAGGAAGAGACACCCCACTCAGCCTACCAGAGCCACCCAGTAACCTACCATTGGCCTGTCTGCTGGACTTGCAGGTTAACCACCCAGAGGATGGTCTGCCACCTATGAATATGTAGGGCCTTTGGGGGAGGTTTAGCAGCCAGGGACATCTTCCAGTTTTCTCCCCTGGGACATCAGCTTGCAATGATGGGGAGTGTCTGCCAATGTTCCCCCCCCACATTCTGCTGCTCCCTCTAGTACTGCCATCCGGCCTAAACTAAGTGACAGTCAGGTAACAGAACACAGACTCCCCCCTCCCCAGTGGAGAAGAGCTGTCCTCCAGATGCTCAGTCCTCCCTCACCCAGCTGACCCCCCAGTGACCTGAGTCCATTTATGAATCCAGGATGTCTGCACGGTGGTAGGTAAGATGTCAGTACCTCAACCTTCTGTGCCACTGGGTTGGCATAGGATTAGGAAGGTTTTGGCACCATAGTTTATAAAACAAAAAAGTAACAAACAATATCAAACTGTTAGACCAGCTTTTTGTGGTCTAACATTTTTCCATTATAAATCTGTAACTTATGTTCAGGCACTGGATGCAGAGCCCTTGTTGCATCCAAACATTGGACCATAGGAATTGCTTGCATCCAAAAGGGACTAGTGGCAGTGTAGTCCTATTTTGGATCCAAGTCCCTTGAAAAATATGGAAGTAGCTTGAGATGTGTGAGTCTGACTAGGGGAGAAGCAAGCCACCCCTAAACTTGGATAGCTCAGCAAGGATGATGCTGGAACCAAATCTTGCCTGTTAGGCAAATACATTGCTTCATTTGCCATAAAAAAGCAATGGCGGTGTTTATGGTGTTTTTTGTAGGTTACTGTGAGGTTATATGGAGAGGTGATAAACATTCCTCACTTCCTGAGTCCTGCTGTTCAGAATGGCAGTAATGTGGGACTTCTGGCAGTGTGCAAGGCAATACAAGTGGTGCAAAGTCTGAAGTGCTAGAAGTCAGCTGTTGCATCAAGGGTGACCAGAAGAGTGGTGTCTGGAGAGGATTTCTGGGCCAGAGGTGTCAAGGTATAGAAAGCCAGAGGGAGCATGGGCCAGACAGGCAGAATAAGTATAGCCATGCACATGGAATGTGCGCTAGAATTCAGCAGTGGAAAGTTCTGTGCTACTGAAAACAACTCTGGGCAAGACTGGAGTGCAACAATCCAGGATCCGCATTCCAGATAGGGCTCTTACTACCTAGAGGAAGGGGCTAAGGGGAGTGATAGGAAGGGGGTGTTTATAAAGACAGTGTCAGTGGGAAGGGTAACTGGCAGGAGTCCAGGTATTTATACTGTTATACACTGAGATGGGAAGGGGGCTTCGAGGACTTTTGTTCAATAAAGCTAGGGAACTGAAGTGTACTGTTTTTGAAGACTGTGTTGGGAGGAGTGGTGGGGCTTTCAGGGGCCATATATTCGATTATATGTTATTGCAGGGTCAGAAAAAGACCTTATATTGGACTGTTATGCCAGAAAGTTAGTGGACTTGTGAAAGGGGTTAGTGAGGAGAGAAGGTTAAGGCCTAAAGTGTATCAGGTCTGGCAGGGTCTCAGATCAGGCAAAAATATATTGACTGACTTTGGGGGGGGGGGAGGTCTCACAGGATATCAAGCTGGCAACCTTATTCCATGTTTGTTCCCCTGTACCATGAATTTAAAATGACAGTATGCAGAGGTCTTGAGTACAGCAGTTTTTTTTATTTTTTTATTTTATTTTTGTAATTATTTTTCCTCCCTCACATGGCCTTTCCTTTGTCCCTCAGTGTCTTCTCTATCTCTGAGTTATGGTGATGTGGGGTGGGTTAGGGTGTATTGTTTGTATGAAGAGGAGGAGAGAAATTACATTTTTATCTTTTTTCAGATTCCTTAGACACTTGTGGTACATCAAGTTGTTACATTCTCAGTGTATATTGACATCGGTACATATCAGGCTACATGGTCTTAATTCCTTGAGGTTCCTCTACTAGAGTTTTTTGTTTGACACTAATATTATCAATTTATATTTAAATTATCATTTATATAGTTCTGAGGTTTTTGAAATTTCTTGGGCCTTATTTCTAGCTGGAGAGTACAGCTGGGTGACAGGTCCAGCTAGGTTTTACACATCACACAGTGTGCACTGATGTCTTTAAGACAACTTTACTGGTAAATTCTTGTCTATAATGCAAACATTGAAACTTCATGAGCCCTATAACAATCTTAGTTTGTCTTTAATCTGGGTGGGGGTTGCCTTTCAGTAATCACATCCTTATACTAACTGTGACACTCATAGCTTGATTTAGGAGTTATCTGCTTCAGCAGTGTTATCTTATGTCAATTAAATTTATATGCAGTAGGATTCTTTGTATGCGTGTTCCACCAAGCAAGTTTAACCCAAGGTTGCTTCTGGCTGAAGGCAGTATGATACTGTTAAACTTCTCTGACATCATCTTCTGTTTGTTTTTTTTTAAATGAGTATTTTAAACCAATGGGGATTTTTGTCTGTTTTTCTCTGCATTATCTAGCTGTTATAAGTATTGTATTTTCTAAACAACTGCCACGAGCTTCTGAAGAAGGACTGGTTGGTCTGAAAGCTAGAGCACTTTGTTCTTGTTGTTACATCTATGTTGGTCCATTAAAAGGTATCAAATCATTTGCTTCTGGATCTATCTCTGAGTTGAAATTTTGTGTTTTGGTTCGCATGAAAACTGCATTAAGGCTGAAAAGGCAAATTCTGCTCTATGAAGCAAAAAAACAACTTTCATAACATTCCTGGAGCTGTTTAAAGGAGCTATCAGCAGCATTCAGTGGCTGGTCAGACAGGAGAGGGGCTGTACCATGGGCCGCAGTCAGCAGCTAGCAGAGGAGGGCAGCCGCATTGGTGGCAAGTGCACAGCAGTGGCTAGAGGCACAGAACAGCGCCAGCAGGAGGTCCACCACAGTCAGTGGTGGAAACAGCAGTGAGAAAGCTGTCAGCAACAGGGTGCCCCTGATTGGAAGCTGAAGAGGCTACAGGACTGGCCATCCAATCAGGGCAAGAGGCACCAACGCGGCCTGGGTTTAAAAAGTCCAGTCAGGCTGCGGGAGCTAGTATCCTTCTCGAAGCTGTTTGAAGGAGCTATGGGCCACATTCAGTGGCTGGTCAGATTGGAGAGGGTCTGTACCATGGGCTGCAGTCAGTGGCTAGCAGAACAGGGTGGCCACATCGATGGCAACAGCAGAGCAGCAGCTGGAGACACATAACAGCGCCAGGAGGAAGTCCACCGCAGTCGGCGGTGGAAACAGCAGTGAGAGCATTGTCAGCGAGAGGGTGCCCCTGATTGGAAGTTAAAGAGGCCAAAGGATTGGCCATCCAATCAGGATGAGAGGCACCGACGTGGCCTGGGTTTAAAAAGTCCAGCCAGGCTGCAGGAGCTAGTATCCTTCCTGGAGTTTTTTCTTCCCATCCACCCTCCCCGACCCTGGCCTTTATTAAATGCCAGTAGGATGAGGAGCAAGACAACCGGAGAGGTGTAGGCAAATTCTGAAGGAAAGAGGAGTGGCCAAGGAGCAACAGAAGGCAATTGGATGGACAGGGAGCTGCACCGCAGAAGAAAATCTAGGACTGTCTTATCTACACTATGGGACTAATCTGTGCTCTTTGCTGGTCCATAGAAATTATCACAAAGGAGCTGTAATTGTGGGTCTTTTCTGGGCTCTGCACTAGGGATGCTATGAGAGGAGCTGGACTCTGCACTAGGGACACTACAGAAGGAGCTGGACCATTGGATATTCAATATGGTGACTATGTTTTGCTGACTTGACTTTCTGTGCAATTGTTTGAAACACTGTTTTCTGCCAAGCTTGTGATCTTGGATAACTGCTGGGGAAGTGAGGTTGCTGGGAAAATCTTTGTTTTCTGTGAGTTTATGTGCTGATGAACACTCTGGGGTTAGAGTGCATGAGTTGGGGGAGTGTGGGGAGATAGCTTTCATTGATTGCAACACTTTCTGTCAAGCTAGTGATCAGAGAAGGTTGCTGGGGAAATCCTGGTATTCTGTGGGTTTATGTGCTAATAGAAATACTAGAGGCTCGTAAGGTGGTTACTGTGGGGCGAAGGTCTGGGCCTAAATTCTACTGGGGGGTTCTGCACTGCCATTTATTATGGGTCAAATTGGTTACGCATCTTATATTAACTTATATACAACTTATTGGCTGACCTGGCATAGCAATGGAAGGGCCATGTAGCCAGAGAGGCAGCCAAAGGGGTGGATTTTTAGGCAGGGTGGTGGGGTGTAGCAGTTACGGGGCAGCCATGGTTCTAAATTGGACTTAGAGGATGGGAGGATGCATGGTGTGTAAATAGCTAATGCAGCTAAGGGAGGAATTGGGGTGGATGAGCTGAGCATTGCAATGTACAGGGGACAAATGGGGAGGAAGGTAGGAGAAGCGGAGAGAGTACCAGCCAGGGAAGGCGAGGGTGGGCTTAGGGGGATCCACCAGGGGATTAGGTGCAGGGGTTGAGAAGACTGAGGTGTGGAAGAATAAGGAGGCCAACTGGGTGCAAGGGAGCCCTAGGAGAGGATAGTAGCAAACCCAGGGATGGGACGAGGAGTCTTAACACAAGAGCAAACAAGGCAACTAGGCCTCAGGAGATGTGGCAGGTAGTAGGTTCAGAAAAAAGTAGGCAAAAGCCTGCAACTCTGAGCTGGAATTCGGATATGGGCACAACCAACATAGGTAAGAGAAGCATGGGGGTGGAGCAGGAAAATAGATTTGCACCCCTCATTATACTAGGAGTGGAGGAGAGTGACTGTGAGGAACCAAAGGATGAAGGTTCAGGAGCAAGGAAGTTGGGAGACACTCCCTCGTCTGAGGGAGCAGGGGCAAGGAAGATGGGAGACACTCCCGTGAATGAGAGAGCAGGGGTAAAGAAGCTGGGAGACAAAGGGAAGGTTCTCTTGTGAGCAGGGAAATTAGCTAAAAAATGGTGGTTCATTTTGGGACACTCCAGGTTAAGGCACTAGAGGAGCCTGGACTCAGCGAAAGTAGCAGCAGGGAGAGCGACTGTGAGGAGCCAAAGGTTAAGGGTGCAGGAGTAAGGAAGTTGGGAAGCACTCCCTCGGCTGAGGGAAAAGAGGTAAGGAAGATGGGAGACACTCCTGCGGACAAGAGAGCAGATGTAAAGAAGTTGGGAGACAAAGGGCAAGTTCTCTTGGGAGCAGGAAAATTGGCTAAAAAAAGAGTGGCCCATTTGGCAACACATCAGGGAGAGTTACTAGAGGAGCCTGGACTCAGGGAAGGCAGCAGCAGGGAGCCCACGGGGATTGAGACAAGATCAGGGAAATCAAAGGCGCTAGTGATGGGGCCTTTGAGGGACATTACTGGAGAGGAGAATATATGTATGAGAGAAAGGGTAGGGAATGAAATGGGTGTCACAAACACACTCTGCAGGTCAGGCCCTCTGCTCCCACAGTGTCAACCTCAGAGTGCAGTAGTGTAAACAGGTGACAGACAGGGTAATCTTCCTGTCTGCTTTGGGTCCGAATCACCTATTAACCTCGAGTGCTGGAGGGATTCAGACTGTGAACCTTATGCTAGCATACCCAATTAACAGGCTTGGATATGTACCCTCTTGGGGGGATGTGGAACAATCCTTCACCCAGAGGCACCCAGCCAGGTTTTCCAAAATGAACCCTTACAACTCTATAAGAGACCTAGGTATTTCTTCCCTTTAAGCAGGCTTAGTAACACCATGCAAGCCCTTACAGCTGTCAGACTTAATACAGGCTCAGCAATCACATGCAAAAAGGACTGAGAAGACACAGGCAGTATAATAAAGAAAAAGTCGTATACTAAAAAAAAAGTTTAAAACAAGTAAAATCAAACACAGAACAATTATATCACAAATCTTACAGTCGTATAAAAAAAATGGGAAGTTACAGAATATAAACTCCTACCACAAATACTTAAAGTCTTTCTTATTCTAGATGTTACCCTTTTACTGCTTTCAAAAGTTCAGAGAAATCTTTCTGTCTTTGAGTCCAGGAATAATATATCACATATTCACAAGATGCTGGATCATTTCAGGAGGCATCTCCCCTCCCCTTTTGTGAGGTCAGTTAGACCCTCCCTTAGTGTTAATTCCTAAAATTATCTACAAGGATGTATTTTAAATAATGTGAACATCAGCAAAAAGCCATTTCCCAAATATGACGGTCTTTGATTAACATTTCCTTTGAGGTTTACAACCCCACAATCTGTCACTAAGGTGTGAGAAACCAATAAGTGTCAGCCAAGACTTCTTCTTCCAGCTAAATCATAAAATTCAAATATGTGGAACACTTTAAAGGCAGCACAGGTTATGAGGGCCATAAACTATCCCTCTGGAAAGAAGGCATTAATTAGGTTTTTCCCTGGTCAGTTTAATGACATCCTCACTGACACCTTGAAGGTTAAAAACCAAACTGCTAACTTGTGTGAGACAATTACATACACACACCATTTATTTATAATACAAATATCATACAATAATATTAGAGGGTTTTTGCTGTGACAATGGGCACTGTATTGAGGGGGTCACACAAGGACGAAGTTATGCAGGCACAGCAAGTGGTGAGGAAGAGAATTCTCTCAAGGGAGGCACAATGCACAGTAAATTCAGGAACAGCATGCATATCAAGAGCAGGTCGGAATAGGGCCAGTGAAGAGAGGAAGGGGGTAGTGTAGGCTCCAGTGGAGTTACAGACAGTGGATGTGTTCCCACAAAGGTTAAGGAAGGGTCAGGGAAAAGGAAGAGGGTGGACAGGAGAAAGGGGCCTGTGGGAAAGTCCAGGGGAGGAGGAAGAGGCGAAGAAGTCAAGGTGGGTGAGGGCAATAACTAGGGCAGGGATAAGTTGGACTATGGACACAAGGAGGTCATGGGGAGACATGACCTAGGACGTAAACTTGAGAAAGAAGCAAGCACAAAGGTGGCACTCTTAAGGGACTGGATTATCAGGGGAATCAGATGGAGGAGGAAGGGCCAAAAAACAGTGCAGTACGGGTTCAGTGTATGCCAGGAATGACAGTACTCGAGATGAGGCACAATATTCCATCTTGGGGCAGACATCAGGATGAGAGGACATACCTAGTGTTTCACCTAGGTACGAATGACCTGGAAGGGAACAGTCTGATGGAGGTTCAGGCAAGGTTCAAGGAGCTTGCTAGGTTCTGCAGTAACACGGTTTTTCCTTCCATTTCCTTCTCGGAGGTGTTGCCTATAGCAAGAGCAAGCATACCCAAGAAGGAAAGGATACTGGCATTCATTCAATATATTTCTGAAAGGATGTTGTGGGCAGATGAGGTTCATCTTGATAGGTGACTGGGATTCAACGTGGGAAGAAGAGGGGCTATATGCCCCTGATAGGCTGCACCTGAACTCAAAAGGGGCAACTGTACTAAAGAGTAAAATGGAGGACTTTATAGTTGGGCAGCTAAATTTAAATTTAAACTAAATTGGGGGGTGGGGGGGGGCAAAGACAGTGCCACCCAAACAGGTGGAAACATTGGGAGACTATCAGCCTCCCCCCCGGGACAAAGTTGAAATGAGGGAAATTGGAGAAAAAGGGGTGGGGTCAACCGGGGGGAACAGAGAAGAAGGGGCCACATGTTGAAGGGGTTTAACAGCAAATGCCAGGAGCTGGGGGAATAAACTAGGGGAAATTGAGGCCACCATGGTGGATTAAGGTCTGGAGATAGTAGTGGTGTGTGAGACTCGGTGGAATGAGCATCATGCCTGGGAGACAGTCATACCTGGATACCAATTGTTTAGGAAAGACAGAATGGGGAAAAGGGGAGGGTAGGTAGCATTGTACGTCAACGAGGAAATCAGGACTATGGAGTAGTTGGGGGAGAGAGGAGAAACAGTGACAATGTGGGTCACTTTGAACAAAAGAAATGGTGAGCAATTGAGAGTTGGGGTAGTTTACAGACCTCCCATACAGGGGGAAGATGGGGATAACCAGCTTATACAATCAATAACAAGTATGGTGAATAAAAGGGAAATTGTGCTAATGGGGGACCTAAACCTTCCTGACATCGACTGGTAGATCCCAACAGCAGTTTCAACTAGGAGTAGGGGGATATTAGAGGCACTATAAGGTGTATTCCTAAAACAACAAGTCAGGGAGCCCACTAGAGGAGAAAAACCTATTGGATGTAGTCCTCACAAATGGGGACAGTGTGGAGGAGGTGGAGGTGGGAGAACAAATAGGCACGAATGACCACAGAGCTGTTTGGTTCAGAGTGAGAATGGGCAAAGTAAGCACCAGGACAATAACTAGGGTAATGGACTTCAGAAAGACAAACTTCAAAAGGATGAGGAAGGTAATCGGAGAAGAAATGTCAAGGCTGGAGAACATGATGGATGTGGAAGAATTATGGGCAGCTATTGGGGGGGGGGTGTAAAGCTACCAACAGTCCCTATTTTCCCAGGACAGTCCCTATTTTAGGCAGCATGTCTCAGTGTCCCCACAAGTTTTGCAAAATGTCACTTTTGTCCTGGTTTTTGCTTACTTGTCCCAGTTTTGTCCCTTTTTTGCTGACTATTAATCCGTGAGTGACAGTTATTTCAGCATCACTGTAGCACTGCTCGAGCTGGACAACAGTTTGCAACTTCAACCTCTGCACCTATATTGCACTGCAAGCATGTCAGCGGGAGCATGGTAAAGCATGTTCCTTCCTGTCAGGTTAGACTGGTTAGTAGTGCAAACAAGTGCATGTGGACATCTGCCTCCCAGCAGCGGAGAAGAACTCCAGACAAAGGAGACTAGCAGCAGTGAACTAAGGTACCCAAACCTGATCAGCTGCAGGGAAGTGTGTGAAAACAATCTGGTGTGGTGCTGGGAGTCACTGAAGTGAAGTTTGCTCAGCAAATGAGGGTAGTGTAAGCGGGTTGGGATGGGACTGTCAGGAGGAGCAATACATGCAGTTTGAATGTCTGAACACAATTTAACGCATGCTTGCTTCTAATGAACTTTCTGTACATCATGATTTGGAACTTGCTGCAGCAGAATGATGTATTGTTTTAATCTGGATGTTTGCTGCTGGTGTTACTGTGGGGTGGCATGGCCAGAGCAAGCAGCAAAATTTAATTGTGTGCAGCGTTGTCTGCGGCGGTGCCCGTGGGAGTGACGTGGTGGGGGGGGGCCATGGTCAGGATGGACTCTGTCCCAGTTTTAGGCTTTGGAAAGTTGGTATCTTTGGGGGTGTTGCTAAAAGCAACCCACCAATGCATCAGGAGAGTCAGGAAAATCAAGAGAAAGAGGATACCTCTATGGTTTACAAGGGAGGTGATGGGGGTGGTCAGGGAGAAATCCAGGGCATTCAGGAGGTACAGGATGACACAAAGGATGGAGGATAAGGAGGCCTACAGGGAAAAAAGAAGGGTCGTAGGGCAGAATATAAGGAAGGCCAAGGAGGTCACTGAGGAGAGGATAGCTAAACAGGCCAGGAGGAGAGATAAAACCTTTTTCAGGTATGTGGGTGAGAGAAGGAAGAACAGAAGGAAGAAGAACAGAATACGGTGGCTGAAGGGAGAGGGTGAAATAAAACTGGAGGGCGACTTTGAAAAAGCAGAGGCATTAAACAACTACTTCTGTTCGATCTTCACGAAAGAGGGTGAAGGTAGAGGGCCAGTGCAGGTGGAAAAGAGAGTAAATGGCAGGCAAATGGATTCTACAGAGTTCACAGCAGATAGGGTGCAGGAAGAATTGGGCAGACTAAGGGTGAATAAGGTAATGGGGCCAGACGACTTGCATCCGAGGGTACTCGGAGAGCTGAAGGAAGAACTGGCACCACATCTGGCGAGATTGTTTAACTTGTCCATGGAAACAGGTGTGGTGCCTGGGGACTGGAAGAGGGTGGAGGTGGTTACACTACATAAGGAGGGAAGCAAGGAAGAGGCCAATAACTACCACCCTGTCAGTCTCACCTCGGTGGTGGGGAAGGTAATGGAAACATTGCTGAAGGAGAGTGTGGTGGAGTACCTGGTGGCCAATGGAATGCAGGAGAAAAGGCAGTATGGCTTCACTAATGGAAGGTCATGTCAGATCAACCTGATAGTGTTTTTCGATTGGGTGACACAGGTAGTGGATCCCCGGGGCGGTGGACATGGCCTACCTGGACTTCAGTAAGGCCTTCGACACTGTCCCCAACAAAAGGCTGCTAAATAAATTGGAGAGCCTGGGGGAGGGTCAGAGAGTTACTAGGTGAATAGAGAACTGGCTAGTGGGAAGGAATCAAATGGTGGTGGTAAATGGAATACATTCTAGGGAATGTGCAGTGATCAGCAGGGTGCCTCAAGGGTCAATATTGGGACCCCTACTATTTAACATCTATATCTGTGACCTAGCAGTGGGCCTAGAGGGTAGGGTGAGCCTATTTGCGGATGATACAAAGGTCTGCAATAGGGCAGACTCATAAGGTGGCGTGGAGGCCATGAGGAGAGACCTGGAGATGCTAGAGGAGTGGTTGGAAGCATGGCAGCTGAAATTTAATGCAAAGAAGTGTGCATTGATGCACCTGGGGAGGAACAACATGAAGGCAACCTACTTCATGGGGGGGGGGGAATCAAGGAAACTAAGCAGGAGAGGGACCTGGGGATTATTATGTTGAGGAATCTTAAAGTGGGGAACCAGTGTAGCAAGGCAGTGGGGAAGACAAATGGAATGTTGGCCTGTGTTGCGAGGGGCTTTACCAGCAGAAGGAGGAAGGTGCTCCTGCCGCTGTACTGTACAGAACTATGGTGAGGCCACACCTGGAGTACGGGGTACAGTTATGGAGACTGAACCTAGTGAGGGATGTTGAGATGATGGAGAGAGTTCAGAGGAGGGCAACAAAGATGGTGCAAGGGTTGCAAGGGAAACCATATGAGCAGAGGTGGAAGGAGCTGAATCTCTACCCACTGAAGACTAGGAGGGAGAGGGGGGACATGATAGAGACTTTTAAGTACTTGAAGGGGATAAATAAAGTGAAGGAGGGAAGCTTGTTCAAAAAGAATGAGGGAGTAAACACAAGGGGACATAGCCTCAAATTAGAAGGGGGGAAATACAGAGGCAATGTCAGAGGGCAGTTCTTCATGGAGAGGGTGGTGGAGGCCTGGAATAGACTGCCGGAGGAGGTGGTGGGATCTGAAATGGTGGAGGGATTTGAGAAAGCTTGGGACAGACATATGGGGTTGGGAGGAGGGGAGAAAGTCCAGAGACAGTATAATGGGGCAGAAGGGCAAGGGAGAATGTAAATGGGTGGACTGGATGGGCCGGCATGGTCCTTTTCTGCCATCGAATATCTGTGTAATCTGTGTAACCTGTATAATAGAAGTTCACATATTTTACCATAATTGCGATTCCTATAGGTCCTGCATTTTTTTCTGCACACTTTGATCCCATGGTAAGACTTGATACGTTCCCCTGCTATGTAACAGAGGGTGTCTACATTTTTGACATTTTCACATTCACTTCACTCTGAGCAATCTCATTTTTTCTAAATATAAATGTTCTGCTCTGTTGTGTAGAATTTGCATAAAACACTAATCAGAACTAGAGTCTGGAATCAAAATCTCAAACCAGAACCAGTACTGAGGGTTATGTGGCAGAACCTCCTGAGTTTTGCCCTCCCTTAGAATGGCAGAGAAAGAGGAGATACTGTTGATGGGAGACCTGAATATGCCAGATGTTAACTGGAGCACATTTGCTGCAGCCACATCCAAGAGCAGGGCCATTCTTGATGCCCTACAGGTGGCAGGCCTCAGACAGCTAGTTTCGGAACCCACTCGTGAGGGAGCAATCTTAGACCTCGTACTCTCAAACGGGGGCAGTGAGAGGATCTCAGATCTAGAAATGGGTTGCCATCTGTGAACAAGTGACCATCAAACAGTGTGGTTCACGTTAAACTCAGCTACAGAGTCAAGCCATACAAAAGTGAGGGTACTGGACTTCAGGAAGGCTGACTTTGGCAAGATGGGAGAGTGCCTCAGAAAAGCCCTAGCAAACAGGCTAGAAGGAGGTGTGGAGCAACAATGGGGAATCATCAAAACTGCCATCACAGAGGCAGCAAGCCTTTGTGTGAAGCAAATAAACAAATCAAAACAAAAGAAAAAGCCACTATGGTTCTCAAAAGAAGTGGCTGTGAAAGTCAGGAGAAAAGATAGCATTCGGAAGTATAAGGAAACACAGAAGGAGCAGGACAGACAGCTGTACCAGTTAAGGCAGATGGAAGCAGGGAGGAAGTTAGAATAGCAAAGGCCCAAACTGAGGAAAAGATAGCCAACTCAGTTAAGAAGGGGATAAAACCTTTTATAGGTACATCAGCGGCGAAAGGCAAAGGGAGGGAAGTGAGGCTGAATAGAATGAACGGTGGGTGGACAGAGGGGACAGTGAAAAAGCAGGGATACTGAATGAATATTTCTGCTCAGCATTCACAAAAGAGGAGGGGGAAGTGCCTAATCCAATTAACAGAAGCACTCTTGATAGGGGTTGATCCCAGTCCTTTCACAGAAGAAAGGGTTCTGCAAGAACTCCTAAAACTGAAGGTGGACAAAGCAATGGGCCCTGATGGAATTCACCCCAGAATTCTAAAAGAATTAAGAGGGGAACTAGCGAAACCACTAGCTACTCTTTTTAATACATCATGGGAGGATGGGGTGGTACTCGAGGACTGGAGGAAGGCGGATGTGATTCCCCTTCACAGAAGTGGGACCAAGACAGAGGCAGGAAACTACAGACCTGTCAGTTTGACCTCTGTGGTAGGGAAAGTGATGGAGTCACTTCTGAAGGAAAGAATAGTTGAGTACCTAGAGGCCAGTGGGGCACAGGACCCAAGGCAGCATGGGTTCACAGTGGGAAGGTCATGTCAGACAAATCTAATAGATTTCTTTAACTGGGTGACCAAAGGTAGTAGACCAGGAAGGGGCTGTGGACATGGCCTACCTAGACTTTAGCAAGGCATTTGACACAGTCCCACACAAAAGATTAATAGTCAAATTAACCAGCCTGGGAATGGGTCCCAGGGTGGTAGCCTGGGTAAAACATTGGCTGGACAACAGGATTCAGAAGGTAATTGTAAATGGAGTCCAGTCTGAAGAAAGAGGGGTTGCAAGTGGGGTACCGCAGGGTTCAGTATTGGGTCCAGTCTTTTTTAATGTCTTCATAAGTGACATTGCAGAGGGACTGGAAGGAAAAGTATACCTCTTTGCAGATGACACAAAGATCTGTAACGGTTGATACACAAGGAGGCGTGGAAAGGATGAGAAGGGACTTGGCAAGGTTGGAGGAATGGTCAGAAGTATGGCAGCTAGGATTCAATGCAAAGAAGTGCAAAATAATGCACCTGGGAAACAAGAACCCAGGGGAAGAATACACAATGAGGGGGGAGGTAGTAACAACAACAAAAAAAGGAAAGGGACGTGGGGGTAATCATATCAGATGACCTTAAGGTTAGCAAGCAATGTGAGAAGGCAGTAGGGAGGGCTGGGGGTATACTGGGATGCATAGGGAGAGGCATCAGCAGCAGAAAACAGGAAGTTGTTATCCCTCTGTACAGGCAGTTGGTGAGACCCCATCTGGAGTACTGCATCCAGTTCTGGATACCCCATCTCTGTAAGGACATAGACAGGATAGAGGCAGTCCAGAGGAGGGCAACTAAAATGGTGCAGGGTCTGCAAGAGAAGCCATATGAGGAAAGACTAAAGGAGCTTAATATGTATACCCTTGAGGAAAGAAGGGAGAGGGGGGACATGATAGAAACTTTTATGTACCTCAGTGGAATCAACAAAGTCCAAGAGGGTAGCATCTTTCAGAAAAAGAGACATGCAAGAACAAGGGGACACAATTTAAAGATAGAGGGGAGGTGGTTCAGGGCAATGTGAGGTATTATTTCACAGAGAGGGTAGTGGCTGCATGGAACAGCCTTCCTGAGGAGGTTGTGGGGTCTAAAACTGTGGGAGAATTCAAGAATGCATGGGACAGACATAAGGCAATTCTTGTGGGGGGTAGGAAGAAATAGGCTGTTGGTTAACTAGGATCTGTGGCGTATCCTGTAGGTAGGGAAATGGGCAGACTAGATGGGCCAAGCGGTCCTTATCTGCCGTCAAAGTCTATGTTTCTATGTTTCCATGAAGTAGGCAGTTTTTGTACACAGGATCATCCTGCATCAGGAATTTTGGATGAAAGCTAACCTTGTATGCAAAAGAGAGCTCAGAAAATCCTGCCCTTCATACCTACTGTTCCTACATCCCAAACATGCCATGCACTCCTTATAGTTTAAATGTTGGAGCCATACAGTGATTATAATTTCTATGTTCTAGACATGGTATATAGTCCCTACAGTTTGGATGTTAGAGACATATTATATTTATAGTTCATTTGTCCCAGATATGGTATACAGTCCCTACAGTTCAGGTGTTAGAGACATGCTGTTGTTTTTATTTCCAGTGCCCCATACATGATATACAGTCCTTGCAGTTCAGATGTTAGAGATGTGTTATACTTAAAAGTTCTTATGTCCCACACATGGTATACAGTCCCTGTAGCATGGATGTTAGAGACATGTTATATTTATATTTCCTGTGTTTCAGACATGTTATACAGTTCAGATGTTAGAGACATGCAATGACTATAGTTCCTACATCCCAGACATGTTATACAGTCCCTACAGTTCAGATGTTAGAGACACGGCATGGTTATAGTTCCTACTGTATGTCCTAGACATGTTATACAGACAGTTCAGATGTTAGAGACATGCTGTGCTTATAGTTCCTACGTCCCGCAGACATGGTATATAGTTCCTACTGTTTGGATGTTAAAGATATGCTGTATTTATAGTTCCTGTGTCCCAGACATGTTGTACAGTCCCTACAATTCAGATGTTAGAGGCATGATATGGTTATAGTTCATACTGTATATTCACAGACATGTTATACAATCCCTACAGTTCAGATGTTACAGACATGATATGGTTATAGCAAACAACCTAAAGGTAGGCAGACAATGGAAGAAAGCAGTAAGGAGGGCTGGGGGGATACTGGGAGGCATAGGGAGAGGCATCACCAGTAGAAAACAGGAAGTTGTCATCCCTCTGTACAGACAGTTGGTGAGACCCCATCTGGAGTACTGTGTGCAGTTCTGGAGACCCCATCCTCACAAGGACATAGACAGGATGGAGGCAGTCCAGAGGAGGGCAACTAAAATGGTGCAGGGTCTGCACCAGAAATCATATGAAGAGAGACTAAAGGAGCTTAATATGCATATCCTCGAGGAAAGGAGGGAGAAGGGAGACATGATAGAAACTTTCAAGTACCTCAAGGGACTCAACAAAGTCCAAGAAGGTAGCATCTTTCAGAAAAAGAGATGTGCAAGAACAAGGGGGCACAGTTTGACGATAGAGGGTGGATAGCTCAGGGGCAATGTGAGGAAGTATTTTTTCACAAAGAGGGTGGTGGACGCATCGAATGGCCTTCCTGAGGAGGTTGTGGGGTCAAGAACAGTGGGGGAATTCAAGAATACATGGGACAGACATAAGGCAATTTTAGTGTGGGGTAGGAGGAAGTAGGCTATTGGTTAACTAGGATCTGCCACTTATCCAATAGGTAGGACAATGGGCAGACTGGGTGGGCCAAGTGGCCCTTATCTGCCATCAAAGTCTATGTTTTTATGTTTCTGTAGTTCCTATTGTATGTTCGCATACATGTTATACAGTCCCTGCAATTCAGATGATACAGACACGATATGGTTATAATTCCTACTACAGTACATGTTCGCAGGCATGTCATTCAGTTCCTGCAGTTCAGATGTTGGAGCCATGATATGGTTATAGTTCCTACCATATACTCGCATACATGTTATACAGTCCCTGCAGTTCAGATATTAGAGACATGATATGGTTATAGTTCCTACTGTATGTCTGAAGACATGTTATATAGTACCTGCAGTTCAGATGTTACAGACATGATATGGTTATAATTCCTACTACAGTACATGTTCACAGGCATGTTATACAGTCCCTGCAGTTCAGATATTAGAGACATGATATGATTATAGTTCCTACTGTATGTCTGAAGACATGTTATACAGTCCCTGCAGTTCAGATGTTACAGACATTATATGATTATAGTTCCTACTTTATGTCTGAAGACATGTTGTCCAGTCCCTGCAGTTCAGATGTTAGAGTCATAATATGGTTATAGTTCCTACTGTATGTCTGAAGACATGTTATGCAGTCCCTGCAGTTCAGATGTTACAGACATGATATAGTCATAGTTCCTACTGTATGTCTGAAGACATGTTATACAGTCCCTGCAGTTCAGATGTTACAGACATGATATAGAGAATACTGGCTGGGTAACGAAGCAGAACCAGTGTGTTCTGCCACAGAGGGGTCTGATTCCCTTAGACCTTGAGAAAGAAGCTCGAGAGGTCCCGCGAATCAGACCCAGGAGGTAGAACACATTAGTTCTACGTAAATTACCAACGATATTTTTATAGTGTATGGTGCCCTTCTAACCTTTTTTCCTTGTTAAAATAAATTGCCGTCTCCCGTTTCGTCCTTCGGCAGCTACAGCGTGTTCCTGTGGTGAGCTGTGTGGTTGCTAGGAACTGGGCGTCCCTACATTAGCAGCGCACACTCCCATTGGCTGCCGTTGTTGTGTGGCCGGGATTTGCTAAAAAAAAATAACATGGCGACCGGACATCTTGCTTAGCGAGAAAAAACGAACCCCCATATGTCGAAATATGTAAGTACACTTGTTTAACACAGAAAATCTGGTTGTGTTACTTACTCAAATGGTGTCTAAGGATGAAGAGGACAGCACATGGACCATGTTTATATTTTTAAAATGATGTGGTTTGCGGCGGTTCCTTGTTCCACGTGGCTAATGCTAGCTGCTCGAGTGTGTCATTCCAAATAAATGTAACGCTGTTCTGCACGTATGGTCAGTACAGCATTCCATTCATTTTCTACTCTCTGGATGAACAGCGTTTTCAGTATGGTGCGATTCTTAGCAGGAACACTGTTCCACCATACACTATATGGTTATAGTTCCTACTGTATGTCTGAAGACATGTTATACAATCCCTGCAGTTCAGATGTTACAGACATGATATGGTTATAATTCCTACCGTATACTCGCATACATGTTATACAGTCCCTGCAGTTCAGATGTTAGAGACATGATATGGTTATAGTTCCTACTGTATGTCTGAAGACATGTTATTCAGTCCCTGCAGTTCAAATGTTAGACATGATATGGTTATATTCCTAATTTATGTAGGTTGACATGTTACAAAGTCCCTACAGATCAGATGTTAGAGATGTATATAGATTTATAGTTCCCGACTGTGTCCCAGACATGTTATGCAGTCCCTACAGTTCAGATGTTAGAGACATGAAATGGTTATAGTTCGTACTGTAAGTCTGAAGACATGTTATACAGTCCCTGCAGTTCGGATGTTTTTATTTATTTATTTATTTATTGGAGAAATCAGTTTTACAACCTTTGAGTCATGGACTCGTTTACAAAGGTACCTCGTCGTAAGGGGGGGAGACAACAATTAAGTGAGTTTGAGACAGGGGTGAACACATGATATGGCTATAGTTCCTACCGTATATTCGCATACATGTTATACAGTCCTGGCAGTTCAGATGTTAGAGACATGATATGATTATAGTTCCGATTGTATGTCTGAAGACATGTTATACAGCCCCTGCAGTTCAGATGTTACAGACATGATATGGTTACAATTCCTACTTTGTCTGTAGACATGTTACACAGTCCCTACAGTTCAGATGTTACAGACATGAAATGGTTTTAGTTCTTATTTTATGTCTGAAGTAGTAAGTAAAGTAGTAAGTAAACTTAAGTTTTTAAGCACCTTTCAGATATCAAGGTGCTGTACAATAAAATAAATTGAATAAACAATCAAATAAAACATACAATTAAAATTTTAAAAACCTTCAGAGAAAGCCTTACAAAACAAATAAGTCTTGAGCTCAGATTTAAAACTGGAGACGGTCAGGCATTCTCTTATCCGACGAGGTAGAGAATTCCACAGGGTAGGGGCAGTGTAAGAAAAGGTGCGTGCCCCAGATGTTTTTAACCGAACCCGGGGAATCTCCAGCAGTCCCTCGTCTGCAGATCGGAGTGAGCGAGAGGGGCAGTAGGGAATAAGAAGATCTTGTAGACACTGGGGTCCCTGTTCATGTAGGGCCTTATAGGTCAGTAACCCGACCTTAAAGGGGATCCACCACTGTACCGGCAGCCAGTGCAGTTCGCGCAGCACAGGCGTACTATGACTAGTCCTAGACTTCCCAGTCAAAAGCCTGGTCGCCACATTCTGCACTAGCAGCAAGCAACAGATATCAACCCCTGGAAGCCCTAGGTAAAGGGCATTGCAGTAATCAAGGCGGGTGGTTATGAAGACGTGGACCAGTGTAGGGCAGCCGGAGGAACCAGGTGTTTCACCTGGGTGATATTCCTAAGATGGTAAAAGGAAGATTTGACAATGGCAGACACCTGTGATTTCAGGGTCAAATCATCACAAAAATAATGCCCAGGTTACACACTCGATCTGAGGTCAGGAGCTGGGCACCATCAAGCCATAGGCCTGAGGGAAGCCCAGCCCTGAGACCCGCCTTGGGGCGACCTGGGTCCACAACCAACACCTCAGTCTAATCCGGATTTAACTTCAGCCAGCTAGTGCTCATCCGATCTCTGATTTCAGATAGACAGTTGTTAAGCACAGAGAACACATCATCCTGTCTGGGAGTAAAGGACATATACAGTTGGGTATCATCTGCATAGCAGTGAAAACCCAAACTGTATCACCTGATGATATCACCTAATGACAGCATATACACAGCGAACAACATGGACGCCAATGTGGAGCCCTGCGGCACCCCACAGGACAGGAAGAGGGTATCAGAGGAATAAATTCCAGTGACAACCCTCTGTGTCCTGCCCATGAGGAAAGATCGAAACCAACGTAAGACTGTACCAGACAGTCCACAAAGAGTCCGCAGGCACTCCAATAGCACATCATGGTCCACAGTGTCAAATGCTGTCAAAAGATCGAGAAGGACTAGAATAGTACGGGCCTTTTGATCTCTCGCCATTAGGAGGTCATTTAAAACCCAGACCAGCGTGGTCTCGGTGCTATGTCTTTTCCTAAACCCAGATTGGAGAACGTCATAGACATTGTGGGTTGTAAGGTGGTCACCCAGCTGCAATGCAACCACCTTCTCAATAACATTACCCACAAAGGGAAGATTAGAGACAGGTCTATAGTTAGCTAGAGAGTCTAGATCCATGGAGTGTTTTTTAAGAAGAATAGACAGTTCAGATGTTACAGTCTTTACAGACATGATATGGTTATAGTGTATAGTGGAGTTTTCTGTATAGAATTCCATCCCTTTCAAAATGCTGTTCTACCACAGTTCCAAGGTTATGGAATGCTGTTCTACCCTACTGTGGTAGAACAGCATTCAAGAACCTCTAAAGACTGCATGAGTCAGTTTCATTTTGAAAGCAAAAGAACTCACAAAACACATTTTCCACAGTACTATACACTATAAAAATACAGAGTGAGCAACTCTATGCACAACCAGTGTGTTTTGCCACCTCAGGGTTCTGATTTCCATGGACCTCTCGAGCTTATCTCTTGAGGTCAGAGGGAATCAGAATCCCTCTGTGGCAGAACACACTGGTTCTGCATAGTTGCCCATCCAGTATTCTCTATATAGTTCCTACTTTATGTCTAAAGACATGTTATACAGTCCCTACAGTTAAGATGTTAGACATGATATGGTTATAGTTCCTACTTTATGCCTGAAGACATGTTATGCAGGCAGTTCAGATGTTACAGACGTGATATGGTTATAGTTCCTACTTTGTGCCTGAAGACATGTTATACAGACAGTTCAGATGTTACAGACATGAAATGGTTATAGTTTCTACCTTACGTCTGAAGACATGTTATACAGACAGTTCAGATGTTACAGACGTGGTATAGTTATAGTTTCTACTTTATGTCTGAAGACACGTTATACAGTCCCTGCAGTTCAGATGTTACAGACGTGAAATGGTTATAGTTCCTACTTTATGCCTGAAGACATGTTATACAGACAGTTCAGATGTTACAGACGTGATATGGTTATAGTTCCTACTTTGTGCCTGAAGACATGTTATACAGACAGTTCAGATGTTACAGACATGAAATGGTTATAGTTCCTACTTTATGTCTGAAGACATGTTGTACAGACAGTTCAGATGTTATAGACATGGTATAGTTATAGTTTCTACTTTATGTCTGAAGACACGTTATACAGTCCCTGCAGTTCAGATGTTACAGATGTGAAATGGTTATAGTTTCTACTTTATGCCTGAAGACATGTTATACAGACAGTTCAGATGTTACAGACATGATATGGTTATAGTTTCTACTTTATGTCTGAAGACATGTTATACAGACAGTTCAGATGTTACAGACATGATATGGTTATAGTTCCTACTTTATGCCTGAAGACATGTTATACAGACAGTTCAGATGTTACAGACATGATATGGTTATAGTTTCTACTTTATGTCTGAAGACATGTTATACAGTCCCTGCAGTTCAGATGTTACAGACATGATATGGTTGATAGATCCGATAGCGTTGCTTTACTCCACACCAAAGACACTGCCTCCTAAGTTGGCTGCTACCCCAGTAGTGAAGTCCCTGCGTATCCACAGGCAGTTAAGTGTTAATTTAGGTTACATCCCGAATAGGGACAAGCATCAACCAGTCTGTCATAATCCCAATTTGAAGACTGGGGGGAAAATGATATCTGCAGGCTGGCTTCCCCAGCTTAAAGAATTACGGATAGATGATATTATGTGGGATGATCGTGTCCTGCCAATAAGGGAAATATTAGTTAGGTATGATATAGATCATAAGCAGATTTTCAAGTTATATCAGATCACACATTTATTGGAGCAGGTGAGGACCAAACTCAGAGATGGGCGTACGAACGGGAGTTGGTTTGAATCGCTGGATCAGATGGTATGGGAACCACATGCGGTCTCCAGAATATACAAGATATTGTTTGAGCAAGTCCTTGTGGACTTTGATTATAAGCCTAGATATTGGATAAGCCGCTTGGGGACCAAGAAAGGACTGATAGTGTTTGAGTCATGTGTATAGATATGTTAAACAAGACCGTTGAGGGTGATGCAGTTTCACTTTCTGAACAATTTATATTGGACCCTTTCCAAGCTATGTAAAATTGGTCGTAGATCTGATCAAAACTGTTTCCGGTGCCGTCAGGCAGTAGGGAATTTGTATCACATTTTTTGGGAGTGCCCATCGATAAAACAGTTGTGGACCCAAATTAAACAGAAGGCAGACCCAGTGTTGGGCATTGACCAGTATTTCACCCCGGAAATATGTCTGATAGGGGATTATTCTGGCATCAAGTTCAGTGAACGTAGATTTTATATGGCTCTGATTTCATGTTCGCTTAAAAAGGTAGTATTAAGATATTGGATGGGAGGACACCTCAATTACTTATGTGGAGTGGTTGCAGGAGATGTTATTTAACTTGAATATGGAGAAATTAGGTGCGGGAAGAAGAAATACGCTGAGCGTATGAAAAGATATGGAGCAGGTTTCAAACGCTTATACCTTCTCCAATCTAGACCGAATTTAGGAATGCAGTATAATAGTGGAATAAGGGTGAACGGATCTTCCTTTAGGGTCATAGTCTTAAGGGAGGGGTTGGATAGGTAGGTAGTGGGGAGGGAGAAGGGAGAAAATAGCCTGACTCATTTATTTTATGTCAATTGTTATGTAAGAGCAAAATGTTTCTGTTATGTTTGTTGTGCTTGGTGTGTGGATAAACACAATAAAATTTTGAATTTTAAAAAAAGACATGATATGGTTATAGTTTCTACTTTATGTCTGAAGACATGTTATACAGTCCCTGCAGTTCAGATGTTACAGACGTGATATGGTTATAGTTTCTTGCTACTATGTGTCCCAGGCATTTTATATACTCCCTACAGTTCAGATGTTAGATACATACAGAATTATGCATATACAGTAGTTCCTATGCCCCAGATATGGTATACATTCCCTACAGTTCAGCTACGTGGGACAGGTTATGCCTATTACAATGCGTTTACCCAGTGCAGCTCAGCTGAGTTGGAATGTGTTATTTCCAGTGGGGTCCTGCTTCTAGCCATTTCCACAACTGGATGGACATGAACACTGACAGGTAAGTGACTTGCCTAAGGGCACACAGTAAGTATATGGCTCCAGCAGGGCTTTAACCTGCAGTCTCTCACTTTCCATCTGGTAATGCAACCACTGGAATACACTTCATTATAGTTTCTGTACTAAAGGCAATGTATACAATCCTCACAGTTCAGGTGTTATAGATGTGTTATTCATATGGTTCTGGGGTCCCATACACAGTTGCAGTCTGGTGCCACTTTGAGGCACGTTTCTTAGATGCACACCTTTATGCTATAACAAAGGGGTCACAAGCCTTTTTCTGGGCTATTGCACAGGTCAGTGTGGCAGCAGATGGAAAGGGGCTGTGGGATGGCACATAATGAGGGCACCAGTATGCATGGAGCCACAGGTACATACACAGCAGCTCTCTGGTGACCTCACCCCCTCCTCTGTCGTAAGGAGCAGCGACCCCAATACCCAGAGAACTATTACAAGCTGTTATTTTAGAGGTCACTGCTTTGTGAGCTGGGGAAGGCTTAGATGGCACACAGTGCCACCGATATTAGTAGGGAATGGTATCAGGGCTAGGGGAAGGGGGATCAACTGGATACCAGGGAGACAATGATGCACAGGAAGTTGTTTCAGGGCCACTAGACCACCAGCAAAGGCTGTTGCTGGACATAAAAATCAAGCTCAGATAGCCACCATTTGGAGCAGATGTACTAGGTAAGGGAGCAGTGGGTGGCACAGGGTCATTATGTCATGGAGAAAACTGAGCAAAACAATAATGCTGCAGACATTATGGCTTGACGCAAAATAAGGTCAGCAGAAAATGCTGACCACAGCATAAAAGAGCACACCACTGGGACACATAACAAAATCTTTGCTTTTTCTTATTTTCGGGATTGCCCGACTGTCCAAAACTTTAAGGGGGCATTAAAAACCCATTTGTTTAGTCTTGCATACAATGAATTTTAAATGTAGTTATCCTAGATTAATTTTAATATTGTTTTAATTATTTATTGATTTTATCATGTTATGTACAGGCGCCTTGGTTTCGGAAAGGCGCCTTTTGTAAATAAAGTTTGCTTTGCTTTGCTTTGAAAAAGACTCCCCTCCTGCACCCTGTTAACCACTGTGAGGTACCTGTAGGTGTCAATCATGTCACCGCTCACCCTTCTTTCTTCCAGGTTGAGATCCTGCCTTCTCGTGCAACCCCTGCACCATTTAAGTTACCTTCCTTTGGACTGCCTCCACCCTCCCTTTGTCTTTTCTGAGGTATGGCCTTCAAAACTGGATGCATTACTGCAGCTGGGGTCTCATCAGTGAGCGATTTAGTGGCAACACCACTTCCCTCCTTCTGCTGGAGATACCCCTTTCTATGAACCCCAGCACCTGACTAGTCCTACCCTCTACTTTGTCACACTGCCATACCACTCTGAGATCATCAGATATAATAACCCAAGGTCCCTTTCTTGTTAATTGACTCTCAGTACCCCCCCCCCATCCTTTACTCAGATCCTGGATTCCTATGCTCTAGGTGTATGATTTTGCACTTTTGGCATTGAAATTGAAGTGTCATGCTCTTGACCACTGCTCAAATTCCCCCAAGATCCCTGCACATTTTCTCTGCCCCTCCTGAGTTTCTTACCTTGTGCAGATTTTGGTATCATATTCAAAAAGGCATACCTTCCCTTTTGTTTTTCTGCATTGTCACTTATGAAAAAATTGAGGAGGAACAGCCCCAGCACTGAGCCCTGTCACATCCCGGTGGTGACCCTCCCTTCTTTGGAGTGAGTTCTATTTACCACCACCCTTTGTCTCCCATCCCTTAACCAGTTTCTTACCCAATTCACCACTATGAATCCCACGCCAGGCTGTTAGTTTCTTTATCAGCCTCCTGTGTGACACTGTGCCAAAGGTCTTGCCAAGTTCAGGGAGGCCACATCCACTGCCCTCCCCTGATCTATTTCACTTGTTAACCAATCAAAGAAATCTATCAGATTTGTTTGGCATGACCCCCCCCCCCCTCCAATGCAGGTCTTGCAGCCCATTGGATTCAAGATATTCTGCTAGTCTTTCTTGTAGCATGGTTTCCATTAATTTCAACAAGACAAGTAAGCACAGCACTCCATGTCCAGGTTCACAGTGGCATATGAATAAAGGCACCAAAATGCAACAAATAACATCCTAACTGTAAGTTTATTTAACATTAGCAATAGCTGGACAACTAAATGCACTGTGATAAAACCCCATTCACAGCCCAGGTGCCCTGGTGCTTCATCAGTTGCAGCTTTGTCAGGGGGGCCTCCTGACGAAGATCCAGCTGAGCGAACTGTGAACCTGGACATGGAGTGCTGAGTTTACCCGGCTTGTTGTTGATAATACTGTGGGGCTGCTCATCCTGAGCTGCAGCACTCGGATCCTGCACCAGCTGAGCATAAACTTCATCTTGAAGTGTTTTTCCATTAATTTACCTGCCACTGAAGTAAGACTGCCTATAGTTGCTAGTCTCCTGCCTGCTGACACACTTACGTAGAGGGACCATGTCAGCTCTTCTCCAGTACTCCAGAACCAAATCTGTTTCCAGTGAGCTGTTGAATAAGGCTGTCAGTGGGGCAGCTAGCACCTACCTGAGTTCTTATTGAACTCTTGGGAGTATCCCACCCAGTCACCCAAAGCTTTGTCCGCCCTCAGAGCTGCAAGTCCCTTCCAGACTCTTTCCTCTGAATATGTCCTTTTGTCCACTTCCCCTCTCGCTCTGATCCTGCCACTACCTGGTGGTCCAACCCTGACAGTCTTTGTGTTTCATTTCATATGTAATGGGAAATTTCTCATTAGCTACCAAATCATTTTCAATAGCTTGTTTACTTTAGCCCCCATCTCGCACGTGCCAGCAAGAACTTCCTTGTTGCTCAGAATCACTGACTTGCCTGGCAGCAGCTGATATTAGTTACCCAACTAGCCAATCAGAGATGTTGTCAACAGCCAACATGGTGGAACATCAGAAACATCATGATCTGCCAGATGGGAGACTGAGGATTGCATTATATACTTGTAATCCTTGACCCAGTTGGGTGTCCTACTCAGTCTGGGGAGAAGGTGAATCAAATGAACAAGGAACTCTGGTTCCATGCATGCAGCCATACAGAACAGTATGTATCGCCTAGTATAGTAGCTCTTCCTGTTATGTTTTTTTTGTTATATCTACCTCCTTTCATCGGCATCCTCTCATGCAGGAAAACATTTTCAGTCAGGGAGGTAGTCCAAACTGTAACCTTTATTTAGATACCTTTTTTGTTTTATTTGAAAGAGGTTTGGTTGTTTTATTTATTCTATCCACCAATGGGATACATCTGCATGCTAAAGCTGCCAGGAGTGTTCTCGGGGGATGGGGTCACGACTGCTCTACCCAATGCTGCAACATGCTGATGGGCCCTTGACTGTGATGCAAATGAACCTCTGTGACTTCCATACCCAGTAGACCCTTAGCATTTTAGGGCAGAATATGGCTTACGGGAGCCTTGATGTTCCATTCAGCTCATCTGAGCCACAGACAGTTGAGGCCTGTGTCAGCACAGCACATAGTCACTATGTGCTACCCCTACACAGTCCCATATTCAGAGAGCATGCTCTGGTAGGAGTGCACTAACTATGAATATAGCCCTAGAGCCAGTTGTGCCCTAACTTCTGTGCAGCATCCCTGTCTGCGCAGCGCTTAAGGCTGGCTTTATATATGGGGGCCTATATAGCGTCTGCTGTATTATTCTGTGCTTTAAATATGGGGAACTATATTACTTCTACTGTATTCTTCTGTTATACAGACTATTTTGGTGAGAATTTACAGCTTACCATATTTTAGTTATGTGCAGTTCACACAAACGCATCCCATTCCTCTTGACTCTGGAGTGCAAAGGCATTTAAATAATGTCTCTTTACAACAAATCATACTGGAGTGCCTAGAGTCCTATTTATTATTAATGTTTGCTGATATTTGCTGTGAATGGTCAAACAGTTAAGGTGAGGCAAGCCTGAAACTGAGCACCCACTAATGATAGCGACTGCAGTTGATGGAACTCTAGAGCAGAGCTACAACAATTTTGTTAGTGGAGATTGTTCCTTACACTGGGCTTAGTAACCACACTGAGTTTCTCCTTTTTGTAGTTTCCCTTAGCTCCCCCTCCTCCTTTCTGCCCTGGACCTTATATGTCATTGCTTCCCTTCATGGATTATGTGTAGCAGTTACTTGCTACACATCCAATTTTACCCAGAAGTTATTGTTTACTGGCACCTATACGTAAGTCTACATGCAAGATGGTATGCATAATTTGGTATTACTGCCTCTAAAAGTATGCTTTATTGATATAAAAACAATTGCTATGCAATCTTTTTTCAGTAAATGTCTTTCTATAGGTACTTCAGTGACAGAACTATGTGATGGGATTTAAATGTCACTGCATCAAGGCTCATTTCAAATAAAAAAAAATATTACCAGAGTAAACGATTTTATTACTGGGTTTTGTCTTGGTTGTTCTTATGTAGCTCACTCACTAGTGTCTATGATCATGTTATAAGCTGTTATAAATGGGTCAGGAGTTTACTGTGTCCTGATTGGCTAAGAGGTACCTTTGGCCGTGTCCTTATCAGGGCATTTTGTGCCAACATGTACATTTTTAGCCAATCAGGATGCAGCGCAGGCAAAGATCCATGGCTACACAAAGTCTTCTCTATTCTGGCTGAAGCATTGGTTTGCCGGCCGTTAATGCAGCAAACCCCCCCCCCGGCTCAACCGCCCACACGAATGCATGCTGCAATCCTGGTTACCTCCATTTGTCCACTGACAAAACTTTCATAGAGTGCATATATGTTTAGTAAAAAATGGACTGATCAGAGCAGCAGAGTTTGGGAAAGTATTAGCAAAGAAAACCACTAAGTATGGCACCCGATATGGGGCACTCTCACTCCTGCTCCCTCTGACTGAAAGTGGGTTACAGGCATTTTTTGCTAGCACTCTAATATTCTGCATGTGCACTGCCTCATAGAAGATTTCATCTGTAAGTGTGCTTTGTGACCGCATTTTAATGAAGAGTACGTTTTTTTCACTGAACTGCCTGTTGCTCTCTGCCAGTTTGTTATTTGTCTGGATTGTTAATTTATCCAGGCACAAGAGTTCCAAAGTAGAGCCATGCTTTTTTCTGTTGCAAAGTAAGCAATATGTTGAAAAAAGTAAAATAGTCATATTGTAGAGGATTAAGGCCTTTAAACTACACAAAAGCACCTACTACAGGGAAACTCTCACTAACACATGGGGCAATGGTAGAGCTTTCTGGCGCAACAACAAGGAAGTGACCGGTACACAGCCAAAAGCATCCCCCAATATGCTCTGTGTTGATGGAACTATTACACTTGACCCCTCAACTATTGCCAATACCGTTAATACCGCGTTTACTGATCTCAGTTCCATTCTCCCCCCGACATCTTCTCTGACACTGACCCACCTGCAGTCCTTACAAGCACCCCCACCACCCACCCTCCCTTCTATTTTAAATCAGTCAGGCAGCAGGAAGCTCGCAAGTACATTGGCAAAGCCATTGCCAACACAAGTTATAGTGGGGACTCATTGGATTTAAAACTACTGTCCCTAACACTCGACGAAGTTATCAATCCTCTCACCAAGATCCTTAACCTATCCCTCTGCCTTGGCCAGTTGCCTGAGTTTTGGAAATCCACCATCGTCACTCCAGTTCACAAGAACGGTGATAAATCTCACTGTGGAAACTACCGTCCAATCTCCATACTTCCTCCCCTCTCGAAAGCACTAGAACGTATTGTTGCCGACCAACTCACTGTCTACCTAGACAACCACAATATCTTATGTCTTAACAACAGGGCTTCAGGAAAGGGCATAGCACCACATCTGCCCTCTTGGAATTTACCTCAGCCATCCACAACTCCCTAGACAATGGGCAACTTACCGGTGCAGTCTTTATCAATTTAACAAAGGCTTTTGATACAGTCCACCACGACCTGCTGCTTAACCAGCTCTTAACTATGGGATTGTCCCCTGACTCTACAGCATAGTTCCAAAGCTACTTGTTAAATAGATCACCAAGTGTAAAGATTGCAGGTACTCTCTCCAATGCTTTGCCAGTCTGCTCTAGTGTTCCCCAGGGATCCATTCTGGGACCGCTTCTTTTTTCCCTTTTCCTGAATAACTTCCCTTATTCCTGCCCTGAACAAATCATTCTCTATGCAGATGATGCCGTAATTCTCACTTCTGACAAAGACCAGCACTACCTTCAAAATAAGCTCCACTTGGATTCTCATCAGTGGAAAAATGGTTCACAGCACAAAGACTTATCCTTAACTACAAAAAAACCAAGACTATGCTTTTCCGCAACTCCCACAAGAACCAAAGACCACCCCCTCTGATTATCTCAAATAAACATGAGACTACCCTTGAACAGGTTCCAACATTCAGACACTTCGGGATTACCCTTGACTGTAAACTATCTTACGCAATGCACATGGACAATGTTGCCAATGCCGCCAGCATTCAGCTTGGCCTTCTCTACAGGCAGAGGTCTAGCCTAACTTCCACTGCCTTGAACATTGCAGTTCATAGCTCTATCCTCTCCATCATAGACTATGGCCTTATAGTTTATGGCTCGGCCACTCCTACAGCTCTCAAATGCATCTCCACCTTACTCAACAAAGCCTGTCATCTGATCACTGTCTCTCACCGCCTAACCCACACTTATGACCTCTACGCTCAAACGGGTTGGCTACAACTACCAAATCGCATAAACATTTAACCTGCACCATGGCTAAGAAGATCACCATGGGCCTGGCTCCCCCTGGGGTTCTATCTCTACTCCATCCTAGCAGTAACTCCCACTGCACAAGAGGTCAGGAGTTTCATCACCTGCAAGTTCTGCACCTCAAAACATCCTTGGGCCAACGCTCATTCGCTTACAGGGGCCCATACTGGTGGAATAGCCTTTGTCCTGAGATCTCCATGACTGCCAAGCTAGGTCTATTTAAAACTAAGCTCCGATCCCACCTCTCCGCCTCTAGCACCTGTGACTGTCATTTCTAGCCTGGTCACTTTTTTTTTTTTTTTTCCCCCACCAGTCTGCCTTACCTTTTTCTCCACATCTGGCATCTCCCCCAGGTTCATCCAGCCGCCATCTCCTTGGACTACCCTCGGTGTCCACATTCGTGCCTCACAGCGACCCCCGCGGCTTCCCCCCCATGGCGGGGTGGTGGGGAGCACTCCCTCTGGAGTTCAACCCACCCCAGTCAGGATCCAGTACTGCCGTGCACCCTCGGGCGCTGAGAAAGTCCTCAACGGGAGACGGCCATCGTGCCGCCACGACTAATGCCCCAGTTTTTCTGTTTTCCCTTCCCCTGAGCCAGCAGGTGTGCAGTGATGCCAATGGCCATGGCGTCGCGTCCACCGTTCTGTGAGCGTCAGCCTCCGGCTCTGTGCTTTGTGTCCCGGCAGCAGTAGTACCTCCGGTCTCCACCGGGGGGTCCTCACTGCACCGGGAAGCCTAGTTCCCGGGAGGGCTGTTCTTTGGGCGCTCGATCCTATTCCCTCCTGCCCGACCCCCAGCAGCTGGGCTCATTCCAACCGGGTCACTGGCATGGCGATGTGTGGCGCCCAGCGCCCAACCTCAGCGCCACCGGCTGCTTCCGGTCACTTCACATTCATACAGTCCCATGAGGTGTCCCTCATTTACCACTCTCCTCTGTCCACTCCCTCTCCCTTCCCTTTCCCAACCCACCTTCTCTTCACCACACCCCTCTCCCCTATACTTCTTTTCCTGTGGATAACTGCCACTGGCATGCTCTATGTAATAGAAATTTTACTATGCAATTGTATGTTAATCTAACTTTCTACACCACCTGTCTTTGCTTTATTGTACATTGCCTATGCTCCACTATTTGTACTAATGTATTGTCCTGGCTCTGACATGGAACCTTTGTAAAAGAGCCTTTGGCTCAAAGGTACTTGCAATCCTAGAATAAATAAATAAATAAATAAATAAAATAAAATAAATAAATAAATACATTTTTGTGTCTGTGTTTGGGGGTGGGGTGGATGGCAGACATGCTCGCTCCCATTTAAAATTTTAGTGAAATGGAGCATGACAAAACCAGAGCACCAAACAAAAGCAAACTAAGACATATTAAGAAAAAATAAAAAAAAAATAGCATTTTGTGGAGGGTTTTGAGTCAGTGTGTGTGTGTGTGTGTGTGGGGGGGGAAGGGGGAGGTGGAGAGATGGAGAGACAGAAAGTCAGACATCAATGCCCTCTAGTGACAACTCCAGTCCAAGATTGAGAAGGGCTACTTTTTGTTTTTTTTATACCGGTATCGTCTTTTTTACTCTTTTTATGTGCATTTTTTTAAATTAACTTCTTTACTGGGAGGGACCCATTTTATAAGCGGAATAAGATACTCCGAGGTGTGGTTTACGGCCTGATAAAAGCACTTCCCAGGTGCTAAAGGCACTTGGCGGAAGCGCCTTGTACCTCATTACGCACCTGAGGCGTGCTCTTATCAGGCCATAAACCACATCTCGTCATGTCTTATTCCTTACATAAACCTAAATAAGACAAAAAGACTCAGTTTAGGGGCACCATAACCTACTACAGTAGTTAGAATGTAGAGCTGTAAATCTGGAGTCCCTAGTTTGAATTTCACAGCTTCCACTTACTGACTGCAGGACCCTGAGCTGGTCACTTTACCTCCCTGTGCTTAATTCTCTCTCTTTCTTTGCACCTAACCCATGACCTTTCCTTAATACCTCTGTATGTCCCTAATGGCTACTGGCAGTTGTTTACGGACTGCAAACCACACTGAGATACAGTGTGTATGAAAAATGAAAAGATCAACCCTCTTTTGCTTTCAGATTCATAGAAACATAGAAACATAGAAGTTGACGGCAGAAGGAGACCACCAGGTCCATCTAGTGTGCCCATTGCCTTTTAGCCTAGCCTTCTAACTGCCCTTGGGTTTGAGGGCTCCCTTGTATCTGTCCCAAGCATTCTTGAAACCTACCACTATGCTTTCCCCAACCACCTCTGCAGGCAGGCAGGCTGTTCCAGGCATCCACCACTCTTTCTGTGAAGAAAAACTTCCTAGTGTTGGTGGAGAACTGCCCTCCTTGCAGTCTTAGATCATGTGTCCTGGTTCTGTTGCCCTTCTTAAATTGGAAGAGATCATCTATCTGCACCTGGTTTATGCCTTTTATGTACTTGAATGTTTCAATCATGTCACCACTCTCTCTTTTCTGTTCCAGGGAATACATGTTCAGTTCTTTCAGTCTATTCCCATAGGACATCTCATGCAGCCCCTGAATCATTTTTGTTGCCCTTCTCTTCACCGTCTCCACTCGGTCAATGTCCTTTTTGAGGTGGGGCCTGCAGAACTGGACACTGTACTCCAGGCAATGCCTAACCAGTGATCTGTACAGCGGCAGGATCACTTCCCCTCTTCCTGCTTGTGATTCCACTCCCAATGCATCCCAGCATACCGCTGGCCTTTAATGCTGCCTTCTTGCACTGTTTACCTACCTTCAAGTTGTCTGAGATAATGATTCCCAAATCACGCTCTTGAGTGGAAGAAGAAGAAGAAGAATCAGCATTTATATAGCGCTTTTCATACATCCAAAGCGCTTTACAAGCAATGCTAGACTGGTAGTGAAGTGACTGAATGTGTGGTGGCGGCCATATCACACATCATCACCCACACACAGCCTGGATAATTGCATGAACCGGTTTATGGGAAGGGGAATGTTGGCCAGGACACCCGGGAATGTTCCCTACTCTTTCCGAAGAGTGCCCTGGGTTATTTTGCTTCCACCTGGACACCCACCAGGACAATACCAGGATGGGCAGAAGGGACCTCGGTTTAACGTCTCATCCGAAGGACAGCACACCCCAGCAGTACAGCACCCCCCAATACTGCACTCGGATGCCAGCGATTTTTAGGTGTAAGTCCAATCCCAGTGTGGGACGAGAACCCATGACCTTCTGGTCCAGAGGCGGGTGTGCTACTAACTGAGCCACGCTGACACCTGACTGGAGGCAGGTAGTCTTTCCCCTCCAAGGTAATATGTCTTATTTGGATTTCTTTTTCTTATGTGCATGACTTTGCACTTTTTGGCATTGAATCTCAACTGCCATTCTCCAGACCATTCTTCCAGTTTCTTGAGGTCAGCTTCCATTTTGTCCATGCCCTGCTGGGTGTCGACCCTGTTACATATTTTGGCATCATCTGCAAACAGACACACCTTTCCCTGTAGTCCGTTAACTATGTCCGATATGAACATATTGAAGAGCAGGGGTCCCAGTACTGAACGCTGGGGCACACCGCTGGTTACCCTACCTTCTGATCACAGTGCTCTGTTTATCTGCACTTTCTGGGTTCTGCCATGTAACCAGTTTTTAACCCATCTAACTATTTCTGATCCAACTCCTGTGTGGTCTAGCTTCTTTACCAGCCTTCTGTGTGGAACTGAGTTGAAGGCCTTGCTAAAGTCTAAGTAGACCACATCTACTGCCCTGCCATCATCTATAACCTTTATAACACAGTCAAAAAACTCAATCAGGTTTGTCTGGCATGACCTACCTGCTATAAAACTGTGCTGCTTGGGGTCCTGATGGCTGCTAACTTCCAGGAATGCCATGATTCTCTGTTTGAGTAGTGTCTCCATTAACTTCCCACTATGGATGTGAGGCTTACCAGCCTGTAATTTCCAGAGTCCTCCTTGCTGCCCAATTTATGGAGTGAGACCACGATTGCCCTTTTCCAATCTTTGGGTACCTCCCCACTCATTAGGGATTTGGTGAATAGTTTAGCCAGTGGGGCAGCCAACTTTAATCTCGGTTCTTTTAAGATCCTGGGGAGCATTTCGTCTGGCCCCATGGTCTTGTCAACTTGCAGTTTATTTAGTGCCTCCGGTACTTTTGGCTCTGTGAAGGGGCTAGTATCAACCCCCTGTCCAGGGGTGTTGCATGTTGCCATTTCTGGGCCATCGCCTGGGTCCTCTTCAGTAAATGCAGAGCAGAAGTACTTGTTCAGGATTTCTGCTTTTTCTAGATCGTCCTCTGTTGTTTTCCCTTCCTGAGTTGTAATCTTGAATATACCCCCTTTTGCTTTCCTTTTTTCCTGGATGTATCTAAAGAAGGATTTGTCTCCTCTCTTTGCCCTCTCTGCTATACTTGCTTCTGTCTGCACTTTTGAAAGCCTTATTTTTTTGCTGGCTTTTTTCATTTTCTCCTTGCATGACACCCAGTCTTCTTCCTTGTTTGTTCCCTGGTATAGCTTGAACGCCTTCTGTTTTTCTTTCACTATTTTAGCCACTTCCTTTGAAAACCATAAGGGGTTTCATTTTCTTTTTGCTATGGTAACTCTTCTGGCGCATTGGTCAGTTATTGTCTGGATTGCTTTCTTAAGTTTCCCCCACTTGACATTGACCTCATCCACTTGTAGATCAATTAAGTCATTTCTTATGTTGGTCCTCATTTGTTTGAAATCCTCCTTTTTAAAGTCTAGTAATTTTATTTTTGAGTGGCACGTGTTCTCAGTTATGTTCACGTTGAAGATAACCGTGCGATGGTCACAGTTACCCATATGGCATCCTACATCAGGTTCCTTGATCCTCTCAGTGTTTGTGAGGACCAGATCAAGTATGGCATCTCCTCTTGTTGGTGTTTTGATCAGTTGACTTAGTCCTGCTCCCTATAGTGCCAATAAGAAATCCCTGCTTCTTGTTGTTGCCGCCATTAGTGTACTCCAGTTTATTTCTGGAAGGTTGAAGCCCCCCTCCAGTATCACCTCTCTCTCTCTCTCTCTCGCTCAGTCATTTTGCATATTTCGTCTATCAGGTCTTTGTCCCCTTTCTGCCCTTGATTTGGAGGTCTGTAAATGATGCCGATCCTGAAGGTTTTTCCGTTTCCTGTATCTATAGTAAGACACAGTGACTCAGTGTCCCCAGAGTGATTCTGCACCTTTGTGGCTTTTATGTCTTCTTGAATGTAAATGGCTACTCCTCCCCCTCTTTGCCCCACCTATCCTTTCTGAATAGATTGTATCCGGATATAGCCATGTCCCATCCATGGTTTTCCTTGAACCACATTTCTGTCACAGCGACCCAGTCCAATCTTTCTGCTACCATGATGGCTGCAAGTTCAGGTACTTTGGTTGCAAGGCTTCTAGCATTTGCAACCATCACCTTCCAGGAATGTGCACCCCTTTGGTATGGGGCTGCACCCTCTTCTTGGACAGTGCCAACTTGCTGTTTGTGCCCGAGTGATTTTTGAGGTTGCCGTCTTGTTGCAGAATGCTAATCAAGACCTCTGTCCTGGCTCTGGTCCAGCATTCCTCCTGCTATTTGCTTGGCTTCCTCTCCTGCAACTTTTAAAGCCCTCCTTATATGATCTCACTGCCCAGGCTTGCAACTGCAACCTTCAGTATCACTTTCCCACATTAGTCTCCAAATCACTTCAATTCCTTCTATCCTGAATCAAACAGGGTAAGCCAACTGCCCAGTATTTCACATGTTACACACTACCATGGTGGTCTCCCTTGTATAGTTATTTAATATTTGTTCACTGGTGCCTGCCCCTGCGTTTTGCCTATTCATTTGCTGTGTGTTACTTCTAGATTTTCCTTTTATGTGCAATACTATGTACCTTGTTCTGTGTGTCGTTTTACTTTTCTTGTGAGAAATTCAATACCTTGTTGTACTGATGTGATCACTGCACTGCACTGTTCCCCTTTCCCCTTCAAGATGCATCTGAAAATGAGTTGCTACCAGCTTAGTATGTTTTTTTCTGATAAAACTTTTGAAATAAATACATAAATAAATAGATCAATAAATATATATACAACCAAATTATTTTCCTGTGAATGATCTAATCCCAAAGTCTCCTTTTCTTGTTTCGCCCTAAAATAGAACCCCAGCTGTCCTTTTTTTTTGAATCGTGCTTTTTCCTATACCTGTCATCCTCCTTGCCCTCTGAAAATATATTTTTAGTTGACTGCCAAGAATAAAGAATTGTTATCTAGAGCTGGCCACTCTTTCTTTGGGGAGGAGGAGGTTTTTCTATACTGCACAGGGCCAGAGTGTGCTGGCAGCCAGCATCTAGATAGCAAGAAGTTTTCCCTTTTTCTCCTATGACTCTTGGCTTATCCTCCACCCTGCGGCAGTGTGGACCCATTGCCAGCTCATGCGAACGCAGCATGCCCATGTAGAGTAGTAATCCTACGGCACTGCCATTAGAGATTACTGTGGTGGCAGAATGTCCTGCCAACCCCCTGGGCAGGTCCTGTACCAGGCTCCATTGCCTGATTTCCAGTGCTCAAGTCTGCGCCTGGCACCCAGGTCACCAGCAGACTGTCGCTGAGCCTTTGGGTGACCTTGTCCAGTAAGGTTCTGTGTTGTCTCAGCCCCGTCCTTCTGGAACAAGTTCCCACAAGAGGCTCAAAACTGTTTCTCCCTTGCTTCATTTAAGTTAAGCCTGAAGGTCCACTTGCTAAGGTTTACTCTGTGTTGCAGCCACTGATATGACTTCTTACCCTGCCCACTCTGTTACCTTTTGTTGTCTGGTAACTCACTCCTTTTTACTTGGTACTATACCTGGTATGAACTTTACCCAAATGTCCATGATTATAATACCTAACTGTGTCCTTGTCTGAAACCTTGTAACTTATCCTGTCCTTATATGTGCATCATCTCCAGTGAATGGTGCTTCTTGGAATGTTTGTATGTACCCTATGCAATATTTGATGGTTACCTCATGTTTGTATCCTCACTGTGTATCATCTTCGTGTATTCAGTATTATACAACATTCCTGTATGTAATTAACTCTGGGTTGCCCCTGAAAAAGGTACTTCTAGTTTAGCGGGACTACCAAGTTAATAAAATTCAGATAAATAAATAAATATTGGCTTCACTGATTGGATACAATATTTGCAGACACTGGTTTTCACTCTGTTTTCATATCTTTCATCTCCATTTCAAAGGAAAAAACAATCCCTGCTAGTTTATTAGGTTGTTGCATCCCCATCTGTTTTAAGGTACTGTGTTTCTCCAAGGAACATAATGAATTACCCTTGGGATAGTAAATACACCCCCTCACAACAAATGTCCACTTGCTGTCGCTTCTTCAGTTTCACTGTATGTGTTGGGTTTTTCATCTGATGAATCTCATACATTGTGTACACTTAATTGTGCTTCCCAAGAATTCAATTTTTGGCAGGCATGAAACATGTTTTGTGTCCTACATACTTTTACTCACAGCTTGGCTATTTTATAATATTTTAGTCCCTCAGTTTGTCCCAGGTTATTTCTGAACCCACCTGGCTCAATTTCCACTCCACCAACCATACCCTTTTGGACTGGGTTCTGACTTCCTACCCACACTGCATCGTTGCAGTAGGTACTTTGCCAGATTTATTTAACAACTACTACATGACCCTCTGCATCAGAAATATCTGACTTCCCCCTTTCTTCTCCAAAATACATCTGGTCCAGGTCTCTCAGTGGCTAAACATCAATACTCTACTGAATGACCTTGCTGCAACAGACTTGTCAGCCATCCTCTCTGCCTCTGATATTGACGTGGACCTTGCTGTATTCCACTTCAAATTCTATTCCGTTTGGGACAAGCACCCCCCCCCCCAGGAAATCCAGAGTAAAAAATGTCCCACTGCCCCTTGATTACCACTGGAATCATCAAACTGTGCAAGTCCTGAGACCTCACATTGGCTCACTACAAATTATCCCTTTCCTCTTTTGTCTTCTGACTACATCTCTGACAGGAGTTAAGGAACAACTGTACGAAGGCTGCCCAGGTCAAGAAATCACACAATTTCAAGGCAAACCTCCAGAATAACCTTAACTCCTTAGCTAAATTCTGGAAGGTTATCCACTTCCTTTTTGATCCCTCCTACCCCGATTTCTTCCCTAGTCCTCATGGTTAATGGTTCACCTGTGTCTGACCCTACTTCTGTTGCTGCTCACTTTAATGAGTTCTTCACATCTTGCACCCTCCCCACTTCTCCCCCTCCTGATTCATCTCCTTCCCTTCCTCCCCATCCCTCACTGGGTTTCCACTTATGACCTGTCACCATCCAGGAAACCCTGTTTGCTTTTTCTCCCTCAACCTGTCAAAGTCCAGCCTTGATAGTCTGGACACAAAGCTACTCCATCTCTCAGCTCCCACCATTGCTGCTTCCTTTACTTACCTATTCAACCTTTCCTTCTCCCTCAGTGCTGTTTCTCAATCCTGGAATTTGGCCAAAGTTATTCCACTACATAAAAGGGGTGAACCCTGTTCCCCTGGCAACTTCCATCCCATCTCCCTCCTCCTCTTCCTCTCTACACTGCAAAAGAAACTGGTCCATTCTAGACTGTTTGATTTCCTTCCATCCTCCAACTTTCTCTCACCCTTCAATCTGGTTTCTGGAAGCACCATTCCACTGTCTCCTTCCTGCTGAATGTCACTGATTCTATGTTCTCCAGGACAAATCAGGGGCAAATTATGGCCACAATATTTATCGATCTGGCCAAAGCCTTTGATTCAGTGTCCCATTCCTCCTTCTGGACAAGCTGAGCTCTGCCTTTCTCTCTGCTCCTGCTGTTGCTTGGTTCCATTCCTACCTCATGAGCCAACAATCGGTACAGGTTGGTGGTGCCCTGTCACCTCACCTCCCCATCCAGGCTGGGGTCCCACAGGGCTCCATCCTGGGCCCCATCCTCTTCTCAATCTTCCTGAATGACCTTCCCTCTCTCTGTGAAAACTCACATATCCACATGTATGCAGATGACACAGTTATATTCACCTCCAGTCCCTCCACCACAGCTGCGGAAGAACTGCTCCAGCTGGACTTCAGTTCTGTACTGGTTCCAATCTAACCACCTCAGAGTCAACACTAAAAAAACAGTGTCCATGACCTTTGGTACCAGTCAGAAACCAACGAGACTCACTGCCCCCTATTTTTACCACTATGGATAGCATGCCTCTTGAAGCAGTTCATTCCTTCAAGTACCTTGGAGTGTGGCTTGACAGTGAGCTAGACTTCTCAGCCCACATTGATGCCATCCATGTTAAAGTCTGTCCCAAGCTTGGTGCCCTGTACTGCAACAAAGACCACTCATCATTGCATGTTGCAGGGAGCTTATTACCAGAATGGTGCTCCCTGTCTTTGACTATGCAGATGTAATGTTTGGCACCACCCTTCCACTTCCTTCACCAGACTGGACACTCCCTGCAGCTCCTTCTGCTGCTCTGCTACAAACTCCCCCCCCATACTCACCATTGTTCACTGTATTCATTCCTATCCATCCTCCCCCTGCCCTCATGTTGCCAGGCTCTCTGTATCTCCTTCTTATCTAAATACTGGTTTTATATCCTTCCCTCTTACCTCTCCTCCCTCCTTTCCCAACTCCACCCGCTTCCTTTTTTCTTCATTCCAGGGACCATCGCACTTTTGCCATTCCTCTCCCCAGCTCTTCTGCTGGGCAATCTGCCTCCTGCTATCAGCTGACTTCCTTCCTCCCTCAGCCTCTCCCCATCCCTGGCTACCTCAGGCACCAGTTGAAACTCCAATCCCTCCCCACCTGTTCCTGTTACCCTTCCTCCTGACACCTCCCTGGCCAGGGCTTACCCATCCTGGTAAAGCAGTCAGATGTGTCCCCGCTCCTGCCTTGATTTCACTTCCTCACTATTACCATTTTATCCCTCCACTATGAGGTCAGGAATCAGCCCACCCTGCAGGTAATTTCCCTGTTGTCAATTTTGTTCTTGCTCACTGAATATTGCTGCCACTTCTGCATTTGCACTTGTTATGTGTCTCTTCTTGAGCTACGACATACTTTATTCCCTTTACCAAAGTTTTGTACAAATTTTGCCAAATGTTGTTTCAATTGACTTGTTATTGTGCTGCTGTTCTCCCACTGTTCCCCCTCTACTGGGTTGCACCTGGAAATTAGCCTTTACACACTGTGCCTCTCCCGCTTACCAATTTTTCAAATAAATAAAATAATGCAGTATATAAAATGAAATATAGCAAAGTATGGTAAACAAGGAAGTTATACCATCTCAGGGTTAAACAAGCTCATAAAGGCAACTTGCCCTTCAGGTCCATGGCTTTATTGCCTGTTTGACCCCTTGATGGTATTATTTCCTAGTATACCTCACTTTGCCATCGTTTATTCTATATAGCCATAACCTACAACCTTCTGATCTCCCAGCTTCTGGGGCTGGAGGATGAGAAGTCTGTGGGTTCTAGTCCCACACCACACACCAGTCACTTGGGGTAATACACTGAGACTGTAGTGCAGTCCAAAGTGGGCATTTGCATGAGCTCCCTCCTGATCATCTGTATTCACTGCCCAGGTAGATGCAACAGATCCCATGGCACTTATCAATGAAGAGTAGGGGAGCATTCTTAATGTCATGGAAATCATTCCCCCGCCAACAAAAAAACAGGTCCATGTAACCCATCCCCAATATGCACCTGGAAACAAGCTATCCCTGCTTATTGTGCCCCTCCTGGTCACAAATCACAAATACAGAGTTTATATAGAGATAGATAGATAGAGAGATATATATAGAGATAGCAAAATAGATAGATGTAATAAGCAGTGATGGGATATTTGGGCATGATAAAGTGTTTCCACAGAGATTAAATCTCCTGTTACCTAAAATCTTCATTTTACTTGAGTTACTCCACATTTTCCTAGGCTTTTGCAGGCAAAATCATCAGAATGTCATGCATTATTTTTTTGCATTCTATTTAGCCCCTTTCTCACTGGGTTTGCCCTATTCCCAGCCCTTGGTTGCCATCCAGCTCCATTGCCCCTTTATGCAGCTTTTCCTGACTAACACCTTTCAGTTACATAGTCCAGGTAGGGGATGCTCCCTTGATTTCCCCCCGGGAGGAGACAGAGGGGGTGGAACCTTCACAAAGACTAAGGTTGGTGTGTGGTGACAGGGAAAGCTGCGCAGATCCCAAACATAAATGAGATGACTATTCTGCTGAGCCAGAGTGGATTCCTTAGTTTCTCCTATGACCCTGGGACATCAGCGTCATGGATGCCACAGGAAGTGAGAGTGCTGCATGTGCACTGATGATGGTGACATCCCACCTTCCCACTGTGGCACTCATGAGGCATGGGAATTGTGCAGTATTGTGAATGGTGTTTATTTTCAATATGATTATAAATATAATAACTTTAAACTCTTACAAGAAGTACTGTAGTTAAAGATGTAATATTTATGATGTATAAGTGGTACTGAGTTGGGAATTGGGATGGTTACTATGTATACTATAAGTTTATGTACAGTTATGCTTTGTCTAAGAACCTCAGGTACATTATGCTAGTTGCAATAAAAGGCAATTAAATTAACTTTAAAAATCCAACACTGCCAGCCTGTTAGTGAAATCCAGGTTCAGAATTGACTGTGGGTCATCTGGTGCGAGCCACAAAGAGGAGGAGGAGGAGGGTTAAGCATTCCAAAGGATGCTCTCCTCCTCTGGGGAGGGACAGTGGGCAGCTGGCTCCAGTGTGATGCTGCCACCTGGATGACTACAGGTGGCAGTGCAGTCAGAGTAGCTTACTGGGGTGGGGGGACACTGGCTGGTACTGCACTGTGCACACTTGTGTATGTGCGTCCACATATACAAGCTAGTTGCTGGTGTCTTGAGGGCATGGGAACAAAAGAATAGAAATCCCCAGCCAGAACAGGATGATTTCCAACCTGCTGCCAGCCCTACACTGGGGAGAGGCATTCTCCAAATCTAGGTTCACTGTATGGGGTGGGGATTGGGAACCCCCGCTGCCCCTGTTGTGGGGAGGCAAGCCATGGGAAAACACAGAGTAGATGGTTAGTCCAAGGGGAGCCGGGTAACAAGACTGGGGATGTGAGAATGATGGAGGCTTTACTGGCAACAAGGGAGCTAAAGGAAGTTACTAATAATAAAAATCCAACATTTAATTGACAGTTGAGTATGAAGGAAAGCTGAATCAAATAAAAGCTTGTAAAATGGAACTGCTAAAACCAACAAAACTTGGCTGGAACCACCAATAGCTGGTCCAGCATTTCAGAAGTTAAAATAAAATAGATGTCTGCTGCTAAAAAGAAAAATCTGGATTCTAACTCACACTGACACATGTGCGCGTACACACACACACACACACACACACACACAAAGAAATATGCTAATAAACACTCACAGAACAACAAAATGAATATCTGATCCATTTTCACAAAAAATAAAAGTTTAAAACTGATGGAATTTCATCCCTGTGCATGCTACTGACATAACAGTACATCAGCTGCCACCCTGGGTAACCATCAGTGACCTTTGGGAAGGCTAGTGCCTAGGACTAGCTCTGTTTCTCATGCTCTCACAGAAATAAATAATAACTATAAGAGAAATGCGACAAGTAATCCCTTGCACATCCTAGTTTTACTTTACTAATCTACAAATGCATCTGCTCCCAGATCTCCTGGTCCTGCATTAGCTTACTGAATGAATGAACGAATGTCTACAACAGAAAAGCAATAATGTCTTATAGTTTTCTTTCCCAATGTCCATGAACATTTGCTCTACTACTACAACCACTGCTTGAACTCCTCTCTTCTCTTTGTATTGTATCTAAATAAATGTAATACTATGATAGATTGTTACTGTCTCTGTGTTCTAAAATGTTCTGTGATAAAACTGTCTGCACAATGAAAGTTTCCTATCTTGGTAGCCATTAAACCTCACCTGTTACTACATCTATCCAAAATTCCTATGAAAGCATTACCTTGACACTGGTATTCAAGCTTACAGTATTCACATCTCAGCTGATTTATGAAACCAAGAACCCCTTTTAAAATCATGGAATGAAGAAAACAATGCAAGTAAGACAGCAGAGCCTTAAATGATTTCCCAGCTCTTTTTGGGCAGCTTTTGTGTGTAACTGTACATATTCGTGTGTGGGGGCACACTTTATTGTATTTGTAACTGATGGCCACGCAGTAGTAGCACCCCTACATTCATATAAAAATGCAAACCTTTGAGTGAGAAAGTAAAAACACCTTCAGTGATTTGCAGGCTCTTTTTGTGACGCTTTTCTTTGAGGCTTGGGGTGCATTGGTCTCTGTTTGTATTCAGACCAGTGATAAAAAATAAACAAGCATTTGTCAATGCCGAATGTTTGCTTGCTGGTATTAGCACTGGAAATGCAGAAGTCAGACAGATGCAGAATAGGAATGGCAGTGAGTATTGAACTTCACATCAACCCCACCTCCATCCTATAGAGACAGACAGGCATTGGGGTAAGTGTTTGGATCATCGCCCATGACAGTCACGCCATGTCAATTCACCCTATTCTGCAGACACTGACACATTTTGAGGTGTACCTTGGTGTGTTTGGTTTTACAGTCACCCCATTCCATAAGGACATACGCTGAAATGGGTGCAGCATAGGACAATGGGGTGAAGTCTGGGGCCAAAGAGTCCAAGGTACACCTCAATGCTTGTCAGTGGCTGGGGCGTGGGGGTGGGATGGCATGAGCAGTACAGTCGGCAATGCAAAGGCACACCCCGATGCTTGTCAGTCTGTACAGGGTGGGACGTTATGGTTAGAAACCCTAACGCCCCAGGTGTTTGTTGGTATTTGTACTACAAATTTTCAACTTGGCCTATTTTTTGACCCCGTCTCATGAAAGCATTTGGGACCTCTTCTCATGAAGAGTGGCAGTGTGATTTTGTCAATGTGTACAGAACTTTGAGTTCCAACAGCAATGGTGCCATTCTGCACCACATGTACAAAAACACAGATCGGGCAGGATGTGAAGAATGACAGCTGTACCATCCATAGGGAGGTGTGAAGGGATGGCAATGTTGAAAATCTGTAGTGGGAATATTAAAAATGCTCGCACTTCTGAGCATACGTGGAAACTGCACAATGCATGCGCGTAACACAGTCATTTTATGGACTTTCATCACCAAATTTTCAACATAGGCATTTTAGGACCTTAGCTCATGAACAGCATCATTGTGATTTTCTTAATGTGTCCCGAACACTGATTTCCCACAGCGACTGCGCTATTTTGCGCTATAAGTGCAAAAACACATTTCGGCCAGGATGTGAAAAATGACAGCTGTACTGTTCATAAGGAGGTGTGGAAAAATGGCAATGTTGAAAATCTGGAGTGAAAATATTACAAATGTGCGAAGTTATGAGCGTGCGTAGCAACTGGGCAATGCACGCTTGTAAAACAGTAATTTCTTGGATTTCTTCCACAAAATTTGCAACATAGACTTTTTGAGAGGCCACCTCATGAACACTGGCACTGTCATTTCATTAATCAGTCCTGAAAGGTGATTGCGTGTAGTGACCGCGAAATCACCTTTCGGGATGGAATAATGCCATGACAGTGGCTGAATTCATGAGGAGGGGTCCCAATAACCCCATGTTGAAAATTTGGTGCCAAAATTCACAAAAATGCCTATGATAAGCAACAAAGTTGAAAAGGCTTACTGGCATTTCTTCAGATCGCGGTTGGCTTTGAAGAGTGCAGACGTGTTCCCGGTCCACCGAAGATCGTCGCGCTGGGGTCCAGAGGTAAGTATAGGGTGTGTGTGTGTGGGGAGGCAGGGTGTGCAGAAGGTGGGCATGGGTTGAGGGGCGGGGCCACTGGACTCAACGAGGGACCGTTTTCTGATTTACAGGTTAAAAAGAAAATCGCAGGATGTTTTTTTTTTCTAACAGAGACATTTGGCATGCTGGGGTGAGCTCCCAGCGTGCCACCCGATTGTTGTTTTTGGGGGGGCGCTGTAGCTGATGGGGGATCGGGCACCCCCATTGGCACAAACCTACTTTTTTATTGGGGGGAGATTATGCCGACGGGGAGTGGGCTCCCCCGTCAGCAAATTACACTGGAGGGGAAATGAAGCTGATGGGGACTGGGGCCCCCATCGGCAAACTAAAAACTGATTTGGGGCATCACATGATGCTGAGGGGGATTGGGCACCCCCTCTGCACTAGGGGCATCTAATATTGTTTGTGAACATGGTGGTGGCTTGCCGCCACATTCACAAACAGTATTACAGTAGGCAACATTCTGCTCAGCAATGACGGGTCGCTCCCTCATTGCAACGGAATGGCTGATGCTGCAATGATGAGGCGGCCCCTGATTGCTGCAGTGAAACATTTCAACTTGGTGGCACTTTTGGAAGCCAGTGTCATCAGCACACTGTGCCTCCATTGATCCACCAGTGCCAAGCTCCCAAATGCAGTGCCTTCGTTGGATGCCACAGTGCTGCACCTGCACAACCTACTTCTCTCCTAAGCTGCCACATAATGTTTCTTGCGCATGCGCACAAGCAAACATAAAAACAAACCTGAGAGGATCCATACTGAGTCCTTCTAAGGACTATTTTCTCAAGCAGCTTCTCGCTGGGGTGCAGTCATCACAGATGTAGGAGGAGGAGAAAACAAGGACAGATTTCTAAGAGTGGTTACGTCAGGCTGTGAACAGGAGTGGTGTCAACTATACCCCCTTTTTGAGAATTTTGTCACTTTACTGGTATGATTGCATTATAGCTTTAATAAAAGACAATAAACTGATTCAGTTCCTGAGTCAGAAAGATTCTTCTAGGAGTCAAAAAGTTGCATGCACATGTCTACATGCTATGTAGGGAGGGGTCTGGGTATCTCCTGCAGAAGAGGAGAAGGATCTGGAAGCAATGATAACTAGTGACCCGAAGCATTCTATGCATTGCAAGAAGGCAGTTGCAAGGGCAAACAGGATGTTGGGGTGCACAGCCAGGGAGATCAGCAGTAGGCGACAGGAGGTGGTATGGTATTGCCCTTGTACAGGTCACTGGTGAGACTGAGTCTGGAGTATGCAGTGGAGTTCTGGAGCCCTTAGCTTAAAAAGGACAACAGCCTGATGGAGATGGTCCAGAGCAGGGCTAGGAAGATGATTGTGAGGCAGTAGGGTAAATCATACGAGGACAGACTGAGGGGCCATAAACATGTACTCCCTGCAGGACAGGAGGGAGAGGGAAGACATGACTGAGATCTTCAAGTACTTGAAAGAGATCAATAAGGTGAACAGCGAGGGTCTCTTCAGGCTAAACTGCAGCAAAACCATGAGAGGGCACAGCCTAAAGTTGGAGGAGGAGTGTGTAAGAGGGAGGTTAGAAGACAGTTCTTCACAGAAAGGGTGGTGAGCAAATGGAATAAGCTACCATAATAGGTGATCTCATCGAGGGTGGTGGGCAGCTTCAAGAGAGGCTAGGATAGATACTGGGGGAAGAATAAAGGTCATGGAAGGGGGGGAGGAAAGGGATGGAAAAGTAGGGAGGGGGGAGCAGGGACACCAGCCTGAGCTGGGAACCCTGCACAACGAGCAGACCAGATATACCAAAAGGCCTAATTCTGCTGGCTTCTTCCTATGTTTGTTTGTATAGAGTGTATCTGGATTTTTATCCCCCTCCATTGATTTGGTACTTGGAGTGGTTTATTCTCCACCAAAAGTTAAACCAATCCATTTCGAGAAACTGGCCGACACCATGGGGCTGCATACTAGAGACAAAAATATATTATTAATGGGAGACTTTAATGCTGCATGGGGGGAAAGAAGAGGTCAGAAGCTAAAAGAATCATTTCAGATCTTAAACCTGATTCAGTTAGTGCACACACCAACTAGGAAAGGTAAGATAAATACTCCTGGTAATATATTAGACCGTATTTTTGTGACTCCCAATATTACAGTTTTAGAAACAAAGATATGTCCTCCAAATTTGAGTGATCATAATAATGTGTTTTTTTTGTCTCATCTCTGTAAATCAACTTAAAGTTCACCTCTAAGAGAACACTTCGCAGTAAAGAGATGTTATAAAAAATATAATAAACAATATTTTCAAATCAAAATGTCACCACAAAAGTGGTATAGGATTTCCCTAATTCCGGATCTGGATTTGGCGGTAGAGGAATTTACAAAAATGTTTTTAGAGGTATGTAATAAATGTGCCCCATATAAAAAAAGAACAAAAAAACAAAAACACTTACCATGGATAAATGATGTATTAAGAAAATTGATAATATTTAAAAAGCAATTATGGAAAAAAGCTAACAAAACTTTGGACAAGGTTGTCTGGGAGTATTTTAAAAAGATATGTAATAAAGTCACTCAGGAGGTAAAGAAAACAAAAGCACTTTATTATAGACATAAAATAAATGAAACCAATGACCCAAACAAATATTGGACTTTAATGAAATCACTTGTTAAATCACAAAATAATTTATGTGGCGCAAAAGTTATTGAAAATGGCATTCTTCTAAATCCAAAAAATGCTGCTAATACTCTAAATAAATATTTTATTGAACTTCCCGATATAATCATTCCAAGTGGATTACAGGAAAAGGGGAATTGTGGGAATGAGGGAAGTGATGATCAAGCAGATCAAAACTTAGTACCATTATTTAGGTTTAAACAAATAACAAGAAAAGAAGTAATAAAAGAAATAAATAAACTGCAAAAACATAAGGCCAAAGGATTAGATGATGTAGAAATTAAGTTTTTGAAAGATTCTGCATATGAGATGGCCCAACCCTTAACTGATCTCTTCAACAGGAGTTTGATTGAAGGGAACTTTCCTCGATCTTGGAAACAGGCTAAAATAGTGCCAATTCATAAGGGGGGCTTGGATTTTAGGCCTACAAACTATAGATCAATTGCCCTATTATCTGTCTTATCTAAGCTGTTGGAAAGGTTGATACATACACAATTTATGGATCACCTGGAAATATATAATAAGTTAAATCATTTTCAGTCTGGTTTTAGAAGGGGTAGGTCGATGACTATGGCACTCACGGATTTTATTGACTTAGTGGCAACCCCACTTGGGGAGTCAAGGCCCATGGGTGCTGTGTTTGTCGACCTATCCAAGGCTTTTGATCTGGTCGATCATTCTTTGCTTGTACAAAGGCTGAAACAAATAGGTATAGCAACTGAACCATTAAATTGGTTTCGATCTTACTTGGAAGGTCGATCTCAAACAGTAATGGTGGAGGAAGTTGGTTCAAGATTTTTACCAGTGGCTAGTGGTGTTCCACAGGGGTCCATACTTGGACCCTTGTTATTTATCCTTTATATAAATAGTCTTCCTGCCATATAAAGTCTACTCATATTATGCTTTATGCCGATGATACTGTCTTGGTTTGTGATGGAAAAGACCTGGTGGAGGTGGAGGCCAACCTGCAGTCAGATTTTAATATACTGCAGGCCTGGTTTGCCTCCTCAGGTCTTGTCCTAAATGAAAAGAAGACCCAAACTATGTTAATTGGCTCATATGCACTTAAGAATGGTTTACAAAATGACAAACTATGTATAAAAACTGTAAATGGTATCTGTTTGACACAGGTTCTGGCCTCAGGTACCTAGGGGTGCTTGTATACCACAAGCTATCTTTTGAACAACATTTAAATATGTTAATAAAAAAAGTCCCATTCCAGGGTAGGTGCGCTCAGAAGAATAGTAAATTGCTTGGGTATTAAGGATAGACAGGTTATAGCAAATCAGTTAATAATTCCACTAATTGATTATGGAAGTCATGTGTATTCAAGTGCTAATAAAACAATGCTTCATAAGCTTGATACGTGTTATAATAGATTAGCAAGGTTTGTATTAAGATGTAAAATAGATACCCACCACTGTCATATGTATATTAAGCTTAATTGGGTCTCCCTAGAGATTAGGAGACAGTGAATCTGGTCAAATCTTGTTTATAAAATCTATAAGACCAGACATCCTATTGGTCTGGCAGAGAAATTAATCAGCCCCACCCATCAGTTTAATTTATGAAAGAGTGGCGCTAGAGACCTGATAGTACCTAAATATAAAAACAGATTTGTAACAATGACTTTCCAGTGTAGAGCTGCTACCGCCTGGAATGGCCTTTCATTGCCACTGAAAATTCAGGATTTGACTATAGTTAAATTTAATCTTGCTATAAAGCAAGAAATATGTTTTCGCTGTTTATGTAATAGATAAATTGAATTACCCGTAGATTTAATGTGCCATGATATAAAATTTCTGTTTTGTATTTAAGTAACTCATTTGTATTGTTAAACGTGTAGTTTCTTATTGTTTGTTTTAATTGTAACTTGTATTCTGACATCTAAACAGGTGCACCTTGTAAAGAGGGTTATTTTAACCCTAATGGTGTTTGAAGTTGCTTTCATATCCTGTATAAATAGATTTATTACTACTACTGCTACTCGTATGTACATGCAGGTCACAATGAATTCCAGGATATAACAGCCTAAGCAACGATGAGCAGATGAAGATCATCACCCGAAGTAGAACCCCCCCCAAAAAACAGTACACTCTCCCACGGAGTCACGTTTTATTGGAAAGTCACAGTCACAGTGAAAAAAGGTTTTTTAGTCGGGTAGGCTTCATACAGTCAGGCTAAATGGATACAAAACCCCCAGAAAGACCAGCTAAAGATTCCAGACATCAAGGTAAATGGTTGGTACTTGGCGTTACCACATGGCATGTTGTACATAAGCAATAAGGCATGAAAGGGTGTGGGTTACTATTCCTGAACAACATAGCCAGGTGCATTATGAGGCATGAGATACTTGTGCTGAGTGCCTTCAACTACCTGGAAATGCAGTTCAGGAACAGTAACCCACATGCTGAAGTGTCTTATTGCACATATAGAACAGGTCTACTGTAAAAACATTCAGATAAGTTTAACAGCACGGTTACTATTCCTGAACTGCACTGCTTTGGAACCTTTTCCACCAATTAGGAATCAGTATTTTACCTACCCCATTTCATAACTTGCAGTATACTCTAGCTGTGTCCTATGGGCCAGCTACATAGTAAAAATGAATGGTAGACTACATTTGACTTCACTACTGCTTCTCAAATTGACAATATACACTTTGTGACATCCATTTAAATTTGTCTGATAGGCAGTCATAGAAATCACAATACCTCTTCCATATATCTACTAGCAAAGGCACAAGTTTAGTAACAGGCTTAACAAAAAAAGAATGATATCATGGCTCTTAAGAAGTAGGAGAAATTATTCCCCATGTCCTGACCAGCATTTATTTTCTTAGCAGCACAGGTTCTAATGCAGTATGACTGAATGTGTGATACCACCCTGCTTAGTGGCTGCTGTGTACATCACACATTCAGTGACTGGTAGAGTCTGATATCAGCCAGAAATCAGACCCTATATTCTCCATATCAGCTTCATATAGCGCCACACAGGTAGCTATGAAGAAAGTCACAGCTGATCTATCACCCACATGGGAAGCTGTCACGCAGTCACATTAACTGGAAACAACTGTGATCGCATCTGTCGGCTTACTTGCGCTTTGAAGACAGACCCTAACAAATATTATAATAAATAAAATATGGTTGACTGTGTGATTATTTATGTTTTTTTTCATGCCCTTGGTGTGTTTTGCCTTTATAAATCACTCCGGCTTCCCCCTTGTGATTTATGTGGCAAAAACACACTGCGGTTGTTCAAAAAATAACTTGTATCACACAATCATCCGTACATTGTTTTATATATAATACCTGCACATTTTCAGTATCAAACTTATTGCTTTGTAAAGTGGTTTGGGATACAGTGTGTATGAAAAGTGCTATGCTATTCTATTCTGTTCTATTATTATATAGAGAATAATATATTGCTACCTATCGGTAACAAGCTGGTTGTTCGCGACAGTTTATCAGGTGACCATTAACCTCGTGGCGGAGGGGGTGCCGTTGCACCCTCGAGTAAACTACAGCTGTTACTGAAAGGTCACCATCCATTGTTTTTATAGCGAGATGCCCCAGTGAAATCTATCCACTTTTCCTTTCAGTGCCACTTTCCTTCCACCACCTTTCGCCAAGTACTGTTTCCTAGAAGTGCAGGTCGCACTTAAATAGTTTTACTGGCTAGTATGTTAGCTATGAGACGAAGGTTATAGCATAACATATGTTTTGAAAAGGTACTGATTTTATCCATAACAATGTTCCATTATACACTATTCTAGTATTACGGATGCAATACTTGAAGCAACAGCCCATTGTGTTAGAGAGAAAAGGAAGTGCAAAAGAAGAAGGAGACCACTTTGATTCTCACAAACAGTAGCAGAAAAGGTTAGAGCCAAATGGCTGGCCTTCAGGAAATATAAGGGAACACAGCGGGATGAAGATAGGGAGGCATACCAAACTTCCCTAGGGGAAGCAGGGAAGGCAGTAAGGCAGACAAAGGCCCAAACCAAGGAAACACTAGCATGATCAGTAAAAGAAGGTGACAAGAATTTCTATAGATACATTAGTAAAAGGAGAAAGTCCAGAGGGAGTATTGCTAAGATCAAAGGGGATAAGGAGGCATGTGAGGAGGAGGAGGAGGAGGACCATGTAAAAGCATCTATCCTAAATAGATACTTCTGCTCAGTATTTACTGAAGAGAAGGTAGGGCACGGCCCACAGCTCAGCACCATGGACAACAGGGAGGAGGGAGGTGTGCACAAGTCCCTTCATAAAAGAAAAGGTTGTACAAGAGCTTGATAAGCTCAGGGTGGACAAGGCAATGGGACCTGATAGCATACATCCCAGGGTACTAGGGGAGCTAAGGGTGGAACTAGCAGAGTCATTATCAGAAATGTTTAGTGAGTCTGTGAGCACAGGAGAGGTCCCAGAAGCCAGGAGAAGGGCTCATGTGATCCCGCTCCACAAGAGTGGTAGCAGGGAGGAGGCAGGGAACTACAGAACAGTCAGTCTTACCTCAGTAGTGGGCAAGATTATGGAGGCACTCCTTAAGGAAAGGATAGTGCAACACCTGGAAACCATAGGAGCACAGGATCCAAGACAGCATGGGTTTACAACAGGAAGGTCCTGTCAAACTAATCTCATAGATTTCTTTGACTGGGTAACCAGAGTGGTTGACCAAGGGGGAGCAGCTGATGTCACCTACCTTGACTTCAGCAAACCTTTTGATACTGTTCCACATAGAAGATTGATTAATAAGCTGGGTAGGCTTGGGGTAGATCAGAAGTTGGTCAACTGGGTGACAAACTGGTTGATGGGCAGAAAACAGAGAGTGGTGGTAAATGGTATGCAGTCAGAAGAGATGCAAGTCACAAGTAGGGTACCTCAGGGATCAGTCCCAGGGCCAGTCCTCTTCAATATCTTCATCAGTGACATTGCAGATGGACTGGAGGGTAAGGTTTGTCTGTTTGCATATGACACCAAGATCTCCAACAGAGTACATGATCCAGATGGGGTGGACGGAATGAGAAGAAATCTAGATAAACTGGCAAAATGGTCAGAAGAGTGGCAACTGGGGTTTTAATGCAAAGAAGTGCAAGATCATGCACATAGGGAAGAGAAACCCTGAAGCCAGCTACAGGTTGGGAGAGGAGTTGCTGCAGTCACAAGGGAACAAAGAGACTTGGGCATCATCATCACAGATGATCTGAAATTATCCAAACAGACCACTAAAGCAGTAGGTAAGGCTAGGGGGATGTTGGGGTGTATTAGTAGAGGTATTACAAGTCGTACGAGGGAGGTAATAATCTCTCTTTACAAGACACTGGTTTGGCCTTATCTGGAGTACTGCATGCAGTACTGGAGGCCACACCTTCACAAGGACATTAAGCAAATTGAGGCAGTCCAGAGAAGGGCAACCAAAATGGTGCAGAGACTGCATCAGAAAACATATGAGGACAGATTAATGGAACTCAATATGTATACCCTGGAGCAAAGGAGGAAGAGTGGTGATATAATTGAAACATTCAAACACCTTAAGGGCATTAACAAGGTGAAAGAGTCTAACATGTTTCAATATAAAAGGCAGTATAGCGTAGTAGTTTAAGGCTCTGAGCTACAAATCTGGAGACCTGAGTTTGAATCCCACAGCCCCCACTTGCATACTGTGTGACCCTGAGCAAGTCACTTAACTTCCCTGTGCTCCCAGGTCACACCTGTAAACACGCTTTCAGCTTAGTGTGTCTCTCCTGGTTAAACAATTGGGGAAAATAAATATAAGAAAAATATCAGGACAAGAGGACACAGCATGAGATCAGAAGGAGGCCGATTAAGGGGTAATGTGAGGAAGTTCTTTTTCACAGAAAGGGTGACGCATACATGGAATGGCCTACCTCAGGAAGTGGTGGATATGAATGCAGTGCAGGGCTTCAAACAGGCATGGGATAGGAATAAGGGAGCAATACAGATAAGTATGAATAAATAGGCCAGTGACAGCAAATGCAGATGGCACATTCATAAGGTAGAAAAAGAATTGGGCAGACTGGATGGGCTTTGCAGTCCTTATCTGCTGTCAACTTCTATGTTTCTATGTTTCTGTTTTATGACTTGCTGTCTGTTGGACAGGCCTATCTTGGGAAAAGCAATTTTAATCACAATGGGATCTTCTTATCAAGTGAAGGATGAATAAAATAAACAAATTCAACTATAGAGATGTTCTGCTACTTCCAAAAGTGGTTAGGGAAACAAAGGCTGCTTCATTATCTCAGCCCTAGATCCTTCCATAAAGTTCCACCCTGGGACTTGGAGTGACAGGAGATCAAAGATCTCTCATTAAACAGAGGAGCAGCTGTGTTAATGTCCCTGTGGTACTACTGTACCTGCATAATTTAAAGTGCTTCAGTGCCAGAAGACTGTCTCAATGGGATGAAGGCAGAACACAAGGTCTGTGGGTCAGCTCACAGACAGAACATAAACACGTGTACAGGTGCAAGAAGACTCAGAAGAACAAAGCCTTATACAGAATGGCGATGGGTGGTGGAGTTACGTCACTTTAATGAAGATAACGTTAACCTTTACTGTATGTGGAGTGACAAAAGATGCCGTGTTAAACTATTATTGATCATGATATTTCAGGAAAGCACTTTGGACCCTACATTGAATTTTCTTGAACAAGGAATGGGAAAAGCAGCAAGGCAACAAACAGGGACAGAGAGGGACCTATTGTGAGGGCATTGTGATTTAGCCCCATTCATTGCCGTTAGCCGAAATGTACTACAGTAGGACCTTGAGTATCTGAACCAGTTGGGGGACAGCTCTTTTGTTTGTATAATCAAGCATTCTGTTTACCAGGGTTTTAAATCAGGTTGATTTGCTCTATTGCTAATTATCATATCATGACGACTCTTTGTTCAAGAAAAAGCTGGGGGGGGGTCTCTGCTGTGACACTCTGTATATGTGCTTCTTTATTTTTTTGCATTGTGCTTTGCGCTATGAGATGCTTTGTCCTGGGAGGTGCTGGTGCTTAGTGTGTATACAGTAGTCATCCAGACAATTCTATTTCCCAAAATAGTCTTATGGCACTGGACACACTACAGAACTGTTTTTGAAAACTGTTTTTTAAACAAGTTTAGCTAAACCATTTTAGTACAGCCACACTACTCAGTAACCATTTTTGATAACTGTTTAGTGTGCACACTGCTATTGTTAAACCTGTTCTCCTCTTAACTATTTTGTGTTAAGCCCTACACACAGAACTGTGCTTGTCTGGACACACTGCAGCTAGAACTGGTTTAGTTAAACCATTACAGCTTGAAACACTTTTACTCCTGGACAGACCTGTGAGCAAAACCATGCTAGCTCCAAAACGTTTTTAAAAATGGTTTTAAGACTAGGTAGCTAGCAGGGTTTAAAAACACTTTTGTTAAAATGTTTTAAAGGGCATTTAGTCTATCTGCAAACAGTGCTAGGGGGATTTAAACCATTTTAAGGCACTTAAACCATTTTAAGTTCCCCAGTGTGTCCAGGATCATAATGTCTTCTGTTGCAAACTTGCCACTCAGCTCTGAGCTGCTTTTGGCTTTAAATTACACAGCACCATTAGGTGAAGAGGGTTGCAGTCAGGCTGGTTTCCAGTTAAAGGAAAGCTGCATCCTCATATTTTCTAAATGTTATTTGCTTCCATGTCAACAGACAACTGTTTTCATGTAGCTGTTAAAGATGTATGCAACTGCTTCAGTTAGTTTTCACACTTCATACTAGGCCCTGTCACTCTCCTTGGAGGGTCCATTTCATGGTTGTTGAAATCTCACTGTCCCTGAGAGCTGTATTAGCATATGAGAATGTGATGCGTTATCAGCCTTTAAACTCCCCAGTATGCCTGTCTGCTTAGGTAGTTTTAAAAGAACCAAGCTGCAAGAAGGTGTGAAATACCACATTCACTTTCAGTGAGCTTTACAAGCTATCTGAGTTGTAATGCAGTTTTTTTCCCCTTTAAACTCCATTCAGTTTATAAGTTTCCAGAGAGTTTTTGCAGGGTATTTGTTATTTTATTATAGAGATACATGATATAAATGGTTGATCTGACATCATGCTCTCATATGCTAATGCAGCTCTCAGGGACAATGAGATTTCAACAGCCATGAAATGGATCCTCCCAGGAGAGTGACAGGGCCTAGTGTGAAGTGTAAAAACTAACTGAAGCAGTTGCATACATCTTTGACAGCTACATGAAAACAGTTGTCTGTTGACATGGAAACAAATAACATTTAGAAGATATGAGGGTACAGTTTTCCTTTAAGACAGACAGTTTTCAAAATGACACTTCAGCCTCCACATGAGTCTGTATTGGCTTTAGGACCTGTTTGTCCTCATTGTACTCTGGGTCATCATTTATTTCGATGTCCCGTATTGTATCTACAATGGCATCATCAACAAGATGCTCCTGGCCATCTTCACTGGCATCTCACAAGCTCCAGTCCTGAAACTTGGCCTCTGATGCTGTGTTGCTAAGTTTTGTTGCCAGCTCTGTGATCTTCTACATGTCATACTTTTCTTCAATATCAGATGAGTATATTGCAGTTTCTAATGTTTCAGTGTCTGGTGCAGCATCTGGTACAGGATCACACCATTCCCCAATTCCTGATTTTGCTTATGCCTTTCTTATTGTTACTGTTTTGTCCTTAACTGTTTTCCATGCTTCAGTTGCCATGTAAGACATCCTTCAACATATGTGCTTTTATAATGTCCTGCAGTAGGATATCTTTATGCTACTCGTCCAGTGCACTTTGGAGAAGTTTCTTTCTGTAATTTCTCTTAAAAACCTCCAGTATACCTTGATTAGCTGTAGTTTAGACGTGGTGTTAGGAGACAGGAACATGTAACGTATGGGGCCATCTCTGGTTCTCATAATGGGCATCTCTGAGTGCACTGATGCTATTGTGCATGGGAAATGCTTCCTGCTGGGTACGAATGTTTCTGTGTGTCATCGAAGGAATATTGAGCTGTCCATCTAAACACTTCACTGATGATCCTAATGTGTTGGGAGGTTGGCCATATTTACATGCATGAAGCACATCGGCTCCCTTGAATTCTTGATAATCAGTAACTGTAGCTTGTGTGTACTGGATGTATTTGCACAACCAAGGTTCGTGACACGATTCTTCTCCTTTTTAAAACCAGTGTCATGAACCATTATTTTGTTGGGGAGACAGCACCAACACAGGCTGGTTTCATCAGCATTAACAATTTGATTGGGGCCAAGCATTTGGTCAGTAGAGGTGATTTTGCAACAAGTGATGGCTGGCTACACCACTTTAAAAAGCGGCACGGGATAAGGCAGTTACAGCTTTGTGGCAAGAAGCTAAGTGTTGTCGGAGAAGGTGTGCAGCCCTTTACTGAGCAACTTGACACTGTGATCGAAGCCAAATGTACCTGTGTACCTTGACCATATGCTTATCTCAAGTGCAATCCTTTTATGTAGGTCTCTTGGAATGGGCGTATGTGAGTCACATGAATAATCATGACACTGTACAGGTTGTTGGTTAAAAAAAAACTGATTTATTGCTATCAGTTGTTGCCCCTGTAGTATAAACAAGCATTTCTCAATGCCAAACATGACTACTTGCATGCTGTTATAGGTTAGAACAGCAGCAATATTTCCTTTTCAATGGGGTCCTGCTTTTGCACATTTTTACACTTTATTTACCCAGCACAACTAAGATGCAATCTCTCCTTTTCACTGTGGTCCTGCTTTACACAGTTTTACACTGTATTTACCCAGGATAGTACAACTTAGATGCAGTATCTTGTTTTTAGTGGGGTCCTGCTTTTTAATTTTTAACAAAGCTGTTCTCATTGTGGTGTCATCTGGTGGTAACCCCCAGCACCATCATTGACCTTCTCATGGACTTAAAAGTTATCCATTACTTACCCAGGACTACAATGTGGTGGGTGGCCAGCCATGTTGATTGGGTAAAGGCTTGGACAGCCATCAATTTCCTCCTGATGTTCTCCCCTGGGGTAGTGGTGTGCAATGACGTGGTGCATGCATGCATGACAGGTGCCCTCGGCAAACTCATCCCCTCTTGGTGCTCCCGACTGTACTGCTGAACAGTCTCCACCATTTGTCAATCATGCAGTGGGAACAGCATCTTCCCATCCATGAGGAAGAAGAGTGGTCCCAGTGATGCTCAATCCCTCCTTCCCTGGCCCAACCCTAACAGTTCACACTTGTTCTTGAATGCATCTTGCCAGCATAGCAAGCAGTGGCACTACCAGTGTGCTACTACAAGCCAGTTTGGGGTCCTGCTTTTATCCATTTTTAAAATGGATTTTCCCACTATAGGTCAGCTGAGATGCAATATCTCATTTTCAGTGGGGTCCTGCTTGTACCCATTTTTACACTGTAATTACCCAGAATAGCACAGTGGAGTTGCAATATCTCATTGCCAGCATTTACCCATTTTTTCAAAGGGCCAGATTTTCAAAGGGTAGTGCAGGGCTTGCATCTAGCCCTGAGCCACCACACTGAGTTTCTGGCACTGTGCCAAATGGGTTTGCCACAACTGCATGCAATTTTAGTAGCTCTGACTCAGTTGTGACAGCTTACCTGATTTATGGAAACTTGTGCCAAATATTTGGCACAAGAACCATAAAAAGGGTCCCTGGGATTGACGCAAGCTAGACCACAAAAAGTTGGTCTAACTTGCCACAGTTGCTGCATGGGATGTAAAATCCCATTAGATTGCCACAAGCCCAGTGCATCATATCTTTTGTGCACCAGGGGCTTGCGGCAATCGTCGGACACCTTTGAAAATCTGGCCCAATGTATTTACCCAGGATAGGTTCCCACAAATTGACCCCTAATTTACAATGTAGTCTTTTGATGACCTCACATTATGATCAAGCTAGATGGGTTTAAATCCCATCTGAAAGATGATTTGCAGAGTGACTGCAAAAACATGTTTCAAAGGGGATTTTAAAAATTACACCTGTCATGTTCCTGGTGGGGTAACACAAGGGATATGTTGAAAATTTGGTGCTAAAATCTGCAAAAATAAAGTTATGAGTAAACACTGGAGAAATTAAATGTTTTTTCATAATTTAGTTGTTTTTTCACATTTCAACCCTGAATTTTGACTACAGTGATTTTATGATCCCATGCTATGATCAAGACTGGTGGAATTTTTTAAACACAAACATACAAACATGCAACAGAAGAAGGAGACCTTATCGAGTCTCCTTGAATGTAATGCCCTTGATTCTGAGATTACAGTGGGCTGGTTGATGTCATTTTTTCATGTAGGGACTCCAGTATTGCATGCTGTACTCCAGGCGTGGTTGTACCAGGGATCCGTACAGCTGTAGTATAACCTTGTCCCTTCTGCTCATGAACCCTCTAGCAATGCAGCCTAGCATTTTGTGCACCTTGGCCACTGCCATCCTACACTGCGTAGCCTTTTTAAGGTTGCTGCTGATGGCTATACCCAAGTCCCTTTCTCCTTGATTCAGTGACCTTGACATCTCCTAGACAGTACTCGGCCCTTGGGTTCTTCATTCCTACGTGCATGACCCTGCCTTTCTTCTCATTGAACCAAAGCTTCCAGATACCTGACCATGTCTCCAGCTTTGCCACATCCTCCTTTAGATCCTTCTCCCCCTTTGTCTGTGTCCACCATCCCACAGAGCTTGGTATCATCCATAAAGAGGCAGATTTTGTATTTAATGCTTTCTCCAGTGCCGTTAATGAACACATTAAACAGCAGTGGGCTGAGCACTGACACCTGCAAGACACCATTTGTGACTGCCCTTGTACTTGAGAGTTCCTCTATCACCACCCTCTGGGGCCTACTACTGAGGCAATTTGCCACCCACCTGGTTAATTTGCTCCCTGCCCCTGGGTCCTATAATATCCTGATCAGCCCCTTGTAGGGCACCAAGTTTAAGGCCTTGCTGAAATCCAAATGCAGAATGTTAACGCCTGACCCTTGTCCACAACTCTCGATACTCAGTCAAAAAAGTTGATCAGGTTGGTATGACAGGACTTCTCTGCCATAAACCCTTTCTGTCTCTTATCCTGTAGCCATGAGTTTAAAGGAACTTAGCTAGTCTTTCCTTTAGTATGGTCTCCATCAGTTTACACACAATGGAGGTCAGACAGCATGCCTGTAGTTCTCAGTGTCATCCCACAATTGATAAAGACACAGGAATCCTGCACTCAAGAACACCAGCTGAACTTAATGTTGAATTAGCTTTTTATTGTAGCAAGTTATAATGCATAGACAATGACCCTGAGGATCTATGTTCCCTAGCACTTTGGCCAAACAATTAGGCCTTCGTCAGGGGGGTGTCCTTAATTTTGATTGGTGTTCCTGAGTGCAGGATTCCTGTGTCTTTATCGATTGTGGGTTTGCTACCTGTTCCTGCACCATGGTGGTTTCTGTGACACACTGGTTCTTTTCTACCTGCAGTTCTCAGGATCATCCCTGAGCCTACTCTTGTGTAGCAGTCCACATGCATAGTTCTCCACTCCTGCAGTACCACCCCCATATACAAAGAGCTGTTGAACAGGTCCAGCAGAGGACCAACCAGCTTTGAGGCCAGTTCCCCTCAACACCCCTGGGTGCATGCCATCTGGGTCTGGGGACTAGCTGACCTTTAGGGACATGAGCCCTTTGCTAACCCTGTCCACTGTTATCCTGTCCTCAGCCATGTTTCCCCCTCCTCTCCTGCCTCCCTTCATCCTCCCTTGTGGCACTGGCCCATCCTTTTCCTTAGTAAAGACAGAACAGAAATATTCATTTAGCACCTCTGCTTCCTCTTTTCTGCATTCTACCCACTACTGCTTCTTTTTTAGCTTCATAATGCCTACCTTCGTGTACCTCTTTTCCTTGAGATGCCTGAAGAAGGCTTTCTCTCTCTCATTAATCTCCTCTGTAGTTTGCAGCTCTTTCCTAGCCTTGGCCTATCTGGCTATCCTTCCTGCCATCCTAGCTTTCTCCAGGTAGAACCCTCGTCATCTTCCTTTTGGTACTTCCTGTATTTCCCATATATGGCCCTCTTATCCCTCACTGCCTGACTCACCACCCTACTGAAACAACTTGGTTTCCTGGCCTTGGAATTCTTCTCTTTCTGCTTTAGGCATGTGATAGTGGCTGCCATGTTCCCTTCTCTGATCACTGTCCGCTGTTGCTCCACACTCATATCTTCCTCAAAGCTAGATATGTATTCCCTCAAATCACTCCCAGTGTACCATAGCTGGCCTTCCTGAAACCTAACACTTTTGTCTTTTTGTGCTGGTTGCAACCATGTGGAGTGCAGAAACACAGGCGTGGTATCAGTGGGCAAGGCACAAACAGCGACTGCCGAAAGGGCAAATGTACAGGAACGGTGAATGACAGCACAAGAGTGAGACGCGCCGCAGGCCTGCATGGGTGAACTCCCATGCTGCAACAGACCACACAGTGACCCAGACAGGCCCCAGAAGCTGAGGAGTGAGCACCGGCTGCGGGCTGTACGGATGGCCACATACTGTAAGGCAAATGCCTTGGAGGGCGCGCACAGCAGACCACAGCAAAGAGGTACACTGGTACAATCTGTACAACTGGTGCAGCATCCCCGAGGAACTGAACAAACATAGCCCTGACCCAGTCAGCTTGTGCAGACGCCCACGGGCCACACAGGCAGGCAATGCAGAACAGCCTGCCCAAGTGCTGCCCACACACCTGAACCCCAACCCCTGGCCCTGCACACCACCACCACCACTACCACGAACGCCATCGGACCCACAGGTACTCACCCCAGCAGGACAGGGTCCACAGCAATCCACCCTGAGGCATCCATGGGACAAAGGGTGGGGGCCCAGGCAACAGATCAATAGATAAAGGGAGGCAGACAGGAAGGGGAGGACATATGGCAGCACTGGGCAGGGCTGCACACTGCCCATAAAGGGGTGGATGACCACAGTAGCCACAGAACTGCCACCCTATACACAGGGGGTGGGATATTCAAAAGGGTTGCGCCATGCGCAATAGGGTTGCACCTGCGCAAGACCAAAAGTGCGCCATTCTGCGATATTCAGCAGGAGGCAGTTGCACCACCGAAAACATGCTGAGCAACAGCGCAATGCAAAGGAAGGCATGCGCAACTGACGGGGTGGAGCCATGCATAAAGAGCTAACGCGAATTCAAAGACTTGCGCATTGGCGCAAGAGCGGAACTGCCGGAAATTTGCACTAGCAGAAATGAGCCAAAATAAAAAGGCTCAACGAAGCGGCGCAAGAACGCTACAAGGATGCCAAGTGGGGTGTAGAGAGAGAGAGAGAGACAGACAGACAGACAGTGACAGGCTAGGGCAGGCAAGGCAAGCATTGTGGACCATAGGCTGCAGAGGCCAGCGGGGGGTGCCCGGTGCAGTGGAAGTAGCAGTCAGGACAGCGGGGGTAACACAGCAACACCAGCTGGGGGGGCAGAAGCCAGGGAGATGGACAGTGCCAGCTTCCACATGGAAGCTGAAATGAGGGGGGTGAGAATGCAAGCTGCAGGGGGACGAGGCCGTGGAAGGGCTCATCGGGCGGCACGCCTCAACAGGCAGTAGCGCGCCCGCATCAGCTATGAGCTGTATACAGATGTAGAGATTTGGGGCCGTACCACCTGAACAGGGCAATACTGAGGCGGCCTTTGTGAGCTGTGCAGTGATGTGATGCAGGCTATCTTCACGGAGTCACGCCTGTCAGTGGAGACCAAAGTGACAGCCTGCATGTGCCTGCTCACCACGGGCACCTTCCAGAGGCCGACAGGGGACACCACAGGCATCACACAGTCGGCCACGCCACGTATCCTCACCCAATTCCTCAGCGCACTGCTGCCACATGCTGTGGAGCACATCCATTTCCCCAGCACCGCAGCAGATCATACAGCAAACATCGCGGAGTTCCACAGGGTAGCACGTGCCTGGCGTGCTAGGGGCCATGGAGCCTCCCATGTGGCTGTTCGCGATGCCACCTGGCCCCGATGGGGCAGCATATAGGAACCGAAAGGATACTCCAGTGTCAACTGCCAGGTGGTGTGTGATGCCACTGGCGAATAAGCAATGTCTGTGCCACACACCTGGCGAGACATGATGCCTTCATATGGCATCAGTCCGCACTGTGCCATCGATTTAGAGTGGGGACATCCCCACAGGACATCTAGTGGGTGAGTACGCATGTATGGAATGCAAACTTGGGGCAGAGGTGGTAATGCCACAGGTGCCATGGTAGTGCAGCACAGGATATGGGCAAAATGGACCTGAACATGACACTGATCTCCACTATCTCCACACAGGTGACAGCGGGTACCCACTCCGTCCCTGGCTGCTCACACACTGCATCGGCGCTCCCATGACCCCATCGCAGCAATGCTATAATGAGGCACATGCTGCCACGCCAACATCATAGAGTGTGTTTGGGATGCTCAAGGCACGCCTGGCGCCTAGACACCGGGCGGTGTGCTCACAGTACAGCCCTCCCAAAGGCCTGTGGGATATTCCTGGCCTGTTGCATCTGCACAACATGGCCAAGGACTGTGGGATAGCTTACAGGTTGAAGAGGGGGACAATGATGGGACGCCAGTGGCGCCGTTGTGTTGATGTTGATGAGCAGCCCCCTAGGACGGCGGGACCCCTGACTGATCCGCAGGCCCAGCTGCACCGGGACACCATCGCAGAGGAGCACTATGCACAACACAGGTAAGTCAAGGGACATGTGCAACCAACACTGTCCATGCGCAAACCACAGGCACACAGGGTAACACACCAGGGTGCATGATGGCCAGGAGTGGAAGGGTCCAGGCATAAAACACACCAACAGGAGGGGTGAGCACTCATATGGACACACACACACCAGGCACAGAGCGTATATGGCAGATGCACAGCACAGCAGAACTGACATTGCTAACACACAGCACCACCAACCACCCCACCACCTGTACTGTCCAAGTACGTGTGTCAGATGCTGGGCACCCTTGTACCTTGGTGTACAGTACAATGCAGGCATCATCATGCACACGCACCTGTGGGCAACAGTTGGGAGGGTGCAGGTGGTCCGTGTGTCGGCGTGTTGAGCAGAGCACCCAGCAGTGCACTGCCCACCATGACACACATTGCACACAGGGCAGCACCAGACAGGGCCCGCACTGGGAGACAGGTCAGTCATGTAGCACTGTCCCATGGCCACCGGGCGGAGTGCATGGCCCACCATGACCCAACAGCACTGGCAGGCTGAGCAGGGCCACATGGGTGCCACTGTTGGACCACCAGGGTCCCACTGCGCGACGCGACCTTGCTCCGACAGGGGTCTGCAGCATGCGAACACACCTGCACCAGGGGTGCTCGGGATGCCCACAGCAGAACCTGGCGTCGACAGGCCTGGCGTTGCACAACGCCAGTAATGGGAGTGAGCGTGAACTGTGGGTGTGCGGTACAGGGTCACCTGACTGTGTGCCCACGCGCCCACATGAGACCACTGCCTGGGTCAGCCTGTCAATGGCGGCAGTCACATCCATCCGCATGTGGACCATCTCTGCACGGTCCAGAGCACACCTGCTGTGCCGCCTCCACAGCCACACACAGTGCCTCCACGGACATTGCAACCGCCTGCTGTACTGATTCCGCAGCAGGCAGGTGTGCTCGTCCAATGGGTACTCTGCCACAATGGCAGCCTGTCCCCCAGAGTGTTGAAGGTCCTGATGCACAACACCCCTTGAGGGTGGGCGCTGTTCCAGGACCAGGAATGGGCGTATCACAGGGCGGCGGGCATGTGCCACCGCTGGACACTGTACCCCCATACCTGGTGGGTGACTGCTGCTGCTGCCTCTCCAACCGCTGTGCCACAGAGTCCACTCGTTCCACTGCTGTGGCCGCAACAGTGCCAGACACCTGCACAGCCACCGGTGCTGCCCCACTGGTGCTGACAGGCACAGCCTGGGAATGTGCCGACATGCTGGTGCACAAGTTGGAACCAGCAAGGCCCAGGAGCACGTGATGGCCGGCTGTGTGTCCGTCATGGGACACACACATGTCACTGCCCATTGCAGTCCTTGCATCATCAATGGTGCAGGTACGTGCTACAGCCACAGTCACAGCGTGATGGCATGCTTGCATGCCAGACTGCTGAGACACAGGCTGTGCACCCCCCACACCTGAATCACCGACACCAGAGTTGGCAGCCCAGCGTGCATGCTGGTGCAGTGCATGCTGGCTGGTGACAGAGGTGGATGGACCCTCCTCCATGTCCAGCAGGTCATCCTCACTGCCTGGTCCCACCACCACCATCTCCTGAAGATGAACAGGATCTGCAACAGAAAGAGAGGACATGTGAGTGCATGTGAACAACCTTCCTCCCCCCCCCAACACCACCACCATGTCATACCGTGCAGTGATGGGCTTCCACCTGTCTGGAATCCACCTCCTGGTATGCCCTCAATAACACTGTGCTGCATAGTTGCAGCCAGTTGGTCCTCAGCCGGGTCAGTTCCACCCGCTGGCTGGCCCCGCCAGTGCTAGCTGCGTCGCCCTGAGGGCTGCCACCTTCTCCTTCACCCTCCCGCGGTCTGTCCCAATCTTTTCTTGCATTCCTGCACCGGAGTGCTGGTGGCTCCGTGCAGGTTCACTGCCGGGCTACTCTCTCCCATGCAGCCAGACGGGCCTGAGGGTGCCCCAGCTTCCACGCAGTAGTGCCTCATCCTCCAGGTAGGCCTGGAAGAGGCCTCAGTCTCTGCCATGGTGAAGTTGGGCTCCTCTTCGCCCACCATCCTCACCCCTCACCTTGTGTCTCTGCTCGGTCATGGCGATCTGTATGGGTGTAAGGTGGACACCTGTCACTGTGCAGTCTACAGCATTATCCCATGCCCATTGTCCAGAACATCCCACAGCATGCAACTCACCTCTCACCTGCAGTAACCGACTCTGTCCAGTACAGCCCACTGTCGACTTTTATTAGCGCAATGCATGCAAATTGAGAGGAGCAACTGTAATGAGATGCAAATCACGCCCGCACCTTTGAATGGCTGATCAGATGATTTGCATGTGTCGGCTGAATATCGCGCCATTGTGCTTTTCGCAAGACGGTTGATCCGGCTGAGCCAATAGCGCAGATCTGTAACTGTGCGGTACACTGCATTGCGCATGCCCAGGCAGCTTACACAGGCGTCTGCCGCGCTGATGATGTGCTGTGCGCGATCGGCAATTCAGGCCATGGCCACCATTGTGCCAGTGGCGCTACAGCACTGGGAACTATATGGCACTGTGGCACTACTGCACAATAGTCCACTGTGGCACTGGCACGCAGGTGGTCGGTCGCGCAGGATGAGTATACGTCAGATGGCACTGTGCGTGGCCTTGCGTCATAGACCCCTGACCTGGTGTCCGACCTTGGCCCCCTGGCACTGTTCGGCTGCCATGTGTACGGCCCTATTGCGCTGTCTGGTGACAGCGCTATGTAGACTGATGGCACTGTTCGAACAGCGTGATTGGAACCTCCAGCTGGCTACTGCGCAACATCTCCGCAACATGCGCAGCGGGCGCCATATTGTCTGCTGTAAACTTGGTAGTACGGGCATGGTGAGGAAGTGCAATGGAGCCTCAGGAGGTGGCCAACTTGGTGCCTGGTGGAGCCCCACTATGGGGACACTGTATGGTGAGGTGCCTCACCATGGCTAGGACCCAGGTCTGGCTGGTGTGGCCAGTGACCTGGTGGGGTCACTGGGCAGCACCGTCTGCTGAGCAGTGCCGCACAGATACAGTGATCTCCGCAGGGAGCCTGAGCTGCATGAGCGGCTGCAGTTACGTGCCAGGGAGGGGCATTGTGCCTAGGCCAGGTGGGTGTACCGTCTATGCACCTGTATTCTCTGTAGGGGTGTGAGTGTGTTTTGGTGGCTGTGCATAGATGATGGCTCTGACATGGTTGGCTGTGTCAGTGTGTGCAGGTGTGAGATGCATGGGGCTGGCTGTGTGGGCAGGCACTCTCACTGGGGCAGGGGGCATTCAGCTTTGGAGTCACACTGATGTTTTTCTCAACATATGTCTCCCACAGACCGGGCTGTGAGGATGCAGGCACATGCTGAGAAGGGCCGTGACAGGGCCCCGGTGCCAGTCGGTGGTGCAGCAGGAGGTGGGCCACAACAACAGCAGCAGCAGCAGCAGCAGCAGCAGCAGCAGACACAACTTCTTGCGGAATGTGAGTATCATTACATCATGGATGCTATTGCATGCTGGAGGGGGTGGGCATGACCACCAGCCATGCACAACACAGCCATGCACGGCACAGGCGACATTCATCACTGTCCAGTGTCACTGCATGTCTGTGTGTGCATCACTGGTGGTCCATGCATGCACTGGGCACATGGCTGTGTAACTGGCATCGCACCACATTGCCACGTCACTTGATAGCCTTGTTTGTGCTGTGATGGACATGGGCAGTGTGTGTGTGCAGTGGTGCACATAGCTGGTGCCCGCCTGTTTGTGATGGCCATGTGCATGTTCACTGTGGGTGGGTGCAGCCATCACAGGTGCGGACATTGGGCCGTATGGGCTTGCAGGTTGTGTGGTGTTCAGGGTTGTGGTCAGTCACAGCCATTGACTGTGTTCCCATTTTCCTAGGCCCTAGTGTTCTCAGGAGGATACAGCGGAACTACATGAGCTGACACAAGTGTCCTTGGACAACCGGCTATCCTCAGAAACATCCAGCGCCATGGCTCTGGGGAGGAGGCATGGCCAGGCACAGCGGCACCGGGTGGAGGAGGACCAGCCTGCTGGGCCTTAGCCAGATTCCCTTCCCACTTCACCCATCCCTCCCACCCTGCCTTCCTCTCCAGGTTGTTCATCCCTACCCCTTGCCCACCCTTACCTTAAATTCCCCTACCCCCTTGTAAATAGTTCTGTGTTGTTGGTTTTGTGATTTACATTTTATAATACATTTATATTTTGTTATGAATACTGTGTTGTCTCTGATTTGCAGCTGGCTATGGTTGCTCAGTTGCAGTGGTGCATGCCATCTGGGTGGTGTGGTCCTGGGTATGTGTGTGTGTGTGTGTGTGTGTGTGTGCGGCTGTGTGTGCATGGGAGGTATCTCCAGCATGGCAGTGACTTTCTGTTGGTCTTGCATCTGCTGCCACCCACTGCTGGGTGCACAGGGTGGGTCTGGCTTGTATGCTTCTCTGCTGCACGGGGTTGACATGTGCCGGGGGGGGATGCATGGTGTTTCCTGCAATGCCAGTCACTGCACATGGGTGGTGTCTTGGGGTCACGGTGCAGGGTGTGCTGTGCGTACGGGGGGCTGATGTGCACTGTGGTTGTCAACCCCCTGTGTGTGGCAGTCTCAGCCTGCCAGTGGTTGTGCTGGGGCGTCATGGCTCTCCTGTGCTTTGTTGGCTTGTCCCCATGGGCCAGTAGATCATCCGTCCCACCCCCAGTGATGCTGTGCTTGGGGTGTGCAGGTGTCTTGTTGGTTCTGCAGTGTGTTCCTGTGCCCATGTGTGGCATGGCTGGCGGTGGGCCCCAGCCTGCCTCCCTGGTTGTGCACTTCCATTGCTCTGCTGGGGGCTGTGCTTGCGCTATGGCACCTCTGGACTGCTCAGCTGGGCTGCCCTTGTTGCGTTATGGCACAACCTTACTGCTCAGCTTCCCCTTCCTGGTTGCGCTATGGCGCAGTTAGTGCGATATTCAGACGTTGGCTGCTTGCGCAATTTGTTCTGCTCCATGTTTGAATATCGCGTCTGTTGCGCATATGCGCAATTGATTTGAGCTTGCTCCTGCTGCTGCGCACATTCTGAGCGCAGTTTGAATATCTGGCCCAGGATGTCAGTGCACTATGTGCAAAGCCAGCAAGGCAACCCTCAAGCCATGCATAATGGCTATGTATACCGCAGGGACAAGGCGGGTCCTGAAAAGGTGTACTGGCAGTGCGCAGAGTCCCGCAGGTACAACTGCCTCACCTGCCTACACACAGTGGATGACACCACTGTGGCCACCATCTGGGAGCACAACCATGCCCTGGACACAGCAGAAGTTGGTGTGTGGCATGTAATCGGGGGATGCTGTGGGACAAGGCTCGGATGTACAACACACCCCAGGGTGTGGTGGTGAGCACCTTGGGGATACCGGTGGCTGTTGTGGGAAGACCGCCAGGGGTGCAACTACTGCGCTGGACCATGCAGCACATGCAGCATGTGGCATGGGTGTGGCCCACGACACCAACATCGGTAATCAACCTCATGATACCGGAGGACTTCACCATAAGGTACGAGGCACAGTTCCTGCTGTGCAACAGTGGCCTAGAGTGGGTCCGTCTGGTCATTTACGCCACCGACTGCGGTCTGCAGCAGCTGGCAGACTGCCCTGACTGGTTCATGGACTGCACATTCCGAGCCTGCCCATCCCTCTTCAACTAGCTGTACACTGTACATGCTGTCCAGTCAAGTGCAGTTCTGCCAGCTGTGTTTGCCCTCACCTGCACCAGAAGAGCACAGACCTATGTATGGCTGCTGGGCCAGTTGTGCATCCACAGTCCTGCTCTAGCACACACCTCTGTCCTGCTGTACTTTGAGCATGCCAGCTGACGTGCTCTGTCCACTGTGTTTCCAGACACCAACATCCTAGACTGCTTTTCCCACTTTTCACAGGTCATCTGGCGCAAGATCCAGCAGTGCCCAGATGTCTTGCAGAGATATACCACCGACCCAGATTTTGCCCTGCATCTCCGTATGCTGATGGCTCTGGTGTTCGTCCCACCATTTGACATGTCTGCAGTGTTCCAGGAGCTGCTGGAATGGGACTACGTGGCACAAAATGAGGAGGTGATGCAGCCAATCCTCGATTACTTCAAGGACACCTGGATCAGTCACCCCCCTGGCCAGTCCAGTCAGAGACGTGCCACCTTCCCGATCAAACAGTGGAACTGCCATGGGATGATCATCCAGGGCCTGGCCAGAATGAATAATGCTGTAGAGAGGTGGCACAGGGCATTCAGCACCAGGATTGGGTCGTGCCACCCCAGCATCTGGTGTCTGCTCCACTGCCTCCATGAAGAGGAGCAAATGACCATGGTCAGGTCTGAGCAGTTGGTCTCCATGGCTGAGGCCTTCCAGGTCCAGTGCCATTACCAGGACCTGAACACTCACATTGATACAATGGTGGCAGAGTACACCACATGGGGTCACTATGATTACCTCCGTGGCCTGGCACACAACTTCACCTTTCATGTGTGACCAGGCACATGGTGGCATGCTGCAATGCTGCCTGGCATTGTTGCTGCCTGATGTGCTCTGCCTAGCCACCTGTGGTCTGTCCACCTGTTGCAGGCCACCTGCCACCACATAGTGCAGGCACAGCAGGCTGAGACTGAGCCCAGTAATGGAGCGGTGCCTCCCTGGTTCAGGCACCCACTCATTCTTTGCATGTCCATGACTCACTCATTTGACCCTCGCCCTAGTGCCACATGGGACGCCCCCTTGCTGCCACCCCACGGGCACGTGGCAGTGTTGCCGTGGTGGTCATATGCTTCCCTGTCATGACTGGCTTGCAGCCATCCTAGATTTCATTGCCCAGTGGTCGCCCCATGTGGTCCTGTGCCCCTGCCCTCCCCTCCATGGGGCCCCATCCCCCCATGGCCATTCAACAGCCTGTCACCTTACGCATGATGCACACCACCATGGGCCCTATTGGGCCCGCTCAGTGCCAGTTGCCCTCTTGTGCGTGCCCACGCTTGCGTGCCCTGTGGGACAGGTACACCATATAGCATGTCCCGTCTGCCTCTGCCTCCTGTCCGTGCTTACCCCGTGAGTTGGCCTTGTTGCACATTTGCCCTTGGTGCACTTTTGCCTGTCTTGCGCATTTGCCTTTCCCGCCTTCTTCCTTCTGCCATCGCTCTGTGGGGACATGCTATTAGAGAGTCACCCACATCACATAAATCCTTTTGTGCTTAATGTTTCCTTCCCACATGTCGATTTGGAACCACACTGTCTGGTGGCCATTGTTCCCCAAGGGCTCCTCCACTGTAATGTCCCTGATGTGTTTGTCATTCATAAAAAGTGGAAGACAATAAATCGTGGACTGGGCTCACATCTAGGGACTCAGACTAAGGCCACACAGTAAGAGATGATAAACTGTACAGAACTGATAGACTCTGAGTCTTTTTCTGCCTGCAAAATTTCTGTTTCGATGCTTCTAAAACTAAGCAGCTTTGAGGACTAAGATAAATCAGGTATGAGGAAAGACTTTCTGAACTACAGTTATTTAGTCTGGAGAAGAGAAGAAAAGAATCAGGAGGGACCGCATTTCAAATGTGTAAAAAATGAAGGATAGCAGTTTGATGGAGGACTGGAATATAACCCTTGGACAGAGAGCTAAAGCGGGATTTTCAAAGGACAGGATGCAGGCACAGTTCCCAATTTTGCTCTACACCTGCTTCCTGCGATGTGTCGGAACATCTCACTGCTATTTTTAAATGTTTTGACACATTTGAGAAAGTTGCATTGCTTTACGGTACACAAAATGAAGCATATGTCATTTTTAGTGCTGTAAGTGGTAGGGAAAGTGATGGAGTCACTTCTGAAGGAAAGAATAGTTGAGTACCTAGAGGCCAGTGGGGCACAGGACCCAAGGCAGCATGGTTTCACAGCGGGAAGGTCATGTCAGACGAATCTAATAGATTTCTTTAACTGGGTGACCAAAGTAGTAGACCAGGGAGGGGCTGTGGACATGGTCTACCTAGACATTAGCAATGCATTTGACACAGTCTCACACAAAAGATTAATAGTCAAATTACCCAACCTGGGAGTGGGTCCCAGGGTGGTAGCCTGGGTAAAACATTGGCTGGACAATAGGACACAGAAGGTAATTGTAAATGGAGTCCACTCTGAAGAAAGAGGGGTTACTAGTGGGGTACCGCAGGGTTTAGTATTGGGTCCAGTCCTTTTTAATGTCTTCATAAGTGACATTGCAGAGGACTGGAAGGAAAAGTATGCCTCTTTGCAGATGACACAAAGATCTGCAACAGGGTTGATACACAAGAGGCGTGGAAAGGATGAGAAGGACTTGGCAAGGTTGGAGGAATGGTCAGAAGCATGGCAGCTAGGATTCAATGCAAAGAAGTGAAAATAATGCACCTGGGAACAAGAACCCAGGGAAGAATGCACAATGGGGGAGGTAGTAACAACAACAAAAAGGAAAGGGACCTGGGGTAATCATATCAGATGACCTTAAGGTTAGCAAGCAATGTGAGAAGGCAGTAGGGAGGGCTGGGGTATACTGGGATGCATAGGAGAGGCATCAGAGCAGAAAACAGGAAGTTTGTTATCCTCTGTACAGACAGTTGGTGAGACCCCATCTGGAGTACTGCATCCAGTTCTGGAGACCCCTCTCTGCAAGGACATAGACAGGATAGAGGCAGTCCAGAGGAGGGCAACTAAAATGGTGCAGGGTCTGCAAGAGAAGCCATACGAGGAGAGACTAAAGGAGCTTAATATGTATACCCTTGAGGAAAGAAGGAGAGGGAGGACATGATAGAAACTTTTAAGTACCTCAGTGGAATCAACAAAGTCCAAGAGGGTAGCATCTTTCAGAAAAGAGACATGCAAGAACAAGGGACACAATTTAAAGATAGAGGGGGCAGTTCAGGGCATGTGAGGAAGTATTATTTCACAGAGAGGGTAGTGGATGCATGGAACAGCCTTCCTGAGGAGGTTGTGGGGTCTAAAACTGTGGGAGAATTCAAGAATGCATGGGACAGACATAATGCAATTCTTGTGGGGGTAGGAAGAAATAGGCTGTTGGTTAACTAGGATCTGCAGCCTATCCTGTAGGTAGGGAAATGGGCAGACTAGATGGGCCAAGCGGTCCTTATCTGCCGTCAAAGTCTATGTTTCTATGTTTCTAAGTTGCATCAACTATGTCAGAATGTTAGACTTCTGAGGTGCTCTAACTTTCACCTGCAATTCATTCAAATGCAACAAAAGTATGTTGCCATGACCCCCTATCACCACCATCACCACGGGCTTTGCAGATCAAACCCATAATATCTAGGGGCCACAATAAAGAGGATGAACTTCATGGAGAGCAAATTAAGTCCTTCTTCATACAGCAAGATTGAGCACCTGGAATAGTCTACCAAATAGCACTTTCTGATACATGATGACAGATGATGCTCATTTATCTGCATCTGCAGTTATCCCAGACCAGGCCAAAGTAAATAGATGAGAGTGAGAGTGAGAGAGAGAAAAGGGAGGGAGGGAGGGAAGGGAGAGGGGAGAGAGAGAGAGAGAAGGAGAGAGAAGGAGCGAGAGAGAGAGGGTGAGAAGGTAAGGAGAGAGAGAGAGAGGAAGAGAGAGGGAGAGGGAGAGGAGAGAGAGAGAGAGAGGGAGGGAAAGTGAGACAGAGAGAGAGAGAGAGGAGGGAGGGAGGGAGGAGAGGGGGAGAGAGAGAAAGAGAGAGAGAGTGCGAGAAGGTAAGGAGAGAGAGAGAGAGGAAGGGAGAGAGAGAGGGAGAGAGAGAGAAAGAGAGAGAGAAACGGAGAAGGGAAGGACAAGTGCTGGGAGCCTCCTAACTAGGGATCTGGGTGAAACTAAGTGTCAGAATAAACGCAAAAAATGTTGGTGGTTGCGGAAGCTAGGTCACCTAAAGCAGTTGCAGGTTTCTTTCAGGTATTCAGCTAACTTTGCTTTGAAGTTGAATGGACCGGGGAGAGTATAAAGTTTTAGAGAGCTTTGCTTGGTATTCCTTAGGGAAGGGAAGGAGAAAGTGATTGCAGCCGAGCCATAAGATGTTTTTTCTCTTGGTATCTGAAGGCAAAGTAAGGAGAAGTGTCTCAAGTCATAAGCACCCTTGGCACACTTGAAGAGGCTCAAGATGTACGCCAGGAGCTTATCAGACAGTGCTCTGTAGAGCCAGAGAAGAGCATTTCTTTTCCTCCTTGTAGGAAGGGAGGGCCATCCCAGCTTATGGTAAAGCAGACAATGATGGGTGTGAGAAGGTAGGTTAAGGATGAACCTCAAGGCCCTGTGGCAGAGCATGTCAAGCTTACTAAGCACTGAGGAGGGACAGTTATCGCTAAGGAAGTCGGCATAGTTCAGGAGTGGCATGAATGTAGATTGCACTAGCCTCTTCCTGGCATCTTTGGTGAGGAGGTGTTTGATGTGGTAGAATATGCCTAAGCGTTGTCTTAGTTTTTTGGTGACCTCATTCAGGTGAAATAGAAAGTTAAGTTTATTGTCCAGCCAGAACCCCATGTATTTAAAGTTGTCCACAGTTTCAAGGGGTTCGCCCAGTAGAGTTAGGATCTTGTGATTGCAAGAAGGGCCAGGGGCTGCCTTAGGCGAGATAATCATGGCTTTAGTCTTTTTAGCATTGAGTAGGAGCTTATGTTTAATTAGATTATGCTGGAGAGAGATAAAGTCTTGCTGTAAGTCCTCATTTGCCAAGTCCAGAGTGGGGTTGACGGTGTAGCAGACAGTGTCATCTGCAAATAAGTATACATTAGTTGAACGCAGATGTGAGTCAAGATTGTTGATGTAGATTGCAAATAAGATTGGGCCAAAGATGGAGCCTTGGGGGACACCTCGTAGCAATGGTTTTAGAGGAGACAGGTCTCTTGAGGCTTTGACTTGCTATTTATCTGTTAGTAAGGTAGCAGGTGAACCACATATAATGGCGGCACTGTTGAGACCGATGTCACTTAAAGCATTAAGCATAATGTTGTGGTCCACTGTGTCGAAGGCCTTACTGAGGTCAAGGAAGACAGCAAACACATACTTCTTGGAATCTAAGGCCATTTGCCAGTCTGTGGTTACTTTAGTAAGGGCAGAAACCGTGCTATGTTTAGCTCTAAAACCCAATTGAGCAGTGTTTAGAAGATTCTGCGAGTCCAGGTGCTCCCTGATTTGGGTGTTAACAATTTTTTCAAGTAATTTTGGGAGAGTGGGTAGTAGGGAGATTGGCCGGTAGTTGTTCATGTCGCTCGGGTCACCAGATTTAAACAAGGGGCTGATGTGTGCAGTTTTCCATAGATTGGGTAGCGTGCCTTGCGTTAGGAAGGAGTTAAATAAATGGTTAATGGGGGCAGTCAGATGACGGTAACCAATTTTTAGGAAGAAGGGTTTGGTGTCTGCTCCAGCACTCTTTTTTTGTATCCAGTGCCAACAGAAGATCCTCAACTTGCTTGAAGGTAACAGGTCGGAAGCTGAAGGCAGCAGAGTGACACTGATTAGTGTTAGCATTGGGTCTAGTGTCAACAGTGATGTCCATGTGTGGACTCAGTTTGTTGATTGGGGAGGTGTCGAAGGCTAGCCCTGCAGTAGCAAAATGATCGTTGAGGTGTTTTAGAATCTCAGCTTTGTCAGTAAAGACATTGTCCCCAGACACTATTTTGCTGGGGAGGGAGGCTACAGTGGTGTGGCCTTCAACTTCTTCGAGGATGTTCCAGGACTTGGCAGCATTGTTTTTATTATCTTCCAGAGCTGCTTGGAAATAGCTGGCTTTTTTGGATCTAATAAGTTTAGTGCAGGCATTTCTAGTGGCGTGAAACGCGAGCCAGTCGGCTTCTGAATGAGATTTCCTGGCTTTTTTCCAAAGGAGGTCTCTATCCTTAAGAGCTTTCTTCAGTAACAGGTAGAACCAGTCAGGTGGTCTGTTTTTGGACTTGAAGAGCCTTGGGTGGGCATGTTTGTCTAGTAAATCCTTTAGTAGTTTGTGGAAGATGTTGAAAGCCTCGTTGACGGATGAGGCTAGGTAAAAGTCCTGCCAGACAATGCTGCCCAGGTCCCGCAGGAATGTGTTTAGGTAGAATCTTTTCAAGCATCTCTTCAATTTAGTATTAGGAGCTGACTTAATCTGAGGAGAGCATCTAATGCAGGCAATGGTGCAGTGATCACTTATGTTGTTGAAAAACACCCCGGTGTGCATAATATTGTGTGGTTTATTAATTAGCATGAGGTCCAGCAGGGTGCTTTGGTTAGGGTTGTTTCTGTTAGGTCTGGTGCATGCAGGGGTTATTTGTGACAGCCTACGTGCATCACAGAGGTCTTTAAGCTTCTTGGAGCTGTCATCATACCAATTTAGGTTAAAATCCCCCATAAGAATGCACACAGAGTTTGCTGAACCAATCAAGCCTTAGAGATGGGGTAGGATGGCTGTGCAGCCAGAGGGCAGTCGGTAGCATGCGGTATTGAGGAGCGCCTTGTCATTGGCGAGTGTTAGTTTTAAAGCTAGGCATTCAAATTCTTTAGCTTTGGATGTGCAGTCTACCACTGTGACAGAGAATTTACTCTTAGCATAGATTAGGACCCCCCGGCTAGTCTATCACATCGGAAGGTGCTGTAACCTGGCATTTGACACAGTCTCACACAAAAGATTAATAATCAAGTTAGCCAGCCTGGGAGTGGGTCCCAGGGTGGTAGCCTGGGTAGAAAACTGGCTGCACAACAGGACACAGAAGGTAATAGTGAATGGAACACATTCTGAAGAAAGGGGGGTTACTAGTGGAGTACCTCAGGGCTCAGTACTGGGTCCTGTCCTCTTTAACGTCTTTATAGGTGACATTGCAGAGGGTCTGGAAGGAAAGGTATGCCTCTTTGCGGATGACACAAAGATCTGTAACAGAGTTGATACACAAGGGGGGGTAGAAAGGATGAGAAGGGACTTGGCAAGGTTGGAGGAATGGTCAGACATATGGCAACTTAGATTCAATGCAAAGAAGTGCAGTAATGCACCTGGGAAATAAAAAATCCAGGAGAAGAGTACACAATAGCAGGGGAGGTACTAACAACAACAATAATGGAAAGGGATCTGGGTGTAGTCATATCAGATGACCTAAAGGTGGGTATGCAATGTGAGAAGTCAGTAGGGAAGCCAGGGGATACTGGGATGCATAGGAGGGGCATCACAAGTAGAAAAGGGAAGTGGTTATCCCTCTATACAGACAGTTGGTGAGACCCCAACTGGAGTACTGTGTGCAGTTTTGAGACCTCATCTCACGCAAGGACATAGACAGGATGGAAGCAGTCCAGAGGAGGGCAACTAAAATGGTGCTGGGTCTACATCAGAAACCATATGAAGAGAGAGACTGAGAGAGCTTAATATGTATACCCTTGATGAAAGGAGGGACAGGGGGACATGATAGAAACTTTTAAGTACCTCAAGGGAATCAACAAAGTCCAGGAGGGTAGCATCTTTCAGAAAAAGAGATGTGTAAGAACAAGAGGGCACAATTTAAAGTTAGAGGGGGGACGGCTCAGGGGTAATGTGAGGAAATTCTTTTTCACGGAGAGAGTGGTGGATGCATGGAACCGCCTTTCTGGAGAGGTTGTGGGGTCTAAAACAGTGGAGGAATTCAAACATGCATGGGACAGACATAAGGCAATTATTGTGGGGGGTTGCAGGAAATAGGCTGTTGGTTAACTAGAATCTGCAGCTTATCCAGTAGGTAGGGAAATGGGCAGACTGGGTGGGCCAAGTGGTCCTTATCTGCTGTCAGAGTCTATGTTTCTATGTTTCTATTTTAACGGCTTTGTCTGGGGTTTAACTTTAACTTCTGGAAAGGTACAAAATAAACAGTTATAGACTTTACTGCATATCAGGGCTGTAGACTGCCAGCATATAATTCTGTCTTAAAGAATTACCCCATCAAGATTGTGCTTTTTTGGATGATAAACTTAAAAAGAGATACACTGATGTATTTTTGTGGTTATATAGCTATGCATGATGTAATGCATTCAGGAAAGAAAATGTGAAGGCGGAAGCAAAACCGATTCATACTACCTGTGGCATCCGCAGTTCCAGTGGAGTGGAATCATATCACCAAAATTAATATGCAGCAGATCTCTACAGTTTCTCTCTCTCCTCCCTAACCACCAGGTTGTGACTCTGGTCAGCTGCTCAGCATGCCAGTACACCCTGGATCCCTGTTGCTTCTCTTCCCTCTGGCATGCTCCACCAACACAGGCAAAAGAACAAATATACAAGAAAGGAGCAGTTGCAGACTGTGGCAGAAGTAGAGCAGATTTGGTCAGTGGGACCTACATCAAGTTTTAACAAAAAAAAATAACTTGCCTCAATGTCTTTCCTTCGCCAGAGTTGCTGGTTACAACTCCTGCCAATCGTGCCAAAGGGAGCACAGACCCAGCCAGTGGGCCCTTTATTAAATAAAACAATACTTGCCTCAGTGTCTTCCCCTCCTGCCGGTCCTGGCTCCTGCTGGTGATTGTGGCGAGAGGAGAGCAGATTTGGCCACCAGGCCCCATGCCGCTAAGGATCCCGGTGCTCCTGGGATCCAAGGGAAACAAAAGCAGCCATGCTGCACAAGGTCCAAATGCTCCCTGCAGCTCCTCTTCCCTCGGGCACAAAATAAAAAAAGAAAAGTGGAACAGTTGCAGGCTCCGGCAAAGGTGAGAGCAGACTTAGCTGGCAGGCCTTCACTTAGTTAAAAATCTTGTTCAATGTCTTTCCCTCACCAGAGTTGCAGTTCAGCTCTTACCAGTGCTGGTGAGGGGAGAGCAGACTCTGCCGGTGGGCCCGTTATTTAATTAAAATAAAAAAACTTATTTATTTGTAACTAACCTGTAAGCATAGCCATCAGGAGACTATTTTTTTCACATAAGAGGAAGTTCTGTATAAATGTGACACACAGACTGGACATATGTTAAGCATTTTAGTGAGAGATCTCTTCCTCTTAAGAGCTATTTGCTAAGTTTATATTATTTTGTGAGATGCTGGTTACTAAGCAAATTAACTCTACAATACCAGAAAATATTAAAACTTTAACTGATTTTCTTAAAGCAGTTCATAGAGTTGTTAGGTCTCATAGGCCTGAATACAAGCTCGTGGGCTAATTCCAAACAAAACCCCTTATTCACTGAAGATTTGCTTTTTTTCTTCTCATTTCTACATGTCACACAGTACTCGTGTCTGTTATGTAATTGATTATCTGTGGGCTAATGGCAAGATAAATGTTTTAAGGGCATATGTATGCCAATCATGACTTTTAAGACTTATTGCTTGATTTTCAAAAGGGAATCTTTAACACAAAGTGCCTGCGCCAAATGGATATGACGCAAGTGGCACCTTGCATCAGTTTGTGGCAATCCCGATTTTCAAATGCAGACTGTGTCAAAATTGGTATGCCATCACCAAAGCCACCATGTGTCACCCTTATGACAGAAGTACCCATGTGCCAAGTCACACCACAGTGGGGCTGCACCATCCCCTATTTTTTTTTTTTTTTTTTTACAGTTTATCTTTTTATTGAGCAGTATTGGTTTTATACATACAATGGTATCCAAGAACACAATAGCCTGTAATGTTGAGCTACATATCACAGTCTGATACGAGTCAACAAATCACTCTGTATGGTCAAGAAACAAGCAGGCAATGCCCTAAAACAGTGAAAAGAAAAACAAATAAAACACAGAATGTCAGACTTACGCTTAGGGGCCCATATCTGGTGACAGATGGTCCTAAGTTGTGCCAAATTGGCACACAGGAGGGGGAAAAGCTTTCTTCACCTAATGTGCAAAGTTGGGGACTATGTGGTTTTCCACAATGGGGGATCTCATGGTACCTAGAGAAACAGCATATATTTGAGACAGAAATCAATCCAAAGCCTGGAATAGTACCATGGGGGCCTTAGCCTGTCCTTCATATATTTACACAGCGGTGAGTTACTGTTTTCTATATTAAATCTTAAATATGGGGACCATTCCCTTTTATATTTGCCTTTATTACCCCTACTATAACATGTTATTCTTGTCAAATTAGCTAAGTTCTTCACTGCCATAAGCCATTCTTTGACTGTGGGTACCTCAGTTGTCCTCCATTTACTCAATATCACATGTTTTGCCTCAACTGAAACCTGGATAATCCACAAATGGGAAGGTTTTGATACACCCACCACTTGAGGGGGGAGCACTAGGATCCAAAGCCTAAGATCATTGGTACTGGGAGGTTCAGTACTGTGGGGCAGTGCTGGGCAATAGCCAACCAGAAGGGCTGCAGCTGAGAGCAAGACCACAAAATGTGCAATAAGTCTGCCATTGGGGCCTTGCACCTTCAGCAAGTGTCTGCCTGGATAAGTCCCACAGTTTACAGCTGCGCCGGAGTTCTGTACCACAGATGTAGTACTTTGTTCTGGATAAGAAGACTCCTTTCGTCATTACAGGCTTGGTGGGTCCTCACCCATCCCTGCCGCCATTCAGCCCCTGATATTGGGGAGCCCAAAATTGTCTCCTACCATACTTTAGCAGGCAATGATGGGTCTGGGACACTATCTCTTATGCGGGTCTGTATTAAGCCTGCTAACCCAGTCTTGCACTTGGCCCATTCCTTGATTGGGAGGGGTTCAGGTTCTGATAACTTAGTACAAATTATACAAGCACATTTCTGTTTTTCCCATTGGTTGAGCAGGCTTTGAACCTGAAGGTATCACCATAAATCCCCTTTGGGCAACCCCGTATTTAGCCTGAAGTTCTTGGAAGAACTCCATGGTGGATCCATCATCTGTCATAAGGTCAGATATGCTTGTAATCGATTTTGTGGCCCAACCCTCCCAATTTATTGGTTTGCGGTCTATGCATAGGAAGAGATTATTCCATAGTGGAGTGGAGTGACCTGGATTACTGCCCATTTTGGCCTTTTGGCCCACCCTCTGCCAGACCAAGTGGGCGTTCTGAATTGTGACCGAACAGTGATACTGTTTGGGTAGGGGGTAGCCTAGGTATGCTGACAGTGGAGTCCCATGTAGGAGGTATTTTTCTATACCTAACAATGCTGGGGGCGCTGTGTTGCTGTTATGGAGCCCTCTCAGAGTCTTAGCAGTAAGAAAGACTAGTGACTATTGGTCAAAATCGGGCAGGTTCCAGTCTTCTCTGATCCAGGGAGCTCGCAGTTCGGCCCTGCTATAACGTGGGGGAGAGGAGCCCCATAGAAACTGGCTAATCATGCCATTTAATTTCTGGGCCCAGCCTTCAGGGAGAATAACTGGGAGGTGGGATAATTAAGCAATAATGCATGACAGGGTGTCAGTTGTGCTGGGATAACCTCACGCCTGGGTGGTTGGGCAAGAGGCCAGAGGCCGAGTGCATCCAGCGCTCCAAGAGTGAGGTTATCCCAGCACAACCCACACCCTGGAGTGCATTATTGCTATTATACAATGGCTCATTGTTAGACAAAATAAGAAAAAACATAAAATGTTTTTAGTAGATTTTTAGTGTGGTAATATGTCTCTGTTTCTTAAGAGAAGAAGTGGCAAAACAATAAAGTGAAGAATATAATGAGGTTGTGCTGGGATAACCTCACTGTGCCAGGGACACACTGACCAATCAGAGTCCAAGAAATTTCTTTCCATTGTATAATAAATAATAGATTCGGGGGGGGCATTAATTTTATGGCGGCTATTTTCCCCTCAATTGATTTCCTTAGTAGGGGTGTGAGGTTAATGTCTGCTAAGGACTTTAGGTCAGAGGAGATTGCAAATCCTAGGTACTTTATCCCTGCCTGAGCCCGCACTAGTCCCAGGTTCCCCAAAGCATTTTGGGTTGTCAATTTGTTTAGGGGCAATATCTCGGATTTGGTTATGTTAATTCTGAGTCCTGAGAAGTCACCAAATGTATTCAATAGCCTAAGGATATGTGGGAGACTACATGAGATGTTGCTGGTCAGTATTAAGCAGTCATTTGCATATAGTTTTGTTATGTATTGCCTCTCCCCTATTGTGATCCCCTTGATCTGTGGGTGCTCCCTGAGTGCAACCGCCAGTGGTTTCATAGTCAAAATGAATAAAAGAGGGGACAGAGGGCATCCCTGTCTGGTGCCCCTGTGTAGGGAGAAAGGGTTGAAGAGGGTCTCATTCATCAACACTCTAGCCCTTGGCTTGCTATACATGGACCTTATCCAGGACTTAAAATACGCTCCAAAACCATATGTGTCCATGACCGCATGTAGGTACTCCTATTCCACCGAATCAAATGCCTTTTCAAAATTGATTGTTACTGCGGCTGCTGGGGAAGGGAGATCTGCTGCTACCTGAATCAGAGGATAGAACGCCCGGAGGTGGTTGGAGCTAATCCTCCTTTTAACAAACCCAGCTTGGGAGCGGTGGATGATATCCGGTAATACTGTCTCCGATCTCATCGCCAGAATCTTGGCTAGGATTTTAGCATCCGCATTTATTAGTGATATGGGTCTGTAGTTGGCTGGGAGGGTGAGGTATTTTTCCCTCTTTGGGGAGGACCGTAATGATTGCTTCGTTCAGGGTTGATGAGAGCTCCCCCTCTGCATGTGCCTCTTGAAGCATTTGTAAGAGAGCAGAAGTGATCAGTGGGCGGACCAACTTGTAAAAGTCTACAGGGAAGCCATCTCCTCCTGGAGCTTTATGGGGAGCCATGTGTATTATTGCTTGATTAATTTCGGTTTCAGAGATTGGGGAATCCAAGGCTGCCTGTTGTTGCAAAGGTTTTGGGATGGGGAGATGGGCTATAAAGTTGTGATATTTGTCCCAATTCCAGTCCGCCTGGGAGGAATATAGGGTCTGGTAAAAATCTGTCATGATACTATTGATCACTTTGGGATTCCGGGAGAGTTTATCTTTATTATCTTTGAGCTGCTGTATGGCCCGCTCAGTTTGCTATTGCTTTAGGCAGTAGGCAAGGAGCTTACTAGTCCTCTCATCATCATCTGCCCAGTATTTAAATTGGACCCTCTGCAAGTACAGTTCGGCTCTACGGGTGGCCAAGCAGTTTAGTCATAGGCGGAGAGCTGTAAGGTCATACACCAACTGGGGGTTGTTTAGGGCACCAGGATTAGATTTTTATTGGGCCTCCAGTAGTTTGAGTTCACTCTCTAACTGGATTTGCTCTTTGTCCCTTTGTTTAGGCCTGTATGACATGTAACTGATTATTTTACCGCAGATGGTGGCCTTGCAGGCCTCCTACATTTTGGCTGCAGAGGCCAGGCCTACTGGGTTGTCCTGGAAGCACTGTGTTGTCTCAGCATTAAGCCAAGGGGCAAACTCATTGTCCTGAAAGAGCAGTGGGTCCATGCACCATAGGAGGGATTTCTTGCTTTGCTGAGCTGATAAGAGGTTTAAAACTACATGGGCATGATCTGAAAGGTAAAGTGAGGCTATCTTTACTCGAGTTGTGGCAGCAATCATTGTGCCAGACGTGAACCAGTAGTCTAGCCTACTGGCCATTACTTTGGGGGCAGAGAAATAGGTGTAGTCTCTGCCAGAGGGGTGTGAGAGGCGCCATATATCAGACAACTGGTGTAAGGATAGACGCTTTTTTAGCATGTAGTAAGAGCAAGTGTGTGGTTCGGGTCTAACATTGGATCAGTCCAGCAAGGAGTCCATTGTAAGGTTGAAATCCCCACCTCCCCCATTAGAATATCCGGATTGTCATAAGACACATCTATGATTATTTGGGATAGGGAGTCAAAGAAAATGGGGATGGCTTTGTTTGGGGCATACACATTAACTAACAGCACCGGCCCTGTGGGGGTAGATACCTTCAAAATTATCCACCTCGCATTCCCATCTTTAACCACTTCTAAAGGCTGCCACATCAATTTATGGCAAAGCGAAATTGAGACACCTCTCTTTGCTGAGCCTGATACACTGTGAGCCTCCACCCCTACCCAGTCTCTTACCAGTTTTCTTGCTTCCTTAGAGTTCAGTTTGGTTTCCTGTAAAAAACGCCACTTGGGAGCCCAGATTTTTTAGTCAAGCCAAAATTTGCTTCCTTTTCGCAGGCAAGTTAAGGCCCTTCACATTCCAGGTAGTGGCTATTACATCTGGTATGCTAGTCGTAAGAAGGTTGTCTCCATTTTGCAAATGACCAGATGAAAAAAAATACACCATAGTAGTACCACGAGTCCCCTCTCACTGTTTCTATTACCTCTGTATTGCATTGTTACCCCTAGTCTAGGCTCTAGGGCCTTGAAGAGATTCCCCCTGAATCCTCACATCTGGACAGATACCTGTCATGTAAACTTAGACTCAACACTGCTCCTATTATCTTTATGACCAAAAGAAAGCATTTAAATGGTGGGATATACCCCTCAAAATCCATGCATCAAACCCAGGATTTATAATACACAACTGAGGGGGTAGCATCTCTAACAATATCCAAGATGCCCCCTGAAATAACCACAGTTTTAATAGAACACTTAACATCAACTATGCAAGCACAATTAGTTTCAGATCAGGTACAAGTCTTTGAGAAAAGACTGCCAGCGATGACCTAGAAAGGGGAAAAAACCAACCCGAGTCCCCTCCGGGGGGAAAGGCATTAACATGTCTTGAGTTTCCAGCCCTGTGCTACTGTGCCAGGGAGACATATGGTTGCGGAGAGAGAGAGTAAGCACCCCTAGATCCCCTGCTTCACACTAGACTAATGTGTCACCTATCTCCATAATGAGCAGGTAAATCTGGTTACAATAGGTGCAGATCAGTTATATCTTGTGCATATCTCATCTACATCCCTCGGTTTGAGGTTTGAGGAGGGAGCACTACCTTCCTCTGAGAGGGCACATCATTTTGCAGGACTAGATCAATAGATGCAGCATGAGCCTGGGGAGACATTTCAGGTATTCGTTCCAATGCCTCGTTGCCTCACCTCTTCCTTATCCACTTAGAGACAGCTCCAAAGATGACCCTTAAGCAGCTCCAAGGGGCATGGCCAGACAGTGGTACAGAGAAGATAAGTAAACTTACCTTATTAACAAGATGCAACTCCTGCCATATTATCAATATGTCCCTGCACCATAGATGGGGTGGCTTGCTCTAGCAGGAGCTATCCTTATTAGAATTAGTGCCTTATTTGTGAGGAGCATTCACCAGTAGCCCCATCCCTGGTCTTGCAGCGAATGACTGAGTTGCACTGCATTATTAGGCAAGAGGGGGGCTTACCCAAATCTGCAGAGCCCCAATTCCCCTCATTCCTTCCGGGGTATCTGAAAATGGTGTACACAGGGTGATCAAAACCTCCTTGATGTGCATGAGGTCCATGGCACATGGGAAACTGTGCTGTCTGAATTGCAGCAGACATTTAGGCCTTTAATTCCCTCCTGACCCCCCCTCAACAAATGGGGGGTTCAAATAAACAGTTGGTAGTGCAGCAGTCACATTCATGGATCGGTGCATTCCCTGGAGCCAAGCAGTTGTAGTGGGGGTCAGAGCAAAACAGAGATCAGTCAAGCAGCTCTTACAGGTCCTACTGTCCCCACCCACCCTGAGAGGCATCGAGGTATGCCTTGGACTCTTCGACCCCAAAGTTCACCCCATTCTCCCTATACCGCACCCATCTCACCGTATTTCCTGATGGAATGGGGTGCACATAAGGGCCAAAGACCCAAGGCATACCGTGACACTTGTCAGTGTCTGCAGGGTAGGGTGTGGTGAAATGGCTTGGCCGTTATGCCTGACGACCCAAAGGCACACCCCAATGCCTGTCACTCTCTGCAGGGTGGTGGTGGGGTTGGCTTCAGTTCAATACTTCACTGCCATTCCTATTATGCAGCTCTGTAACTTCTACACTACCAATGCCAATGCCAGCAAGCAAACATTCGGCATTGACAAATGCTTGTTTGTATTGGTATTTGTCTCTTAATTCTGCAGTATCTGACAACATCTTAGTGAGTATGGCCATAATATTCATCAATTGTAGCTCCATGCTCGAAGTATCAGATAGGGCTGCCGCTGCCAACTGCCCCAGGTGCCCCTCCATGGAGTGCTCTTGGATTTTGGGCACAGTAACTTTATGCTGGTGATCTGGCAGTGTCCAACAGGCCCCAAATGTGAGCTGTTCCTTAGCACTTTCAAAGTCACTATAATTAGGGATCACAGGTCAGAATTCCAGCAATTGCGGTATCAAAAGATTGGTCTGTACCTGTAGATGGCAAATCTGTCGAGTATTCCGGGATAGGTAACAATTGAACTATTGGATGGGTCCTGATAGGAGAGCTAGGTATAGCAGCTACTCAGTTACACATCCACCATCTTGAATGGCTAGCTCCGCCCCTCTACCATCCCCTATTTTGATATTTTAGAAGACCCACCCTGGTCACAACAGGGGGCTCAGTTTAGATCAGTCAGATGGTGGTCTAAGGGCTATGAACCACTGCTGGGCAGGGCAATGACTGGGGGGCTGCAAGGAGGGCACCTTGGACAGAAGGAGCATGGGGAGTGGCCTAGGGAGCAATGGGGGCATCACGGCAATGTGAGGGTGATGAGGTGCACCCTGCGGTGGTGCCCTGTGCAATTTTGGACAGCCAATTAGCCTGGATACAGGGGGTTTGGCAAGAAGGGACTGGGAGTCAGCCTCAGATGGACACAGCCATAGCACATTCCCCATAGGTACCAATGACCCCAACACTGTAGGAGGGCAGCAGCCTGCCTCAACATTGGGGCTGAGTACCAAGGGACTATCGTGGTGCCTGGGGACCATTCCCATCCACCACTTGTGCCCTACAACCTGTGGCACTGCTGCTGGCCTATGGTGTTGGGGTCATTGGGATCTATGTGGAAGGTGCCAGGGCTGTGCCCACCTGAGACCAGGTCCCAGTCCCTTCCTGCAAACCCCCCTGTACTTGGGCCAATTGGCTGTCTGCAATTGTGCAGGGCACCCCACCGTAGGATACCACCTCATCACTCTCACATTGCTGCCATGCTCCCTTCACTTCCTAGGCCATTCTGTGCTATTTCTGCCACAGGTCCCCTTCTTGCAGGCATATTCACTTGCCAATAGAGATGCAGTGAATTTAAATTCCACTGGCGAAGTGCTTGCAAAGTGGGCACTTCATGTTGTTGCTTCACTACGTGGAGTGACCCATATGAAAGGCTCACTTTGTCTTGTGATTATTACTTTGCATTGTCATTCTGCCTTAACACGAATTAAGGCAAAGTGACAACAATATTGGCAGTCCCACACACATACAGTCACCAGAATTAATGTGCATCCCCAAAGTGCCACTGTCTTGTGTCCAGAAAACTCCCCAGTGCTGACAAAGTGAAATGAGAGCACAACAAGCAATGCAAAGTCTCCCAGAATTAATGGCGCACTCAGTCATGTGCGCAGTGATCACACACAGTCACCAGAATTAATGTACATCCCCAAAATGCTACCGTCTTGTGTCCAGAAAATTCCCCAGTGCTGACAAAATGCTGCTGTCTTGTGTCCAGAAAGTTTTCCAGTGCTGACTGTGATGCTTGGCCAGCTGGTTAGGATTGTTCTTTGATATTTGTAATATAAAAATGTAGTGTGTGATTTGTCTTCCTAAGGCAGCTGTGCCATGGGTCAGGTTTTAGTGAGAATACAGGATGTATTAACCTGAAACCAGAAGGTAATTAAAAAGACTAGAGAGCCTTAATTAGGGGTCTCCTGTTTATCTGACTTCATTGGAGCTGACCAGCTGCCAGAATATAGGGATTGTAAACTTTTATGACGTCTTAGAGGAAGAAAACATGTTATATCACTATGGTGCTAAACAGTCATAAATATCCTTTGATCCTTGGAAGCAGGAAACCACACAAGACCAAAGGAAAGGCTTGATTATAGAGAGTCATATTGGGAAATGAGTTTTTGCTGATGTCACCTTATTTAATATATCTCCTGATAGGACATCCTGTTTGTATAATTTTTATATCCTAAAAGGAGGAGTTAGATGGCATCACAGAAGGGGTGGAGACACAGGGTTTAAACTGTATTCTGTATTTCCACTGAAACACATTTCTTTGTGGACTCTGAGAAACAAGAACTAACTATAAGCACTGTAAGAAGGTAATACATTAGAAAAGTCTAATTGTATTGTGCTAGAAGTTTATGTTTGTACTTCTCCTTGTTCTTTTAAGTGATTGCATGCTTTGTGATATATGGTTCTGTGTTTACATTTTACAAATTTTTATTCATTTTTAAGTAAACCTCTTATTTTAAAGAGACTGCCTGATGTGTCTTCGAAGTTCTTTCTTTTGCATGTGAAGTATAGACGGTTAAGACTGTCTAAAACTGTTCAAAACTTGATGGTGTACTAAACTGGGAAAAGGTAAGAATATACCCAAGGTCTTTTATAGAGTTTTAAGGGTTCATTTTAGATACCTGGTTAGGTGTCCTTAGGCGAAAGATATCTGGCATCCCCCGAAGAGCAGATTATCTGAGCCTGTACATTTGGGTATGCTAGCATAAGGTTCACAGTGTGAATCACCCCAGAACTTCAGACTAAAGGTGATTCAGACCCACAAGCAGACAGGAGGGTTATCCTGTTCTGTTACCTGTTCACAATACTGCACTCGGAGGTTGGCACTGTGGGAGCAGAGGGCCTGACCTGTTGAGTGGGTTTGTGACACTGACAAAGTGAAATAAGAGTGTAACAAGAAATGCAGTCTCCCAGAATTAATGGCGCACTCAGTCATGCGCGCAGTGGTAACACACAGTCAGTAGAAATAATGTGCATCCCCAAAATGCTACTGTCTTGTATCCAGAAAATTCCCCAGTGCTGATGAAGTGAAATGAGAGTGTAACAAGAAATGCAGAGTCTCCCAGAATTAATGGTGCACTGCAAAAATACACAGACAGATTAAGATTGTGTTGCACACTCAACAGGTGCATATGAAAAGGCACAATAACACCTAACCAGTGCTCACAAGTCACAAATCCAAATCTGGAAAGAAATACGTTTTGCCAGTTGGGGGATTAGTACATGGCAGTAACAATCCACTACAAGTAAAGATACCACAAAGCAGTACAAAAAAATTCATGCATGTGTGGTGGATAGCAGGTTCACACTGCTGCAATTACTCTGTGGCACAATAAAAGGTGTCTGATTTAATGGCATGCATCACACACGCCCTTACACACACACTACAAGTAATGCGTAGCAAATTGAAAACCTTTAGTAATATAACCAGATGTTTTAAACAAACAAATTATATATTGCTGCACCACAACAATCAGCAAAAGAATTTCAAGAATTACTGAAAATATTACTTTGTGTACATTAACAGTTATACAAGAAAAATATAACCAAAACAGAAAGACTGCCTTTTTCTCCCAGTTAATCTACCTACACCACAAATACACCTCTCCCCCAAAGCACACTTCACAGTACACAGACTGACCGTTCTAAATTAACATTCAAAATCCACACACAAACAATAAACACTCGATGACATGAGCACAGAAGGGTTTCCTACAATCGATGTACTAAATTTTGAGCAAAAAAATGACTCAAAAAGGCATTTTTAATAACTTTTAGAGGTTTGGAATCGCAGAGCTCTGAGAGCAAACTGTCTCCAGCTACCACTACACACACACTATCCAGGCCAGAACTGAGGCTGTGCAGAACAATCTAGAGCCCATGTGACCTGCAATCCCATGAATCACTGCAGAAATTCATTTGGAGCTCAATTACAAGGCAAATTAAGGTGAAGTACATTGATTTCAATGTACTTCGCCTTAAAATTGGTGGAGAATTGATTTGGGGAAGTCGGAATAATGCAGAGTCATTGGTTTCAATGGACTTTGTGTTCCTCATTATTATTTTTTTTTTTTTTTATTTAATTAGTATTTCAGAAAGACCTTTGAGCGTGAGCTCTTTTACAAAGGTTCCACGTCAGGGTGGACAATAACACAGTACACATATTCAGTGGTTACAGAGGCCTGATCATTAGGCATTAAAGAGCGATTACATGACAATTAGACAAATAGGAGAAAAAAACTGAGCAGTTGTAATTGAATACTAAGCTATTTCTAATCAGTTGCCCTAGGTAGCACACCCCTGGAAACCTCTAAATCCATTGATAGACTAAAATCCTGACACGAAGTACTCCACTTCACATGATGGAGTACTGAACGGATTCCTCGTTACTCCATGAATCACTTCGCAGTGCAAATTGGGGCCACTTCGCCCACCACTACTTACAGTACTGTAACTCACATGTTGTACAGGAAGGAACGTGATTGCCTATGGCTGTACTTCCCTGATGAGCTGAGCCTGTATCAAAAAAATCCCCAATTTAAAAACTCATTAATGAGTACAGTGGTGGTGATTGGGTGAAGCCTGGAGAGATACTACAAAACAGACTTACAATACATGCAGGTAACTAGTAAACAAATTAATTTTGTGATTCGTGACATGATAGTGAATCATAATTTGTGATTGCATTTGTGACCGTGATGATGAAGAATGTGATTCGGTGTGAGATAACCGATATGAAACTGTATGGGATTGCAAATGCCTACGGTTGTGCTTCCCCGATGAGCTGTAGCACAAAACTCCCCAATTTAACAACTCTTATTAATGAGTACAGTGGTGGGATGGTGAATCCTGGAGAGACACTAAAAAAACAGGATTACAATATATCCAAGTAACTAGTAAAAAAATTAATTTTGAGATTCGTGACGTGATCGTGAATTGTGACTGCATTTGTGACTGTGATGATGAAGAACGTGATTTGTATCATGAGTGACTCGTGATGATGGCCCTGACTTAAAAACGCGTATTAATAAGTACAATGTTCATGCAGCGATATGCACCACATCAGTCCAGTAGAAACATAGAAACATAGACTTTGATGGCAGAAAAGGCCCGCTTGGCCCACCTAGTCTGCCCATTTCCCTACCTAGAGGATAAGCTGCAGATCCTATTTAACCAACAGCCTATTTCTTCCCATCCCCCACAAAAATTGCCTTATGTCTGTCCCAAGCATTCTTGAATTCTCCCACAGTTTTAGACCCCACGACCTCCTCAGGAAGGCTGTTCCATGCATCCACCACCCTCTCTGTGGACAAATACTTTCTCACATTGCCCCTGAGCCATCCCCCCTCTATCTTCAAATTGTGTCCCCTTGTTCATGCACATCTCTTTTTTTGAAAGATGCTACCCTCTTGGACTTTGTTGATTCCACTGAGGTGCTTAAACATTTCTATCATGTCCCCCCTCTCCCTTCTTTCCTCAAGGGTATACATATTAAGCTCCTTTAGTCTTTCCTCATATGGCTTTGCTTGCAGACCCTGTACCATTTTAGTTACCCTCCTCTGAACTGCCTCCATCCTGTCTATTTCCTTGCGGATATGGGGTCTCCAGAACTGGACGCAGTACTCCAGATGGGGTCTCACCAACTGTCTGTACAGGGGGATAGCAACTTCCTGTTTTCTATTGGTGATGCCTCTCCCTGTACATCCCAGTATCCCCCCAGCCCTCCCTACCAGCTTCTCACATTGCTTGCCAACCTTAAGGTCATCTGATATGATTACCCCCAGGTCCCTTTCCATTTTTGTTGTTACTACCCCCCCCCCATTGTGTAATCTTCCCTAGGTTTTTATTTCCCAGGTGCATTATTTTGCACTTCTTTGCATTGAATCCTAGCTGCCATACTTCTGACCATTACTCCAACCTTGTCAAGTCCCTTCTCATCCTTTCCACGCCTCCTTGTGTATCAACCCTGTTGCAGATCTTTGTGTCATCTGCAAAGAGGCATACTTTTCCTTCCAGTCCCTCTGTAATGTCACTTATAAAGACATTAAAAAGGACTGGACCCAATACTGAACCCTGCGGTACCTCACTAGTAACCCCTCTTTCTTCAGAGTGGACTCCATTTACAATTACTTCCTGTATCCTGTTGTCCAGCCAATGTTTTACCCAGACTACCACCCTGGGACCCACTCCCAGGCTGGTTAATTTGACTTCTAATCTTTTGTGTGGGACTGTGTCAAATGCCTTGCTACCTACTACTCTAAAGGGATGCCAAAGAAACAACTGTGACTTAAGTTACAGTTGGAGACTGGGCCCTAAAGAGATGCAAATGCACAGGCAGATTAAGATTGCGCTGCGCACTGAGAGATGCAGACACAAAGGCACAACACCTAACCAGTGCTCACCGTCAGAAATTCAAATCTGGAAAAGAATACCTTAGCCGGTTGGGGAGGGCCGTGGGGAGGGGGCAGTGTACTACAGTAACAGTCAGTCACTCTAGTTCTAGTATCAGTAAAGATACCACAAAGAAGTACAAAAATCACACAGCTGCAGTGGATAACAGATTCACATTGCTGCATTTAATATGTGGCACAATAAAAGGTGTCTGATCTGATGACACACATCACCCACACACACACACACAGACACACACACACAGTAACGTGTAGCAAATTGAAAACTTCAGTAATATAACCAAGTATTTTAAACAAACTAGAATTATGCACTGCTGCACCACAACAATCAGCAAAAATCTGTCAAGAATTATTGAAAATATTACTGTGTGTACATTGACACAGTTATACAAGAAAAATATCACCAAAACAGAAAGAACTATCTTTTCTCCAAGTTAATCTACCTACTCCACAGATACGCCCTCCCTCAAAGCACACTTCCAGTGTCTGTCAGTACCCAGACTGAATGTTATACATTAACATTCAAAATTTACACACAAACAATAAACACCCGATGATATGAGCACAGGAGGGTTTCCTACAATCGATGAACTAAAGTTTGAGCAAAAAAAATTACACAAAAAGGCTTTTTTAACAGCTTCTAGAAGGTTTGAATTGCAGAGAGCTCTCACAGCAGACTGTCTCCTACAGCTTCCTACACATACTACCCCGAACTGAGGCTGTGCAGAACAATTTAGAGCCCATGTGACCTGAAATCCCAGAATCACTGCAAAATCCACCTTTGGAGCTTAAAACAAGGTGAAGTGAGGTGAAGTACATTGTTTTCAATGTACTTCGCCTTCATTTGTGTGGAGTAGTGGTTTGGGAAGTCGGAATACTGTGAAGTCATTGTTTTCAATGGATTGCGTTACTTCCAAGAGCCAAGTACTACGTTTGTGCGCGGAGCACTCACAGGAATCTGCCTTCACTCCACAAACTTTTCCGCAGATGGTAATTGAGCTACTTCACCCACCACTACTCCCAACCTTAATGGCCCTCTAGTGTTTCACTATGTGTGGGGGAGGTGATGGATCCCTCTATCAAACCCTGCAGGTTCGAAAAATCTTTGGCGCAAGCCTGCAGCTGTGGCAACCTTGGGCCTTTGGCGCAGGGACCCACATTTTTATAAAATAAGGTACAGAGTCCCTGACACATCTTGAGTTTGCTGCAGCCCTAGATTGCTGCAACTTGTCGTGATCTAAGGGCGCTTTGAAAATGGAGCCCTTAGACTTTATTGGACCTGGCCCCAGGAGGGGATGTAAATAACCAGATCTGATCCACTGGTAATAGGATTCATCTGTGTACAGTCTGTAAAATACAGAACTTGCTAAAGTTGCTCATGCCACATTACCCATATACTTTTGTAACCCCGACTCCCCCTACTTGTTACTCAGACAAGGCAACAAACCACAAGTTGGCTGAAAAATAAATATCACCCCTGACATTAGCGGGGGGGGAGTAGAGCACAAAACAACATTTCTATTTTAATCCAGGTCGAGGAGGGAAGTGCCAGGGCTATGCCGTATCTCCTGACTGTGGGGCTCCAGAAACATCACTCAGGTCACCAAAAGATGGATTGTCCACAACCAGGAATGTGGGATGTTACTGTATGGCTTTTTATTCCTGACACAGTGTTAACAGTGAATAAGGTGGTGTCCCCAGGGCTTGTAACTGTAATTTACAGATGACACTTGTTGCAGGCAAAAACATCTCCAAACTTTCTTGGAGGCAAACTGGTTTCTTCCATAAACACTTCCCACAGCTGTCCAGCCCTATTTCAGGAGACATGGACTTACTTCTGCCAGTCCTATTTCAGGGACCTTGGACTTACAAAGAACAGATTTTCCCACACATGTCTATCCTTATTTTAGGAGACATGAACTTTTACGAACTGCTGCCAGCCCTATGCAAGGTTCCTGGACCTATTTAAACCATCACTAGGTGACTGTAGTTAACACCTAAAAACACATTTTCCTCTGGGTAATCAGTTAGATCAATCTGCACCTGTTAGCTTGACCTCAGTGGTAGGGAAAATGATGGAATCACTTCTGAAAGAAAGAATTGTTGAGTACCTAGAGGTCAGCAGGGCACAGGACCCAAGACAGCACAGATTCACAGTGGGAAGGTAATGTTAGACGAATTTTTTTTTTTATCATTGAATGCTTTCTCACTGCAGCCACAGTGCTGCCAATCTCCAGCCACCGCTCATCCACCACCGACCCCGAAGCTGTCATGTCCAGCTGGCATAGGCAGCTGCGCCATCGAAAGGGGCTCCCCAAGCCCTTGTGCCGGTGAGGATCCACAACCGGTGCACGACCTCCAGGCATCGTTGGATCAGTGAACTGAGGCCATCAAGCTGCCACGGACTTGCGCTGCTGTTTTTCCTTATTCTTCCCCAGTGGGGGCATGGGCATGCAATGATGTCCGTGCACTAGCGTGCAGACGTCTGCTGTGCTCCCCCCCAACCTTGGCACCTGCGCCTCTGCAGTACCTCCAGGCATCCCCAGGGACCACCAGACCGCAGTGTGCACCCACTCCTTTCCCCAGAACTAGGACAGCTGTCATCAGATGCTCGATCCTAGTCCGCCCCTGCCAACCCCCAGTGACCCGGGCTCATTCCTGAACCCGGCTCGTCGGCGTGGAGTGAGGTGTGGTGACCAGTGCCTCAACCCTCAGCGCCACCAGGCCGGGCATGTCAGATGAATTTAATAGATTTCTTTGACTGGGTGACCAAAGTAGTAGACCAGAGAGGGGCTGTGGACATGGCCTACCTAGACTTTAGCAAGGCATTTGACACAGTCCCGCACAAAAGATTAGTAAACAATTTAGACAGCCTGGAAGTGGGTCCCAGTGCGGTAGCCTGGGTAAAACATTGGCTGAACAACAGGACACAGAGGGTAATAGTAAATGGAGTCCACTCTGAAGAAAGGGGGGTTAATAGTGAGGTAACACAGGGTTCAGTATTGGGTCCAGTCCTTTTTAATGTCTTTATAAGTGACATTGCAGAGGGACTGGAAGGAAAAGTACGCCTCTTTGCAGACGACACAAAGATCTGCAACAGAGTTGATACACAATGGGGGTTGGAAAGGATGAGAAGGGACTTGGCAGGGTTGGAGGAATGGTCAAAACTATGGCAGCTTAGATTCAATGCAAAGAAGTGCAAAGTAATGCACCTGTGAAACAAAAACCCAGGGGAAGAGTACACAATGGGGGGTAGTAACAATAACAAAAATGGAAAGGGACCGGGGGTAGTCACATCAGATGACCTAAAGGTAAGCAAGCAATGTGAGAAGGCAGTAGGGATGGCTGGGGGGATACTAGGATGTATAAGGAGAGGCATCACCAGTAGAAAACAAATTGTTATCCCTCTGTACAGACAGTTGGTGAGACCCTATCTGGAGTACTGTGTGCAGTTCTGGAGACCCCATCTCCGCAAGGACATAGACAGGATGGAGGCAGTCCAGAGGAGGACAAATAAAATGGTGCAGGGTCTGCAACAGTAGCCATACAAAGAGAGACTACGGAACTTAATATGTATACCCTTGAGGAAAGGAGGGAGAGGGGGGACATGATAGAAACTTTTAAGTAACTTAAGGGAACCAACAAAGTCCAAGAGGGTAGCATCATTCAGAAAAAGAGAACAAGAACAGGGGGACACAGTTTGAAGATAGAGGTGGGATGGCTCAGGGACAATGTGAAGAAGTATTTTGTCACAGAGAGGGTGGTGGACATATGGAACGGCCTTCCTGAGGAGGTTGTGGGGTCAAAACTGTGGGGGAAATTCAAGAATGCATGGGACAGACATAAGGCAATTCTTGTGGGGGGTAGGAAGAAGTAGGCTGTTGGTTAACTAGGATCTGCAGCTTATCCAATACGTAGGGAAATGGGCAGACTAGGTGGGCCAAGCAGTCCTTATCTGCCATCAAAGCCTATGTTTCTATGCACCTGGAATGAAGGGATAGCTCACTCTGGTCACAAACTAGATTATCTCTGCCATTACTTAAGCAATAATGACTGAAAAGCCGGTCATTTCCTAGAGATTAATGACCGGCTTGGGGGGAGGGACCCACCCAGGCAGTCATTAATCATAGAATCATAGAAGCTTGATGGCAGAAAAGGACCATTCTGGCCCATCTAGTCTGCCCTTTTTTTCCCCCTACATATCCCCCTCCCTGCTAGCACCCGCCCTCCCCCCGAAGCTCAGCCCCATATGCTTGTTCCATGCCCTCTTGAATTCTTCTACCGATTTAGTCCCCACCCTCCTTCTGGTAGTCTGTTCCAGGGCTCCACCACTCTTTCCATGAAGAAACGCCCTCTCATATTGCCCCTTTATCTTTTTCCTTGCAGTCTGAGGCTGTGCCCTCTAGTTCTGGGCCCCTCCTTCCTCTTAAGTAAACCCTCTTCTCCTACTTTATTAAGCCTCTTTACATATTTAAAAGTTTCAATCATGTCTCCCCTTTCCTTCATTGTCTCCAGTGTGTACAGATCCAGCTCCTTACACCTCTTCTCCTATAACTTTCCCTGCATACCATGCACCATTTTGGTTGCCCTTCTCTGAGCCCTCTCCAGTGCATCTATATCCTTGTGAAGATGTGGCCTCCAGAACTGAACCCCATACTCCAGGCGTGGCCTCACCATGGCTTTGTAAAGGGGCATTATTACCTCCCTTCTTCTGCTAGTAAGGCCCCTGCATATGCATACCAACATTCCATTGGCCTTTCCCACTGCCCTGCTACATTGGATTCCTACCTTAAGATTCGAGGAGACTATGAGCCCCAGATCCCTCTCCTGTTCTGTTACTTTGATTTCCTCCTCACCTAGGGTGTACCCTGCTCTTCTGTTCCTACACCCCAAGTGCATCACAGTGCACTTCTTGGCATTACATTTCAGCTGTCATGTCCCAGAGTATTTTTTTAGCATCTTTAAGTCCTCCCTCATGTCTTCCACCCTCCCTGGGGTGTTCACCCTATTGCATATTTTTGTATCGTCAGTAAATAGGCACACCCTCCCCCTTAAACCCTCTGCAATATCACCGATGTAGATGTTGAAGATAAGCAGACCCAAAACTGACCCCTGTGGTACTCCACTCTTCACCCTCACAGCCCTGGAGTGCACCTAGTTTAGCACCACCCTCTGAGTTCTTCCTGCCAGCCAGGCCTCCACCCAGCTTGTTATTTTCCCACCCATCCCCAGGCTTTCCATCTTGCTCACCAGCCTCCTATGGGGGATGGTGTCTAAGGCCTTACTGAAGTCCAGATAGACCACATCCACTGCCCCCCCCAGTCAATCACCTGTGTCACCCAATCAAAGAACTGAACTAGGTTTGTCTGGCAAGACTTCCCCTTTGTGAAGCCATGCTGTCAGCTGTCCTGCAAGCCACTTTCCTCCAGGTAGTCCACCACTCTCTCCTTGATTAATGCCTCCATTACCTTCCCCACCACTGACGAGAGGATGACAGGTTGGTAGTTCCCCTTTCACCTCCTTACTACCTCCCTTGTGTAAAGACACTACATCCACCCTCTTCCAGTCCTCTGGCACTCTCCCCATATCCTTGAACAAGTTGAAGAGCCTTGTCAAGGGTGCGACCAACTCCTCCTTCAATTCCCTGATCACACTGGGGTGTAACCTGTCAGACCCCATTGCCTCATCCACCCTCAATCTATCTAGCTCTGCCCTAACTCTATCCACAGTGAATGGGCTCAGATCCACCCATTTGCCCTGCTTCCCCTCCGATTTTAGCTCTGGCCCCCTACCGTCCTCCTCCTCTGTGAATACCAAGCTAAAAAACTTATTTAGTAACTCTGCTTTTTCACAGTCCCTTTCCAATTTTATTACTCCCTCCCCCCCTCAGCCTAGTAATCCCCTGCCTTGCCCTTCTCTCCCTCACATATCTGAAAAAGGCTTTATCCCCCTTTTGGCCTTTTTTGCTATTTTCTCCTCAGTTTCTGCTTGTGCCTTTCTGATCTTCTTCCCTGCTAGACTCCTCTTTTCCCTGTACTCTTCCTTATCTTTCTCAATGAGTGTCCTCTTAAATTTTCTGAAAGCCCTCCTCCTTTCCCGGACTGCCCCCTCAACCTCCTTTGTAAACCAAAGTGGTTGCCTTCCCATTTTGCTCTTCCTAACCTTTTTTATGCACATTTCTGCAGCTTTCGGTACCCTTCCCTTGATTGCTTGTCATAACTCCTCCACTGCCCCTATATTCTCCATACCCTCCATTATCTCCCTTACTATCCTTCTCATCTTGTCAAAGTCTGTGTGTCTGACGTCCATGACTGTAGTAATCAAAAGGAAATGACCAGCTCTGAGGTCATTATTGCGATTATAAGTCTAATTGCAATAATGATTTTTTTCTTTAGAGTTTTGAGCACCAAAAACAGTTTTGCTTACTGTATGTGCCACTGCTGTCAGAGTACAGAGTGTGAGCCGAGTGCCACTGCCGTGTGGGTAATTTCTAAGAGATTTCAGACCAGCGCAGCAGTCAATCAGCGAGCTAGTTCAGCTCATTAATAATTAATTAGACTTATAATTTAGGATTCTCTGCCACACAGGGGCTACAAGAGACATCCTACTGTACAAATGTTGGGTACAAGGTCCATGGCACCCGTATCTGACAGACACCAGATACAGGTGCCTTTGCTCTTTGGGTCCCTGGCCAAGTTAAAGGCCTCCCCTGCCCCTTTGTGTATCACTGGTCTTGATAGTGCTTTTGTCCTCATCACCGACTCCATCAAATACCTTAAGGTGACACTTGACCCTCAGCTCGACCTTGGACTCCATGCCCAATTGTTTCATTTTTTTTTTTCTAATTGCTTAACCAGCCTTGGTGACTTGATGTATATGCTCAGACCATTTGTGTGTACCTACTGACTATGTGATGCTTCTGTTTTCCCTGACTCTGTGTAACTGCGTAAAGTGTATCATGTTGCCCTATGTCATATTTCCTTGTACTCTCCTGGGTCGTACCTGAAAAAAGGCAAATGTCTTGTCCAGTGTACTTACCTTGTTAACAAAAGATAACTAAATAAATCCCAACTTGAATACTTGGAAAGCACTTGAAGTCCTCAGATCTCACACATGTCCATTTCTTTAACATGTACACTCAAAGTTTCTACATTTGGACAGTGCTGATAGCTCTTACAGTCTGTTGGGGAATTATCCCAAGCACTCACTGAACCTTCAGTCCCATTCTCTTTCTACTTTGAAGAAACTTCACCCCTTGGGGGCTTCACAAGATCTGGTAGTCACCACTTCCCAGGAAACCAGCCTTTGGATTGCTGAACTATGGCAGAATCACAAAACCGAGGGTCCTTCTCTCTTGACAAGAGTGCCACAAGCAGCTCTTGCCTGCAGAACTCTCAGTGAGCTCCATTCACTTCAAACTAAAACTGACAGCTCCAGCAGCATCTGTTATCCAAGTGTGTCTTATGCTGCTGCGAGAGTTCCGAATAGTATTACCTCACCCTCTGCTCAGCAGGGCCAGGCAAATAATGATGTAATGTTTTACAGAGAGCATTTAAAACCCTCTAACACTGCCCAAGCTATCTGCCTGATCTAAAACTGATGGGATTCTAGTAACCCTAGGAACTGGCTGGTTACACTTTGATCCCTCTTAACTGGCAAGTTTTGAACATGGCATTAAGCATTTTTTATGGAAAGAAACAAATAATGGAAAGTGATACACAGTGTACAAACTAATTGGTGTAAAATGTTTTTAAATTGTTGTGTCTGATCCTTCTGTAATTACAAGAATGTCGAACTAAAATAGTCTGAGCACTTTAGTGAAATCTGTGGTGATTTTTCCAATATTTATCTATCTGAGCATTTTAGCAAAATCTGTTGTGATTGTTTCATATTTTCAGTGGAAATGTTAAACTTGCATCCAGTGCCTTGCGATATTGGACACAGTATTATTTTTTTTTTTGGGGGGGGGGATATTTGTGAGACATGTCCATAAAGAATATAATTAATATGCTAGGGAACTCTGGATCCAGTAACAAAACTTGCTTTGCTACTATGATTTAAATAAAGTAAAGTAAATGCATTTCAGTGAGCTGGAGACAGTAACTGCAAGAATCAGTCTTTGGGACAGTCTGAGAGCCATTTTTAAAGAAAAAATAATTTGGCCGATAGCTAAGAAGTTGCATGTTTTTAGTGACTCTTAAGATTTGACTTTTCTGTAACTTATGTTGCAAGAATAAATATATGGTGTTGAGGGTTTTCTGAGCCATTTATTAATCCGTTGTTGGGAACAGTGAAAGTACCAACCAGATCAGTACAATATGCTTTATAACATTCATATTATGCAATAAATTAACTGTGTTTTAAACATTTACAAAAAGATACACTGAACTTTCTGTTCTTTGTAGGATGTGAGTTTTACTGAAGTTTTCATTTGTGTTTTTATGTTTGCTTGCACGCATGTGCAAGAAACATAGTGCCATCATCTGAGTTTTTCAGAGGTGTGTCAGCATCTTCCAGTTCAGTCAGTGTGTTTGCAGGCGTGGTCACAGTTCTCCAATCACTGCTGGAGCTGTCTATGACAGCAGTTGAAAATGCAGTGGCATACAGTTGAAAGAGGGAGCTACGCTTCAATGATCAGCTCCCCACACACACACACACAGATCAACTGTGTTGGTTACCTGATAGATTGCTGTAGTCTTGTCTAGCTTAGAGAGACAAGCCACACATCATTACTTTAATAAACTGTTCCCTGCCACAGCAGGACCACCAAAATGTGTGGGTGCCTAACATTCCTTACTCACACCAGCTCTCCAAAGCACACCTTCATGGACCCCATGGGTTCTAATCCTCCAGAAAAAAAATACCTCAGCATTTGATGTGAAAACTCAGACTTCGTTGTATGTGTAATTCCAAGCGTTTTCTCTTACTAGACTCTGTCAATGTGAACTCCCCACTGCTCAAACCTATGCAAACGAACTTGAGCATACTGTACTAACTGCAGCTGAAGTAAAGAACAGCCAGAATGCACAAAGGAGAACATACTGCTATGCATTTCAGCAGCAGCCAGTGGGGGAGGTTTTCATGACTGAAGCACTTTAATGCACCTTTTAGTGCTGTCATATTCACTCCCCTGTGTAGTAATTCACTAAACTGCACACTTAGTCTGGTAATGCAGCTTCAAAATATTTTTTTTGCTCTAAATTGCCATGAGCTGGCATTTTTATGTGACTGCAGAAACAAGATGCTGTATGTCAGCCATGTGTCTGCATTCCCACGCTCATCCCCCTCACAACTCTCAAACAAAGCCAATGGTGCTTACTGAATTGAGAAGAGTTACATGGATTTCGAAGCTGTGCCAGATACACTGCACATTGCCTCATCCACTCTCTTTGTTTCAACCCTCCACCTCCACTTCTCTTGGCAAAGCATGAAGGCTAGTTCACACTAGCACATTCAGATACTAATAATTCACACTTCCTTTCAAATCAGGAAAGGCATGTTGTTGGTCTATTACACTATGAAAACAAGCATTTGTCAATGCGAGCGTTAAGCTTGCAGGTATTTGCAGTGGTATTTGGCACTTGGACATGGCTAAAAAATCAGTGACAAGAAGTACAAGCATTTGTCAATGCTGAATGTTGCTTGCTTCTATGTGCTGTTTAGGTATTTGAAGTCATTGGAGTGCAAATATTGAAAATTCGCGAACCTTACGTGACGTATGTAGGAACTGCGCAATGCACACTGGTAAAACAGTCATTTTTAGGAATTTTTTCACCAAATTTTCAACATAGCCATTTTAAGACCTCTGCTCATGAACAGTGTCACTGTGATTTTCTTAATGTGTCCCATACATTGAGTTCACACACCGACTGCACCATTGTGCGCTACATGGGCGGAAACATGTTTTGGGCAGGATGTGAAAAATGACAGCTGTACTGCTCATAAGGAGGTGTGGTAAAATGGCAATGTTGAAAATCTGGAGTGAAAATATTGAAAATTCATGAACTTACAAGCCTGCATAGGAACTGCACAACGCACACTCGTAAAACGGTCATTTTTCAAAATAGGCTTTTTGAGAGCCCACCTTATGAATGCTGGCACTGTTGTTTCATTAATCGGGCCCAAAAAGTGACTGTGAAATCACCCTTCGGGCACAAATAACGCCATGACAGTGACAGAATTCATGAGAAGGGGTCCCAAAAACCCCATGTTGAACATTTGGTGCAAAAATTCCAAAAAATGCCTAAGATATGCAACAAAGTTGAAAAAAACCCATCTAGCCCATTATACAGCTTACCGGCATTTCCTCAGTTCGGGTGGCTTTGAAGAGTGCAGACGTGTTCCTGGTCCAGCGATGATCATCGCGCTGAGCTCTGGAGGTAAGTATGGGGTGAGGGTGTGTGGGAGGCAGGTGCGCGGTGGGTGGGTGCGGGTTGTGGGAGGAGGGTGGGAGACTGCGTGGGACCGTTTTTAATTTACAGGTTTTCTTTTTCTATAATTGACAACGGGGACGTTTGCCATGCTGGGGAGGGCTCCCAGCATGGCAGAAGGATGCTGGGGGCTGTGGAGCCAACAGGTTAGGCACCCGTCAGCAGATAGCGGGATGTTTGCCATGCTGGGTGGGCTCCCAGCTTGGCAGCAGAGAAAGCTGTTTGGGGAAGGTGGGCCGGCGGGGATTGGGCACCCCGTCGGCAGGCAGTCTGGGATGTTTGCCACGCCGGGTGGGCTCCGGCATGGCAGCAAAGATTTGGGGTGTGACATGCTGCAAGCACAGCGGTGGTTTTCTTTGAAGAAGACCACCACTGTCATACACAGCACCACAGCGATTGGTGCAGGACCGCGACGCCTGCTCAACAGAGCAGGGGATTGCACAGGGCAGGCACACCTCCAAAGTGTCCCATTCTCCCAAGACGTTCCTTGCGCATGTGCGCAAGCGAACGTAAAAACGAAAAACAAATGATGGACTTTAGAGGACACAGTAGCAGTGCTATCACATTGATTTTGCATTTTCCTGTAACTCTAGTGCAAATTTTCCTCCCCCCCATATATTTCATCATTTCACATGAAGCAGAATTGCTCTGATGCCCCTGAAGCAAATGATTATTTACCTTTTAATGGACCAACATAGATGTAACAACAAGAACAAAGTGCTCTAGCTTTCGGACCAACCAGTCCTTCTTCAGAAGCTCATGGCAGTTGTTTAGAAAATACAATACTTATAACAGCTAGATAATGCAGAGAAAAACAGAAAAAAATCCCCATTGGTTTAAAATACTCATTTAAAAAAAACAGAAGATGATGTCAGAGAAGTTTAACAGTACTATACTGCCTTCAGCCAGAAGCAACCTTGGGTTAAAGCGTTGGTGGAACACACATACAAAAGAATCCTACTGCATATAAATTTAATTGACATAGATAACACTGCTGAAGCAGATAACTCCTAAATCAAGCTATGAGTGTCACAGTTAGTATAAGGATGTGATTACTGAAAGGCAAACCCCACCCAGATTAAAGACAAACTAAGATTGTTATAGGGCTCATGAAATTTCAATGTCTGCATTATAGACAATAATTTACCAGTAAAGTTGTCTTAAAGACATAACTGCACACTGTGTGATGTGTAAAACCTAGCTGGACCTATCACCCAGCTGTACTCTCCAGCTAGATATAAGGCCCAAGAAATTTCAAAAACCTCAGGACTATATAAACGATAATTTAAATATAAATTGATAATATTAGTGTCAAACAAAAAACTCTAGTCGAGGAACCTCAAGGAATTAAGACCACATAGCCTGATATGTACTGCTGTCAATATACACTGAGAATGTAACAACTTGTTGTACCACAAGTGTCTAAGGAATCTGAAAAAGAGATAAAAATGTAATTTCTCTCCTCCTCTTCATACAAACAATACACCCTAACCCACCCCACATCACCATGATGTGGGTGGGGGAGATACATAGGTTTAAGGAGATGTTGTCTCTCTCTCTCTCTCTCTCTCTCCCCCTTTTTTCCCTTCTCTTTCTCTCTCTCTCTCCCACAGACACACACACACACACACACGCACTCACTCTCTCCTAGTGAACCTATATTCACTTCAGTCACTGCAATTGTTCCCCAAAAGAATTCAACTTGTCATGAAATCCTGAGTAAAGGGCTTATGTCTGATGCCCTGTAACCAATGCAAGTCAATGGGAACAATTTCCTGTAAATGACTCTCTATAGATCTGGGAGCCCTGCTGTATGTAGTCTGCCAGGGTCTTACAATATAATTCTTATTTTAATGCAGTGCATTCAAAAAATTATACTGAAGCAAATGGTTTGTTGCCTTTTACTGAACCAACATACATGGATGTTACAAAAAGAACAAAGTGTCTAAGTGTTTGGCCCAACAAGGTCTTCTTCTGAAGCTTACATGAGAAAACTTACAAGGGATGTTCTAGCCTGTGTGACAATGGTTTCAATTCTAGGGGTTGGGGGTAGGAAGAAGTAGGCTGCTGGTTAACTAGGCTAAGCAGCTTATCCAGTAGGCAGGGAAATGGGCAGACTGGGTGATCCAAGCGGTCCTTATCTGCCGTCAAATTCTATGTTTCTGTGTTTCTATGTATGCCACTGAATTTGAAAAAAACAGCAATTAAATAGCTTAGGATAATGCAGGATATATAAATGAAATCAGCACGCACATGTGAAGGCATTGTTGTCATGTCGAAAGAGAGCAACAGTACAGCATCTACCTGAATTTACCTGCTTTTAATTGCTGTTTTAAAAGGGAGATTTTTTTTAAATATCCTGTAAATAGTTTCACAATAATTCCCTCATACCTTGTTACCAAGTGTCTGCTCTACATAATTCATTGGTTGGCAGCTCCTCCACAGCACACAAATGAACAGAGACTATTTAAGTTGTCATTTTTCATATCTCGCCCAAAATGTGTTTCCGCGCATGTAGCGCACAATGGCACAGTTGGTGTGCGAAATCAATGTTTGGGACAGATTAAGAAAATCACAGTGACACTGTTCATGAGCAGAGGTCTTAAAATGGCTATGTTAAAATTTGGTGACAAAAGTTCATAAAATGACTGTATTATGACGAGCATTGCACAGTTCCACGCACCCTCATAAGTTCATGAATTTGTAATATTTTCAGTCAGATTTCCACCACTGGCATTTTCCACATTCCTTATGAACAGTACAGCTGTCATTTTCACACCATGGCCAAAATGTGTTTTCACACTTCCAGCGAAGAAATGCGTGGTCACTGTGGGAAATCACTGTTTGGGACAGATTAAGAAAATCACCATGACACTGTTCATGAGTGGAGGCCCAAAATGCCTGTGTTAACAATCTGCTGTAAAAATTCCCCAAACTAATTACATTACGGGTGTGCGTTGTGCAGTTTCTATGCTCACTCATGACTTCATCAGTTTTTCTGATATTTTAACTCCAGATTTTCAATATTGCCATTTTTTCACACCTCCCCATGAAGAGTACAGCTGTCATTTTTCACATCCTGTTCGAAATGTGTTTTCACAACTGTGGTGCCAAATGGCGTAGTCACTGTGCAAAATCAGCTTTCAGCTAACGAATTGATATTGCCACTGTTCATAAGGTGGGGCTCACAAAAAAACAATGTTGAAAATTTGGAGCGAAAATACCAATGAACGCCTGCGGTGTTCCTGTAGAGACTGACAGGCCTCAGGGGTGTGACTTGGGATTGTCGCCTGTAATGCTCATACCATTCCACCCCCACCCACACCCTGCAGCTAGTGAGAGGCATCGAGTTGAGCCTTGGACTCTTCGGCCTCAAAGTTCACCCCATTCTCCTATACTGCACCCATCTCACCATATTTCCTAATAGAATGGGGTCAACATAAGGGCCAAAGACCCCAAGGCACACCGTGACACCTGTCGGTGTCTGCAGGGTAGGGTGTGGTGAAATGCCATAGCCGTTATGCCTGACGACCCAAAGGCACACCCCAATGCCTGTCAGTATCTGCAGGGTGGTGGTGGGGTTGGCTTCAGTTCAATACTTCACTTCCATTCCTATTATGCAGCTCTGTAACTCCTACACTACCAGTGCCAATGCCAGCAAGCAAACATTCGGCATTGACAAATGCTTGTTTGAACTGCTGTGCACTCCATTCAGATAACCACAGCTGTCATTCCTCTCAGTATAATTTGTTTCTGGGACTGCAGAGCACAATGTAGAAAGTCATTACAGAGCTCTGTGCTCCAGTGATGCTCTTAGTGACTGAGGACATCACAGACTGGGGTTATGGTGGGGGATCAGATTCTGTCCATGCTGTTCTGTGAGCTTCAGAAAAGGAGATGTCAGCAAAATGAGATTAAATTCCAATCGAAGTTACTGGGAAAAAAAAATCCAGCTAGAATTGATATGGTTCTGCCTTTGGTAATTTCTGTTTCTGATATTTTATCCTTTATTTTTTCTTGTTCCTATGAAAGAGAACAGAAGCAACCTTTTAATGATTGTTCACAACCTTCCAGAACTAGTTCTCTTCAGCAGACTCTTTCTCTGTCTGCACCCTGACACACACACACACACACACACACACACACACACACACATGGTGCCACTTTAAATACGCATTCCAACTTCAAACTTATTTAAGAATGAATTAGGTGCAGGAACTGTAGCATAGAGTACAACTGGGTTTTAGTTACAGCCCATCTGTCTGTCTGTCTGTCTATCTATCTATCTATCATGCATAGTTAGGGCTTGTTCTGCACAGAAATCTTCTTGCCAAACTGTTGTTGCACCACAGTTCAAAGGTCATGAAACGTTGTTTTACTCTTCTGTGGTACAACATTTCCAGCTGATTAAGAATCCTCGTGCCACCTTGGTTTACTTTTAAAGTGCTGTCACACAACAATCGGTTCAGCTTTGGAACTGAACAGATGGCTGTGGTATCCCCCCCCACCCCCCACAGGAGCCAAGATCGAACAGTTCACTACTGAGCAACAGGATGTGAAAACACATCAAGCAACATACGATAAATGAACTATACTTTCTGTAACTTCGAATATCATTCATTGTTTTCTGGGCTTTCTATGGCTACCATTGTTACTGACTGCTGCTCATCAATGGTACGTTTGCTGCCGCCACAGCTACTGACCACTGCTTACCAAGACCACTTTCACTTTCAACTAAATAAAAAGAAATACTGCCTTAAGACCAAAAAGCTATACACTATATAAAATAGTGGCTGAGCAACCACTGGTACAACAAGCCTGTGTTGCTGCTTTGGGGTTCTGATTACATCAGACCTCTTGAGCTTTGCTTTCAGGTTCAGTGATGTAATCAGATCTCCCGGGTGGCCACAGTGTCTTGTGCACAGTTGCTAATCTATCTATCTATCTATCTATCTATCTATCTATCTATCTATCTATCTATCTATCTATCTATCTATCTATCCATCTATCTATCTATCTATTTACAGTGGTTGCTTCAGAATGAGGCCAGCCATAAAAAAATCTGCTGTGTTCCACATGTCCCCCTTCAGTGCTGCATGACTGCCTGGACCTGGGGGCACCACCACAAAATACTGGATCCTGTGCCAGTGGGGAGTAAGGGGGACTCCCTGCCACCCCGCAGCGGGGGGAAAGCCATAGGGGTAGATGATGGTGATGGGGGCTTCACTGGGGGACAGGGCAGGACCGGATGGTGGCTGGAGATGGACCGATGTTGGGATGTGAAATGCAGACCAATGAGGCCACACAGGTAAAAAGTACAAACAAACAAAAAAAAAGGAATAGTCTCTGTTGCTTTCATTCCAAGACTGCTAATGTAAACAGCAATACAACATTCAGTAGCAGTCAATGATTCATCAGTCACTGTCAACCACAATTGAAACAGATATATGTATAAATCCCTACTAAAGCTCTGTCTCTGACCAAGACATATAAATAAATGAAGTGTAAAAACTGTCTCCCGACGGCATAATGTGTAAAGAGTTCTGGCTTATTTTCTGTCTGAACAGTACTCATTAGAAGAAAAACAGAACTGTGTGGGTTGAAACTAATCCTCTCACACATTTTTAATTAAAGGATTTTAAAATCTGATTTGTTAAGGTGATAGGATGTGCAGAATCTGAAATATATAAAGTGACCATTATTTTTCTTTTATTTCTGAGGTAGATTTATTATGCTAATTTGAATCATAGTTTAGATATATAATTCATAATTTGACAGTCTCTTTCCATTGTCAATATCCACACTGAAGCCCATAACAAATTGTTATGCTCAAATTGGGTATTCAGGGAATCGGCTGTGGAACTGACTGAACCCCTAGTAGGGCTATTCAGCAGCTCAATTCAGACATGAAGAGTTCTGAAAGACTGGAGGGCAGTTCAACTACACAAGGGGAGTGGGGGAGAACAAGAAGCAACTGGGGAATTACAGATCCGTCAGCTGTACCTTTGTAGTGGGTAAACTGATGGAGGCACTAAGCAAAGAGGACATTGTGGACTACCTAGAAAGCAAAGGTCTACAGGACAGCAAACAGCATGGGTTTGTGGCAGGGAGGTTTTGTCTGCTCAGCCTGATAGTTTTCTTTGACTGGGTAACAAAAGTAGTAGATAAGGGCCACGATGTGGATTTACTCTACTTCATTTTCAGCAAGGCTTTTGACTCGGTGCCACACAGAAGACTGCTGAACAAGCTGGAGGACCTGGGCATGGATAGGAACATAGTTAGATGGGAAGAAAACTGGTTGAAGGAGAGACAGAGAGACAGCAGAAGGTAAAACAATTTAATGGTAAACAATTTAAAACAGAAGACAGGGACCTCATGAGTGGAATGCCGCAGGTATCATGTCCTAGGTCCTGTCCTCTTCATTACGTTCATCAGCAACATTGGAGAGGGCATCTGAGGCAAGTTTTGTCTCTCTGCAGGTGGTATGAAACTCTATGGTAGGTAAGACAGCATCAAAGGGATTGTGGTGATGCAGAGAGATCTACAAAGACTAGAGAGGAGATCTAAGCTTTGACAGTTGAAACTCAACACCAAAAAATGCAACGTTATGGCCATAGGGAAAACAGCACGGAACAGAGTACTGGATTAGAGGGGTTAAACGGAGCCCCATGGCAGAGGAAAGGGACCTAGGAGGTATGATTAGTGTCTCCATCAGACAATCAAGTCAGTGTAACAAGGCCTACAGTAAGGTTAATAGGATGCTGGGGCATATCAGAAGGGGTATTGACAGCAGGAGAAAGGAGGCACTTCTGCCTCTATATAGGTCACTGGTGAGGCCGAATATGGAATACTGTATTCAGTTCTGGAGTCTTCACCTAAGGAAAAACAGGAACAGGCTGTAGATAGTGCAACACAGGGTGACCAAGATGATTCAAGACCATGGGGGGCAGATCTTATGTAGATTGTCTGAAAGCACTGAACATACACTCAGTAGAGACCAGGGGCTGGATTCACAAAGCTTACAGAAGGTGCAAAACCATCCCTAACTCCCCAAAACTGCCGTAGCTATGGAAAAAAAGGGGAGATTGCTCTAAGTGCTATTCACAAAAACCTCTGCAGCTGCGGAAAAAAACCTTATGGACTGTGGAAAAAAGTGCTGCTGCGGAAGTCCCTGCAGAAAAAAAGGTGTGAGATACGTATGACACAGCTCCTGCAAGTCTATTCTCAGCCAGTTTTTTTCTGCAGTTTGGGAAAAAATGTTACACACAGTGGAATGAGGCTTAACTCTCCCTCAACAAACTGCAGTAGTGCCCCAACAATTGGAATCAATTAAGGTGGAGGTGATCCACAGGTAATAGCATCTCAGATAGTATAGCAGTGGCTGATGTTACAGCAACAAAAGCACACATTACCATGATATAGTATGCCAACAGGCAACAACCACCAGACCCTGTGCAGCCCATGACGAAGCCCCACAGGCAGTAGAGCCTGACCAGCCTGCGGTGAGTGCCACCCTTGCAGACAACAGGATCATCCCAGGGAGGGACGACCAACAGTGACTGTTGGCCACTATGGTGCCATGGTATTGCTGGTACCTGTAGTGCTGCAGTGGTCCCAGTTGAGGGACTGGTTGCAGGTATCCTTGTGGGTGCTGTCAGCCTCATACAATGGCAGCAATGTTAATGTCTGCTGCTTCAGCTACATGGATTTACTATTGCTGTGCATCTTCAGCCATTTCCACAGCTGCAGATCCGCAGTTGCGGATTTGCAGCACTTGTGGGATTCCCGCAGCTGCTGGAATTCCGCAGCTGCAGGACTTTCTGTGGATTTCCTTCAGCTGCAGGATTTTCATTAAGGATATTGCGCAACTGCGTTTCCACAGTGTTGCAAGCCTTTTTCCTGCAGCTGCTGGATTTTTGCTATTCTTGAGAATCCTGCCCCAGTGTGTGTGTGTGTTTTTTTTTTTTGGGGGGAATGATATGACAGAGACCTTCAAGTTCCTGAATGGAATAAACAAAGTGAACTATTTAGCAAGAGTACAGGGTCAAGAACCCAAAGTTGAGTAGAAACTGGGGGGTGGGGGGGAGATTTAAGAGGGATATGAAGGAGGTCTGTTTTATGGAAAGGATGGTGGAGGCATGGAACAATCAGCCAGCGGAAGTGGTGGGCGCCAAGACCATAATTAGTTTCAAGTTTGGGTGGGACAAAGTATAGGGTTTGGTGTTTGCTCAGGTCGGTAGCAGTGGGGGTGGAATGGGAAGGATAAGACCAAATGGATAATAGGCCTGAGAGCAGATAGGGAACTCTAAGAAGACTAGATGAACCTTTAGTCTTTTTTGTCATCATTGTCTCTGTTTCTAGAAACATCCATTGTATCCAACCTAAGTGCGCACACCTTGAAGTAAGACTGAATACAGTTTTCTTTTTATTGTCAAATAACTTATAATAATAGAAATTAAATTGATCACTGTATGATTACAATCTGACTCTACAATTACATATTTTTCAATTTAACAGTTGTTTCTTGATTACTGTTTTCTTTCTGCATGGGGGATGTCATAAGCATGCATTATACTTCATAGAAGTGGACATAATAATTCAGCATCACATGAGTAATAGACCATTGAAGGCACTATTGCCTGGAGGATAGAGCAGCAAGCTATAAACTTGAAGACCCAGCAGACTGGGGTTTGAATCCCCCAATCACCACTTGTGTACTGAGTGACACTCAGCAAGTCATTTAACTTCTTAGTGCTTCTTGGTTTCACATGGAAATGAGCATCAACTTAGTGTGCCTTTAATGACCAAACATTTTAAATAAATAGGTGCGTTTCAATTTGTGATGCCACATCATATCAACTTACCACCTTCACTTGATTTAGTTGTAGCATGATGATCAGTGTGAATTTCAAATTAAATGTGATCTGTTCAGGTAGTCTATTTCCTGTTGGCTTAAAAAGGAACTAGAAGTCATAAAGTGCTATCACCACTTTTATTTATTTACTATTTTGGCCTGGAATGGCACACTGAGTCAAAATTTATTTCCGGGTGTGCCCTTGGAGTGCAAGGACATTAGGGCAGCAGTACTTGTTGATCACCATGTACTGTTTTATTTAACAATTAATGTTTTCTGGCAAAAATATCAATATACTCATTTTTCTTTTTATTTTCGTTTATTCCTGAACCAAGATACGGGAACATGGAGTTTTAATTTTTATTTTACATTGTATGCTCCTGTTCCCCCGGTGGCCCTCTTCCAACCAACTCCCCCAGCCCTGTCACCCAGTTCCTCTGGGACTTACCTTCTGCCACAGACTTGTGACATATGCCCAGCCACCAGTGTGGCGCCTGCGAGGGGTCAGTCCTCATCTTGCCGCTGGAGGTGATTTTCCACATTTTTCTCCCTCATTACCGCAGAGCCCCAGCCATTCACAGATGCGCATGGAGGCATGTATGCAAACTAGCACTGGAAATGGCATCAATCTACCCAACTGGACTAGCACCTAGCCTCCCCCATGCTCGGCACTACCACCGAGCCTCCACTTGGTGGCAGCTAAGAGTCGGAGAGGCCTAACACCTCTACCTGGGAGAGGTAAGCTGCTTGTGGCAGCTCCATCTACTCCCAGCCCCCCTCCCAGATGACCCTTGGCTTCCCATGCTCATTCCCGAACATGGGTCACTGGTGTAGTGAGAGGTAAGGCATCCAGCGCCTCAGCCCTCTGCGCCACTGGTCCGACCCTGGAACTTGGAGATTTTAAAAGTTCCCTTTCCCGTGACATGCCTGACATGAAATAGTTAAAGATCAATGGCAACCATTTTACACATTGTTGAAAAAAAAGCCTGAATTCAAGTCCCTGTGTCATGAGTTGTGTTTTCCAAAAATGTCATGCTATTTGGTTATGTGGTTTTATTTAAATCAACATTTGTGAACTTGTTCTGCACTAACTGGAAACAGGCTGTTTCTGTCCCTCTGACTGAGCTTTGGAGAGTGATGACATCATATTGGACTTAGCTACAGCTTTAGCAGTGTAAATCCTTACGTAACTGAAGAGCTGAAAAGCTGTTAACTTCCCAATTAGAGCAATCTGTGAGTTAATTGTTTGCTGTTACTAACTCAGTCTTTGATATTTGTTCAGATGAATTAGCTGTAAATCCAGATTTTATTTTTCTAAAAAGCTGATCATTTGAATGTCAGCGTTGAACTGAAGTCATATGCATTTGAGAAATCAGCTAGTCTGTATCACAGCTGCTGCCAATTCTTTCTCATCGAAACTCTGTTTTTTTCTAGCTATGTAACACCGGGTTGTTTATTTAACAGATACAAAAAAAAATCTAAAGTTTGTTAATTCATACAAGTAGTTTGTCTTTGATGTAGTCTCAATAAATAGGTTCATGTAAGAACATTTTTTTCCTCTCAGATTGACAAATAGGTGCCTGCCACACTCTGATATTTCAGGCAAATGTATTATATGGACTCACAAATTTCAGTTCTTTGATGGTTTCTGTGTGAAAATACATAATGTATAACAAGAAACAGTATATAGCATCCTGATGCCCCCTATTTCCTGGGCCATAGTTGAGGCAGCTGCACTCAGCTGCACCATCCCTGCCCCACAAGCCCCCTGTCTCTTGCCCCACATTTGAGGCTGCTGAACCCTGCTGCCCACTGTCTTCTTCCACACAGTTGGGGTTGCTGCACTCTGTTGTGCCCATCATCTACTTGAACATTCAGGGCTGCTGCACCATGCTGCCCCATGCCTGAACAGCTGGGGTTATTGCACCCTGCTGTCCTCTGTCCCCAACCCCATAATTGGGAACATTGCACCCTGTTGCCCCTTGTTCCCCTCTTCACAGTCAGGATTGCTGTGCTCTGCTACACCATAGAGTCCCATGTCTCCTGTCTCTATAGCTGGGGCTACTGTGCCATGTAGTCCCATGCCACCAGAGCTGGGGATTTTGCTGCACCCTGCTATCCACATCCATTGCCCCAAATAAGCAGGGCTGCTGCACCATGCGCACCCCATCCCACAGTCAGGGCTACTGTACTCTGATGCCCCCCTGTGTCCTACCTCACAGTCAAGGCTTTTGCACCATGCTAACCACAGTCCCCTGCCAACACAGCCAGGGGTGCTGTACCCTGCTCCTGCTTACTCAGGCAGGGCTGCTGTGGCCTTCTGTGCCCTAGAGCCCCTTGTCTCCACAGTTAGGGCTGGTGCACCATGCAGCCACTTGCCAAAAGAATTAGGGCATGTGCTGCATCCTGTCCTCTGCCTCCATAGTTGTGTCAGTTCCACCCAGGTGTGACTGCTGACTCCTGTCCCACAGTTTGGGCTGCTGTAACCTAAAGCTTCCCTTGACTCCTGATGAAACAGTCAGGACTTCTGCACCCTACTGCCTCTGTTCTTTACTCCCATAACACAAAATGAAAGTATTTTTCTGGGCAGTGTAGCACAAAATCTGGCTTTGGTGGCAGGGGGCATCATGGTGCACCAACCCTAACTGTGAAGTCATGGGGCTATGGAGGCATGGGGCTGTAGGGTACAGCAGGGCACAGCAGCCCTGACTGGGTAGACAGGAATAGGGTGAAGCAGCTCTGGCTAATAGTGGCAGGGGATGGACTGCAGCATGGTGCAGAAGTCTTGATTGTGGTGTAGGACATGGGGGGCATCAGGGTACAGTACCTGACTGTGGGATGGGATGCACATGGTGCAGCAGCCCTGCCCATTTGGGAAAATAGAAGTAGGTAGCAGGGTACAATAAAAGCCCTACCTCTGGTGGCATGAGCAGCATGGTGCAGAATGGTGCAGCAGCCCCAAATGTGGAGGCAGAGGACATGGGATTCTATGCCATAGCAGAGTACAGCACTGTACTCTGCTATGTGGCAACAGCAGTGGCTCTGATGTGGGTGGGGGGAAGAGGCAGCAGGGGGCAGCAACCCCAACTGTTCTTGCAGGGGGCAGCAGGGTGTAGAGGCCCTGATTGTTCAGGCAGGGTATGGGGTAACAGGGTGCAGCAACCCCGACTCAATGAGAGAAGAGATTTAGCAGCAGGGTGCAGCAGCCTTGAATGTGAGACAGGGGGCTTGTGGGGCAGATGACAGGGGGAACCAGAGTCCAGCTGCCTCACCTCTAGGCAGGCGATGGGGGTATCAGGATGCCATATAGTGTTTCTAGTTATATATGATGTACTGTCATGCAGAAGCCATCAAAGAACTGAAATTTGTGAGTTCATATAGTACTGTACACGTGCCTGAAATAGCAAAGTGTGGCAGGCACCCATTTGTCAATCTGAGAGGAAAAAAATATTCTTACATGAACATATTTATTGAGGCTACATCAAAGGCAAACTACTTGTATGACTTAACATACTTTGGATTTATTTTATATCTCTTAAACAAATCTGTGTTATATAGCTAGAAAAAAAAACAGATTTTTGATGAGAAAGAACTGGCAGCAGCTATAATACAGACTAGCTGATTTCTCAAATGCATACCACTTCATATCAGCACTGACATTCAAATTATCAGCTTTTTAGAAGAAAAAAATGTGGATTTTCAGCTAATTCAGCTGAGCAAATACCAGAGACTGAGTTAATAAAAATTGTATTACACTCATGTTGGTGGGAAATGGAGAATTATATTCTACGTTAAGGTAGATTGTTCAGCCCCAGAAGCTCTATAAACTGTAAACCATGGATTAGATTCAGGGGGCCCTTTGGAAATAATGCTTCACACTCTTTAGGTATCTTTTATGTTTCTTTATTCTCCCTACGTTTCACTCCCATCAGGAGATTGTTCATGGGGTGTTGATTTGTTCATTTCTATTAAATCATAAATGTACTTTTTTACTTTATGTTAGTCATATTATTTGTTGGTTACTCATGTAAATAAATTCAATATATATACTGTAAATCCACACCACTATTTCATCTGTGATCTTTTCTTATGCAGTTCCTGTGCTTTTTCTAAGGTCAATGCATCAGTACCCTGAAATTACACAAAGCATACATTTCCTACATTTGTGGCTCATTATAATGAAACATGAGAATCTGTCAGAATATATTATTCTTGCAATCATAAAAAACTTGCCCTCTTTGTTACTGTGTATGTATCCTACCTTCATTTGTTTTCAATTTTGTTTGCTTCCAAATAGGTTTCTATAAAAACATAATAGTTTTAAGTCTGTTTTAGTTAGTTATGCCATTATTGGTTCCAGCTGTATTCTAGCTTCTAAATACTTCATTTAAATTATTGAAAATAAATGTTGTACTTACTTTTTCGAAGTTATGTCTGTTTCTAAGAATGGATTACTATAATGCGACACTTCAAGATGGCTACCTGCTTCTCCTATGTCCATTTTATAGCCTCTTGTGCCCGTTTTGAAAAATCCCATGGGATTACATCCCAACATGATGATGTCATCTCCGTGCTACTGCACATGCTCAGAAGCGACCTGCAATTTCCCTCTCTTGTAAGAGAGAGAGGCAGGGTTGTCCCAAAATGGACACTAATTCCTCCAGATTCTCAATGAGTGTGTTGCTACGTTATATTTATTATATTGACAACTTTGGTGTGTTACACATCTTTGTCCATATTCATAAGAAGTTATGGGTGTAGTCATATCAGATGACCTAAAGGTGGGCAAGCAATGTGAGAGGGCAGTAAGGAGGGCTGGGGGGATACTGGTATGCATAGAGAGAGGCATTACCAGTAGAAAACAGGAAGTTGTTATCCCTCTGTACAGATAGCTGGTGAGACCCCATCTGGAGTACTTTGTGCAGTTTTGGAGACCCAATCTCCTCAAAGACATAGACAGGATGGAAGCTGTCCAGAGGAGGGCAACTAAAATGGTGCAGGATCTGCCGGAAGACATATGAAGAGAGACTTAGGAGCTTAATATGTAGCCTCGAGGAAAGGAGGAGGGGGACATGATAGAAACTTTCAAGTACCTCAAGGGAATCAACAAAGTCCAAGAGGGTAGCATCTTTCAGAAAAGAAGGTACAAGAACAAGGGGCACACTTTGAAGATGGGGGTGGCTCAGAGGTAATGTAAGGAAGTATTTTTCACAGAGAGGGTTGTGAATGCATGGAATGGCCTTCCAGAGGAGGTTGTGGAGTGAAAAACAGTGGTGGAATCAAGCATGCATGGGACAGTTATAAGGCAATTCTAGGGGTTGGGGGTTGCAAAAAGTAGGCTGCTGGTTAACTAGGATCTGCAGCTTATCCATTAGGTAGGGAAATGGGCAGACTGGGTGGGCCAAGTAGTCCTTATCTGCCATCAAATTCTATGTTTCTATGTTACAATATTTCTTATATCTTTTACTACGTAATCTATGATTTGTTTACACTACATACACTCACCTGCACTGGGGATACAAGGTCATGCCTGGCTGGTGAAATAAACACAAGCAGTTACATATTGTGTCATGTTGTTTTTAATCTTTCCAGTTGAATATGTATACTTCTTTGTGTATTATTATTTCCTGTTATCTGAATATTTACTTGTGGATGGGAGGTTAAAAGGTCAGCTCAAGCATGACACTAATCATTAATGTCTTGTTCATTCGCTTTTAATCAGCGTGATCTCATTCTAGCAGCATTGTGTGTGAAGGCTTTCTACTTACATCACCTTATACCTTGTCTAAGTGCCAGTATAGGATTGACCTCCCTATTCAGAGGTCATGTACTACATATGCACTACATCTTTTTACATTATGTTTTTAAACTGTTCTTACACATTTTTTATATGGCCCTGTATTCATAAAGTTAGTGTTCTTTTTCAATTTTTGTCTTTTCTGCAGTTGTGACCTCCTGTGAGGGAGGTCATACTGTTCAGTCTATGTCTAATCAGTTATGCCTTTTTCATTCACTTTTAATCAGCATCATCTTATTTTAGTAGCATTGTGTGTGTAGGCTTTCTACTTATATGTCCTTATATCTTGTCTAAGTGACAATGTAGGTTTGACCTCCCTGATTGGAGGTCATGTACTACATGTTCACTTTATATTTTTCATTATGTTTTTAAACTGTTGTTCCACACATTTATGCTGCCATATAATGCTAATATTACTGTTCTTTTTTAATTTTGTATTTGTTATGCGGTGATGACCTCCTGTATTGGAGGTTATGACATTCAGTCTGTACTTACTGCGAGTTTTCATATTGTGGTGTCTATGTGTTATGTTTAGTATATTCTTTCCAAAGGTCTTTTTTATGTGTCTATGAGTTTTATGGTGTTTGTAAATGGGAGGTAAAAGGGTCAGTGCACAATGTTTCTAGACTGAATACCTTATTCATTTGCTTTTGGACAGCCTGATCTCATTTTAGCATTTTTGTATGTATAGGCTTTCTACTTATATCGCCTAATACCTTACCTGAGTGTATGTATGACCTCCCTGTTTGGTGGTCATGTACTACATATTTACTGTATATATTTTTCTATAATCATTGTGTTTGAAGCTGTACTTCTTCATCTTTTCTCTATGTTTCCCTATAATCATGGTGTCGGTGTTCTTTGTAAATTCTGTTTATTATGTGATGGTGACCTCCTCTGTCGGAGGTCATGCTGTTCAGTGTGTACTTTCTAAGTGCTTTTGTTCAATATGTGCTTTCTCACAGTATATTTGTCTTGTGGTACCTATGTGTAGCACACATTCCAATTTGTCTTGACATTCATGCCTATATTTATATCTAAGGTTTTCATGCAAATTATCCATCTAATTTCTGCTGCTAAAAGTATGACTCTAGGATTTCCACCTCTACTGGGGATCGTGACCTTTTCAAGCCCCCAAAACCTTATTGATGCTCCAGTATGCCCTTGTTGGTTGAAATGTACCATTACTAGTGAGTTTTCATCTCTGTTTCTGATGTCTCCTTTGTGTTTCTGTATTAGTCTCTTTAGTTCACTACTTGTTTGTCCTCTATGTAGTCTGTCACAAAGACATTGTATTACATATATTACTCCTTCAGTGTTGCAGGTAATATGTTAATTGATTTTAAAATTCTGTTTTCTGTATGGATGCATGTATGTCTGTTTTTTAGAAGTGTGGCTACAGACACTACTCCTGCTGCATGGGTTCATCCCTGGAGCTAGTGGTCCCAGTAAAAGTTGGGTGCCCTCTTTTGCTGGTTCTTTAAACTGTGAGTGAACCAATTTGTCTTTTAGGTTCTTAAGCTTTTTGGCTGCTATGATGGGTTTATTCTGCAATGCTGCAATTTGTTCATTATCAGTCTGTACCAAGTACCAATGTTTATTTATTACTTTTCTGATTTCGGACATTTTGTGATTGTACTTTGTTGAAAAGATTATCCTCTGCATTTCCACCTCAGCTTCCCTAGGTCTAAATAGATCTTCTCTCTTTGTGTCCCTGATTCTTTGTTCTGCCTTTTGCAGCATCCCCTTGAAGTACCCTCTTTCTTGAAACCTATTTAACATTTTGTTCATCTCATCTTCTGTGTTGGTTTCTTTGGTGCAATTTCTCTTTACTCTTGTTAGTTGAGCGTAAGGAATGCTTTTCTTTAGTCTGTTTTCATGATAACTTTTGTAATGTAGAATAGTGTTCCTGTCTGTAGGTTTTCTGTACATTGCCATTTCAATTTTACCATTGACCGTCTGTATTAGTAAGTCTAAGTAGGGTATGCTTATTTTATCATAATTCATTATGAACTTCAAGTTTGGGTCTTTCTGATCTTTTCTTTGTAGAAGATTTTTAATTTGTCCTCTGTTCCTTGCCAGATCATGAATATGTCATCTATATACCCGAGTCAGGTCACGTGATGGCATCCAGCTAGGCTGCAGCTGAGATTCTGAGCTCTCCCCTCTAGCCGCCTTTCCTAGCTGTTTTTGGAGTCATCTGGGCATTTAAACGTTAAATTTGTGCCTGAGGCATTTGACCAACTTGTCTGCTACTATAAAACGACTTTTGCTGGGGAAACGATTGCCTATTCTAACGGGATGGATGTGGATGGGAAGCAGGCCTCCATCAAGCATACACCTCCTGCATCCCCAGAGAAGGCAGCAAAAAAACAACGTAATCAGGGTGCTGTAAAACCTGAACGAAGTGGGGATGAAGTGTTACTGGCTACTCCCCTGACGGAGGATAAGTTTCTTCAGGAGCTCACCCCACTGAAAGATATTCTGAAAGAGCTGGCTGGTGAGCTTAAGTCCTTGCATAGTGAGCTGTCTTCTGTCTCCACTAGAGTTTCAGATATGGAGGCCAGAATCTTCTCATCGGAGCAGTGGAGGTCGAAAGCTGAAATTGAGGTTGCAGAGCTCAAGCAGCAGATTAGAAAATTGCAAGCTAAAACGGAAGATCTGGAGGGGCGTAATCGCAGGAACAATTTACTGATACTGGGCCTACCCGAGATGGAAGAGGGCCCGGACTTAATGGCCTTTCTGCAGAGGTTTTTGAATAAGGTTGTAGGCCCATCCCCTATCAGCCCCTCTTACCACTTGGAGCGGGCCCATCGCTCTCTAAGGCCCAGGCCTCTGTCTGGATCCCCTCCGTGACCCATCATCATTAAGTTTTTAAGTTATATTGAAAGACAGCATGTCTATGCTAAATCGCGTGAGCTAAAAGAAGTCCTTTGGGGTTCGTCCAGAATCCGGATTACCCAAGATTTGCCTAAGGAGACCAGGGAGAGAAGGGCAGCTTACCATCCTGTCATGCAGAAATTAATAGCTGATTCTATTCCCTTCAGGATGATGTACCCGGCGATTTTGAAGGTCACGGTTGGGGGCACGACAACCAGCTTTAATTCTCCTGATGCGGCCCTTAAAGAACTGGCTATCAAGTTACCTGATTTGTTTAAGGCGGCAGGCTGAAGGACTCATTATCTATTATTTAATATTACATGTTGGGATCCTGTGGGGTCACGAATTATGCTTGGAATATATTTAGCCTAGTTTTATGTTATGGCAGTTTAACCTTTCTGATATGCTAGCTGGTTGGGGGTGCCGGCTGGCTTCATCCTTTTTCCTGCTCTCCTTTTATTTCTGACCACTCTCTTTGCCTCCTTTTTTTTCTCTCTCTCTCTTTCTCTTCCTTGATGTTGCTGGCGCTGGCTTGTGTTGAGGAGGGTCGGTTTGCTGGGTGGTGGGATCCCCCTCGCGGTTTCGCCCATGTTTCGCCTTTCACGATGGAACCTTTTTCGTGCTGCTGTTTCCCCCGGGGTGACTTCCTGGCTGGTGGACCGCTTTGGTCCCTCCAGCTCATTGGTCCCTCCAGAAACAGCGGCCTTAGAGTGAGGTTTCCTGGATACAGCGCCCTTTTCTTTCTGGGCTTCAGGTTTTTTTTTTCTGGCTGCCTGATTATCGGGTAGGTGATCCACTCAGCTATTTTTTCTCCTGGGTTGAGGCGGGGTTGGTTTCTTGTGTTAGAGTGGTGATGGATGGGCTCTATCTATTGTGGGAGTGATCCTTTTTGCTTGTGCCTCCTCTCTAATCGGGCTTTCTTTTATTGTTTTTCTCTCTGCCTGTTCACCTCCTGGAATACTGGTGGCTGGGGGGAGCTCAAGTCTAAGGGTGTTTGCTCGCTGGATGTGGAATGCGAGCCATATGATGGGGGTTGGCTAACCTCTCCCTGGCGTGAGGGCTGACAGAGAACATTATGCTGGGGTGGGCTGTCTGCTTTCACTGGATTGTTTTGAGGTGCTTTATCCACTGGTTCCTGTATCTAACGCTGGGGATTTGGAGGTTCTGCATTGGGGTCGGGAGGCTCAAGCTTTTAGGTCTTAGCCTGTTTCATGGGTTTTTTTGCTTGAGCCTTTCGTTGCATATAGTTATTTTTGGGTTTTGTGGGACTTTGGATGTTGGGGGTTTGGGGTTTTTGATCTTGGGGATGGATTGACGGGTTTTATGAGTGTCATCTGCAGGTGGATTTTCAGAGTTGGGGTTGGGATGGGGGTGGTTTTCATTTAGGATTTTGCATTGGGCTTTTGGAGGTTGGGTGTTCATGGGTGGGCTAGAGGGTTGGGAATGGTGATTGCTCTCCTCTGTATTTTACATGGCATCTGGTTAAGCGGTCATGCTGCTATGGGGGATTATGCCCTTTGTTATTCTTGTCTGGTGTTGTTTGGAATGGGGACTATTTTGGGGTTAATAATATTGGGCTGGGATGTATATGGGGCCAATTTAGTCCTCAACTTAGTTCTGTGTGGTGTTTTTGGGTGATTAGAATGGTGGGGTTTTCCTTGTGGGGACTAAAGCTTGGTCTGTTTGGATATTATAAGGTATTCCCAGCCTTTTTATTTGGGGTGCACCTTTTTTTTCTCTATAATTTTGACTCTGTCTGGACATTTGGTTTTTGCATACTGTATTTAAAATGGCTATGAACACTTTCAAAATAGCTCCTTGGAATGTACATGGACTTAGGGATCAGGTCAAACGATTGCAGATGTTTAACCACTGCTCACTATTGTAAGTTGATATTCTTTTTTTGCAAGAGACGCATTTAAGCCATGATGACACCAAGCTTTTATCTCGTTCTGGTTTTTCTCAATCCTATCTAGCGGGTAACTCTTGTTTTAGCAAAGGGATGGCGGTTCTTGTTAAGAAACATGTTCTATTTATGAAAGAGACGATTGTATCAGACCCAGAGGGGAGGTATATTTTGGTCAATGGTATTCTTAATGGTGACAATGTTGTTCTGGGCTCTATATATGGTCCAGTGGGGGGAAATCTGGAATTTTTCATGTCCCTTGCTGATAAATTGTCTTCCTTTCTTCCTGCCCAGTTTATATTGGGAGGGGACTGGAATATCCCCTGTTCACCTATTTTAGATAGAGACCCTCAGGATAGGCGCCCCCCTTCCCCGGCTCATAGAGCTTTTCTGGAATTGAGGTCGCTGCTGGGTCTTTGTGACCCCTGGAGGCTTGCTAATCCTTCTCTCAGAGCCTTCTCTTTCTTGTCTCAGTCGCATGGTACCAAATCTAGGTTAGACATGGTTTTGGTTAGTGTCTCCTTTCTCCCGAGTCTTTGTTTATCCGGCATTGACCCAATTATCCTGTCGGACCATGCTGTTGTCTGGATCAAGCTTTCCTTAGCCCCGGATTTCTCCCGGGATTCGGTTTGGTGGTTGAATACTCAACTGTTGAAAGATCCTCAAAATGTATCGGATATCAGCTCCCTGATTTCTCTCTTTCTGGCGGATAATCTTAATTCTACTCCAAGGCTGGATATGGTTTGGTCTGCCCTGAAATGCTATCTCAGGGGTGAGCTTATTAAAATGGCCTCCCTTAGGAAGAAAAAGAGGCTTGCAGACTGTTTATCTTTGATGGGTAAAATCAGGGATTTGGAGGTAAAGTATTCTTCAACTTCTTCTTCTCTAACCGATCTTAAAGAGCTTTTATCAGTTAAGAGTGAATATACGGATCTTTTGAAGGAGAGAACAGATTACTGTTTGTTAAAAACTCAAGCTAAATATTTTGATCATGGGGAGAAATCCGGCAGACTCTTGGCTCTGCGTTTACGGGCATTGGAAAGCTCTAGGATTATTCCCTCTTTGCTCTCTTCATCCGGTGCGGTTGTCTCTTCACCCAGGAATTGCCCATATTTTCAAGGAATACTATCTGGATCTTTATAGTAAGTCTCGGTCTTCGCACTCTATCTCGGAACTAAACGAATATTTGGGGAGATTGACATTCCTTGCTTATCAGAGGCCCAGCAGGCTATCTTGTTGGCCCCTATGTCATCGGAGGAGATTGAGAGAACCATTGCTTCCTTGCCTCTGACCGAGCACGGGTCCTGATGGTCTCCGGCCAATTTTATAAGGTCTTTGCCAAGGACTTGGTACCTATTCTCCTTAGGGTATATGAGTACCTAGCTGTATCTCCGGATGTAGATCCCACATTGTTTGAGGCTATAATTGTTTTAATTCCTAAGCCTGATAAGAATCTCACAGATCCAGCAAATTACAGACCAATCTCTCTTCAAAATTATGACATGAAAATTCTGGCTAAAATATTAGCTGAAAGAATCAGGATGGTTTGGTCTGGTTTGCTGAGCCCTGAGCAGGTGGGATTTGTCCCTGGTAGATCGGCGGCTGATCATTTGAGGACCCTGTCACATATTTCTCAACATGCCCAATCCGTTTCATATCCGGTGGCTCTGGTCTCTCTCGATGCTGAGAAGGCCTTCGACCGCATGGACTGGTCCTTTCTCTGGTCAGTTATGGAGAGAATGGGTTTTCACCTGCCTTTCTAAATAAGATTCGGATGTTTTATAGTTGCCCTTCCGCTAGAATCTATTGTAATGGGGTGTTTTCCTCCCTTTTTTGCCTATTTACTGGTACCAGACAGGGATGCCCTCTCTCCCCTCTGTTATTTAATTTGTATTTGGAACCATTGCTCATAAGGCTTAAGACTTCGCCCCGGGTTAAGGAGCTCAGGATACACCAAAAGGAACTGGTTCTTTCTGCTTATGCAGATGACAGTCTTCTACATTTAACAGATCCGGCTGAATCTTTGAAGGCGGTGATTGGAATTATTGAACGGTTCGGTGTTTTCTCTCGTTATAGATTGAATATCTCCAAATCTGAAATCTTTCCTCTTAATGTGTATACTAATAAACTCCAATTTTCTTCCTTTGGGATGAGATGGACCCCTAGATCTATTAAATATTTAGGAATTTACTTTTCTACTGATCCTTCTCTTTTGAAAAAGTTAAATTTGGATAGAGTCAAGGACTCGGTCTGTCAGGATTTACAGCGTTGGTCAGCTCTCCCCATTTCACTTTGGGGTCGAATAAACATTCTTAAAATTAATGTCCTTCCCCGTATTTTTAACCCGTTGAATCTGGTTAACCTCTGGCTTCCCATCTCTTATTTTCAGCAGCTTCATGTGCTTTTTTCTAATTTTATTTGGCGGGGGAAGGGGGTTAGATGCTCCTATTCCAAACTATCGCTTCCTAGAGAGAAGGGTGGTCTTAGATTACCTAATCTCCTGTTGTACCATTGGGTGGCTCACATTTCTAAGCTGGGAAGATGGTTCTGTATGGAACCAGACTCATCCTGTCCAATCTGGCTCCAGCTAGAACGTGCCTCTCTCTCTGAGATTAAACCAGACAGGTATGCTCTATTTTATGTACCCCCAAAGGTACTCTCACTCTGGGTGCTGGATAATGTAATGATGGTTGCTCTTAAGTCCCTCGCACAATGTTTAAAGTTTTTCCATATCTCTGCTATCTCAGACCTGGGGCAACCGGTAGTTCGTAATCCCAATGTTAAGCTGGGTACTTCATGGGTTACCTCGGAGTGGCTCCCACAAATCAGGGAGGCCAGACTGGAGCATTTTTTTAGCAGGGACTCACTTCTTTCTTCCGGTGATATTCAGGGGAAATTTGATATACCTAGGAGAGATATTTTCAAAGTCTATCAACTGAGGCATCTGATCAACCAGAGATTTGGTACTAATTTTGGGACTCAGTTGCTTACCCTTTCTTTTCTGGAATCATTAATCTGCCTCTCAATCCCATCCTATCTCTTTGATATACTCTTTCCTTTTGAATTATAATTCGCAGGAGACGGTTGAAGGTTCGGGTGTCTGGGCACACCTATTACCTGATATTTCCCCAGTATGGTCTGGTGTATGGAAAGATCTCCATAGATACCATACCCAGGATAGGTTGCGGTTAACACAATACTATATTGTCAATAATCTCTACTACACTCCTGCTAAACTCTTTCAACTCAAGAAGGTCTCTCACTCAAAGTGTTTTAGGTGTTTGCATGGGGATGGCAATTTAATCCATATGTTTTGGGATTGTCCCAAAGTTGCCCTATGGTCTCTGGTCCAGGATTATCTTGATCCTCTTCTGGGTCTGTCCGGTTTTTTCTGTCCTGAGATATGTATTTTGGGTAAATTTGCCCATATAGACAGTGTTGAACATAGATATCATATGGCTCTGGTGTCTATGGCTGTTAAAAAACTGGTTTTAAGACATTGGACTGACCAATTGGCCTTGTCATTTGCCGATTGGTTGACTGAACTGGTTTCATACCTTCAATCAGAGAGGTTGATTGCTAGTTTCAAAGGTCGTCTGGATCTGTTTCAGAAGAGGTGGGGTAAACTCCAAGCCTTGTGTTTGCTTTAATTTATATAATTCTGGGACCCGATTCCCTCTGTCTGCCTTTTATTTTAAGACTTGTTTTAATTCTTGTTTTCAGGACCGTGTAGCTCTTTTATAGCTGTCAAGCTTTGAAGTTTATAGTGATATGTTGTTATGTCAGACCAAGGGGTTTTGTTTGGTGCACCCTGGTGGGGAGGGAATGGTCATGGGAGGGTGGATGTTTAATGTTGAATAATGCTTTGTTTATATGTGGGTGGGTGGGTTAGGTGGGACTGTGGGTGGGTCTGGGGTCTGGGGGTGGGTATGATGGTGTTTAATGTTTCTTTTTTGTAGGGGGGCTGGGATGTGGGTGGGGGGAAGGTGGGGCTCCTTGGTTGTACCGTTCATCCCAATGCTTTCTTGTACCTCTTTGGTGTGTTTTGTATTATGGTGTTGTTGTTTTGTTTTTCCAAAACTTAATAAACTTAAATTTCAAAAAAAAAAAAAATCTATATACCCGAGACAGTTCTTTATATTCGTATGAAATCTGTTTTTTGTTTCATCATAAATGTGATTTTCTTCAAAATTGTTCATATAAGAGTTTGCGTATGCTGGGGCCATAGTTGACCCCAATGCTGTTCCTTTGTTTTGCTGGTAAAATTTACAGTCAAACTCAAAATAATTTTTCTTAAGTATAAGTTCTGCCATTTCCTGTAAGACTGCAGTTTTTGGTTTGGCTCCTCTGTCTCTTTTATCTAGAATTCTACCCATGCATTCTATATCCTTGTCACGTGGAATTGACATGTATGTCTGACACATCCATGGTCACTAAAATGACATCTGGTTCTAGACCCTGTTCTGAAACTTGTTGCATTTTTAGAATCATGTCAGTGGTGTCTTTAACATATGATCTGGTGCTTTCTATTTGTGGTTGAAGGTGAAAATTGATGTATTTTGAAAACGTTTCAAAAACTGACCCTATTCCTGATACCATGGGTCTCCCTGGAGGGGTGGTGGCGTTTGTATGAATCTTAGGAATGCTATAAAAGGTGGGTATTTGAGGAGATTCACTATGTAGTATTTCTGCCTCCCATGGTTGGACCCACCCCATGGTAACATATTCCTCCACCATGGAGATAACCTCTATTCTGATTGCTGCAGTTGGGTCCCCAGTTAATAGTAACTCACAGTTATCTTGGTTTTCTATTAGTTTTAAGCACATTTCCTTGTATTGTTGTTTATCTTGGATTACAATTCCTCCCCCATTAACTGCACTTTTGATAACAATATCATTGTCTTGTTACAAGTTCATTAATGCCTTATTTTCTGTTCTTGTCAGGTTTCTGTGTCTTGGTGTAGGGTCCTTCTTATTTTTAAAGAGACCCATCATTTCTTTCTAAATTTTTACAAAAAGATTCAATGCCATGTTTTTTTCTGGGGGGTGGGTTATATTTTGATTTGATTTGTAGATTATTTTTCAGTTTCTGTTGGTATTCATCATGTACTTGTATGTTTTGCTGTCCAAATAGATTTTTCAGTCTTAGATTTCTAAAACATTTTTGTAAATCTATTTCAAGATCAAAGAGATTGACTGGTTGTGTTGGTGCAAAGATTAGTCCCAAACTTAGTACTTTTGTTTCCTCTTGTGGCTACTAAGATTGAGTATGGGTATTGTATCTTGTTCTTTTGTTGCCTGCCTCTCCCTGTAGTGGGCTGCCTTGTGTATCTTCCACTGCGTCCTCCTCCCCTGCCTCCCCTCCCCCCAAAAAATCTTCCCCCTGCCTGTGTGTAGGTCTGTAAGCTCCTTGGTGTCTTAGTTCGTATCTATTTTCCCTCAATGGTATGTCAGATGTGCCAGGTTCCTGTGTGTCAGTGGATGAGGTTTCCTCAGTGTTCTGTGGTCTCTGGGTTTCACAGGTATAGCTATTATCACTATCAGTACAGTCATATGTATTGTATGCATTGTACTGAAATTGTTTCTTGAACTTTTTGTACGTATATACTCTCCCTTCCCTGTAGTCATTCATTTCCCTGATGAATTTTTTAATTTTTTGTTGTTTTAATCTTGCTTCATAAAAACATAGAAGCTGATGGCAGATAAGGATCGCAAGGCTCATCCAGTCTGCCCATTTCTTTTTCTACCTTATAAATGTGCCATCAGCCTTTGCCAAGGTCCTATCTATTCATACTCATCTATATTGCTCCCTTATGTCTACCCCATGCCTGTCTGAAGCCCTGCACTGTATTCATATCCACCACTTCCTGAGATAGGCCGTTCCATGCATCCACCACCCTTTCTGTGAAAAGGAACTTCCTCACATTACCCCTTAATCGGCTTCCCTCTAATCTCATGCTGTGTCCTCTTGTCCTGCTATTTTTCTTATATTGAAACATGTTAGACTCTTTCACCTTGTTAATGCCCTTAAGGTGTTTGAATGTTTCAATCATATCACCTCTCTCCCTCCTTTGCTCTAGGGTATACATATTGAGCTCCGTTAATTTGTCCTTGTATGTTTTCTGATGCAGTCCCTGCACCATTTTGGTTGCCCTTCTCTGGACAGCCTCAATTTGGTTAATGTCCTTTGTGAAGGTGTGGCCTCCAGTACTGCATGCAGTAGTCCAGATGGGGCCTAATCAGTGTCTTGTCAAGAGGGATTATTACCTCCCTCTTCCAACTTGTGATACCCCTACTAATATACCCTAATGTCCCCCTAGCCTTACCTACTGCTTTAGTTGCCTGTTTGGATGATTTCAGGTCATCGATGATGATGATGCCCAAGTCTCTTTCTTCCCTCGTGACTGCCCTCCCAGCCTATAGGTGGCATCAGGGTTTCTCTTCCTTATGTGCATGATCTTGCAGTTCTTTGCATTAAACCCCAGTTGCCACTCTTCCAACCATTTTGCTAGTTTATCCAGATCTCTTTTCATTCTGCCCACCCCATCTGGATCATCTACTCTGTTGCAGATCTTGGTGTCATCTGCAAACAAACAAACCTTACCTTCCAGTCCATCTGCAATGTCACTAATGAAGATATTGAAGAGGACTGGCCCCAGGACTGATCCCTGAGGTGCCCCACTTGTGACTTGCATCTCTTCTGACTGTATACCATTTACCACCACTCTCTGTTTTCTGCCCGTCAACCAGTTTGCCACCCAGTTGACCAACTTCTGACCCACCCTGAGCCTACCCAGCTTATTAATCAATCTTCTATGTGGAACAGTATCAAAAGCTTTGCTGAAGTCAAGGTAGGCAACATTAACTGCTCCCGCTTGGTCCACCACTCTGGTTACCCAGTCAAAGAAATCTATAAGATTAGTTTGACAGGACTTTCCTTTTGTAAACCCATGCTGTCTTGGATCCTGTGCTCCTATGGATTCCAGGTGTTGCACTATCCTTTCCTTAAGGAGTGCCTCCATAATCTTGCCCACTACTGAAGTAAGACTGACTGATCTTTAGTTCCCTGCCTCCTCCCTGCTACCACTCTTGTGGAGCGGGATCACATGAGCCCTTCTCCAGTCTTCTGGGACCTCTTCTAGAAACATAGAAGTTGACGGCAGATAAGGACCGCAAGGCCCATCCAGTCTGCCCATTTCTTTTTCTACCTTATAAATGTACCATCGGCCTTTGCTCTGTCAGTGACCTATCTATTCATAGTCATTTGTATTGCTCCCTTATGCCTATCCCATGCCTGTTTGAAGCCCTGCACTGTATTCATAGCCACCACTTCTTGTGGTAAGCCATTCCATGCATCTACCACCCTTTCTGTGAAAAAGAATTCCTCCATTCCCCTTAATCGGCCTCCTCTAATCTCATGCTGTGTCCTCTTGTCCTGCTATTTTTCTTATATTTAAACATGTTAGACTCTTTCACCTTGTTTATGCCCTTAAGGTGTTTAAATGTCTCGATCATATCACCTCTCTCCCTCCTTTGCTCAAGGGTATACATATTGAGCTCCGTTAATCTGTCCTTATATGTCTTCTGATGCAGTCCCTGCACCATTTTGGTTGCCCTTCTCTGGACTGCCTCAATTTGGTTAATGTCCTTGTGAAGGTGTGGCCTCCAATACTGCACGCAGTACTCCAGATGGGGCCTAACCAATGTCTTGTACAGAGGGATTATTACCTCCCTCTTACGACTTGTGATACCCCTACTAATACACCCTAACACCCCCCTAGCCTTACCTACTGCTTTAGAGGTCTGCTTGGATGATTTTAGGTCATCAGTGATGATGATGCCCAAATCTCTTTCTTCCTTTGTGACTGCTAGCAACTCCCCTCCCAGCCTATAAGTGGCTTCAGGGTTTCTCTTCCCTATGTGCATGATTTTGCACTTCTTTGCATTAAATCCCAGTTGCCACTCTTCTGACCATTCTGCTAGTTTATCCAGATCTCTTCTCATTCTGCCCACCCCATCTGGATCATCTACTCTGTTGCAGATCTTGGTGTCATCTGCAAACAGACAAGCCTTACCCTCTAGTCCATCTGCGAGGTCACTAATGAAGATGTTGAATAGGACTGGCCCCAGGACTGATCCCTGAGTACCCACTTGTGACTTGCATCTCTTCTGACTGTATACCATTTACCACCACTCTCTGTTTTCTGCCAGTCAACCAGTTTGCCACCCAGTTGACCAACTTCTGACCCACCCGAGCCTACCTAGCTTATTTATCAATCTTCTATGTGGAACAGTGTCAAAAGCTTTGCTGAAGTCAAGGTAGGCGACATCAACTGCTCCCCTTGGTCCACCACTCTGGTTACCCAGTCAAAGAAATCTATGAGATTAGTTTGACAGGACCTTCCTTTGTAAACCCATGCTGTCTTGGATCCTGTGCCCTATGGATTCCAGGTGTTGCACTATCCTTTCCTTAAGGTGCCTCCATAATCTTGCCCACTACTGAGGTAAGACTGACCGGTCTGTAGTTCCCCGCCTCCTCCTGCTACCACTCTTGTGGGTGGGATCACATGAGCCTTTCTCCAGTCTTCTGGGACCTCTCCTGTGCTCAGAGACTCACTAAACAATTCTGCTAATGGCTCTGCCAGTTCCTCCTTTAGCTCCTTAAGTACCCTGGGATGTATGCCATCAGGTCCCATTGCCTTATCCACCCTGAGCTTAGCAAGCTCTTGTAGGACCCTTTCTTTTGTGAAGGAGTAGTGCTCACCTCCCTCCCCTGTGTCCATGATGCTGAGCTGTGGGCCCTGCCCTACCTTCTCTTCAGTAAATACTGAGCAAAAGTATCTATTTAGGATAGATGCCTTTACAGGGTCCTCCTCTCACATGCTCCCTTTCTCCATTAAGCTTAGCAATACCCCCTCTGGACTTTCTCCTTTCACTAATGTATCTATAGAAGTCTTGTCACCTTCTTTTACTGTTACGTGCTAGTGTTTCCTCAGTTTGGGACTTTGCCTGCCTTACTGCCTTACCTGCTTCCCTTAGGGCAGTTTGGTATGCCTCCCTATCTTCATCCCGCTGTGTTCCCTTATATTTTCTGAAGGCCCAGCCTTTTGGCTCTGACCTTTTCTGCTACTATATTTGAGAACCAAAGTGGTTTCCTTCTTCTTTTGCACTTCCTTTTCTGTCTAACACAATGGGATGTTGCTTCAAGTATTGTATCCTTAATGCTTGCCCACTTTGTGTACCCTCCTCACCTGTGTTTCTTTTGCCAGGGCTAGCTTAACTCTGTTGGCCATCTTATCAAAGTCAGCTCCTCTGAAGTCCCATATTTTTGCCTTGGAATGGGATGATTTAGATGTAGTAGCCAAATTGAACCATACCATGTGATGGTCACTGGCCCCCAGGTGACCTTCTACCTGGAGATCTGTGATCCCTTCTTTGTTAGTCAGTACTAGATCTAGGATAGCCCTGTCTCTTGTGGGTTGCTGTACCAGTTGTTTGAGGCCCTCCCCCTGCAGGGAATCCACTAGCTGTTATGTTTTGTATATCTTCTAACAGTAACGTGTCTATGTCCTCCTCCTGGTCTGGGGGCCTGTAGACAACACTAGTTCTTATGGCTGTCCCATTTCCTGTTTCTAGGGTGACCCACAGTTCTTCTGGCTCCTTATGTGTATTCTGAATTTCTGTAGCTTTGATATTTTCATTAACATACAGGGCCACTCCACTGCCCCCCCCTTTTTTGCACCTCGGTCTCTTCTGAACTGTACATAGCCAGGTACTGAAGTCTCCCAAGTGTGGTAACTGGTAAACCACATCTCATTAATTGCTACTATGTCCAGTTTAGCCTCTGTCATTATTACCTGCAGGTCTGGAATCTTGTTTCCCAGACTGCGAGCATTTGTGTACATGATTTTCCATTGGCCAGATTTCAGTGTGTTAATTGTTGTCTGAGGTCTGGCATTTCCCCTGTGCATCATATGGGGAGCTGCACCTTTTCCCTTACCTGGTGATACAAATGAACTGCAAACATGCTGAACTCCTGTTTGACCACTAGCTGAGGGGGTAGGGGTGTTCTTTCCATTAGACATATGGGGTGCTGCACCCCTTCCCCATTTGCTAGATTAAATATTCTGCAAAGACATCAAACTTCTGCCTCAATGCACTGACTCCCTCCTTAGTCAGTTGCAGTTATCAAATTTAAAGAACTTTTACTCCCAAAACTTTTGCCAGTTCCTTACAAATTTGTGTCCTTTTTCCTGGCACCAGCCCTTGAGCCACATGTTTAGCTCCCCTATCTCCCCTTCTCTGACCTTCTGTCCATCTGCCCCCCTCTCCCAGACTGGCAGGATCTCAGAGAAGGAGATGCTGGATGAAATGGATGATAGTTTGTCACCCAGCCTGGTCAGGTGTTCCTTGGTCTCCACAACTGACTGGCTGGTGAGATCATTAGTCCCTATGTGTAAAAGGATGTCAATGATTTCTCCTGTTCCTGAACAATTTTAGCAATTCAGTCAGTGTCTCTCCATGCTGATGTACCTGGGAGAGATCTGACCACTACCCCTGGGTGAAGATAGGAATCAACTCCCCAAATCATGGAGTCTCATATGAGCAGAAGTTTTTTGGATTTCCTTTTTGCTTTTTTTGTTTTGGTTCCTGTTTTGGGTGAGTTTTGTTATGCTAGCTCTTGTGCTGTGGTGTCCTGCTCTACAGTGTCCTCTGCCCCTTTGCTTGATTTTGGAGACAGAGGCAGATACCTGTTTGTAGTTTTTATATGGTTTGTGGAGATAATATGTTGGAGAGCACCGAGTGGTGGGGCACCCGATTTGCCCCTCCTAACCACCTGCCAACCTCCCTGAATAACCACCCTCTGCAGTTGAGGTGCTTCTGTTGGATATTGGGGAAATGGCAGGTGGTTCTTATAATATATTTCCTCTTGAATATGAAATTTGAGGTGCGCAATCTCTGCCCATGCTGCCTGGAGCTGAACCCTAAGATCTTCAATGGCCCAGCATGTAGGACAGTGTCCTAAATCCTGTAAAACTGCCCTTCTGAAAAGTGTTCTGCAGTACCAGCAGTTAATGATATTCATTCCAGATAAGTTGCTGGGTTTATAGTTTATAGTTCATCGTCTGCTAACTTTTGTTTTATATCTTCCAGGTTTTTCGTGAATTCCTCTGCCTGTATTTTAAGTTTCAACATGTCCTGTGCTCCCTTAATATCTATTTCATTTATCTGTCTTTCATCTATTACGGCTTCGATCAGTGCGTACATAAAGTCACAACTTGCTCTGTTGCATATCCCATCCCATTTATTTTCTAGTTTCATGGAATTAATACCTAGATTTGGTTCTATACCTATTCTTAAACCTCTTGGTGTGCAGTTGTATTGTAAATACTGCGTTAAAGTCAACCTGTGCCACTCTAATCTGCAATTTTTGTGTTTTAAATTATCTGTCTTCTTTGCTATTTGTTTTGATGCTTCTTCAATTTGCATAGATAGATCACTGTCACCTCTCATTCCTGTAAATAATCTCTTTTGTCATCCTCAGAGAAGGCTGCAAAGTGAATGTTACTGTGTACACTCTCTCCTATATATGAGAATATATTAGTGTTCTGAGTCCCCATTTTGTGTGCTATTTGATGATTGCTGTGGTACCTGAATTATACCTTATATTCCTTAGCACTAATTGCTTTACAAACTTCAAAGACTATTGTCTTATTAACGGTGTTCAAAAGTACTGACATCCAACTTCCACCAAATATCTGCTAGTTCTCTTAGGCAGATCCAGAAAACATTGTATTACACTGACGTTGGTGGGAAATGGAGAATTATCTTCTACGTTAAGGCAGATTCTTCAGCTCCTCTAAAGGCTCTATAAACTGCAAACCATGGATTAAATGCAGGGGCCCTTTAGAAATAATGCTTCACACTCTATAGGTGTCTTTTATGTTTCTTTATGCCCCCTACATTTCACTCACATCAGGAGATTGTTCACAGGGTGTTGATTTGTTCTTTTTGTTAAATCAAAAATATACTTTTTTTACTTTATGTTAGTTATATTATTTGTTGGTTAATCATGTAAATAAATTCAATATATATACTGTAAATTCATACCACTATTTCATCTGTGACTTTTTCTTATGCAGTTCCTATGCTTTTTCTTTTTTGCTAGAATACAACTGGAACCAATAATGGCATAACTAACTAAAACAGACTTAAAACTATTATGTTTTTACAGAAACTTACTTGGAAGCAAACAACATTGAAAACAAATGAAGGTAGGATACGTACACAGTAACAAAGGGAGAAAGTCTTTTATGACTGCAAGAATAATGTATTCTGACAGATTCTCATGTTTCATTATAATAAGCCACAAATATAGGAAATGTATGCTTTGTGTAATTTCAGCGTAGTGATGCATTGACCTTAGAAAAAGCTTAGGAACTGCATAAGAAAAGGTCACAGATGAAATAGTGGTATGAATTTACAGTATATATATATATATAAATTTATATACATGATTAACCATCAAATAATATGACTAACATAAAGTAAAAACGTATATTTATGATTTAACTGAAAGGAACAAATCTACACCCCGTGAACAAGCTCCTGATGGGAGTGAAATATAGGGGGGATAAAGAAACATAAAAGACACCTATAGAGTGTGAAGCATTATTTCTAAAGGGCCCCCTGCATCTATTCCATGGTTTGCAGTTTATAGAGCCTCAAGGGGGGCTGAAGAATCTACCTTAACTTAGAAGATAATTCTCCATTTCCCACCAACATCAGTGTAATACAATGTTTTCTAGAGCTGCATAAGAGGACTAGCAGATATTTGGTGGAAGTTGGATATCAGTACTTTTGAACACTTTTAATAAGACAATAGTCTTTGAAGTTTGTAAAGCAATTAGTGCTAAGGAATATAAGGTATAATTCAGGTACCACAGCAGTCATCAAATAGCACACAACATGGAGACTCAGAACACTAATATATTCTCAGATATAGGAGAGAGTGTACACAGTAACATTCACTTTGCAACCTTCTCCGAGGATGAAAAAAAGAGATTAATTACAACAATGAGAGGTGACAGAGATCGAGCTATGCAAATTGGAGAAGCACCAAAACAAATAGCACAGAAGATAAGAATTTAAAACACACAAATTGCAGATTAGAGTGGCACGGGTTGACTTTAACTCAGTTTTTAGAATACAACCACGTACCAAGAGGTTTAAGAATAGGTATTGAACCAAATCTAAGTATTAATTCCATGAAAGTAGACAATAAATGGGATGGGATACACAACAAAGCAAGTTGCGACTTTATGTATACACTGATTGAAGCCATAATAGAAGACAGACAGATAATTGAAATAGATATTAGGGGAGCAGAGGACATGTTGAAACATAAAATACAGGCAGAGGAATTCAGAAAAACCTGGAAGACATAAAACAAAAGTTAGCAGACAATGAAGCAAGTTTAAAACAACAAAACATTTTAAAATTCATCAGGGACACAAATGACTACAGGGAAGGGAGAGTATATAAATACAAAAAATTCAAGAAACAATTTCAGTACAATGCATATAATACATATGACAGTTCTGATAGTGATAATAGCTATACCCATGAAACCCAGACACCACAGAACACTGAGGAAACCATATCTGCTGACATACTGAAACCTGGCACATCTGCCATACCAGTGAGGGAAAATAGATATGAACTAAGAAACCAAGGAGCTTACAGACCTACACACAGACAGGGGGAAGATTTTTTTTGGGGGGGAGGCAGGGGAGGAGGGCACGGTGGAAGATACATAAGGCAGCCAACTACAGGGCAAGGCAGGCAATAATAGATCAGGACACAATACCCGTACTCAATCTTAGTAGCAGGGTGTTATCACTAGAGGAAACAAAAGTACTAAGTTTGGGACTATCCTTCGGACAAACACAACCAGTCGATCTCTTTGATCTTGAAGTGGATTTACAAACATTTTTTAGAAACTAAAGACTGAAAAATCAATTTGGACAACAAAACATACATGCACATGATGAATACCAACAGAAGCTAAAAAATAATCTACAAAACAAATCAAAATATAACACACCAACCAGAAAAAAAAACATGGCAAAGAATGTTTTTGTAAAATTGTAGAAAAATAAATTATGGGTCTCTTTAACAATAAGGAGGACTTTACACCAAGACACAGAAACCTGACAAGAACAGAAAATGAGGCACTGACAAACTTGAAACAAGACAATGATATCGTTATCAAAAATGCAGATAAGGGGGAAGAATTGCAATCCAAGATAAACAACAATAAAAGGAAATGTGCTTAAAACTAATAGAAAACCAAGAGAACTATGAGTTACTATTAACTGGGGACCCAACTGCAGCAATCAAAATAGAGGTTAACAACATGGTGGAGGAATATGTGACCATGGGGTGGGTCCAACCATGGGAGGCAGAAATACTGTGTAGTGAATTTCCCAGAATACCCACCTTTTACAGCATTCCTAAGATTCATAAAAACCTCACCACCCCTCCAGGGAGACCCATAGTATCAGGTATAGGGTCAGGCTTTGAACCTTTTTCTAAATACATCAATTTTCACCTTCTACCACAAATAAAAAGCACCAGATCATATGTTAAGGACACCACTGACATGATTCTAAAAATGCAGCAAGTTTCAGAACAGGGTCTAGAAGCAGATGCCATTTTAGTGACCTTGAATGTGGCAGACTTATACACATCAATTCCACATGACGAGGGTATAGAATGCATGGGTAGAATTCTACATAAAAGAGACAGAGGAGCCAAACCAAAAACTGCAGTCTTACAGGAAATGGCAGAACTTATACTTAAGAAATATTATTTTGAGTTTGATGGTAAATTTTACCAGCAAAACAAAGAAACACCAATGGGGTCAACTATGGCCCCAGCATATACATACTCTTATATGAACAATTTCAAAGAAAATCACATTCATTATGAAACAAAAAACAGATTTCATACAAATATAAAGAACTGGCTCTGGTACATAGATGACATATTCACGATGTGGCATGGAACAGAGGATGAATTAAAAATCTTCTATGAAGAAATAAATCAGAAAGTCCCAAACTTGAAGTTCATAATGAATTATGATAAAATAAGCGTACCCTACTTAGACTTACTAATACAGATAGACAATGGTAATATCAAAAAAATGACAATGTACAGAAAACCTACAGACAGGAACGCTATACTACATTACAAAAGTTATCATAAAAATAGACTAAAGAAAAGCATTCCTTACTCTCAACTAACAAGAGTAAAGAGAAATTGCACCAAAGAAACCAATACAGAAGATGAGATGAACAAAATGTTAAACAGGTTTCAAGAAAGAGGGCATTTCAAGGGGACACTGCAAAACACATTTTTTTGGAGCTGGAAGGACACTACTTTCTTCAACTGCGAGCTGTGTGAGAAATTCTGTATTGCACTTGATATCTGCAACAAACATGCACTTTTGCTTAATTCTGTGGGAGGTGAAACTAACCACCCTTGGTAATTGCTTTTATTCACATTTATTTAGTGTTTAACCAAGAAGCTGCTTGTAAACTCTGTTTATCTTGTTAGTAACTTCAGAAGGATTTAAATACTGCATTTGGGTAGGTCCTTGAGGTAGCTAGATTGTCTACTAGGATTTTCTGACAGTTAAACTATTTTTAAATGAATTACAGTTGGCTGAGGTTGAAAAGAAACTTGCAAACTCTGCTTATCTTGGAAGTAACCTCATAAGTGTTTGAATACTGCATTCTGGTTGTCCCTTGGGGTAGCTGGATTGACTACTAGGATTTTGGGACAGAAACTATTTTAAATAATTTACTGGTGCGTAGGAGTTTGTGATAGTTAAACTCTTTTTAACAGAGTTACTGGGGTTAAGGAGTGGTCACAGAAAAACCTGCAGTGTGAAACAGGAAAAGACAGTCTTTCAAGCAACAGAGGCTGGTGGATCTGGGTTTACGTTTGTTTGTTACAATTCTTAAGATTTTCAGTGCAGGAAGAGTTTAAAGCACAGCTGACTTATTTTGGGGTTGACAGCTCTCGGAGCACAAACCACCAGGCCTGTTTTGGGGCTGGGAAGGTTTACCTGTGTCTGACTTGGATGTGTGAATTTTCTCTGTTTGATTAGCAGGGTATTTCTCTATCAAATTGTTGTGTAGGGCATCTTGCTGACAGGAAGGCACTCATTGCAGCAGTGGGTCAGAGCTTTTAGCTGATTGTTTTTGAGGGCACAGTTTAGGCCCAACCCTTCCCACCCTCACCCACCCACCCTGGAAATAGTTCTTTTATACCTGGGGTTCTGACATCATTTCCTCAAGAGTGCAAGGTGCATGTCACTGTCAAATCCTCTTTAGCACACTGCACTGGCAATATAAGCATACACATTGTATATTATAAATATATATTTCTATATTACAAACCAATCACACACACAAAAAAAAAAATGTGGGGAGTAGTGCAATGTAATGGCTGTGGGGCAGCAGTCTTCCGTGAGTCTTTCTGGAGGCTGAGATGCTGCCCTATTTGTAGGCAACTCTCTGCCCTGAGGGAGGAAGTTGCCTGTCTTCAGGCCACACTGGACAGTAGTACGGGGACCTTCCCCCAGGCCACACTGGACAGTAGGAAGGGAACCTCCCCCATCCAGGAAGCACCACAGCCACCACCACCACCTCAGAGATTGCAAAGAAAACACAGCAGTTGGACCACAGTGGGCTCAGGAAGGGTGAAGATGGTGGAACGGAGGCACACCCAGTCAGTTGTTCCACTCCACAATCCATACACCATTCTGGGGGAGCATAGCTCCCCTATGGATGCACCCACAGAGGACACTAAGGAGGCTGAGGACAGCTGTCACAAGGGAGGCCCACAGGAAGGAGGCAGAGGACACCACAAGGAAAGGAAGCAGCTCCTAGTGGGGGACTCAATTATTAGGGGGATAGAACTGGGAGGAGCTTGGAAAACTGAAGTAAGGTGCCTGCCTGGTGCCATGGCTTGGAGGGACAGGAAGCGCATCCTCAGGATCACGACAACAGCTGCAAGGGATTCTGAGCTGGACATAATTGTCCACCTAGGGACAAATGACTTGGCTCATCATGAGGTTAGAGCAGTGCAGGAGGACATTGCAGAGTTGGGGAGGGGCCTAAGACAAGTAGCACACAATATCCTTCTCCAGAGGCTGCCTGTCAAGGCATGGGTGAGACGAGGGTAATTGGCACCACGCAGTTTAATGAATGGTTGAAAAAATGGTGTGGAGCACAGGGTTTGGCTTCATTGGGGACTGGGGTTCCACCTGGAGGGACAACAGCCTATACTGGCAGGATGGTCTGCATCTGTCCAGGAAGGGAACAAGTCTTTTGAGCAATTGGTTTAAATGCTTCAATGGCAAGCTTTTAAACTAGTCAAAGGGGGAGGCACTGACAAGCAGCAGAAAAATCCCAGCCTCTCCCTACAAAACAGGGTACTAAATGAGAAAAGACCGAGGTAGAGCGGTCAGTGGGGATGCTGCAACAGAAGGTAAGCCATCAAAAATGGAGAGCAATGAGTACCAATGCCCGTAGTCTAGGTAACAAGCTTCCTGAATTAGTGGCCTTGATGGAGGAGGAACATCTGGATATCGTGGCAGTCACAGAAACATGGTCACACAAAACCATGACTGGGACATAAACATACCAGGATACACTATCTACAAGGAGGGACAGGAGGGTAAAAGAGGAGGAGGAGGAGGGTTCTTTACATAAAGGAAGGAATAAAAGCAACAGAACAAAAGGGTAAACAGGGAGGAGAAGAAGCACTGTGGGTAAATTTGGAGACCAGCAATGGCACCACAATATGCACAGGGCTTGTATACAGACCCCCTTCTCAGGGGGAGGAAATGGACAAGGAAAATGATAGAAAGTATACTTAGAATGGCAGAAAAAGGGGAGATACTGCTGAGGGGTGATCTGAATATGCCAGATGTTAACTGGAGTGCAGTTGCAGCTGCCACTTCGAAGAGTGCAGTTATTCTAGATGCCCTACAGGGGGCATGCCTTAGACAACTAGTACTGGAGCCCACTCGAGAGAGCAATATTAGACTTGATACTCTCAAATGGAAATGGAGAGGGATCACAGATGTGAAGTGGTAGCCATCTGGGAACTTGCGACCATCGAACAGTATGGTTCACAATAAACACAGTAATAGAGGTCAAGCCATACAAGGACAAAAGTACTGGACTTTAGGAGGCTGACTTTGCCATAATGGGTGAGTGCCTAAGGAATGCACTAGCAAATGGGCAGGAAGGAGGGGTGGAAGAACAATGGGGAATAATAAAAACTGCCATCACAGAGGTAACAAGCCTTTGTGTGAAGCAAATAAATGAAACAAGACAATGTAAGAAACCACTATGGTCCTCAAAGGAAGTGGCAGTGAAGGTTCAAGAGAAAAAGAAAGCATTCAGGAAGTACAAGGAATCGCAGAAGGAGCAGGACAGAGAACTGTATCAGTTAAAGCAAAGGAGGCTGGGAAGGCAGTCAGAACAGCAAAGGCCCAAACCGAGGAAAAGATAGCCAACTCAGTTAAGAAGGGGATAAAACCTTTATAGGTGCATCAGGGAGCGAAGGAAGACCAAGGGAGGATAGTGAGGCTTAATAAAGGGGAGGAGGGTGGGCAGAGGAGACTGTGAAAAGGCAGAGATACTAAACAAATATTTTTGCTCAGTATTTGAAGGAAGAGGGAGATACATAAAACAAACAGTAGTAACACTCTGGATACAGAAGTTGATGCCGCCCATTTACAGAAGAAAGGGTTCTGAAGAACTCTTAAAACTGAAGGTGGACAAAGCAAGGGGCCTGATGGGATTCATCCCAGGATTCTAAAAGAACTAAGGGTAGAACTAGTGACACCACTGACTACCCTTTTTAACAAATCATGGGAGGATGGGGTGGTACCTGAGGACTAGAGGAGGGCAGATGTGATTCCCCCTCACAAAAGTGGGAGCAAGGCAGAAGCAGGAAACTATAGACCTGTTAGTTTAACCTCAGTGATAGGGAAAATGATGGAATCACTTCTAAAGGAAAGAAATGTCAGTATCTAGAGGCCAGAGGGACACAGGACCCTAGGCAGCATGGATTCACAGTGGGAAGGTCATGCCAGATGAATCTGATAGATTTCTTTGACTGGGTGACCAAAGTAGTAGATCAGGGAGGGGCTGTGGACATGGCCTACCTAGACTTAGCAAGGCATTTGACACAGTCCCACACAAAGATTAATATACAAGTTAGCCAGCCTGGGAGTGGGTCCCAAGATGACAGCCTGGGTAAAGAATTGGCTGGAGAATAGGACACAGAGTTATAGTAAATGGAGTCAACTCAGAAGAAGGAGGGTTACTAGTGGGGTACGAGGGTTCAGTATTAGGACGGTCCTCTTCAATGTCTTTATAAGCGACATTGCAGAAGGACTGGAAGGAAAAGTATGTCTCTTTGCAGATGACACTAAGATCTGCAACAGAGTTGATGCACAGGGTGGGGTGGAAAGGATGAGATGGGACTTGGCAAGGTTAGAGGAATGGTCAAATGTATGGCAGCTTAGATTCAGTGCTAAGAAGTGCAAGGTAATGCACCTGGGAAACAAAAACCCAGGGCAAGAGTACACAATGGGGGTGAGATACTAACAACAACAAGAATGGAAAGGGACCTGGGCGTAGTCATATCAGATGACCTAAAGATGGGCAAGCAATGTGAGAGGGCAGCAAGGAGGGCTGGGGGGATACTGGGATGCATAGGGAGAGGCATCTCCAGTAGAAAACAGGAAGTTATTATCCCTCTGTACAGACAGCTGGTGAGACCCCATCTGGAGTACTGTGTGCAGTTCTGGAGACCCAATCTCCACAAAGACATAGACAGGATGGAAGCTGTCCAGAGGAGGGCAACTAAAATGGTGCAGGGTCTGCACTGGAAGTCATATGAAGAGAGACTTATGGAGCTTAATATGTATAGCCTCGAGGAAAGGAGGGAGAGGGGGGACATGATAGAAACTTTCAAGTACCTCAAGGGAATCAACAAAGTCCAAGAGGGTAGCATCTTTCAAAAAAAGAGGTGTGCAAGAACAAGGGGGCACAATTTGAAGATGGGGAGGCAGCTCAGAGGTAATTTAGGAAGTATTTTTTCACAGAGGGTTGTGGATGCATGGAACGCCTCCTGAGGAGGTTGTGGAGTCAAATCAGTGGGGCAATTCAAGCATGCATGGGATAGTCATAAGGCAATTCTGGGGGGTGGGGGTAGGAAGAAGTAGGCTGCTGGTTAACTAGGATCTGCAGCTTATCCAGTAGGTAGGGAAATGGGCAGACTGGGTGGGCCAAGCGGTCCTTATCTGCCGTCAAATTCTATGTTTCTATGTTTCTATGTAAAAGGCAGAACAAAGAATCAGGGACATAAAGAGAGAAGATCTTCTTAGACCTAGGGAAGCTGAGGTGGAAATTCAGAGGATAGTCTTTTCAATGAAATATAATCATAAAATGTCTGAAATCAGAAAAGTAATAAATAAACATTGGTACTTGGTACAGACTGATAATGAACAAATTGTAGCATTGCAGAATAAACCCATCATAGCAGCCACAAAGCTTAAGAACCTAAAAGACAAACTGGTTCACTCACAGTTTAAAGAACCAGCAAAAGAGGGCTCTCAGCTTTTTCTAGGACCACTAGCTCCAGGGATGAACCCATGTGGCAGGTGTAGTGTCTGTAACCACACTTCTAAAAAACAGATATACATGCATCCATATACAGGACAGAATTTTAAAATCAATGAGCATATTACCTGTAACAATGAAGGAGTAATATATGTCATACAATGTCTTTGTGACTGACTACTGTACATATAGGACAAACAAGTAGAGAACTGAAGAGAAGAATACAGAAACACAAAGAAGACATCAGAAACAGAGATGAAAACTCACCAGTAGTGGTACATTTCAACCAACAAGGGCATACTGGCGCATCACTAAGGTTTTGGGGCCTTGAAAAGGTCACAATCCCCAGTAGAGGTGGAAATCCTAGAGGCATACTTTTAGCAGCAGAAATGAGATGGATATTTTGCATGAAAACCTTAGATCTAAATATAGGCATGAATGTCGAGAGAAATTGGAATGTATGCTACACATAGATACCACAACACAAATATACTGTGAGAAAGCACATATTGAACAAAAGCACTTAAAAAGTACACACTGAACAGCATGACCTCCAACAGAGGAGGTCACCATCACATAATAAACAGAAATTACAGAGGACACCAACACCATGATTATAGGGCAGCATAGAGAAAAGATGAAGAAGTACAGCTTTAAACAAAATGATTATAGAAAAAATGTATACAGTAAATATGTAATAGATGACCTCCAAACAGAGAAGTCATACCTACATTCAGGTAAGGTATTAGGTGATATAAGTAGAAAGCCTATACATACAATAATGCTAAAATGAGGTCATGCTGTTCAAAAGCAAATGAATAAGGTATTCAGTCCAGAATAATGGTGCGCTGACCTTTTAACCTCCCATTTTCAAACACCAAAAAAATCATAGACACATAAGAAAATCTTTAGAAAGAAGACACTGAACATAACACATAGATGCCATGATATGAAAACTTGCAGTACGTACAGACTGAACATCATGACCTCCCATACAGGAGGTCACCACTGCATAAAAAATACAAAATTAAAAAAAAAGAACACTAATACTAGCATTATATGGCAGCATAAATATGTGGAATAACAGTTTAAAAACATAATGAAAAATATATAGTGAACATGTAGTACATGACTTCTGATCAGGGAGGTCATCCCTACATTGTCACGTACTCAAGATATAAGGACATATAAGTTTAAGGCCTATAAACACAATGCTACTAAAATGAGATGAAGCTGATTAAAAGTGAATAAAAATGGCATCACTGATTAGACATAAACTGGACAGTATGACCTCCCTCACAGGAGGTCACAACCGCATAAAAAACAAAAATTAAAAAAGAACACTAAATTTATGAATACAGGACAGTACAAAAATGTGTAAGAACAGTTTAAAAACACAATGTAAAAAACATGCAGTGCATATGCAGTACATCATCTCCGCATAGGGAGGTCAATCCTACACTGGCACTTAGACAAGATATAAGGTGATGTACGTAGAAAGCCTTCACACAAAATGCTGCTAGAATGAGATCACACTGATTAAAAGTGAATGAACAAGACATTAATGATTAGTATCATGTTGAGCTGACCTTTTAATCTCCCATCCACAAGTAAATATTCAGATAACATGAAATAATAACACACAAGGAAGTATACATATTCAACTGGAAAGGTTAAAAACAACATGACACAATATGTAACTGCTTTGTGTTTATTTCACCAGCCAGGCACAATCTCATATCCCCAGCACAGGTGAATGTATGTAGTGTAAACAAATCATAGATTATGGAGTAAAAGATATAAGAACTTCTTATGAATATGGACAAAGAGATGTGTAACACACAAAAGTTGTCAATATAATACATATAATGTAGCAACACATTCATTGAGAATCTGGGGGAATTAGTGTCCGTTTTGGGACAATCCTGTCTCTCATTTTCAAAAGAGGGAAGCTGCAAGTCACATCTGAGCATGTGCAGCTGCATGGAAATGACATCATCATGTTAGGATGTAATACCGCGGGATTTCTCAAAATGGGCACAAGAGGCTACAAGAAGACATAGGCGAAGCAGGTAGCCATCTTGAAGTGTTGCATTATAGTAATCCCTTCTTAGAAACAGACATAACTTTGGTAAAAGTTAGTACAGCATTTATTTTCAACAATTTAAATAAAGTATTTAGAAGCTAGAATACAACTGGAACCAATAATGGCATAACTAACTAAAACAGACTTAAAACTATTATGTTTTTAGAGAAACTTATTTGGAAGCAAACAAAATTGAAAACAATTGAAGGTAGGATATGTACACAATAACAAAGAGGGCAAGAATTTTATGACTGAAAGAATAATATATTCTGACAGATTCTCATGTTTCATTATGATAAGCCACAAATATAGGAAATGTATGCTTTGCGTAATTTCAGGGTACTGTTGCATTGACCTTAGAAAAAGCAATAGGAACTGCATAAGAAAAGGTCACAGATGAAATAGTGGTATGAATTTACAGTATATATATTGAATTTATATACATGATTAACCAACAAATAATATGACTAACATAAAGTTAAAAACGTATATTTATGATTTAACAAAAAGGAACAAATCAACACCCTGTGAACAATCTCCTGATGGGAGTGAAACATAGGGGGAATAAAGAAGCATAAAAGACACCTATAGAGTGTGAAGCATTATTTCTAAAGGGCCCCCTGCATCTAATCCATGGTTTGAGTTAGAGAAAACCCTGGACAGCAAACAATTAACTCACAGATTGCTCTAAATGGGAAATTAACAGCCCTTCAGTTCTTCAATCAAGCAGGGACTTACACTGCTGCAGCAGTAGCTTAGTCCAATATGATGTCATCACTCTCCAAGGCTCAGTCAGAGGGACAGAAACAGCCTGACTGTTTCCAGTTAGTGCAGAACAAGTTAACAAATGCTGATTTAAAGAAAAGCACAACACCAAACAGCATAACATTTTCAGGATGATACTATCCATCATAAAGGCAAGGGAGAGCAGTCGTCGATTGGAGGGGGAGGGCCAGTTTAGATCATCATATAGTTGACAGTGATATTTGTGACGAGGGGATGCTGATGCGTAGCAACAAATATTATGAACATGTACTCCCTGGAGGAGAGGAGGGAGAGAGGGGATATGATAGAGACATACAAGTATCTTACAGGGAGAAACAGAGTGCAGGAAAACACTATTTTTTAGCAAAAAAGATGTTCCAGGACTAGAGGGCATGGGATGAAGTTGGAGCGAGGATGATTCAGAGGAAACATGAGAAAGAATTTCTTCACAGAACAGGTGGTGAACAAGTGGAACACCCTGCCAGAGGAAGTGGTGGGGGCTGAAACAATCACGGGATTTAAGAATGCATGGGATAGACATAAAGGAATTCTAGAGGTCAGTGGTAAGGGGAAACAGACTTCTAGGAAAACAAACTGAACTTACAAGCTCAAATGGGCAGACTGGGTGGGCCATAGGCCCTTATCTGCCGACACTGTCTATGTATCTATGTATGTATCTATGTATTATTGTACATGGTGTCCCATTTGTGAAGAGCAGTCTTAGATGCATTTACATAGGTGACCACACCATCATCATCATCATCATCATCATATTTTATTTATAAAAAGAGCCTTTCTTATAACCAAGGCGCTTGTACATAATAGCAACTATAATAAATAATACCAACAATAATCAATAAAATCCAATAATTTAAAACTCTAATAATTATGATACTAACCTTAAAAACCAGAATATGCCAGTTCAAATAAATAAGTCTTTTTAGTGCAATTTTAAACTCCTGGATGGTCAGGCAGTCTCGCACCCGATGAGGTAGAGAATTCCACAGGGTCAGGGCCACAAAGCTAAAAGACCGGGCCCCAGATGTCTTTAAATGGACCCTGGGAATCTCTAACAATCCCTCATTGGTGGATCGGAGAGGGCAGAGGGGACAGTAAGGGCAAAGGAGATCTTGCAAGCAACTAGGTCCCTGGTCGTGTAGGGTTTTATAGGTCAGCAAACCAACCTTGAAGGTGATCCTCCACCTCACTAGAAGCCAGTGCAGTCCATGAAGCATAGGCATTATGTGACTGGTTCTAGATATACCGGTCAACAGCCTGGCTGCCACATTCTGCACTAGCTGAAGGTGGCAGACATCAACCCCTAGTAGCCCTAGGTAAAGGGCATTGCAATAGTCAAGGTGAGAGGTAACGAAAGCATGGACCAACGTTGGAAAATCGTCGGAAGGAACCAGGTGTTTCACCTGGGCAATATTCCTCAAATGGTAAAAAGAGGTCTTGATGATTGCTGACACCTGTAATTTCAGGGTCAAACTGTCATCAACAATAACTCCCAGGTTTCGCACCTGCTCTGAGGTAGTCAGCACAGCACCCTCGAGACATAGTCCCGAGGGTGAACCTGCCGACAAACCCACCTCCCGACAATCAGGGTCCACAACCAGCACCTCCGTTTTAACTGGGTTGAGCTGCAGCCAGCTCGCACTCATCCAGTCCTGGATCTCAGTGAGACAGTTATTAAATACCGAGAGGAACACATCTTTACCAGGTGCAAAGGACATGTATAGCTGAGTGTCATCTGCATAGCAGTGAAAACTCAGACCATACCACCTAATAATCTCTCCTAACGGCAGCATATACACTGCAAACAACATGGGTGACAAGATGGAGCCTTGCGGCACCCAGCAAGATAGGGGGAGAGGGGCCAAGAAATAATCTCAGACACCACTCTCTGAGTCCTACCCTCGAGGAAAGATTGAAACCATCTGAGGACCGTATCAGACAGTCCACAGATGAGCTGCAGGTGCTTCAACAGCATTCCATGGTCCACAGTGTCAAACACTGCAGAGATCAAGGAGGACCAAGATGGAATGAGTCCTCAGATCTCTCGCTATTAGGAGGTCATTTAGCACCCGGACAAGAGCCGTCTCGGTGCTATGCATCTTCCTAAATCCCAACTGGAGAGAATCATAGACATTGTGGCTGGTCAAATGATCATCCAATTGTGACACAACCACCTTCTCAATAACCTTATCCACAAAGGGTAGGTTAGAGACAGGTCTATAGTTCGCCAAGCAGTCCGGGTCAAGGAAGGGTTTTTTAAGGAGGGGCAGAACAACTGCCTCCTTCAGGGGTTCTGGAAAGACCCCCCTCTCCAATGACCTCCCGACTATCTCAGCTAGGACTGGGCTGATCTCATCAACGCATTCTACCAGGAGGCGTGTAGGGCCCGGATCCAAACTACAGCTGGTTCGTCACAGCATCTTGATGATCATCACTATTTTAGTGATTGCAGGTTGGCTGAAGTCAGACCAGGTAAACTGAGGGCCCGACATCTCCTGCCGACCACTGCAACTTCCATTAGAGTGAGCCAGACAGATACTGGACCTGATTGTGGCAACCTTATCTGCAAAAAAGCAAGCAAACTTATCATATTGTTCTTGTGACAAGGCTCCTCCAAACTGGAGACAGATTGGATTGCACAATCTGTCCACAGTCTGGAGGCTCAGCTGGTCAATTCTGTGCAGCAACAATCTCCCTGGACAGGAATTCTGCCTTCTTATGGGTGATTTCTGATTGATAGACCACATAATGGTCCATCAATCTAAGCCTGTCACATTCCTGGCCTGATTTCCGCCAGCTCCACTCTAACCTTCGCCCCACTCTCCTCAACTCCTTCAAGGTCTCATCAAACCAGGGAGACCTTGGACGGAGGGTGAGGGGGCAAACATGAACAGATGCTATGGAATCCAGGGCCACTACCACTGCCTTGTTATAGGCAAGTACTAGATCCACTGGATCCCCACATTCACTCGGCACACCCGATAGATCCAGTAACCTCATTAGGCCATCTGCAGTAACACCCCTTAAGGGATGGTAAAGGGTCATCTCCATAGGGGCCGGCCTACTTGGGGGAGCCACGAAACTGAACCCGATGGTGTGATGGTCAGAGCATCTGACTGGCTCCATTACCAAGTTGGATATCTCCATCCCCAGGAAGAACACCAAGTCCAATGAATGACCTCCAATATGGGTTGAGGAGGTAATAACCTGTGTAAGGCCCAGAGAACTCATTAACTGGAGGAAGTCTTGACCAAACTGTTCATCGTTGACCCAGGCATTGAAGACTCCCAGGATCAGCCATTTGGAGGAATACAATGCCAGGTCAACGATGAAGTCCGTGACTTCCTGCAGGAAAGCTTTCCCATCTCCTGGTAGACGGTAGATGAGAAGAATCCTGCACCCTACACCCTCACCCAGGATACAATTAAAGGAGTTGGTGGTCCCTTTTTGAACCTCCACCAGGCTCAGTTCCAATCTAAAACAGATGGCTGCACCCCCACCTCTACGATCCATCCTCGGGTGATGTATCACCGAGTACCCAGCTAGAATTGCTGAAGCCAAAACTGGGCCAGCATTTTCATCCTGCCAGGTCTTGGTGATGCAAGTCAGGTCAGATGATCCCACAAGATCTGCTATTAAAGCAGTCTTGTTCTCCATGGACCTGGCATTGCATAACACCGCCCGAGTAGGATGAGTGACCGAGGAAGACCGTGTTACTTGCCTGCCAATGGCAGAGCCCTTGGCTATGGGAATCAGGCAGGGAGAACTCCCTTCCTGAACCCATTTCACCCTAGGGCATCTCCTTGTTCTCACTACCTCAATCCGCCCACTCCTTTCCATTCCCCAACCGGTCCCAGCCCCTGTCTTCCTCCTCCTCACAATTCCCAGAGCTCAACACCACCTATACACTTCCGGGGACAGTGGAGGACAGAGAAAGTGACGGAGGTCCTGGAGTCTGGAGGGGGAATATTGCCTGACCATCCCTGCACCTTCCCAGCTACCAACCCTGCAAAATAAATAAAACCCAACCAAAACACAAACCCAAAACCAGATCAATTAAATAAAGCAGCAGGTAGAAGTAGTCAGAATGGTGGTAACACTCAAATTCAATATTGTCCAGTAATGTCCAATAATATTACTGTCCAAATCAGAAGTCCACAGCGTTAATCCACACAATCCAAATAGTGAAAAGGCATGGGGGCTGTCACCACCCCCTAACCACAAGATCTCAACCAAGTAGATGTAGCCCTATCACAGCCACATCACATATCACTGCTTCCAACAAGTCAAAGTACTATATTTAGCAGACACCAGACAATCCAGACAGCAGGGCTATGGAGAGAAGACTCTATCAGAACCTCATAGAATGAAATTAAAAAGTATCAGCCAACCCTCAGTGAGTCCGACCCACTTATATTCCTTTTTTCCAGTAATTCTTCACCGGACTAAATGCTGGACCAGAGCTCGTCCAAGCAGGCCCTAACGTACACCCAAATCCCCAACCAAACCGCTGGAGACACCCGACCCCCGTTAGGTAAACTCCCGCAGCTCAAGGGGCCCAGGCAGATGCCGACCCTCCAGCCTGCACTCTTGACCCTCCCTGGGGGAAACAGATGCACCCCGCACCCACCTCTGACAAGCCCAACAGGCTAGTCCTTGGTCTTCAACTCCACAACAGTTCTTCAAGGGATTTCAGAGTCAGTTCCCAACAAAAGAACGAGTTTAAGGAGTGGTCCAATAAACCACAACTTATGACCATCTTCTCATTCCACCACCAACTCAGCACAGTTCATGCTCTGTCTGCAGTCCTCTCACCCTCACACAGAATCCTGGCTCTCCTCCAACTCTCCCAGGCCCCACAGGTAGGTGACTGGTCACTGTTCAGCAGCTACAATCATTGCTGCTCGCAGCACCAATTCACAATTCAAACGTTCACAAAACCGCAGGCAAGCAGTTCACATATCCAGCGTTGATTGCAGGCAGGACTGATCGAAAAGCAAACATCCAAATAGCAGTGAGCTAATGAAGGAAAACCACTGACTTTCTCTCTCTCCACTGCTGCCGACAGCAAAATAAATAAAATCAAACTAACCAAATAATACTAAAAATAAAACTGAAGATAAAATCTAGCAGAGTTGCTGCTAAACTACAGATGATGGCTGGCCCAGCGTGTCCGCCATCTTTTGCATACACTATAAGTGAGAGCTGGAAGCAGAATATCGCGGGCAATGGCTAACCTCGCAGAAGGGATAAGAACATAGCTTGTTTTATAAGCAATCCCAATTTTTGCATTGACTAATTTACAAGTGGCTTGGATATGCAGGTCAAAGTCATGGGACCCAGCTAGTAAAACACCTAGATATTTGAAGGAGTTCGCAGTCCCTACCAGTGAGCCATCTGAGCAAGATACCTGAAGCTGGCTAGGGTTAGTTTTAAGTTTTGGAGTGGTGCCAAAAAGCGCTTGAATTTTTAAGAAGGCAGAGGAGAGATTAAGGTTGATATCAGGTATATGTTTGGAGCTGTAGTACAGGACAAGATCATCGGCGTAAAGGAGAGATGAGCAAGGGAGGGTGTCCTTGGTGATGTTATTAATAAAGCTAGAGAAAAGAAGAGGGCCAAGGAGAGATCCTTGATGTACTCCAATGTTTATAGTAGCATAACCAGATATAGCAGAGTTGAATTTAACGACTTGCATCCTATGTGATAGGTAGCTATTAAACCTGGCTATGGCCTGTGAAAAGAAGCCCATGGAAAGAAGACTGGCAAGAAGTAAGGGGTGATCTACGAGATCAAAAGCCTTAGTTAGGTTTAAGAAGACCACACCAGTTAGGAGGCCAGAGTCCATATCTAAGAGAATGTCATTTGTGAGCTTAAGTAAGGCAGTGTAAGTACTATGTCCCTTACAGAAGCCATACTGATTGTTAGATAGGAGGTTATACTTGAAAAGGACATCAACGGTTTGTGTTGCAACCAGCTTTTCACTTGACATAGGGACAGATTAAATATTTTTGCCAGTGGTTAGGCGATATAAGGCACAGCCATTTTTAGGAGCCTTGGTTCAGTACCATCAGATCCAATGCTAGTGCTGTCAGTAATGGTTCTCAGGAGTTTTAATACTTTTACCCTAGTAATGGCTTTGAAGTGAAAGGGTGAGTGCATAGCTAGGAAGTCAGTTAAAGTGTGATTGGTGTCAGGTTGGTCCATGGGGAAGGAGGAAGTGTAAGTAGATAGGTCAGTAAAGTGTTGATAAAAAGCATTTACAATAGTTAAAGGGTCATTACAGTGCATGTCATTTAGGATTACTTCATTGGTTGAGTGGGAATGTTTGTTGCCAATGAAGTTTTTAACATCGGTCCAAAATTTTCTAGAGTCACCAGTCACCAGCTGCATCATGAAGCAGTCTTTTACAATAGGAACTTTAAGCGGTATGGATTAGTTTTTTTACAGGCGTTACACTGTGCTCTGAAGGTATTGAAATCTGATGAAAGGCCAGAGGATTTAAAGTGCTTCTAACTTTTATCCCTAGCTCAGAGCAAGGCAAGTAGGTCCTTGCGAAGCCACCTGGTTTGCTTGCCACGTGCATGGTGGGTGACTAAAGGGTATCTTGTAGGGCCCCGAACTGGGCAAGGAAGTAGTTTAGAGTGGTCTGGGCATCCTGAGCCAGGTTTAGGCAGGTGCAGTCAATTGAAGATACATCATTAAGAAGCTGGCTTGATCCAGACGATCGAAGTTGAGGAAAGTTATATAGTGCGGTGGAGGTAAGGGGATAGGGAAGGGGCACCAGACACGGAAAATGGGGGAATGGTCACTGATTGCATTGGGAAGGGTACTAGTGACAGGGAATCTACTGACAAGATTTGACAGTATCCAGTCAATCAGGGAGGATGAGTTGGAGGGACACATGACCCTAGTAGGACCAGTAACAAGCTGGTGTAAGTTATGACTTTGAACTAAGGAGGGGGGGGGGCATGTGATTTGCTAGTCCAATTAAGATTAAAATCACCCAGAATAAGCACTTATTTTTGACCTCTAACTTGAGATGTCTAATTGACAAACTCTTCAAGTCTTATGAGGCCATTTTTTGGAGGGTTGTAGGCACAGACTATATGTAGTTTCTTTGCCCCAAAGAGGAGAGTAGTATGAATGGATTTGCATAGCGAGAGAGCAGGTGTTTGAATGATGGAGAGATTCAGCGTTGATTTGTATAAAATTGCAAGACCTCCCCCTCTTTTGGATGAACTTCTATCACACCTAAGTGTATTATAGTTTGATATTGAGCAGACATAGTCAGGAATAGACGGTTTAAGCCAGGTCTCAGATAAGCAGAGGAGATCAGGGAAATAGAGAACTACCCAAGCCTCAAGTTCAGCTAGGTTATGGGTGAGGCTCCTTATATTGAGGTGGGCAATTCAGAGACCCTTAATGTTATTTGGGGATAGATCTGTATGGGAGTAGTGAGTCTGGGGGCCAGGGTTTACTTCTATGTCTCCAGACAGTAGGAGAGCTAGAAATAGGATATACTGGAGCTTGTGATGTATGTAAGAAGGTAGATGGCGCCAGTGACATTTATCGTGAGCATGGAGTATGATGTAAATGAAGCACCAAGGTAGCAAAATGTATGTAAGGAGGTAGATGGTGCCAGTGACATTTATCATGAGCATGGAGTATGAGGCAGGTGAAGTACCTAGGTAGCAATAAGGGTGTATGATTTAGGAAAGGAGGAGGCATAGTGAAAAGATTTGAGAAGGTAAAGTCAGATAGGTTAGCTGTCACAGATTGGAGTGGTTGGGAGCAGTGTGGCAAGGAGAGCCATGATAAGAGTAGCATAGACACACTAGTGGCCAGCAAAGCTGAGAAATTGGGAGCCATGGATAGATTAGGTTAGATAGAGCTTCAGAAATTGAATTGAGAGGTGAGAATCCTAGAGGTTCTGAGAAGAGACAGCTACAGGAACAGTATAGAGAGAGAGTCAGAGAGAGCAGTGAGAGACACCTAGTGGGCTGAGATATAAGCTGCAAGTGAAAAAATGGGCATATGACCTGCCGCAGCTATATAGGTGAATGCTCAGATAGGGTGGGCGGGTAGCAGCGGGTAGGAGCTACAGCTAGAAGAGGTCCCATACCTAAGGCTTTTGAGTTTTAAAATCAAACCACAGTAGTGGTTCAAAGCTGGGAGCAGCAGCAAGCTTGGTGGGAATCCGGCAGTAAACTCTAAGGTGTGGCAGCAGGGTTCGGGTTGTTGGGTGGCTTGGGCTCTTTGGGGGAAAGCTGCAGTAGTTCCTCCTCAATCGAGCCACAAACGTGGTCCAATGCAGGAATTCAGCCACACAAAATTTTAAAAAAATTATTATGTTTTTAGACAGTTTTTATTTTTATGTGTAGGAGTACATTTAAAATAACATAGTTCATACCTTGCATGGTCTTTCTACTAGGTGGTGTTATTGCATTATGAACAGCAAGCCTCTCCACTAAGCACTTAAGTAGCCTGCTTCTCTCATCCATTGAACTATGGTGTTTGTATTAAGCTGATCGCCCCCACCCACACCTTATTTTTATGCAAACTAGCATTTTGAAAGCTCCATGATATATAGCCAACAGATTCCTACCAGAATATAGGCAGCACCGATCAGCAACTGGTGGATAGGGCTGGGTGGATGCCAGAGGTGGTCACAAGGAGGATAATGTAAAATTTGACAGGAGAAAATCCTAGGAGAATAATTAAGAAATGTTTCCTCACATTGATACAATGGCGGTTCATTACAGTTTCGATTTGTTGTCTTTGTGTACATAAATACATGCGCCAGTGTTAAACTGTTGATAGCTACTGTATGCAATATGTTATGGAGGGCAAGGTAAATAGGATGGGTAAGAATTAGACACAGGGTATATAATTATTTATGTATACTAGCAGTACATAAAGTCTTGATATTTCTCAACTGATGACTCAGTCTCTGTTAGTCAAATGACCCAAAGTTAAATAGATATTTGTCATCCAACATCTCATAAACTAAACAAAGCAAAACCCTGCTGTACAGTGGTATCTCTTCTTCCACCCCTATATACTGCAACAATTAAATCAGTCACTTTGGTATATTTTGCCATACCCTTCCTCAATAATAAGTGAGGTGGTTGTTATCTCTGTGTGCTCACAAGTGTGCACCTGCAAGTGGGTTTTCGTGGTGTAAGTGTGAGACAAGACAACAGCTGCTGGGTCTGCAGTAACTTGATGTGTAAAGTTTTCACTGTTAGGTTCTATTATTGTGAGGATATGTGTGGGATTATTACATATAGAATAATATATGAACTGGTGTATGTAATGAGAATTTTACACACACCTGAGGTGCTGGATGCTACATAAACACTGAGAGCAAGGCTCAAGGGGTTTATCTAAGCATCCAGCACTGAGGGTGTGCATAAAATTTGAGTTTTACACACCACCCCATGTTTTATTTTATATAATTGCTGGGTATTATTTTTCGCCACAGCAATTATATAAAATAAGAAGACTTCTCGGTGCAGCTGTGCCGCGGTCTGATCGAGTTTCAGCAAGTTCTGTGGTTGGACGCAGCTGTTGAAGACAACTTTTTTCTTTTTTTTTTAAGTAGCTCAGGTTTTTTTTCCTAGCATTTATGTTCTTTTTTAAATTGACTTACAGTGAGTCCAAGTGGCTGTGTCAGCTCTGACGGTAAGTCTGGGCATCTGTCGGTGAGGAAGGGAAGCGTAGCCGTTGGCACATGTGCAGGACGAGGAAAACCTGGTGCGTGTCTGCTGTTATAAACATTCCTTTATAACAGCAAATTATGCAATGGGTTTCCTTATGGGAAAAAAACAATACCCAGCTATTATATCACTATTATACAACAACTAAATTCCCAATCCAAACCATACGTAACATTTACATCCCTTATCAGGTTCATGCATTAGCAGCTGTTTTGGTTCTGACCAGAACTTGTTTGCTTACTGTTTTACATGTGTTTTCAGGTGCTTTTTTGCTGTTTCACTGCCCCCCCCAACAGGGCTAGTGTAAAAGAGATTTTCTGGTTTCCAACAAAAAAATTATAGTTGCCATCAGCAGAACTCAATAAAATTCACCAGAATTTTTAAGTCTAAGACCTTCCTTTTTTTTTTTTTTTTTTTAAACTGAAATCATTTTAGTCAGCCTGGAGGCACTGAGGGATGAGGTGCTGGACACCACACCTCGAGCCATGAAGGCGACCCAGGTTTGGGAATAAACTCTGGTCATTCAGGAGGTCAGTCAGGGAGGTAAGGATTGAGCATCCGGAGCTGTCCTTCCTCGGGGTGGGGGGGTTTGTGTACTGTGTGTGTTAGCACAAGAGAGGTTCGACCCACACCCAGGTGTGCTTGGTTTCCTCCGCGGAGGTGGAGACAGCTGCTGTGCCCATTGCGGGTGTGGGGCAGGGAAAAAACAAAGGAAAGTACGGGACCGGCAGTACCCATGATGGCCCCGATGGGTCGGAGGACATACCTCTCGGGGGGGGGGGGGGTTGTAGCCAATTCTGGGCCCACGGAGGATCAGACAAATAATGTGATAAAATAACTGAAGACATTTTTATTAAAAAAGGTCCATTAACCTTAGATATAATCTATTCAGGTTGCTTATACCTGCCATGAAGTCATATCCCTCTGCTTATGACATCACAGCCAGTTGCCATGGAAACTATTCTGATGTCAAAAGCAGAGAATTATGACTTCATGGCAGAAAAAAGTAGCAAGGACAGGTGAAGTCTAAAGGGCTGAGAACTATTTTCAATGCAGTTAACTTGGGTGACAAAAAATGGAATGGCCTAAAACTCATTGTTTCTAGAAAGTTGTGAGGTTGGAGTCCTGCTGATGCCAGCTATAATTATTTTGCAGGAAACTGGTAAATCACTTTAAGGACTGGAATACTAGGCAGCTGCCTAGGGGCACTGACTATGATGGGAAACTAAATCAATAAATCCTTTTTTTTTGTCTGTCAGGGCCTCCCAAAAAGGAGTAGACCAGGGTGGGGTGGGGTGGGGGCACCAGGTTTGCCTTGGGGCTATTCAGAATCTAAGGCCATTTATGCTCCCCATGCATCAGTTCCATCACCTTCTGGAGTGACATGTCTAGCCCCTCAGTACCCTTGGATCAATGCAGCCCTTCCCCCCAACTGGGCTGGCAGACAAGTATTTTTGTTTCTTTTTTTTGTTTTTACTCTGCTTTCTGTCTTCCTTCTTTCTTGTCTTTCCTATATTTGTCCTGTCTTTTTCATTGTGCAGTGGGGGAGGAGGTACAGTAAGCGAAGGAAAAGAGATAAAATGTCTAATGTTATAAAACTGGTTTCAGTTATGTTTTTAAAAAACAGAATATTTAGGTGGAAAATCTATGTATAATTGTTTTGCTTTTAGTGATAGATGTTATATAATTCAGAATATGCTAGTAATGCATTATTGAATTGTAATGTTGTCGACTGTGATTGACTTTGATTGATTAACAATAAACTTTATTTTGGGGGGAAAAAAAAGACAGACCCTGGAAAGACCAGTCAGAAGAATGCAATTTGGAGTAGTGGGGGGAGTGAGTGTGGACATAAAGGTTTGTATGCATGGACCCTTCCCCATGGATCCTCTAGTGAGGAGCTTCGCACAGTTCCCTGGATGGATGCCATCCCCATGGAATGCCTCCCCCTGTCTCTGCAGACCCCTGGCAGAAGGCTGGAGATGGGAGTCTGGGGTGCCCATGTTGTAAACAAATGTGCTGACCACTACATCATCGAGCCAGACCACTAGAAGGCTTTATAATGATGGATTATTTTTCTGGCTGCAGTTATTTTTCCCTAATGTGCTATTTATCCCCCATCCCCATCTTTGGTGTGTCAGGTTCTCTGGTGAAGTCAATTGTTCATCAGCAGTGTTTTATAGTTAGCTGTAGCCTTAAGTTTTTAGTTATTACCACATCTTTATGGATCAAACCAAAATATAACTTATCAGCAACATCCTGTTGAACAGAGCATTACTAAATGTGCATATGGGATAACGATGTAGTCACAAATGGTCAATAAATCGATCAATGAGCGACGTAGTAATAAATGTTATTCGCTAATCTGTGATGACAGACTAGTGAAGAAGCTCTAAAGTTCTGAAACCTTGCTTTACAGTCCTGTATGCAGCAATTTGGTGTACTGTATTCTACTCAGCAGTGCTGTGACTTTCCAGGAAGACTCCAAAATCCTCCCAGCAGAGAGAGAAAAGTCTGGAGACAGGTGCAGGTTCTTGAGGCAAATGCCATACAAACCATACAGTGCAGAAAAGCAGGGGAGTCACACACTCACCAAATATCATTCAACAATAATTCTTTGTGTGACTATAAGGCCATGATACATCAACATTTCATTACTCAATCTGGTTACTTTCTCATGGAAGTGGTCCTTCATTGCACAGTTACCAGATATGCATTCTGTTAAATAATTCTTCATCCCAGCTTTGGGTTTTCTTATTCAACTGGCAGCCAGTTTTGCTGAATGATATTTTGTGGGTGTACAGTTCTGCTTTTCTGCACTGTGTCCCATTCAACAGAAATAATTACATTCACCATTGTTGAATGCTCTGCACTTGATGGACATGGGTTGTTTTCTGTCGATAAGCAGGTTTTTACCATCATTGAAATATTGCTACTGTACGTAGTCATGTCAGTCCCCTCTGGTAAGCAAATGTACTTCTTTAGCACATTCTGGGACCTTGAGTCCCAAAGGCAGCAACTCTATACTTTCAGCTAAATGGAATTTTCCACGAGCTAGTAGGACAGACAGAGCCTTTTGATTTCTCACATTGTTATCTCAACTCCCTGCACCAGCGGTTACTCTGCTGTTAGTATTTCTTAGCACTGTTTGACTGTCATTTCATTATTACCTGAACATGTAAAATGCTGCTCTCTCTCACAGGTTAATCTGGGTCTTTTCCGTCAAGTAAATCTTACCAGCATTAAGCTGCGCATGGAGCTAGGCAAAGGAAATAGACAGACTGGATGGACCCTTGCGTCTTTTTTTGACTGACACAATCTTTGTTTCTATGCTAATATATACATGAGTAAAGTTTTCTATTGATCCATTTTATTACTGCAATTATGCACTTTAAGATGTGGGTAATTGGTGAAGTACTGATTTCTTGCGTGCTTAAATCACTAGGCTGCACCTTGTGCCACACTACACGAGCCATGAGTAAATTTCACAACACACACACCATCTGCATTTGTTACCTAATTTGTGACTCTCATATCTAAGATAGTGCTGCTTTGATACAGACCACCTTTTTTACATGTACACCAACAATGTACTTTCACCATGCAGAATTATATAGGGGCAGGCAAACTTTTCTGGTTCTAATTTGTTTTGATTTGGCTTTAAACCCGAAGAGGTTCTAAAAGGTTCTTGTTTTCAAATCTATTTTTGAACTTGATAAATCACATACCTTTTGCATATTAACAACATTCTAGTTGCAAACCAGTCACTAATTTGCATTTATTTATTTTACATGGATTTTTCCCCTGGTTCCCCTGTTCCCCACACTTATACTTAAGACTTCCATGACTGTGCTCTTCCTTCACCTCAAAGGCCAGGTGAGTTGTGGCCTTTGTAAATAACACCAGTGGTGCTCCGTGATTAGCAGTGGCAAGCAATGCATGAATGCTGGGCTGCTACTGCCTTTTCGTTTTTTCCCTCGTTCCTCCTGTCCCCCACTCCTGTGCTCAGGGCCTATACAGCTGTACTCTTCCTCCACCTGGGAGGCTGGGCACCATCTGTTTTACAGATCCCCTGGTGCAGTATACTCCTGATCACTCACTCTGCTCCACTGAGGAGTCTCTACTGACCATCTTGAGATCTCACCTGAAGCAATTAGGCAGTTTGTCATTCTCTGTGGCAACCCCAACTATTTGGAACTCATTATCATTTCATCTTATGAGTTTCCTTCCTCAGTATAACATCATGTGAAGTGACTCGATTATGAGTGTCTCACTTACAACACCTGTTATGTGGGTTACCCTGCAAGGCTAGTGACAGGCAGAGAACAGGGCGAAAGGAAGAATGGGAGAGAGACCGGAAGAAGAAGAGGGCAGGTATGTAAGGGGTAGTGCAGTGGTAGGCTGCCGAACTGGCACCGTGGTGGAGTGGAGCGGGTGGCTGGCCGTTTCCTTTTGGTGGAGGCATTTAATAAGGGGCTAAGACACAATTTGTTTGTACATACGTTCGTCACACAGAAATTATTCTATATTTGTAACTTTTTTGTTGTCTTATAGTTATTTATTGTACAATGTATTATTTTATGTTTGTACTTACAGTAAGTGATGTTTTTATTGTGAAGCGCCCTGAGCCCCTGGGATAGGGAGGTACAGAAATACATTTACATTGCCCTTATCACTGAGAGCCAAGTACCTCAACTCTGTGATTGGGGGGGGTGGTACTTCCCTGGTCCCCCCACCAGCTGGTTCCAGACTAGTGTTGACTCCAGGACTTACCCCCAAACCTATTCTCACATGGGGAATGCTATGCACTGACTTGACACAAGCCCAATAATTTGCTTCTTTAACCATTTTTTTTTTTTATGCAGAGTTTATTTTTAGTTCTACATTTCAGAACTGTCTGGGTTCTTGGGGGTTCTTTAAAGCCTGTGCCGTTTCACCCTAATCATCACTTGCATTATGCTGGCCTATCAGAAAAATCCATTCTCCAGCAACAGTTAATGCAGAATACAGCTTCCTGGCTGTTGAATGGAGTTGGCCATTCTGAATCTTTTACACTTGTGCTGTGCAGTTTGTCATGATAGCCAGTCTGGTCAAGGACAAATAAAACTACAGTCCTCTTTCTGACATTCAGGCCCCGTCCATGCTGGCATCAATTTCACAAAATTTTAAAAACATTTTTATTTCCATGCTTGAACACTGTTGTCAGAAAGTCCACTTTGTGCTCCAACATCATGCTTGCCTGCTGGAGTTCCCAGACACGATTGCGGTAGCACTGCAAAGCATTGCGGGTGCCACAGTGCATGCTGGGATACTTGTAATCAGAAGCAGCAGTGGATCTGGAAGAGAATCATACGATTTGATTCAGGAGCTCATTGCTAGCTTGGCAATGCCGGCAAGTCTTTTTTCACCTCATGGCTGCCCAGAAAACAGAGACTGTGGTGTGGTGGTGGTTGCCTTAAACTGTATTATAGCATGGATTGCATCGGTATGCCCCCCCGAACAGCGACATTTCTATGGCAACATGCATCGATATTGATAACACCACCATGACACCGTAGAAGTGCTGCTGGGACTGGGCAACCCCTTCCCCCGACCTGCACCCCCTCCCCAAACTAACTCCGACCTGGAGTTAGAATCTAATAGTACAGTGGGAGCAGGGGGCAGAGTCCCCCATGTGGGGGTTTGGGGGCAAAGCCCCAATGGAAACACACACACCGATAGTCTACGCCCACTGCAACCGCAGCTTCCATATGGAGCCTGGCACTGTGATGCCGTAAATGTGTTTTTGTTGAACTGGCATCATAGACCCAATTGCATCCACATTGCTGTGAACACGGTTTAAGGCAACTGTGTTGGTCAAACACCATGCCAAAACCCTACTCTGAGCAGGATTTTAACATGATTTTTGAACACAGATTGTAACACAGTTTTACCGTGCTACAGTCTGGAAGCAATACTTTTAAACCGTGTTAACGGAGTTAACACGGTTTAAAACACAGAAAAAGTGCTTGTGTAGACAGGGACAAAAGTCCTTAACAGAGTGCACTGAGCCTAAATCTCAGACTTTATTTTTTTATTTTTATACTTCCACAGCTGGGGGGAGGTTGTGCCTTTAGTTCCTCCTCCCAGATCTAGCCAGCTAGATTGGCTGCTGTCCCAGTCCCGGGCAGAGCTCTGACCTCCCCGCCACTACCCTTCCCAGGTCACTTCATAGCGGGTACATACCCCACCACCACAGAGACCAGTAGGGTGGACCCAGGAGGGAACTGACTTACATGGGACTGTCAGCGCCAGTGAGCAGCCTTCATGCTGCCAGGGATTTTTTCTTGTAGTGGTTCCCCTGCTGGAGGAGGCATGCAGTGATGCCAATGGATGGAGCGCGCATGCTTCCATATGCGCTCATCCTGGCATCTGCCTCCTCCTGCCCCTTACTTCTGCAGTGTTAGTGGTGTTGCCCCCAAGCTTCCACCAGGGGGCAGCCACGCGACGACTGCTGATGTCCCCCCCCCGTCCCCGGAGAAGGAGAGCAGTCCTCCGGACACTCGATCCTTCCCCAACCCTGCCAACCTCTGAAGACCCGTGCTCATTCCTGAGCACGGGTTGCCAGCATTGCACGAGGTGTGGCGTCCAATGCCTCAACCCTCAGTGCCTCTGGGCCAGCTGCTAAATCTCAGATTTACTTATTGAATTTTGTTAACCAAGCCACCCACTGAGACTAAAGGTCCTTTAAGTTATAGCACAACAAGATATAAACATAGGATCACATGGTTAGACAACTTTGGATCAAGTATAACTAATAATACAACTAGGAACTAACATATAGATAGGTCATAGGATATTAGGACATAGCACAGCAGGTTCATATGGATCACTAATAACAAGTTAGAGGAATACCAATACTGAACAAGTAGGAAAAATTTAACAAATCCAAACACATAGACTTCCTGATGATAATTACCTCAGCATGACCCTTAGGTAGAAGTATGAAGGGAGGGTCTATTGGCAGTCTAGGGGACTAGGCTGGGGTCTGCTGGCCATCATAGTTTCTCAGTCCATGCCCATAATATGAGAACAACCTTTTCCTGTTAAGCAGATCACTCCCTACTACTCACAAGTTTTAAACAGAAGTTAAACACCTCTTATTTCTCAAAGTCCTTGTCATGCTGATTGACAAGGAAATGTTTGCACATTGTTATGTTTACATTTCATTCAGGATTTCTTGTATCTCTGTAAGGGGCTAACATTACAGTATCTGTGGGGTTGTGGGGTTGCTGGATTGCTTGATTGATTGAGCACTGCCAGTCTCAAGCTAACTGAGACAAGCTTTATCTTTTCAGACAGGAGATCTGCAACAGTGATGGTCAGTACCTGATGTGCCCCCTGTGTGACACATGCGACACCTGGAACATCTCAGAGATCTGCCCAATGGCCAAGGTAATTGGAGTAGGGCCTTGAGACTTATAAGGGCAGAGCCAACAACACACTTTCCAAATGTTATTTGTTTCCAGCTAAAAATAGTTTTTTCTCCCATCTTTCAAGGAACCCAAATTAGGACATTTCCTGTCAACTCTAAATAATCAAAACCATGACTCCTTATTGTAATTTGTGGGTTTATATTGTGTTTCCTTAATTTAACTCAGTCTGGTACACTGTATTTCATTTGTATTATGGTTGTTTTCTGACTCTTCTATTGGAAGTAAGAAATGGTGTTTTTTTGCTAGTCTCTGGTACGGTAGCCCTTAATTTTTCCTGGTTTTGGTCAGAATTGGAGTGAGAAGACACCTCAGCTCTGGTGTCTGGTCCAGAAAACAGTTAGGCCATGTGGTGCCCAGTGTGCATCTTGAACTGGGTCTGTGTTTTTGAAATGGAAAAATGGTCCCTTTGCCCCAACTCTTACCTCCCACTAGCAGCAATTTCCCACCCACTACCTATTATGAGGCTTCTCCTTCCAGCACCCATTTGAAAATAATATTTTATAGGTTTCACAATGATCATGCAGACTCCATCATTCGTCTCTTCGTTCTGCACTGGCTGACCAGCAGCAGTGTTCATGAGCACATGGGTGGGGTGGGGAAGTGGGGGCATTTAAGCATATGTCACCTTGGGGCAGAATATACACCCCAGAATGAGTTGCATAGCTGTGATTGATCACTGAATGCATTATGGTTTGTGTATTCAACCCTAAGATGATGTAGGCCTTAACAGCTCCTTCTGTACTTGTGAATTGTTTGATAGGGCAACGTGTGTGTATGTGTGTGTGTTGGGGGGGACACGATTGAAGAGGAAGAGGAAGAAGAAAAAGCTCAGAGGATTGTTGTATGACCTATAAAGAAAACTGTTTGCTTAAAAGTACTGGGGCATTGGGGCAAGGGGTAAGAAATTGCTGTGAACAGGTGGTGGGCACCACAGAGATGTCTTTTTTCAATTTAAAAAGAGAACAGCCCAGCCAAGTTGTGTCAAATGTTGTGTGTTGCATTACCATGTGTGAGACCTAGGTTCATGCTTTGAGCATGATGAAGTCTAGGACTGGGCTGCAGAGGTATTGTAATGAGCTCTGACTTCAGAGGAGAGGTGCGGCAACACTCATTACAATGCCTCCTACAATGACTGGCTGAATAGTATTTCATCTTAGGTGACCACATGACATTGGCCACATGCCAGCCTATATGGTGTGGAGCTACAAGACCTGCCTATTAGGGAGGTGGGTGGGACCTTGAGGGGTGTACAGGAGCAGCCCCATTGCCATGTCAGATGATGACCACCATGGCCCTACAGATCATTGGGCCTCTGATGCTTCTTAATTCCTCCCCCCTCCAGCTACTACCTGCCTTACTCAACCTGCCATCCCTTGCACCTGCAGGGTATGTCCCATGAGGGATAGACCAGACACATAGGCAGGTGGGTCTTCTTGCAGCATGTGGCAGTTAGTCATGTGTCTTTGTTGGGCGGAAAGAGCATAGTTAGGCCTATAGGGGTGAGGTGCCATGGTGGGGTTCTGCAATTTACATTTTCTTCATTTTTTTCTTTATCTGTTTAGCTGGGTTACCTATTTGATCACCCTGGGACTGTCTTCTTCAGTGTCTTCATGTCCTTCTGGGCAGTAACATTTCTAGAATACTGGGAAGAGGAAGAATGCTACGCTGGCCCACCACTGGGACTGCATGGACTTTGAAGAGGAGGAGGTTGGTCCATAAAAGATACTCTGCAGCAGGGCATAAAACTGACATCAGCAGACAGCAGTCACATGAGCACCAAATATAGCTTACCACGGGGAAACGCTTGGTAGTAGCCAGAAACAAGCCACATTAGTCTCTCAGCTGGCCATGGCATCAGGAAGGGTTCCTGCTACTCTGGGATTGAGACTCTACCAATTAGTGGCAGAAGCTCCAAAGTAATCATGTAATAATATTTCATCTTGTAATAATTCAGCATGTCAGAGATTTTAGGATAACACTAAGTGTCTTAAATACATGAGTTACAGATTACTGTAGTTAATTTAAGCAATAATACACGACAGGGTGTGGTTTATCATGACATAACATTGTCTCACATACTTTTGGTGCATAGTGAGGCACAAAGCAATGCTGAGTGCCTTCAACCACCCAGAGAGTGATGATATCCTATGGTAAAATATCTGTGGACTGTATTATTGGGATAATAATTAGGAAATGGCATATCTTGGTAAGCAGATTTTTTTTTGGGGTGGTTGGGATTTGTTTGTTCTTTAGGAACCGGGTAAGTCCATTAGGCACAAGTGCCTCTTTTCATGGGTAGCCAGGGAGCACTGGGGTGGTTAAGTGACTTGCTCAGTCACACAGTATGGAAGTGAAGGTTGTGGGAATCAAACCCAGGTCAGGAGAATTTACCAAACTCATTCACAGCTCGTTGCTCTAACCTCTAGGCTATACTGCCAGCCCTGCAGTATCAGTTTTGAACCATAATGATATAAAGAGATATCAACTTCATGGGTCAATGACTGCTTCAGCCAATCAATTTCCAGGATTTTTCCTATCCGTTTTAATAATTTGGATTACTACCTAAGTATTCATGTGGCATACTCTAGAATTCTTTATATGTCACATAATTCTTGTTGCGCATGAGACAACATTTGGAAAAGTCAACAATGTTTGTTTTTCACATTTGAACATTACACACAGGGAAGCTGAGCTGTTTGGGGTCACACAGTGAACTAGTGGTGGTGGACCTCAAACTTTAATTTATTTAGAAGGCTATTACCACTGAGCAGCCCTCATTAACAGTGGGGTCCTACAACATAAACATTATTCACTTGTACAATAATTATTTATTTATTTATTGGAAGAGTCAGAGAGTACCTTTGTGCACAAGTGCACTTTTGCAAAGGTTCCATGCACATTATATTAGTACATTTAAAACAAGGGCCAAACAATCAAGGCAAATTCCAAAGGAAAGGTTTGTCAAGTGATCAATAAACATACATAATACTGAAAATAATTCAGATTAAAAAAAGGAAAAGTTCAAGGCAACAAACTGCATACAGAGAGAGTAGGCATACATGCAGAGTGATAGAGCTTGCTCACTAACTGGTGCAGCTCCGTGCACTGAGTTGCTAATGCAGCCCTCAGGGAACTTTTGAATTGGTCAATCCTGGGGAGGTTTAGGATGGATTCAGGCAGTTCATTTAATCTACTTGAAGCCCTAACACCAAAGAAGCTTTTACCCAGCTGAGTTCTACAGAGAGGTAGTTCAAAGGTGTATTGCACTGATTTACAATGGGGTGGGAACAGTTTCTTAGAGCAGTGTGTGTTAGGCCTAACAGTGCTTTCTTGGCTAGTATACATTGTTGTAGCTTAATTGAACTAGTTAAAGGTAGCCAATTTGTTTGTGCATACAGAGAACAGTTATGGGTGTGCAGGTCAGACCCTAACACAAAGTGACAGGCTTTACTGCAGGCCACCTTATCCCTGTTTAGTACTGAGTCACATGCTGCTGCATATATGGGTATGCCATACCAGCACTACTCCAAGATACTGAAATGTTTCCACCTTTTCTAGCTTCTGACCTTTATTATTGAGGATGTGAAGGACGGCCTTACTCTTCATCTGCGGACTATTGAGAAGCATGGTTTTGGTTTTTTGTTTTTGCAGTGAGGACAAGTTTATTAATGGACAACCAGTTTTCTAAGGCCCCAAAGTCACCTTGTAGCTAGAAGTGAGGTTACCAGGGTCATTGCCTTTAGTGTAGGTGATGGCATCATCTGCATATAGGAGAACCTTAGCTGATCTGTAGGCACCAGGCAATCCCACTTCTGACACAGCATTCTTTATACACTTACTTTCACTTCTGATATGAAGTACATCAGAGTGTTTCTCCTGTCACCTCAAATTGTTATCCATTTTAATTGCATCCCTAATATGTTGTACTCCTACATTGTACTGTATCATCACTGTTTTTTCCTGTTGATGTTGTAACCTCCCGGGTCATGCCTGAAAATAATCACTTTTGTGTCTAGTGCACTTGCCCGGTTATCAAAAACTAAATAAATAAATTGGTTAACCAAGAGGCTGCAGAGGAGAGGAACCACAATGGAGCCCTGTGGCATACCAATGGATACATTCTGGGTGTCAGACAAGGAGCCATCAATTTTCACATGCTATGTACGTTCAGATAGAGAGCTTTGGAACCAGGCTACTGAGTCCCTTGACAGGTCGAGACCAATGAGCTTACTGAGCAGGAGCTGTGATTGACCAGGTCAAAGGCATTTGTTAGACAGATCTATATATATGGCTCCAACCATGCTCCCATTATCTAGGCCTTGTGCAAGTAGTTTGTGTATTCTCTCAGTGCTGTATTAGTACTGTGGAGTCTCCTAAAGCTGTGCTGCTGGGCACATTGTAGTTTGTACTGTTCAAGGTAAGGGACTACCTGAGCTAACACAATTCTCTCCAGGGTCTTAGACAATGGGGAGAGAATGAGAAAGGTCTGTAGTTGGTCAGGATGGAGTGGTCACCACTTTTAAAGACTGGTGTGACCAGTGCAGATTTTCATTTCTCAGGGAACTGTGAGTACTGAAGAGAGAAATTAAATATTTTGGAGATGGGGTAGGAAAGTTCCTCCAGAGCCAGTGATGGTAGCTACATGTCAAGAGAGCCCTCCACCCCGGTTTTACCAAGGACTTTCCTGATTTATTTGAGGGCAACTTTGACAATAACAGGTCTGAAGTAGAATGTGGAGTGCCTTAGATCGGGGTCCTCTAAGAGGCTAGCTTCATGATCAATGCTACCACAGGCAGGCTTGTCCGGTATATTGGGATGACAGCACTGAGGTCAGTGAAAGCTTCATTGAACCTTGTGACTATCTTGTAGGGTTCTAGGATCTCTTTTCCATCAGTCATGAGCATTCTCGGAGGTGCTTTTAACTATTAAAATGTAAAATATTAAGACAGATAAATATATAACACAAGTACATTGTTAACATATGAACATACGAAACTTGCCAGCAGAAACAGGCCTCACAGTCTATCAATTCTGCTCGAATGTGCAGCTAGCACCCTATATTGCAGCTGCCACATCCCCATCCTCCCTCTTACCCTCGGAAACTGCTCAGCATTGTTTACCCAGCCTCCCCCCGGCATGAAACAAACATTTTGTTTCATGCAGTGCTTTCCAAACTGGCACAACATGACAGAATAGACAGAGGCAAATGTGTAGCCAAAGCTGCAATAGTTTTCTTAGTGGAAAATTTTTAATTAGTTGAAAAACTTGAATCTGCAGGTTCACAGCTTGGCACTCTACTCAGCCTCAAGTAACTTGCTGAGGCCATTCACACGTGTTTATTTATAATTTGTATGAAACAGATAGCATTGGTTGAATATCCCAAGACATACAATACTAATATTTGGGGGTTCCTTAGTACAGAAAATAAAAGTGTGTTTGCACAGTGAAGTATAACAGGCTTACATGTATTACTTCTAATTTGATACACAGTAGTTAGCACATTATACAATACTAGGTGTCCTACTTCTGCATCCAAGGACAATTACTCATACTGTAGGTAAGAGGATGATAGTTGTAAGCATTGAAGGTTACTTGTTTGTACCTGCAGCATGTTACATGGCAGTGGGAGGAGTCAAACATGGGTTTCAAGGCTCATGGTACAGCACTGTAACCCCTCCCCCACCATGATATTCTTATGGTCACTGTAAGTGGCGAGTAAGGGAGTCAAACCTGGGTCTCAAGGTCCAAAGCCAAGCAACAATGCAACGATGCCCCCCCCCAGGTGACTTGATAGGGTCACATTAAGTAAGTGGGAGGTGGAGTCAAGCGTGGGTCTCCAAGTTCATAGCTTGGAACTTTGAATAATCATCTGCACTTGAGAACTACCATTTTATTTTGTACCTTATTTTCTACAAGAGTGTGCACAAAGGACCCTGTGATCGAATCGGGCAGAGTGGCTACACGCATGTAACTAGAGTGCACAACCATTCCACACCCTACATGCCCCCTGAACAGGATGCACTAAGGGGGAGTGCACAGCACATATGCGCCTGATCCCCCAGCTGTGCGAGAGCAATGCACTGGGGTAAGGAGCGCAGCTAGCACTATGAGCCATGCACCAAGGTGCATAGTGCTGGCTGCGGGGGTGTGGATGGCTACGCAGGCTACACCAGGGAGAACACTGCCATAAGCTTGATATGTGCCCACAGGTACTGCACCATCCATGCTGGGGGACTGGGAATGGGCCCCCCCACCACCACTGCCCACTAGCCAATGGGGAGGGCTGGGGCACCCAAACAGGTGAGTGCTGGGAGAGCCATGGTACTGGCCTCTATGTGCCCCCCACCCCACATGACAGTCCCATACCTAGTGTCACCCATGCATCACCCCTGTACCACCCACCAGTACACTCATCTCGGTGACTGAGGACTCCCCTCCATGCACACAAAGACCTTTGCACCATGACCTCTGATGTGTGCAGCAGCCCTTCCCTGCCACACAGCATGGTACATGCCCTCCCACCCTGAATCTGGCACCCCTGCCCCACATAGGTGTCCACTGTCTCCCCCACCATCACCCCCATCCCCCATACCATTGCAGTGATGCTGCCCCTGAGATGACCAGTGGCACAGCCCTCTTCTCACTGCCATGGCTGCTTGACATACATGGGGCGGACAGCAGATATGTGCCCACATATGTGAGATGGCTGGCAGTCATGGCGGTGAGAGGTGAGGAGGGCTGTGCCACTGGTTGTCTTGGGGGTGACACCACTGCAACAGTACAGTGGATGGGGGAGGGGGGTTTGGTGCCATGGGAGGGCACTGTCCAGCCGGCCTGATGGTTGGGGAAGACTGTGGGTGAGTGCAGTTGCCGGTGGCAGTGGTATCAGCATGGGGCTAGCCCACTGCAGGTGGGGGCATGGGTGGGGGGTTTGGCCTGCTGGTCCTGCAGTGTGGGGGGCCGCCAACCACAAGCCCATAAGGGTGGCATGTGCGCTCGGGTCTGGGTGCCTGCAGAGGGCATTCTCGTACCCAGACCCTTCCCTCTTTATGCAAGGGATCCACTCCCTGTCCAGCCCAGGCATCCAATTGGATGTCCGACCAGACCCATGGCCCTTCCCCTTGCTGCCCTGTGGTGTCCTGCATGCCAGGGTTGGGGCCACGGACAGGTGGCTGACAGTCATGAATTCCACCAGTCTGCACCTGTCCACAGGTGCACAGCTACATGGACAGGGTACAGAAATATCACATATACCTATGCCCGATTGTTGCATAGGCCCATTGTGCACATTAGTTAAGTGCTGCTGGTGTAGAATCCTGAATTACACAAGTGCCCCTCTCATAAAAAAAACACTTACGTGACCCTAACAAATAAATCCATATTGTATTTGTTCCAGTTTTACAAGGACTACTACCGAATGAAACAACAACTCCCTGCCCAGGCATTATCAGAGCAAAGGATATGTCTACTGTCTCTCAGCCTTAAGGTGCCATTCCTAGAATAAATGTGTTAGGCATACGTGATTCCTCCAGGAACTAAAACTAAAAAAGTAAAAAAAAAGTAAAAAAAAAAGGGGGGTCACCACATTAGGATCAGCTTGGAGGCTGCACGTCACACAGCTAACAATAATAATTGTATTCAATAAAAAGGTGCTACACAATGTATTAAAAAATGTGCATCAGTAGGCACAAAGTACTAAAGTGTAGTGTGTCAATAATAGTCAATCCAACTTTTCTGTACAATCTTTGTATCTTCATCAAATCCAATGCTACAAGTTCTTTTAATTCATTTTAGACATACTTGTTTATATTTGTGCTAATACTGCACGTGCCCATTTGATAATCCCTCCAGCAACATACATTCTGATTGTATATACTCCCAGGACAGCCATAAAAATATTGCACATAGATTCAGATACAGTATGTTAGCATCTCAATCAGAGACAGAAGCAAACTATCCAAGATGGCCACTGTCTGACACACAGGGACAGTGAGAAGCTCAAAATCTGCTAGACAAATAAACTTTTATAAAACACATTATTTAGCAGAGCAAGCAGGTGAATAAAAATTCAGAATCCAACCCAAAGCCTAAGAAGCAAAAAGTGCCGTCTAAAAATATAGCAGCCTTCTGTGAAGCCGCTGTAAGTATGCTGCTGAAACAGACTCCAGCGCAAGCCGAGCGGCAGGGGACTCAGCAGCAGAATGGAGTGGTCTTGCATGAGATGTGATAGGGGTTTGCATCCGTAAATAACAAACTGGGCATTATACAGTCTAACACAGCACAAGACTCCAGCAAGCTTACAGACCTCGGCAGAAGGCTAGCTACTGTCAACCAAAGAGCTGGCACAAATGAGGACTCAATGGCACCAATGGAGCTGCTGGTCATGAAGCATGAAAGAACCATTACTTTCAGGCAGCAAAAAAATCAACCGCCTGGAATATCAAAGCAGGAGGAGAAATGTAAAGGTGATGGGCTTACCATGGGGTATGGAAGGAGATAATGCTGAACACTTCTTCCCCACTTTATTCACTGAATTTCTGGCACATGAGGGATACAGGGGACAGGTGGCAAAAGACCAAGTCCACAGAGCATTAACTGACAGGCCATTCACAGGGGAGAAACAGAGATTCATGCTGACAAAACTGCATAGATATTCTGACAAAGAGCACATTATGAGGAGAGTGAAAAAGATAGGTGGCATCACATGCAAAAATGTTACCCTGCAGCTTTATCCAGACATCAGCGCTGAACTTTTCATCCAATAGAGGGAATTTACAGAAGTCAAAGAAAAGTTGAAACAAAAAGGTTTGCACTTCACTTTATTGATACCAGCAAAGCTGTGGATTACAAAAAAACAGAAAGCTCATCTTCCTTACAGAACCCAGGAAGAGATGAAGTATGTGGATTCCCTGAAAATAGACTTGGAGGTAACAAATTAACTTTTGCAATGTCTGGGTAAGGAGGAGGGGGAGGAACAGCCGTTGTGACATTTTGCAGCAAGAGAGTTTGGAGACAGCGAGTTATGAACTTCAAGTGTTTAACTGTAATACAGACATAGACTGGGTCACTGGCTTTTTGGTAGTTGATTTAGTCACCCTATTTCTCTATCAGAGGAGCACGCACTAAGAAGCACTTGGTTAACGGCAGGGTCTAATCACAGGGACAAAGGAAAAATGCAAACTGTGACTGTTTGATTAATGATTGTCCCAGACTCTCCATTTTGAATGGCCACAGGGATGAAAGAACTCCACATTTTCCTGCCAGATGGCAAGTACAGGTGGGAGCAGGATCAGGAACTCTGTGGGGCAGCATAATTCAAGCTGACGTGTGGAGAATTTGAACTTAGTTTTTCTCCCTGTGAGAACAGTATGCGATTGCATGTAAATATGTATTGTAGGGACTGTACTCACACATGCTCAGCTAACTGATAAAGGGAAAAATGAATGGGGAACCATGGCTATCATTTTGGGGGTGGTTCTAACCATTACAACACTCCAAAGTCCTAAGTCAGTGGGGGACAACCGCAGGATACACAAGTGTGGGGGAGAGTGGTAAAGACTTGCAAAGTAGGTCATAAGGTGAAGGTAAACATTGAGAAGGGTGCTTGTGCTTGGTAATATGAAGGTGACGGCTACCCCAGCAGCCTGACACCTGAGCAGGCATACAATTATACAGATCTCAAGAAACATTGGGGCCCAGACAATTCCTAGGGGGGTGATGGGGGTGGCTCAGACTGGACAGTCTCTCAGAGGGCCTCGACATCAACCCAACTCTTGGGAGTATATCAAGCCAGAACTAAACAAGTATTCAGAAGAAGCTGGAGAACCAGAAATGCAAGGGCACTCTTGGGGCAGATATGTTGACTGTGACACCCCTACAAAAAACTTAGCAATGGAGGGAAGCCATCACCCCAAGAAGAGGGGCGACAATGGGGGTAAAAGAAGACAACAGGAAACAAATTAAAATAAGCTCTTTAAATGTTAAGATAAGAGCAGAAGGGTTTGATCAAATATGAACTGGACAAAGGACATTTCAAAATGGGGACATGCTGTTTGTCTCAAAGTACATCCAGAAGACACTGTTCTGGTGATAACCTCTAGAACTTGGAGGTTATATAAAGAATATGGATTGGGCAGGGGTAGATTATTCCAGCCCTCCAAAAAGACATACATTCCAGTTGAGTTAGTTAATTAGATCCACTAGCTATATGGAAGAAAGTGGATCAATATTTATTGTTAGTGTTGATGTTAAACTGTTTTCTAAGTTGTTATATGTCTTTTCTCAAAGTACATTGGTAGAGGGCCAGACTTGGTGGTGTTATAAAAAAATGTGGGACACAGTACAGTAATGGGTGATAATTACACAATGGGGGGAGAGCAAAAGGTATCTTAATTCACTAGCAGAGAAAGTTATATCAGACTATTACCATGGGGGTAGTACTAAACATAGTAACATGGAACATAAAGGGCATGAACCACCCTATAAAATGAAACAAGTTCTAAAATACCTTAAAAACCATCAGATAGAGGTTGCATTTCTCCAGGAGACCTACCCGATGGATCTAGAGCATGCAAAATTAAACAGGGAATGGGTGGGGCAGGTACACTTCACATCTTACACATCCCAAGCAAGAGGGGTAGCAATAGCAATGCCACTGTGAGTCCAAAAGACCTCCCTGGAAAATGGATCATGGTGTAGAGAACGATGCACAGGAACCCCATAGTGCTCATCTACATCTATGTCCCTAATTTTGATGATAGTCAATTTTTTTCAAGCATTAATATTTAAATTAAGCAACACAAGAGGAAAAATGATATGGGGTGGGGATTTTAACATGGTGTTTGATGATATTATGAATAGGTCTTCCTCCAGTCCCTACCAGCTGATAAAAGGGTTCCATGTGAAAATAGCGATTATAAAATTGCGATCACCAAATCGGTGAGTATTTAATAGCGAGAACTGTTATAGCTTGTTGTCTTTAAAGCGCCGCACATATTAGCGGCGCCATAATAATGGTGAACTTCAGCAATGATTTGCGCCCTCTCCTAACAGCTGGCACCATCAATGTTTACGCTCAGTGCTTTGTCTTGTTTGTATATTTTTTTAACTAATCTACATTGTCCCATCCTGTTGCTGGCTGTTTTCCAAAGTAAAGATAATGAACAGACTTTTTATTTTACTTTTAAAACAGGCCTTTCCACTGGCAATAAGAATGTGCCAGTCACCAAGCAGAGCATCTCCTGAACTGTGCCCTCAGCCTTAATGCAACTGAAAATCACAGGGGTGCTCTCTAACATAATAAATATAATCATGACACCCATTTGAATGCAATCCATGTTTAGCACAAATACAGGCAGTGGATATGCAGCCCTACCTTTTTACTTCAGCAATGATCTGCACTCTCTCCTAACTAAGAACGCAGCTTGTTCCATAGTCCTCCCCTCCCACAGACTGCAGGAGATGGGAAGCAGGTCAGAGGACATGAAAAATTCTTTACATTAGCTCAGGAGATATGCAAATGGGGAGGCTGGGATCACACTGGAGCACAGAGGACATTGGCAGTTGAGAATGCAGCTTGCTCCACAGTCCTCCCACAGACACCTCTCCTGTGAATTATCTCGTTTCTCTTGTGCAGGCATACCTTTCAATTGTCCCTGATTTTCAGGGAAGTCCCTGATTTGGCCTCAAAATTTTACTCTGTCCCTCCTAAAAATTATGTTTCCATGACCAAATAATGGAAGTTGTAAGCACAAAATAATGTCAAACATTAAAGTTACAGACTTGTTCTTCCTTAGAAAATGCATTTTACACTAGGCACCTTATTCTACCTGCTTCCTGAGTGGATATCTCCAATTTTGAAGATGTGTCCCTGATTTTGGTCCTTTGTCTCTGATTTTTTAAGCCTTGTCCCTGATTTATGAGGCAGGAGGTTGAGAGGTACGTGTGCAGGTAAGAGGAAGAGGAGTTGAGAGAATAATGGTACGGAGAGTGTTCTTCTGTTTTAAAGTGATTGCCATAGTCCTGGTAGCTGCGCCAATTTTTTTCTCACTGATTCCTCTCCTAATGTTTATTTTTCTATTTTTTCAAATGCACAGCTCGAATTTCTTGGTGCTAATTGCACTTGCCTGCTCCATCACAACTACTGGCATATGTTTAGCACTACTTGCCTACCTTAGTGTTTAAAATATAGACTTAGCATACTTTTTTAATTAATCTACATTGTCACTTTGCAGTTTCTTTGCTTAGGTATAGGGAGGAAGAATTTGTTTTGGTAGTCACCTATTTTTGACTCGCGATTATTGTACACACATTGGCTGGCTGAATTGCTATTTCTGTATACTCACAATTATTGGGTGGTCGTTGAACTCCAATTCGTTAATTAGTGTTTGCCATTTTGAAGTCGCTATTTAGCAGTCATGATTATAATGGGCAGCTCATAAAAGCAGCCAGGAATCTTAAAATGCAAAAGGCTGAACTTGGACAGCATGATCTGTGGAGAACTACACTCCCAGCGGCAAAATATTATTTATTCTATTCAGTGGTGCAGCAGTCCCACACCAGAATAGATCTGCTGTTAAACTCCAGTGGTATATTGGAGGGAACAGTGTCGCAGAATATCTGCTGATATTTGTCTCAGATCATGCCTGCCCCTTCAGACAGTGGTTCAGTAGCAAAAGGACAAAATAACCAATAAAAGAATATGGTGAATGGATCCCTTGACATTGCAGAAACATAATTTTATATAACAGCTCAGTAAAGAAATGAAAGTGTTGTGGCAGCAGAATAAAAACTCAATAGACAATATTGGGATAGTGTGGGACTCTCTAAAGGCATAAGTCGGGGGAGGGCAATCACTATGTTAGTAAACTTAAAAAGGAAAGCAATGCCTGATTAGAGAGAAAAGAGATTTAAACAAAACAGGGATCCTGCACTGTGCAGGGAATTGGTCAAGCTAAAGACAGACAACAATAAGACAAACACCAGGTCTATGAAAAGGGCCCTGGGATTTCAGAAGGCCAAATTCTCCGAAGCCGGGAACATGAGTGGCAAACTTCTAGCATACCAGTTAAAACAGGAAGGTATACAGTGCCACACAGAGAGTATAAACACAACAGAGCGGCAAACAGCAACTAACCAAAAAGGCATAATGCAGAGTTTGTTTAATATTATAGAAAGCTATGCACTACAGGGGAAGCAGACCCAGAAATAGATAATAGGGAAGAAGAAACCAATTTCTGTAATAACTTGCAGCAGTTACCAGAGGAAGACTCTGAGATGCTGGAAGGAGATCTGACAAAGCAAGAGGTATTGAGGGTCCTGGAGCAGCTATATTCAGGGAAGGCCCCAGGCCCAGATGGCCTACTGATTGAGTTATATAAAAAATTGACAACCGCTTTGCTGGGACCCATATTTGACTATCTTTTGAGACAGGACTGCTCTCTCAGACCTTCTTGGAGGCAAGAATAGCTGTGCTCCTTAAGCTGGGAAAAGTGAAATAAAAAGTTTTCTCATACAGATCACTCTCTCTACCAAACACAGACTTTAAAATATACACCAATGTACTAGCAAACAGGCTAGAAAAAGTGCTGCCAGGTCTAGTGCATGATGATCGGAAAGGTTTTGTAAAGGGAAGGGGAGCACAGTCAATCCTCAGCATGCTAATGCAAATATCAGTGAAGGGACAACAGCATTCAGACGACTGCCCAGTGGTGGTCTCACTTGTTGAAAAAGCTTTCAATGGGATAGAGTGGGGCCACCTGTGGAGCACGATGAGACACATGGGCTTTGGGTACAAGTTCTTGACAAGGATCAGAGCTACTGTACAGTAACTATAGGAACCTGTCAGGAGTGGTGCAAACTAACATGTGGATATCAGAACAATTTCAGTTTAGTTGTAGAACATAGCAGGATTGTCCCTTTGGGTAATGTGCACCCCTATTAGGGGTAGTGGCACATCCCAAAGCTGTGAATCCACATAGAACATTTGGCACATGAACATTCCGACTAGCTGAGAATCTCCAGTCTTTGGTGTGCCACTCAGAGGTAGACAGCATGGAAGATTCCTCCAAGAAAGTTTTAATGTTTTATGAAAAAGACGCAACTGTGGAGCAGGTTGAGGCTCCTTGGTAAAAGGGAGTACCCCAAATTTAGAAATCATGCCTGTTAAGCTGTGGCTTTCAGATTGACTAACCTGCTGAATTTTCCCCATTTTCCACTGCCTGTGGTGCATGGATCAGGGATCACAGGCCCTGCCTTAAATTAAGGTGTAGTTCAGGTCTCTGAGCTCTCTGGTGCCTCAGGTAAGAAACTTATCCTTATTTTGTTGGGGGGATACAGTTAGTTGGGTAAACCCTAACTTTTTCTTCCGTTTCCCTCCCCAGCATTTCTATTCAGCATCGGTCACTCTCTCTTCCCTGCACTTAAACTATTATGTATTCTTGTTAGTGGGGAAAACCGTTGTAGTTTGAAGGGAGTCTGCCTCCAAAGCTGAACTGTCTTCAAATTTCATTGGTGTTCAGTGTGCCTTCTCAGACAGCTATTGGGAACGTCTTTGAAATCAGCCTGACTGACACTGTGTCTGCTGATTTCTGAGGGTATAGTGAGCTCAGTCTGACTAATTTCTGTGGCTGTGCATGCCTTTCCCCAGGTTGCACCATGAGATGAGCAATTTGTTGTTCAGTGTGCAATTCCTGTTAAATATGTCAATAAATAAATAAAAAATAAATAAATAAATTAAAGAGTAATTTGTGCTTTCAGCAGTGTGTTATGAATAACGCCTTTTAGTGCATCTTTTGCTTCAGCTCAGGGGAGCCATGAGGTCAGTTGTCTGTTTCTGGCCATTTGCCAACAAGAGCTCATCATGACTTCTTGGCTGTAGCTGTGCTCCTCTTGCCTTTTCTTAATGTCTTTTCATGGCCAAGTGTTGGAGCGTCTTCCCAGTGATGTAGGGAAGTCAAGCACATTGGCGTGACGTTACTCGCATCAGGATTTCATATTGAGCAGTCTACCAGGTTGCTAACTTTGTCTGATGGTAAAAACCTGTCAGATTTTGTTTTTGTCAGTAAGTCTTTTAACAATGTTTCTCCCTGGTAACTTGCTGTTGATCAAGGGGTTGTTACTTACTATTTTCAGTTCTCAGACAGCATTTACTTGATGGAGGTTGCAGTGGGAGTTCAAGCCTTTTTACACTATTCTTACCTCACTGACAGGTATAGATAGGGGGATAAGAAAGAAATGGTAGGAATCCCCTGTCTTTGGGAAAAGGCATGCAACAACCTTTTCATTGTTAATTCTACACATTTTGTTTAGTTACATCTGGGATTGCCAAAGACAAGCGGCACCATGTCCTATCAGAGACCTGTGATATTCAAGTGATGTAAGACCTGCAGGAAGGTGATGAGACCCCTCTCTATTAGGCTCTTTTGCTCTAATTGAGTAACATAAACTGTCTTTTTTTCAGTCCCCCAGCTGAACCCCTGAGCTGGGGAGCGCACCTGGGATACTGACTGGTGGTGGCAAAGCTGAGTTGTTCAAATCCTTGATGTTGCTCTTAATGAGCTTCTGACTTCTGATGTTCTGCAGGACATCCCCACCATCACACCAAACCCAAGGCAGGTAACTCAGGTTGGGGGAGAGGCCATACAGGCACATCCAATTGCACCAGAACAGGACAAGAATGATAACCAGAATCTGCTGGCAGGCCCCAACCTTGATTATGTAGAAAGTCAAGATGATGATTCAGGGGATCATGAAGAGAATACTGACCCAAACGTACTTTTTGATGATGAGAAGGAGGAGGATCCCTCTGAGGAGGAGGAGGAGGAGGAGGAAGAGGGTGAGTGAACAGAGTCTAAGAGAAAGATTCGACTCCCTCCCTGTTTGATACAAGACCTCTGTCCTACTTCATGACTGAGACTTGTAGAACATTACAGCTGAAGGAGGTTCAAGCCATGGAGGATCTGGTTGTGAATCCCATACTCTCTGTGGTCTCCTCCACACCAAACTTTGTGCACTGCAACCAGATTGTTGAACAGGAATGGGCAGGAATGGATCAGTGAAAACATCTCCCCAGGTCACAGGTGAGATGTTATCCGTTTATGGAGGAGAACCCCAGAAGTGGGAAAACCCTTCCTCTAGCAGATAAGGCTGTGCATAATTCTGTTAAGCATGCAACTGTTTGGATTAAAGGCTCTCTGGCTTTAACCAGTTCACACGATAACCAAGTGGATGCCACATGCAGAAGAGTTGTTTTCCTTAAATGGAGTAGCTCTTCACACCTCCTATGCATTTTTATTGTTTCAAGAGCTCTGAACTTATGGAATACGGTTCTGGGTAGCATCGTTCCCCTGGAGTCTGACGGGGTGAACATTTTACAGCTGGTATCTATGTCCTCTCCCTTTCTAGGGGATGCCACAACCGGCAATTCATGAATGTCAGCATGATCTGCTTATCCCATTGTGTCAGCCATGTGAGGTGTATAGCCCAGGCATTGGGCTGCAGTCAAAAGGCCAAACTGTTTAACTTGCCCTTTGAAGGAAGACTGCTATTTTGCATATGGCTTGAAGGACATGTTGAAGGATATCCAGGATAAGAAGGGAAACCTTCCAGTGTCAAAGCAGCAATAGAAAGCCATGTGCCAGCAGCAGGCCTGAGGTGGTTTTCATCCATTTGGAATTTTGGAAACCAAAGGATCTGGGGAGCTCATTCTGGATTTAAGGGAAAAAGTAACAGAGAGTCCTTTGCCCACAGGTGTGATGGGGGTGCAGGATAAAGAAATGGTAATTCACAATGAAGGTACATGGGGCCATCTGTATCTCCCTTCCCTTGGTGAAAGACTGCAGAACTTCTATATAAGATGGGCCCAAATGATGTCAGATGCTTGGGTACTAGAGTTTCTGGCACTAGGTTATGCAATAGAATTTGCCACAGTACCCACAAATTGGCTTTTCCTACATTCTGCATACCAAAAGACCCAGTGAAGAGACAGGCAGTGTCTCAAACACTGGACCACCTCTAACAGATCGGGTCAGTTGTTCCGTTCCCCCCCAGCAAGAAAGGTCAGGGATTTTACTATTTTTACTTTGTGATTACCACAAAGTCAGGGGTTTTCAGACCAGTTCTGGATCTGAAGCACCTAAACAAGTTCATCCACCTCACAACCTTCAAAATGAAGTCCTCATGGTCAATCATAAGAGTTGTCCAGCCAGGGGATTATTTTTCATCCATAGACCTGAGGGATGCATCTCCACATCCCCATTTGCACCAGAGATTTCTTAGGTTTGCGATTCAGGGGCAGAACATCCAGTATAGGGTACTTCCCTTTGGGCTGGCAATAGCACCCAAGGTGTTTTCTTTAAGGACATCATAGTTCTTGTGTCACAACTGAGACAGCAGGGATGTCATGTATATTGCTACCTGGATAACTAACTCATCTAAGTGTTGTCTGCCCAGATGACAAGGAAGTCAGTGTCCAGGACCCTGGAGATACTGGAGACATACAGTTGGCCCCTTCAGAATGGAGTGCTAGCAACCTGGAACCCAGCTTTGGAAGACTACTAAGCCCTGATTCCACTTTCTCGGTCACTCAACAGTTGCTGAATTGGTGGGAGAATTCTGAGAACATAAGCAAGGGGTTCCCATTAGAAGCCCTGCTGTAGCTGATTCTGATGACCAGTACTAGCCTGTTGGGCTGGGGTGCTGTTCTGGACTAAGTACTGGTTCAGGGCATCTGGTAGCACAGGAACAACAGCTACAGATAGATGTATTGGAGAGGAGGGCAATACGGCTTACCCTTCTTCACTTTCACGGTCTGGTTTGGTCAAAAACTGTAAAAGTAAGGTCAGACCATGCCACCACACTGGTGTACGTAAACAATTGAAGCACAAGAAGCAGGGAGATACTAGCAGAAGCAACCAATGTGCTACTGTGAGCAGAGAAGAATCTGCTATTTCTCTTGGGCAGGAGAACTGACTATACTGGCTGACTGGCTGAGTCGACAAACAGACTGTTCATCCAGAGGAATGGATGTTGAATCCAGAAGTGTTCGAACTTCTGTGTAGAAGGTTCAATTGACCTCAGATTGACCTATTCACTTCAAGTCAAAATGCTCGAGCATCAAGTTTCATCAGTCGGTACCAGTGCCCACAGACAGAGGCGGTGGATGCTCTGCCCAAGACGTAGGGTTTCTTTAGAGCATATTTGGTTATTCTGCTTTTTGCACTGTTTCCTGAGTTTACAGAACAGCGTTTTGTGCCATGGCTCCTCTACATAGCTGGAAAACCAGAACTGTCTGTTTAAATCTCCCGGGGCACATAATTGTCAGCAGGAAGATACCTGTGGTCATTACAGCATGTCAGCTTGAGAGGAGGGGCAGTTTCCCTACAAAAAGACACTCACAGGTACTGAACTGTGTTATTCTGCTTTTTGTACTGTTTCCTGAGTTTACAGAACAGCGTTTTGTGCCTTGGCTCCTCTACATAGCTGGAAAACCAGAACTGTCTGTTTAAATCTCCCGGGACACATAATTGTCAGCAGGAAGATACCTGTGGCCATTACAGCACATCAGCTTGAGAGGAGGGGCAGTTTTCCTACAGAAAGACACGTGTTACTAGCACAAGCGCGGTAGTGCAAGCGTGAGTGGCGGGAGCGCCACTCGGAGTTAAAAAATCCAGAGTACAAACAGCGCATAGCTAATGTTAATTACTGCTGTTTTCTGAAGATAAAAGAGAATTTTAAGGAGTTGTAAATTGTTGTTTGAGGGGTGTTATTGTTTTTGTGGGGTAAAGAAGTAGAGTTTAGAAATTATATTAAAAGTTTTCTAGTTTATTGGGGGAAATATTGTTATTTGTATTAGATATTCTAAGGCTACACATCAACTTCCTATATATATATATATATATATATATATATATTTTGCTATGAGGTGTTAGCTTTTATTTTTGTGTTTTTGAATTAGTTGTGATATTCACAATATTTTTAGTTAGTTGTGGATTTTAGGGGTGTACTAACTCCAGAGATATTTATGTAAAGATCGTGGTTCAAACTAGATGCCAGAGAAGGGGAAATGGATGATTTAAAGGCTCCAATTCAAATATTAATTCAGAGCTTGATCACAGATTTGTGCACCACATGGCAAATTCTCCCATTGAATTAAAATTATCTACGTGTTCCACTTTGGATGAAGGTAATGAAATTAGAGAAAATGCTCTGGATGGTTTTATAAGAAGTAATACTTCACTCAAATTCAAATATTGAACCAAGATGGTAGAAAATTAAAGGGAATTACAAATTTAAAGAGTAAAACCATCCCTATAGTTAAAAGAGAAGGAATTATGTTATAGGAAACACCAAATAATAAGCTAAAGATTTCTAAATCTAAGTTGGACACAGTAGAGAAAATTTCAGAGGGTAGTATTGTAGTAAATAAAACAAAGCAGACTAAAATTAAAGATCATTTTGTTGGAAGAAAGCTACAATCTGCTCAAATGACATCTAATGACATGCTTAGTAGTGAGTCAGGGGCTTCCAAGACATGTCTTAATCAGACCAATAATTTAATGAGCCCGAGTAACAAACCTAATGAATTCAAAGGGGATAATTGCCAACAAGTAGTGGCAGATATAACTCTGAGTTCTGGAGCTTTGAAAGAAAAATTAGATATAGAGTTGCATACAACATTGGAGGCTTCTAGGAATACAAGTCAGAAGGAATACTCAAGTTTGTGTAACTCCTTGGAATTTTTTCCTGATTATTTTTTTGAACCAAATCCTAAACCTATGTGGCATAATGATTTGTGGAACATTGCTAGTGAATTGGAGGACACCATAAATGGTCTCAAACAATTCACAACTCCTAAACAATCAAGGCAATCTTCTCAGTAAGATTGCAAGATTAATTTCAATACTACCTATCCATTTGCCCTTAGTGAGGATTTAAAAACTTATATTCAAAATCCACACATCGCGCATATGATGATTTTAGATTTAATTAATCTTAAATTTGAATTAGATAAAATTAAAGAAAACATAGCGATTAATGGTAGCAGAATGGATAAGTTATTGTTGCAATTGAATAAAATAAGCCCTCAGGAGGGTTCGCTTTCTATAGTTATTGATAAGTCAGATAATCAGGAGGTAGTAAATGAGCAATTAAGACCAGATTTCCCTTCTATTATTTTTCCTGAAACTCCAATATCCAAACAAAATAAAAAAGATAGGAAAAAAAGAAATGAGAAAATAAAGATAAAGGAAGTCAAGAACAAAGATTTGAAGAAAAAAGGAGTTTTATCCTTGGACAGTGTTTCTGATAAAACTTTACTACAAGTAGCTATGCTACACTGCTCTGTAATTAAGATAGACACGCACAGTCAATTATATGCTACCCCATATAATGATGGTATCTCTCTTGAAGATAACAAGACTCAATTGAAGGAATTCAGCCCGGTTATAAATCAGTTTGGGAATGAAGAGGTGGTTAGGGAAATACCTAACAGGTCATTAGATGTGGCTTTAGAGGGAGAAATTAAAAATAGAGGTACTACAGCTCAATTGTCATCTACCACCTCATTAAACACTGTAGCTAGTAAGTCAGTTATAAATATTACTGACTGTGCTATATTAAATTTGTATGGTTTTCCAATTGATGTTAAATGGTCATATGCATTATTGAAGGAAAAGATTGTGAACCTGTTTAGGGCAGCAACTGGTGCTGATATTGGGAATGAGGATATTATTCAGGTATGGGAAGATAAAGATTGTGAGGGTGTGGTTTGCTTATTTATTTTTTGTAAGGTTCCAAGGGTAGCTAATCAAATTTGGATTAATAGGGAATCATTGAGGGAGCTGGGTTATAAGCTGGACTATATAAATAGATACATGTTGAATAAAACTAAATTAAAAAATGATTCATAATCAGTTCTAATTTTTGGACTAAATGTCTCTTCTAAAGTTACGGATCTTAAGCTAAAAAATATCCTGACTAATCTTTTTTCTCAAATATCTAAGATTCCAGAGAAGGAAATTAAAATTTTAGAAGTGAGAAGGGGACAATCAGAGTTTAGACTTGGCCAGGTAGAGGCCTTATTAGAATCAAAAAAGCTAGCAGATATAATCTTAGCGAAGGCATTACTACTGGGCAAGGCTGGTATACATATATTACCAGTGGAATATGGGAAAGTCCCCAACTCCTTTAAAGTAAAAAATGTTTCAGGTTATGAGAAAGGGAATTTTCTAAAGTTTTTGCAGCTATGTGTGGTTGAAAGGATCAAGAATGAGAATGATACCAAGGTGGAAAGGTTAGTTAAAGACCTATTGGTACAAATATTGCAAGTTCCAATGGAGGATCTTAAATCATTATATGCAACAAGAAAGAGAGGCATTTTACATGGTGATACAATTATTCTAACAGTTAAACAAATACATTTATATAATAAATTAGTTAACAATTTGGCCTTGTTGGATTCCTTGGAGTTGCACTTGGTGCAGGATAATGATGATAACTTAACAATGGCTGCTAAAAATGTTTTACAGGGAAATAATCAAAGCATGACAAAAGAATTAATTAGAGAATCCAAAACTTGAGGAATAACATATAATATTGCAACATCTAACACATTTTCAGAATTAGCATCTTGTGATGATTGATGGTATAAATCAGATCATTTCCTTGGTTGGAACTTTAACAACAAGTTAGGGTTGGTTTCAAGGAACATTTCTGGCCTTTCAAATAAATTAGCTGATAGCGAATGGGTGGAATTTATTTTAAAATTCAACATAATTTGTCTTCAGGAAACATGGCATTGTAAAAATTCAGAAATCTGTCTAAATGGTTACTGTATGTTTCATTCAAGTGGGGAAAAAAACAGAAAAAGGAAGGTTAGCAGGTGGGTTAATTACTTGGATTAAAATAGATGGAAATTTAGAAGTAAAATTAATATGTTCTAATAAAAATATCTTGATTGTACAAGTCAAGAAGAAAGGATTTTCATTCTGTTTAGCTAATGTTTATATCCCCCCCCCAAATTCCAAATATTATGATCATTCTATATGGGCCCAATTAGAATATATGCTTTATAAAAGCTGGGTACTTTCTGATTTTGAGGAACTCCTACTGTGTGGTGATTTTAATGCCAGAATAGGCAGCTATGATGGTTATGCTGATAGCGAATACCACAACTGGATTTATAAAGACTCTACTAATTATGTGAGGTGTTTGGAAGACAGTAGAACTAATAGGTTGGGAAGGAACTTAAGATCTTAGATATATTTAATTTAATACCATTAAATGGTCACCTACATGGCGACAAAAAAGGCAAGTATTCTCATTTTTCAGCAAGAGGGCCATCTTTAATTGATTATTTTTTTTGGAATGGGGACATGTCATTTTGGGAAAATTTAACAATTACAGATAAAGTGGATAGTGATCATTTCCCGCTAGTGCTACTTTCCAAACAGTTAATTTATGGAATTGATGAAAATCATATTCAGTCACAGATAATAGAGATACATCATAACAAAATCATCTGGAATGATATGGTAGCTGACCAGATACATAATTTAATAAAAAATAGACTGGATTATGTATTAAAACTCGTCCATGATAGTGGCATCATTATTTAGAATGTTACGGCATGTTTGGAAGAAATTAAAACATTATTAAGCAAACCATATATAAAATCAAGTAGTCGGGACATACCCCCAGAGACATGGTTTGATAAAGAATGTTGAGAAGAAAAAAAGATACTTAATAATGTTTTAAGAGGTGTAAAGTTACAAAAGAATGCTTTGACTTTCAAAGATCTAAATAAACAAAGAGAAAAATATAAGGCTGTTTTATTTAACAAAAGGAATGTCTTTCAACAGAAGAAATGGCAAGAGATGTTAAGGGTTATAAATCAAAAATATTATAAATCATTCTGGCTTCTAGTGGTGAAGAGATCAAATAAAGTAAGATTTGAAATTGATACATACATCACAGTGGAGTCTTGGATTCTCTATTATACAAATACATTTTTTAGTAGTGAGTGTGGTGATTCTTGGTTAAGTTTAAATCATAATTTAATTTAATTTACCCTTTTTAATTTTGAGGAGGTGCTTCAGGCAATAGCACTGTTAAAACTGAAGAAAGCTCCAGGGCCAGATCAAATTCCTTCTGAGTTTTTTTAAAGTCGCCGGTAATATGGGCCAAGCTTCTTACAGTGCTATTTAATGTATGTAGTAGAGAATTGAGTTTTCCAGCATCTTGGAAAGGTGCAATAATAATTTCCATATACAAAAAAGGCAATAGGTCTGATCCAGCAATGTATAGACCAATTTCTCTTTTAGATCACCTAGGCAAAATTGTTGCTAAGTTGATTCTAAATCAATTAAGAGATCAGATGTCCAATAATGGGGATTTTTCAGAGGCTCAAGCAGGATTTAGACCTGGTTATTCCACCATTGATAATTCCTTTGTGATTTGGCATTTAATTGAAAAATATGTTACACTAAGGAAACAAAAATGTTATGCTGCTTTTATAGATTTTAGTACTGCTTTTGATACCATATCCCGTAATACATTGTGGAGAATTATGGGAAAAAAAGGAATCTCAAAAGGGATAATTGCTATTATTAGAGAACTTTATTCTCAGACTTGGGCACAAATGAAAATTGGCAGAGGAGGCCAACTTTCTGATCCTTTCCCAACAAATAGGGGTGTAAGGCAGGGTTGTGTGTTAGCACCAACCCTGTTTTGCATCTATATTGATGTTTTGTTGAATAAATTGGAGGAATCAGAAACATATTCTCCAAAAATATTTGGGCAAAATTGTGCCTCTCTTTCTTATGCAGATGACTTGGTGCTGTTCTCATTAACTCGATCAGGTTTACAAACTAAGTTGAATATCTTGGATAATTTTTCAAAGGAATATGATTTAGAAATTAATGATACAAAAAGTCAAGTTATAGCTTTTGGAGTGAAAAATTGTTCATTCAATTGGAAGATTGGGGAAAAATACTGGATAAAGTTAAAGAATATACTTATGTAGGTCTTCAATTTTCGTATGAAGGGAAATGGGTAAAACATACAGAGAAGCTGATTTTAAACCTTAAAAAAACATCAGATTCATTATATAGGTTTAATAAAAATTATGGAGGGAATTCAGTAAAACCCCTCATTAAAGCTATTGAGGCAAAGTACAATGCACAAGCCCTATTTAATGAGGAAATTTGGCAACCAAGGGAGATAAATAAAATTGAAATTCCAATAAATAAAATACTATGATTAAGTTTAGGGTTAGGAAAGTCAGTTCCCATGTGCATTATAAGGGCAGAATTGGGTTTGGTATCCTTAGGTGCATATTTTGCAGCTAGAAAAGTTAATTATTGGGTAAAAATTCAACACCATAAAAGGCATAAATTAACTTACTGTTGTTTAAAGGAAAAACTTAACTGGTTAAATCTTGGTCACTTAAAATCTAGCTGGCTAAAATCTGTATATGAAATCTTGCAGGTCTTAGGTTTGGATTATCTAAGGAAAAATGCTGAGAAAGGTATTACAGTAGGTCTTAGTTACCAACTCTGTATCACCCATAGATTACTGGATTTTTATAAACTTAAAAGATTTGGAAAAAATTTCTAAGTTAAGAATTTCTCCTTGGCTTAGAATAAATGATGTCAATCATTTTTTTAGACATCATTATGAAATTCTTACTGAACCAAATCAAAGAAAACTGTAAACATTATATAAGTTAGAGTTGTTTCCCAGTAATATTATGGAAGCAAGATACAGGGCAGAGAAACAGAGAGATGCAAAACTATGTTCCTGTACAAGAACAAGTTATGAAAATTTAAAACATGTAATTTTTATTGTCAGTGGTATAAGAAGCCCAGAAATAAATGGATCATACCAATCTGTAGAACTATTTTATCTGATGATCAAGATTTGTTATTAAAAATATTATTTACGACAAATGATTAAATTATTATTAAGTCCACTGCAAGATATTTGGAAAATAATGTAAAAATTCGAAGGAGGATCACAAGAATTCAAACATGAAGGTGGACAAAGCAATGGGACCTGATGGGATTCATCCCCGAATTCTAAAAGAACTAAGGGTAGAACTAGTGACACTACTGACTACCCTCTTTAACAAATCATGGGAGGATGGGGTGGTACCCGAGGCCTGGAGGAGAGCAGATGTGATTCTCCTTCACAAAAGTGGGAGCAAGGCAGAAGCAGGAAACTGCAGACCTGTTAGTATAACCTCAGTGATAGGGAAAATGATGGAATCAATTCTGAAGGAAAGAATTGTTGAGTATCTAGAGGCCAGAGGGGCACAGAACCCAAGGCAGCATGGATTCACAGCAGGAAGGTCATGCCAGATGAATCTGATAGATTTCTTTGACTGGGTGACCAAAGTAGTAGATCAGGGAGGGGCTGTGGACATGGCCTACCTAGACTTTAACAAGGCATTTGACACAGTCCCACACAAAAGTTTAATATACAAGTTAGTCAGCCTGGGAGTGGGTCCCAAGATGACAGCCTGGGTAAAGAATTGGCTGGAGAATAGGACACAGAGTAATAGTAAATGGAGTCCACTCTGAAGAAAGGGGGTTACTAGTGGGGTACTGCAGGGTTCAGTATTAGGACCGGTCCTCTTCAATGTCTTTATAAGCGACATTGCAGAGGGACTGGAAGGAAAAATGTGTCTTTGCAGATGACACAAAGATCTGCAACAGAGTTGATGCACAAGGTGGGGTGGAAAGGATGAGAAGGGACTTGGCAAGGTTAGAGGAATGGTCAAATGTATGGCAGCTTAGATTCAATGCTAAGAAGTGCAAGGTAATGCACCTGGGAAACAAAAACCCAGGGGAAGAGTACACAATGGGGTGAGATACTAACAACAACAAAATGGAAAGGGACCTGGGGTAGTCATATCAGATGACCTAAAGGTGGGCAAGCAATGTGAGAGAGAGCAAAGGAGGGCTGGGAGGATACTGGGATGCATAGGAGAGGCATCACCAGTAGAAAACAGGAAGTTATCCTCTGTACAGACAGCTGGTCAGACCCCATCTGGAGTACTGCGTGCAGTTCTGGAGACCCAATCTCCGCAAAGACATAGACAGGATGGAAGCTGTCCAGAGGAGGGCAACTAAAATGGTGCAGGGTCTGCACTGGAAGACATATGAAGAGAGGCTTAAAGAGCTTAGTATGTATAGCCTCGAGGAAAGGAGGGAGAAGGGGGACATGATAGAAACTTTCAAGTACCTCAAGGGAATCAACAAAGTCCAAGAGGGTAGCATCTTTCAAAAAAAGAGGTGTGCAAGAACAAGGGGGCACAATTTGAAGATAGAGGGGGGGCGGCTCAGAGGTAATTTAAGGAAGTATTTTTTCACAGAGAAGGTTGTGGAGTCAAAAACAGTGGTGGAATTCAAGCCTGCATGGGACAGTCATAAGGCAATTCTAGGGGGTAGGGGCAGGAAGAAGTAGGCTGCTAGTTAACTAGGATCTGCAGCTTATCCATTAGGTAGGGAAATGGGCAGACTGGGTGGGTCAAGCGTCCTTATCTGCCGTCAAATTCTATGTTTCTATGAATGCAGGGTTGATGTGAATTATTGTAAGGGATTTTATATTATTATTATTAATGTTATGGTTAGTATTAATGTAGTGAGAATGTGTTAAAATGAAATGTATTTTATTTTATTTAAGAAAATGAAAAGAATGTTGTACATTTTTTTTGTATTTTTATTTATAAATGTTTGTAATGTCTTTGACTGAACAAATAAAAATCAATCAATCAATCATCATCATTAGAGCATATTTGTTTCTTCTTCCGCTGCTCCTCCCCAAGGTCACTTGCAAAATGAGTCACTAAAACAGGAAATTTTATTCTAATAGCACCAGGTTGGCTGAGAAGGCTGTGGTTTTCAAACCTAATGAATTTTATTCTACAAGTGCAGTTCCAGCTCCCACTACAGGGAGATCTACTCTCACAAGTACCCATTCTGCATCCAAACCCAGAGACTATGCAGCTGGCATCCTGGCTCCTGAGAGGTGGAGGTTGCTAAAACAGTTTTTTCCTGGCAAGTAGTTGCTACCTTGAAGGCTGCCAGGAAGGTCTGTATGTCTGCAGCTTGTGATCGAGTGTGAAACTCCTTCTTGGCTTGGCCAGAGAGTGAGGTACCAGGCCTTCTAAGGCTATGGTTCTGCATATTTTGTTTTTCTGCAGGTAGGAGTAGACAAGGGGCTTGTGCTGAGTACCTTGAGAGATCAGGTGTCAGTGCTAAGAGCAGCACCGGACACCTTCATGGGTTTGTCTCTGGAACAAACTGGGAGGTCATTCGATTTCTAAGCATGATTAACAGAGTAGACCACTCTTTTGATCCCCGGTAACTCCATGGGATCTGAATCTGGTGTTGAATGTCCCATGTAGAGCACCCTTTGAGCCTTTTTCATCAACTCCGCTGCACATTCTGTTGTACAAGGTGTGTTTCTTAACTGCAGTCTGCTCATCCAGAAGGACTGGTGAACTTCAGGCTTTGCCACACAAAGAACCTTACCTTATCATCCATAAATACAGGGTGGTCTTGAGGATGGTTCCATCCATTTTACCTAAAACACCTTTGGTATCTCATATAAATCAGGAAGTCTGTCTTCTGTCCTGCCTGAAGCAAGATTATGTTAAGGAGAATGAGTTGCACAAGTTGGGCAGTCAGTACATACCTCAAACGAACTGCAGAATACAGACAATCTAAAAGTCTGTTTGTTCTTGTCAGAGCAGTGAAAAAAGGGTCAAAAAGCTTCCAAAGTCACCTTGGCCAGTAGAATGAGGGCTTGTATTGACAAGGCTTATGTATCAGGAAAAAAAAGACTGCTCCTGTTCTCATCAGGGCACACTCCACCAGGGCTCTGGCCACTTCCTGGGTGGAGAGATGGGAGGCACCTGTATTAGAATTGTGCAAGGCAGCAACATGGTCCTCTGTCCACACTTTCACTAAGCACTACAGATTGGGTGATTAATGTTCCACCGATGTGACCTTTGATCACAGAGTTCTGCAAGCGGTAGTTAGCAGATAATTATTTTTTGCCTGTATGGGTTATATATGGGACAATATTCTCTCCCACCCCGTTGGGAAATGGGTACTGCTTCTTAGAACCTATATGTATTAATTATCCATTGACAATGAGGAGTGCTACAGAAAGGAGAAATTCTTTCATACTTACTGTAATTTCCTTTTCTTTTAGCTCTAACATTTATCAATGTAGCCTCTCCTTGGAGCCTTGACTCTTCCTGGAGAATATTGTCTAATATGTATCTAAGGATGTTGTTTTTTCAGAATGTATGGTTTGTCTAATATGTATCTAAGGATGTTGTTTCTTCAGAATGTATGGTTTGTAAATATGGTCCGCAGCCTATACAGAATTATCTACTAATGCAAAGGAACAAGTTACAGTTTTATTAGCTTACAGGCATACAGTTTGACAGTGACTTTTTTGTGAACATAAGGTGGTACCTCCCTGTTACAGGTTAGTGCGTATACTGTTTTCCGCAGTTGTGATTATTATAATTACTATTATTACTGTTATACATTTTCTGTGTTATCAGTATTATAAGCAGTGTACCAGAACATTCAGAAGTCCACTGTTATGATAACATTGAAGTTTCAAAGGTCAATGCTGACAGTCATCCAGAGTGAAGTAGGACATAAACTTATTGTTTTTTGTGGTGACAGCTCTTTCTATATCTGCTTTGTTGATAGGCTGCAAAGGGGGAATCAGATTCATTGGGCTTTTCACATATTTTTTTTTTTACATACGACTATGTAAGTACTGCAAGGACAGTACAGACTGGAGATTCTCAGCTAGCTGGAATGTTCATGTGATCAGGTGTCTTTTTTTTTTGCCCAGCCCCCGATCCTGGCTCCACTATGCCCTACCAACCAACCCACCATGCCCAGGCTTACCCCCCCTCCGGTCAAGGCCATAGACAAGCCCTGGCTTACCCCCCAGGTCAGGGCCATGGAAGCAGGACCCCCCCCGCAGACACTAGTAGGCAATAGGCGTGGCAACCGAGCAGAGCTTCATACTCCAGGGGCTGGCTTTTTCTGGATGCTGTACCCCTGGGGGCGTGGAGTGCAATGATGTAGAATGCAACCTGCATCAACATCTGACATGTCCCTCAATCTTTCAGGCCCCAGACACTGTTGTCTCTCTGGCCTCCACCAGGGATCAGATGATTACCAGATACACTGCCCCTTCCCCCCCAGAGAAGGAGAGCAGTCCCTAGAATGCTCAGTCCTTCTCCTCCTGGCCAGCCCTCCAACTCCCGGGTCCATTCCCAAACCCAGGTCATTGGTGTCATTAGTGGAAATCCAACTGCTGCACTGGTGGGCCGGCCATGTGCACAGGTTTCTATGCTGATTCACAGCATTGGGTTGTGCCACTACCACTAGTTGGGGTGCACATTACTCACATGTATTAATTACACATTGACAGTGTTGGAGCTAACAGACAAAGAGTTTATGGTAAGTATGAAGGAATTTCTCCACTTTCCTTTGCTCTTTGATGTAGCCTTGGAGCCACTAGTACAGGCAATGAGGGATCACAAGGGAATAGTTGGATTCCAAATGTGAAATGTCACAGCAAAAGTCTCCCTATATGAAGATGAACTGTTGGTCTGTGTAACAAACCTGAACAATCTCTATCTCTCCTAATGGAAATTTTCACTAACTTTGGGGCCAAATAGGGTTTAAGATAAACTTTAATAAGACCATGGTATTACCTCTGTGTAACTGCAACCACTACAGAATACAACAGAAGCTACCATTCACGTGGACCAAGGAAGGGTTCAAATAAATAGGGGTGAATATTAGAAAGAAAATAAAGGACTTCTATGAGGTTAATTTTCCACCCGTCCTAGAGGCAGTCAAGAATATGTGCAACAGGTGGCGCCAATTACCTCTATCAATGCTGGTTTGCGCAAATGTGCTGAAAATGGCAATGATGCTTAAATTCCTATACATTTTCCAAATTCTGCCTCTACAAGTCTCTAACAAGTTTTTTAAGCAGCTTCAGGCATATGTGACATAGAGGATAATGGATGGGCAACAGTGAACAACAACAATGCTGTGTTTGCTTTGAGAGGTTGTCAAGACAACCAGTAGACCTCAAGAGTTGAAGCGCGAGATGTCCCGGTTGTCATGATAACCTCAAGACGTAATCTCAGTGCTGTTGTTCACTGTTCCCATCCACTGTCTTTTACAGTGTATGGGCAACTCTGCACATCAATGGAGAGTTTACATATATAAATTGCATGTGCCATTGTTGACTTACTTGTCTCACCATGTCAATGGTCCCAGCACTGTCAGCCGAGCTGAAATCATAGAGTCACAGCATGGTCCCAACCCCCCTTAGCCAAGTCAAAATCACAGAGTCTGAAATCACAGTTTGAAAAGGCCATGCAAGGCATCACCGATTGCCCATTTTTCTCCTCCAAAGTGGCAGGTGAAACTGACAAGAAGATAAAAACAGGCAATTGGCGTGGCTGTCAAGGAAGGTTGAGTGCAAGGGCATTCCATGTTGTTGTACCCTAGCAGCATTGTTCTCAAGATGGTACAACAGCAGTTTGCCATCACTACTAGGGTACCACAACACTGGGAGTTTATTGAATTCCATGTATAATAGCCCTCTCCCATATGATATGTCATGGATATGGAACACAAAACCCACCTAGGGTAAAGTATCAGCAATTGACACAATCCCCAAGAATGGGAAGTATAAGGGCCCCATCCTTTTTAAACCATTACTTGGCAATATGACTGGCTGAACTGAAGGCATGGCATAGACCCAACTGCATTCAATGGGGATCAAGAGAGAATAATAATGGACAGGCAAACATAGACTCATGGACTTGCTAGATAGTGCCTAATAGCTCCATGCTTAGCAACATGGACAGCACGCGGAGTAACCCAGTAGTGAAACACCTCTTATGATTATGGTACAGGGCACACAGACTTAAACAGGTGGATGCCCGTCTTACTTCCCTCACACCACTTTGGCATAATCCACTATTCCTCAGATTTCTTTAGAGACCCAGGATACAAAGTCTGGGAAGAAAAAGGCATTAGCTTTCTGGAACACTTATACAGCAAAGGAAACGTTTATTTTGGGACACCATATGGGCTTAACATGGATTACTGCATACTCACTTTTTTGAGTACATCCAACTCAAGCACTATCAACAAGGCAGTCTAGGGAGACAGTACACACTTAACGAGCCCTCAGAGATAGCAAAAACTCTGGTTACAGTCAAAAACACAAGAGGCCTGGTAACAAAAATATATGCCAGTCTGATGGTATCTGTACAGCACAAAGGTTAGGCCAATACATTAAAATGGGGAGAGGTAGTGCTGCCACTTGTGCTGCCGACAACCTGGTTCTGGAATGAGTCTGGATTGTTGGAGGGCCAGCTGAGAGAGGTTGGTTGAGCAGTGGAAAGGGAGGGTTGGGTCTCCACCAGAGCTCTGCCACCTGGGTGACCACAGGTGGTGGTGCAGCAGGAGCAAAGGCTCAGGGAGGGTGGGTGTTAGTGTGCTTGAGGGCATTTGCGTATGCATGCACATTGGGCACTCCATTGATGTCTTGGTGTCTCATGGTACAAGAACAAGGAAAACCTCTGCTCTGAACAGGATGACACCCACCTTGCATCATGGGCCCTGCACCACCAACTGAGGTGCTGTCCTAACACTGTGCTACAAACTCTGCTGGGAGTTGGATCTCCCTCAGTGGCCCCGCCATAAGGGGTAAGCCAAGAAGGAATGAGGGAGAGGTAATTCCCACAGAAGGTAGCTCCACTGGTGAGGGATTGCTAGAGATTCCCAGGGTTCATCTTCATTCATCTGGGGCAAAAGCTTTTTCTTTTATGGCCCCAACCCTGTGGAATTCTTTACCTCATCAGATTAGAGAGTATCTGTCCGTGGAATCATTTAAGAGGTCTCTGAAAAGCCACTTATTTACACTAGCATTCGGATAGATTATTTATGGTAATTTTATTGTTTTATGTTATTATTTATTATTGTTGATGTTTTATTCTTGTTATGTATCAGCACTTTAATTTATTGAAAAGTGCTTTACAAATAAAATTTTGATTGATTGATTGATAGGTGATGGGGATTGGTACAAGGCAGGGCCGATTGCGGGCAGGTCAAAACAGAGGGAAAAAGCACAATAATTAAAAAAGAAAAGATTGAAATAGGGAGACTCATTAGGTGAACAGATCTCAGAGGAAGACTTGGAAGACATAGCAAAAGAAAGGTGGAGAACCCAATACAAAGTGAGCTAAAATGATATGCTAATTCACAGTTCAACAGGTCTACTACACTGCAGCCAGGCTGCAAAAATTCTCCAGCACACATGATGGGAGGTGTCCATGATGTGGCCAAGAGAAGATCAAAACTGCACACGTGGGCCTGGATTCACAAAGGTTTGATGCAGGGTTTGCATCAAGCCCTGCATCAATGCATCAAACCTGGTGGTTGGCACAGCTGCACCAAAATCGTTCCTGCAAACTGCACCCGATTCAGGAAGATCTGGCACATTTACAGCACCTTTTCCACTTTACGGCACCTTGCACCAAATATTTGGCACAAGCCCAGTAAATAGGGTACTCGAGATTGCCACAAGCTAGACCAGAAAAAGCTGGTCTAACTTGCAGCAATCAATGCATGGGATCGAGAATCCTGATTGCCAGCCAGGGAATGCCCCCTGCCCTGTGCGCCATATGTTCGGCACACCCAGGGCTTGTTGCATTCTTGGGAGGCTTGAGAATTGGGCCCATGGTGTTTCATTGCCTCAGGCTGCAAACATACTGGTCAGAAATACCGTAGAGCAATTACTGTCCAACACATTTGCTAGCCAGGTTAAAATCGCATCAAAACAAGCCCTGCTAGGAGATTGAAATGACCAGGAAGATCTCAGACCTGGTTAAAGCAGGCTGTCTTTTCCGGCCATGAGTATAAGCAAACTGGGAATCCTGTCCTAATGGAAGCAATCAGAATCCCCAGAACTTGCCATATGGCTGAGTCATATGAAGGATTGCATGGGCTCAGAGAGAGACTAATTTACAATTCCAAAGGGAGAGAACAAAACTATAATAAAGCTTTGGCCCAATTTGAGGAATACTTACAGGGCACAGAGGGGTAGCTGTTGTCGTGGCACAGGTCAGGAAGCATAGGAAAACTGGGAGCAGTTGTAAAATTCGCAACATGTTTTATTATTAATAACAGTAAAATTAAAAATAAAATTGTTTAGAATAAGTATGTACAAAGGCAGTAAAACATAGAAAGCAGAGTCCTTTTTCTTCTCAATTTCAAATCTCAGTCTGTCTCTGTCTTTTGCAAAACATTGCAGCTCTTTTTATAAGTTTTTGCAGGAGCTCATTAAAAAAATAGCATGCTTCTCACACAGTGTTCTTGTTAGTTTCAGCAGGTGCAGAAAAAATAACATTGTGACTCAGAACTGACCTCCTGTTTACATCTCTGCAAGAGGCTTAAACACTGCATTTCAGGTTAACCCCTTGAGTTCCAAATAGCTTTTTGCAATCATTTCAACATTATAACTATATACAGTTTTAAACAAAGGGCTCCCAGTATCAATTACATTTCCACGAAATGATTCACATATATTTTTATGCCAGCAGATATGCAAGGGGGGAGAAAAGACAGAAAAACAAGTAAGGGTATAGATATAGTAAGAGACAGAGAACTGCCAGACCATTGGGGTGATCAAGTCCTAGGTCTCACAAGAAAATCTGGTTGTGCAACCAGACAGAGAAGAGACAGAAAATGAGAGGACAGAGCAGATCCTTGCATTTAAACTCTTTCTTCATAACAACTGGGACAGGGCCGTATTCAACCCTGTCACAGTAGGTATCTGCCTCTATCTCCAAAATCAAACAAAGTTGTAGAGGACAGTGCAGAGCAGAACACTGCTGCACAGGAGCTAGAACTATAAAACTCACCCAAAACAGGGACCAAAAAAAAAAAAAAGTAAATTCAAAACACTTCTGATCATAGGAGACTCCATGATTCGGGGAGTTGACAACAGATGCAACATCTTGTTTTCAGTGGGGGTCCTGCACTATTACCTCTAGGAGAACTAAAACACTGGGAGGTACTGCGACTTATTTAAAGTCACACAGTGAGTCTGTGTACATGGTGGGATTTGTAGCAAGGGTCCAACCTGTAGCCTACATTGTTTTATTTTTTTAGATTTCAGTAGCGTTATGAGAGTCTGGGTCTTCACTGCCCTATTGGAGGGAGTCAGACCTTGGAATTGTGGAAGGGGAAATCAGAGGAAGCATCTCTGCTCTGGCAAGTGAGACAGAGGACTAGGTTCCATTAGATGAAGCATCACTAATGTTGACAGTTCACTGATATGGGGATGTTTCAACAGTGCCATCGCTGACCTCAACATGGATTGCTAGATATAAGATATGAGGTGGCACAAGGGGGACAGCAGGGTTAAGAGAGCTAATAACTGTATGTATGGCTTACCTTTCATAACCCCCAATACTGAGAAGTTTTATACCTTCTATACTGAGATCTTCTTGACATTCATCTCCTCAGACAGCAAATCATGCAATCTCTTGACTCATTCTCTGCTTGATACAGGAGCGCCCAAGACCGGAGTTTGCTGCCATGGCACCTTTGATGGAGCAGAACCCAATCACAGGGGTGAAAGAGCCCTACTTTCCAAAGAAAGACCGCCTGTCCCGCATCATCACGGGGTTCATGGTCATCATAATCATGGTGAGTCTGCAAGCAAACACTTGATTCTGTAATCTCAAGCCCTCGCGAGGAAGTTACGATTTGTCAAATTAACACAACAAATGTAGGGGTAGATTGTACTGCCTGACTCACCTGCTGGTTTCAAAATAGCCAGTGAGATTTTTGAATAAAAGTCAGTTTTTGTTAAATACCAATGTACTTTTGGATTGTAAATATGATCTGGTGAGGGGGATTCAAGGGAGGTGGGTTCACCCCCAGTGCATACACTTTCCCATATTTTTCACTCAGTGGCAACCCATTACCTAGCAACTAGTTTTACATCTCTTGGTACTGCAGTAATGGTGGAAGAGATTTAATACCAAATCTTGCCCATTACATTTTAGTGGGTCAAGTGGTATAGTCATTCCAGTGGTGTTCAAGGGCTTTAGGGCTGGGGGCTTTGCCTCCTCATTAATTGTATAAAAGTAATTTTTTTATCAAATATGAATGTCATTTTGGATTGTAAATTTGGTCTGAGGAGGCGGTTCAAGGACACTTTTACATATTTTACACACTGTGCTGACTTATTAACTAGCAGCCGACTGCACAGCCCTCAGTTCTTTAGTAATTAATCCTGTCCACCATTTTGTAGTCCGTCAAACAGTATAGTCATTTCCAAATGTAGCTGAAAATGTTGATGTAAGATAGGGATCCAAGTGGTATAATTGGTTCAGTGTTACAATGAAAACTGACTGCTGCTGCCAGGACAGTGACTAATTTGTTAGGGACCAAAACATATTTTTATTGATCATCTGGTAAAAGCAGGATTTATTCTTTATTAGCCATTCTAACATCAAAAAAAATGGATCAGTCTCAAACTTCATTTTTCAGTTAAAACAAACAAACATTACTCATTTTGATTCTCCATCTTATTTCTGCAGGGACTCATATGACATCATCAGAAACATGCTTCTGAAAATGAGGACATTTTCTGTGCCTACCAATTTTTCTTTAACCTGAAAGTCACAGACAGTATTCTGAATTTTCTATAAAGTCTGCAATAACTTGTTATAAAAAAATAAAAGTTAGGTTTTTGGGTTCCCCTTTAGCTTTCATTCTGGTAATAAGAGGCTCCAATTCTCAGCTGCAATCGGGGAAGGTATAAAACAAGCACTTGATGCCTCCTTCATTGTGCTCTTGCTTGCAGTATATACAACTACAGTCTCCCACTGTAGCCAGTGCATTTATGTTTCTTTGAAGTTATTTTTTAATCTGTTTTTCAAAAATCTCTTCCTGATTTAACCAATGTGTTGCATTAAAACATGAAAATAGGTGGGGCTGTGAATTTGTGTGTGAGGCAACATTTAGGGTTCCAGTTGTCAAGTTGTCAGTTATTGCTGACGCAGGGGCCACTTTGATGTTTCATTGGTGTAGAACTAGGTATGCTTTATGAAACAGGAACTTCTCTTGCTGTAGTCTGACATGTCCTCTGTTTGCCTGCAGCTGTCTGTGGTGATGATTTTCCTGGTTTCAGTGATCATGTACCGTGGTATTGTCAGTATGATGATGTACCATACCGGTAACACCATCCTTATGGCACAGGTAAGGAACAAAAAATTAATATAAAACAATCACTCATCAGTAATAGAGCACACTGCTTTTATTTCTGCCTCCTAATTTTTTTCCAAAGATCCACAGATACAAAATGTGGCACACAAAGCTTGAAAGATATGAAGTGTGGCTGGCCAGTCGGTGCAGTGGTAGGACAATTGCTCGCAATGCCAGGGACCTGGGTTCAGGAATGAGTCTGGGTCATCGGGGCTGACTGGGAGGTGCCCGTGGTCCACCGCACTACAGCCACCTTTACATGTATGGGTGGCAGAGTGCTTAGGGTGCTGAGAGGGATGCCACACTGCATATTACGTGAGTGTGCTGACACACGCTTACATTGGGGACCTAGTCCCAAAAGCCGGCATCCCTGTGGGAACAGGGGAACAAGAAAAAGAATGGGGAAACTAAAAATAACTGTAAATCCCCCCTCTGCTCATTGCTTCTTGAAGGCTGGTAAACCCAGCCAGAAGGCAGTATATTTGCCACACCGGAGCAAGAGAGTGCAGCAGGAGTAAATTTAAAAAAAGAAAGATATAAAGTGCTGTATTACATAGAAACATAGAATTTGATGGCAGATAAGGACCACTTGGCCCACCCAGTCTGCCCATTTCCCTACCTAATGGATAAGCTGCAGATCCTAGTTAACCAGCAGCCTACTTCTTCCTACCCCAACCCCCTAGAATTGCTTTATGACTGTCCCATACATGCTTGAAATCCACCACTGTTTTTGACTCCACAACCTCCTCCGGAAGGCCGTCCCATGCATCCACAACCCTTTCTGTGAAAAATACTTCCTTAAATTACCTCTGAGCCGCCCCCCCTCTATCTTCAAATTGTGCCCCCTTGTTCTTGCACACCTCTTTTTTTGAAAGATGCTACTCTCTTGGACTTTGTTGATTCCCTTGAGGTACTTGAAAGTTTCTATCATGTCCCCCCTCTCCCTCCTTTCCTCAAGGCTATACATATTAAGCTCCTTAAGTCTCACTCTTCATATGTCTTCCAGTGCATACCCTGCACCATTTTAGTTGCCCTCCTCTGGACAGCTTCCATCCTGTCTATGTCTTTGCGGAGATTGGGTCTCCAGAACTGCACGCAGTACTCCAGATGGGGTCTGACCAGCTGTCCGTACAGAGGGATAATAACTTCCTGTTTTCTACTGGTGATGCCTCTCCCTATGCATCCCAGTATCCCCCCAGCCCTCCTTGCTGCCCTCTCACATTGCTTGCCCACCTTTAGGTCATCTGATATGACTACCCCCAGGTCCCTTTGCATTTTTGTTGATGTTAGTATCTCACTCCCCATTGTGTACTCTTGCCCTGGGTTTTTGTTTCCCAGGTGCATTACCTTGCACTTCTTAGCATTGAATCTAAGCTACCATACATTTGACCATCCCTCTAACCTTGCCAAGTCCCTTCTTATCCTTTCCACCCCACCTTGTGCATCAACTCTGTTGCAGATCTTTGTGTCATCTGCAAAGAGACATACTTTTCCTTCCAGTCCCTCTGCAATGTCGCTTATAAAGACATTGAAGAGGACCGGTCCTAATACTGAACCCTGCGGTACCCCACTAGTAACCCCCCTTTCTTCAGAGTGGACTCCATTTACTGTTACTCTCTGTGTCCTATTCTCCAGCCAATTCTTTACCCAGGCTGTCATCTTGGGACCCACCCCAGGCTGGCTAACTTGTATATTAATCTTTGTGTGGGACTGTGTCAAATGCCTTGCTAAAGTCTAGGTAGGCCATGTCCACAGCCCCTCCCTGATCTACTACTTTGGTCACCCAGTCAAAGAAATCTATCAGATTCGTCTGGCCTTCCTGCTGTGAATCCATGCTGCCTTGGGTCCTGTGCCCCTCTGGCCTCTAGATACTCAACAATTCTTTCCTTCAGAAGTGATTCCATCATTTTCCCTATCACTGAGGTTAAACTAACAGGTCTGTAGTTTCCTGCTTCTGCCTTGCTCCCACTTTTGTGAAGGGAAATCACATCTGCCCTCCTCCAGTCCAGCTGAAACAAAATGGCAGATATCACACCAGCTGCTCCATGGAGAAGACTGACACTGAACATTTTCCAGCACTCTAACGCTTCCACAGAATGCCTCCTATGGAAGCATCAGAGCAACGTGAAATGTTGGGGCATCAGTCTTCTCTGTGCAGCAGCTGGTGTGTATGTGCAATTTTGTTTAATCTTTTCAAGGAGACACTTTATATCTTTCAATGTTTGTGTGCACCACATTTTGTTTCTTTGTATCTACAGTGGGTAGCCTTGTCCTGCTACTACTGTGTGGCAGCACCTTTACTGTCCGAGTGGCATGCTCTTTGCTTTGGGTTAATTATTTTCCATAGAGGTTTTTTCTCCTTTGTGGACAATCATGCCAATCCTCAACTGTTATCGACAACCACCTAGACATGCTGGCCACTAACTCTGCTATTTCTGCTATTCCCCCATGGCTTCTTCTCCATGGTGGGGGGGAGGGATCAGGGGAAGGCCCTCCAGCCCATCTCAGGATCTGATTGTTGGATGGTGGGGCTACATAGTATGGTACCTGAGTGTTACAGCAGCCTTTAACCTGAATGGCAATCAACAGTTCTTCCCCCGTGTTCTTGCCAAGCCTCCCGCCTCCTCAGCATGGGCATGCAGCATGTAATATGACATGCTTGCAAACAGCACACCATCTGTGGGAGAGTGAGCTCCCTGGCCCATTGTAGAGGTTGTTGTAATGCTGAAACCCCCAACAACTCTACCTTTTTAGGGGACACTGCCACTGGCATATACCTCAGTCACACAGCCTGCCCCATGATGCAGCAATCCACATCTGCCCCATAACCTATGTCATCTGCACAGCAGCACATTTGCTATCTGGGTGGTCTGCCTGTTTGTTGTTTTTATTTCCTAGTCCTGCTATGACTACAAAATGGGTGGGCAATTAGATCAACTTAGATAATCTGGGTAAAATTCCTGGAATCCAAACCAGGCAATGATCTAACATTTTGCCTGACTCAGATCCAGTTCAAGCCCCAACCCCTGGAGGTTGCTTCAGATTACATTAGGTCATCTGGTTCAAATTCCTGGGATCTTGCCTGGAATTGGAACGAAGATACAGCTGACTAGCCCATCACTAGGTAACATGTGGAATGAATTGTGTGTAGCGGATCCATGACACCAGTTTGACAAATTCATTGTCGACCGATGTTACAGCGATGAACTGTTGACCACAATTGCGGTAAGCATAAAGCCATTCAGTGAAGACTTTGTTTTCTTGCCCCAGAACCCACCATGCAGGGGGTCTCTGCCTTCCTGCACCCCCATAACTAAAATAATCAACTCTGAGTTGGAGATGATTTGGGGAGATGGTGCAAGACCCCCAGAAAGCAGTGCTAGGGTCCCATGCTGACAATACAGTGACCTCCCGCTGTTGTCACTGTAATGTCAGTCATGGTAAAATTGTCAAACCGGCATTGGCATACCATGTGTAACATCCACTCCATATTGTACATGGAGAAGAACCATGGTTACAGTGCTCCTTTGACTTTCAGGTACTTGCCTTCTCAGGGCTTGCCCATAGCAATCTTAAGCTGGGGGAGGGGGGCGCTAGGAAAACTGGGCTTTCGGGCCTGAGTTTCTGGGAGGAGGAAGTTGGCAGGTCTCCCCTCCATTCCTAGCATGGAAAATTGGAGGTTACATAGAAACATAGAAGTTGACGGCAGATAAGAACGGCAAGGCCCATCCAGTCTGCCCATTTATTTTTCTACCTTATGAATGTGCCATAGGCCTTTGCTCTGTCAATGGCCTATCTATTCATACTCATCTGTATTACTCCCTTATGCCTATCCCATGCCTGTTTGAAGCCTTGTACTGTATTCATATCCACCACTTCCTGAGGTAGGCCATTCCATGCATCCACCACCATTTCTGTGAAAAAGAACTTCCTCACACTACCCCTTAATCGGCCTCCCTCTAATCTCATGCTGTGTCCTCTTGTCCTGCTATTTTTCTGATATTGAAACATGTTAGACTCTTTCACCTTGTTAATGCCCTTAAGGTGTTTGAATGTTTCAATCATATCACCTCTCTCCCTCCTTTGCTCTAGGGTATACATATTGACTTCAGTTAATCTGTCCTCATATGTTTTCTGATGCAGTCCCTGCACCATTTTGGTTGCCCTTCTCTGGACTGTCTCAATTTTGTTAATGTCCTTGTGAAGGTGTGGCCTCCAGTACTGCATGCAGTACTCCAGATGGGGCCTAACCAGTGTCTTGTAAAGAGGGCTCATTACCTCCCTCTTCCGACTTGTGATACCCCTACTAATACACCCCAACATCCCTCTAGCCTTACCTACTGCTTTAGAGGTCTGCTTGGATGATTTCAGGTCATCGGTGATGATGACGCCCAAGTCTCTCTTTTCTTCCCTTGTGACTGCCAGCAACTCCCTTCCCAGCCTATAGGTGGCTTCAGAGTTTCTCTTCCCTATGTGTATGATCTTGCACTTCTTTGCATTAAGCCCCAGTTGCCACTCTTCCAACCATTTTGCTAGTTTATCCAGATTTCTTCTTATTCTGCCCACACCATCTGGATCATCTCCTCTGTTGCAGATCTTGGTGTCATCTGCAAACAGACAAACCTTACCCTCCAGTCCATCTGCAATGTCACTGATGAAGATATTGAAGAGGACTGGCCCCAGGACTGATCCCTGAGGTACCCCACTTGTGACTTGTAACTCTTCTGACTGTATACCGTTTACCACCATTCTCTGTTTTCTGCCCATCAACCAGCTTGCCACCCAGTTGACCAACGTCTGACCCACCCCGAGCCTACCCAGCTTATAAATCAATCTTCTATGTGGAACAGTATCGAAAGCTTTGCTGAAGTCAAGGTAGGCAACATCAACTGCTCCCCCTTGGTCCTCCACTCTGGTTACCCAGTCAAAGAAATCTATGAGATTAGTTTGACAGGATCTTGCTTTTGTAAACCAATGCTGTCTTGGATCCTGTGCTCCTATGGATTCCAGGTGTTGCACTATCCTTTCCTTAAGGAGTGTCTCCATAATCTTGCCCACTACTGAGGTAAGACTGACTGGTCTGTAGTTCCCTGCCTCCTCTCTACTCCCACTCTTGTGGAGCAGGATCACATGAGCCCTTCTCCAGTCTTCTAGGACCTCTCCTGTGCTCAGAGACTCACTAAACAGTTCTGATAATGGCTTTGCTAGTTCCACCCTTAGTTCCTTTAGTACCCTGCTATGTATGCCATCAGGTCCCATTGCCTTGTCCACCCTGAGCTTGCCGAGCTCTTGTAGGACCCTTTCTTTTGTGAAGGGACTAGTGCACACCTCCCTCCCCTTTGTGTCCATGGTGCAGAGCTGTGGGCCCTGCCCTACCTTCTCTTCAGTAAATACTGAGCAGAAGTATCTATTTAGGATAGATGCTTTTACATGGTCTTCCTCCTCACACACACCCTTATTCCCTTTGATCTTAGCAATACCCCATTAGATCTGGAGTGAGTGTAAAAGGGGAGGTAGCAGGTAGGGGGAGGAAGCAGACAAAGGAGAGCATGAAGGAGAACAGAAGGTCTGGTGGGGAGGATGGCTCAGATTCTAGGTGGAGGGTGGTATCCCTTTGTGCAAGAAGTCCCAGAAACAAGATGAATGGCCTGCAGGTGTTGTTGGCAGGGATGAGTGTGGACATTGTGGTGGTCACTGAGACATGAAGTACCCCTAACCACGACTGGTATCTCTCAATCCCTGGGTACAAACTATATAGGAGGGACAGAGGGGTAGTAAAGGGGGAGTTTATATAAGGGAATGTATAACTTGTACAAGGGAAGAGTCAGAAGAAGGGAAAGAAGAGGTGACGTGGGTGCAGTTACCATCCAATAAAGGGAGGAAGATGAGACTGGATGTGGTTTACAGACTGCCCAACCATGAGCAGAAAAAGGACAGAGAACTAGATTTGGTGAAAAGGGCAGCTGCAGGGAAGGGGGAGGTGGTAATTGTGAAGACTTTAACCTGCTTAAGGTGGATTGGAAAATCCTTGCCATGACCTGCGCCAGGAGTCAGGTAATCCTGAATGCAGTGCAGAGTGGATCTCAGACCCAGGATGTCATGGTGTTCACCAGAGAGGAGGCAATCCTCAATTTGGTATTGACAAATGTAGACCATGTCCAAGACATCCAAGCTGAGAAGCCCTTGAGTAGGAGTGAAAACACAGGTACTACACACAGCCAGAAAAAATACTCAATACTTAGTAGAAATTACTTGCAGTTTACTGAAAATAAGAAAGTGTAGTAAGGAAACCCCTAAGACCCAAACAGCCAGAGTTTCCTTGCTTCACTTTCTTATTTTCAATAAACCCTGAGTAAGTGGATTTCAACTTAGTACTGAGTATTCCTTCTCACCATGTGTAGTACCTGAGATTTTGCTTCAAGTTTATGTCTACCTGCCCCAACTACCGCTAGCTGAGAACATGTGATGTTCTGTGTGCTTTCTTGGGGAGGAGTGACCAGCGTAAAGTGTGGTTTTGGTTGGACATGGGTAGAAAGAAGGTACCCCACAAAGACCCAAGTCTTAGACTTCAGAAAAGTTGACTTCAGAAGGGTGGGGGAACTGCCAAGGGGCACCTGGAAGACATTAGTATTGAGATGAGGTGGACTAAAAGTGATCCCTCATTAAGGGGGTAATAGCAACAGACACAAAAGACTGTTAGGCTCAAGGGGAAAACCTGAGCCAAACTACTCAGCTGGCTTAGTGATGAGGTTGCCCAAGCAGTCAAGGATAAGAGGACCACATATAGGAAGTTAAGGATGACACAGTGGAAGGAGGACAGTGAGGGCTATCTTAGAAAGGCTAGTGAGGCAGGAAAGGTAGCCCTGTGGGCTAAAACTCAGAAAGAACTGTAGCAAGCTAAAGTGATTAAAAAAGGAAAAAAGGCATATTTTAGGTACATTAGTGAGAAAAGGCATGAAAAGAATGGAGTAGCATGGCTCAGTATGTGAGTAGTAGTAGTAGTAGTAGTCTTTATTTATATCTGATGCCCTTCTCCAAAGACTCAGGGTGCCATTACAGCATACTACATTAACAACAAATTATATAAAATCATGCAGTCATATTCCAAACTTAATTAGCATAGATATTAATAAACAGATCTAAATAAATAGATTAATAAATAATCATTAAACAATTACTGAATACTTTAACTAGGACTTTAGCAGCTAGGGAAAGAGTAGTCTCCAAATGCCTGGATAAACAAAAATATTATGAGATCCCGCTTAATAGCCTCCACCAAGGGGGCACCCTCAGAGCTCTCAGCAAGGAATTCCAGTGGACCTGCCCCTGTACCTCAAAGACCCAGTCTCCAGAATTTTTTTCTTTACTCTGGGAACTACCAGGAGTCTGTCCTCAGTGGAGCAGAGAGAGTGCAAGGGTATGTGGGGGTGAAAGAGCTTAGACAGGTAGCCTGGGCTCAGCCCATGCAGAGCCTTATTAGTTAAAAGACCAACTTTAAAGGAGATATACCACTATACCTGCAGCCAGTGTAGATCATGCAGTGCTGGTGAGACATGACACATCCTCAGAAGGCTAGTCAGCAACCTTGCAGCTGCATTCTACACCAACGGCACATGTTGCAGCACACCTGCATTGACCCCAAGGTACAGAGTGTTACAATAGTCAAGTCTCAGTCACAAACACATGCACCAGTTGGCCAGATTACCAAGGAGGGATAAGGGATTTATTCTGGCTGATGTTCCACAGATGGCGAAAGCCATTCTAGACTATTGCTGACACCTGAGCCTCAAGTGTCACCCCCTCATCCAGAATGACCCCCAGACTTTTCACCTTCATGGTAGCCAAAAGCCCAGAGGAGCTGAGCAGAGGCTCCAGCTCCCTCTTGGTAGCTGCCACTCCCCCCTTTACATCCCGGCTCCACCACTAGTACTTTGGTCTTCCCTGGGTTAAGTCTCAACAAGTTTGATGACATCCAGTCTTGGCTTTGTCCAGGCACCTATTGAGCACATCGACCCCACTCAGTGTCCCAGGTGCAAAAGCCATATTTATTTATTTATTTAGTTTTTGTTGACTGGGTAAGTGCACTAGACAAATCCTGCCTATTTTCAGGCACGACCCAGGGGAGGGAGATACACATGAATGCCAACTGACCTTGAACCAGATTAAGCTGTTAGTGGTATTTTTAGTGAATGAGGGAAATTTGGCCAGGACACCGGGGAAATTCCCCTACTCTTTTCGATAAGTGCCATGGGATCTTTAACATCCACCTGAACTACTACCAATCCAGGCAGATGGGACCTCGGTTTAACGTGCTCATAATTGTGATTTTACTTTGCCAAAATATGCTCATTTAATCTGAGTCTAAGTTTTCTTTTGGTCCTCCCTATGTAGAAGTGGCCAGATATGAAGCTAGGTATCCTCTGCATAGTTGACTAATGGTTGGTTGAGAGCACTCACCCCTGTTAATGGTGTATCTGAATCAAAACGCTCAGATCATCATTTCATTCAAGCGTTTTATTTTCTGGCATGCAGCAAGCATAACAGATTGCAGTTGTAGCTGCTATCATACATTTCACTAACATTGTGGACTTCATCAGAGACTAGTGAAAGAGTGCCAGGGTGCTAGTTTTATACAAGTTTATAAATACTCACACCTGAAATCCATTAAAGTGTCATAGAGTTTCCATCAATAGAGTACAATAAAAATAAGACTGTTCAATCAAAATTAATTATTTTTAAACATCACAGTGGTACTATCAATTAGTTGCAGACTTGATACTTAGGTTCTGTATAAACCACGTCATGGCTTCCATCCTGCTAGGGTGGTTCTCATATGTACATTCAGATCTTATTCCTGGCAACCTATGACAAAAAGAATAGAGAACCACACTTAAATATCAGGGTTCAATAAAAGACATGCAATCAATTACATCTTACTTTTTTGTGACTACTTTTAACAGTTATTATATACAATATTCCTTGTAATGTATTTTTGGGGGTGTGGGTGGGGAGAGAAAACATAGAGGCTAGACTGTCACACCTCATTTCTTCTTTTCCAAAAAATGTTTAAGTTCAATTTTCTCATTTAGTCAAGGTGATTTAATTGCCCCAAGATTGTAAATCCATTTATGTTCACATTCATTCAGTTTTTGTTCTATGTCCCCACCTCTGACATCTTTATTGATGCACTCCAAGTCCCATGCTATTACTTGATAAGTTCCCTTGTTTCCAGTTGATTTCATATGTTTGGCCATGGCATGCTCATAATTGTGATTTTACTTGGCCAAAATATGCTCATTTAATCTGAGTCTAAGTTTTCTTTTGGTCCTCCCTATGTAGAAGTGGCCACATGTGCACTGTAATATGTAAACAACTGCTTCACTATTACAATCGATACTATATTTGATACGGATTTTTCCACCAGTTTTGGGGTTGGTGAGCTCAGTCATGGGTTTCATGAAGTAACATGTAGTACAGAACTCACATGGTTTGGAGCCCATTCTTGTTTTAGGGATGGGGGTGGAGGTACTCAATTTTGATTGGTAACTGCATGCCAATCTGTCCCTTAGGCGTGGGCCCCTTCTGTACGATATTCTTAGGGGCTTATCAAAAATTGTCTTAAGGGGATGTAGGCCTCTAAGAATTGGTAAACTTTTAATTACAGTCTCAATAAGTTCCTTAGTGCTGCCCCCATAAGTTGTAACAAAAGTGGTGCTGGGTTCTGTAATTTCAGCTCTGGATCTTGTACTAGGTAAAAGCAATGAAGGTCTGGGTGTATTATTATTAACCTTAGATCTGGCTATATTTATGTCACACTCTCTGTACCCCCTTGCTCTAAGTTTTTCTGTGAGTTCTTAGGCCCTCTTTTCATAATGCTCAGTAGTGCCACAGTTTCTACATAACCTCATATACTGACCTGTAGGGAGGTTTCGTTTAACATGACCTGGGTGGCAACTAGTGGCCATGAGTAAGCTGTTCCTGTCAGTAGGTTTAGTATACAGATCAGTTATTAGGGTCCCATCATTCTGCTTGATTATAGACAGATCAAGGAAGTGAATCTCACTTTGACTAGCAGAAATTTTGAACCTGATTTTGTGATTGGAGTTTTCTAGCTAGCACACAAATGCATCCAGATCTTCTCTGTTACCTCTCCAGATGAGTACAATATCATCAATAAAACACTTAAACAAATCAATCTTATCATAAAACGGATTGACATCAGCATTAAACACAATCTCTGCCTCCCATTTGGCTACATATAAATTTGCTAAGCTTGTGCCACTGTGGCACCCATTGCTGTACACTTAACTTGTTTAAAGATTTTATTGTGGAACATCAACACGTTGTTTTTGAGCACTATTTCCAACATGTCCACTACCATGTTAATCTTAGTTTGTGGCAAGTCAGTAAATTTCAAGAGACTGTATTCTATTACATCTAGCCCCCCTGCTGGGGGATGTTAGTGTACAGTGCATCTACATCAAGAGTGACTGGTCACCATTCTTGTTCTACCTGAATTTCTTGCAGGCTGTTAAGCTCATGTGTGGTGTCCCTAATATAACTTCTGGTCTATGGTACCAATGGACTCAAAAAACTGTCCTGAAAGTATGAAATGGGTTCTGTGACCCACCCTATACCAGATACAATAGGGCAGCCTGGGGGTGCAGTCGGGTGTTTATGTATTTTGGGAACTGTGTAAAATTCCCATTTTTTTTGGTTTTGCACTGAAAGGTAGTAAAGTTCATTAGTACTGATGAGTTTATTGTTGAAGAGATCCAGTAAATAGGTTTCTATCTCCTTTTGTATTTTTGAGGTCAGATCTAATGTAAGACACTTGTAAAATGTAATATCTGACAGTTGTCTATTAATCTACTCAATGTACTGTTTTGTGTTCTGTACCACAATGCTACCCCCCTTGTCCGCTGGTTTTATGGTTGAGTGTTTGTGATTAGCCAGACTAGAGATTGCATTCCTTTCTGCATTGCTCATGTTGGAAAATGGGGGGAGCCTGGGTGTGGTTGCAAATGTCTGTTCTAGGTTCCTAACACAGCACTCTAGGTAACTTTTTATTCTGGGGTGTAGTGGAGCACAAAAAGTAGATGGAGGTTTAAAAGTCTGGTATGTGTAAGTACCTGTATTATTTGTGCTGCCCACATTCATTGAAACATTTTCATCATTTTCTTCACTATTCATTTCCTGGGATGAAAAAAAAAACATTTTTAAATTAAGTTTTCTTGTGAATTTCTGAATGCCAATGTAGGCATCAAACTTAGAAATGAAGTGAACAGGTACAAAGGAAAGCCCTCTGTCCAGTACCTGTTCCTCCAAATGTGTCAATTTCTCTTTTTGTGCTTTTCTTTTAGTATCATATTGTTTGATGAAGTCAGTAAATTTCTTTTGGCAAATGGCAATATCTGGGTGTTGGTTGTAGCTAGCAACAATTCTTTCTTGTGCCGCAGTGTCCAATAATACCTCTTCCATAAGTTCACTCCCATCCTCAATGACTAACTGTATTAATTTCTGAGAGGCTTCATGAAGCACTTGGTTCCATTTACTCACCAAGTTCAGGCATTCCTCTCCTGAAGTCAGTCGTTTTAAGATGCGGAGTCTGTGTGGTGCTCGCTTCACTTCGAAATACGCAAGCATTGCCTATATCTGCCAAAACAGGTGACAGTTTCTTGAGGCCAGGTTTTCCAATGCATAGAACGCTTCTCGGATAGATTCTGTTGGTTGCTCAATGGTGGTTCCAGGTTCAGTTATGATCGGAAGTTCCATAAGTGTTTGTGCAGTCTGTAGGATCAGGTTGCTTGTTGGGTTGTTGGTATCACCTCCAGGAAATAAGGCTGAAAAGTGACTCTCTCCATTACCCTCCATCTGTGCAGTGCTGCGAGTGTCATTTGGTATAGAACGGTTTTACCTTTGTTTTGTGCCCTAATCATGATCTGGCCTACTGTAATTTGTGCCAAAATTTTAGTTAAAAACACAGGAAAGGAGAGAAGAAAAACAAATCTGTATCTGCTCCAGCATCCTTGTCAAATTCAGCAGTGTCCTCTTAGCAGAATGGTTGAGAATCTTTCTATTAAAATGTTTCCTGAGATTACCCCTCAAAATATTGTCTGAGTCCGGAGTCATCTGTGAAATCAAGTAACGAGCATACATTCTTTACTGAGGTACGATCTGTCAAAAAGTGTCCAAGAGAGGGCATGCTGAGGAACTCTTCTCATGCACCAGATAAGAAAACTAGGAAAGAAAATCATTTTGAACTTGTAAAGGAGAAACTTGCTGAACTCTTAGTACAGCCAACTCTTGAGATCCAGATTCCTTTTATGAAATATTTTAAACATAAGTATGTAGCAATTCTTTCAACCTGTGAAAGATAATGCCCAGAAAGAGGACTTTTCGTTACTCCCTAGTATTGCATGTATTAACTCCAGAGGTGACAGGGTACGAAGAGATAAATTCTGCTCCTAGGCTAGATCCCTCGAGAATTGCTTCTCCTATTCTGCCTTTTTAAGGGGAGTGGCTGCAATGGTTAGGAGTCCCACTATTGAGACTAAATCAGTTGTGGGTAAATCAGAGTTTCTGAGGATGTTGCAATTTTCCTCTACAAAGAGTCTGTATTCCTATTTATGATGCTGTACTTTAATGTCAGCTGGTCAAAGATCTGTCAGCTGAACTTCAACACTAAAAACTGTAAAGTGATGCACATTGGGAAAAGGAACCCAGGGTTGCAATATGAAATGGATGGGGGGTTGTGCTGGATGGAGTTATGGAAGAAAAGGATTTAGGGGTGATGATATTGAAGACGCTAAAAATATCAGCACTAGGGTTGTCAGAACCCTCTGAAGTAATGGGTTCTAGTTCTAGAATCTTTTTTAGAACTTTTTAGAACTCGAACCTTATTTTTTTAATTGTGCTGCCAATAATGAAGATAATAGTGAAATACATGTGAAAAAAGAAATAAAATCTGTTTAGTATAGGAAGAGTGAAAAATGATCATGTGTGACTTTGATGTATTGGGTATGGTGCAGCAGTCAAAGGGTACACAGCAGGATAAGCTGGCCAGTACACAACATAGGAGATGGAGACACACAACACAGTGAAAGGAATTTTTCTGTCTCTCCTCCCAACAGAGAAATATATTTCTGGCATGTAGTTAAGGATGAAAGAAAGCAAAAGGGCAAAATTGCCCAAACAAACAAAACTACAGCACTTGACTTGATTTGAAGCTTAAATGAGCTTCAAAAATACAACAAGCATTTGTCAATGCTGAATGTTTGCTTACTGGTATTAGCATTGGAAGTGCTAGATGAAAGTTAGACAGATGCAGAATAGGAATGGCAGTGAAGTATTGAAGTGACGCCAACACCAACTCCATCCTGTAGAGATGGACAGGCATTGAGGTGTGCCTTTGGGTCATCACCCATAACACTCATGCCATTTCACCTCACCCTACCCTGCAGACACCGACAAGTGCTGAGGTGTGCCTTGGGGTGTTTGGCTTTACAGTCACCCAATTCCATAAGAAAGTACACTGAAATGGATGCAGTATAAGAGAATGGAGTGAACTTTGGGGCTGAAGAGTCCAAGGCACACCTTGATGCCTGTTACTGGCTGCAGGGTGGGGGTCACAGTGGAATGACATGAGCATTACTGTCGACAATCCCAAGTCACACCCCTGATGCCTGCCAGTCCCTACAGGGCAGGGTGTTATGGTCGGAAACCCTAATACCCTGGGCATTTCTTGGTATTTTCGCTCCAAGTTTTCAACATGGGCTTTTTGTGACCCCACCGCATGAACAGTGACACTATCAGTTCATTAGCCGAAAGGTGATTTTACACAGCGACTGTGCCATTTGGTGCCACAAGTGCGAAAACACATTTTGAACAGGATGTAAAAAATGACAGTTGTACTGTTCATGAGGAGGTGTAAAAAAATGTAATGTTGAAAATCTGGAGTGAAAATATTAAAAAATTGATGAAGTCACGCGCGTGCTTAGAAACTGCGCAACACACCCCCATAATGCAATTATTTTGGGGATTTTTTACACTGGATTTTCAACATAGGCATTTTGGGATCTCTGCTCATGAACAGAGGCATTGTGATTTTCTTAATCTGTACTGAACATTGATTTTGCACAGCGACCACGTCCATTGTGCGTCAGATGTGCAAAACCACATTTTGGGCAGGATGTGAAAAATGACAGCTGTGCTATTCATAAGGAGGTATGTGAAAATGGCAATGATGAAAATCTGGACTGAAAATACAAAAAATTCTCGAAGTTATGAGCGTGCGTGGAAACTGCGCAATGCACGCTCGTAACATAGTCATTTTGTGGAATTTTGTCACTAGATTTTCAACATAGGCATTTTGGGACCTCTACTCATGAACAGTGTCACTGTGATTTTTTTAATCTGTCCTGAACATTGATTTCCCACAGTGACCATGCCATTGTGTGCCAGATGTGCGAAAACACATTTCAAGCAAGATGTGAAAAATGACAGCTGTACTGTTCATAAGGAGATGTGAAAAAATGGCAATGTTGAAAATCTGAAATGAAAATATTTAAAATTCTCAAAGTTATGAGCGTGCGTGGAAACTGCGCAATGCACACTTGTAACACAGTCATTTTTGGGAATATTTCCACTAAATTTGCAACATAGGCTTTTTTGGAGCCCACCTCATGAACAGTGACACTGTCATTTTGTTAATCGGTCCCAAAAGGTGATTCCATGCAGTGGCCACGAAATCACCTTTCGGGACCGACTAACGACATGACAGTGACTGAATTCATGAGGTGGGATCCCAAGAACCCCATGTTGAAATTTTGGCACCAAAAGTCACAAAAAATGACTGAGATATCCACCTTAGTTAAAAAAAACATTTATGCCATTATACAGCTTACTGGCATTTCTTCAGTTCAGCGGTCGGCTTTAAAGAGTGCAGACGTGTTCCCCGCCTGCCAAAGATCGTCATGCCAGGCTCTGGAGGTACTATGGGGTGAGGGGATGAGGGAGGTGGGGTGCACAGAGGGTGGGTGTGAGTTGCGGAAGGGGGCCACTGCAGCCAATGAGGGACTGTTTTTTCTTTTACAGGTAAAAAAAAAAAAACATGTCGTGGGAAGGTTTTCTTCATTACAGGGACATTTGGCATGCTGGGGTGGGCTTCCAGTGTGCCTCCTGGGTGTTTTTTTTTGGGAGGGGACTGGAGCCAATGGGGATTGGGCACCCCGTCAGCAAAAAAGAAAACTTGACCTGCTGGAGGGTGAGCCAAGGAATGAGGGAACGGGGAGGACAGCAGCAGAGTAAGGACGCGGGATGGATTTCTTTTGTAGCTGGAGGGTGAGTCGGGGAATGAGGGAGCAGGAAGGACAGCAGCAGAGGGAGGAAGCGGGAGGGATTTCATTGGTAGTGACATGCAGGAGGGCAGGATAAATTGCGTGACATCAATATGCTAAATATACACACGTTACCAGAAGAAGCCAGAAGGGGAAGGAAGGAAACATATTCAATTCAGTGCTTTAGAGTAACTGGTAATTGCTATTTTTCTTTTAAACTTAGATTGTGGGCTTTTAGTGACACTATACTTTCTTTGTTGTCTTTACTTATAATTGTTTTGGGCTGTTGAAAATTTAAAACATAGTGGTGGTGTAATTCTGTGCTGTCTTTAATTGCTGCAAATTTTATCTTGGCTTGTCTGACTGCCCTGTAGTTGAGTGAAGGGTGTTAATTGTCTGACCTCTGACCTCAGCTACGTGATAACTGGAGGTGGGGCTTAGTCAGAGTTGAAGTAGCAAGTAGAGTTTAATTTCTCAGAAGAAGCAAGAAGGGGAAGGAAGGAAACATATTCAATTCAGTGCTTTAGAGTAACTGGTAATTGCTATTTTTCTTTTAAACTTAGATTGTGGGCTTTAGTGACACTATACTTTCTTGTTGTCTTTACTTATAATTGTTTTGGGCTGTTGAAAATTTAAAACATAGTGGTGGTGTAATTCTGTGCTGTCTTTAATTGCTGCAACTTTCGCTCCTCCCTCCCTTCCCCAACTCTTAATTATATACCCTGTTAAATCTGATTGACAGGAGCTAAACACAGGGTATAGTAAGGGTGTGAAGTAGGAGGGGCATATGGGGAAGAAGCCCACCTCCAGCACGACAAGTGTTTTGACTTATTTATTTATTGGTTTCTTTTTTAAGAAAATTATCTGAGGATCAGTGGCAGGATTTTTAGGACAGCAAATTAATAAAAAGGAACAGGTTAGCTTCAGTAGCAGACATGTAGTGGAATTTCAGTATAATGTGGGGAGTGGTGCAATGCAGTGGCTGTGGGGCAGCCATATTCAGGCAGACCTTCTGGACACTGAGGTGCTGCCCTATCTGCATGCATCTCTCTGGACTGCGGGATGAGATAGCCAGACTCAGAGCGGAAGTAAACTGGGTCAAGAGTACCATCACCCCTATCCAGGGACCACCCAGTCCAATGCAACTGCCTCAAACGACGCCGAGAACGAGGAGCACTTGGATGACAGTGGGCTCAGGAGGTTAGAGCAGTAGGCAGAGGCACATCCCAGATCCTATTCCACTGAAGAACTCATATGCCACACTGGCAAACGAGGACAACCAAATAGAGGTACCCAGAGAAGTGGAAGGAAAGGATGTGGAGGTTAGCTAAGGAGGTGACCTCAGCGGGGAAAGCAGTGGACCCCAGAGGAGGAGGAAGTGAATCCTGGTGGGGACTCCATCATAAGAGGGATCCAGCTAGGAACACAGGAGGGGAGGACAGGGAGGTGAGGTGCCTACCAGGTGCCACTGGAGGGGATGGAAGAAGATCCTGGAGATCACTGGGAAGGCAAGACAGGAGGGTGAGCTGGATGTCATTATCCACCTAGGTACTAATGACCTGGCAAATGGAGAGCCAAAGGAAGTTCAGGAAGAGTTTAGGAAACTGGGAGGGTCTCGCAAGTAGCTACTTCTGTCACTTCTCAGAAGTACTACCTGTGAGAGGCAAGGAGAGCATGGGAGTGCATGCACCAGAACTTTAACTCATGGTTGAAGAACTGGTGCTGTGAGGAAGGGTTTGGATTCATTGGTGACTGGGGACCCACCTGGAGGGATGGAGGTTTGTTCAAGCCTGACGGCCTACATCCATCCAGGAGGAATCAAGCACTCAATGATAAGTTTAAATGCTACATTGACAAGCATTTAAACTAGGGTGGGTGAGCCAGCAAGGGAGGGTACCTACTTGCTCACCCCCACAGCTAGCAGTGGAACCAGTGAACCAGAGGAGTGGCTATCTCTGCAAAGCAGTGTGCAAAGATGGAGATTAGTGCCCAAGAGGTGGATAAGCAGAAAAGGGGCAAATTCAGCAGAAGGGCAGACAGCAAGGAGAACCAGGGATAAATGACAACCAAGGAAGGGGCTGAGAGAACAGTGAAACAGTCTAGGAGGTCAAATCATGGAAAGCCATGTGTGCAAATGCAAGGAGCCTTAGCAACAAGATGGAAGATCTGGAGGCTGTCATGGTGCAGTCAGACCTGGACATTGTGGCCATCACTGAAACCTGTGTAATGATAACCATGACTGAGAGATGGCCATACCTGGCTACAACATATTCAGAAGAGACAGAGCAGGCAGGAAGGGAGGAGGAGGGCACTCTATGTGAAAAATGACATAAGGGCCACAGAGATCCAGGAGGAACAAAATGGGGGAGAGATACTGTGGGTTAAGCTGGAAAGGAAAATGGGGACAGCTATCCGCACAGGTGTGGTCTATAGACCACCAGCCCAGGAGGAAGAAACAGATAGGGAGCTGATGCTAGCCATCCAAAGGATGGCAGACAAGGGTGAGGTAGTACTGGTTGGAGACTTTAATATTCCAGACGTGGACTGGAGCATCCCAGCAGCAGCATCAACTAGAGCAGATTTATCCTGGACTCCTTCAGGTGTCTTCCTCAAAGCAACTGGTCGGAACCAACTCAGCAGAAGGCAATACTGGACCTTGTGCTCACAAACAGGGACAGTGTGATGGGGGTAACAGTGGGAGCACCTGGGAAACAGTGACCACCAGTCATTGTGGTTTGAAATCACAGAAGAGCAGAACCAAACCACACAAAAACACGTATCCTGGATTTTAGGGGGGCAGACTTTGGGAAAATGGGGAGATACTTGAAAGAGGCATTAAGGGGAATGGGACAGGAATCAGGGTTGAGGAACAGTGGGCAGTATTTGAAATGGGGATTACAAGAACAACAGAATTATGTATTAAGCAGGTTAGCAAGAGGAAAAGGAAGAGGAGACCATTATGGTTTTCCAAAGAGGTAGCAAAGAAAGTGAAAGCCAAAAAGATTGCATTCAGGCAATACAAAAGACACAGGCAGAAGGGGAAAGGGATAGGGAGAAGTACCAGGATAAGCAAAGGGAGGCAGGGAGGTCAGTAAGGGAAGTCAAGCTCAGACAGAAGAACACATTGCAAAATCAGTGGGTAGAGGGACAAAACCTTTTACAGGTACATAAGTGAAAAAGAAAGACAAAGGGAGGGATAGTGAGACTGAAGGGGGAGGATGGGGCCACGTGGAGGATGACAACAGGAAAGCTGACATATTGAACAGGTATTTCTGCTCAGTCTTTACTGAGGAAGAGGAGGGTAATGGGTCTGAAGGGAGTACAAGGGGTGAGAATGGTGCAGAAATGGACACAAGTCCCTTTACACGAGAAAGGGTCCTGAAGAACTGGAAGTAATAAGAGTTGATAAAGCAATGGGGCCAGATGGGGTGCACCCCAGGGTCCTTAAAGAACTAAGAGAGGTGGTGGCTGAACCTCTGGCTATCCTGTTTAGCCGATCACTGGAAACAGGGAGGTACCCAAAGACTGGAGGACAGCAGATGTAGTCCCCTATACAAAAGTGGGAACAAAGAGGAAGCAGGAACTATGACCAGTCAGCCTCACTTCGTAGTGGGGAAGATCATGGAAGCACTACTGAAGGAGAGATTGGTGGAACATCTGGTTGTCAATGGACTACAGGACCCAAGGCAGCATGGTTTCACCAAGGAGGTCATGTCAGACCAACCCTCGTTGATTTTTGACTGGGTGACTAGGGAGGTGGATCAGGGAGGGCAGTGGACATGGCCTATCTGGACTTCAGCAAGGCCTTTGACACTGTGCCACATAGAAGACTATTACACAAACTGGGGAATATGGGTGTGGGCAGGACAGTAGTGTGGTGGGTAGGTAACTGGCTGGGTGGCAGGACACAGAGGGTGGTGGTAAATGGCTGTCACTCCACAGAGGGAAGAGTGACCAGTGGGGTACCACAGGGATCAGTGCTGGGACCGGTCCTATTCAACTTCTTCATCAGTGACATGGTGCAGGATCTAGAAGGCAGAATTTCACTGTTCGCTGATGACACAAAGCTCTGTAACAGAGTAGACACACCAGAGGGTGTAGATAGAATGAGAAGCGACCTGCAGAAACTTGAAGAATGGTCAGGGTTTGGCAGTTGAAATTCAATGCAAAGAGGTGCAAGATAATGCATATGAGGCACAAAACCCTGGCACACTATATCAGTTGTGGGGTGAGGATATAGCATGCACCAAGCAGGAAAGGGATCTTGGGATTATCATCTCTGATGACCTCAAGGTAGGGAAACAGTGTGACAAGGCAGCAGGTAAAGCAAATAGGATGCTGGGATGTATAGGCAGGGGCATCACCAGCAGGAAAAGGGAGGTCATAATTCCACTATACAAGACACTAGTGAGGCCCCACCTGGAGTACAGTGTACAGTTCTGGAGACCATACCTACATAAGGACATAGACAGGGTAGAGAAGGTTCAGAGGAGGGCAACAAAGATGGTGCATGGATTGCATCACAAGTCCTATGAAGACAGGTTGAAGGAACTGAACATGTACTCCCTGGAGGAGAGGAGGGAGAGAGGGGATATGATAGAGACATACAAGTATCTTACAGGGAGGAACAGGGTGCAGGAAAACACTATTTTAAGCGAAAAAGATGTTCCAGGACTAGAGGGCATGGGATGAAGTTGGAGGGAGGACGATTCAGAGGAAACATGAGAAAGAATTTCTTCGCAGAACGGGTGGTGGACAAGTGGCACACCCTGCCAGAGGAAGTGGTGGGGGCTGAAACAATCACGGGATTTAAGAATGCATGGGATAGACATAAAGGAATTCTGGAGGTCAGGGGTAAGGGGCAACAGACTTCTAGGAAAACAAACTGAACTTACAAGCTCAAATGGGCAGACTGGGTGGGCCATAGACCCTCATCTGCCGACACTGTCTATGTATCTATGTACCACCACTGATTGCAGCAGTGGTTTTCTTTGAACTGAAGACCACTGCAGCCGAACTGCTGTCTTAGACAGCTTGTGCATCCATTGGTGTGGTATGGTCATGCCTGCTAGATGGAACACTGCTTTGGACAGGAGGGTCACGCACCTCCAAAAAGTCGTACAGTCACAATATGTTTCTTCTGCATGCATGCAAACAAACATAAAAACAAAAGGCAACATTACCAGTTCTTCATCCTTTATTAAAGTGCTCTGAAAACTAATCCCTCATGTAGCATTTAAGCTTTAGGTCAAGCGCTTCAGTTTTGTTTGGTCAATTTTACCCTTATGCTTTCTTGCTTCGGGCTCTTTATCTGCAGGCACCAGACTGTAGCTTTTACCAAGAGTGAACTGAGTGCCTCACTTGCTTTTGCTTGCTTTGAACATACTTAAGGATACTGCCACACAACTGGCTGCTGAGCTGCACATAGTCACACACACTGGGAAGGGTGCAGTGCAGTCAAAGGGCACACAGCAGGGCTGTAAAAGAGACAGTATAGCACAGCGGTTACAGGCACTGAGCTGCAAAATTGGAGACCTAGGTTTGAATCCCATTGCCCCCACTTACATACTTTGTGACCCTGAGCAAGTCACTTAACTTCCTTGTGCTCCCAGGTCACACCAGGAAACAAGCTTCAGCTTAGTGTGCCTTTCCTGGTTAAACAATTTCCCCTTTCCCTTTCCTAATGGGCTTGCCACAGTATGCCACAGGAGCTTGAGTGACACAACACAATGAAAGGGATTTTTCTCTCCCTCCGCCCAACAGAGAAATATATTTTTGGCATGTATTTAAGGATACCTCCACACAACTGGCTGCTTGGTTGCACACATTTTAGGCAATGTATGCACAAGTGCAATCAATCACATGGACTAATAACATTTGAACTGAAAACTACCAATCACAATAGAGAGAAGATGATAATAGCAAAAAAAAAAAAAACATTCAATCAAATACACCATCACTCTGTAGAAAATTTATTTTGTAAAACATACATTGTTTTTGTGTTTTAACTTCACCTCCAGAATATACCCACACACCTTAGGTTCACTTTAATCTTTTATACTTTGTATTGTATTAAAATATAGCTATCTGAGAAATATGATGGACCTTATAAGCAAAATGGAAGGGTCTGAGTGCTCTGAGAACTACTGCTGGTTATCTACTGTGTAGCCCCTCCTTTTCTTCTTCTTCTTCTTCCTTTTTGCCCCAGGACTGGGTGTCTATTGAATGAGGACCCCCGAGACTGTATTAGGAAGATGGCCAGGGAGGGTTGGATACATTTGCTTCAAAAAACATAGCTTCAAGAACTCCCTCACAATCACTTGGCCCTGTACTATAATGCATTCAGAGCAAAGGCATCCCTCACTCTCAGTATAACTCCCACTGTGTTATTTTCCAGTTAAAGACCGTTTTAGTTTCATGATCAGGTGGGGTGCTCCTTTGATACTTTTTTAGTACACTAATTTTATATTGACTTTGATTAAAGTCTCTTTCAGCTGTTGGTTCACAATGTCATCTTTTTGGAAAAGGATCATTTACCAGTCTGATTAAAAAGCATTATCTACAGACTCCTCTGAGAGAAACATCTACAGTACAGGCTTTACCTGAGTTGTGATGGCTCACTTACTTGCTCTCTCACTCTCGACGCCCAGTCCTCTTCAGTCCAGGCTAGTACTTCCATTGTGGTGTCAGGGTGATGCTACTGCTGTGCCAGACTCCAACCACACTGACCATTCATCTCCTAGCTCTCTTTCTCCTAGTTTTGTTCCTGCCCCCAATTCGCGTGCAGCGGCTGGCCTCCCAATCTGGTTCTCTGGCTCCTAATCCTCAAAGTGACTGACTCACAACTGTGCTGACACTAACAGGACCAATGATGCTTTGCACTAAAACTTTGCATACAGCTTGACACTAGTGCAGTTTTGTTTTTGGTGCCTTGGCGGCAACATCATGAGCTAATGACATCACTACAAAAAAAAAGAAAAAGTCATGCAATTGGTTGAGACTGGGGAGGACTGGATGCTGGGGGGGGGGGAGTTGTGGAAGGGGAGCAGCAGACCAACAAAAAAACAATGCCCTCATACCCAGTCCTTCCCCAGTAAAATTTAAGAAAACAGCAAAAAACAACAAAAAAAAAAGTCGAACCCTTTTGTGAACCCTCTAGCGTTCGAGTTATAATTTAGAACTCGAACAGCAGAGTTTGAGCAGGGTTCAGATCTTATTAGAACTAGTTCTGACAACCCTAATCAGCACACCACAACAGAGTGGTGACCTAAGCAAATAAAATGCTGAGATGCATGATAAGCAGTAAAAGTTGGGAGGTGATCCTCCAACTGTACAGGTCACTGGTGTATCTGCACATGGAATACCATGCAAGTTACTGGAGCCCCCACCCGACAAAGGACTTCAACAATCTATAGACAGTACAGCACAGAGAAACTAAGATGGTCAGTGGTCTAGGGGAAGTGACGTATGAGCAGAGGCTGCAGGACTTACACATGCACATCCTAGAGTTCAGAAACAGGGACAAGAGGGAATGCATTAAAGCTTACAGCGGGAAATTCAAAAAGGATGCCTGTAAGCATTTCTTCAGAGAAAGGTTAGTGTACACATGGAATAAGCTACCAGGTGGAAGTGGAACATGTCAAATCCTTCAGCAGCTTCAAGCAGGCATGGGATAAGCATGTGGGTTTAGTTAGAAAAAGGGGACAGTAACAAAGGGGAGGATTGCCACTAGGGCGAGGCAAAACAATTAGGTAGGGTGGGCAGATTGGATGGGCCCAGAGCTTGTATCTACCATCAACATCTATGTATCTGTGTATAAACATATGAGTAAAACAATTCTACAGCTGCCTGCATTTGAGGAAAAGGAAAAAGAAAAAGCATGTTTTAACTAATATGATCAACAAATGGTTGCTTATACAATGACTAAATTTAAAACTAATGAAAATTACTGGTCAAAGATGGACCTAAAGCCCAGGTTGCACACATACTAAGAGGATTACTTTTCTGCTGTCAAACTGACATTTAAGCAGCTATCCATCTAGATGCATGACTAAGTTCCCACTGCTAGAAAGACAGGGGGGCCACACGACACACGGATAAAAGATTACAGGTGTAAAAACTACATGTATTGCTCTGTCCCTTCAGAAAAAGAGTAGTCTAAAGGGATGTTTTGTCCATTTATCCAGTTTAGAAGCACCAAAGAGGGTGGGGTGGGGCCCCATTGTATCCAGGACCATGTTGCAAAATAAAGCATAGGAGGAAATAACACACTGCAAGAAAAAAAGAATGAAATATTGCTAGAAATAAAACTGAGGACCTTGTCAAGAATTAGTGAGGCAAAGAACTGGTAAATCATGCCAATAATTAAAGCAAATAATAAGCACAAAAGATAACAGGTAAATTTAATCCACAGTTCATATTAAATCTCTGCTAACCTGATGACTCATGTCATAAGAATGGTTTGAAACCTGCCCAGTCATTTAGCCCACCTGGGGACATTGTCATTAAATTTACAATCCATTTGATTTTTCTTACAACAGTATCTTAAGTCTGTAACCTCTCTTGGGCAGTGGTTTTATACACTCTAGTGCCCTCAGTCTAAGGTCTCTAGTGTTTGAACCATGTGTTTCCCTGAAGTGCGCAACCAGGGCATTGTTCGTGTTTTTATTAATATTGGCTGGTATGCGCTCCTGGATCCGGCATTTCAGGGAACAGATAGTTCTGCCAACATAAAGAAGGTTACACTGGCACCAAGTTATGTAAACTACAAAGTCGGTGTGGCAATTTGTATAACATTTCAGTCGGTATTCCTGATCTGTAGTGGAATGCTTGAATGAGGGTCCTGTAGCTGCAAAACAGCAAGCATTACATTTCCTACCACTGTAGAAGCCTGTATGGTATGGCTCACCCCAGTTGCTGACTGCATTTTCATTAGAGTAACTGCTGGTATGGTGATTTGTAAAGCTGGTACCACTTTTAAAATAGGTGCATGGCACACTTCCCATAATGGGATTTAATTCTTCATCTAGTCATAGGAGTTGCATCTCTCACTGATAATGTTGCAAATTGCCATTGCAGAGGAATTATACATGGTAACAAAGGTTATCTTAGGGCTAGAGCTGTGTGGAATACAAAATTCTGCTGGCAGAATGCCCATGGAATTACCATTCATATTCCATAGAAGTTCATGGAATCTGCACAAAAATTCCATGGAATTTAGCAGAATTTTAAATTTTAGTTATTTTGGTCTAACTTTAAAAGTTCATATCCAAATAATATCAGATTTGGCAAGAATACAGGTACTGATGTCTTGCATATGTGTAATACATTCCAGTGCCCTAGAGTGAAAGGGGGTTGAGTTATGGGTGGCCAAATATTTAATCAAAATGTAATATTCAGTTTTCTCCATCTAATTTTAAAATTTCTTATCCAGATTTCTCCACAGTTTTGAGAATTAGAGAAACACACAAACATGATTATGTACACCAAGTTTTAAGTTTAAAGTTTTAAAGGGGGCTGTGCTATAGGTAGCCAAACATTTTGCCAAATTTAGATTTCAATTTAGTATACTTTTGAAAGCATTCATCAAAGTGTTTTAACATTTTGTGAGTGTACAGGTTGTTACCACATTTATATATGTACCCAGTTTCAGATTTCATCATGTGCAGATAAACATTTTCATGAAATTAGCCACACAAATTAAAATGTCAGACTTTGAACGTCTATCGTTTTCAGAAGGACTTGTCTTCTTTAGCCAGGTCAGACGGAGGGTAGACCATTCCTCCAGACTAGAACAAAAGTTAAAACTTAAAAAAATAAATATAAAAATTAAAACACACACAAAAAACCACAGTGGGAACTGGGTGGGTGGTTGTGGGGTGGGCTGGTGGTACATGACGGCGAGCCTTAGATCTCCTGGTCCTGCAGCCCTCGGTTATTTTGCAGCTTAAGAGTGAAAGAATAGAACAGCAAGAAACAAAGAAGCGAAAGACTGCAAAGTTCACTCTGTGACTGTGTGTGTGTTGGGGGGGCGGATTTGTAAATTCATTGTGATTGAAGGAGGGTGAGTCGGAGGGAGGATTACCAGAGGACTCCTCCGTTAAATGAAAACCTAGGGGGTCTGGAAGAGCTGGGTGGGTGGTGGTCTGCTGTGGTGCATGTGGGGCTCAAGTTCTTGTCTTCAGCCAGGTTACTTGTCAGACAGCAGACCTTTCCTCCAGAGCAAAAGTTAAAATCACTCACATACACAAAACACAGGGAGAACTGGGTGGGTGGTTGTGGGTTGGGCTGGTACAGGGCAGACCTTAGCTGTCCTAGTCCTGCTGCCCTCCTGTTGATTTGCAGCTTAAGAGTGAAAGAAAAGAACAACAAGAAAGCAACGACTGGAAAGTCCACTCTGTAAATATGTATGTGTTAGGTGGGATTAGTGACTTTATTGTCACTGAGGGAGAGGGACTCAGAGGAATTATTACACCAGGAGGACTTCATTTGTGGAATTAAAAAAATGGGGGTCTGGGGGAGAGCTGGGTGGGTGGTGGGCTGCTGATGCATGTGAGGCTTCAATCAAGGACTCTTCAGGTCAGACCATTCCTCCAGAGCAAAACTTAAAAAAAAATAATAATTAAAAAAAAAAACATAAAAACACAAGGGGAACTGGGTGGGTGGTTGTGGGTTGGGCTGGTACAGGGCAGGCCTTAGCTCTCCTAGTCCTGCTACCCTCCTGTTGATTTGCAGCTTAAGCTTGAAAGAAAAGAACAACAAGAAACAAAGCAGCCAAAGACTTCAAAGTCCTGTGTGTGTGTGTGTGTGTGTGTGTGTGTGTGTGTGTGTTTGTGTTGGGGGGAATAGTGACTTCATTGTAATTGAGGGAGGGGGAGTAAGAGGAAGGATTACCAGAGTACTTCTCATTTAAATGAAAACCTAAGGGGCCTGGGAGAACTGGGTGGGTGATGATCTGCTGTGGCACATGTGGGGCTTAAGGACTTGTCTTCAGCCAGGTCACTGGTCAGATGGTAGACCATTCCTTCAGAACAAAAGTTAAAGCTTAAAAAAATTAAATAAAATCACAAAAAAAAAACACAGGGGGAACTGGGTGGGGTTGTGGTGGTGTGTGGTACAGGGCAGGCCTTAGCTCTCCTAGTCCTGCTGTCCTCTTGTTGATTTGCATCTTAAGAGTGAAAGAAAAGAACAAGAAAGCAAAGTCTGCAAAGTCCAGTCTGCAACTGTGTGTGTGTGTGTGTGTGTGTGTGTGTGTGTGTGTGTGTTTGTGTGTTGGGGGAGTAGTGACTTCATTGTGACCACAAAATCACCTTTCGGGATGTAAGAAAAAAACATTTTGGTCAGGATTTGAAAAATAACAGCTGTCACATTCATGAAGTGCTGTAAAGGTATGGCTATGCTGTAAATCTGGGGTAAAAATATTGAAAAGTACCAAAGTTATGAGGCTGCCTTTGGCAAACTTCAGCATAGGCTCATAACTTTGTGGTTTTCAATATTTTTTCACCAAATTTTCAACATAGCCTTCCTATGACCCCACCTCATGAACAAGTGCAGAGAAAAAGTTTAACTCCTGGCCAAAAAGTTATTTCATGCAGAGACCTCGAAACCACCTTTAGGGATGTAAAAAACCCATTTTGGCCGGGATTTGAAAAATGGCAGAAGTCACATTCATGAGGTGCTATAAAGATGTGGCTATGTTGTAAATCTGGGGTAAAAATATTGAAAAGTACCAGGCTGGCCTGGTGGCGCTGAAGGTTGAGGTACGTGATGCCACACCTCGCACTATGCTGGCGACCCAAGTGTTCGAACGACTTGGGTCACTGAGCCGGTAGGAGAGGTGGATTGACATCCCAGGATTGCTGTCCTCCTCTGGGGTGGGTAAGGGAAAGCACGTTCCACTGTAGCAGCCCCTGGTGATGACTGGGGGCAGTACAGTTGCAGTGTACAGTAGGGGAGGAGCACGGCAAGACATCAGCTTATGCACCATATGTCATTGCACTGCCAGCTCTTAGGGGGAAAAATGGAGGAAATGGCTGGGTGTGACCGAGGCAGCTTGATGGCCGGGCTCCTGCTGACCTGGAGGACTATCGTGGGATTGCGCGGGGGGGGCTGGTCCAGCCTGGCTCGGAGAGGCATGGGGAGGCCCTCCAGTGGGTTGGGGTGGCCATGCCGGACCCCCACCATGCGAGTGAGCCTGTTGCTCTCCAGGTTGGTGGGGGCTGGTGGCTGGATGCCCCCGCCAGTGGCGCTGCAGAGGCACATAAATAGTGACATGATAAAAAAATATGAAAAGTACCAAAGTTACGAGGCTGCATTCACACAATTCAACGTAGACTCATAACTTTGTTGGTTTTCAATATATTTTAACAAAATTTTCAACATAGCCTTCTATGAGCCCACTTCATGAACAAGGGCAGAGAACATTTTCAACTTCTGCCTGAAAGGTGATTTCATGCAGGGACCACAAAATCACTTTTCGGAAAAAGATCTGCCCAATGACAGCAGCATTGTTCATGAGGCAGGGTCCCAAAGAAGGCATTTTGAAAATTGGGCCAAATATTTGTAAAAATGCACAAGTTATGGCACTAAGTTCAAAACCACATTGAAATACATTGAATTGCATACCTGTTTCTTCAGTTCTCAATCCGCCTTTGAAGAGTGAAGATGTGTCTGCATTTCAGAGAAGATTATGGTGTTGGACCCAGTAAAGGCTGGGGTGCAGGGCAGTGGGTGCTGAGTGGGAGGGTCGGGTGGGGGTATGAATGGCCACAAAAGACATCGATGGATGGTTCTTCTTGCAGGAAAAAGGCAGGATCAAGGATCCCAGATTGTGAGGGCATCCCCAGTGTTATAGTTATGCTCTGGGGGTTGGGTGTGTGTTGAGAGGAAGGGTCAGGTGGGGGGAAACAAATAAAAAAAAAATAAAATAAAAAAAAGGCATCAGGGGAGAGCAGGATTGCGACATTGGGGAATTGGGCACCTTCAGTGTCATTGCTATGTTTCTAGGGGGAAGGGGTTGGTGCTGAGAGGAAGGGTCGTTGGGGGGGAATTTTTATGAAAAAAACAAACAACAAAATAGGTGGTCACAGCAGAACACAACCCACTCTGCTGTGACCAAGATGGCCACTGCATGGTACACTGCATGCGCGACTGCTAGTGCAGTAGAGTGCAGTAGCCATCTTGGATACAGAAGTGGGCAGTGTTCTGCCATGACCGCCGGCACCATAAAATAATGCAGTGCTGCGTCAATACAGACAACATGGGTGGACTGCTTCATGGATGTGGAGGTGACTGTGGTGCAAGCCCAGCATGTTGTTCATTTGTAAGGAATGTGGAGTCCTTTTTCTCACAGCAACAGGTCTGCAGGGCTCTGCCCACCACAGCCCTAAAAAGAAGAGAGAAAGAAAAGAACAAAAAAACAAAGTTCACTCTGTGATGCTGTGTGTGTTGGAGGGGGAGGGATTTTGACTTCATTATTACCCTTGGGTGTGTGGTAGGCTTCTCCAGCAGGATTTGGAGGGGTCAGAACAAAACATAAAAAAAAAAAAAAGAAAGGGGGGAGCTGAATGGATGGTTTGGGTTGGGCTAGTACAGGCCTGTCTCCTTAGCTCTCCTGCTGCTGTGCTTTGTTGCTTGTTAAAAAAAAGAAAGAAAGAAAGAAAGAAAGAAAAAGAACAGTGACTCTAAGAGAGTTAGAGAAGGAGAAATAAAACAGAAAAGAAAGAACAACAATAAGACATAGTCAACTAGCGAATGTGTGTGTGTGTGCTGGGGATGGGGGACTCCAGCCTGGTATTCGCATGCAGTGCCCCTCAGTTCCATGATCCAGTGTCATCCTGTAGCTGTGAATTACCTCCATTTATGAGCACCCATTTTGTCCATGCCCCCTGCGTAGGGGCTTGCCATAAGCCATCCAGGCTATCAAGGGATATAGAGATGTCGTCTAATGAAGTAGCAGGATGCAGGAGAGTTACGTGGTGTCCCAACATACTACCTACAACCACAAACCAACAGCAGGAGCAATTTGATGCTTATATAGCAGAAAGGGGCAGTATAGAAGTCAATGCCACATACAGAAGCACCCTGACTGTAATAGAAGAAAATAATCAGTTATCAATTACTATATTGGGCCCCTCTGTGCCGGGTTATGCTTCTCCTTGCAGTGCTGGGAATGCTAGGGACACTTGTGATCCTCATATTGCTGCTGCTTGACTGTTTGTCTCTACTTGGTGGCTAGTAGTATGCATTTCAAACTGCTTGAGCTAGCCACCCCTACAGACTAACTAACACACTTACCTGAATAGCGTGTGAGTGTGGGTGTGTGCGCGTGCGTGCGTGTGTGTTTTTAGCTTTGACTCACATGGCATTGTTTGCATTACATTTTATTAGTTTTCTTGGTCATTCCCAGTCTACAAACCATGGAAAAAACTTAATAAACAAATGTAAGGAAACTGTCTGAATTGTTTAAAACAAAAGCAACAGGAGGGGGGCAAGATGCAACTAATAGGCCTTCCAGTCCCAAAAGTGGCCCAGAACAATCCTTGTTGGATAACAACCCAAAAGAGTTAGAGTCTGTGAGTGAGATGACAAGTGGCACATCCCCTTACCCTAGCCCTACAAGTGATCCATTCCCAGGTAGACTAAGTCAAGGTAGTATCAAGAAGACAACCATGGGTGCTACTGCACCATGCAAGAGGAGTAAGGGGCCTGGTAGTAAAGGCACTATTATTAAGAGAACCAATGTAGTTGGTGGTGTCACCCGGAGAGGCACTGAAAGCGTGAGTAGTTATGCATTTAATGCACCATTGTCCCAATCATCATCTCATGAGTCAGACTCCAGTTGGACCATAACAGCAGTGATAGCAGCTTTGTGTCCAGGAACCATGAGTCCTAGTCCTCTAACTCTGATACTGGTGATGTAGTGTGGGAAAGAACTAGAAGAAATTCTGGAGATGGGTCATCGGGCGGGATCAACCAAAAAGGACATGGTGACAAGGAAGATCCTCCTGTCTCCTCTGCTGACACTTATTTTAGAGACGGGAAACAATGATGATGACATGACTTACAATGTAAGCACTGCTACTAGTGCTACTGAACAGGTACTTATGCCTGGAGGTGAAACTAAGAAAGCCACCTCTTGGGTCTGGAATTATTGACTCCCCAAATATTTGTCATGCAGTATGCACAGTTTGTAAAACTGGTGTCAGCAGGTGGCGACAGGAGAATCACCTTGGCATATTTACATTGATGAGACACAAAGAGAATGCACCCGATAGTATGCAGAAAAGATGAGATGCAACTGTGTGAGACATAGGATGAGGCATTGGATGACAGGGACCTAGACCATTCTTCTTCTGTAACCAAAACACGTGGCATTGCCAATTATTTTTCACTGCCCCTCAGCCAAAAGAGCCAAGCATGTAATTCACTTGTCACCACCAGGCACTCTAGCAACTGACAGTTCCCCTCCATTTAATTTGGTCCGCTCTTTTCGGAGCAGAGAAGGCCCCAAATCCAAACAGTTAACCATGCAAGAGTCATTTCAAAGAGTGTGTAAACAGGAACCCAATCATCCAACTGCCCAAAAATTAAACAAGGCCATAGCAGATATGATAGCACTAGACCTGCACCCCTTCTCTTTTGTTGAGTCTGTTGGCTTTAAGCTACCAATGCAGATTGTAGTGCCTTGACATCAAATACCACCCAGGAAAAACTTTGCTACAAAAGCAGAATCAAATTCGTACTACGAATTGCGAGAGAAATTGATGCAGGCCTTGAAGCTGGCAGCAGTGCACAAATCCATATTACAACTGACATGTGGACTGGAGGGCAAACTGTAGACTACATGACCGTCGTCACTGCTCACTGGGCCTCCTTCAATGATTCCTTTGCCTCATCCTCTGCTTCAGGCTCAAACAGGACATTTAAAAAGCAGTCTGCCTTATGTATTACTAGTTTCACATCAAAAGATCATACTGCAGTGAACCTCTTGCAGGAGCTAAGAAAACACTTTGCTGAATGGCTTACTTCTTATTGCCTTTCTCCAGGATTTGTCGTATCGGATAACGGGGCTAACATCGTACATGCTATGAAGGATTGTGGGTATATGCACATACCTTGCTTCGCTCACGCACTTAATCTCATAGTAAATAATTTTCTCCAGCATTATAGACGTATTCAGAATACCCTTAGTGTTGTGTACAAGATCAGCGGACATTTTAGTCATTCTGTCAAAGCATGCAAACTATTGTGTCAGCTGCAAAAGGACAATTACTTTCCACAACATTAAAGTGGGAGGTAGTTACCGGGTGGAATTCCACCTTTTGTATGGTACAACGGCTCTTTGAGCAGCATAGAGCAGTGAATCATTACACAATGAAACACTCTGTAAAGAAAGGGGATGTCTGTCTCATTTCCACCCAGTGAAACCTAATGGCACAGTTGTGCCAGGTTCTTCAGCCCTTGGAGGACGCCATTAGGGAAATGAATGCAGACAATGCCAGTGTGAGTCAGATTATCCCCCTGATATACCTAGTTAAAAAAACAACAACTGGAAGAGCAGAAGGCAAAATTCCAGGAGGAAGGTACTGTGACTTCTCTTGTAGAAAACCTGAGTATGTCCCTTGAAATGGATTCAAGAATAGAAATGATGTTACAATCTGAACATTATATTCTCACCAGCATGTTAGACCCTCGATTTAAAGCTACCCTGGCTTCCTTCCTCCTGTCTGACATCACAGACATTAGTAGATATAAAGACCTACTAAATGAAAAAGTGTAAAATAAAATGGTGGATACTATTTCATCACAAAAACCTCTTGATCGTACAGACTCCCAAACCTCACTACCAGCAAGAGGTGGATCCACTGTGAAGGATCAAGATGAAGAAGAGGGCATTTGATCAGAGCTGCAAGATATTGATAAAAGCAATACTTGTTCCAGCATTTTCCAAGGACATGCTGATGCCAGTATGGTGGAGGACTATCTAAAATACCCTAGTAAACTATCTATACAGGATGATCTTCTGAAATATTGGCAGAGTAAGAGAAAAATCTGGCCAGCATTGTTCAAAATAATCATTTTTTACTGAAGTTGCCCTCCCACCAGAGAGGATCTTTAGCACAGCTGGTAGTGTTGCTTCTGACCTACGCAACCATTTGTTACCGGAAAATGTTGAAGGCCTCATATTGCTGAAGGTCACTCTTCATCTTTTCAGTGGATGCACTTCTTCTGTTAAACATCACACTGATCCTAATAGTGCTGAAGAGGAACCAGTATGTATTAATGATGAAGATTAATAGGCCATTGTGTCATGTGGGTGTTTAGCTGCTGCTGCTGCTGTCGGTAAGGTCACAGGGTAAAAATACTACAGAAAATTACACTACTATCCTGAAGTGTGACTGAAAGACACAATACACACAACCACACCAATGCTAGTCCTCTTTTTTTGTGCATTAAAACATCTTGGGCCTGATTTTCAAAGGACGGCTACATCGAGGCATGGTTCGCCAATCCACAGCTCTGGCAACCTCCATGTGCATCAGGGGTTCTGTGCCCTATTCTAGAAAAACACGGGTCCCTGCACTAAAGTCCCAGGAGCTGCTGCAGTCTCAGTCCAGTCTTGTATCTAACCATTGGCGCACCAGAGGGGGTCTGACGGAGGGTCCTGTTATCAAGCCCCCCCCAGCCTGGCACAACCCTGGACCAGAAGCATGATGTTAGGGAGAAGGGAGAGGCAGAATGGCACACAGCAGCCAAACCAGTGGGGGTGCTAGTAGTGGGCAGCAGAGGCAAGACAGACTGTGGGAGGGTGGGTGTGCCCTGGATGGAAAACACAGCCACGGAGTGCAGTGGGCAGTATGCTGCCACGGACCATGTCCTGGATACCTGATGCCACCAGCCCTTGCCATCTACATGCATTGTGCCACCACCCCAACAGGGGGTGACTGACCATGGCAGCCCAGAATGAGAGGGTTGCACATGGTGGGTAATGTACCCTGGGCAGAGCCACCTGTCCTGATGCACAGCCACAGGTGCTGGAAGAGTGATGGCAGGTGGGATGGGCATCACAAGTGGCAGATGCCATCCCAAGGTCTGGCAGTCAGTACGTCAGGGCGTGTGTACACTGTGGGTTAGCTGGCAGGGGTGGCAGCATTAAAGGTCCAAGACACAATCAGTGGCAGCATACTGCCCATGTTCACTCCATGGCTGTGTGTCATGGTCCAGGGCACGCCTGCCATGGTGCCACCAGTGTGCCATCCTACACCCTGCCATGCCCATTCCACTAAGCACTAGCATGCCCACCAGTCCTGCTGCACTGTGCCATGCAGCCTGTCCCTGCCCCAATGTGGCTTACACCAGCCACCCAGCACATGGGCTGTTAGACCAGCTCATGGCTGGTCTAACCTCAATGCAACATAACACTATATGGTATGCAGCCAGAGTAAGCTTTACAAAATCCATTATAAAAGCAAGACCATGGATAATAATAACCAGCAGTACAGATTCCTTACAGAACCAGTGCTAGACCCTTGAATAAGAAGTATTCCAAAGTGGCTTACCAAACACATAATCTGCAATAAGCCAGTGTGGGTACTAACTCTTGCAAAAGTTTTAGAGACATTTTTTGTAACTATATAGTTGTAATTGTCTGAGAATAACTAAAAAAATCTAACCCAGTTCCATTAACTCTTCTTTATTCTCTTGCATTGGTGAACAGAAACAAACATTAGATACAATCTATAATGCTAGAAATGGAAAACTATCTGAGATATTTGCTTGCCTTGCTATGTTTTTTAATTGGCTTTAAATTTTCGCTGACTTCATAAGGGTGGGTGGGTGGATTCCAAATGTGCAGTTTCATTCTGCATGCTACTGTCTGATTGCTTCCATGCAGGTTGGTCAGAAACTAACACGTTTTAAACAGCAGGATGCAGTATATCTCAGGCAGTGGACCCCCTTTCAATACTACTGCCACTTATTTGACATTTTCTGGTGCTTTTCCCTTGATAAACCTTTTTGTCCTTCAATTATACATGTAGGCCGAGTCTGGCAACTCCAAATCCAAACTCAGCCTGGAATTAGCAAATCCAAAACCAAATCCAAATCCACCCTGGATTTGCCCATCCCTAATGAGAAATTAAGTGAGAGAGTGGTTTTCAAACAAGAAAGTCAGAAGGAAAGGGGACCCCAGCTCATATTGGTATGGTAAAAACTTAAAATTAAAAGATGAAGCCAGCAAGTTGTTTTCCCCACAAGAAAGCGAGACAGCGGTGGTACCTCAGCTCATACTGACATGTTAAAATTTAAAGTGTAGTTTCCTGACCAATGCGTGGTCACCTTGCTGTTGGGTGATCAGGCTGAACATCATAATTCAGCCAAATAATGAGACCAGGGACCCCGCTACATTGTTAAAATGATGCAATGAATACCAAATTAGAAAATGGAATTGATCTGAATGAAGCAGGCTTTGTTCAGAGACTCAGGTAGAACTTTCCCTGTGTATGCTTCTTCATAGCTATCCTTTAGTGATGTATTTTGGAATGATTGAACCGAATGATTTAATGCTTTATAAAGTTCCCTGGTACACCATCCAGGCCAGGTGTCTTATTATTTGGGAGGTCTTTTAGTGCCTGAACTATCTCTTCTGCAGATACAGATCTGCACAAAGTACTTATTTCTTAGTCAACCAGGGCTGGTAAGTTAGAAGAATGTAAGAAAGTTTTTTCATTTCTTGAGGTCCAGACATTTTACTAGAGTATAGTTCCCTATAAAAATCTGAAAATGTATCATTGATGTCCTTTTTAGATTCTTTGATTTCACTATTCCTGTCCAGCACCCCTGGGATTATATTCTGAGTTTGTTTTTTCTTAAGCCTGTAGGCTCGCAATCTGCCAGACTTCTCTACTGCCTCCCAAAAGTTTTGCTTATGTGAGTCAGGGTGTATTCTGCTTTTGCAGAGTGTTTTCTTGTTGCTATTATATTTGAAGGATATTATCACTTGTATTTGTCAGGAATTTATTCTTACTTTTTTTATAATTAGTCCTGGTCTTTTCAATTTATTCTCTTTCTTGACTAATTCCTTAAAAGATGCTTCCATTTTATTTGTTGCAAAACTTATTATTTTGCTCCTAAGAAAAACCTTAAAGGGATCCCAAAGAGTTGGTAAGAGGTTTGCTCATTGTCATTTATTTCAAAATATTCTGCTGTTGATTTTTTTATGAAAAGTTTTATCCTTTAGCAGTAGAGTTAAATCTCAAGTGTAAACCTCTTGAAGGTACCCTGTATACATTTAGTGAGAGGATAACCAACCCATGATCTGATAACAGTATGTTTTTAATATCTGCAGATGCTGTAGCAGAATTTAGGCCACTAGAAATCAACATAATCTAATCCATTATATGAATCATGCCTGAAAGGTGTAGTCCCCTCGCTCTGGCTGTGTCAGGCACCATGGTCCCGATTTTCGAAGGCCATATTTGGCCCAGGGTACCTGTGCCAAAAGGAATTGATGCAAGTGGTACCTTGCACCAAATTTTGTGGTTATACTGATTTTCAAGCACAGGCTGAATCAAAAGCAGGATGCTGTGCGCCGACCCCCACCCTGCATCACCCTTGCACAAGAAGAGTTGGTGCACCTGGATGAAAAGGGGTTTGCACCATGGCGGGGCTGTAGCATCCCCTTATTTGGGATTTTATAAGCCCCGCTGTGGTCACATGATGGGGATGAGATTAGACCAGCCATAAACTGGTCTAAGGACCCTGCACCAATGGATTGGAGGGAGGCCAGTAGGGGTGTGCCTGCAAGGTTGGGAACCAGAGCAGAGGGTCTAGTGGAGTGCCGAACTGGGCAACGGGGGCATGACGGCAGTGGCAGGATGCAGAGGTGGCACCCAGCAGAGGTGCCATTGCCAATGGGACAGAGTCACTTGGACTGGGTACATTGTAGTAGGCATGCACACACCCTATCCCAGACCCCCAGGTGCCAAAAGCTCTGCCACCTGCCCCATGGCCGACAGTCCCCGACATTTATTTATTTATTTATTTATTTATTGAAATTGTTTCACCAGGAAAGGCACACTGAGCAAAAAGATGCTCGTCTCCCGGTGCGACCTGGGGGGAAGGGTTACAGTAGAAGAAAGATCATATACAGACAAAAAAAGAATATTGCGTAATACAGATGATGTACATAACTTGGTGGGATGAACATGAGCACATTATGTGCACGAGATGGAACAATACAGTAGACTATAACACATTAACAATAGGTGAAACAGTACAGAGATCATAACATGAAGGATAAGGTATACATAACATGGAACACTTCTGGATTAAAACATGTTTAAGTGCCAGTAGCAATGCATGAGTGGCGGTAGCAGGACCGGAGCTGAAGCTAGATGCACCAGTTGACAGTAGGAGTGGGGGTGACAAGGTTGGGGGAGGGGTGAGCAGTAGTAGTGCATGAGGGTGAGAAGTGGGTAACGGGAGGAGGAAGGAGAGGAGGGTAGGGGAGATAAGGAGGAAACAATTAGAGGGAGTGATGAAGTCGAGGGCAGTGTATAAGCCAGGCAATTTATGAGGCGCGAGCCACTGGTCAGGCACAAAGATGGGGGTGGAGAGCAGGTGGGTGGGGAATAGCAGTTGTAATTTGGTGCAAGGAAGCTAATGAGAGCAGAGGATAGGAGTGTCTGGATGATGAAAGGCTGATCTGAGCTGGCAGGTGATTCCAGAGTTTAGGAAATGGTAAAAGAAGGCTGATTGGCCGATGTGGTCCTATGGTGAGGGATGACCAATAGTTTTGCATCAGAAGATCAGAGGGAGTGGATGGGGGTGGGGGGAAATAGGGAGGATGCGAGGTAGGGAGGAAGGGAGCCGAGCCAATAGTTGGAAGTGAATTTGGCACAGTGAATTAGGCACCGGTTGCTCAGGGAAGGTAGGGCCAGAGATCGATAGAGCTCGCAGTGATGAGAGTGGGGGGGCATCGAGGGTGAAATGGCAGAAGGCATTAAAGATGGGGTCAAGTTTGGTTAGGGTGGTCTTGGTGACGGAGTTATAAATGACATCACAGTAGTCAAAGGAGGGTAAAATCATTTTCTGGACTAGTTCCCTTCTGACCGGTAGAGGGAGACAAGAACGGTTGTGATAAAGGGCACCTCGTTTTCGACGCAGTTTAGAAATGATGGCATCCACATGTGTGGAGAAGGTGAGGTGTCGATCCAGCCAAACCCCTAGATATCTGAAAGAGGGCACATCCTCAAGGATGGAGTTATTTAGGGTATGGAAGCTGAGGGGGAGAGTGAATTTGGATAGCCGCTGTCTAGTGCCAAAAGTCATAGAGACAGTTTTTTTGGCATTTAGGGATAGCTGGTTGGAATTGAACCAATGTTGGATTTGATGAAATCAGTTTGGAGTTTGGAGGAGACTTCTTCATGGGTCTATGACATGCAGCATTTGGTACTGGCTGCAGGGTACTAGGTGCAGTTGGTGGATGGGGACATCCCCCAGGCACCACAACATTCCCTTGCTTAACAGCCTGCCCCGTGGAGCCATGCTGCTGTCCAACTATACTGTTGGGGACTGTGTCAGCTACAAGGCAGGTGCCAGGGCTGTTGGCTCCTGAGGGTCTGGGGCAGGATAAGTGCATACCTACCACAGTGTACCCGGTCCAATCAGCTTTGTTCAACTGGACATGGCATCTTCGCTGGGTGCCACCTCTGTACCTTGCCACTTCCACAATGCCCACTGTACCCATTATGTCACCCCCACTGGTCCCTCTGCCTCAGTTCCTGACCTTGAAGGCTTCTTCTACCCCCCCCCCCCAAATTTGCTGCTGCACCAGGGTTGTGCTGGGTAGGGAGGGTTTGACGGGACCCTCCATCAATCCCTTCCAGTCTGCCAATTCTTTACTGCAATGCTGCATCTGTGGCAACTCTCAGGAGTTGGTGCTGGTACCACCTTTCTTCTGAAATAGGGCACAGGGTCCCTGATGCACCCAGAGTTTGCTGCAGCTGTGGATAGGAGCAACATGCACCGATCTAACAGCCCTTTGAAAACTGGGCCCCATGTGTCTACTAGGCCCAGATTAGTTCTCAGATTAGTAAATGCTCTTCTTGGACCAGACAGAGAGTGATTAGCAGTCTGACTGCTTCTATGTAAAAAAGGGTCTGTTACCTCATTAAAGTCTCGCCCATATATAATCTCATAATCTTTGTAAGAGCTAAACTGTAATGCAACGTTTATCTTTGTAAGAACTAAAATGTAATGCAATGTTAAAAAAAGGAGTTTGGTTCTTGTTAGGAGCATATTTACTACATTTCATCCAGTTAGAGATCCCATTGAAAACTGATAATGCCTTCAAGCTGAGTAATATGCATACTTTTGGAAAAAGAAACTCCCTTTCTTATTAAAATTGAAGTTCCTCTTTTCTTGGAGATAAAGGTACTAAATGCAGTCTCTCCCACCCACCCCCTGTTCAGCTTAAGGACTTCATGAGGGATGAGATAGGTTTCTTGCAGTAAGGCTATTTCATTTTTTTCTTTTTGGAGATAATTAGAATTTTTTGCATTTAATTGGAGAGCCTAGACCTTTCACACTCCAGGATGCTATATGGAGACTATTTGTAGGTATTCTGGAAGAAAACTTCAGATCTTCTTTGACGATATCTCTTTTGGCAGGTCACACCCTTGGAACTTATACTGTGTCAGCATTAGGACTACACAGAAACTTTGCAAGCTGGGGCTGCCTATGTTGATGTCATATGTTCAGTATCCATATAAGGTGTGGGTCCCCCCCCCCCTCAGTTCTTTTCCCATTGTCAATTAAGCTCTTCGAATCCAGTATTGGAAACGTGAATGCTTGTTACTTCTTTTTTTCAATTTTAACACAAATCACTACTGCAGCATTTTTTTTTAGTTCTCCTATGCCACCAAAGGAAACCTCAAAGCTTTGTTTTGCTACTGTGCTTATGGTGAGAAAAATCTACAAAGATGAAATGCATGAAGTGCACCTCTGCTGCTAAGGCCTCTCACATGATGTGAAGGCTGGAGAGGTTTGCGAAGAGTTTAACCCCGTTACCAGGTGATGCAGACAGGGAGCCCTCGAGAAGTTCCTCTTAAAGAAGACCCTAGCTGCCATGGAGAAGCAGCTGCAGGAGAAAGCTGCATCGCCAGTCCTGTCGGTCAAATCCTGGTTGAAGACCAAGAGAAGAAGTCCTCAACAAGATACAAACATTGGCACATGGACAAGAAAAAGGCCTCCACAGCAAGATCCTGGTCGCTGTGGCGGCTCTCAGGCACCTCTTCTTCCTTGTTACCATCCAGCTTGGAGGCACTGACTCCAGACCCCCTGATCGTCATTCGAACACCATGGTCAGGTCATGGCGCAGGTGCTTCTGGGCCTGTTACAGCCTGTATGTCATTGTTGGATCTTTGCCTGCAGTCAATCATTACAGTCAAGACTCCTACTATTGGCATCATCAACACCTTCCCTTCAGCCCCCTTGACTGTTGACTAGATACCATGGTCGAGGCCTGGCTCAGGTGCTACAGGGCCTATCAAGGACTGTACATTACTGTCATTGTTGGGCCTTTGCCAATCGTCGACATTTGCTATCATGGCCCCTAGCATGGGTGCCATAGCCACTCCTGTTACAGGACCCCAGACTGTCAACCATAGAACATGGTCAGTGCATGACTCAGGCGATAACAAGAATGGTATGTCATCGTTGCTGTTGATGCCGGGCTTTTGCCCACCATTGACACTACCAGCCAGAACCCCTGAAAAGGGAGACATTGATGCCACTGCAGTATTGGTATAATTTTCTGAAATGATACCAAGTCTCTTACATGGTCTTACCAGGTCTGCCATCACAGCCTGTAGTCCAGTTGATGGAGCCCACAACTGCTTCCACCCAAGCCTACTCAACCGACACGTACATCACCAGAGTGGGTTTCTCGGCTGGTCATCGACAGAAATGATGATGACCTTTAACACCATCCAGGCCACAGGATGGAGATGGATTTTGAGGAGTATGAGGAGTTTGCTGAAGGCTGACAGTTTGCACATGGCACCAGTTCAATGCTTTTCTCCTATAGTGAGGACATAGTGGTACACACACCTAGGTCATCACCAGAAGATCCTTCTTTCCAACCCATGATGCAGCAAATGCAGGCTGCCATGGGGTTTAACAGGGAGGAACAAGACTCCACTTAAAGGGATCTTAAGGAGTTTTTGGAGATCCCAGGGATTCCTTCACTCATCTTCCCTACACTTTACCCAGCATTGGAACATGTCACTTATGCAGTCTGGAACAGAGTTGGTGCAATACTGGTTGTTCCTAGAAAGGCTGATAAACTATGCAGGGTGCCATCTAAAAAGCCCTATTATGCCCATCAGCCTAAAATTGATTCACTAGTGCCCACAGCTGCCCATAATAAATCTAGAGCACCCAGATGCTTAAGCTCCTTCCCTCCTAAGAAGGAATCCAGGAGGCTGGATATTCTGATCAAATGTGCCTATGCCTCTGCCTCTTTGGGCCTGTGCATTGCAAATTGTCAGGCCCACGTTGTTAAATATCAAAATACCTTGTGGAAAAAGGCACATTCTGCCACAAAGACATTCAATCTCTGTAGGGGGTGGACTATGAAGGGGGGGCCCCTGAATGAGAACTTCACCGTGCAATGGTAGTCCAACAAACTGACCTGATCATTCCTGAGGTTATTGACCTAAAGTCATAGTGCGAATAATTAGTTCAAGGAACACCCATGTTGATGAGTTGCAGAGGTAACTACCTATGCAAGATTCAGTGAATCCATCAACTGGAGGAAATCCTGACCAAACTGTGAGAGTTCATTGTCGATCCAGGCATTGAAGTCACCCAGAATTAACCACCTGGGTGACTAGAACACCTTCCCAGCAATGAAGTCCATGATTTCCGGCATTAAAACCCTCTCATGTCCTGGAGGCAGGTAAGCAAGAAGGATGCTGCAACCTGCACTGGGACCCCCATGCATGACCATGCATTCAAATGATGAACTATACCCAAATGGGTGCACAGTGAAATTCAGTTCAGATCTAAAACAGATGGCCACTCCCCCCACACGCATGATCCCTCCAAGGGCAGTGCACCACAGAGAATCCAGCCTGGACAGTCACCTCCAAAACAGGACCAGCATCATCATTCAGCCAGGTCTCCATTATACAAGCCAGACTGAGTGAAGAACAAGACATTAAATCTGCCATAATGGCTGTCTTGTTCCTCACTGATCTGGCATTGCAGAGCACTGCCCACAAGGGACGGATGGAAGCTGCTGGCCTAAAGGCTACCTGCCCACTCGGTCTGGTTGGATCCTTGGGTATGGGCATCAAACACGTTTGACCTCTCTCTTGGGCTCATTTCACCTGTAAACACTGTTCTGAGAGTGGTATATGGTTCACATCCACACAATTCTCCTGGCCTCCCTTGGCAGGTGGCACCAGATCCTGCTTCCAGCATGTGAGTTCTGACGTAACGGGGCAGATTCTGGAGATATATCCACCCTGGTGGTGGGAGGAACTTAGCTTAAAGACGTCCTGCCAATCATCGCATTCCATTGGAACTGCCAGAGTGTGGATGTGAGCTCTATACCACTCCTAGAACTATGGTTACAAGTGAATAACCTATTCTTCTTGATTAATCTACAGAAATTAATAGGTGTGCTTGAAAATTTAAAGGTATTATTTATCTTCTATAATGCATGTATTGTCTTATGCACTATTGAAACTGAAACATTTTTTTTGTTTATAATTGGAAATATTTTACTTTTTATTAATGTTTATGAACAAATTATTCTTGTCTTTTCACCTCAAAGATCTACCATTGGAATGCTGGGAGGCTAGTGATCAGAACAGTACTGAGTGCATCCTTTGAAACCCACCCAAATTCTGGGGCAACACATAAGCGTGAAATGATGCCAAAATTATTACTACAAGTCAAATACACTAGAAGAAACATAGCTACTATGGTGAGTAACATTTTCTTCTTGTTTGCAGGCAGGAAACATTGCAAATATCAGCAGCAGCATGGTGAATCTTGTCCTGATTCTGCTAATGGGCCAAGTCTACACAGCACTTGCTGAAAAACTCACCAAATGGGGTAAGAAGCACATTTACATAGAAACATGGATGGATTAAGATGAAAAAGACAATTAGACCTTCATGTCTACCCTGATGCCCTACTATGTATTACTCAGAATTAATAATCTTCCTCTTAGAGTCCACTTGTTCCTAATAAACCCCATAAAGGCGTCCCATTTAGTTCTGAACCCAGATAGAATCTCAGAATTAATCACATTGCTTGGTAAACTATTCCACCTGCCCATCACCCACTTTCTGAAAAAAATACTTCCTAATGTCCAGTAACAGAGCTGGGGACGGCAGGGGGCAATTGCCCCCACCTTGTGCCCCTGGCTGTGAAACTGGTACAGCTTACCAAGATGTGGTGCCAATTCAATGCATCATCTCTCTAAGATGGGGTAATCAGATATCCTGATTTCACCAGAACAGTCTTGATTTTTGTTGTCCTGTCCCACTGTCCTGACACTATTTTTAAAACCGGTGTTTTGTCTAACTTTCAATTGTAAATCTGGTTACCGTCTCGCAGAATTTCACCCTTTAGTGTAACGATGTTGCTGCTGGGCTCGTGGCTGTTTAAGCATGAAAGATTTGATTTCCTTAGTAGTTTTGCCCTGTGGATGGAGTCAGACCTTTTCTCCCTGCCTGCTTTCCAACTATCTGTCAGTATACTCCTATATCTGAGATCCAGACCCATGTATCACATAGCAAATCTCCTACTGTGGTTACGCCACATTTAACATGGCTCTATGTAGATTTCTCAATAAGAGCATGCATAGATACCACCAAGTAAACTCTGACACTACCAACGTGATTGCATAGTCTGTCACACACACATGACAGGGATTAGCATCAGTCAATTTGTCGCTTGGAAGATTGCTGTGTGTATACAGTGTGCTCAGGTTTGAGGGACACTGTCTGTTGGTGTCAGATGACAGATCAGATGACTACTTCTTTACTGCTTTGTGGTCATGTTTTCTCATTATTTATCTGGATCAGTGCCTTATTAATATAATAAAAATTAAATTATGAGGTAGGGTTATAGGAGAGACAGAACAAGAAGTGGGAGAGTGAGGTGAGAGGGCCTGTTGGGGTGAGGGAAGCCTGAAGCTGAGCAGGACTGCCAGCTTGAGACAGAGGAAGGGAGGTGGTGTGAATTCCTTTTATAAGTAAAATATCTGTAAAAAAAAAAAAAAAATCAATCTTTAAGAAAAAATCCTGAGAAGACAGGAGAACGAGGCTAGGAGGTCAAAGGAGCATGACCTGGGAGCTGCCCAACATAGATCAGGGCTGTCAGCTGTGTGACTCTCTCTAAGAGAGGATGAAGAGGAGCATGGTCAGTGGTGTGAGTAATGAAAAATGTATCTTTCCTCATCTAGACCCTGGTCTTTAATTACAAAATAAAATATAGTGATGAGGATTGGGTTGTCTCCTCCCGTAATCACCTGTGAGCTGAGACCTGAAAAAAGTGTTTATTTCACCCCAAAATATGCAGCCGGGAGCTTCTAAAATCCCAGAGCTTCTGGGGACCCCCAGAGCCCCAGTTTTATTTCAATTATTTATTTTTTTGTACTTTTCTGGCATGTCCCAATTTTTAAGTTAGGAACTCTAATCACCCTGCTCTAAGAGGATTTCAGATGTAAATCTCTGCAATGCTGCATTTGGCTCCTAGATGCATGCTGTACAGCAAAACTGCTCATATCTATGTGGGAAAATAGAACAGCGGCCAAGTAAGGTAGACATGAGTGTGTGGACATGAGAGTGTACACACGTGTAGAATGACTCGTTTGCAGACAGGCCAGATGACATTTAGTTTGAAATGACGAGGCTCTGGCTGGGCAACCAGTGATGTTGCTTAAGCACCACTCTCAGCCTGTGTCTCCAACCTCACCACTCAACAGTGGACATCTTTCACTAGACTCTCTCAGTTTCAGCTGTTGTCCTCTCGTTGAACTCAGGACATAATTTTTACACTGGGGGAGAGAGGTGAGACACATAATTACCTCTCCCATGAGCCGAAATAGTCAAACGATTTTAGAATCCTACCAGCACCCTCTTAGTATACATCTTGTGTGCTACTGGCACTGATGGGATCATTAGTTAAATTGTGTATTTAAAATAGAGTTCTTACATGTTGCCAAAGGATTGTTTACTTGATTACCCAATGTAGATGAAATGAAAATCACTGATCATGCAGTGGACAACATCACATTTTCAAATTGACACTCACTTGTTGGCATCTTGGTGCCCCTGGCTGACTGTTGTACTCCCTGGCCCCCAAACCTGGCTCTGCCACTGCAAATGAATTTCCCCCCTTGCTGCTTGAGATTCTGCTCCCTAGTGGATGAACTGCTCTTAAATTTGAACAGTTCTATGGAGTTCACCCAAATGTGCCCTCTTATAAATGTGTCTGTTTCTATTATATACAATCACTTATGACCTCCAGAGAGTACTTGGTACCCTGGAGGAACTATAGGTTCCAGGGCTTACAGGGAACTTGGGCAGACTGGATGGGATGCTGTTTTTTTTCCCCGGCATCATTGTTTATGTTTCTATATTGAGACTTTGCAGCCTTTTGTTATAAGAGCTACTCTGTTGTCCCTGGATCAGTTTTGTCACTTTTCTCTGTATAATTTCCAGTCTATCCTTGTTTTTCCAATGTGGGCTCCAAAACTGCACACAGTACTCCTGCTGTGGTCAAACCAGTGACCTGTACAACATCAGTATTACCTTTCCTCTGTGACCGGTGGAGCCCCAACTGATGCACCCCAACATCCTATGTGCTTTTCACTATGCATTACTGTATTGGAAAAATGTTTTTAGACTATTGATAATCATCACTCAAACCCTTTCTTCCTTTGAGTACTTTGCCTTTACTCCATTTATGCAATAATTCATATGCGGAGTTCTGCTGCCAATGTACATTACTTTACATATTTTGGCACTGAATTTCAGTTGTCAAATGCTGGACCACTTTTCTAGCCTTTCTTCTTTTTTTTCGTGTTGGTAATTTCCTTCAATACTAAACACTCTCCTTCAGAGTTTTGTGTCATCTGCAAACAGACCCACTTCCCCTGTATCCCCACTCTGATATCATTTATGTATCTGTATTTTAACAGTTATCCCAGGTATGTTATGCAAGGCAATATCCAACATCATTTACTGTTTGTTAATCATGTTAATGTAAATATGAAGAGATAATAATAATAATAATCTTTATTTTTATGGCGCCTTTCAAAATACCAAGGTGCCTAACAAAGTTTAAAATAACACATCAAACATACAGCATCATAAATAGCTTAAAAACAATTAATCCAGTTGCAGAAATCATTCACCAAAAGCTTGGTACCACAGGTATGTTTTTAAAGCATGTTTGAATCCCTCCATGGTCGTGTACTCCCGTAACCGACGGGGTAAAGAATTCCAAAGGATTGTAGCTGCATGCATGAATGCCCGGGCCTTGGAAGATTTCAGACACACCTTTGGAATCTCTAGCAACCCCTCGTCAGCTGAGCGGAGCGATCATCCAGGGCAGTAAGGGACCAGAAGCTCTTTCAGGTAGTCCGGGCCCTGTCCATGTAGGGCTTTAAAAGTCAGAAGACTGACTTTAAAGGTGATCTGCCACTGTACCGGCAGCCAGTGCAGTCCGCGCAGCACCGGCAATATACGGCAGGACCGGGGAGTTCCTGTCAAAAGCTGGACCGCAGCGTTCTGCACTAGCTGCAAGCGGCAGATTTCCACCCCAGGTAGCCCTAGGTAAAGGGAGTTGCAATAATCTAGGCGTAAGGACACAAAGTTGTGGACCAGCGTAGGAAGATCACTGGACAGAACAAGGTGCTTAATTCTGGAGATATTCCTCAGATGGTAAAAAGAAGATTTGACAATAGCTGACACCTGCTAATGCAGAGTCAGCCCTTCATCAAAAATTACCTCCAGATTTTGCACCCATTCAGAGGTCGGGAATGATAAGCTCCCAAGAAAAAGCTCTGAGAGAAAACCTGCCCCTGGCCCCCTATCCGGCGTGCCGGGTCCACAACCAGCTCCTCAGTCTTTTCCGAGTTCAACTTCAGCCAACTGGAATCCATCCACTCTTGGATTTCTGCGAGGCAGCTATTAAAGACTGAGACAGCTCCATCCTGGTCAGGTGCAAAAGAAAGGTAGAGCTTGGTATCATCAGCATAGCAGTGAAACCTCAGCCCATACCTTCTTACAATGTCTCCGAGGGGCAGCATATACACTGCAAACAACATGGGGGACAGCACTGAACCCTGAGGGACCCCACATGACAGAGAAACTGGGTCCAAGGAATAAACCCCAGACACCACTCTCTGAGTTCTTCCAGTGAGGAAAGATGTAAACCACCTGAGGACTGTACCCGACAGTCCACAGATGAACCTCAGGTGACTGAGTTGGACCCCATGGTTCACAGTGTTGAATGCTGATGAGAGATCCAGAAGAACCAAGATGGAATATTTTTTCGATCTCTGGCCATCAGGAGATCATTGAGCACCTGAACCAACACTGTCTCAGTACTATGTCTCATTCAAAATCTGGACTGGAGGGGTTCATGGATGTCATGGATGGTCAAATGGTTCTCCAGTTGTATGGCCACTACTTTCTCAATCACCTTCCTTAAAAAGGGAAGGTTAGAGATTGGTCTGTAGTTTGCATGGCAGTCTGGTTCCAGAGAAGCTTTCTTCAAGAGGGGTGTTCCCACTGCCTCCTTCAGGGAGCTGGGAAACTCACCTGTTTCCAAGGAGCACCAGACTATCCATGCTAGGGCTGGACTGATGGAATCAATACAAGCCAAAATCAGGGAAGTTGGTCCTGAATCCAAACAAAAGCATGTAGGGCGTGCACCCTGGGCAATCCGCATGATATCTGTGAACTCCGGTCGGTCGAAGGTGTTCCAGGAAAGCTGAGAGTCAGTGGCCTCGTGCCGATCCAAAGCAATGCCCATAGAGTGTGCTGGTTGGAGTACTGCCCTGATGTCGGACACCTTAGTCACAAAGAATCGAGCAAGTTCGTCACACTCTACTTGCGAAAAGCCTTTTCAAACTTGTAGACAGGCTGGGTTGCACAGTCTGTCCACAGTTCGAAAGAGCTGAGCTGGTCGATTCTGAGTGGCCACAATCTCCCCAGACAGGAACTCTGCCTTCTTACAGGTGATTACAGATTGACAGGCTTGATAATGGTCCATCAATCTAAGGTGGTCGGCATCAAGGGTGGATTTCCACCAGTAATGCTCTAACCTTCGTACTAATCGCCGCATCTCCCTCAAAGTCCCATCAAACCATGGGGACCAAGGGTGAAGGGAGCGAGGATGAACCCAGACAGGAGCAATGACATCCAGGGCCACTAAAATGGCCAAATTATAGACCATCACGTGGGCCTCTGCGTCACTGTTTGTCACTAGGAGGGACGATTGGTCAAGTACCGCTGCCAGGCATTCAGAGCTTACATCTCGTAAAGGGCGATACATGACCATCTCCACAGGGGTAGGCCTACAAAGGGGGGCACTAAAACTGAACCCCACAGTGTAGTGATCAGACCATCCAACTGGTTCCACCCCCAAATCAGAGGCTTCAATCCCCAGGAGGAAGACTAAGTCAAGAGAGTGACCGTGTTTATGGGTAGCAGTGGTAACTATCTGTATGTGGCCCAGAAATGTCATCAACTGGAGGAAGTGTTGTCCAAATTGTGAGAGTTCGTCAACAACCCAGGTGTTGAAGTCACCCAGGACCATCAGCCTGGACGACTCAAACGCCATGTCGATGACGAAGTCCGTGACTTCCTGAAGGAATGGCTTCTCATCTCCGGGTGGATGGTAGATGAGGGAGATTCTACAACCTACACCTGCTACCACAGTACACTCAAATGACTCAGTCTCCTTAACTGGTACACTCATGAGGTTAAGTTCTGTCTTGAAACAGACCACAACACCCCCCCCCTCACCACGATCCAATCTCAGGCAGTGAATCACCGAGTACCCGGCTGGAGTTAAAGACTCCAATATGGGGCCAGAGTTCTCATCCAGCCAGGTCTCGGTGATGCAACCCAGGTCCACTGTTCCAACAAGATCTGCAATAATTGCAGTCTTGTTTTTAATGGACCTGGCATTGCATAACACTGCCCAAGCTGAATGAACCTCCCGGGCCGCCCTATACTTGCAATATTTATTTATAACTTGGTGCTGCAATTGTCTATGCAAACAACAAACAAAAAACAGAGCCACAGTTCAGATCTGCAACAGAATGAATCACGTCCTTTTTATTTGTATAGAAAGAGAAATGTTAAAAATATGTCAAGAGATATAATGATATGCTGCTCTATAAATTCTTAGTTATATGCCCTCTGGATAATAGTATATAGTCCTGGTCATTATTAAAAAGATATGAAATACATAATGGGTTGCAGTGGAATAATACCTTATAGTGCATAATAGAGCATTGTTCTGTATTGAATTCCATCCCTTCAAAATGCCGATGTACCACAGTTCAAAGGTCATGGAATATGATTGTACCCTTCTGCGGTACAACAACATTCTGAAACCTCTAGAGACTGCACAAGTCAGTATTGTTCTAAAAGCAAAAGAACCTCAAAAGAACCACCACATGCACATTTCATGTAACACTACACGTACAGCCAGTGTGTTCTGCCATCTCAGGGTTTTGATTTCCATGGACCTCTTGAAACATATGGAAACATAGAAATATATGAAATTATATAAGAATATATAAGTTGACGGCAGATAAGGACCGCAAGGCTCATCCAGTCTGCCCCTGTTTTCTACCTTATGAATATGCCATAGGCCTTTACTCTGTCAATGGCCTATTTATTCATACTCAACTGTATTGCTCTCTTATGCCTATTCCATGCCTGATTGAAGCCCTGCACTGTATTCATATCCGTCACTTCCTGAGGTAGGCAGTTACATGCATCCACCACCCTTTCTGAGAAAAATAATTTCCTCACATTGCCCCTTAATCGGCTGCCCTCTAGTTTCATGCTGTGTCCTCTTGTCCTGATATATTTCTTATATTGAGACATGTTAGACTCTTTCACCTTAATTCCCTTATGATATTTGAATGTTTTGATCATATCACCTCTCTCCCTCCTTTGCTCTAGGGTATACAGATTGAGCTCCATTAAGCTGTCCTCATATGTTTTCTGATGCAGTCCCTGCACCATTTTGGCTGCCCTTCTCTGTACTGCCTCCATTTTGTTAATGTTCTTGTGCAGATGCGGCCTCCAGTCCTGCATGCAGTACTCCAGATGGGGCCTAACCAGTGTCTTGTAAAGAAGGATTATTACCTCCTTCTTATGACTTGCAATACCCCTACTAATACACCCCAACATCCCTCTAGCCTTACCTACTGCTTTAGTGGTCTGCTTGGATGATTTCAGGTCATTTGTGATGATGATGCCCATGTCTCTTTCTTCCCTTGTGATTGCCAGCAACTCCCCTCCCAACCTGTCAGTAACTTCAGTGTTTCTCTTCCCTATGTGCATGATCTTGCACTTCTTTGCGTTAAACCCCAGTTGACACTCTTCAAACCATTTTGCCAGTTTGTCCAGATCTCTTCTCATTCTGCCCACCCTATCTGGATCATCTACTCTGTTGCAGATCTTGGTGTCATCTGCAAACAGGCAAACCTTACCCTCCAGTCCATCTGCAATGTCGCTGATGAAGATATTGAAGAGGGCTGGCCCCAGGACTGATCCCTGAGGTACCCCACTTGTGGCTTGCATCTCTTCTGACTGTATACCATTTACCACCACTCTCTGTTTTCTGACCGCCTACCAGTTTGCCACCCAGTTGACCAACGTCTGACCTACCCTGAGCCTACCTAATCTATTAATCAATCTTCTATGTGGAACAGTATCGAAAGCTTTGCTGAAGTCAACGTAGGTGACATCAGCTGCACCCCCTTGGTCCACCACTCTGGTTACGCAGTCAAAGAAATCTATGAGATTAGTTTAACAGGACCTTCCTGCTGTAATTGTAAACCCATGCTGTCTTGGATCCTGTGCTCCTATGGTTCCAGGTGTTGCACTATCCTTTCCTTAAGGAGTGCTTCCATAATCTTGCCCACTACTCAGGTAAGACTGACTGGTCTGTAGTTCCCTGCCTCCTCCCTGCTGCCACTCTTGTGGAACGGGATCACATGAGCCCTTCTTCAGTCTTCTGGGAGCTCTGCTGTGCTCAGAGACTCACTACACAGTTCTGCTAATGGCTCTGCTAGTTCCTTCCTTAGCTCCTTTAGTACCCTGGGATGTATGCCATCAGGTCCCATTGCCTTGTCCACCCTGAGCTTAGCAAGCTCTTTTAGGACCCTTTCTTTTGTGAAGGGACTTGTGCACACCTCCCCCAGATTCACGTTGAAGTCAGAAGGAAGCAGAACCCCCTCTGTGGCAGAGCACACTAGTTGTGCATAGTTGCCCATCCAGTATTCTCTATATCTCCACTAGTTAGTGGCAAGACTGATAGCTCACAAGTGGCAAAGCCGTAAGTTACTTATGAAGGTTCTACCACTCATGTGTGGAGATAAATGTGTTATTACACTGCAACCCATTATGTCTTTGATATATACCACACTATTGTTAAAGATTTGAATTACTATTTTACTCTCTTGTAGCTTAAAACTGCCTCTTTTTCTGCGGTAAACTGTCAATCTGAGCCATCATTTTCTGTGTTCTATTTCTAAATTCTAAGCGGAAATAAAGTGTTTGAAATGTAATAACATGTGCTCTAAGTGCAATAATGTATTCTAAGTTTGTAAGTAAGGCACTCATCGCAGCGGTGGGTGAGAGCTTTTAGTCGATTGTTTTGTGAGGACACAGTTTAGGCCCAACCCCTTCCCACCCTCACCCCACCCACCCCTGGAAATAGTTCCTTTATAATTGAGGTTCTGACATCATTTCCTCGAGTGCAAGGTGCATTTCACTGTCATATCCTCTCTAGCACACTGCACTGATAATATAACCATACACGTTGTATAATATATATATATATATATACTTCTATATAACAAATCACACATGCACGCTCGCACACACACACACACAAATACAATAAAAAACTAGATAAACATGTGGGAAGTAGTGCATTGTAATGGCTGTGGGGCAGCAGTCTTCCGGGAGTCTTTCTGGAGTCTGAGATGCTGCCCTATTTGCAGACAACTATCTGCCCTGAGGGAGGAAGTTGCCCGTCTTCAGGCCGCACTGGACAGTAGTAAGAAAACCTTCCCCCAGGCCACACTGGACAGTAGAAAGGGAACCTCCCCATCCAGGGAGCACTAGCGCCACCACCACTACCTCAGAGGTTGCGAAGAAAGCACAGCAGTTGGACCACAGTGGGCTCAGGGAGGGTGAGGAGGGTGGAACAGAGGCACACCCAGTCAATTGTTCCACTCCACAATCCATACACCATTCTGGGGGAGCATAGCTCCCCTATGGATGCACCTGCAGAGAAGACTGATGATAACTGTTACAAGGGAGGCCCACAGAAAGGAGGCAGAGGACACCAAAGGGAAAGGAAGCAGCTCCTGGTGGGGGACTCAGTTATTAGGGGTATAGAACTGGGGGGAGCTGGGAAAAATGAAGTAAGGTGCCTGCCTGGTGCCATGGCTTGGAGGGACAGGAAGCACATCCTCAGGATCACGAGAACAGCTGCAAGGGATTCCGAGCTGGACGTAATTGTCCACCTAGGGACAAATGACTTGGCTCATCATGAGATTAGAGCAGTGCAGGAGGACATTGCAGAGTTGGGGAGGGACCTAAGATGAGTAGCACACACAGTATCCTTCTCAGAGGTGCTGCCTGTCAAAAGCATGGGGGAGGCAAGGGTAATTGGCACGATGCAGTTTAATGAATGGTTGAAAAAATGGTGCGGAGCACAGGGGTTTGGCTTCATTGGGGACTGGTGTTCCACCTGGAGGGACACCAGCCTATACTGGCAGGATGGTCTGCATCTGTCCAGGAAGGCCTCTCCCTACAAAACAGGGTACTAAATGAGAAAAAGACTGAGGTAGAACGGTCAGTGGGGGATGCTGCAACAGAAGGTAAAGCCATCAAAAAATGGAGAGCAATGAGTACTAATGCCCGTAGTCTGGGTAACAAGCTTCCTGAATTAGTGGCCTTGATGGAGGAGGAACATCTGGATATTGTGGCAGTCACAGAAACATGGTACACACAAAACCATGACTGGGACATAAACATACCAGGATACACTGTCTACAGGAGGGACAGGGAGGAGGAGTAGTTCTTTACATAAGGGAAGGAATAAAAGCAACAGAACAAAAGGGTAAACAGGGAGGAGAAGAAGCACTGTGGGTAAATTTGGAGACAGGCAATGGCACCACAATACGCACAAGGCTTGTATACAGACCCCCTTCTCAGGGGGAGGAAATGGACAGGGAAATGATAGAAAGTATACTTAGAATGGCAGAAAAAGGGAGATATTGCTGATGGGTGATCTGAATATGCCAGATGTTAACTGGAGTGCAGTTGCAGCTGCCACTCAAGAGTGCAGTTATTCTAGATGCCCTACGGGGCATGCCTTAGACAACTAGTACTGGAGCCCACTCGAGGGGAGCAATATTAGACTTGATTCTCTCAAATGGAGATGGAGAGAGGATCACAGATGTAGAAGTGGGTAGCCATCTGGGAACTAGCGACCATCGAACAGTATGGTTCACAATAAACACAGCAATAGAGTCAAGCCATACAAAGACAAAAGTACTGGACTTTAGGAGGGCTGACTTTGCCAAAATGGGTGAGTGCCTAAGGAATGCACTAGCAAATGGGCAGGAAGGAGGGGTGGAAGAACAAAGGGGAATAATAAAAACTGCCATCACAGAGGTAACGAGCCTTTGTGTGAAGCAAATAAACAAAACAAGACGATGTAAGAAACCACTATGGTTCTCAAAGGAAGTGGCAGTGAAGGTTCAAGAGAAAAAGAAAGCATTCAGGAAGTACAAGGAATCGCAGAAGGAGCAGGACAGAGAACTGTATCAGTTAAAGCAAAAGGAGGCTGGGAAGGCAGTCAGAACAGCAAAGGCCCAAACTGAGGAAAAGATAGCCAATCAGTTAAGAAGGGGATAAAACCTTTATAGGTACATCAGGAGCAAAGGAAGACCAAGGGAGGGATAGTGAGGCTTAATAAAGGGAGGAGGGTGGGCAGAGGAGACTGTGAAAGGCAGAGATACTAAACAAATATTTTGCTCAGTATTTACAAATGAAGAGGGGAGGTACATAAAACAAACAGTAGTAACACTCTGGATACAGAAGTTGATACCAGCCCATTTACAGAAGAAAGGGTTCTGAAAGAACTCTTAAAACTGAAGGTGGACAAAGCAATGGGGCCTGATGGGATTCATCCCAGAATTCTACAAGAACTAAGGGTAGAACTAGTGACACCACTGACTACCCTTTTTAACAAATCATGGGAGGATAGGGTGGTACCCGAGGACTGGAGGAGGGCAGATGTGATTCCCCTTCACAAAAGTGGGAGCAAGGCAGAAGCAGGAAACTACAGACCTGTTAGTTTAACCTCAGTGATAGGGAAAATGATGGAATCACTTCTGAAGGAAAGAATTGTCGGTATCTAGAGGCCAGAGGGCACAGGACCCAAGGCAGCATGGATTCACAGCGGGAAGGTCATGCCAGACAAATCTGATAGATTTCTTTGACTGGGTGACCAAAGTAGTAGATCAGGGAGGGGCTGTGGACATGGCCTACCTAGACTTTAGCAAGGCATTTGACACAGTCCCACACAAAGATTAATATACAAGTTAGCCAGCCTGGGAGTGGGTCCCAAGATGACAGCCTGGGTAAAGAATTGGCTGGAGAATAGGACACAGAGAGTAATAGTAAATGGAGTCCACTCTGAAGAAAGGAGGGTTACTAGTGGGTACCGCAGGGTTCAGTATTAGGACCGGTCCTCTCAGTGTCTTTATAAGCGACATTGTGGAAGGACTGGAAGGAAAAGTATGTCTCTTTGCAGACCACACTAAGATCTGCAACAGAGTTGATGCACAGGGTGGGGTGGAAAGGATGAGAAGGGACTTGGCAAGGTTAGAGGAATGGTCAAATGTATGGCAGCTTAGATTCAATGCTAAGAAGTGCAAGGTAATGCACCTGGGAAACAAAAACCCAGGGAAAGAGTACACAACGGGGGGTGAGATACTAACAACAACAAAAATGGAAAGGGACCTGGGGTAGTCATATCAGATGACCTAAAGGTGGGCAAGCAATGTGAGAGGGCAGCAAGGAGGGCTGGGGGTTACTGGGATGCATAGGGAGAGGCATCACCAGTAGAAAACAGGAAGTTATTATCCCTCTGTACAGACAGCTGGTGAGACCCCATCTGGAGTACTGTGTGCAGTTCTGGAGACCCAATCTCCGCAAAGACATAGACAGGATGGAAGCTGTCCAGAGGAGGGCAACTAAAATGGTGCAGGGTCTGCACCGGAAGACATATGAAGAGAGACTTAAGGAGCTTAATATGTATAGCCTCGAGGAAAGGAGGGAGAGGGGGACATGATAGAAACTTTCAAGTACCTCAAGGGAATCAACAAAGTCCAAGAGGGTAGCATCTTTCAAAAAGAGAGGTGTGCAAGAACAAGAGGGCACAATTTGAAGATAGAGGGGGGAGGCTCAGAGGTAATTTAAGGAAGTATTTTTTCACAGAGAGGGTTGTGGATGCATGGAACGGCCTTCTGGAGGAGGTTGTGGAGTCAAATCAGTGGTGGAATTCAAGCATGCATGGGACAGTCATAAGGCAATTCTAGGGTGTGGGGTTAAGAAGAAGTAGGCTGCTGGTTAACTAGGATCTGCAGCTTATCCTGTAGGTAGGGAAATGGGCAGACTGGGTGGGCCAAGCGGTCCTTATCTGCCGTCAAATTCTATGTTTCTATGTTTCTATGTAAGTTAAAATAAATATTTATTTCAAAATGACATTATTTAACCAGTTTATTCACCATGGGTGTGGTATATTTTTGTGACAATACATGATAGGGTGAGTGGTCATGTTCTGATATATGCGTACCTTGCTTGTATTTGTAGTTATTTATTTTTACCAGAAAAAAAACTCCATTGAGCAAGCTCATTTTTTCAAGGAGATCCTGGGTGGGGCAGCATACAAGGTCAAAAACATGGGCAAATATATACAACAGGGTACTTCAGACTACAAGATAGTCCAAAAGATTCAGTGGCACTTGGATACAGTGCTGCAACATGGAATGATATAGAACATTAGACAGAAAGATTTACAAAGCATTAGAAAACTGTATATCATAGCTATAAGGGTGGAATAAATGTGAGCAATGACATGAACAACAACTAGTCATTGAGAAGGCGATGCTACAAGATAAGCGTTACTTAACCGCAGGAACAGAGATTAGTATATAGTTCTGTTAGTTTAATGTTTAGGAGATGTATGGCTGTCTCCATTGGGTGGCTGCCCACCAGTCACCAGCACATTGGCTGGAAACTGCATCTTATTTAAAGCAGCCAGTTAGGCAGTGCACTTTATTTAAAAGGAGCCAACTCAGGCAGTTACCTTTTAGAACAGGGACTCAGTCAATGGACGGTCCACCATGACCTTTGGCAGCTGTGCTGGCGACTCATATCAGAGTTCTGAACTGAACAATAAGCAACCCCTACTCCCCTTTGGGATAAAATAAGTGAGCAGCCATCTGACGCAGAATGCAAACTGTAATATTTGAATGATTTGCCATAGGAGGTGTGCCCTGGTTTCTATGCTTTAACTGATATGAGCCATAACCAGTTGCATGATTTGCACCCCTAAAGAGAAAAGCAATTTAAAATTTGTGAACGAACAAGGGTTGAGCTGCTAATGCTGGGTTAGTTTAATGTTTAGGAGTTGTATGGCTGTTTCCATTAATTGACTCTCTACCAATCACCAGCACATTGGCTGGGTACTGCACCTTATTTAAAGCCAACCTATTAGGCAGTGCACCTTATTTAGAAAAAGCCAGCTCAGGCAGCTACATTTTAGAGCAGGTACCCAGTCAGTGGGTGGTTCACCATGATGTTTAGTGACTGGGCTGACGATTCATATCACAGCCCTGAATTGAACACTAAGAGACCTCTACTCCCCTTTGGGGTAAAATAAGTGAGCAGCCATTTGAAGCAGAAAGCAAACGGTAATATTTTAATGATACTGTACGCCAGGGGGAAAAGGGTGTGCACTGGATTCTTCTTTAAAAGTATCATCAGCATTGCAGTGCAGATTGGGCACCATTGACATTTAAACCCAAATAATGAACATACAGCAAGAATAGGGTATCAAGGATTCATCCCTGAGGCACACCTTTAAGAAGACAAGTACAAGCAGGGATGAGACCATCTGCTTTTACTGACTGGTGTCATCCAGTTGAATAGTTGGTGAACCACAGTGGTGATATTGAACTGACTCCTATACTGTGAAGCTTTTGTAGTTGGATGTGATGATCAACAGTGTCGAAGGCCTTGTTTAGTAAGACAGCCCTGGTAACAATTTTATGGTCAATGGCACATAGTTAATCATTGGTGACCTTAACCAGGGCAGATACAGTGTTGTGCATATGCCTAACTATAGATTGCAAAGGTATTATGATATTAAATTGCTCTAGGTATTCTTACAATTGAGTGTTGATTAGTTTTTTCTAGTAGTTTCACCAGTATAGGAAGGATAGATATAGGTCTGTAATTGTTTAAAACATAGAAACATAGAATTTGACAGCAGATAAGGACCACTTGGCCCACCCAGTCTGCCCATTTCCCTACCTCATGGATAAACTGCAGATCCTAGTTAACCAACAGCCTACGTCTTCCTACCCCAACCCCCTAGAATTTCCTTATGACTGTCCCATGTATTCTTGAATTTCACCACTGTTTTTGACTCCACAACCTCCTCCGGCAGGCAGTTCCATGCATCTACAACCCTCTCTGTGAAAAAGTACTTCCTTACATTACCTCTGAGCCACCCCCCTCTATCTTCAAATTGTGCCCCCTTGTTCTTGCACAGCTCTTTTTCTGAAAGTTGCTACCCTCTTGGACTTTGTTGATTCCCTTGAGGTACTAGAAAGTTTCTATCATGTCCCCCCTCTCCCTCCTTTCCTCAAGGCTATGCATATTAAGCTCCTTAAGTCTCTCTTCATATGTCTTCGGTGCAGACCCTGCACCATTTTAGTTGCCCTCCTCTGACTGCCTCTATCCTGTTTATGTCTTTATGAGATTGGGTCTCCAGAACTACATGCAGTACTCCAGATGGGGTCTCACCAGCTGTCTGTACAGAGGGATAACAACTTTGTTTTCTACTGGTGATGCCTCTCCTGTGCATCCCAGTATCCCTCAGCCCTCCTTACTGCCCTCTCACATTGCTTGCCCACCTTTAGGTCATCTGATATGACTATCCCCAGGTCCCTTTCCATTTTTGTCGTTGTCAGTATCTCACCCCCCATTGTGTACGCTTCCCCTGGGATTTTGTTTCCCATGTGCATTACCTTGCATTTCTTAGCATTGAATCTAAGCTGCAATACATTTAACCATTCCTCCAACCTTGCCAAGTCCCTTATCATCCTTTCCACCCCACCTTGTGTATAAACTCTGTTGCAGATCTTTGTGTGGTCTGCAAAGAGACATACTTTCCTTCCAGTCCTTCTGCAATGTACGCTAAAGACATTGAAGAGGACCGTCCTAGTACTGAACCTCGTGGTACTCCACTAGTAACCCCTTTCTTCAGAGTGACTCACATTACCCCTCTGTGTCCTGTACTCCAGCCAATTCTTTACCCAGGCTACCATCTTGGGACCCACTCCCAGGCTGGCTAACTTGTATATTAATCTTTTGTGTGGGACTGTGTCAAATGCCTTACTAAAGTCTAGTTAGGCCATGTCCACAGCCCCTCCCTGATCTACTACTTTGGTCACCCAGTCAAAGAAATCTATTAGATTCGTCTGACATGACCTTCCTACTGTGAATCCATTTTGCCTTGGGTCCTGTGCCCCTCTGTCCTCTAGGTACTCAACAATTCTTTCTTTCAGAAGTGATTCAGTCATTTTCTCTATCACTGAGGTTAAATTAACAGGTCTGTAGTTTCCTGCTTCTGCCCTGGTCTCACTTTTGTGAAGTGGAATAACATCTGCCCTCCTCCAGTCCTCAGGCGCCACCCCATCCTCCCATGATTTATTAAAGAGGGTAGTCAGTAGTGTCACTAGTTCTACCCTTAGTTCTTTTAGAATTCTGGAATGGATCCCATCAGGCCCCATTACTTTGTCCACCTTCAGTTTTAAGAGTTCTTTCAGGACCCTTTCTTCTGTGAATGGGCTGGTATCAACTCCCGTATCCAGAGTGTTTCTGTTGTTTGGTTTAGGTACCTTCCCCTCTTCGTTTGTGAATACTGAGCAAAAATATTTGTTTAGTATCTCTGCCTTTTCACAGTCACCCTCTGCCCACCCCCTCCTCCCCTTTATTAAGCCTCACTATCCCTCCCTTGGTTTTCCATCGCTCCCTGATGTACCTATAAAAGGTTTTATCCCTCTTCTTAACTAAGTTGGCTATCTTTTCCTCGGTTTGGGCCTTTGCTGTTCTGACTGCCTTCCCAGCCTCCTTTTGCTTTAACTGACACAATTCTCTGTCCTGCTCCTTCTGTGATTCCTTGTACTTCCTGAATGCTTTCTTTTTCTTTCAAACCTTCTGTGCCACTTCCTTTGAGAACCATAGTGGTTTCTTACATCGTTTTGATTTGTTTATTTGCTTCACACAAAGGTTTGTTGCCTCTGTGATGGCAGTTTTGATTATTCCCCATTGTTCTTCCACCTCTCCTTCCTGCCCATTTGCTAGTGCATTCCTTAGGCACTTACCCATTTTGGCAAAGTCAGCCCTCCTAAAGTCCAGTACCTTTGCCTTTGTATGGCTTGACTCTACTGCTGTGTTTATTGTGAACCATACGGTTCGATGGTCGCTAGTTTCCAGATGGCTACCCACTTCTACATCTGTGATCCTCTCTCTATCTCCATTTGAGAGTACCAGGTCTAAGATTGCTCCCTCTTGGGTGTGTTCCAATACTAATTGTCTAAGGCATGCCCTCTGTAGGGCATTTAAAACAACCCCACTCTTAGAATTGGCGGCTGCAGCTGCACTCCAGTTAACATCTGGCATATTCAGATCCCCCATCAGCACTATCTCCCCTTTTTCTGCCATTCTAAGGATACTTTCTATCATTTCCTTGTCCATTTCTTCCCCTAGTGGGGGGTCCGTATACAACCCCTCTGCAGATTGTGGTGCCATTGCCTGTCTCCAAATTGACCCACAGTGCTTCCTCTCCTCCCTGTTTACCCTTTTGTTCTGTTGCTTTGATTCCTTCCCTTATGTAGAGAGCTACTCCTCCTCCTACTCTTTTATCCTCCCTGTCCCTCCTGTAGATAGTGTATCCTGGCATGTTTATGTCCCAGTCATGGCTCTGTGTGTACCATGTTTCTGTGACTGCCATGATATTCAGATGTTCCTCCTCCATCAAGGCCACTAATTCAGGAAGCTTGTTACCCAGACTATGGGCATTGGTACTCATTGCTCTCCATTTTTTTTATGGCATTACCTCTCGTAGCAACATCCCTGTCCTCATTGACTTTGCTTTCTCTATTTACCCCTGTCCTGCTCCCCACTGACCTTTCTACTTTGGTCTTTTCCTCATTTAGTACCCTGTTTTGTAGGGGGAGGCTGGGAATTTTCTGTTGCTTATCAGTGCCTCTCCCCTTGACTAGTTTAAAAGCTTGCCAATGAAGCATTTAAACCGATCACCCAGAAGACTTGTTCCCTTCCTGGACAGATGCAGACCATCCTGCCAGTATTGGCTGGTATCCTTCCAGGTGGAACCCCAGTCATCAATGAAGCCAAATCCCTGTGCCCCACACAATGTTTTCAACCATTCATTGAATCGCATGGTGCGAAGTACCCTAGCCTCGCCCATGCCATAGACAGGCAGCACCTCTGAGAAGGATACTGTGTGTGCTACTTGTCTTAGGCCCCTCCCCAACTCCACAAATGCCTCCTGCACTGTTCTAATGTTGAGCCAAGTCATTCATCTGTAGGTGAACAATGACATCCAGCTCAGTCTCCCGTGCAGCTGTTTTCGTGATCCTGAGGATGCACTTCCTGTCCCTCCAAGCCATGGCACCAGGCAGGCACCTTACTTCAGGCATCACCAGATTTAAAAAGGGGTATGTGTGCAGTTTTCCAAAGTAAGGGAAGATCATTACAAGAATTTTTTTTTTCTCCAATTGTTTAACTAGGTAAGACACACTAAGCAGAAAGCTTGTTTACAGGTGCAACCTGGGAGCACAGGTAAGTTAAGTGACTTGCTCAGGGTCACACAGTATGCAAGTGGGGGCTGTGGGATTCAAACCCAGGCCTCTAGATTTGCAGCTCAGAGCCTTAAACCACTGCACTACACTACACTGCCTCCCTAAAGTGACAGGTTAAAAAGGTTGGTAATTGGCACCATATTATTGGTTATCAGTGCTGAGGAAAAAGATGTTGAGGTCATTAGTGCTTGCACTTATTTTGGTATCTAAGCCTAGAAGAAGTTGCTCAACCTGCTTAAAGAGTCACTGACGCAATTTTACATGTCGGGCAGGCAACTAGCTAAATGAGTCACTTTTAAAAAAATTTATCTGATGATAAACACTTACATTTTATCTTAGAATACCCAGCTTATTCATTCTGTGTATGAGCCAAGCAGCTGTCCAAGGGTTGCAGCCTCACCCTGAAAATCAGCTTTTTGATGATGAGAGATATGGAACCAGGCTACAGGCACTCTATGTAGGGAGTAATATGCTGGAAATAGGATTGGGGGAGTTGGGCTTTCTAACTATACTAACAACATTTTTTCTGGCAGTTCTACATGTTTGGGCCCCCACCCTGCAAACACATATATTTAATATTTTATTTTGTATTTGTGGTAGCAGTCCTCGGTGTGTGTCTGGACCCTACCATGTTTATGTGTGTGGTGTCACTGGGCGTTGATTTTGAAGGTGCCATTATTGCTGTGCTGTTTTGAGCAGCGCTGTTCTCATGTTTGCGTTTCGGACCTAGTGCTATATTCAGGTCTCCAAGTAGCAGAGTTTCAATAGACTGGAAGTTTACAGTGTTATGAATGTGATGCAGAAGCTCTGAGCCACCTTTGGGCAGTCTTTAACAACTGATCACATTAATGGATTAATTTCCTGACAGGCAGATTTTATCCACTAAACATTCAAACTCATTAGGAATGGAGAGGGAGCTGTTAGAGACAGCAGAAAACCTGTCACTGATGTAAAGAACTAGGCCATCCTCCTTTGAGGGCCTATTCAAGTGATATATATATTGAAAGAAGATATCTCATGACAGAGCATAGATTCACTGAGCCAAGTCTCAGTGTGTAGAGGTATATTAAGATTGCTGTGGACTACCCAGGCTTTTACCTCATCCAATTTGTTTTGTAGGATACGAACATTTATGGTCACAAACTTCAGGCATGTCAATGAGGTAAACTCTGTGAGAGAGAGCTCAGAAGAGGTTGGGCCTGGGTTGACCTCCGCATCTGCAGAGAATATTAGCAGGATAAGAACAATCTGTTTGCACATGTGGAGGTTGATACTGAGCCGCTGTTTACAGGATTTTATTTTGTACAAGGGTCTAGGAACAATAGGGAAGGTTCCATAATATGTTCTCGTTATGCAGGGGGCATATATCAAAAGGAGACACCTAAGGAGAAGAGGCTTAGCAGAAGTTAGGTGCGAGGACATGTCAGTAGCATTATACGGGGATGGTGATCAGAGGGTGGGAGGAAGTGCCACTAAATATCAAGGAAAATTTAAAAAATATGGAGACAGCATTTGGAGGGATGGGGGTTCCACTGGACATCATGGAAAGATTAAAAAAATATGAGGACGGTAATCGGAGGGTAGGGGTGCCACTAGACACCAGGGAAACATTAATAAGTATGGGACAGTGTTCGGAGGGGTAGGGGTGCCACTAGACACCAAACAAGCATTTGAAAATATGAGGCCAGCAATCGGAGGGTGGGGGTGCTACTAGGCACCAGGGAAACATTACAAAAATATGGTAATGATGATCGGAGGGTGCAGGGGTACCAATAGACACCAGGGAAAAAGAGGGAGTTATGGCTTCTGCAATTTTCCATGTCATCCTATGGGAATTTGCAAATTTTAATTTTTGTAATTTTTTGTATAGCCCCTGGATACTTCAGGGGGAGTGGATTATGTGTTATTCTGGCAGTAGTCATTAAAACCTTTGGTTCCATTTACACATTGTCCCAGAACTGGTGTGAGGGATGTGCCTTGGGGTTGCGAACCCTAATGCTCATCCCATTCTCTTATTCTGTACTGATGTTACCTTACTTAGTCTTGGAATAGGGTGAGCATTAGGGTTCACAACCCCAAAGCACACCCCTCACACCTGTTCCTGCATGCAGTATGGGGGGTGGGCTCTTAGGGTTGGAAGCCAAGGGTGGGGATGGAGTCTGAGGCTTGGAGGGAACCCTATGGTTGTATTCACCTACTTTTTATGCTTCATCCCTAATGGTGCATTAGTGAAGTTTTTTGCATTATATATATATCTATATATATATATATATATTTATACAACAGGGGTGAGCATGTAACCTTGACAATAAAAACATGTATTCTCACTGCAGTGGAATAACTCTGTGATGATATAGACACTGGATTTATTTCCTGATAAACCCACAGTGTCTACATCACCAGCAAATATACTCACAATGGTGATGTCACCAGAGTCAGACTATCTACACTGCAGCCTGCATGTAAAAGCTTTACAGTTTCTCTTTCTCACTGAATCCTGCAACTAACTCAATTAGCATTGTAAAAGACAATCACCTGTGTCCCATAGTTATTCTGACAATCCTAGCACATTACTGTGCTGCTCTAATCGTCAAACCAGCCTCCTTCATAAACCAGTTTCTCTTTCTGAGTGCTGACTGCAACAGTTTCTCTGTCTCAGTGAAGCCTGCAACTTACTGAATAAACAGTCTGTTTCTCACTCCTAGCTGCAGTTAACACAATTATCATTGCAAATCACATGCACCTGTTCCTCATACTATCTAACACTCCCAGCCTATTCAGAAACACTTACACACACACTCAGACCACACACAAACAGTGCTGTCAGTATAGCCTAGAGGTTAGAGTAACAAGCAATGAACCAGCTTCCTACATCCAGCAGTCCAGACCAGTGTGTAATTCTCACAACTTCCGTTTCAATACTGTGTGACTCAGAACAAATCACTTAACTGCCCCAGTGCTCCCAGGCTCCACCCCCCAAAAAAAATTACCCAATTACCAAAATAAAGTAAACAGGGAGAGAACAGAGAAAAAAATGTTCCAAAAATGTACTAGCCCTATTGTATAAATTGCACACATGATGTGCGACTTGTGGAATATGGCAAACATTTGCACTCGTGCAGAGTGAACTGCAATAATATCACTCGTGCCTTTGGCTCTCATGATATTATCACAGTTCACTCTGCACTCATGCAAATATTTGCCATATTCCACAATAGCCCATCATGTATCCTCTCTCTCTCTATATATATATATATATGTTCATTGCAAAAAACTTCATTAATGTATCAATTCGGTTGATAGTACACGAAAAAGTTTGGAAATTCGGTGTTAAGATTCTAACTTCTACCCCATCCCCCTACCCTCCTCAAACCAACAGGCGTTGGGGTGTGTGTTAGGGTCATCAGGCTAACTCTCACCCCATTCCATCTGTAAACAAGCTGAGGTGGTGCAGTATAGTAGAGTGGGGTGAGAGTTATGCCTGATGACCCCAACACACACCGATGCCTGTTGGTGTGAGGAAGGTGGGGTGGTGGAATGGGGTGGTAGGGGTTGCTAACCCTAACACCAAATTTCCAAACTTTTGTCGGTGTATTATCAACCCTAACTGATGCATTAACGAAGTCTTTTACAATGAATTTCCCTTCTTTTTGATCCAGAAGCAAATGAGGAAGTGTAATGTAAATGGTAACTGGTATGTGTTAGTGGGAGCGCAGGCCCTCCGGGCACTGCGCTCCCTTCATGGTGCCATTTTTTTTGCCTACTGATATGCATTTGTGGGAGCATGGGCCATCCAGGCCCTGTGCTCCCACTTATAGTCACATCTGTGGTTCCAGGCCTTGACACACTGCACATTTCAGCAAAAAAAAGTGCTAGCCTTTGTTTGCTATGAAATGCAAAAGAAACTGCCTCATTTGGCACTTTAATTTTGCAAAATTCCACTACTTTTGCAGAACTCCCATAGGCTAACATACAATACTTTCACAAAACTAAAGAGCACTGTCGCAGCAGTACTATAATTTTCATGAAAAAAAGGTAGTTTCGCAACACTAATGGTACTTTCGCGAAAACAAATGATAGTGTCATGACAGTATTGTCTCAATACTACTGAAACTTTCTGTAAAGTAAAGGTAGTGTTGCAACACCACTACCACTTTCCTAACCCACTTCCCCAATACGGGCGCAGAAAGGTGGTGCAGACACCGTTATGTCAGTAGTGTGTTCCATAGCTGCCTTTCATAAATTTACAAAAAAATTTACAATGCTACCATTGTAAATGTAATGCAATCCAACTGGTGTGTGGTTGTGGGAATGCAGGCCGGCCGGGCCCTGTGCTCCCATAACACTTAAACTATTGGTGTAGCAGTATGTGGATGTGAGAGCACAGGCACTCTGGGCCCTGCGATACCACTTACACATAAGTACAGGGACATAATGCAAGCCTACAAACATGACAATGAAGACATGTAACAATAATTTGGCAATATCTTGGTAACCGTAGCAGCTATGAAAAAAATTCCACTGCAGCTGAATTAAGAGTTTGAAACCTCCACACGTGCTTAGTTCACCTAGCTGGCTATAGTGAAAAATCCATATCTCGAATTGTTTTCGAGATATAGGGTGCCGAAATGCGGCGCGGACGCGACCGTGTTACTCTATGTGAAGTTTCTCAGCTTTGGATTGCTGTAAGTAAGGCAACATTGAATGATTTAGTTCCAAACCAACAAAAGACACATCAGTGGACCCAGGGCTTACCACCCTGCAAATTTCAGGCCAAAGGACCCAACTGTTTAGGTACAGTAGAGTGACAAAGAATTCTTCTGTTTTTGGGACATTGTAGTGTTACGAAACTATGGTACTTTTGTGAAAGTACCACATCTGGTTAGCGATAGTATGGGGAAATGCTCTCAAAAAATACATTTCTGGGGGGTTGTGCTGTGTAGCTCAGGGCCCGATTAAGTAAACACAACCATCAGTGTTTTCCTAGGCCCTCCCAAATTTGAACTACAACCATTTTTGTCAGTCGCTAACTGCAAACAAGATGGTGGAAGCTCAAAAGCTTTTTGGCATAGCTCAGAAGCTTTTTTAGCTTTTGCAAAAGCTTTTAAAAGCTTTCAAGCTGAAGATATATTTTTCCCATAGGCTATAATGGGAAACTTTGAACTTTCATAACTTTTGAATAGATTAATATTTTTTCACCAAATCTTCAAAAAGCACTTCCATGACCCAGTCCCCATATACCCTGAAAATTTCAGACCACTCAGACAAACCATTCGGGCTGTAGAGGTGAGCAAAGAATTCAAAAAAGTTGAAGAGTTTTCACACTTTTCAATGCTCCGCAGCTCCACAACCAAAAATCTGACCAAAACAAAAATCTCCAGATCCAGAGATCTATGGTGCCACACAATGTATGCAAAATGTCAGGCACAGCAGACAAACAGTTTCAAAGTTATTAAAGTGCAAAATGTTGGGTTTAACATCGAAGTGTCTGCGCAACCCTAACTATACCTGCCATATATATATATATATATAAATATATATCTAGGCAACTGGACAGGGGCCATGCAGTGGATGCCTTGTGTCTGAACTTCAGTAAGGCATTCGACTCAGTGCCGTATGGGAGGCTGGGAAGTAAGTTAGAAGGCACAGGGGTGGGTGCAAAGCTGGTGAGATGGGTAGTGAACTGGCTTCAGGGAAGGCAACAAAGGGTGGTGATGGGTGGGCAGCTCTCACACCCAAGGGTAGAGATGAGTGGTGTTCCACAGGGCTCAGTGTTGGGACCAGTGTTGTTTGGGATATTCATTGCAAACATATCATTGGACATCAAGAGCAAGATCAGTCTGTTTGCTGATGATACCAAGATGGGAGCAATGGTGGTTGACCTAGGGGGATAGCAGGGATTGCAGGATGATCTGGCAAAGCTTGAAACCTGGTCAGACACTTGGCAACTGGGGTTTAATGCCAAAAAGTGCAAGGTGCTGCATTTTGGGGTGAAGAACCCAAGCAGGAGTTACCAGCTGGGAGGAGTGCAGCTAGCCCGGACAGAGGAGGAGAAGGATCTGGGTGTGCTCATTACAGGGTCAATGAACAACTCTGCACAATGTAGGAAGGCAGCTGCAAAGGCCAACAAAATGCTGTGTTGCATTGCAAGGGGTGTATTTTCGAGGAGGGAGGAGGTGATTCTGCCACTTTATAGGTCATTAGTTAGACCGCACGTGAAGTACTGCGTGCAGTACTGGCACCCGTATCTGAAGAGGGACATTAAGTTAGTGGAGGGGGTGCAGCACAGGGCAACAAAGATGATCCAGGGGCTGGGGGACTTATCATACAAGAGGAGGCTGAGGGAGTTGAACATGTACTCACCGGAGGAGAGGAGGGACATGATTGAAATCTTTAAGTACATGAAAGGAATAAACAGACAGGTACAGAGGGGCTGTTCAAAGTAAGGAAGGGGAGGGACACCAGGGGCCATGATATGAGACTGGAGAGAGTAAGGTTCAGGAGGGCGATGAGGAGACACTCTTTTACAGAGAGTGTGGTAGCTGGGTGGAATGTGTTACCTGCAGAAGTGGTATCCAGTAGAATAATGGACTGCTTCAAAAGGAGATGGGACAGGACAAGGGGGAGGGTCAATGGAGGGGAAGGGTGGAAGGAAGGGGCAGCTGCAGAATAAGGGGTGCTAGATGCACATTCGAGCAGACTTGATAGACCTCTAGGCCCTTATCTGCTGGCAAATTTCGTATGTTAGGTATATAAATTTTGCCAGCAGATGAAAGACTTAGATCCTATCAAAGAGTCTATTCATTGCAGCTAACCCCCCTACTCAGCAGCTGCCCCTCCCTTCCCCCTCATTTAACCCTTACCCTTACCCTGTCCCAGCCCCTTTTGAAGTAGCTCACTGTCCTGCTGGATACCGCTTCCATCGGCAATGAGTTCTACTCGGCCACTACCCTCTCCATAAATAGTGTCTTCTCATCTCCCTCCTGAACCTACCCCCCCTCCAATCTCATAGCATGGCCTTAAGTACCCTTCCCTTTCCTCACCTTGAAAAGCCCCTCCTTCCCAGTCCTGTTTATGTTGATCATGTACTTGAAGGTTTCAGCCATATCTTCCGTGTCCCTCCTCTCCTCCAGCAAGTACATGTTCAATTTCCTCAGTCTGTTCTCATATGATAAATCCCCCAGACCCTGGGTCATCTTTGTTGCCCTGCGTTGCACCCCCTCCAGCAACTTAATGCCTTTCTCAGGTACGGTCGCCAGTACTGCATGCAGCATTCCAGTTGTGGTTTTATCAGCGATCTATACAATGGCAGAATAATCGCCCCCTTTTTTGAGGTTACACCCCTGGCAATACAACTCAGCATCTCATTGGCCTTTGCAGCTGCTTTCCTGCATTGTGCTGCGTTGTTCATTGAACCCATTATGGTTACCCCCAGATCCTTTTCTTCCTCAATCATGGCAAGCTGTAACCCTCCCCTCAGCTGGTAGCTTCTTTTTGGGTTCTTTGCCCCAAAATGTATCACCTTGCACTTTTTGGCATTGAACCCCAATTGACAGGTGTCTGACCAGGTCTCTAGTTTTGTCAGATCATCCTGCAACTCCTGCCATCCCCCTTGGTCATCCACAACCACTCCCATCTTTGTGTCATCAGCAAACAGACTGATCTTGCTATTGATACCCACTGAAATGACAGCAATGAGTATCCTAAATAGCACTGGTCCCAGCACCGAGCCCTGTGGAACACCACTTGTCACCTCCCTTGGGGATGAGAGCTCCCAGTCCACCACCACTCTCTGTTGCCTTCCACTCAGCCAGTTTGTTACCCACCCCACCAGCTTGGCACCCACCCCTGTGCCTTCCAGTTTACTTCCTAGCCTCCCATGTGGCATAGAATTGAATGCCTTGTTGAAGTCCAGATACAGGACATCCACTGCATGGCCCCCATCCAACTGCCTAGTTACCCAGTCGTAGTATTCTACCAGGTTGATCTGACAGGATCTGCCAGTGACAAAGCCATGCTGTTTGCTGTCCTGCATCCCATTGGCCTCCAGAAGAGCCACCAGCCTCTCCTTCAGTTTCCCCACGATGGATATCAGGCTCACAGGCCTATAGTTCCCCGGTTCTCCTTGAGGCCACTGTTATGAAGGGGCACCACGTGAGCCATTCTCCAATCCTGAGGTAGACACCCTGCATCCAATGAGGCACCGAACAAGTCTGCCAAGGGGCCAGCTAGGACCTCTGCCAGTTCTTTCAGTACCCTGGGGTGAATGTCATCCAGCCCTGGCGCTTTGTCCATTCTCAGCACCCTTAATCCCTCCAACACCCTACTGTCTATGATTATCCCGTCTGTCACCTCTCCTCCCCATTCCTACCTTCCCCACTTGGATATGTCCCCCTTTCTCATTAGTAAATACCAAGCAGTAGTCATTAAGTGCTTCTGCCTTTTCTCCCCTTTCCACTCACCCCCTTCCATCCTAATCCTCACTATGTGTTTCTTGAGGCTCCTTTTCTCCTTGATGTACTTGAAGAAGTCCTTCACTCCCTTCTTAATGCTTTGCACCAGCCTGTGCTCCTTTGACGCCTTTGCTGCTTTTATTGCCTTTGTCATCTCCCTTGCTACTTTCAGGTACTCCTCCCTTTAGTTTTTATATATAAAACTAAAGGATATACCAGGGCAAGTAAGCAAAAGAATATTCGGAAATATTATTTCATTGACTGCAGTAAACCTGTGGAAAAATCTAGCATTTAAAGTGGTACCTGTCTGACGCTAAAAAAGTATTTAGAACAAAACAGAATAAATAGTTGAACAGCAGGAAATTGGTGGGACAAGAACGCAGTGGACCCAATGAATACACTGTATGTACGCCGAGTAGTCCCTACGGGGCAAAACATGTGTCTCTAGTTTGTAGTTCAGAGCCCATACTGGACAAGAAGTAAAAGCCTGAACTTCTTTGAGGGCATCTTCTTCCATGGAGTCACACATATTGAAATGTAAGCTGCTGGTGTGAGGACCACTCAACAATTTTTGCCTAGCTGGGGCCACCCACAGTGACATACAGTGTCAGTACCTATGTGTAACCCCCTTGTTACCCGGGGTTACTAGAATCCCAGTAAGACCTAGTGGTAGGCAGGGAAGGTAGTTTGTGAAACTCCAGTTAAATGGATTTCACACTGTCTCACTCTGTTCTCAGTCTCAGCTGAGACTGAGGGATGACATCACCAATAGAACTATCGCAGCTGCATGAGCCACAATGGAATATGCAGCAAGGGAGTTGGAATAGAATGTTGGGAGGTTTGAACAGATTGTGTGGTCAGTTGGTGTTGGGAGCTTGCTGTGAAAGCAGCACAGCAGCTCAGTGTAGGCTCTTGGAGCCTCAGCCCTGACAGAGGGCTACTTTTAGGTAAAAAGTGTGTGTGACTCCACCAAAAGAGAGACACAGAAGATAATTGAAGTGGTGGAGACCACTGTTTTCGGGTCTCAGTGCCCCCTCCCTCCAGGGATGGGGGCAGGAAAGGGTTCCTGCAAATTCCTGGGGCAACCCCCTAGTTCTGCTATTAAGGGAGAAGCTGCCTATTTGTTTCAGAGTTTTTTGGGGGGAACAAGAAGACTTGTGAATCACCTGTGGGGCACCTGCAACCAGAGGGTGAGTGTCAGCTCTTCCTGAAAGGGCCTATGTTTTTCACCCTGGGACTTGTGTGACAATCTGGGGATTGAACTACTAAGATAGTGGGAGGCCTAGAGTAATAGGCTTAGCCAACAAGTAAAAGTAGGTTCAAGTCCAGAGCTTATTGGGATCAAAATGATATGTAGAGGAGATGTGACATACATCTACCCAGGAATCTACATTTGCAAGTTTTCAGTGAAGGAATTGTTTAGTTTCCAGAGAAATGGCCGGGTATGGGCTGTGGGAGCTGGAGGTGGGAGACCCCCCCATCTTTAGTGACCAGGTCCACCTCTACGGATTTGCTCTGTGGATTTCTACTTTGCCTCAGGCACTTGGCCAGTGATGAGGGAAGTACCCAGACATGGGATTGGAAGGAACATTCCCTCTAGGAGTCGAAGGCTCTAGTGTGGTTTGGGGAGCCACACCAGGATAATTGGTTCATTCCCAAAATGGACTGCGGATCAAGTGGCCGGCGGAGGAGCCAGGCCAGTGGGGAAAACCCAAGTAGTGTACAAGTTGGGCTGTGTACCCCAAGCTGCGTGCAAGTCCGGGCTGTGTGCCTGGTGGGTTCAGAGCCTGAGGGCTGGAAATAGTGATAAAGTGTTCTGTTATCTCTAATCTGCATTACCAGGAATGTAGCCCTGTGGGGGGTCTGTCTATGCTTTGTTTGTTCAGCTTGAATGTGAATAAAAGCCACACTGTAGAATCCCATTCCTGGTTCTGGACATTACAGTTATTGCTTCCTGTGTTTGGATTTACTTGGGTGCCCTTGTGCAGAGTAGCCAAACCTAGGTCCCCTGTGCCGAGTAACCTCATCCTCCCTGAACCCAGTCCCCACCAGGTACTGCTGTCAGCTTCAACAGCATGCCACCTGTCATTTTGCTAAAAAGGCAGGGGTGAGAGGTTACTAAAATGGAGGACCCGCTGGGATTTTTATTCTGGGAAGGAAGGTGCTCGGGCAAGGGGCTAGCGTTTTGGCTATCTGGCAGTGGGTAGCCCAAAAAGCTGAAGTAATTTACCTAGTGTTGCTGTGTGCTGTGGATCTTGTGCTGCTGTTAAAAATGCCAACTGTTTACCAAGGAGCAATAAAGCCAAAGAGTGTGCCCTTGTCCTGCATCAAATTGTTTACAGTGTTTTTGCCTGCTTTTAAAATGAACTGTGGTAAAGAAAAGTGTGGAAGACTAGGAGTAACAACAGGAAAATTGTGCCCTGGACGTTGGAAATGCTTTTTGAATGAATGAGAGACTTGCAGGTGTAATGGCTATGTTAAATGGCTGAAATGGGCTCCCGCTGTGGAGTCAGTTGAAAAAGAAAAAAAGTTGCATTCTGCAGTTTAAATTTGCCTGCTCGACGATCGCTGTGAGGAGAAGAGCCATCGTGAGGAAGAAGAGGCTCATTTGCATGGCGTCGTGTGATTGGTCAGGCTGCAATCAGTCCCGCCCCTCAGCCAGCTCTACAGTGACTGCCCCAGCATTCAAGAGGAAGTGTGAGTGGAGTGCGTGTACTGGCTAGTGGAGGAGCATCGAGGGGTGTTAAAATTGCTGTAAACCTTGTAAAAATAGACTTTCTAGTTCAAAATCGGGCTCCACCTGCTAATCAATCATCGGAATTGCAAGTGTGGTGGTCGAGAAGACGATCGGCAGGACTGCCTGCCCGTTTCTGTTCTGAGGCCTCCAAGACCTGGCTGTAGGTCGTTTTTCCCCATCGCAGCAAACTGCTACTGATAACAGTAAGTAACAATATAAAAACTGCTCAAACAGTGATTTTCTGCCCTATGCCATATAAATGTGTGTGCAGCAGTGTAGTCGCTTTGCAAGTAATGACTGTGTTAAGTCCTGCCAGCAAGTGCAAGTCTGTTAAGCCATTGACTTTGTGCATAGTAATGAATTCAGCCTCAGTTTAAAGTTTGAAGCCAGAGAGAGACTGTGAGTTGTAGCCAATGTGCAGCACTAGTTATACAGGCAATCCTGTGCTTAAAAACCTGAAGCTTTAAGGGACTGTGAGTAAAAGAAATGTTTCCAGCATGTAAAAAGTCCATGGAAAATCCAGTAAATGTGTTTAAAACAAGAACAGTGCAAGTTTGTGCAGTTTGAGCAAAAGTTATCAGTAGTTTGTGTAAATCGGGTGCACAGTGGCTTGACCCAATTTCTGAATGTTGATGCACAGGAGTGCTGCCGCCGCCATTACAGGGTGGGGTAGTAAAGTAAACACAGCAGCAGAGAAGCCATTTTAAAACTAAAGATGTGTTCAGTAAAGTGGGACTTTCAGTTACAGTGAACTTTTGTTTGTTTTTCTGCCGTTATGGCCTCAGGACCCGCTCGTTACCTGGATCATGCCCGGGTTGCAGCAACAGCAGCAGTGAATAGACTGGGGGATATTGAAAAGTGGTACTATGGAGGACAACTGCCTCCTCATGTGGCGGTTCCTGGATATCCAGTGCATGTATGTCAAATATGCTTGAGAGCTGGAAGGGACGTCTTTATTATTCCTCACTGTGCTGGATGCCTAGAAAAATATGGCTTGTATAAAGCGCCTCAAATTCAGTAGGCTCCCACATGGACAAAGGTTCATGAATCTGCAGTTGGCAGCACACAGCACCAGGTGGAGCCTGTGGAAGAAGGTCCCTCGGGGGAGTGTGGCACAAAGCTAGAGGGTGCAGAGTTAGAGACAGAACCAGAAGTTGAAGTTTCGGATGCTGGATCCCAGAAGGAAAGTTTGGATAAAACATCAATAGACCCCTGGAGGGGGAGGCCTAGCCCAAGTCTCTTAGGCGAAGATGAGATGCGGGAGGCCTTTGAGTGGGAGGTGTCAACCTCCGCGCCTAGTGATGAGTGGATAGTCTCAGAACTGAGGACGACTGCTCACTCCTGGGCTCAGATCCTCAGTGAAGAGGAAGATGAGGGGGAACCTATGTGGCCTTGTGAAAAAGGAACGGGTACACAGCCTCAAGATCTTGCCTCGGAGGAATGTATGGAAGAAAGTGGTGATGCCACTGCCCTGGCTTTGCAAGAGGAAGAAGTCAGGGATCCGTTTTTCATTTCTTTAAGGATGCAAAGCTGGCAGCATGAGAAGCTTCATACCACCTCAGTTTCTTTTCTACTGCTGTCAACCTTTCTTGTAAGGCTGAAGAGATGCCTACTTGATTTTAAACGATGACATTTTCTATTTAGTTCATCCTTTCCGATAACTTTTTCTGCTGTTGTTTTCACGGTCAAAGCAACCACTTTTTGGCCTGTGTTGGTGCAGCATGAAGATTTTACATGACAGTGTCCATGAACTGTGTGTTTACTGTCTTAAGCCTTTTGTATGATGTTGAGTCCTGCCCCACCTGCTATGTTTTCAACCATGCAACAAGAAGATACTGTTAAAAATCATTGGATTCTTTTCTTTAAAAAATTGAAAGGCCAACGGTTCAGCTTCGCACTCTACTGTGGGGTTCTAAGAAGCGAGCTGAGTTAGCGTCCCACAGCTCTCCTTGCCAGTTGGTGATGCTCCTACTTCTGCAGGAGCAGGATAATTCTTTTTTTTGTTAGCCAATCTGTTTATGCTACTCTGGTATGTAGAGGGGTGGGATATACAGATGAACAACACACCAGAGAGTATGTTTTAACATGCACTTGTCGTGATTTTTATTGACCAGAGCCCCCCCAAAAATATAAAATAAAAAAATAAATTTAAAGTAAAATAATAGTACAACAGCAAGCAAGAAGGAAGGATCACAGGCTTCCAAATGCTTCCTTTCAAATCCACATTAGTAATGTTCAGGAAGCATGAAGGCTTGCATGTCCTCTCTCTCTTTACAGGTCGGCACTCTTCTGACCAACATACTCTATCTCTCTTGCATCCCAGGTACAAGGGTTATATACCCTCCCCAGAAGACCATGTGATTCGATTCTTTTTTCTAACAAAACAATTTATTACAGCAATGATTTTAAAAACCAAAACCTCAATCCATACAAGAAAAGAGAGGCAATTCATTAGATACCTGCAAATATTACCAGAAATCCAGGAAATTAGACAACAGGGGCAAGCAGATGTTTGCCTTTTCCAATTTGGGCCTCTGCATTGCCAATTACAGGCATATTGTGCATGATAATATATCAAAACAGCTTATGGACGACTATGTTCACCTTGTTGGAAAACATGCCTGAGGGCTCCTCTAAACGTGAAGCCCATTGATCACAGCTTGGAAACTGGCAAGCACTTGTATTCTTCTTCTTATGTTTGTGATGCCTCTGCTACTGGTATCTGCCTCCATAGCTACTTTTGGTTGTGTGTTGCTGGGTTTGTCACTGATACGCAACTTTCAGTACTTTAGTCTCCTTTTCATGGCTGTAAACAATTTAGCCATTCTGTGGAATTGACCTTTAGAGAACTGCAGTCATCCAAGAGTACACTCCATTCTCTCAAGTTCCATGGTCCCCAGCCCTCTCGTGGATGGGGTAGCGGTGCATGTCACTGGGCTCCCTCTCTTTCCACTCCAAGGTGTGTGCCAGTCAGCCACCCAGTTGACTTCTCGGCAGCAATAGTACTTCGGTGCCTCTTTTAAGGTTCCAAAGATAAAGGACATGGTAGGGCTAAAGCAAGTAATTCTCCCTCCCTCTGACTCCCTTGCTTCTCCTCCTGTCCTATTTCCAGTGGTTCAAGGAGTTGGCAAGATCTCCCTGTCCATGCACAAGTGACATACACATAGTGGCCATGTACCTGCCTGATTTTCTGAATATCCTGGCTGATGCATTCAGTAGGTCAGTTGCTCTAGGCAAAGAGTGGAAACTCTAGGATGACATGGCCGCTGAGCTCTTCACTCACTGGAGTCAACCAGAACTAGACCTTTTTGCAACCTTACTTAATGCAGAACTGCCTATTTTTGACACTTGTTTCAGGGCCTAGAGGTTTTGGTGAGATGCATTGAGCCTCTAAATCCCGAAACTTGAGAGTATTAGTGAAACTAAGTGAGGAATTGGCCACATTAATTCTGGTTGCTCCATTTTGGACCAGACAGATTTGTTTAACACTGCTACAGTCGAATCTCCAATTTCCTTGCATTTATAGGCTGGGTTGCTTTCCCAGGACTGCAGGAGCTTGTTACATCCAGAAGTTCCAGCATTGCATCTTCATACCTGGCTCCTGCAGACATAGAACTGTCATCTTTTACCGTGCCCTCTCTGTTTCAGACATTCCCTTGGCAGCTAGAAAGCCATCTACTAATCGCACCCATTCCCTAAAATGGAAACATTTTAGTATGTGGTGTGCCTTTCTCTTCTGGACCCTTACTCTAACTCTGCCCATCTGTGTCAATTTGCATATCCACATGTATGCGGATGACACTACACTCTTTGGCTTTAGTGCCTTGATCTCTACCCTGGAAACATTGCTCCTGTATTACCTTAGTACTGTAATGTCCAAACAAATCAATGTCAGGTCAGTTCCAAGAAGATAATGTCTATGACCTTTGGTACCAACCAAAAACTCAGGATTTGCTCTCCCCTGACTTTTTCACCTTAGATGGTACTCCCCTTGAGGTCATCTGCTGCTTCAAATATCTCAGTGTGTATGGCTGGATAAATGACTTGACTTCTCCAGCTGTACTGATGATATCCATATCAAGCTCCACCTTAAATGTGGTGCCCTTTACTGCTACAAGGGTTGCCTTTATTTTCAAGTCCTTTACAAACTGGTCACCAAAATGGTGCTCCCAGTGTTTGACTATGCAGATGTGGTCTACAGCACTGCCCCTTTGTTTTTCCTTACCAAACTGGACACCCTAGGTAATGCTTTCTACCGCTTTGCTGCTAATGCACCTTCCCTTGCTCACCACTGCTCTCATTACACTTTCCTTTCATTTCCTCCCCTCTGTCAAATCATGCACTGTGAATCCATTTCTAAATATTGGTGTGAATTTCTTCCTTCAAACCTCTACTCTCTCCTCTCTCCCATTCCCTATGCCTTGTATGCTCTTTACTCTAGTGATTCCTGCACTTTTTCTATTCCTTACTCCAATTCTGCTGCTAGGGAACCTGCCTTCTCTTCTCACCTTTCTTCCATTTGGAACAACCCCCCAACACTTCACCTTTCTCCTTCATTTATCTCCTCAACCACCAGCTCAAATGTCTCTTTGCCCTTCCTGCTCCTGCCCTGCCTTAGCTGACCAGTGGGCTCTACTCCCTTCCTTCTCTTCTGACAGCTGCCTTTTAGCCAGTCCTGGCTTGTGACTCCACCCACTTTATTCACCTGTTAATTGTACCACAACCTGCTCTGTTCTCACTTACTGGGAGCTCACCTGTACTAATTTTTGTAATAGTATTCACTGCACAATTTGTCTTGGTTTATTCTTATTGCCTGTTATTAGCTTTATCGGAATTTATAAGTTTCACTGTAGCCTGTAGATTGTTCTTGTTTGCACTTCTGCACTTTATAACCATGTGTGTTTTATCTCTCTGTTTCCCCATCACCCTGGATAGCAACAGGAAACTAGCAGTGGATCAGTGTGCCTTTCCTGGTTACCAATTTTCATTAAATAAGTAAATTACTCTTGTCCAGTCCAACATAGAAACATAGAATTTGACGGCAGATAAGGACCACTTGGCCCACCTAGTCTGCCCATTTTCCTACCTAACAGATAAGCTGCAAATCCTAGTTAACCAACAGCTTACTTCCTCCTACCCCCCACTAGGACTGCCTTATGCCTGTCCCATGCATTCTTGAAGTCCCCTACTGTTCTTGACTCCACAACCTCCTCAGGGAGGCTGTTCCATGCATCCACAACCCTCTCAGTGAAAAAATACTTCCTCACATTACCTCTGAGCCGTTCCCCCTCTATCTTCAAATTATGCCCCCTTGTTCTTGCACATCTCTTTTTCTGGAAGATGCTACCCTCTGGGACTTTGTTAATTCCCTTGAGGTACTTGAAAGTTTCTATCATGTCCCCTCTCTCCCTCCTTTCCTCTAGGGTATACATATTAAGCTCCTTTAGTCTTTCTTCGTATGTCTTCTGCTGCAGACCCTGCACCATTTTGGTTGCCCTCCTCTGGACAGCTTCCACTCTGTCTATGTCTTTGCGGAGATGGGGTCTCCAGAACTGCACACAGTACTTCAGATGGGGTCCAGCATGACTTTAAACTGTCTCCTGTCCCTCTCTGGCCTCCAGTGCTTTTCAGTGAAGATACCTCTTGTGGCCATTTCTGCATTTTCAGATTCTTCTAATGGTATGTCAGGGTAGTGGTCTCCAGTTTATTTGGGAAATGCATGACTTTGAGTCTTTCTTCTACGGGGAATTGAGGAGGGATGCCCATATTATACAAGCACTGACAATGTACATCTTCGTGGGTGGTCCCAGCTAGGCAGATGTTTCCAAGGAGTCCTGATCCTGATGACTTACTGTTCAATATGTGCTGCTCTAAGGAAGATATATTCTCAAAGATCTACGGTTACTGGCAAATAACTGAGCTTTTAGAAGGTAATTTCTGTAATGGTGAAGCCTTGTCTACCTTTGCCTCATGTGACTTTTCACACCCATGATGCATTGCACTGGGTCTGAGTCTTCAGAGTGCATGCACCTGGTTGGGAGAGATGCACAGAAACCAAACAAATTGACTGTTTTTCCTCTCCTAGCATCCTTTAATGGATCCTACAAACTGCTCTTCTTGTAAACTGCTTATTTGTATGCTACCAGAGTATAATAATATCACTTCTATTAAATGAATTAAACTTCCATTTTTATACTTTTTCAATTGTAAACTCCATTCACTCCAATATTTATCTTAGCATCAGGGGATACTATGCATTAGGGCTGGGCAAAACAACACTTTGGCTAGCAGAATTCAGGAGAAATTAGGGTTCTATAAAATTTCCATGAAAATTTTGCAAAGCTGCACCCAAATTTAAATGTTAGTTATTTCCATTCAGTTTTAAACCTACTTATTCAAATTGCACCAAGGTCATAATGTTGAAGACTTCTAACTTGTGGACATGTGTACCATGTTTAATATCGCTAGCTTTAAAGGGAGCGGAATTATACGCAACCAAATATTCAGACATTTTTAAATGAAATTTCACAAGGCTATAAACTGTATAGTTTTTAGCTCTAATAACTTTAGGAACTAGAGAACACAATATTACCAAATTTGGTAGGCTCAAAGACCCTAAAATGTAACTGTGTCTGTCAATTTTCCAATCTCTTGTTTAAAAGATGGCCAAGTTATAAGCAGTCAAAATATGCAAAATCAGTTATTAATGTTAGATTTCATAAGCTTTAGTAAAAATTGTAGAAATTTGTAATCATTTTGTGGAAGTCATATCCAGAAATGTTGCCCAGCCATACACTTGAGCTACCATGCAGAAAGAAGAAAAAGTCTGGGTAGAGGGCTAATAAAGTATCATTCATAGGGGGCTCCATAGTAAAAATACAGTGGTCCCTAGTGTCAGGTACCCTCATGTCAATCAGCATCTTGAGTGAAGAAAAATCAAGAAATGTCAAGGCTATCACTTTTCACATGCCTGTCCTCTTGTAATTTGCCAGCTAACCACTAGAACTCACAGAATAAATGGCTTGTGGAGGCACACACATTTGCAGCATTGTTGCTGTACAATGCCACCTCTAGACTTTTAACAAACCTGCAGATAGAAAGTAGTGTATATGTTTAATCTTTGAAAGCAATGATACTAAGTGACACCAGACATTACAGCTAGTTGTGATGGAGGCCACTGTTATAGAAGGATCTGGATATCTTTGGTCATGATGAAACAAGATGCTGGGCACCACTGTAGCAGGAGTGTTGGAGGGGCACCGCAGGGCCATGATTCTAGTGCCATTGGGGGATTTGACTGCTTGTAATACAAGTGAAATGAGTGTGCTCCATAGCTAAATCAAGATGGAATACAGTTCTGCCCAGAGGGAGGAGGCATGGTTACATCAATGCAAAGGGAATTCAGGGTTTTTTAAACTAAAGGCTAGGAGATGCACTGTAGCTAGTGCAGGGGTCACCAGTGGCAGTAATTAGATGCATGGGCTCACCAAGGAAAGGGCAGCAGAGCTGAGTAGCAAAAGAATAGTAGATCCCTGGTTAGGGCAAGGAAGCATACAGGGACAATTAAGCAGGTCATGTGAGAATCGCACTCAGCAAAATTGACTGGTCTGGGAGCCCAAATACTTGAAAGTCAAGGACTTAGAGCCACTCACATATCTAGAAAGGGGTGAGGGAGCAGCTGCCCCCCATTGGACACTAAGCTGACTTGCTGCCATCCTTACCTTCCCCCCCAGTAACTGCTTTCCAAACCATACCAAAACTGCCTGATTTATATTTGTATTAAAAATGTAATAAAAAAGGCAATAGCAAATTTTATGAAGAATTTAAAACTGGTTCAAAAACATTTGCATACCAAGTCCCGCACCCAAGTCCACAGGTTTGCCCCAGATCCATTTTAAACCTCTCTCTCTCTCTCTCTCTCTCTCTCTGTCTGCTAGTGACCCTCTGCACTGCAGTCCTCCATGCTAAGGACCACAGTGCAAAGGACAATAAAGAAGTGGAGTCTGCCTGGAATCAACCATGAGGCAAGCAGGAACTCTGCCCATTTTATCCAAGGTAAAACTGTATATGACCAGTAACTGCATTCTTGTGTGAGCGTACTTCTAAGTCCTAGCTGCAACCTATCTGGGTGTGCACTGTAGGGTAATGAAGTAGTCTGCTCTTGTTGCAGTTGATACTCATTGATTAGGTAGGTTAAATTACATACCTGTTTTATATGCTATGGCTAGGGTACATTTAATTTGCTAGGCTGTTTTTGTGTTATATTTAAATTCCACAGCTACACCCTATCTTGGTGAACATTACAAGGCAGATTTCACAGCTGTTTCCTGTGCTGTAGCTAGGGTAGGTTTAATTTGCTAGGCTGTTTTTTTTTTTTTTTTCAATTGTTTAACCAGGAGTAGCACACTAAGCTGAGAGCTTGTTTACAGGTGCAACCTGGGAGCTCAGGGAAGTTAAGTGACTTGTTCAGGATCACACAGTATGCAAGTGGGGGCTGTGGGATTCAAACCCAGGTCTCCAGATTTGTAACTCAGAGCCTTAAACCACTGCACTATACTGCTGCCCGCTCTATATTTAAAGTACAAAGCTACACCCTATCTAGGTAAACACTACAAGGAAGATTTCATACCTTTTTCCTGTGCTATAGCTAGGGTAGGTTTAATTTTCTTTTTTTCATATTATCATTTTTATTAAATTTCAGTAAGGAAGGGTACAGAATCATATATAAACATAACAAACAACTAAATAAATACACATATAAAAGTACACATATAGAGGACAGATTTAATTCCCCATAGGTATACTAAAATACAGACTACAAATCACATCCTAGTATTCAACAAAACGTCCACAGGCAATTACCTATAAGTAGGCGATATGGGCCTTCCATAGGTACTGTGAAATTATTAGTAGAGTAAGAAACCCAACGATCCCTTAGCTGTCCAGGCAGATAAGACCGACTCAAATCTTCTGTAACAGGCTTCTCTCAATTAATACCTTATTAACCTGTGGAATAAATACAAAGTGCACAGATAATCATAAGAAAAGAGTCATAAAAAATTAATATATAGGGGTAGGGAGAGGTCATCTTAAGAATCTTTAAAAAAGGGGCAGAATTTCCAAAAGGAGGGGCCACCTACCAATGTCAGTTCCCTTTACCAAGAAGAGTAATTTAGCTGACTCCTTAATAATAAACTTATCCCAAAGGGGGGTTGCTCCCCCAAATCTTTAAGGGACAAACTCAAGGTACTACATTATCTGATGCATTATCTATTTGTGCCATCTTTGCTCAAAGACAGTTATACGATTTTTATATCTGGCAAAGAGATGCTCCAAAGCATATGTTTCCCTGGTCTAGGTGAGCCAGGCCTCTTTGTTTTTTTTTTAAACTTTTCATTTATAACATTTTATGGAATACAGCACATACTATACTCGTATAACACCATCATAAGATGACTTCACATAGACCAGACAGAAACAAGATACTGGATCAAACATACATATTCAATAAAGCAGTATATGTCCACTAATTTAACCTGGTCCATTAGGTACCACCAAGGCATTAAAGTCCAGCAGGATAATGATGTAGAATAGTCCACTCTCACCTTCTCGATGACTAGAAGGGCATCAGGCAAAGTTTCCCCCCCCTCGCATGATAGAGATGAATAGTGACAGAAGCTGGAATTCCCATAATGGAGCCCCCCAGGAATGCAACAGAAGTTCTGGACTCAATTAAGTTGAGTAGCACCCCTACCCTTGTGCACATACCAGATGGCTGACAGGGAAACCAGCTATTTTAAGGAACTTTAAACATAGTTCACAAATTGATTGGAGCTAATCATGCTCCAACCATGCTTTAGACTCCAGTATGCCAGGTGTCCTGCAATTACTGCATTCAAGATAGCGTTAGAGCTACAACATGGCAAAAGAACTGTAATAGGAATAGTACAAAGCAGCATTAACCATACAATTCAAACTAATACCCCACAGGGTTACAAATAAGTATAATAACCAGAGTATTAAGAAACACTAACCCTGAAAATAACTTTTAGGTCATTAGGGTCTAAATCAGAGTCCTCATCATCCCCTTGCTTTTTACTAGAATGTTGATCCTTCAGAAGTCTGGAGGCAAACGCAGCTGCAGCATCCGAATCCATGAAGATCAATCAATCAATCAATCAACTTTATTTAACCAGGCATTAGCACCATTGAGCGAACTCATTTTCAAAGTGGTCCTGGACATTAATACAATACAATACATATAGTGGAATACAGTACAGTTCTTGAGTACAGCTACAAAGGACAACAGTGTAAAGCAAAACTAAAAATGCGAATCCATACAAATAGAGTCTTTTGAGGGTGGCAAACATTATATATCCCAGACAGCATAATTAATGAGCAGCGGTACATTAAATTTAAAACTTTTGGGAGTGAGGTTAAGTGAAAATCCCAGACAGCCTTTGCTAGGTGGAAGTTCATACCTTATTAATAAGTGAGGAGTATTAAGGAGAAAGGGTAGTAGAGGGGTGAAGGAAAGGGGCCAAAGGGAGTCCAGAAGGGCTAATGGTGGGAGAATACCGGTGTTACTAGAATTAGAGCTCATCTAAGGGGTGTCTGATTTCGGTAGCTTGTGAAGTAAGGTTGGCTTAGAGAGTATGGACCAGCGCCATGTCTTAAGAATCATAGGCTCCTGAAGCAGTTGCATGATTCCTTCAGATAATCCATAGTTAGAGCTTTGAATCTGGACAAACTTGGAAGTGAAGTTAGTTTTAATGAGTTTTGCAATTTGCAATTTTCTAAGCTGTTTCTGTGCTATAGCTAAATCTCATAGCTGCACCCTGTTGGGGTGAAGACTACAAGGTAGTTTTTATTCTTGTTTTTTGATGAGACCTGTTCTCATGTCTGACACACAGGTGAGCAGGGAATTGAAGTTAGGCAGAAAATCCATTGGCAAGAAAGAGTTTCTTTGGGTCTTGCAGGGCGTTTTTCTTTATTTGTGTTTGGGATGAAATGTCTGGGAACAATGCAATCTTACTGCCCTCCCAGATAAGGTCCCCTTTCTGTCTAGTGGCCTGGAGCAGAGGGATATGAGTCTCCGGGCTCGACAGCATCATAATTGCAGTAAGCAGGCCCTGTCCTGCAGTGTTTCTGGGCCGAGGTCTAATCGGGATAGCAAAGGCCTTGATTATAGTGATGCCCGAGTCGGCAGGTAAGAGCGCCAGGTCTTGAAAAATTAGACGTTGTGTCACTGCCAACAGTTCTGTTCTACCTGCCAGCCTGGGAGGGAATCCCACTATGCGAATGTTCACCTGTCGCTGGGCATTCTCCAATGATTGTACTTTGGATTGGAGAAAATGTAAGTCCTGGACAAGGGCCGCATCTCTCTCTCTCTCTCTCTCCCTCTGACTATCCGACTCCGACAAAAGGTCCGAGAATTGAGCAGTATTCGTCTGCACCTTACTCTCCAGGTCAGTAAATCGAGCCTCTATTGCTGCCAACCTCTGATTGGTATCCTCCCCTGTAGCCTGTATTTTTCCTACCATGGCCATGATCTGTGGATTCAGGGTATCTGCAGGCCTCGTGTCGGCTAGTGTAGATGGCCCGCTCCCAGAAGTTTTTGAGCCAGTCACCAAGGAAATGAAGGAATCAAGATTATGTGTTGCGTGCTTGTCTTTCTTTGGCCCCATATTTGCTGTCCTGGGACAGTGAACAAACAAATACCACTAGTTGTACAGGATTTAGGATGATTTAAAGTAAGTAAATACTTTATTTAACAGTCGGCTAGATCTGCTGCTTTGAAAAAGACATCCGCCATGTTAGAAGCTCCACAGCGCCCCCCGCCGAGCCAGGCCTCTTTAGTAGGGATACACTTAATTCGCCATAGCCTAGTACTGATTTTTTTGACTGCTAAAACCAAAAGAATGACCTATCTGTGAGTTGTTTTATCTACTTTAACCCCTTCGGGGGAAGGGGGTAGTGGTTAAAATATAAACTGAAGTTTAATTTTCTAAGCTGTTTCTGTGCTATAGTTAAATCTCATAGCTACACCCTGTTGGGATGAGAACTACAAGGTAGCTTTTATTATTGTTTTTTGAGCTATAGCAGAGCCTTAGCTATAGTACACCCTACCTGGGTGAGCACTACAAGTTGATCATCTCTTTGTACTTTAACCTCATTCATAGGCCTCTATTGCAGTGCGGTTCAGAGAGGAGGCAGTCAGTTTTGGCAGCTGTGGGGTGCTCGTCTGTAGGGATGTGATCTTGAAGAGGGGGCATTGCCCCATCTGAAGGACCATGGCAGATCTCCAGGCTCAGTTGGTGCCAGCTAGGGTAGAACTAGCTCAGCTTCATCACCAGCTTGACTGGAGCCCAACCCCCCCCACATCCCCACACCTTCAGGAACCCATTCATCCAGGAGGGGTGAGAGTGGTGGGCAGTGCAAGGGGGAGGCACAGGTAGCCAGAAAAGGGTTATCCAGCTCAGCACCATTCGGAAGACAAAATTATTTGCATCTCTGGAGGATGCTCAGGTACCTGACTCCACTGGATGCGGGGGTTCCGAGTTAGTCAGTTGGAAAGGGGACGACAATGTGATGGCACCCAAGAGGAGGAAGTTTACCGGGAGAATCTTAGTGGCTGGGGACTCCATGATTATGGGGTAGCGATGGTGGTGGAGGGAAGGTTGGCTGGGAGGGGGATGGTCCTGTACCTTCCTGGTGCATCGACCATTTGGGGTTTAGACAGGATGGGAAGGATGGTGGAGAGGGAGTGGGGGGAGCTGGGGGTGCTGGTATGCCTGGGTACCAATATTCTGGCAAACCAGTCAGTGGAGATGGTGAAACTGAACTTTCATAGACTGGGGGACAGATTGGCAGCACCCTCAGCCTCACTGGCTTTTTCCAAAGTCCTCCCTGTGTGGGGCAGAGAAGGGAAGTAGGACAGAATAATTAGTGAGGTAATCAAGGAGTTTAATGGGTGGCTTTAAGGGATGGTGTCAGGAGAAGGGGTACCACTTAGTGGGGGATTGGGGGGACTTCTGGGACAGGAGACTCTTCAAGAGTGGTGGATTTCACTTGATGAGAGAAGGGGCCTGTGCACTGGGGCAGAAGTTTGGCATCTATGTCAGACATTTAAACTGCCTGCTGGGGAGACTGGGTCTAGGGGAACCATGGTGGCAGGTGAAAGGAAGGGGATCCTAGCTAGTACTAGTACTACTCCACAGATGAGGGCTTGTAGCAGCACAGCAGGTATGAGGGGAGCTGTGGCCCAAAACTGAACTAGGTGGGGGATGTTAGAGAAGGGGAACACAAATTGTGAAATCACCAGGAAAAACATGCGGAAGAAAAGGGCAAAGAAACCACAAGGGTAGTAGCAAAGTAGGATCAGGGTTCAGGTGGAAGGGGGAATGCCTTAACAGGAGGAGCCCAGGTAACAAAATCAGTGAGCTCCAGGTGTTGATGGCCAACACTGAGGTAGACCTTATGGCCATCAAAGAAAGATGGGCTTTGGAAAATAACGATTGGGAACTGACGGTCCCTTGGTACTCATTGTTCAGGAGGGATAGAGGAACAGGAACAGCAGAGGTGGAGGAGTAGCTGTTTTTGTCAAGGATGGCATTGAGGTGGTGGAAGATTAGTGCATCAGTTATAGGGAGAGACAGAGTCACTGTGGGTGCAACTCACAGCAGCCTCAGGCAAGAAACTGCCTTTTGGGGTGATCTATATACCTCTGGGGCAAGGGGAAGAGAGGGACAGAGAGCAGAAGGAAGAACCTGAAAGAGGAATGGCAAAGGGGGAAGTAGTGGTGGTGGGTGATCTGAACCTGCCAGACATCGATTGGGATGTTCTAGTGGCCGGCAGCACAAGAAGTCAGGTCTTGCTGGATGCCTTCTAAGACTCTTTACTGGTACAGCTATTTAAGGAACCCACCAGGCAGACTACAGTTCTAGATGTCATGCTCACCAACTTGGAGGCAGTAGGAGCTGTGAGAAAAGGGGAGCCACTGAGGAACTGCAACCATAATGCCATTTTTTTATTTTTTTATTTAGTAAACTCTAGAATTACAAGTACCTTTGAGCAGGGACTGCTCATTTGCAAAGGTTCCACGTCAAAGGATGTAGGATAATGACAATACAAAGGAAACAATAGATGCATGTATTACATTCAAGGTTGAACTAAGCATGGTATATACAGTGGTTTGCAGAGAGAGTCAGCAATAGCCAGCATGAGTAAGTTTTGAAGGTGAACTGCATATGGAGTGGAGAGAGGCAGAGAGGAGTGAGCAGGCAAGGCCATTGTCAGATAGTAGGGGCGGGTGGCATGAGATTGGTGATGGTGACTCAGGCCTAGTGTCAGCTGATAGGGGAGGAGTGGGTAAAGGGAGGAGTGCGGGGGGGGTGACAAAAGAGGGACAAGGAGGCAGGAACCCAGAACACCATTGTCACCGATAAGAGGTGAAGACCATTGTTTAGGAGTGGCAGTCACACTGCATGGTTGAGGCAATGGAGCATCGAAGTTCCCTTTTAAAGGGACCAAGAGTCGCAGCTGTAAGTGCTTCTTTGTTAATGGTATTGTACCACTGAGGAGCCCTGAGCAAGAATGATCTCTGCCCCATAGTGGTCCGGCATCTGGGAACCTGGGACGTCTGTTGAAGAGCTCTCCATATAGATTGGGTGCTGCTGTGGGCGGTAAGGAGCTTTGCAACTCCAGGTGGCATGTGCCCAAGGAGAATTTTTTGGTGAGTAGACAGGTCTGGTACTGTATTCTGCTCTGGAGAGGTAGCCATCCAGCCTGGGTATATAGATCACAGGTGTAAGTTAGGCAGGAGGCACCCATTAGGAGCCTACAGGCTTTGTTGAGTGTCACAGATATCCTCTGGAGAGCAGTAGAGGAGGCAGAGCCATAGATGGCAAGACCATAGTCAATAATGGAGGTGACAGAGCTATAGATAGCCAGCCTAAGGGCTTCAGGGGTCAGGCAATGCTTGTGCTTGTGAAGTAGGCCAATCCGTATATTGGCAGCTTTTGCTACATTACCTATATGATGTGAGTATGAAAGTGAGCTGTCCAGGGTGATACCAAGGTATTTAAACTCAGGAACATGCTCAAGTGAGGCCCCTGCATGGTTCTTGATGTTGAGGAGCAGAGGTTTGTACTTGCGCCTTGGGTTGTAGAATGTCATAACCTTAGTTTTGCTAAAGTTCAGAACCAGTTTATGTGAGCGAAACCAGTCTTCAACACACCTGAAGTCACTTTGAAGGTGGCTCTCTAGAAGGCTAGTATTTCGGTTCCTTGAAAATAGTACTGCATCATCTGCATAAAGTAATATTGTCTGTTGGCAGACGCTAGGGAGACCATTAAGAAAGAGAGAAAGGTGTAGTGGTCCCAATATTGACCCTTGGGGGACACCAGAGAGGACTGTTTTTTCATCTGAGGTGACTCCAGCGATCCTGACACATTGGGCCCTGTCCCCTAGGTAACTAGCAAACCAGCTCACTGCATGTTTGGAGAGGCCAAGGGTGGACAGTTGATTGAGAAGTGGCGGGTGGTTAATGGTGTCAAAAGCCTTCGTTAGATCAATGAATACCGCCCCACCACACATGCCTTGATCGATGGTGTCATGGATGAAACTGGTGAACTCCAGCAGTGCCATGGTGGTACTATGCCCTTTCCGGAATCCATGTTGTTCTGGGCAATGGATTTCATACTTATCCAGGAACTCCACGAGTTGATCAGAGGCTATTCGTTCCAGAGCTTTTGATAAAGGAAGGAGGATGGATGTGGGTCTGTAGTTGGTGTGTAGCATCTTGTCTCCATTTTTGTACACTGGTGTGATAGTTGCCTGTTTCCAGAGTGATGGGAATTGACCCAATCTTAGGGGAAAGGTTAAAGATCTTTGTCAGGGGTTCAAGGAGCTCATCTAGAATTAATGTAAGCAGCTTCAGATCAGATTTAGTTTATAGCAGTGTCAGTAGCTCAGCAGGTTTCACACACCTCTGAGGCCAGAAGGCTGTGGGTTCTATCCCCACACCAGGAATTTGGGTTAAATCCCAATACTGACACTGAAGTGCAGAAAGGGGGGGGTGCTTCAGTCCTGGGGTGCCATCTTTTGGATGAGATGTTAAACCAAGGTCCTGTCTGCCTGTTCTGGTGGTTGTTTAGGTGGATGTTAAAGATCCCATGGCACTTCTCGAAAAGAGTAAGGGAAATTCCCCGGTGTCCTGGCTAAATTTCCCCCCATTCACTAAAAATACCACCAACAGCTTAATCTGGTTCAATTTCAGTTGGTTACATCTTTATCCCTCCCCCTGGGTCAACCCTGAAAAAGGGACTTCTAGTCTCAGTGGGCCTACCTGGTCAACACAATTCAATAAATAAATAGTTCAAACTAGGCCTTGGGTGCAGAAAACCCCAACTGAGATCTGAATTTCTTGATTTTAGAAAGGCAGAATCCAATAGGCTGAGGGAGCTGGTCAGGGAAAAGCTAGGAGGGGTGGAAACACAGGTGGTATACAAGAGAAATGGGGGAAATTATTGGGGGGTATTGTCGAGGCATCTATCTTATGCATGAGAATGATAACCAAAAAGAATAGGTTCAAGAGACTGATATGGTTCTCAGTAAGGGTCAGGGAAGCAGTGAGAGCAAAGAAAAGGCCCCCTACAAGTGTAAAGGAAAGCAGGGGGAGGAAGAATGGGGAGAATATTTACTGAAAAATGGGGATGCAAAGAGGGCAGTTAGGGAAGTAAAGGCAGACACAGAACTAAGTATTGTGGAGGGGTCAAGAGTGGAGAAAAACAGTTCTTCCAATACATATGGGAGAAAGGAGAAAGGAGTGGGAATTTTAAGGCTAGCTGAGGATGGTAGGGTGATAGAGGAGGATTCACAAAAGGCCGCCGTCTTCACTGATTACTTTTGCTCAGTTTTCACTTGGGAGGACAGCGGGCCCTTGCTAGAGAGTGGCATCAAGGCAGCTGCTAAAGGGGTCAAGGAGATGAGGCAGCCAACATTTACAAGTGAAAAGGTCCAGAAGGGGCTGGCAGCCCTTAAGATAGATAAGGCTCCGGGACCAGATGTGTTGCATCTGAGGTTATGCAGGGAACTGGTAGTGGAATTATCTGAAACCCTGGTAGGTCTCTTCCACAGCTCACTGAGATGGGGGTGGTTCCAAAGGATTGGAGAGTGGTGGACATGGTTCCACTCCATAAAGGAGGACAAGGAACAAGCAGGGAACTACAGACCTGTCAGTCTTATCTCTATTGTAGGGAAGCTGATGGAGTCACTGGCTAAAGAATACTGTAGAGCAACGGGCTCCAGGATAGTAAACAGAACAGATCTGTGGCAGGGAGGTATTTTCAGATTAAGCTGATAGTTTTTTTGACTGACTGGCAAGGGAATTGAATAGAGGCCAGGCTGTGGATTTCCTCTACTTCAACTTCAGCAAGGCTTTCTACTCAATGCCTCACAGATGTTTGCTGAAGAAGACAGAGGATCTGAGTGTGGCTAAGGTCATGGTAAATTGGGTAGGTAACTGGCTAAAGGTGAGGCAGCAGAGACTTGTGGTCAATGATGTCAAACCAGAATGGGGGGGTCTCAAGTGGGGTACCTCAGGAATCTGTCTTGGGTCCAGTTCTCTTCACTATGTTCATCAGCTACATTGGTGAAGGACTCTAGGGCAGGTTGTGTCCCTTTGTGATTGACAGATCCAGAAGCAAATAGTTTGATACCTTTTATGGGATTAACATAGATGTTGCAAAAAGAAAACAATGTCTAAGCATGGTTTTCTTTTTGTAACATCTGCATGTTGGTCCAATAAAAGGTATCAAACTATTTGCTTCTGGATCTGTTCATACAAGGACCAATATGGCAACTAATCTATTTCTGTTTGTGGGTGACATTAAGCTCTGTGGGAGGGTGGACAGTGATGAGGGAATCAGGGAAATGCATAGGGACTTATACTAGCTGGTGGGATGATCTAATGTTTGGCAGTTGAAATTCAACACCAAGAAGTGCAAGGAAATGCACCAAGGGAACAAGAATCCCAGGACAAAGTACTGGATGGGTGGGGTGAGACTTAGCACTATGGCTGAGGAACGGGATCTTGGAGTTATCGTTAGTGACTCCCTGAAACAAACAAGTCAGTGCAACAAGGCATATAGCAAAGTGAGTAGGATGCTGGGTTGTATTGGTAGGGGTACTGATAGCAGAAGAGAAGAGGTAATACTTCCCTTATAGAGATTCTTAGTGAGGCCACACCTGGAGTACTGCTCCCAGTTCTGGTGTCCTCAGTTCAGGAAAGATAGGGATAGACTGGAGAAGGTGCAGTGCAGGGTGATGAAAATGATTCAGGGACAACAGGGCAGGTCCTATAAGGTTGCCTCAAGGCCCCGCACATGTACTCGCTGGAGACCAGAAGGGAGAGGGGAGATATGAAAGAGACCTTCAAGTTCCTAAAAGGAATTAACAAAATGAACTGTGGTAAAATATCTGGCTTGAAAACTAGCTAGTGGCCAGGTGGGCATGAGTGGAAATTAACAGGAGGGAAGTTCAGGAGGGACATGAGGAAGTATTATTTTACAGAAAGGGTGGTAAAGTCGTGAAACAATCTACCAGCTGAAGTGGTTAGTTCAAAAACAATTAGTGGTTTCAGAGCATGGCTGGGACAGAATGAAGGGTATAGTGTTGTTTGGGGCAGCAGAAACTGGGAGGAGAATGAGGGGGAGGTTGGGTAGGGCTATGTCCTGCTAAACAGGGAACTCGGGCAGACTGGATGAACCATAGGTCATTTTCTGCCATCATTTTCTACATTTCTGCATTTCTATGTCCCAACCCCTGAACCGACTTCCCCTATTGCAAAATCCTGTATCTGCTACTGCTTGACTCACATAGATCTGATGGGGGAAAGAAAATGGCTGGGCACCAAGCAGGAGAAATTCCGGCTATTCCTATAGGATAGAGCTGGCAAAAAAGGGAGGATGTGGTTCTCTCTTTTTAAGGCTACATAACAAGAGCTGTGCTGTTTGCAAACAGAAGAGGTAGAAACAAAAAAACGTTAAATACACCACAACCAGCTTCCCTGCGCAAGTGGAGTTGAAGCATTATTTGTATTCCTGAATCTCTACGCTTACTCTGTTTGTCTCTACCTGTCTTTTTCTCTTCCTCTTTTCCTTCCCTTGCCAGATCTACTTCTGCCCCCCCCCAAACTCTTTCTAAAAAAGTCCCTTGTTTTCTTTTGGCAGCATTCTGTTTCTCTCCCCCTCCTTCAGTAATAGAGCTGCTCAGTGGTACTCTGTCTCATTCCCCCACCCCAGCAGCAGAGCCGCTTGGTAGCACTCTGTCCCACTCCCCCCAGCAGCACAGCCACTCAACAGCACTCCATCCCACTCCCCTGAGCAGCAGAGTCATTTGGCAGCACTTTGTCCTGCTTCCTCTCCCCCAGCACCAGAGCTGCAGCCTCGGTGGCACTCCATCCTTCTCAAACACTTATCTTCTTTACAAACCATCCCTTGACATCTTTTTGTTTGTTTTTTTAAACCTGAAATAAAGAAAATGTTCCCTCATTATATTGCACCACCATTCCAACCCCCACACATTCCCCCGACCCCCCACTCAGCACACTCCTCCCCTCACCCCCCACCCTATACTTAACTACCAGGGGTCCAACGCTGTAATCCTCTCTGGATCAGAAACAGGACTTCACTCTTCAAAGCCAGAACTGAGGAAATCGACTAAGTCCATTTAATGTATTTCAATGTGTTTTGAACATTTACTCATAACTTGGACATTTTTTTATATGTTTAACCCAAATAATCAACATGGCCTTTTTGGGACCCTACCTCATGAACAAAGTAGGTGAAATTTTTCAAATCTGTCCTTTAAAAGGGATTTTGCAGTCTCTCAGTGAAATCAACTTTTGGGTGAGATTTTAAACTTTTCACCTACTGGGTTCATAAGGTGGGGTTATGAGAGGACTATGTTGAAAATTTGGGATCAGAATATTAAAAAACAAACTTATGGAAGTATGTTGACATTTTTCAACACTTGCTCATTAGTTTGGTAATTTTCAATATTTTGATCTCAGAGTTTCAACATAGCCATTTTTTCACACCACCTCATGAATGTGACAGGTGTTGTTTTTCAAATCCTGGCTAAAATGTGTTACACGTTCATGGCACCAAATGATGTTTTGGCTAGGATTTGAAAATGTTCACCTTCTGGATTCATGAGGTGGGGTCATAAGAAGACTATATTGAAAATTTGGGGTCAAAATGTGCTCCCCCAAAAATGTATGAAGTAACATTGTTTGCAGGGACAGCTGTTACCCAATGAGGACCATGTTGCCTTCCTGTGCCAGTGACCAGAGTTCAGGTGTGAGCTCAGTGAGCCAGCTGAATGAGCCAAGGCTGGGGGGAAGGCACTGAGGCACGCAGCAGTGGCTTCTGCCTGAGGAGGGACAGAGCAGTGTTCTGGCACACACATGACACCTTGTGGCTGGCTGAGGAGCTTTCCCTCCTGAGCAGATGATGTGCATGTCTAGGCTTGATGGACCCTTGCACTACATCAGATATCCCATAAAACCCAGCCCACACTTTAATTCTATATCTTTTATCAGGTTAAATATTAGCAACCATTTTGGCTTTGATCAGAGCATGTTCTAGGGATGTTATTTGTGAAAAACAAGGAGGAAATCAGTGTGACAGTCAAATCTATTAAGTTAATCTATTCAAGCTTGGAGAAAAAAAAGCAGGGTTGGCTGACAAAACATTTTCCCAAATATGAACACAAAACTGAAAACAGCTCAAAACAGCTAAATGGACTCAGTCGTGATGAATGCTTTGTTAATGTTAAATTCCACAAGTGGAGTTCTTGTGGCATCATCTATTATGTGTCTGTGAATTGCTGAGCAAACTTTAGCAATTTGTAATTTGCAGTATTTCCACTGTAAATTTTAAATTACTATACTAAAATTGTTCTGCTTTGTTAGATTCCAGGACCCATTAAAATTGGGTATGCATTCCAAATTTCAGGCACATACAATAGCAGAAGAGGAAACATACATTCAAATTTTTGTAAAATATTTAAAAAAGTGCACAGATAATTAAAATGTAAAATTATGAACTCCTTTAAACTGAAATTTACGCACTCCACTTTGTCCACATTTCACTGTTGCCACAGGAGGTGGTGGGAAAGAGCGCAATGCAGGGCTTCAAACATGCATGGGATAGGCACAAAGGAATCATAGGGAAGGGGAAGATCAGCTAAGACCCATGACTAAGTAGAGTCAGGCAACACATTCAACAGGTAGGGTAAATGAGCAGACTGGATGGGCCTGGTGGTCCTTATCTGCTGACAATTTCTATGTCTATGTTTACTTCCAAGAAGGTTATAGCATGTAAATGTTCAGGCATCTAGCTTCAAAGATAGTCAAGTTGTAAGCAGAGAAATGTTTTCAGAAATATTAGCAAAAATATGTATTGCCAGAAAGTAACGCCAGTCAGTTCAAAACTACTCATCCAAATGTCATGAAACTTGCATTCTTCCTAGGACTCATACAGCAAGTAAGCATGCCAATTACCAGTTATCTGCATGAATGGCTGCATTATTAACAGCACTCACTCTATGGATGGGAGAGTGACCAATGGTGTACCATAGAGTTTAGTACTGGGACCAATCCTTTTCAATATCTTCATAGTGGACATTAAAGACGAGCTGGAGGGGAAGGTATGCCTTTTGCAGATGACACTAAAATCTGCAAAGGGTGGATACTCAGGAGTAGAGATACAGCAAAGTTTTACTATGTGGGCAAGGAATTGCAGTCAAGTTGGCAATTTAAACTTTATGTAACCTCAGTAATTTTTCCAAATACCGTAATTCACCATTTGTGGCTTTGCCTTGCTTTGGGGTTTTTAAGCGCAAATTGCACTTAAAAAGCCCCAAAGCAAGTAGAGGTCACAAATGGAGAATCCTGGAACACCACTCCCCTAATCTATCCCTGGTGTCTAGTGGCCCCCATTCTGTCAGATAGTAGCCCCCACCCCGCCTCCCCAACCCTGAGTCGGATCTAGTTAAAAATATATTCTTTTCCCTGGTGTCTAGTGGCCCCAGACCCCCACTAATCATCTCTAGTAACAGCAGGACCAGAAAGAGGGAGAGATCTACATGTAAAAGATAGAAGACAAATTCATTTTGTCTTGGTTTTATATCTGATGTTTCTATGATAAATAAAAGAGGAATTATTTGAATTTTGGGGAGAAATACAAGTATTTGGTGGCTTTTGAAGGGAAAGCTACAGAGAGCAGGATCTCAGGTTGCTGGAGCAGTTGGATTCCCCCCTCGAAGCGCAGCTAAGGAATTTTGTACTGCGTTTGTGCGGGGAAGCACCATGTGAGGCAGCAAAGGTAGGAACGAGAGTCTGTCTGAGTCCAAGGATCTGAATGGGTCTTACAATCAGCTTATTGGTAGGTCCTCCAATTATATATTTATGTGATGGATGTATATGTATTGAAGCATTAAAAAGGAATGGCTTTCCTTTTCCTAAAATGCAAAAGTCAAGTTCCCAGTCCATTCACAATCGCACCTGTTGGTGGTGGTTACTGATGGTGGATCTTTTACCAATCAATTTCTATTTCAAAATCGTCTACACTGGCTGCATCACATGCATGATTCGTTGCATGTTTTGGGTGGGCTGTTACACCTTCCTTTACCTCTCCCCCTACACAATTACAAACTCAGCTCTGCTGTTTTTTTATTCCCAGGGCTGCAGTGATGACAGTTAAGAAAGTGGCTAATACTGTCAGAGTGAAAATTAAAAGTTTTACAACCACTAGCTGACATGGCAAGCAGCTAGGGTTAAACCCCCCACATAGTGTCCAGCAGCTCTTGTTAAAGGGCAACATGAGTATCTTGACACTAAATTGTACCGGCATTTGGGCAATACCAGTTGTGAATCCCATACCCCCCCCATACCCACACACCAAAGTGTGTATACCCTGTCTATACTTTGTGTGGTGAAACAAGCAAACAGAGTGTATTCTGTTGGCACTCCCCCAATAAAAAGTGGGTATACAGCCCACCACAGCACTGTTCATACCTCTTATATCTGAGGTGTGGGAATGACACACATCCAGCCTTGTTTGCTCACTTGAGGCTTGCACTTGACCTTCAGTGTTTTGTTCATATTTCGTACTAGCAAAAGATGAGGAAGAAAAGGCAAGAGGACCAGAACGTTTTTTTTTTTTGTCTGCAGTATTGTACCCTCGACACAGTGAATGTCCCTTGGGTGGCATGCTGCCTGCAGGAAATACTTAGCACCATCTGTTTTGTTTCCCTTGTCTAGTGGCCCCACCCCCCACCCTGTCATGTAGTACTCCCCACTCTGCTCCCCCCACCCCGACTGGGCGGGCCCACCGTCATATCCTCCACTCACCTCCATGGCTGGTCAACCCACCGACTCAGCTTAATGAATGAACCTATGCTTGTACAAGCACGCACTCATTCATTGACAAGTTGCAGTAATTTACTCAGTCCTGCTGGGGTGTATAGAAGGGGGGGCTGCTCGTGTTCCATGGGGTGGATGGGGGAATGAGGTCCACAATGCCTTCCTCCCATCCCCGCCACCCCGCCAGTGACTGGAGCAGCTCCTACCCTTCTGTGCAACTCTGCAGGATTGAGTCAATTATGCACTAATCAATGAATGAAGCACATACTCATTCATTGAGCTGAGTCGGGTGGGCTGCCAGCCATGGAGGTGAGTAGAGGGTTGTGCTGAGTGGCCGTTATGGTCGGGTTGGGAGGAGGCGGGCTGGGGGTACTACATGACAGGGTGGGGGGGGAGGGCCAATAGACACCAGGGAAACAAAATAGATGTTTTTTACGCATCCTGAAGTAACTCAAAGTACCCACAAAAATGGGAACTTTGTGTTACTTATGGAAGCATAGTTATTCATTTCGCTACTCGTAGTATGACCCGAAGCTTGGGTTATACAAGAAATACTGTGGGTAGTGAATTTAATGCACTTCGCCCACCACATCTCAGGAGGGAGTAGAGAAAATGTGTATGGATTTAGGAAAACTAGAGGAGTGGTCAAAGACCTGTCAGTTGAAGTTCAGTACCAACAAGAGCAAAATCATGCACCTAGGGTGTAGAAACTCAGGTGCTGAGTGTAAGACTGGGGGGAGGCTACTGACAGTCACTAGACAGGAAGGGAACTTTAGGTTATTATATCAGAAAACCTCAAGGTGGCATCTCAACATAAAAAGGCCATGGGCAAGGCTAGTGGGATGCTGGGATGCATGGGGGGGGAGGTGGTGGTTCCCCTGTCTCACTCCCTGGCATGCCCCCACATGGAGTACTGTGTCCAGTTTTGGAGAACGCACCTCAGAAAGGACACCGACAAGGTGGAGGCAGTCCAAATCAGGGCAACTAAAATGGTACAGGGTTAGTAAGGGAAACCCTATGAGGAGAGATTGAGGGATCTCAACATATACACATAGAAACATAGACCTTGAAGGCAGATAAGAACCGCTTGGCCTACCCAGTCTGCCCTTTTATTCCCCTGCCTACATTGCTACCACAAGCTGTACTTCATCTACTGCTCTTTCTCCTTCCCCTCCCTTCCTTTCCACTATGATTCCCTTGTGCCTATTCCACGCATTCTTGAACTCCGCCACTGTCTCTTTGCCCCCATCACTTCTGCTGGAAGATTGTTTCAGGAATCCACCACTCTTTCTTTGGAGAAGTACTTCCTAACATCTACACCCTGGAAGAGAGGAGAGAGGAGAGACAGGTGTCATGATTGAGACCTACAAGTACCTCACAGGGGTGAACAGGGTGAAGGAAGGGAGCTTTTCCATATGAGGATGAGCATTGGGACCAAGGGGCATGTGATAAATCTGGATGGGGGGGGAGTTCAGGGGACTTGGGGAAATATTTCTTCACTGAAAGAGTGGTAGACGCCTAGAACAGACTGCCAGCCGAAGTGATGGAGGTTAAAATGGTAGGGGGCTTCAAGCATGCAAGGGAAAAATATAGGTATATATTATAGTAGAGCCAGAAGGAGGGGGGGAGGCCACCGATGATGAGATAGGGCTTGCAGATTTAGAATAGGCAGAGAGCACTTGGTCAGAGTGGGTGGGCCAAACAGTCCTTTTCTGCTCACAAATTCTGTTTCTGTGTTATGACAAAAGAAAGGATTTCACAAAATTTGTTTTGTGAAATTTCACAAAATATGCAGAATTTTGTGAAAATTTCATGAAAGTGGAATTAGCTAATTTTGCCCAACCATACTGTGTTTTTTTACAGTTAATCTTTTTTATTGAGATTATTCATAGAACATCAACTCATATCAGTCATACAGAGTGTTTCAAACTAGTGCTCTAGGCCAAACATTTAGCAGTACATTTATGAAACTTTAAGCATGCTGTATATTGACCATATATCAGGTACCTATATCCTTGACAGAGCTGATCTCTCTCTCTCTCTCTCTCCCTTTAGATTCTAGTCCTAATGAGGAGGAGGTGGAAGTGGACTTGGGCAGTCACCGGGGGCGGACTGGTTGGTATGTTAAATGGGGGGGGGGTGAGGCAGGGCACTGAATTCTTGTCCCATTTTAACCCCCAGGGAAGGGAAATAGGGTAGAGGATATCTTACCTCATTCCTTAGGGTGGCCTCAGGAGATCCTTCACACAATAAGGAGAATTCTCTTCAGGTTGGTTCAGTATGTACTGGAGGTAGTGGCCCCAGACCTTGTTATATATGTGTGGCGTCTGCAAGGAAAAATACATCAATCTGGTCTTACTGTCTAGCCCCTCCATAGCATTGTACCATTCTGCAAAGGTGGGTGGGGTCACAGTTCTCAAGTTTGGTCAGGATCAACCTTTTCACCTCTACTGAAGCCTGCATAAACCATTGTATCTGCATGTCCCTGATTTGAGGATTCTATTGTTTGATACCTAATAGTAGCAAGGAGGGAGTCATTGGCTCAGTTACCTGAAGGATATCAGAGCATGCTTTCTATACTCTGGCCCAAAAGAGGTGAAGTTAAGAATTGTCCCATAATACATGGAACAAGTCTGCACCTAGGCCTCCACATCTTCAACATTTATCGTCTACTATTAGGCCCATTTTCTTGAGTACAGCCAGTACCACAAGTGCATGAGCTTGTTTTGTATCAAAAGACTCTTTTGGTCTTTACGTGCTTTGTTAGCTAAGTTCCAACACCCCCTCCATTCTTCTTCAGTGATCCCAATCCCAAGCATACTCTGCCATCTATGTTTCGCAGGCAGGGAGGGGTCCTGCTCCCTTAATCTACATAGCCTTAATAATCTCCCTTTAAGGCCTTTGGGGTTGGTGGTCCACTGAGCTATTGTAAATTTTGGATGGATTCTCCTGAGGTCCCTTTTACATGTATTACATTCACACCTCCTTCTTTGCCATTCCTGGATGAGGCTTCTCAACTGTAAGAACTTCCAGAACTCCCCTCTGGGGAGGTCATATTTGCTCTGAAGATCCTCAGAAGAGGCAACCACACAGTCCCCTTTCCCCATGATATCCTTGACCTGTGTTATTCCTTTACCCTTCCATTATGCCCAATCCAGTGTCTGACAACCTATTTGCAGCTGGGGGTTCTTCCACAATTGGAGGTAGATACCTGGGTTTAGGCAGTACCCCTTCAGTTTACCTACTTTATCCCATGCTGCATGGGATCCTTAATGGTCAGCCACGCCTGAGCTCTTTTGGGAAGTGCATATCCCAAGTAAGCAGCTAGTTGTGTGTTCCCCAGCACTGTCTCTTCTATATATACCCACGCTGGCAACCCGTCCTCAGGGTTTTTGAACATTTTACTGGTCATGGTCGTTAGACTGGCTGCTGTGAACCAATGAAAGTTGGGTAAATTCCACCCTCCTTTGTCTTTGGGGGCCCACAGCTTCACCCAGCTGAATCTTGGCCTGCCTGCATCCCATAGAAACTTACTGATAGTTTGTTTATTTTTTGAAACCATAGTACCGGGATGGGCAATGGCAGGTGCATGATCAGGTAGTATAGTCTTGGGGCTGCCATCATTTTCAGTGCAGCAATTTTCCCTGCTAGGGACAGCTTCAAGTGACCCCACATGTCCATTTCTTCTTTCAGTTTGGTTAAGAGAGGATTAAAATTAATGGGAATAGTTCTATGTATTTCCCGTGGAACCCGGATTCCCATGTATTTAATCTCTGATTTGTTGCACGGTAACCTGGAATTCCACACCTGCAGAGAGACTGGGACTTTGTTCAAAAACAGAATTTCTGACTTGGACACATTTATTCTAAGTCCTGAGAGTTGAGCAAAGGTGTGTAGTGTCTCTAGAATGTAAGGTAGGGCCTCCACGATATTTTCAGTTAGGATGAGGCAGTCATCCACATATAGTTTAGTACTATATGTGACACCTCCAATTTTAATCCCCGAGATTTTGGGGTGGTTCCTGATTGCTGCAGCTAAGGGCTCCATAGCTATTACAAAAAGCAATGGGGACAAGGGGCACCCCTGCCTCATACCCCAGAAGAGGAGAAAGAGCTCTAACAATACGTTATTTGTGAGGATACTTGCAGAAGGGGGCCTGGTACAATGTGCGGATCCAAGAGCAAAAGTGTTCTCCAAAATTGCCCCTCTCCAGTGATGCATGCAGGTATTCCCACACCACTGAATCAAGTGCTTTCTCAAAATCCACTGTCATAGCTACTGCTGGAGTGGGAAGACCTGCCTCTTCCTGGATCAGGGCAATTAGAGATTACATGAAAGAAACGTTTAAGTACCTCAGTGGAATCAACAAAGTCCAAGAGGGCAGCATCTTTCAGAAAAAGAGACATGCAAGAACAAGGGGACACAATTTAAAGATGGGGGGGTGGTTCAGGGGCAATGTGACGAAGTATTTTTTTTCACAGAGAGGGTAGTGGATGCATGGAACAGCCTTCCTGAGGAGGTTGTGGGGTCTAAAAGTGTGGGAGAATTCAAGAATACATGGGCCAGACATAAGGCAATTCTTGTGGGGGTTAGGAAGAAATAGGCTGTTGGTTAACTAGGATCTGCAGCTTATCCTGTAGGTAGGGAAATGGGCAGACTAGGTGGGCCAAGCAGTCCTTATCTGCAGTCAAAGTCTATGTTTCTATATGGTCTGAGCTGGCTCTGCCCTTCACAAAACCCACTTAGACGGGATGAACTAAGCTGGGGAGGATATGATCAGTGCAGGCCACCAAGATCTTCACCAGAACCTTTGCATCCACATTGATCAGGGATACAGGCCTAAAGCTAGCAGGGCTTGACAGGTCTTTTCCCTCCTTAGGGAGAACCATGATTGTGGCTTCCTGGAGCATGGCAGGGAGAGACCCTTTTTTCCTAGCTGTCTCTAGCATGTTTAGCATGGGATTTTCTATCCTGTCCAGTACAATTTGGTAGATGTCTACAGGGAAGCCATTGCTACCTGGGGATTTATGTGGGGCCATTGACTTTATTGCTCTCCTGATTTATTCCATAGAGAAAGGGGCCTCTAATTGTTCTTTCTGACTGTCAGCTGGCCTAGGTATATGGAGATTCTGCATAAAGGATTCAAAGGCTTGCTTGTCCCAAGTGATATGTGGGTCATATAATTCCTTATAAAACAAGACCATAATACTATTTATATCCTTAGGTGAGGTGTACAGTTCATTTTCTTGTCCTTCAGTTGAGCTATATGCCTCTTGGTCTGTTGCTTCCTTAGTCTATGGGCTAGAAGTTTGCTATTTTTCTCGCCCCATGCCCAATACTTAAACTGTTCTTTGAAGCTGTTCTGCCTTCCTTGTTGCCAGGTTATTCAATTTTATCCTTAAACAGGACAATTCAAATAACAGATTGAGGTCATCTAGCTGTGTGGGGTCCTTCTCATATAGGGCATCTTTCTTTTGTAGCTGCTTTTATAAGGCAGGTACCTCCTGTTCCCTAAGCTTCCTCCTATATGAGGCGAAGTTGATGATCTTCCCATGGAACGTGGCTTTATAGGCCTCCTGGGGGTTGTCTTTAAAGTATAGTTGAGATTCGTCTTTCAGCCAGATGCGGAACTCCTCCTCCTCCTGCAAGAGAAGAAGGTCCATCTGCCATTGAGTGGCTTTAATTTGGGGGGCCCTACCGGGAAGGTCAGCACAACTGGTGCATGATCAGACATATAGATCAGGGTTATTGTTACTGTGTGTGTCCCTGATGTTATGTCCGGAGCTGTCAAGCAGAAATCTAGTCTGCTGGCCATCGCCCTGGCAGCCGAAAAGTACATGTAGTCCATCCCTGCTAGGTGAGCAGTTCTCCATTACATCAGTCAACTGGTGTAGAGACATGAGGTATTTTAAGGCCTGTAGGGAGCGACCATGGGATTCAGGTCTGGAATTCGATCTATCTAAAATATAGTTCAGCATCAGGTTGAAATCCCCCTCCCTACAATCAGCTCTGGATTGTTGAAAGTCATGTCCATGATCCCCTATGATAGTCCTGCTATAAACCCCGAGGAGTCCTCGTTTAGTGCATACATGTTTGCTAAGATAATGGGACCCTGCTGCATTGCCATCTTAGCAAGTACCCACCTCCCCTGGTTGTCCGCTATGGAGTCCAACAGTTTCCATTTTAAGTTCTCGTGCCCCAGTATCGAGACCCCCTTTTTAGCTGTTGCAGCCACACTATGGACCTCCCAACCTACCCACTCCCTTTTTAACTTTTGAGCCTCCCTGTGGGTGAGCTTAGTCTCTTGCATAAAGGCCACTTGAATTTTGAGTTTTTTCAAATGTGCCAGAACTTTTTTCTGCTTAATGGGGTGATTCAATCCCCTTACATTTCATGTGATGGCTACTATGTCATTAGGGCTAGCCATATTTTAGTCTAATACTTACAGCAATCTCTCTAAATGCCTGGCTTATCTCCCCATCCGCCCAATTGTTTCCCCCACCTAGTTTCTTTATTATACCTTTGACATCTCTTGTCCCATCTGCCCTCCCCATGACTGTGTCCCTTGTAGTACCTCTTAGAACGTTTGCATCATTTGCTTTCCTCTGATCTCCTTTTCTTTACTTTTTCCCTACCTACATGCAGGGTAGTACCCTTGCTTGCACCTGGCATTCTTTTCCACAAATGGCCACAAAACACTTTATTTGCTTGATGCAGCAGCAGGGCAAATACTACTAATAACATTCCTTTAACACTAAATCTTTTTTTCCCCATATAACCAAACATCTGTAACACATACAGTAATGAACTTCAAAACTTTGAACCCAGAGACCTCCAGTTTCTGCATGGGCGCCCTTACTCAGGCACCCAATTTGCCCTGTGTTGTCCCTTGGGACGTGTAGAGCCTATCCACTGATGTACTTCAGTGCCTAATAACTTTCTTATTAGTTCTGATCTTTATCCCCTGTTTCCTTACAGGGAGGGAACACCAACTTTATTGCCTTCCTTGGAAACCTCTTTATTCCAACCTGCCACAATGCTGGTTAATTCCCCTCCCCCTCATACTTAGGATGGGGGAGTATCCTCCCATTCACCATGGCACTGGCCTAAACCATCATCAGCACTAAATCTTTGCTTATCCTACTTTTCCAGCTGCTGTCTGCTTCCTTCCATGAGTGTGCTTGTGAGGCTGCCTCCTTATCAGAGATAGCATGGAGCTGGTAATGCCCCTGGTATCAACTTGGGGATACATCGGGGTGGGGTGGGTCCCTCCTGCAGGAGGATGGAAAAGAAGGGGGGCAAGAGTAACGTCCGTTTTCAACCCAGGGGATTTCCAATTGGCCCAACAGAGTCCCTTTCTCACTCCTTCTATAATAAACATCCTACCCAAGGTGGCTGCCTTGGAAAGTCCCCCAAACCACCCCCTATGTACTGCCCCTTTTTTGCTGCAAAGGGGGATGTCTTGCCCCAGGCCACTGCCTGGGGACCTCTCAAGGATCTATTGAACTAAACCTGTAACTTACTAAACTTAAGATATACCCTTCTGGGCGCTGCCCTGAGGCCAGCCTTTAACCTTTACTCTCCCCCACTCGAAGTTCCCATCAGTAAACCCATCCATCCCCACCACCATGTCAAAGAAGGGACATTATTAATTGTGCTCCATGCACGCTATCCATACTAGGCACAATCATGCCTCTGAGCAAGGCAGCAGTCCCTTTGGGCACATATGTCCCATAGTCTCAGAGTTATTCTATACTCTTTGGGTGTTCGATGCCCCAAATCCATTGGACAACCCCTCCGATTGGACTCCATCACTGTTTGAAGCAGCCTAATCTGCTTGGAGGGGTCAACTTGTTATGGCATTGAAGGAAGAAGAAGAAGAAGGCCCACACCATGAGGGAGTTGAAATTTACTCTCTACGCAGTTCAGTTACATGTGGTGCGGGTGGCCCTGAGCGTTCAGAGCTGGTGTCCAAAAAACAAGATTACTATTTAAGAGTTACCTCTTCAATGAGCATCCACCAACTTCTGAGTTTCTTTGTGGGAGACTTTCAGTAAATTCAAGTCCTCCAGAATGGCTGGAAGCAGCTCGTGAATGGCGTTGGCAGAGGTGTGATCGGCCCAGGTTTGACATCTGGGGGCCCAGTCTTTATAAATATCTGCCGCTGAATAGTCATTGGGTAGGCTTTCCCCTACAGAAACTGACAAATCCAATGCTCCAGGCTGTAGTGCTCAAGGGCTCATACCTGTTGGAGGTCTTTACTGGAGTGACCTCTATAGATTTGCTACTGGGGTCGGATAAATGCTGGCTGCCCTGCCTACTCCTAGATCGAGTAGGGCATCTTCTGGACTTCAGCTTTTGAGTCTTGGACTGCAGTTGCCACCTCAGAGTTTTGTTCTTTTCCTTTTGCCTGCCCCATTGGACTTGTTACCATGGATCCTCTGGTATCAGGTCTCTCTGCTAGTTTGGCTTGACTGACAGCATCTCCATAGGTGTAGGGATTTCAGCATAGCCCGTCAACCCTCTTGAACTCATGGCATGGGGGCTCTGGTATGAATGTGCTTCAGGAATTGCTCCACAATTTTAGGGCTATCAAAAGTTAGACCTATTTTCCAGGTCATCAACTTTGTTTCGCAAGAATTGTAGTTTGCTATGGTGGTCCAGATGTTGAATTTAATGGGAGTACTAGATCTCCTCATGTGCATTTATAGTCCTTTCTGTCCCCGCCACTCTAGTATTCAATGCTTGCACCTCTACTATGGTTTTGCAGGTTGTATCTTTAAGTTCAGCTGTGTCATTCAGTATTTTGTTCAGCAGGACTGCTATTTTTGCCATGTCCATTGTGCCCGTTGCAGCCTCAGAGTGTGCCATTCTTTATTGCTGCCCCTTTCACTGGTGCACCCTTGTCTCCCATTAGGGCTTACTAGGAGCCTGATGCTGGTGGCCTTGGTATGCTCAGGTGCTACGAAGCCCCTCTCCAAATCACCAATTTCAATAACGTCACTTTACGAGCAGCTAGCTGGCTTAGAGTTGGATCGATTACTGGCCCATTAAATTCTGGTTCTGGTTATGCTCCTCTACAAACATAAAACTGCGGCAGGTTGCTGGATGGATTTAACAGGATTCCATGGTGTTCCCTCTTAAGTGTTTATGCTGCCACCATCTTGAATGGCTAGCTCCGCCCCCACCATACTGTGTTTATATTACAGGTAAAGATATTTTTTGGTTTACTGATTTGGACAATCATGGAGGCAGTTATTATTCATTACACCTGTATAACCAGATACAGCCATACAACTCTGGTCTGTTTAGAGTACTAGTAGTCAAGGTGCTTGGGTGGGGCTGAGGGCTATATGAACATACGAAAAATGCCTGCAGATACAGGCCATAAGGTCTATCGAGTCTGCTTGAGTGTGCAGCTATCAGTTTGTTACTCTGCAGCTGCCACTCTTCCCACTTTTAAAGTAGTGAACTTCCCCCGACCCTGTCCCACCCTCTCTTAAAACTGTCCACTGACTTTAAGGATACCACCACTTTCATGGCATTATAAGAGTTATTCCCCATGGAGTTATAATGGGAGACTCAGAGGAGAGGCTATAGACCTGCTCCCTGAGATCACATCCCCCCTCCACTCCATCCTTATTATGCACCATAGGAACACCTTCAGCTAGGTTAGAAACATAGAGACATAGAATTTGACGGAAGATTAGGGCCGCTTGGCCCATCTAGTCTGCCCATATTTCCCTATCTACAGTGTTACTGCAGAACCTATTTGATCCCTGGTTACTTCTCCCCACCCTTCATTTTCAATAATATTCCCTTATGCATACCCAATACATTCTAGAACTCCACCACTTTTTTGGCCCATATAACCTCTGCTGGAAGACAGTTCCAGGCATCCGCCACTCTTTCTGTGAAGAAGTATTTTCTCGCATCTCTCCTGAATCTTTTCCCCCTCCAGCTTCATTGCATGTCCCCTTGTTCTTGAGCATCTTTTTTACTTTCCTCCTGTACCATATTTACTCCTGTGAGGTATTTAAAGGTCTCTATCATATCATCTCTCTCTCTCCTATCTTCCGGGTGTACATATTGAGGTCCTGTAGTCTCTCCTCATAAGACTATTGATGCAGACCTTGCACCATTTTAGTTGCCTTCCTGTGGACAGCCTCCACTCTGTCTATGTCCTTCCAGAGATGTAGTCTCCAGAACTGGACACAGTTCTCTAAGTGAGGTCTCACCAGTGATCAATACAGAGGCATCATCACCTCCCTCCTTCTGCTGGTCATACCCCTCCCTATGCACCCCAGCATCCACTCTAGCTCTCCCAACAGCCTTGTTGCACTGCCTGGCCTCCTTTAGGTCATCCGATGTGATTACCCCCAGGTCTGTTTCCTGTCTGGTGGTTGTCCCTACCTCTCCACCCATTTTGTAATCTGTTCCTGGATTTCTGTGCCCAAAGTGCACAATTTTGAACTTTTTTGTATTGAAACCCAGCTGCCATATCCTTGACCACTGTTTGAATTTTCTCAGGTCACTGCTCATTCTTTTCATCATTCTGGGTTGTCCACGTTGTTGCAGATTTTGGTGTCATCCACAAAGAGGCAGACCTTCCATTCCAGTTCCTCTGCAATGTCACTCATAAAGACATTAAAGAGGACCAGTCCCAGTACTGATCCCTGAGGCACCTGCTGGTCACCCTCCCTTCTTCAGCGTGAACTCCATTTACCACCACCCTCTGTTACCAATTTCTTAGCCAATTTTTTATCCAGTTTACCAACTTTAGATCCATCCCTAAGCTGCCCAGCTTCCTTATGGGTCTCCTGTGTGGAATGGCGTCAGAAGCCTTACTGAAATCTAGGTAGGCCATGTCCACTGCTTCCCTTAATCTAATTCCCTGGTCATCCAGTAAAAGAAATCTATCAGATTCATTTTACATGCCCCCCCCCATATGAATCCATGCTGTCTCTTGTCTTGTAACCCATTGGACTCAAGATATTCTACAATCCTTACCTTCAGCAGTGATCCCATTAACTTTCCTATCACCGATGACAGGCTGACTGGGCTACAGTTGCTAGCCTCTTTTCCATTACCACTTTGGTGAAGTGTGACCACATCTTCCCTCCTCCAGGCCTCCAGAACAACTCCTGTTTCCAGTGAGAGGTTAAATAGGACTGTCAGAGGTGTAGCCAGTACCTCTCTGAGCTATCACAATACACTTGGTTGCACCCTGCCTGGCCCCATTGCTTTGTCCACTTTCATATTAGCAAGCTCCTTCAGAACTCTCTCCTCTGAAAAAGGATTAGTGTCCATCTTCCTTTTGCCAAAGCTCCTGCTACTTTTTTGTGGCCCTTCCCCTTCTTCCTCTGTGAACACTGAATAAAGTATTTATTCAGGATATCTGCCTTTTCTTGGTTCCTTTCTGCAGTCCCCCATTCCATTCTTAACCTTACAATCCCTCCCCTGGTCTTCCTGTTTTCACTCATATACCTGAAAAAGTTCTTGTCCCCTTTTGTTACTGCCTGGCCTATACCCTCCTCAGTTTGCACTTTCATTCTTCTTGGGGCTTTCTCTGCTTCCCTCTGTTCTTTCCTGATATGCCTCTCTATCTTCCTCCTCCCTCTGCATCTCCTTATACCTTCTAAATGCCCCCCCCCCTTTTAGCCTTTACTGTTTCAGGCACTTCTTTCAAGAACCATAGCAGTCTCTTTTTCCTCTTGTTTTTGCTCACTTGCTTGATGCAGAGGTCTGTTGCCTTCACTATGCCCTCCTTTAGCTTCACCCACCCCACCCAGGTCATTCTCCCTGCCATGTCATCCCTGAAGCATTCACCCATCTTTTTAAAATCTACCTTCTTGAAGTCAAGGACTGTCGCCCTTATGTGGTTTGATTCCTTTGCCATCCTTATGTTGAACCACACTGTGTGATGATCACTGGTCCCCAGGTGGCCTCCCACCTTGACGTCTGCAACGCTGTCACTGTTTGTAAGTACCAGGTCCAGTATTGCCCCATCATGAGTAGGTTCCCTGACTAGTTGCCTGAGGAACACACCCTACATGGAGTCCAGGATGTTCCTGCTTCTGGCTGAAGCTGCAGCTGGGAGGCTCCAGTCTATATCTGATTGAAATCCCCCACCAGGAGCAGCACCTCCCCCTTTTCTGCCATCTTGCCAAAGGCTTCTACCACTACCTTATCTTAATCCTCCCCCTGTGCTGGAGGCATGTAAATCATGCCAGTGCGAATAGTGACTCTGTTCCGCTCTCCAGTGTGATCCACAATACCTCTGCCCTCCTGTATTACCTGTATCTCTGTCACTTTATTGCCTTCCCTCACATAAAGCACCACACCCCCTCCTTTTCTTCTCACCCTGTCTATCCGGAACAGAATATAGCCTGTCATGGCATTGTCACAGTCATGGTTTTCAGTGCACCATGACTTGGTAATGGCCACAGTATTCATGATGGTCTTTAGGTCCAGAATTTTATTTCCTAGACTTATAGCATTCACACACATACACTTCAGATTTTGTTACTATTCTGCTTGCTAACTCCCTTTCTTTTCCTTTTCGCCCTCCCTCATCCTCCATCTCTTTTTAATGCTCCTGTTCCCATCCCTCTTCATTTCTACCACTATGATTCTATTATCAATTTGCACCCTGGAGGATTCATTTCTTCTCTGGTCCTCCATACTCTTTATGTCAGTCTGTGTGTGTGTGTGTGTGGGAGGGGGGATAGTTTATGCCTCCCTGATTCCTTCTGCCACTGTTCTCGGCTAGTTTAAATATTTATCAAAGTAACATTTAAACCGTCCACTGAAGACTGTGGTTACCCTCCTGGATAGATACAGGTCATCACCCCTGTATAGACCCTTATAACTCCAGGTAGGTCCCCTGTTCCTAATGTAGCTGAACCCTCCTCTTTGCACCATTCTTTCAACCATGAGTTGAAGCTCATGGAGCAGACAACCCTGTCCTTCTCCCATCGTAGACAGGTAGCCCCTCATTGAAAGCCATTGAGCTCACTAACTAAGACCCCTCCGCAGCTCCCTAAACTTCCCTTGAACTATCCCAGCCCCATCCCTTGTCAGGTAACTAGTCTCCAGGGGGACAAGGACATGCAGTTCTCCCTTCTGCCATGCTGCCCTAGTGATCTTCAGGATCCAGTTGCCATCCCTCCAGATGGTAGCACCGCAAAGGCACCTAACCTCCCTTTCCTTCTCCTTTCCTATTCCCACATCTCTCCCCCTCACAGTTGAGTCTCCCACCAGAAGTTGCTTCCTCCTCATCTAGGGCCCTCTACCACACTCTTTGGAGTATCCACTATGGACCACATCCTCCCTGGTTACTACCATGAGTGCTTCTTTTTGGCCGTCCCACCCCACTAGATTGGCATAGGAATTGAGTAGCGGTACCGTTTGAGGAATTTGCCTCTGACCCACCATCCCTACCCTTCTACAGCCCACCATAGTCTAGCTGTTCCTCCTCCTCCCTGGCATCCTCTGAAGTAATGGGGGAAGACTTAGTGACCCCTAGGTGGGGGGAAGAGGTCTCCCAAATCCTAACTGACTCAGCCTGGAGTTTTGTGACCTCCTCCCTCAACCCAGAGAGGTGCCTTCAGATGGACAGCACTGCAATCTCTGGAAGATCTCTCTGAAAACTGCTGCCCTGCAATCACTGCACTGCACCACTTCCGGCATTCCCAATTTCTACTGTCGCTGTCACCTGAAAATACTTTTGTACCCTTGCCCCCTGATAGGATGTTAGTATTTTCCCCTTTTTTGCTTACTTTGCTCCTTTAGTCCCTTACCATAGATAGGGTTTTTGCTTCTACCCAACTCAGCAAGTAATTCCCTCTTTTATGAGATGTTTTCCCCATTCCTTTACCCCTCACCTCTCTCTGCTTTTCCTAAGGTAGCAGCACTTTCACCTTCCCCTAACGTTTTCCTACCTGATACTAGATAGGCTACTATTGGTGTTTCCCTATACCCTCTTTAAAACTCTTTATACTCCAGCCCCAGATTGAGTGTTGCACCTGTTTCCAGTTTTGGACTATTTGTGACCCTCCATCCTTCCCTGCAGTGAGTGTTCAAACAGGAGTGAAGAGGAACCTTATTTTAATCACCTGGCAGAGCTTCCTGCCTCCTTGCTTCCTCCTGCAGAAAAAAAATTCAGCACTCCAGGTTACAGGTAAAGTTCCAGGACTCTGAATATAGCCAAAGTCAAATCGTTATTAAATTACATGGAGCACATGGGGTCCAGCTTGCCTCCTTTGGCTATGCGCTCTATTTTATTTAATAAAGATTTGACTTTGGCTATATTCAGAGTTGTAGAACTTGTCCTGCTCAAAACGGCTGAACATTCTCCGGTTACCCCATCAACCTCTGAAACAAACAAAGCTGATTAATCTGCCCAAATAATTTTTTTTTTTTGTACCAGAAACAGTGTGATCACCTTTATTACAGCAAGTTGCTTTTTCCTGTCACTGCCCTCATCTCTGAAACAACTTCCCCTTCCCTTGTAAGTCCTCCAGCTCATGTTGTACAGTCTTTTCTGACTGTAACTATTTAGTATCTGTTTTTTGAGCATTGAACTTTCTTCATTTTACCACAGTATCTTGTATTCTGGACTTCTGCATCTTGTCTTTCATGTATTCCTTCTCCCAGGTTGCCATTCCTGGTCACCAGTTTAGAAATACATACATACATGCATTCATACATACATATACATAAATACATACATAAATAAATGCCCCATTCTCTTAGGCTAACATTCTTTTGATAGCATAGGGCCTCTGGACTATTGCAAGGTGTATGTAACACAGCTATATTCTCCTGTCTTTCCTCTCACTTCGTTAGTATTACAGCCACATGAATATTCCTGTATGATGTACTTTTTATTGCACTGTATGACCATCTTATTCCAAGATAACTGTTGTAAAACTGCTGCTTAATCACCCTCAGTACCACTCAGGGGTGCTGCAAGATATTAAAAAGTGCGGGGGCTGAGGATTGGAAGGGCACTTATTAGGGTACAAAGGGCACTTTTTCTAAATTAGTTTTTGCTATCGGAAATACAATAAGTGCACATTTATGATGAAGACTGTAATGTTAAGAATTCAGTAATACCATGTAGGAATATTTAATATACAGTATACTGTTAGGCAGTATAGCGCAGTGGTCTAAGGCTCTGAGCTGCAAATCTGGTGACATCCAGCAAACCAGACCTGGGTTTGAATCCCACAGCTTCCACTTGCATACTGTGTGACCCTGAGCAAGTCACTTAACCTTCTTGTGCTCCCAGGTCGCTCCTGTAAAAAAAGCTTTCAGCTTAGTGTGCTATACCTGGTTAAAAACAACTAAATTAAAAGAGCTCAGCTGCCTACCCATTACCTCCAACAGCTCTGTATGAAGTCTGAACCATCTATTGATTAACCTGATGCAGTGGTCTGCGACCGCCTGGTAAAAATGAAGATAGCATGGTAGTAACACTGCGTGTGTATTTTCAGTCTTGAGCATATAGTCTGCAAACAAATGTGTTAGGAGTTTTTGGTTCCACTAACTTCAGGATGGAGATTAGCGGTTAAGCCCAACCCCCAGCTGCAACCCCTGACAGGAGGAGGCGCTACACTTGTTTTGACTGATGATCTGACTACTTTTTACATATTCCAGCACCATGATTGTGCTATACACATTTTGCTTTCCCTATTTGATTATACTCTGTTTTTGCTCTGTGTATTTTTTACATCAAATTTAAACACCTGTTTACTCCTCCTCATGCCCCCATCCACCAGATCACTTCTGGAAATTAGCCTTCTCTCAGCATGCTTATCCCGGTCACCAAATTTTAAATCAGTACCCACAGCCCCGGGTGTGAAGGTACAGTAGGGAGGTGATGGGGCTAGGAGATCATGGTGGGGGGTAAGCTGGCCAGAGGATAAAATCTTTATGGGAAGAAAAAAAAGGAAAACAAACATCAAAGAACAAAAGGCCTGGCCATGTTCAGGGTCCCAGGTTCAAGGCAGCCTCAGGTTCCCATGTAAACAAAGTTGGGTGGCATCATACATGCACTGGCACACAATCTCTGACCTCCCATTCATACACACATCCTCACACTTGGGAGTCTGTTCAAAAAAGGCCAAGGACTGAGTTGCCACAGGGATCAAATCACAATGCTTTAAACTGTCCCCTTTTGTTTCCCTTTTAACCACAGGAATTTAACTCTTTTATTATTTATTTAGCTTTTGTTGACCAGGTAAGTACACTAGACAAGTTATATGCCTATTTTCAGGCATAGCCCCGGAGAGTACAATGAGATATAGATACAGTGAGATACAGGTTCATACAGAGGACAACATGACACAAGTTAGGCAGTATACAGAGTCAGAATAGAACCATGTGAACATAACCAGTAGACAGTAAGCACTGTTAAGATATGTACAGGAATATATATACATAGAGACTCCAAGGCTAGGAACAGTACAGTTTTACAAGGTATACACGGCCCAGAGCCACAGTCTGTGTATTTCCTGAAACAAAAAAAATACATCATATGCACCTCAGAGTCCAGTTAGACAGGCTGCGTCAGCAGGAGGTGCAAGAGGGGTGCCAGGAAGGACATGTGAGTCTGGTGCAGGGGACTGGAACTAGCTATGGAGGTCTAGGACACCCACATGCATAGGAGAGCTTCAAGTGATACCACAGGGAGCTCCGGAGGCGCGAGTGGGAGGGGGAGCAGCAGACTTGAGCGGGAAAGGAGTCCCATGCAGGGAGATGAGGTTCCTTAGCACTGGCAATGCATGTGCCATGCCTTACACAAGCATGTTCCTCATTTCTGCAGGTTTTTGAGTGGCTGCCTTGTGCCCTAGACCCTAGCACTGTAACTAGGTAGGCCTGTGAGGCTGTAACACAACTCTGTTCTCCTGTTTTCCTGCTCACTCACTTGGCCCTTAGTAGAAATTCCTGCCTATTACACTTTACATTTATTGTACTATAGGACGGTATTGTTCCCAGACGACTAATGGAAGACTGCCATTTATTAGGCCCAGTATCCCTTCCCCAGGGCCCATCTGGACACTAGCTATTTCAGCTCAGCATGCTTTTCCTGGAGAAAATTTTAAAATACATAACTAGGTACGGGAGTTCAAAAATACGCCCTGGAACAATATGCAAAAGCAATTATCTGCAGCCAAAACAGGAAGTAGTAAAGGCGACCCTATTTATTTTGCAGGAAAAAACTTTAGTGAACAAAACTTATTTACAAGGAGGTCCTGCGTGGGACAGATACCATTGCAATACAATACTTTAGCATCAACAGAGTTAACATCCGAGGAAATTTGTCACAAGATTGTGTAGCTAATACGTATCCAAATTAAAGAAGTAACAGAATACAAAGGATGAACCCTTACTGTTTCAGAGAAGACTGCTCTTGATGTCATGTGTTAGTCTCTTCTTCATGCGAGATGTATCTCATTTTCAGTTATATATATGCACAGATTATGGTTGTTGGATACTGCCTTTCTGGTATTTCAATAAAAATAAAAATTGATTAACCTCAAAAAATAGAAGGGATGAAGTACAGTGATGCGCGAAAAAAAAAGGGGACACACAAATTACAAGCATGGAAAGTATCATATTCTTTCAATATTTACTGCTTTTGTTTCTATCCCAAGCCTTGTTTTCAAATCACCTGCCACTAAGAATAATCATGAACTGGACAGGAAAAATCTTGAAAGCTGATTAGTCAGCAGCATTCCAGACCCATACTTATATTCCGTCATAACGGAATGGACAAAAACAACACCCCTGACCAGACACTGTTTCTCTGAGTGCTCTTAAAACCCTTCCTCGCAGAAATCCCTCACCTTATTTCTTGTCATATGTGACCAGTTTGCTTGGCAACAGAATAAAAAAAAAAGAAAACTAAAAAAACTAACTGCTATAATGCCCACATAAACATAGTACCACATTATAATACCTTTTAAGCCACTTTAATAAATTATTCCTGGACGACTTCTATCTGAGAAACACCACACACCAAAAGCATCTCCACATTGCGAAGGCCTCTATGTAATGCCACCGACCCAAATCCTAAACTCGAGCATGGCAGTTTTTCTTTGCTTGAAGTTGTTAAAAATTAAGACAGTATTACAAAAGTCTGTTTTATATTAAACTCATAGATGTCTGACTCAAGTCAAAATGAACACCCAAAAGTCATTAAAACCATGTCTGAAAAACTTAGGCCAGATCCTGAGCATGTGCATTAACGCTCCCCGGATGCGCATGCTTGGGGTCTGACTTGAGTTTTTCAGACACAGTTTTAATGACTTTCAGGTGTGCATTTTGGCTTGAGACAGACATCTACAAGTTTTGGGCTGGCAGTATAGCCTAGAGGTTGGAGGAACGAGGTGTGAACAAGCTTGATACATCCAGCAAACCAGGCCTGAGTTTGATTCTCCCAACCTCCACTTGCATACTGTGTGACTCTGAGCAAGTCACTTAACTGCCCAGTGCTCCCAGGTCGCCCCAGAAAACAGGCACTTGTGCCTAGTGGGCCTTACCTGGTTACCAAAAGACTAAAATAAAAATAAAAAAAATAGTATAAAACAGACTTTTGGAATACTGTTTTAATTTTTATCAGCTTCACACAAAGAACAAGCATTTGTCAATGCCGAACGTTCGCTTGCAGGTATTTGCAGTGGTGTTTGGCATGTATGGTGCTTTACCCTAATGCCCTGTGCAATTGCTGGTATTTGCACAATAAATTGTCAGCATGACCTTTTTGTTACCCCCATTGTGCGCTACATAGGCAGAAACACGTTTTGGGCAGGATGTGAAAAATGGCAGCTGTACTGCTCGTAAGGAAGTGTGGTAAAATGGCAATGTTGAAAATCTGGAGTGGAAATATTGAAAATTCACAAACCTAGGAGCGTACGTGGGAACTGTGCAATGCATGCTGGTAAAACAGTGATTGTTAGGAATTTTTTCGCCAAATTGTCAACATTGGCATTTTAAAACCTCTGCTAATGAACAGTGTCACTGTGATTGTCTTACTGTGTGCCATACATTGATTTTGCACACCGACTGCGCCATTGTGCAGTACATGGGCGGAAACACGTTTTGGGCAGGGTGTGAAAAATGACAGCTGTACTGCTCATAAGGAGGTGTGGTAAAATGGCAATGTTGAAAATCTGGAGTGAAAATATTGAAAATTCGCAAACTTACAAGCGTGTGTAGGAACTGCACAACGCACGCTCGTAAAACAGTTATTTTTAGGAATTTATTCACCAAATTTTCAACATAGCCATTTTAAGATCTCTGCTCATGAACAGTGACACTGTGCTTTTTAATGTGTCCCATACACTGAGTTCACACAGTGACTGTGCCATTGTGTGCTACATGGGCGGAAACACGTTTTGGGCAAGATGTGAAAAATGACAGCTGCAGTGCTCATAAGGAGGTGTGGTAAAATGGCAATGTTGAAAATGTGTGGTGAAAATATTGAAAATTCGCAAACTTATGAGCGTGCATAGGAACTGCACAATGAACACTCGTAAAACAGTCATTTCTAGGAATTTTTCACCAAATTTTCAACACAGCCATTTTAAGACCTCTACTCATGAACAGTGTCACTGTGATTTTCTTACTGTGTCCCATACATTGATTTCGCACACCGACTGCGCCATTGTGTGCTACATGGGCGGAAAGACGTTTTGGGCAGGGTGTGAAAAATGACAGCTGTACTGCTCATAAGCAGGTGTGGTAAAATGGCAATGTTGAAAATCTGGAGTGAAAATATTGGAAATTCGCAAACTTACGAGTGTGCGTAGGAACTGCACAACGCACACTCGTAAAACAGTTATTTGTAGGAATTTTTTCGCCAAATTTTCAACATAGCCATTTTAAGATCTCTACTCATGAATGGTGACACTTTGATTTTCTTAATGTGTCCCATACATTGAGTTCGCACACCGACTGCGCCATTGTGCGCTACATGGGCAGAAACACATTTTGGGCAGGATGTAAAAAATGACAGCTGTACTGCTCATGAGGAGGTGTGGTAAATGGCAATGTTGAAAATCTGAGTGCAAATATTGAAAATCCAATAAACGCATTTAAGGCATGGAACTGCACAACGACCGTAAAAGTCATTTTTGAATTTTTTCACCAAATTTTCAACATAGCCATTTTAAGACCTCTGCTCATGAACAGTGTCACTGTGATTTTCTTAATGTGTTCCATACATTGATTTTGCACACCGACTGCGTCATTGTGCGCTACATGGGCAGAAACATGTTTTGGGTGAGATGTAAAAGATGACAGCTGTACAACTCATAAGAAGGTGTAATAAAATGGCAGTATTGAAAATCTGGAGTGAAAATATTGAAAATTCGCGAACTTACGAGCCTGCATAGGAACTGCGCAACGCACGTTGTAAAACAGTCATTTTTTTGAATTCTGCACCAAATTTTCAACATGGGGTTTTTGTGACCCCTTCTCATGAATGATGTCACTGTCATGGCATTATTCAAGCCTGAAGGGTGATTTCACGCAGTGACTGCACAGTGCCTGCGAAATCACCCTTCGGGCCCGTATAACACCATGACAGTGACATCATTCATGAGAAGGGGTCCCAAAAACTCCATGTTGAAAATTTGGTGCAAAAATTCCAAAAAATGACTGAGATATGCACTAAAGTTGAAACCCCCCTATCTAGCCCATTATACAGCTTACCGGCATTTCCTCAGTTCGCGGTCGCCGTTGAAGAGTGCAGACGTGTTCCCAGTCCACCGAAGATCATCGCACCAGAGTCTGGAGGTAAGTATGGGGTGGGGGTGTGGGGAGGCTGGTGCGCAGTGGTGGGTGCGGGTTGTGGAAGGGCTGAGAGGCCTGCTGGACCGCTTTTATTTTACAGGTTTAAAAAAAAAAAACGACGATGGGGACATTTGCCACGCTGGGGTGGGCTCCAGCATGGCAGAAGATGGCTGGGGGCGAGCCGACGGGGATTGGGCACCCCGTCGGCAAACTTCTGTGGGGGACGAAGGCTGACCGGGTGGGCACCCCGTTGCAAAAGCAAATGACGTTTGCCACACTGGGGTGGGCTCTCAGCATGGCAGCAGGATGGTTTGTGGGGGGCCGTGGAGCCGATGGTGGATTAGGCACCCCATCGCCAAACAACATTTGCCACGCTGGGGTGGGCTCCAGCATGGCACCAAAGCTTTGGGGGCGCGTGACGCCGGGGCAGCGTGCGGAGCGGGGGACGGCATGACAGCAGTGCTTAGTATGGCAGCGGTGCCTTTGAAGCACAGGAACACCACTGTCATACAGAGCTCCTGCACCCATTGGTGCAGGACTGCCACGCCTGCTCAAGGGAGCAGTGCATTGGATGGGAGAGGCACACCTCCAAGTGTGCTATTCTCCCAAAACGTTCCTTGTGCATGCGCGCAAGTGAACGTAAAAATGGCCATGCTCCAGTTTAAGATTTGGGTCGTCTGCATTACTGAAACACCTTCGTGAGGTAGAGGTGCTTCCAGTGCCTGAAGTTTCACACACAGAACTCCTACCAAAGTAATTAAAATGGCTTGAAAGATATTCACATGTACTATTACACTTGCTGGGGCATTTACAGCACTTCATTTTTAATTTTTTTATTTTCATGCTAAAAGAAAAGTAGTATTGATGTAACAGTAAACTGACTGCTTCTAATGTGGCAGTTATCACCAAAGTCACTACAGTTACCTGATTAACCACTCCAGCATAGGACTAATTTATGCACTAATGTACTTCCACAGTTTAAAAACAGTAAAAAAATGAATTGTTACACCTTTGTTTGTGTCTTTTTTTACTTTACTGTAGGGGTACAGTGCATAATGCAATGACATACTCCAAGGCATGCTTTATCACAGGATATCTGCCTTCTGAGGTCTTCTCTGAATTAAAGATTGGCCCCTTTAAACTTAAACTTAGGCAGCACCTCCTAGCATTAAACAGCTGCAACTGCCCTTAGCCACTCCCTCTTCCTGCTATCCTGCTGTGCCTGCTTACCCCATGACGTTTTGGTCTGACAATGTCATTTTAGACAGCTTCATCCCTTTTTCTCCCTAGCCTCCTTTCCCTCTTCTCCTGTCCTCTAACCCCCCTTCACCCGACCTCCTCCGTACCTCCTTGGTCTTCCGACCAGACTAGGGGAATCACTTGTGGTCTCTGCTACTAGGGTTTCACTGTTATCAGGGTGGTGTTTACCCAATCACATGTAGTCTATCTTATTCATATTGTAATATGTACTTTTCATCACTCAGGCACTTTATTCCCAGTCCTGTCCACTTAAGCAGTGTTTACATGGCTGCAGCACTTGAAAATATCCAATGCTGTTCACTCACTGCATTGTCTGTAGACTCACCATTTCAGTGTTTACACAGCAGTCCCCTTGCTGTGCCGCAAGTTGCGCCATGGGGTGGCTGTTCCTTTAATGTGGGCATATTTCCAGATGCCGGGAAAATAGGATTGCAGCGGATCGAGCGCAGAAGTGTGTTTACAGTACTGGGGAAGATGCTCGATCCACAACATGTACCCACAACTATGTCACTTCAGAAATGGGAGCGGAATGCATCCTGAAATGCTCCAGTGAGTGTCTACATGTCAGTATTTGTAGTTCATCAACCTCTGTGCACAGGTTGATGCACTGAAAATAGGGCAGTGTAAACAGGGCTACATACTACAGTTAGTTTAGTGTTGTCATGCTTATGCCCTACTAAGATGTGTATATATACCACATGATGCTGTTTCCTTATTATACCTGCTCTCTACCGATCTGATGTACCATGTTTTATCTCACATGTTATGTAATTGCTTGACTTTTGTTCTTCATTTTATTTGTATTGTTGTCTTTTTGTACTTCTGATGTGGAGCCTTTGTAAATGAGTCTCTGACTCAAAGGTTTGTAATTCTGAGATTCTAATAAATAAATAAATAAACTTTTCAGAGACATGCTGATATCCTGTGATAAAGCACACACTGTCATGTGTTATTGCTTAATTATACAGTGGCAAGAAATTTTTAGAATTCTGATTGACTGCTGATCCCTAGAGACAGTGAAGTTATCTGACAATAGCATCATCGTATCACATGACCGCATCACACACACACATACACTCACACACACACAGAAATTATACCACCAATCCTCAACAAATCTTGCCAATACAATCTCACAAACCTTTAATCTCAGCATCCCTTTTATGCAGAACTGTTTTTCACACACACCATAAAACCCCTCATTGTAAAAAATGCTTCTCAAACTTTCTTGAAACCATCGGTCCCAACGGCTTTGGTAAAAAAAAATACAGTCAGATGCAGCTTTATATGGACACATGACCCAAAACATTCTCAGATCACCATCATCCTCCTGTACAATCCACTTTTTTTAACTAAACACTTTCCTTTTTTGACGTAACACCCCCTCACCCTTTGTTTTTATACTTTCCTGGTTACAAAAGCTATATCCTCTGGTACTGCCCCTACTGCATTGACATCTCATGACGACTTCCCCCCAGAATCACAGTCTCACTGTATTGCGACTGTCAGTACTTTTCAGAAGCACAGCTATTGGCACCATGGTGTAAAAATTCACATGTTCTTTTGAAGTGCATAGTAAGAGGTGGGGGAGCAGGAGAGTGCCACATATGAAGACAGACAGAAAGTAACATGGGGACAGAGAGACAGAAGACAGAGCACCACATTCTGGACAAACACAAAAGGGGAACTATTTTTTGTGAATATGCTTTCACACTTGAAACTTCACTTAAAAATAAGCTAAAAAGCTTGTAAATTTATTTTTTCTGTACAAAGACAAGCCATTGTATAATAGCAGTTATGCATTCCAGGGTGTATGTTGTTGGAATAACATCACCTGTGACCTTGTGCTTCAACCCACCCAAGGCGTGACTTTATTCCAGCAGGACATACCCTGTTGTGCATTTGTACTTAAATAACATCGTGTAAGGATGGAGGACTCAGTGGGTGGGGATGTGTGACAGTGAGCAAAACACCCTGTATAGTGCATAACATATTGATGTGATTTCTTTTAACTGAGATGTAATGGTGAGACAGGAGAACCTATTTATCAGTTTGGCCTTTGGAGTCCTTGTGTAAAATTTTAGAATGCCGTACTATTTCTCTTGTTGCTGTTTCAGTTAACCAAATTAGTGGTGATGAGGTGGGAGAAGTATTATTCACAGTGGTCTCTTACAAGCACACTGATGGACCACCTATGATGTATGAATTTGTGGGTAAAAAATACAAGCAACTGGCCTGCAGTGTTAGACTTTCAGTGATATGTTTTAAACTGATGAGCAAAGTGGTTTTGTTTATTAGTTAATGAGTTTTGTTCTCTCTCTCACTGTCTCTCTTTCATTCCACAGAGATGCACCGCACTCAGACCCTCTTTGATGATGCATTCACGTTTAAGGTCTTTGTGTTCCAGTTTGTGAACTTCTATTCTTCTCCATTTTATGTAGCCTTCTTCAAAGGCAGGTAGGAGCATAATCATTGGTGATCCGCCTCCCTTCCCTTCCCATACCTTCCCTTCACTTCCCTCCTCTCCTCTCCTCTCCTCCCTCCCTCCCTCCCTCCCTCCCTCCTCCCTCTCCTCCCTCCTCTCCTCTCCCTCCCTCCCTCCTCTCTCTCTCCTCCCTCCCTCCCTCTCTCTCTCCTCCCTCCCTCCTCTCCTCTCCTCTCCTCCTCTCTCTCCTCTCCTCTCCTCTCCTCCTCTCCCTCCTCCCTCCTCTCCTCTCCTCCTCCTCTCCTCTCTCCTCCTCTCCCTCTCCTCCCTCCTCCCTCCTCCTCTCCTCCTCTCCTCTCCGCCTCCTCCCTCCCTCCCTCCTCTCCTCTCCTCTCCTCTCCTCCCTCCTCCTCCCTCCTCTCTCTCTTCTCCTCTCCGCCTCCCTCCCTCCCTCCTCTCCCCTCCTCCTCTCCTCTCCTCCTCCTCTCCTCTCTCCTCTCCTCTCCCTCCCTCCCTCCTCTCCCTCCTCTCTCTCCTCTCCTCCCTCCTCTCTCTCTCTCCTCTCCTCTCCTCTCCTCTCCTCTCTTCTCCTCTCCCCATCCCTCCTCTCTTCTCCTCCTCTCTCTCTCCTCCCTCCTCCTCTCTCTCTCTCCTCTCCCTCTCCTCCCCTCCCTCCTCCCCTGCAATATTTTAGTAAAGTCATATAAACAATGTTCCATCTATGCTACCAGAGTGACTTCTTTTAATTTCCTTACTTGCAAGGAAAAAAGATAGAGGAATGACTTGTTATTTTTGTGGTATTAAGGATAATCTCATTTAGTAAAAGTAGTAAAATGTTTATTCATAAATCACTTTATGAATCAGGATAATCCTGATTAAGTAAAACTCATTTGCAACGAGGTCCATAAATTACAAGCAACAATGTTATACAAACACTCATAAATAAATCAGTAATACAATCTCATGACTAGGTACAGACATTAAAATGAAAATAATTCAGTAAGCATGTTCTGCTGTAGATTTAGCTTATACTCTAGAACTATTAGATTATTGTATTCAAAAGATTTAGTATTTTTGTACAGCCATCTATAACGTGAGATATTAACTACTTTGATAGTTGGTGCCACTAGTCATGAGTGAAAACCTTCAGGTAAATAACAGCATGTATTTGAATTTAAGACCCTAACATATTTGTTATCATTTATTTGGGGAAATAGGTTTAAAAAATCTTTTACAAACATTTCCCTGGACCCCTGCTGCCCACCATTGTTGCCATGATGTACTGTTGTGTCAACTACCTGGGTTCGGGAGCTGATTAAGCATGCACAGAGCAGACAGACAGACTGGGAGATGGGCGATGATTTGGGAAGGGAAACCTAGCTAGGCTTAAGGAAGATATGGGAGTGGATCAATAGTGGACAGTGATCAGGGAGGGTACTGCAATGGGCATTAACACCTGCCTTAAGCAGAAGGGGGGAAGCTCTAAAGACAAGTTGTTTCAACAGGGAGGTGAGCCAGGCAATGAGGGACAAGAGGGTTGCATACAGGAAGTATAGGATGTATAGGAAGTATAGGAAGTATAGGAAGTATAGGATGTATAGGATGTATAGGAAGTATAGGATGTATAGGATGTATAGGATGTATAGGAAGTATAGGATGTCCCCGAGAAACGAGGATGAACATAAGTAGGCCTAGTCAGAGAAAGCTAGGGAAGCTAGTAGGGCAGTCAGGCTGGCCAAGACTAGGAAGGAGCTACAAACTGCACAAGGGATTAAGGAGAGAGAGAGAAGGCCTTCTTCGGGTACATCAGCAATAAGAGGCCTACAGAGGTAAGCGTAGTGACGTTAGAAGGGGGGAGGGGTGGGTGGAAAATGGTAAAAAGACTGCAGAACTGATGAAACAATACTTGAGCTTGGTCTTTACTAAGGAATAAGAAGTACACAGACTCAGTTATATGCAAAGGAAAGAAGGAACATTATATGGTGGCATCACTTTCAGGGGCAACGTAAACGATCTCCTGGGTAATATAGAGGGATACCTAGAAGGATCTGTATCACCAGTTATAGTGTTACATATTGGGATGAATGATGTTGGGCATAGAAGACTGGCAGACATTCAAAGGGACTTTGAGGTGCTAGGAAGGAAGCTGGTAAACAAGGGTTGTAAACTTATAATATCAGAAATATTATCGGTTCCTAGGGCAGGAATTTCAAGATTAAGAGTCATTCAAAGCTTAAATGGATGGCTGAAAAGATGGTGCCACAGGGGGATTTTACTTTCCTGCATAACTTGAATATATTTAACAATACTGATTTGTTCTGTAAGGATGGACTGCACTTGAACAGGAGAGGCTCTAGAATATCAGGTACTAGGATTAGAAAGGCAATTGATGAAGCTTTAAATTAATGGACCAGGGGCAAGGGGAAGGGGATGTAAACCCTGATTTCAGGGACAGTGAAGAAATGGTAACCAAAAAAGATGTAGGCTGGAGGGCCACTATAATTAATGCAAGGAGTTTATGAAATAAAAAAGATGAGTTGGAATATTTTTTAACTAAAAAGAACATTCAGATTTTCAGGGTAACAGAGACCTAGTGGACAGGTGAGGATACCTGGAATAGGGATATGCTTGGGTATAAGCACTTCAGCAAGGAATGTTCTGATAGATGTGACGGGGGTGTGGTGCTCTATATAGCTGAGGGAATTGTGGCTGAGGAGATTGAGTGGATGACTGGAGAGCAACTAGAGCATGTTTGGGTAAAAATATTACCTAAAAATGGTAAAAAGATTATTTGGGGAATGATGTACTGATCACCATCACAAGAGGGTTGCTGAAATAACCAAATGTTACAGTTCCTAGAAAATATCGATCCTGAGAATAACATCATTATCATAGGAGACTTTAATATTCCAAATATTAATTGGGAGACATGGGACTGCAGCTCAAAACTTGAGAGAGAATTCCTCAAGAGTATTGATATATTAGGACTGGAACAGTCTGTGATGTCACCAACAAGAGAATGAAGAATTCTTGATCTTGTGTAAAAGCCAGCTCTACAGACGCAGGCACTGCCTTAATGAAACTGCACTCACGCTAGCCATAACTCGCTCAGTCTTCTCCATCGTAGACTATGGCCTTGTCATTTACAGCATGACCTCAGACACCACACTCAATAGGATTGCCATCACAATGAACAAAGCCTGTAGATTATTCCTTGGCACCCCACCCCTAACTCACACCTGTGACCTGTACGTGCATTCGGGCTGGCTTGACCTTAAAAACAGGATTTACTACCAGACATGTCTCATTGCCAAAAAGGCCACCCTTGTTCTGGTATCCAACGGCATTCAGGCAATGATCTGCCCAGCAGCTACAGTTAGACTAACTAGGACAACCAATTCCAGTTCTTAAAAGGTCCCATACCGCTGTACCTCACAAGGCCAGAGATCCTTCACTTACCGGGCCCTTCTCTGGCTAAACTCTCTACCTGCCGACCAAGTTGCAGAAGCCAAAATTGGTCCTTTTAAAACAAAACTCCATATCTCCCAGCCTGTATGGAGTGCACATTTCCCCCAAATAGATCCTGCATCCTTATTGAACCTACAGTCATAGCACTTCGACACCCCAGAATAGCTACTTACCCATTTTTTCCCTTTACCCCATCCAATTTTTTGTATCATTCCTATCTCGCTGTCCACTCAGGCTACCTCCCCTTCTACTATACACTTTCAACTACCTACGTCCTTTCTCCTTCCACCCACTCCCCTTGACAAAGTAAACTGGCCCAGCCAGTTTCCGGCATTGAATATCCTAATCCCTCCTTTCTCTGAATTTAGTCAGTCCATTAGAAAGCTCTTGCATTTACTACCTATATTTGTATATTCATTTATGTGTTTGTAACCCCCTAACCCCTGCCTTTTTGCATATGACAGGTGGTACGCTGTTGAAGCTGACAGCAGTACCAGGTGGGGACTGGGTTCGGGGAGGACTAGGTTACTCGGCACAAGGGCTTAGGTTTGGCTACTCTGCACAGGGGCACCCAAGTAAATCCGAACACAGGAAGCAATAACTGTAATGTCCAATACCAGGAATGGGATTCTAAAGTGTGGCTTTTATTCACATCCAATTGAACAAACAAAGCATAGACGGACCCCCACGGGGCTACATTCCTGGTAATGCAGATAAGAGTAACAGAACACTTCTTCAACACTTCAGCCCTCAGGCTCTGAACCCACCAGGCACACAGCCCAGACTTGCATGCTGCTTTGGGTACACAGCCCGACTTGTACACTATTTGGGTTTTCCCTGACCCGACTCCCCTGCCGGCCTCTCGAACCCTGTCCATATGGCAGTAGACACATTTTCTGGTGGCTCCCTAAATCACCTTAGAGCCTTCGACTCCTTAAGGGAAATTTCCTTTCAATCCCATGTCTGGATACTTCCCTCAGCACTGGCCAAGTGCCTGAGGCAAAGCAAAAGGGCCACAGAGCAAATCCATAGAGGTGAACCTGGTTACTAAAGATGGGGGGGGTCTCCCACCTCCAGCTTCCACAATCCATACCCGGCCATTTCTCTGGACATTAAACAACTCTTTTTGAAAGCTTGGCAATGTAGATTAAAGGGTAAACGTATAGCACATTTCCTCTACATGCCTTGACTTTCCTCTTGTACTAGACTTAAACATACTTAAACATCTCTTTCTGAAAAGCTTGGCAGTGTAGATTAAAGGGTAAATGTATAGCACATTTCCTCTACGTGTCTTGGCTTTCCCCTTGTGCTGGACTTGAGCATACTTTTTCTTTGGCTTAGCCTATTCCTCTAGGCCTCCCACTGATTCAGCAGCCCAATCCCCACTTTAACAACAGTTCAAGTGAAACATAGGCCCCATGACAAGAGCAGAACTCACCCTTTTGGTTGCAGGTGCCCCACAGGCGAATCTTGACAGCTTCTGGTGCCACAACACACTTGGGAAAATAAGGCAGCTTCTTCTCTAGCAGGAACCAGGGGGTTGCCCCTGGAATAACAGGCAAACTTTCCACCCCCATCCCCTCAGGGATGGGGCACAGAGACCAGTAACAGCGGTCTCCACCACTTCAAGAACAGCTTACTGTGTTCCTCTTTTGGTAGAAACACACACCTTTCCCTAAAAGTAGATCTATATCAGAGCTTTAGGCTCCAAGAGCCTGTGCACAGACTGCTGTGCTCCTCTCTTCAAGACTGCTCACACACAACTGCTGCTGCTCACTGTTCAAAAAACTCCCAACATTCTAATCTAACTCCCATCTGCAGATTCGAATGTGGCTCATGCAGCTGTGACAGTTCTATGGTGATGTCATCCCTCAGTCTTAGCTGAGACTGAGAACAGAGTGAGACAGTGTGAAATCCATTTAACTGGAGTTTTACAAGCTGCCTTCCCTGCCTAACACTAGGTCTTACTGGGATTCTAGTAACCCCGGGTAACAGGGGGGTTACATGTTACTATCTGTACTGAACTTCTGTGCTGTATTTACAATAATGTTTTTGCCTTGGGACATCCCATGATCTCTGTATGCTATCACCTATTATTGTTTTCAAATTATTCTGTTAATGATGTGGAACCTCTGTAAATGAGCTTTTAGCTCAAAGTTTGTAATCCAAGAATTTCAATTTCAATAAAGCAATATAAGGGACACTATTTCTAGCTGTTCAGTAGTACTGCCGCTTGGAACCAGTGATCATATGAAGGTCTGTTTTTGTAGAGCAACTGAAGTTCAGGAAGTACAGGGATTCACAAAGGATAAATGTTTTACTAAGGTAAATTTCCAGGCTATGCGCAGTGAGATGAGAGAGTGAGATTGGAACACTGAATTTAAAAACTTAACCCATGAAGAAATGTGGCAAAGACTGGTTACAAAGATTGAAGGACTGGAAGCCAAGTATATCCTTATGATGAATAAATACAGAAAAGATAGGAAAAGGAAACCATGGATTACCAACACTATCACTGGAATAATTAAAAAAAGAAATTTGGCATATATATTAGTCGAATAGTCTGATAATGACTGTGTGGTTAAAATATAAGGCACATCCCGAGAAGCTAAAATCAGCATTAGGAAGGCAAAGGCAGACTATGAGGTAACACTTGCCAAAAGAACAAAAGACAATTATAAAGCCTTCTATAGACATGTTAATAGTATGAGAAGTAATGAAGGGCAGGTGGGACCACTAGTGGATAGGCAGCGGAATTTGGTTACACATGATACAGAAACAGCTAACCTGCTCAATGAATATTTTGGCTCTGTTTTTGGTGACAAAGCAGATTGTGAAATTACTAATTCAAGTCAAGGGGGATAATCCTCTATAAAATTGGATATAAATGACATAAAAGTCAGGCACCAGAGGATAAAAGCAAACAAATCACAAGGGCCTGATGGTTTACATGCTAAGGTAATTAATGAACTGGCAAACAAACTGGCACCTGTCACCATGATTTTCCAAGAATCCCTAGACAGAGGGGCAGTGGTATCCTCCTGGAGAGATGCTGTTATAATACCTATTTTTAAAAAGGGATCCTGAAGGACTGCAAAAATTATGGACCAGTCCGTCTGATGTCTGGTTGGGTAAGTTATTAGAGAGAGTTATTAAGGATCATATTGAGAACTTTCTTGCCAATCAGGGTCTGGTGGATGAAACCCAGCATGGGTTTACAGAAGGGAGATCTACTCAAACCAGCATGCCGGGTTTTTACAATAAAATCAGCATCGCATTGGATGAGGGAAAGGCAGTGGATTTGTTTTTTCTAGATTTAAGTAAGGCCTTTGATAAGGTCCCTCATTATCAACTTTTGCAGGCACTATACAGCATAGGTTTAAACAGCACACTGGTTACATGGATTAAATCATGGTGTTCTGGTAGAAAGCAGTGTGTAGGTATAAGAGGATATGTGTCCAGCTGGATGGATGTTATGAGTGGGGTGCCACAGGGATCAGTCCTGGGACTCTGCTTGTTTAAAATATATGTCTCATCCGTCCCTATAACTGATGGAACATGGCTATCTAAGTTTGTTGATGATATTAAATTGGGGAGGATGGTCGAGAATGCAGAGGATGCAGTCCAAATGCAAGAAGCATTAACCAGGATTGAACAGTGGAATAGAATTAACAAACTAGAACTGAATATAGAGAAATGTGCAGTTATGCACTTAGGGAAAAATAACGTGCCACAAATATTCATTAGCAGGCAAGGATCTCAGGGAAACTAAGGAGGAGAAGGACCTCGGTATACCGATATCCAATAAATTCAGAAACAAAAATCATTGCAACATTGTAGCCAAAAGGGTTAATTCCATCTTGGGAAATGTAGGGAGAAATATAAGGAGCAGGGATAGGAGTGTGGTGTTGCCTACTATACACATCTCTGGTGAGGCCGGGTCTGGAGTATTGTGCACAATTTTGGTCCCCTTGCAACAAGACAGATTAAGACACTAGAGAGGGTACGGCATACAGCAGCCAAAATAATAAATATAATGAACCATCCGAGTTATAAAGAAAGATTAAATGAACTGGGATTGTGCTGTTTTGTATCAAAGATTAAAGGGAGACCATGCCTGGTTTATAAAGCTTTCCCTAACAATGACTTATGAGACTGTTTGGATTTAAGGATGAGAGATACCAGGCATAATAGGGCTACAGCAAAAGTCCAGTAGAATTATGTGCTCACTGGGCAGACTCGGTGGGCCTGGCAGTCATTTTCTGCCATCACATTCCTATGTTCCTATAATACAAGAGCACACATCTTGTAGTTGCAAGGAGAAACTAATCATATGAAGAAGAGGACATCGTGGTTTAGTCAGAGGGTGGTTAGCCTCTGGAACTCATTACCAAGTGAGGTGGTGGGTAGTGAGAGTATAGAGATTTTTAAGAGAAGGCTAGATGACTACTGCAATAGGAAGAATATCAAGGGTTACTCTTTAATGTGAGAGCTGATATGGGTAATGCCTACTTGGCTTGAGTTAACCTATGAAACCTATGAGACTGGTGCTGCAAAGGAGGATAGGGGGTGGGGGAGACATGGCTGAGGACAGGATAACAGAAGACAAGGTAGTATGGGGCTCATGTCCCTAAAGGTGAACTAGTCTCACGGTCCATGTGGCATGCACCTTAGAATGTTGAAGGAACTGGTGGCAGAACTGGCAAGTCTCCAGGCAGATCTGTTTAAGACTTCATTAAATATAGGGCGTGGTACTGCAGGAGTGGAGCACTGCACAGTGGTACCACTGTGCAAGAGTGGGCCTAGGACTGACCCTGGGAATTACATGCTAGTCTAATCTCCATTGTGGGTAAACTGATGGAAACCATTCTGATGGAAAGACTAGTTTGGTTCCTTGAAGCAAACAGGCTCCAGGACAAGAAAAAACATGGTTTATGTCAGAGAGGTCCTGTCATAGCAATCTGATCAGCTTCTTCGACTTCATAATTAAGGTAATGGACAAGGGCCAGGCAGCTGACATTCTATACCTGGATTTCAGCAAGACCTTCAACTCAGTGCCATACAAAAGTTTGATCAGGAAGTTGGAGGGCATAGGGATGGGAAGCAAATTAACCAGGTGGGTAGTGAATTTGTCAGTGGTTGGACCCAAAGACTGGTGGTGTGGGAACCCTCTCAGGTATGAGGGAAGTTACCAGTGGGGTCCCACATGGGTCAGTGCTCATTCCAGTGTTGCTCAGTGTGTTAATTAACATCATTGTAAACAGCATTAAAGGCAGGATCTGCCTCTTTACGGATGACACCAAGCTTTGTGGAAGGGTGCACACATATGAAGGGGTACAGGGCCTAAAAGAAGACCTAGTGAAACTGGAGAGGTGGTCTGTCATCTGATAGCTGGGGCTCAGTGCTGAGAAGTGCAAGGTCATGCACAGTGGAGGAAACAACCTGAGGGCTGATTACAGTATTGGGTGCGTGTGTGTGTGGGGGGGGGTGTTAAGATCACTGTATCAGAGGAGGAAAAGGAAAAAGACTTGAGGATCGCCATTAACAGAAACCTAAAGCAGGCTATGCAGTGTAGAAAATGAGCAGCCAAGGCTGACAGAATGCTAGGCTGTATTGCTAGAGGATTCATAAGCAGAAGGGAGGAAGTAATCCTAGCACTGTACAGCTCCAGTATGTGGTGCAATACTGGAGTCCCTACCTGAGGAAAGATATCAACCAGCTCGAGGCAATACAGGAGAGAGTGATAAAGATGGTTTTGAGACAGCAGGATAGTGCATATGAGGATAGACCGGGATAACTGAATATATACTCACTCGATGTGAGGAGGGAGAAAGGGGACAAAACTGAAACCTTCAAGTACCCGAAAGGTATAAACAAGGTAGATATCAGTGACCTTTTTCATGTTAATGAAAATAAGACTACAAGGGGGCCCAGTTTCAAACTGGTTGGGAGAACAGGGAAGGTTCAATCAGGAGGGCAGGAGACACTTCTTCACAGAACAAGGGGTGTCTGGGTGGAATAAGCTCCCATCTGAAGTTGTCAATCAGAAGACATACAGGGTTGACAGGGGGGCAGGGCTCACTGTTATCAAGGACTCTGCAATCGAGCAGTCTTGATAAACCAAATGGCCTTCTTCTGTTGGTCAATTTTTACGTTCATATGTTCATGTGAGACAGTACCATTGATAACAGCACTTTCCAACCTGGAAAGGGGATGGCTCTCCTTCCAGCACAGCAGGAACTCCTGTGGTGGGTCAGGAAACCTGCCTCCCCTGGAGTGAAGCTCCTGGGTATGTATTTTATGTAATTTTTGAATTGCCTCTCTGTCTCATCTTGCAATGTCTGTATATTGTTTATTTGAAATTCTGCACAACCTTATCCTATCTGCATTTGCCTCCATGTTTCCTTGTAACGTTCCGGTTTGCACCTGAAAATAGGCATCTGTTTTTGTCTAGTGTGCTTACCTGGTTAACGAAAGCTAAATAAATGTTAACAAATAAAGCTGCAGTGACTGAGGGCACCAGAAGGCAGGTAGCACCATCATGTGCGTGGAGGGTGGAGAGTGGGAAAATGGGGGGGACAAAATGACTGGGCCATCTCTATCAGGGCTGCTGGCACTCTCAGGCTCCATGCTGCATGGACCCCTGTTGGCTTGACCCAAAGGGAATAGTTGTGGTTGGGTCAGGAAGTCACCAAATTAAGGGCCCAAGCACTGGGAAGACTGGGAGGAGAAATTGCTATATAAAAAAAGCCTTTCCCCTTCACCCAGGTGGCCAAGGCTAGTCTCATGGCCAACCCCACCCTCAGTCATTTCCTGCCCCTTCGCTCCTTCTGTTCTGGAAATCCATGTATAGAGTTTTTCAGCCCTTCCCCTTCTCGACAGTGTATTGTTTAATCCACTCCTCCATATTTCCTACCCTCCCTGTCAATGTACTGTTTAGGCAGGAAGATGTTATCTGTTAGTATGCCCCCTGGCCCTGATCCATGATGGGGGATGGTAATTTAGGCAATCCCAGTAACTCAATTTGACATCCCCTCTACCATCAACACCATCTTCAAAATATATCCCACTCCCTAACCCAACCCTCCTTACTGCCCTTTAAGGTGAAATAAACTATTAGTGCCACTGGTGTCCTGCCCCAACCCTGATACATGATGGGGGCAAGAAGTAACTCCAAGCTTCTCAATATGCTCCCTTCCCCTCAGTACCCGCAGCTGTCTCAGACTGTTAGTAGACAGCTGATCACACAGAGTGGGGAGGAGGGTTGCCTAGTGTCACTGAGGACTGCAAAGGAGCTCATGGAGGTTTGGGAGAGACACAGAAGCCATACGTTGAGAGCAAAGAGTTTCAGTATTGGTTCCAAGCCCCACACCGCAAGAGTTGATAGTTTTATTATACTACTATGTGTAGCCTAGTTCATTATTGGTACTCTACCAAGACCCATGTGCAAAGGTAGAGTGTGTTGGATGGCAACTGAAAATGAATTCACACAGTAAAGGAAAAACAGATACAGCCAGAGGATTACAAGCTGAAAGTTACATTTTAAAATCTGTACACTTAGACATGTACTGTTCAGCACGGGAGATGCACTTAAAGCAAAAGCTAACAGGGTTAAACCCTTGGAGTTGCAGATTTAAAACCAATAAAATGTCTGCAGTCGAGTAGGAGGTGAAAGAGTAATATGTTTTAAGCAACGTGATTTCAAGGCATCCATCCCTCTCAGTACACTTCTGTAAACCTTTCACCAAGGGTGGAATCTCATTGAAGGTATCCCACCTCCTGATGTTCCTTATTGTTTGAATAAAATCTTTAACAATAACAACAAAAAATACCAAAAAAAAAAGGGTTATTGTGACTTGTTCTTACACATTCAGTTCCATTTATTGTCTCATATTTGAAATACTGTACCATGTGATTCCTGGCTGTTAATAAATCGTTTTTTAGAGCATGACCTGCCAGTCAGGTTTTTCTAATTCCAGCAGCTTTTTTTCATAAACAGTTATTCCTAGCCTCTAATTGCTAACCTTAGCCATCGTGTATCATAAAATAATGTCTGGTAGATTTATGCTCTGGCTGGCTACAGTGAGAAACTATAGAAGCCAATCTTCTATTGCTCTCTCTGTCTGTCTGTCTGTCTGGCTGGCTGGCTAGCTAGCTATCTGTAGGGTAATTCACTGAGACACTTGTTTTCAGTGGAGTCCTAGGGCCAGGAGTGACAAACACACTAGAATATAACATAATATTCTTACACATGGCATACAGTAATGATATTAACTAGATGACTATAAACACATTCCCCATGGTTCTCAGTAAACATAGGCGTTGACTGACTATCTGATATGAGCCAGAAAACAGTGCTTCTAAAGCTTAGGGGCAAATATGGCCAATGATTTAGCATCAGTGTTGGCTCTGCTTCCCAGAATTGTGAGGTGTTGATTATTAACATTTATAAAATGGGTAGAACATTTTGTGTATTTTGATTGGCTAAGAGGTATCATTTGCCATGTCCTTATCAGGACATATACTGGCAACTGGCATGACTTATACCTACCAAAATTAATCACAGTGTGAAATCACTGTGTGCCACAGCACTCCCGCTGCACCTTCACACTTAACGATGGTTTGACAGCTACAGTGCCAAAACGGTGTCACCAACAACCAGCAACAAAACATACCACAAAATATATCTAACCCCCCATTCCTGCACATGACTAGAAAGTTTCTATATTTTGCACCTCTTTTTTATTTTTTTTTTTGCTGCCCGTTTGTCCATAGAAAATGTATGGCTGTCACTCCCACTGAAACCACCCACAAGAAGCAGTCACCGTTACAAGTATCTCTGACTCCAATCTGTTTTGTTTTCAGCATGTGCAGTCTCCAGTTTCCAGCCCCTCTACATCCATGATTGAAAGGACAGCCCTATTTATGTGAAAATCCCTTAACTGCAGCACAGAGTAGAAGTTGCAGTTTAAAAACTGTAAAGTAAGAAAGCAGCTCTGTACGGCGGCCTCTAAGGGACAGGCTTGCTCACAGTCAAGCGGGTCGTTCAGTGTAAAGGCAACACATCAACAAGACAGATTATTTAAAAAAAATTTGAAGGACACACAGAAAAATGATTTCTGTATCTGGGGGCGGGGGGTGGACAAGAAACATCTCTCTAACTACAGTTACTAACTACAGTTACTACAGTAGTAATTAAAGAGCTCCTTATCAAGACAATGACAAGGACTACTTTTTTTTCTACTCATATATATTTTTACTGTTTTTGTGTAGACTTTTTCTGTGAATTTTTTAATTAATTTCTTTACTGGAGGACCCATTTTATAAGTGGAATAAAACACTTGAGGTGTGGTTTATGGCCTGATAAGAGCACTTCCTAGGTGCTAAAGGCACTTGGCACAAGTGCCTTGTGCCTCATTATGCACCTGGGGCATGCTTTTGTCAGGCCATAAACCACAGCTTAAATGCAGCTGTGGTGCTTATTATGTTGGTCTCACAACCTGTCATTTCAAAAGCCACATGGGTGAGCATGTTCGGGCCATCCAGAGGGGTGACAAAACCTATGCTATAGCCAGACACATAAAGAGCAACCCTGACACTGAACACAACATCTGCTTTGTGGGTATTGAACTGGTAACAATTGGACAGAGGGGTGGGGACATCAAAAGATTGACAAAGAGAAAGTTTCTGGATCTTTGAATTAGGAGCCTTAAACTCTGAAGGGCTTAATGACAGCATTGATCTTGTTGCATTTTTGAAAAGGTTTAGACGCTGGAAACAGTTATAAGCATTTTCTAACTTGTTTAGAATCATTACTTATGAGGGGTTCTGTACATATCAAACCATGTGATTGTCACCAGCGGTCGTGAGGGCTGCAAAGAAATTGCCCTCCTCACACACCCTTCCTACCGGATTTCCACGGAGCTTAAGAGTTCACCGGCAGTCGTGAGGGCTGCAAAGAAATTGCCCTCCCCACACACCCTTCCTACCGGATTTCCATGGAGCTTAAGAGTCATCGCGTTGTGAGGGCTGCAAAGAAATTGCCCTCCCCACACACCCTTCCTACTGGATTTCCACGGAGCTTAAGAGCTCATCGGGCGTCGAGGGCTGCAAAGAAATTGCCCTCCCCACACACCCTTCCCACCGATTTACGGAGCTAAGAACTCACCGCGGTCGTGAGGGTTGCAAAGAAATTGCCCTCCCCACACACCCTTCCTACCAGATTTATGGAGCTTAAGAACTCACGGCGGTCGTGAGGGTTGCAAAGAAATTGCCCTCCCCACACACCCTTCCTACCGGATTTCCACGGAGCTTAAGAGCTCATCCGAGGTTGTGAGGGCTGCAAAGAAACGCCCTCCCACACACCCTCCTTCCTACCGCTTTCCACGGAGCTTAAGAGCTCACCGGCGGTCGTGAGGGCTGCAAAGAAATTGCCCTCCCACAATCTTCCTACCGGATTTCCACGGAGCTTAAGGTAGTTACCGAGGAGCTGCTTGCCAGGACTCGCTTTTCTGCTCCACGCTAGGTCTCCACGCTGGCTCTTAATAAAAAAAAAAAGAACTCTTTTGGCGCCTTTTTTAAAGGGGGTCTTTGTCGGCCCAACAGTGGAGATAGTGCATTTTCTTTTTAATTTTTTGCATTATTAGAAGACAGTCCTAATATTACATGTACAGTACCTCTGCATACAGCCTGTTTAAATTACCTTCCCCTTTAAGGACGTTTTTTTTGCACTGTAACTGTTGCCTCTTAGTTTGCTATTTAAGTTTACTAATACCTGCATTGGGCAACCTGAGGTTAAAACCGGCTACCCCATTTGTGCCGGGGTACTGCCCTGCTAGGTTGTCGTTGCTACTGCCTTTTTGTAACTTAAACTCTGTTTGTTGCCTTTAAAACGCCGGAAACTGCAGGCAGTTTTAAGCATAAATCACCCTAGCCCAGCAGTGAAACTCGAACCCTGCCCCCCTCCCCCCACAAGGTAAACCTCGGGAGCCCTATTTAACCTGCTGTTTTTTTCTTTCTCCCCTAGAGCTCACCGGCGGTCGTGAGGGCTGCAAAGAAATTGCCCTCCCCACACACCCTTCCTACCGGATTTCCACGGAGCTTAAGAGCTCACCGGCGGTTGTGAGGGCTGCAAAGAAATTGCCCTCCCCACACACCCTTCCTACCGGATTTCCACGGAGCTTAAGAGCTCACCGGCAGTCGTGAGGGCTGCAAAGAAATTGCCTTCCCCACACACCCTTCCTACCGGATTTCCATGGAGCTTAAGAGCTCACCGCGGTTGTGAGGGGCTGCAAAGAAATTGCCTCCCACACACCCTTCTACCGGATTTCACGGAGCTTAAGAGCTCACCGGCGGTCGTGAGGGCTGCAAAGAAATTGCCCTCCCCACACACCCTTCCTACCGGATTTCCACGGAGCTTAAGAGCTCACCGGCGGTCGTGAGGGTTGCAAAGAAATTGCCCTCCCCACACACCCTTCCTACCGGATTTCCACGGAGCTTAAGAACTCACCGGCGGTCGTGAGGGTTGCAAAGAAATTGCCCTCCCCACACACCCTTCCTACCGGATTTCCACGGAGCTTAAGAGCTCACCGACGGTTGTGAGGGCTGCAAAGAAATTGCCCTCCCCACACACCCTTCCTACCGGATTTCCACGGAGCTTAAGAGCTCACCGGCGGTCGTGAGGGCTGCAAAGAAATTGCCCTCCCCACACACCCTTCCTACCGGATTTCCACGGAGCTTAAGGTAGTTACCGAGGAGCTGCTTGCCAGGACTCGCTTTTCTGCTCCACGCTAGGTCTCCATGCTGGCTCTTAATAAAAAAAAAAAGAACTCTTTTGGCGCCTTTTTTAAAGGGGGTCTTTGTCGGCCCAACAGTGGAGATGGTGCATTTTCTTTTTTATTTTTTGCATTATTAGAAGACAGTCCTAATATTACATGTACCTCTGCATACAGCCTGTTTAAATTACCTTCCCCTTTAAGGACGTTTTTTTTGCACTGTAACTGTTGCCTCTTAGTTTGCTATTTAAGTTTACTAATACCTGCATTGGGCAACCTGAGGTTAAAAACGGCGACCCTTATTTGTGCCGGGGGTACTGCCCTGCTAGGCTGTCGTTGCTACTGCCTTTTTTTGTAACTTAAACTCTGTTTGTTGCCTTTAAAAAAAACGCGGAAACTGCAGGCAGTTTAAGCATAAATCAATTCTAGCCCAGCAGTGAAACTCGAACCCTGCCCCCCTCCCCCCACAAGGTAAACCTCGGGAGCCCTATTTAACCTGCTGTTTTTTTCTTTCTCCCCTAGAGCTCACCGGCGGTCGTGAGGGCTGCAAAGAAATTGCCCTCCCACACACCTTCCTACCGGATTTCCACGGAGCTTAAGGTAGCTACCCAGCAGCTGCTTGCCAGGACTCACTTTTCTGCTCCACGCTGGTCTGCCCTCACCAACACTATGTGTTCGGCTCCCCACCGCCCCCACCACCACCCTTGGTCGGCATCCACATATATAGGTTGTTTTTCTGATCACATGATCAGAAAAAACCTATCAAGCCACTTTCCCATCTGCAGCTTATCTTTTTCCACCACTAGAGGCCCTTCACCTTTTTACTCTTTTCCTTTTTTTCTGCCTTTCTACCAGCCCTGTCACATACTCTTCCTCACGTTTTTCAACCCAATCATGCTCCCACTTACTTTCATCGCCCTACTCCTGCAATTTACGCAGACACCTACGCCTCACTCATAACATGAAACAGGGGCATAATATTGAAACCCTCTGTCAGCATACTGGCTGGCACTCCCAGCCCTGCCCCACCCCACCACGGCACTGCACTACCAGCCCATACAAGCTCCCCCCCCTACATCTCATATATAGACGCTGAAACCCACACCCCTGGATGTCATTCCCCACGACTAGCTACCCTGTGGAGCCCCCCGTTCTCCTGCCAACCTCCTTCCACAGCCACAATACAACATACTCCCACTCCCCGTTTACTCCTCCTATCTGCCACCCTTACCCTGAAACTACCGATACCCACCATCAGCCGCGCACAGCATAAATGCAGAAGACCTGCTACTCAAACAAGCCGCAACCGACTCAGGTCTCTCATTCTCCTTCTTCTGCTGACAGGAAATGTCCACCCAAACCCTGGTCCCCATTTTGCCACTCCATCCCACCCATCCCATGGAAATGGCCTGTGCATTGCCTCACTAAACATTTGCAGCCTGCAAAAAAAAATGGGATTCCTTTCAGGGCTGGGTACTTCAGAACAACCCAGACATCATCGCCCTGACTGAAACCTGGCTCTCCCCCTCTGTCCCTGACTTGGCAGTTAATCTCCCTGGATACTGCCTCTATCACGCTGTCCATATGGGAAAACGAGGGGGTGGCTGTGCTACGTACCTCAAGGACTCCCTCAATGGCCACTTTCTCCCCCTGCCCGTACTAACCCCAAGGGCACAGGCCCTCACCCTAAAAATTACTCTTGGTAGGTCTACTTCCCCTCTCCTCCTTACCACGGCTTATGTTCCCCCCAGAGACCAGAAGCTAGCCTTCCAAGCCATCATGTCCTACCTCGCACCCTACCCCCAAAACAAGAAAAAATACCAGGGGATTTCACATAAACTGGCTGGCTAAAACAGCTGCCCTACATCAATGAGGCTGCTGCCCTTGATCTCACCCAGGTCATCTAAACACCCACCCGTCTACACACCCATACGGGAACATCTACCCTTCTAGACCTTGTTTTTACAAACCGCCCCCACAAAATAACAAGCACCAAAGTCCTCCCTGACACCCTAAGTGACCACTCACCAGTACTCTGTAACTGGTCTGGTACCCCCCTCAAAACCGCGCCCAAAATAAATACACTACCTAAATTAGGACCCGCCAAATTACCCCTTCTCAAGGCCCACCTCCGAGATTGGGACTGGACACCACTTACAAATACACTCGACGCTGACCACGCACTCGAACTGTTTGTCAACATCTTTAACTCAGCCTGTGACAAGTTCGCCCCTTTCGCCAAATCTATGACCAAGGGGAATAATGCCCCATGGTTCTCGGACCACCTCCAAGACCTACTACATCAGCGTGACACCCTTTGGCATCTGGTCAATGAGATCCGATGGCCCCAGGACAGGCAACGCTATCGGGAGGCCAGAAACAAGTGCACCTGGGCCATTCACACCGCCAAGGCAAACCATTACAAAACTGCCTTAACCTCCGCCTGGGGAAATGGGCGCAAGTTCTGGGAGAACATAAAGGAACTCTGTGGCAAAGGCCCAAATCTCCCACCTGACCAAATTCTCATAGATGGCAGCCTCTCCACCGACCCTGCCAGCATAGCCACTGCCCTAAATACCGCTCACGGATCTCTCCCATGTGTTGCCCACAAACTTCTTCGACCCCCTGCCGGACTGCACCCCTCACCCCCCATCATGGCGCCTTTCTACCCACGAGTCGTTACACCGGAGACTGCGAAACTCTATCTTACTAAAGCTCTAAACAAAAACCACTACAGCCACGACTCCCTAGACCATAGACTTGTCCGCCTCACCCTCCAGGAAGTTCTGACCCCTCTCACCCACATTCTCAGTCGCTCCCTCTGCCAGGAGAAATTCCCCACCCACTGGAAATCAGCCTATATCACACCTATCCATAAAAGTGGTGACCAAACTTCCACAGATAACTACCGCCCCATCTCTATCCTACCCCCGCGTTAAAGGCACTAGAACACATAGTCGCCGACCAACTCACTGAACACCTAAATAAATATAACCTCCTATCCAGACAACAACATGGTTTTCATAAGGGCCACAGCACCACTACCGCCCTCCTTGAATTTACCTCACATGTTCACTCAGCCCTGGACCAAGGCCACCTCACAGGTGCCATCTTCGTGGACCTATCTAAAGCATTTGACACAGTAAACCATGCCCTCCTACTAAACACCCTGGCTAACATGGGTTTCTCCTATGATACCCTAAAATGGTTCTCCAGTTATCTCTCTGATAGAATGCAGTCAGTCAAGGTAGGCCCTGTCCTATCACCTCGCCTCCCTATCTGATCCGGTGTCCCACAGGGCTCCATACTTGGCCCCCTACTTTTCAGCATGTACCTCAACTCCCTCCCATCCGCATGCCCCGGAAATCTGCTCCTTTACGCGGATGACACAGTCCTGTTCGCCTCCAACCCGGCCCCCCTTAAACTCCACCAAACCCTCCAGCACTCCTTCCATGAAATCAAAGACTGGCTCACTGCCCAGCATCTTATTATCAACTATAATAAGACTAAAGTCATGATATTCGCACACCCTCAGAACCCACTCAAAAACCTGTGCCCCAAATTTCTCACTACAAATCAGACCCCCCTAGAACAAGTATACAACTTTAAATACTTAGGGATCACACTAGACCCTGCCCTCAGCTTTAATCAACATATCCTACACCTAACAACCGCCCTTAGCTCCAGACTTGGTGTACTCTACCGGTACAAACACTGCCTCACCCCTGAAGCACTACAGCTTACCGTAAACTCCTCGGTCCTCTCCCTGCTAGACTACGGCATGCTAATATACAGTGCCGCGCCCCACAACCCTAAGTAAACTCAGGCTTGTGCTCAACAAAGCCTGCCGACTCATCCTAGGATGTGATCGTTTCACTCACTCCTGCTCCCTCTACAGCAGCACAAACTGGCTAAACCTGGATAGCAGAATCAGGTACCACACCTGTCTTATGACCAAAAAGGTACTACTCGGCCTCACCCCACCCTCCCTGCACCAAATTATCCACCCAACTCCACCTGGCAAAACAACCCGTAGCACAAGCAAGCGGCTACTATGGGTACCCCATGGCCGGACCTCCCAATACCAACGCACTTTCAGTTTCAGGGCCCCTTCCTGGACAAACTCCCTCCCTATCCATATAACTGATGAAATAAGGCTGGGCCCATACAAATCAAAGCTAAGGGAATACCTGCAGGCTTCAAATTTATGTGACTGCCCTTGATACCTGATCTGCCACTGCCTCCTTTCAAACAATCTATTTAGCAGGTCAATGTACAAAATAATGCATTTACGTAACATGACAATCAGCCTCCTACAGAGTCTCTCTGTTTTCTCCTTCCCCTGGCTGTGCAAAAGTACCTAAATCTCTGTTAAACCTCCATGAAACAACATGTAACCTGTTTTTTGATTATAATTGTTACTTTGTTATGTACTGTATTCTCTGTATCATAAGTCCCGTCCCTGTTCAATTTATGTATGACGTGGAACCTTTGTAAATGAGTCTCTGACTCAAAGGTCTTTCTGAATATCACAATAAAATAAAATAAAAAATAAGTTTAAGTTAAAGTGCTTGGATAATAGCATATATCTGTCCTTTCAAGCTTGTGTGAATAGACTATTGCACAAAACTATATGAGTAATTATATATTATGCAAACTTTTGATAGCAAGGACTGTATTTGATGCTAGTCCATGAAAGAAAAATTATGTTCTCCTGTGTACATGTGTTTTTAAAGTTTGAACACTCCCCCATGACGTGGGGCCCACTGATTGGTGGAACACTTTTAAATTACACAGTCTGTCATTATAAATCTTGAGCACTTTCACAATGTATTCAGATTACTCTGAGGAAGCTTGGTAGTGAGCAAGTGAAATGTTAGTTTGTCTTTTAGTGGCTTGGCTGCTTTCCTGTATGCTGTTTTGTGCTGCTGATGTATCTTTGCACAACTATAACCTTTTATAAAATGGGTAGAACAATTTGTGAATTTTGATTGGCTAAGAGGTACCATTTGCCACGTCCTTATCAGGACATATACTGGTAACTGCCATTACTTATGCCAACCAAAATGAATCACAGTGTGAAATCACTGCATGCCACAGCACTCCTACTGCATCTTCGCACTTAATGACGGTTCGCCAGCTACAGCGCCAGAGTGGTGCCACCAACAGCCAATAACAAACATGCCACAGATTATGTCCAGTCCCCCCCCATTCCTGCACATGACTAGAATGTTTCCATATTCTGTACCTCTTTTATAGTTTTCTTCACTGCCCGTTTGTCTGTAGAAAATGTACGGCTGTCGCTCCCACTGAAACCACCCACGAGAAGCAGTCACCGTTACAAGTATCTCTGACCATTTTGTTTTCAGCATGTGCAGTCTCCCGTCTCCAGCCCGTCTAGGTCCGTGATTGAAAGGACAGCCCTATTTATGTGAAAATCCCTTAACTGTAGCACAGAGCAGAAGTTGCAGTTTAAAAATTGTAAAGCAGGAAAGCAGCTCTGTATGGTGGTTGCTACGGGACAGGCTTGCTCCCAGTCAAGCGGGCCATTTAATGTAAAGGCAACACACCGACAAGACAGATTATTTAAAAAAAAATGGAAGGACACACAGAAAAATGATTGGTGGAACACTTTTAAATTACACAGTCTGTCATTATAAATCACCAGCAGGAAAAGGGAGGTCATAATTCCACTATACAAGACACTAGTGAGGCCCCACCTGGAGTACAGTGTACAGTTCTGGAGACCATACCTACGTAAGGACATAGACAGGGTAGAGAAGGTTCAGAGGAGGGCAACAAAGATGGTGCATGGATTGCATCACAAGTCCTATGAGGACAGGTTGAAGGCACTGAACATGTACTCCCTGGAGGAGAGGAGGGAGAGAGGGGATATGATAGAGACATACAAGTATCTTACGGGGAGGAACAGGGTGCAGGAATACACTATTTTTAAGCGAAAAAGATGTTCCAGGACTAGAGGGCATGGGATGAAGTTGGAGGGAGGACGATTCAGAGGAAACGTGAGGAAGAATTTCTTCACAGAACGGGTGGTGGACAAGTGGAACACCCTGCCAGAGGAAGTGGTGGGGGCTGAAACAATCACGGGATTTAAGAATGCATGGGATAGACATAAGGAATTCTGGAGGTCAGGGGTAAGGGGCAACAGACTTCTTGGAAAGCATAAACTGAACTTACAAACTTAAATGGGCAGACTGGGTGGGCCATAGGCCCTTATCTGCCGACACTGTCTATGTATCTATGTATCTATGTATCTTGGAAGTGAGGGTGGGGATTGGACAAGAAACATCACTCTAACTACAGTAGACCATATTGGACTTGTTCTCTCCTGCTCTTTCTGACTGAAACTGAATGGACACTTGGTCACATCTCAGACAAACAGACAAAGTAAGAAATGTAAGGAACAAAGTAAAATTACAATATTTTGAGTGTTGGTCTGTGTGGGTGGGTGGGTGGGTGTGGAGTGTAGAGACAGCGATTTTTAATTAAAGAGCTCCATTGCAAGACAATGACAAGGACTACTTTTCTTTTTTTCTACTCATATATTTTTACTATTTTTATGTACAATTTTCTGTGCACTTTTTAACTAATTTCTTTACTGGTGGACCCATTTTATAAGTGGAATAAGACACTTCGAGGTGTGGTTTATGGCATAAGAGTACTTCCAGGTGCTAAAGGCACTCAGTGCAAGTGCCTCGTGCCTCATCAGGCACCTGGGGCCTGCTCTTATCTGGCCATAAACCACACCTCATCATGTCTTATTCCTTTCTTCTCATTGCATAAGTAGAGCATATGAACTGTAGTATTGTTCAGGTAGTTAGAGGAAACTCCCAAATAAAAAGTTTGTAAAAATGCTAAGAGCTTGAATTTGATGTTTTTAGTTTAAAGGTAGGCAATTTATTCTGCAGTACAAGCAACATTTATGAGTGCATTTCATGCATTCATTGTGGAAGCAATAGTTTTAGTGTAATATAAACTATCTTACCTCCTCTGATTAACATTACAGACTGATAACAAAATGGAATGTGCATAACCAAACCATGCTAATATAGATACATAGGTACAGGAATGTGACATCAGAGGAAGTCTTGCTGTCCATCCAGTCTACCTTGATACATAGACATAACTACATAGATATTGATGGCAGAAAAAGGCTCTTAGCCCATCCAATCAGCCCACCCTACCAAACTATTCTGCTTTGCTTTAGTGGCAATCATCCTCTTTTTTATTCTCCCTCCTGTTCCTAACTAAACCCATGTGCCTGTCCCAATACTTGAAGTCTGCCCTTGAAAATGTTTTAACATTGCTGTAGGTTATGCTATTTGAAATTACACGAGATATCAGGTAAGCATGAAGGGTGAGTGGAATTGAATTATGAGCTTGCCAATAAATTCCAACACGGAAGCTCATTTTATTAACTAAAGAATCAATAGGAGATTCAAATGTTACTTTAGAATGGGAAATTACACTCACATCTTTAAAAGTGAGATCCAAAGGTTAATTTAGAATGAGAAATTACACTCAGGTATTTAAGTGATGAAACCATGTCCACGTACAGAGTGTAGTTGGGGAGTTTTAATTGGATCTTTATGCAAATATCTAGGTAAAAAGTTAAAAGTAATCTGTTTTCCTGAAGCAAATCATAAGCCTTATTTACAGAAGATTACACATTTGCCTATAAACTAGTGAAGGATTTACCAGATGTAATAATAACAGTATAATTGGCATAAAATAAAATATAAGATGATGTACAGATAGTAGGCTGCTAATATATGTTCAACAAGCATTTGTCAGTGTTGAATGTTTCCTTGCATGGGTTATGTGGCAGGGGTGCATTGTGTTAGTTGAACTTCTGGTGGGAGGAAAAGTCTGCCTGAAGTATGTTTTGACAAGCTGTCATATTTTGGCCAGCATCTGAATACAAAAGCTTGGTTAATAAGAAAGCTATGTTAAAAATGTGGGGTGCATTGCTGGCCCAGTGGCACTGAGGGTTGAGGCACTGGACACCATACCTCGTGCCACACCAGTGACCCATGTTTGGAAGTGAGCACAGGCCACCAGGGGTCAGCAGGGGAGGAGAAGGATCAAGCATTCTAGGGACAGCTCTCCTTCTCTGGGGGGGGCAACCAGTTGTCGGTGCATGCCTCGCCCATAGCGGTGGCTGGGGGCTGGCATACCAAAGCCACAGACATTGGGTCAGAGGCGGGGCAGCTGACTGATGGGGTATGTGTGGCACTGTCACTGGTATCCTTGCATGCTCCGTCCCTGAAGGGGAGAAACCAGGAGGAAAAAAGCTCACAGCCATGGCGCCGACCCCTATACTGGATCTGGTCTTAGTGTGGGTGGGCCCCCCCCGGTTCTGGTAGGGGTGGACCCTCCCACTAACCCTGCCCTCCCACTAACCCTGTCAGGGTGAGTAAGCCCTGGGGATAGCTGGTCAGCGTCGGCTGGTGGACATCAGGGGATGGGGCTGGGGCTCCATCCAGATAGAGAGGGCCATGGAGCAGGGGTATAAATAATAAAAACATGTGGGGTGCAAATATTTAGGATTTCTGCAGTTACAAGCATGCTTACCGAAATTGCAACAAATGGCCATAACTTTGTCATTTTTTTCATATTTTGACCCCGAATGTTGAACATAGTCTTCTTATCACCCCACCTTATGAACCCTGTAGGTGAACATTTTCAAATTTGTGGGAAAACGGCATTCCACGCAACAGGTCGAAAACACATTATTGGCAGGATGTGAAACATAACAGCTGTACTGTTCATGAGCTGGTGTAATAAAATGGCTATATTGAAAATCTGGAGTGAAAATATTGAAAATGACTAGTTACACACGTGTGTATAAAATTTTGAATGACTGGGTGTAACACTGCCATTTTTTGGAGTTGTTTCACCAAATTTTCATCATGGCATTTTTGGGACACCACCGCATGAAGAGTGCCACTGTCATTTCATTCACTAATCCTAGAAGGTGATTTCACACAGCGACCGTGCCATTCTGTGCCACAGGTATGAAAACACATTTTGGGCAGGATATAAAAAAATGACAGCTGCACTGTTCATGAGGAGGTATGAAAAAATGGCAATGTTGAAAATCTGGAGTGAAAATATTAAAAATTGGCAAAGTTACAGTCATGCATAGAAACTGCGCAATGCATGCTCGTAACATAGATACATAGACAGTGTCGGCAGATAAGGGCCTATGGCCCACCCAGTCTGCCCATTTGAGCTTGTAAGTTCACTTTATGTTTTCCTAGAAGTCTGTCGCCCCTTACCCCTGACCTCCAGAATTCCTTTATGTCTATCCCATGCATTCTTAAATCCCGTGATTGTTTCAGCCCCCACCACTTCCTCTGGCAGGGTGTTCCACTTGTCCACCACCCGTTCTGTGAAGAAATTCTTCCTCACGTTTCCTCTGAATCGTCCTCCCTCCAACTTCATCCCATGCCCTCTAGTCCTGGAACATCTTTTTCACTTAAAAATAGTGTCATTTGTAACACAGTCATTTGGGTGATTTTTTGCACCAGATTTTCAACATGGGCTTTTTAGGACCTCTCCTCATGAACACTGGCACTGTCATTTTGTTAACTGGTCCCGAAAGATGATTCCACACAACAACAGCGAAATCATCTTTTCGGACTGAGTAATGAAGTGACAATTACAGTGTTCATGAGGTGGGGTCCCAAGAACCCCATGTTGAAAATTTGGGGTCAAAATTCCTAAAAGTGGCTGAGAAATCAACATAAGCTGAAACCCCCATTGACAGCCATTATACAGTGCTTACCTTGATTCCTCAGTTCACAGTTTGACATTGAAGAGTGCAGACGTGTCCCGGTCCTCAGAAGATCACAGCAGCTGACCTTGGAGGGTAAGTATGGGGTAAGGTGGAGTGCAGGGAGGTGGGTATGCAGAGGGAGGGCTGGGATGGGGAGGGTATGGGGGAGATGACGAGGGACTGTGTTCATTTTTACAGGCTTTTAAAAAAGACACCGGAGGACAGTTTTCTTTTTTTAAAGGGAAATACATTTTTTTTATTTCTGGACACTGGGAGTGGGCTTCCCAGTGTCTGGAGGGCAGGGAGTTTAGATAATGCCAACACAGGGATTGGGCACCCCAATGTTGGCACAGGGAATGGAGGAAGCTGGGCAGACAGGACTGAGTGGGAGGGAGCAGAATGGATAATTTGGATGCCAGGGGAACAGAGGGTGTGGGGCGGGCAGCATGCAGTGGGAGGGAGTGGGAGGAATCATTTGGATGCCAGGGGAACAGAGGGTGCAGGGTGGGCAGCACGCAATGGGAGGGAACAGGAGGGTTTTATTAGATCACTGCCGGTCTGGTGGGGGAACAGAATGTGTGGGGCGGGCAGCACGCAGTGTGAGGGAGTGGGAAGGTTTCATTGCATGATGCTGAGTGCAGGGACAGGAAATGGAGGGAGCGGGGCAGACAGCATTATGTAAATGAAAGGAATGAAGTGCTCTCATTGAAGCACTTCATTCCTTTCAAGTGTGGTAGCTTCTCCGCTGTGAAATTCCAACCACCGTCACTCTCATCTTGTGTGGTCATTGGTCTGTCAGGTCAAGCCCACTGTAGAGTGCTCTGCATGGGACTAGTCTCTGACACATCTCTCAAATGTCGTTCTACCACAAGATGTTTCTTGCACAAGCGCAAGGAACATAATAAAACAGAAGAGGTTGAATGGCCCAAAAGTGGTGGGCGCCAGCCTGCCATCGCAGTGGAAAGATTTGCTGCTGTGATGCCGGCGATCCGGGTTCAGGAACGGATTTGGGCATCAGTGGGCCAGCTGGGGAAGAGAAGGCTTGAGTGTCCCTTGACTGCTCACCTTCTCTTGGGGGGAGGGAGGAGTTGCAAGCCTGGCACTGGCTGTCTCCTGGCGGAGGCCGGGGGAACAGCAGGACTTCGGGTCGGGGCAGACAGCATTATGTAATTGAAAGGAATGAAGCGCTCTCATTGAAGCGCTTCATTCCTTTCAAGTGTGGTCACTTCCCCGCTGTGAAATTCCAACCACCGTCACTCTCTGCTTGTGTGGTCATTGGTCTGTCAGGTCAAGCCCACTGTAGAGTGCTCTGCATGGGACTAGTCTCTGACACATCTCTCAAATGTCATTCTGCCACAAGATGTTTCCTGCACAAGCGCAAGGAACATAATAAAACAGAAGAGGTTGAATGGCCCAAAAGTGGCCTGCCATCACAGTAGAAAGATTCACTGCTGTGACGCCGGCGACCCGGGTTCAGGAACGGATTCGGGCATCAGTGGGCCAGCCAGGGAAGAGAAGGCTTGAGTGTCCCTTGACTGCTCGCCTTCTCTTGGGGGGGAGGAGTTGCAAGCCTGGCACTTGGCTGTCTCCTGGCGGAGGCAGAGTTGGACAGGACTTCGGGTCCTGTTGCGGAAGGGGGCATAACTGACATTGGCGTCTGCCCAGATGTCCTGCATGTTATGCTCCCGTGGGGGAGAAAAATGGTGGAAAGGGCACACTGGCTGATTGAATGATGGCATCCCAGGATCATTCATCACCGAAGCTCCTGGGCCACCCAGAAGCTGCACCAGCAGCACCCAGGATCATTGGTATGGCTGGTAAGGCTAATTCCCGCTGCAGGGTGGGGACCCACCCGATGAAGGGACACATCAGGGTACCCTGTGGTTGGCTGCAATGTGGGTGGCAGGGTGGACAGGGGAAGCCCGGGGTGAGGGTAGGGTTCCTTGTGAGGCCTGAAGGAGAGACTGGCCGGAGTGCTGAGGGGGCGCAAAAAAAAAAAAGTGGTGTGCACTGCTTGTCATATGCTTTCTGAGTTCCAAGTCTGGAACTTAAACAATGATTATTTAGATTATATTATATTTATTAACTTACATTCTTTTATTGAGTTAATCTTAGGTTATTAGATACTCTAAGTAGGTTCTTATACATGTTATTTCTGATCATCCTCTATATTTTTTTGTGTTATTGTTACCTACATGTCTTTTCACTATTGATTATTTTCTGTTCTGAACAATATTATTGCATTATTATTTTTATTTGGCAAGAAATAAATACCAGACCTTTTGAAGAGTTGCCATGATGAGATAGATGATCCTTTCGTTTGTTTGAACCATTCCCTTAGAGAGGGTATATATGTTTGGCAATTTCTCAGAAGGATTCACTTAAGACTCATGGATGCAAGACAAATCCATATGCGTTCATGGAAATCTAGCCAATGTCAATCAGACATTCTACCCAATTAAAAAAAAACAGATGGGCTAAAGGGAATAATAGTTTTAGTAATCTTGGAACATATCTCATGAAGCTCCCTCCAAATCATTTGAATCAGTGGACATTCTCATAGTATATGAGCCAGATCTGCATCCAAATGACTGCAGTGCCAACCTGTTGAATCTTTTGAATAACTCATGTTAAAAAGTTTCTTAGGGGCAAGATAAAAAACATGTAAAATGTTAAATTGCATTATAAGGTAGGGTAGACACAAGGAGCTAGGTGATCCATCGATCGGGGTCAGCTGACAGTGCATTAAAGCACCCTTATTGGCACAGTTAGGGTGAAGGGTGACAGGGAGATCCCTGGCCAGACCTGTGCTTGTTCTGTAGGGGAAAGTAAGTTTGCAAAGGCAGCCATTTGCAATCCTAAGCTAGTAGCACTATGATTGCACAACACACAGGTGCCCTTACAAAGTCATTGTTCTCTACAGAAGAAGTGCAGGTGTGGTAGAATGTGAGACTGGGGCATATGTCTTGCTCTGCTGTGAGACCTGTGTAATATTTGTGTTGTTCTTCCCACTCACCCGCCCTGTGGATCACTGCAAACCACTCTGACTCTCAAAGTGTGTGGTCTCCCTTGCAGCACTCACAGGAAGCACAGACACTGTCAACATGTTCTGTCCCTTGGCCGAGCAAGTGACACAAACAGGGCGACAGACCAGTGAAAGTCACACAGAGAGACAGAAGTGCCGCTCATTGGAAAGGGGGGGAGAGAGACCTATCAGTCAGTATGATATTCAGTAAAAATGTCTCTCTGTCTATGTCTCCCTATGTACAGATTAGCTGGTGAGTCTGTGTGTCTTGGTCGCAGTAGCCCATCCCCGATACATGCAGTCAACATTGATATCTCAGTCAATTTTTGGAGTTTTGGTCCCAAATTTTCAACACGGGGTTCTTGGGACCCCACGTCATGATCACTGGAACTGCCATTTCATTTCTTGGTCCCAAAAGGTGATTTTGTGGTCACTGCGTGGAATCACCTTTCAGGACCAATTAATGAAATGACAGTGCTACTGTTCATGTGGTGGGGTCCCAAAAAGCCCTTGTTGCAAATCTGAAAAACAACAAAATGACTACATTATAGTGTCCATTGTGCAGTTTCTATGCATGCTCATAACTTCATCAATTTTTAATATTTTCACTCCAAATTTCCAACATTGCCATTTTTCAACTAAGTTGAACCCCCCATTGACTGCCATTATAGGGCTTACTGTCATTTCTTCAGTTCCGGTTGGTCTCTGAAGAGTGCAGATGTGTTCCTGGTCCACAGAAGATCACTGCTTCCACCTCGGAGATAGGTATGGGTGAGAGGGTACGCAGAGGAGGGTGCAGGTTGGGAGGGTGCAGGCAGAATGACGAGGACCGTTTTAGGGGTAAAAAAGACATTGTGGGACTGTTTTCTTTTTTACAAGTGAAATATTAACAAAATGGATTTTGGCACACTGGGGTGAGCTTCCAATGTACCAGAGTACTGGAGGGGGGGATGAATGCTGACCCTGGGATTGGGCACCCTGAGGTTGGCTGGGAACATAGGGGCATGGGGGGACAGAGCATCTGACACCAGGAGTGGGCATTCTGGTGTTGGAAACATCAAAGAAGTATTTTTTGGCACACTGGGGTGGGCTCCCAGTGAGCCACATTAATGGGGGGAGGGGGATACATGCTGACATGGGAATTGAGCACCCTGATGTTGGCAGGGGACAGAGAATGGAGGGTGCAGGGTGGGCAGCAGCAGCAGTGTGAGAGAGCTAACATCTAAATTTGTTGTCCTGCTATGTGCCTGGTTGGGAGGGAAGGGGGGACTGCCGCTGCAATGATGAAATTGCCCATGATTGCAGCGGCAGATTTCTTTCAAGTGCTGCGCTCATGCTGAAACTGCCATCATCAGCAGCTTCAGCATTAATTGGTGACTGAGAGATGCGTCCATTAAAGCGTCCACTGCATTGGCAACAACACTGCCACACCTCTGCAATATTCTACTATCTCAATATGTTTCTTGTGTGCTGCTCGTACAAGCAAACATAAAAAGGGAAAAAGTGACACCTGGCAAGGCAGAAGAAAAACTGCTGCCTAAAACAGTAAAAAAGTAAAGGTAGAACATTTCCTTTGTAATATGAACTCCTGATTTAACTTGCATAGAGCCAGATAAAGGCCTTGCAGTCCACCCAGTTTAGTGTAAACTAATTAAAATCTGAACTTTTTTTTGTTTTATTTCTTTAACCAGGAGTAGCACACTAAGCTGAAAGCTTCTTTTACAGGAGTGACCTGGGAGCACAAGAAAGTTAAGTGACTTGCTCTGGGTCACACAGTATGCAAGAGGAAGCTGTGGGACTCAAACCCAGGTCTGGTCTGCTAGACGTCGCCAGATTTGTAGCTCAGAGCCTTAAACCACTGCGCTATACTTCCTCCCTACCACTGAACATTAAAACAGAGCTGAGTAGAGATGTGAAAATGTGACCCGCTTCACGGATTTGTTTGTGAAATTTCTGTACTTCATTGAGTTTTCTGTTTTGCCAAGTGTACACTTTGTAGGAAAAAAAACCCATAAAGTGCACCTTGAAGAACAAAAGACACAAAGTTTACATTCTCACATACATTCTGAAAAATAGGCAAAGTCAAATCAATTAAATTTCATGTATTAAAAACAATAAATAGAATGTTGTTACATTATATGAGCTGTCACGCTGGTTTACATTGACATCCTTTGCATATCTCACATAGTTACAATAATAAACATTCAATAAATAATACATATACAAAATACAAACATTTCATATGAATAAAATATTGCAACAATTACAATATAACACATTAAATATACAAAGTTAAAAGAAACTATCCCAATTGCAACACACCAACTAAAAATACCCTTTAACTATCTTCCACAGCTACTACGTTCTTGTTCTGTCGGCACTTCACTGAGTTTTTGTAGGATTTTTGTGGGAAAAGTTCTTCTCAAAAACTATTTTCTGCTGGAAATTTACCTGCACTTGCAGGGCTGAGATGTTATTTTCATTGTACCTGAAATAAAGTTACCTGTCATTTAGCAATGTGTACTTTTTACGTTCGCTTGCGCGCATGCGCAAGGAACGTCTTGGGAGAATAGGACACTTTGGAGGTGTGACTGCCCTGTGGATTGTCTCACCTCCATTTCGTGGATCCAGTCAGGGGTCTGTGTGCTGACAGGGTTGCTAGGAGCATCAGAATGTGGCAGCGTGGCCCCGTCCCCCTTTTCTTCGCTGTCTGCAGTGATCTACGTGATCGATTGCCACTGTAGAGGATGCATGGGAGACTGAGAGATACATAGTGGAAAATGGGATAGAGTAGTAGGTACATAAAAAATACAGCTTCTATGATGACCATTTCTCTCGCTAAGCGAGAGCGGCAGCCGCCATGTTTTGCGAGTCGTTCTGCCCACCCACACACGTAAAGTGTCCAATTGGAAGGCACGCTTGCAAGACGTTAGAAGACAGACTTGCACCTGCGCAGTTCAGCTTTGGTGATAATACTATCGTTTGGGTCCCAAACGATAGTATTACGTCACCTAAACGATATTATTATCACTCTGGAAAGGTGGTATTATCACTCCAGGAGTGCTAGTATTATCAGGATTTTTTCGAATGCTTTCAATAGTGTTATTTTAAGAATCCATATATTAAAATGGCATAAATGTTTTTTTTTTTCAACTTAGGTGGCTATCTCGGGCATTTTTGCAAATTTTGGCACCACATTTTCAACAGGGGGTTCTTGGGACCCCACCTCATGATTTCAGTTACTGTCATGTGAGTTATTCGGTCCCCAAAGTTGATTTCATGGTCACTGCACAAAATCACCTTTTGGGATTGATTAACTAAACAACAGTGTCACTGTTAATGAGGTGGGCTCCCAAAAGCCTATGTTGCAAATCTGGTGAAAAAATGTCAAAAAATGACTGTGTTATGAGCGTGCGTTGTGCAGTTTCCATGCACACTCGTAATCCGTAGAATTTGAAATATTTTCACTCGATTTTCAACACTGGCATTTTTTCACACCTCCTTGTGAACAGCTCAGCTGACATTTTTCACATCCTGGCTGAAATGTGTTTTTGCACATCCAGCGCACAATGGTGTGGTCACAGTGAGAAATCAATGCTCAGGACAGATTATGAAAATCACAGAGACACTGTTCATGAGCAGAGGTCCCAAAATGCCTATGTTGAAAATTTGGTGACAAAAGTCCACAAAATGACTGTGTCATGAGCGTTCATTGCGCAGTTTCCATGAACACTCGTAAGTTCAAGAAATTGTTGTATTTTCAGTCCAGATGTTCAACATTGCCATCCCTTCACACCTCCCTATGAATGCTACAGCTGTCATTTTTCACATCCTGCCCGGACTGTGTTTTTGCACATGTGGAGCAGAATGGTGTGGACGCTGTGGGAAATCAACGTTCAGGACAGATTAACAAAATAACAGTGGTACTGTTCATAAACAGAGGTCTCAAATGCTTTTATGAGGTGGGGTTAACAAAAAGGTCATGCTGAAAATTTGTAGTGCAAATACCAGCAATTGCACAGGGCATTAGGGTAAAGCACCATACGTGCCAAACACCACTGCAAATACCTGCAAGCGAACGTCCGGCATTGACAAATGCTTGTTCAAATGTGCAACAACTTGCACATTCTAAACATAGAAACATAGACGTCGGCAGATAAGGACCTCTTGACCCACCTAGTCTGCCATATTTTCCCTACCTACAGTGTCACTGCAGACCCTACTTGATCTCCAGGCTCTCCCCCTTGCCTTATTTCTAAGGTCCTTGTGTGTGTCTATCCTATGTATGCTTGAATCCTGTTATCATTTTACTACCCACCACCTCCGCTGGAAGGCTGTTCCAGGCATCCATCACCCTTTCCGTGAAGAATTTCCTTACATCTTCTCACATCCTCACATCTCCTCCTCCAGCTTCATAGCATGACCCCTTGTCCTTGAGCATCTTTTTCCTTTGTAAAATGCTACCCTCAAGTACCTTATTAATATCTGTGAGGTAATTGAATGTTTCTACCCTATCCCCCCTTTTCCTTCTTTCCTCTAGAGAGTACATATTTAATTCGAGTCTTTCCTCATAGAGCTTTTGATACTGGCCCTGCACCATTTTGGTTGCCCTCTTCTGTGCAGCCTCTACCCTATCTATGTCCTTCTGGAGATGGGGCCTCTAGAACTGGACAGAGTACTTAAGGTGAGGCCTCGCCATCAATCTATACCGGGGTAACCCTACCTCCCTCTTTCTGCCAGTGACACCCATCTCTATGCACCCGAACATCCTGATAGCTTCCCCATTGCCATATCACACTGCTTAGTTACCTTCATGACCCCAGAAAAGATTACCCACAGATCCCTTTCCTGTTTTGTGGTTACCAATACTTCCCTGCCTAATGGATATGTTGCCCCCAGGTTTCTGTGTCCCAAGTGCATGATTTTACATTTTATTGCATTGCAAACCAGTTGCCAAACCCTTGACCAGCTTCCAGCTTTTTCAGATCGTCCCTCACTTTGTCCACCCCCCCAGTGTGTCCACTCCATTGCAGATTTTTGTGTCATCCGAAAAACAGACATACTTTCCCATTCAGCCCTCATGCAATGTCGCTAATAAAGAGATTGAAGAGGACTGGGTCTAGTACTGACCCCTGTGGCACCCCGCTGGTCACCTTGCCTTTTTCAGAGTGAGAAGGTTAAAATATTAGGTAAAAAGCATACTATTGTTATGAATTAATAAATATTTACAGTACATCCTCTTGAGATTCTTTTGATATACAACTTAGATTATAGGATGTCAGAGATAATACCACTGTCTAACTAGCCTGACTTAGCTTCGTAGTCACATTGTAGTTGCTTGCCCTAGCACTGCCTTTACTGCTGTACTTTTTATAGTATGCACCTATACTGTAGCTCGGGGCTTAAATAGCCTGCCCTAGCTTCATTTGCCTCAATATTTAGCATCAGCCTGTTCTCACACTGTTTGATAGTTGTTTATCTGGACTCATTAGCATTACTATTGCAGTGTTTGTACTGTATGCTTATTGCTCGGGGTTTAGCCAGCCTACTCTAGCTTTGTTTTCCTCAATCATAGCAACAGGCAATTCTCATACAGTTTGTTAATGACCCTTCTAGTTTGTGGCTGTATCCGACTTTGCTTAATTTTTGAATGTTTGCCTATATTTCCCTTTTATAATGTTTTAACTGCAAATTTATCCAAATAAAATTACCTATTACTTGTCCTTACCTTATAATCTTGCTCTCTTCCCTCTTCCTCTGCCTCATCCTCCACCCCTCCTACCTCCTGTCCTCTCTCCCTCCTTCTCCCCTGGCCTCACCCATTTCCCCCTCTCTCATCCCATGCCCTTACTCCCTCCCTCCCCCTCCTCTGCCCCCACCTTGCCCTTCCCTTCACCACCTACTCTCCATCCTACCTCCCTTTCCTCTTACCCTCCCTCTGTTATCTATCCTGGTCTTCTCTTCTCTTCTCTTCTCTTCTCTTCTCTTCTCTTCTCTTCTCTTCTCTTCTCTTCTCTTCTCTTCTCTTCTCTCCTCTCCTTCTGTTAACCTCAAATTCCTTCACCATGCCTTTCCCTCCCTCCCCCTCTCCCCTATTCCTCTCTCCCCCATGCCAGAGCAAGAAGTCCCACTTCATCTGCCTATTCCTCTTCCTTCTCCTTCTAGCTGGCAGTGTTACTCTCAACCTTGCCCCCTCCACCTCCTCCACCCCTAAAAGCCTTAGCATCTTCCACCTTAACTCTAGGAGCCTCCAGCCTAAACTGGACCCTCTCAGTGTCTGAATCTTCTAGCACTCTCCTGACCTGTTGTGTATCTCTGAATTTTGGCTCTCCTCCAGGATACCTGGCAACATCTTGGCTCTTCCAGACTACCATTTCTTCTAGCAGGACTATAGTTAGTGGGTTGGAGGTGTCAAACCTATCCTGTTCCACCACTCTCAGAGAATCTGCACCCTCCTTTCATGAGCTCCTCCATGCCAAGCTTGACATCCAATCTACCCTTCCCATCTTTGTTGGTGTTTACTATGCCTCCCCTAAAATCTGTCCCTTCTCTTTGATTGTTGCCATCTCAGCTATTTCTTCCATTGCCTCCTCTAGTGAGCTCCTCCTCTTTGGTAATTTCAGCATCAGTTGGCTCTCCCCAGCATCCAGTCCCACCTCTCACAGGACTGAGTCTCTAAACCTTAACCAAATTATCACCGAACCCACCCAGCTCAATCCTTATTCTCCTAAATACTCACTTCTGGATTGGATGCTTTTCTCACACCCCTACCACATTGCTGCAGCAGAAACTCTGTTAGATGCTTTCAGTGACCACTGCATGACCTACTGTATCAGGAAAGTAAGCCCATTCCCATTCACCCCTAAGTACAGTTGGTCAAGGTCCCTCCAGTTGCATGATATTAGTGCCCTTCTAAACAACCTTACTACCACTGACTGGTCCTCCATCTACTCTACCCCTGACATTGATATGGCCCTCTTCCTTATCCACTTCAAATTTATTCACACCTGGGACAAGCACACCCTCTTAGAAAATTCAGGGTTAAAATTTCATGACTATATGACGATCCATTATGGGCTATTTTTCCCTGTGACAATTCACTCCCTCCAGATCTCGGGAACCGTTACAGGAAAGTGAATGTTTTCCAACATAAAGTAAGTTATTAATTTAGGGGGTTCAAAAAAATACAAATAAAATCATTCTGCTGTATTCCATTTCAGTGGAAGAGGGAGCGAACTGTTGTGGGATGGGGCAAATTGCCCATAGCAAATTGACATGCTCCCAAACTTCACACCATGCCTGGATTTCACCAGATCATATTGACCTGTGCATGTCCTGAGACCAGCCCTGGGCACATTTCAAATTCTCCCATTCCCTGCCTGACCTCTTATCTTAAAGGTCACTCAGGAACTACCATATGAAGGTTGTCCATGCTGCTAAGGCTGTCTTCTTCAGGTCCAACCTCTAGTCTAACCTTAGGTTCCTGACAAAATTCTGGAAAGTTATCCACTCCCTCTTTGATGCCCCTGTCCTCCTGGTAGGTGGCTCACTGGTTTCTGACCTCTCCTCTATTGCTGCTCATTTTAACAGATTTTTTTCTACTTTGGCACTTCCTCTCCTCCCTCTCCTGGTTTCTCTCTGCTCCCATCTCTCCTCCACCCAATTCATCCAAGGGCTTCCACTCCCCTCCCATCTCTCCTTAGGAAACCTAACTCACCCTTACCTCTCTAAATTCTGCCAGATGCAGCCCTTATGAGCTGGACCTTAAACTCTTCCATCTCTCAGCTCCTCCCCATTATCTCCTCCCATCTCACCTTCTGAACCTCTCCTTCTTACTCAGTGTTGTCCCTCTGGCCTGGAAGATTACAAAGGTTCTACCTCTGCACAAAGGGGCAACTCATTTCCCCCCGGCAACTACCAGTCAATCTCCCTCCCATCTTCTCTTGCAAAGTTGCAGAAGATCATCTACTCTAGGCTTTCTGACTTTCTTCAATCCACCAGCTTTCTCTCACCCTTCCAATCTGGTTTTCAGAAGCATCACTCAACTGTCTCCTGTCTACTGCATGTCAATGACTCCATCCTTACTGGGATGGATCAGAGACACATCACAGTGGCTATATTCATCAATCTGGTCAAAGTGCAATGGTGGCACTGTAATTTACATAGCACCTGATTATGGAGAGCATCCTACCGGACAAATCCTATTTTATGGACCAACCTAGAGATTTGCTTATGGGGCATTACATGACGGTAGCAACCCCGCTGCAGTTAGCCACCATTCTGAGAAAAATTGGATGATCACATCGGCTATAATCCAAACAGTAAGTCCGTGCAGCACCACGAGACAGCAGCCCTACCAGGCGGGTAATCTAAATTTCTGTTACCCAGAGAGGAGCACCAGCTGTTCTACCACCACCAGCCACAAACGATGGCCTCAGCTCTGCGACACGGGGCCCAGCAACACTTCCAGGCAAGTCAGCTAGTGGCAGATTTTGGGGCTATTATGCAAAAGTTAGATAAAATCTTCCTAGACACAAATGACTTAAAAACTGTGGCTAATAAAACGAATGCTGATTTAGCCACACTATCCTCTCGAGTTGCCCACAACGAACAAACCACCCAGCATATCGAGAACACTATTCAGTCTCAACAGGGCACACTCCATAATCACAATAACAAACTTGTTTACCTAATAAACAAGGCAGATGACATGGAAAACTGTGCCAGAAGAAAGAATATATGAATTGTGGGGATCCCAGAAGGTGTGGAGAGTGGAGATATGTATACCGTCCTCCGCATCTTCCTTCCTGAGCTGCTCAAGGACAATAATGGCACTGCCTCTGAAATAGAATGAGCCCATCTATCCTTAGCCACTCGCCCACAACTAGGGGACAAACCCAGGCCCATTCTTTGCAAATTCCTTCGCTATCCGGAGAAGGAATACATCCTCAGAAGAGCACGGGAACAAGGTTCCTTCCAGTGGCATGGCCACCAAATCCAGATGTACCAAGACTTTTCCCAAGATCTGTCAAACCAGAGAAGAGCATGTGCAGGGGTCAAGCAGCACTTTTATAAATTACATATTCAGACTTCGCTACAGTATCCGGCTTCCTTGAGAATTAACTATAATGAGGATTTAATCACTTTCAACTGCCCAGCCGAAGCTGATAAATGTCTTCATAACCTCAATCACAGCCCTGCTGTCTTACCACTGAACAGCTGTTTTCCATGAGGCAGCCACTCCTCACAGATGGAGATACAACATGAGCCTGAGTCTCCCAAACAAAGCAGGGCACCAGAATCAGAAGCTCCCTGGCAGACTACTACGAGAGGTCGCTCCAAAATCAAACCTAAGAGAGGCAACCTGGGGACCCCTCAATCCCGATGGGAATGATCAAGAAGCCACCAACACAGATTCCTTCCTTCGGACACCAGCAGCTGCTCTCCAGGGGTGACACCTATTAAAACCAGCAACCGATATGAACCTTTAAGAGACCTTACACCAGCTCCTTTGGACTTGAGAGATGGATTTCCTTGCTCCTCATTTCTAGCTGAACCTGCTCTCAAAGAGTTGGGGGGTTGGTCCCCCCTCCCAGATGACTGGGCTGACTGTCTACCACAAGAAGGGTCAGAAGATGAAAACTCTCCAGAAAAGCTGGAGGTGCTTTTTAATGCCCCAGAGGGCAATGCTCTAATGGGGTGACTCCCGGGCTAGTATCAGCCTTGTATATTACTTTGTCTAAAAGTGCAGTTGGGGTACAGGTAACTTTTGATACCAGTTACTAAAGAGCTTGAACAGAGGGAGGGGGAAAGCAGAGATCAAATTCGCCCATCAGTTGGGTTTTTGTTTAAAAGATAGGCCCACTCCTATGTTATTTTTATCTATCCCAGCTGCTCACTTGTGTTACCTGCCCCCCAATGGATTTAAGGGGGTCACTTTGTTTTCTTACACTTCTACCATCCATAACTGAGTAGGGCTGCTGCCTTGTTATAATCGAGGGTTATTGCAGTTATAGATAGCGCCCATTAAGTACAGCACAGTTTGATGGGGATAATACCCGAAACATGTTGAGGGCTGTTGTATTAGAGCACGTACCCTAAACAGAGGTGAGGGATTGATCAGTCAATGTCTGAGCTTCAGCTCAGATACAAATTTTATAGCCCATGATTTGCCTGTGACTCCCCCCTTAGGGACACACTTGTGAAGCCCCTCCATCCCTACAATGGTTGGCCCCCCTATGGTGGGCCTGATATGGGAAGACAGTACAACTTTACCCCCCCCCCAACTTTCCACTGTTCAGACAGCTGCAGTGCTGATGGTCGTGACACTGGTCCTAAATAGAATGGGCTCAGCCCTTTCTCCACAGAGGATGCTTCTCCACTGCTTACTGTCAGGATGATACACCTGCAGTCCAATCACCTTCCACCAGAGGGTGGCTCTGGGAGCATAGGGTTCTATAAAGGTTTTCAAGAACTCAGCTCCGTAGTCGGAGCCCTACCTCTACTGAAAGGAAACTGTTGTTATGTTTTGCATTTTTCATGCATTAAATTGTTACTACATGTTATATTTCTACTGTGTATTAGTTTTCAAGGTTGTATGTTGGGACAACAAACAGATCTGCTTAAGGGAGCCAGAAGAAGGATCCATACTAAGGGTTTGGGGGAAACAGACATAACAACCAGGTAAAGGACACAACTCTCAGGAATGGTACAGACTTGAAGGGCAGCACAATCACATATCTAGATATGGACCATGTCCCTCTGCCTAAACCATGTAGCATACCTAGGCCACACAGTTTAAGGATTTCAATTAGGGGTAAACACCTAATGACCTGCCACACAGAACATGTACCCTAAAATAGAGACAATGGATAGTAGCTCCGAGATAACGTTAATCTCCTAGAATATTCGGGGCATGAACTCCCCTATTAAATGGAAAAGAATACTGACCCATTTAAAGAACCTACACTGCCACATAGCTTTCTTCCAGGAGACTAAACTAAACAGCTGCGAAGCCCGTAAACTGACTAGGGAATGGGTGGGAAGAAAATGTCATAGCACCTCCAGCAAACCTAACAAAGGGGTCTCCATTCTGATTCACAAGAATCTGAAATGTAAAGAAACAAGCTATGAAGCAGATCCTAAGGGATGCTGGGTGTTAGTCAAATTAGACTCACCAATGGGCCCAATTCTCTAACTAAATATCTATGCACCGAATGAGGACATCCCAGCTTTTGGCAACGCCCTGTCTCAAAAAATACTGGATCATTCCTTAGATAACCCGGAGATCTTGGTGGGGGGTGACCTAAATTTGACACTGGACTTTGTGCTAGACTGATTTAATGCCAGACCGGAACCCCATGTTAAGTCCCATAAAGCCCTTAAGGACATGCTCACCCTTCACCAACTAGCTGATGTCTGGAGACTACAGCACCCATCTGAAAAAGATTTCACATATTTCTCAGCAGCCCAAGCTTTGGCCAGCAGGTTGGACTATTGGCTGTCATCTGGCAGTATCACCACAGAGGTGATTAGCACCCGTATTGCCTCCTTATACCTCTTGGACCATGCTCTACTCATCCTCTCATTACTTAATGACTCTCCCTCCACTCACAAGTCAACAGCTTAGCGACTGAACCCACTACTTCTCCATGACGCTACGTTTCAGGACATGAATAAGACAGAGCTGGCAATATTTTTTCAGAACAACCTCCCCCCAACTCTGCCGCAGCTGCCCCTATATGGGAAGTCTACAAAACTACACTGCGAGGGCTCACTATTAGTTATGCCATACACAGGAGAAAGATGAGGGAGAAGGAAAAGGCCAAGCTAGAAGCCCAATTCCTTGTGAAAAAGGCAGAGTATAAAACCGCACCTCATAGGCTTAAAGATCCTAATTAATTTGGAACTGACTAAGCTATGAATTCAACTCAACAAGTTAGCAATCAGGCAGGCTGAATTACATATAAGGAGGACACAACATAAATACTGGGTAGAGAGGGAGAAAGCCGGGAAATTATTGGCTTTTAGACTTAAGAAAAGAAAGTGGAAAGACACATACAGGGCCTGAAAAATCCTAGGGATACTCTGGTGTATGACCAAAAAGAAATAAATGAAACCATGACAAATTTCTATCAAAACTTATATTCTTCCCATGCACGGTGGGACAAAGCAAAGTTTAAGACATTCACAGACCTCCTATCTCTCCCAGCCCTGTCCCTGTCAGAATAATAAAAAAAAACACTATAGACACACCAATTACTTCTACGGAAGTTGGCAAAGCTATTTCTAGCATGGCAAAACATAAGGCATCTGGGAGTGACTGGTACCCTGCAGATTTCTACAAAATGGTACTTCATGAAGTCTCTTCCCCCATGCTCCAGATGCTACAAGAAGCACACTTGAAAGGGGAGTTACCTCCCACACTTCAGGAAGCAATGATTACCATACTACCAAAAGAGGGAAAAGATCACACTCTTCCCTGGAAGTTATAGGCCCATCTCATTAATAAATGCCAATGCTAACATTTTGGCAAAGGTCCTGGCGACCAGATTGGAAAAACTGCTACTGGATATTGTTCACCCCTCTCAAGTGGGTTTTGTAAAAGGGAGACACAGCTTGGACCATCTTCGACCCTCTTCACCCTAATGCAGAGGGAAGCAGGTCTCCCCTCTCCCACTGCGATGGTAGCCATAGACTTTGAAAAAGCCTTTGATTCAGTGGAGTGAGAGTACCTACTGGCAGTCCTGGACCTCTATAACATAGGACCCTATTTCTCCTCATGGATCCGAACCCTGTATAACAAACCCAGTGGGAAGGTCATCAATCACTAATGCTACCCTCTCGCCAGCCTTTGAACTTCACAGGGGTATGAGGCAGGGCTGTCCCTTATCCCCATTACTTTTTGTGTTAGCCATGGAACCCTTATCCGCAGCCATCCACAACAACCCAGGGATCCAAGCTATACAAATGGGTAACAAACAATTCCATGCAAAGCTGCATGTAGATGATTGCTTGATTATGATACAGAATATAGAAACCGGCATACAACCCATCCTGGTTACTCTAAGGGAATTCGCTAACATTTCAGGTTTAGGAATTAACACCTTTAAATCAGAGGTACTCCCCCTGAACCCCCATGCCACACCTGCTATGCTGGAATCTGCGGATTTTAGTTGGTCCCCTTCGGAAATCACATACCTAGGGATTAAGTTATCCCCCAAACTTTTCACCCTGGCTGAGGAGCGGAGTGAGCGGATAAGGGTGGTGAGGTTAGGGAGATGCCCTGGGGCGAAATGGGTCTAGAGCAGGGGTTTTTGATGCCTCGTTCCCATACCCAAGGGCTCCACTGATGGTGGGCAAGTTGCCCGCTCCTCCAAGGCCTCTCATCCAACTCAGGTGGTGTTATGCAATGCCAGGTCTATAAAAAACAAGACAGCAATTATTGCTGACCTTGTTGAGTCATCTGACCTGGCTTGCATCACCAAGACTTGGCTGGACGAGAATGCTGGCCCCATTTTGGCGTCAGCTGTTCCGGCTAGGTATTCGGTGATGCACCGCCTGAGACTGGATCGGCAGGGGTGGGGGGGGAGTCGCTATCTGGTTTATATCAGAATTGGACCCTGTAGAGGTTCCAGTGGTGTCCCCTAGATCCTTTGAGTGTATCATGGGAGCAGGTGTGGGTTGCAGAATTCTACTCGTCCACCGTCCACCCGGTGATGAGACAGCTTTTCTGTGGGAAGTAGCAGACTTCATTGTCGACCTGGTGTTGGAACCCTCCAGGTGGTCGGTCCTGGGGGACTTCAATGCTTGGATCAATGACGAACTCTCTCATTTTGGTCAAAACTTCCTCCAACTTATGAATTCGTTGGGCTTCACACAGGTTGTTACCACTGCTACCCATATTCAGGGTCACTCATTGGATCTGGTGTTCACCCTGGGGATGGAGATCACCGGACTGGTGGTGGAACCATTGGGTGGTCTGACCATCACTCTATAAGGTTCCATTTTATGGCCTCCCCTTGAGACCAACCCCTTGGCCTATATGGATAACCTTCATATGGAGTTGGCCTATGGAGTGCTTGGAATCAGATGCCTTAGTAGTGCACTATAATAACATGGTGCTGAAGGGTCTGGATTCCATAGCTCCTGTCTGAGTTCACCCCCTCTCCCTCCGCCCTCGGTCCCCTTGGTTTGATGGGACATTGAGGGAGCTGAGGAGAGTGGGGCAAAGATTGGAACGCTGCTGATGGAAGTCCGGCCTAGAAAGTGACAGGCTTAGATTGATCACCCATTATTCAGACTATCAATCAGAAATCTCCTGTAAGAAGGCAGAGTTCCTGTCCAGGGAGATTGCTGCATCAAGGAATTAACCAGCTCTGCTCTTCCGGACTGTCGATAGGCTGTGCAATCCAGCCTGTCTGCAGGGCCAGAGAGCCTTTTCACAATTGGAATGTGATGAGTTTGCTCGGTTCTTTGATGATAAGGTGTCAACGATCAGGTCAGACATCCGCAGAACGCGTTCAAATGAGCATAGCGGAGATCGATGTGTGGTTACAGGCCCTCGGTCTGTCTGGACAAACTTCGACCGGCCGGCGATCATGGATATCATGAAGATCATCCAGGGCTTACGGCCGACTTACAGTAGTTTGGATCCTGGCCTCACGCGTCTCCTTGTGGGTTGCGTGGATGTGATCGGACCCGTCCTTGCTGAGATAGTCTGGTGCTCTTTGGACCAAGGGGTGTTTCCGGAGTCTCTGAAAGAGGCTGTTGTGACATCCCTTTTGAAAAAGTCTTCCCTTGACCCAGACTGCCTCATGAGCTACAGACCGATCTCTAACCTGCCCTTTTTGGGTAAAGTTATTGAGAAAGTAGTTGCGCTGCAGCTTGATGACTTTCTTACCACCCATGTAATCTATGATCCTCTCCAGTCCAGTTTCAGGAAGAGGCATGGCACCTAGATGGCGTTGGTTTGGGTACTTAATGATCTCCTAATTGCGAGAGATCGGAGGAGCCATTCGATCTTTGTTCTCCTCGATCTCTCTGCTGCATTTGACACCGTGGACCATGGGATATTGCTGTAATGTCTGCGGCTGATCTGCAGACTATGGGATGGTCCTTAGATGGTTTCATTCTTTCCTCATGGGCAGAACTCAGAAGGTAGTATCAGGAATTTTTTCCTCTGCTCCCTTTGGGCTGCCCTGTGGGGTGCCGCAGGGCTATGTGCTTTCTCCCATGTTGTTCACGGTGTATATGCTACCGTTGGGAGACATTATAAGGTGTTATGGGCTGAGTTTTAACTGCTATGCAGATGATAATCAGCTCTATATATCCTTTGTACCCGAACAGAATGATGCATTCATGGTCTTTAACAACTGCCTTGCTGAGGTTCAGGACTGGATGAGTGTCAACTGGTTGAGGCTGAATCCGGACAAGACTGAGATGCTGGTAGTGGACCCTGGTCACCGTGTACAGAAGCTGACTCCTGGGTTCCCCTCTGGCCTTGTGTTAGGGTGTAACCAGTTGAGACCTTCTGAACAGGTGCGGAATCTGGGCATAATACGTGACTGTGAGCTGACACTTAAGTCCCAGGTGTCAGCCATTGTCAAGTCCTCTTTCTACCATCTGAGGAATATAGCCCAGATAAAGCACCTCGTTCCACACAATGACCTTCCTGTGTTGGTTCATGCCTTTGTTTCCTCGCACCTAGATTACTGCAATGCTCTACATCTAGGGTTGCCAGGGGATAGACCTCCGCCGCCTGCAGCTGGTGCAGAACGCTGCAGCCAGGTTGTTGACTGGGTTACCAAGAACTTGCCACATCACACCTGTTCTGCGCAAACTGCACTGGCTGCCAGTGCATTGGAGGATTACCTTCAAGGTCGCATTGCTGACCTATAAGACCCTACACAGACAGGGACCAGGCTACTTGCAAGATCTCCTTAGGCCTTACTGCCCTCTCTGCCCACTCCGTTCCACTGACGAGGGATTGCTAGAGATTCCCAGGGTTCATCTTCAATCTTCTGGGGCCAGAGCTTTTTTCTTTTGTGGCTCCAACCCTGTGGAATTCTCTACCTCGTCAGATTAGAGAGTGCCCGTCCACAGAATCTTTAAAGGCTTCTTTGAAGAGCTTTCTGTTTGTATCGACTTTTGATTAATTCCAATTTTGCTGTCTTTTTAACTGTGTTTATATTTATATTCTTATTTATTATTGATGTGTGCTTTTATGTATTCGCGCTTTGGCACCTGAAAAGCACAATATAAATAAATTATGATTTGATTTGATTTGATGGGAATTATGCTCCAGTATGGGCCCATTTATCTAAAGAAGTGTTAAGATGGGAACACCTACACTTGTCCATGGCAGGGCAGATAGCCATGATAAAAATGATGGTGGCGCCTAGGGTATACTATTTGATCTCCCATCTGCCAGTTCTAGTCCCGGAGAACTGGGCGCATAAATTCCACTCTTTAATGAGCAAATTCTTATGGGGGGGTACTAAACCCAGATTCAGCAGAGCCAAACTCAGAGCCTCCTGGAAGAGAGGGGGATGGAATCTCCCTGATTTCTCTAGCTATTCATATGCCTTTCTGCCTGCTAATACATGCAGTGCCCTGATCCTAGAGGTACACCTTTCCCAAACATGGTTAGAAACAGAAACAGCGTCCCTGGGTGGGATCTCCCCACTTGGCTATTTAAGCTTTCCTCTACCAAGGCAAGCTCAAGAATGGCTCAACATCAAGGCGACTCACCTGGCATGGACCAAGCTGGGGCAGAAAACACACAAATGCTTGAACCTAGGGATCTTTTCTCCCATATGGAATAATCCACACCTCTGTATAGAGCACCAACCTATCAGATGGGATGTGTGGATAAAGGCCCAAATTCATTCCTTTTACGACTTGATACAGGTGGATAATAGCACCTTTGTCTCTTTTCAACACTTGATGGACACTAACCTCCTACATAAGGATAGTTTATGGCAATATCTCCAAATCAGAAGCCTATATCACAATTGGAGGAAGACTGCATGTCTCTGTCCTACCTGTGCCAAATCATCCAACCCCCCAGCTGCTAAACTACCACTCCTGGTCTGGGCCCGGAAATCCAAAGGACTGGTGGGGACTATACAAAGGCACATAAGAGATTGTGCCCATGACCCCTCAGTACAAGCAAAAAACAGATGGGCAAACATGTTGGACACAGAGATCTCAGACCAGGAATGGAGCAAGTGCTGGTAAATTGCCCACACTGCCTGCATGGATCGACACAGCCTCCTAATTAGAAACAAGGTTTTACACTTACGGTACCGTACTCCTTCACAACTTAAAAGAATGGGCTTGCTAACACACGACACATGCTGGAGGTGCCAAGCCTCCAAGGCAGACTTGCTCCGCATCCTGTGGCACTGTGGATCACTACAGCCAGTATGGGCTAGGGTCATCCTCTTTTGCTCCTGGATCCTCGGCGAGACACTCCCTGCTAACCCTGGATTTTGTTTACTGGGCCTCCTCCCTGAAGGTAACCAACTGAGAGTGGTGCATACTTTATGGCTCACTCAGGCCTCTGTAGAGTTAATCAGACTTATCCTAAGAAGATGGCAGACCCTAGAGATTCCCTCATATGTGGAATGGTACAATACCATGGAATCCTTAGCATCCCAAACCAGACTGGCTCACTTTGCAAAAAACACATGTCGAGCATACCTAGACATCTGGGCCCCTCACTTAGAGATATTCATTCCCCTTGCTCCAACACCAAAACACATGGGCTCCAAAGATTTGTTGAACCCCCCTTGAATCAGATGAGTATTTAGGATGCATTTACTTAAACTCTTGTGGAATTAATTGATTGTATACGCAACTGCTATAAAGATGAGAATTAATTGTTTCTGTATCTGTATGTTTATGTATGTATATTAAGTACTGTACCTTTGCCTTGCTGTGTTTAACACATTCCTATGTATTGTAAACCCCTCCCTTTAATAAACAGATTAACTACAAAAAAAACCTGGTCAAAGCCTTTGATTGGGTGTCCCATCCTCTCCTCTGCCAATCTCTCAGCTCCTGCTGTTGACTAGTTCCACTCCTATCTCATGGTATACCAACAGTTGGTGCCTTGTCTCCTCCCCTTCTTATCCTAGCTGGGGTCCCACAGGGCTCCACCCTGGGTCCTATTCTTTTCTCAGTTTTCCTAAATGACCTACCCTCTGCCTGCATCATCTCACATATTCACATGTATGCAGATGACACAGTCAGTTCAATTAAATTTTATTGATCAGCAAAATAAAATGCCATTACAACTTGTTATTAAAAAGAGCATTTGCGTATATTACATACATTACTCTTAAAGCAATAGAGTAAAAAAATATGTATACACATACATATAGTGTTCTTAAGCTAAAATATATAGGAACCAATGGTCCTATTACTTAAAATGACTTTGTGTATCTGATGATGATTCAATATTACAACACAGTAATTTTCACCCCCGGCCCTTCAGTCACATCTGTGAAAGTCTGCTCCAGCAAGACTTTCACAGTGTTTTGTGCTGTTTCCAACCAACTCTGTCAACACTACAAAAACAATGTCCATGACTTTTGGCACCAACTAGAAACTGGCCAGGATCTCTCCTTCACCTGTCTTCTCCAGGCTGGATGGTACGACCCTTGAAGTAGTCCCAGCCTTCAAGTACTTTAGTGTGTGGCTCAGCTGTAGGCTGGACATCTCTGCCCACATTGACACCATCCATACCAAGCTGTACCCAAAACTCAGTGCCTTGTGCTGCAACAAGGACAATCTTTTCTTCCAGGTTCGCTGAGAGCTGGACACCAAAATGGTTCTCCCATTCTTCAACTATGCAGATATTGTCTATGGCTTCACCGCCTCCGCTTCCCTTGCTAGACAGGATACTCTCTGTAATGCATTCTGCTGCTTTGCTGCCAACTCACCCTCTTGTACTCCTCATTGCTCCCTCTACTCCTCCCTCTCCCATCGTGTCACCTGTCCCACTGTGCCTCCTTCATTTCAAAATACTGGTTTGGGTCTGTCCCCTCTTATCTGTCCTCACTCCTCTCTCCCATCCTCTCCTCCTTCTACTCCCTCTGCTCCAGAGACCCCCACACGTTTTCCCTTCCCCATCCTCACTCCTCTGCTAGGCAGTCTGCCTTCTCCTACCACCTTCCCCCCTCTGGGACCTGCTCCCTTCTTCCCTACACCTCTTCCCCTCACTGCCAGCCCTTAGAGACCATCTAAGGTACCTCCACCCCCTTCATTCCTCTGCCAACCTTCCATCTGATCTTCCTCCACCTCTGCCTCTACATCATGCCCTTTCTCCAACCCCCCCATACGATTTTGGCTTTATGCATGGACTGCATCAGCCTAGTGTACGTGGACTCTTCAACCACAGGTACTATGCACTTTGTGTAACTTTAAGTTGGCATTGCTGCAGCTCTGCAAGTTGACTTCCTGATCCCATCATTTTGCCATGGTTTTGTCACCTGCTTGCTCTGCCTTCTGTGATTGCGCTATGTAATTTTGTCGTTGTATATCATTGGCATTGTACCTAATTAATTTGACTTGATGTAACTTTGTCTTCCTGTACTCCCCTTCCTCCGGCTCACGTCTGGAAAGGAGCCTCAGCTCAGTGTGCCTTTCCCAGTTACCAATTTTTAAATAAATAAATACTGTAAATTATAATTCCAGAGATATGCAAGAAACCATAGGAAAGCATTAACTGATACCAGTTCACCATAACTAAGTCAGTTACTCTGACAGTTGCAGTTCCCTAGATATTTATTTTCATTTTTTGGGGGGCGGGGCTTAGATTGTATGATACTCTAGATGGAAAACCAAAGTTCACAGAATTTGGTAGGAAACTAAAAAGTGTTTAATCAGTAAATAATTTCAACACATAACATACATCTTAGCTCCAATGCATTCCACATAGCGCTAAATATATTGCACTCTAATTATCCTTGCTCTGTAAAGCATTAACTGATATTCCTCTAAATTTTACAAACATTTCTGGACACACAAACTATTAAAACAAGCATTTATCAATGCTGAATGTTGCTTACTTCTATGTGCTGTTTAGGTATTTGGAAGTCATTGGAGTGCAAATATTGAAAATTTGCGAACTTACGAGCGTGCGTAGGAACTGCATAGCATGGCACAAATAAAACAGTCATTTTAGGAATTTTTCACAAATTTTCAACATAGCCATTTAAGACCTCTGCTCATGAACAGTGTCACTGTGATTTTGTTAATGTGTCCCATACATTGAGTTTGCACACCGACTGCGCCATTGTGCGCTACATGGCAGGAAACACATTTTGGGCAGGATGTGAAAAATGACAGCTGTACTGCTCATAAGGAGGTGTGGTAAAATGGCAATGTTGAAAATCTGGAGTGAAAATATTGAAAATTTACAAACTTACGAGCCTGCGTAGGAACTGCACAGCACAGCTCGTAAAACAGTCATTTTTAGGATTTTTTTCACCAAATTTTCAACATAGCCATTTTAAGACCTCTGCTCATGAACAGTGTCACTGTGATTTTCTTAATTTGTCCCATACATTGATTTCTCACACCGACTCGCCATTCCTAAGCTACATGGTCGGAAACACATTTTGGGTGAGATGTGAAAAATGACAGCTGTACTATTCATAAGAAGGTGTGGTAAAATGGCAATGTTGAAAATCTGGAGTGAAAATATTGAAATTTCGCGAACTTACGAGCCTGCGTAGTCATTTTTTGGAATTTTTGCACCAGATTTTCAACATGGGGTTTTGGGAACCCCTTCTCATGAATGATGTCACTGTCATGGCGGTATTCAGGCCCGAAGGGTGATTTCGCAGTCACTGCTGTACTGATCTGAGATATGCAACAAAGTTGAAACCCTCCTATCTAGAGCCATTATACAGCTTACGGCATTTCCTCAGTTCGTGGTCGGCTTTGAAGGTGCAGGCGTGTTCGGTCCACCAAAGATCGCGCGGCGCGGAGGTAAGTATGGGGTGAGGGGGGCGGGGAGGCTGGGTGCGCGGTGGGTGGGTGCAGGTTGTGGGAGGGGGGTCGGAGACGTTCCAAGTACCGTTTTCATTTTCAGGTCAAAATTTAAAAAGAGCGTCGTGGGACCATTTGCCCACGCTGGGGTGGGCTCAGGCGTGGCACAAAGATAGGGGGCATTCAGCGCCGGGGATTGGGCACCCCGTGGGCCTATGGACTGATTGCCACGCTGGGGTGGGCTCCCAGCATGGCACCTACAACTGGGGGAGAGAGGCGCCGAGCTCAGCCAAAGGGATTGGGCACCCGTCAGCCACAGTAGGTGGGCGCGCACGCCTGCATGTGGGGGAGCTATGCTTCTTATCTCTGCTCACTGAAGCGTAGCTCCCCCTTTCAACTGTATGCCACTGCATTTTGGAGCGTGTCATAGACAGCTCCAGAATGCATTGGCTTACAGGGGCCGCGCCTGCCAGCTCACTGACTGAATTGGAGGAGGAGGTGACACACCTCCGAAATCTCCGATGATGGCACTATGTTTCTTGCACATGCGTGCAAGCAACATAAAAATGAAACTAACTTGTTAGAAACATTCCTTAACACTAAACATATGGGGCCCACTATTCTTAGACTTATTATTCTTTAAAATAAGAATGTGCTACACATTCTGGTCATTTTATCTTCATTTTGAAGGTTGGTGCTATGCATTTTAATGCTGACCAGTTGAGAGGCATGATAAGGAATAACCAAAAAACTCGGTTTTGTATGCCCACCATTGAAGTGTACAAGCAAATGTGAGAGCTGAGAAATATTTATTTGTATTGCCTTGATGTTACAATTAACAGTGTACTACCACTACCATCACACAGAAAAGTCTGCACAGGACTTGGTGGTGCTGTAAGACGAAAAATTCAGTATCCAAGCACAGAGGCTAGGCACACACCACCTCACACAGTATTGAAATGAGGACACTTGGCTCCAGTAATTCAGGTTATGTTGTCCTTTACTAAAAAGGTGAAAACACAAATTAAAAGGCCAACATTTTGGCTGCACGACTAATGCATTTCGGACATAGGTCCTTTATCACCCTCCGCCCCCCAGCATTAGATTTTTATGTTGGAAGATGACCAATGCAATGCACCCTCCCCTGCGGCTGACTGCCTTCTGATGAATTTGTGTAATGGAAAAACCAGCTGATCACCACGTGAGGTTTTGGCAGACAGAGCCGCTCAACTTCGCTTCCCAGTCCTCTTGCTCAAACCTCACACTTGGAGTCTCTTATGCCATAAGAGCTCTCCCTCCCAGAGGCCCTATTAACTTACAAAAATAGTGTCAATGCTTTCTTACTCATAAACTATCTTCTGTTCATAATGAATGGTTTCTATTCTGTGTTCTCACACATGCGGGACACTGATCTTTGTCAGATGGCAATTGCCTACTATCTGGAGTTGGCTCTTAATTGTTCATGCCAAGTACTGACACTGTAATGCAGTGGTGGGCTGGGGTGGGGGGTGTGGCACTGTTTAGGTGCCATTTTTCACATGAGATTTGATACTCATCTCTGGTGACTGTCCAGGAAGAGGTTAAAGATTCGATAACGCATATCGTAAGAATAGGGACTGCTCCTCAGCGTCCTGGCCCAACATATGTTCAGCGAGTTAAACAGGTCTGTCAACCTCCACTGAACCCACCTGGGAATGAACTATCACAGCTTAGCATGCATCCACTGGTCAAGAATTGCAAATAAATATGTGCTGTATATAAATCATATCTTCTCCCTTACTATAACATATACCAAAAATGATCTCATTTTGAAATATTCAAAATGACCTCTGTACTCTATTCGCTTGTACTGAAAGCAAGGCAATTGTTTTTCAGTTTTTATTTGTAGATTTGAATGTATTTTTGTTTTATAGATAGGCATAAGAAAACAACTTACACACAAAAACTGAATACTCTAAGCAGAAAGAAATAATGCTACAGTCCAAAACATTTGAGGTGGATTTAAGATTGCATACTGTAGTTAAGAAAAAAAAACAATATTAAAACAAGTATATTTATATACCATTGCATTGCAGCTAATGAGATATATATTGGTCATCATTTGCAATCTAAGCTCGTAGATATAATAAAGCAACAAAAAAACCTAGCATCTCTCTATCAAATAAAAATAAATCTCTATTTGTGTAATGACAGAGTAATTTATTCTGTCACACTATAAAGGCTGAGTCAATCCAATCAAAATACTAAATTGTCAGTGTCAAACAGTAGGCATATATTTATACAACGAGGAGCAGTTTCTGTTGAAATTTAACAGCAAAGCTGAGATACAGTTACAACTTAACACTGACACCCAAAACCTGATTGAACGTCTGAAGGAGTGATTTAAAGAACTAGCATACTTCCTAGAGCTAATATTAGTTTATGAAAGCCATCAAAAATTACCTTTTATATCTGAGATACTTTTCCTTTTCCCTTTGTTTGATTAGAAGATTGTTTACCTGATGTTAGTAGATGTGATGTGTGGAACAGCACTCTGCCTGGCAGCTGATATAGCTAGCTCTAGTTACCCCATCACATCATCAGCATTGTGCCCTCACTGACTGACATCACAGCTGCATAGGCACAGCCACTCAGTTACTGCCAGGTCAGTCACCTATGATGTTGCTAAGCTATGAGTGAGATCACAGTGCTAATGATGTAGTTGGGGTTGGGGTAGAGATCAATATGTCAGCTGGCAGGCGAAGAGCTGTTCCACACATCCAGCACACTATTATCACATAGAAGACTTTCTAATGAGCAAAAGGAAAAAGAAAAATACTTCAGAAATAAAAAGTCACAACTGACTACTTCTCAAAATTTGTATTGTGCTGCCGCCTGCCTTTTTTTTGACTCCACTGGCTCCTTAAAAGTAACACAAACAACAAATGGTGACATGCTTGTCAGGAAGAAAGAAAGACAAGAAGCAGAAGGAATTGCAAGTGTTCAGCAGTTTTTTTCCACAACAGGAAGGAGAACAGAGACAAAATCCAAGCATTTCAATCCCTAAGGGCCCTTTGTCAGGTGTGTGTGTGTGTGTGGGGGGCAGCATGGTCACTTTCCTTATATATAATCAAATCTTTAAAGTGACAGACACTGCCTTACTGCACTATTAGCTTTAATTAGCAATTACTTAACGTAACACATACTGTATTTCACAAACACATAAGGTTTGCTTTTTCTATTCATATGTAATAGTTTGATAGGTCTAAGGAGTCCTCAAGATGCTGTCAGCAGTGTTTATTAATACTCCCCACTAAATTAAAAATATTACAAAACTCCAAAGTGTATAAAAGTGATACAAAAGAGGGACACATACCTATAGCTACACATATTCTAAATCAGATGTCTACACAGCACTTGTAAAACAAAATGAGAACATTATGCAATGACATAAGGAAGAGAATAAAGGATGAGAAGGGAGAATGAAGTGATTTAACAACAGCAACATTTGGAGCATGAAGCATAAAGCAGGACTCCACTAAAAATGAGACAGTGCATCTCAGTTGAACACCTCAGCTGACCTGTATTGGGTATTTGTCAATAAATTCTTAAAAAATATTGGTCAGGCTACTGTAAATGCTTGACTGTCAGCAGACTTCATTGTAGAAAATGGAACCAAATAGTCAATGTCCCTCAGAGGAACATAGGCAGCTGACTCAGCTGGGAATATTGGGATGGAGGAGATCATAAAGGTACGATAATTACTGACAAAGCACAATTACAAATGATTACCCTGGCATATTCCACTCTTATAGCCAGCTAGTTATAATGGCAACAGTGAGACACCTGAGAGCTGTCAATCAAAGTATAGTAGCATTAGCATGCTCTGAATAAAACTGCTGACCACCAAAGACACCAACACACTGAAAATGCTGCCCGCTGCATTATTGGGTCTTGAACTCCAGGGCAAGCAGTGGTGTTTCAGATCAGATTTTTCCCAGCCAAAGGACACACGGCACTGGGAAACAGGAAGAACTATGCGCTCAATGCCAGGACAGCACCAGACATGGGCTGGTACATGAAAACTGAACCTTTTTCAGTAAGTCAATAATTATAAACAATAAAGTATGGGTAGGGGTTGTATAATGAGATTTTACACAAGCATTCAGTATGAGATGCTTTAATAAACTTCTCATGCTTCATTTCCAGGGTTAATGTAACATCACCCACCTTGGGTGTAGGTAAAATCTCATTACACACATCTACGCATATATTATTCTCCATGTAATGCTAATTCTGACCACAGTGGACATTGGCAATTCGTAATAAAATGAAAATCTGTTCACCAGTTTACTGGGAACCAATGCAGCATGCTTTGAAGCAAACCCTGAGTTTGAACAAGGTCTCCAGTAACAAATGACAGGTATTTTAGCTATTTAGTTACCCACCACTTAAATTATATTTTTATTTTATTTTTATTTAAACATTTGGTAACCTGAAAAGGCACTCTGAGCCAAGGTGCAATTCCAGGTGCATCCTGTGGGGAAGGGAAGAGGGGAGTACAAACATAAATGCACAAAAGTAAGTTACAATTCAGTGTGATTCAGTTAACAACAGTTAGATACATATAGAGAAAAACATAAGTAAGTGCTCCTCATATTGAACTTGTTTAATAAGTGCTTGGGAGGGCAGGAGTTAGAACAGTCAGTAGAGGTAGCAGGAGGGCCTCAAATTTGTCAGAGGCAAGGGTGGGAGAGATGAGTCATAGCTGTTGCTTGCAGGCAAAGTGAGAGGAGGAGTTTGACATGGATATTGAAGTTTTATGGTTATTCCTTAGCCCTGCCTTTGTTTTCTCCTGTGATTATACCTCTGCCCTTAAGCTGCACTTCTGAAACCATACCCATGTCAGTGCTAGGAACACATGGAAACTTTTGCTAGCTGGGAGATGCCCACAATGACATCATACATCTACATAAATGTGGGTGGCCCCATCTCTCCTCAGATCTTCCTGGACTTTAAGTCATCACCATTCATTCACACTAGTGGGACTATGCTGGAGGCACTAGGATCCAGTGGGAGCCTAAAATCTTCAGGAAGGCTGGTGCCGAGGTAAGACCATGCATGTGTGGTGTCCGCAAGGCTGGCTCACACCATATAGGCTATCTCGGCGTCGACCCCTCCAACTGCCTCAGTTCCTTTTTTCCCCACCGTCGAGTGTGCTTCAGTTCAATGTTGCTCGCCATTGGGAGTCAAGTCTTCAAGTCTATATGACAGCAGCATTACATTTAGTTCATTAGTTAGTTTTAGAATGACTTATTCATATATTTCTTTATTCTAAAAAAAAAAATTTTTGCTTTTCACAGCCTTCTTCAACACAGTCAACCATGGACAGTGTCAATGACAGTAGGGAGACTTCACTTTAAAGTTGTTCTGGCAGTGGGGCTGTGTCCGGTCCATTGCCCTTTTCGAAGGGGGAGTCCAACCACTGACAGTTCGGTGCTCAGAAGGGAGGACAGTCTTCTCATAAGCACAAAAAGAAGTGGTCCTATTCCCTGATCAAGGTTGGGGACCCAGCACCGTTCGTCCTCAAGCTCTTCTTTGATCCATTGGTCAAAGAAGAACTGGTACCGCTCGAGGTTGCCCTCTGATATGTCTGCTTGGAGGTCATTGGTGGCTAGCAGTGTTGGGCCTGACCCAACTCCAGTTGGTTCTCCAGTATCCTCCATTCCCAGTGTCCATGATTCTTGACCCAAGAGCCCCTCGTTGTCCTCTGTTGGGGCTTCCAGGGAGCAGTTTCATCACTGGGTCACTCTTATGGAGCAGTGGGTGCGACGTTTGTCCCATCTACATTTGGAGGTGACTCCAGCACCAGATCCTTTGGGATTCAGAGCCATTGAGCCAAGGCTGGGGTGTTCAGGTCAAGAGGCATGGGCTCCTCCCTCAGGACTAGCATCCTCCTCATCCACCCCTCATGCCCACCACCCTCAACTATTGCCTAAGCACTAAGCAGGGGACAGCACAGGTAACTATAACCTTGTCTCCCTTTTCTTTTAGGTCTGTCAGGATGGTTCAAGGATTGCAGGCTGCTCTGGTGTCAAGTGCCCAGTGGTCGGCCTCAGTGTCGGTGCCAGTGTCACTTGTGGTGCTGATTCCCACAGCGCTGTCTCTGGTGCCATGGCTGGTGCCGAGGGCCATTGGTTCAGAGGGTACTCCTCAAGTTGGAGGCACAGGGGGGCAGGATGATTCTAATCACCTCATACTGGCCTCAACAGATATGGTTCCTACTGATCAACATGTTGTCAGCGGTCCCTCCAAAACAGCTGCCTCTCTGGATGGCTCTCCTGACACAGGGACCCCTGGTCCATCCCAACCTGCGATCACTTCATCTTCATGCCTGGCTCCTGAGGAGATAGAAGTGAATAGGTTCAATGTATCTCAGTGGATCTCAGATATCCTGCTAGCCACCTGTAAGCCTTCCACAAGGAAGACTTATACAGCTAAGTGGAAGCGTTTCTCGATCAGGTGTGTGAAGTCCCACCTGGATCCTTTCTCTTGCCTGCCAAGCAAAGTGTTGGAGTACCTTCTAGACCTGTTGAATGCAGGGCTGCAATATTCCACAATAAAGGTACACCTCTGCATGATTTCCACCTACCATGAGCCAGTGCATAACCTGGCGTTGGCTCAACTTCCTCTGGTTAAAAGATTCCTTAAGGGAATCCTTGACACCAGGCCATCAGTCAGGAGACCAGTGTCTGCATGGAATATTAACCTTGTGCTAGACATGCTCACTCACAAGCCATTTGAACCTCTAATCACTTGTGATTTGAAGTTTCTGACATGGAAAACTGCCTTCCTGGTGGCCATTACTTCTGCTAGCAGGGTCTCTGAAATCCATGCGTTGGTCATAGACCCCCCATACATGGTGTTTCACAAGGATAAGGTGGTTCTTCGCATCCACCCAAAGTTTCTTCCAAAGGCGATTTCAGAATTCCATCTTAACCAACCTTTGGTGCTTCCAATTTACTTTCCTAACTTCCAGAATGAAGGGGGCGCACCCTTCACTCGCTGGACATGAAAAGAGCTCTACGGTTCTATATTGACAGAACTAAGGAAATCTGCCAATCTAAACAGCTCTTCATTTCCTTCAGTGTGACCCAGCTGGGTCAGCCTGTCTCCATCTGATGTATCACTGCATGGCTAGTAACCTGTCTTCGACACTGCTACTCGATGGCACAGGTCAAACTGGAAGGCTGCGTTTACGCCCACTGTACTAGAGTGGTTGCAGCTTCCCTGGCAGAGATTTGTAATGTACCCATTGCAGATATCTGCAGAGTGGCTACTTGGCATTCAGTGCATACCTTTGTAAAGCACTATGCTCTCGATGTTCATACCAGACAGCATACGTACTTCAGCAGATCAATCCTTAATGGACTTCTGTCTTGAGTGAGCTCAGGCTCCTGCCACCCTGCTTGGGGGATTGGTGTTTAGCTCGGTACTGTCCTACTAATGTGAATGAATGGTGAAGACTTTTAGTCCAGGAAGATATGGAAATTATGTACCTACCGTAATTCTTGATCTTTTTGGATGTAGTCTTTACTATTCATTCACATGCCCACCCACCATCCCCCGAGCTTACTCACTCTATTTCTGGTCTTCACTCCCTTGTTGCTTGAGCTGTGTAGACGTTGTTGTGTTGACCCTTCTTTTACGGGTCATCCGGGCTATTTTATGCCCAGTTTGGGTTAGGTTTCCTAGGATAATTTACACTGCACCTCCTTGGTCAAAAAGGTACTGAGGCGGTTGGAGGGTCGACATTGAGATAGCCTGTACAGCGCGAGCCACCCTTGCAGCGCCATGCATGTACTGTCCTACCTCAACATCGGCCCTCCTGAAGATTTTTGGCTCCCACTGGGTCCTAGCACCTCTGGCATAGTCCCACTAGTGTGAGTGAATGAATGGTGAAGACTACATCCAAGAAGATCAAGAATTACAGTAGGTACAACATTTCTATTTCTTTTCCCATCATCAATTATACTTGTTGGACATACAGTGGAAACACCAACCAATGAGCCATTGTCATTTATTATTTTATGTTTAAGTAATCACTGATTTTTTTTAGTGATATCACCTCCTCTGCATGCTGCCAAAACCAACAATTTTGTTCCAATATTATGAGTACGGAAAAAAGATTTATAAGGATGATGCACACAAAGTGTGTGTCTGCTGTTTAGGCTTGTCTTACAACATCAGGACTTGTGAGATTTGCCAGGGTTTCATTCAAGTGAGTAGGTGATGCAAATGAAAGGCACTGGAAAAGTTTTTGCCGGAAAAAACTCTAGTGGACATGGAAAAAGCTCAGGGTCAGAAAGCGTCATCGCCAGCCTCATCGAGATAAAAGTCTTCACCATTCATTCACATTAGTGGGAGAGTACCGAGCTAAACACCAGTCCCCCACATGCTCGCCAAGTGAGTACAGCCCTGTTTTTGCTTCTTTGTGTTCTTTGCTATTTCTCCACCACCCAGGGTCTCTGGGAGCCTGCCTTCATACTCTTTTCAAATTCTGCTCAACCGGCGCCTTTCTCCTGATTTCCCCACTTGCTCCTTTCCCCTAACTCCTGCACTAAGCTAACTCTCGGCAGACAGCCCCCCTCCCCTCCAGCTATAATTCTCTCTAACCACTCTTAATCATCCTTCCTCTGTCTCTCTAAATCCCTCCCTCTCCTACCTCAAATTGCTAATTTTTCCCTTTGTCCAGGAATCGTACCCCCACCCCCTCCTCAAGCTCCCGTCTGCCTATCTGTTGTTCCAAACTTAATCTGCCCTTTTTATCTAATGCTATTTTTCCTCTCTTCCTCGCAGATCACCACCGCGCCCCAAGCAGCACCTCCAGACACCGGCGGCATCTTCAGCTGCTGCCGCCGAGCTCTCGGACCATTTCAAGCCGCCCTCCTGTTTCTAACACCCAGCCCAACCTCCCAGGTACTGCCGCCAGAACTCCCAGAGACGCCCAGCTTTCAGCAGCTCCATCATTGGTTCACCTGCCAACTTGGTGACTCCTGATTGGGCCGGCAGATAGCCCTAAGCTTCCAATTGGTGAGCCTCCTTAGACCGAGAAATCTAAGCTGCTGTACGGCTTTCTGAAGCCCTACAACCAGATTGCTTTAGTGGTCGCTAACTGAGGCATACATAAGCGTACAGTCAGCCTGTTTTTTGTCCCCCCCCAGGTCACCTATTAAATACACTACTTGCCCCGCCCCTAATACCTACTCTACTACTATAGGTACCTAGCTTCTTCCCCTGACTATTGCCCTCCCGTCAGCTGCTAACAGCCGCCCCTTTTCCTCCAACGAATCTCTGGCATTATTTTGTGCCTTCTGTGCTCTATCAGCGATGGCACAGACAGCAAGGAACCTACTCCTTATCACCTCCTTCCTATTCTGCATACCCAATATGATTCCTCCACTAACCTGCTACCCTACTCCTCCCCACCAAACTGCCGAACTAACTCATCCTACCCACATCCCCTACACTGCCACTTCATCCCTTCCAACCACTACCTGGACCTTCTATCCAATGAGCCCCCCCCCTCGCTTTTCACCTATATCTGCTCCTTGTCGACCATCAACCAAATTACCTTCAGTGCTTCAATTGTTGACTGCCCCAATTCACCTCCTAGGAGGTACTCACCCAAATCAAGATGTTTTTACATGTTTTCTCACCACTTAACTATTGCCTTACTGCTCCTTGCCGTGGGGGACATAAACCCAAACCCCAGCTCAGCACCTTCAATTTCAATGTCTCTCCCCCCTGCCAAGGCCACCACTATGCTTGACCAGCTCCCTCCCGGGGAGACTCACGGTCATTCCACCTCCAACAGTTGTAGCCCTAGCCCCAAACTCGATCTCCTCCAGGTCTTAGCTGCGCAACACGCCCCCGATATTATCATCCTGTGAGAGACCTGGCTAAACCCTAACCTTCTAGACCCAGCCATTGCCATCCCAGGTTTTAATATCACTTGGCAAGACCAACCCACCCGTGGAGGCGGAGTGGCTGTCTATACTAACTCAGACCTGCACTTTTCTATCACGCTCACTAAATCAGAGCCCAAAGCCTATGAACTGCTCATGCTAAAACTGTCCCTGCCCTTCTCTTTCCCTATCTATGTGGCTGGTATCTACTGCCACCCTGGCACCCCGGCCGCAACAGTCACTGACCTCCTAACCGACCTAGCGTCCCTAACCCCTTCGGGCGAGCTCTATATCATGGGGGACCTAAATCACAACTGGCCATCCCCAACTTTCAACAAAGCTCACTGTGAGATTACAGCCCTCAATCTAACCCAAACCATCTCTGAATCGACATGCTCAAACCCTAAGACTGGCAATCATTCCCTACTTGACTGGGCCCTCACCTCTCACCCCCACCAGGTCATCAGCTCCGACCTACTTCCAGACTCTACAAGCCACCATCACATCACCTACCTAGTCTGCAAAATCCATCGGACTAAATCCCCCCAAAAAATTCTACTACAAAGGTCATACAAATCACTAAACCTCGCCCCTCTCCTGGAAGACCTAGCTTACTCTAACTGGGACTTCCTTCTTACTAGTAATGACATGGACGAAGCCCTTTCACTCTTCCGAAATACCTTTCTCAGTGTCTGGGACAAACATGCCCCCCTGCGTCATGTTAGGGTCCAGGGGGCTCATCTCCCCTGGATCTCCCCCGAGCTAATTCTGTGCCAAAATGCCTTGGACAAGGCATGGCGATTGTACAAATCTATGCTCCTCCCATGTGAAAACATCTCCTACCGCACACTCCAAAACAAATGTACCAAGGCCACCCGCTTAGCCAAGGCAGAATATTTTAACAACACCCTAAACACCAACCTCAGTAGGCCCTCTAAATTCTGGAAAGTTATCAACTCCCATTTCTCCCCACCATCTACAAATCCTACCCCTCGTCTACTCAGACAAGGGACTCTCCTCACAGATCCCCTCTCAGTCGCCTCCGAATTTAACACCTACTTCACCACCTGTGCTACAACCCTACTTGCCTCTCTTCCAAAAATAACCTCACCCTCTCAATCTGAAACCCTTAAACCGCCCGGACCGAACTTCTTCACATTCAAACACATTGCTCCCACAGAAACTTTAGATGCCCTATTCACCCTGAACCCTGAAAAGGGAAAATCTCCTGATGGGTTAGACACCAAAATCCTCTTCCTATCTGCCCACGCCATTGCATCTCCCCTCGCCACCCTCCTAAACCTCTCGTTTGCCTCTGAATCAATTCCCAAGGAGTGGAAGCATGCCACAGTTATTCCACTACCAAAAGGAGGTGACCCCACCACCGCAGCAAATTTCCGTCCCATCTCCCTGCTCCCTGCCCTCGCGAAGCTGCAGGAGCACCTCGTACTCTCGCAGCTCTCTCCCTTCCTCTCTGAATCTAACTTGCTCACACCTTTACAGTCTGGATTTAGAAAAAAACACTCTACCGCCACCTCCCTACTAAGGCTCACAGAGTCCATCCTTTCGGGGATGGACAAAGGCCAAATTACATCAGCCATCTTCGTTGACTTAGCTAAAGCTTTCGACACAGTATCCCACCCTCTATTACTAACTTGCCTATCCGCTGCTGGGTTATCCGCATCAGCCACTAACTGGTTCAGAGCCTACCTGCAAGATAGAACCCAGTCTGTAAAAATAGCTGATTCCACCTCACCGCCACTCCCTGTCGTCACTGGCATTCCGCAGAGCTCCATTCTCAGACCCCTACTCTTTTCCATCCTGCTAAATGGCCTGCCAAAAACCTGCTCTACTACCTCTATACACATGTATGCAGATGACACTGTCCTCTTCACCTCCGGCTGGACCCCAGAAGAAGTCATTTCCACTCTACAGGCTGACTTCAGCAAGGTACAGCTCTGGTTTAACTCCCACCAACTCTCCTTCATTGCCAAGAAGACAGTCTCCATGACTTTCGGCTCTAGGCAGAGACTATCCAGACTCACCTCACAACCGATTTTCCACACCCTCGCTGGAACAATACTAGAGGACGTGCCCTTCTTTAGGTACCTAGGAGTCTGGCTTGACTGTCATCTGTCCTTCTCCGCCCATGTGGATGCAAGCCGGAAAAAACTACGCCCTAAGCTTGGCGCTCTCTACAGAAATCGCAGTTGTAGCCTATGATTCCTCGGTCAATAAAACGTGCCATCAGAGAAAGGGCCTTTCACCAGCCCAACAGGCACCAAGGGAATTAACAGACCACTTAGGTCTTTGCGACATCTGGAGGGTGTTACATCCTCAACAGAGGATGTATAACTACACTTCCCCTGTCCATCACTCTTCCTCCAGAATAGATTACATTCTTCAATCTCAAGTATTGTTACTGGGGGTGCTCGTAGCAGAAATATTGCCAGGTCCCCTATCTGACCATTCAATTGTTACATGCCAGTTCTCACTACCCTCATTGCCCAGTAGAGGATCGAGGTGGAGATTAAACGACCAGCTGCTTTCAGATTCAGATTCCATTAAACTTATTCAAGAGCATATGCAAAGATATTACGAAAATAACTTTGACACCTCGGGGAGACCTGACATCCTATGGCTCACCTTCAAAGTTTATATGAGGGGCATTTTAATTAGTATGGCCTCTCACAGGAAGAAGATGGCTACTTCAAAGCTGCCTCGATTGTTTTTTTTCAATTGTTTGACCAGGTGAGACACACTAAGCTGAAAGCTTGTTTACAGGTGCAACCTGGGAGCACAGGGAAGTTAAGTGACTTGCTCAGAGTCACACAGTATGCAAGTGGGGGCTGTGGGATTCAAACCCAGGTCTCTAGATTTGCAGCTCAGAGCCTTAAACCACTGCGCTATACTGCCTCCCTGTAAAGATGTTAGTAAAGATGAGGGAGTTAGAGAGGAATCTATACCCACAATCCCCTGAGTCAGTAAGACAGGAATTAATCAAAGTAAGATCCGCATATAATGATATTCTGAGGGAAAAAGCGATTTTTGCCATGTTAAAGACCCGAGCAGCCTATACTGACCAAGGGGAAAAGGCTGGGCATCTTCTAGCACTTAGGATCAAACAAATGGAAGCATCCCGATACATAGCAATGATTACTTCTACCCTAGACGGCACCTCTAAAACGCATCCTGAAGATATTTTAAAAGAATTCACCAGTTATTAAAAAGAGCTATACAGCCCCATGCCATCTCCCCCTCAGGACCTGGTCATACGTCAGTACTTGGACAGTACTAATTTGCCCCAGCTGTCTGAGATCCAGAGGAACCGCTTGCTAGTTCCCATCTATGCAGAAGAAATTTCCAGGGTGATGGATAAGTTACCCATGAATAAATCCCCTGGGGTTGATGGTTTCTCCGCTAATTTTTACAAAAAGTTTAAAACCCTGCTAATCCCGATGCTTCTCCCCCTATTCCAACAGATTGCATCCAGGCAGTCAGTCGATTCATCTCTATTTGAAGCCCTTATAGTTTTAATATCGGAGCCGGACAAACCCCCCGATAAGGTTTCTAATTATAGACCTATTTCCCTTATGAATATTGATATAAAAATTTTGTCCAAAGTGCTGGCAGAGTGCCTTAATATGGTAATCAATACCTTGGTAGGTCCCGAGCAGGCCGGTTTTATGCCGGGAAGGTTATTCTCGGATCACATGCGTACCCTGTTGCACGTCTTCTCGGTGGCTAGAGATGCACCTTATCTGGCTGTGTTGGTATCCTGGGATGCCGAGAAGGCATTCGACAGGGTAGATTGGCGTTACTTGTTTTTTGCCCTAGAGGCTTTTGGTTTCTCTGCAGAATTCATTGAGCAGATTAAGGCTTTATACCGCTCTCCTTCTGCTCGCGTGACCTGTAATAGGGTGTTCTCAGAGGTATTTATGTTGCGGTCGGGAACTAGACAGGGGTGCCCCCTGTCACCACTGTTGTTCAATATTTACTTGGAGCCATTAATCCGCAAGGTGTTAGCGTGTCAGGCAGTACAGGGGATCCCAATTTACCTGTGTGAAGTGAAGGTTCTAGCGTACGGAGATGATCTGCTCCTCCAGATTGCTAATCCCAGGACATCTATACCCTCTATGTTGCACATCATCGAAGAATTCAGTAGTATTTCCAATTACAAATTGAATATTAGTAAAACGGTTGTTTTTCCCCTAAATCATAAAGTGTTTAAAGTGAATATACTGTCCATGGGGTTAAGTTGGAAATACGAATCACTGAGATATTTGGATGTTGAGCTGGCCAGGAGTACGGGTCTCATTACCAGGTTAAATCTTGACTCGATAGTTCTTACAATTTCCCAGGATCTTAACAGGTGGTCAACCCTCCCTTTATCCCTGTGGGGCAGAATAAATCTAGTCAAAATGAATGTTTTTCCCTGGATTTATTACCCTCTCTCAATGCTTAATATATACCTTCCAATGTCATGGTTTAACAAGGGCCAATCTCTTATTACTAAATTTATCTGGCACAATAAACCCCCACAGATAGCTTATTATAAATTGACTGCCCCCAAGGCAAAAGGGGGACTTCACCTCCCTCATATTCCCGCATATTTCTGGGCCAGTCATATCAATAAGTACTTAAAATGGCTCACACCCGATAATGTACTTGTAGCTCCCGCCTGGCTTAAGATAGAACTTGCTTTAATCCATACAAGTGGCTTAGACCCTTTGGGTCTATTATTTGCTAAACAGAGATCCCTCCCGTTAAGCGTCAGGAATCCCACTATCATAGCTTCATTGAAGACTCATGCTCAGGTTTGTAGGTATCTCAGATATGTCCCAGCTAGAGATCTTAATCAGCCTGTAATGGGGAATCCCCAATTTCAAATAGATGGCAAATTAATTCCCTCCAATTGGATACCTGGCCAACAGGATATACAAATCTCTAGTCTTATTTTGAGCAATGGTGAGTGGCTCCCGATCAATGACTTAATCGGCAGATTGGAAATTCCTAATAAACACAGATTCCGCATTTTGCAATTACAACATTCTGTAATGAAAGTTTTAAGTAAAGCACCTAGTACGACAGAAAGCATTGCTTTTTGCCAAGAACTCTTAAAGTTTTGTGGCCACCCAGGAGCAGTCTCAGCAATTTATAATACCATCCATAATTGGAAATTTCCTGATTGCTCGGGGCCTACGGACATATGGGCCTCTATGTTCCCGGGAGTACAATATAGTGTGGCAGGAACTGTGGCATAACTGCCATAAGTTTGTGACCCAAGATAGGCTTAGACTAACGCAATTGTTTATCCTGCATAATGCATATTATTCTCCCTCCTGTTTATTTAAATTGGGCCTTAAACCTGCTCCAACCTGTTCCAGATGTACTTTGGAAGAAGGGACAATTCTTCATGTGTTCTGGTCCTGCCCCAAAGTGTCAGCCCTGTGGTCATCTATTAAACAGTCAATTGATCCTCTCCTGGGGCTTAGTGACCTGTTTAGCCCTGCAGTGTGCATTATGGGTGATCTTTCGAAAGTTAAAGTTCGGGCACGTAAATATCACATAACTCTTATAGCTATGTCAGTGAAAAAACTAATTTTAAAACACTGGACTGACCAGCAGGAGATCACTTATAGTGATTGGTTGTCCGAACTTTTGGGCGAATCTCAGTACGGAAAGGGCCATTGCTTGCCTTCAAAATAGAGTGGAGAAATTTAAGAAAATCTGGGATCCCTTATACACCCTTTATTCCTTACACCAGGGGTGACCCGGCTTTATGATTAGCCAATCAGCCTTTTCCTACTAACTTCCTAAGCTGTGGAATGACCTGCCGGCCCAAATCCGCCACTCCTCCTCTAGGCATTCTATATCCTCTGCCCTCATTAACTACTGCGCCACAAACTGTTCTTGCCCCAACCCCGGATCCCTCCCACTTATACCCCTTTATCGACTCCTCCATCTTCTCATGCGGCCTGACCAGTGGCTCTAGCATTCTCCTCTCATGCTGGCATAAAAGTTCTACAAACCCTGCAGTTGCCCATTACTGCACTTCTGCTTAGTGCCCAGTCAATCAGTCTCCCATAGTCTATGTCTGTCATCTATGGTTGCGTATCAAAATCCCGCTCTAATCCCACCCACCCTGTTATCAATCACTCCCTAGACAAAAAGTACTAGCTGCCAGCGCTATGAATCTCAGAAATCATTTCAGTGAAATTTTTTTAAGCATACATGTATGTATTTATGTCTGTAATCTATGCACGATATGCCACTTTTCCCTGTATGTATGTATCTGACACGCTGTAATCCTGTATGTAAGCAATGTATGTTAACTCACCCTTACTCCAAGACCCAAATATGAAATTCAGCATAATGTATCTTGTACACTCATTAGTATGTATCGTGGACTCCTATGTGTAACTCTATGTAATGTATATGTAATCTCCTATGTATCCCCCCCCAGGTTGCACCATGAGATGAGCATCTTGTTGCTCAGTGTGCCCTTCTTGGTGAAACATTTCAATAAATAAAAAAAAGACCACAAAAAAGAGCAGTTGTCATTCGGACACAAGCATAAACAAAAGAATAAAGACAGATCAGCTTCCCCAGTGATGTCCTAGTCACTGCTGTGGCCTGCAGGTACTTTACCTTCTTCATCATTGTTTGCCTCAGCAGCAGTGACACTGTCCCCGATCATTGTTGAGACAACAAGATTGGGGCTTGGCTAAGGCACTACTGTGCCTACTATGGATGGTATGCCACTGTCACTGAAAGGTCCAGGCCCATCATCGACTCAAGCGGTCATGGCCCCTGGCCAGGGCATCATCGATGTGCAGACAGTACTGACATCGTTTACAGATATGATACAGCGCATACTTCCAGGCTTACCAATGCAGCCTGTAGTGCCATTGACTGGTGTTCCTGCATTGCAGACCCCATCAACATCATTGGCTGGTTCACAGCAAATACCTCCTGAGCAACTGCTTACAGCTTCACCAGGAAGGTCGTCAATTCACATAGATGACAGGGATCTTGACAGGGGGGGGAATATAATCTAGACCTCATAATGGAGGAGAATTATGAAGAGGATGAGGATTATAGAGAAGAACAATATGTCCCATGTTATAGCTCCACTTTATCATCTTGTAGTGAGGATTCTGTGGTGTACATGCCCAGATCTCCTCCTGAAGACCCTACCTTTCAAACTATGATGCAGAAAATGCAGAATGTAATGGACTTTGCTGTGGAAGAAGAAGATTCCATCAAAATGAACCAGATTGATTTCTTAGAGGTACCATGTACTCCCTCCATCATTGCTCCTCCAGTTTACCTTGCATTGGATAATGCCACATTTGCTGCATGGTACAGGCCAAATTCAATACCAGCAGTACCTAGAAAGGCTGACAAGCAGTACCCTGCTCCTGTTGCCAAGCATTATTATGCTAACTAGCCTGAAGCAGACTCAGTGGTTATAATGTCTGCCCATGATAGACACATGGCACCAAAACACACAAGTACTCTGCTCCCTGATAAGGAATCCAGGAGGCTAGATGTGATGGTCAAGCACATATACGCCTCTGCCTCACTAGGCCTTCATATTGCAAAGTACTAGGCCCACATGATCAAGTATCAAAATAGCCTGTGGTAGGCTGCCAAAGCTGCAGCTCAGGCTCTTCCAGAAGGAAATGCCAAGAATGAGTTAACCCATTTGTGCCAGTAACCGCCATGTGGCATCAGAACCATGCATAGCTGAACCCGACCCAAAATGGCCACCGGGAGAGAAGGAGTTAAGAGGTCTTCGGGTCTTTAAAATGATTTTAAAGTCAGTCAGATCCCTGTATCCCATGCCTGGTAGAGGTCATAGCAAGGGATCCCTTTGTCAATCTGCTACCAGAGGTGGCCGTCAAGTCTACTGTCAGCAAGGGTGTTGGAGCCTTGCCAGCTTTCCTGCGGGACCCATTGCAAAGTCTGCCTCCACCAGCTCAGCATGACTCAAATTGGACTCTCCCCACACCACTATTGCCTCCAGAGGTGGTTGTAGGGGGTCTCTTCTCCCTTCATCTGACACAAAGGAAAGAGATTACCACAGACAAATGGGTACTGGAAATAATCGCAAAGGGACATGCCTCTCTAGAGTATCCTCCACCTCTTTCCACTTATCTTCCAGGACATTTGTCCCTGCTGTTATAAGAAGTAAAGCTTTGCTAAACAAACGTGCAATAGAACCAGTGCTTTTTCATCAGAAGAACAAACGGTTCTACTCCAGATACTTCCTGGTCCCCAGATGAACAGAAGCTCTCAGGCTTGTGTTAGATCTGAGAAACCTAAACTTCTACATAGCATACATGAAGTTTCACATGGTCTCCCTGCAAGTTTTTATTCCTCTATTGCAAACAGGGGACTAGATTTGCTCCCTGGATATGAAGGATGCATACCTTCATATCAAAATCAGACATCATCACAGACAATACCTGAGATTTGTACTTGAAGGACAGCACTATTAGTTCAGAGTATTGCCCTTTATTTTGTGTTCTGCAGCATACATCTTTACCAAATGTTTGGCAGTGGTGGCGGCAGCCCTTCACAGGGAAGGCATGTATGTCTTCAAATACTTGGACGATTGGTTCTTGAAAGCCAGCACCAGGTACCAACTCTTGCACACTCTGTCCTGAACAAGACAATTGTTTGAAGACATTGGAGTTACAGTGAATGTGCCAAAGTCAGTACTGACTCCTTGCCGAAGGCTGCAGTACATAGGTGCTGTCTTAGACACAAAGCAGGGCTAGGCATTCCTGCTTATGGATAAAGTGAAACAACTCATTACACAAGCACAGCTGGTATACAGCAGTCTTCATGTCCCAGCCAGAACATTTCTGTCTTCTGGGACTCATAGAAGCAGCCATTGTTACTGTGCCACTGGCCCACTTACACATGTGGATACCACAACAGACATGGAGAGTGCAATGGGTCCAATTGACAGATGACATGGCCAGAAGGTGCTTATCATGTTCCCCCTTATGCAAAACAGTGATGTGGTGGATAAACTGCCGAAACCTCTTAGGGGCATTCTATTTTTAATACCAACTCCAACTCAGAGTCTCTCCTTGGATGCATCTGGATCTGGGTGGGGTGCACACCTGTGCCCTTATCAAACCCAAGGTTTTTGGACTGAGGTGGAAACAAAATTACAAATAAATGTCCTGGAGATGAGAGCTGTCTTATACAGCCTCTGGGCTTTTCAGGAATGTCTGAGTTCAGGTCCTCTGCTAATACAGAAGGACAATGTCAGTGTTATGCAGTATACAAACAAGGGGAGACTCATTCCTATCCCCTGTGTCAGGAAGCAATGAACGTGTGGTACTGGGTGCTGGAACACAGCCTAGAGCTGTCATCCGTGCATCTCCCAGGTGTCCAAATGTCTTAGCAGACAGGTTAAGCAGGTCACAGTGCAAGATGCACAAATGGGATTGGGAACTGATGACCTCAGGGGTATATGACCTCTTCACAAGGTGGGGTCATCCAGAGTTGGACCTTTTTGAGTCCCCACACAATGCAAGACTGCCACGTTTTTGCTCACTCACTTCAGGGCCTGGAGTTTTATGGCAAGACGCAGTGTCCCTCTTTGGAAGGGAAGTGTCTGTACACATTCCCTCCCATTCCATTAATACAGAGGGTATTACTGAGACTGCAGATGGATGGTGTGACCCTCATCCTCATTGCACCTTTATGGTCTCTACAAATAGGGTATCTGCTGCTCCAGTAACTAGCAGTCGAGCCTCCAGTACTTCTGTCTCTGTGCTGAGGCCTGTTGTCACAGGACAAGTGGTCTCTGGTCCATCTGGATCTGAAGTCTCTGCATCTGCATGCTGGCTCCTGAAGACATAGGCATTGCATGGTTTGGGGTGTCCTCTAAAGTAGGTGATGTGCTGGTTGCGGCCAGAAAGCCTTCCACCATACATACACATTCTTTGAAGTCGAAGTGTTTCACTTTGTGGGCCACTTCCAGAGATATGGACCCATTCATCTGTGCAGTAAATGCGGTGTTGGAATATTTGCTGTCACTGTCAGATTCTGGCTTGCAGTATTCCTCACTAAAGGTGCATCTGGCAACTGTATCAGCTTTCCATGGCCCTACTGATGGACATACGGTTGCCCAACTGGAGGTCTCCTGTACCTTTTTGAGAGATATTATGCACATGAAACATCCCATTCGTAATACAGTCCCACCTTGGGATCTGAATTATGTTCTTGAAAAACTTACTTTGGCACCTTTTGAGCCAGCTGCAAGTTGTGATTATGCTTTCTTTCATGGAATGCGTTATTTTAAGATGCTATCACTTTGGCTCGAAGGATTTCAGCGCTACAAGCTCTAATGTGTGAGCCTCCTTATTTGATTTTCCACAACGACAGAGTTTCTTTGTATACTAATCCTAAATGTTTGCCAAAAGTGGTGTCTGAGTTTAAATCAAAGCATCCACCTTCTTGTTTATTATCCTGAGCATGCCAGTCGGGGAGGCACTGCTCCATACTTTGATGTGCACAGAATCCTAAAGATGCTATGTGAATCACAGAAAGGATTGCAGAAAGTCTTCTCCGTGCTTTGTTTCATTCACCCTTGGGAAAGAGGGGTACCCCTGTATAAAAACAGTGCTTGTCCAAATGGCTAGCACATTGTTTTATGTTCAGTTATAGGAAGTACGGTAAGGAACTTCCTGGTGTGGTTTGTGGTCATTCCATTAGGGGTATGGCCACCTCTGTTGCCGGTTTCAGAAAAATCTCTGCAACTGACATTTGCCCTGCAGCCACAAGGAGCACTGTCTGCACCTTTATTAAACATTACAGTCTGGACAGTGTCTCTCACAGATGAGCAGGTCTTGGCTTTGTTGTTCTACAGGGTCTGGTGCCCTGAACCAGACTGCACTAACCTCCCAGTAAGCTTTTAGGACTGCTTGGGTCTCATTCCAAGGGTGTGGCCTAAGGGAAGAGATATACTCAAAGAAGATAGAACAGTTATGTACTTACCATAACAGTAGATCTTTGAGAGAATCTCTTCCCTTAGGTCATGCAGTCCCTTCCTCCTTCCCCCTTTTATAAGGAAAGGGAACATTGTTTAACCAGGATAGCACACTAAGCCAAAGCTTGTTTCCAGATGTGACCTGGGAGCACAACAAAGTTAAGTGACTTGCTCAGGATCACTCAGGATCACACAGTATGCACCTAGGCAGCTGTTGGATTCAAACCCAGGTCTCCAGATCTGCAGCTCAGAGCCTTAATCCACTGTGCTATACAGTTATAAGCTGTAGAGGAATATGGCATCCAATTCTGCCTTGGGAATTTCCATGGCTGCTATATCCAGGGCTTTTGCAAGCTTACTATTACAGGCACTGGTATGATCTCCTGGTTCCCCAAGAAGGGAGGTCCTTTGAGCACAATCTCCTATAGGGAAACTGAGGAGAGATGGGGCCGCCCATGTTTATGTAAGTGCTGATGTGTGACATCATCATGGGTGGCTCCTGGCTAGCAAAAGTTTCCACGTGGTCCTAGCACTGACATGGTATAGTTCAAAGTTGTGGCCTAAGTGAAGAGATTGTCTTGAAGATCTACTGATACGATAAGTATGTAACTGTTCTTTTACTTTTTACTCCTCTCCCCCGAGGGACATGCTTTTATCTCGGAGCAGGTGTCTAAACAGATGTTGCCTGTTTCACAGACCCATTATCTGCTTGTACATTTTAGCATTTCTTTACTTAATAATAGGAGGCTGCACTTCTTTGTCTGAGCTGATGCTTTTTTTGAAAATTAACCAAATACCTTATTTTTCTTTTATTTCTGTTCAGGTTTGTTGGCTACCCAGGGCATTATGGCAAGTTGTTCGGCATGAGAAATGAGGATGTAAGTAGCACCTTCTCCAAGAAATCCTTATTCTTATCCCAGTTCAGAACATCAGCACTGCTGAGCAGGGAGCTTTTTCAAATTTACTTTGGAATTTGTACTTCAGATTCATTCTAAATGAATGGAGTGTGGAGAGAGTGCAGAAGTCTACCAGGAGTGTGGCAGGCTCCCCCAGTTGCCATCTCCTTGCACTCTTCCACTCCATGTATTGGTGTACTGTATGTTTCTTTGCCCCTGTGTTTTACACTGAACAGCAGTGTCCAGCATTGACTTTGACAAGTCACAGCCTCTGAAATCCATGAGGGAGCATGGTCAGGACACTCCAAAGGATGTCATCTGCTGAGTGGTGTCACTCATGGTGGCATAAACAGAGTGCAGACAGACACAGAGAGCAGGAGTATACTGGGAGTCATCGGCAGGAGACCAGGACTGGGCCAGTCTTTCTGCTCATTTTTCCATCTCAGGATCTTATTCTTGTAAATACTGTAATTACTGCGGATTCTGCTTCACCATTTATTTCCACACTCGGAGACTTTGTTACTGAATTCTACACCATGTTGTTGTATATGTACTAGTTTTTATCTTCTGCCTACTTTTGCAGATTTTGAATTGTTTGTAGTTGTCATACTTTATTTCCTTACTTTAATTTAATTAGCCAGCATTCTTATGTAAATTGCTGCCTGCCCTATTTTTTAATTTTAATCAGTTCTGAAGTGTAGCTATTCTTATTTCCCTTGATTGGTTTGAAATTTTTATTTTGCCATTAATTGCTGATAAAGAATATTGTTTATTTGGTTAGACTGTACTGCGAGTTTTGTTATTATTTGGTATAGTCTGGTTTTATAATTATTTTTCGTAACATGTTTATTATGTTATGTATTACAGTATTATTAGTTGTTCTGTGTTAGTGCAGTTTTATTTACCTCAAGGGTAGGTTTGCAATGCAGCATCAGACCATTGGATTGAGGGGTGGTTAATTAGAGTTCGTACAGGTTCCTTATCGAAAGCCTTATTAGTAGTATGTAAATTTATTTGGTATGAAGATCTTGTTTTATTTATACAGGTATCTCATTTGATATGGTGGGCCAAGTGGCCCTTATCTGCTGTCAGATTCTATATAGTACTGGAATGGGTGGGTCATCTATTGTTAAGTAAATATTCTAGGATTAAATTTCCATTTTCTAGGAAGGTTAAATTCATTTTTAGATCCAATAACTGGCTTTATTTATTTATTTATTTATTTATTTAGTCAGGTCTTGGATTACAGTACCTTTGAGTCAAAGACTCTTTTACAAAGGTTCCAAGTCAGAGTAAAGACAACACAACAGAGAACTAAATACAAGACAAGTGGAATACATGATACATGGAGTTGGATACAATCATTCATAAACGTTACAGACAGGTAAAGAGTTAACAATTCAGGCTGCAGCAAGAGTTACAATCTGGTTAAACTTTTACAATCAGGTTTCAGTAAGAAGTACAGTAGGTTTCAGGACTTAAGGAGGTACACAGGGGGAAGGGCAGAGAGGAATGCTGTCAGGAATCTGACATTGTCATAGGAGTGCAGAGGGGAGAGAGCAGGGAAGGGTGCTATCAGGATTTGACATTGTCAAGTGGAGAATTGGGAGATGAGAGGGAAGATAGAGGGTTGGGAGGGAGTGTTGTGGGTGATGGGAGGGGAGATAGGGGTGGGAGTAGAACAGTTGGGGTAGGGAAGAAAGGGCAGGTGGGGTCTGTGAGCAGTGTTTGGAGTGGAAGTGCAAGGAGAGGAGGGAGCACAGGAAGGGAGAAGGGAAGGAAAGTCAGGAAGGGGAAAGGAGAGGAGGGACAAGTTGCAGGAACAGGGAAATGGAGAGGGGGAGAAGGGGTGGGACAATGGATGGGGGAGGTTGGGATGGTGAGGGTGCAGGGAGAAGGCAACGTGTAAGGCCAAAAAGGGTCTAAGTGTTACAATCACAGCTGCTACTAGCAGTGAGGTGCTGTCTAAGTTTCTGTTTGAATGGGCCCAGTTTAGGTTCTTCTAGGGTGTCGACAGGGAGTTTATTTAACCAGTTAGGATCATGAAACCTGAAGGACCGTTGGACTTGTGTGGTCTTCCAGAAAGGGGTCAGGTAAGCATGTCTGGTGGCCACACCAGTTGGGAGCATGCATGATGAACTCCCAAAAGGATGGAGGGGGGGTCAGCACAAGTGAGATTTGCTTCGTGAACAGACAGGTTTGATAAGTAGTCCTACCACTAAGGTTCAGCCATTTGGTAAGGGTGTAGAGGTCACATGTATGCGTGTGTCTGGGTGCATTTGAGACTAGATGGCAGGAATTGTTGAGGGCCGTGTGTATGCTTTTAAGGGATGTCTCAGAGGCGGAGCCATAAATGACTAGGCCGTAATCTATTATGGAGAGGACAGAGCTAGTAACAGCAAGTCGAAGGGCATCAGGGATCATGCTCTGTCTGTGCCTGTAAAGGATCCCTAGTCTTGAGATAACCGTCTTGGAGACATTACTGATATACTCACAAAAAGATAAGGTACTGTCAAGGGTCATTCCATGGTACTTAAAGGTACAGACCTGCTCTGTAGGGACATCAATGTTGTTCCGTATGATTAGTGGTGTAGACTTTTGTTTATTATGAGGGCTGGCGAAAATCATAGATTTTGTTTTTTTTGTAATTCATAACTAACTTGTTCTTGGAGAACCAAGTCTCCACAGTTGTAAAATCGAGTTGTAGGCTATTGGCTAATAGCAGTGGATCTGAGTAGCTGGAGAATATAACGGCATCATCTGCGTATAGTAGGAGATTATTGGTGCAGACAAGTGGGAGGGAGTTTAGAAAGAGGCTGAAAAGCAGTGGCCCCAGTATGGAGCCTTGGGGAACACCAGAGAGAACTGGCTGGCTGTCTGACAGGGTGGAACCTATTATAACCTGCTGGGGCCTTCTGGCTAGATAGCTTTTAAACCAAGCTACTGCATCCATCGATAAAGCAATATCAAGAAGGGAATTGAGTAGGAGGGGGTAATTAACAGTATCAAGCACCTTAGTGAGGTCAATGTACACTGACCCCATTAAGTGCCCGTGATCAGTTACCTGGTGTATGAAATCTGTGTACTGGAGGAGGGCAAATGTGGTACTATGGCCTGTCCTGAAGCCATGCTGTTCAGGACATTGGATGTTGTACTTGGAAAGGTAGTCAGTGAGCTGGTCCATGACTATATGTTCAAGTGCTTTGGAGAGTGGGGGGAGAATGGAAATTAGGTGATAGTTTGAGAGGGTTGCCCTGTCCCCAGATTTATGAATATATTTATGAATAGGGGTCACTAATGCTGTTTTCCATAACACAGGGAATTGACTAAGGCACAGTGACATGTTTAGAGTTTTTGTGAGAGGCAGAAGCATAGCATTCAGTGTAAGGTGCAGGAGCTTTAGGTCCAGTGAGTCGCTACTAAAGCGGGACTTGACGAGTACCCTAAGAAGATATTTTTTGGACTTTGCAAGTGAGATGTTTTTGAAGTGGAAAGTAAATATAATTGCTGGGTCTCCCCTTTTTCACCACAGCAATTATGTAAAATACAAGATGTTCTAGTGCGGCCACACTCTGGTTCTGTTTTTTGACAGTTCCCCACATTTACACACTGTCCGAGATTTTTAAATGTTTTAAAATGTTTTCTTTGTCCCGTATATGTAGAAAATGACTTAAAAAACATAACTTACCGCAGAGTTCCTCTGGTAGCTGGGTTTCACCCAAGAATGAAGCGGCAGGAAGGGACCAACTGTGGTGGGCACATGCACAGAGCAAGGGAAACCATACGCATGCTTGCCGTTATAAACGCTAATTTATAACGACAAATTATGGCATAGTTTCCCAATGGGAAAAAGGGGAGACCCATTAATTATAAAAGCAACATTGCACATATGGGCCAAGAACCTGAGAACAGAATGCAGGCTGGGTGGCATGGTAGATAGAACACCATGGAGAAAAGGACCTGGGGTGATAATAATGGAGAACTTGAAGGTATCAACATGGTGTAATAGGGCTGTAAGAAAGGTGGACTCGGATACTGGGATGCATCAGAGGGGGACTCACAAGCAGAAGGAGAAAGGTGATACTGCCTTTGTATAGATCCCTAGTTCGACTGCACCAAGAGTGCTGTGTGCAGTTTTGGAGTCCACACCTATCCACAGATTATCTGTTTCTTCTTCTATTATTATTATTATTATTATTATTATTATTATTATATTATTATTATTATTATCATCAGGGAATATTTATCTTAAACCTGGACCTAGTTTACAAACTGTTCTGGTTTTTGATTCTATAAAATGTAAAGGGTCTATAATATGGTCCTTCTGAATGTGGGTTTTCTTGCCTTCTTTTTTTTTTTCAAATTGAATATAATGGTACATACAAGAATACCAAGTAAGCATAATAGTAGGAGCAAAGTTATTACATCAGCATAACGAAAAAGGAAGATAACAATCGCTCCAGATTTTCTTGTACCATAACCCTATAGAGGTTAATTTAACATAAACTAAACATAGAATGAAATGTTATCACAACACAACTATACTATTCCCCAAACCCCCCTCTCCTCCCTTCCACCTATGCTGCACCGCTAAACAAACCTCTGGGTATTCCTAACCCTTCACATACAGATCACGTATTTATTTAGTGTAAAGATGTGCAGATCTATTGTCTAACAGACTATAGGGTGAGTAATTTATATAAAGGAGCCCATACACTCTGATAATATTTTGTTTTCTTGGAAAGACTAGCTAGAAGACGCTCTGCTTGGGAGAGCAAAGAGAATCTCATGCAGCCATTCTGTCACCGTAGGTGTCGTTTGATCCATCCAATGGCGCAGTATCATTTTTTTGGCACATAGGGAAATTAAGGCCATGTGCTTCCTTTGATTCCCAATCAGAACATGTCGGTATTCTCCTAAGATACATATTTCTGGTAAGAAGGCATCAGACAGGCCCAGAAGGGGTCCAGTTTAGTTTTAATGGCAGAGCAAAGTGGAGAAGCCCTGTCACAACTCCACAAGATATGGAGTAGAGTCCCCGGCTGCCCACAACAACGGGAGCATTTATCATTTGGGAGCTTCCCCATTCTGAAAAGTTTAGACGGGGTGTAATATAGGTCATGAATTATATAAAATTAAAGTAACCGGAATCAATCCCATTTTTTGTCTTTATATAGATGTGTCTATATTTGACTCCAGGAGCATGTGAATGAGGGAGAGGGGGTTAGGACATAATCCCATTTGTAGCAGGGAGGACCTTCTTTATCTGCCAGAAAGTCCCATAGATGATTGTAAAAATATGAGATAGTATGTGATGGAGGCGATGAGGAAATAACTGAGAGGATGGGCCCAGCTAAGTACTTATCCCAGAGACCTTACCCATATTGATGAAGGAGCATGTGAGATAGTTGGATGTATCTAAAACAATAAGAGGGGGGAAGGTTACATTTACATCAAGCTTCCAGAAAGGAAAGTAACTTGCAGTCATCCAGCAGATCCTTGACCAGAATTCTCACTTCTCTGGCCAAAAAAAGGAACCCAAAGTCTTTCCCCCATCTTAAAATTGCGGTTATGTAGTATTGGCTGTGAGGTATCATATATAAGGGATGTATGTGTTAATGCATTTAACTGTGCATGTGCTCGAAGCGTTGACATTATAGGGGAATTCTGCAGCTGTTTGGGTATGCATCGGAGAGGAACATATAATAGGGAATGCAAGTCAATATTATGAGAGGCACATAGAGAGTTCTTTATCTGCATCCATAGTGGAAAATATGTGTTGGGATCTATCAAAGTGGTGGTTACCAGCCAGCGATGCATATTAGCACAAGCCATGGAGAGGTACTAGGGAAACATATTAGGAATTTGGAGACCTCCTCTGGTTTTAAAAGCTGTAGTTTAGTATATGATCTCAAGCGGCTTACTCCTGCCAGATATCGTTAGAGAAAACACTATGTACCTGAGAGAATCAACTTTTTGGAAGGAAATAGTTATACATTTGAAGAGGATATTAGAGCCAGGGAAATACATTCATTTTTATGACATTAATACTCCCCAAGAGGAAAAGGAGAAGTAAGGCCCAACGGTTGAGGTCCACTTTGATATGGGAAAGGATCTCGTCCAAGTTATATTTCTTCATTTTAGCTTCAGATCGGGAAAGGTACATCCCCAAGTACTTCATCTTATCCTTGACCCAGGTTCATCCTAGATGTCGAATGTCTGCATGCATGGTGAAAACATTAAGCGGCATTACCTCTGTTTTAGAAAGATTTAATTTGTAATTAGAGATTATCCCAAAATCTTTGATAATGTCTATCGCCACCGTAAGAGAAACAGAAGGATGTGTAAAATGGAGAAGTATAGCATCTGCATAGACCGACAGCTTGTACTGAAAGGTATTGATGGGAATTCCCATAATCTTTGGGGAGATGTTAAATTGACTAATTAAAGGTTCAAGATATTAGTTAAACAAAAAGGGGGATAACAGGCAGCCCTGCCAGATGCCTTGTTGCAGCTTTAGAAATTATGACAGGACTCCATTACAGAGTATATGGGCTCTGGGGTGCGAGTATAATAGTTTTCTCCAGTGGACAAATTGTGAGGGAAAGTTATATTTTGGCAAAAGATAAAAGAGATAGTTCCACGAAACCCTATCAAAGGCTTTCTCTGCATCCAGGGAAGCCAAGACCGCAGAGACATTGGACTCCCCAGATTCAGAGATGAGGTGAGTAAGTTTCCGAAGATGGTCTGACGATAGTCTACCCGTTACAAAACCTACCTGTTCGGGACTAATTAGTTCATGCCAGACTTTATTAATTCTATTGGCCAGGACCTTCGCAAGAATTTTGAGATCGACATTGATCAGGAACATGGGTCGATAATTAGAGACCTGAAGAGGGTCTCTTCCTGATTTGGAGAGAACCACTATTGTGGCCTCGGTCATAGAGAGATCTGACAGGCCGTGTTTATAAATATAGTTGTAGACATCTAGTAATAATGGCACTAATTGCCTTTTAAAAGCTTTATAGAATTCAGTGGTATAGCTATCAGGACCTGGTACCTTGTCTGTGGGCAGTGAATCAATAGCTGACACAATTTCTTCAGCTGTGAGAGGGGTGCTCAGATAATCTGATTGATGAGCCCCTAATTGTGGGAGTTGAATATTCTGTATAAACTGCTCCATAAGGTTCACATTGAAAGTTCCTGGGGGCTGGGAGTATAGACTTTGATAATATTCCTGAAAACATGCAACTATTTCACGAGGGGATGTGACAAGTTTCCCTTCTGTGCTTGGAAGGGCGTGAACAATAATGACTGCATTTTGAGCCCGAAGCCGTAAGGTGAGCAATTTGCCTGCCTTCTCCCCCTTGTCAAAATAGCAAACCTTGGATCTTAATAAAAGATGTTCAGCTTTCTCACTTAAAAGGAAATTGTAACAAGAGCAAAGAGCTTCTAATTGGTTAAGATCTTCCAGAGTAGATGTTGGGGATAACAATAGTTCCAACTGCCTAATTTGGGAAAGGAGATCAGATAAGACTTGGGCAGTAATTTTCTTCCTTACAGAAGCCAGACGTATGATCTCCCCCTGCATAATGCATTTCAGTGCTCCCCATAGCATATCCAACTTAACCATCGAGGGAGAATTATTAGTAAGAAAGGTGGAGATATAGGTATGGAGGTGAGAGACCAGTTTCTCAGATTTTAGCAACTGGTCGTTCAACCTCCAGACCTTATCCCTGGTGGCAGATGGACCCAATTGCCAATGCATGAGTAGTGGATTATGGTCTGAGATTACTTTGGATTTATTCTGGAAGGTGCCCACTGCCCAGCAAGAAGTAATCAATGTGCAAGAAGGAATTATGGGGGATTGAATGGAAGGAGTAGTCTCTTCCAGTGGGAAAGAGCGCCCTCCATGGGTCTACCAGACCTATCAAGTCCATAAATTCTCTAAGGGCTATTTGGTCCAGGGATAGTACCTGCTTCCTGTTTCTGGATCTGTCCAAGTTATTACAACGTACCAGATTCCAGTCTCCCCCTATCAAAACTGGTGAAGTGGACCAAGGGCCTAACATCGTCATAAGAGACATAAAGAACTGTGGATCCTCCACAGTCAGTCCATATACTGAGCTCAACACCACTTCTGAGTGGCCCAGTAATGCCTTAATTAAAAGGTATTTTCTCTGGGGATCTATTATCTGATCCAATAATCTAAATGGGGTTCTCCATGCTATCAAAATAGCCACACCTCTTCTACGTGAGTCTGGCCCAGTCCCCAGTGCCTGCCCAACCCAGGACCTACAGAAATGAAGAACTTGGGAGGGTGGAAGGTGTGTCTTCTGAAGGAGGGCAACATCAATATTTAATTTGTTTGGGTGTAAGAGAACTTTAGCCCTCTTGATGGGTGATTGGGCACCTTTTACATTCCATGTACAAACCTTAAGCTCTATAGCCATATGTCTTGAAATAACAGAAAATAGTTGAAACAAGCACATCCTTTAGATCAGCATCAGTACACCCATTCTTATTTGCATATACTATAGCAATGGTGCAGTCCCTCTCTCCACCCCCTAAATGCAACAGCTCGAAAAATATATCTAGAAATTGAACAAGCAAGTACCCCCCAAACCCCTTATTCTGACCCTCCATTGTTATCGTTGTTGTCTTCTCCCAAATTCAGGAAGACGAACTTGTGAGGCGCTTTTTTCTCTATTTCGCATACAAACCACAGACAATCTTCTTTTTGTGATCAAACTTGTTTATTATTTAAAACGTGCATATCTCAACGTTCCACCAAGTGTCTTGCCTTTATCAAGAGATGCCTTCATTAACTTCATAAAGCCCTTCAGGATTAACTATGCCATTTGCATGAAATTCTAATCCGTATCTTGTACTGTTGCGCTAAACTTTCTACCAGACCATATGTTGTAGCTTATCCGTTCTTCATAATGCCCTCTTCCAGCACGCCACAATTCTTTTGAGAGTGGCATAGTTAATCCTGAAGGGCTTTATGAAGTTAATGAAGGCATCTCTTGATAAAGCCAAGACACTTGGTGAAACACATCGGAGAGGCAGCTACTCAACATTGAATATTGAATATGGACATTCATCCATTACCTGTGGGACTGTTTTGTTTGCCTCCCATTAAGTTAACAGTAGAATTATCCATTTTCTGTACCCTAACCTGTTAAAACAGAAATGTCATTTTGAACAACAACACCCTCTCTAACCCAGCCTACCCCTCAACTTACCCTTAATAGAGAGTCCAAACACCAGCAAGTGAACAATACCCTCCCCCTCAATAAACATCTCCCTCTCCCCATAACAATCCTCCAAAATGAACTCCATTCCCAGAGTGAAAACCAGATCCCCTGTAATAAATTCCCACCCCAGACAATATGGTCTACATTGGTCCACGAGGCTGACCTAGACAATCTGGTGTAAGTAACCACCAACAAAATCAAACCCAAAACCGCCAGGACCAATAAAACCCCCCTCCCCATCTTCTTGGTACGTTATCCACTACCAGTTAAGCAGGAGTAACCACTGGCACCTCCCACCCCGCCTCAGTAACATATCCCTTCCATTGAAGTACATGTAAAAGAAAAAGTCATAGGCATTGTAATCATGCTGCATCAACCAGTTTGCAGTTCAAAATCTGGGGTAGTATGTATATGGAAAAAGGGAAAGGGAGAGGAACCCCATACACCTAATGGGTAAATTCTCATTGTGGATAGCCATCTCTGTAAATATATATCCTGCCCGCCAGCAAGATATGACAGGGAAGTTGCAACTAGCTCCAAATGGCCCTGATTGCCAGTATAAATGTCCAGAAAATAGCTGTCCTCTGTCTGCCGGTAAAGCATTCCATTCCGCGTCCCATTAAATGTTGTGCTGTAAGAAGGACCATAAGCAGATCTTGGGTATCAACGTGGTTCCAGGCTAGTCTGATGTTCCACAACAGTAGAAGGCTGAGGACAACTCCAGGACATCGGGGAGATGAGGGGATTCAGAAATAAATGAAAGTAAGCCATTGGCATGGCCAAGATGAGTGAGCTAGCAATTCTGTTTGTGTCTCAGTCTTTTGCACCTTCGTGCAGCAGGAGCAAATGACAAGGAGCCCTCTAGTGGCCAAATTCAGCGTGCACTGAATAGCTCAGTGGTAAAAGAGCTTGCTTGTAATGCTGGGGAGGCCTGTTCAGCATTATTGAAATTTTGCCAGGAATCTTTACACAATACAGACAGGCGGGAGGGATACAAAACTTTAAATTTAATGTTAGCTGCAATTAGCTTGGAAACCATTGGGTGGTATGTGGCTCTCCTCTGCCTCATGGCCACCGGAAGATCCTGAGTGATCTGAAGTTTCTGTCCTTCCCACAGGACCTCCTGAAGCTCTCTCACTTTTGCCAGGACATGGACTTTATCCAGGTAATTGAAAAAGTTTAACATAAGCGGCCTCGGAGGGGACCCTTCAGCTGGTCTGGGTCTCAGAGAGCAGTGTGCCCTCTCAATAATATAAGCAGTATTGTTGGGAGATGGTCCCACAATTCTAGCAATTAGCTTCTGTGTAAATTGAATAGGTGTAGCACCTTCAGCATCTTCTGGAAGACCAAAAATGACTATATTATTACGACGACTCCTGTCTTCCAGTTTGGAATCCATTTTTGCCAGTTTTTGATGTAGGGTGACAATTTCTGGGTCAATTCTTGTTCTCCACCCCTCCAAGGATGATGTTCAGGAGGCAACATCTGTTATTGCCTTGGTTGCATCATTCACATCCCCCAGAGTGACTTCAGTTCTTTGGTGATGTCTTGTACAACAGCTTTAAAGGGTTGCAGCTCCTCTAAGAATCTTTGTTCTGTAAGTGATGTTTGAGAGGTAGCCGTGGCTGCAGCTGCAGTCGTAGATTTGCCGGAGGTCAATTACTGGCCTTTTGAATGCTTTGGTAGCTTTTCTGGAGTCCTCGGGGGGAGTATGGTGTGGTGTGGTGGAGCCTGGCATATTTTGGTCTCCATTACAATTAAGCCGAGTCCGGTTAAAGATTGTCTTTCTCTGTTCTGGATCATTTTTATCAAGTCACCATTACATGTTTTGAGGGACAGCACCTTCTGACAGGCAGCTTATGGAAGTTAAAGTGGATTTCGGCACTCAAAAAGTACATTGACTAGTGAAATTGAGCTGGCAGAGCGGGCGCTAATCTGTGGTTCTGCCTATTCCAGCGCAGCCATCACATCAATCGTTTTCTTGTCTTTTATCCAAATTTGATCTTTTTGAAGCTTTGATGTTTCAACATCAATTCAGTATTATTTCTGTGACTGAGACTTGATTTTCTCTTAAAACTGGGGATTCCTTAATTCACTTGAATCATTTTTTTATTTAAAACTGATAAAGAGTTATTTCGAGGGGTGGGGGGTTGTCTAGTTTATATTCAAGACAATCTGTCAATAAATTTGAGTTTGTCCCCTTTTTAGTTCTTGTGAGTTTGTGGCAGTAAGATTGATCTTGTGAGGTTCTAAGTTATTTTTAATATTGGCATCCTCTATGCTCCACATGGTTATGGAGAACATGATTTAAGTATTGTTCCTGATTTTTATAGGAATTTTGGTAAAGGTGAATTGGTGGTACTCAGATATTTCAACTTTAAATGGTTAGACCCCAAGAACAGAAGGAGTGATAAGATCACTGAATTGGGTCTTTCCCTGGTCATTTCTGAAGCTACTCATATAAGACTGCCACAAGCACTCTATTGGACTGGGTAGCGGTCACTTGTTCTATCGTATTAAAGTCCTAAATGAAGTCTTTTTACCTTCACATATCTCATCCCATCTCTAGCTAAGGCTTTAGAATGAGTGGTCTTTTATCAGGTTTCTGATTATTTGGGGCCCTATAATTTATGTACATTTAAACAGCATGATTTGGGGACTAATTTTGGGACAGAAACTGCTTTGTTAACTCTGAGTTTTTGCATGGTGCCTTGACTTTGAGAAATACAGTACTCCTGTTGGAGTTTTTTTTGTTCTCACTAAGGCTTTTAAATTGCTGAACCACACTCACCTGCACTCCAGCCTCATGGGGCACAGGGCATAATGCCTAAAACAAAAACAGCACGGCAATAAATGCCGCAAGCAAAATGTTGTGCTCTGATGTAGCATCAGGCAAAACAGTGACCACACAACAAATGAGCACACCCCATTGAAATCAATGGGACTTCTTTTTTGCGGGGGGCTTTGCCCCCACACACCCCAACATGGGGGACTTCAGCCTTCACACTCCCCAGACTTTAAATAATCAACTCCAAGGGGGGCATGGACTTCAGTAATGGGGAGAAACTCGGAAGGGGGAAATTCTTTTTTCTATAAAAAAAAAGTTGCAACACCAGGAGACCTGGGGGGAACCAAACCGTGGTCTCAGGTCTCCATCACTGCTGTGTGCTGGTGCCTTAGCCACTCCATCATGGGAGTGGCTTGACCAGGCACAGCAGCACAGGTTTATTCACCCCCTCCTCCACTCCACTTCATGGTCAGCAACAGGGGTAGTGGTAATTCTCTGCTCTAATACCCCTGTCACTTTTAATGCTTTAGCATTTCACATAGCATGTTTTTTGACATGCTGTTTTTGAAGAGACATATTGACCCGGTAGCCCTTGTGAAATATGCATTTTTATACTAACGTGGATTGATTTCAGGATTATTTGACTGATATGAGCAAGTGTACAAAAACTGATAATATGACATTGACTTTTGTGGGACTGGACATTGGGCTGCACAGGGTTCTATCCTTGGCCACTTATTGTTCAGACTTTAAGCGAACTAGTACCTGGTTTTAATAATGTTGAAATAATCCTTCATGCTAATGACATACTTCTGTTCTCTGGTATCCAAGGTCTGGCTACTACTCAGAAAAGCACCTAGTCAGCTTTTGACCACTTTCAGAATTGACTTATTTATAACAAATTGATTCTTAATGTAAAGAAGATCAAAGGTATGATCTTTCACGGTCACAAAAGGGTAGTATGTCTGCCACTAGACAGCAGAACTACTGTATGGTCAGCCTATTGATTTTGTTAATGAATTTAAATATTTGGGTTTGATTTTGGATTCTTCACTTTCTTTTGTTAATCATATCGACCATTTAGTTAAAACAGCTCACTTGAGACTAGGCTTCTTGTATAGACTGAAAAATGTTTTGATTCCTAAATCTTGAAAATTGACTGCTATTGGCTTGATTATCTTATAATTCACTATGCCTCCATATATATATATATGTAATATATATATATATATATATATATATATATATATATAGATATAAATGTATGTGTATATACAGAATATATATATATATATATATATGTGTATAGTGGCTATTGCTTTTCCTTCAGAGGTCTTCATGCTTCTGTGTAGGGCATGTGCTGGTTTGTCTAGGGGTTTGGCAGGATGACTCGTCAGTTTTTATAAAATGGCAAGAAAAAATCTAGAAATGTCATTGGCTGAGAGATGTCATCTGACTATGCATTAAATCTCTATGAAGGCACATGCAGGTGCCAAATCTAATTTTGCTCCCCAGAAAAACCTGCTTAGAGCCACTTCATAAGTGTAATAAGCCCCTACAGGGTGTGCATCATAGAATTTTAATGCACCCCCGAGAGGCGTAAGGACACTCAGCCTTCAGTCTTCTGCCATAGTACACCTCTGGGGCATGCATTAAAATTCTATAATGCACACCCTGTCATGGCTTATTACTTACTCATAAAACTTCTCAGGGTCATAAAGTTTTTTCCTGTACCATTACTAAAGCTTGTAATTCTTTACCTCAACTTTTGATCACTGTTGATACTGTTGATTCATTTAGCCATAATTATAAGCATCATTTGTTGGCTGACAGTGTATGTAAGTGTTCTGTATAGGTGTACTTTGTATGACAGCCACCTGTTTACTCATTGTATTACTTGCATGTTTTTGCTGTATTCATATTTTGTATCTGTTATTTTCTTTTCACCCCAGGTGCTCTTTGAAAGTGGACAGTTTTTGTCCTTGGGTTCTTACCCAGTTAACAAAACATAAAATAAATAAAAAATAAATCAAAAATTCTTGTATCCCTCATAATCCAGTGGTACTCCCTCTCTCACTTGATCCACTTTGTAATAAAAAACATTATCCCTGGTGCTAGTGGTACCCACTCCCTCATTCAATTCCCACTGTAATAAAGAAATTATCCCTAGTAGTCCAGTGGTACCCCCCTCCTCATCTGATTCCCTTTGTAATAAGAAAATAATCTCCCATGCTACTGGTACTCCCAGATCACCCAATCCCAGCTGTAATAAAGAGATTATCCCTGATAGTTTGACGTCCGTCCCCAGTATCCTCTGACCCCTTCATGCAAACCACTCCACCTTGGTGGCGTACAATTACCCTCCTCTCTCCTTCCTGTTGAGCTTCCATCTCATCTGCCCTACAGAACGTTTATAGTGATATACCAAGCTATGTATTGCTACAGGAGCTGCATAGCAGGGGAGGTGGTTATAGGCTCATAGGCAGGATTTCAAGTCAAGTGGCCACAAAGTCATGTGAGACTTGTCACATTTCAGTGGAGGCACTCAGTTATTTGTTTTCCCATATATTTCTTTAAATGTTTTTTTAAAAGCCCTAAAGGTGGGTGTTTCCACAACTGTGGAAACATAGAAACATAGACTTTGACGGCAGATAAGGACCACTTGGCCCACCCAGTCTGCCCATTTCCCTACCTACTGGATAAGCTGCAGATTCTAGTTAACCAACAGCCTATGTCCTGCAACCCCCCACAATAATTGCCTTATGTCTGTCCCATGCATGTTTGAATTCCTCCACTGTTTTAGACCCCACAACCTCTCCAGGAAGGCGGTTCCATGCGTCCACCACTTCTCCATGAAAAAGAATTTTCTCACATTACCCTGAGCCATCCTCCTAACTATAGATTGTGCCCCTTGTTCTTAGACATCTCTTTTTCTGAAAGATGCTACCTCCTGGACTTTGTTGATTCCCTTGAGGTACTTAAAAGTTTCTATCATGTCCCCCATCCTCCTTTCATCAAGGGTATACATATTAAGCTCTCTCAGTCTCTCTTCATGGTTTCTGATGTAGACCCTGCACCATTTTAGTTGCCCGCCTCTGGACTGCTTCCTTCCTGTCTATGTCCTTTCGTAGATGAGGTCTCCAAAACTGCACGAGTACTCAGATGGGGTCTCACCAACTGTCTGTATAGAGGGATAACCACTCCTTTTTCTACTTGTGATGCCCCTCCTATGCATCCCAGTATCCCCTGGCTTTCCTACTGACTTCTCACATTGCATACCCACCTTTAGGTCATCTGATATGACTACACCCAGATCCCTTTCCATTATTGTTGTTGTTAGTACCTCCCCTGCTATTGTACTTTCTCCTGGATTTTATTTCCAGGTGCATTACTTTGCACTTCTTTGCATTGAATCTAAGTTGCCATATGTCTGACCATTCCTCCAACCTTGCCAAGTCCCTTCTCATCCTTTCTACCCCCTTGTGTATCAACTCTGTTACAGATCTTTGTGTCATCGCAAAGAGGCATACCTTTCCTTCCAGACCCTCTGCAATGTCACCTATAAAGACGTTAAAGAGGACTGGACCCAGTACTGAGCCCTGAGGTACTCCACTAGTAACCCCCCTTTCTTCAGAATGTGTTCCATTCACTATTACCTTCTGTGTCCTGTTGTGCAGCCAGTTTTCTACCCAGGCTACCACCATGGGACCCACCAGGCTAGGCTAACTTGATTATTAATCTTTGTGCGCAGACTGTGTCAAATGCCTTGCTAAAGTCTAGGTAGGCCATATCCACAGCCCTCCTGGTCTATTACTTTGGTCACCCAGTCAAAGAAATTGATTAGATTTGTCTGACATGACCTTCCTGCTGTGAATCCATGCTGCTTTGGGTCCAGTGCCCCGCTGGCCTCTAGGTACTCAACAATTCTTTCTTTCAGAAGTGATTCCATCATTTTCCCCACCACTGAGGTCAAACTAACAGGTCTGTAGTTTCCTGCTTCTGCCTTGCTCCCACTTTTGTGAAGGGGAATCACATCTGCCCTCCTCCAGTCCTCAGGTACCACCCCATCTTCCCATGATTTGTTAACAAGTGTGGTTAGTGGTGTCACTAGGTCCTCCTTAGCTCTTTTAGGATTCTAGGTGAACCCGTCAGGCCCCATTGCTTTGTCCACCTTGAGTTTTAAAAGTTCCTTCAGTACTCTTTCTTCTTTAAATGGACTGGTATCAACCCCACTATCCAGAGTGCTTCTACTGTTTGGTTTAGGTAACTCCTCCTCTTCTTCTTTTGTGAATACTGAGCAAAAGTATTCATTCATTATCTTTACCTTTTCACTGTCTCCCTCTGCCCACCTCTCCTCTCCTTTATTAATCTTCCCTATCCCTCCCTTAACCTTTCTATGTTCTCTAATGTACCTATAAAAGGTTTTATCCCCCTTCTTAACTGAGTTGGCTATCCTCTCCTCAGTTTGGGCCTTTGCTTTTCTGACTGCCTTCCCACTTCTTTTCTGCTTTAATTGATACAGTTCCCTGTCGTGTCTGGCCTGTGATTCCTTATACTTTTGAATGCAGCCTTTTCTCCTTAACCTTCCCTGACACTTCTTTTGAGAGCCATAGTGGTTTTTTATTCCGCTTTGTTTTCTTTATTTGTTTCACACAAAGACTTGTTGCCTCCATGATGGCAGTTCTGATTTTTCTCCATTGTTCTTCCACCCTCCTTTCTGGCCATTTGCTAATGCATTCTCAGGTATTCACCCATCATGCCAAAGTCAGCCCTTCTAAAGTCCAGTATCCTTGTATTTGTATGGCTTGTCTCCATGGTTGTGTTTATTGTGAAGCACACTGTGCAGTGGTCGCTTGTTCCCAGGTGTCTACTGACTTCTAAGTTTGTGATCCCTCTCCATTTGAGAGTACCAGGTCTAATATTGCTCCTCCCAAGTGGTGCCACCACTAGCTGTCTAAGGCATGCTCCCTGTAGGGCATCGAGAATGACCCTGCTCTTGGATGTGGCTGCAGTCCATGTTGCCCAGTTAACATCTGGCATATTCAGGTCCCCCATCAACAGTAACTCCTTTTTTCAGCCATTTTGAGAATACCCTCTATCATTTTCTTGTCCATTTCCTCCCCTTGAGATGGGGGTCTGTATACAACCCCTGTGCGGATTGTGATGCCATTCCCTGTCTCCAATGTGACCCAGAGTTCCTCTTGTCCTCCCCCTTTACTTTTTAGTTCTGTTACTTTGATCCCTTCCCTTATGTAGAGAGCTACTCCACCTCCTCTTTTACCCTCCCTGTCCCTTCTGTAGATTGTGTACCTGGTATGTTGACATCCCAGTCATGGTTCTCCGTGTACCATGTTTCTGTGACTGCCACAATATCCAAGTGTTCCACTTCCATCAGGGCTACTAGCTCTGGAAGCTTGTTTCCAAGACTATGGGCATTGGTACTCATTGCCCTCCATTTATTGTTGGCTTTATTCTTTTTTACCCCATCCCTGCTCTTATTGCCCTTGTCCATTTTTCCATTTACCCCTGTCCTGCCCTCTGTCAATCTTCTGTACCTCAGTGTTTACCCTACTGCTCTATGCTTTATGGGGAGGCTTGAACTTTCCTGATTCCTATCAGCACTTCCCCTTGGCTAGTTTAAAAGCTTGCCAAGGAAGCCTTTAAACCTGTCACCTAGGAGTGTGTTTCCTTCCTGGACAGATGCAGACCATCATGCCAGTATAGACCTTCATCTCTCCAGGTGGACCCCCAGTCCCCAATGAAGCCAAAGCCCTGTGTTCTGCACCAGTTTTGCAACCATTCATTAAACTGCATGGTGTGCAGTACCCTAGCCTCACCTCTGCCATAGACTGGCAGCACCTCTGAGAAGGTTACCGTGCTTGCTACCTGTCTGAGGCCCCTCCCCAACTCCACAAATTCATCCTGCACTGCACTGATCTCATGCCTATCTAGGTCATTTGTCCCGAGGTGGACAATGATATCTAGTTTCCTCTCCTGTGATGCTGCTTCTGCAATCCTGAGGATTCACTTCCTGTCCCTCCAAGCCATGGCACCAGGCAGGCACTCCACTTCCCTCTCTTCTCCTCCCCAGGTCTACACCCCTAAAAGTTGAGTCCCCTATCAGAAGCTGTTTCTTTCCCTTGTGTTGTCCTTGCCACTCTTTTGTGGGTCTCCTTGTGGATGTCCCAGCATTCTTCTTGGTCTCCAATGAGGGTGTCATCATAGAGGAACCTTGATTTGCCAGACCGACATGATTTGTGTAGAGGTGCAACCTGGGGCTACGCCTGTTCCACCACCCTCACCTCCCAGAACCTACTGTGGTCCATCTGCTCTTCACACATGGCAACCACTGAGGCAGTGGTTGTGGAACTGGTGCTCTTTGGGTGGGGAGTCCTCCTAGTCCTTGCCAGTTCAGCCTGGAGGTGGGCAACCTCCCTCAGAGCTGACAGTTGCCTGCAAATAGGGCAGCACGCAGGTTCCAGAATGTTTCCCGGAAAATTGCTGCCCCACAGCTAGTGCATTGCACCACTCCCCACATGTCCCTCTTCCTTATAATATACAATGAGTAATATACAATTTTTTTTTGTGTGTGTGTGTATACTTATGCTTTATGCACTGTGCTGGGTAATTAAGAATATGACAGTTCTGCTCCAAGACCTGTTGAGGAAGTGATGTCAGAACCTTGGCTATAAAGGAAATGCCACAACCACTAGTGACTGTTAGAAACAATCAAATACACCACTGCTCCACCACCCTGGTGAGTACTGCCCTTTATAGTAAGTCAACCAACACCACAATGTACTAGACCACTGCTGCTACACAAACCACTCTACTGAGTCCAGGGATAAAAACGAACTCACTTTTCAGCCAGCAGGACACTTCCAAAATATTGCACAAATATCCTTCCAGATCCTATCTGTCTAGCACAGAAATCAAGCAACTTCAGTTGTATTACAACCCCTCTGGTTATAAAATTACTACACTTTAATGGAATCCTGCAATTCTTAATGCCAATAAGAAAATAATGAAACTTTCTGTAGAAAGTGTAGCTTACCTTCCTAGTCCCCTACAATATTATGTTTTACCAAGTTACCAGTTCCTCAAATGCGTGGAGGGAAGAGAGTTCCAGATACTGACTACCCACTGATCAAACCATTGTCCTCATTTATTAGTTTTGTACAATTCTCCCTTTAATTGATAGTTATGTAGCCTAGTCCCTCTTTCATTACCAGGCCTTGATTGTAAGCCGGCAGATTCCCACAACACCTTATCCTTGTATGCCCTGTAAACATGACATAGAACTCCCCTAATATTTCTATATGAGAGTGAGAACAGTCCATATCGCATAGTCTGTTACTATACTCCACATTTTTCATACCTTTAATTCTTTTTGTGAAGCTTCTCTGTACTCTCTCATTAAGTTTTGTTATGCCTACTCCTTGCAGAGTAGTTAAAGGTGACCCATATTCTAGAACTGGTCTCACCAGTGATCTATACAAGGGTGACAAGACATCTTTATTCCTGCTCTTTATATTTCTATATATATTTCCCATCACTTTATTTGCCTTTTTATGGCCTCTTTGTTATGTGCATCAAACTGTAAGTCACTTGTTATAGTCACTCCCAAATCCTTTTCACTTTCCGTGCAAGTTATCGCCTTATTATTTATTGTGTATTCAGCTTGCAGGTTGTTTGTTCCAAGATGCATGACTTTGCATTTATTTTCATTGAATTTAAGATTGTGTCTCTATGCCCACACTCCAGCTCTTTTAATTGATTTTGCAAATGCTGTATAGCAGCTGTATCATTAACAATTGCTCCCACCTTTGTATCGTCAGCGTACTTTTTCAGCCATGCCCCGCCCGATACCTGCATACTTGTTACAAAGGTGGAGAACAGCGTTGGCCCCAGGACTGACCCCTGCGAAACTCCACTCATTATTCTGCCCCAATTAGAAGTATGCCCTCTAATCTGTACCCTCTGTAAGCAACCTATAAGCCAAGACTGCATCCATATAATTATATATGGATCCACCCCCATCTCATAAAGTGTTTCTAATAGTTTACAATGTGACACAGAGTCAAAGGCCTTTGCATAGTCCAGGTACAGTATTCCATGTCCATGGGTAATCCCTGGTCTAGAGCCTGACTCACTGTTTCAAGGACATCTAAAATATTGCTGGTACAAGACCTTCCCCTCTCACACCAGTGTTGGGAAATGTCCACTATACCCAATCCCCTTGAACTGACTTCAAGGAAACTTTTAACAAAGCTTTCCATTACTTTGCCCATGATGGAAGTTATACTTATCGGTCAGTAGTTTTTTGCCAAGGATTTATCCCCTGCCTTTTAAATCAGGATGATGTCAGCTAGTCTCCATTGCTCCAGTGTTTCCCCTATTTGTATAGACTTATTGAATAGTAATGTGAGTGGCCCTGAGATGTCTTTAGCCATTGTGTTTAGAAAGCATGGATATATCCCATCTGGTCCACTTGATTTGTTCTAATTAAGTGATTTTAATTTCTCATATACTTGTGTTTCAAAAATGGTGTATTCTATAGTTTGGCCTTCTAGTTTAGTATTTTTAGTATAACTTGAATTACCTTGTTTCTGAAAAAGTCCTAGAAAATAATCATTACATTTTTTTGCAATTTCAGTTTCATTATCCAATATTTCAACACCATGTTTTAAATTTGTTATCTGACCATTACCTTTTTTGAGGCTACCTATATAATTATACAACTTCTTATAATTATCCCGTGTATCTTTCACTAGGTTCAGTTCTGCTCTGGCCTTTGCTTTTTTTATTGCCCCTTTATACTTCTTACATAGTAATCTATACTTTATCTCTTTCTCCTTTGTGGGTTTGTCCTTAAATTTTTTATATGCTTTATTCCTTAACTTTAATAAACAATGAATGTTTTGGGGAAAACCACTGTGGGATTCTACCCCTACCATTGTATTTTTCTTTTATGGGAACATAGTTATCCATACAAAATTGTATTTTGGTTTTTATTATTTCCCACATCTTGTCTAGTGATTCATTTTCCAAGTCTTTCCTCCAGTCCCATTTAGTAAGGGTTGCTCTGATTGCATTATAATCTGCCTTTTCAAAGTTCCGTATTGTAGTCTTTCCTTTTATTTTGTATGTGTCTTCAATAATTGAGCAGGTGACCATTTTATGGTCACTACCCCAATGGTTGTAAAATGGTAACATTTTGTGAACCTCCTTCCAAGTTACTAAATAATAAATCTAGGATGTTATTATACCTTGTTCCCTTGGTAACACACTGGTTCAACCTTTTTTCTTAACATATTTCAATAAGTCTATTTTCATGATTACTAGCGCCTTGTAATTGATCCCAATTGATTTTAGGGAAATTGAAATCTCCCATAACCACACAGTTTTCATACACAGTCATGGAGTCCAGATTGTTCAAAACCTTGTTAACTTCTTCATCTGTCATACTTGGGGCTCTGCAGCATACACCGAGGGTGATATATGTATATATTTTCTTTTAAATCTGACCCAAATTGGCTCAGTCTTATGGTTATTAGGTTCAGAAAGGGGGGCCGGCCAGTCGGCACAGCGTTGGGATTTCCACTTCAGATGCCAGTGACCCGGTTCGGGAATGGACCCAGTCATTGGAGGGCTGGCTAGGGGAGAGGATCTAGCATCCTATGGACTGCTCTCCTTCTGGGGGAGGGTTGGGCAGCACCGGAGCATTGGGGACCCCTGGTGGAGGCTGGGGCTCTCGCACTGCCGCTGCTTACATCGGGGGTGAGGCGGGCGGACGCTGGCGGCCATTGCATGTCCCGCCCGGAGGGAGAGAAACTAAGGAGGAAAAAGGAGGAGGAGGAAGTCCTCCTGCCAGGTGAAGCCTCCCTCGGGCTTCAATTCACCCCTGCCGCCGCACTCCCAACTAGTTACTGGTTCCTCGGCACTGGAGCTAGGGGGTACCAGTGCCACGGCCCCACCCTCTGGGGGGAAAGCCGGGGGTGACCTGGAGGGGCGGCAAATGGGCAGGTGGTGGGAGCTCCAGGGAGCTGTGACTAGGCTGAAGGAAGACGGAGGACCTCCATTAAAAAAGGAAAAAAAAAAGAAAGTATTTCTTGTGCTTTAAGGTGAGAGGTAATATATACATCCACCTCCCTCCTCCCATTTTACCATCTCTGTCTTTGTGAAAAAAATCATAGCCATTTATATTTTCCACCCAATCTTCAGATTTTATCCATGTTTCAGTGATTCCACATATATCTATACCATATGTCAGTATTGTATGTTTCAATTCATTCATTTTATTTATTATACTCCTGGCATTAACCATTAGGATTTTTATTTCTTGCTTTGTGTGTACTTTTCCTTGTGTATCTGAGTACACCATTTTACCAGGGGTAGAGACATTCTCAAGTCTATATTCTTTCTTATTACTGTTATTTACTCCTTTGGTTGAAACACTGTCATCCAAGTTGGTTGAAAAATAATGACATTTGGTCAAGCTACAGGCCATGGAACTGTTTAATAGAACATTTAGTTGACATGTATACATGATTCCACTTTCACCAACTATGTCCATTTTCAGACAAGTCCTGTAGATATACTGTATAAAGCTTTGCATATTGCTACATGATTACAGCAACCAGGCCAGGGAGGAGAGCAGTGGGTAAGTGCTGGTCACTGTATGTGTGCGTATTGGGGGGAGGGGTTGGCATAGGGGGGCTCAGAGGTTACCGGGAGGGGGGAACCACTGGATGACCAGGGATGTGCTGTTGGAGGATGGTAACACAGAAAATACATGGTTAAAAATAAAAACAGTTGTTATAAGTATAAGCAGCAAGTGTATTCCATAATGTGGACAAAATTAAAACAAGTAGCCAGAATAGAAAACCCAGATGAGGCTAGATAAAAAGATAATCAAATTACTCAACAAAAAAACAAAAAGCTTTCCATGGATTCAAAAAATGTAAGACTCATTCCTACTGGAAGAAATGCAAAAGCTTGCTTAAGAAAAGCAGGACTATGATTAGAAATGCAAAGAAAAACATCAAATTAAAGTTTGCCTTACATGCTAAGAAAAGCAATGGGAAAGACCCTTTGCAGCTAAATAAACTCCTTAAAGAGGCCAAGTTGTAAGGTGGGACCAATCCAATTGGAGGAAATGACAATTAAAGATGCAAATAAAATGGCTGCTATTTTGAAAAACAATTTCTGTACTATATACAGTGAGAAACATTCTAATAACAACTCACTTGAGACAGACAGTACTGACTGCATAAACATAACCACAAGATGAGATAAAAAAAAAAAAGGACTGGCTAGAATAAGACCAGACTGTTCACCAGGGCCTGTTCAGATTAGTGATGGCATGATTGTACTAATGAAAAAATATCTAATATACCCTTTAAAACTGTTTTTGAGAAAAGTATAAATATGGGTGAGGTCCCAAATGATTGGAAGGTGGCCAGTGTCTCTCCATTATTTAAACAAGCATTTGTCAATGCCGAATGTTTCCTTGCATGGTGTATGTGGCAGGGGTGTACAAAAGGTATGAGACTGCATTCACAAACTTCAACGTATCCTCATAACTTTGTTGTTTTTTAATCCCCTGAGGATGAGACAATGGGGCATGATCAGTCAAGATGTCAATCCAGCCAAAGCACTTCCTCCAGGTGGATGTCAACTAGGGTCATGAGGTCCGGAGTGAAGTGGATCTTGGCCATTAGCTGCCTAGTGCCAAAGATCTGAGGCATAGACAGAACTCCAGTGCCTTGCAGAACATTTCTATTTGATTGGAACTGATCCAATTGCTGGGGTTGGTCTTTGTCTCCAGCAGTATTTTGCTGTTTTTAAATTTTACCCTTGATGGAAGAATGAATAGTACAGTGAGAAATCCAGTACACCCTCAAACCCCAGGCCAACACCCACAAGGACACAGGTGCCAGCCTGCACCACAGAAACCATCACCAAGAGAGCCACGGTGGTGCAGAGACTAACTCAGGAGCTGGAGAGAGGTGTTTACCTGGACTGAGGTGGAGGAGGAAATGCCTCATTCAGAATTACTGTTAGCTCTATGGCAAGGCCATCATCAGCTCGCTCACCCGCCAGCACCAAGACTTAACCCAAACCTACAGACTTGGGACTTTATTATTTAGACTACAACACATCTTTTTATTCAAGTACGCTTACAATTTTATTACCCTACCCTTAGGTAACGTAAATGTGCTGAAGGACAAGGGGACACGATATGAAACTGGAGTGGGGTCAATTCAGGAGAGATGTAAGGAAGTACTTCTTCACAGAAAGAGTGATCGATTCCTGGAACAGCTTTCCAGTGGAGGTGATAAGAGCAAAAAACACTGGTGTGGTTCAAGAATGCATGGGACAAGCATAAGGAAATCTTAGGAGAAGGGAGATTGAATGGGCCACAGATCAAGTAGGGTCTGCAGTGTGACTGTAGGTAGGGAAAAGTGGTCTGACTGGGTGGGCCAAGCGGTCCTTATCTGCCAGCAAATACTAAGTTTCTTTGTTTCTAATAACCTAAGTAAAGAGCAGGCATACTGGCAAATACAGTGCTCCCTCTTTTTCCACCAACCATTATACATCCTACACTCTAGTGGTTAAAAGAGGGTGGTGCACTGTAGTAGGTGGCAGTTCCCCCGTCTGTGAAAGTATATTGAAAGATCAAAGGCAAATCATAATGAGTATATTGATAATAAAATATAACTTCTTTCTAAACAGTCAGGATGCCTCTTTTTTAAAAGTGGCACACTTGATACAGTATTAACCAATCGCTATCATCTGACTTTACAAGATGGTTCTCAACAGGCTCTTGATCATGCAATGTCTTGGACCCCTACCCCCATTACACACACACACACACACACACACACACACTATGTATCCCACATGTCGTTCTTGACAGACCAACCAAAAAGCAATAAAGAAATATTTTCATAAAAAAAGAGAGGCATTTCTATTTCTAAATTTTAACATTCAGAGTGCTCCCAGTCCCCCCCAGCTTCAAACCTCCACATTAACCATCCAAAGACAGAACCTGCTCCCGCACTTCAAATGTAAGGGATCTTTCCAATAAACAAATTGCTTGATATGAGCAATTTGTATCTGTGGTTGTACAGTCAGTTGCAGATTTCCTGTGGTGATGCCCGCCCCCCCCCAATTATACACATACATTCAATGCATCCACCACTAGCACGACCACTCACCAAAAACTGGAGTAGTTCTGATCCGTGGAACAGCTGCTACATAACCACTCAGAACCCTGCCATAGTCTCCAGTTCCATTCCACAATAAACTGTGGAATATTTGACTTATATTACTACAACTGAGCCAATCAGACATTTAATTTTAACTGTAAGACACTAAGACCCACTTGATGACCCTGTGTTATCAAAATATCTCTATCGGCAAATGCAGCCGTTATGAGAGACACAACAATCCTAAAAACTACATATGAAATATACATTTGTATTCTTTCTTTGTGGTTTCAACCACAGTGTTTGCAGATTTCCTCACTGCACCATTTTAAAATAAAGACAGATTTAAAATATGTTCTTTTTGTCTCAGACTAATGAACATTAAACTCAGATTGCAAGAGCTGCAAATAAAACCAGGGCCAGTAGCAGCTAGTTCCTGACTGAAACAAAACAAAGACATGTCAAGGCAAGGCACAGTTCTACCTAACTACTAGTTAAAAAACTAAACACATCTGCATAGTAATTCTAACAGTATGAAAGAAAATCGTTGTAAAGTTTTAATATCCGTTTCTAGCAACCCCTTAAGCTCAAAGAGAACATAGAACACTCCATATTTGAAATATAATATTTGACATGCAAAGCAAACAAACCCAGCAAGGGTCGCCGACCATTTAGCAGATGGGGAGCCCCGAATATCAGCAGCTCGACCTTCCAGGAGTACCGAACATAGCTTTAACCATTACATTTGGCCCAGGTTCATAGTAAATCTTAAGGGTGCCCAGCAGCAATTTGAGTGTTCTACCTTGACTCTGCAGCACCCCATTCAACCCAATCATGAGCACCTCTGATTAATGCCACCTATGGCAGCCCTGCTCCTGCCACTGTACCAACCACCCCCTCCTTCCTCTGCAAACTAGCATCCAATGCAAAAAGGGTAAATCTACATTTTAGGAACCACAAACAAGGCAGCCATTTTAGGGAAAACAGGATAAAACCGACCACTCCCCCAAAGTAAGAAAACACTTAAAAAGATTAGCAACTATTTTCTACATAACCAGCTAGAAAGATGCTGTCACGAACATCCCATGTACAGTGCATTGCTTTGTTCACAACATCTTCAACTGAATATAGGCAGTTCCAATTTTTTTCACAGGAATCCACTGATAGGTACCTTCCATGCAGTTCAGCTCCACATCCTAATCAAAAATAATAATCTGTTAACTACTGCGATCTGAGGCACTGTGGACCAGAATCAGGATCTCCATACATGTCCACAGGCCTCTCTCCTCTTACCTAATTAAAACAACAAGATTATGCTGCAGTCCAGTTCTGCTCCAGAACATGCGGTGATTGGTCCAGTTCTGCTCCAGAAGGGGGCCAGTTCCACACACGCGGTAATAGGTCCAGTTTTGCTCCAGAAATGGGCCAGCTCCACATACACAGCATGGGAAAATGGAATGAATGCAGTGCTCCCACAGATGAAAAACACAACTCCGTCTGCTACTTGGTTTGGTTTGGCACCTAACGTAGTTTGAATCTTCTCTGCCACCCGGCTTGTTTATTTCCTCTTGCATTGGATGAGTTGATGGCAAAGTGTCGCTGAGGTAAAGGTGGGGGTGGGGGGCTTATCATGACCTGTCATGCTCAAGTAGAATCCGATGATTTGGGATGTGAGTTCATAAATAATGAAATCGCATCCCTAATCACTGGATTCTGTAAAGGTCCAGACACAGACCCATTTGATCATGTACAGCGCTGTTGTCATGCTCTCACTAGAGAAGCCGAAAATATTGTGGGAGTCATGATAGGTTGCTTCAAAAATTGGGGGGGGGGGCATGTCCTCCTCATCCCCCCCAGTGGATGTGCATGACTGGGGTTGGATAGGGGTAGGGGCGAGTGGAAAAGGTTGGCAACCAGAACTGCACTTCAGCATTCATAAATGGTACTAGGGGATTATTTACGGAGATGTGGTATAGTGTAATATTGTGGAGGGGGGGGGGACTTAGTGTGTAAAGCATTCCCTGAAGGAGAACTGTGATGTACATAGAGCCGCTCAGCTGCTTGCTGGCCAGCTTTATGCAAATGAAAGTACTGAAGTGCTCTCTCATTGGAGCGCTTCAGTCCCTTCAAGTACACAAAGTTTATGCCCATGAAACTGTGACCACCATTATACTCTGCTTGCATGGTCATTGGTCTGTCAGGGATGAGCCCAATATAGATTGCTCTGCATTGGGCTAGTTTGTGACACACCTCTGAAATGCCATTTTCTGAAACAAAATGTTTCTTATGCATGTACAAGGAAACATAAAAAACTCCTAATAGAAGAAAAAGGGAAGGACACACTAGGACTCTACACAGACAGACAGACACACACACACACACGCACATGCACACACACAGCAAAACAGCACACACCAAAACGCTCTGCACAACATATGTTTTTGCAAATTCTGACTGTACTACTCCTTTAAAGCCATGAACATGGGGGAACATGTGATTTTGACATCTACCTTTGCTTAAGCAGGGCTTGCCTTGCTTTGGGAATGGAGTCAACCCCAATGACAGTAAAGATGCCAGTGTCATCCTGGATTTTGACTGAAGTATTTTGCTTGGTCGTAATCTCCTGGATTGTACCCTGCATCCATACTATCATCACTTCCAGGGCTGAAGTCTATCCCCTCAATCAGTTCACCCACAGTCTTGACTTTGTTTCCTTAGGGCCTAGATGGTCTTCCTGCTCTCTCCAATACCTGGGCTTATCCCTTACCTCCAACCCTTCTCAATTAGTAAAGTTGAACCTTGAAGACCTCTTAGGGATGGTTCGGTAAGATCTGGCAAGATGGAAGGCTCTTCCCATATTATTGTTGGGTAGAATTAACACAGTTAAGTTGAATATTCTTCCCAGATTCTTTTATCCCCTAAGTCTGCTCAATGTTGCATTGCCCTCTTCCTTCTTTAGATGCATCCACTCCCTGAGCGCCTCCTTCATCTAGTGAGACAAGGCCTAGCGTCATGTTCATACTTTAAATTAAGGCTTCCCAAATCCTTTGGTGGCCTTCGATTCTCCAACTTTCAGATGTATTTCTGGGCCAGTCATCTCTACAAGTTGGAGAAATGGTTATTCCCCCCCCCATCCTATTTCCGATCCCGAATATGTTCCAATCTGGCTACAAATAGAATCCCGCCTTCTCACCTTACATAACCTTTCTCCCTCTGTTATCTTTCACATCCCTTGGAAGCTTCTTCCAGGTCAGATTGTTCTCTCTCTCATAGCGGGACTTCTCTCAAGGCTCTTTCTTAGATTTGCTCCTACCTAAAAATCCCTTTGGTCAAAGATCCTGTACAGTCCATTCTAATCAATCCTAATATTAAGAATGGCAACCATCCCTTAACCATTGGTTGACTTCCTTTACCACAGGACACCACTGTGGCTGATTGCTATTCGCAATCTTACCTCCTAATTACCCTCAAATTAATAGAGAAATTTCATTTAGGCCAGTCTCAGGTTTTTAAAATGTATCAGCTTCACCATTTACTCTTACAACAGTTTGTTCCCTCCCCCCATCCTCAGGTTATAGTGATCTTTGTGCGCAGATCCTGGAGTGGGCCTCCAAACTGCATGGTACCTCCAAGCTGTATCTCTGGCTGATTACTACTCATTCTTCCCTCTCGGCGGTGGGCTCCAGAGTCTGGACCACGCTGCTCCCAGAAGTTACCATCAACTGGCCCATTTTGTGGAAAGACCTCCACACGTATCTTTCTCAAGACCGGCTTAGACTTTCCCAGTATCATGTACTGAATAACATGTATTATACTTCCCTAAAACTAGCTAGAAAGGGCCATTTCTCCTCCCCTACATGTACAAGATGTGGTAAGGAAGAGGGTACTCTCCTGCACATTTTCTGGTCCTGTGAAAAGGTGTCATCCCTGTGGGAAAAAAATTGAAACCGAAAGTGACCCGCTGCTGGGCCTGGAAGGCCTATTCTCCCCCGAAATCTGCATCCTAGGCAATCTGTCATGGATCCCAGTCCATGAGAGGAGTTACCATATGGCACTTATCTCTCTAGTGGTCAAGAAGCTACTTCTTCGACACTGGTTAGACCAATCCCATATCACATATGCTGCATGGCTACAGGAACTTTCTTTTTCCCTTCATACTGAGCATATGATAGCTAGCCTCTGACATCATCTTCCCCAATTCAATAAGAAATGGGGACAACTCCACACCCTCTACTTTCCCTGACCTAGGCATGTTCCCTGAGTCCCTATTCCACTCTTTTCTCTCTCTCTTTACTCAGTCCCTAGGCACGCCTCGGGGTTGAGGGATGGTGGGTGGGGGGTGTTCTGAGGGGTGGTGATTGTTTGTTGTTTGGGGATCTCTGTATCTGACTACCTGTATTTTACTCCAAATGTATGCATGTTGCTTGCCTTGACTTGGTTGTACTGTTTACTAAATCAATAAAGTTTCTTTAATTAAAAAAAAAAAATCATTAGCAATTTGTTCAGTTTCAGCCAACTTTGGGATCAAACTTCTTGAATTAAGATGTATCATTTTAAAACCATGCAATTTGTACCATCCATCTTCACCCATAGACCTGACGCCACAAGAGGGGCCAGGATTAGGTTCAATATTACCCCCTAATAATATCAACAACATTTCATTAATCTCCAGAACTTTGCACATTCCCATATTGCAAAAATAAAACATATGCAAACTCAGTAAATATAAAGCAAAGGACTACCAATAGTAACAGTAAGGCTAATAACACCTATTGCTGTGTGATGTCTTGCACTGGGTTTCATGTATGAGCGAATGAGACCAAAGTTTTTTACAACTCTGGGACAAAACTGCTGCTGTTTCTGATTTAGAGGCATGCTTCCCTCAGTCCTAGAGAATTCTATACAGCAAAACAGGAAAAAACACGCAATGCACAAAATGCTGCAGAGAGCCACCAACACCTCTATTAAGAGTCATATCTAGCAGTTCAAGGTTAGCATATGCCCCAGTGTTGAATTTAAAAAAATAGAAATGTATTCAATCTGTGCAAAATGTAATTACAAATATACTATCATGCATAGGCATGGTTACCATCTGGTATTATTATTTTCTCAATCCAACACCATGGCATGTACCACTCTTTTGAACTGCTAGTTGTATTCACACTTACCTGTTGAGATCCATCAAGTACACTTTTGGGGGGTTGACATCCACTAGCAGAGTGTTTTGGAATCCATCTTCTTGTTTTATGGGACCTAAATAGTTTTCGATTGACCTTCTGACTCTTTGAAACTCCAACCTCTACTTACACATACACAGGAAACTGCCATAGTATATAAGTTGGATTCCCTACTCTGACCCCGCTGATGATGGCTCTGGAGCAGTGGCCTCTTCCATAAACCACTTCTTCATTACCTGTGCCTTACCCAAGGGCAACCCTCTACACCATTATCCCCTCCACACAGGCACCTGTCGTCCCTCCCCCTCCTGTGTCCAGTTGGATACCAGTTCCCCCCACCCCCCTTCCCCAACACAGGTGCCAACCCTTCCACTCCCCTACCCAACCACACCTTCCCCCATTACCCCTCTAGAAGTACTTCATGCCCTCAAATCTCTGAACTCCTCCAAACAAAGTCCAGATGGTATAAATCCCATACTCTTGAAAATTTCGGTTCCTGCAATAGTCCTTCCAATCACTCACATCTTCAATCTCTCTCTCTCTCTCTCCACTTGCTCCCTGCCCAAGGCCTAGAAGTTAGCCAAGTCATCCCACTTCACAAAGGGGGTGACCCATCCATCCCTGGCAACTACAGGCTTATTTCTCTCCTTCCCTCTCTCTTCAAAATCTTGGAATCCCTCATCTCTAAAAGACTAAATTCTTTCCTCACCTCTAGGGACATTCTGACACCATACCAATTTGGCTTCCATCGCCTCCACTCCACTTCCTCCTCCATCTCACCAACTTCATCTACTCGGCCATAGGTAAGAATCATCTGACACTTGGCATCTTTATAAATTTGGCCAAGGCCTTTGATTCTGTGGCTCATGAACAATTCCTGGAGGATCTCTCAGCCATGGGACTATCCACAACTTCTACTGAATGGTTCAAGGCATACCTCATAGATAGCGCACAGAGGTTCTTTTTCTTTTAAATAGTTTTTTATTTTAATGGGTTCACCACAACATAACCCAGACAGACTGTCTTAGGGTAGCTGGTTCATTCCGCTGGGGTGTCAAACAGATGAGACATACTGATGAGTCCTGGTAGGACGAAACACGTGTCTATGTCATCTGTTAGCACCCTTTGCAAACTGTGTGAGAGGCCTTTCAGCACCATGCAATTCTGCTTAAAGTTGAACCAGCATAACATTCTGTGGTGATTTGCATATGTAGCCCATGATGCTTTGCATTGTGTGGGCATGTGTGATTTTGTATTTTCTTGAAACTTGGCTCCCCAGCCAAATGCCCTTTTGGGTAACCCTTGCCTCAGTGTTCATGCACAGAGGTTCTCTGTCTTTTAAATAGTTTTTTTTATTTTAATGGGTTCACCACAACATAACCCAGACAGACCGTCTTAGGGTAGCTGATTCATTCCACTGGGGTGTCAAACAGACGAGACATACTGATGAGTCCTGGTAGGATGAAACATGTGTCTATGTCATCTGTTAGCACCCTTTGCAAACTGTGTGAGAGGCCTTCCGGCACCATGCAATTCTGCTTAAAGTTGAACCTGCATAACATTCTGTGGTGATTTGCATATGCAGCCCATGATGCTTTGCATTGTGTGGGCATGTGTGATTTTGTATTTCCTGATAGATAGGTTTCAATTTATCCAGCTAGGGGAAACCAAATCAGCCCCACTCTCTATTCTGGCCGGTGTACCCCAGGGGTCCTTGGACCTACCTTATTCTCCATATTTGTAAACAACCTCCCCTCCACCTGCTCAGTATCCCATGTTCAAATGTATGCCAACGATACCATTATTTTCACTTCTGGTCCCTCCCTAGCCCAGGTTGAACCCATCCTCCAAACCAATTTCGTGAACACCCTAAGGTGGCTCGAAGATAAATCACTCAAATGCAACACCACAAAAATGGCTGTTATGGCTTTTGGCTCCACCCAGAAATGAGCCAAAATGACTTCTCCTCCCTCCCTTTATTTATTTATTTATGTATGTATGTATTTATTTATTTATTTATGTCTTTGATAACGGGGTGAGCAAACTGATCCAGAGGACTGTTTTCAGTTGCATCCTGGACCACCAGGATGGCAAACACAACAAACATCAATACAAAACAGAGATATAATTAGAACAAAACAGGACCACCGAATACACTTGGTATGAGGTCAAATTACATAGTACAAATATTTTGGAGAAATCAGTACGTACTGGTGTAGTGACCTACATTAAGTGGCTATGCAATATAAAGGCTTAATATGGTGATTATCATAAAGTATTACATGTAATATACATACAGTGACAAGGGAGCCAAGGAAATACACACAGTTAAAATGAAAATTCAGTCTATCACCAGGAGTGGTATAGGCACAAGGCAGAAATGCAACTTAAGTTGCAGAACCTGCTAACAGTTCAGAATAAAACAGGTAGTCATATCCAGATCGAACAGAGGAGCCGAACAGTGCAAGATGGTAGGAGCACTGGAGATAGGGTGAGGGCAAGAATAGGTGCTATGCCAGGATACGGGCCCTGGTACTGCCTGGAGAACAGCTGCAGGTACATGTGGCCTTGGTTAGGAGCCATGCCCTTAAGTTTGCCTTGAAAGACTGATGGGAGGAGGATGATCGGATGGACAAAGGAAGTCTATTCCAGAGGGAAGGGGCAGAGACAGAGAAAGCTTTACTACCCATGGTAGTAGTAGTAGTGTGAGGGACTTCCAGTGCGAGAATGAAGGAGGCCTGGAGACTCTGAGAGCCCACTCTGTCAGTGAATAGGGAGGAGTAGGGGGACAGCTGATGGTTCCTGAGTGCACTGTCAATGAGGCTGCCTGTAGAGAAGTCAAAATGACCCTGCAGAGAGAGCCACCCTAGGGAACTGGTATAGCAAGCAGTGGTGGGTGGTAAAAGGGGCTTGAAGGACAAAGTGGTAGATGGAGTTGTATATGGTATGTAAGTGGGTCCATAGGGAAGAGTATACCGGGGAGCAGTAGTCATGGACAAGCAGGAGGTTTACTTGAGCAATGGCTAGGCGAGCTTCAGGGGATAGAAAGTGATTTTGGCGGAAGGCAGCATCTAATTTCTGGTGGATTTTCATCACAGTGTTGCTGATGTGTTCATTGAAAGTAAGAGAGGGATATAGGGTGACACCTCAATATTTAAAGGCAGGGACAGTTTCGAGTGGAGGGCCAGCAGGGGTAGCAATCAAGAGTGTTTCTTTTTGGCCTGGCTACCTTTGCTAGGAATGGCTTAGAGCCAAAGAGCATGGCCTTTGTCTTTTTCTCATTAACAAGAAGTTTTCTGGAGAGGAACCAACTCTGTGTGGCCCCAAAGTTTGCTGTGAGGGTGGTGGACAAGGACTGTATAGAATTATCACTGTGGTATATGACTAGGTCATCTGCATAGAGGATGGCCTTGCAAGTGATGCTTTCAGCAGGGAGGTCATTAATAAACAGAAAAAAGCAGAGGCCCCAGTATTGAGCCCTGAGGTACACCATTGTGGGTAGGTAGTGGAGCAGAGGAATTTTTACCAATCAAGATGGACTGGGACCTGCCTGAGAGGTAACTACAGAACCATGTGACTGTGTCTGGTGAGCAACCGAAGTTTAGTTTAGCAGGGTGGAGTAGAGGAGATGGTGGTCTATGAGGTTGAAAGCCTTTGACAGATCCACAAACACTGTGCCTGTGGCCCTGCCCTTGTCCATATTTCTAAGGATGTGGTTCGAGAAAAGCGTCAAGGCAGAGGAGGCACTATGGTGTTTGTGGAAATCATGCTGGAGAGGACACAGGAGGTGGTATTTTTCTGGATGATGGGATAGTTGGTGGCAAATGATTTTCTCAAGTAATTTACTCAGGTGAGGAGCTAGGGAGATGGGCCTATAATTTTCAGGTGTGAGGGGGTCCCCAGCCTTAAATATGGGCACGACATGAGCGTGCTTCCAAGAGTCAGGAACTGTTGCAGATGAAAGGGCGAGGTTGAAAATATAGGTTGGGGCTTTACAATAACTGGGGAGAGCACTTTCAGGAGGGTGGGGTATAGCCCATCACTACCTGTGCTACCTTGGGTAGGAAGTGTCTTTAAGAGTTTGGCAGTGGTTTTTACACCAATGACCCAAATGTAAAATGGAGGAGCATGTGCAGTACAAGGGGAGGGCTGGGAGCATAGAGGTTTGCCATATAGGTCAGAGGGAGACTGAGTAGGGAGATGACTCCAAAATCATAGCAGTTGATTCATACAAATACTTGGGAGTTTGGCTGGATCCCAAGCTAGACTTCTCCTTACACCTAGACACCATCCACAACAAACTGCGTCCAAAACTAGATATGCTTTACAGGCATAAGGACAGTCTATCCCCAATTAGGAGGGAAATAATTTCTAAGCTTATCCTTCCCTCATTTGACTATGCAGACATGGTCTATAGTTCAGCATTGCAATCCTTCCTGGCCAAACTAGACCCTCTGTTTCATGATTTCTGCCGATTCACCTCTAAACTCCCATACTGCACTCATCACTGCCTCCTCTACCAGTCTGTCTCCATGCCTTTACTCGCTAATCACTGTCTGGCACATTGCACAACCCTTATTGCTAAGTTCTGGTTCAACAACCTTCCCTCCTACCTCTCCTCCTTATTAACCCCAGCTCCTAGTACAGGCTGCTCCCTTCGATCTCGTGACCACCAATCCTTTGCCCTGGCCACACCTTGCTCACTTGCCAGGCAAATAGCTTTCGTCCATCATCTCCCTGCTCTCTGACACTCTCTTCCCCTCTCTGTATGTAACCTGCCTACAGTGCTGTCCATCAAGAAGTACTTTAAGCACCTCTCACCCCCTCCATGCCTATGTTTCAACCCTCCCTAAGGCCAGGTTCCACCAGCAGCTCTGAGCATGCCCTCCTATTATCTTGTCAACTCCAGCTGTTACTCTTACCCTGTTGTCCACTACTTTCTACTGTATCCACAACCTTGGCTGCACATACTTGTGCACCCTCATCTGTAACAAAGCACCTTATCTTGATATGTAGCTAATGTGTTTGCTAGCTCCTCTTATTTAATTGTCTGTTGTTCGGTAAGCTGCTAGGCCCTACTTCTTGTATATCCTGTAACTGCTGTCTATTCTCATGTATGCCAGGGTATTCACAAATTGTTCTCTTCTATTTGTATTATATAAATGTATATGAATTATGTGTACTTGTTCCCCTACCTTCGGCCCCGGGTCACACCTGGAAATGAGCCTTGGCTCAGTGTGCCTTTCCCAGTAATCAACTTTTAAATAAAATAAATGAATAAAGTATTTTCCTTTGTAATGCTGTGGTATTGTCCCATGTTTATATATTGTAATTATTAAAATTTCTGTAGTCAGTATTTTCCCACTGTTGCCAACACATATCAATACCCAACTTATGCATTTCTATCCATCTAGTTTCTTTAAATATTATATTATGTGTATGTGTAGATCATGTTTAACCAAACAGCAGCATATAAACTTTGTGCATTTTTTTGTCCAACTATATGTGTTAGTATCCCATCCAATACCATTATAAGGCGCTTCTTCCCTTTTGTTCTGTGGTCTTTCTTTGCAGCTACAGGGTGTCTTTGCTTGTTTGAATTAGTTTCTTGTTGTTTGTATTAGGGGAAACCTACCTGAACTTTGAGTACAGATCTCATCTCCCATGTTTTTCCCCTCACATTCCCTACATTATATTACCCACTGTTGGGTAGCTGTATCTGGCAATAACAGAACCCATTAGAGCTGTGAGCTGGTGATTGTTTACCCCGGGAATCCTGTTACAGCCCTGAGCTGAGTTTGAGCAGTTCTGCTACAGAACCTTTGGTTGTGGTCCCGGGAACTCCTGTTATGTGCTAGTCTACTTGCAGACAGCTGTGCAAACTCAAATCCTCAGGATTTAGCACAAGGAGATAAAGATCTGTGTGCAAAACGCAGGCAGAGTGAACTTTGTTTTGGAAACCAAGAGTGTCACCATTACTGGAAGTAGGAATAACAGCATTTTTCTTTGTTTGCCTAAAATGGTTTATTGCAACACCCAAAGATGCATAAGCTTCTTTAACAAGTATAGATGTGTTGAGAAAGACCTCCTATTGGCTCAAAATAAATATACGCTTGACATACTTTTATTTTGTGCAACGATTGTTATTTGTGATATTTGACCCTGGATTATCAAAAATTAGCACAGATTCCATGTGACAGCAAAAAGTAATTTGCAACTGTCCGAAGGTGTAGCAGAACTGGGAAATAAACTCTTCCTATGGGCATTCACAAAGGCTTGAGAGCACCCAGGGTAAAGGGCTAGCCGAGAACACTTTTGTAGCGTTTTGGCTCTTACTAACTAGTTCACAAACTATATTTTTCAGGTACTTTTTCCTAGAATAGCATGTCCATTTGGGGACTATAGGTTTGTGCCTACTCTTGACCTCGTTCTGAGGAGTGGTGATAGTGTCTTCTCCAGCATTAATTAACATCAGGGAACCATAGTTATAAAAGATCCACAAAGGGAAACAAGACCCTCAAGTCCCACACCCAGTGAGCTAATGCAAACCAATAAATGTATCCTTCTACAAAAATACAAGCAATTGTGCTCACAGAGCTGAATTGCAGTGACTTCTGTATTAGATACTATAGCCTTAGCCATGGCAAGCAGCTCAGACTGTACCAGCTAATACAGAAGTCACTGCACTTTAACTTTGTGAGCACCATGAAACATCACCGTCCTGGTGTTGGCGGTATCTTTCCCATAACAGGCAGCGGTGGACATAGCCGTTCTTAATGGTGAATAAGAGACTTTATTCCTAATGTTGGACAGTTGATTTCCGAGGGTCTGAATGTACAGGCATGTGCCTGAGTAGGGAAGATAGTAGCAATTATGCAGCATTAGACACAGAGAGAAGGGGGACAGTGTGTATAGTCTGCTGATTCTGGAGGGACTGGAATTGGGACATAAGATATGAAGCACCAGGGGGAAGCTGCTCTGCAGCTTGCCAGCCGGCTTTATGCAGATGAAAGTACTGAAGTGCTCTCTCGTTGAAGCACTTCAGTTCTTTCAAGTACACAAAGTTTATGCCCATTAAACTGTGACCCCCATCACACTCTGCTTACGTGGTCATTGGTCCATCAGGGATGAGCCTGATATAGATTGCTCTGCACTGGGCTAGTCCCTGACACACCTCTGAAATGCTGTTTTCTGAAGCAAAGCAAAATGTTTCTTGCGCACGCGCAAAGAAACATAAAAAGAAGACAGACAAAATATTGAGAATTATTGACCCATCAGCCTGACTTCAAGCATATGTATAGTTCTAGAGGGCATTATTAAAAATTGACAACAGTTTTGCTTGGGAAACCTTGACGCAGAACAACATAGGTTCATTGAAGGCAGATCCTGTTTGTCAAATCTATTGTTTTTATGAAAATATCAGCAATCACTTAGACGATAAAAAAACTTGTGATATTTTCTTTGCTGAGTTTAGTAAAGCTTTTGATTTGGTCCCACATGATGCTATTATTAGGAAACTCTCACGTAGAGGAGTTAAAACATGTATGGGTAACATGGATAGCAAATTGGTAATTCAATAGATTACAGCATGTGGTTATTAATGGATGCCCATCTGGTGAGGGAGGAGTGATGAGTGTGGTGCCACAAGGCTCTGTTTTGGGCCCCTTCACTTTTTATATCTTTATTGCTGACCTCACAAATGACACTAGCTGTTGGTCTGCAAAATATGCAGACAACAGCAAATTAGGTGTGATCTGTGCTGCAACCTCTGACTGATTTGACTTCAGAATGATCTCGACCTTATCACAGATTGGTCTAGACAGTAGGGCGTAAGGTTTAATTTGAATAAGTGCAAAATGATGCACTTGGGCCAGAGCGATATGAAATATATTTATTATTTATGTGGAGAATGGCTGATAGAAACATTAGCTGAAAAAGACTTGAGGGTCTATCTCACAAATTATTTTAGTTTTACAAGGCAAATTAATGAAATAATCAGTAGAGTTAACAGGATAATTTGGACTATTAAGAACAATATCAGTTCTGGACATCAGGATATACTATTACCTCTTTATAGATCATGGGCCCGATTTTCAAACACTGGTTAGAAGGATGCAAATTGCGTCCTACACAGAAATTGCATCCAGCGCCTCTGTGTCTGTGCCATATTTAAAAAAAAATGATATTTGTGCCAAGACGCTGGAAAATGACATAGGACACAAACTACATCATAAAAAGGGGCGCAAAGCAGTCAGATGATGCAGGTGTGGACGCCAACTGGGACGCAGTGCACACTGCAGTACAGGTGGTTAACAAAGATGGAAAATGGCTGCACAGGGGGCACAGAAATAGCCATGCATAAATAACTTCATACAGGAGGACACATACATATTAATAGAGGAGTTGGAAGCCCAGGCAGCTCTCCTCCCCAACTGAGGGGGAGACAAGGCCCGGAGACCGAAAAGAAAGGTTGCCTGGGAAAAAAGTGGCTACCTGGGTGACACTGTGAAGAGTATGAAGTGCTCAGTGTGTGAGCTTCAGAAGAGGCACAATGACCTCACATGGCAGTTAAAGGGAAAACTGGCAAGAATCCACTGCAACAATCTGGCCACTGAAGGAGGACCACAAGACACAGTACAGCTCAGCAGCCAGGAGGAGTGGGTAGCATCCCAGCTGAGCAGGAGGAGCATCGAAGGGGATAGCAAACTGGACACATTCAGGCTGCGCAGCTGGGCAGGTCAGTGGGAAATAGAAGTTGCATAATGTACTGCCTGGTGTAGAACCCACCTGATGCCCCTAGGCCTGTGTCATGCATGTGTGTGCCACACACCACAAGCAGGACCTGCACTGTGCAATAGTGCTCCCCACCCGGGGAGGGTGTTGCGGGGGGGAGTGGCATGGGTGATGGGGTTGAGCATCACTCCAGGAGTAGTCAGTGGTGGTGGGCATGGAGCTGATGGTGTGAGAGGTACATAAACAGGGTGGATCCAGCTCTAGTGTCCCTGCTGGTGAGCATATGTGAATAACATGTCATGGTGCACCCCTGTGTAACAGGGTACAGCAGTGGGCAGGAAGTCAAGCATGGGCACTGTACTGGGTGTGTTAACCTGTGAGCAGTGTACAACCATCAGGCACAAAATGTGATCAGGGCCTGGACACGATGTCATGTGTTGGACCCCCAGGTGGTGTGTGATGCAGGAACCCCCCCCACTTAGAAGCAGGGTGTTTGGCCCATGGCAGGAGCAAGCACACTGTGATATACAGGCATGACATGCACACACATGTGTGATGTGTCCATGTAGGTAGTGTGGACACTGGCATGTCAGTGCTGCTGAGGGCCAAGGGAGGTATGGGCACAGTGGAGAGGCAAAGCTGAGGTCTGGTGTGACAGCTGCCAACGTATATGATGCAAGCCATGACAGAACCAAGACATGCTGTACACAGTATGTGCAGATGCATGTAGGCACATGGATGGCACACACCATAGGCCATCATATGCCCTGCTGCTGGATAAGTCACACAGGACATAGGCCCACATGTGGCCCATGATGCCAGTGCAGTGTGTTGGGAAGATGACTGTAAACAACAGTAGCCCAGTGGGTCCACAGCCCCTTACATAGGCATGACTGTTGCACAGGATGTGGTGGAAACACCCTGTAACCACAGCCACTGGTGTGCCTGACTGCTGTCTCCCCATGTGTTTGCAGGTACTAGTGGTATGCCACGCCTAGTGGAGACACGAACTGCAGGATCCATCTCTGAAGCACATCACAGTGGTCATACACAGGACACTGACCTGGAGGCACCTAGCAGGGTACCAAGCAGTGGAGACAGCGATACAGAAGGCAGCCCTGATGACACCGAGTACCAATTGATGAATATGTCCATGGAGGACTCACTCTGCAGTGGCTGTCAAGGAGGAGGAGGGGCAGGAGGAACAGGAGGAGGATTGTGGAACCCAAAACAGAGGGGGGGAACATGGAGGATGACATCCATGAGAACATCGCCCAAGACTTGTCCCCAACACCATCTATGCTGGAGGAGTGGGGGGTGGAGAAGGTGGTGAGGCCAACCCCTCTATCATGGTACTGTGCTTGGATGATGTAGACCAATTGTGCCACAACATGCTGTCATCAGAGGAAACAGTGTCATGTGAACTATCATCCATAAGGCAGCTCCTTGACAGTCAACATAATGCTGCTCAGGAGCATTACCAGCAAATGCACTTGAACATGACAGGGTTGAGGGATGCCATTACCCAGGGACTGCACAGTGTGGCAAACCAGTGGCAATGACAGACAGACAGACATTCTGCATGACTAACAGATGCTGTCAGAACGTCAAACTGCCATTCTGGGGTGGGTGTCAGGTGCCCTCGAGTGCCCAGTGTGCCCACAGGAGCCAGCTGGCCAGGTGCAGGACAATGCCCAAACCAGACACAGTGACGCCATTGACTGGCTGCACTGACCTATATCTGTGGGAGACACCTCCCACAGGTCAGCTGATGTGTTGCAGTGTGGAAGTGCAGCACCTAGCTTGCCCATCCGTCATGGCCATATAACAGGCCAAGAAGCACAACATGCAACCCTGCCAGTGTGTACAACCCAGGCAGCCATGGCCCCAGCCTTGCATGATGGTGTTGTAGCAGGCCCCAGTGTCCCTTCTATGACCACTGTAACATTAGCATCCATATAATGGAGGCTGTATGGGACAGGCATCCCCCTGGTATCAGTGCACACAAGACAACACAGCGGACTACGACATGGACATGCCAACCACAAAGGATGGCCATCCCTCTGCTGGTAGTGCCCCTACCATGGCTGTGTTTGGCACACAAAATACGAATATGCAACTGGATGTGTGTGCAGACACACCGCAGGCCATGGCCACAGACATGGCCGATGACATGCAAGTGTCAACGTGGTCCTCTGTCACCAACAATGTAGGCACTTAAATAACCCCTGTTGCTATGGTGTTGTCCCAGGCAGGTGCACCATCTGCAGAGTTCATGGGACAAATGGGGGTTCCCACTTGGGAGACAGCTCAGTCCACAGCTGCACACAGGCAGCCCCTGGTGTGTGGTCCACCCAACACAAATACACAAGGTGCTTACATGGCCAGACCCACATGGGATGTGGGCCCAGGTACCACTGCAGGCAAGAATGCCCAGTCATTGGGACCCTGCAGCAGCCATGCCACACATGCCACTGTGTCCAGCCTTGACACATGGAGCCAAACAGGGAGCAGTGTGGATCCTGTTCATGCTGACACCTCAGTGGCAGTGCCTGCTACCACCACAACAACTGAGGCTGTGTTGGACTGCCATGCTGCAGTGGACATGGTGCCACCATCAACAGTGCAACGGTGGCCCAGAGGATGGAGGCCATGTACCACTGTGACTGCATCCATCCCTGCTGTAGGACTACAGGTGGGGCACCACCAGAGCTCTGCCAGTCAGTCCGACACTCTGCTCAGCAAGCGACAGGCAGTGAAGACAGTGATAGTGCAACACAAACTCATGCAGGTACTAGTGGCCACCTGCCAGCAGGGGTGGACAATGCAGGAAGCAGGATGCTGTCAGTGGACAAGGAAGGGGCAGGTGTTCTTGAGTAAAGTGGTGGGAGCTTATGCAGACACATATGGTTGGGGTCAGCACAGCAGGGCAGAGTGATGGGAGTTGGGCGTGTACACTGCACTGAGTGGAGCACATGGGGCAGGAGATGGGGGGGCAGCCATGTAAGCAAACAGGGATGTCATGCAGCGTTGAAATGTGTGTCATGTACTCTCTATGTACCACAAACCCTGCACAACACAGCAGGTGTTCCGTGGCAGGCCACACAGGCATCCCAGAATTGAAGCCTGTGTAGCTGCTGCCTTCCGTAGTGGAGTGGCCAGTGTCAACCACACAGACAGCTATGGCCCGCAGCAGGGCCTAGCCCACAACCTTGATAGCATGTGTGCACATCATAGACTGTAAGTGTTGGTATGGCACAGCACACCCTGGGCAGGCATCCCCTGTCAGGTGCACTATGGGTGCAGCACATGGATACCCCTGATGTACACATTGAAACACAAGACACATGGAATGTGATGGAAGATGGGGACCGCTTGGCCCACAAAGAAACATAGCAAGTATTGGCAGATAAGGACCGCTAGGTCCATCCAGACTGCCTGTAAGCCCTACACTTGTATGTGACCTCTGACCCTACCTGGTCAATGGCTTTTCACCATTCCTTCCCACCTCTAGGGTTCCCTTATGCCTTTCCCAGGCATGATTAAATCCCTTCACTATCCTTGCTCCCACCACCTCCTGTGGCAGGCTATTCCATGTGTCCACACATGTCCACCTAGTCTGACCAGTCACCCCACCTGTTTAATATGCTGCAGATCCTGAATGATCTGTAGCGTACACTCTGCCCTATCACTAGGGTTCCATATGTCTGCCCCATGCATGCCTGAATTCCCCTACCATTTCTGCCTCATTACCTCTGCAGCAAGGCTGGTCCATGGATTTACCACCCTTACCATGCAGCAATACTGTGTCATGTAAGCCCTAGGTCCACTCCACTCTACACAGGCGACAGGTGTCCATCAACTGGTGTACTGTGGTGTAGGCCCATGTGCCACAGTGTGCACCAAGTACCTGGACCCCCTCACATATGCCATCCAGAGTTTGCAGGCCCATATGCCTAAGTAGCACCCCCAAATGTGACACTTCCAACCCAGGTAGCAGGTGGGGATGTGCAAGCATGACAGGGCCCTCATACGTACTCCACTGCCATGCCTGCACCCTGTCACAACAATGGGACAAGCACCCAAGTGACACAAAGTGGTTTTTGAGCATGGGTCTGGAGCACTTGTGCCTGGCAGACCTTAGCATGTGTCACTGGTAGCAACACCCTGCACCTCCCCCTGGCACACAGCCATGTGCCTGACTGTGCCACCCCTGTAGTAGCATGTACACCATACCCTGTAATGACAGCTGACACAGGTGTTCGGTGCAAAACAGGTGTAGTCAACATAATCAGTAACAACAACAATATAAAAAACAGCAACAATAACAACAACAACAATAAATACAACAGCTATTACAAACCCAACAGTGTAACAAAACAAAACAGGGAACAGGAACAGGGAGGAATGGCACCTACAGGAACAGGTGGGATGTGTTCAAAGAATGGTTCAACAGAGGTAAAATCACCAACTGTCCCACCTCACAAACAGTCATTGCACCATGGCCAGTGTACAATGTTCATTGCAGGTACCGGCGGATGACCTTGTCCATGGCCTCCACCCTGCCCAGCATACGATGTAGGTCCGATGCCAGTCCCTGTAGTCTGGCCTGCAGTATGGCAGCCAACATGCGGTTCTGATCTCCAAATGTTTGTTGTTCCTGCTCACCAGCAGTGTCCACCTGCCTATCATCAGTCTGCACTCCATGGCTCACAGTGTTGGGCACTGTCATGTCCACAGCCATGTTCAGGTCCCTATCACCCACCTTGGGATGTTATGGTGTGTCCCCACTGTCCTCCACCATGTTGACATTTTGCTCCCTTTCTGTGCAGTCCGTGTCCGCTTGCTGGCCACTGGCCACCATCCTCTGCTGTTCATCTGGCTGTGCCATTGGTTGGCGATTCACACCCCATGTGGAACTGGCTGCAGCTCCCATACGTGCCCTCTGTGTGCTGACTAGGTATGGACTGCCCAGGTGCCTTCAGGTCCTTACCACATAGGCCTGTGCCTTCCGCCATTTCAGATGCCACATGGCTCTCTACAGTGCAAGGCATTGTGGGGATGGAGGTCTCTCCTGGAGCCTTGCATGTCTGCTGTCACCTGCAGAGATACAAGAAGGAAGGTATTACTGCACAGATCAGGACATGGTATCCCACGCAACATGAGTGCAACAGTTGAGAAAATGGTGGTTGGATGGCCATTGCCTCCCAGATGTGGCTGTGACTGCTGTGCACCATGTGCAATGTTATGTGTGGGCCTTTGTGACACACTGACCTGTGGCCTCACACTGTGTGGATACAAACATGCCTGCCATGACACAACAGTGACATCCAGCAGCACCTACACCCTCCCCAATAGCCTGTGCTGATGGAACATGTCAGGCAACAGGGAATGCCCTTCGTCATTGTGTGCTTTGCAGGGGATGCTGATGGCACCCATAACATGTCCTGGAGCCTCCCCCGGGCCCACCTGTCCACCACCCTGCAATGTTACAACACTACACACTTCTTGGCATTAACAACACGTGCCAGACAGTGGCCCATGTGTACTAACTGATTGAGGTCCCAGTTAAGGATATATAATGCCTCATCACTATCCACCCTACCTCCATGCGGAATGTCACCCCGCGAACAGTGCCATCCTGCCCTGGATGCTTACTTGTATGTCACTGTAGCATGCATTGCACATAACTGCTCCCAGGACCACAACCTGTGGAACTACATACATCACTATGCCCTACACTGACCACACCCATGTGTCAACCACTCTCTGCCTGTGTACCTTCAGGCATGGGCACTGCACTTCCAGCCATGCAAGTTGATTTGTGTGGCTAATGCGCAGTCATTGTGGCACAGGCCTGCTATGCACACATTGCCACCTAGGTGGGTCCACCTGTCATCACTATTGTGGAGTCACAGGCCAGGTGTGGGCCTGGGACATCTGTGGGGTCAGGGATAGGTACCATAGAGGGGTGTTACACATGCAGCTTACCTGATCCTGTGGGTGCCCTCTGTTCAGGCCTGAAAGCAGACCTTGTACATGATCCTGTAGTCCCCTGGTTCACACAATTCCCATTCCTGCCTGTAGGGGGCTAGAATGGGAGAGACAACTTTAGTACACATTCACCGCCGGCCAGCCTGGCAGGGGGTGGGGCATACATACATGTAGCAGCAATGCATGGTGCACTCACCTGTATTGCAATGGTGAACTCCAAGCATGGCGATATCTGCCTTCTCTGTTATTTGTTTCAGGCTGTCCAGCGTCTGTGGGTTACCTGTGCTTTGGTGCTAATACCAGACTGTCCTCTGTAATTTTGACTACTGCACTGTTGTACACTCCCGGGTCGTGCTTGAAAATAGGCAGGTTTTTTGCCTAACGCACTTACCTGGTTACCAAAAACTAATAAATAAATAAATAACGTTCAATTTATGCTTGTGCTGCCTAATGGTCCATCTCGTGCCGGACAACACCCGCAGTTTCCCCCCAATTATACACCACACCCTGTCCCTTTGTTCCTTTGAGTGCATCCTGCCCCCATGTGGCTCCAGCACCCTGGCCCATTGTCCCACCTGACTAACCAGGAGGACAATCTCATCCTTGGTGAAATTTGGTGTGCTTCCCCTTGATCTTGCCATACTTTCACTTTGCACTGCACTGTTAGCCTTGCACAGTTAAGACTGTTGCTGCAGAATAACTGCACGTGCCCCTGTTGTTGTTCGGTGGTTCCTCTACGTGGCAACGCTGTTTACTTTCGTGTATTGCTTGCCATGACATCCCATATGCACAATGCGGATGTGGAATGCGCATAATGCAATTTGCAGCAATAACAGGCATTTCTGCAATGGAATTTACGTTGCGGACTATTGATTTGCAGTTTGCATGCCGCATGATGCTTGTTGGTATACTCTTGCATTTTTTGTGATTTGGGACAGGGTGATGACTACTAGGCAATGCTGACTGTGGAAGGGGTGACAAGAGAGCACTGGGGACTTGCGTGACCTGCTCTGAATCACACAATATGCAGGTGTTGGTTCTAGGATTCACACACATGTCTGTCTGATGGATGCACCAGGCTCATTCACAGCTCCTTATCCATACCTCTCAAGTGGCAGCCCCACACACATGTACAGTTCCCCCTGAGTTGCACCACAGACATTCATATCACAACAGGCCACAGGCATAGTGTGAACATGTGGGGGAGGGAGGGAACCACATCATACGTCACTGGGGGCCACACGCCAGCTCAGGACATCTGGTGTGCCCAAGACAGTGCAGCATTTGGTTTGTGTGTCCTACTGCCCTCAATGTGCTTGTTGCTTCTGTTGCCCATGTCTCTGCTTGCCTCACCCACATACTCATTGGGGACCATGTCAGCCCTGTCACGTGTTCACATGGGCCTCGCTGTGTGAATGTCCCTGGCACCATGATCATGGTCCACTGGCTTTCATGTCTGTGCCATGTTGAACTTGTGGCTACCTACTGATGCTGATATTGCATTGCTGCCTATGATCCTGCACACATCCCATCAGCCTACGACACCCTTTCCATGTGCACATGTGTCTGGGACTATCATGCCCACCACACCACTCCTGTGCAGGTTACAGCACCCAGAGTGAAAATGCATGGGTCACGTCAATATACATGGGCAGTACTGCATAGTATTCACCAGTGTCACGCTCACTTTGTCAACACTGCACACACCTGGCATACTGCACAGGACATACTGGACATGGGACATCGGCTCTGTCGGTTACTGTACTGATTCCACCAAGCATTCCATGACAGGCTGCCCATGTTTCATGTTGCATGGCGGTGCCACCTCCTAGCACGTCACCTATGTACACCCTTGCCGCCCACCACATGGCAGAAGTCACATAGCATCTGCCAAGTGGCATGGCCTCACCAGAACCCTGGACAACATGGCTTTGGCTGTTACAGTAGCATGGCAGCGGCCACACATGCATGTATCATGTATCCAATAGATGCACACTGCAGGTGGCCCCTGTGATACATGCATCATACGTTTACGTTCAGCATCTTCTGCAGTGTTCTCTCTGACAGTGCCTTACCTCACACCAGGGGGAGCCATCAGTGAATGGGTACAGTGCATACCATGCACCAGCACTGCTGGGTGGCTCTCCCAGGTGATGGGTTGTGGTTGCCATGAGCTGCCTGGGAATACAGTGGTCAGCATGCCATGATGGTGTTTTGACCGCACAACTTTGTTTTCTGGTGGGTGGTGTCGTTGTCATGTAAAGTGGCTGCAGGTCAGGTCAGATCTGACACGATGTCCAGCTGCTGCTCTGCTGCCACATCCTGAGCCCAGGTTCACAGTGATGTCACTGACTCTGTCCTCCTCATCAGACACCTCTCCAGAGTCCTTCTCCTCTGGGACATCAGTCATATCAACATGGTGTGCTACTGCGATGTTGTGCAGTATGCAGCATGCAGCAAAGATCTCACAGGCCATCTCTGGTGAGTACTGCTGTGGCCCTCCAGAGTGGTCCAGGCATCGGAACCTCATCTTCAATAGGCCGAATGTGTGCTCAGTGACTACCGTGGTGCTGGTGTGGGCCTGGTTGTAGAGTTTGTTGGTCACAGACTGTAGATGCCTCACTGGTGTCATTATCCATGGCTGCTGTGGGTAACCACTGTCACCTTTTGGAAGGTTAGGGCACAGTTAGACACAGTCTCATGGCACTCTGCCAAACACCATCCTCTAAGCTTCCCAACTGTATTGCAGATGTCCATGCCAGCTCTACCATAGCTCACCCAGCACACAGCACCCATGTGTGCCTTGTATGTGGTACACACATTGGCAAGACGATACACACATCCCAGTTCCACCAGGAAACAGCATCCATGTCAGCCATCTGGGTCTGGGCATCGTGCCTACAGGACATCTGCTCCTTATGCTACCCTATGCCTGCCTCTCAGCGGAACATGACACAGCTTCCAATGCCATGTACATCACTGATGTGTCACCTGGAGATGTCCACTGGCCACACCATTCTGCTTACCTAGTAGCCACCCGCCTTGTATATCCCCACAGAGGAAGGCCTCTAATGGTCCACTCTGTCAGATGATGTAGGAATCATGGCAGGAGCCCAGGTACATGGCCACAACATCAAGGATCCAACACCGGCTGTCGCACAGCACCTGAACGTTGAGGGAGTGGTGCCCCTTCCTATTGATGTACACATCAGGATTGTGGACTGGTGCACGTATTGCTACATGTGTGCAGTCCACGGCACCTAGCACACGGGTGAAGTATGCAAAACCATAGAAGCCCTTGCTTCACAGGCACTTGCTGCTCTGGCTCCACAAGGAAGCTGATGTACCATGATGTCCTCCGCAGCAGGGCCTCGAGAAACTGTTTTATGCATGTCGATACTGCAGACTGGGAAATGCCCACTGTGTCACCTGTAGGGGTCCAAAATGTGCCCATTGCCAGGAAGCACAGTGCTGCTGATACCTTTTCTTCTACTGGGATGGGATAGCCCCTCCATGTGAGGCTCTTGAGATCCTCTCTGAGCTCATTACAGAGCTCCTTTATGGCATCATGGGGCAGGCGGTATTGTGCCAGGCACTGCTCCTCTGAGGAGCCCCTGAATGATATTCTCTGCCTGTATACCCTGGCTGTGAACCTTCACTGCACTCTTTCCACCTTTTGCACATGGCCAGCTGATGAACCTGCTGGTGCTGCTGTTGGGCACACCGGTGGTGCATTCATAGTGCCAGCTATATGGTTAATAGGGCTGCTAGCCCTTGCATTCTTTGGTGTCACCCCATTAGTGCTTGTGCTGCTGCAGAAGCTCCTCACTAGTGACTCACTCCAAGCTCTAGTGCAGGGCCCTGTTTATATGTGACGTAGACCAGCTTCTCCCTGGTCTAACAGGTGTGTCTAATGTTGGACGCATGTCCCCATTTATGGGATGTGGTGGCTTGTATTGAAACAAATAGCATTGCGTTGATGCAAATAGTGTTTATGTCCAGACGCAACCTGATTTTTTGCTGCATCTGTGGTCACAAGGCCCTAGGACACAATCGCAATGCATCTGATGCATTTCACATTGTAAAATCCCACTTGACCCATCTTTGGACACAAAATGCTACTTGCATCATTCTTGTTTGACGCATATCTCATGTTGTTCTAACTGTTTTGAAAATTGTGCCCCATATGTCTGTCCTTACTTAGACTGCTGCTCACAGCTTTGGTCTCCTTACAAAAAAGGTGATATCTATCAAACTAAGAAAATACAATAGAGATTCACAAAGCAGGTCCAAGGCTTAGAAGTTATAGATTACAACTGCAGACTAGAAAGACTGAATCTCGTGTCCCTGGAGACAAGGAGAATGAAGGATGATTTATTATTCCTGTTGGATATTATAAATGACCCATACTTGTTAACATAATTTAATCTTGAATACAAGCAGGATATTATCTATAACCCACGGCCACCCTCTAAGCTACATTACAGAAAATATAATACTGTTAACATAGAAACATAGACTTTGATGGCAGATAAGGACCACTTGGCCTGCCTAGTCTGCTCATTTTCCTACCTATTGGATAAGCTGCAGATTCTAGTTAACCAACAACCTACTTCCTCCTACCCCCCACTATAATTGCCTTATGTCTGTCCCATGCATTCTTGAATTCCCCCATTGTTTTTGACACCACAACCTCCTCAGGAAGGCAGTTCCATGCATCCACCACCCTGTCCATGAAAAAATACTTCCTCACATTGCCCCTGAGCCGTCTCCCCTCTATCTTCAAATTGTGCCCCTGTTCTTGCACATCTCTTTTTCTGAAAGATGCTCTCACCTTGGACTTTGTTGATTCCCTTGAGGTACTTGAAAGTTTCTATCATGCCCCCCCCCCTTTCCTCAAGGGTATACATATTAAGCTCATTAAGTCTCTCTTCATATGGCTTCTGTTGCAGATACTGCACCATTTTAGTTGCCCTTCTCGGGACTGCCTCCATCCTGTCTATGTCCTTGCAGAGAAGGGGTCTCCAGAACTGCATGCAGTACTCCAGATGGGGTCTCACCAACTGTCTGTACACAGAGGGATAACAACTTCCTGTTTTCTACTGGTGATGCCTCTCCCTGTGCATCCCAGTATCCTCCCAGCGCTCCTTACTGCCTTCTCACATTGCTTGCCTACCTTAAGGTCATTTGATATGACTACCACAGGTCCCTTTCCATTTTTGTTGTTGTTAGTACCTCCCCCATTGTGTACTCTTCCCCTGGGTTTTTGTTTGCCAGGTGCATTACTTTGCACTTTTTTGCATTGAATCTAAACTGCCATATTTTTGACCATTCCTCCAACCTTGCTAAGTCCCTTCTCATCCTTTCTACCCCTCTTTGTGTATCAACCCTGTTGCAGATCTTTGTGTCGTCTGCAAAGAGGCATACTTTTCCTACCAGCCCCTCTGCAATGTCTACTATAAAGACATTAATGAGGACCGGTCCCAGTACTGGACTCAGTGGTACCCCACTAGTAACCAGCCTTTCTTCAGAGTGTACTCAGTTTACTATTACACTCTGCATCCTGTTGTCCAGCCAATTTGTTACCCAGGCTACAGTACCACCCTGGGAACCCCTCCCAAGCTGGCTAACTTTTTTATTAATCTTTTGTGTGGGACTGTGTCAAATGCCTTGCTAAAGTCTAGGTAGGCCATATCCACAGCCCCTCCTGGTCTACTACTTTGGTCACCCAGTCAAATAAATCTATTAGATACGTCTGACATGACCTTCCTACTGTGAATCCATATTGCCTTGGGTCCTGTGCCCCGCTAGCCTCTAGGTACTCAACAATTCTTCCTTTCAGAAGTAATTCCATCATTTTCCTTACTACTGAGATCAAACTGTCAGGTCTGTAGGAATTATCCCTGATGCTAGTGGTACCCCTTTCCTCACACCATCCCAATTGTAATAAAGAGATTATACTGAGGTGTGTCAAGAGCTAAAGGGTCCACTCTGTGAAATTGTACTCCTGCAGACTATTATATCCTGTTAAAAGGGAAGCATGGTTTACTTTTAGGGTAATTAAGGAGTGGAATTCACTTCCCTTGGATATAGTAGTTTGCAGGAGTAAAATTTTTTTTAAGCGTATGCTAGATGAATGGTTACTGGATAGACAAAGTTTAGAATATTAATGGGTACTGGGATAGGAGTCCCATGGGCAGGTTTGCCTTTTGTTCCTGACACTGTTCGGTATAATCTTTTTATTACAGTGGGGATGGTGTGAGGAAAGGGGTACCACTAGCACCAAGGGATAATTCCTTTATTATGGTGGTACTTGGTTGAGGGAGGAGGTTGCCATTAGCACATATTACAACACAAATAAAGCAATGGAGGACGCACCATGGGATTACCAGGGATTTTATTCTACAGACAATCGGTGTGAGAGGGTTCAACAGCCGGCGCTCTGTGCAATGTCTCCATACATACAAGAGCACAGTGGCATTGCACAGAGCTACCAATGGGAACATAATGGGATGCGAATGGCCTCATAAGGCCTTGCATGCCTTGTGTGGTCATTAGCATTCTGCCATTTGAATGTGGCACCCAAGAGCAAAATGTGGCAACGTGTTTGGGACACACTTTCACACTTTGCTCCAGGGTGTGTGTTGCTGGCAGGGGGCTGTGGTGCACTACACATCTGCTCATTTTGAGGCACCACCACAGTCTGATATTTGTACATGCAGTGTGCACTGGACAGGGCACTTCATATGTATGAATATTGCTCACTAATGGCAGCATGCTAATTAGTGTGCTGCACTATTCTTTGTGCAGTGTTCACAGACACTTGTGAAAGTGTAGCCAGTAATCCTTTACAGTTCATCTCTCTCAACAACTCATTCACCACTTGACGTCATAATCCTCTGTTGTGCATCACAATCTGTTGCCGTGGGAATGATTGTGATGTCACAAATGGAATATTATAACCTCAGATGGAAAAAGACAACTGAAGCAGGTGAACTATTAAGGAACACAGATCCTGTTATCATACAAATGGCCTCACTAATAAATAATGGGAAGGAGAATTCAGAACTAATGTGAAATATAAGCTGAACTGTGTCTAAACATTTTATAGTATATGGGTGCTGCCTATTGTCAATGGATTTCAGCAACTGCTGAAATCTTGTTGTAGTACAGTTCAAAGCTCAAAAAAGTTGTTGTACTATCGCTCTGACATCACATCGATAGTACAACAACTTTTTACCCTTGACCTGCTGCCTGATTGGCTCAGATGATGCTCTATAGAAAAAAATGAAAACATGGCGGGCGCCGATTTAGCGAAATACCGAAAGTAGTTGGAGCCAATCGATTGAGAAGTCGGAATTGGGACACAGAGAGCCATACATGGCCCCTTTCTAAAACAATTTATTTTATTTTTTCACCGATTTAAAAAAAAAATGATGTGCTGAGGAGCAGGACGGAGCATAAGCGGAACGGGCACAAGCAGAAGCACCAGAGGGAAGCGAGCAGCGCCCTACGGCAATAACGAAAAAAAAGTTAAACAAAAAACCCATATACTATAAAAAACAGTGGATGGGTGAACATCCACAACTAAGTCTGCGTCCACATCTCGGGCAGTTGATGCCATCAACGAGACCTCTCGAGCTTCGCTCTCGAGGTCTCTGTGATGTCATCAGCTCCCTCGATGGAAACACAGACTTGTTGTGGATGTTCACCCATCCACTATTCTATATATTTTTCATAGTTCTCCAGGAGGCAATGACTGCACTTTAAACTAAACAGCATTTTATTCTCATTGGGACCATGCATGTAGGCAGTTTTGTCTAGTGGTTAGAGCACATAACTGTTATCCTGGAGGCCCAGGTTTGAATCCCACAACCATTGTTCACTGTGTGACCCAAGCAAGTTACTTAACCTTCTTATGCTTAACCTCTCCTACTTTCTCTCTGGTCACCCTGTTCACCTAAACTTGGAGCAACATGCTCTGTCCACATCCTCCTGCATTGTAAAGTGACTTAGGCTACAGTTCATGTGAAAGGTGCTAAACTACAGTATCTCCTGCATAGAGTTGTGTTTTAATGTGAGGTGGGGAAAAACAGGGAAGGTAGTGGAAAGTGGGAAATGACTGGGATGTGGATGGGTGGCCAAGGAATTAGTTCAGATCACATGGGAAGGGTTAGAAACATTTTAATTAATTTTTTATTTTCCCGAGTACCATAAATAATAAAGAATACTTGCATTCCATCCCGAGTACTGAGTACCTCATTACAAATGGTTTTCAGCAGTAAATACTGTTTACTCATGCAACCCTATTAGAGAAGGCCTCACAAAATATTCCACATGTTAACATAGACTTGTTGGCCCCTTTAGGGTACCATGATGACCTCAGTAACTTGCAGTGTTATTACAGCAGAGTGATCCATCTAAGCATTTCTTTTCCTTTTTTCACTTTGGTTTTTACCTGTGTCCTGCCAGATTCCATCTTGGCGGTCACCCATCATCCCCAGGACTTACTCCAGGCACCCCTTGACTTGCCCCTCATGGCAGGGTTGGGGGGACTTGCCATTTCCACCCACCAAACAAAACAAGGTTTGCATGTGCTCTCTGTAAGTCAGGAGTATGTGCTGCCATTGGGAGTAGCACTCCCCAAACAAACTAACCAGTTCAGAAAATGCCTGTACTCTGTTCAGATGTCAAGACCAAAAAATAAATGCTTCTGAGTCAGATTTCAGGCAATATTACAAGTTTTAATCAAGTTTTAATAGCTTATAGACACTGACAGAGTATCCCTCACCCACAACCTAAGGACCAGGTGCCCTAGCACTTTGCTCTGTGAAGCTTCTTCAGGGGGCAGGTACCTGGAGGAGGAACTCCCCTTAAATATCATACACTCACGAGGCCAACCAATCTGTTTGCAGGCATGGCCTTGACAGAAAAAATGCTGAATGGTGGTTAGTTGCCACTAGGGGGATTCAAACCTAACACCTCAAAGTAAACAAAATAATATTATGTGAACATACAATACTGCATATTTGTTGGCCATAATACAAACAGTCCTTGCAAATAATTAATAAATGGTCAACTTAATATGAAATGACACATAGGGCCCGATTCTAAGTCGCATGGTGCAACTTGTGGGTGTATGTGATTTGCGCCATACGGCGCTACACTGGGGACCCTGCACCCTATTCCAAGATAGGCAGGGTGCCTGGCACCTATGGCCCATAACTTGTGGCAGCCGCAGGCTTGCACCATGGGAATGGTGCAACAGACCTGGATGCCACAAGTCGTAGCCCGCATTGAACTGCCCCTTGGAGGCCCCCACCCCGTAACACTCCTGCAATCCTCTGGGGCCCTTGGGAGGAGGCTGGCCAGGGGGGACAGGTGCATGGGGATGGCACAAAATGGACCTGCGGGCTTCCTAAAAATTGGGGCATGGGCATCACTGTGCTGGGGGTGTACGTGGGGCAAGGCAATGTGCCATACACAGTGCTGCAGGGGAGCATCTGTCATTTTGCCAAGACAGATGCCCCTTAGACTACCTCCATGCTGGTCTAACCCTGCAGCACCATAGCGGGTCTTGTAATTGCGTAAGTGGGTTATGGCAGCTGCCCTTCCAGAATAGCACGCAGTTGCTGCCATAATTCACCCTTGCACCATTCCGCAGTGGGTTGCGGGCATAGTGGGTGGCATAGCCCACGTTTCATGCAACCCGCATGTGGCATGGTACAAGCCGAAACTTGGAATTGCACCCTGCATAACTCATGGCGTAAGATGTGATTTGCGCCATAGGATATGGCATAAATTGCCTTGCATCATGCATAACGCAACTTGGAATCGGGCACATTCATTCAAAAAAAATGATATTTTCAGAAAATAATTAATGCAAAGAAAGTAAAAAAATGAAAGTTCAGATTCATAATAGCCAAGCAAAATAGATCTATGCAGAATGTCTGCATTTTATCAATTGTCCATCCTGTGATCATAACAAAAATAAGAAAATCAATTTCATTATGTATGGAGAGAGCTACAGGATAGATAGGCATGAATTAGTTCTTAACTCAAGTAAAACAAAATGTATGTTTTTAAAAAATCCTAGGACTAATGTTACATTTGATTTGTTACTATGCGACAACTATGGTAATATTATTGAAAAAGTTACCAACATGAAATATTTGGGACCTATTATTAATTCCCATTTATCATTCGAGTTACATATTACGAAATTAATTAGTAAAATACACCAAAGATTGGGAATGTTGTATCGTTTAAATAAACATTTAATCTGTAATACAAGGGCAATACTTGCACATAGTTTTTTGTTATCAGTAATTGACTATGGATTGATAATATATTATTTTTCCACAGAAAGAATGCTTGCAAAGCTCAAAGCCACTTATCATAACATTATACGTTTTGTCACTAGACAGAACCAAAGGGCACATCACTGTCATTTATATAGTTATCTTGAGTGTTTGTCATTTTCTGATAGATATAGATTGCATGCGTTAATTTTTCTTTATAAATTACAGTCGGGATATTTACCTGTTGTAATTGCTGAGCTTTTTCCCAGACAGCCTACTATAATTTCAACTAGGTCTCAGGTAGGATATAAATTTCAGATTACGTTTTTTCAAATGCCATTATCTCAGAACTCTTTTACAATTTCATGCTGTAAAATTGTATAAGGATTTGTCTCATATGGTTACGATTTTTACTAACATTTCATCTTTTCAAGGTGCTATCCAAAAACTATTGTTATTTGAAGCTGAATGTCAATGTTTGAATTGATTTTGTATTATGTTATGTTATATATTTATTATAATTCTGTATGTCTTGTTCCATGTATTGTGTAACTGGTCACCAGTGAAAATTGGCATATTTTGCTTACTGGATATACAGTATAAAAAAAACAAAAAAAACAAAGATAAGGCAAAATGAGCAAGGAGTACCCCTCCCCAACTGGTAGTGGTATGCCTCAATTTACATGACAGAATTTCTGTGCCCACAGCCGCTCCTAGTTGCCTCTCAATAAAAGATAGAAAAGATTGCTCTGTGGAAAGAATAACAGAAAACTTTACTGAACTGAAGTGTAATTCTTTTTACAACATAATGACTGCATATATAAAAAAACATTTAGTATTAGCAATTTATGAAAACAGAATGTGTAGTCAACTACAGCAATATAAAACATTTTGTTGAGACCAATTGTGACCTTTAAGTTTTTCCATTTCCTCACCCCCCCCACCCACAATATACTTATGTGTTCATTACCAGCATCTTAATAGTTTTACCAAACATTTTTGTTGATATTTTTGCCAGCTTTGTGGCTAATTAATTTTTTATTGCTGGTCCTTACACTTTGAGGTGTTAGGTTTGAATCCCCCTAGTGCCAACTAACCACCACTCAAACTTTTTTCTGTAAAGGTCATATCTACAGACAGATTGGTTGGCCTTGTGAGTGAATGGTGCTTAAGGGGAGTTCCCCCATCAGGTACCTGCTCCCTAAAGAAGCTCCACAGACCTTGAGTGATACTCTGTCAGTGTTTGTAAGCTATTTCTTGTAATGATTATAACTTGCAATACTGTCATAAATCTGACTCGGGTGCATTTATTTTCTGGTGCTGACATCTGAACGGACTGCAGCCATTTTCCTGAACTTGCCTTCCAAAGCAGGATCTGGTCTGAGTGCCTGGTCAGTGGTGCCAGGCCTGCAGGCAGGCTGACTTCATCCTTCATGGCAGGATGTTTTATTTCCTCCTTTTTTTTTTCTCCGTCCTTGTTAGCTTGCAGTGATGAACAGCTTCATGCCGATTTCTCCCTGTACTACTGGGCTTCCTAGGTACCCTGACACCCAGCCTCCAGTGGGTGTCTGGAACACTACGGGAAACACTACCCAGCCTCTCTGTGAGAGGAAAGGAGAGCAATTTTCCATACACTTGACCCCCTCCCCACCCCAACGTCCAGCGACTCAAGTTCACTCCCGAACTTGGGTCACTGGTGTGGCAAGTTGCAGCACTACTACCATGCCACTGGGCAATCTCCTATCTGGACAGTCTTAATTACTTACTGAATCTGCTCTTTCCTGGGTTCTGACCTTGTCTGGTAGCAGTCTGAGCCTGGGGTACTCTTTTACTGGTTATAATTGCTCTCTCACTTGTTCTAATCTGCCCTGTCTCTTCTGCTTTTGACAGTGTGGTCCTGGAGGGTGCCTGATTGAACTGGCCCAGCAACTTTTCATTATCATGGTGGGGAAACAGATCATCAGCAACATCCAGGAGTTTGTAATTCCGTAAGTACTGTGTGTGTGTGTGTGTGTGCGCATATGTGTACATATGAGTGCATGTGTGTAATTGCATGCATGTGAGTATGTGGGTGCATGTGTGTGTATGTGGTGCATATGTGTATGTGTGTGGATTAATGTGTGCATGCATAAGTGTGTGTGGGTGCATGTGTGTGTGTGTGTGTGTGTTTGCAGTTAGTTCCAGGAACTCAGTATGGATTTGCAAGTAATTCAGAAAATATTTCAGATTCTATGATATTTTTGCCTAAACCTCCATCCCACAAGTGATTTTGGAATGCAAGACAGTGTAGCCATTTAGGGCTAGAGACCCAAATCTTCATTGATAAACTTGTTTCTTTCCATATTTCTGATAGGGGTGAAGGGATGGAGGTGATGGTGCTAGGGGTGGAGGGGTGGGGGTGATAGTGCAACCCAGTGGCATGGTGCTTCCATGTAGGATCTTCCACAGGAAACCATGCTCAAGAAATTGCCATCAGGTTAGTTAGAGAATAGGTTTTAGTATAGTGGTGATGCATTTATTTTGCATGTGAAGGGTGGTGGGATGGGGATGGTGGTCATTGCCTGTATGATATGGGAGCACCCCTTGCTGGTCAACCTAAGGACCAGCAAGGATGCTGACTGCAGATAATAGACATGCTTGTGAATAAGGACTTTATTTGAAATATTTATTTATATTTATATAATATAACATAACTAAATGGCAGTGACATTTTGTTCACACTAACACAGTTACTGTGCACTTAAAATAAAAAGAGAACGACATGACGTCATAAAGTATGCAAATAATACACAAATCATAACTATATAATACTACTTAATATAACAAAGCTGAGTCCTGTTAAGTGAGGTGGGAGAACCTTTAATTTGTAGTTATTTTACACCAAAAAGTAACTAAAATGTAGAAACACTTCAAGTAATTTAGTAGCAGAGCAATTAGTGGTTACTTCATTTGCAAGCTAAATAGTAAACTTATTTAGCATGAATAGGAGAGAGTAATATTTCAAAACTGTTCAAAGTTTACCTACATTCATCATAAGATGCTACTGTTCATTTTGGGATTCAGATTGATTTATATCAAGTCAATCCCAATCATAATGTTATGTCCATATTCAAAGTGATTTATATCAAGTAAATCCCAATCATAATTTTGGACTCAATTTTAAAAGCGCCCGTAGAGCGATGCAAGTTGTGTCGCTCTAGGGCTGTGGCAAACTGCAGGTGCATCAGGGACTTTGCACCTAATTTTATGAAAAAGGGGGTACCTATGCCAAAGACCCAGGAATTGCCGCAACCACAGGCTTTTGCCAAACATGTGGTGTACCTTCAGGGTTTGAAGTAGGGATACAGCCCCCCCCACCCAGTGCAACACTAGAGAGGCTGCAAAGTGGGGTGAATATGCCTGCCAGGAGGAGGCTAAGGCATCCAGGATATGGCAGCAACAACAGGGTGGTGATGTGACACCTGGTGGGGTGCCATTTGCAATGCCATACAGCTGATTGGATCAGATTGCTTCATGGAGGGTTGGCAGGGATGGACAGTGACCTGACCTCAGGTGTGCACAGCCCTGGCACCTGCCCCATTATTGCAATAAATGTCAACTCTGTAGGTGGAAGGCAGCCTGCCACAACCGAGGGGCTGGGTACCAGGGGACTATTGCGGTGCCTGTAGAATATTCCGCTCCACCACTGGCAGCCCTCAACCTGCAGCCACTGCTTCCCACCCACAGGGTTGTCATTTGTTGCACCTATGGGGCAGGTGTCAGGGCTGTGCCCACCTGGGGCCAGGTCACTGTCCATCCTGCCAAACCGCCACAAAGCAGTCTGATCCAATTGGCTGTCTGACATTGCAAATGGAACCCCCGCTGGGTGTCACATCACCACCCTGTCATTGCTGCCATATCCTCTATACCCTCTAAGGCATCCCCATGCTCCTTCTACCCCTGACTCTCTCCTGGCAGGTCCCTCCCAGTCACCACTTTGTCCAGCAGTGGTGCATGGCCCTTAGACCACCTCCTGGCTGATCTAACTTGAGCCCCCTGTTGCGTCCATGGTGGGGCTTTCTAAATTCTAAAAAAGGGGATGGTGCAGCCCCGCTGTGGTGCAAGCCCCCTAGTAACCTGGTGCAAGGGTGCTTCTGCAGCAAGGGTAGTGCAGGGTGGCTTAGGTGCAAGGCATCCCAATTTCAATGCAGCCTCTCTTCGAAAAATTGGGACTATTGCAGCCTTTGACCAAGACGCCACTTACGTCATACGCATTTGGCACAGTCACCTTGTGTCAAAGAATACTTTTTTTTAAATGAGGCCCATTATGTCCATTTACGTCACCAGAATATACATTTCTTCAGCCTGCAAAAAATCCCTGTATACAGTATCTCCCTCATCACATTTGGTTCCAGTGAGTCTTTGGATTCTATCATTTCAGATGTCGGTTGCATATTCTTAGTGGATTTCAGTTTTATAGTGATGTTTGTAGAATTAGAAATATCCGTACTATCAGTACTGCCAATGTCCTGAATTTTTATATTAATCTGATCCAGATTCTTTGTGTGTACTTGTCCTTGTCTGGAGGAACTCTGCGGTTTTGTCAGAAACAAAAAATATACACCTCAATCAATCCAGAATCACCCTTGCTTTACATGGGTAAAGCTCTGGAAATTTTCCTCCAAAGTCCACAATCATTTCCTGATGTTGGAGTAATCCATGTCTCTTTGTCTGGGTCTATACTGAAACATCTGGATACATGTAGATCTTGGCATTAGCGAAAGTGATGATAACCGTTTTAGCTGTGCCTTTTTAACAATGATTTCTTAATCTGATTGAAGGGCAAAAACACCTAATATAGTTGGAACTTTTTAGTGGTTTAAGGAGAGAGTGGGAGTTATAACTGAACATAAAGGGAGTCTAAATTTTTCTGATAGTATTTACTTAACACTATTGTAGGTTGTTAGAGTCCCTCTTTAGATTTTGAAGAAGAGCTCACCAATCAATTTATATATATATATATATATATATGTGTGTTTAGCACCTGTTCCGTCCCTCACTGCCCCCTTCTGACCGACCCCCCCACAGCCCCATCACCCCGGTCTCATCGGGACTTACCCAGAGTTCTTACCCGGTTGTTGGGTGCGGAACCTGCGGAGGTCAGTCGTCATCCACAGCCAGCTTTTTTTTTTCCTCCTTTTTTCTCCCTTTTCCCCATTGCTGAGGTGCACATACCAGAAGTGCACACGTGGAAGTGCATGCATGTCTGCAGAAGTCCTTGGCACCTTCCCTTCCTTGGCACCCTGCAGACCCGCATTGCCTTCGGGCCTCCACCCGGGGGCAGTCATTCGGCAGGAGTGGCAATCCTCCCTCCCCGGGAGACACCTGATCCTTTCCCTCCCCAGCCAACCCCCAGCAGTCAGATTGTACAGTTAACACGGGTTGCTGGCGTGGCAGGAGGTAAGGCATGGATGCCACAGACCTTCATGCCACTGGGCCGGCTTTTTACCAATCAGTTTTAAATGATTTCTCCCACTGTTACTTTCAGGATTTCTTTTTTTTTTTTCTGGAAAAGGTTATCACGCAATAAACAAGTAGTCAAACCTTAGAATTTTCCCATTGTTGCCACAGGCCTAAAAAGAAAATGGGGCTCAAAGATTTCAAAAAATGCCAAAAGAGTGGCACTGTGGATATTGGATATGTATAGCTTTACTGCTACTGCAGGTATGCACCTGAGATTTGGAATGTATACCCTAGGTAAATGTGTCTAAGCAAGGCAAATTTTATTTACATGGTGCCCAATCCCGGAGGGTCTGGGTGCCTTACAGAGAAGTACAATAGGATAAGCAATAAAATGATTAAAATAAATTACACTAATACGATTATAAATAAATAAATACAAAAAATTAAATAGAGACCAGAATAAAAGCTTTCAGCATGCCATAATCAGGGGCTGAACAAAAACAAGATATACAGTGGAAATTTGTTGTAGCAGTTCAAAATAACAGTGGAAATACCACAGATTACTAATTGGCAAAATTTGCTCAACAATTTATGAAAGGGTAATAGGTAATGTAATTAGAATTCCAATTGTGGAAGCTAACTTTCACAAAGCACTTACAGTATCCTGAATCCATTTAGCTGTGCTGAGCTATTTGCAGTCCTGTAGTTCCTTTCTTGGTGATAACTTTGTCTTCACCCTGCTTTTTTCTGGTATACCATTAGGAGGACGACTCAGTCTTGTTGCCATGATTACAGGGAAAGCATATTGCAAAATGCCATTCTTGCAACTTGAGTTTTTTTAGTGTTGATTGTTTTGTGCGTCAGGCTATGTGTGGGATTTTACAGCGTGGTGCATTTAGGGTGCTCCAAGCGCCTCACTGCTCGCAGGTGTGTGTTTGACATCTAATTGAAGTCTCCCATGTGTGATGGTGATAAACAGTGCATTCTCACAATGTCAACCTCCTGTGTTTCTTTCACTCCCCATCAGCTGTCACATACCATAGTGAAAGGACCCATGGTGTTTTGCTTTTTTCCCTTTTTCATATCTCCTCCTAACACAGTGATCCTCTCCTCATCATTGCCCTGAGTGAATACCAGTCTGATCCTGCTGGCTGCATCCACCTTGACTGAGTTGCTGCTGGCCACTGATTTCTCTGCATCAGTTCTAGCCACAGAACAGAAATACCTTCACCAATGCACCACAACTCACTCACCGCCTCATCCTCTTAACCTGCCCATCATGGTCTCATACCAGGTCACACCCTTGGCGTCTATAACTTTAGCATTCTTATCAAATGGTGAACAAAGACAACTAGGTCACCTGGTTCACTCCGTCATGGTCCAGAAAGCCCACTGGATTCCTCCAACCTGCCCCCTCTTGTCCCTCCTTCTCCTAGCCCTGCAAGCAGGTGGCATAGAAACCAATCCTGGCCCCATGAACACACATATTGACCGCCCAAATGCCACATGGGCTGGATGCAACTGCATAAAAATTGCCCACCTACATGTATGCAGCCTCTAGTTCAAATTTACCAAGATCGAGGCTTGGGTGAACCTATACAAGCCCCATGTGCTGGGTCTCTCTGAGACCTGGCTAAAGCCATACCATAGTAACACCTCGTAGCAGCTTCAAAGCTACTCTTTTCTCTATCTGGATAGGCCAGGTAGGAAGAAAGGAGAAGGCATTGTGCTCTATGTCCAGGACCCCATATCAGTTGCCATTGTTGGCTGCTCTACCCCCATCTCCATAAGTGAGTGGATTATCACCGAGCTAACCATCAGTGCATCAACAAACCTTTATGTACGCTGCTGCTACAAACCCCCACCAGACAGCACCCAGGGACTATCCAGCTTTCTCTCCAGTCTAGCATGCACCACCCCATCTAAAGATGCCTTCCTACTTGAGGATTTCAACTAGAACACTGGGCAGCTAATCCCAATTCTGACTATGCCACCTTACTAAAATCATATAAGCTGCAGCAAGTTATCTCTGCCACAACCAGACACAACCCCCATAACCTAACCACTCAATCCTTGACTGGATTATCACAAACCGATCTAATCAAGTCCTCCAAACAGACACCATGTCTGAAGCAATTAGCGAGCACACCCCCACTTACATCGCCATGAACACCAAGACAGTCTGCCCCCTACACAAATTACTGTCCTTCAGAAAATTCAACAGCCAGAACCATGACCTTGTGATTAGGGATGCAGTGTCCATAAACTGGCCCCCCCTCTACCTGCTAGAGACTGTCTCCTCAGCTGTCACACTCTTCACTAGCACCCTTTGAAGGCTCCAAGACCAGCACTTTCCCATCAAAACCAGAAGGGTTAGAGGTGGCTGTATGCGCTGGATATCAAAAGAACTCTTAATGCAAATGAAAATCAGGGACTCCAAATGGAGAGCATTCAAAGAGTCCCCATCCCCTCAACTATGGAATGATTACAGACAGCTGCGCAATGCTTGTAAGCAGTCGGCCAAGTCACTAAAATGGAAGTATTTCATTGATCTCCAAAAAAACACCCTTGGGAATCCTCATAGTTTTTTGGACCTCAATCATGTCCATACTAAATCCCAAGTCCAATAAGCAAATAACACAACTTACATCCCCAGCGGGCACCATCGATGACCCTGCTGGCATCGCAGACATTTTCAATTCCATGTTTACCGACCTAACCCCTTACCTTCATAAGCTTCCCTACCACCCTCCCTCTGGCCTAGATAGAAATGGTAGCTGCTCCACTCTTCCATACTCTGATGCCCCTACCCCTCCTTTCTATTTTAGGGCCATTGGTCCAAAGGTCATCATAAAACTCCGGAAAACACTTCCTACCAGAGGTAGTCCTGGAAGTGACGAGCTCTACCCTGCTTTTCTGAGGATCATCTCCTAGCTATTGTCAGACCATTAATCCACATTTTCAATCTTGCATTGTCTACATTTACAGTGCCTGACACCTAGAAATACACTAATGTGGTTCCCTTCTTTAAAGTGGGAGACCACCTAGCCCCGGAAAACTATAGACCCATTTCCCTGCTCCCACACCTAAGCAAGCTACAGGAGAAAGTTGTTCATTCCCAGCTATCCAAACATCTCAATAAGTACAACCTTCTGAGTCCCCTTTAGCATTGCTTCCTTAAACACCATAGCACCTCCTCTGCCCTGGCAGTTTTTTCTAACCATGTCCTCAGAAATATGGACATGGGTAAGGCCACGGGTGCAGTTTTTGTCAATTTGTCAAAGGCATTTGACCTTATCGACTATCACCTTCTCCACTCCACACTTCTACAATTTGGCTGCTCCCCTGGCCCTGCAGCCTGGTTTCACAGTTACCTCACCAACCGGTCCCAATCCGTGCTCATAAGCAAAGATGCCTCAGCTTCCCTTCCCACTAGCACTGGAGTTCCACAGGGATCAATTTTTGGCCCCCCTTTTTTTTCCATGTTTATCAATTCCCTCCTGACCGATAGTCTAAACTGCAATGCACTCCTTTATGCAGGCGACTTAGACTTGTACCTCAGCAACAAATCCCTTGTATCTGTCTCCTCCACCCACAGTGACAACTAAGGTGCTGCACAGAGCTGGTTCTTACCTAGAAAACTCCTTGTCAATGGAAAAAAGATGAAGGCCATGCTCTTTGAATCCAAGCCCTTTCTTAACAAGGCCGCCAAATCAAACTCCTCCCTCACCGTATGTACACCTGCAGGCCCCCCACTAGAGCAGGTCACCTCTTTCAAATATCTAGGCATTACTCTCAACCTCTCTCTTACCTACAATGATCATATGACTTTGACTGTAAGAAAAATCCACCAAAAGCTAGGTGCGGCATACCACGCTAATCACCTGCTATCACCTGAAGCTCGCCTGGCCATCGCACAAGGTAACTGTCACCCACTCCTAGATTACTGCTCCCCCATTTACTTCCTCATGTCCACTGATCAACACTCCTGCCTCAACACAACATATAATGCCACCTGTCGCTTTGTCCTTAAAGCTCCCTCTTCTACCCACCACTGTACACTATACCAGTCCCTAGGATGGCTCCCCCTCCAGGCCCACTTTGACTATGCCACAGGCTGCCTGGTGAACAATGATCTCAGAAGCAACCAGTTATCCCCCATGCTCCTCTACTCACTAATAGGGCCACCACTAGAGCCCTTAGGGCCTCCTTCATCCCCCCCAGAGGTTCCTCACATCACTACAGCAATGGGTAGTAAGGCTTTCTCTGTCTCTGCCCCCTCCCTTTGGAACGGACTTCCCCCATCCATTCACACATCCCCATCCCATGGGTCTTTCAAATCTTATCAGAAGGCCTGGCTCCTGGCAGAGTCTACCTGCAATTGCTTACTAGGCCGTGCAGGATCCTGTAAACCATCATACCTTACCCCAGCCGGTGATTATTGTGCCCATTTAGGTCCATTCCTCCCTCTTTTTCCCTCCATCCTACCATGCCTCATACTCTCTAGTGCATGCACTTGCACATTTGAGTTTCTGACCTTTTTGCAGTCACACACAGCCTACCTGTCTGACTCCTCCTACATCTGGTACCCTATGTTAGGCCAAGACTTAGCATGCACTTTGACTCTGCAGAGCACGTCCTTTCATGTCTACTGCAAAGCAGCCTATGCTTCCCTGCTGTCTGTGTATGGTGCTCTGTTTGTGGACCACGATCTGTTTACCACAGTGCTTTCCCAGACTGGCCTGCTTTTCTTCTCCAGCATATGTTTTGTTGCCTAGACTAAATGTTTACAATATGTGATGTTTTAACTGCTCACTTGTTGAGTTGTACAGATGCACAATATCTTCCTTTGTACTAGTGCCTGTATTCTTACTATAATGTAATTTGCTATGCCAGTATACCTCATGTAAAGTGTGTCTGTTGTTGTCTGTTGTAATTTTCCATGCCAGTACACCTTATTTAAAATGTGTCTCTTGTTTGGTTTGCTGTCTCACCACTTGTGGCCCAAATCGTGATGGAAAATGGTCCTCTGGATCAGTGCACTTACCTGGTAACCAAAAATATTAATAAACAAATAAATAAATAAAACTGTGTGCAAGGTGTTCACCTTATAACTCACTGTAAACCATGCCATGACCTGGAGTTGGTTATAATAATATTGGGAGGTGTGGGTGGCAGAGCCCCCCGCAATATATACATGGTATGTGGATTGTTGGGTTCCTGTATTTTGGCATGTTCTGGGATGTGTACTATAGAGTTTTTTTTTTTTAATATATTTCATGGTCATGCACTTCACACATATTGTCGGGCAAACAAAGGTACCTGCCGACGTTTTAGTCATCGGCAAAATGCTTAAGTTGTAATTAACATTGGAAGATTTAATGTCGCAGTGATATAGGTGAACCCTTTTTTCTCTGTGCTTGACAAGATTGACTCAGTAGAATTGCTCGTCACACTGATTTCCTCATTGTTCTCAGACATCCTTCTTTAAAACAAAAGCCACCTAATCAGCTTCCTGTCAAACAAATCCCTTTGGAATAACCAGAATTTCTCCTTCTTTGTGTCACAATCCTTTTTTTCCCCAACCAGGTCCCTGTGAGTTCCTAAAAATACTGGACTTTCAAGTTCGTGGGACTCTCAGGCCAGTCAATTTTGGTGGGTGTGATTCTGACATGACCTGCTTTAAAGTGAGAACTGTCTCCCATGCATCCTTGCTCCAACTGGGGTTCTTTTATTCTTGCATTAACCAGCTCTGATGCCCTTCCCTTGGTGGCACATGCATCTGCTTCCTGCTACTGGTGATCCCCTGCACTAGTGGGCTCCACTGTCTTTTAGTTTAGATCCTAGTGACTGCCTTTTCCTTTGACATGACAATACAATTCCTTCTTGGCAGAACTGCCATCCATCTTGGCTTGGCTATTGATCACATTCATTTGACTTGTACTGCAGGCAGGAATATTGCCTTACCTGCACTAGCATCATGGTCCTGCAATGCCCCTCCAACATACCTGCTACAGTGAGGTCCAGCACCATGGTCCATCATTACAAAAGATGTCTGGATACTTCAGTCACAATGGCCTCAGTCACAGCTAGTTGTAATGCTTGGTGTCACTGTTTTGACATGCTAAAAATATCTGTTGTTTTCTGTAAAGTTGTTAGAAGGTTAGCAGGTGGCGTTGTACAGAAACTGTGCTGTGCACATGTGTGACTCCACAATCCACTTAATGAGTCAGCTCTAGAGTTCGCAAATTACAATAAGACAGACAAGTGCACAGTGACATCAGTTACATTACACCATGCCTTAGAAGAGCTGTGGCAGTTAAAACCTGGATTTCAGAAACTGAAAATTCTGAATGCCATGGAGAAAGTACCAGCAACAGAAATGGGAAAAGGATTTTTCTCGAGGTACTTAATGTAAAAGGAAAAATAAGGAGTGTGGAGGCTAATTCTTGACCTTTGATCTCTCAACAGACACTTAAAGAAGTGAAAGTTTAAAATAGTAACCTTGCAAACAGTAATTCCATCTCTGCAGCAAGGAGACTCACTATGCTTCCTGGATTTTGATGAAAATTTAAACTAACCGGTGGGGGGGGGGGCAGCAGAAGGAATCAGAGAGTCAGAAACTGCCTCCCCACAGACTGAAGTAGAGAATAAGGAAAACACAAGGGGAGAGGAATCACACAGGGTGCAAATTAATAAAGGGAGCAGGGTGGCAGGGATAAAGGGGAAGGATCAGGAACATTAAAAAGAGAGGTGAGAAGGAGGGAGGGCAAAAAAGGAAAAAAGGGGGGCAATAAGCAGAGTGGAAACAAAATCTGGAAGGACATGTATGTGAAGTCTAGGAAATGAGATTCCAGACCTAGAGACCATCATGGCAAAGGCTGATTTAGATATTGTGGCCATTACTGAGGCATGGTGCACTGAAAACCATGACTGGGATATAGCCATATCAAGCTATACTGTGTTCAGGAAAGACTGGGTGGGAAGGAAAGGAGGAGGTGTGGTGCTTTATGTGAAAGAAAGCATAAAAGCCATGGAGATGCAGGGTATACGGGGGGAGGCAGAGGTACTGTGATTCACCCTAGAGATGGGGAATAGAGCCACTATTCACACAGATTTTCAGCATGGAGGAGCAATTAGTTAAGGCACTGGTGGAAGCCATTGGCAAGATGACAGAAAAGGGGAAGGTGCTGCTGGTGGGGGACTTCACCCTGACAGATATGGATTGGAGCCTCCCAACAGTGGTTTCTGCTAGAAGCAGAGACATCCTGAAATCTCTGCAGTTGGCATTCCTCAGGCAACTGATCAGTGAACCCACTCATGATGGGGCAATACTGGACCTGGTACTCACTATCAGGAACAGTGTTGCAGATGTGAAGGTGGGAGGCCACTTGGGGACCAGTGATCACCGTACAGTGTCATTCAATATAAGGATGGCTGTCAAATCAAACCACACAAGAGCGAGGGTCTTGGACTTCAGGAGGGTAGATTTTAAAAAGATGGATGAATGCCTCTGGGATGACCTAGCAGGGGTGGGTGACCTATGTGGGATGGAGGAACAGTGGGTGAAGATCAAAGGCAACAAACCTCTGTGTCAAACAAGTGAGCAAAAGCAAGAGGAAAAAGAGACCACTATGGTTCTCAAAAGAGGTGGCTAAAAAGGTAAAATCTAAAAGGGTAGCATTCAGAAAGTACAAGGAGAAACAGAAAAGTAGGATAGGGAGGTGTATCGGGGAAACAGAAGGAAGCAGGGAAAGCAGTAAGGAGCCCAAAGGTGCAAACTGAAGAAAGAATAGCCTAGGAGGTAATTAAAGAGAGCAAGACATTTTTTAGATACATAAGTGAAAAGAGGAAGACCAGGGGTGGAATTGTAAGGTTAAAATGGGAAGGGGAGGACTGTGCAGAGGGGGACTAGGAAAAGGCAGACATCTTCAACAAATACTTTCATTCAGTGTTCACAGAGGAAGGAGAAGGGGAGGGGCCACAAAAAAATAACAAAAGCTTTATAGGGAGGTAGGTGGACACTAATCCATTTTTGAAGGCGAGAGCCCTGAAGGGACTTGCTGATCAAAAGGTGAACAAAGCAATGATGACCAGATGGGGTGCACCCAAGGAAATACTGGCTACACCTCTGACAATTCTGTTTAACAACTCACTGGAAACAAGAAGTGGTTCTGGAGGACTGGAGGAGGGCTGATGTAGTCCCATGACAAAAGTGGTAGCAGGAGGAGACTTGCAATTGTAGGCCAAACAGCCAGACATCGGTGGTGGGAAAGTTAATGGAATCATTGCTGAAGGAAAAGATTGTGGAATATTCTATCCAGTGAGTTACAAGACCCAAGGCAACATGGTTTCATGGGGGTGGGGTGGGGTGGGGACATCATTTCAAGTGAATCTGATAGATTTCGTTTGACTACATGGCCAAGGAACTAGATCAGGGTGGAATGGTGGCTGTGGCCTACCTAGATTTCAATAAGGCATTTAAGACTTTCTATATAGGGACTAGTAAGCAAGCTGGATAGCTTAGGAGTGGGTCCAAAGGTGGTAAACTGGATAAGAAATTGGTGAGGGGATAGGCGACAGAGGGTGGTGGTAAATGGAGTTCACTCCAAGGAATGGAGGGTGACCAGTGGAGTGCCTCAGGGATCAGTGCTGGGATCGATCCTTTTTAATGTCATTATAACAATTTAACTAACTTTATTTGCAGTTAATCTTTTTATTGTAATTATTGTGATTATACATACAAATACACTACATTCTCCAATATACACTTACATAAATTCTTAATGGGAGAAAAAAAAAAACATGCTGTCTGAAGTATTATACAATGATATTAAAGGGGAAAACAAATGTTGAGAAAACAATATGTAGCAGTACAATCTGTATGACAGAGAGAACATATGGCAATTTATGGTTCATGGGGTAAAAGGGGTAGATACAAACAAGAAATATGAGCAGTCCTGATTGTACTTCTATTATGCTGTAATTTAATACAAGTATGTGTAATTGTATAAAGGAAGAACATAAAAAAGAGGAAAATATTTCTAAGAAAGTGAACAATAATGAAGAGGGAAAGGGAAGAAGAAAAGGAGTTACAAAGCTAGAAAGAGAGGAGATGAAAAAGAAACGAAAGAGCTAGAAGTGAGATTCCAATGTGAACATATAACAACCCATGGATTAAGTGACGCTATGTGTAGACGTGTTTAAATATTTAAAATAGTCCTGCCAGCAATTATTATATAAATTAAGTCGGTCAGAGGCTAAGTGTAACATACGATCAAGGATGGCATATTGAGATAGTTGTTTGAGAATATCCAGAAGGATGGGAATGATGTTGGATCTCCAATGCATTAGTATAAGGCGTTTAACTTGAAGGAATAGTAGGGATAACCATCTATTCTGACAAGGGGATATTTTGTATGAATGAGCATTGAAAATACCAAGTATGCAATGTTTTGGATCTAATGCAAAGGACAGACCAATCACTTTCATTGCAAAGAAATAAATATGACGCCAAAGATAGTGTATGGGAGGACAATGCCATAAAATATGTAGCAAATTGCCATTGGGGGAGTTACAGCACCAACATTTATTGTTGTTCATTAAGCCCATTTTTTGCAAAATCTCAGGAGTTCTGTACCATAGATTTTGGGTTTGTATGAGTGAACTGCGATTATCCTTGAACGATTTATGGCAGGATAGCCAGCAGTTATGCCACTGTGAATTGGTTATGTTATAATTTAAAAGGGTACTCCATTTATTTTTTGCAATGATAGATTGATCTGGAATTGTATTTCTGATATGTTTGTAAATGATACTATTTAATTTAGAGTTTGCTTTGATCCATTTAGAAATAAAAGTATCATATATAGATTGATGAGGAATAGTAGGAAGATAAAGGTTCTATGCTGTGCGTAACTGTAAATATTTCCAGAAATCGTGCTGGGGAAGATCCCATTGTTTGCACAGGTCAAAAAAGGATTTTAATTTGAGAGTCTGAGGTATAAGTATATCCTCCAAGAAATAAATGCCCCTGTTTTTCCAATTACAACAAAAAATTGGGTGATTATCAAGAGTGATGTTGTGATTCCCCCAAACGGGGGAATATATGAGAGGGGTTGGGTTGGATTTAAGGCATTTATGAATTATTTTCCAGTAGTATATGGATGATGCTATAGTAGGGTGAGATTTTAAATTGGGGGGGAGAGGGTTATAAATGAAGGAAGTGGTGACAATGCCCAGACATAGAGATGTTTCCATATTGACCCACAATGGTGATTTATTACTGGGTTTATTAAACCATTTGACAGTTTGGGCAGTGTGGAAGACCCACAAATATGCTTGGAACCAGGGGAGACCGAAGCCCCCTTTGGACCAGTGGGAACGCAGTTTGTTACGACTAAATCTGGGAATTTTGCCTCCCATAAAAAATTGCCAATTATATCATCAATTCTGACAAAGCAAAAAAGTAGGGAGGGTTAAAGAGATATTAGAAAATAGATACAGTGTTTTGGGAGCTATTGACATCTTGATAGTGGAGATTTTCCCATTAAAAGAGAGGTTAAGCAGTTTCCATCTGTTGAGTGTGTTTTTAATATGTGTTAATAACGGGGAAAGATTGGTGTCCCATATCTTGTCTAATTTAGAGGTGATCTATATTCCAAGGTAAGAGATACCTTGAGGGGTCCAACAAAAACCTAATATTGTATTCATAGAAGGATTACAAAAATTGTTCAATGGCATTGTTTGTGATTTGTTTAGATTCAGAGCGAGCCCAGAAAGTGAAGTAAAGTTGCTAAGTAACTTAGTTAAGGGTGGTCCCGAAATGTCAAAATTTTCAAGTAGAATTAGGAGGTCATCAGCGTAGGATAGTGAAGTATAGCGGGAATTACGGATACAGATTCCTTGGATCATGGAGGATTGATGAAAAGCAGCTGATAGGGGTTCCATAGCTAGAATAAAAAGAGTGGGGGATAAGGGGCACCCTTGCCTGGTACCTCTTGCCAGATGAAAGGATGAGGACAGAGTAGAGTTAGTAAGAACCCAGGCAGAGGGAAGGGTGTATAGTAATTGAATCCATGTACAAAATTTATTAGTGACACCAAAGTGGGATAGAACACGATACAAATAAGTCCAATAGAGAGAATCAAATGCCTTTTCAAAGTCGATGGCTATAGCTGTGGCAGGTGATTTAAGAGATTTAGCTTTGTAGATTAAATTAAATAATGAGCGGAGATGATAGGAACCAGTTCTATTTTTGATAAATCCAGCTTGGGAGGTGTGGACAAGTTTCAAAATTATTGATTCTAAATGAATATTTAATATTTTGGCAAACATTTTCCTGTCCATATTAAGTAATAATATCGGTCTGTAACTGGATGGGAGAGAAGGGTCTTTATCTTTTTTTGGTAGGATGGTTATAATGACTTCTGTCATAGAGTAGGGAAGTTTACCTTGTGAAGATGCCTCTTTGAAGACCTTAAACAGTAAAGGGCATAAGATGTCAGCTAGGGGTTTATTAAAGTCTACAGAAAAACCGTCACTCCCGGGAGCTTTACCACATTTAAGGGAATTTACCGCTGCTTGTATCTCTTTTAGAGAAAAGGGTTCATCTAGCAAAACCATATCTTGTTTGGAGAGGTGTGGTAACTGTAAACTGTCCAGAAATTGTTGTATATATTCAGGTTGTGGGGGAGTGGGGTGAGAGTATAATTGTTGATAGAAGGATTGCATAATATGGTTAATTGAGGGATTATCTGTATGGATTTTGCCTGAAGGATCTTTCAAACTGGCAATATGTCTCTCCATCTGTTGATTCTTGAGTTGATAAGCAAGCAGCTTCCTGCATTTATCCCCTTGTTCCCAATAATGGTGTTTAAGCCTAAGGAGGGCAAGTTCGGCTTTCCTAGATATTAATTTGTTGATTTTAATTCTAAACTGAAGAACTTCAAGGTGAAGTTGTGAGTTATTATCTGGATTTTTTGTTTTATAATATTGGGTTTTTTTTTCTTTAAGAGATTTCTCTAAATCGTCCAGTTGCTGTTCCCTTCGTTTTTTCTTGTGTGCTGCATAGCTTATAATTTTCCCTCTAACTGTTGCTTTAAGTGCTTCCCAGATGGTACCTTGAGTTACGTCAGGAGTGTTGTTAAAGGAAAGAAATTCTTGGATTTGGAATCTAATCCAAGGTAAGAAATCTGGGTCTTTCAGTAAGAGTGGGTCTATATGCCAGGAGGGGGATTTAGATGGGGGCAGGCCCCAAATAAGATGTAATTTTATAGGAGAATGGTCTGATATAGTAATCGGGAGGACAGTTGTGTCGATATTTTTTTCAGTGATGAATGGGAAAGAAAATCAGTAGTCAATTCTGCTATAAGATTTATGAAGCAGTGAGTAAAAAGTATAGTCGCGCTGTCTAGGATGGCGAACTCTCCAAATGTCGGTGAGACCAAAGTCTTTCATTAGCACTGAGAGTGCAGAAATACTTTTGGGGTAGGAATCACACAAAGAGTTACTTCTGTCTAAATGTGCTTCCAAAGCTAAATTGAAATCCCCACCTACAAGTATAGGAGAATTGTTAAAGTTACTGTTCATAATTTGTTGGCCCATATTATGAAAGAATTCAGGTGAATCAGAGTTAGGGGAATAAATGTTGACTAACATAAGGGGGCCTGCAGGGATATTTAAGTGGGCTATAATCCATCTGCCATCTGAATCAGAGATGGATTTGATAAGGGTCTAGTTAAGGGATTTATGTAATAGAATAGCAACCCCCCATTTTTAGAAATAGAGGAGGACGCATATACTTGACCGACCCAATCCTTTCTGAGTCTGTCGACATCCTCTATTAAAAGTTTTGTGTCATGTAAGAAAGCAATATGAGTTTAATGCTTTTTGAGGTAAGAAAGTATTTGCTTTCATTTACAAGGTGAGTTGAATCCCGTAACATTCCATGAATGTAGAATTAGATCACTCATGTTACTGGGGAGATGAGTATGAAAACACAAATAAGAAGTAAGGGACTCATATTGAAAGGGCTAGAGGATGTTACAGACTCAGAAGGGAGAGGGCTAGCAAAGTCAGATGCATGCAGGATATTTAGTTTGTGGAAATACTTAAATCCTGGGTGAATGTTTCCATTGGGTCTCACAAGGAAGAGAGGTAGTAAAAAGAATATAGAAGACATATATATAGTTACTAAACAAAACCTATGCATGTTATACTAACACACTATGAAGTCTTTAAGTAATATAGCAGGATATGAGTCGGTGAAATCTCCAAGACTCTCTCGCTATACTACAGAGCATGTAAATAGTAAGTAAATCTTAGGAGAAAATTATCTTAAACCCAAGATACAAACTGTGAACAATTATGTCTATCAAGTTATAACTGTGACTAGAACTAAAGTGAACATAATAATTCCCTGGGGGGAACCATGAACATCTTACCATATATGAAAATGGGATTACAGAAAGTATATGTAATCCCAGACATAATAATACATCTTGAACCTAAGTTAGACTGAAATAAAGAACTGAGCTGAAACACTATTATGGCAATACAAACAGTATGCCATCATGGTTGGCTAAGTCCTAAAATTATAAGAACAGCTGTATTTGTGCCATCTACTATGTACTTACTCACATAATCATAATGCTTAGGCACAGAAGTGTTTATGTAGGAGAAGTGTTCAGGTAAAATGGAGCGAGTAGGGTCCAAATAGTATAAGGATTTATGGGGTGTAGAGGCATTACAAGATCCAAATTGTATTGGAGGGGTATCTGGTGAAAGTCTTGTATTGAACAGGAATACGTAGTCATTCTGGCAATATGACATTTATAAAAGTTGAGTTTGTTCAGGCTTTGAGGTACTGCATATAATATTGATAAGTGCTAGGTATTTAATAGTAGCACAGACCCAAAAGTCGCCCCTAGGGAAGGAGTTGCTTTAACATAGTGAGATTTCAAGACCTGGAGAGGGTTGTGCGAGCTCAGCTATAAGATTACAACACAGGCTTAAAAAGCCATATCATAAGGGCTTCGAGTCAGACTGTGCTATCTATTATTGATTGCAGCACATTGAGTAAAATAATAAAGATGAGACACCTTGAAAATAGCCTGCAATGCCTAACTGTAGGGTAAAACTGAAGACTAAGTGATAGATATATAAAACAGTACAAGAAGTTGGTATACCATGATTAAAGAGAAGGGGATTTAAAAGTTAGATAAAGGCAGGTTGGAGTGGGAAGGAGACTAGAGAAAAATATTAAAGTGTTAAATGTTAGTCTGGGATGTAGTAGTGGACGAAGGGAATAACTAGTTGAGGACCTCATTAATATAACAAAATGGCGACTTGAAAGGACTACGCTTTGCCCATCGAAACATTAGGAGCCTCCTGTGAAATCAGGTGGAACTTGAGGCATGGGTTACCCTCTACAAGCCAGACCTACTCTGCCTATCTGAAACTTGGTTAAAACCCATATTCCCTGACTCCTCCTGCCAGTTAGCCACTTATAACCTTATCCAGAGAGATCGCATCTCTTCAAAAAAAGGGTGGTGATGTTGCAATCTATTATAAAGATAACTTCAATCTCTCTGTCCTCCGTATGCCTGACCTCCCCCACTGTGAGTCACTACATGCGATACTTTCCTTGGGTACGAAAAAACTGCATATTGTATGTGCCTATAACCCTCCTAGCAGTGGCCTCACTGGTCTTGTGGAGCTACTTGAACAGACAACACTGTCGGCTGGGTCAAACGAAGTGGTTATTATGGGTGATATCAATTTAAACTAGCTTGGGAAACTGGCAAACCAACCTTCAATCCCAAATCAGGCAACATGAGCTACACCAGCTAATTACTGAACCTACCAGGACAACCATGCGTACACACTCTAGCACCCTAATTGATTGGGTCCTAGCCGGTCGGCCTGAACACATACATACTGGCATACTCGCTGATGCCCTCACTGAACATTCCCCTATTTTCTGTCTATGGTCTCCTGCCTCCACAAACCCCACCCCTCCACCAAAGTATATCACCTTTAGGAACTTTTCAAGTTTTGATTGAGTACACTTTCTAGATGCTGTCTCTCATATCGACTGGAACAAACTATACAGAGTAAATAATGCCCAGAAAGCCATAGATCTCTTCCTTCATGAATTCTTGACTCTCCAGGAAATCCATACCCCTTACTCTACACATAGAGTCAAGAGAAAACAAACTAGATGGTTAAAAAAGGACCTCCTTTCCAAACTTAAAAACAGAGATATAAGCTGGAAACGCTTTAAACTCTCAGGTCTTCCAGTCGACCATGACCGCTATAGGGCCCAGTGAAAAGATTGTGAAAAGCATATACATCTTGCCAAAAGTAAGTACTGCAAAAATCTTCTCACTGATGCAGCAGGTGATCCTAGAAAATTCTGGAAGCATGTTCGGTCCTTCCTGGGGTCTTCCCAGTCCCCTATTCCAAATAACATGATCCTTAACGGGATCCACTGCAATGATCCACGGACAATTGCAAACTTCTTCAACCAACAATTTTCTGACCTGACCAAATACACCTCGGCCTTCCCCACTATGCAACCCTTAGGCGTTCACACTGAGCTACACACGGATACATTAAAACAGTCTTTTCACTTCAAAGCTATCTCTAAGTCAGAGGTACTAAAACTCCTAAACTCTATCTCTGACAACACCAGTACTGGCTCCGATGGCATTGAACCTAGACTTTTAAAGATAGAAGCCCCATTTATAGCCTCTCCTCTTGCCCGAATCTTTACCTTATCCCTCTGTCACAGCCATGTTCCTGATATCTGGAAAATAGCCAGAATCACTCCAGTATTCAAGAAAGGTGACTCTAAAGACCCTTCCAACTATAGACCCATTGCAATATTATCTGTATTAAGCAAAATTCTTGAGAAGCTTGTTGCTACACAAACCACTGCTTTCTTACACAAAAACAATCTTCTGTCCTCTGCCCAACATAGTTTCCGTAAGGGCCATAGTACCTGCTTAAATTCATCACAGACACCCTGTCTGCCATGGACTCAGGCTCTCTCACAGGGGCAATCTTTATAGACATGACAAAAGCATTTCATTTTGTTGACCACCCTATTCTCCTCACAACGTCAAAGTCTATGGGTTTCTTGGTGGGTGTTGTGGCTTGGTTCAGTAGTTATCTGTCAAACCGTGCCCAATTTGTGAAATACGCCTCCACCCTCTTGGACCAGGCCATCATAAACATTGGGGTACCCCAGGGTTCAATTTTAGGGCCCCTTCTCTTCTCCATATTTATCAATCACATCACCATTAGTCTCACCTCCTGTTCTACCATCTTGCATGTGAATGGTATTGTTCTATACACTAGCTCCAAAAACTTGTCTGACATAAACTTGTCCCTCTCATCAGACTTCCAGAAAACCCAAAACTGGCTATCCGACCACAAAGTGGTCCTCAATGTAACAAAAACCCAAGCAATGATGTTCGGGTCTGCTGCCAAACTAAAATCCTGTAAAAATAGTCTCTCGGTCTCCAGCCCTGGCTCCCCTCCCATAAATACAGTTACCTCGTTTAAATATCTTGGGGTCGTCCCTGATCAATCTCTTAGCTTTGATTCCCATGTCAAATCCACTTGCAAGTCGGTCAACTCAAAGCTAGGCATTGCCTATAGAACTAGGTATACACTTACCCCATCTGCCAGACTGGCTGTTGCCCATGGCATCCTTCTACCAGCCCTGACCTATGAAGTCACCACATATGCAGCCATACCTAAGTCCTCACTGCATGCCTGGGACACTACCTACAATAACATTTGATGCTATGCCTCCTCATCTCCTAGGCTTGAACACCACTGCAAACTCTATTCAGGCCTAACATGGCTGTCTCCCACTGCATTGAGACTCTACTCAGTTGGCTCCCTAGTGGACAACGTTATTAGGGGGAAATCTCCTGATAGTCTTGCAAGACTACTGTCCCCTCAAACATTTTCCCATGGTCTATGCTTGGCAGATAAGTCCCTGCTGCAGGTTCCAAGGTGTAAAACCTCAAAAGGCTCCCAAGCCTTCGCTCACTATGCCCCACTGCAATGGAACGCCCTACACTCAGCACTTCGCCAAGTACCGTCCCGTGCACTCTTTAAGAAAGAGCTCTGTGCCAGCCTACTTGTTTCTAACCATTGCACCTGTTTTCAACCCCCTTGATTTCTCTCCCTGCCTACCTCCCACAGCCAGCTGTGTTCTAAATGACCTCCCATCTCTATATCTTCCTCCTCCCTCAACATGAATTTCGGGTTGCCTTTCACCCCTACCCACTTTCAGTCCCTATTGCCACGTCCAGTGAAATGCCTCAGCCTTTCTTCTTACAGACTGGTGGTGTTCCTTTTCTATATGCCTCATAAGAAAAACTGCTGTCCAGTCTCTTTCTAATGTACAATGAACTATATTAACTTGAACTTTGCACTTACTATGCACTCACTAGCCAAATGTAACTGTTACCTAGCTCTCCCTATATGTTAAATAGCTGATCCTGGTTGTATACGCTTACTCTGCCCTACATGTTAACTTTCACCATGTATACTCTCTCAGACAATTTTGTATTATGTTATGTTTTTTATGTACTTTCTCCGATCTTGTTCATACTGTACTTATAATGTTCTTGTGTTTTTTTGCAATGTTGTTTTTGTGTTTTTTCTCCCATGTCGTATCCTCCTGGATCGTGACTGAAAATAGTCATTTTATGGCTAGCTCACCCACCTGGTAAACAAAAACCAATTAAAATAACCCCAAGATACTGTAAATTTATAATGTTTATATATGGTAACAAATGTGTGGGGTGATGTTAGATCACAAATTAGTTAAGCAGACAACCTCCCTTAATGGTTATGTGAGAAGGACATACTGATAAAAAAGATGGTAGACACCTCTAAATGAATATAGAAAATCATTGAGCACATACTGCATGAATTAATCTAACATTATATAAGAACTGTCCCTTTAAAAGAAGAATATATCCCAACATTAGGGATACTCAAAAACTGACATTATGAATAATATATGCAGAAATAACTGGATGTATAATGTAGCAGACATTACATTGAGATAGAAAACTCCAAGACTGTCACAATGAGATGCCTAAATAATATGACATGCTATTAAACCAGAAACCTGTAACCACAATAGACAGCTTATCGCTTTCCAAACCAGCTGGGTGCGATAGTATGCACACACAAGGAATGCAATACACGGTTGCAGGGCAGACAAATTCTGATAGTTATCAGAGAGCCAAGGTTAATTAGGCACTAACCTCGAGAGGTACTAATATATACACATGCCCAGGCATCATTTATAGGTTGATTTGTTTTGAGCTTCCTTCCGTTTCTTTTAGGAAGCTCTGCCAATTTGAAAGGGAGCTGGTCACCACCTAGCCTAAGAAAATTGAAGATTCCACGCCTGTAAAGCATCTCCAAGGTCATTGCCAACAGGATCCACAGCTGATTCCGGGAGGAATTCCTGAGACGAGTTTAAGTCCTCTTGTAGTAAAGAAAACTTATTGGAGAGGGTTAGGGGTGTAGTGAAGCCAACATGTCACTCATGCTGAGAGGTAGGCCTAGAAGGAGTAGCATCTGCACAACACGCATGTTTAGAAAAGATGGATTCAAGTTCTTTTTGTCTAGCAAGCAGGCTGAGATTCAGACAGGAGGTGCTGCATCAGCCTGGAGAGATATGGGTTTCTCAGTGCATTCATGATTTGAAGCCATAATGTGGGTGTGCCGGTCTGTTTGGGAAGTTGCAGAGACAGTGGGAGAAGAGGTCACATCAGTATTTCTAAACGGGGCAGTTGGAGGCTGGGGCTTACCAAGAAATGCAGCCAAGGCTTCGGGAGTGTTGAAATCTTTGGTTGAGTCACCCAGAAACAGGCGCATGACGGCAGGATAGCACAGAGCAAATTTGATCCCTCGTTGGTGTAGAGTAGTTTTAGTAGGATTGAAAGCTCTGCGTTTATTAGAGAGTTCCTTGCAGAAGTGTCTAAAAATAGAAATTCTATGATCTTGCCAAGTAAGCATTCCCATTTGTTTTTCTCTATTGATAATCAGTTCAGTGTGGGCATAGTTTAAGAATCTTGCAATGATAGGCCTAGGTTTCTGATCTGGACCAGGCCTCCGGGCTTAAAGTACGGTGTGATCTCTCAATAGTAAGGTCTTGACCAGGTGGGAGTTTGAGCAGGGCTGGCAGCACATGTAACAGAAATGCAGTAGTATCTCAGAGTTCTGCACCTTCAGGAAAACCCAAAAATCTCAGGTTATTACATCTGTTTCTGTTTTCAATGTCATTGATGTTATCTTGTAGGCTTCTGATAACTCTGTCTTGCTTTCTGATGGTGGCTTGCAGGATGTTAATAGAACTTTGATTTTGAGCAACTTTAACTCCAGCATCATTGATTTTTTGGTCTAACACTTGCATGCTAGTGATGTTTTGTTGAGATGTTATTTTCAAGTCGTTAATTTCACAGATGAGCTGTTGAAACATAGTTTCCACTCTGCTAAGGGAGCTGTTTTGCAGGAGTTGCTCAGCCATTTTAGTAGGCCTTCACAGAGAAGCAGTATAAATGCAGAAAAATGATAGCTATAAAGTTATGAGATAGAGAAAATAATTTACCAGAGTTGAGCTATGATGTTAGTAAAATTATATTTCACTTGCTGGTAAACACTGACAATCTGGGATCAGGAGGATGGACAATGATAGATGGTAGTCCCAGGGAGAAGCAGAATTAAGCAGTCATCTTCAGCACAGCCAGGCCACGCCCCCCCCTTTAACTAACTTTATAAGCAGTTCTAAATCATGAATGTCATCAGGTAATGTGGATACATAAAGTGACAGTACAAATAAATACAAGTAAATACAAAGTGCCTGAGCCATACTAAAAGAGCTGAAATGTCTTATGTATAATCATTCATTGTTATCAACATTGTGTACTACTTGTTTTATGATATGAAAAAAATTGAAGAAATTTCAAATCAAAGAAAAAACCTGAGAAATCCACACAGAAAAGCTGTATTTTTTTTTTAAAGAAAGCATAATTATATGTCATACGTCTCCTCAATAGTGCACTGTCAACCTAACCAGACCGAACACTATAGAATACATCATTCATTAGACCTATTGCCAGTCCCTTGTTGCACTCTGAACTTGTTACAAGAAACAAGTCAGCCTGACATCATGATAATTTTACATTAAGTTCTGTAAATGGGAAGAAAGATAAGCGTGATCAGCTTGCTACTGTAGTTCATTTAAAAGCAAATCTGCTGGGATCCCAAACTCATGGTAAATACCAAGCAAGGAGTGAGGGTAGTGGTAGGTTGGAAAGACAGAGAAAGAGGAAATTCCATAGTCTCACAACAGCCTTTGATTAAAGCAGCAGCGCATGATAGCAGTGAACATTTTGACCTATACTTTTTCATTTCATTTTACTGTAGATTGCTTCTTCCCTCTTGTCTTGTATGATACAATTCTTTTCCCAGTTTTAGTCTGCTTAAGTACTTTTTTTTTACAATGGAAATAATAAAGGGAATGCACAACTTTTAATATTTGGGGCTGGCAATATAGCCTAGAGGTTAGAGTAATGAGCTATGAATGAGCTTAATAAGTTGCTCAGACCTGGGTTTGATTCCCACAACCTCAACTTTGATTTGATTTGTTTATTTAATATGGTAAGACCAATGGCCAAAGACCTGTTTACATGGGCGTCCAGAGTAGAAAAAGACAAATGTTTACATAGCATTGATATAAATAACACATTCCATACATAAAAAACATAAACATCATGAGGGTACAGGATAATTAAACACTCAAAAATCATTCAACATACAGAAATAGATTAGTTGCCGTATTGGTCCTTGTAAGAACAGATCCAGAAGCAAATAGTTTGATACCTTTTATTGGACCAACATAGATGGTACAAAAAGAAAACAATCTTCTTTTTGTACCATCTGTGTTGGCCCAATAAAAGGTATCAAACCGTTTGCTTCTGGAAAAATCATTCAGGTTATTCAGGAACATGCTCAATTCAATCAGGAGGAACCTAATACACAGAACACCTACATTCACTGTCTAAAAACAAGCAATGTTTCAGCTTATTTCTAAAAATGCATATTGAAGTTCCAAGGCACTCAGACCTAGTCATAAGTTTTGAATTGAAATTGCATACTGTATGACTCTGAACATGTCACTTAACCTCCCCAGTGCCCCTATGTTGACCTGAAAACAGGCACCTGTGCTTAGTGGGTCTTACCCGGTTACCAAAGACAGATATAGCTCAGTCCAGGTTTTATCAGTATTCCTTGTTGTTTTTGAATACCTGTTGTTGACAATAACTTTTCTTGGGTCTAAAACATATTAGCATGCAGCAGACATGGCCTTCTAACCATATGGGACAACAGATGTACAAACACAGCTGTGAAAACAGATGAAGACCTGATCTGGCCATATTAAAAGGACTGCTTACTTCGAATATTTCAAATGTAAAAAAAAAGTGTTGAAGCAGAATCAATATAGGAAAGAAGAGTGTCGTACATGACAGGAGGGAAGGGACCATCTAAAATGGAATAAAAAAGTATAGGTTAGAATTTTCACCGCCTTCTTGCACTGCTGCTTTAACTTTGTCACCAAGTGTGGGAGAAGTAGAAGCCTTTAGATTTCTACAAAGAAGAGAAACACAGTCATATTAATAACTTACATATCATAAAATCATTATTTCATGTAGTTCTGATCAGCTCTATCACCTATTTTGTTATAATTTAATTAGAAGCATTACATGGAAGTACTGTGTATACCATCGAGCACTTAGAGAAATGGTGTAAAGTGAATAACATCATTTGTTCCTGGGGCTTTCGGCTTTTGAGATAATGAATCCAACTGTTCTCATGCAACACTCTATGCAGGCTGTCACCCCCTTTTTAGAGATTGGTGGCCAGGAAAGGCACACTGAGTCAAGGCCCAATTCCAAGTGTGACCCAAGGGAACTGTATGTGGGAGAATGCATAATATAGGCAAAAACAAAATAAAAGTATAACTGCATTACAAATGAATACAAGTTAGTGCAAGGTCTTGCTCTATTGCAGAGATAGTTAAATACTGAAAACACATAACCCCCAAGTCTCTTCTTTTTCATGGAGAACTGTTCCAGTTCTGCCTGTTTGTCTGTATAGCCCATGTTTTCCAAACAGTCATTTGCCTTGGTATCTCTCCTCTGTATCTTCTCAGTCCTGTCCATGTCCCACTCCACTGTATAGTTACACAATGATATGATGACAGGATGTTGTAAATCATGGGATATTGTCAAGTCTGTTGCCTTCAACCACCAACGAAGTGGCAGTATAGAAACATAGAAACACAGACCTTGATGGCAGATAAGGACTGTTTGGCCCACCCAGTCTACCCATTTCCCTACCTATAGGATAAGCTGCAGATTCTAGTTTACCAACAGCCTACTTCCTCCTACCCCCCACTATAATTGCCTTATAGCTGTCCCATGCATTCTTGACTTCCACCGCTGTTTTTGACTCCACAACCTCCTCAGGAAGGCAGTTCCATGCATCCACCACTCTCTCTGTGAAAAAATATTTCCTCACTTTGCCCCTGCGCCGTCCCCCTCTATCTTTAAATTGTGCCCCCTTGTTCTTGCACATCACTTTTTCTGAAAGATGCTACCTTCTTGGACTTTGTTGATTCCCTTGAGGTGCTTGAAAGTTTCTAGCATGTCACCCCTCTCCCTCCTTTCCTCGAGGGTATACATATTAGGCTCTTTTAGTCTCTCTTCATATGGCTTCTGTTGCAGACCCTCCACCATGTTAGTTGCCCTCCTCTGGACCGCCTCCATCCTGTCTATGTCCTTGCAGAGATGGGGTTTTCAAAACTGCACGCAGTACTCCAGATGGGGTCTCACCACCTGTCTGTACAGAGGGATAACAACTTCCTGTTTTCTACTGGTGATGCCTCTCCCTATGCATCCCAGTATCCCCCCAGCTCTCCTTACTGCCTTCTTACATTGCTTGCCTACTTTAACATCATCTGATATGACTACCCCCAGGTCCCGTTCCATTTTTGTTGGTGTTAATACCTCCCCTCCATTGTGCACTCTTCACCTGGGTTTTTGTTTCCCAGGTGCATTACTTTGCACTTCTTTGCATTGAATCTAAGCTGCCATACATTTGACCATTCCTCTAACATTGCCAAGTCCCTTCTCATCCTTTCCACCTCCCCTTGTGTATCAACTCTGTTGCAGATCTTTGTGTCATCTGCAAAGAGGCATACTTTTCCTTCCAGACCCCTCTGCAATGCCTCCTATAAAGACATTAAAGAGGACTGGTCCTAGTACTGAATCCTGCGGTACCCCTCTAGTATGCCCACTTTCTTCAGAGTGAGTTCCATTTACTAGTACCCTCTGTGTTCTGTTGTACAGCCAATTTGTTACCCAGGCTACCACCGTGGGACCCACTCCCAGGCTGGCTAACTTGTTATGGCCCAAATGGCTCTTTAGGATGCTCTGTTTGTATGATGATGGATAAACCATTGTCAGACATGGTTCAGCTATACATATATATAAAACCATGGGCTGGCTCATCCACCTGCCATTTTAGCATTCTAAAAAAAACAGACTGTAGTAAATGACAGCAGTGTCAAATGTTTTGGGGTTGATTTTTCTCCTATTCATGGCCCCAGCAGACCATACCTATTTCTAGTACAAGTCCATAACTCATGTGTAATGATTCTGGGAACAGTCATTAAAGACAAAATAAATCCCCATGTTCCTCTGGCAGGCGTGGTCAGTTTCATGACTTTCAGGGGAAAATGCCACAAATTGTGGTAAACGAATCCCTGTTCTTATGATGATGCACAAACCATGATCAAATATGATTTATCGGTACACGAAAGTAAAATGATTTCTTGTCCATAAAATAAGAGCATGGAATATGCTGATGTATTGCATAAAGAAGGGATCAAGCCAGTAGCTCAAATGTCACAGCAGGGATAAGCAGAACTCGATTATATGTCATGCCAAACAAAACAGAATTTCATATCACACCATTCTTTATTACGTATCTCTGGTTTTCTGGGATCATACGGGATTCTTGGAAAATGTCTCACATTGCTCCAGTTTTTATTAAGGGAGACCCTGAAACCATAGCCAACTTCAGGCCCATTGCCATCCTGCCTGTGCTTAACAAGGCCCTTGAAAAACTGGTCTCCACCCAAATCACGGAGTTCCTTAAGCAATATAAACTTTACTCTCCTGCTCAGCATGGCTTTTGAAGAGGTCATAGCTCCACTAAGCTCTGATCATGCTTAATGATGCTATTGCTGCTGTAATGGAGAGCGGAGATCTAACAGCTGCTGAAGAAAAAGAAGAATCAGCATTTGTTAGCACTTTTCATACACACTGTATACCACAGCACTTTACAAGCAATGCTAGACTGGTAGTGAAATGCCTGAACTTGTAGTGGCAATCATTTTTCACGTCAAGACACCCACACAGCCTTGGACAATTGCATGAACCAGTTTTATGGGAAAGGGAATGTTGGCCAGGATACCGGGGAAGTTCCCCTGCTCTTGCAAAATGTGCCATTGTTTTTTTTACTTCCACCTGGACACCCACCACAACAGCACCAGAGATGGGTAGACGGGATCTTGGTTTAATGGCTCATCAGAAAGATGGCACACCCTGACAGTACAGCACACCCCAGAACTGCACTTGAGTGCCTGTGTTTTAGGTATGAGCCCAGTCCTGGTGTGGGACTAGAATCCATGACCTACTGGCCCAGAGATGGAATGCTAACAAATGAACCACGCTGACATGAATGCTATAGTCATTGATGTTACAGTAGCATTCAAACTTGATCACTTCCTGCTTTGCACAAAACTCAGCACTCTTGACAGCTCTACCACTGCCAGCTAATGGTTTCAGGACTACCTGAGTAAAAGGTATGAGAAGGGTATGTTTGGGACTGCCTTCCCTGAGCCAGTCTCTACTACAGTTGGAGACCTGCAGGGTTGATCCTGGGCCCTCTGCACTTTACATTGAGTATTAAAGATATTTATGCAAATTTCTTCTGAATAGCTCAGTTACTGCAGTCTCCAACAACACAATGAAACACACATGCTGTGTTCAGGCTAACAAATGTTATTGTTAAGAATGCAGCATTAAGATACTAGATGCATCCTTCCATAGCAGCTGAAGGATTTCGCTGGCTGCCCCATAGTATACCCATACTCTATGCTGATGACCTGGTTCTCTTTCTGAGTTCAAATAATGTAAAGACCATTAACAATCACCAGTCCTCAGACCTCCAGGCTGTCCAAAACTGGCTTGCTCATAATAAACTACTACTAAGCAGCTCTAAGACCCAAGCAATGCTTTTTGGCTCTACATCCTGATTAAAAAACTGTCGGTCCCTCTTTTCAGCCTCTTGTAGTGATGATGCCATCCTTTCCTTGGTATTGGCATTCAGTTATCTAGAGGTGTCCTTGAACCCATGCCTGGACTTTCTTCCAATAACAAGAGCCTGTAAATCATTAAACATCAAGCTTGGACTATCATATAAGATTAGGTATAATCGCACTTCTAAGGCTTGTCTTGCCATTCCCTGCAGTATCCTTCTCCCTAACCTTAAGTACAGGGTACCTGTGCATTCAGCACCAGACAAGGTCATGTTGAGGAAGTGCGATATTACTTGTAATAACTTATGTCACTTTGCATTGTCTACTTACTGCTAGGAATATCACTGTACTCTGTACTCTAGGCTTGGCTGGCTCCTCCACAATCCTTGCTGGACTTTGCATTTGGTGGTATCATTCATGGCATCATTCAGAATCAGCTGCCAGTGTCACTTGTCTCACTGCTGCTGCCCCTTAACAGTGAATACCCCTTAGGTCTGCTGATCAAGGCCTCTTGATCACTCCCAAACTGAGAACTAACTCAGGAATATTGCTTTCATGAGTTTTGCTGCTAGGCTTTGGGATTCTTTTCCACATATTATTTTTCTTTCCATAACAGCCCAGGATTTTTGTAGCAGCTATTGTAAGTACTTGCTTAATGCTTACAGTTGTACTTGTTACTAAATTGGGCCTGTTTGTAACTGTTTATTGCAATAGACCTCTGTAGAGTATATAGTCTGATAATCTGAATTATGTGTTTATACATCTCTATTTCTATTCACAAGTTATTAGTTCTTTGTCTTATTTTTACGCCATGCTACTGTCAGTATGTAATTCTTGCTATTGTGCCCTTCATCGTTTTGGTTCACTGTAATGTATCACTGTGATATTATCCTGTTTGTATCCTGCCAGGTAGTGCCTGAAAATAGGCAGCTTATTGTCTTTGTCTAGTGCACTTACCTGGTAATAATCAATCAATCGATTAATAAATTAATAGTAAGGGCACTGACATTATCATAATCAAACATGGTTCATCTGTAGATGAACATAAGACCATGGGGCTTATCCATGAAATAAGAGCACAGAATGGGTCGAGTATACCTCGTGTACTGCATAAAGATGAAATCCAGCCACTACCTAGAAAGTCATAGCAGGGATAGGCAGAGCTCAGTTATACATCATTCCAAATAAAACAGAATTTCATGTCAGTCGATTCTTTATTACAAAGGGAACTGACATGAAAATGGCATCATAGAATACAATGGTTATTATGTGATTAGCAGCCAAAGAGAGGGTGACATTCTCAAAGCATTGCTGTAACTATAAAACCATGTTATCTCGACATTCTGAGTGGCAGTTACTAACCAGCATGTCAATCATATTTTGTAAACAGTTTTGGCTGTTTATTCAGGTGTAAAAAATATGCTGTATTTGCTCCTGTATGAATATATTCTGTCAACTGTTTAATTCATTCAAGTTTGAAACAGTAAATAACCAGACTTCCATTTCCTTAAATATTTATAGATCTTCCTGGACTAAGTCTCCATCACTCATTCACACTAGTGGGATAGCGCCGGAGGCACTAGGACCAAGCGGGATCCTAAAATTTTCAGAAGGGTTGGCGCCGAGACAGGACCACGCATGCGCGGCACCTCGAGACTAGCTCACGCCTGGGTAGACTATCTCAGCGTCGACCCTCCAACTGCCTCAGTTCCTTTTCTCCCACCGTCGAGTGCACTTGGATGTTGACATCGCTCGTCTGCTGGAGTCAAAGTTTTCGTCCATACAACAGCAGCTTTTACCATTTAATTTAATATTTTAGTAGTATTTTTTATTTTACGAACAAGAAAAGAAGATTATGTAGAAGAAGAAAAATAAATTCTTTCCTGCCATCAACTGAATCATCCTTAGATGGTAGCGATGATGGTAGGAGGACTTTGTTTGAAAGTTTTTATGGCAGAGGGGCTGTGTCCAGTCTGCCGCCCTTAATGAACGGGGGGGTCTGACTACTGACAGTCCTGTGCTCGGGGGGGAGGGCAGTCCACTGAAGCACAAATCTAGCAGTTCTGGTGTTCGAGCTCCGCTTAACCTCGAGCTCTTCTTCCTCTTTGGGGGAAGAAGAATCGGTGCAGCTCAAGGTTGCCGTTTGGTACGTCTGCATGAGGATTGTTCATCGGAAGTGGCGATAGGCCTGAACTGACTTTGGTGGGTTCCCCTTGGCCCCGCTCCTAATGGCTGCATTCTTGACTCTGAACTCTATCTCTGTCCTTATTGGAGCTCTGGTGAGCAGTTTCACCTCTGAGCCACTCCTGTGGAGCAGGGGGGTTTAACTTCTCCAGTTTTTCCTGGCTGTGTTCCTAATTTTGGGGCCTCCGGGCCTCAGAGCCGTTGGACAGGAGCTGGGTCAATTGGATCTGGATGAGTACGGTGCCCTCTTGGTGCCTTTGCCATCATGTCGACCCCTCGTGCCTACCCCCCTCTCCCTTTTCCATGCAGGGGCCGGCACGGGCACCACCTTTTTCCTTCTCCTGAGGATTTCCATTGGCATTTTCCTTCGGCACCATGGTTCGGTGCCATAGCTCGGTGCTTTGGTCGGCGCCATGCCTTGGAGCCATGGCTTGGTACCTTCATCAGTACCGTGCCTCGGTGCCTTGGTCGGCGCCATCCTCGGCACCTTGGTCAGTGCTGTGCCTTGGTCGGCAGCATGGGTCGGTGCCATCGTCGGCACCATGGGTCAGTGCCATTGCTCTGTGTGGCACTGTGGGTGCTGTTGTTGCTGCTGTTGGTTGTTGCCGCCACTAGTGGTGCTGCAGGTGCCACGGGTGGTGCTGAACACCCATGGGTGCTGCGGGTGGTGCCAGGCACCCAAGGGTGATGCTGTGGGCACCCATGGGTGCCACAGGTGGTGCTAGTGGCACCCATGGGTGCTGTGGGTGGTGTCACGGGTGCCCATGGGTGCCATGGGTGCCCATGGGTGCCACCAGTGCCCTCAGGTGCCATTGTTGCCATGGGTGTCATGGGTACCATGGTGCCATGGGTGTCGGGGTGCCCTCAGGTGCCATTGCTGCATGGGTGATGGGGTGCCTGTGGATACCACTGTGGGTGCCCTTGGGCATCGCCCAGGTTGGCATAGGCACTGCTTGTTGCCCTTCTGTGCCACGAGTGATGCTGGTGCCGGGGGTGCTAGTGGGTGCTGTCTGGCAGAATTAGTGACAAATTTTCCTTTTTGGACTTCTTTTCCATAGAACATGTGGCAGGATGTTTTCCACAGAATGAAGTCCTGTTCTGAGAATTATTTTTTCTACACATCTTAGTGAGTGGCGGTCTATGTGGTATTTTGTGTCATCCAGCCATTTTCTGCTGATGGAACTCTGTTGTACTGTTCTGCCAGCTGAATCTTTCATTCCACTCAGCACCTTCTTGGCTCCCTACATAGTATCAAGCTCCTCGACATCCTTCCTGATGGCAGAGTCTCTAGTGGCTCTGACCTAGAGCTACCTTAGAAGGCCTTCTGGGGTAGAAGTGCATCTAGATGGGTCTTTCCCTGTCCTTCTGGTCAGTAATACAGTAGACGACTCATTTTATATACTGAAGGGCATGTTCTCTCTATCATCAGAGTCCGTGATGGACGATCTTTTCAGTAGTTCCGCAGTAATGAGATCCACTATAGTATTTCAGACTGCACCCGTGGACCATACACTTCGGCGTCTAGACTTTTTCAGTCGTCAAGACAATTACACTCTGTGGAACATTCTAATTTAATGGTTGGGAATCGTGCAGACTCTTCCGCTCCTTTGATAGGGGTATATAGCCCTCTTGTGATATTGCCCCTTCGGTGGCTTCTTCAGCACAGGTGGTTAACATTTCTTCAGCTGTGATTATTAGTCTGGTCATGATTTCAATATGGACGTTCAGGTTCCTTCTGCACTCAGATGGAAAACATCTTCATCATTTTGTATCAAGACAATCCTTGCGAAATAGCAGACTGGAAGCCTTGTTAGGCTCGGATTAAATAAAAAAAAAAAATAAATAAATTTTTACCCTAGCACAGGCCCTAGCCAAAATTACCCGATACCCCCCTTTTTTGGATCTGGTCAGGTTCCGCCTCAGCCCCTGAGGCGCTCTTCTCCAGAGTATGGTAAAGAGTACCTGATTGCTTCTTCCCATAGGGGGAGTCCGATCCAGTGGCAGTATGGGTCATCTCTTTCTCCAAGAGAGATTTCTCTCATTCAGAGACATTTCCTAGACCTAGGCGACTGCCCAGTCTGTTAATTCCTATTTCTTTTTATCAGACTTTCTTCTCTTGAGCAGAGCCTCACAACAACAGAAGTGACTCGCCACCGAGACGGTTCCTACTTGCATTAACTTAATAGGTGATATACTCCTTCTTGACTGAAGGTCAAGTAGGTCTTTTTTCTGAGGTAGCTTCTCAAATATTCACACCTTCAGTTCCTGTGCACTGGTTCCATGCCAGTCACTCACGAAGCTATCCTCTCCAAGTGCGTGACGGAGTTGTGATGTTTGTTTTTCAACAAACAAACTAGAATTCTTTCCTACTCCCTTCAGGGATGCCAGAGCGAGTAGTGCCTCACTGCATTGAATCATTGCCGCTTTCAGTCACTTTCAACTAATGGGTTAGCCCTAACTTGGTCCTGCTGTGTCCCTCCTCGATGCACATCTGCCTCTATTTGCCTTAGAAATCCAGCCCCTGTTTTTTTCTGTCGGAGTGTTTTTTTCCGCAGTGGACATGTCCTCCTGTACACTTTTCCTTTCTTCCCTGAGTTCAGAGACTGCTACTACAGTTGTACACAGAAGGGCAGGATGGTTCCTTTTTGGAATATGCAATTGGGTAGGATCTGGTTCTACTAGACCACCACAAGAGGCTTCTAAGTTGTGCTTGGCCTTCCATCAGGAAGGTTCCAGTGACTAAGTGGAGACCATTCTCCTTGATGAGCTAACCCCATCTGGACCCCCTTTGCTCACCAAGTAAGGGGTTCAAGTGCTCCTGGACCTGTTGTTCACAGGTCAGCCATACTTGATAGTTGGGGGTTTCCATCTGCACTTTCCGGTCTGTCCTGAACCAGTAGAGTTTACCTCCGACTCTTTCAGTTCCTGCGATCCCTTTACGTTACATTAGTACATGTCTTTTACACTATTAATTTTAGTCCTAGACCAAATTGTGAGGCTGGGTTCTTGCCACTCTCCTAGAGTGGTTGTGGCTTCCTGGCAGACTTTCATTTTGTGCCCATTGCAGTCGTCTGCAAAGTGATGAGTTACAACTTGAGTGCTTATCTTGTAAGCACTGTGTTCTAGATGCCCTTTACAAGACAGCTATTTTTATTAGCAGGACAGTCCTTTGCTGTCCTTTCTGAGTGAACCCTATCTCCTACCACCCTACTCAGGGTTGTTGGTTTTAGCTTGGTACTTTCCTACTAGTGTGAATGAGTGATGGAGACTTAGCCCAGGAAGATATGGAAATTACGTACTTACCGTAATTATTGATCTTCTTGGACAATTTCCATCACTCATTCACACGCCCACCCACCATCCCCTGGGTTCACTTATTTTCTTTCCTGGTCTTCATGGTCCTATGGTTCAGACTGTGAAGACATTGAACTTTCTTGCAAAGGCCATCTGGGCCCTGTCAGGCCCAGAATCTCAGCATGAGTTATTCTCATTAGTTACGCTGTACCTCCTCGGTCAAAAAGATACTGAGTTGGTTGGAGGATCGACGCCAATATAGCCTACACAGGCACGAGCTAGTCTTGCAGTGCCGCACATGCGTGGTCCTGTCTCGGCGCCAACCCTTCTGAAAATTTTAGGCTTCCGCTTGGTCCTAGCACCTCCGGCGCTATCCCACTAGTGTGAATGAGTGATGGAGACTGTCCAAGAAGATCAGTAATTACGGTAAGTACGTAATTTCCATTTTTTCACTAACATTCTTCATTGGCATGTCTAAACAGACACAATGTTTGTAATTTTACACTTTGGCCTGAACTCTGTTTTTTCACTTCCTACATGCTAATTCCAGAAAAAAAAAATCCACTTCCCAACTGGGATGTTATGCCAATAGAACAGTTTTTTTTTTTGGGTGGGGAGAGGGGGCACATTTAAAAGTTAGTCTGAGGGGGCACTGAATTTCACTTCCACTACCTTCCTCTGTCCAGAAAGCACTACTTCAGTGCCCTAGCCCAGAGTCTTTGGGCATGACAGTTCTGAATCAAGCTCTAACAACCACTGCGCAGCTCCATTTGCAGCATGGCACCTGACAGTACCGCCATCTTTCTTTTTCATTTATTTATTTGGATTTTGTTAACTGGGTAGGCACACTGAGACTGGAAGTCCCTTTTTCAGGAGTGACCCAGAACTGATTACATACAACAGTCATAGGTTTCATAATACATATAGCAGCTATAGGCAGTACAACTACACTGAAGTTCACATGTGATAAGTAACTTGGCAAGGTCCTACAAGTCCAAAAATACATTAAATTACATTACCTTAATTTTAACAATAAATGGCCATGTGTTAGTGTTTCCTATATTCCCCCTCCTCCAGGCACCAGAGCATACCCATGAATCTGCAGTGAACCTGTGGAGAAGGCAGGGAGGCATGTGTCCCAGGCCAGCCAAGGCCCACCACAGAGGTTGCTGCAAGAGTGGAAGGATGGTACCTCTTTTCCACACCCAGAAAAAGTTGTCACTTGCAACACCCTCCCCCTGACCAGGAGCCAACAGACTGCAGGGATACTAGACTTGCTTCCGAAACTGGGTCACCCACATGGTTCTGCAATGGCTACCGCTTGGACTTCAAGGGGGGAACTAGAACTATGCAGACTGCAGAATTCTGCCAGGTGAATTTTGTGCAGAATGGCAGTTCTGCTTCCAAAATTATCTTCAGAATTTCTTTTTGAATTTAGTTGAATTCCGAAATGCATTTCCTTGTGAATCACAGAGTAGCTTTTCACAGATTACATGAAATGTGGAGTAATTTTCTGCAGATTGTAGAAAAGAAAACAGGGATTTATGTATATACTATATTAGTATGTCCCCCGGAGCCACTTGTTGCTGGATAAGAGTGGTTTCATGCATGCTCTGCTCGAGAAAGAACAGCGAAGCAAAGCTGAGCTGTTCTGCCTTGAGTAGAACGCAAGTGAAACCACTCTTGTCCAGCAACAAGTGGTGACAGGGAACATGTTATTATATTATTGATCGAGTGTGATCAATAATATATTTAAAAAAAACTGTCCTAGAACATGCCTGTTTCCAGGGCATCAGCACATGAGATGTTCTTCACAGAATAAGAGTGTCTCACACGCAGAGGGAAGGAGCGCTCTGATTGGTCTGGAGTGCTCCCTCGATCTATACTAAACTGTGGATTACCAATTCATGAAAAACATTCCACTTTTGGAATTTTGGAATTCTGCTACAGATGGAATTCCACAGAAATAGGTGGAATTTTCCACAATTCTGTGGTATTCTGTTCCATTAGAATTTTTAATTCTAAGCAGTAGTAAGGGAAACAAATGTAACATTTTTTTCAAGCCATACACTAAGCATATCATTTGGTTCTGTGTTTTCCCAAGAAGAAAAAGCAAACATCTTGAAGAAATACCATCTTACCAATGTTTGACTATGGAGATGCTCCTTATGGTGTGGCAAGTTAGAATTTGCTCATGTTACTTGATGGATCACATAATCGAATAGTTAGATTCATTGCAAAAAGTTGTTTCCAAACCCACTACTGTCACTTTAAAGATAGGATTGGTTGGCCCTCTTTAGGGGAAAGACAAAACCAAATCTGGACTGTCATTGGCCTGTATGCGTCAACGGGGTGAAGGGCAAGCATGAAAGGCACATACCCCACCCGCACAGCTCTGCACCTGTGGACAGGTGTGTACTGGTTGTATTCACTATGTCTGGCCACCTGTCCAGTGCCCCACCCTCCAGGCACGTAGGTACATGGGAGCAGGCGTGGGCAGGGTGGTGGACATGGGCAGGCATCCAATCAGATGCCTGACCTGGATTTGAGAGTGGATCCCTTGCACTGCAGGAGGGGAGGAGTGTGGGAAGGCACAGAACAGGAGTATAATGTGTATGGGCACTCACCAGAATGGCTGCCCCAAGCCCTCCCCATCTGCCCAGTGGGCTTAAGTAGCAGTGTGAAAGGGGTCTGGGTGGCACTACCACCAGTGGATGTCTGTTGGGGGTCACATAATACCTATGGCAGGGTTCCCCTGCCAACTCATGCCCCCATTGTATGGCACTATGAGCCTTTGTGAATGGCACGTAGTGCAGGCATATCTCCAACATGCCCCCTGGACCGCCCATGCACATAGCCACCTACATGGCAGGGATAACCAGTGTGCAACCAGCTGCACGCTGCTTTGTGAATGCTGCCAGGAGTCTGCAGGACCCCCACTGTGCAGCTTTCCCACTTAGGGTTGCCTACATGCTACTGCATAGGCTTGATGCATAGAGCTCATTGTGTTTAGGACTGTTAAAGGTCAAATTGCAACCTACCTTACAGATAAATTGATACATAGAGATTTTACTTATAAATTAAGGGATGGAAGAAACATGTATTTCACCGAACCTAAGGTAAAGACTGATTGGGGCAAACAAATATTATTTAGAGTTGCTTCCTTTTGGAATAGCCTATCTCCAGACTTAGGTAATTAAACAAATGTTGGAACCTTTAAAACAGTAATTTTAGTCACAATACAGAAAACCTGTACTGTACCTGCTTCCAAAACTGAATACGCCTCTGCATATTCCCATTAAGTTCTTTTAGATATGCTGTTAATTCTAGGTATTCTTTGTGTTCTAATTGTTATTTTAGTTGTAGTATTATTATTGTTCAGTTTATCCCTGGAAACAAATCCTTTGATTCAGTGGATATTTTTCCTGTATAAATACATGGCTTAATTGACTTTCTGTGTTGAATGGGGGCATTATGTTCTGCACCGCAACCATGACTGGAAGGTGATGACAGTCTTATCTTTAAAGGGACACTGTCAACCCCCTCAGGCCTCAACTGTCCCTAGCTTACAAAACACATTTTGTGATTGCACATATTCTGTAATGATTGCTGATGTAGCTGGTTGTTAGATTCTGATTTTTTTTTCTTTTTAAAAGTGAGAAACAGACTGACCCCCCTACTGATGTTACCACACAAAAACGTGTTTGTTTACATTCCTGACCAACTTCCAGTGCATCTTTTCTAGACTTGGGAACACCCCACCACAGTCTAGCCACTCACGATGCAGTGGGGCAAGAGGGGACCACTGCATTATGAGTGACTGCACTGTTTTGGGGTGTTTGTAATGCAAAAGGAAGTATGCCATAAGAGTTGATCAAGAATTGGAAACAAACAAGACAGGGTATAATTATACCATTACCATGCATTTCAATTCTACTCAGAAACAAAGCAGATAAAACAAACAGCAACATACGTGAATTTTAGAGAAGGTACGCAACCATAAAATGTGAGTTTTCAACTAGAGATAATATGATGCAAAAGGGCTGGCAGTGTCCCTTTAAATAAAACAATAATATGTAGACTGGAAAAAGCATTACTTTCCACTGCAATAAAAGTTAAGCATAGATGTTAAAAACAACTTTCCTCTGTCAAAATGTGTGAGTCAGTTCACTGGGTAATGGTTATTTGAAAATAATGGAGCTGTGGGTGTAGAGGATCAGAGGGCTCTAGAATGACTTTTTTTTCAATCTAGCTTCGATTGCTTTTCAGTGCAAATGAATGAGTTTCTCCTTTGTAAAACTCAGAGGATCCAGCTCATTTTCTCACTAATGTTATTTCCAAGACCTGTAGAATATAAATCATTCTTGCTGAGGCTAACACATTTCTTTTATTCCATTCTTTTTATGAGGGAGGGAAGTGGGTTTCGTTTCTTATTGTTCTGCCAGATGACAGCAGTAGGAACCTTAAACTGCCTGGCCTAAGCAGAAGATACAGTTCTTTTCATGAAAAACTCAGACCCTGCTCTTGAACATACAGTATGTAATGGGGTTGCTGTGGAAGTTGCAGTTACTTCCCCTACCTTGTTGGCTGAAACAAGGTCAAGGGGTCTGGGTCATTCATCTCCTGATGTAGGTGGGGGAGTTTGTATTCAAAGTTTAAGTAGATTGCATGGAGCCTCCACCCAGAGAATGGTTTTAAGTGGGCCTGGTGTCACTACAGTACAACCTCCTGGGATGAAGTACCTTTCCACAGCCCCACGTAAATCACCCCACCCATGAAGCCTATGTCATATAGTAACAATTCCCTAATGAGCATACAACTTAAATTCTATAACAAATAGTGATCAGTCAAGGATTTAAACAACAAAAGGATAAACTTTATGTAGGGGGTCCTAATGGAGAAATGGAGAGTAGCAGTAAAATGAGGTAGGCAATTGAAAAGGGGTTGATCTTCAGTTGCCCTGCATAGGCCCAGTCCAGTAACAGTGACTGCTCTTATTGTGTCCTGAGCAGGCATTACCAAAACAAATAGTTTCCCCGGGCTGTATTTACAAATGCCCTCCAAGGCACAGCCCTTGGATACAGTCCACCCCCACACCACAGTGCACAGTATAGAATTGTGATCTCACTCTACTGTAATGAGGTGCTACCCTCTCCCACTTTAACTAGTGTTCAGCTCTTTAAAATACTCTTAAGGGAGCTCCCAACACGCTACTGGGTACCCAGTTGCTAAATCGATTTAGGCCCGTAGATGGTGTAACTGGGTGGCCAGCAGTGATGGTGCACTTCAAAATAAACAGTAGCAGTGCTCAATTAACCCTAAACCCAAATGCCATGCGATTGTGAAAAATGACTCAACCCTCAAAGTGAGGTATTTGTAGCTCCTGTCCTGATGGCCAAATGCAATCAAATGGGTTCCAAATTATTTTACAGAGTCACAGTTGCAGCAAAAGCCCTGAATGCACTCATGACTCTGATGGTACCAGGCTTCCCTCACATTGCAGAGCTCTTCTTTCACAGATTGTACCGATCTCTCTCAGCTGGCCAGCCAGTCTCTCACTTTCACCTGTCTGTCTATCTATCTGTGTACAGCTGTCTCAAATACCTGCTCAGGTTTTCTCTGGCTTATTGTTGGCAATGTTTAGTGTTCATGGGGGTGCTTGGTTAGCATGAGAATGCCTCCTTGTGTGTGTCAGGGAATCTGCTAAGTCACACAGTTCATCAATGGCAGACTTACAGTCTGTAGAAGCCCAGCTAGCAGCAGCAGTCAGCAGGTTTGCTTCTTTCTGCAAACACACACAGACTGATTGGGTCCTGGCACAACCTCTGCCATTCATGGGAGAAATGTCAGCTCAGCATTGGTCCTTGCAGCTGTCAGTCATTCTCGACCAGGCTGGAAGTCAATTACTCGACCTAGGATTGGCCCCAGATTCGTGCCCAAAATCTTGCAGTCCCCTGGTGTTTCAGGGCTCCATCTAATCCCTTTTCAGGTTCTGCAGCCTGACTGGCCAGTGGCTCCACAGAAACACAGTAAAGTCACACTCTGGTACAGGAATTGTATAATGCTGCAATACAGATTATTGTCACAGAGCTGGTAGAATGTGTAGCAAGAAACCCCAGTGCTTCACATCATTTACGTGATGCTTCTTCACCTGTTGCTGTGGTCAGGATGTACCAAGTAGTAGGTCTGGGGGCACTGACCCAACATTTTATTTCAAAAAGAGCTCCTGCCCTTAAAACAAATATTTCCATGTCCCTCTGTGTTGTGTGGTAGCTCTTAGCAGTGCAGTTGATTGGTTGTAGTGGGTAACTCCAAGCCTTGTCACAAGTGCTGGTGGGTGGCCACCTTTAATGTGTAGCAGGAAATGCACTTTATAATGGCACAAGAGGTGCTGAAAAATCAAGCTCCCCTCTCTCTTCTGCTGCTCTTTTCCAGTCCCCACCCACAGGAAGAAAGTCCTTGGGGGGCTGGGGGCAGCACAAGGATGGGCAACAGGAGCTGGCTTGATCTTCGTGAAGCCCAACGTAAGGTCTACACTTTGGGGGTGTCACAAGCACATGATACATCTTTAGCCATTGTTAATATAATATGATTATGAGTAACATAGAAACATAGAATCTGAGGACAGGTAAGGACCGCTTGGCCCACCTAGTCTGCTCATTTCCCTACCTACTGCATATAGCCCAGACCCTCATTGATCTTCTGTATGTTTGTCACAGAAATCATGGAGGTAGCCACTGAGGTATCACTCATGCCAGTTTCCTGTTTTTTGTGTGATGCAGAAAATGTGCAGCAAATTCATATTTTTTGGTGGTGCAGAATTCTTAAAAAGCCCTTAGGGTGTTAAACAGTGGAAAGGTAACAGGGAAGTCAGGTTCAGCAAGGTGAAAGCATAGAAACATAACTAGAGAGGAGATCGGAAATCTGTCATGTTGTTTACAGATATTTCAGCAATGTTTCTGATCATCAGACGCTCTAGGGAGGAACATAGCACTGATGACACTGACTGGAGCCCAGTGGAAAACAAGAGAAAACATAAAAAAGGATGTAGGTGCATGGATTTCATCGTTCCTGTCCAAGATAAATGTTCTCCTTTGTTCAAAGTGTGTGAGGATAGCTTGTCAGACATGAAAGACAATGTTGATAGTGTGGCTTGCAATACTAACCCTGTCTTAACCCCAACACCTGGTCTTACAACCAGAACAGCTCAATCAGAAATTATCACAACGCAGGGCCCATCTAATGACAGAGTAAAGGTCAACTGCGAGAAAAGGAATAATGTAGCAGTTACTATAGCCCAGGTACATTCAGAGAACTCAAATCTTATTAGTCCACTAGAAAGTATGGATATTAATCCACAAACTAAAAGGTTGCAGGAGGTTGACCCTAATGTTATAGACACAGTACAGGATTCTGACAGGTTAGGCAGTGACTTACAAACTAATCCCACCCTGGATGATAACTCGCATTCCACAGTGACCAAGAGACAAATATTTATAATAGGTGACTCCATTCTTAAATATTCTGATAGATATATTTGTAAGAATGATAAGGAATGTAGGACATGCTCGAGCTTTAGGGGAGCATGGATTAGGGACATAGGTAGGATGGCCTCCTCCATATTAAAAAATACTGGTCATAAGCCCCTTGTTGTTCTCCATGTGGGTACGAATGATATAAATAAATTCACTTTAGAGAACATTCAGAAAGACTTTGTCAATTTAACATCTAACTTAGGAAAAATGAATTGTGAAGTGTGCACATCAGAGAGTTTACCGATACCCATGGCCAATCAGTCTAAACAAACCAAAATAAAGCAGATTAACGAATAGCTTAGAAAATGGTCTCTCCGAAGGAATATAAAATACATTACACATTGGGAAAAATTCTCGAATGATCCTAGCATTTTCATTTGGGATGGTCTCCAGCTTAATAAGAAGGGGTCAGCAGTACTGGGAAAAAATATTACACCAGTAATTGAGGAACGTTTAAACTAAATGGTTGGGGCAAATGGGGAAGGTACAAATTTCTACTATCAAATCACTTCCACATTTTAAAGTTTTGGTAGCCAGTGCTAGAAGCCTAAATGTTGTAAAAATAACTGAACTGGCAGGCATTCTGCAACAGAATCAAATTGATATAGCTGTTCTAAGCAAAACCTGGTGTGGCGAGTCTTCATCCTGGCATAACTCAATCCCCAGGTACTCTTTATACTACAAGAATAGGCAAACTCAAAAGGGTGGGGGGGGGGTGTATCTATGTCAGAAATACACTAGCCGCCTCAGAATATCCATTAAAGTTCAATGCTGATGAACAGTTTGAGAGAATTTGCATTCAAATTACCCAGTCAAATGAAAGAAAACTTTATATTTGGCAACTTCTACAGACCCCCCTCATCAGAGGTGCCACATGATCAGATTTTAGCAGATAAAATCAGTCACTTGGCTACTAATTCAGACATTGTGGTCGCTGGTGATTTTAATTGCCAGGGATTAATTGGAGTAATTTAACAACAAGAACTAACATAGAACCTTTTTTTTTTACTCTTTCATTATGTCAGGGCTTGAGCAAATGGTTTTAGAACTGACCAGAGAAAGAAACATATTAGAACTTGTACTTACAAATATGGCACCTGATATTAATAATATCAGCATATAAGGGCCAATAGGCAATAGCCACCATAATATTGTTTTCTTTGAAATGAATAGAAAGAAAACAAATACAGGCTGGACAAACTTCAGGTACAACTGTAATAAAGGTGACTATACCAAAATCAACAAGGCTTTAGTGACATATGACTGGGATAGTGCTTTCTCTGGATTAAGCACTTATAAAAGCAATGCGTTGTTTAAATCAATTATTACAGAACTAGAGAGTCTTTACATACCAATTAAAAAGTCTCATAATAACAATGGGAAAAATTCTACCTGGTTAACCTGGCAAATCAGACTTCAAATCCATTAAAAAGAAAGGGCTTTTAAAAGGTTTAAAAAATGTCCTACTTATCTAAATACAAATTCATATAAAGCTGAACTAAAGAAAACAAAGAACCTAATAAAAAGTGAAAGAAAGAAAATTGAACTTAAATTATTCATGACTAAGGATCTTAAGGCTTTTTAAGCCTTCATCAATTCTAACTAATAAAAGGACAATAGCATAACTAAGATGGTAGAAAATGGAATTGAAATACAAGATAGAAAAGACATAGCCAATGCATTCAATAGATATTTTGGTTCTGTTTTTCTTAATAAGGACACAACTAATACTGCTATCAACCATACAAGTAGCATCAAAGAAATCACTGTAGATGAGGTAGTCAATGCCCTAAAATCAATTAAATCTAATTCTGCTCCAGGGCCAGATGGGATTAATCCCAATTTTTTTAAGAATACGTTGGCATCCATTACACATCCGCTGAAATAAATATTTAATAAATCATATCTTAATGGTATCATTCCAGAAGAATGGAAAAAGGCTTTGGTTATACTGATACATAAGAAAGGGACAAAAACTGATGCAGGTAATTATCGCCCCATTAGTTTAACCTCAGTCATATGCAAAACCACGGAGAGAATACTAAAAAATAGAATTGAAAGAATACTACATATCAGTGGTCTGAAAGATCTTATGCAGAATGGTTTTACAGCTGGTAGATCATGCATTACAAACTTAATTAGCTTCTACAAGAAGGTTAGTAGAAACATTAACCAAGGCACCACAGTTGATATCCTATTCCTCGATTTTAAAAAGACGTTTGATAAAAGTTTCCCACAAAAAACTCATTGATAAAATACTAACCATGGGAATTGATACAAGAATTGTGAACTGAGTAGAGGCCTGGTTATGGTATAGAAATCTGGTAGTCAAGATCACTGATCTCTATTCAGACTCTACTGAGGCTACTAGCAGGGTGCCCCAGGGTTCTGTTCTCGGGCCCACATTATTTGGGATTTTTATAGCCAATTTACAATAGAGCATAAATTGTCACCTCAGCAAATTTGCAGATGACACCAAACTCTGTGGGGAGGGAGATTCTATAGAAAAAATTACAAGCTTTAAGAATGACATTCAACAGCTAGAGAAATGGGCAGAGGCAAACAATATGTATTTCAATGAAAGCAAATGTGTTATTATGCATCTAGGTGCAAAGAATCCACAAAAACAATACTATTTGAATGGTAACCCATTGAAATCGGTACAATCTGAAAAAGATTTGGGAATTATAGTTAACCTTTTAACCCCCAGTGATCACTACCGGCAGATAGCGCTAATAGCTAATGAAATTCTGGCAGCCATAGATAGATAGAGAGATGCTTTATTTGTAAACGTGCCCATTTCCTGGGACTCTGGGCACTGCAAAATTCATATATTATAATCATAAAAACACACAAATTATGCAAATCCTAAACATACTAAATCCACTGAGAGAACATTTAAAATTACTATCTAACACAGCAACATAGAAGTTGACGTCAGATAAGGACCGCAAGGCCCATCCAGTCTGCCCATTTTTTCCTACCTTATGAATATGCCATAGGCCTGTACTCTGTCAATGGCCTACCTATTCATACTCATCTGTATTGCTCCCTTATGCCTATTCCATGCCTGTTTGAAGCCCTGCACTGTATTCATTTTTTTTATTTAGAAAGCTTTATTCAATTTTAAACTTCACAACATGATACAATACAACAGGTATAACAACAGGGATATAAATCCCTCCCTCCTCCCACCTCCCATTCCCACCCTCCCCCACCCCCCTTTTGGAGCAATAAGAATCCCCTCATAACTATAGCACATAATCTATATAGCATGTAGAAATAACACCTACGAAGGGAGCTGGATAACCTAAGTGTGTTGGTTCAAGTAGAAAGCATATAATTTGCCCCATTTACGATCAAAGGAAGATGGTTTGTTCTGAAGACTTGCTATCATTTTTTCAGTCCTGAAGTAGAAGGACATGTCATGTAGCCATTCTGTATAAGAAATGATGGATTGATTTAATCAATGCTTGAGGACAAGTTTTTTCACAACAATGGAAATAAGAGAAATATGAAATTTCCTTTCTCTAACCTTAATTTGAGATAAATCCCCCAATATACAGATATTCAGGGTAAAGAGCTCCTCCAGACCTACCAAAGGGTCAATTCAGGACTTGATTTTGGACCACATGGGAGTAACCTTTCACAGGTCCAGAAAACATGCAATAATGTTCCATCCATTTTATCACATCTAACACAGGTGGGTGATTGTAGACGTCCAATTTTTGCTAACTTGATTGGGGTATAATACATATTATTGAGTATTTGGTATTGGGAAAGTCTTAACCGGTCTTGTGTACTGTAAGTATGTAGATCCCTCCATATATCAGACCAATTGACCCCATGATTTGGGATAAGAGAGTCCCATATTATGGAGCCTGACAAAATGGTGGGAAAAAAGGTAGAGAGTAGGCAATTGTATATCAGTGAGACACTATGTGGCTGGACAGCTAATTCTTGGATTTGTACAATTAGATTGTTCAATTCTGAGAGCACAAATGCTGAACCAAATGTATGCAGTAGGAGGTGTCTCAGTTGATATATCTTAAAAATACAAGTAGGGGGGAATCTGGAATTTAACAAGCAATTCTGTAGATGACAGGAGACCATTGGGTTGATAAAAATCAAAAACCCGAGCCCCTTGTAACTGGGGGAGCCAGTCTTCCGTAAGTGGAGAGTTTTCAATTCTTAAGACTGGGTTACCCAAAATAGATTGCATCGCATCCTCACTTGGACAGATACAGAGAGAGGAGCAAATTTGGGAAAAAATGTTTTTGGAAATACCCAATACTGAATGTTGGATTGTGTCTGGGAGTGACCTCAAGGGCGAGAATAGAGTTGTAACTGAAGATAGCTTGACTGAGCGGAGAATATCTGCTTCAATTTGAAGCCAGATGGGTATATAGGTGTGTTCTTGATGATTGGGAGTAAAAGACACCCATTTACCTAGTTTATGTAGGTGGCTGGCCCAGTAATAATACAGGATATTAGGTAATTTGAGCTCCCCCCTAGTTTTAGAAAGGGTGAGTTTGTTGTAAGCTCTTCTAGGTGTCTTGTTTAGCCATAGAAATTCTGAGATAATGGTGTGAATATGGTGGAAGAAGGAGAGAGGCAGCCAAATATTATTCATATTTAGGGGATAAAATAGTCTGGGGGGGACATTCATTTTGATAAGATTTACCCTCCCCCAGAGAGAAATAGATAGGGCTTTCCATCGAGAGAGGTCTTGTTGGACCTTCTGAATCAGGTCATCAGTATTTAATTTCTTGTACCACAGTGAGTCTGTGGTAAGGTGTAAACCCAGATATTTCATTGAGGGGGGGACCACTTCATTCCAAATTTATTGAAATCTTGGCAGAAGGTATAGTGGTTAAGGGGGAGGATTTCAGTCTTGTTACGATTTAAGTTATAGTTAGAAAACTTGCCAAAGTCTCCTATAATAGATAGTGCCTTGCCTAAGGCAGATATGGGATTCGAGAGATGAAGGAGAATGTCGTCTGCATAAATGGAAAGTTTCAGGTTATGTGTGCCTATGGGAATACCATGTATATGAGGAGAGAAATTAAGCTGCCTGATCAGTGGTTCTAAATACAGATTAAAAAGAAGAGGGGAAAGAGGGCATCCCTGCTGGTGCACTGTATTCATATCCACCACACTTCCTGAAGTAGGCCATTCTATGCATCCAGCACCCTTTCTGTGAAAAAGAACTTCCTCACATCACCCCTTAATCGGCCTCCCTTTAATCTCATGCTTTGTCCTCTTGTCCTGCTATTGTTCTTATATTGAAACATGTTAGACTCTTTCACCTTGTTAATGCCCTTAAGATGTTTGAATGTTTCGATCAAATCAACCCTCTCCCTCATTTGCTCTAGGGTATACATATTGAGCTCCATTAATCTGTCCTCATCTGTTTTCTGATGCAGTCCCTCCACCATTTTGGTTGCCCTTTTCTGGACTGCCTCCATTTTGTTAGTGTACTTGTGCAGGTGCTGCCTCCAGTACTGCATGCAGTACTCCAGATGGGGCCTAACCAGTGTCTTGTAAAGAGGGATTATTACCTCCCTCTTACGACTTGCAATACCCCTACTAATATACTGCAATATCCCTCTAGCCTCACCTACTACTTTAGTGGTGTGCTTGGATGATTTCAGGTCATCTGTGATGATGATGATGCCCAAGTCTCTTTCTTCCCCTTGTGATTGCCAGCAACTCCCCTCCCAACCTATAGGTGGCTTCAGGGTTTCTCTTCCCTACTGTATGTGCATGATCTTGTACTTCTTTGCGTTAAACCCCAGTTGCCACTCTTCCAACCATTTTGCCAGTTTATCCAGCTCTCTTCTCATTCCTACCCACACCATCTGGATCATCTACTCTGTTGCAGAGCTTGGTGTCATCTGCAAACAGACAAACCTTACCCTCCAGTCCATCTGCAATGTCACTGATGAAGATATTGTAGAGGACTGGCCCCCAGGACTGATCCCTGAGGTACCCCACTTGTGACTTGCATGTCTTCTGACCATATACTGTTTACCACAACTCTCTGTTTTCTGCCCACCATCCAGTTTGCCATAGAAACATAGAAACATAGAAGTTGACGGCAGATAAGGACCGCAAGGCCCATCCAGTCTGCCCATTTCTTTTTCTACCTTATAAATGTGCCATCGGCCTTTGCTCTGTCAGTGACCTATCTATTCATAGTCATTTGTATTGCTCCCTTATGCCTATCCCATGCCTGTTTGAAGCCCTGCACTGTATTCATAGCCACCACTTCTTGTGGTAAGCCATTCCATGCATCTACCACCCTTTCTGTGAAAAAGAATTTCCTCACATTCCCCCTTAATCGGCCCCCCTCTAATCTCATGCTGTGTCCTCTTGTCCTGCTATTTTTCTTATATTTAAACATGTTAGACTCTTTCACCTTGTTTATGCCCTTAAGGTGTTTAAATGTCTCGATCATATCCCCTCTCCCTCCTTTGCTCAAGGGTATACATATTGAGCTCCGTTAATCTGTCCTCATATGTCTTCTGATGCAGTCCCTGCACCATTTTGGTTGCCCTTCTCTGGACTGCCTCAATTTGGTTAATGTCCTTGTGAAGGTGTGGCCTCCAACACTGCACATGAGTACTCCAGATGGGGCCTAACCAATGTCTTGTACAGAGGATTATTACCTCCCTCTTGACTTGTGATACCCCTACTAATACACCCTAACACCCCCTAGCCTTACCTACTGCTTTAGAGGTCTGCTTGGATGATTTTAGGTCATCAGTGATGATGATGCCCAAGTCTCTTTCTTCCTTTGTGACTGCTAGCAACTCCCTCCCAGCCTATAAGTGGCTTCAGGGTTTCTCTTCCCTATGTGCATGATTTTGCACTTCTTTGCATTAAATCCCAGTTGCCACTCTTCTGACCATTCTGCTAGTTTATCCAGATCTCTTCTCATTCTGCCCACCCATCTGGATCATCTACTCTGTTGCAGATCTTGGTGTCATCTGCAAACAGACAAGCCTTACCCTCTAGTCCATCTCTCGAGGTCACTAATGAAGATGTTGAATAGGACTGGCCCCAGGACTGATCCTGAGTACCCCACTTGTGACTTGCATCTCTTCTGACTGTATACCATTTACCACCACTCTCTGTTTTCTGCCAGTCAACCAGTTTGCCACCCAGTTGACCAACTCTGACCCACCCGAGCCTACCTAGCTTATTTATCAATCTTCTATGTGGAACAGTGTCAAAGCTTTGCTGAAGTCAAGGTAGGCGACATCAACTGCTCCCCTTGGTCCACCACTCTGGTTACCCAGTCAAAGAAATCTATGAGATTAGTTTGACAGGACCTTCCTTTGTAAACCCATGCTGTCTTGGATCCTGTGCCCCTATGGATTCCAGGTGTTGCACTATCCTTTCCTTAAGTGCCTCCATAATCTTGCCCACTACTGAGGTAAGACTGACCGGTCTGTAGTTCCCGCCTCCTCCCTGCTACCACTCTTGTGAGTGGGATCACATAAGCCCTTCTCCAGTCTTCTGGGACCTCTCCTGTGCTCAGAGACTCACTAAACAATTCTGCTAACGGCTCTGCTAGTTCCTCCTTTAGCTCCTTAAGTACCCTGGGATGTATGCCATCAGGTCCCATTGCCTTATCCACCCTGAGCTGTAAGCTCTTGTAGGACCCTTTCTTTTGTGAAGGGAGTAGTGCTCACCTCCCTCCCCCTGTGTCCATGATGCTGAGCTGTGGGCCCCTACCTTCTCTTCAGTAAATACTGAGCAAAAGTATCTATTTAGGATAGATGCCTTACAGGGTCCTCCTCCTCACATGCTCCTTTTCTCCATTAAGCTTAGCAATACCCCCTCTGGACTTTCTCCTTTCACTAATGTATCTATAGAAAGTCTTGTCACCTTCTTTACTGTTTGTGCTAGTGTTTCCTCAGTTTGGGACTTTGCCTGCCTTACTGCCTTACCTGCTTCCCTTAGGGCAGTTTGGTATGCCTCCTATCTTCATCCCGCTGTGTTCCCTTATATTTTCTGAAGGCCAGCCTTTTGGCTCTGACCTTTTCTGCTACTGTATTTGAGAACAAAGTGGTTTCCTTCTTCTTTTGCACTTCCTTTTCTGTCTAACACAATGGGATGTTGCTTCAAGTATTGTATCCTTAATGCTTGCCCACTTTGCCTGTACCTCCTCACCTGTGTTTCTTTTTGCCAGGGCTAGCTTAACTCTGTTGGCCATCTTATCAAAGTCAGCTCCTCTGAAGTCCCATATTTTGCTTTGGAATGGGATGATTTAGATGTAGTAGCCAAATTGAACCATACCATGTGATGGTCACTGGCCCCCAGGTGACCTTCTTACCTGGAGATCTGTGATCCTTCTTTGTTAGTCAGTACTAGATCTAGGATAGCCCTGTCTCTTGTGGGTTGCTGTACCAGTTGTTTGAGGCCCTCCCTGCAGGGAATCCACTATGAGTCTAGTTCTGGCAGATGTTCCTGCTGGTATTGACCAATCTGTATCTGGCATGTTGAAGTCTCCCATTATCAGAACCTCCCTTTAGCTGTCATGTTTTGTATATCTTCTAACAGTAATGTGTCTATGTCCTCCCTCTGGTCTGGGGGCCTGTAGACAACCCCAGTTCTTATGGCTGTCCCATTTCCTGTTTCCAGGTGACCCACAGTTCTTCTGGCTCCTTATGTGTATTCTGAATTTCTGTAGCTTTGATTTTTCATTAACATACAGGGCCACCCTCCCCCTTTTTGCACCTCGGTCTCTTCTGAACAATACATAGCCAGGTACTGAAGTCTCCCAAGTGTGGTTACTGGTAAACCACGTCTCACTAATTTCTACTATGTCCAGTTTAGCCTCTGACATTGTTGCCTGCAGGTCTGGGATCTTATTTCCCAGGCTGTGAGCATTGTGTACATGATTTTCCATTGGCCAGATTTTGGTGTGTTAGTTGTTGGGTGAAGTTTGGCATTACCCCTGTGCATCGTATGGGGAGACAAACCTTTTTTCTTACCTGGTGATGCAAATGAACGGCAAACACACTGAATTCCTGTTTGACCACTAGCTGAGGGGGGAGGGGTGTTCTTCCCATTCGACGTATGCCACCCAGTTGACCAACTTCAGACCCACCCCGAGCCTACCCAGCTAATTAATCAATCTTCTATGTGGAACAATATCGAAAGCTTTGCTGGAGTCAAGTTAGGTGACATCAACTGCACCCCCTTGGTCCACCACTCTGGTTACCCAGTCAAAGAAATCTATGAGATTAGTTTGACAGGACCTTCCTGTTGTAAACTCAAGCTGTCTTGGATCCTATGCTCCTATGGATTCCAGGTGTTGCACTATCCTTTCCTTAAGGAGTGCCTCCATAATCTTGCCCACTACTGAGGTAAGACTGACTGGTCTATAGTTCCCTGCCTCCTTCTTGCTACCACTCTTGTGGAGTGGGATCACATGAGCCCTTCTCCAGTCTCCTGGGACCTCTCCTGTGTTCAGAGACTCACTAAACAGTTCTGATAATGGCTCTGCTAGTTCCACCCTTAGCTCCTTAAGTACCCTGGGATGTATGCCATCAGGTCCCATTGCCTTGTCCATCCTGAGCTTAGCAAGCTTTTGTAGGACCCTTTCTTTTGTGAAAGGACTAGTGCACACCTCCCTCCTCCCTGTGTCCATGATGCTGAGCTGTGGGCCCTGCACTACCTTCTTCTCAGTAAATACTGAGCAGAAGTATCTATCTAGGATAGATGCTTTTCCTTGGTCCTCCTCCACACACTCCCCCTTATCCCCTTTGATCTTAGCAATACCCCCTCTGGACTTTCTCCTTTCACTAATGTATCTATAGAAAGTCTTGTCCCCTTCTTTTACTGTTCATGCTAGTGTTTCCTCGGTTAGGGCCTTTGCCTGCCTTACTGCCTTCCCTTAGGGAAGTTTGGTATGCCTCCCTATCTTCATCCCGCTGCATTCCCTTATATTTCCTGAAGGCCAGCCTTTTTGCTCTGACCTTTTCTGCTACTGTTTTTGAGAACCAAAGTGGTTTCCTCCTTCTTTTGCTCTTGCTTTTATCTCTGACACAATGGGATGTTGCTTTAAGTATTGCATCCTTAATGCTTGCCCACTTTGCCTATACCTTCTCACCCGTATTTCTTCTTGCCAGGGCTAGCTTAACTCTGTTGGCCATCTTACCAAACTTAGCTCCTCTGAAGTCCCATATCTTTGCTTTGGAATGGGTTGATTTAATTCTAGTGGCCAAATTGAACCATACCATGTGATGGTCACTGGCCCCCAGGTGACCTTCTACCTGGAGATCTGTAATCCTTTCCGTGTTAGTCAGTACTAGATCTAGGATAGCCCTGTCTCTTGTGGGTTGTTGTATCAGTTGTTTGAGGCCCTTCCCCTGTAGGGAATCCACTATGTGTCTAGTTCTGGCGGATGTTCCTGCTGGTATTGACCAATCTGTATCTGGCATGTTCCATTATCAGAACCTCCCCTTTATCTGTCATATTTTGTATATCTTCTAACAGTAATGTGTCTGTCCTCCCCCTTGTCTGGAGGCCTATAGACAACCCCAGTTCATATGGCTGTCCTAGTTCCTGTTTCCAGGGTGACCCACAGTTCTTCTGGCTCCTTATGTGTATTCTGAATTTCTGTAGCTTTAATATTTTCATTAACATAAGGGGCCACCCCCTCTTTTTTGCACCTCGGTCTCTTCTGAACAGTACATAGCCGGGTACTGAAGTCTCCCAAGTGTGGTTACTGGTGAGCCATGTCTCGCTAATGGCTACTAAGTCCAGTTTAGCCTCAGTCATTGTTGCCTGCAGTTCTGGGATCTTATTTCCCAGACTGCGGGCATTTGTGTACGTGATTTTCCAGTGGCCAGATTTCAGTGTGTTAGTTGTTGGGTGAGGTCTGGCGTTTCCCCTGCATGTCATATGGGAAGCCGGACTATACTACCTGAAATCCGAAACATTACTGCAATTAATTCATAAATGCTTGCTGGAAAGGGTATGTTTTTAGGCTCTTCTTAAAGGTTTCTATGGATAGGAGATTCCCTTAAAAAAACAGGCAAGGAGTTCCACAGGGTAGGTGCGGCCACCGAGAAGGCCCTGTCCCCAGAATGCCGCACCCTAGCCCTGGGAACTACCAGGAGGCCTCCTCAGGTAGAACAGAGAGCCTGGGGAAGGTGATAGGGGACAAGAAGATCTTGCATATAGTCTGGTCCCCGTTCATGTAGGGTCTTGTAGGTAAGGAATCCTACCTTGAAAACAATCCTCCACCTGATTAGCAGCCAGTGCAGTTCGTGGAGGAACGGGGTGATATGTTCACATCTTCTTACCCCCGTTAACAATCTTTCCACCAGGTTCTGCACTAGCTGCAGCCTGTGGAGGTTGCCTTCAGATAACCCTAAGTACAGAGCATTACAGTAGTCTAACCTGGTAGTAATGAAAGTATGTACCAGCATGGTCAGGTCCTCAGGTGGGATCAAAGCTCAGATTTGGGCTATGTTTTGAAAATGAAAAAAGCCACTCTTAACCACGGCTGACATCTGGGCATCAAGAGTCAAGCCAGCATCCAGGATCACACCCAAATCCATCACCTGTCTAGAAGGCTCAAGAGGACCCCCATAGCACTAGGCCAGGGGGTAACCCCTCACCCCCCTCCACCCTGATGGCCAGGATCCACCACCAGTACCTCAGTCTTTTCTGGGTTAAGTTTAAGCCAGTGTGAGTCATCCATGACTGGATCTCCTCGAGGCAGCTGTTAAATACAGAGGCTGACACCTGGGTATCGGGTGCAGAGGACAGGTACAGCTGGATATTGTCTGCATAGCAGTGAAAACTCAGCCCATACTGCCTGATAATGTCCCATAATGGCAGCATATACACTGTGACCAACAAAGGCAACAAGACAGAACTCTGTGGAACCCCACAGCACAGAGACTTCTGGTAAGATGAGGCTAACCCCATTGTAACCCTTTGCACTCTGTCTGTCAGGTATGACCTGAACCAGTTCATGACATTACCAGACAGGCCACACCAGAACCACAGGCAGTCAAGCAGCACCTCATGGCCTATGGTATCAAACACCTTAGAGAGATGTAGGAGGACCAAGATGGTACAGTCTGTCCTATCTCTTGCCATCAGGAGATCATTCAGTATCCTCACCATGGCAGTCTCTGTACTATGCCCCACCTGAAACCAAGACTAGAAAGACTCATGGGTAGAGGAAGAGGCAAGATGTCTCTCAAGCTGGATGGCCACCACTTTCTTAATAACCTTCCCTAAAAATGGGGGGTTAGAGACTGGCCTGTAGTTGCTAAGGCAGTCTGGGTCCAGCAAGGGTTTCTTCAAAAGAGGCCTAATCAAGGCCTCCTTCAAAGCCAATGGGAAAACCCCACTCCTCAAGGAACTCCAGACTACCTCAGCAACCACCGGTCCTATCAGGTCCAAACAACCAACTAGAAGTTGGGTCAGACCTGGGTCCAGATCACACTGGGTTGGCCGCAACATCACGATTATCTCCACCACCTCCTCCACCCCAACCAGCTCAAATTCAGCCCAGACAGGAGGAGTGTTTCAGCACCCCTCAGGTCGGACCCCGTATCCCTTTCGAGAGATGCCAAAAGAGACCACATCCCTGATGAAGGACACCTTTTCGGTGAAGAACAGAGCTAGCTCCTCGCAACCAGTGCTAGAACCTGCTCCCCCGACATGGAGACAGGCAGGATTTAAAAGCCCATCCACCATGCGGAAGAGCTGAGCCTCTCTGTTCCTCACTGCAGCAATCTCCCTAGACAAAAATTCCACCTTCTTGCAGGAGATTGTCCCCTGATAGTCAGCATAATGCAACTTCAGGGCCAATTTGTCCCCTCCAGGCCTGATCTCTTCCAGCATCTCTCTAACTTACACCCCTTAGTCTTTAAACATTGGAGATCCTCATCATACCATGGAGGTCTCCGGTGAGTAGACAAGGGGCGGACATGCATGGGTGTGATGGAATCAAAGACAACAGCCACAGCACCATTATAGGCTGCCACTGCCTCCTCCACCCCAACTGCGCAAGACGCCCTGACACTCAGTAGGTCCAGCACCGTCGATAGTCCCGTAGAGGAAACTCCTCTTAATGGGCAGTACTGGACCATCTCCACGGGGGCAGGACCATCTGGGGTGGGTGTCCCAAGCATGAACCCCATGGTGCTACAGTCCAACCAAATTACCGGATCCACCCTGAGGTCACTTACCTCTAGACCCAAGGAAAAGACCAGATCCAGTGTGTGGCCACCTGAATGAGTGGCAGTTGTTACATTCTGTTCCAGGACCTGGGCCCCCATGCTCTTAAGGAGGTCATTCCCAAAACTCGAGAGCCCGCTGTTGACCCAGGCATTGAAGTCCCCCAAGATCAACCACCTGGGAGACTCCAAGACTAGGCCAGCGATGAGCTCTTCAACCTCCCATAAAAAGTCCCCATCTGACCCAGGAGAACGATAGAGCCTGAGGACCCTAAAGCCAGCACCCACACCCCCTCAGGCAGCCACACACTTAAAGGATCCCATCTGACCCATTGGTGGCACCATGAGGTTCAAGCTGGATTTAAAACAAATGGCTACTCCCCCACCCCTGCGATCCTCCCTCAGGTTGCATATCACAGAGTCGCACTGCTAGAGAGGAAGAAGGTGAAGGAGGGAAATGATGAAATTAGAGGAGTAATTGATAAATGCCTGGACCAAACCGGAGCGAGGAGAAGTTCTGCTGGGAGAATTGCAACAGGGCCAAAAGTGGGAAATAATGTGCAGAAGGAAGAAGAGGAGCTGTAAATGAGAGAGGGAGGGAGATGAATGGAAGCAAGCAAGGAGTAAGAGTGGTGGAATCTTAGTGCTGGGGGACTCAATACTAAGAGGAGTCAGGTGGGGTAGCAAGGGGGAGAGGCATAGTCGCATTTGGGTGGAGGCCATGCCAGGAATGACAGCGGAAAGGGTGGGACAATCTGTTCTGAAATATGCTAGAAGGGGTAGGGACAAGCCTCATTTAATTATAGATCTTGGGATGAACGACCTGGCTGACAAGACAGTAGATATAGTCCAGAGAAGGTTTGAGGAACTAGCACAATTATGTGAGGGGGCAGGAAGATCAGTAAATTTTCAGAGATACTTCCAGTGCCCAAGGCAAGCACAACAAGAAAGCTGAGAATAGAGGAATTTAATGGATGGCTAAGAACCTGGTGTTGTGCTAAAAGGTATAGGCTGTTGGGGGGGGGTGGGAAGGGACCTGGGAAGACAGTAGTCTCTATGCCAAGGACAGACTACACTTGAGTGAGGAGGGAAAGAAAGTGTTGAAACAGAGGATGGAGGAGTACATAGAGGAAGTTGGGAATTTAAACTAGGAGCGGGGGGTGGCAATTGGGCAAGAGATATGCAGAGACCACAGGTTGGGAAACCATATGAGCTTACCCCCCATAACAGTGACAAAGGACAAATGGCAAGTACTATTGGTGATGCTAGTAAAGGAGGGCAGGATGGGGGGGAGGGTGGAAGGTGGTTACCCTTAATGCTAGGAACCTTGGGAGGAAAACTGCAGAGTTACAGGTGCTCATGGCAGAGGGAGAGGTGGACACTGCAGCCATCACAGAAACATGGGCCACCCAATACAATGACTGGGACCTGTCTGTACCAGGGTCCAAGTTATTTCATAGGGACAGGGTGATTGGGAAGGAAGGGGGTGGCACTATATGTGAAGAAAGGACTGAAGTGTGTAAGGGAGGAAGGGGAGGAGGGTAGTACAGAGTCACTTTGGATGCAAATCCAGGATTCCAAGAATAGGATTCTTAGAATGGGAGTGGTGTACAGGCCACCATCTCAGACAGAGGAGTTAGACAGGGAACTAGCGGGACAGATCAGGAGGACCTGCGAGAAGGGTAGTGTGGTGATTGTGGGAGACTTCAACATGCCAAGAGTGGACTGGGGTACCCCAACAACCAGGAACAGAAGGGAGCAGGTATTGCTGGATGCCTTCCAGGACAGCTTCCTGCTGTAAATGGTCAGTGAACCAACCAGGTTAGGGAATACCCTTGACCTTTTGATGGCAAATGGGGACATTGTGAGAGAACTTACAGTGGAGGAACCGCTGTCAGGGAGTGACCACCACTCAGTATGGCTCACATTGAATATGGGCAAGGAAGGAATGGAATCTGGCACAAGAGTGCTGAACTTCAGGAGGGCTGACTTTGGGAGGATGGGGGAAGTGGTAAAAGGGTACCTGGCCAGAATTCAATTTAGTATGGACACTAACCAGAGGTGGGAGCTCATAAAGCTGGGGATAGTGGAGGCAACCAAAACCTGCTGCAAGGCCCAGAGCAAGAAGGCTAGGTAAGAAACCGAGCTGGTTGAGCAAGGAGGTCATGGAAAAGGTAAGGGGAAAGAGCTGCCTTTAGGAAGTACAAGAAAACAGGGGGGAGACAGGGAGGAGTACTTGACAGAATCGAAGGAGGTGACAAGGGCAGTAAGGGGAGCCAAAGCATCTATGGAACTCAGGTTGGCACAAGGCATTAAGAAGGGGGAGAAGGACTTCTTTAGGTACATCAGGGAGAAAAGGAGCTGTAAGGACCACATAGTAAGGAATAGGAAGGAGGGGTTGGGTGGAAGCAGGGTGCGATAAGGCAGAAGCACTAAATGAGTACTTCTGCTCAGTATTTACTAAAGAGAAGAGGGGGGTGACACCCAAGGGGGAAGAAATGGCAGAAACAGGGGGGGAGGGGTGATAGATGGGGAAATCATGGAGGGCAGAGTTCAGGAGGGTTTGAAGGCACTGAGGGTGGACAAGGCGCCAGGCTCAGATGGCATCCACCCCAGGGTACTGAAGGAGCTGGCAGAGGTCCTGCAAGGACCTATTTAATGCCTCACTACATTTGGGGTGTGTACCTCAGGACTGGAGAATGGCTCATGTAGTGCCCCTCCACAAGAGTGGCCCCAAGGATGAACCGAGAAACTACAGATTGGTGATCCTCACGTCCGTCGTGGGTAAGCTAATGGAGACTATCCTGAAGGAGAGGCTGGTGGCCCTCCTAGAGGCCAAAGGACTACAGGACAGCAGACAGCATGGCTTCATATGGGGCAGATCCTGCCAAACCAACCTGGTGGAGTTCTATGATTGGGTAACTAGGCAACTGGACAGGGGCCATGCAGTGGATGTCCTGTATCTGGACTTCAGTAAGGCATTCAACTCGGTGCCACATGGAAGGCTGGGAAGTAAGTTAGTAGGCATAGGGGCAGGTGCAAAGCTGGTGAGATGGGTAGGAAACTGGCTTCAGGGAAGGTAACATAGAGTGGTGTTGGGTGGGGAGCTCTCACACCCAAGGGTAGTGATGAGCGGTGTTCCACAGGGCTCGCTGTTGGGACCAGTGTTGTTTGGGATATTCATTGCAGACATATCATGGGACATCAAGAGCAAGATCAGTCTGTTTGCTGATGATACCAAGGTAGGAGCAGTGGTGGATGAACTATGGGGATGGCAGGGGTTGCAGGATGATCTGGCAAAGCTTAAAACCTGGTCAGACACCTGGCAACTGGGGTTTAATGCCAAAAAGTGCAAGGTGCTGCATTTTGGGATGAAGAACCCAAGGAGGAGTTACCAGCTGGGGGGAGTGCAGCTAGCCCAGACAGAGGAGGAGAAGAATCTGGAGGTGCTCATTACAGGGTCAATGAACAACTCGGCACAATGTAGGAAGGCAGTTGCAAAGGCCAGCAAAATGCTGGGTTGTATTGCAAGGGGTATATCCTCGAGGAGGGAGGAGGTGATTCTGCCACTGTATAGGTCATTAGTTAGACCGCACCTGGAGTACTGCATGCAGTACTGGTGCCCGTATCTGAAGAGGGACATTAAGTTACTGGAGGGGGTGCAGCGCAGGGCAACAAAGATGATTAAGGGGCTGGGGGACTTATCATACGAGAGGAGGCTGAGGGATTTGAACATGTACTCGCTGGAGGAGAGGAGGGACAGGGGGGACATGATTGAAACCTTTAAGTACATGAAAGGAATAAACAAGACAGGTACAGAGAGGCTGTTCAAAGTAAGGGAGAGGAGGGATACCAGGGGCCATGATATGAGACTGGAGGGAGGAAGCTTCAGGAAGGAGATGAGGAGACACATTTTTACAGAGAGGGTGGTGGCTGGGTGGAATGCGTTACCTGCAGAAGTGCTATCCAGTAGAACAGTGAACTGCTTCAAAAGGGGATGGGACAGAACAAGGGGGAGGGTTAATGAAGGGGAAGGGTGGAAGGGAGGGGCAGCTGCAGAATAAGGGATGCTAGCTGCACATTCGAGCAGACTTGATAGACCTCTAGGCCTTTATCTGCTGGTAAAATTCGTATGTTCCTAGTACCCAGCTGGCACTGCTGCTTCCAAAATGGGGTCAGCGGTTTCATCCAGCCAGGTCTCTGTGATGCATGCCAGGTCAACTGAGGATATCAAGTCCGCCATTATGGCCTTCTTGTTCCTCATTGACCTGGCATTACATAACACAACCAGAATAGGATGAGGTAGGGTGGCTGGACCAGCCAGCTGCCTGCAACCCATTGCGGAGCCCTTGGGTATGGAAACCAGACAAGGCAACCCTCTCTCAACTTCCCATTTCGCCCCAGGGTGTCTTCTTGGCCTCACCACCTGGATCCCAGACACCCGGAGGCACTCGGGCACCACCCCCAGAGACCACCCACCTGAGCTATTCCTATAGCCCTACATCTCCGGTAAGCCTCCACTGAATGTGCTGGGAGCTTGAAGGGATGGAGGTCACAGAGGTAGTCCCCTGAGTAGCTGTGCCTTAAGGGCCTCTGTCCCAGACACATTCCAACAAAACCAACTCAAAAATAACCCCAAAAAACCTATACCTCAACTATTACCATTTCCAAAATACCCAGTAAAAAAACCCTACCCCACACAATACAATACGATTGTGCTCACCATACAACCACTCACCTTTCACTCATACATACAAATCCCTAGTCATACAAAGTACAATTCTAAAACAGAAAATATTACAAAATACAATCCTTAAGAATCCATAAAGAAACAAACAGAGCTATGGTTCAACGGTCACAAAGTACTTGATCAGTGTAGTTCATATCAGTACTAGTCCATATAAAGATAATGGCTAATAAATTTGCCCACAGTGTCTTGCAATAAACGCTGGAGAGCTCTCACCTCTACAGCCCAGACAACAAAAGTATTAGGGTCTCTCACTCCCCAACTTTCACTGTTCCCTTTCACTGTTTTTATGTTCAGTATGGTATAGTTCATACAATTGCACAGAGCACCAATACCTTGCTCCAAAACACAGTCTTCACCTCAAGAGTTCTAAAAGCAAGGTACCTCTCATAGCCAAGCCTCCAGGGAGTGGATCAACTAAACAGACGGAACACCACTCAAATCCTCCAACAAGCCTGATGGTTCCTCATCCAGCAGCCTTCCACAAGGCCATCTCTGCCAGTTTTAGCCTGCATTAACCCACAGGGCAACTCAGGGACTCCCCAATGGTAGTCACCACCTTCCAGAGGCAACGCCACCAGTTCTCACCTAAAGAGCTATAAGGAGAGCTTTTGTATCTAGACATGAAGCACTTATTATGCCCTTTTATAAATCCTACATTAGGCCTCATCTGGACTACGCAACCTCTTTTTGGGCTCCACACTTAACCAAAGATAAAATCTTAATTGACAGCATCCAGAGAAGGGTAACTAAAATCATACCTAGGGTTACTAAACTCTCTTGCCATGATAGACTGAGGGATTTACACCTGTATGAACATCAACTCAGAAGACAGAGGGGTGAACTTTTATTACCGTACAATATACTTCAGGACACCTATTTGATGGCTGAATGTGACATTAAGTATGCTGATAAACCTATTAATCTGAGATGTCACAATAAACAGTTACTGATACTGAGGGCAGTAACAAACAAAAGAAAACATTTTTTCACTACTAGAGCTAGTAAGCTATGGAATAAGCTTTCCCAGTACACTGGGGACTCAAAAAAATTCCATCTCTTTCAAACACAACCTTGATAAATATATTTTGGGACAGAACAATATATAGCCTACATGGTGTGGGAGGGTAGTGTCGATGGGCCTAAAGCCTTCTTCTACCTTCTTTTTTTTTTTTTTTATTTAATATGCTTTAATTACAGTGTCACATTACAATGAAATTAAAACACTGACAAGGCCTTCAAGAAACAACATTTACCCCCAAAATTTTGTGTACTGGAGGCCAACACTGTAGAAAGTGGACATTACAGCATTTTCTTTTTATATTATCAAGATAACAACTTACCGCTTCCAAACCCTTCCCTTACTCCCCTCCCAATGTACTTCTACTTGTAGAAAGAACCACAAAAAAACTCCTTTGTAAGACTCTAAAAATTTCCCAAGTTAAGGAACTTCTTCTACCTTTTAATATCGAGTAGAAACATAGTAACATAGAATTTGATAGCAGATAAGGACCACTTGGCTCACCTAATCTGCCCATTTCCCTATCTGATGGATAAGCTACAGATTCTAGTTAATCAACAGCTTACTTCCTCCTACCCCCCGCTAGAATTGCCTTATGTTTGTCCCATGCATTCTTGAATTCTCCCACTGTTCCTGACTCCACACGCTCCTCAGGAAGGCTGATCCATGCATCCACAACCCTATCTGTGAAGAAATACTTTCTAACATTACCTCTGAGCCGTCCCCCCTCTATCTTCAAATTGTGCCCCCTTGTTCTTGCACATCTCTTCTTCTGAAAGATACTACCCTCTTGTACTTTGTTAATTTCCTTGAGATACTTGAAAGTTTCTATCATGTCCCCCTCTCCCTCCTTTCCTCAAGGGTATACATATTAAGCTACTTTAGTCTCTCCTCGTATGTCTTCTGTTGCAGAACCTGCACCATTTTGGTTGCCCTCCTCTGAATAGTCTCCACTCTGTCTATATCTTTGCGGAGATGGGGTCTCCAGACTTGCATGCAGTACTCCAGATGGGGGTCTCACTAACTCTCTGTACAGAGGGATAACAAATTCCTGTTTTCTACTGTTGATGCCTCTCCCTATGCATCCCAGTATCCCCCAGCCCTCCTTACTGCCTTCTTACATTGCTTGCCCACCTTTAGGTCATCTAATATAATTACTCCTAGGTCTCTTTCCATTTTTGTTATTGTTATTAACTCACCCCCCATTGTGTACTCTTCCCCTGGGTTTTTGTTCCCCATCTCAAGGGGAGGAAATGGACAAGAAAATGATAGAGGGCATTCTCAAAATGGCTGAAAAAGGGGAGATACTGTTGATGGGGGACCTGAATATGCCAGATGTTAACTGGGTGACATGGACTGCAGCCACATCCAAGAGCAGGGTCATTCTCAATGCCCTACAGGGAGCATGCCTTAGACAGCTAGCAGTGGAACCCACTCGGGAGGGAGCAATATTAGACCTGGTACTCTCACATGGAGAGAGGATCACAAACTTAGAAGTAAGTAGACATCTGGGAACAAGCGACCACTGCACAGCGTGCTTCACAATAAACACAACCATGGAGACGAGCCATACAAAGACAAGGATACTGGACTTTAGAAGGGCTGACTTTGGCATAATGGGTGAATACCTGAGGAATGCATTAGCAAATGGCCAGAAAGGAGGGGTGGAAGAACAATGGAGAAAAATCAAAACTGCCATCATGGAGGCAACAAGCTTTTGTGTGAAACAAATAAAGAAAACAAAGCAGAATAAAAAACCACTATGGCTCTCAAAAGAGGTGTCAGGGAAGGTTAAGGAGAAAAAGGCTGCATTCAAAAAGTATAAGGAATCACAGATGGAGCACGACAGGGAACTGTATCAATTAAAGCAGAAAGAAGTGGGGAAGGCAGTCAGAAAAGCAAAGGCCCAAACCGAGGAAAAGATAGCCAACTCAGTTAAGAAGGGGGATAAAACCTTTTATAGGTACATTAGGGAGCATAGAAAGGTTAAGGGAGGGATAGTGAAGATTAATAAAGGAGAGGGGATGTAGGCAGAGGGAGACAGTGAAAAGGCAGAGATACTGAATGAATACTTTTGCTCAGTATTCACAAAAGAAGAAGAGGAGGAGTTACCTAAACCAAACAGTAGAAGCACTCTGGATAGTGGGGTTGACACCAGTCCATTTACAGAAGAAAGAGTACTGAAAGAACTTCTAAAACTCAAAGTGGACAAAGCAATGGGGCCTGATGGGATTCACACTAGAATCCTAAAAGAGCTAAGGGAGGACCGAGTGACACCACTAACCACACTTTTTAACAAATCATGGGAAGATGGGGTGGTACCTGAGGACTGGAGGAGGGCAGATGTGATTCCCCTTCACAAAAGTGGGAGCAAGGCAGAAGCAGAAAACTACAGACCTGTTAGTTTGACCTCAGTGGTGGGGAAAATGATGGAATCACTTCTGAAAGAAATAATTGTTGAGTACCTAGAGGCCAGCAGGGCACGGGACCCAAAGCAGCATGGATTCACAGCAGGAAGGTCATGTCAGATGAATCTAATCGATTTCTTTGACTGGGTGACCAAAGTAATAGACCAGGGAGGGGCTGTGGATATGGCCTACCTAGACTTTAGCAAGGCACGTGACACAGTCCCGCACAAAAGATTAATAATCAAGTTAGCCAGCCTGGAACTGGGTCCCAGGGTGGTAGCCTGGGAAGCAAACTACCCCCTAATGATCGAGTCCCCCACCAGGAGTTGTTTCCTTCCCCTGTGGGGTCTCGTGCCACCTCCTGTGGGTCTCCTTTGTGGAGGTTCCCAGCATCTTCCTTGGTCTCCACTGCAGGTGCCTCCATAGAGGAACCACTCTTTGCCAGAACAGCATATGAATTATGGAGAGGTACAACTGGCAGGATGCACCTCTGTTCCACCACCCTCTCCCTCCCTGAGCCCACCTTGGTCCAACCGCTCCTCTTTCTTGGCAACCTCTGAGGTAATGGTGGTGGCCCTGGTGGTCCCTGGGTGGGGGAAGAGGTTTCACAAATCCTAGCCAGGTCAGCCTGGAGACAGACAACCTCCTCCCTCAGACCAGAGAGGTGCCTGCAAACAGGGCAGCATTGCAGTCTCCAGAATGTCTCCCAGAACACTGCTGCCCCACAGCCATTGCACTGCACCACTCCCATCTTTATTTATTTTGTGTCCCCTCTCCTGTTGCTTTGTATGCTTACTGTCTCCTCCCTCTATGTATTTTTACACTCACTTTCCTACTGCCTATGTGCCTTTACAACTCTCGCCCTTCCTGTTCTGGGACAGGAACTTCCTGTAGTCTTCAGTAGTCTCCTTCTTCTGTGCTTGGATTCAGATCGCCAGCAGCGGGAGAGTTATTTTTAGGTTCCTTTAAGGTTGATGAAACTAATGTGTCTCAGTGATCCTTCCCTTCCTACTGCCAAACAGGAAGTTCCTGTTGTCAGTCAAATCCAGTGGCTATAAAAGTAGAACTGGCTTTGGGTGGGAAGGAGGACAATTAGTACAAAATCTGTAGTTCTAGACTGCTGTATCTTGCTCTGAAACCAGAGTTCTCTTCTGTCAAAAACAGCAGGAAGCTGTAACTGGAGACAGCTGCTTTTGTACTCCTAAACTGCTAAGCCACACCCCCAATTAGATTTACTCTCTGCTCTGACTCAGTAAATTAAGCTGATACGGCCCCCTTCCTCAGAGAAACACACAACGACTTTCTTCTTTTTTTTTACTTAAATGAGACCCCTTCTTCTAATAAAGTATCTGTTTACTTAATCCAAACAGTTACTAACTCCTGTTGAGATAGAAGTGATTTATCAGTAAAAAATCTGTAGTTCTAGACTGCTGTATCTTGCTCTGCTCTTGAGTAATACCAAGTGATCCATTTTGTTGTTACATAAATATCTGACCAGTTGTGAAAAAATATAAAATTAAGCTGCAAATTACAGTAACAATGTAATACTAACATGATGGTCATACAAGGTTATAAACTCTTAGAAAATGGGCAAAGAAAATCCTGGGCTCTGATTGGCTGATAGCCCTGACAAGGTGGGCGTCTATCAGACACCAGAGCCCAGGTATTAAAAGTGCCAGTCCCGACCAACCTAATCACCAATAGCAAGGTGCCAGTGGAATTTTCAATTTAAAATGCCCGCCATTTTTTTTGTCTCGCATAGCGAGACCTGAGACCCAACCCCAGTCCTGTAGCTGTTCTCCCAATGTCTCCCATTCCTCTGTTTTAATTTTTAGGCTCAGTAAAACAGTATGATGTTTTTATTAAAAGGTAGCTGATTGCTAAACCTGGACCCAGCTGACTATCACAGACTTTTCCCCCCCGACACGCTCTGGATCCTCCGCCACTCAAGGCAAGGATAGCCACTAACATGCTCTGTTTTTATCAAGTGGCGGGGGGACAAACTGAAACTGCAGTTTATTTTTGATGCAGTAGGGTGTCACAATACTCCTGTACCATGTTTGTCTATCTCTTGCAACTTTGCTTAGCTGTGCTGGCCTCCCATCGCACTCTACTGTCATTTCAACTTTAGGGGCAGTTTTAAAAAATATCAACCAAAAAGAAGAACTCACTGTCATTTAACATCACTAGCACCAGCACCTCAGTGCTTAGTGCTACTGCTACGCAGCCCTTTCTGTTTTCTCCCTGAGTTGTCCCACTCCATGCCCACCTAGCAGAACTAAAAATGTTTTCTACACATACTGTATAAGCAAATCAACTTTAACTTTTCTAATGTGATAGAGCACACATACCTCTCTGCCAATCATGCAGCAGCCCTCATCTCACCATTTACACTCCATCTCCATTCCTCGATTTCCCATGCTTCTGTTAGTTGCTAGTCTCCCAAAGCACAACCAAACAAACAAATAAATAAATGAAAGGAGGTTAGCAGAAAAAAAAAAACGAATAAAGAAAAACAAACTATTTGTAAATGATGGGGGGGTGGTTAGCAGAAGAAACAGACAGGTGATGAGCAATGGGAGACATAAAAAACAAACAGCAGTGCCCCACTGTGGATGTGGGGGAAGTTACTATGACAGCCAACTACAAAGGTACAACTGCATAAGCAGCATTAGGACAAAAGTCTCTAACTCAAAAAAAACAACAAAAACAGCATTCAAATGCAGGTGGAGGAACTATTTTATTACAATACTAAATTGAAACTAATGTTTGATTAACATTTTTTTATTAAAGTCATTTTCTTTTACAGTGCCCATTTTCTAAGCTCAATAGTTTCCTCCAGGGTTGGCAGTATTGTGCTATACCGGACCTTCCAGGGGCTATAAGGCCCTCTGTCTACAGTGTTGGGCCTCATTACGCCCTGGGCAGTCTGGCATAGCACAATACCGCCCACCCTGTTGGGTATTATTGCTTGCATAGGGCACAGAAAAGACCAAGGTCGAACGCCAAGATCTTTACCATTGCCATTCAGTTCACTTATGACCTAGTATGAACCAAACCACGCCATGTTAGCATTACCAAAATTATACTGAGTTGAAAGTATTCAATTAAAAAAAAAAACAGTTATCTTCATTTTTTTTTCCATCTCAGATAATTGAACAAAATGGGAGGTTGATGCAATATTGTTCTCTGTACTGTAAGCTAATGACAAAATGTTCATGGGTTGAGTGTTAAGTCACTTGCTCATTAGCATATCTATTCTCATTTCAGTTACATTTTTATTTTAACTGGTAAGCAGGTGGGCAGTACAACCCTTTTTGACAGTGACCACTATACATTTAACATTAAATAAATGACATACAAAAGTTACAAATCTGATACACACAGGTAATACAAACATTATAGGAAACAAGTGCAGTCAGAATTATCCATGAGCATTTTAAATAAATTGTATACCCTTGAGGAAAGGAGGGAGAGGGGGGACATGATAAAAACTTTCAAGTATCTCAAGGGAATTAACAAAGTACAAGAGTGTAGTATCTTTCAGAAGAAGAGATGTGCAAGAACAAGGGGGCACAATTTGAAGATAGAGGGGGACAGCTCAGAGGTAATGTTAGAAAGCATTTCTTCACAGAGAGGGTTGTGGATGCATGGAACAGCCTTCCTGAGGAGGTTGTGGGGTCAGGAACAGTGGGAGAATTCGAGAATGCATGGGACAGGCATAAGGCAATTCTAGTGGGGGTAGGAGGAAGTAAGCTGTTGATTAACTAGAATCTGCAGCTTATCTATCAGGTAGGGAACTGGGCAGACTAGGTGGGCCAAGTGGTCCTTATCTGCCGTCATATTCTATGTTTCTATGAGTTTTAGAAAACATGAGCTTATTACATTGTACTATAGATTTCGGATGTTTGTTATAGAAATTGATGGATTTGAATTTAGATGATCTTTTCCCAAAGCTAGTAGCCAAAAAAAAAATGGGGTGGCAAAGATAAATCTTGATTGGGATCAAGTAGAAAAAAACATTGTTGCATCTGGAAAAAAACTTAGATAATGAGTGCGGAGCAAGTGTGAGACAAAGTTTATGTAGAAAAACGGAAGCCTTATAGTTGAACCTCCTTTTAAGGGAGAGTTGACCCATTTCTTAGGCCGGGATATTCAAAGGGATTGTGCATGGTGCAACAGTGTTGCACCATGCGCAACCCACTGATGCACCCAGGCACGATATTCAAAAGGGGATGTTGCACTGCGCAAATCCCAATGCGCTGGGGGGCACCAGTAATGTATGCGGTGCAAGTGCCGGGAGCATGCCCATGCATATTTGGCACATCCCAATATTCAGCCCAGGATGTGCGGTGCATATGCATGCACACACTCGCCTTGTGCCACACAGGGGGGCACAAGGATACACCGAAAACAAAAGGAGAAAGGACTGGCCACTCACAGGTGAGCTGCCGTATTGCAGGGTGCAACATGGCAGCCACCAGCTGTGGGTGGCCACCCAACCTCCAGAGCCACGGTCCGTCCGCGCCCCCCTGCCCGCTCGTGGGCTTCAGTAAGAAGAAACTCCCTGGTGGTCCAGTGGACCTGCTCACCAGCCTGATCGTGGGCTTTGTAATAATAAATCTATCCCTGGTGGTCCAGTGGACCTGCCCCCCAGCCCGATCGCGGGCTTTGCAAATTTAAAACTCCCTGGTGGTCCAGTGATACCCCCCTTCCCACCTGCCAACTCAGTTCCGTCATCCCACTCCCCCCCCCGGGCAGTGGCGGGTGGCAGCTCCCCACACGCAAGCCGCCCAGCAGCCTGCCAACTGACAGTGTACAGTATGGCATGCAGACCATACTGTACTACACAGTCCCGATATGTGAATGACTTCCATTCACATATCGGGACTGTGTTTACAGTATGGTCTGCACACCCATTGGCCCACACTGTGGACCAATGGGCGTACAGCCGTACTGTATGCTGTCAGTCGGCAGGCGGCCGGCGGCTTGCAGGTGAGGAGCTGCCACCCTCCGCTGACCGGGGGGGAGCAGGATGGCAAGACTGAGTGGGTGAGTGGGGGGGGGAACTGCTGGACCACCAGGGAGTTTTAAACTTACAAAGCCCGTGATCAGGCCAGGGGGCAGGTCCACTGGACCACCAGGGATTTACACTTTTACAAAGCCCACGATTGGGCATTGGGGCACCTTGCTGCCGAGGGGCAGGGGGCATCAGTCCCTGATGGCTGCAGCCTGGCAGGGCGCCAGGCACAAATCGCTCGGGATCAGCGCAGCTGCATGCAAATGGGGCCATAATGACATGCAAATGGGCCCATTTGCGCCTTGCATGCATAATGGCCCCATTTGCCTACTCATTGCAGAATATCGCGGTTACTGCACCTAGCGCAACTGCACTTGCACTGGCGCATCCTCCTGCTTCTCTCTTGCCACTTGCGCTGGTAAAGTGCCACTGTGCCATGCACAATGCGGGTGGCCATGGTGCCATATTCAACGGTGCTGAGCAATGGCGCAGCACCATTGAATATCATCCAGTCCATGCCCTGGTGCATCCCAGTTGCGCTGTGCCCAGGCTTGCTCCACTGCTTGGCGCAATCTGAATATCTGGCCCTTTGTATAGAGCACAGTGGTGAGTTGTCCTAGGTAGCACAGTGGCAGATCTACAAATATTATTGTACACCAAATTCAAGCTATTAAACAGTTTTTCAGTAACTGAAGAATAAAAAAAAAAAATGATCCAGTTTGGAGAGCAGTAAACTCGTTGCTAATAATTTACATGATTCAGGTATGAGAAATTGATTAATTACATAGAGCATTCCAAGCCTTTTGTGTAAAGTTTTAATCAGATGATTTATATGTGTCTAAAAAAGTAAAACATCTGTCCAGATAGACCCCTAAATAACAAAAATTGTCAACTCTTTCAACAGCTTCCCCTGAAAGATCAAGAATCTGAAAATCATAAAGAATAAATGTACTTAATATTGAAAACACCATCAATTATTTTTTTGGGGTTCAGAAGCAATTTATTTTTCAAAAACCAGTTATTCATATTCCAAGAAATTAGTCTGTAAAATCTTTTGCAAATCCAAAATACCATTACCTGAACAAATTAAAACCCCCAAAAACTGCATCTTCTGCATAAAGTAAAAGTTCGAAGGAAAAGCAAAACTAGGGCATAGAATTCAAAAGTCTAATATGCCTTTTCTCCTCATAAGCATATCTGCAGTGCCTTTTTGCCTCATTTGCTTGTCTTTAATTTATTTACTTATTAATTTGTTTACCGGGTAGGTGCACTGGTCCGAGAACTGTTTTCAGGCAAGACCCGGGCCATGGAAGATGGGCACAGGAATACAGTAAATACAAAGGAGGCTGGGACAAGGCATAGAGTCAACAAATCGACAGTGAATAACAATATAGGATAAAATACAGGATATTTACATGATTATATAAATAAATATATATAAAGTTGCAACATTTGACAATAGCAGGTAGTAATGAGGTTGTAATACATATTAGACATTGTAGGTGAGGGAGAAAGGAAGAAGAATGTAAAGGCAGGATTGGTGTGGACCAGGGGGAGAGAGAGGGATAGAGGAAAGTAAAAGCACGGTGATCAATCAGGAGGGCAGGATCATGGGGTGGAGGACAGAAGATGAGATCTAAAGAGAGAAACATGGAAACATAGACTTTGTCGGCAGATAAGGACCGCTTGGGCCACCTAGTCTGCCCATTTCACTATCTATTGGACAAGCTACAGATCCTAGTTAACCAACAGCCTACTTCTTCCTACCCCCACCAGAATTGCCTTATGTCTGCCCCATGCATTCTTAAATTCCCCCACTATTTTTGACCCGATGACCTCCTCAGGAATGCCATTCCATGCATCCATCACCCTCTCTGTGAAGAAATACTTCCTCACATTGCCCCTGAGCCATCCCCCCTCTATCTTCAAATTGTGTTCCCTTGTTCTTGCACATCTCTTTTTCTGAAAGATGCTACCCTCTTGGACTTTGTTAATTTCCTTGAGGTACTTAAAGGTTTAGGTATACATATTAAGCTCCGTTAGTCTGTCTTCATACGGCTTCTGGTGCAGACCCTGCACCATTTTAGTTGCCTTCCTCGGGACTGCCTCCATCCTGTCTATATCCTTGCAGAGATGGGGTCTCCAGAACTGCACGCAGTATTCCAGATGGGGTCTCATGAACTGTCTGTACAGAGGGATAACAACTTCTTGTTTTCTACTGGTGATGCCTCTCCCTGTACGTCCCAGTATCCCCCCAGCCATTCCTATCGCTTTCTCACATTGCTTGCTAACCTTTAGGTCATCTGATATGACTACCCCCAGATCCCTTTCCATTTTTGTTGTTGTTACTACCTCCCCCCCCATTGTGTACTCTTCCCCTCGGTTTTTGTTTCCCAGGTGCATTACTTTGCACTTCTTTGCATTGAATCAAAGCTGCCATACTTCTGACCATTCCTCCAACCTTGCCAAGTCCCTTCTCATCCTTTCCACTCCCCTGTGTATCAACCCTGTTGCAGATCTTTGTGTCATCTGCAAGGAGGCATACTTTTCTTTCCAGTCCCTCTGCAATGTCACTTATAAAGTTATTAAAAAGGACCGGACCTAGTACTGAACCCCGCGGTTCCCCACGAGCAACCCCCCTTTCTTCGGGGTGGACTCTGTTTACTATTACCCTCTGCATCCTGTTGTCCAGCCAATGTTTTACCCAGGCTACCACGCTAGGACCCACTCCCAGACTGGCTAATTTGTTTATTAGTCTTTTGTGTGGGACTGTGTCAAATGCCTTGCTAAAGTCTAGGTAGACCATGCCCACAGCCCCTCCCTGGTCTACTACTTTGGTCACTCAGTCAAAGAAATCGATTAGATTCATCTGATATGACCTTCCCACTGTGACTCCATGCTGCCTTGGGTCCTGTGCCCCACTGGCCTCTAGGTACTCAGCAATTCTTACTTTCAGAAGTGATTCCATCATTTTCTCTACCACTGAGGTCAAACTGACAGGTCTGTAGTTTCCTGCCTCTGTCTTGCTCCTGCTTTTGTGAAGGGAAATCTCATCCACCCTCCTCCAGTCCTCAGGTACCACATCATCCTCCCATGATTTTTTAAAAAGGGGTAGTCAGTGGTGTCACTAGTTTTCCCCTTAGTTCTTTTAGAATTCTGGGATGAATCCCATCAGGTCCCATTGCTTTGTCCACCTTTAGTTTGGAGTTCTTTCAGAACCCTTTCTTCTGTGAAAGGACTGGTATCAACCACCCTATCCAGAGTGCTTCTGTTGATTGGACTAGGTAACTCCCCTTCCTCTTCTTTTGTGAATACTGAGCAGAAGTATTCATTCAGTATCCCTCCTTTTTCACTGTCCCTCTCTGCCCACCCGCCCTCCACTTTATTAAGCCTCACTATCCGTCCCTTTGTCTTTCTTCACTCCCTATTGAACCTATAAAAGGTTTTATCCCCCTTCTTAACCGAGTTGGCTAGCTTTTCCTCGGTTTGGGCCTTTGCTATTCTGACTGCCTTCTCTGCTTCCTTCTGCTTTAACTGGTACAGTTCTCTGTCCTGCTCCTTCTGTGTTTCCTAATACTTCCTGAATGCTATCTGTTTCTCTCTGACCTTCCCCGCCACCTCTTTTGAGAACCATAGTGTTTTTTTCTTTCATTTTGATTTGTTTATTTGTTTCACACAAAGGTTTGTTGCCTCTGTGATGGCAATTTTGATCTTTCCCCATAATTGCTCCACCCCTCCTTCCTGCCTGTTTGCTAGTGCTTTTCTGAGGCACTCTCCCAGTTTGACAAAGTCAGTCCTCCTAAAGTCCAGTACACTCATTTTTGTATGGCTTGACTCTGTGATTGAGTTTATCATGAACCACAGTGGTGGCCATTTGTTTCTAGATGGCTACTCACTTCTAGATCTGAGATCCTCTCTCTGTTACCGTTTGAGAGTATCAGGTCTAAGATTGCTCCCTCCCGAGTGGGTTCCAACACTAGCTTTTCTGAGACATGCCCCCTGTAGAGCATCGAGATTGACCCTGCTTTTGGATATGGCTGCAGCAAAGGTGCTTCAGTTAACATCTGGCATATTCAGGTCTGTCGTAGGGTGCAGGTGTACATGGGCAATCAGGTAACGTAACACAATAGCAGTCTTTCTTAAAATTCAGAAACGTATTTTATAGTTCATAATTTTCATCAGTAGCACGACACATCTCATACAGCAAGCTCATTGGAAATCACTTTAAATGTTCATTAGACCAAGTCTGACATATTCACATAACCTGGAATTCTCTCCAGACCTTCCTCTCTCATCTCTCTCCAGGTCACATCTATCTGCCTATCTATTCTAACAGCTCAGATTATATACACTACAGGAGTCATGTGACTACTTAGCTCCACCCCAGTACTTTACTTTAAACCCTGTATCTTTATTTTCAGAAAATGAATTTTATTTTCAGCAACAATATACCTTTAAATTAATATCACAATATACAGTACATACATGCATAGAAGTAAATTACATCCCTTTTAAGAGTCTTAACCATTGTTTCTGGTCAGGAAGCACCACCCCTTCAAGCAGCTATATAACTAGATTTAGATTGTGGCCAGCCAGCTCTTAGAGAAGTGCTGCAGCGAAAGGAGGACGGAACCCAGAACTCTAAAATGCTGTCTGAGACAGAAAATTCCTCGTTCTATAGAAAGCTTAGAGATAGCCCCAAAAGTGCTCCCATTCAGCTTCGGAGAGTAAGCAGACTTGAAAAATGTAATTTAAAAGTAGCAAACTTCACTCAGGGCTGAATTATATGGAAAAATACCTTCACGACTGTAGGCACGTTCGAGCGGGTCCAGCTTTACCAGCGCTCCCGTTCACACAGATGTGCAGAAGCTCTTCAGCTATATTATTTAGCAAAACCACATCTTTTTAGGAGCTCATAGAATTTACATAGAAACATAGAATTTGACGGCAGATAAGGACTGTTTGGCCCACCCAGTCTGCCCATTTCCCTACCTAATGGATAAGCTGCAGATCCTAGTTAACCAGCAACCTACTTCTTCCTACCCCAACCCCCTAGAATTGCCTTATGACTGTCCCATGCATGCTTGAATTCCACTACTGTTTTTCACTCCACAGTCTCCTCTGGAAGGCCGTTCCATGCATCCACAACCCTCTCTGTGAAAAAATACTTCTTTACATTACCTCTGAGCTGCCTTCCCCATCTTCAAATTTTGCCCCCTTGTTCTTGCACACCTCTTTTTTTGAAAGATGCTACCCTCTTGGACTTTGTTGATTCCCTTGAGGTACTTGAAAGTTTCTAAAATGTCCCCCTTCTCCCTCCTTTCCTCGAGGCTATACATATTAAGCTCCTTAAGTCTCTCTTCATATGTGTTCTGTTGCAGACCCTGCACCATTTTAGTTGCCCTCCTCTGGACAGCTTCTATCCTGTCTATGTCTTTGCGGAGATGGGGTCTCCAGAAATGCATGCAGTACTCCAGATGGGGTCTCACCAGCTGTCTGTACAGAGGGATAACAACTTCCTGTTTCCTACTGGTGATGCCTCTCCCTATGCATCCCAGTACCCCCCAGCCCTCCTTACTGCCCTCTCACATTGCTTGCCCACCTTTAGGTCATCTGATATGACTACCCCCAGGTCCCTTTCCATGTTTGTTGTTGTTAGTATCTCACCCCCCATTGTGTACTCTTCCCCTGGGTTTTTATTTCCCAGGTGCATCACCTTGCACTTCTTAGCTTTGACTCTAAGCTGCCATACATTTGACCATTTCTCTAACCTTGCCAAGTTCCTTCTCATCCTTTCCACCCCACCTTGTGCATCAACTCTGTTGCAGATCTTTGTGTCATCTGCAAAGAGATATACTTTTCCTTCCAGTTCCTCTGCAATGTCGCTTATAAAGACATTGAAGAGGACTGGTCCTGATACTGAACCCTGCGGTACCCCACTAGTAACCCCCCTTTCTTCAGAGTGGACTCCATTTACTATTACTCTCTGTGTCCTATTCTCCAGCCAATTCTGTACCCAGGCTATCATCTTGGGACCCACTCCCAGGCTGGCTAACTTGTATATTAATCTTTTGTGTGGGACTGTGTCAAATGTCTTGCTAAAGTCTAGGTAGGCCATGTCCACAGCCCTTCCCTGATCTACTACTTTGGTCACCCATTCAAAGAAATCTATTAGATTCGTCTGGCATGACCTTCCCATTGTGAATCCATGCTGCCTTGGGTCCTGTGCCCTCTGGCCTCTAGGTACTCAACAGTTCTTTCCTTCAGAAGTGATTCCATCATTTTCCCTATCACTGAGGTTAAACTAACAGGTCTGTAGTTTCCTGCTTCTGCCCTGCTCCCACTTTTGTGAAGGGAATCACATCTGCCCTCCTCCAGTCCTCAGGTACCACCCCATCCTCCCAAGATTTGTTTAGAGGGTAGTCAGTGGTGTCACTAGTTCTACCCTTAGTTCTTTCAGAATTTTGGGATGAATCCCATCAGGCCCCATTGCTTTGTCCACCTTCAGTTTAAGGTTCTTTCAGAACCCTTTCTTCTGTAAATGGGCTGGTATCAACTTCTGTATCCAGAGTGTTTCTACTGTTTGTTTATGTACCTCCCCTTTTCATTTGTAAATACTGAGCAAAATATTTGTTTAGTATCTCTGCCTTTTCACAGTCACCCCGCTCCACCCTCCCTCCCTTTATTAAGCCTCACCTATCCCTCCTTAGTCTTCCTTCACTCCCTGATGTATCTATAAAAGATTTTATCCCCCTTCTTAACTGAGTTGTCCATCTTTTCCTCAGTTCAGGCCTTTGCTGTTCTGACTGCCTTCCCAGCTTCCTTTTACTTTTACTGATACAGTTCTCTGTCCTGCTCCTTCTGTGATTCCTTGTACTTCCTGAATGCTTTCTTTTTCTCTTGAACCTTCACTGCCACCTCCTTTGAGAACCATAGTGGTTTCTTACATCGTTTTGTTTTGTTTATTTGCTTCACACAAAGGCTTGCTCCCTCTGTGATGGCAGTTTTTGTTATTCCCCATTCTTCTTCCACCCCTCCTTCCTGCCCATTTGCTAGTACATTCCTTAGGCACTCACCCATTTTGGCAGAGTCAGCCCTCCTAAAGTCCAGTACTTTTGCCTTTGTATGGCTTCTGTAATCCTCTCTCCATCTCCATCTCCATTTGAGAGAACCAGGTCTAAGATTCTCCCTCTCGAGTGGGTTCCAATACTAGTTGTCTAAGGCATGCCCCCTGTAGGGCATCTAGAATAACCCCACTCTTAGAAGTGGCTGCTGTAACTGCACTCCAGTTAACATCTGGCATATTCAGATCACCCATCAGCAATATCTCCCCTTTTTGTGCCATTCTAAGTATACTTTATATCATTTCCTTGTCCATTTCCTCCCCCTGAGAGGGGGATCTGTATACAACCCCTGTGCAGATTGTGGTGCCATTGCCTGTCTCCAAATTGACCCACAGTGCTTCTTCTCCTCCCTGTTTACCCTTTTGTTCTGTTGCTTTGGTTCCTTCCCTTATATAAAGAGCTACTCCTTCTCCTCTTTTACCCTCCCTGTCCCTCCTGTAGATAGTGTATCCTGGTATGTTTACGTCCCAGTCATGGCTCTGTGTATACCATGTTTCTGTGACTGCCACAATATCCAGATGTTCCTACTTCATCAAGGCCACTAATTCAGGAAGCTTGTTACCCAGACTATGGGCATTGGTACTCATTGCTCTCCATTTTTTGATGGCTTTACCTTCTGTGGCAGCATCCCCCACTGACCTTTCTACCTTGGCCTTTTTCTCATTTAGTACCCTGTTTTGTAGGCGGAGGTTGGGATTTTCCTGCTGCTTATCAGTGCCCCCCCCCCTTGACTAGTTTAAAAGCTTGCCAATGAAGCATTTAAACCGATTGTCCAAAAGACTTGTTCCCTTCCTGGACAGATGCAGACCATCCTGCCAGTATAGGCTAGTGTCCCTCCAGGTGGAACCCCAGTCCCCAATGAAGCCAAACCCTTGTGCTCCACACCATTTTTTCAACCATTCATTAAACTGCATGGTGCAAAGTACCCTTGCCTCACCCATGCCATTGACAGGCAGCACCTCTGAGAAGGATACTGTGTGTGCTACTTGTCTTAGGCCCCTCCTCAACTCTACAGAGGCCTCCTGCACTGCTCTAATCTCATGATGAGCCAAGTCATTTGTCCCTAGGTGGACAATGATGTCCAGCTCAGACTCCTGTGCAGCTGTTCTTGTGATCCTGAGGATGCGCTTCCTGTCCCTCCAAGCCATGGCACCATGCAGGCACCTTACTTCAGTTTTCCCTGCTCCCCCCAGTTCTATCCCCCTAATAATTGAGTCCCCCACCAGGAGCTGCTTCCTTTCCCTGTGGTGTCCTCTGCCTCCTTCCTGTGGGCCTCCCTTGTGACAGTTGTCTTCAACCTCCTTAGTCTCCTCTGCGGGTGCATCCATAGGGGAACTATGCTCCCCCAGAATGGTGTATGGATTGTAGAGTGGAACAACTGACTGGGTGTGCCTCTGTTCCACCATCCTCACCCTCCCTGAGCCCACTGTAGTCCAACTGCTGTGCTTTCTTCGCAACCTCTGAGGTAGCGGTGGTGGCTCTGGTGCTCCCTGGATGGGGGAGGTTCCCTTACTACTGTCCAGTGTGGCCTGGGGGAGGTTCCCTTACTACTGTCCAGTGTGGCCTGAAGATGGGCAACTTCTTCCCTCAGGGCAGAGAGTTGTCTGCAAATAGGGCAGCATCTCAGCCTCCAGAAAGACTCCCGGAAGACTGCTGCCCCACAGCCATTACATTACACTACTCCCCACATGTCTGTCTACCTTCTTGTTTTTTTTTTTGTGTGTGTGTGTGTGTGTGTGTGTTTGGTTTGTTATATAGAAATATATATATTATACAATGTGTATGCTCATATTGTCAGTGCAGTGTGCTAGAGAGGATATGACAGTGATATGCACCTTGCACTCTTGAGGAAATGATGTCAGAACCCCAGGTATAAAGGAACTATTTCCAGGGGTTGGTGGGGTGAGGGGTGGGCAGGGTTTGGGTCTAAACTGTGCCCTCACAAAACAATCAGCTAAAAGCTCTGACCCACCACTGCGATGAGTACCTTCCTATCAGCAAGATGCCCTACACGACAATTTGGCAGAGAAAATACCCTGCTAATCAAACAGAGAAAAATCCAGACATCCAACTCAGACACAGGTAAACCTCCCTAGCCCCAAAACAGCCTGGTGATTTGTGCTCTGAAAGCAGTCAGCCCCAAAACAAGTCAGCTGTGCACAAGGACAGACACAGTAAACAGTACTCAGTCCCTATAGGTTTAAAGTCTTCCTGCACTGAAAATCTTAACAATTGTAACAAAAGTAAAGCAATGTCCACCTCCCTCTGTTGATTGAAAGACTGTCTTTCCTAATAATTCTAAGTTCCTTATTTCACCTTTCAGTTAGAAGTAGCCTCCACCTGAAGAATATCTGCTACAAACCAAAGACAATTGTAAATTGTAAGGTTCACCTCCCTCTGTTGTGAGCACAACTCACTTTCTTGCAAATCCTAAGTCCAGTATTGCAGCTCCAGCCAGAGGTAGCTTCACCTGAAGAATATTATTTTTTCTCCTGCCAAAAGACAGGATAGAGAGGATAGAGAACAGAGAAAAGAACCAAGAGGTTCTTAATATTACTTGCAAAGTATGCAAAGCACAAGCAAGCCCATTTCCTGATGGCTGACATTTCAGCCAGTCGGCATACATTTCAAATTAACCTGGCAAAGCCCTTTTCTTTATTTTATTAAACCCCTGCATCTAAAAACTAGAAGCATTAGCATACTACTCTAAATCCCTGCTACCTGCAGCCTTTACAAGGAAAAGAAAGGGGAGCCAGAAAAGTTCACAATACTACTGCAATGCCTATAACATCTGCAGAATCATCAACAATCCCATGGAAACACTGCAGGGCAAAACAAAACATTCAAAGTAAACCCCAAACACTCCTTCAATATTTCATGCCTGAAGGTTTCACCACAGGGAACACTACCAGGTTTTAAATCAATCTCTGCCCAAAATGCCACAATTCTGTCTTGGTACCAGAGCTCTCCCCTACCAAATGTACACAGCAAATTAAATGCATATTTTATTAAGTTCAATGCACCTTTCCTTATTGTATAACCCATTTTTAACTCATAATAGGGGGGTTTTAGAAATCACACAAACATTTAAAGTGGTGGCTGATGTTTATTACTTTTACACAGCAGCCGCTGGTTTCTCTTGCTTCACCCAGACTGGCGGTGCAAAGCGCTGCCCAGCTCGAAAACGCTCCGACTTCCATTCACTTTGTTCTCTAGGCAAAGCCAGCCACAACATTAATAATAACCTTATAATATTGCTTTTGGAGTTTACCCCAGAATATTTCTTACCATAAGGGCAATAACACAAAAATCCAGCGCTAATCATGAGGCCCCCAAACCATCACAGAGGCACTCTGTGACAAGGACCCCCATCAACAATATCTCCCCTTTCTCTGCCATCCTAAGGATGCCTTCTATCATTTCCTTCCCCTGAGATGGGGGTTTGCATGCAACCCTGTGCAGACTGTGGTACCATTTCCAGTCTCCAGGGTGACCCATAGTGCCTTCTTTCCTCCCAGTTTACCCTTTTGTTCCATTGCATTGATCCTTTCCCTTATAGAGAGTTACTTCTCCTCCTCTTCTACCCTCTCTGTCCCTCCTGCAGATTGTGTACCCTGGTATGTTGACATCCCAGTCATGGTTCTCTGTGTACAATGTTTCTGTGACTGCCATGATATCCAGGTATCCCTCTTCCATCAAGGCCACCAGTTCAGGGAGCTTGTTACCTAGACTATGGGCATTGGTGCTCATTACCCTGTTTTTTGATGGCCTTACCCCTTTTTGCCCCATCCCTGTCCTTACTGCCTTTGCCTTTTTCTCCATTTACCCCTGCCCTTCTCCCTATTGACTTCTCTATCTTGGTGTTTACCTCACTAATTACCCTGATTTGTTTTTTTTGGGGGGCTAAGATGTCCCTTCTCTTTTTCAGTGCCCCCCCTTGGTTAGTTTAAATGCTTGCCAGTGAAGCATTTAAACCTATCACCTAGGATCTGGTTCACCTCCTGGACAGATGAAGACTATCATGCCAGTATTGGCCTGCATCCCTCCAGGTGTACCCCCAGTCCCCAATGAAGTCAAAAACCTGAGCTCTGCACCAGTTTTTCAACTGTTGATTGAATCCCATGGTGTTGAGCACCCTAACCTCACCCATGCCATAGACAGGCAGCACTTCTGAGAAGGTTACTGCACAGGCTACTTGTCTGAGGCCCTTCCCCAACTCCACAACCTCCTCCTGCACTGCTCTTATCCCTTTCCCAGCCAGGTCATTTGTCCCTAGGCAGACAATGACATCCAGTTCCCTACCCCATGTAGCTGCTTCCACGATACTGAGGATGTGCCTCCTGTCCCTCCAAGCCATGGTGCCAGGCAGGCACCTTACCTTCCTCTCCCCACAGTTCTACCCTCCTAATGATGGAGTCCCCCACCAGGAGTTGTTTTCTTCCTCTGTGGGGTCCCATGCCACCCTCCTGTGGGTCTCCATTGTGGAGGTTCCCAGCATCATCCTTGGTCTCCACTGTGTGTGTGCCTCCATAGAGGAACCAAACTGCCAGAATGGCGTAAGAATTGTGGGGAGGTACAACTGGAGGGATGTGCCTCTGTTCCACCACCCTCACCCTCCTTGAGCCCACTGTGGTCCAACTGCTCCTCTTTCTTGGCAACCTCTGAGGCAGTGGCGGTGGCCCTGGTCATCCCTGGGTGGGAGGAGGAGGTCCCCTGAATCCTGGCCAACTCTGCCTGGAGATAAACAACCTCTCCCCTCAGCCCAGAGAGGTGCCTGCAGATGGGACAACACCACATCCTCCAGAATGTCTTCCAGAAGACTGCTGCTCCACAGCCACTGCACTGCATTACTCCCATCATGTCTTATTTGTGACCCCTTAACTATTGTTTTGTATGTTTTCTCTTTCCTCTCTCCATTTATTTCATTTTTATATAAAAAAAATATCCCTACTTTCCTACTGCCTTCATGCCCTTAAAGCTCATGATCTTCCTGTTCTGGGACTGGAAGTTCCTATTATATATGTTATTATTATATTCCTCAGTAGTTTCCTTCTTACTTGCTCGGAGTCAGACCTCCAGCAGCTGGGGAAGGGGATGGAGAGTTACTCTTTTCCTTCTAGGATGGTGAGTCTTTTGTGCCTCTGTGATCACTCCCTTCCTGCTCCCAAACAGGAAGTTCCTGTTTTCAGTCAAATCCTATGCCTATAAAAGTAGAACTAGCTAAGGTGGGGGAGGTGTCAATATAGTCCCAGTAGAGCAGCAAAGTTCTAACAGCACCTCCTTCCTCTTGCTGCTCTCTGCCGAAGGCTAACTAGAGCAGTTTTTAAATCCAAACACCTGGCTTCCTGTTGCCTAAGCCACTTCCCCTAATTCACAGTTTCCTTCTTCACCTAGCTACCTGCACAGATAACTACTCCCTTCACCCAACTCCGACAAACACACTAACTCTTTTTTTGTTTGTTTTACCTAAATTGAAGGTCTAAGTAGTAGAGTTCTAGTTCTTTAGTCCCAGTAGATTAGTAAAGTTCTAACAGCACCTCCTTCCTCTTGCTGTTCTGGAAGAGTCCAGGAGAGTGAATGGTTCTTAAAGGGGGTGGCAAGTTATTCCAGAGAGAAGGGGCAGTGGAGGAGAAGGTTTGTTTACCCATACAGGTGAAGACAAGGGGCACTCAGTGCCTCCGAAGTAAGATAATGGCACTGATGATATGCAAACTGATTGGTTAAAAGGGTTTCATCTCAATATAATGAAAATTATAGCATGTGGAGACCTGCTGAGCAAATTACAGCACTTATCCAATGTGTCTTTATTAGGCTACAGAGTCAAACTAGATATACTAATTACTAAGTAGTTGATAAAAGCACCCCTGGTATGTCAATGATCTCTGACCTAACATTCAGCGTGTGAACGTATTGTCAGATGGTCACCTTCAAAATGGAAAACTCCCAGATCTTTAACATTTTTTTTTTCTTTTTCAATTTTCTACTTGCTTTAATAGCAGTAATGACATGCTGTGGGTGTTGAACTCAAGAATAATGGCACTTTGAACAGAAGACAGCCTTTGGTCTAAGTCTTTATCTGCTGCCTGCAGTGCCATTATTCCTTCACACACCATCCACAGCATCACGTTATCACTATATTACTGTTGCAGAATTTTAGAATATGTTGCTCAAGATCATAGAATATTGTATGCAGCATTAAAAAAAGGTGACACGTAACACTGGCATGTGTACATGATGTCTTTGAGGTCAAGATTTCCTGGCTCAGATCTTGGATTCAGGCCTGAACTGAATAAATGACTGATGATGCAAGAAAAGATGATTTTGCATTATTTAGTTTATGGGGTTTTTATAAAGCATGTGCATACTGTATATTGGTTAACCACCCATGTTATATACAAGATATGTACAACATTCACTATCACATTTTCTAACATACAGCATTACGTAACGCATGCCAAATTAAACACATGCACCTTAAAGAGCCCCCAGCACCATTAGAAAAACTTGGAAAACATTTGAGATTTAGACAGTTCAGTTTATATTTCATGTATTTTCTGTAATTATTTACCTTTTTTCTTTATTACCGAGGACAGCTGTATGAAAGAGGCCTACTGTCCCTTAGACTTTATCTGCTCTTTCTGCTATCCTACATATGACACCATAATCTGGGTGGCAACTGGAAACAAGCTTCTGGTCATGGTGCTTTTCCCAGTTACCAACTTTTATGGCATTGTAATTATCCCCACAGCAACAGGCTGCGATGTCATAAACAAAACTGTGATGTCATACGTAGGCAAGCAGCCAAAACAGATAGGGTAGTGATCCTGTTTACATGCACATGCCCTTAGTAATAAAGAAGAATGAGAAATACAGAAACAATATTCAAATATAAGCTCATTTGTGCTAAACATTACATTTTCTCAAAGTTGTCACAATGATGTCAGGGGCTCTTTAAAGAAAAATCATATTTGATGCATAACACAAATAATGCATAGTCATAAAAATATGATATAACCTTAACAAACTAGTTGCTGCTACACCTTTGAAGAATCTGTAATGTTACAAGGCAGGTAAGATTTACAATGGGGGTTTGGTTTCATTGTGTGTGTGTGTGTGTGTGGTTTCATTGGTGTGTGTGTGTGTGTGTGTGTGTGTGTGTGTGTGTGTGTGTGTGTGTATGAGTGTGTTCAGCACAACTTATGCCCTGTTCATACCACCAAAACAATATCAGTTCTGTGCTGAAAAACATTTTAGGACTCTCCATGGTTGCCTGTTCACACTGCGGTTAACCCGGTTTTGAAAGCGGTGTCAGTGTGGTGTCAGTGCATCCATGTCTTTTCTTTATAATGTTATGTGGCATGGTTTGCTATCTTGGTGGTAGCATGGTTTTGAGATGCCATTCCTAGAGTCCAATGGGCGATGAACCACAGTTTATGGGGGGATGCTTCAAATTTAAGCAAATGGCTCAACATGACAGCCCCCTTCATGAAAATATATACTGGGAAAATGAGTGGGGCAAATGGGAAAATAAAAATGAAATGTTAATAAACAGTGCTCTTTTCTTTTGTTTTAATCAGTGTTCTGGTGAGTGAGAATGTAAGATTTGAATTTGGCAGCATTAGAAGTATTTTAATAATGAAAATCGGACTGCAAGCTTTACCCATTGGGCAATGTGTGGAATGACAGTGAAATGCAGTTTCTGTAGCAATGGTTGTTGAAGATTGATGGCTCCCATCATGTTAGTGCTAACAGTTATTTTCAGCTTATTGTCAACACACAGAAATATAGCATGATGTGTTACACAGGGATATATTTTAAGGCTAAAAAGGAGAGCTCACATGACAGCCTTATGTTTAGGGCTAATGAGGCTGCAAATAATGAAAATCCTACCAGTATCACAGAACATCATTGTTGCTGGGTATGTGGAAAGCTCGATTAACAGAACAGTGTGGTCCATGGATAGATCTATAGTATGGTGGAACGACATTGTTCTGATGCAGTGGAGTGATGTCCAGTGGCTTGCAAATTTTCAGATGACTAGAAGCACTTTCATGATGCTGTGTTCTAAACTTGCCGCATACATAGGGAGAAGAGACATGAATTTTAGGTATACAGTACCTGTGAACAAACATGTGGCAATTACTGTTTGGCGTTTATCCACAAACGTAGAGTATAGTACATTGGGGCACTTGTTTGGAGTCGGACTTCCACAGTGTGTGAGATTGTGAATGAGGTGTGCAGGGCAATAGTCAGTGTATTGCTTTCAAAGGTGATGTTGATGCAGAACATGGCAGAAATCACATCTGGATTTGAGAAGGAGGAGAGGAGGGGAGGTTCCCAAACTGTTGTGGAGCCATGGATGGCATTCATTTTTCTACAATTTGTTCATCAGGGAATGCAACAGAGTACTACAACCATACATGCTTTTATTCTGTAGTCATGCAGGCACTAGTGAACCACCAGTTCAGATTCATCAACATTAACACTGGCTGGCCAGAGAAGATCCATGATGCTAGGGTGTTCAAGAATAGAATGCTTTATTTGAGAGGTCAAAATGGGAATCTATTTCCGAGCATGACTAGAGTCATACATGGAGTGAGCGTACCAGTTGTAGTGCTTGGGGATGCCACATACCCTCTACTACCTGGCTAATGAAACCATATGCTGACTACACTGACCCTGTTAAGAGACATTTTAACTATAGACTAAGCAGAACAAAAATGGTGGTGGAGTGCACATTTGTCAGGCTGAATGGGAGGTGGCGCTGCCTGCTGAAGAGTAATGAATTTAACATTGAAAACATACCATATGTCATTGCGTCATGTTGTGTGCTACATAATATATGTGACAGTAAGGATGAAGTGTTCAACACATGCTGGTTGAAGGAGACACAGACAGAAAATGTACCTCAGCTAGATTGTGATGTTATGCTTGGAGATGATGTTTCTGTAGTTGTACAGCCCACAAATGCTAATGCTATTAGGGATGCACCTGGCTGCATTCTTTGCTTTTCAGCTGCAGCAGCATGACATGTAACTACTTATACATGTATTAAATGTATGTGTGAAGCTATCATTATGCTTATCAAGGTTGAGTTGTGGGATGGAATACATACGCCTCATGGCATGTATGTCAGCATTAGTACACTCAGGGTTGTGCAGTATTGAACTGCAAGGATCAGTCAATCAGTGTACTAATACCTGACGCCTGACGCCTGACTTATCATAATAAAACACATTTTATTTTTTGGTCATGTACTTCTTCATGATTACTTTTCTTCAAAGACCCAATCTCCTTCTCCTGCTCCTCCTCCCCCAAACCACACCCTCCAACACCCCCCCAAACCCCACTCCCAATACCCCGTCAATCCCCACCACCCAGACCATTGATACCCTGGAACCACATTTGGGATTTTCAGTATGGTTTGATAGCTACCTACCACACCAATACAACAATACTGTTTGTTAGAACCGTGGGGCGGTCCTCATCATGAAGCTATTGCATTCATTTATGTTAAGACAAGCTTTTGCTCATAGTTTGGATGGTCGTGGTTGTGCAGACATCACGTTCACAGCTGGACACTACCAGTGGCACCAGATCTCAAATTAATGATGTAAGATATTTTTGAAAAGTGGAAACGCTTATGAGAAAGATGCATGATGGTGGTTGGGAGTGGGGGGGGGGTTCAGGCTCTGCAACATATTACACAACTTGATAGTTGGAGGATTTAGACAAGCATTAACTATGATTTTTACCAAACATACTATATTTCTATAATTAATCTCTCCTTCATAGTCAATCTATACACACGTTAAACTTTGTTATGTATACTACTGATCACATAGTCAAATGCTCACCTCACAAATACTGTATCACCTTTGAAGAAACACCCTGGCTTATGGTAATGAGTTTGTTCTGCCTCCTCATAGTTTATGTTTATCTTACTGTTAATTTTTCTTCAGAAATTCACAGTCAACAAACAGTCTTGCAACTGATTCATAAAATATACAAGTTTATTAACTTTTTGATTACATAGAAACATAGAAGTTGATGGCAGATAAGGACCACAGGGCCCATCCAGTCTGCCCATTTCTTTTTCTACCTTATAAATGTGCCATCGGCCTTTGCTCTGTCAGTGGCCTATCTATTCATAGTCATTTGTATTGCTCCCTTATGCCTATCCCATGCCTGTTTGAAGCCCTGCACTGTATTCATAGCCACCACTTCTTGTGGTAAGCCATTCCATGCATCCACCACCCTTTCTGTGAAAAGAATTTCCTCACATTCCCCTTAATCGGCCTCCTCTAATCTCATGCTGTGTCCTCTTGTCCTGCTATTTTTCTTATATTTAAACATGTTAGACTCTTTCACCTTGTTTATGCCCTTAAGGTGTTTGAATGCCTCGATCATATCACCTCTCTCCTCCTTTGCTCAAGGGTATACATATTGAGCTCCGTTAATCTGTCCTCATATGTCTTCTGATGCAGTCCCTGCACCATTTTGGTTGCCCTTCTCTGGACTGCCTCAATTTGGTTAATGTCCTTGTGAAGGTGTGGCCTCCAATACTGCACGCAGTACTCCAGATGGGGCCTAACCAGTGTCTTGTACAGAGGGATTAGTACCTCCCTCTTACGACTTGTGATACCCCTACTAATACACCCTAACACCCCCTAGCCTTACCTACTGCTTTAGAGGTCTGCTTGGATGATTTTAGGTCATCAGTGATGATGATGCCCAAGTCTCTTTCTTCCTTTGTGACTGCTAGCAACTCCCCTCCCAGCCTATAGGTGGCTTCAGGGTTTCTCTTCCCTATGTGCATGATTTTGCACTTCTTTGCATTAAATCCCAGTTGCCACTCTTCTGACCATTCTGCTAGTTTATCCAGATCTCTTCTCATTCTGCCCACCCCATCTGGATCATCTACTCTGTTGCAGATCTTGGTGTCATCTGCAAACAGACAAACCTACCCTCTAGTCCATCTGCAAGGTCACTAATGAAGATGTTGAAGAGGACTGGCCCCAGGACTGATCCCTGAGGTACCCCACTTGTGACTTGCATCTCTTCTGACTGTATACCATTACCACCACTCTCTGTTTTCTGCCAGTCAACCAGTTTGCCACCCAGTTGACCAACTTCTGACCCACCCAGCCTACCCAGCTTATTTATCAATCTTCTATGTGGAACAGTGTCAAAACTTTGCTGAAGTCAAGGTAGGCGACATCAACTACTCCCCTTGGTCCACCACTCTGGTTGCCCAGTCAAAGAAATCTATGAATTAGTTTGACAGGACCTTCCTTTGTAAACCCATGCTGTCTTGGATCCTGTCCCTATGGATTCCAGGTGTTGCACTATCCTTTCCTTAAGGAGTGCCTCCATAATCTTGCCACACTACTAAGGTAAGACTGACCGGTCTGTAGTTCCCTGCCTCCTCCCTGCTACCACTCTTGTGGAGCGGGATCACATGAGCCCTTCTACAGTCTTCTGGGACCTCTCCTGTGCTCAGAGACTCACTAAACAATTCTGCTAATGGCTCTGCTAGTTCCTCCTTTAGCTCCTTAAGTACCCTGGGATGTATGCCATCAGGTCCCATTGCCTTATCCACCCTGAGCTTAGCAAGCTCTTGTAGGATCCTTTCTTTTGTGAAGGAGTAGTGCTCACCTCCCTCCCCTGTGTCCATGATGCTGAGCTGTGGGCCCTGCCCTACCTTCTCTTCAGTAAACACTGAGCAAAGTATCTATTTAGGATAGATGCCTTTACAGGGTCCTCCTCCTCTCACATGCTCCATTTTCTCCATTAAACAGCAATACCCCCTCTGGACTTTCTCCTTTCACTAATGTATCTATAGAAAGTCTTGTCACCTTCTTTACTGTTCATGCTAGTGTTTCCTCAGTTTGGGACTTTGCCTGCCTTACTGCCTTACCTGCTTCCCTTAGGGCAGTTTGGTATGCCTCCCTATCTTCATCCTGCTGTGTTCCCTTATATTTCCTGAAGGCCAGCCTTTTGGCTCTGACCTTTTCTGCTACTGTATTTGAGAACCAAAGTGGTTTCCTTCTTCTTTTGCACTTCCTTTTCTGTCTAACACAATGGGATGTTGCTTCAAGTATTGCATCCTTAATGCTTGCCCACTTTGCCTGTACACCCCTCACCTGTGTTTCTTTTTGCCAGGGCTAGCTTAACTCTGTTGGCCATCTTATCAAAGTCGGCTCCTCTGAAGTCCCATATTTTTGCCTTGGAATGGGATGATTTAGATGTAGTAGCCAAATTGAACCATACCATGTGATGGTCACTGGCCCCCAGGTGACCTTCTACCTGGAGATCCGTGATCCTTCTTTGTTAGTCAGTACTAGATCTAGGATAGCCCTGTCTCTTGTGGGTTGCTGTACCAGTTGTTTGAGGCCCTCCGCAGGGAATCCACTATGAGTCTAGTTCTGGCAGATGTTCCTGCTGGTATTGACCAATCTGTATCCGGCATGTTGAAGTCTCCATTATCAGAACCTCCCTTTAGCGGTCATGTTTTGTATATCTTCTAACAGTAATGTGTCTATGTCCTCCCCCTGGTCTGGGGGCCTGTAGACAACCCCAGTTCTTATGGCTGTCCCATTTCCTGTTTCCAGGGTGACCCACAGTTCTTCTGGCTCCTTATGTGTATTCTGAATTTCTGTAGCTTTGATATTTTCATTAACATACAGGGCCACTCCTCCCCCCCTTTTTGCACATCAGTCTCTTCTGAACAATACATAGCCAGGTACTGAAGTCTCCCAAGTGTGGTTACTGGTAAACCACGTCTCACTAATTGCTACTATGTCCAGTTTAGCCTCTGACATTATTGCCTGCAGGTCTGGGATCTTATTTCCCAGGCTGTGAGCATTTGTGTACATGATTTTCCATTGGCCAGATTTTGGTGTGTTAGTTGTTGGATGAAGTTTGGCATTACCCCTGTGCATCGTATGGGGAGACAAACCTTTTTTCTTAACTGGTGATGGAAATGAACAGCAAACATGCTGAATTCCTGTTTGACCACTAGCTGAGAGGGGAGGGGCGTTCTTCCCATTCGACGTATGGGGTGCTGCACCCCTCTCCCCATTTGCTAGTTTAAATATTCTGCAAAGACGTCAAACTTCTGCCCCAATGCACTGACTCTCTTTAGTCAGATGCAGTCCATCAAATTTAAAGAACTTTTGCTCCCAGAACTGTTGCCAGTTCCTACAAATCTGTGTCCTTTTCCTGGCACCAGCCCTTGAGCCATGTGTTTAGCTCCCTGTCTCCCTTCTCTGACCTTCCGTCCATCTGCTCCCTCTCCCAGACTGGCAGGATCTCAGAGAAGGAGATGCCAGACGAAATAGATGATAGTTTGTCACCCAGCCTAGTCAGGTGTTCCTTGGTCTCCACAACTGACCGGCTGGCGAGATCATTAGTCCCTATGTGTACTAGGACATCAATGTTTTCTCCTGCTTTGTGAACAATTTTAGCAATGCGGTCAGTGTCTCTCCATGCTGATGTACCTGGGAGACATCTGACCATCACCCCTGGCTGGAGATGGGTATCAACTCCCCGAATCATGGAGTCTCCTATGATCAGAAGTTTTTTGGATTTCCTTTGTGCTTGTTTTGTTTTGGTTCCTGATTTGGGTGAGTTTTGTTGTGCTAGGCTCCTGTGCACGTGAGTGTCCTGCTCTGCAGTGTCTTCTGCCTCTTTATTTGATTTCAGAGATAGAGGCAGATACCTGTTCTAGTGTTTATATGGTTTTGGAGGTAATGTGTTGGAGAGCAGAGAGTGATGGGGCACCTGATTTGCTCCTTCTAACCACCTGCCAACCTCCTGGACCAACTCACCCTCTGCGGTCGAGGTTTTTCTGTTGGATGCTGGGGAAATGGCGGGTGGTTCTTATAATGTATTTCCTCTTCAATATGAAATTTGAGGCGTGCAATCTCTGCCCATGCTGCCTGGAGCTGAGCCTAAGATCTCCAAAGGCCCAGCATGTAGGACAGTGTCCTAAATCCTGTAAGACTGTCCTTCTGAAAATTGTTCCACAGTACCTGCAGTTAATGAAATCCATTCCAAATAAGTTGCTGGGTTTGTAACCTAGTCAGAGTAATTAGAAGGAAAAAAAAAAGGAAAAATGCAAGTAATGGTTTAATTGTGCTTTGTTTAACTTGTTATAACAAGTTAAATTACTAGTGCCCCTGTAAATGAGATCACCTTGTGGAGGCCCCACTGATCCACCCCTTCCTGCTCTGCCACAGGAAATGTCACAGCTGTGGTACCCTATAAAAGGAGTGTAGCGTGGGGTGGTTGGGGATGGGGGTGGGTGGTTGGGCCCTTCCCCTGCCTAAAAAGAAGAACCATGGATGAAAGAACAAGGAGGTAAGAGCAGAAACAATCAGTCAACAACAAATGCAGTAACCCTGAAAGCTTATCCTAATGTTAGATAAAACTGTAAAACCTGTAAAGCACCACCTGTAATAATTTCAGAGAAGATATACACTGTAAGAAACACTTTGCTCCAGAGAAAATAAAGCAGTAACAGAAGATATACCTTGCAAAGACAATTTGAATCAGAAGATTGCAGCAGTAATCTGTTAGCACACACCTGTAGGCACACCTTGTAATAATGCAGAAGAAGGTATACCAGCAACAACAATTTGAATCAGAGAAAAAATAAAGCAATGAAATGTTAGCAACAAACAGTAGCAATCCCTGTGAGTAAAAAATAAAAACACCACCACACAGTAAATCTGCTTAGCCAAACTAAGTCTTAGTCCTTTTCCCTTTCTTTGGTAAGTTTTTCTACTCTGCCTTTCAAGCAGTCTTAGAAGGAAAGAGCTCAGGTGAAGCTAGGTGCCTTGGCCAGCAAACCAAGTCTTTTCAGACATTAGTAATTTTATACTTTTTTTTTTACTATATCAGAACTATTATCAACACTGTCTTAGAACTTGTAAAACTTTTGTATTTTATTTAGAAACAAACTATAAATAAGTAATAGTACTTGTAGCATGTGTAAAAAACTTAGTTACCACAACAGTCATAACTTGTCCTTTAAATTATGTGTAAAAATGTTTGACTTTTGTCACTAAAAATACCACCATACCACCAACAGCTTAATCTGGTTCAAGGTCAGTTGGCATTCATCGGTATCCCCCTCCCCCGGGTCGTGCCTGAAAATAGGCAGGATTTGTCTAGTGCACTTACCCGGTCAACAAAAGCTAAATAAAAATAAATAAATAAAATGTTAAACAATATATGCATTTGATCTGATGAACTAATGCAATCTTTTACATTTTTATCTGTCAAATAAAAAACAGTTTTGACTATTGCATGAACTAATAAAACTATCTGCTGTTGAATATTTGAATAGTGGAGCTACGCCGGGGCACACAGGTGCATGTGCCCCGGTCAGAAAATGCTGTGCCCTGGTTTGTGCCCCAGTGCTCTGCCTCTATGAATCCCTACTGCAGTGCTGAATGTTGTAGCTTAAAATTTTCTGCCAGCTGCACCTGGGTCCTGAATCATGTCTCAACTCTGAGTGCCCCAGCCGCCATTACCTGACACCAACCACTGACTCCCATCCCGAACTCTGCATGGGCTGTGTCTTGTGACACTTTGACTTTAAATTCTGTGATAGACTGCCCCTGTCCCTGTTTCTTAAGTTTAGTTTGTGGATGGAGTCAGACTTCTGCAGCTGTCTCAGACATGCATTGCATCTGATGTCAGTGCACTAACACAGCCAAACAGCTGCAGTGCCGCTCTAGACTCCAGCTGCATTTTGTCATCTCTGCCCCCAACAGCCAGCTATTCTGGTGGTTCCCTCAGGTCTGTGCTCATCATAATCTCTTCCCTCCCTCTCTTCGGTGCTCATGGATACCAGCACCACATAGGATCACAGTAGTGCTGCTGAGAGTTCGAGGACTGCTGTGGTCAAAAATTAGCATGGCAGAATTCAGACGCCACCTTACCAGTTGCCTGAATCAGGAGCCACCCACGCCAAAACTTGAACCGTATTGCTTGTACACAGGCAGACCACCAGACCCAGCAGTACATCCAACCTTAAAAAGAGCTATACTGTGACTGGGTAACCAGTTAGATGAGCCAATCCTGAATCATACGGTTATAAACTGTGAGGTCAGAATAGCACTCTGCAATACAGTGATAGGGATAGAATGCCACATGTCAGGTTAGTGCTATCCTTGTGGCTGTATTGTAATCATGGGGGTGGGAGGGAGGAGAAAGGGATAAAGCCTCTGCTGGAAGGGGTTCCACCCAGAAGTTGCCATGGCATTGTGGGTAGCATCAGAAACAGTGGAGGGCAGAAGAACACTGGTGGACCAGGGTTTGATTCTCTGTCCAAGGAGGTATGCATCCTTTCTTTTGTTACAGTGGCATTGTGTGTTTTCTTTTTTTTTTTCTCCCACCTCCTGACTTGTGAGGGTACTGCGTCTGCTCCTCCATGCCATTCCCCTTCCCCTCCACAATGCCTCCCCGACCTGTGAGGGTACTGTGTCTGCCCCCTGTGCCATTCCTCTTCCCCTCCACAACCCCCCCCCGAGGTTTCAACCCTTCCCTGAGTTGCTTTCCCCCCGGAGGTGATTATAAACAGATGGGGACATTCAAGGGGTGAAATTTGTTTTTTTTTTTTTTTTGTGGTGGTCCGTGTCTTTGGGGGCCACTACCATTGCTGCTGTTCTTGCGGTCGGTGTTTTGTTGGCGGGTGCTGTTGTGGAGAGCGGCATTTTTTCTTCGCTCTTGTGGACCGCACTGTTTTGGCATGTGCGATCCTGACTTAGCACCCTGAGACTGTCTGTACTTTTTTCATAAGAGACTACTGCAGGTTCTATAATGGGGGATAGCAGTAGCAGCTAGCCACGCTGCCCAGCCAATAATTGCAACAGTAGCACAGAGCCAGCCCTCTCAAGTTAAGTCTAGTGAGTAGCAACCGCAGCCATAGAGAGAAGCTGCCTGCAGAACCAGAGACAGGATCCTGACTGCTTGTGCCTATTTGTTGAGGTAAGTGGCTGTTTTTTTTATTGAAGATATTTAATATTTATTTTAAAATGTCTCAGTTCTGTGTGGAGGGGAGGCACTCAAGAAAGACAACGCATTTCCCTTTATCTCTTGGCCTACCGGCAATCCATGAGGGACAAATTGTGGGTGGTGGATGCCTGCTAGAATTGGGAGATGGACATGCTTCTTCTGGCCCAGTGGGGGGAATCAGCCCTGCTTCTTCTGGCTTGGGATTGGGGATGGCCCTGCTTCTTCTGGCTTGGAAACATGACATTCATAATTTGTTCAAATACCCCAAGAGGCAGGTGTGCATGAATATGCACATGTGCTTTCCATTTCAGTTTCTGTTGGTGCCTGGCTGCCAGCTGCAGTGACCACCCATTGCCCTGGTAACCAACAGAAGTTGGAGCCGCCACTGCTGGAGTCAATTCTGTTCAATAACTAACCTTTTGTTTCCAACAACAAAAAATACTATCTATTATCATTGCATTTCACACCTGGTATAAAACATTTAAGAATTTATGTTTCAAACCCCAGGAAATCTTACTGTATTCTGACTTATGCAGTATGGTCTCACCATAGGATTTATCCTGAGCCGAAATGGTTAATAGAACCCGTGCAAATGATGGAATGTTAGGCTTGAGTTCGGTTTTCAAGCCACTGTCCCTAGTAAACAACTCCTAACCGTCAGATTCTTTACTCCGCTTGCTTCAGTAAGACCTCTCTGGAGAGCTTTCCTTCATCTCTTGAAGAAACTTTATTTTCTCAGTAAATTTATTTTATTTGGTATTCTTATCACTGTCCTTGGTTTTCAGGTAGTAATTGTTTAGATTTTAGTCTGTAAGAGGTAAGTAGTCATTTTTTTCTCCCCAGTTTCTCAACTGAGGGGAAACCGACAGTTCCCTTATTTTGTTTTAATATTGTTTTAATTAGTTTCAAATTACTCCAACTCGGTATAGTCGGTTACCTAGTTTTAAAACTTATACCGGAGTAATTCCTGGTTAGTGGGTCTCTTTTTTCAACAGGGGTAACTCCTGGATTTATATCTCTAAACCTGGTTTCATTTTTTATGGTGTAACAACCAACACACACACAAAAAATTTCTAAATTGTTTTTTCATTCTATTTCACTTATGCCACAGAAACCAAAAAAGAGAATAGAACCCACAGGTTTCCAGCACTGCACAGAGTACGGGGAACTATTTGCAAAGGCTGATCCTCATTTGATTTGCTTGCTCTGGCTGGGTTTGACCACCTTCAGACAGACTGTAAAATCTGTGCTAATTTCCCTCAGTCCACCCTTGAAAGGCGGTTGAAGAGGCCAAGGGAAAAAAATGACTGATAAGGCTGCTAACCCAGCCACTGAACAGTCCACTGAACCAAAGGGACTGCCCTGTGACAGGGGAGATAGTTCCACAAACAAAAGAACCGCAGATAAGGCTGCTGAACCAGCCATCGCGGTTAAGAAAAAATGAAAAGAAAAGCACCAGGAACCGCAATTGGTACCAACAGCGGTTCCTTCTACTGAAGAGATCGCAAACGCGATCTGGATTATTCAATCACTGCAGTCTCCAGTTCCAGTTGAAAAATAGCCAGTTCCACAAACTCCCGGTTCATAAATCTCTGGTTTAACAGACCAAGGTGGGGAACAGTTTGAGGATCCTGGTCTTGGTGAAGAACCAGAAGAGGATTATGGAGACAATGATTATGATGAGCCTATAGAGCCAGACATCTTTCCTGATCCCCACGGGCCTCATTTCCCTAATAAGGGAAATGAAGATTTTTCTTCATATGTTGCTTTTATGAAGCAAGTGGCCCAGTCTCTTGACCTCCTATCCCAGGAGTCTCTGGAAGATGTGGAGGAAGAAGACTATAAAGAAATGATGGGCGTCCCTCCATCAAAAAGGCTGCTTCTCCCTTTACACAAGTCCTTGAGGAGGCAGACCATGAAAATATTAGAGAACCCCACTTCTGTCCCTCCTACTGATAAGAAAGTGGACAGAAAGTACTGGGTGGATAAATCTGGGGCAGAATTTTTGTTTGGTCACCCGTCATGAAGGTGTAGTACAGGCTACAGCTTGTGACAAAGCTGGTATCCCTCTGGCTTCCCACCCTCCTGAGAAAGACTCCAGGATAATGGATTCAATAGCAAAGAAGTTTAATTTGGGATCCTCTTTAGCCATTAGGCAGGCACCCTATATGGCATATCTAGCCAGATATAAAAAATCTGTGTGGTCCACTGTATTGGAAATTGCCAAGTCAGTTCCCCTCCAATGGCCGCTGACCTGGAAGAAGCGGTTAAGAGGGGCATTGAAGCTTCTAAGACCCAATTTAGGAAGGCAGTGGATGCAAATGACACTGCATCCAGGCAGATGGCTTCAGCAGTGACTCTGAGAAGGTTTGCACGGCTTAGAACCACTAACCTCTCGCAGGACACACAAAACAAGGCCTTGGATTTTCCCTGTGAACCTGTGTCTCTGTTTGGAGAACAAACGGAGGCATAAATGAAAAAAATGGATGACTACAAAGCTGCCTACAAAAGTGCAGCAGTAAAGGAGAGAACTGCCAACCCCCAGAGACACCACTCTAGGGGTGGCCGGGGCAGGAATCCTTACAGACCTTATTTTCAGCCCCAGGTCTTTCCCTAGTATCAGCCTAGGGGATACTTTAGGGGCAGGGGCAGGAGGAGCACTGGCCACACTAGCTCCACTGTCAAGCTGGTAGCTCAATCAAAGCAGACTCCCTGAGCAGAATGTCTGGGTTGCCTCCCCCTTACCAGTAGGGGGCAGACTGGCCCACTATTTCCAGGAATGGAAAAACATCACCACAGACAAGTGGGTTCTGGAGGTAGTGGGCCAGGGTCTGGTCCTCAGCTTCAAAACCAGGCCAAGGCTGAGGTCAAGGGCCTTCAAGCCCTCTTCCCCATCAGAAACAACCCTACTGGAAGAGGAAGTGTCATCTCTTCTGCTACTTCAGGTGGTAGAACCAGTCCCTGCCATTCAAAAAGGCAAGGGTCTGTACTCAAGATACTTCCTTTCATTAAAGAAAACAGGGGAGTGGCGTCCCATTCTGGATCTCAGATACCTGAATGAGCACCTAGCAAAACCAAAATTCAAGATGGTCACTCTAGTTACCATATTACTTACCCTAAGGCAGGGAGACTGGCTAGCATCCCTGAACCTAAAAGGTGCTTACTTCCACATCCCAATCAGAAGGTTACACAGAAAGTACCTCAGATTCAGATTGCCATCAGGCCATTATCAATTCAGGGCAATGCCCTTTGGACAACCATCTGCTCCAAGGGTATTCACAAAATGCCTAGCTGTCATGGTGGCACACCTAAGGAGGCTAGGAGTATCAGTGTTCCCCTATCTGGATGACTGACTCATTGTAGGCCAGTCACAGCAGCAAGTAAGAGAGGCACCATCTGTCATTCAGAACAACTTGCCCTCCTTGGGATTCTTAGTGAATCAAAAGAAGTCTGTCCTAGAACCGGTGCAGTTGCTCAAGTTCGTAGGGACATAATTGGATACAAAGACAGGAAAGGCCTATCTTCCTCAGGACAGGGTAGGCAGCCTTGCCAGGTCTTTTTCACTGCATGTTCCCAGACCAGCAAGGCATTTCCTGCAATTGTTAGGTAATATGGCAGCCTCCACTGTAACCATCCCAGGAGTCAGGTTTCGGATGAGAGACATCCAGTTTTATCTCAGGAAGTATTGGTCCTGAAAGATAGACTCTGTATCAAAGCTGGTCCCAGTCACAGCCACCTTTATTTAAGCTCTGCAGGTAAGGGAACATCTCAGACAAGGGATACATTTCCTACAACAGCCCCCTTCTCTAATACTTACCACAGATTCTTCCCTCCTAGGGTGGGGAGCACATTTGGGAGATCACACTGCTTACGGTACATGGGGAAAGCAGGAATCCCTCCTGCACATCAATCTATTAGAGCTCAGAGCAGTTCTTCTGGCCCTTCAGTCTTTTGTCACTCAGGTGGTAGGGAAGGTGGTATAGGTCAGAACAGACAATACAACCACCATGTACTACAAAAACAAGCAAGGGGGCACAAGGTCAACCCCTCTTTGCACAGAAGCTATGACAATTTGGGCATTGGTACACTCTGTAAAGGTGTCCCTTTCAGCTGTTCATCTCCTGGGCAAGGAATATGTCCTAGTGGATGCCCTCAGCAGGATAAACCAGAATCACCATGATTGGTCACTGAACAGACAGGTCTTGCAGACTATTTTCAGGAGGTGGGGCACCCCAGAAGTGGATCTGTTTGCAGCCCCAAACAATTACCAGCACCCAGAATATTGTTGCAGACCCCCCCCCCCAGCAGGGGCACAATTCTTTTGGATGCACTTCTGTTAGATTGGACAGGGAAGTTCCTGTATGCTTTCCCTCCATTCCCTCTACTGCTGAAAGTATTGAACAAGCTCAGGCTTCAACCAGCCTCAATGATTCTCATTGCTCCAGAGGGGGCCAGACAGCCTTGGTACTCCATACTTCTCTCAGTGTCAGTAGCCAAGCCAATCAGTCTTCCCAGGAGGAACTACTTATTGACCTCCTCTCAGGGCAGAATCATGTACCCCAGCTTACTATCCCTCAGACTCAAAGCATGGCTCTTGAGGACCTAGAGTATGCAGACTTGCATCTCTCAGAGGGGGTTATGGGCATACTGAGATTTTCCAGCAAACCCTCCACTAAGAAAACTTATGCCTCTAAATGGAAAAGGTTTTCTTGTTAGTGCCAGGGCAGAGGCCTGGATCATTCCCAAGCTAACATTTCTATAGTCCTGGACTATATGGCTCATTTGCACTCCACAGGTTTAACTAGTTCCACTCTGAGGTTGCATTTGGAAGCTGTTTCAGCTTATTTATCTTCAGGTAAAGCTTCTTCCTTCCTGGTTTCAAAGCCAGTGTTCAAAAAATTATTTAAAGGGCGGCTACATTTACAGCCACCACACAGGGAGCCCAATTCCATGTGGGATCTGAATATTTGCATTGCTCAGCTCATGCAGTCTCCATTTGAACCCATGTCATCAGCAGATCTCAATATGTGACTTGGAAAACTGTATTTCTCGTTGCCATTACCTCTGCCAGGAGGATCAGTGAACTCCAGGCACTATCCATAGAGCTAGCGTATATAACAGTTCATAGGGACAAGGTAGTCCTGAGAACTAACAGAAAGTTTTTGCCTAAGGTTTTATTAGATTTCCACCTTAACCAGTCTATTACCTTGCCAGTCTTCTTTACAGACCATTCCACTTTAAGTGAACGTAGGTTGCACAGCCTGGATGTAAAATGGGCAGTCAGCTACTATCTTGACCACACAAAGGGTCACAGACAGAATCGAACCCAGCTCTTCCTTACCTTTGGAGAGGTGGGGAAAGGAAAATCTGCCACAAAGCAAGCCATTGCCAGATGGATTGTAGCTTGTATCCAGTTCTGTCATAGCAAGGTAGGTAAGGAACCACCTGCGGGCCTCAGGGCCCATTCAACTAGGGGTACTGCAGCCTCTCTAGCAGTTGCTAGAGATATCCCCCTAGTAGATATCTGCAAAGCTGCAACTTGGAAGACAGTCCTCACATTTACAAAGCGTTACTGTTTGGATGTCCAGGCCAGAGGTGATGCCAGGTTTGGCACAGCAGTCCTGCAGAGCCTGTTTGCTAAATAGGTTATAGGCCCACCTCCAAAGGTACTGCTTGGTAATCTGCATAAATCAGAATACAGTAAGATTTCCTGGGGTTTGAAGAAAAAATGACTCACCTTAGTAATCTTGTTTCTTCTAATGGAATCTTACTGAATTTTGAGCTCCCTTCCTTTCTCCCCTGCTAGAACCTATGGTCACTGCATTACAGCTGTGCTGGAGTTGTTGCAAACCTGGGGACTATATACTGTTTTTATATTTTGGGCATCTGTGACTTGAGTCTTCAAGGATGCCAGGTTTTGGAGTATTTGAAAGAAGGGTCATTCCCTAATTCTTTTTTCTCCTGCCATATCTGGTTTAGGGAGGGTTCTATGGTCATTATTATTATTATAATTAATGGGTTCCGTTTTTTCCTATTGAAAAAAGCATGTATTAAATACCGTAACACCTGAGTAGGTGTTACGGCATTCACGAGCCTTTTTCTATTGGAAAATGCTTGAGATGCAATGCAGCTCGAGACTGTCACAAATGGTGTCCCTCATGAATTCAGTGAGCCAAACACTCACCTCCTGAGCCACTGTGAAACGACAAGATAGTTTCTCTTTTCCCTACTACCTAAAAAAATGAAAACAAAGCTTTCTCACAACTTTTTTTATCACCGTTTCCCCTCCCTCTGCAGGTTACAAGACTCCACTGATAAGCAACACCTAGCAACGCCCATAACAACCTAAAAAAGCAACCAGGAGATTGAATCAGACTTTTTTTTTGTTTCTCTTTGCTGTTAAAGTTAGTTAAATTCCCGCTGTAACAGCTGTAAAACTTCTTATGCTTACTTTATGGTTTTTCACTTATTACAAACTCCACATTTTACCAAATGAAGAAAATCCACGAGACAAGATAAAACTGTGTGTTTCATTCATTTTCATACCTCTCAATGGAAAAAACGGAACCCCTTCAATTAAATAAAATAAAATATGGGGTGCAGTGTGTTTTACTCGAATTTAACACACACCCTCGTTGTTGGATGGCTAGCATAAACCCCTCTGGCGAAACAACTCAGGTGTGTGTTAAATTCTCGTAACACATTGCACCCCGTACTTTATCCTATATATTATTATCCTTCCATTAGTTGGAAACTGCTTAGTGCATGCTTCGTAAGATTCTGATGGTTAGGGGTTGTTTACTAGGACAGTGGTTTGAAAACCGAGCTCAAGCCTAGTATTCCATCATTTGCATAGATTCTATTAACCATTTCAGCTCCGGGGCAGTCCTATGGTGAGACCATACTGCATAAGTCAGAATACAGTAAGATTCCCTTAGAAGAAACAAGATTATTATAATTTTTTTCTTGTGGCAGGGTAACCAAGGTAGATGTGCACTAGTAATACCAATATTGCAAGCTATCATAAGTCTGTCTAAGTCATTTCATCTGACATTAGCTGATCAGTGTGAAGTAGAGATGGAACATGTGGGAAGCACCAAGTCATCTCGTCGGCAAGAATGCCGACCTCCCCCACAGCTATGGCACAATACCGATGCAGGTATTGTGCTGCCTCTTCAATGGGTATTTTCCGTGGGGACTGTGCCCCCCACACTTCCCAAGTGGGGGGCTCTGCTCCCCACACCCCCCCGGACTCTAGGATTCCAAATCCAGGCTGGAGTTAGTCCGGGGAGGGTGGTACACTGGGGAAGGCAAAACACAGAAAAGGACCATTACACATGAATGTGGCCGTAATAGTCTTTTTCTGTGTTTCGCTGTTGGGGTGTCGACAACAAGGGGTAATACGGAATATTTGATATTATGTCATGGGCATCACCATATCTGTCACCAGTAAGATTTTGCATTACACAATTAAAGGCAACAGCCTCTGGATGCGTTACATTTGAACTAGATGCACGTCCGTCTACAGCTACATGCTGCTGTTGTAACATACCATGCATTCCAAACTTTGTATTGCTCATGTGACTGTAGGCAAAATTAATACCCATAGACATCTGAGCAGTATTGCATGCCTGTGGTGCCTTGTGAGGTGTGACCATGCCATACCCTCCCTGAAATGGCATAGCACCTTGTGTTAAAATTGCCGCAAACATTTGCATCATGTTATGGAAAAAAATATTTGTTTGGTCAATTTCATGTCTCCTGATCCTTTTCTTCCATTTCTAAATCAGCTTTGGCATATTCACTCTCAAGCTGCAGAAGTTGACTGTGCTACTCAACTAGAATTTTCCTGGTAGGCTCAAATATAGCATCAACTAGGCCACTAGGAGTTGCTATTGTCCACCTCCCCACCACCTTTTTTCCCCTCACTCTACAACAATCTCGCTCTGCTTTTCCACCCCTTCTCTTGCTCTCACTCCCTCCTTATCCACCCCTTTTCTCCCACCCATCACTTCTCCCTCCCAGTCTTGAACCTTGTACCCTTGCGACCGCAGTCTGTGATCCTACCGCTGGGCCATCGTGGCTGCCTCATAACTAGGTGTCCTTAGTTTCCACTTATAGCCCCCCAGCTACCCATCCACACCTCTACCATGTCCTTCCACTGTCCTACCCAGCATTCCCCCCCACCTTTGTCTCTCTAGCACTTCTGCTCCTTATATGCTGCTCTTCCCTATCACCCCTGGCCCTACTCCGCCATCATCCTCATATTTTGGACCACATTGACCACTTCATATATGCCCCCTCTTAACCTGCACCCTTCCCCCACTGACACCACCCCACCCCCCAGCACCTCCCACTGGAACATTCACCCCCCTTTACTTGCCCTCACCTCTGACTCCCCTGGTCCTCTTTTTTCCTGGTGTTTCCTACCCTGCGCTCTCTACCCCCATTCCTGTTTGCCCTCAAGGACGCTCCCATGACTTGACTTCTGCCTGACCCCACTGCAGGCTCCACTTGGAGCTCCTCAGAATGATATTCCTCCTCCTCTTGATGTCTGGTAACATCCACCCCAACCCGGGCCCTCCCATGCCCACTCCCCCCCCACACACACACACACACACCCTTCGCCAAGGATTCGTATTGCTACAATGAACATCTGCAGCCTCCTAAAAAAGTCTGCAGGGCTCCAGAGCTGGAAGGCCCGACATCAACCCGATATCTTGGCCATTGTTGAGACCTGGCTCTCAAAAACCACCCCTGACTCCTTCTTCACCCTCTCTGGATATACCCTGTTTCGGGAAGACAGGGTAGGGAAACGGGGTGGTGGTTGCGCCATCTACATTCGTGACTCCCTCCGAGCTCACACCCTCCCTACCCCACAACTTGACCATGGTGCTCAAGCATTCACTATCAAAGTCCTACTGGACCCCTCCAGGGCATTTTTATTTATCACCACTGCCTACTTTCCCCCACGCCATCAGAAACTAGTCCTCAAACCCCTACCGACCACCACTGCCAGCTTCCGCCTAAAGCTGAGCAAATCACACTGGGGGACTTAAACATAAATTGGCTCTCCAATTCTGCTGATCAGTCCAAAGACACTGTTGCCACCCTAGAGCTCACACAATTGGTCACTCATCCCACCCAGGTTAACCCAACTAATGGCTCCACCTCACTTCTGGACATCGTCCTATCTAATCATCCACACAAAATTTCTGACATCACAGTTCTACCCAATGCCCTTAGTGATCACTCCCCTGTATTCCTCTCCTCATCCGGCAAAACTCAAAAGCCACCCCCCAAAACCACCTTCTGGTGCCACTTCAAACTGGGTAGGCTGGAGCAGCTAAAAACCTACCTGTCTCACTGGGACTGGTCTCCAGTTAATTAAGCGCCTGACATTGATGCAGCCCTATCTTACTTCATCCGCCCTTTCAATGCAGCCTGCGACTTATTCGCTCCCCTCACCAAACAAGTTGTCAAAAACTCTAATACCCCCTGGGTCTCTCAATCTTTGGTGCAACTACTGCATCATCAGGACAACCTCTGGCACAAAGCCATCAACTCAGGCAAGACCTCTGATAGACAACTGTACTGTGAGGCTCATAACAAATGCACCTGGGTCATCCACAAAACAACAGCTCACCACTACAAATCTGTCCTGGCCTCCTCCTGGAGTTCTGCTGAAACATTCTGGGACAACATTAAAGAACTCAATGGAAAATCCCCTTCCCCCCACTGTCCGAGATCAACATAAATGGCACCATCTCCTTTGACCCACAATGCATCGCTGATACCCTCAATTCCACCTTTTCCGACCTAAGCTCAGACCTCCTCCCAAACTTTTTTGATCCCATCCCCATCCCCCTCTACCTCCCTCACACCCCCTTCTATTTGTGTGCTGTCATGGGGCAGGAGGCAAAACCCTTCCTCCTTAAAGTCCTTAATTGCCACAGCCACAGTAACGACTCGCTGGATCTCAGACTGCTCCGCCAGGTTCTTGACATCCCGCTCATCCTTCTCACTAACCTCCTTAACTGCTCCTTCCGTCTAAGCCAATTCCCCTCCACTTGGAAAGTAGCAGTCATCACCCCCATACACAAGAGTGGTGACCGCACCTCCCCAGGTAACTATAGTCCAATCTCTATCCTCTCCAAGGCCCTAGAAAAAAGTCGCAGACCAGCTCTCTGAATACCTCTCTGCCCACAACCTCCTTTGCAAGGAACAGCATGGCTTCCACCAAGACCATAGTACTACCACAGCCCTCCTGGAATTTTCCAGCTTCCTTTACTCTGCTCTCAATAGTGGGCACCTGACTGGGGCAGTCTTCTTAGATCTGTCCAAGACATTTGATACAGTAAGCCATCCACTCCTCCTATTCGCCCCTGCCCAGCTAGGCTTCCTCCAAGGAGTCACCACCTGTTTTACCAGCTACCTCTCTTCTCACTCCCAGTGTGTCAAGATAAACAACACCATCTCTAGCTGCTATCCAGTTTTCTCTAGAGTACCCCAGGGCTCAGTTCTGGGTCCACTGCTTTTCAGTCTCTATTGCAATACCCTTCCCACCACCTGCTCTGAATGCATCATCCTTTATGCTGATGATGCAGGATTCTTCTACTCCAATCCTGACTCCTGTTCCCTACAAGTCGTTCTTCAGAAATCTTTCAGCCAGGCTGAATCGTGGTTCATTGACCACAGACTCATTCTCAACCATAAAAAGATGAAGTCCATGCTATTCTCCCACAGCCAGAGTAGGCACCATGGCTCCCCCTGAAACTCATGACTAATAAGCTCCTCCCTCTAGAACAGATTCTCAGCTTTAAATATCTCGACATAACTTTCGACCTGGTGCTATCCTTCCTTGAGCACATCCATCTCCTTTGATCCAATGTCAATACCCGTATTGGCCTACTATACCACCACAGGGACTGCCTCCCCCTGAAGCTCTAAGGCTCTCTATCACCTCCTCGGTTCTCTCACTCATTGACTATGGGCTCCTAGTCTATGGGGCGGCTGCCAACTCAGCTCTCCATAGAATCAAAATCTCCCTCAACAAAGCCTGCCTCCTTCCTACAGGCTGTGTAAAACTCACCCACACATGCACCCTTTATACACTAGCCAACCTATTCAACTTTGGGGAGCGCCTCCAGTACCAGTTCTGCCTCTTCACCGAAAAGATTATGGTTGGTCTGGCCCTGCCTGGACTCTCTTCATTACTTTAACCTACCCCCCCAGCTCTCTCGACCTGCAGCTCCGCTAAGACTATTCTCCATGTGCCTAGAGTCAGGACTGCCCTGGCCCAGAGGTCCTTCATCTATAGAGCGCCAACCTGGATAAACTCCCTCCCTGTTTCCAGCTCCAATTAAATCAGACTTGGGCCCTTCAAATCCTCACTCCAGAGCCACCTCTGCTCCACCCACAGCTGTAATTGCCCATAGCCTATGCCTACCTGATCATCTCTGACTACCCATCCCCACTTGCCTTTGACAATAGATCAATGTCCAGCCTACTTCCCTCTTAGATGTATGCCCGTAAGGTAAATATGTTCCTGCTTATAATGTATATAAACTACACTGTTTGTTGTATATTTTTTGCACATTTATTGCACTGTTTTGTACATTTATTGCACTGTTTGTATTTAACTGCACTGTATCTTGCCTGTCACCGTTGTACAACTTTGTACTCCATACTGTATGTCACTCTGTCTGTTGTACCCATATCTACCACGATGTGGAGCCTTTGTAAAGGAGTCTCTGACTCAAAGGTTTGTAATTCTGATACTATTAATAAAATAAAAAATAATAAAAAAACTAGTTCCTGCATTCGTCTGTGCCTCTTCTTCCTTAGATTAGAGTGGTTCATTGCTGGCTGCTCTATTTGCAAAAACCCCATCCAATGTTGAAAGTTCTGCAATGCTTGCTGGCTCCTGCAATGTGGTATCATGATGCTGAGGTGTATCGTCTGAGTGGTTCAGTTCTGAGGCATTGCTGCATTCTGACATGTCTTGATTTCCATCATCATCTACAGAAAACAGCAAGAAAAAAGGAAGAAACATAAGCCTGACTGAGTCACTTCACAAACTAAGCAGTCAGTATTTTATTTGCATAATATAAACCACTAAATGCTAATGCACATAAAAGACATAAATTTAGCATGGCTCCATACTATGTTTTAGTAAAACACTGTGTTGTCTCTTAAATTAATAAATCAGGCAATACTAGTTGAACTGCTGTTAAATCACCACTCATGAATAACAACAGTAGTATCCAAAGAACGTGGATTACTCACATCCATGTAACTAATGCACGAGTGGACCAGAATGATGTGAGTGATGGAAGGGGAGATAGATATGATGGACAATGAAGTCAATTTAATTATGAGTTCAGACACAAATCTGTAAATCTGGGTGTTACATAGAATACTTAGTTTGGCACACGTCAGAAGTGGGCCATCGTACCTGCCAAACTTGGGGGGAGAGGCTGTAATTGACTGAACTGTTCAGTACTGTGCAATGACTCAGATAAGCATACAGAATATTGCATTGGCAAAACTACATAATCAGTGTGTATCGTCACAAAGTGGATCTGATTCCCTCTGACTGCAAGAGCTAAGCTCGAGAGGTTAGAGCAAAATTAGAATCACGAGGTGGCAAAACACACTGGTTAAGTTTAAAAGTGTGCATCCTGGATTTCTGCTTCATTGCATACTACTATGAGATATGTGAGCATTGTTTTTTTCCTGTCCCTCAGTGAAAATGACTTGTGCAGTCACCAGATGATCTAGAATGCTGTTGTACCACAGAAGGGTACAATTACATTCCATTACCTTACAACTATGGTGCAATAGCTTTTTTACGAGAATGGATATTTATATACAATAGTGCTGTACTATGCACTGAAGAGGGTTGCCCAGCATATAATCATAAAAATAAGGAGATCAGCCATGAACAATAGTTCGAACAGAAGGCACGTGTGATGAAGAGGGTGAGGGAGCAGTTGTTGGCCTTAGTATTAAGTGGTAATACAGAGTCATACATATGCAGGACTAAGTGAACTTTCTGTGCCCAATTCTCAAATGATTGGCACAAGCCATGCCAAAGGTAACTTGCGCCGATTGCCGCTGCACTGGGGACACTGCACCCGATTTTCTGTCGGGTAGAGTCCCAGTGGCCAAGTCCTGTGGCTTGCAGAAAACCCATCCCTGCACCACACAGAAGGTACAATGGAATGGTCTGCCACAATACGTGGGTCGACCCTGTGGCACTAGCACCATGGACAGGTGCCTAGTGTCCCACCCCCAGCCCCGATCTCTAGTCCTGTGTACATTAACATAATCACATGCTCAGTATGTGATTATTCTGGATTATTCTGGACTCAGGAATAGCCCCTAAAGATTGGAAAATAGCTACAATAGTCCCCATTTTAAAAAAAGGGGCAAGGACAAAACCTGAAAACTTTAGGCCCATTAGTTTGACCTCCCTGATAGACAAGATTATGGAAGGCTTAATTAAAGATCGTATTCTAGATCATGTCAAAAACAATAACTTGATTGATCAAGCACAGCATGGGTGTACTTAGTTAAGATCATGTCAAACAAATATATTGGCTTTCTAAGAACATGTTAACTGTAAATTGGATCTGGGGAATACAGTGGATGTGATCTATTTAGATTAGGCTAAGGCATTTGATAAATTGCCCCACTATGAATTATTAACACTGCTCGAGGGGATTAATCTTAACAAGAATTTCTGTAATTGGGTATCTGATTGGCTCCAGGGCAGAAGGCCGAGGGTGGTAAAAATTGGGGTTTTATATAACTGGGCTCCTAATACTAGTGGGGTCCCACAGGGCTCTGTTTTGGGCCCAAGCCTCTTTAATATTTATATCACTGCATTAAAACTGAATAATCCAAATATTTGGTTATATAGATTTGCTGATGATTGTAGGATAGGGACTGTGGTAAATAGACAAGAACATATGGAAGCCCTACAGGAGGCCCTTGATGAGATATCGGAATGGACAGTTAGAAACAAACTAGAACTAAATACTGCTAAGTGTAAGATTATGCACTTTGGTAGTAAAAACCAGAAGATGTCCTATAAATTATTTAACACCCCTCTAGAGGTCACTGACAAGGAAAGAGATTTGGGGATAACCATCACAAATGACCTTAAGTGCGAGTCCCATTGCAGAGTCCGAGTTAAGAAAGCTAGTCATAACCTCAATTGTATTTTCAGACACATAGCAAGTAGGAACAAAAATTGACTTCTCCCATTGTGTAATGCTCTGGTTAGGCCCCATCTGGAGTATTGTGCACAGGTATGGTCACCACAATATCAAGAGGATATAAATTTGTTGGAAGGTGTGCAGCATAGATTTACTAAGTCAGTGTATGGTCTAAAAAATCGACCTTATAATGAAAGAATGCTATCCCTTAACTTATATTCCCTATACTATAGGAGGAAAAGGGGAGATCTATGTCTGCTATACAGATCACTAGATGATGATTTACTTATTGCTGAGATGGGACTTCAATATAATACAAGTTGGACAAGCTCTAGGAAACACAATAGACAGCTTATACGTGGAAAATCATATTGGAACCAACGTAGATTTTGGTATAGTCAGATAGTGGTAACATCTTGGAATGATCTTCCAACAAATACTGTCAGTAGTTCTAACATGAACATATTTAAGAACAGTTTGGATAGGTATTATGGGTACAGGGTATTTCAGTTTTAAATTTAGGATTGCAAGTCTGGCAAGCTGTTAAGGACCAGGAGTCTATTAGCTTGATACTACCTATGAAACCTATGTGTAGGGCACTCCTGCTCCCGCAACAGCCCCGATCACCGATCCTGTGTAAATTATAATAATCATATGTCCTGAAATGCCAGAGCACCCTCACCCCCACAACAGCTCCGATCACCAATCCTGTGTAAATTACAATAATCATATGCATTGAAATGCCAGGGCAACCCTACCTGCACAACATCCCCAATCCCCCTGAAATAGCAGCCATACATTCCCTGGTAGTCTAGTGGTCCCCCCAACCCAGTTGACAGTATCCCACCTCCCGGCTCACCCCCCATCCCTGAGCCGGTGACCAGCACAGCCCTCCTCACATCTCCGCAGGTGGCTGCCAGCTGAGCACAGCCCTCCTCACATCTCCGCAGGTGGCTGCCAACTGAGCTATCAATAAATGTGTACTGTACGTGTACAGGGCATTACTGGCTTAATTGATATAAGGGGAATCAGGAATATAATAATAATAATAATAATAAAATTTATTTGATTAAGCGCCTTTCAAATATTTCAAGGCGCTGTACAAAACATCATAACATTCAACATAACCATACATACACTAACAGTACAACTGATAAAATATTTAAAATAAAGAATTTAGAATACAGCAGGGAATGCCTGATTCCATAAAAATGACTTTAAGGCCTTCTTAAAACTATCCACCATTGTACTTTCTCGGAGCTGGCGGGGCAGAGAATTCCAGATAGTGGGAGCCTCAAAGCCGAAAGCACGGGCTCCAGAAGACTTCAAATTCACCCTCGGAATCTCCAGCAACCCCTCGTCAGCTGAGTGAAGCTGTCTCAGAGGGATGTAAGGCACCAGAAGCTCTTTCAGGTAGTCGGGACCTAACCCATGTAGGGCTTTGTAGGTCAAAGACCCACTTTGAAGGTGATCCGCCACTGTATAGGCAGCCAGTGCAGAGTGCGCAGCACAGGGGTAATATGAGCCCTTCTAGACACCCCAGTCAACAAACGTACTGCAGCATTCTGCACTAGCTGCAAGCGGCGCATATCAACCCCAGCAAGTCCTAGGTATAGGGAGTTACAGTAATCAAGACGAGATGTCACAAAGGCGTGAACCAAAACCGGAAAATCGCCTGGTGGAACCAGGTGCCTAATCCTGGAGATGTTTCTGAGATGAAAAAATGAAGTCTTGACTACTGCAGACACCTGATAATGAAGGGTCAAGCCAGTGTCAAGCTCCACACCCAGGTTACGCACCCGTTCAGAGGTAGGGATCTGGTCCACCCCAAGAACTAATCCAGAGGGGGACCCTATCCCTAGGCCCTCAACCTTGCGACCGGGGTCCACCACCATAACCTCAGTCTTTCCCGGGTTCAACTTTAAACCACTGGTATTCATCCAGTCTTGGATATCAGTGATGCAATTATTCAGCACCGAGATAGCACTAACCTGGTCAGGTGCAAAAGACAAGTAGAGCTGGGTATCATCGGCATAGCAATGAAACCTCAGCTCATACCATCATACAATGTCTCCGAGGGGTAGCATATATACTGCGAATAACATGGGGGGAAGCACCGAACCCTGAGGTACCCCACAAGAAAGAGAGAAAGCCCTGGATGAATATAAACTGGAAACCACTCTCTGAGTTCTCCCCAGGAGGTAAGATGAAAACCATCTGAGGACAACACCTGAAAGCCCGCAGATGGACCTCAGACGTTCGAGCAAGACCCCATGATCCACAGTATCAAAGGCTGATGATAGATCAAGGAGAACCAGAATAGAGTGGTGTCTCCGATCTCTCACCATCAGGAGATCATTGAGCACCCGAACCAGAGCAGTCTCGGTGCTATGCCTCTTATGAAAACCTGACTGGAGAGGCTCGTATAAACTATGGATGGTCAAATGGTTATCAAGTTGAGCCGCCACAACCTTTTCAATAACCTTCCCCACAAAAGGGAGGTTAGAGATCAGACAGTAGTTGGCAAGGTCATTCGGGTCTATGGAAGCTTTCTTCAGAAGGGGAGTCACCACCCCTTCTGTCAGAGAGCTAGGGAAAACTCCCGTCTCCAAAGAACACCGAATAATCCGAGCAAGGACCAGGCCAATAAGTTCACTACATCCTATAATCAAGGAAGTGGGACCCAGATCCAAACTACAACCACTTGGGCGCATCTCAGAGACAATCCTCATAGTGTCCACGAGGTCAGGAAGATTAAAGGAACTCCAGGAAACTCCGGGCTCTGGGACAGCACACTGATCAACTGTAACAGCCTTGGAGTGAGGTTGGGGACACTGCCTCCGAATGTCTTCCACCTTGTTCGCAAAAAGAATCGAGCGATCTCCTCACCAATCTGCATAAAAACTCGACGGACCTGCTGACAGGCTGGGTTGCACAGTTCTGAAGAGCTGAGCCAGTCGATTCCAGGCGACAGAGATTTCCCTGGACAGAAATTCTGCTTTCTTACAGGAAATTTCTGTTTGATAGAGCTTATAATGCTCTAGCAAAATAAGATGGTCGATATCCAAGGCAGTCTTCCTCCAGCGATGCTCCAACCTACGCCCCAACCTCCACAACCCTCTCAATGCCCCATCAAACCAAGGGGTGACGGGACGGCGCGGAAGGGGGCAAACACGGGTTGGAGCAATCTGGTCAAGAGCAGCCGAGATGGCCCCATTATAGGCCACCACCAGCTGCTCGGGATCAGAACACAATTCGTCACACAATGAGAGGTCAATAACCGCCATCAGGTCTTCAGGGACAACATCCCGCAATGGACGGTATTTGACCAACTCCACAGGGGCCGACCTACCCAGGGGGGCCACAAAATTGAATCTAACTGAGTAATGGTCAGACCAACCAACTGGTTCCACCACCAAGTTGGGGGCCTCGATCCCCAGGAGGAAGACCAGATCAAGAGAGTGACCTCCCTTGTGAGTAGCTATGGAAACAACCTGAGTGAAGCCAAGGGATGACATCACCTAGAGGAAATGTTGACCAAAAAGCGAAGATTCGTCATTGACCCAAGCATTGAAATCGCCCAGCACTATCATTCTGGGTGATTCCAAGGCCATGTCGGCAGCGAAATCTGCTATTTCCTGCAGGAAAAGCTTCTCATCCCCGGGTGGATGATAGATGAGAGCAATCCTGCACCTCACCCCAGCTACCACAGTGCACTCAAATGATCTGGTCTCCTCAACTGGAACTCAGTTAGGCCCCAGTCGGTCTTAAAACAGACCATCCACCCCATGATCAATCACCGGGCTGTATAACCGAGAACCCGGTGGGAACAGCAGCCTCTAAAATGAGACACATTCCCATCCAACCAGGTCTCGGTAATGCAAGCCAGATCTGCTCTAGTAACAAAGTCTGCAATAAGAGCAGTCTTATTGCAGACAGATCTGGCATTGCACAACAGCGCCCGAGTTGGACGAGGGTGACGAATTGTTCCAACCACTTGCCCTCTAAAAGAAGAGGTGCCCTTGGGTATGGGAACTAGAATGGGATTACCACGCTCCAGAACCCATTTCGCCCCAGGGCGTTTTCGAGGCCTAACTACCCCAATGGGAGAGCAGCGCTCACTCCGCTGTCCACAACCTCCAACACCCCCTCGCCTCCCCCTCCCCCTTCGCACAATCCCCAAAGCCCGGCAATGATGATAAACCTGAGTTGGTAAGGGGGGAGAGAAGAAGGGGCGGAGGGTGCGGAGAGCAGAGGCCGAGTAATGGACAACTGGTGGAACTGGCAAGCACATCAGGCTGCTCATCAAAATTAAAACCAAATAAAACAAATAAACAACAAATAAGGAACACTACCACCCACCATAAAACTAAATAAAACAATATTATAATATAACAATTAAACAATCAAAAGAATTACTTTAAGTCCCACAGTCCTCTCACGGCCAAGAGACAGAAAATAGTAATACAACTATGACAACTAAAATAAGATACAATAAATATTTACAGGGAAAAAATGTACAAATCACCCACCAGAACTCTCTCACCGGACCGAAAGGGTGGAAAATAAGATGAAAACAAGCACTCTCACTGCTTAAGTTTTTCCCTTAAAATAACTAAACATCACAAATCCTAAAAATAAAATATAAACAGTACAATAAGTCAATATTCATCAGCACCTAAATAAAAACAAAATTAAAACAATCAACAGATCACAGGAACTGTCCTGTCCAAAGGGGTTAGAGACCCCCTTACTACACCAGGGGGGGAAGACCCTTCGGCCAGCCACCCCAGGAGTATAGAGGAGAGAAGAAAGGACCCACCTTCTAGACACTCCCACTCCCCCCCTCTGCGTGAGACCCCAGCCCAGGACCGTCGAAGCCCAATAGGCCACCAAAAATCAGTATCAAAAGGTTCGGGAGAACAGTAGTTATATCCACAGTCACTTATCTTGTGGAGACTTCTTCAAGCCGCTTCTTTGCACTTCTTTACACTTAAAAAGGTCAGACAATACAGGTCCTATATCCTTAAAACATTCCCACAACTAGGATGCCAGACAAAGTTCTCAATATAAGGATTCCAATTCAGGCAGATTTCAGGGGAAAAGCATATTTCAACCACGTAGTTCAGCTAATTGACCCAGAGGCAATACCGGGCTATAGTGGTGACCCACCTCTATGACTCCAGGCCGGATCAGCCCTTCGACCGATTCCACTCAGGGTCTAGGGGAATAGGACAAAGGGTCAGCTCTCCAGCAGGCCCCAATCCCAACCCCTGCATAAGTCACCAACCAACTAACGCCTCAATAGTGCCAGAGGGCCTGGATAAATGAGCCGGAACACCCAGTAACCAGGAACAAGGAAAAACAGCTTCTTAGCGCAATATTTCCAAACATGCGAACTCCACAGAAGTAAAACTTGTTCCCAGTTGCTTTAGAACTCACTCCCAACTTGCTCGTAATGGATCCCAACTCTTGCAAATCCAAGGAACCTCGAATAAACCCAAATAAGATCACACTATTGGGAGAACGAGTGTAAGAAATCCACCACTCCAGAGAGCTGCAGCTAGATACCCAATACAAACATTGGCAAAAGACGCATCGTAACTAGCGATGTCAAAATCTGAACCAGGAAGTGAGATCCACAAACAGCTCTGGCGTCAAAAAGTCACAGCAGGCAGAACAAAGAAGGGGCCAATACAAGAATAGACCCCAATACTCTGCAACTTTACCCGATCCCAAGTTACAGTCAGTCATACACATCAAAACTCCAAAGAATGCTCCACAGAAAAGCCCCAGTAATCGATAGCTTTCCACTGACTTTCCGCTGACCAGACTTCAATGAACAACGAACGGGTAGTAATTTGGAACTGGAGTTCAAGAGCCACCAGATCCAAGCTCGAAAACCTTTTTAAGTCTATTTAAATCCATTGAGAATGACCGTGCTGATTAAAAGTAAACTTCATAAAATTAACAATAAACAAAACGAAACGAAAATAACGAAATAAAAAACTAAAACAAATGTAAACGAAAGCGTAGCACAGCAGCAGTCCGACGGCTAGCCCAGCGTGGCCGCCATTTTAGTTTAATATATATTTTTTTTCTCTCCCCTCCTTGACTACTCTCCCTAGCCCTGTCACCCATTGTCTCTGGAGCTTACAGCCCCACCACCTTGCAGTGCCCCAAAAATCTCTACCCTCCTCATGGGAGGAAGCTGTTTTTTGGGGATGCAGTGGTGTGTGGCCCAGTAGGAAGTGCAGAGACTGCGTGGGAGAATGGTTTCATCCTGCATCAGCCAAAGAATTCTGGGCCATTTCCATGCTATTTTTCTCCCGCCTCGTGGGCTAGGACTGCACGACTACATGCATGCATGTGTGTCACAGTCAGGATGCACCCACCCCCTGCAGCTCTGCCTGCACTGCCATCTGTCATCACCTAGCTGGTGGTAACATGTTGGAGTAGCAGACCTCCCTTCCATGAGGAGGAGGAGAAGAGCATCCAGTTGGACACTTAATCTTTCTCCCATCAGCTGGCCCCCAAGCAACCCTGATCTGTTCCTGAACCCGGATTGCCGGCACGATGGTAAGTGAGGCTCAATCGCCTTGACTGTCTGCATCACTGGGCTAACAGGGACTAAATTTTCAATTCCTGTAATTTAAGCTACACTAGCTTCCAAGAACGACTTCTATAGGTTATTAAATACCTCTGTTTTGCTGCTGGCATAGAAGCTGGTTTGCTTGTTTGCTGCCAATCCACCCAGATGGCGCAGTTAGTCTTCTAAACCCCGGGTATCCACCTGGTGCCATTTAGCCTGCAGTGATCTCTTGGCAAGAGCTCCTTGTACCCAGGCCTTGTGTTTGTGATCTAGACCATTAATGTCTCAGGAGTCTCAGGGTACAGAGCTGGGTCACTAGGGAGGGCAGTCATAACTCCTCTTCACACAAGTCTTTCACTTTATTCCAAAAAGGGACAAAAAAACCCAGCCCCAAGAAATGTGTTCTAAATTAGTACTACTTTCCTGACAACGCAGTGGCTCATCCTGTGATACTGGTTTCATACACTAGAGGCTGCTTGGAATGTGGTGCCAATGGAGTAGTGCCTCAGTGTAAACTGTCAAGATTTACCTAGGAAGGTCTTCCTGTTGAGCATTATACAACTCTGCCATTAAGCCATCCCATTCTGGCACTTTAGTAGCTGTTGGGAATTTTACAGTCGATATCTTGAAGACTTGGGTACGTCACAATGAAGTACTTAACCAGTCAGAGAGTAGCTTTCAAAATGCTATTGATGTCACAGTAGCCCAGTGCAGCAGTTGAAATCAAAGAAATACTTAAAGAGCTGGTGACACATTCAGGTGAACTTTAACAAAACATAATATTTAGACACAGTCCAGCTTATATTTCCCATTAGTTCTGTATTTCACCTCCCCATTATTTATTACAGAGGTCATTTATATGAAAACAGGATTTCTGCTCCTGATGAGTTTATCTATTCCTGCTGCTTTCTCCCTACCTGAAGTCATAGAGCACTGCTTGTGATCTCAGTTAATCCCATGGTAACAGACTATGATGTCACAACAGAGGATTATGACTTGGGGTAGCAAGTAAACTATATAGAGGCAGATGAACTCAAAATAAACTCCAAGGGACAACAATCATATATTCATACACATTTCCTTAGTAAATAAATTATGGAGAGGAAAAATATATAAAATATAAATGGAATGCAATCGGAATTGAACCTAATTATTATGTTTTTTTTTTTTATTTTCTTTGAGGCATCAGTAGCTCTTTAAATCATCAAAAACAATTTAAAAGTCATAACTAGTAAATTGCTGTTGTATAAATCAATCACACAATCACCTGACTCAAAATAAGCAGTTTTTCATTTTTGTTAGTGGGCATCTCATTCATAACTCACTCACACTGGAAGATAATTGCACATTTTAGGTCAGGCCATTGCACCCCCCAAATTAGAAGTGCTAACAGAGGAAAATAAGCCACCATTTTATTTGACCTTGACAGTGATCACTGACCCTTTAGTTTAAATTATAGCTCTGTTATTTGATGGATATACAGTAAGTATGCAGTGTATCCTATTTTGAAACTAGATCAGACATTATTCTTTCATGTTGCAGTCAGTTCAGAAAAATTAAAAAAAAATAAAGTATACTCTCAAAATAAGTTCCTACCGTGTGTTGTGGTACAGGGAGAGGAGGCAGAAGTTGTTTAAAAATACATTTCTGGGTACACTCCGGGTTATGGGAATACATCTCAGCATTGCAGGTCAGAAGTTAAATACTTAGCATTGCAGCTTGTTTCCAAACCTCACTGTGCTTGGCCTGGAGCATTGCTTTCCACAAAGCAATTCTTTAGGAAACACAGAAGTAAACAAAAGGTCAGGCAGGTGCCTGAATCTGCACTGCTACAGTTTGTGCTGCCATATATTATCATGCACTTGTAGGGTATGGCTGTGAGCAGTGTATGAATCCTTGATATTTCAGCTCTGCTATTGTCAGTAGGTTTTGGTGAGCTTATGAATGCTTTGAATGCTTACATTGCTGTAATGGCCTCTTCAGAATCAGTGTGGTTTAACATAAAGAATTCAGGGTAGGTAACTGCCACTGTCAGTTTGCAGCCCTCCCATTTGGCCTATCCTCAGCACCCAGAGTGTTCATAATGTGCCTAGCCGTAGTGGCTGCACATTTAATGAGGCAAGGGGTGGTGATTTTTCCCTACCTAGACAACTAATTAGTATCTGGAAAGTCACAGCAGGAAGCCAAGTCCTCCCTTCTTCTCACACAGCATGTCCTGGAGGATCTGGGTTTCCTAATAAATGCCCTAAAATTGCAAACTGAACCAGTTCAGACCCTGGATGTTATAGATGCAGAGTTGGATGCCCACCAAGGGAAGGCATTCCTTCCTTGGGAAAGTGTGGCAAACCTGAAAGTACTCAAAAAATCCTTAAAGGCAGGTCAACCCAGACCTGCAAGAGATTTCCTTCAGTTGCTGAGGCACATGTCTTCTTCCACTGCAGTAGTACCAGAAGCAGATTCCAAATGAGGGATCTCCAGTACCACCTGGGAAGGCATTGGTCCCAAAGGTGGGGATCCACTATCAAAACTAGTGTTTGTCTAAGGACACTAGAGTGATGGAATGAAGAAGACAGCCTCAGAGAGGGACTTCCCTTCCTCCAGCAGTCACCCATGGTTGTACTCACTACAGATGCTTCCCTCCTAGTCTGGGAGCCCACCTGGGGGACCTCACTGTAAGCAGTGTGCAGTCCATAGGAGTCTCAGGAGCACATAAACCTCTTGGAGCTCGGGCAGTGTACCTGGTGATGCAAGACTTCTTCTTCCACATCAGGAGTCAGACTATCCAGTTTAGGACAGATAACACCAATACCAGTACAATATTATATAAACAAGCAGGGAGAAACATGATCTTCAAAACTGCACAGAAGCAGTGAAGATCAGGAACCTAGCGTACTCCCTGGAGGTTCAGCTATTAGCAGTACCCCTGTCAGGGAAAGACAATGTTTTGGCTGATTTCCTGAGCAGAATCAGCCAGGGAAACCACGAATGAGTTCTGAACAAGTAAGTGCTGGCTACAGTGTTCAGAAGGTGGGGTACACCAGAGATAGATCTGTTCATATCCTAGTAAAACAACCAGCTCCCTCTGTTCTGTTGCAGGTCTTGAAACTTAGAAGGGCATCTGCAACAATGATCCTAATAGCTCCTGATTGGGCCAGGCAGACTTGATACTCACTTCTCCTGTCACTCTCCATCAAATGTTCCATCACCATTCCCCTGAGGTACAATCTGCTGCCCTTGTCTCAGGGCAGGATAACATTATCAGATCTGAGAATTATGTGTTTCAGAGCATGTTGCTTGAAGAGTTGAAGAAATAAAGTTCTGTACTCTAAACCTCTCTGAGAAGACTTTGGACATGCTTAAGGTTGCCAGAAAACCAGCAATGAGGAAAACCTACACTTCAAGGTGGGAAAGATTTTCTCTGTGTCGCTGCTCTAGCCAGCTCAGCCCATTTCAGGCAGGCCTCCCTGCAATCTTGGACTGCCTAGTCCAGCTACAGTCCCCTGGCTTCAATCCTTCAGCTCTGAAGATGCATTTGGCAGAAGTGTCAGCATATGCTTCAGCCGGCTAGGACAGGTAAGTGTCCTCACAGCCCATTTTCAAAACGTTCTTTAAAGGCCTTAATCACCTGTACTCTCCAGTAAGGGATCCTGTCCCCCCATGGGACCTGAATCTGTGCATTGCCCACTTGGTGGTGGCTCCTTTCAAGTCTATGACAACTGCTGCTTTAAAGTATGCCACCTGGGAAGCAGTTTTCCTGGTGACAGTGAAATCTACCGGAAGGGTGAGTGAGCTGTATGCCCTCTGCTCAGATCTTAACTGTATCATATTCCACAGGGACAATGTAGTCTTAAGAACTAACAGAAAATTCCTCCCTAAAGTGCTGTCTGAATTTCATTTGAATCATTCAGCTACACTTTCAGTACTCTTTACAACAAAATCCCACTCAGGAGAAACAAAAGCTCCATAGTCGGGATGTTAAGAGAGCTCTGACCCACTACTTTGACCATAAAAAGGATGTAAGGTCCACTAATAGTCAATTATTTGTCACCTATGTTGAAGTGGAGAAAGGTAAACCATAATCCTAGGAAACCTTTCTTTGTTGGATAGTTTCCTGCGCACAGTCTTGTTATGGCATAGCTGGCAAGCTGCCACTTAAAGGCCTTAGATCTCACTCTACAAGGAGCACCTTTGCCTCTGTGGAAGCATCAAGAGGCATTTCCATGCAGGAAATCTGTAAAGCAGCTACCTAGAAAACAGTACATACTTTCACAAAGCACTGCTGTCTGGATGTACAGTCCAGAAGGGATGCCAGCTTTGGCACTGCTGTCTTACAGAACCTTTTCCATAATTAGATTCTGCACCCAACCTCTCAAGGTACTGCTATGGAGTCTGCAGTTGTTAAGTTTAGTGAGGAATTCCTGGGGCTTAAAGAAAAATATTACTCACCATAGTAATGTTTCTTCCTAGGGATCCCTCACTATGCTTAACAATCCCACCCCTACCTCCTCTCCCAGAACCTGGAAAAGGTTCATACAAGAATCAGTTCCTTTAATTTTGCTTGAGCATTACTTGTTGCAGTACCTTACAATTGATACTCAGTGATCCAATCTTTTTAAATCTGGTCTGCCATATTTATGAGTCTTTCTAAGACTTTAAATTCATTTGATACATTTTTGGTAGTCATTTACCTAGTTTGGTGATCACTGCTCACCCTAGCTTCAGAAATAAATCTGCCATTAGAAGGCAGAGGTGAGCATGACCATGCAACAGAGTTTTGAATTTCATTCTAAGATTCCATGAGTAGCATAAAATTCTAGGCTCCCGGGGCAGCTCATTCTAGGGGAATGATTTGCTGTTGTTAAGCATACTGAGGGATCCATTGGAAGAAACAACATTACTATGGTAAGCAACTTTTTCTTCAGATACATACAGTAAGTGAGAAAAGGAAAGCGGGGGAGGGATAGTGAGGATTAGAAGGATGGGAGGGGGAGACTGCCAGAATGCAATCCAGAAAAAGGTGTTGTCCTGATCAACTACTTCTGCTTAGTTTTTCACAAGGGAGGAGTGATGGACCACCAGGGAGTAGCAGAAATAAATGGGTGGGGGGTGGGGATAAGGTGAACAAAAGTGCATTTTCAGAAGAAAGTGTCCTGAAGGGACTTGCAGCTCTGAAGATGGACAAGGCTATGGGACCAGATGGGATACAACTAAGGGTACTAAAGGAACTCAGAGTATGCTAGCTGCCACAGTGATGGCCCTTATTCAACAATTCACAGGAAATAGGCAAGGTTTCAGAGGACTGGAAAAAAGAAAACGTAGTCCCTCTACATAAGAGCAGCAGCAGGGAGGAGGCTAGCAACTGTAGGTCAGTCAATCTCAATTCAGTGGTGGGGAAATTAATGGAAGCCCTGCTTAAGGAAAAGCTGGTGGGGCATCTTGAATCCAGTGGACTGCAAGACCACAGACAATATAGATTCAAGGATAGGAGGTCATGCCAGATGAATCTGACTGATTTCTTCAATGAGATGACAGTTGAAATAGATCAGGGGAGGGCACTGGATGTGGCCTATCTGGACTTTAGCAAGGCCTTCAATACCTGCACAGGAGACTGATAAAGAAATTGAACAACCTAGGGGTGGAATACAGAGTGGTAAATTGGATTACAAACTGGTTAACAGATAGAAGACAGTGGAAGGTGGCGAACAGTACTCTAATGATGGGAGACTGACTAGCGGGGTGCCAAAGAGCTCAGTACTGGGATCAGTCCTCTTCAGTGTCCTCACAAGTGTCAATTCAGAAGAACTGTAGGGGAAGGTATGCCTTTCTGGAGATGATACCAAGATCTGGAATAGGGTTCACACTTAGGAGAGGGTAGAGAGAATGTGCAAGGATCTTGAGAAACTGAAGGAGTGGTCAAGAGCATGGCAGTTGGGGTTCATTGCCAAAAATTGCAAAAATCTTGCACCTGGGGCATATAAACCCAGTATAGGAGTATAAGATGGGGGGGGCAGTACAGACAGTCACTAAGCAGGAAAGAGACCTTGGGGTTATCATAACTGATGACAACCTCAAAGTGGCAGGGCTGTATGACAAGGCAGTGGGTAGGGCCAGTGAGATGCTGGGGTGCATAAGGAAGGGTAGCTCTAGCAGGAGGAGGGAGGTGGCATTGCCACTGTATTGCTCACCTGTGAGACTCCATCTGGAGTAATGTGTCCAGTTTTGGAGGCCACACCTCAGAAAGGACATAGACAGGGTGGAGGTAGTCCAGAGGAGAGCATCACACATGGTGCAGAGGTTGCACGAGAAGCCCTGAGAGCAGAGACTGAGGGATCTCAAGATGTACACCCTGGAAGACAGGAGAGTGAGTGGGGGCATGATGGAGACATACAAGTACCTCTCAGGGGTGAATAGAGTTCATGAGGGGAATTTGTTTCAAATGAGAAAGAGCACCAGGACCAGGGAGCATGCAATGAAGCTGGGGGGTGAGGGTGGGGACATTTAAGAGGGATGTAAGGAAGTACTACTTCATTGAAAGGGTGGTAGAGGTCTGGAACAGATTGCCAGAAGATGTGTTTGAGATGAAAACAGTAGGGGGCTTCAAGCATACATGGGATAGACATAATGGAATATTAGTAAATAAGTAAGTAGGGTCGCCAGAAACCAGTTAAGTTCTGCAAAGACAGATTAGGCAGGGAAAATTTGGGCAGACGGGGTGGGACAAGCAGTCCTTTTCTGCTGACAAATTCTATATTTCTGTGTGTCTATGTGTCTCATTTTTGTGAAAATCCCAAAGGACCACAGCAGACACACACAAAAATTCCACAAACACCATACAAATATCATAGTCATGGGTATTTACAAAGGACAGTGGGTATGTGTAATGATAGGGTTAGTATTGGGAGCTTTCAGGCACATAGGAAGATAAGTTTGCTTTCTGAAGATTCATCATTTTCTGACTGCTGAATGGGAGTCATTACTGGGGTTTGGAGAACCTGTGGAATTTTTAAAATTTGCTAAATGAGGCTTTTTTGTTTTTACAAAAAATCCATATTTTATGACTTGGCCAGTGGCGTCCTGCTAAACTGCAATCCTCCATTTAGAAGGTTAATCGCCTAACACAACCCAGTGCCCAAGCTAGCCACTCTCTTATCTTAATGTAACAGGCTGTCTTCAGGTGCACACTGATGTATGCCCCATCCTTCTGTGCTTCCTTGTGAGTATTATGAAACAGCAGAAACCAAATTTGTGGCTTTTGGCATCACTATCCTGTCTCCAAATAGGGTGTTCTTTGAGACTGGATACCCTTGCATTAGCCTCCCCCAAATGGGAAGTGATAGGAAGGCCTTGTGTCCTGATGGGTGGAACTTACAATATAATACACTGACTACCCACTAGGAACTGAGGAGCTATGCACTTCCCACACCCCACACACTTAACTTGATTAGAAAGCAAGGGTAGTGTGTGTGGAAATGGATGTGGGCACACATACAGTATGAAGACTGAGGGATGTTTTCCATTGTAGCATCTCTTTGGAGGGACTGAAGACTGACTACGTATGATAAGTGATTGAGCAGAGTGTGTGTGTGTGTGTGGGTCTGGGTATTGATCTTACTGGTGAAAAGTTTGCGTACAATGATTTGTTCTGAGCTGTTCATTTGATGAACTTGCTAAAGTATGACTCTACATTGTAATTAACTTGCATATAATTACTGACAAAAGCTATATGTCCAAGAGTCTTGTTTTGTCAGCCAGAAGCGTTCAGTTCATTGAAGAACATAACAACTTTACTGTGTCAGTCAGTGATATCTAAATCCTTACTTGATGAGAGCTAAATATGGAGTTACTCACAAACATATCCCTTATGTCATTAAAAATAGCATCCTTTACCCAGTCTAATTAACATATAACAAGCCAAGAAGGAGCTGCTTCCATTCATTAACAGGGAAAGCAGATTTGCATTGGAACACTTCCAGTGTTTTAAAATCAGTCTTTTAAAAGTCATATTATTGGCTTGATATAAGGGCCAATCCCCATCCTTCAATTTATTAGGCCATTCCAAAAATTACATGCTGTGCTTTTTCTGTATCTTTACTTTGGATGCCTATTTTGCTTACAAGTGAAGTATTATTCCCATCAATTTTTGCTTATGAATGCAGTGTATCTGAACTGGGTTGGTCACAGTGCCAACAATTTGTGTCAGATTTCATTTTCATTTTAAATAGTCTTTGTGGAGTGTAGTACGCCCAATTATTAATTTTTATATTGGATCAGCTTTCCTCTTGATAACTTGTAGTCATTTACTGACCTGCATTTTAATTGCAGTTGATGACTTGTAATAGTAATATTGAGCTCCTTATTCCAAATTCCAATATCTTTAAACTTTTTTTTTGAGAATTGATGCAAATGGTTTAATATCCATGAAAAAGAAAATTATTTGATTTACTAGTCATTGTGGACCTTAGATCTTTCTTTAGCTGCCCGTCATTCGTTGTTCTCTCCCATTGTTGAAAGTCTGTCTTATATACACTGCTATACACTGGTAGAAATAATGGATTTCCTGATTGTTCAATCCATGGTTATCTCTGCATCTTGATCATTCCATAAACTTGTAATTTTCCATTAAATATTGCCATATGTGTATTTCTTTTTTTATCCCATTTTTTTGTCTAATATTTTTCTATTTATCTTAATAATGGGGTTGTTCCAAACAGGACTGGAAGATAAAATATTAGTAGACCATTTCATTTTACTGTGGCATTTATTAACTGGCACACTAATATTTTTAGGAATCTTACTATTTATTTTGATAAATTTAGATGGTGTATACAAAATATTTTTCACATCTATCTGGTCTTCTTATCGATCCCCTATAATACAGTTATCTACTTCCAGATCATGTCCATCTGTATATGCCCAAATAAAGGAATAATGCCTCACAGGGTGGGTGTTATGCTGGGATAACATCCCACCTCTGGTGGTTGGGCCAACACCCAAGAAGGGATGTTATCCCAGCATAACACCCACCCTGGAGGACATTAATCATATTATACAATGGCTTGTTGTTTTATACAGAAAAAAAAATAATTTTAAAGAATTTTTTTAGTGTTTAAAAATATTTTTTTAAGAAAAGATGCAAACAATCTATGGGGTCATCATCTAAATGATCAGCAGGGATGTTATGCCAGGATAACATCCCTGCTGTGATGTCAACTAACCAATCAGGAGCCAGGATTCTTTCTTGCCATTGTATAAGTATGGGTAATTTAACTAAGTAAGCCAGATGGTAAGAGTCAGTGTCTGGGCAAGCAATCCCATCCTGATCCTAACCTAGACAGTTTGGGCCAAGAGATTCTGGGTCTCTTATGGTTCCATACAATGTTCCTAAACAAAGGATTAACTTTTTTGAAACAGCTGTGAAGTACTTTTATTATGAGTGGCTGTAAAACATAAGAGATGTAGGGAATATCTAATATCTTAATCACTTGTATCTTACTTCATTGTGACAATAGGATTTTTCCCCAGTCCTGCAGTTTATGCTTCAAATTTGCTAGTAAAGTTTGATGGCTGAGACTGTATAGTTTATCCACACTATTTGCCGACTGGATTCCTAAATAACACATGACTTTTTCTGGCAGAGTGGAGTTAAACATTTGTTGAATATCTACTGATTACTCCCAGTTGAAAATAACCATTTCTGACTTTAATTTGTTTATTTTGTATCCTGCTACTTTAGAAAATGTAACTATTATTTTCTTTAGTTCTATTAAACGGTTAATCGGATGTTCTATTAACCTTTGCTGTGCCGTGGACTGATATATCAGTCCAGATTTCCTATACATTTTAATTCTGTCAGCAGTCCAAGGGTTAATATAAGTAAAGCATGATCATAAGCTTTGAGTTTTTTTCAGTAGTGCCTATTTTGATCCCAGTTATGGCTGTTTTCAATTGTTTTATTTTGCAAAATTTCCAGCCCGATAACAAATAGAGTGGATGAAAGAGAGAAACCTTGTCGGACACTTTGGTGTAATGTAAATGTTTCCCAAAAGTTATTGTTGATTTTTATTTTAGATTTTAGTGCCTCATATATGTATTTTGATGTACCGTATGTGACAATGAATGTAACAGGAAAGCTTAAGGCATCGAAAGCAAACAAATAAGTATTTCCATTCAAGCATATCAACCGCTTTACAAGCATTGAGAGATAACAATACTGCATTTTTGTTAATTATAAAATACAGAATAATGGCTAGGCAAGTGTGTGTTATGGATTTTTTTACACACCTGAGGTGTGTGATGATCCATAAATCTCGAGAGTGAAGATTGAGAGGTTTCTACAGTAATCATACACCAAGGGTGTGTAAAAAAAAAGATCCATAACAACAGAATTGCTTATCCTTTATTTTTTTATAATTACTGGGTGGGATATTCAGACTGCACCAGGCAGGGGCACAAGCCGGGGTGCAGCGCACCTGGGTTGAGCCAGAGCAGGGACCAGGCGATAGTCACCAGAGCTGGGCCATGGCTCAGCACTGTTGAATATGGCACTGAGGGTGCATGCACTGCACTAGCGCAAGTGGCAGAAGAGGAACAGGAGGCTGTGCCAGTGCAAGTGCAGTTCCGCTAGGCACAGCAACTGCGATATTCAGCAGAGGCCATGCAAATGAGGCCCTTATGCATGCAAGGTGCAAATGGGGCCATTTGCATGTCATTATGGTCCCATTTTCATGCAGTGTGCTGATCCCCGGTGACTTGCACCTGGCGCCCTGCCAGGCTGCAGCCGTCGGGGACCGACACCCTGCAGCCCCTCGATGGGCTCAGCTCCCATTTGCCTGATCGCGGGTATATGTTCACTCTCTCTGTGGTGGTCCAGTGGACCACTATCCACTGCCTGATCATGGGCATCTATTCAATCACTCCCTGGTGGTCCAGTGGATCAATCCCCATTGCCCGATCGCAGGCGTAATGTACACAGCCCTGGTGGTTCAGTGGACACCCCCCCAGCACCCAATCATGGGCATAGGTGTAAAACCCTGGTGATCTAGTGGTACCCACCTCCCCACATGCCCATTGCATACCCTGCCACCCTGCACCCCCCCCAGTCAGTGGTGGGCAGCAGCTTCCCACCCGCAAGCTGCCTGGCTGCCCGCCGACTGACAGTGTACAGTAGGGCTGTATGCCTATTGGTCCACTTCGTGGGCCAATGGGTGTGCAGACCATACTGTACTACAGAGTCCTGAATTGTGAATGAGTGTTCATTCACAACCAGGGACTGTGTAGTACAGTATGGTCTATATGCTCATTAGCCCACGAGTGGACCATGGGCATACAGCCCTACTGTACACTGTCAGTCAGTGGGCGGATGGGTGGCTTGCGGGTGGGGGAGCTGCCACCCACTGCTGACTGGGGGGGTGCAGGGTGGTGGGGGACACAGTGGGTGGGTGGGGAGGTGAGGTACCACTGGACCACCAGGGTTTTACACCTATGCCTGCAATCGGGTGCTGGGGGATGCCCACTGGACCACCAGGGCTATGTACATTACGCTCACGATCGGGCAATGGGGATCGATCCATTGGATCACCAGGGATTGTATCTACACATGTTCCTGATACCGGTCGGGGGGGTACAACACCCCTTGGGCAGGGAGGCTAGTGGACTGTGTCCTGGGTGGTCGGGTGGCCATTCACAGCAGGCGGCTGCTGTGTTGCACCTTGCAATATGGCAGCTCACCTGTGGGTGGCCAGGACTTGCTCTAGGTTTCACCGGGCACAACGTTGCTCCCCCCTGTGTGGCTCAAGGTGGGTATGTGCCAGCATATGCGCTACACATCCAGGTCTGAATATTGGGATGTGCTGCATATGCATGGGCACATCCCCCACACTAGTGCAGCATACATTACTGGTGCGCCCTGGTGCATTGGGGGTTGCGCAGTGCACCCAGCCCCTTTGAATATCATGCCAGGGTGCATTGGTGGGTTGTGCATGGCAAAACCCTGTTGCGCCATGCGCAACCCCTTTGAATATCCCACCCACCGTTTTTTTGCATGGTTTGCGGAGCTTTACTCATGTGTATTAAATGATCAGAATGCCATTTTTTGAATCTAGTAAAACAAGTTTTTTAAGGGAGTCACCAGTATTTATTATTCGATAATGAATTGAACTCTGTGGAGACCGGTAAGTAAGGATCTTTGGGGAATAAAACCACTTTAATCTTGATGAATCATAGTGTCCAATATTGGTAAAATTCTTTTGTTTAATAGCTTAGTAAAAATGTTATTGTCAACATTCAGGATGGCCACACATCTATAATTTTCCACTTATTAACAGTATTTTATTTTCTTAGGAAGCAGTGATATAGTCCATCCAAAAAGAGTCTGGTAGTTTATTTTTATTTTGAATTTGTGTTAGGAGCATTTCCAGCAGAGGTGCTGTAATGGGCATAACTACCATATACAATTTCATAATAAATCCGTTCACACCACCCTTTGCTATATTTAAAATAGTGTTTTTGATTTCTTCTTGTGTTACTGTTGTGGTGGATTATCTGCCTGTAGGTTAGACATTTTTTTTAGATTCTGTGTATCTGCTATAATATGCAAGGTCATCTTTAGTTGGATCACATTCCTAGTTGTATAAGTTTTGATAAAGCTCTAGAAATTCTTTCTTTTTTATTGTTCCACTTGAAGTGTACCATTTTTATGATAAATGGGTATAATTTCAGTGCTGTATTTAGTAACTTTAATTCTTTTTGCTAGGTTTGTAGAATCATATTTAATATATGAAATTATCTTTTATAAACAGAGCACAGCTTTTTTTCCCTCTTTCTAGTGTCACAATAACAAATATTATTTACAAAGGAAAAAGAACTTGCCATTCTGCAGCATGATCACCCCTGGACATTTCATTTGACCAAATCCTACTCATTGCAGAAAGAGACAAAGTAATGGCCGGGGGGTAAGTAGCTATGCAGGTAGCTTAAGGGTTTTTGGTCAATAGCAAATATTCTTAAAAAAAAACAGGAAGCAGAGTGGTCCAGTAGTTGAAAGAAGAGAATTTAAAACATATGGATCTGGGTTCTAATCCCACCATAGCCACTGGTTCTTTGTACAACCTTGGGCCAAATCATTTGACTTCACTGAGTCCCAGTTCTTTCAGCTGTGAAACTAGGTGGAAACAGGGCCTTACTGCAAATAAAATGGTGCATCTCAGCTGGGCTTCCCTGGTTAAATAAACTGATGAAAGAATATGTTAGGTTAAAACCTGTCACTTCCAGGGTGCTGCAGAGGCCAGTTAGCTTAAATTGGACAGACTTTGGCAGGCTGTGCAGTAACGAGACTCCATTATTGTTTTTTAGGAAGGTGAAATCCTGGCTGCAGAAGCGGGAGATGGCTGCCATCAGGGGATCCCAAATCTCCCAGGAGCCCAAGCGCTGGGAGGATGATTATGAACTGATTGAGTGTGAGGGGCTCTTCGAAGAATACCTGGAGATGGGTGAGTGACAAAAGAATATACAGTATCTTTTTTCACCAGGTTATATCACTTGGATCATCATCAAGGAGGCAGTGTGGCCTAATGGTTAGAAAACAGGGGTGTGAACCTGGGGACCAAAATCACACACACACCCCTCCCCCACTTACTCATGGTGTGACCCTAAGTCAGCCACTGTGCCTCCCTGTGCTTTACTAATGTCTCTGCATTATTCAACTCCCCCTGTGTTCCTAGTGGCCAGTAGCAGATCCAAGACTTTACAATGGGGAGTGCTGTGGTGGTGTGCGGACTTGATATGCAACTTTTTGACATTTTTTTTAATCCTTTATATTTTTCCATTAATTTTTTGACTAAAAATAACATAATCTATTGTTTTAATGTAGATTTTCTTACAATCAATATATTAGACTTCTCCAGCAAAGTGAAATGTAGCAGTAGCAAGCAAGTAAGTAACAATGGGGGGTGCACCTGCACCCATTAAAACCCCCTAGATCCGCTACTGCTAATGGCAGCAACAGTTTTCCCTCCCTTTCTAGGACTGTAAAGCTTTTTGGGATGCAGTTTGTATGAAAGACACTATATAAAATCAGATCCTTTCCTTTTCACCCCTTTTGTGGATGCTTATCGTTAAGGGCTTGCATATGGTGTCTTGATGTGCCAGTGGAGTTGTACTCTGAAGGAGAGAATTCTACAATTGATGAACAGAGGCAAGCAATGATTGTTCTTTTTTTATTTTGCAAATATGGTTACTAGGAAAGGCGTGCTGAGCAGTGAGGCAATTTCCAGGTGCAACCATTGGAAGCGCCACCAAGCGAGTACAATGAGAAATAAAGCACCAAAATAAAACCTATTGTCCATAAGGTGCAGTGCAGAAGCACTATAATAAGCTGTGCATGTGTGATCCAGTACTGCATAAGGTTTCTAGTACAAGATGTGGAAATAGAAGCTGTGCAAAATTTGAAATGCAGGGCAAATGAAAACTGCACGAAATGATTAAACTATGGCAACCAGGATGCACAAGGAGAACATGTCAATATTTAAGCTGGGAGTCAAAACCCCATAGCACTGTGGCTGATTGTCACCAGACCTATTAACTGGTAGACAAAAAACTCTGGAATACCTTACAAAATCACTGAAAATGGAACTCCATATGGTGAATTAGTTGTATTACCTGCCTTTGTCCCTCTGCCATCTCTCTCTCACTCCCCTATCTTGAGGCTAGGCACCTCTCCCACTGTGCCTCTTTTATCTCAAATTCTGGTTTGGGTCACTGCCCCCTTATCTTAAGTTCCTTCTCACCTGCCCCTCTTTTCCCACATACTCCCCCTCCCCGCTATTCTGACACTCACTCACTCCCCCTCCATCCACTAAATCATCTGCAGGTCAAACTGCCTTTACTTTCAGATTCCCCAGATTCTGGTCCAACCTTTCCCTACTATTCATGATGCCTCCTGTCCTTCAGCTCTAAAATTCCCTCCTCCAGGACCACATTACATATTCTCATAATTGTAACTGATTTTGCCTGCATCTCTACCTCCACCTTTGCTCCTTATGCCAGCTAACCCTTTAATAATAATAATAATAATAATTTTATTTATATAGCGCCTTTCAATATATCAAAGCGCTGAACAAATTAATATCATAAATTCAAATATCCATACAAAACATAAAAGCGTATAAAGATACATCAAAAATACATCATAAAAACATAATAAATTACAGTAAAATTCCAGTCATATTACAACTAACTTAATTCTCCAAAAAGGCCATTTTCCATAAATAAGTTTTTAATTCTTTCTTAAATATCTCCACAGAGGTGCACTCCTGTAACTGGCCTGGTAGAGAATTCCAAAGAGTGGGAGCAGCATGAGAAAATACTCTGCTGCCTGAAGATTTTAAACTCACTCTTGGAATCTCCAGCAACCCCATGTTGGCCGAGCGGAGCGATCGGCCAGGGCAATAGGGAACCAGAAGGTCTTTCAGATAGGATGGACCCTTATCGCGAAGGGCTTTAAAAGTCAATAAAATTACTTTGAAGGTGATCCGCCACCGTATAGAAAGCCAGTGCAGTTCGCACAGCACCTGGGTAATATGACAGGACTCACTTGTCCCAGTCAAAACCCAGGCTGCAGCGTTCTGCACCAGCTGTAGGCGGTGGATTTCAACCCCAGAAAGCCCAAAGTAAAGGGCGTTGCAGTAGTGTAGGTGCGAGGACACAAAGGCGTGGACCAATGTTGGCAAGGAGTCAGACGGAACAAGGTGCCTAACCCTGGCAATAGAAACATAGAAACATAGAATTTGATGGCAGATAAGGACCGCTTGGCCCACCCAGTCTGCCCATTTCCCTACCTAATGGATAAGCTGCAGATCCTAGTTAACCAGCAGCCTGCTTCTTCCTACCCCAACCCCCTAGAATTGCCTTATGACTGTCCCATGCATGCTTGAATTCCACCACTGTTTTTGACTCCACAACCTCCTCCGGAAGGCCATTCCATGCATCCACAACCCTCTCTATGAAAAAATACTTCCTTAAATTACCTCTGAGCCGCCCCCCCATTTTCAATTTTGTGCCCCCTTGTTCTTGCACACCTCTTTTTTTGAAAGATGCTACCCTCTTGGACTTTGTTGATTCCTTGAGGTACTTGAAAGTTTGATCATGTCCCCTCTCCCTCCTTTCCTCGAGGGCTATACATATTAAGCTCCTTAAGTCTCTCTTCATATGTCTTCGGTGCAGACCCTGCACCATTTTAGTGCACTCCTCTGGACAGCTTCCATCCTGTCTATGTCTTTGCGGAGATTGGGTCTCCAGAACTGCCGCAGTACTCCAGATGGGATCTCACCAGCTGTCTGTACAGAGGGATAATAACTTCCTGTTTTCTACTGGTGATGCCTCTCCCTATGCATCCCAGCATCCCCAACCCTCCTTGCTGCCCTCTCCACATTGCTTGCCCACCTTTAGGTCGTCTGATATGACTTCATGGGTCCCTTTCCATTTCTGTTGTTGTTAGTATCTCACTCCCCATTGTGTACTCTTCCCTGGGTTTTGTTTCCCAGGTGCATTACCTGCACTTCTTAGCATTGAATCTAAGCTGCCATACATTTGACCATTCCTCTAACCTTGCCAAGTCCCTTCTCATCCTTTCCATCCCACCTTGTGCATCAACTCTGTTGCAGATCTTTGTGTCATCTGCAAAGAGGCATACTTTCCTTCAGTCCCTCTGCAATGTTGCTTATAAAGACATTGAAGGACGGCGATCTAATACTGAACCCTGCGGTGCCCCACTAGTAACCCTCCTTTCTTCAAGTGGGCTCCATTTACTTTTACTCTCTGTGTCCTTTTCTCCAGCCAATTCTTTACCTAGGCTGTCATCTTGGGACCCACTCCCAGGCTGGCTAACTTGTATATTAACCTTTTGTGTGGGACTGTGTCAAACGCCTTGCTAAAGTCTAGGTAGGCCATGTCCACAGCCTCTCCCTGATCTACTACTTTGGTCACCCAGTCAAAGAAATCTATCAGATTTGTCTGGCATGACCTTCCCGCTGTGAATCCATGCTGCCTTGGGTCCTGTGCCCCTCTGGCCTCTAGATACTCAACAATTATTTCCTTCAGAAGTGATTCCATCATTTTCCCTACCACTGAGGTTAAACTAACAGGTCTGTAGTTTCCTGCTTCTGCCTTGCTCCCACTTTTGTGAAGGGGAATCACATCTGCCCTCCTCCAGTCCTCGGGTACCACCCCATTCTCCCATGATTTGTTAAAGAGGGAAAGAGGGTAGTCAGTGGTGTCACTAGTTCTACCCTTAGTTCTTTTAGAATTCTGGGATGAATCCCATCAGGCCCCATTGCTTTGTCCACCTTCAGTTTTAAGAGTTCTTTCAGAACCCTTTCTTCTGTAAATGGGCTGGTATCAACTTCTGTATCCAGAGTGTTTCTACTGTTTGTTTTATACATCCTAAGATGGTAAAAGGAAGTTCTGACGATGGCTGACACCTGAGATTGTAAAGTCCGCCTACCGTCAAAAATCACCCCAAGGTTACGCACCCGTCCAGAGGTCGGTAGTGACATGCCGCCAAGAAAAATTCCAGAAGGCGCGCCAGTACACAACCTCTCAATCTGACCACCCGGGTCCACCACCAAAACCTCAGTCTTCTCCGAGTTCAACTTTAACCAACTAGAATCCATCCAGTCTTGGATTTCCCCCAGACAGTTGTTAAACACTGAGAGAGCACCATCCTGGTCAGGTGCAAAAGACAGGTATAGCTGGGTATCATCTGCATAGCAGTGAAACCTCAGTCCATACCGTCTTATAATGTTTCCAAGGGGCAGCATATACACTGCAAATAACATGGGTGACAGCACAGAACCCTGTGGCACTCCACACAACAAAGAGACTGGGCCAGAGGAAAAAATCCCCGACACAACTCTTTGTGATCTCCCAGTAAGGAATGAAGTGAACCACTGCAAAATGGTTCCCGACATTCCACAGATTTGCCTCAGGTGTGCTAACAACACCACATGATCCACAGTGTCAAAAGCTGAAGAGAGATCAAGGAGAACCAAGATGGAAAGTCTCTTTTGATCCCTCGCCCTCAGAAGATCATTAAGCACCTGAACCAGTGCAGTCTCGGTGCTATGTCTTTTACGGAAACCAGACTGGAAGGATTCGTAGATACTATGGATGGTTAAATGGTCATCCAATTGAGCAGCTACAACCTTTTCAATAACCTTCCCAATAAAGGGAAGGTTAGAGATACGTCTGTAGCTTGAAAAACTGTCTGGGTCTAAGGAAGCTTTCTTCAAGAGAGGTGTCACCATCGCCTCTTTCAGGGAGCTGGGAAACTCACCTGACTCCAAGGAGCACCAGACTATTTGCGCCAAAACTGGACCAATGATATCAACACAACCCAAAATTAGGGTAGTCCGTCCAGGATCCAAGCTACAGCTTGTAGGGCGCACACTATGGATAAACCTCATAATATCCACGAACTCAGGTCGATAAAAGGAACTTCAAGAGAATCGAGGCACTGTGTTCTCGCACGTTCCTACGACGTCATCCTTAGAGGTTGTCGGACACAGGTCCACCCTGATGTCAGCCACCTTAGTTGCAAAGTATCAAGCGAGCTCGTCGCACTCTATTTGCGAAAAGGCTTTCCGAACTTGCAGACAGGCTGGGTTGCGCAGTCTATCTACAGTTCGAAGTAGCTGAGCCGGTCGATTCTGAGCAACTGCAATCTCCCTGGACAGGAACTCTGCCTTCTTATGGGTGATTGCAGATTGATAGCTAGCATAATGTTCTATCAATCTAAGGCAGTCAGCTTCAGGGGCGGACCTACGCCAACAACACTCTAACCTTTGCCCTTGTCTCCGCATCTCCCTCAGAGTCCCATCAAACCAAGGGGCCCTGGGGTGAAGGGATAGGGGGCGCTCACAAACAGGAGCAATAGAATCCAGGGCAACCATGATGACCTCATTATAGGCCAACACCAGTGCCTCTGGGTTACTGCTCACCAACATGGGGGATGATAGGTCAAGGACTGCCGCTAGGCCTTGTGAAGTAACATTCCGTAATGGACGGTGCCTGACCATTTCCACAGGGGATGGCCTTCTAAGGGGGGGTGCAAAAATTGAACCTCATGGTGTAGTGGTCAGACCAAACGACTGGTTCCACCCCCACGTCAGATGCATCAATCCCTAGAAGGAAGACTAAGTCCAGAGGGTGCCCAGATTCATGTGTAGCAGTGGAAACTACCTGTGTAAGGCCCAAAGAGGACATTAATTGGAGGAAGTGGTTACCAAATTGTGAGAGTTTGTCGTCGACCCAGGCGTTGAAGTCACCCAGCACCATCAATCTGGGCGACTCAAATGACATGTCAATGAGGACGTCTGCTACTTCCTGTAAGAAGCGTTTCCCATCTCCGGGTGGATGGTAGATGAGAACGATTCGAAAGCCTACACCTGCTACAACTGTACACTCAAAGGACTCAACCTCCCCTACTACTACACTCGTGAGGCCCAATTCAGTCTTAAAACAGACTGCAACCCCCCCTCCCCTGCGGTCCAATCTCAGGCGGTGTATCACCGAATACCCTGCCGGAATCATGGCCTCTACTATAGGGCCAGAATTTTCATCCAGCCAGGTCTCGGTGATGCAAGCCAGGTCAGCCGAGCCAACAAGATCAGCAATAATTAAACTTTTCATTTGCAACGGTTGCCCAATCTACCCAGATATTCATATTATCTTATCACTGCACTGCACAGTAGCGGTGATCTACACTTCACCAATGCTGTTTTAATATGATTCACTGTGCTCTTGTGTTGCATTGTATTGCCATTATAAATGCACTGCAATGTGATTTTCCATGTACCTTATGTATTGATGTTATTGCCCTTCTGGAATCACTTCTAAAAGAAAGAATTGTTGGGTACCTAGAGGCCAGTGGGGCACAGGACCCAAGGCAGCATGGACTCACAGTGGGAAGGTCATGTCAGATGAATCTAATAGATTTCTTTGACTGAGTCACCAAAGTAGTAGATCATGGAGGGGCTGTGGACGTGGCCTACCTAGACTTTAGCAAGGCATTTGACACAGTCCCACACAAAAGATTAATAAACAAGTTAACCAGCCTGGGAGTGGGTCCCAGGGTGATGGCCTGGGTAAAGAATTGGCTGGACAACAGGACAGAGGATAATAGCAAACAGAGTCCACTCCGAAGAAAGAGGGGTTAATAGTGGGGTACCGCAGGGTTCAGTATTGGGGCCTGTCCTCTTCAATGTCTTTATATGTGACATTGCTGAGGGACTGGAAGGAAAAGTATGCCTTTTTGCAGATAACACAGAGAACTGCAACAGGGTTGATACACAAGGCGGGTGGAAAGGATGAGAAGGGACTTGGCAAGGTTGAAGGAATGGTCAAAAGTATGGCAGCTTAGATTCAATGCAAAGAAGTGCAAAGTAATGCACCTGGGAAATAAAAATCCAGGGAAAGTGTACACAATGGGGGGCAAGATACTAATGACAACAAAAATGGAAAGGAACCTGGGGGTAGTCATATCAGGTTACCTAAAGGTAGGCAAGCAATGTGAAAAGGCAATAAGGAGGGCTGGGGGATACTGGGATGCATAGGGAGAGGCATCACCAGTAGAAAACAGGAAGTTGTCATCCCTCTGTACAGACAGTTGGTGAGACCCCATCTGGAGTACTGCGTGCAGTTCTGGAGACCCCATCTCCTCAAGGACATAGACAGGATGGAGGCAGCTCAGAGAAGGGCAACTGCAGAAACCATACGAAGAGAGACTAAAGAAGCTTAATATGTATACCATCAAGGAAAGGAGGGAGAGGGGGAAATGATAGAAACTTTCAAGTATATCAAGGGAATCAACAAAGCCCAAGAGGGTACCATCTTTCAGAAAAAGAGATGTGTAAGAACAAGGGGGCACAGTTTGAAGATAGAGGGGAAATGGCTCAGAGGCAAAGTGAGGAAGTATTTTTTCATGGAGAGTGTGGTGGATGCATGGAACAGCCTTTCTGAGGAGGTTGTGGTGTCAAAAACAGTGGGGGAATTCAAGAATGCATGGGACAGACATAAGGCAATTATAGTGAGGCGTAGGAGAAAGTAGGCTGTTGGTTAACTAGGATCTGCAGCATATCCAATAGGTAGAGAAATGGGTAGATTAGATGGGCCAAGCGGTCCTTAGCTGCCATCAAAGTCTGTTTCTATGTTTGCACTGTTCTCTGTTTTCCCCTTCCCCCAAGATGCATTTGGAAACAAGCTAGTACCATCTCAATATGCCATCCTAGTAAAACTTTTGAAACAAAAAAATCAATCACATAATCAACTGACCGATCAATCAATCAATCAAGCAATAGGCTACATGAAGAAAGATATTTGTAGGTAACACTGATAGGAGTAGTGAAATGCTATTTTGCTAGCAGCAGGTTAAACTCTGACATGTAGATGAGAGAAAAGGGATTAATGGGAGGTAAAGGAGGGAGCAAAGTGTGCCTAAGGAGCCATTTGGGAAATAAAAGTCAGACAGTTAGATGGGAGTGGGGAGGCTGTTCCTGAGATTTGGAATGGGGATGGAGAAACTAGATTGGCCTGTGGTGGTTTTGCATTGGGGGGGTAGAAAGGAAAAAGTATTAGAATATTGGAGAGAATAGTAGGATGGGATAGCAGGGGAGAGGGAGAGAGGACAGGTAGGAGGGAAAGGAGGAGTACCAACATTTTGAGATGAAGTAGAAAGAAAGAGAAAAGTGTCGAGATTTGAGGGCAGGAAAGGTGAAGTTCATGCAGAAGGAGCATTGATGGAGGAGAGGTGAGGAGCTACTGGTGGCAGTAGTGGAAAAAAGGGCCTTTTCTTTTTACAGAAGGTACTCAGGTGCAAAAATGAAGGTGATCGACACAAACTACCCTCCTCCATGACAGGCCTCCATCTAGTGAATGAAAGCACTCCTGTGCTTGCTCGCATAGTAAATCAGCTGATCACATAATCTGCTGTTTTACTATGCAAGCAAGTGTGGAAGCACCTTCATTCACTAGAAGGTGGTGGGCTGTGGAGGAGGGCAGATTTTGCTGGTCTCATTCATTGTTGTGCCTGGTGGTGTTTTGTGAAAAGAAAATGTTGTTGCTGGGGAAAGAAGGGTGGGAGTTGGGTGTTTCTGCCAAGGGAGGGTTTGAGGAGAAATATTGATTTATATGAGAGAAAACACTAAAGATGAGATGGCAGCTGGCCGTAGAGGCAGACGAGTCGTGCCGGTCACCTATTGTGAGAGTTTTCTTTTCTTTAAAACGTGAAATTGTGGATGCTGAGGGGCAGGAGGGTGGGATTGATCTTGTGGCAGAGGGTATAGGGACTGGGGGATTTTATTTTAAAGAACTGGCAAGGCACAGCAAATTTTATTTATATAGTGCCTTATCCAGGGGCTCAGAGCACCTAATAAACCTAATAAACATAATAAAATACAATAAAACATCCCAGCAATTAAGATCACATTATCAAAGAAAATTAAAAGATTTTTCAAACAAATGTGTTTTTAAAGAGGCTTTAAAGTCCTCCACCATGCTGGCTGCTCGAATATATGGTGGAAGAGAGTTCCACAACAATGGTGTGGCTTTACCAAATGCTCTAGCTCCAGACCTCTTTAAGCGGGAAGATGGTACAACCAGCAGACCAGCCTCGGCAGAGCATAAGAGGTGGATAGGAGAGTACGGAACCAGGATATTTTTTTTTTAGTAGTCAGGTCCTGAATCACGTAGGGCCTTGTAAGTTAACAAGCCTATCTTGAAGGTGATGCGTGAAGTCACAGGCAGCCAGTACAGTGCTCGCAGAACAGGAGTGACATGATCCCTCATTGAAGTGCAGTCGACACATCAGACCTTCAGACAGTCCTAGGTACAGAGTGTTACAGTACTTGAGTCTGCTAGTAACAAAGGCATGGATAACCATAGCCAGATCAGCAGGTGTCAAAAACAGATGGATCCTGGCAATAGTCCAGAGATGGAAAAAACTGGCTTTGATGACCGTGATGACTGTGTACACCTGTTGTTCAAGGGTAAGACGGTCATCAAGAAAAACATCGGGATTCTTGACTGCACTAATCACCGACAGGGGACACCCATTGGCCATTAAGGCGGTCAGTCTTCCGTCAGCGAAAATGCCCCCATGACCCGGCTTGATCATCATAACCTCTGTCTTGCTGGGGTTTAGACATTGCCAGTTTGTGGATATCCAGTCATTAATCTCAGCTAAACACAGGCTCAGCGTATCTGAAGTGGAAAGGTCACCCGGGGCACAGGATAGGTAAAACTGGGTATCATCTGCATGGAAGTGAAACACCAGATTGTACCACCTAATGATCTCTCCCAGCAGCAGCATATACATGGAGAACAACAGGGGAGCCAAAATGGAACCCTGTGGAACACCACAAGGCAGCGCAAAAAGTCCAGAGGAAAAATTCCCAAGGACTACGCGCTGCGAACTTCCAGTTAAATATGACCTAAAACTGTGCCGGTAGCACCCACATAGTTCCGGAGAAGGTCCAAGAGAACCCCATGCTCTACCGTGTCAAATGCTGAAGACAGATCCAGGAGCACCAAGATGATATAGTGCCCTCGTTCCCTCACTGAAGAGACCTGACCAAAGCAGTCTTAGTGCTGTACCGGGGCCAAAAGCCCAACTGGAGAGGTTCATAGATGGACAGAGTCTCCAGACACTCAGCCAACTGGTCAACCACTACCTTTTCAAAAGGTTTCCCCAAGAAGGGAGGATTAAAGATGGGCCTATAGTTCGAGAGAACTTCAGGGTTTGAAGTTGACTTTTTAAGGAGGGGTCTAACTACAGCCTCTTTCAGAGTGGCAGAAAAGATACCCTCACTTAAAGACCCATTATCGATTTCCAGAAGCACTGGGCCCAGGAACTTCAAGCAGCTAATAACAAATCATGTTGGACCTGGGTCCAGGGCACAGGTAGTGGGATGCATGTTGGTAAGCACCTGGAAAACCTCATCTACCAAAACCAGCCGAAACTCACTCCAGCTCGGCAGATGATCTTCACTAGCGGGTCGATCACCCCCAGTTAAGGCTGGATTAGAGGAGATAATACATACCCTAATAAAGGCCACCTTGTCGGCAAAGAAATGCCCAAACTGCTTGCACTTTTCTGTGGAAAATGCTGTCCCAGACTGCAGACAGGAGGGATTCAATCAGCTGTCAGTGCAGAACAGCACAGCTTGGCAATTTCTTGCTGCAGCAATTGATCGGGACAAAAATTCAGTCTTCTTAAGATTGATTGCCTGCTGATACTCCAAATAATGGAGCCTCAGTGCCAGTTTGTCCTTCTCAGAACACAACCTCCTCCAGGTATTCTCTAACCTACACCCCCTAGTCTTCAACCGATGCAACTCAGCACAATACCACAGTGAGTGATGCCAGGAGGTTAGGGAGCAAATGTGGTAGGATGCAATCAGGTCCAGGGCCTTAGTCAAGGCCGTATTATAAGCCTCAACCCCAAACTCTGAACCCTGGGTGTAGGCTAGCATCAAACTCGAGACATACACTGACTCGTGGAGTTGAAGAGGCTCCAATTTATTCTTCGGATGACACCGGATAGTCTCTGCAGAAGGGGTTAGTTTACAGGGGGCACTGCACTGGAATTCAACAGCATAATGATCCGACCAACTGACCAGAACAACCTTGATCGCCATAATGTCAAGTCTGAGTAAGAAGACCAGGTCGAGAGTGTGGCCATCTATGTGCGTCCTGGAGGCAACTGCCTGAGACAGTCCCAACTGAGACATCATCTGGAGGAGCTCTTGTACACAGTGACAGGATTCTTCATCAACCCAGGCATTAAAGTTCCCCAGGACCAAGATCCTAGGGGACTCTAACATCTGTTTGGTGATGAAATCTGCCAGCTTCTGCAGGAATAGACTCCCACCCCCCCAGAGGTTGTAGATGAGAACTATCCTGCCATTGACTCCCAAGGCACATTTAGCGACCACACACTCGAAAGACACTGGTGTTCTCACTGGAAATGCAGTGAGACCCAGGGCGGATCAAAAACAGATGGCCACCCTGCCCCTCTGCGGTCCCTCCTTGGGCAATGCAAGACCGAGTAACCAGGGGGAACAGAAACCACCAGCACAGGGCCAGCATCATTCCCCACCCAAGTGTCAGTAATGAAAACAAGGTCAGCTGAGGAATTGGCAATGAATGACTCCACCGCTGCAGTCTTATTCTTCATTGGCCTTGCATTACAAAGAACAGCCCAAAGGGGATGAGCTGAGCAGGCTGGACAAACTACCTGCTGCCCTATGACATTTGGCAGGGCCCAAAGGAGTGGTACCAGGTATAATGGAACTCTGTCCTGGTACCGTCTCCTCCCTGTGCATCTCCTGGTCCACATTACACCAATCCTGACCCCCACATTACCCGACTGGGGGCCCTCACTGTGGTGATTGCTCCACCCCTTTAGTACCCCCAGCTCCTGACAGCAGCTGAGCACCCCTGCCGACAAAGACAATGGGAACTCTGAAAAAGGATGGAGCAACTGCAGGAAATCCACCGAGTAGGTAAGTATGTCAGTCTGCGCACCTCTACACATAATTCTAACTAAACTTAACTGCTAAAAAGAAAAGAAAAACAAACACACCAATCACACAACCAAACACACACACCAATCATACAAACACACAAGTTAACACCAAACAGACAAGAGAAAAATAACAATTTAAAGCAATCTAAATACCTCCCACTCAACCCTCGACAAAATTACGACAAACAGGAGAATCTCGACAAAATTAGAAATTTGGAAGCCTGTTAACAAAGAAAGTTTAAATATATATAGTCCAGAGTCCACAAATATGCAGTTTTCCTTTCAAAGTCATGAGAGAAGATACAACAGACTCACACCCCAAAATTTAGAGAATAGTTTTTCAGATAAGATGCCACAAGGAGCTCTCACCTCCTCATGCTGAGAACCAGCAATCACTAAGCTCTTGGCTCTCTCACTGCTCATAAGCAAAGTGCAACTATATAGATCAGACAAAGTTGAAAAATCACAGCAATAGTTTAGGCACTCTCACTCCCAAAGATTCACTTTAATGAACAAATTTCCAGCCCAGATAACTGGCCCAGAGCGGCTTCAATAAGGAATATTATATAGTATTGTTGCCTGAGATGGTTGAAACAAGTCCTACCAGTACGATTTAAAATAGGCAAGTCTATCCAGAAGTGCCAAAGTCAGTATTCCATACGATGAAAGAGTGGTGGGGCACTAGCTGTAAAAACGTCCACAGCATGGCAGGCAGATAGCAAAACAGTTCTCCACAGCTCAAATGTTGATGTAATCCAACCCATCCAAATGCTCCAACAAACCAAGCAATGAAGAAGTAGAGTGAAAACCCCGCTCCACCTTTCCAGGCTGTAGAGTCTGCACTGTCCCTCACCAAAGGCAGGAGACGCTGTGAAACACCGCATCGGACCAGGAGCAAGACTCTGGAAAAGCAGCACTGCAGTTCAGCCAGTCAATCCACACAGGCAATAACGGAATAACAGGCAAACACCAGAAGAACAAATACTGTTGAACAGCCGCAGACACTGACAGTGCAGGTAGACTCTTCCTTGTAGATAGAAAGCATCAGGCAGTCAGGCAGCAAACCAACAAATTACAGAAGCTGAGAAATTAATCGGAACACAAAACGAGCATATATGTGAGTGTGAGTCTAGTAACAGGCAAAAAATAATGATAGCAACGTAAAACTAATTAAAAAATAAAAATTATAGTTCCTACAGATACCTCACTTACAGCCCGTAACTATTTTACCCGGCTCTGCTACTAAACTAGCTAAAAACAAAACTAACAAGCATTTGTCAATGCCGAATGTTTGCTTGCTGGCATTGGCATTGGTAGTGTAGAAGTTACAGAGCTGCATAATAGAAATGGCAGTGAAGTACTGAACTGAAGCCAACCCCACCACCACCCTGCAGAGAGTGACAGGCATTGGGGTGTGCCTTTGGGTCGTCAGGCATAATGGCCACGCCATTTCACCACACCCTACCCTGCAGACACTGACAAGTGTCACGGTGTGCCTTGGGTCTTTGGCCCTTATGCGCACCCCATTCCATCAGGAAATACGGTGAGATGGGTGCAGTATAGGAGAATGGGGTGAACTTTGGGGCTGAAGAGTCCAAGGCATACCTCGATGCCTCTCACTGGCTGCAGAATGTGGAATGGTATGAGCATTACAGGCAAGAATCCCAAGTCACACCCATGATGCCTGTCATTCTCTACAGGGGGGGCGTTATGGTTGGAAACCCTAACACCTCAGGCATTTGTTGGTATTTTCACTCCAAATTTTCAACATGTCTTTTTTGTGACCCCACCTCATAAACAGTGGCAATATCAGTTTGTTAGCCAAAAGCTGCTTATGCACAGCGACTACGGCATTTAGCACCACAGGTGCAAAAACACATTCCGAACAGGATGTGAAAAATGACAGCTGTACTATTCACGGGGAGGTGTAAAAAATGGCAATGTTGCAAATCTGCAGTAAAAATATTAAAAAAACTGGTGAAGTCACGAGCGTGCATAGAAACCGCAACGCACACCCGTAATGTACAGTAATTAGGTTGGGGATTTTTTACAGCAGATTGTCAACACAGGCATTTTGGGACCTCCGATCATGAACAGTGTCACTGTGATTTTCTTTATCTGTCCCGAACAATGATTTCCCACAGCGACCATGCATCTCTGCGCTGAAAGTGTGAAAACACATTTCGGCCATGTTGTGAAAAATGACAGCTGTACTGTTCATAAGGAAGTGTGGAAAAATGCACTGGTGAAAATCTGGACTGAAAATATTACAAAGTCATCAACTTACAAGGGTGCGTGGAAACTGCACAATGCTAACTTGTAACACAGTCATTTTATGGACTTTTGTCACCAAATTTTCAGCATACAGTAGCCATTTTAAGACCTCTGCTCATGAACAGCGTAACTGTGATTTTCTTAATCTGTCCCAAACATTGCTTTAGCACACCGACTGCACCATTGTGCGCTACATGTCACGGAAACACATTTTGGGGGAAGCGACATGTGAAAAAATGGCAGCTGTACTGTTCATGAGGAAGTGTAATAAAATGGCAATGTTGAAAAATCTGGAGGAAATATTGAAAATTCAGGTTCTACGAAAGGCATGTGAGAACTGCGCAGAATCTATCACTGTAGAAACAGTAATTTTTAGGAATTTTTCACCAAATTTTCAACATAGCCATTTTAAGACCTCTGCTCATGAACAGCGTAACTGTGATTTTCTTAATCTGTCCCAAACATTGCTTTTCGCACACCGACTGCACCATTATGCGCTACATCTGGAAACATTTAGGCGACATGAAAAATAAGCAGCTGTACTGTTCATAAGGAAGTGTAATAAAATGACAATGTTGAAAATCTGGAGTGAAAATATTGAAAATTCGCGAACTTACGGCGTCGCGTGGGAACTGCACGATGCGCTTCGTAAAACAGTCATTACAGGAATTTTTCCATCAAATTTTCAACATAGGCTTTTGAGCCCACCTTATGAACAGTGGCAGTGTTGTTTCATTACTCGGTCCGAAAGGTGATTTTGCGCAGTGACTGTGAAATCAGCCTTCAGGCCCCGATTAATACCCCATGACAGTGAGAGCATTCATGAGAAGGGTCCCAAAACCCCATGTTGAAAATTTGGTGCAAAAATTCTAAAAATGGCTGAGATATGCAGCAAAGTTGAAAAACCCTATCTATCCCATTATACAGCTTACGGCATTTCCCTCGGATTCGCGGTCGGCTTTGAAAGTGCAGACATGTTCCAGTCCACGAAGATCGTCAGCGCCCAGAGTCCGGAGTAAGTATAAATTAGAAGTGTGGGGAGAGCGAGGTGCAGTGGGTGGGGCGCGGGTTGGGGCAGAGACAGTGAGGGGCCATTTTAAGTTTCAGGTTTTTGTTTTAAATGACAGCGGGGCGTTGCCACGCTGGGGTGGGCTCCCAATGTGGCACAAGGACAGCTGGTGGGGGGGCGTGGAACCGATGGAGGATTGGGCACCCCCGTGCAGCAATAGCATCTGTTGCCACGCTGGGGTGGGCTCCCAGCGTGGCACCTTGTACCTCGGGACCAGTGGAGCCGACGGGGATTGGGCACCCTCAATGGCTATAAGATGTGCAGCCATGCTGGGGTGGGCACCTAGTGTGGCATATGTAATTCTGCTTTGGGGGGCACAGTACAGCCGATGGGGGATTGGGCACCCCTGTCGGCTACACAGTGTGTGCGTGGGCGAGCACACAGTATGCGTTCGTGTGTGTGTGTGTGTGTGTAGGGGGAGCGCGCATGAGCAGGTGATATCTTATCGCTGCTCACTGAAGCATAGCTCCCCCTTTCAATTGTATGCCACTGCATTTTGGACTGCTGTCATGGACAGCTCCAGCAGGCATTGGCAAACTGCGGGCCACGCCTGCAAACACACTGACTGAATTGGAAGAGGGCTGCCACACCTCCGAAAACTCGGATGATGGCACTATGTTTCTTGCACATGCGTGCAAGCAAACATAAAAACTAAGTTAAAAATGGATTCTCCTTCTCTTTCCCCTGAAACACATGGTCAGCCCAGTGTATCTGCCATCTTGACACCTGAATGGCTGCTACAATGCACTCTGTGAGTGCTTGGGCAGGGAAATAGGGTGGGCGACTGTTTCTTTTTTTTTTCATTTTATTTAGTATTTCCCAAATAGGAATAGGCACAAATAGTGCTACTATTGGTTATTCATATTGGATTAATGAATACTGCATTGTTTGTGGTATTTGGGGAATACTATTCATTACTCACACACCCCTAATGGACTATGTTTTTTTTGGCATTACAAGTGAGCTAGTTTGAGTGTCATCAGGGCTGGGAGTTATCAAAGTCACACTGTAGCTACAATTCCAACTCAAAGACATACATACTAGTGGTAAAACATAATGTGTCTTGAGTGTACAAGTGTATATGTGAGGTGCCACAGACTGAGGGGAGGTCATTTAAAAAAATTGAAAAGAGGACTGGCCAGAATGGTACCTTGGGGAACTCCAGAGCAGCGGGGGATAAGGCATCACCAATCGAGTCTCTTGGAAGGCAGAATGGGGAAGCACAACCAGCTGACTGCCCGACTGGATAGTAGATCACTAAGTTTAGCCACAAGGATGAATGGGCTATCTTCTCAAAGTCTTTTGCAAGGTTGATTATCAAGGTCCTGTTATGTGACTTTGGTCCTGTGGGATCTGCACTGGCTGCAGGTCAGGTGGTGGGTTCTTTTCAAGGTGGGCTTCCTCACCTATATGGATCAGGCCCTGACTACCTGTCAGACCTCCATACTCCTGCCATCCCAGTGCACTCTCTCCATTCCTCCACCCAGGGTCTCCTGGTGGTTCTGAGGACTAGGCTGAAAACCTCGGGTGATCCTTCATTCGGGGTGTCCAGCCCATTCCTCTGGAACTTGCTTCCAAGACCTTTGAGGGAGGCCCCTATAGTGGAGGCGTTCAGAAGGGGCCTAAAGACCCATCTCTTTAAACTCACTTATCCTGCTGATATATTTTAAATAGCCCTGAATATTTCATATGAGTATTTTGCTGATTATTTATATTGTGATTTTAGTATTCTTTGTATTTTGTTATTGTCTACTACTGTACAGCACCCAGAGCCCCCAGGATTGGGCACCTAATCAATTAAATTTTACTTACTTTTTTTACTAATTAAACTGGTAGCAGTAATTGGTCCCTGGTCTATCCCTTTCAGAATAGAGTCAGTGACAAGGAAATGGAGGAGAAGACTGTAGAATGGGACTTCTGAAAACCAAACAGGAAAGAGGAAGAAGTGTAAAAGTGTTGTGGACCCCATTTTCCCTGTTACAAAAAGACAGCAGCTCATTGTGGACCTATATTCGGAGCTGCATGTTTGTGGTGCCAGTAGCACTGCATGTTTGTGCTGCCAGGAGCACTGCATGACAGTTAGAACATGACTGTCATGGGGTGATATTCAGACAGTTAGTGCATTCCTACCAGTGCATGCTAACTATGACTATGGGACGGGCTGGCTGGCATAGCACATAGTGACTATGCACTGCACTGAAACAGCCCATGGCTGAATATGGTCAAGACAAGAGCCCACTGAGGATAGCACTGCCCAAATGGGATACTGCCAGGGCTCCTGTGGGCCATATTAAATGCTGGCATGCTAATGAGGCCATTAGGCATACAAGGCACTAAAGGACCATTAGCATGCCCTTTATTGGCCCATTCGCATGTTGCACAACACCACTGTTCCCTGTCAGTCTAAGTATATTCCCTGGTGTCAAGCTGTCCCCCCACCACCCAATCATCTATTCTGCTGCAATTAAACAGATACCCTGGTGTCTAGTGGTCCTCTGAATATGCATCCCACTGACACCCATTGCTTTTCGTAGTTAGCGTGGCCCTAACCTGGGTTGTGGCATGCAGTTGGACAAACTGAAATTATACACAGCTAGCACCATGCTATTCTATTCACAGCCACAAAACTCATAAAGGAAAACTTTCACTGTAACCAATAATTTTGAAGACGCCACAGGATACTGAATATAGAAACATAGAATTTGTCATCAGAAAAGGACCACTTTGCCCACCCAATCTGCCCAAATATTTCCTTTCTATTCTGCCTCTGCAGACCCCACTGTTTTACTATACCCTTGTGTTTATTCCACATATGCTGGAAATCCTCCACTGTTCTAGTCTCCATCACCACGGCTGGCAGACGGTTCCATGTGTCCTCCACACTTTTTATTTTTATTTATTTATTTATCTTTTGTTGACCGGGTAAGTGCACTAGACAAATCCTGCCTATTTTCAGGCACGACCCGGGGGAAGGGGATACAGATGAATGCCAACTGACCTTGAACCAGATTAAGCTGTTGGTGGTATTTTTAGTGAATGAGGGAAATTTGGCCAGGACACCGGGGAAATTCCCCAACTCTTTTCGATAAGTGCCATGGGATCTTTAACATCCACCTGAACTACCACCAATCCAGGCAGATGGGACCTCGGTTTAACGTCTCATCCGAAAGACAGCACCTCAGAAATGCAGCACCCCTCTCATGCTGCATTACAGTGTCAGTACTGGGATAATAACCCAAGTGCCAGATGTGGGAACTGAACCCACAGCCCTCTGATCTCCCGGCCTCAGAGGCGAGTGTGCTACCTACTGAGCCACTGACACTTTGGAAAAGGCTCCCTTCTCGCACCTTGTTTATCCCTATGAAGTACTTGTAGGTCTCAGTAATGTTGCCCCTCATGCTCCTCTCCTCCAAAGTATACATGTTGAGATCTCTGATTCTCTATTCATAGGGTTTCCCTTTCAATGCCTGCACCATTTTGGTTGTTCTCCTCTGGACTGCCTCCACCCTGTCTGTATCCTTTCTGAGGTGTAGTCTCTGAAACTGAACATAGTACTCCAGCTGTGGATGTACCAGAGAGTGATACAATGACAGCACTACCTCCCTTCTCCTACTGGTGATACCCCTCCCTATGCACTCCAGCATCCTACCAGCCCTGCCTATGGCCTTGCCCCATTGTGCTGCCACCTTGAGGTCCTCTGATATAATAACCCCAAGGTCCCTTTCCTGTCTAGTGACTGTCAGTAACCTCCATCACTTGGTTTTGTATGCCCTAGGCGCATGACTTTGCACTTTTTGGCAATGAGTCCCAACTTGCTATGTTCTTAATCACTCCATGAGTTGTCCAAGATCCCTGCACAGTCTCTCTATCCCTCAATAAGTGTCTTCCGTATTACAGATTTTGGTATCATCTGCAAAAAGGCAAGTTGGGACTCAACACCATGCATAGGGAGAGGCATCACCAGTAGAAAACAGGAAGTTATTATCCCTCTTTACAGACAGCTGGTGAGACCCCATCTGGAGTACTGCGTGCAGTTCTGGAGACCCAATCTCCGCAAGGACATAGACAGGATGGAGGCTGTCCAGAGGAGGGCAACTAAAATGGTGCAGGGTCTGCACTGGAAGACATATGAAGAGAGACTTAAGGAGCTGAATATGTATAGCCTCGAGGAAAGGAGGGAGAGGGACATGATAGAAACTTTCAAGTATCTCAAGGGAATCAACAAAGTCCAAGAGGGTAGCATCTTTCAAAAAGAGGTGTGCAAGAACAAGGGGCACAATTTGAAGATAGAGAGGGGCTCAGAGGTAATTTAGGAAGTATTTTTCAAGAGAGGGTTGTGGATGCATGGAACAGCCTTCCGGAGGAGGTTGTGGAGTCAAAAACAATGGTGGAATTCAAGCATGCATGGGACAGTCATAAGGCAATTCTAGGGGTTGGGGGTAGGAAGAAGTAGGCTGCTGGTTAACTAGGATCTGCAGCTTATCCAATAGGTAGGGAAATGGGCAGACTGGGTGGGCCAAGCGGTCCTTATCTGCCGTCAAAATCTATGTTTCTATGTTCTATGTTTCTATGTTTACCTTCCCTTCCAGTTCTTCTGTAATGTCACTTATGAAGACTCTAAAGAAGACTGGCCCCAGTACTGAGCCTGTGGCCCTCTGCTGGTCACGCTTCCATCATTACAGTGAGTGGTGTTAACCATCAGCCTCTGTTGCCTATCCATTAACCAGTTTATAACCCAATTGACCACTTCGAATCCCATCCCTGGGCTGCACAATTTCTTTATTTTCTTTTCCAGTCCCCTGTGAAGTAGTGTTGAAGGCCTTGCTAAAGCCTAGATAGGTCACATCCACTGCCCTCCCCTGATCTATTTCACTGGTCACTCAGTCAAAAAAATCCATCAGATTTGTCTGGCATGTCTCCCCCATGAATCCATGCTGCCTGTGGTCTTGCAGTCCACTGAATACAAGACACTCTACCAGCCTTTCCTTAAACAGGGATCTTACTTTGTGGGTATCTCTTGCAGCAGGCCACCACCCGTTGGACTGAGCCATCAGGCATCAGGACCACACAGAAACCTTTCTAGCTAGCAGACTACCAGAGGGGGGCCATCCACTTCCAATATCAGCAGCTGACATCAGCCTGTCCTTTTTATAAGGTAAGTGGCCCCCACATCCTCCCCAGAAATTTTTCACCATCGACTAGTGCACATCAGACCACTGACACCGTTGCAGCTACAGTCCACCACCATTTTCTCGCTTTTACTACGCTTTCTTATTTTCTCATTTAAACAGTTAAATATTGAATTTTTTCAGTGTTCTTCTCTCACTTTTATGTCTTCTTGACCATCTTCTTCTTCCAACTGCTCCACAAAGTGTGCCTGCAATAAACAGATCCTGGACAAGGACGGCCACTTTGCTTACCTCTGCTGCGTAGGCCCAGACCACGACATGCAAGCCTGTGAGGTCTGCCACAAATTTAACCCGGCCACCAGGAGACACTGCTAGAAGACTCTGAAAAGTCATCTCCTCCAGCAGAAGGTCACCCTGATGGAATGGGAGCTGCAGGCCCAGAGCTCCTCCGCCTCCCCAGCCCAGTCCTTGGGCTCTACTTCATCCAAGTCCAAGGACAAATCTTCGGGGAAGCACAAGTATGGGGACAATGACTAGGACTGACCCTGGTCTGCCTCCCACTCACTGTCTCTGCATAAGGGTCCTATAATGACTGCATCAGTGTCTTCCTCCCTCATTGGATTGACCTAGTCATCCCAACATCCCATTACTCCTTTAGGGCTGCCTGTGGCCCCGCCATCTGCCCAGATCTCTGTGACCATTGGCAGCTGTTCAGGGCAGGGTCTTCCATATCATGCCCCCAGTCCCTGCTCCTCCAGCCCTTGTTTTCTGCAGGCTCCTCAGCAGGTGGCTCAGCTGGAGCTCCTCCGGTAGCGTGGGTACTGCTGGCATTAGTTCTGCCTCTGACACCCTGTCACCATCACCCCTGATGCTGGTCTTGACCCCTGGGACCTCTGTCAGTCCTGCCCCTCTTTCACAGGGGCAGGCACTGCAGGGCACCAGTGCCTCCTAGAGTCCAGCCTCCCCACAGCCTTTGCCAGTGGGGTCCTCCTCTCCAGCACCAGCCTCTCCTTTTCTGGTGCCTATGGATCCCCCTCTGGCATCACCCAGGCTGACACCCACTGGATTTGACCCTGTTCACCCGCAGCCTGTGGGACCTTTGTTGGCTTTTCTGTCTCTGGCACAAGTGGAGCCTTCATTGTTCCTACTCCTACCAACACCCAGGGGACCTGTGGCGTGTCCTCTCACTACCGCTTCCAGGGGGACTGGCGCCTGTGCCGCCTCCAGCTCTCATGGGGCCACAGCTTAGGTATCCAGCTATGACACCTGGGGTCTGACGCCGGCTTAACCCTACCCAGTGCCTGGCGGACTGGTGCTGGCTTACTCTTATCCTGGGTCGGTAGGAACCTATCTGATCTATAACTATCCTGCACCCACGGGGCTGATGCCGGCACCAGTGGACTATCATGTTTTGATCTCAGCACTGTGGACTTTTTATGCAGCCACAGGTCGCTTCTCCAAGTGGGTCACTCCAGCTGTACCCAGAAGGGCTTCCTAGAGACCCCCAAACACTGGTCTTGACCTGCCTGGGCCCGAATGCTCCTCATACTCTCAGGAGTCCTACCGACGCAGGCACTCTTGTTCATCTGTTCGATCACCAGCCTGACAACAGTGGATATGATGACTTGGCTACCGACGATGGTACTAGTTCTGAGTCTTCCTCCATTTTGCAGACTCCTTGGGGATGAAGAAAAGCCCAGTAATGTTCCAAAATCACCTCCTGATGACCCCACATTCATGGATATCATGTGGTATATCCAAGCCACTATGGGGTGGGAGACTGAGGAACAGGAACTGAAGCATCACTATCTAGTGGTCTACTTTCATCTGCATGACACTTCCCCCTTGGTAGTCTCCCCATTCATCGAGTCTTATAATGACGTTACCATAGCCTCATGGCAGCACCCCCATACAGTTCAAGCAGTCTCTAAAAAGGTTCACTGACTTTACCATGTTCCAGATAGCAAATCCTACTTTGGTGACCACCCTAAAGTGGATTCTGTCAACATTTACGGAGCCCACGACTGCACCAAGAGGCCCAAGCACCTAAGTGCCCTCCCTCCAGACAGAGAATCTCAGTAGCTGGACCAAGTAGGCAAGTGTGCATTTGTGTCTGTCACCCTAGCTGTCTGGGCTTTTAACTACCTGGCCCATATGATGCAATACCAAAACCTCTTGTGGGACCATGCCAGGGAGGTGGTCATTGCCATGCTAGATGAGCCCTCAAAGCAGCAAACCCTTCAAGCCCCGAAGACTGGTTCTGACATCAGTACCCACATTTCTTAGGGTGGCTTGTGATGCCATGGATGCTTCAGTCGGGAGGCTGCCTCCGGCATTAGCGTAAGGTGTCATGCCTGGCTAAGAGTCTTGGGATTTGCTCCAGATGTCCAATCTTATTTATTTTTATTTATTTAGATTTTGGTGACCAGGTAAACCCACTGAGACCAAAGGTCCCTTTTCAGGGGCGACCCGGGGTTAGGTACATAACAGCACTTTTACATACAGTAGAGAGAGGTTACATACAGTAGGTACATACAGCAATTTTACGTACAGTGAACAGTAGTACAAGGTTAGAGTATTGACTGGAGAGACAGTGATTACAGGTAGAGAATCCAGTGCGTGCAATTTTAACATTACAGAGTTTATAGGGGTCACAATTCGACACATTCATCAACAGGGCATGAGAGGTCACAATTTGTCTGGTAGGGAAAAAGGAGGGCTAGCTAGTGCAGCCACACAGGCTAAGTTCCAGCAGGTATGCTTTAAGGCCAGCCTTGAATCCTTGGAGAGAAGGCCTATCGACCAGAGTAGCTGGGAGCGTATTCCACGAGTGCAGGGCAGTGTATGAGAAGGAGCGCTTACCCGGGTTGGTACGTATGCGGAGGATGACTAGGGGCCGGCTGGCTGAGGACCTCATACATCTGCATTGTACTCTGGGATTAAGCAGTCCACGCAGGTGATGAGGAGGGCTAACGGTGGTGAATTTATGAGTCAGGCAGAAGGTGGAGTAGGCCAGTTTATGGCGTATGGTGGGCCAGTGGAGGTCTGCAAGGACCTCACAGTGGTGTCTCCTGGGGGGGAGTTAGTGGCAAAGCGTGCCACTCTATGGTAGAGCACAGTGAGTTTTTTGAGTTCCTCTTCTCGTAGGTACTGTAGCAGGGGGGCCCCGTAAAGGAGGTAGGGGAGAAGGGTGCAGTTGGAGATAGCACGCCACGCCTCGTCAGTAAGGGGGTTTCCCAACCAATAGAGGAGTCCAAGTCTGTGGTGGATGGACTTGGTTAATGAGTCGATGTGGGGTTTGTAAGACAGTTCCTGGTCAAGGAGCATCCCAAGGTATTTTATCCTGTCCAGGACCTCGACCCATTTCCCCTGGTTCAGTTTGAGCTGGAGAAGGTCACTCCCATCTGATCCAAGGCGCCTGGGTCCAAACAGGACAGCCTTTGTTTCCTTCTCGTTTAATACTAGAGAGTTGGCAGAGAACCAGGCTTCTAGTGTTGTGAGACTGTGTTGCAGTTTAGCAGTGATGGCACTGGGTAATGGGTCACTGCAGTAGACAACGGTGTCATCTGCATAGAGGATGAGATTGCTCGGCTCGCAAGCCCTCTCTATGTCATTGACAAAGAGAGTGAAGAGCAGGGGGCCCAAGATTGAGCCCTGGGGTACCCCCAAGACAACTCATCTGGCACTGGACTGCGTTCCCCTCCAGCAGACTATTTGGCTTTGGTTTAGCAGATAGCTCTCGAACCAGGAGAGGGACAGCCCATCCAGTCCGAGGAGGTGGAGTTTGGTGAGCAGAAGGCTATGGTTGACTAAGTCAAAAGCCTTGGATAGGTCGATAAATAGTGTGCCAGTCTGGGAGCCTTGGTCCATGGCATCGAGGACATCAGATGTGAGCCGGATGAGGGCCGTGTCTGGCCGTGGCCTTTCCTGAAGCCGTGTTGTATGTCAGCTAGGAGAGAGTGAAGCTCTAGGTAGTCATGCAGCTGGTTATGGACCGGTCTCTCCTGCACTTTTCCGAGGGGTAGAGGATGGAAATGGGCCTGAAGTTCCCCACTTTGTCCCTAGGCTCTTTTTTATGAACCGGGACTATGGTACCTACTTTCCATTTACTCGGGACTGTTCCCTCAAGAAAGGACCTATTAATGAGCCAGGTGACGGGGAGGGCAATGGCAGGAGCAGCGGCCCTGAGCAGCCTTGGTTAGAGCAGATTATGTCCCAGAGAGGAATCAGGATCAATCCTGAGCAGGAGGGGCAGTACTTCAGGAGGCTTAATAAGTTTAAGGTGAAACTGGATCCGTGCACTCTCCCTTGAGAGGTCACTGGAGAGGGGAATGCCAGGTGGGATAGGGGGACAGGATCCGCCTGGGTTGGAAAAGGAGACATTGAATGCCTCTGCTACTGTGGAGGGGTCGTTAGTCAGGGTGTTTTCAATGAGCATAGCTCTATCCTGTGCAGAGGAGGCACCCTTAAGTAACAAGTTAATTTGGCTCCAGAATTTCTTGGGGTCCCGGAGGTGATTAGTCTGGAGATCATGAAGGTATTTCATTTTGTCAAGTTTGGAAGCTTTCTTACAGTGATTCCTTAGTTCTCTGTATTTCTCCCAGTCAGTGTTACTGCTGGAGGATTTATACTGTTCCCAGGCCCTGTCACGGAGCAACATACTCCGTTTGAGGCCAGGACCTAGCCATTTGTGGCACTTACCCCATACCCTTAGCTTCCTTTGTGGCGCATGTGCATTAGCCATGGACAGAAATGAGCAGGTGAAGTAGAATAAGGCTTCGACCAGGGTGGGAAGAGTGAGAATAGGATGCCAATCGATGGCATGAAGGTCTGAACAAAAGTTGTCAGTGACAAGTCTGGTGTAGTTCCTGGCCTCGATAACCCTGGCGGCCAGCTTGGGGGGATTATTGGACCAAGTACAAAAGATTGCAGAGTGGTCACTCAGGGAGTCAGACATGGTCCCAGCTGTCAGAATATGGTCGGGGCAAGAGACAAGGACCCAGTCAAGTAGGGAGTGATTGCCAGACTTGGTGTTGTGCCTAGTGAGCAGATCTATGATTTGAGTTAGGTTGGAGTCAAGGACCGGGTTTCTATTAGTCGAGGTCCCTAGGGCAAGCCAATTTTGGTAAAAGTCCCCGAGGAGGATGAGTTCCCCAAGGGGATGCTCAGCCATGGCATGGGTTAGGGATTCAAGGGAAGTGGCAGCAGACTGGGGCGGTAGATAGACACACCCAACATACAGGGGTTTGGTGTCTCCAAGTAGCAGCTTAATGAAGATGATCTCATTTACAGAGTCACAGAGGGGAGGGAGGTCCAGTTGCATGACATTGAGATTCGTTTTGGTGTAGATGAGAACCCCACCACCTCTCCTGCCTACACAATCCCTTCTGAAGGTGTTGTAGCCAAGCAGGTCTATTTCATGTGGGAGTATTTGAGGTTTGAGCCAGGTCTCTGTCACTGCTAGTACATCAGGTTTGTACAATGCTGTCCAGGCTTCAAGGTCATGGACTTTGGGCATTAGGCTGCTAATGTTCATGTGGACCAGCCGGAGGATCCTGGCCATAGCCCAGAGTGGGTTGGCAGGGTCACTGACAGCAAGGTTGGGGGAGAGGGGGCCGGGGTTAGTCTCGACATCTCCCCCTAGAGCAACCTTGAGCCTGGCAAGGTACTTAATAATTTTGGTGGGCAAGAAGGAGTATCTCTGTCTGTCCCCCAAGTGGATGCCGTAAAAGAGGTTGTAGCAGTTTCCATTTCAGGTTACCCCATACATAGAAAGAAGCAGTGAGTTTGTCTCCACCATCAGGGACTCAGGGGGGCAGTGGGGCTGACCATGTGCCCACCTTGGTCCAGGGAACTGGGGGGCCAGGAAGAGAGCATGTCAGCTCCCAGGATAAGGGCTATGTAGGCGAGGGCTACCATAGGTCCGATGCCCTGTATGATTGCTCAAGATATGACTGGGAGTGAGTCCACAACTCCAAGGGTAGGAAGCAAGAGCTAGGGATGGAGGGGCGACTGCCGTTTCCTGGAGGGACGAAGAAGTTTTGGGGAAGGGGGACTGCAGTGGAGGGGTAGATCCGGTGATTAGCAGCAAACAATAACAACAGGGTTAGCACTGGGCAAGTGCCCTGACTTAGCAGCAGGCAAAAACAACAGGTGAGGGTTACCAGCAGAGACTGCCTTGTTCAGGATTCCTTCCCTTTGACAGGGAAAGAAAAAAGATCAGTTAAATATGCTAGGTAGTCAGACTGCCAGAAAAACATTCTAACAGAAAAGTAGCTTAAGGCAGGCAGGCAGCGTGTCAGGAGATATGCAGTATCAATCAGCTAACATCAAGTTTGACAGACACAGCTCTAAATCTATGGAAGACAATAGGTCAGCAGAAGCCTTAGTGGGGAGAAAAATTAGGTCATTCAGCAGGCAGTGAGTCATATACAATTTAAACTAGTAAACAGCATGGGAAGGCAGAGGTAGGCATTAGGTGTCCAAGGTGCAGATTGTCAGATTTTGGGTCTAGTGGGCAGCATCCACACTTGCCAATGGGGGTAGATGGGGAGAGATTGGTCGTCCCAAGCAAGGAGAGGGGCAATCATCCATTTAAGGGGAGGAGGGAACAGGGTAGGGGGGTGGGAAGAAAAGTCTTGCAGTAGTCTCGGAGGTCGTGGCAGGGGGAGAGGACCCACGGCAAAAGGGACCCCCTCTCAAACCCCTGTGGTGTCCGGCAGAGTGAGTGTGGCCAGTGGGACTCAGAGCCAGCTTTTAAATCCGGCTGCCTGAGCGTCACTGAGCAGCAGGACCAATGGGCGTGCAGTGTTTTCTTTTGACTAGTTTGTGCTTTCGGGGAGAATTTGGCAAGCGGTGCTCCAATTGTCGTGGCCAGGTAAGTCTGTAAGGCAGGGCACAAACAGGTGATGCAGTTCTGTCCCCCTCATCCGACTAGGTGATGATGTCCAGGATTTGAGGAAATGCCTCAGGATTGCAGTATCCGAGGCTGTCGAGGAATCAGCTTGCAGGTTTTTGGTGTTCGGGAGAGGTCCGCCTATGAAAGCGCCTCACCCCAAGGAGAAAAAGTCTTGCGGTCGTCTCGAAGGTTGTGGCATGGGAAGGGGACCCACGGCAAAAGCGACCCCCTCTCAAACCCCTGTGGCATCCGGCAGAGTGAGTGTGGCTAGCGGGGCTTAGAGCCGACTTTTAAATCCGGCTGCCTGAGCATCACTGAGCAGCAGGGCCAATGGGCACGCAGTGTATTCTTTTGAATAGTTCGCGCTTTCGGGGAGAATTTGGTGAGCGGTGCTCCAATTGTTGTGGCCAGGTAAGAATGTAAGGCAGGGCACAAACAGGTGATGCAGTTCTGTCCCCCTCGTCCGATGATGTGATGACTTCCAGGATTTGAGGAAATGCCTCAGGATTGCAGTATCCGAGGCTGCCAAGGAATCAGCTTGCAGGTTTTTGGTGTTCAGGGGAGCTCCACCTGTGAAAGCGCCTCACCCAGAGGAAAAAAAGCCTTGTGGTCATCTCAGAGGTCATGGCAGGGGGAGGGGACCCATGGCAAAAGCGACCCCCTCTCAAACCCCTGTGGCATCCGGCAGAATGAGGGTGGCCAGCAGGGCTTGGAGCCGACTTTTAAATCCGCCCGACTGAACATCACTGAGCAGCAGGACCAATGGGCACGCAGTGTTTTATTTTGAATAGTTCACGCTTTCAGGGAGAATTTGGCGAGCGGTGCTCCAATTGTCGTGGCCAGGTAAGTCTGTAAGGCAGGGCACAAACAGGTGATGCAGTTCTGTCCCCCTCGTCCGACTAGGCGATGATGCCCAAGATTTGAGGAAATGCCTCAGGATTGCAGTATCCGAGGCTGCTGAGGAATCAGCTTGCAGATTTTTGGTGTTCAGGGGAGGTCTTTGGTACTTTGGTATTGTTGGACAAAAGAAGTTGGATTGCCATCACGATTGTCCTCCATATTTATGGATCATTCAATGGGTCCCTGATCGATCAACCATTTGTCTAGTTTATTTTTAAATGACAGGATATTTGGAGAGTCAACTATTTCCTGTGGCAATCTGTTCCAAATTCTAGGTGTCCTTATAGTAAAATAATTTATTCTTTTGTTAGTTTTTTGCCCTCATGATCTCTAGTTGTCTGTTATGTAATCTAGCTACCGTTTTTCTGGTAGAGAATTTAATGCCACAGATTTGCATCTGTTCTTTGTTTGCTATTATCTTAAATAGTAGTAACAATTCCCCCCTAAGTCTTCTTTTGGCTAGTGTATGTAGACCTGTAATTGTTAATCTGGTGGTGTAGTTAAATTTTGATAAGTGAGGTAAGAGTTTTGTGACTTTATGCTGAGTATTTTCAATCCTATTAATGTCTGAGATCAAGTAAGGGCTCCAAAAGTGGGATCTATAGCCTAGGAGTGGCCCTAACATGGGATCTGTAAAGTGGTAGAAGACATTGTTCTGTTCTGGTTACGAATGTTTTACTTATCCTATGAAGAATAGCATTTGCTTGATTTGCTATTTTGGTGCAGTGGGAAGTTGAGGATAGTTTATTGTTGACCAGGATTCCTAAATCTTTTTCTACTGTTGAAGTTTTAATGGCCGTGTTGTTTAAGTAGTATGTATGTAGTGGGTTATTTTTTTCCAGGTGTAGTACTGCATATTTAGTAATGTTAAAGTACATCTCATTTGTACATGCCCACTGTTCTATCAATAATAGGTCAGTTTGTAATCCATAATTTATATTTTGATTTATAGCTTTTCCCCCAAGTTTTGTATCATCAGCGAATTTGATCATTTTGTTGTTGGAGGATATATGCATGTCTCCAATAAACAGATTAAAAAGGATTGGTCCGAGCACAGAGCCCTGGGGGACTCCACCAGTCACTCCCCTTTCCTTGGACATTGCATTGTTAACCCTGACCCTCTGAGTTCTCTTATCCAGCCATTGATTAATCCAAGAAGTCAGTATGGGTGAAAGCCCTATGTTAATGAGTTTTTTAATTAGTAGTAAGTGAGAAACTTTATCAAACGCCTTACTATAGTCAAGTAGAATGACGTCCATGGGTATGTTATCATCCAGATGGTAGCTAATGTACTCATAAAAAGAGATAAGGTTTGTAACACACGAAAAAACTTGTTTGAAACCATGTTGATATGTGTCATTTATATTTAGTGTTAACATTTCATCTTCAATTTTGAGTTTGATAATTTTTTCCATTAGTTTACATGGTATGGATGTGAGGCTAATGGGTCGATAATTTTCAGTTTTTGAGTGGGAACCTTTTTTAAAGATGGGCGTAACTATTGCGGTACGCCAGTCATTTGGTACTGCTGATTCAAGCAAGGATTTGTTGAACATTATTTTTAATAGTCGGATAATAGCACTTTTTGTTTCTACTAGAAATCTGGAGCTAATCCTGTCAGGTCCTGGGCTTGTGTGTTTGTAGAGTATTTAGTGCAGTTTCAACATCCTTTTCTGAAAATATATTTGTGTTTAATTCAACCTTAGAGGGTGCAGTAGTAGGTATAAAAACAGATTTGTGTGAGTAAACTGATGAAAAGTAGTTATTTATTTCAGTGGCTGTTTCGATATCTGAAGTAATAGTTTGTGCATTTATGATTAATGGTCCGATTAAGTTGTTACAACTGTGAAATTGCCTCACCCCGAAATCTAGCATTATAGATGCTCCCTTTCAGGGTCCAAAGCTGTTAGGGGAGATGTTCAAGACATTACTTCTGAGCAAACCTTGGGCGGGCCTTGATGTCAGTCAACTCCATGTACCACACCCAGCCAAAGTCGGGCCACAGGGCCCCCTTTCGCCATTCCTCCCATAGTTAGGCTCGGCCTCCTCCCAAGGCTCAGAACAAATGCAAGGCAGGAGTTGCCTTCCCCGCACCTGCCCCAGACCCTTTCTGAGATGCAAGAGGATTAACTGCAGCCCAGCCAGGAGCTGCCCCCACCTCCTGACTCCTTGTTAGACCCCCCCCATAGAGTTTCAGGAGGCAGTGACTGGGGTAATTTCTCTTTCTACCTGGACAGATGGAAGGAGGTCACTACAGACAAACTGGTGCTGCAGCTCATTGAGCATGGTCCCGCTCTTGAGTTTCTGGAGTGTCCTCCAGAAAATCCCCTGGGCCTGTCTGCATATCCTCCAGGCCACATCTCCCTCATACGGGCAGAAATTCAAGCCCTAGTGCAAAATTGGGCTATAGAGCTTGTTCCCTGGTCCCAGTAGGGAAGGAGATTCTGCTCCCACTTCTTCCTGATTCCCAAGTGGACCAGGATCTCCGGCCAATCCTGAACTTGAGCCACCTCAACCTGTACATAGAGTACAAATGGTTCCAGATGGTCACCCTTTAGGGATTGCTGCCCCTGCTTCACCAGTGGGACTGGCTCTGCTGTTTGGATATGCAGGATGCTTACCTGTACATCAAGGTTTTTGCATCCAACCGGCTCTTTCTATGCTTCCACTTTCAGGGAGAGCATTTCCAGTTTCGGGCTCTGCCCTTTCGCCTGTCCTCATCCCCCAGAGTTTTTACCAAGTGCCTGGTGGTGGTGGCTGCAGCCTTGAGGTGATAGGGTTTTTACATTTTCCCTACCTGGATGACTGACTTTTGGCTGCTCCATCCAGGTGCTGACTGCTACAAACCCTGGCGAGTACCTACAGTCTGTTCCAGGCTTTGGGCATTACAATCTGTCTGCCCAAATCCTTCTTCACCTCCTACCAGTTCCTTTTTTACATAAGGATGGTGCTGTACATGGCTCAGGGCAAGGCCTTCTTAGCCTTAGACAGAGCAAAGCACCTGATGGCTCAGGCCACCTTCTTTTCTCCAACCGCCATGTTCTGGCAAAGGAGTTCCTCTGGCTCTTGGGCCTCATGGCTGTAGCCATTGCTACAGTTCCCTTAGCCAGGCTGCACATGAGGATCCCTCAATGAACACTGCGGGTCCAATTGGAGCAACACATGGATGCACTGGCTCAACTAGTGCTGGTGTCAGGTCCAGTCAGAAAGGTGCTGATGTGGTGGCTGGAGCCCAGTAACCTCTTTCAGGGAGTTCCCTTTTCTATACCCCCCCAGCAGATCCTTACAATGGATGCCCCTGGCCTAGGTTTGGAAGCCCACATGGGGTCCCACCAAACCCAAGGGACTTGGTCTGAGATCAAGAGGGATCTCTATATCAATGTCCTGGAGATGAGGGCATTATTATGCGCCCTGCAGGCCTTTCAGACTCAGTTTTCCCTGGGTCTGCTGTTGGTCCAGATGGACAATATATGCATAGACTATTACATAAACAAGCAGGGGGGGACTCACTCCTATCCCCTGTGCAGAGAAGTGATGAGAGTCAGGTATTGGGCCATTGAGCATGGTCTGGAACTCTCAACTGTCCATGTTCCTGGTGACCAAAATGTCCTGGCAGACAGCCTCAGTTGCTCATAGTCAGGAGCTCATGAATGGGAACTTCTGACCTCTGTAGTAGAAGACGTCTTCGACAGCTGGGGTTGTCCCAAATTGGACCTTTTTGCATCCCCACTCAACTCAAAACTGACTCTTTTCTGCTCGCTAGTTCCAGGGACTGGAGTTTTCTGGAAAGAAACATTGTCCCTCTCCTGGACAGGGAGGTTCCTGTATACCTTCCCTCCCTTCCCATTCCTTCAAAGAGTTCTGATCAAATTCCAGATAAGAGGGGGCAGTGCTGATCCTCATTGCCCCATTCTGGCCTCATCAGAGCTAGTTACCCTACTACAGCAATGGGCAGTGGAACCTCTGCTGCCTGCCCCAGTGCACAGGCTTGCTCTCCCAGGACCAGGGCACCCTGGTCCTTTTATTGATTTAAAAGTGTAACCAGGACATACATACTGAGCTGAAAACATCTCATTTCCAGATGTGTCCTTGGGGAGAGGGGAGTAGGAGATAGCTAAAAATAAAAAAATAACAAGGTAAAATGCAATAATATAGTTTGACAAGAAGAATCATAAATATTATAGGCAGAATAGTAAATGAAGGTATCTAGAAAATAACACACACTCTAATATATACAGAAAGGGAAAATAGCAGAACAGTAAGAAGAGGGAAAAACTAGAGAATGGAGAAAAAGGGTCACAAGCAGTCCATCTGGACCTTGTCACTTCATCTCCTTGCATGGCTCTTGAGGTTGTAGCCATAGCTAGATTTGGGATCTCCCCCAGAGTGGCTGATATTCTAGTGGCATGTAGGAAACCTTCCACCAGGGCTGCCTACTCTATGAAATGGAAGTGTTTGCTCTTTGGGCTGCTTTACACTAGTTGGATTCCTTCTCCTGTCCAGTTAATCAGGTTTTGGAGTACCTTTTGTCCCTCTCAGACTCAGATTTATAGTATTCTTCTATTAAGGTACATCTCTCTGCCATCTCTGCGTACCATGTACCTGTGGATGGGTGCTCACTGGCCCAACTCAATGTGTCCTCTGCATTCCTGTGGGGCATTTTGCACTTAAAGCCTCCAATCAGGGACCTTGTCCCAGCTTTGGACCTTAACTTTGTATTGGAAAAAGTTACGCTACCTCCCTTTGAACCTACCGTGTCTTGCAAGCTACACTTTCTGCCATGGAAAGCATTGTTTTTATTTGCCATTACCTCTGCTCGAAGGAAGCCAGAGCTTTAGGCCCACATGTGTAAGAAGCGTTATTTAGTTTTTCACAAAGACAGGATGTCTTTGCACACAAATCCTAAGTTTCTTCCTAAGGTGGTGTCAGAGTTTACTTTGAACCAATCCATTTCCCTGCCTGTTTACTTCCCAGAGCATTCCAATTAAGGGGAGACATTGCTCCACACCTTGGGTGTGCATAGAATCCTGAGGTACTATACACACCAGATTAAGGACTCTCAGAAGTCCAATCAGTTGTTTATTTTATTTGCCACTGGAAAAGAGGGCACTCCAGTAGCCAAACAGTGTTTGTCTAAGTGGTTAGTAAATGGCATTGTTTATTGTTACCAGAAGTACAGTAAGGAACTTCCTGGTGCAGTTAAGGGCCATTCTACAAGAGGTATGACCACATCAGTGGCTTGCTCCTGAAATGTGTCAGCCACTGACATCTGCACTGCTACCACCTGGAGCACTGTCCACACTTTTACCAAGCATCACAGTCTGGACATTGCCTTTTGGCATAGGGCTAACTTCGTCCTAGCTGTCCTCCAAGGCCTCCGTTCTTAGGTTGCTATTTCTTTACCTACCACGTGGCTTGTCTGTCGGTTCTGCCAGAACTGCTTGGGACTCAGTCTTACTGGTAATGGCCTGCTGCAAGAGATACCTTCGAAGTAAGATAGTACAATTATGTAAGAACTTACTGTAACAGTAGATCTTTGAGAGGATCTCTTGGAGCAGGCTCTGCTTTCCCTCCTTCCCCCTACTTTCCTGGCTCTCTCTCCCCTTCCATTGGGTTGAGCCTTCTGCTTTTCCTTCCTTTGTTACGGGGTTGCATCTGAGTCCTTCTTGGTTCCTCCCCCTTCTGGTATCCTGCTTATGGTCTTCAGTGGGAGAACTGAGGAGGGTGTGCTGGCCACCCACTTTATATAGGATAGGCTAACATCAGCCTCTGACATCGGAGGTGGGTGACCCCCTCTGGTAGACTGCTAGCTAGAAAGGTTTCCATGTGGTCCTGGTGCCTGACAGCTTATTCCTATCAGTGATGACCTGCTTCAAGAGATCCTCTCAAACATCTACTGTTACAGTAAGTTCTTATGTTGGAGGCAGTATAGCGCAGTGGTCTAAGGCTCTGAGTTGCAAATCTGTGACATCCAGCAGACCAGACCTGGGTTTGAATCCCACAGCTTCCACTTGCATACTGTGTGACCCTGAGCAAGTCACTTAACTTCCTTGTGCTCCCAGGTCGCACCTGGAAACAAGCTCCAGCTTAGTGTGCCTTTCCTGGTTAAACAGTTTCCCCTTATGTAACTGTACTTTTCCATTAATTTCCCCACTACTGAAGTGAGACTGACTGGCCTATAGTTGCTAGCCTCTTCCCTGATGCTGCTGTTTTGTAGCGGGACCATGTCTGCTCTTCTCCAGTCCTCTGGAACCATGCCTGTTTCCAGTGAGCTGTTGAATAAGACCTTCAGTGGGGGCATCTAACATCTCCTTGAGTTCCTGAGACTTGCAGCCTAAAAGTGGACAAGGCAATGGGACTGTATGGGGTACACCCTACCTCGTGGGGTAGGAGGAAGTATGCATCTTTTCAGATGACACAAAGATCTGCAGCAGGGTTGATACACAAGGAGACGGAGGTTGAAAGGATTAAAAAAGGAACTTAGCAAGGTTGGAGGAATGGTCAAAAGTATGGCAGCTTAGATTCAATGCGAAGAAGTGCAAAGTAATGCACCTGGGAAATGAAAACCGAGGGGAAAAGTCCACAATGGGGGGGGGGGTAATAATAACAAAAATGGAAAGGGACCTGGGGGTAGTCATATCCGATGACCTAAAGGTAGGCAGGCAATGTGAGAAGGTGGTAAGGAGGGCTGGGGCTGAGGGGATACTGGGAAGCATAGGGAGAGGCATCACCTGTGGAAAACAGGAAGTTGTCATCCCTCTGTACAGACAGTTGGTGAGGCCCCATCTAGAGTATTGCGTGCAGTTCTGGAGACCCCATCTCTGCAAAGACATAGAATGGAGGCAGTCCAGAGGAGGGCAACTAAAATAGTGCAGGGTCTGCACCAGAAACCATACAAACAGAGACTAAAGAAGCTTAATATGTATACCCTTGAGGAAAGGAGGGAGAGGGGAGACAGGATAGAAACTTTCAAGTACCTTAAAGGAATCAACAGAGTCCAAGAGAGTAGCATCTTTCAGAAAAAGAGTTGTGCAAGAACAAGGGGGCACAATTTGAAGATAGAGGGGGGATGGCTCAAGGGCAATGTGAGGAAGTATTTTTTCACAGAGAGGGTTGTGGACGTATGGAATGGCCTTCCTGAGGAGGTTGTGGGGTCAAAAGCAGTGGGGGAATTCATGAATGCATGTGAGAGACATAAGGCAATTATAGTGGGGGGCAGGAGGAAGTAGGCTGTTGGTTAACTAGGATCTGCAGCTTATCCAATAGGTAGCAACATGGGCAGACTGGGTGGGCCAAGCAGTCCTTATCTGCCATCAAAGTGTATGTTTCTATGTTTCCTTTAGTGCCCTTGGTTGTACCACATACAGTCCCATCGCCTTGTCCATTTTTAGAGTTGCAAGTCTCTTCTGGACTCTTTCCTCTGAAAATGGACTTGTGTCCACCTCGCCCCCTCTTTGTTAATGCTACTCACTGATGGTCCCCCCCCACACCATGAAGACTGAGTGTCTGCAGAAGTAAGTACTAGTAGTAAAAAAATCATTTTTATGCAGGAATAAAACATGTCATTTGGATAATATAATCCAGTTTTCAAGACAGTCCTGTACAAATTATCTAAGTTTCACATGATATTAAGACAACCACAAACATTCAGATACATGAAACAAATACACAAAGAGTTTACCCCTGGACATTTATACATTATACAGTACATAAGTAACTGTTCAGTATTGCATCTTCTTTTTGGTCATCTTCTACACAGTCTCCTCACAGCCCTCCTAATCTTTACTGTCCCTCCCCTTTCTTTCCTCTTCTCACTTCTGTATCTGATAATAGCCTTATCCCCATTTGCTACCCCTTTGGCTATCCTTTCCTCTGTTTGTGCCTTTGCACCCCTCACTTCCCTCTGTTTTACTTGTTATACCTCCCTGTACTCTTCCATCTATGTTTTCTTATACTTCCTGAATACCACCCTGTCTTTCTTCACCACCTTGGCCATTTCCCTAGAGAACCATAACAATCTCTTTCTCCTTCTGCTTTTACTCACTTCATTTATACAGAGGCTGGATGCCTAAATTATGGCCTTCCTTATTGTTCTCCACTATGTCTACCCCTCCCTGGCAATCCCTCCTATGAGGAGTTTCTGAGGTAGTCTCCCATTTTTTTAAAATCCACTCTCCTAAAGTTTGGGACCAGAGTCGGACTGGGCATGTAAGGGCTCTGAGGGAAGGTGTAGACAAGGGGCCCCCTCACAATGGCAGACACAAAAATCCTACATATGCATTTATAGGTGCACACACATTGCAGAGTCTTGGACTTCTGCAGCACCTTCTCTTCTATTGGTGCCTCTGTCCCTTTCTGCCCACAGGCCTCCACCTGGGGGCAGTTATTTGGTGGGACAGCCAACCAACCAACCCTCCCCAGGACAGGAGAGCTGTCCTCCGGATGTTTGATCCTCTCCCTCCCCAGCCAACCTCCAGTGACCGGCTTGTACCACGGACATGGGTTGCTGGTGTGGCATGAGGTAAGGCAGTGATGCCTCAGCCTTCCATGCCACTGGGCCAGCCATTCCGCACCATTTTAAATTAAAGACTAAAGTCAGTGCTGGCCTGGGAGTAGGACTGAGGAACAACAGGAACAGAATGGTAAACATTATTTAAAATCACAACAACGCAACAACAAGCCCGCATTGTCCCTCCACCCCACCAAAAAAAAAACAGTCAACTGTCTCCAGTCTCCACACAGTGACATAAGCTAGGAAGAAAAAATCAAACAATACACAGCAGGTTACTAGCTAGACCTGTCTATACTTACCTATGGTACCTGCGGCCTCTCTTGAAATAAGATACTAGTGTGGTGTAGCGCCCCTTCCCCCACACTCACCATCAGTACCTCCCAACTGGAGGGAATAGGGCAACATTTAAATATATGAACAAACCAGCAGCACAGCACATATAGTCTAAGAATGAAATATTGCATTATAGGTCAGTGATAGCAAATTTGCTGGCAGTTACTGTAATTCATGTATAATACAGGAAAAACAACAGAGCTACTTCTAGTTTCAAATACACAGGAGGCAGCCATCAGGTAAAACATCCAAGCCCAAAAGGTGAGACCAAGCACTATTTTACAATAAGTGGAAGTTTATCTCCCCTCTAATATTGGTGGTCACCTACCATATTATTCCACTGAAATTAACATATGCAACCTCCCCATCTTTTAAAATATATCTTGTACCAATTATTGACACTGGCAATGTTTGTTTATATGTTCAGAGTATCCAGCATCTCATTGTGCCACTACCTGTACAAGGGGACCTCTCAGTTCAGCCAGTGTCTTACGAATTCTGCTTGCCTACAGTTGCCACCATAGCCACTTGATATTTTTGCCTACCAAGAACCAGGAGGTCTCCATAGTTCCCTAGCAAACAAATTTCAAGGGTTAACACATCTCGCAGTCCCAGCAAGGAGGTGCTAAGTTTGCTTGAATTACTGATCGTACCTTTGAGTACTCCCGTACTATACGCAGGAGGGATCCTTCTTGCTATCCACATCTTATACATGCAGGGGTGTCAAAATGCCACATTTTGTAGAACCTATGGGCTGTAAAATAGAAGTTATTAAAACTCCTGGACCTGCACTGTGTAAGTCACAAGTTGCCCATTTTCAAATATATATGCACATTTTCCCTTCCCAGATGGTTTTCCATGACCAGTTATAAGTGCCATTGGGACACATTCACCCAGTAGTGGCCCAATCCCTTCCACATATTCATGATATGGCTAAGACAGGTATTGCTGTCTGAGTACAACCTGGAAATGGCTTGGCATATTGGCATTAGGGCTATTTGCAAATGCCCTGAGGGTAATTTAATTACTGAAGTTGTGTATTATATGACCATACGAACATATGACATTTGCCAGCAGATAAAGGCCCAAAGGTCTATTAAGTCTGTTCGATTTTTGCAGCTAGCCCCCCTACTCAACAGCTGCCCTTCCCTCACTTAACCCTTCCCCTTCTCCTTCCCCTGTCCCAGCCCCTTTTGAAGCAGCTCACTGTTCTACAGGATACCACGTCCGCCAGCAACGCGTTCCACTCGGCCATCACCCTCTCCATAAAAAAGTGTCTTCTCACCTCCATCCTGAACCTACCCTCCTCCAATCTCATAGCATGGCCAAACATATCCTTCCCTTCCCTCACTTTGAAAAGCCCCTCCTTCCCCATCCTGTTCATACCTATCATGTACTTTAAGGTTTCAATCATATCTCCCCTGTCCCTCCTCTCCTCCAGTGAGTAATGTTCAATTCCCTAAGTCTGCTCTCACATGGTAAATCCCCCAGACCCTAGATCATTTCTGTTGCCCTGTGTTGAACCCCTTCCAGCAACTTAAGGTCTTTCTTCAGGTATAGTCACCAGTACTGCACACAGAATTCCAGGTGCGGTCTTACCAGTGATCTATACAGTGGCAGAATAACCTCCCCCCTCCTTGAAGATATACCCCTGGCAATACAACCCAGCATCTTATTGGCCTTTGTGGCCGCTTTCCTACATTGTGCTGAGTTGTTTATTGAACTCGTTATAATTACCCCCAGATCCTTTTCTTCTTCAGTCGCAGGAAGCTGACCCCACCCAGCTGGTGGCTCCTTTTCAGGTTCTTAGCCCCAAAATGCATCACCTTGCAGTTTTTGGCATTGAACTCCAGTTGCCAGGTGTCCAACCAGGTCTCCAGATTTGTCAGATCCTCCTGCAACCCCTGCTGTCCCTCTTGGTCATCCACCACCACTCCCAGCTTAGTATCATCAGCAAACAGACTGATCTTGCTCTTGATACCCACCAGAATGTCAGCAATGAATACCCCAAATAGCACTGGTCACAATACCGAGCCCTGTGGAACTCCACTTGTCACCTCCCTTGTGGATGAGAGCTCCCCACCCACCACCACTTTCTGTTGCATTCCACTTATCCAGTTTCTTACCCATCCCACCATCTTGGCACTCAGCCCTGTGCCTTCCAGCTTACTTCCTAGCCTCCCATGTGGCACAGAGTCAAATGCCTTGCTGAAGTCCAGATACTGGACATCTACTGCATGGCCCCTGTCCAACTGTTTAGTTACCCAGTTGTAGTATTCTATCAGGTTGGTCTAACAGGATCTGCCAGTGACAAAGCCATGCTGTCTGCTGTCCTGCATCCCATTGGCCTCCAGTAGAGCCACCAGCCTCTCCTTCAGGATTGTCTCCATCAGCTTCCCTACAATGGATGTGAGGCTCACAGGCCTATAGTTCCCTGGTTCATTCTTGGGGCAACTCTTATGGAGGGGTACCATGCGAGCCATCCTTCAGTTATGAGGTACATACCCACATCCAAATGAGGCACTGAACAGGTTTAGCAAGGCCCCCCGCTAGGACCTCCGTCAGTTCTTTCTGTACCCTGAGTTGGATGCCATCTGGCCCTGGCGCCTTGTCCACCCTCAGCACCCTCAATCCTTCCAGCTCCCTACTGTCTGTGATTACCCCTTCTGTCACTTCTTCCCCCTCTGTTCCCCCTTCCCCCCCCTTGGGTATCTTCCCCCCTTTCTCCTGAGTAAATACCAAGCAGAAGTAGTCGTTAAGTGCTTCTCCCTTTTCTCCCTCCTTTTCCACCCATCCCCCTTCTGTCTTAATCTTTACTATCTGTCCCTTGCAGCTCCTTTTCTCCCTGATGTACTTGAAGAAGTCTTCCTCCCCTTCTTAATGCCTTGCGCTAGCCTGAACTCCTTTGATGCCTTTGCTGCTCTTACTACCCTTGTCACCTCCCTTGCTACCTTCAGGTACTCATCCCTGTCCTCCCGTTTCCCTGTTTTCTTCTATCTCCTAAAGGCCTTCCCTTTCCTCCTTATGCCAGGGATGAGACCCTAAATGCATGGCATAAGATAGCATGCTTTTTAATTGCAGGAATTGTTTTTACTTGCATTCGGTTTCCATACCAGCAGCATCTATCACTCTCCCTAACTTGCTCTGCACTCTAGCATCCATGCTGGCTAATTGGTTTCTAGTCCTTTTCAAACAACATGAAGTCTTGCTGTATTCTGACTATTCTGACTATTGCAGTGATCAAAAAACCTTTGAACTGCCCCGGAGAACAAAGAGTTAACTTTCCAGGCAGGGCATGGAACGCTGAGCGCAAGCTCGGTTGAAGCCTCTGTCTGCTATTGTTTAAACTCCAACCGTCAGATTCTTTACTCCGCCTCACTGAACAGTCACTCCGGAGATTTCTCCTTTGCTCGGTTCAAAAAAGTTGGTTAAAGTGTTGTTTTTTCACTCGGTTTCTACCGAATTTCTGCTACTGAACCTGTCGGTTTAAGTCTCTGTCTGTGGTACCGTGAGTACTAGATAGGTTTTGTATTAGTTTTCTGTGTGGAACTTGTAAACATTGGATCGGTTCAGTTTGAACCGATCAGGTTTGTGTTAAAAAACGTCTGTCTTTATTAGAGTGTGGTAACCGGTCCGTATCGGTTCTAAAAAAACCGGATTTGATTACCCGTAACACGGTCAGGAACCGAGAGGGGTGTCTTGCCTGGCAGATTGCCAAAAAAAGGGTAAGTTGTGTTTAGGATTGGCCATGTCTGAGAAACCCAAGAAAAAAGCTGGGCCCACTGGGTTTCAACACTGTAGTGTGTGTGGGGAAGCCTTTGCTAAGGCTGATCCCCACACCACCTGTGTTTATTGTCTGGGGTTTGCCCACCTCAATTCAGACTGCCAAATTTGTAAAAGTTTTCCCAAAGCTACCCTGGATAAGAAAGTAGGCAGACTGCGGGAAAGGGAGGCCGAGAAGTCCGCTGACCCGGATGGCCAGCCCAGTTCAGTTCCGACCGAACCAGAAGGGTGCCCTCTGACCAGGGCGAAACTTCTTTGGGCAAAGGAGAACCAATTCTGAGGTCGGTTCCGGTTAAAAGAAAGAAAAGGGAAAAATCATCTGGTTCAGATCCACAAGTTCTTTCTCCGACCGCTGATGAAATAGCCAAAGGGATAAGGATAGTTCAATCGCTAACTTCGGTTCCGGCCGAACCGGCACCATCTGTCAGGGTCTCGGTTTGGTCGGTTCCCCTGGTTCCGGATTATACTTTAGAAGAGTTTTATGAACCGGAGGAGGAGGAGGGAGATTATGAAGATGATGATGATGGTGATTTTGAAAGTCTGGATGTGCCTATTGACCCGGACATCTCCCCAGACAGACCTTCAGGTGTTTCTCCTCCTAGGCTTTCTGAGTCCCCTTCCCACTTTATGTTTTACAAGAAAGTGGCTGAAACCCTCCAGCTTCCTTTGGAAGAAGCAGTAGAGGATCAAGAGGAGCCTGATTTTGTTGAGATGATGGACATCCCAGAGTCCAGGAGATTGTCTATTCCCCTCCATAAATCTTTTGGGAAAAAGACATTTAAAATTCTAAAAACTCCTAATTCCATACCTCCTGTGGACAGAAGAATGGACAAGAGGTATACCCTTTCAGGCTCGGACACGAAGTTCCTTTCCCAGCAATGCAGCCATGTTGGGGTAGTGCAGCCTGCTGCTTGTGATAAGGCAAATATTCCCTTGGCTTCACAATCCCCAGATAAGGACTCCAGGAGGACTGATGCCATGGCAAAGAAACAGTACATGGCAGCATGTTTGGGACTCAGGCAGGCTAACTATATAGCCTACACAGCTAGATACCAGAAGTCCAGGTGGGACACTGTGCTGGCTCTAGCTAAACAGGCTCCTGATCAGCTTGCCAAGGAGCTGGAGCAGGTGGCTGCGGATGGGATTGAGGCATCCAAGGTGCAATTTCATGATGCTGTGGACTCCAATGATGTTTCATCTAGAGTCATGGCTAGATCTGTGGCCGTCGGATGGCTTGGCTCAGATGTACTAGCCTATCACAGGATACCCAGGCTAAGGCCATGGATTTTCCTGTCATTGGTAATTCTCTGTTTGGGGAGCAGACAGAGAACTACATGAAGAAGATGGACGAGTACAGAACCACCTACAGGAGTGCTCAGGCCAAAGAAAGGCAAGCCACTCCTCAGAGGCAGCATTCCAGAGGCAGGGGCAGGTCCTTTCAAAGGCTTTTTTACCAAGCCCAGGCCTCCTCTTCTGCTTATGCTCAGAGGGGGTTCTTTAGAGGGAGAGGCAGACGGGGTATGAACAGGTCTGCTTCCACCCCTCAGCCTAAAGCCCCTGCCAAGCAGACACCCTGATGGGTCTGCCCGGGCCGATTCTCCCATACCTGTAGGGGGAAGCCTGGCTTACTTTGTCCAGGACTGGAAGTCTTTAACATCAGACAAGTGGGTCCTAGAAGTAGTAAGCCAGGAACCAATTCTCAGCTTCAAAAAATTTCCCAAGATGAGAACCAGATCCTTTCCACCTGCAAATCCATCAGAGACCCTTGCCCTAGAGGCAGAGGTTTCTTACCTCTTGGCTCTCAGAGCCATAGAAAGGGTTCCTACCCTACACAGGGCCAAAGGATTGTACTCCAGGTACTTCCTAACTCCCAAAAAGACAGGAGAATGGCGGCCCATCCTGGATCTGAGATATCTAAACAAGCACCTTTTAAAGCCAAAATTCAAAATGGTGACTCTGGGAATAATTCTGCCCTCTCTAAGACCAGGGGACTGGCTAGCCTCCCTGGACCTCAAAGATGCCTATTTTCGCATTCCCATCAGGTGCTCCCACAGAAAGTACCTCAGGTTCGAGTTGCCCTCAGGCCACTATCAATTCAGAGCAATGCCCTTTGGCCTAACATCAGCCCCAAGGGTGTTCACAAAGTGCCTGGCAGTAGTGGTTGCTTTCCTAAGGAGAAGAAAGATCTCCATCTTTCCATACTTGGATGACTGGCTCATAGCAGGTCAGTCTCCAGACCAAGTCAAGTCACATCTTCAGATAACTCAGCAACTGCTCACTTCCTTAGGATTCCTCCTAAACCTTCCAAAGTCAGTTCTCGAGCCAGTGCAGCTCCTCACCTTTATAGGGGCAGAGCTTGGATACAATAAGAGCAAAAGCCTTCCTTCCCCTGGACAGGGCAAGGACCCTTGTAGAACTGGCCTCTTCTTTCACCCTTCAGGTGTCTCGACCAGCAAGACACTTCTTGCAGCTTCTGGGCCACATGGCAGCCTCTACAGCAGTGGTCCATGGGGCAAGATTCCAGATGAGGGACATTCAGTTCCACTTAAGAGCCTTCTGGTCCCAAAGAAATGATTCCCTTACCAAACTAGTCCCAGTAACTTGAACCCTGATCCAGGCTTTGCAATGGTGGCAGGATCAGGACAATTTAAGACAGAGAGTTCCTTTTGTCACTCAGTCTCATTCACTAATCCTCACCACAGACACCTCCCTCTTGGGCTGGGGAGCCCACTTGGGGGATCTTACCACCCAAGGACTGTGGTCACCTCAAGAATCGCTGCTTCACATCAGTCTCTTGGAACTCAGAGCAGTGTTTCTGGCACTGCAAGCTTTTTCCAAGTCTGTACAGAACAAGGTGGTCCAGATCAGAACAGACAATACCACCACAATGTGGTACATCAACAAGCAAGAAGGCACTTGGTCTATGGCCTTGTGCACAGAAGCAATGAAGTTGTGGTCTTTGGCCTATTCCCCGCAAACCTCTCTGATAGCAGTTCACCTCCCAGGGAAAGACAATGTCCTAGCAGATGCTCTCAGCAGGATATCTCAGGGCCACCACGAATGGTCCCTAGATCCCCTAATTTTGAAAGTGATTTTCTCCAGATGGGGCACTCCACAGATAGATCTTTTTGTAGCCCCAGACAATCACCAACTTCCTCTCTTCTGTTGCAGACCCCCAGTCTTGGGCTCAGTCCCCCTGGATGCTCTGGTTCTGAATTGGGAAGGGAAGTTCCTGTATGCTTCCCCCCCCTTCCCTCTCCTGTTCGTGGTGCTAGTCAAGATCAGGTCTCAACCATGCAAAGTGATTCTGATCACTCCAGACTGGGCCAGACAGCCCTGGTATCCACTGTTGCTGTCCTTAGCAGTCCACCTTCCCCTGTCTCTTCCCAGGAATTACAACCTGTTGACATCCTCTCAGGGAAGGATTTGATATCTGAATCTCAAATCTCTCAATCTCAAGGCCTGGCTCTTGAAGAGTTAGAGTTTGCTGATCTGCACCTCTCTCAAGGTGTTCTGGATATTCTTAAGGCTTCTCAAAAGCCTTCCACCAGAAAGACTTACAACTCCAAATGGAAAAGGTTCACTCTCTGGTGTTCTAATAAGCATATTTCTCCAGAATCTGCTGGGTTGCCTACAGTCCTGGACTATATGGTTCATCTTAATGGCTTGGGACTTAGACCAGCTACACTTGAAGTACATCTGGCAGCTGTTTCTGCCTTCTTGTCAGTAGGCAAGCCCTCTCCTCTATCAGCCCATCCTGTATTTTGTAAATTCTTCAAGGGATTGCTGCACACCAATCTACCCTTCAGGGACCCTGCTCCTGCTTGGCACCTTAATGTTTGCATTGCTCAGCTTATGCAACCCCCCTTTGAGCCTTTGTCCTCTGCAGAGCTTAAGTACTTGACTTGGAAAACTGTGTTTTTGGTAGCCATTACCTCTTCCAGGTGCATCAGTGAATTGCAAGCCCTGTCAGTGGAGCTTGATTTCATCTCTTTCCATAGAGATAAAGTGGTCCTAAGAACTAACAGGAAGTTTTTGCCTAAGGTGGTTTCAGATTTCCACCTTAATTAGTCTATGTCTCTCCCTGTTTTCTTCACTGACCATTCCTCCTCTGGAGAGAGGAGGTTGCACAGCCTGGACGTAAAAAGGGCCCTTAGCTACTACATAGAGCACACCAAGGGTCACAGGTTTGAGCCCCTCCAGTTGTTCCTCACTTATGGAAGAGGTCGGTGAGGCAAACCTGCCACTAAAGATCTATTGCCAGGTGGATTGTCTCTTGTATACAATTCTGCTATGAAAAATTGGGTAGAACCCACCACTGAGCCTGAGGGCTCACTCTACTAGAGGTACAGCTGCTTCCCTGGCTGCTGCCAGGGATATTCCTTTCTTAGAAATCTGTCAAGCAGCCACCTGGAAAACAGTCCATACATTCACCAAGCATTACTCTCTGGATATCCAGGCTAGGAGTGATGCTCGGTTTGGCACAGCAGTACTTCAGAGCCTTTTCCCAAAGTAGGTTCTGTCCCTCCTCCATGGAGGTACTGCTCGGTAGTCTGCAATAGTCAGAATACAGCAAGACTTCATGTTGTTTGAAGAAAAAATTACTCACCTTAGTAATGTTGTTTCTTCTAATGGAGTCTTGCTGTATTCTCCCCCCCTCTCAGAACCTGTTTTTGGGATGTGGGTGGGCAGGAGTGTTGGCACCTAGAGGTGCCCTTTCTCACCCTCCTTTATTTTGGGTGTGTGTTGTGTTTGTTTTTGGGTTTCCTGACTTGAGTCTTTGCTTTGAAACCAAAAACCCTTTTTTAACAAATTTAGTTGCCAGTTGGCTAGTGTGAGTTTTACAGTTTCCACACAGAAGCCTTAGTGAGTATAGCTCAGAAGATCTGACGGTTGAGTTTAAACAACAGCAGACAGAGGTTTCAACTAAGCTCGAGCTTCAGCGTTCCATGCCCCATGGAAAGTTAACCTTTGTTCTCGGGGCAGTTCAAAAGTTGGTGATCACTGCAATAGTCAGAATAGTCAGAATACAGCAAGACTCCATTAAAAAACAACATTACTAAGGTGAGTCATTTTTCTTCTGCCCCACTGGTGTGAATAGAGATTTTTTTGTCAGAATTTGTCCATTGCCTTAAAAGTCTTTCTTTTTGGGGGGGGGGGTTAGCTTTAAAAAGCAGTCTATTTACTTTATTCCTCAGATTCCTCTGGGGTGTGTGGCGTGCAGTAGTAATGGCTCTGTTCATCACTGATAGAGAGTCTCCGACTGACCCTGACCCACTCCGAGTCCCCAGGCTCCCCTGGGCTGGCTGTAGTGTCCCACTCCCACAAGACACTCCCCATCGTCCTCCAACTGTCTACAAACAGGGTAGGCCACTAGGCCACCAGCCAGGGTGTAATTCAAAGAAGAGCCCAGAACAGAGCCGATGAGCCATCGTTCAGAACTTTTGTGGCCCCACTGATGGCTGGCCTGGCTCGCCTCCTTGAGTGGAGCCTCTTGCTGTTATCAGTGTCGCTGCTGGGGGCCTGGCCTGCTGAGGTACACTGAAAAAATTCCCCAACTTCCTCGCCTCAACTGATTGACCATCTCACTTCACAATCCTTCTACCAACTCAACTCCCCAAGTCCCCGGCCCTGCCCATTCATCTCCTGACTCCACCGGACTGGATTTTGGGATTTTTTTTTTTTTATCAGCTCACTTTCCCATATACAAATTATCGGTGCCTTACACTAGAGGGTGCTCCATCATCCTACTATACGCAGCCAGCTCCCTCAACCTTGATAGCTGTCTCCAAAACTCCACAGTCAGCATCAAGCACTACCACTAGTAAATCCTTCATGTGATCTCACCTGTAAGAGAAGATTACTCATCCATTTGATTCTGATTTCCCAAAGGTAGACATATATCTGTACAGGATTCCGCAGGAGCATATAAGCCCTGCCTGGCCTGCGTCCCTGGCCACTAGGCTGCATAGCCAACAAGAATCCTTACAGAAAACTCAACAACCACCTCTCCCAGCTGCCCCTCCCCCCAGCTTGCTACTGAACTTCAGCGGAATTAACGTATCAAGCCAGCAGACAGCCCAACGTATGGTCCCACCACTAACAATGGTACTAAAAGACCTAGCCTCTGCTTTTCTCTACATTCAGTTTCTTCCAATGGTCCAACCACCTGATCCTTCGTATAGTTAACCAGGGACCTCCGGTGCATCAGAAGGATTCTTCCCAATCTCCTTACTTTACAGCCCCACCTGCAAGGTACAACTATTCCTTGATCATACTGCAAGGACTAATCCACAATGGGGTGTGTTATAAATTACTTTCTGCCTCAGCCTTTTATAGCAAGACTCATCATAGAGCCTCTCGCACCATGTTCCTTGCACTAAAGCTATTATCTCTAGCCTTATTACTACTCTCTGGAGATATCCAGCCTAACCCTGGTCCCCCGCCAGTCAACCACAAAATTAGCTCCCTAGAAACATAGAAGTTGACGGCAGATAAGGACCTCAAGGCCCATCCAGTCTGCACATTTTTTCTGCCTTATGAATGTAATATAGGCCTTTACTCTGTCAACGGCCTATTTATTCATACTCATCTGTATTGTTCCCTTATGCCTATCCCATGCCTGTTTGAAGCCCTATACTGCATTTCTATCCACTACTTCCTGAGGTAGGCCGTTCCATGCATCCACCACCACCCTTTCTTTGAAAAATAACTTCCTCACATTACCCCTTAATCGGCCTCCCTCTAATTGCATGATGTGTCCCCTAGTCCTGCTATTTTTCCTATATTGAAACATGTTAGACTCTGTCACATTGTTAATGCTCTTAAGATATTTGAATGTTTCAATCATATCACCTCTCTCTCTCTCCTTTGCTCTAGGGTATACGTATTGAGCTCCATTAATCTGTCCTCATATGTTTTCTGATGCAGTTCCTGCACCATTTTGGATGCCCTTCTCTGGACTGCCTCCATTTTGTTAATGTCCTTGTGCAGGTGTGGCCTCCAGTATTGTACACAGTACTCCAGATGGGGCCTAACCAGTGTCTTGTAAAGAAAGATTATAACCTCCCTCTTATGACTTGTGGTACTCCTACTAATACACCCCAACATCCCTCTAGCCTTACCTACTGCTTTAGTGGTCTGCTTGGATGATTTCAGGTCATCTGTGATGATGATGCCCAAGTCTCTTTCTTCCCTTGTGATTGCCAGCAATTCCCCCCCCAACCTATAGATAGCTTCAGGGTTTCTCTTCCCTACGTGCATGATCTTGCACTTCTTTGCGTTAAACCCCAGTTGCCACTCTTCAGACCAATTTGCCAGTTTTTCCAGATCTCTTCTCATTCTGCCTACACCATCTGGATCATCTACTCTGTTGCAGATCTTGGTGTCATCTGCAAACAGGCAAACCTTACCCTCCAGTCCATCTGCAATGTCACTGATGAAGATATTGAAGAGGACTGGCCCCAGGACTGATCCCTGAGGTACCCCACTTGTGATTTGCATGTCTTCTGACTGTATACCGTTTACCACCACTCTCTGTTTTCTGCCCGCCAACAATTTTGCCACCCAGTTGGCCAACTTCTGACCCACCCCAAGCCTATCTATCTTATTAATCAATCTTCCATGTGGAACAGTATCAAAAGCTTTGCTGAAGCCAAGGTAGGAGACATCAACTGCACCTCCTTGGTCCACCACTCTGGTTACCCAGTCAAAGAAGTCTATGAGATTAGTTTTACAGGACCTTCCTGTTGTAAACCCATGCTGTCTTGGATCCTGTGCTCCTATAGATTCCAGGTATTGCACTATCCTTTCCTTCAGGAATGCCTCCATAATCTTGCCCACTACTGAGGTAAGACTGACTGGTCTGTAGTTCCTTGCCTCCTCCCTGCTGCCACTCTTATGAAGCGGGATCACATGAGTCCTTCTCCAGTCTTCTGGGATCTCTCCTGTACTCAGAGACTCACTAAACAGTTCTGCTAATGGCTCTGCTAGTTCCACCCTTAGCTCCTTTAGTACCCAGGGATATATGCCATCAGATCCCATTGCCTTGTCCACCCTGAGCTTAGTGAGCTCTTGTAGGACCCTTTCTTTTGTGAAGGGACTGGTACACACCTCCCTCCCCCATGTGTCCATGGTGCTCAGCTGTGGGCCCTGCCCTACCTTCTCTTCAGTAAATACTGAGCAGAAGTATCTATTTAGGATAGATGCTTTTCCTTGGTCCTCTCCACACCCTCTCCTTTGGTCTTAGCAATACCCCCTCTGGACTTTCTCCTTTCACTAATGTATCTATAGAAAGTCTTGTCCCCTTATTTTACTGTTCATGCTAGTGTTTCCTCAGTTTGGGCCTTTGCCTGCCTTACTGCCTTCACTGCTTCCCTTAGGGAAGTATGGTATGCCTCCCTATCTTTGTTCCCCTGTGTTTCCTTATATTTCCTGAAGGCCAACCTTTTGGCTCTGACCTTTTCTGCTTCTGTTTTTGAGAATCAAAGTGGTTTCCTCCTTCTCTTGCTCTTGCTTTTCTGCCTAACACAGTGGGATGTTGCTTCAAATATTGCATCCTTAATGCTTGCCCACTTTGCCTGTACCCCCTCACCTGTATTTCTTCTTGCCAGGACTAGCTTAACACTGTTGGCCATCTTATCAAAGTCAGCTGCTCTGAAGTCCCATATTTTTGCCTTGGAATTGGATGGCTTAGTTCTAGTGGCCACATTAAACCATATCATGTGATGGTCACTGGCCCCTAGGTAACTTTCTACCTGGAGATCTGTGATCCTTTCCCCATTAGTCAGTACTAGATCCAGGATAGCCCTGTTTCTTGTGGGTTGTTGCACCAATTGTTTGAGGTCTTCCCCCTGCAGGGAATCCATTATGTTCAGGACACATCGTGAGACGAGCAACTTGTTCAGTGTGCCTTTCCTGGTGAAAGTACATTTCAATAAATAAATGTGCCTAGTTCTGTCGGATGTTTCTGCTAGTATTGATCAATCTGTATCTGGCATGTTGAAGTTTCCCATTATCAAAACCTCCCCTTTAGCTGTCATGTTTTGTACACCTTCTAACAGTAATGTGCCTATGTTCTCCCCCTGGTCTGGAGGCCTGTAGTCAACCCCAGTTCGTATGGCTGTCCCATTTCCTGTTTCCAGTGTGACCCACAGTTCTTCTGGCTCCTGATGTGTATTCTGAATTTCTGTAGCTTTGATATTTTCATTGGCATAAAAGGCCACTCCCTCCTCCCTTTTTTCACCTCGGTCTCTTCTGAACAGTACATAGCCAGGTACTGAAGTCTCTCAAGTGTGGTTACTGGTGAACCATGTCTCGCTGATGGCTACTATGTCCAGTTTAGCCTGTGTCATTGTTGCCTCCAGGTCTGGGATCTTGTTTCCCAGACTGCGGGCATTTTGTGTACATGATTTTCTATTGGCCAGATTTTGCTGTGTTATTTGTGGGGCGAGGTCTGGCTTTTCCCCTGCGCGTCATATGGGGAGCCAGACCTTTTTCCTTACCTGGTGATGTACTGAACTATAAACATGCCGAACTCCTGTTTGATCACTAGCTGAGGGAGGAGGGGTGTTCTTTCTGTTCGATGTATCGGGTGCTGCACCCCTCTACCCATTTGCTAGTTTAAATATTCTGCAAAGTCATCAAACTCTGCTCCAGTGCACTGACTCCTTCCTAAGGCAGATGCAATCCATTGAATTTAAAGAACTTTCACTCCCTAAACTGTTGCCAGTTACCTACAAATTTGTGTCCTTTTTCCTGGCACTAGCCCTTCAGTCACATGTTTAGCTCCCCTATCTCCCCTTCTCTGACCTTCTGCCCATCTTCCCCCCCTCTCCTAGAGGACCCATACTGGTCCAGCCCTAGGGGCCTAAAAATGGTCCACATGAACATATGCAGTCTATGCCCCAAGATGCACAAATTGCAATCCTGGGTACACCTATACAAACCTGACCTCCTTGCATTGTCGGAAACTTGTCTGAAGTTTCAAATCCAGACACATGAAATAGAGCTTCCCAGATATGAAGTCTTCAGAAAAGATAAATTAGATAAAAAAGGGGCGGGTGTCCTAATCTATACTAGGGCTACCCTATGCACCTCCTTATCAACATCCCCTCCCTGGAAAGTGATGACCGTGGATCACTGTTTATAACTATAACCCTTGGTGATACAGAATCCCTCACAGTGGGTTGCACATATCATCCTCCCAGGGCAGCTGTGCCTGCCCTCAAAGCCCTCACCAGTAAGTTTGCAGAGCATAATCACCTTGAGATGATCATTCTAGGAGATTTCAATCTCAACTGGTCTCTGGACTTCGATCCAGGGTTCAAAGCACAGCTTCTTGATGCTTGACTGACCCAGGTCATCGGTGAACCAACACGGCACAACTGCAAAACTGGCAACCATTCCTTGCTTAACTGGGTCCTTGTGTCCCATCCTGACAGAATAAAAGCTGCAGGCATATTTTCAGATGCTCTTAGAGATCACTCCACAGTCTTCTGTACATGGAAGAATAGCCCCCTAGAGTGCCTCCAAGAATGTTTGTAGCTCATAACCTTTCAAATTTCTGATTTGAATCCTTCCAGATATCCCTTGAGGAAATTGGCTGGACTCCTATCCACTCACTCTCCAGCGTGAACTCTGCTCTTGAGTACTTTGTAAGCAATTTTCTGTCCATCACCAACAAACATGCCCCAGTTAAGAAGCTCAGGGTGAAGGGTCAATGCTACAAGTGGATAACTTCACATCTGCATAGGTCTTAAGATTATTAGACCTGTACTGCACTGTCTATTATTCTAAGCGAACAGTTGAATCCTTTTTAGAATTAATTTCTGTGTAAAGCTATAGTTTTAAATTGACCAGACTTTTCAGTGTACTGCCTAGCATTCTAAATTTAAAGCCCAATCTTTGCCTCTCGCTTTGCCACCTGTCTGCCCTCTAACCCACTTACGTCTCCTCCCTGTTTCTATTACTCACTTTGTAGTTTAGCCTCCTCCTTCCAAATAATAGTGACCACCCTGTTTCTTTGTTTGAGTTAACCACACCTCCCCTGCCTGCCCCTACTTAATCCATCTTCTTTCCTCTCCCCCTCAGATGTGCTGTGCCCTCCTGGGGCTCGCACCTTGCTGCCAGAGGAAAAGCTACAAGCCTGTCCTGGGAAGCAACCCATGATTCTGCTACTGCAAATTAACAGACCCTGATGCTTTCTTCCCCTGTTGAAACTGCTGCCCAGGATCCTCCGAACTCCAGTTCATTGCAGGGCCCAGAAATCTACAGAAACAGCCAAAAGCCGTATACTCCCTCAGGTACGTTGGTATTTGGCGCCTTTGGACATTCTGAATGTTCAGCACCAGCACTCTGATTGGAGGATCTCAGCCTTACTGACTTCTTCCTGCTGGTCTCCATTTTACATTGCTTCATTAGAGATGTTTATCAGTGCTGCTGACCCTGGGACGATCCTTTTTTGTAAAGCAAGAATTTCATTTCATTTTTTTTTTTTTTTTTTCGTGTCTACTTTCTCATTTGCAAATTATACTACATAGCCACTAGAGGGCTACAACAGCTGTCTTTTCTGTTAAAGAGGAAACACATTATATTTTCTACTTCCTCTTCTGCTCTAGTGGACCTGGGATACCTTTCTTTCTGAAGACCATCCCCGGGGTTTTTCTGCCTGTTTCTCAGGCTGAATCTTGCTCATCCACTAAGGCTGCAAGACTTGAATGCCTGCACCCACTCCCATTCTGTACTGGTGGAGCAGGGCCAGAAACAGAAACGAAAGCTACAGACCAATCTTGCCACACTGGATTGCAGCCTTGAACCACCTCACTGGCTCAGCTGCAAAGAGTTGCTCCACAGGTACGTTCAGTGCCAAAACTGCCTCTTAGCCAACAAAAGGATTTTGAATTTATGACACCTGATCGCCGGTTGGTCTAAGCTTCTAGTGGCTTTTACTGCCAGCTGTTGTGGTGTTTAGATCTACCATGGGAAATTACTGCTAGTTCCTCAATGTGTCACTAGCTTTACTAGCGCTCAGCTCAGTTCTTCAGAATCCTCATCCCTCCCTAAAGTGGGATGACCCTTGCACTTCTCCCTGTCCTGCGTCCAACAGCTCCTTTCAGGTAGCCATTCTGGACTATAGGGCTTCTCAGCTGTCTCTGCCGGGGAGTGGGACATCTCCCAAGCTGCCTCTGCAGATTACTTCCCCATCCAGACTTGAGACTTCCTATTCATGGCAAATTTCTGCCAGGACACTAGTGGCTGCAACACTAGGTCAGTATAACACCAGGAGTGGGTACAGGCCTAGCCATCAACACTACGTCCCCTATCGCCCAAAAAATAGTGTTCACAAATTACAGTTCGCTGCCTTAAAAAGAATCCAGCTTCTTTTACTATTGTGCTCAGGCAATGTTGAACTCAACCCAGGACCATTAGACACCCTTGCTTCTCCATCAGACCTGGAAGGTATCAAAGGAATGTCATTTATGCATCTTAATGCCTGTAGTTTGCTGAAAAAGTTCACCCTTATCCAGGCTTGGGTGAGCCACACCCTACCTGATGTCCTAGTGATCACTGAGACCTGGCTTAGGCCAGCCACCCCAAACAATGAAATCAATATCCCAAATTATTTACTCTTCCGAGCGGACAGGCAATCAAGAGGAGGTGGGGTGGCAATCTGTGTAAGGGACAAATACTCAGCCGCATGCATAGACACATCATCCTCCCCCAAAGAATTCCAGTGCTTGACCCTAAAGATTGAACTTTCTCCTTCCAGTGCACTCTGTGTAGTAGGCTGCTACAGGCCCCCTTCTGCCGGGCCTCATCTTCTGTCTCACCTCAGTTCCGTATTGGGGCTCAGTTCCTTGGAAACCATTACTCTTGGTGACCTGAACTATGATTGGCTATCAAGTGCATCAGCTCCCTTGAAATCATTTTGTGACACTCTAGGGCTGGTGTAACTCATTGGCGAGCCTACTCGCCCAAATAAAAAGAACCTTAACAACAGCTCCCTCTTAGATGTAATTTTGGTTAGCAAGCCACACCTGTTCTCTCAGGTCGGAATATTTTTCTCAGACATTAGCGATCATTGTATAATCACCACCATTAGATCCGTGCACAACCCACAGTTTGTGGCAAAGTTCTCTACCAAGAGGTGCAAACGTAACTTTGATTTGTTTGCTTACGTCCACGACTTGAAATATTCACTGCGATGGCAGGAATTCTTCCTAGCCAAAACGGTTAACAGGGCATGTACTATTTTTTATGATATTTTAAGTGAGGCTTTAAATAAGCATGCACCCTTGGTTAAGGTGTGGGTCAGGAGCAGCACCTGCTGTTGGTTCTCCCCTGTGCTCAAAGCTCACCTCTTAGAAAGGGATACTTTATGGAAAAAAAGCCAGAAGAAGCAAGAACAACTCGGATTGGTGTCTTTTTAAGAGAGCACGTAACAAGTGCACCAAGTTGATCAGAGCAGCCAAGACCACCTACTATCGTTCGGAGCTAGCCTCTGTCTCAAGAAATCCTTCAAAACTCTGGAAAACATTAAAAGACATGTCTGGACATGCACCTGGTAATTCCATTCCAGCAAAAATTAAGTCAGGTGGCAGCATTATCTCTAACTGATCGGAGATATTGGAAGCCCTCAATAACCATTTTGTAATGGCAGGGCTAGCATTTGATACTTCTCCTGCCAATGACCTCCGCACAGCTCAGGGCCCACCAACCCACGGTCCCCCTCTACCAAGGGCCTTCCTCCCTGCCTGTCTCTCTAAAGAGGTGGAAGACCTACTGCTGCAACTGGACACAAGGAAGGGAGCAGGCTCCGACTTCATAGAGCCATACTATCTGAAATGTGCCTACCATGTGCTTGCAGTGCCAATCACCCAGATATTCAACAAGTCACTCTCCCAGGGTAGCTTCCCCCCTCAATGGAAAATAGCCCATGTCATCCCTCTATTAAAAGCAGGTGACCCCTGCGATCTAAATAATTATAGACTGAGCTCCCTCCTCCCCATCCTGTCTAAATTACTAGAAAAAATATTGTGTGGCCAGCTAGGGGTATACTTAGAATCCAGAAGCCTATTAAACCCTGTTCAGTCTGGATTCAGAGCAAAGCACAGCACCATAACAGCCCTAGCTAAGGTGACCAATGATTGGCTCCTAGACCTTGGCAACAAAAAGCATGTCTGTGCCATTTTCTTGGATCTTAGTAAGGCATTCGACACAGTCGATCACAGGCTGCTTCTTTCCTCCCTAAGCACTTTAGGCCTGGACCATAAATCTGTGTGCTGCTTTGCAGACTACCTCAGAGAACAGAAACAACAGGTTAAAGCTGAAGGTGATCTTTCTCCATTAAAACCTATGCTGAGGGGCGTGCCCCAGGGCTCTATCCTTGGTCCCCTCCTCTTTGTGGTCTACATTAACAACATCAATGACCCCATCAAAAAAGTCAACATCTACTTATTCGCGGACAACACTGTACTGTACTTGAATCGTCCCGCACCGGAAGCAGCCTGTGAAGACCTCCAAGGTGAATTTAACCTTCTACAATACCAGCTCATAAACAAAAAGCTTTTGCTCAATGCGAAAAAGACAAAAGCCATGCTCTTCTCCCCCTCCTTGCATGCGGCAATTCCTGCTGGGGGGAGCTATCCCACAAATTACCACTGTTCTTGGAGAAACGCTAGAGTATGTAGCTAAATTCAAACATCTAGGAGTTCGGCTCGATCCTAAACTTTCCTTCGCTGACCATCTCAAAGAACTACAGAAGAAACTAAGGCAAAGATTAGGACTATTCTACAGAATTAACCACCTGCTCACAAAGGAGGCCAAGATTCAACTGGTTCAAGCTACCTTCCAATCTTTAATAGATTATGCAGACCTGCTGTACAGCCACTACACTGCCTGTGCACTGGCTAAGTTGGACACCCTCTACCACAGAGCTATCAGGTTCATTACTGGCCTTCCACTTTCCACACACCACTGCTCCCTGTACTCATCATTAGGCTGGACTTCCCTTCACTATAGAAGGAATAGAAACGCCGTCCTATGGGCCTTCAGAGTAATGACCAACAAGCTCCCCTCATGTAGTCTCAGATTGTATTCCCCAGAGTGTGTTAGACACCTACGCTCTAAGGAGCTATTCCCTAATTGTCTTCCAAGTTCCAAGGGTCAAAACTCGTTTCGGCAAAGCTGCTCTAAGCTTCTCTTTACCCACATTGTGGAATGGTTTACAAAGGAACTTGAAGCTGAGCTGCCCTGCTAGTCTGAATATCTTCAAGGCGCTCTATGATTGCTACAGGAAAGCACCTTGCAAATGTTTTCCTCACCGCTAGCCCACTAATTCCTCAACTCCCCCTTTCCATCCTGACTTTCGCCAGGTTTCTACCCCTGGCTCTCACTCTTTCCTTATTAATGCTTCCTGCTATGCCCACCCTTCCCTGTCCGCTCCAGCCTGGCTAAAGTCCTACCCCAACCATAGTAGTGTCCCAATTATCTACCCCTCCTCCATCATTGTCATAATAAACAAGAACACAACAGCCATTGTCACTTTCTGTGGTTTTAGCTCAATTTTTCCCCCAGTCGTCTGTAATGTATCCCTCCTCTTCTTTACCTCTCTAACCTGCCACCCCATACATGGCCTCTTTCCCCTATATGTGTAGTTGCTGGCTGCCTCACTCAAAAGATCTCTGCTTATAACCCCTGTATGCCTATGGTTGATTTTACATCTGCTGACTTCTTCAATTGTAAATTAATGCTGTTTTTTTTACTTTTTGATTTATTTCAACCTTGTACTGTACTGTATACACTGTATATACTTTTTCTTCCTTGTATATTATTGCTTTTTGTACACCTGCTTCTGTACTGTACTTTGATGTATTCATGACCAGGTCCACCTTGCAAATGAGCCTTGCTCAATGGTGCCGCCTGGTTAAATAAAGATTCTGATTGATTGATTGATTGATTGATTGATTGATTGAAGAAATGAATGGTGCGTAGAGAGAAGGCTTGGAGTCAGAATAAGACGTTTGGCTAGCAGGTGGACTGGATCAGATTCAGAGAGCTCCAAAAATCCTATAAGAAGTGCAATAAGGCTGCAAAACTTCAATACATCTGAGACCTATACCAGCACAATCTGGCTGATCCCAAGAAATGTTGGGCCCAGGTAAACACCCTTATCAAGGGAGGCCCCTGCTCCACAAATGGCTTGATCACTCTTGAGGCCAGTGGGGCACAGGACCCAAGGCAGCATGGACTCACAGTGGGAAGGTCATGTCAGATGAATCAAATTGATTTCTTTGAATGGGTGACCAAATTAGTAGACCAGGGAGGGGATGTGGACATGGCCTAACTAGACTTTAGCAAGGCATTTGACACAGTCCCACACAAAAGATTAATAAACAAGTTAGCCAGCCTGGGAGTGTGACCCAGGGTTGTAGCCTGGGTAAAACATTGGCTGGACAACAGGATGCAGAGGGTAATAGTAAATGGAGTCCACTCCAAAGAAAAGGGTTACTAGTGGGGTACCGCAGGGATCAGTACTGGGCTGGTCCTCTTTAATATCTTTATAGGTGACATTGCAGAGGGACTGGAAGGGAAAGTATGCCTCTTTGCTGACAACACAAAGATCTGCAACAGGGTTGCAGGGTTTTAAATAATTGATTAGCAGTTTTTTTTCCTGGGACAATACTAACTGTACAGAAAGTATTTATATAGGTTTTCTAGAAGTGTTATGTTTGTTAAACACAATGAGGCAAGTGCTATGCATTTTTACAATGTTTTAGCACATTTATGGGCAAAACGCTAATCAAGTTTTAGAGTTAAATAAAACCCTGGGGTTGATATACATGGGGGGTGGAAAGGATGAGAAGGGACTTGGCAAGTTTGGAGGAATGGTCAAAAGTATGGCAGCTTAGATTCAAAGCAAAGAAGTGCAAAGTAATGCACCTGGGAAACAAAAACCCATGGGAAGAGTACACAATGTGGGGGGAGGTACTAATAACAACAAAAATGGAAAGGGGCCTGGGGATAGTCATATCAGATGACCTAAAGGTAGGCAGACAGTGTGAGAAGGCAGTAAAGAGGGCTGGGGAACACTGGGATGCACAGGGAGAGATATCACCAGAAGAAAAAAGGAAGTTGTTATCCCTCTGTACAGACAGCTGGAGAGACCCCATCTGGAATACTGTGTGCAGTTCTGGAGACCCCTTCTCTGCAAGGACATAGAGAGGAAGGAGGCAGTCCAGAGGAGAGCAACTAAAGTGGTACACGGTCTGCAGCAGAAGCCATATGAAGAGAGACTAAAGGAGCTTGATATGTATACCCTCGAGGAAGGAGGGAGAGGGGGGGACCTGATAGAAACATTTAAGTACCTCAAGGGGATCATCAAAGTCCAAGAGGGTAGCATCTTTCAGAAAAAGAGATGTACAAGAACAAGGGGGCACAATTTAAAGACAGAGAGGGGATGGCTCAGGGGCAACGTGAAGAAGTATTTTTTCATGGAGAAGGTGGTGGATGCAAGGAACAGCCTTTCTGAGGAGGTTGTGGGGTCAAAAACAGTGGAGGAATTCAAGAATGCATGGGACAGACATAATGCAATTCTAGTGGTGGGTAGGAGGAAGTAGGCTATTGTTTAACAAGGATCTGATCTTATCCAATAGGTAGGGAAATGGGCAGACTGGGTGGGCCAAGTGATCCTTATCTGCTGTAAAAGTCTATATTTCTATGTTTCTATGATGGCAAGACACTCAATGACCCCCAGATGGCAGCCAGTGCTTTCAACCAAAACTTCACCAACCTAGATAAATACAAAAATGGGTCCAAGCTCCCCACTCCCACCTCCTCCAGGCCTAAGGAATCTGGCTCCCTGCCCCCTAAATTCCACCTCAGACTAGTTACCAAGAGCAAGGTACTTGCTCTGCTCAGAAAAATAAAATCAAGTGGCTCCGCGGGCCCCAATAAGCTGTAGACTAGACTACTGAAGGCAGCTGCCCTCGCCATAGCATCTCCAATCAAAATGGTAGTCAAAAAGTCTTTCCTGTCTGGGCAAATCCCAGGAAAATGGAAAGAGGTGATAGTAGTTCCTTTTCACAAAGTTGGTCCCAGGGAACTAATAGAAAACTACAGGTCCATGTCTCTCCCCTGTATTCTGGCCAAGGTGCAAGAAAGACTAGTATACAGTCAGTTAAGGGTATACCTGGAAATGCACCACTGTATTTCCACTCAGTACCTTGGGTTCAGGTGCAGCCATGGCACTGACACTCCATTAATCAGATTTACTGCTAGTGTACTACCAGAGCTGGACAATGGTACCCACACTGGGGCAATCTTCATAGACTTAACCAAGGCTTTTGACTTGGTTAATCATGAGCTACCCATCAAAAAGCTCACAGACCTTGGACTCGATGTGTACTCATTAGCATGGTTCACCCACTACCTATCCAAAAGAACCCAAGTCATCAGATGGAGAGGTGTCTCTCTTCTACCCGGCTACCTATCTCAGATGGTGTACCCTAGGGCTCGATCTTAGGACCCCTCCTATTCGCAGTCTTCATTAATGACCTCGGCAACAACTGTGGGAGAGCAGACTCTTACTATACACAGATGACGCCATCCTCTATAAGAGCTCTGGAGACCCACTGGTGCTCAGCACCCAGCTGAATCAGGACTTCCTATGCCTGGAACAATGGTTATTGGCAAATAGTATGATACTAAATGTCAAAAAGACCAAAGCTATCTTTTTTTTCCCCAGACATCTTGGTACTGATAGAAGTCACCTGCTCCCTATCACCAAGTCAGTGGGGAGTAAGCGCGAGGTAATGGATTCAGTCAAATACCTTGGGGTAATACTCAACCAAGGCTTCACGTGCAAGGCCCAGGTGGAGCAAACAACTCACACTATCCACCAGAAACTGGGTCTCCTATTTCGGCTAAACAAACAACTCATCCCTGACTCTAGACTTGCAATTGCAAAAAGTATCCTACTGCCTAAATGTACTTATGCTGCCCCATCCTCCAGTCCATAGGAAAAACTGAGGCTCATAGGCTGGAGCTTCTGTGCTACAAAATAGGATGTTTCACTGCAATGTCCCCTCCTGGGACACACCACTGGGATGTGTTGGCCTCCTTAAACTGGCCCTCATTGCCTAGTAGGCTCCAGTACCCCCTACTAACTGTAGCATACAAACTAATCAACAGATTGGCTCCCCAAGCCTTGAAGGCCTCCTCGTCCCCAAGCGTTCCTGAAGAACACTCCGCACTTCTGGGAAAACATTGCTTGAGGTACCAAGGACAAGGACCACATTTAGAAGTAACATTCAGCCCCTAAACTCTGGAACACCCTACTGGACGACCTACACTCAGCTAGTTCTTTAGGCACTTTTCGCAAGGGTCTAAAAACACGCTTCTTTGTGCAGCACCAATTTACCTGCTCGTTTTTGCATGTAGTTCTAGCACTTGCTCCCTAACCCTCTACTGTACTCAACTTCCCTAAACGTTTGATCTAGCCCTACCCTATGAAGTTGATCAACCCTGCTTCTCTCCACTGTATTAATGTAACCTGCTGTAAATAACAACTGCTGATTGATTTTCACTGTTATGAATTTACCTTTCAACTGTATTCTGTCCTTCTGTACCACTTGTTATGATATCTGCTCTACCTACATGTAACTAATTCCAGGTCACCCCTGAAAAAGGGACCTTTGGTACCAGTGGGCCTACCTGGTTACCAAAATTAAATAAATAAATTAATAAATAAATATTGCTGATACATAGACTAGAAATCTATTTGTTTGCTGGGTGTCATAGTGTAACAGAGGACAGGTAAGGTGTACCCTTCCTACCTTGTCCAGCGTCTCACTTCCAGAGTCCCCTGCTGACCTGAGAACATCCTGCAGATGTCTCAGAGTCAGATATCCCACTTCTGTTCCGACGACTGTAGCCCCACACCCCTTGCACTGCTCCACTCCCATGATCTTTCCTTCCTTTACCTAGTGTATATTGAAGCTTCTCTGTTCCCTACTATCTGCTTTCTACTCCTGCTGTATTCCTACCACTCCCTTTTGCTTGCCAGAAACATATCTGTTAATCTTCCAAGGACAGGGTGTCTCTTATTTTCCCATTTCTAATCCACCTACCTGTAATCTGCCTTGGTGTCTATTATTCTTTAACCACTCACCTGAACATTATTTGTTACCCTACCCTTTTGCTTGCTTGAAACTTATTTGCTACCGTACCCTACATAGGGCATTTCTTATTTTAGACCAACCAAAAAGGGGTTACTCAGGGACAGTAATGCATAAGTAATTTATGAATCTGGCTATTCTTAGTTATCTTGCTGTTTAAATTGTTGACATCTGGTATGTGAATGGCATATATGTCCCTGCACATGGTATAAAATGTTACTCTGCCTCCAGCCTCCCCTGGCTACCTGCAAACTGCATGTAATCCTGAATCCTTTGGTTATTGCCTACTCGGGTACTGTTGTTATTTACATAGATACATAGATACATAGACAGTGTTGGCAGATAAGGGCCTATGGCCCACCCAGTCTGCCCATTTGAGCTTGTAAGTTCAGTTTATGTTTTCCTAGAAGTCTGTTGCCCCTTACCCCTGACCTCCAGAATTCCTTTATGTCTATCCCATGCATTCTTAAATCCTGTGATTGTTTCAGCCCACACCACTTCCTCTGGCAGGGTGTTCCACTTATCCACCACCGTTCTGTGAAGAAATTCTTCCTCACGTTTCCTCTGAATCATCCTCCTCCAACTTCATCCCATGCCCTCTAGTCCTAGAACATCTTTTTGCTTAAAATAGTGTATTCCTGCACCTGTTCCTCCCTGTAAGATACTTGTGTGTCTCTATCATATCCCTCTCTCCCTCCTCTCCTCCAGGAGTACATATTCAGTTCCTTCAACCTGTCCTCATAGGACTTGTGATGCAATCCATGTACCATCTTTGTTGCCCTCCTCTGAACCTTCTCTACCCTGTCTATGTCCTTACGTAGGTAGGTCTCCAGAACTGTACACTGTACTCCAGGTGGGGCCTCACTAGTGTCTTGTATAGTGGAATTATGACCTCCCTTTTCCTGCTGGTGATGCCCTTGCCCATGCATCCCAGCATCCTATTTACTTTACCTGCTGCCTTGTCACACTGTTTCCCTACCTTGAGGTCATCAGAGATGATAACCCCAAGATCCCTTTCCTGCTTGGTGCATGCTATATCCTCACCCCCAACTGATATATTGTGCCAGGGTTTTTGTGCCCCATATGCATTATCTTGCACTTCTTTGCATTGAATTTCAACTGCCAAACCCTTGACCATTCTTCAAGTTTCTGCAGGTCCCTTCTCATTCTGTCTACACCCTCTGGTGTGTCTACTCTGTTACAGAGCTTTGTGTCATCAGCGAACAGTGAAATTCTGCCTTCTAGGTCCTGCACAATGTCACTGGTGGAGATGTTGAATAGGACCGGTCCCAGCACTGATCCCTGTAGTACCCCACTGGTCACTCTTCCCTCTGTGGAGTGACAGCCATTTACCACCACCCTCTGTGTCCTGCCGCCCAGCCAGTTACCTACCCACCACACTACTGTCCTGCCCATATCCATATTCCCCAGTTTGTGTAATAGTCTTCTATGTGGCACCGTGTCAAAGGCCTTGCTGAAGTCCAGATAGGCCATGTCCACTGCCCTCCCCTGATCCACCTCCCTAGTCACCCAGTCAAAAAATTCAATGAGGTTGGTCTGACATGACCGCCCCTGGTGAAACCATGCTGCCTTGGGTCCTGTAGTCCATTGACAACTAGATGTTCCACCAATCTCTCCTTCAGTAGTGCTTCCCAGTCTTCCTCACTACTGAGGTGAGGCTGACTAGTCTGTAGTTCCCCGCTTCCTCTTTGTTCCCACTTTTGTATAAGGGGTCTACATCTGCTGTCCTCCAGTCTTTGGGTACCTCCCCTGTTTCCAGTGATCGGCTAAACAGAATAGCCAGAGGTTCAGCCACCACCTCACTTAGTTCTTTAAGGACCCTGGGGTGCACCCCATCTGGCCCCATTGCTTTATCAACTCTTATTATGTCCAGTTGCTTCAGGACCCTTTCTCGTGTAAAGGGACTTGTGTCCATTTCTGCACCATTCTCACCCCTTGTACTTCCTTCAGACCCATTACCCTCCTCTTCCTTAGTAAAGACTGAGCAGAAATACCTGTTCAATATGTCAGCTTTACTGTTGTCATCCTCCACGTGGCTCCCATCCTCCCCCTTCAGTCTCACTATCCTTCCCTTTGCCTTTCTTTTTTCACTTATGTACCAGTAAAGGGTTTTGTCCCCTCTAGCCACTGATTTTGCAATGTGTTCTTCTGTCTGAGCTTTGGCTTCCCTTACTGACCTCCTGCCTCCCTTTGCTTCTCCTGGTACTTCTTCCTATCCCTTTCTGCCTGTGTCTTTTTGTATTGTCTAAATGCAATCTTTTTGGCTTTCACTTTCTTTGCTACCTCTTTGGAAAACCATAATGGTCTCCTCTTCCTTTTCCTCTTGCTAACCTGCTTAATGCATAATTCTGTTGCTCTTGTAATCCCCATTTTAAATACTGCCCACTGTTCCTCAACCCCTGATTCCTGCCCCATTCCCCTTAATGCCTCTTTCAAGTATCTCCCCATTTTCCCAAAGTCTGCCCCCCTAAAATCCAGGATATGTGTTTTTGTGTGGTTTGGTTCTGCTCCTTCCGTGATTTCAAACCACAATGATTGGTGGTCACTGTTCCCCAGGTGCTCCCCCACTGTTACCCCATCACACTGTCCCTGTTTGTGAGCACAAGGTCCAGTATTGTCTTCTGCCGAGTTGGTTCCATGACCAGTTGCTTGAGGAAGGCACCCTGAAGGGAGTCCTGGATAAATCTGCTCCTAGTTGATGCTGCTGCTGGGATGCTCCACTCCACATCTGGAATATTGAAGTCTCCAACCAGTACTACCTCACCCTTGTCTGCCATCCTTTGGATGGCTAGCATCAACTCCTATCTGTTTCTTCCTCCTGGGCTGGTGGTCTATAGACCACACCTGTGCAGATGGCTGGCCCCATTTTCCTTTCCAGCTTAACCCACAGTATCTCTCCCTCATTTTGTTCCTCCTGGATCTCTGTGGCCCTTATGTCATTTTTCACATACAGTGCCACTCCTCCTCCCTTCCTACCTGCCCTGTCTCTTCTGAATATGTTGTAGCCAGGTATGGCCATCTCCCAGTCGTGGTTATCATTACAACATTTACATTTACATTTACCTATGGCCTAACTGTATATTGTGACTCACTATACTATTCTATGTGTTTTATTGTATTATGTTTTGTTCTTGGAATGCTTTGTTCCTCAGGTCGTCACTGAAAAGGGGACTCTGTCTCAGTTGACCTACCCGGTCATCAAAATTCAAATAAATAAATAAAAAAAGTATAAGACAAAGAAAGAAGACCTTGCAAAATGTCCCACACTGACACAACAATATTTTGATACAAGACCCATAGAACAAGCACATGCAGTAAATGTATTTTATTAGATTACTTAATGTGTAAATGGCCTATGGCCATTCTGGAACCTCTGAATTCACTGGCACCAGGAAAACCTATGGCGATCTTGAATACTAAAAGAATTAAATGGCACCACAACTCCATAGAGAACTTTTCTCTAATACTCATGTCTGACACTATTATGACTGAAAAACAGAGATTTGTTGCTATATTGGAATGGACAGGAATGGACCCTCGGGGTATGGTCATTAAATGGTCTATGTTTTTAAATTCTTCCTAATGAACTTGCTCATGTGTAGAGCTCCTTGAGTCATAATTGAACAAGTGTGCTTTAGAAGTAAATAAACCAAACTAAAATGTAAAAGGAACTGAGTTGAAAACAAAACAAACTGCAACTTTACATCACCAAGCCCCATGATGCAGTGCATGACTGGGGTCATGACCTTCAAGATGTCTCTGGGAAAGTTTTCACACTGACTTTTGGAACCTAATTAACGTTGACATCCTGCAGATTTTGAAAAAAAAAAAAGAGAGAAAAACATTGAAGGATTAATGGCCCAGGCTGTGCAGATTTAAAGTAAAAACAGTTCATAAGTGCTTCCCTTTAAGTTGCCTGGTGTGTCAAGGTATGAGTCATGTGCTAAAGCAAAACTGGCTGGAAACCTATAAAAAAAGTAAGTACCTGAAGTCCCTAATGCTGAATTGAATAATCAAATTTAAAACGTTGCCTATACTTTGCAAGTGTCTGAAAAGGCTAATGTGGATTTGATTGTGGCAGATGGTGGCCACATCTTGGGTTAAAATGCTAAAACATACTAATGTGCATACAGTTTGCTACTGGAAATCAGGTTATAAACAAAGGGCTAACATCTGTACTGCAAGACAGGTATACTGTTATATACATTTTTTGTAACTCAGCTTTATTTAAAAGCAAACAGTAGAAGAGAACAAAGATACAATCCTTATAAACAAGGTATCAGGTATATCCAACAGTAATACAGTTCATAGACATTGTGTATCATCTAATATTCAGTAATACTTTTTCAAACAGGTATACTTCAATGTAATGAATGGTAGAACGTTGTTATAGGTAGAAATCTACCTTTTTATAACAAAATTTTACCACTGATGTGACGTCACGATGTTGTTAATACATTGATGGTACTTCACATCAATTGGTTAACAACCGGGAACAGGCTGCACATGCATGCAACTTGGTTAGGTGGCCATGAAACAGCTACTTGAAGTTGAAAGCATGACCCGCGAGCAGGTAACAAAAAAACTGCAATAAGGAACTTCTTTCTCATTTTTTAAACGTAAACGGTACCATACACTATAAAATATAATGTTTGGTACATTGATCGTCAGCCATTTTTTTAACCCATCTCGAGGTTGCCATGGCGATGTAAACCTTTTAAGCTTAACTCTCAAGGTTTACATGGTCGCCCTGGCAACCTCTCGATGGTTAACAAACCAGTTAACAATCGATGACCATACATTATCCTCCATGTATCAACATACAGGTCATAGAAGTGCAGATAACTTGTCACATGGGACTACTAATTGCATTTTTTGCTGTTCCACTTACAGTTCATTTCAGTCATATCTTTCACTTCCTTTTGAATGCTTTTGCCTCCTTTCAAACAAGAAAAAAACAAATTATGCTTGTGGCGGGGCACCAAGAGCAAACAAGCAATCTCAAGTTCTTTGGTGATATCTTTCCTTGATTTTTCTCATGCACTCTTTCATGTCCCATCCTCACAAAAAACATAACTTTGTTGAGTTGCATAATGACATACTGAAAGCAGATGGAAAGAGAAGAAAGTATGTCATGGAACGAAGTTGAGATTGTATGTCAATAAGTAAAATAAACTGATTTGTACTACTAACATTTTAATATTTTAACCATTAAAAACTCCCAGAAGAAGTTTACAATTGTTTATGGATCAACCAGAGTGGATAATTATAGAGATTCATGACAGCACTGTACAGGTAGAATATAGGTAGAATACATGATTTAATAATAGATGTCTTTCTGTTTAAATAAAACAAAAACATGGTACAAAAAAAAACAAAAAACTTTGATGTGGCTTGTACTGCTTCCATAGCAATCATTTGGAGCATTTAACTTTGGGTAGGTCAACCTTGTCAGAACCAGCTAATCAGGAAGCAGCCATTTAAACAAATAGTTTCATGGGTTTCATATATGTTGAGGATGATTTGATCTCATGCTGTCACCAGACAGAACAGTTTGTGTGTTTGTTGATGATGGTGGGGAATGGGGGTGCATATAAAGCACATGTACTGAAATTGGAAACAATGGTATTGCTGCATAAGGGAGTAGATGTATCATGGAGCCTGTAATAATAATAATAAAAAAAAAAAAAAAAAACTCTGGTCAGTGCCAACAAAGCTGCAGAAGGGGAATCTGGGTTAAACATATTGAGAATTATTTTTTAAATATTTATACACCAAATTTTCAACTCAACCTTGTGATGACCCTGCCTCATAAAGAAGGGCAGAGAAAATGTTCAACTTCTGGCTTAAAGGTGCTGTCATGCAGGGACTGTAAAATTAACTTTTGGGATGCAAACACACATTTTGTGCAGGAGTTGAAAAATGACAGCTGTCACATTCATGAGTTGCTGTACTGAAATGGCTATGTTGAAAATTTGTGGTAAAAATATTGAATATTACCAAAGTTAGGAGCTTGCATTTGCAAAATTCAAAATAGCCTCATAACTTAATAGGTGAACATATTAGAATCATAGAACACAAGAATGTTCAAAGTTTAATACCACACCATATTAAATTCATTCAAGGCCAGGGAATGCATTGCTAGTCTTTTTTTTGGCATTGAAAAAGTTTCACTTGGTCCACGTGGAGGAAATTTGGATACAGCTTTACTTAATTAAACCCCAAATATCATGATATCAGGGCAGAAAGGGGGTTAAGGCGCATGCGGATGGAAGTGAGGATAAGATCAAGAAAGTTTATTGTGGTACTATACTCTATAAAGACCCTGCTGAAAGAATGCAACACATATGTCAAGCAGAGAAACACCAGCTTGGCATAGATCCTGTATTCTTTGGTGCGGTCTTATACTGCAACAAGATAAATTGTGTCAGAATTCATTTTTGAGTGGGGGATTGTGAAAAATGTCAGATGGTTGTCAATTCTGAGCCACCTTTTTTCTTCCTTGCTTACAAAACTACTGCTTTAAGAAAATGGACTCTGTAGACCATTATGATCCATCACATTTTCAATAACCACAACATTTTACGCATTGTGGGTTACTGTCCCACATCAGAAAACTGACCTTCTCACTCCTCTCTGAGTGCAGACCAAGCCCCCTTTTTGTGTCAACAAATCCCCCTTCCCGTCTGCCACTTGCTTAGTAGCATTGAATTTCTGTAGCATTTTGTAATTCTGCATATCTATGCAGTCGCATAAAATGCCTACTAACATCATTTGTAAGCTTCCCTCTATCAGTTTCTTCATATTTCCTCCAGTGTTTACATATACTGCAGCAGAAAAGAGAATGTGTTCAGTACTGAAAATAAAAACAAATTTGCTGGTGGGCTTTCTGTTTAGATAGCACTGTTAGGGACAAGCCGCATTTTCAAAACAGAAATACCTGGAAGGATCTAACAGAGAATATCCACATTTATGTTTATTAGTTGTTACCATCTTCTCCCTGTAGAACAACAGGCTGAGATGGGATATGATCTCAGTCTTCCCATTCCCAAGGGTATTAACAGGATTGAACATATGGATATGTTCTCCAGCAGGACACAGAGACATGCTCTGAAGGTCACAGATGGCAAGTTTAGTGGTAAAAGTAGGAAGCATATTTTGTCCCAGAAGGTGGTGACCTTCTAAAATTACCTGCCAATACAGACTGTGGACATGAAGACAGTAGAGCAGTCCACAGTGTTGCCCATCCCTTAGCTTTTGCCAATACTGAAACCATCAGTGTGAGAACCCTGTACTGTCCCTGCCCCAGCTGTACCTACCCATGTGGATAAACAGAGGTCTTCGACCTCTAGTGCTGTCAGTCTGCCACATTTGATCAGCACTATATCTATCACAGTTTGGAAACCCTGGACTGTCTGTTCTACACTGCATCAGGCCCTGTGGATTTACAGAGGGTTTCAGTTTCCAGTGGTGCCAGACCCTTACTGTTCACCAGTCACACTATGTACTTGTCACTGTAGATAAACAAAAGGCTTTAGTCCCCAGTTCTGTCAGTCCCTCACCATTCACCAGGACTAAATGCAGACAGTATGGAAACCAATCACTGTCCCTTCCCTCACACTGTAGCTGTCTTTGTGGATTAGTCAGTCCCTCACCTCTTACCAGCACTAAATCCATCACAGGGTGGGTAAGTTTGCACTGAGCCTGCCCCACATGGTACTTGTGGATAAACTGAGAGCTTCATCCACTTTTTACAAACACTACATTCATCACAGTGGGTGAGTGGGTGGAGGGGAGCCTGCACTGTACCTGTCCCTGTGGATGAACAAAGAGCTTTAGTTCACTGTCCAGTGCTGTCTGAGCTGTACCTTTTATGAGCATTAAATAAGTCAGAGTGGAAAAGTCAGCAGTGAACCCAATTCTGTGGATAAACAGAATTGTTTTAAGCCCCCACCTTTCACTAGCACTGGATAGCAAATATACAAAGGTTGAATAGAAAAAATATAAAAAAACAGAAGAAAGTGGTCTCAGATCCCAATGCTGAACTGTCTGTAATTTAACACTGTAGTCTGTCTGACTGCTTCAGTGCTTCAATAAGGGAAATTCCAGTATGCTTCCAGATAACGAGTTAACCCTTAGGCTGCTGAAAGAACTAGAATAAATCTATTTGATTGAGCTGAACACATACTCAGTCTGCAGCCCTGCAAGGGTTAAATTGAGGGGCTACACAGAGCAGCAAATAGCAAAAATCAGAGGGGGAGCACATTATTTTGTAGTTGTGGATGGATACTTCCAAAAGTCCAAAAAGGAAGTTCCATGATAAGCTGTTTTTAGAGCTAATAAAGAGGGCTGCAAGCTCCGCCTACCTGTAGCCCTAAAAATGAGATATCATGCCTGCAGGTCTGTTTATAATAATGATTGCACATGTTATCACAGTAAGATCAATATCAGTTATCTCTCTACTGATGAGTTACAATAATGACCTATCAATACATCCCCATTCCATGTCCTACAAGCTCCCCAACCAACACCACCTAGACCACAAGTGGTGATTAACTATAATTGCATTAAAATGTGTCTGGATAATGATGTCATTGGATTTATTTTTTTCGATCTATACGTATTCTAATAATGTCACAGATGTCAGAAACAGGTATTCATTGTTGTAACTAAGAGGTTGTTGGGCTGCTGATGCAAGAAGCCTTGTAACACCCTTAGCAGTGCACGTGCAGGCAGTTTAAGTCTTATGAATTGCCTGACAGATCTGTGCGGAGTTTAATTTTGCTCCCTGTATGCAGCATGTGCTGACAGTGTTACTTTTTTTAAGTGAGGCACCATTCATGAATGATGAGAGCAGAGTTATATCGGGGAAAAGGGAGTGTACAGGGAAAACGCTATTGTTTTCAGTTTCAGTTTGTTTTAAATATTTTTAACATGATCTGCATATTTTTTCCATCATCTGACCGCCCATAAATAAAACAAAAGGTTGTGCAGGCCTTTTTTATGTCAGCATGGCTCATCCGTCAGATATCTAGATGGTTTAAAATAATTCTATCACACAATCTTTGCTGAAATTTGACATTTTGCAGGCCTATTAAGAGTTCCTGCATACTCCCCTTTCCCGATACACCGCATACCTGTTCTGTATACACATTCTGATAGTTAAAATTGTGCTATGATATTTGGAAAGTCATATGACTGCTGTCAGTTGAGAGAGTGTTTAAATTTGGCATCAGACTCATCTCTTTAATCTCAGCAGTATGCATTCAGCTTCAGTTGGGGGGATGAGGGAATAGGCAAGTTTCAAAAGTATGCTGCGAGCTACGGGATAGGGGGTGTGTGTAGAAAAAAGGTAGCCAACCTTGAAATAGTCCACAGTATATACGCACTCACTGGCCACTCTGGGGCTAGAGTGGCCAGTGAGTAAGTCTTACCACTAGCAGGTATTGTACTAGATATTCTTTCAAATAAATTGCTGGGATTAGTCAAATTGCCAGTGTGTGGACATTCTTCTGTGGAGTGCATATATACTGTGGACAAGGGAATAGTACTGATATTTGGCTCTCATCATTCACATATCATATTAGAAGGTTTTATGCATCAGCAGCTTCTTAATTACAATAATGGCCACATGTTTCTGACATTTGTGACTTTTACTGGAATATGTGCAGACTGAAAGAAATAAAAATAAATAGAACTTCAGGCATAATGTCTCATTTTTTTTTATTTAGTCTCCCAGGCACAGCCACTCCCTTATGCAGTCATTGACTTTTTTTCTGATTTCAGTACACATACTTCATATACCCTTCCCCCTCCATTCCCCACCATCATCAACAAACACACATTGAGTAGTTTAGACTTACAGGGCACGACTCACAAAAGGGATCTGCATGGTGCATCCGAGATGCACTGGGGCATCCCCGACATGCGGCCAAAGCAGATTCAGGTAGGGGACAGATGCGCTGGCGCAACCCCGATGCACTAGCACATTGCAGATGCACCGCATACCACCAGTAAGGATATGCAGGGCATCTGGAGGGGCTGTGAAGGGGGTGTGCCCATGCATACTGGATGCATCAGCATTCACAGCCTTATTCTGTGGTGCATCCCTGGGACAAGTCCGAGGATGCACCACAGAAAGATAAGTCTAGGAAAACCAGACTTAAATAGGTGGCCACCCACAGGCAGGCTGCCATACTGCAGGCAGCAACATGGCAACCTGCCCACCCTGGCAGTCCAGTGCCTCCCCGAAGCACCTGGTGAATGCTGCTCCTTGCGATGATATGTACAAAGTAACCCCTGCCCCAAGCCCCCATAAGCAGCTGCTCCATGTGGCGGTATGTACAAACTAACCCCCCACCACAAGCCCCCGTAAGCAGCCGCTCCTTGCAGTGGAATGAATGAAATCAGCACCCTCCTCAAGCCCCTGTGTAAGCCGCACTCCATGGCAGCTGGATGTTCAGGAAAGACCAACCCCCCAGGCACCCCCAGCCCACCCTCCCAGCACGGTCCCACCGTCGGGAAGGCAGCATAAACCACCCGCATACCGCCCGCCTGCCCGCTGATATAGCTGTCACAGGACGGCAGCTATTGTACTCAGACTAAATGCGGCGGCTGTCAGTCTCGAACAACTCTGTTGGCGGGCACCTGTGGCGGTATGTGGGTGAAATTACCTTCTTTCTGATGATGGGACCATGCTGGAGTGAAAGGTAAATTAGGGGTACCCTGAAGAAGGTTGGGTCCTTTCTGAACGTCCAGCTGCACAGAGGCGACACATGCAGGGGGCTTGGGAGAGGTGCTGACTTCATTCATTCCACTGCAAGGTGGCTGCTTACGGAGCTTGGGGTGGGGGTTACTTTGTACATACTGCCTCGAGGCGGTTGCATATGGGGGCATGGGGTTACTTTGTTCATACTGCCGCAAGGAGCAGCTGCGTACGGGGTCATGGGGGGTTGTCCATTGCAGTGATACCGCTGCAAGGAGTGGCATTCACTAGGAGCTTGTGGCAGGGGTGTGCTTGTGCAACTTCTGTGGTGAGCAGCATTTCATGGGGCTGGGGTCAGGCCAGGGATGGGTGGGGGTGTCTACGGGTCAGCACATTTTTCCGGGGCATCCCTGCAGGTGCAATGCAAATGGGGCCATAATGGCAAGCTAGTGGCCCCATTGCGCCATGCATGCCTAATGGCCTCATTTGCATGCCCCTGGCTGTGGATCACATTTTTGGGTGCAGGGCATCCTGAGATGCCCTGCCTCAAAGGGTTCATAGCCTGACATGAGGGATGTGCTGGTGCAGCCTGGGATGCCCTGGCACATTCTGGGTGGGGCTCACCTCTGCTATTCACAGTGGGGATGCGCCGGGGGCATCTCCCTGTGCCTCCTCTCTGAATCACCCATTTTGCACTTGGTGCATCTCCCCTGCGCCAGGGCAGCCAAGATGCACTGAGCGCATCTTCTTTGTGAATCCTGCCCACAAAGTTTGTATGTAATTACACTAGATAGCGTGGCAGTAACAAGATGAGTTCACACACACACACACACCACTCCCAAAAGAGCAGTTTAAAGTATGAAAGACAGATGTTCAAATTAGATCTGATCAGCTGTTTTTTGACAGTGCTGGTACTCGAGAGCGATACTTCAAACTGGACTAAATCAGGAATAAAATAACATCATATTACAGTAACTAAGGCATAAAGCAGAGTCAATTATAGGGTCTCAGCTGCTTTAGTAGTGTTCATCAGTGTAGGGTTTGCTGTACATGTTCAGTTCAAAGGAGGGCAACAAAGATGGTGCAGGGCCTGCACCAAAAGTCATATGAGGAGAGAATGTAAGACCTCACTATGTATACCTTGGAGGAGAGGACAGACAGGGGAGGTATAATAGAAACCTACAAATATCTAAAGGGCATAAATAGGATACCAGAGGGTAGCATCTTTCAGAAAAGGAGATATTCAGGAATGAGGGGGCATGACATGAGGTTGGAAGGGGGCAGTACATAGATTGTGGGGGGCAGGGGGGCAGACTGCCCTCCCTTCATGTGTTCCCACCACTCATAGTGGGACTTTGGAAAGTCTTGCGTGTTTTTTTGTTTCTTTTTGGTATATTGGTTGGACTCCTACTGCCTGAAGAAGATCATTCCTCTCCCAAGCTAGCTGGTCTGGAGATAGCTTCCAAGCTGTACACAGCAGCTCCCCCTATCCTTTTTCTCCAGTTGCTTGCCTGGCTGTGCGAGATGTCCACAACTACTCACACGCAACCAGCTGGATGAATGCACGCTGGTGTGTGACAGGGCCAGAGTCCGAGCGTTCCCTCTTGCAGTTGTTGCAGCGTGCCTTTCAGTTTAAACTGAAGCCAGCCTGATTGGCTGCTGTTATTTAGATAAATGTCCATGTTGGAACTGGAACTGTTGATGGCAGGCAAAGGAGAAGAGGTGGTGGGCAAACGGCCGGTGGATACAACCAAGACAAACATAGTTATATTGTCCTTTAGTATAGAGAGAAGGATCAGCACAGAGTAGAAATGAAGAGGATATTAGCTCCAGGCCAGATAGACACAGCAGTAATAATGAGGCATTGGCAGCAGCACAGCAGTAAGGTCTCTCTGTGGTGGGTTGTTTGTGAAGAAGGGAAGGGAAGCATTGATTACTGCCAGCCAGCCCAGGTTCAGTCTTGATAAGGGACAGGACAGAGTGCTGCGTGTCTGATTGAGTCAAGGTAGGCAAACAGAACAGCCAGGGTGGACTGTATTATTGTGACCTTGTTGTTTAAAAATTTGTAAAATGTGTGATAAATGAATTCTAGGGACATGGATATGTTGTTCAATCCACACTCACTGGCAGGTTCCTTGCCACTTAAAATCTTGCCAGAAGGTCTTCAAGCTGGCTCCTCCCACCCACCCGGGTGGTAAAACTCTTGGCTCCACCCCATGACGCCAGATCTTCCTTACTGCTTGGAAGCTCAGGTTCCCTCCTGTGTGCTCTGCGTTTTAGGCCTGGATCCAAACTCTTCGGTTAACCCGAAAATAATCTTAAAATTTACAAGACTTTGGTCTTTTTCTACCCTTGTGGCTGCGATGGACAAATCAACTCCCAGATTTGGTGGTGCCCTGTGCATTTACTGCCTGAAGCGAGCGATCATGAGCCCTGCGACGTACCAGTTCTTCTCGGCCTCGGTCTTAGAGGATCATGCCAGGTGCAACTTGGGTGCCTCAAGAAACGTTATCCTCCGGTCAAGTTGAAGGAGGCCCATTGGGCGGTGTCCATGGCAGCAGGCTCGGCTGAACAGCTCAAACAAATGATCGCCCTCAAGGAGGAAGTGGCCCAGGCCACATCATCTTCTTCGGTCGCAGCATTTATCCCGCTCTCTTTGAGCTCCTCCTACATGGCTTCATTCAAGGAGCTTTGTCAATCCCTCTCCACCAAGGGAGAGGGCCTTTGGGACATTCCTCTCGGTCCAAGAAGAAGGATTCCAAAGGTAAGTCCCACCGTCGACGTTCGTGGAAGTGGGAGAGGTCCCCTTCCCTGGAGAGTTGACACTCGACTTCAGTCGAGGTTTCAGCTAAGGCTGTTGGCTTCACGGTGTCCCCATCAGGTCAGCTGGCCGAGACACCCGTCGATGCAGTGAAGATTTTTCTTGACCCGTCAGACGGGCTGTTGACTGGAGAAGCTGACAACCCTTCTTCACCGGTTCCCCCGGTGGAAACCGAGGACTTGCCTGTGTGTCCTGTGCGGAGTCCCAGTTAAGATCCCGAACTGAGGGAGAGCGGTTTCTCCGCCCCTCCCAGACCCACCCTCGGAAACACCAAGGTCTCGGTCTCAGACCTCTTCTCGGTCCAGCCGATCCTGCTGACATCGGCGGTCTCAGCACAGTGGAAAGCAGCAGCGCCACTCATCCTCTTCTTCGTCCTCCTCGGAGGATAGGCTCCGGTGCAAATTGTGTCGGCGCTATGAGGATCTGATGTGGCAGCAGCTCCTTTTGACCGTGAACAAGCTGACTCCATCGCCTTCCAAGGCCATTAAGTGGCTGTCACCAGAGTGGCCTAAAAAACCCCTCGTTGTAATCGAGGCGTGGAAGCCGGCACCGGTTGTTCGGCTGAAACCAGCTGCGCCACCCATTGAGGTGGAACCCCCACCTCCACAACCTAAAACTGGGGCCCTGACAAGGATTCTCGGTCGAGTCAGGGTTTGCCCCATCAGTTGTCAGTCACCCTCACTCCTGATCGACCTCGGCAGGTGGAGGGTGGCTCTGGCCCTCGGCAGCTGTTTGCAGACTCCTCAGAGTCTGACGATGACTCTTCCCTGTTCTCCAGACCTCTCGACCTGGAGTCCACTGGGGGTCAGTCGGTGGATGAGAGTACATCCTCGTTCCTGGGTATGCTTTGGCTTATCTCAGAGTCTACTGGGATGAAGCTCAAACCCATTTCAAAGTGGGCCAAGTATCCCCTCACGGAGATACTGGACTGAGGGGATTCCCGAATGGAGGCCTTCCCAGTGGCCGAAGCCATTGTTGGCCCGGCCCTGGAGCTATGGCAGCATCTGGGTTCTTGTCCAGCACCTTCGGCCAGGATGGCTTGAAAGTATGCCATTCCCACTGGTTCACTCTCTGGGTACTCAGAGCACCCCTCCGTAGAGGGGCTAGTGAGCAATAGCGTTTTCCGGTGCTCCAGAAATACTAGGGATGTGGACAAGCCACCCGACAAAGGAGTCCAAGAAACTGGACTACTCCAGGTGGAAATTCTATGCTGCGTCCTCCCTAGGCCTTCATCAGGCCAGCTCAGCCATGCTGATGGCACACTTTTCACACGCCCATTTGGGCTCCCTGGATGAGGTGATTCCTCATCTCCCGGCTGACCTCCAGAATACGGTCAAGCAGGTGCGGGATCAGGGAAGGGTGGTGGCCAAGCAGCAGCTCCAAACTGCCTTGGACATTGGAGACTGTTGTGCCCGGTCAGTAGCGGCCACAGTGGCCATGCACCGCAGAGCTTGGCTGTGGATCTCCACTTTCACTGCGGACACCCAGCACAAGCTGGCAGACGTTCCATTCCTGGGCACCGACTTGTTCAGGCCTGGAGTGGAAGGCCATCTCCAGAGGACTGAGAAGTCCAATGCCACCTCAGACTCAGTCACGTCTGCCCAGAAGGACAAAGGCCGCCAGCAGCAGCGTAAGCCCTTTCGTCCTTCAGTCCCTGTGGCACGTCCGGCCCAGCAACACTAGCATCAGGGCCAGCAGGCTCACACTTGGCACCTCAAAGCCAAGCCTGCAGCTTCCTCCGACAGGAAGCTGGGAGGGAAAGGTCCAGGAGGCTCCTCAGCCGGTCCTTCCTCCAAGCCTGTCCAGTGATGGGTTGAGGGGTGTCGCCCCCAACCTCGTGACTACTCCCCGGGTTCCCCCTGTGGGGGGTCGGCTCTGCCACTTCCTTTCCTCCTGGTCCGATATCACCACGGACCACTGGGTGCTGGAAGTGGGAAAGGTCTGCCCAGATTGAGCAGTCCCCACCCTATGAGCCATCACCCCGGGGGCTATGGGGTCCATGGCCTCTCTGTCAGCTCATCGAGCTGACATTGCCCTGCTCCTCCAGAAGGAGGTGATCAGGGAGGTGGCGGATCCTCCACCAGACCCAGGGTTTGTGTCCAGTTATTTCCTGGTCCCAAAACGGACAGGAGGCTGGCACCCCATTCTAGATCTACATGACCTAAACAAGTTCCTAAGGTCTTGAACCTTCAGGATGGTCACTCTGGCTCAGATCATTCCATCGTTGGAACGAGGCATGTGGTTCTGTTCTCTGGACCTCCAGGACATGTTCTTTCATGTCCCGATCCATCCGTCCCACCAGCAATTCTTTCATTTCAGGGCAGAGGGATCCCTCTACGAGTTCCGGGTGATGCCCTTTGGCCCCTCTCTCCAGCTCCCAGGGTCTTCACCAAATGCATGGCAGTGGTGACAGCATTTCTGCGGCACCAAAGAGTCCAGGTGTACCCTTACCTGGATGACTGGCTAATTGCAGCCCCTTCCAGGCTAGAGGTGGAGCGGTCCAGGGATCTGGCCCTTCAGGTCTGCTCTCAGACTGGCCTCCTCATCAACGAAGCCAAATCAGAACTCGTGCCTACGCAGGTGATTCAGTTCATTGGGGCAGAGCTTGACTCACTTCGAGCCAGAGCACGCTCCCGGCGGACATGGCAAAGGTTCTTTCCTCCTTTGCCCAATCATTTCTGGTTGGGCAATTGCGCCCTGCCCGGGACTTCCTGGGCCTCATGGCGGCCTGCACCAGCGTGGTCCATTGGGCCTGTGGCACATGCCACCCCTACAGCAATAGGGCCTGGCCTGGTTGTCACAGTGCTCCGGTCCTCTGGACCAGTCAGATAGTGACCCAGGAGATGGGGAACGCTCTCCAGTGGTGGATCATTCCAGCTCATCTGCAGGAGGGTTTCCCATTTGTCCGCCCAGAGCCGATGGTCACTCTAATGACCGATGCTTCTCTGATGGGTTGGGGTGCCCATCTGGGGGAGCTCAGAGCACACGGCCTCTGGTCCCCTCAAGAGTCTTGATGCCACATCAAACTGCTGGAGCTTCAAGCGGTCCGACTAGCCCTCAATGCCTTCGCTCCATTTGTATGGGGTCAAGTGGTCCAGGTCCAGACGGACAACACCACGACCATGTACTACCTAAACCGCCAGGGCAGGATGTGCTCCTTGCCTCTGTGCAAGGAAGCTCTCTGCACATGGTCTCTCGTGAGCAGACTGGAGGCGAATCTCCTAGCCATCCATGTGGCAGGAGCCTCCAACACTCTGGCCGATGCCCTAAGCCGGATAGGTACTGCATCTCAAGAGTGGTCTCTCCTGCCAGAGGTAGTACACAATCTGTTCTCCCACTGGGGCACACCTCAGGTGGACCTGTTTGCTTCCAGGGAGAATGCAAAGTTGAGGCTGTTTCATGCCTGCCCCCCTCAGCAGGGCTCGCTGCAGGGGGATGCCTTCTCAAGGCTGTGGACCCCAGGCCTCTTCTACGCCTTTCCCCCATTTCCCTTGATCCACAAGGTGCTTCTCAAGGCAAGGAGGGACAAGGTGCAGGTGGTTCTGGTAGCCCCAGACTGGCCCCGCCAGTTCTGGTATCCAGATCTCCTCAGCCTCAGCTCCAGCCTCGCGAGGCGGCTTCCAGCCTGCCCCGACCTGATCTCAGACAACCAGGGGAAGGTTCTTCACCCGGACCTTCAATCCCTGCACCTGATGGCCTGGTTCCTGAGCGGTTAGAGTTCCAGGCCTTGGGTCTTTCTGAGGAGGTCCTCAACGTTGTTGAGGCATCCCATAAGGAGTTGACCAGAAAATGCTATGCCTTCAAATGTAAAAGATTCTCCATTTGGTGTCAGGATAAGGGGTTGGACCCTTCCTCCTGTTCCTTGGCCAGCATTCTGAACTACCTGTGGTCCCTTTCTCAGCTAGGGCTTCGGTCGATGACCCTTAAGGTGCACCTGGCAGCCATCTATGCTTACCAGGTGCGGGCTGGAAAGCAGTCAGTGGCACAGGAGAAGGTGGTTGGGTGCTTTTTCAAATGCCTTGATCACATATCCCCTCCGGTGCGAGAACCTCCACCTGCAATGGATCTACTGCTGGTATTGGCTAAGCTCATGGGCAAGCCATTTGAACCTATGCACAGGTGTGACATCTCTCACCTGTCGTGGAAGACCACCTTCTTGGTGGCTATCACATCAGCCAGAAAGATGGGAGAGCTCCAGGCACTTTCCATCGAGTCTCCTTATCTGGTCTTCCACAGGGACAAGGTTGTCCTGTGCCCCAACCCGAAATTCCTTCCGAAGGTGGAGTCTCTGAGTTTGACCTTAACCAGGTGTTGACTCTGCCGGTGTTCTACCCCAATCACACCTCGGAGGCCGAATATAGGCTCCATACTTTGGACCCTAGAAAAGTGCGCTCTTACTACAAGGAGCAGATGGCTGAAGTTTGGGGAGAGGTTCGCCAGTTGTTTGTCACCTACGTTGAAGCCGCATCTGGCAGACCGGCAGCCAAGTGGATGATAGGCAGGTGGGTCACCTCCTGCATAGATCTCTGCTACAGGTTGGTGGGCATGGAACCTCCCAAAGGGATAAGAGCTTATTCTACCCGCAATACCGCTGCATCGGTGGCTGCTTCCAGGGATGTCCCTATCCAGGAAATCTGCAGGGCTGCTACCTGGAGGTCAGCACACACCTTCATTACCCACTACCACATCGACCTTGAGTCACACCAGGATGCTGGTTTTGGGGCCTCGGATCTCCAGTCCTTATTTCCCAAGTAGGGGGTGCTCGCCTTGCCTCCCTCCTCCCAGAGAACTGCTAGGAGTCTGCCAGTAAGTGTGGATTGAACAACATATCCATGTCCCTAGAAATACAGGTTACTCACCTGTAACAGGAGTTCTAGGAATCATATATGTTGTTCATCCACACTACCCACCCGACCTCTCCGGCTTCGACGCGCAACCTGGCTTCCAGCGGGCTAGATCTGGCGTCATGGGGCAGATCCAAGAGTTTTACCACCCGGGTGGGTGGGAGGAGCCAGCTTGAAGACCTTCTGGCAAGATTTAAAGCAGCAAGGAACCTGTCAGTAAGTGTGGATGAACAACACATACCATTCCTAGAACTCCTGTTGCAGGTGAGTAACCTGCATTTTTCACCCATTCAATCACAAGGACACAGTATGCAGTTGTCCGCTTTGAAAATGTGTGACACCTCAAATCACTTGATAACCAACCAAGCTACCACCACTGCTGGAAATTTCAACCCTATGTGTCCCCTCCCCCACCATAGGTATGCAGCCTGCCAGCCTCCCATGCTGGAGATCATTAATGATTTTAAATATTAACATGAAAACATAGAAACATAGAATCTGATAGCAAATAAGGACCGCTTGGCCCACCTAGTCTGCTCATTTCCCTACCTAACGGATATGGGGCAGATCCTAGTTAACCAACAGCCTGCTTCCTCCTACCCCCACTAGAATTGGCTTATGTCTGTCCCCATACATTCTTGAATTCCCCCACTGTTTTTGACTTTATGACCTCCTCAGAAAGGCTGCTCCATGCAGCTACAACCCTCTATGTGAAGAAATACATACTAACATACTAAAATGCCAGCAGAATAGGCCTAATGGTCTTTCGTGTCTGCTCGTTTGGTCAGCCCCCACCCTGGGTGCTGACCTTGCTGTCCCCCTCGCCTTCTCTGGCTTCTCCCTTCCCAGTTCCGGATATTCTTGCTGCATTGGATTTTGCTTCCTGAACCCTTCCCTGTGATCCCACCCCTCTTGAACCCCTCCACTGTCTCCCAGCTCACCAGCCCCCCTAGGTAGTGCATTGCATGGCTCTACCACCCTCTCTCAGTGAAGTAGCACCTCCTCCTTTCTCCCTGAATCTTCCCCCTCCAGCCTTCCACCCATGCCGTCTATGTGGCCCTTCCACCTTCCTTGAAGCACCCTCACTGTTCCTCCCCTATTTACCCTCTTCATGTACCTGAAGACCTCTATCATGTCCCCGGTCCCTTCTCTCTTCCAAAGTGTACATATTTAGCTCTTGAGCCTCTCCTCATAGGTCCTGTCCTAGAAATACTTCTCACATTACCTCTGAGCCATCCCCCCATCTTCAAATTGTGCTCCCTTGTTCTCGCACATCTCTTTTTCTGAAAGATGCTACCCTCTTGAACTTTGTTGATTCTCTTGAGGTATTTGAAAGTTTCTATCATGCCCCCCCCCTCCTCAAGGCTATACATCTTAAGCTCCTTTAGTCTTTCTTCATATGTCTTCTTGTTCAGACCCTGCACCATTTTGGTTGCCTTCCTCTGGACAGTCTCCACCCAGTCTATGACTTTGCAGAGATGGGGTCTCCAGAACTGTACACAGTACTTCAGATGTGGTCTTACCAACTGTCTGCACAGAGGGACAACAACTTCCTGTTTTCTACTGGTGATGCATCTCCCTATGCATCCCAGTATCCCCTAGCCCTCCTTACTGCCTTCTTACATTGCTTGCCCACCTTTAGGTCATCTGATATGACTACTCCCAGGTCCCTTTCCATTTTTGTTGTTGTCAGTATCTCACCCCCCCATTGTGTATTCTTCCCCTGGGTTTTTGTTTCCCAGGTGCATTACTTTGCACTTCTTTGCATTGAGTCTAAGCTACCATACATTTGACCATTCCTCCAACCTTGCCAAGTCTCTTTTCATCCTTTCCACTACACCTTGCGTATCAACCCTGTTGCAGATCTTTGTGCCATCTGCAAAGAGGCATACTTGTCCTTCCAGTCCCTCTGCAATGTCACTTATAAAGCCATTAAAAAGGACCAGACGCAGTACTGAACCCTGTGGTACACCACTAGTAATCCCCGTTTCTTCACTGTGGACTTCATTTACTATTACCCTCTGTGTCGTGTTGTCCAGCCAGTGTTTTACTCAGGCTACCATCCTGGGACCCACTCCCAGGCTGGCTAATTTGTTTATTAATCTTTTGTGTGGGACTGTGTCAAATGCCTTGCTAAAGTCTAAGTAGGCCATGTCCACATCCCTCCCTGGTCTACTACTTTGGTCACCCAGTCAAAGAAATCAATTAGATTTGTCTGACATGACCTTCCACTGTGAATCCATGCTGCCTTGGGTCCTATGCCCCACTGGCCTCTAGGTACTGAACAATTCTTTCCTTCAGAAGTGATTCCATCATTTTCCCTACCACTGAGGTCAAACTGACAGGTCTGTGGTTTCCTGCCTCTGTTTTGCTCCCACTTTTGTGATGGGAAATCACATCTGCCCTCCTCCAGTCCTCAGGTACCACACCATCCTCCCATGATTTATTAAAAAGGGTAGCCAGTGGTGTTACTAGTTCTTCCTTTAGTTCTTTTAGAATTCTGGGGTGAATCCATCAGGCCCCATTGCTTTATCCACCTTCAGTTTTAGGAGTTCTGTCAGAACCTCTTTTTCTGTGAAAGGACTAATATCAACCCCCTACCAGAGTGCTTCTATTGACTGGATCAGGTATCTCCCTCTGCTCTTCCATTGTAAATACTGAGCAGAAATATTCATTCAGTATCTCTGCTTTTTCACTGTCCCTCTCTGCCCAATCACCTCATCTTTATTCAGTCTCAGTGTTCCTGCCTTAGTCTTTCTTTGCTCCCTAATGTACCTATAAAGGGTTTTATCCCCCTTCTTAACCGAGTTGGCTATCTTTTCCTTGGTTTGGGCCTTTGCTATTCTGACTGCATTCCCACTTCCTTCTGCTTTAACTGGTACAGTTCTCTGTCCTGCTCCTTCTGTGTTTCCTTATACTTCCTGAATGCTATCTTTTTCTCCCTAACCTTCCCCTCCACTTCTTTTGAGAACCATAGTGTTTTTTTTATTTCGTTTTGATTTATTTGCTTCACACAAAGGCTTGTTGCCTCTGTGATGGCGGTTTTGATGTTTCCCCATTGTTGCACCACCCCACCTTCTTACCTGTTTGCTAGTGCTTTTCTGAGGTACTCTCCCATTTTGACAAGATCAGCCCTCCAGAAACAATCAACTACAAATCTGACCCTCCACCCGGGGAGTGCCTTCCTTCCTTTCAGACATATATTTCAAAGAGGTTAAGTAACAGGTCTAGTCACAAATGACTGCAAATATCTCCTTGCTAGAGTTCCTCCCTGGCAATTAAAAGTTAAACTAAGAAAAGTCAACCCCAAAAACAGAGAATCAAAACTACTTACACAGGCCCAAAAATGAATAATTGAATTCAGTGTAGTCTATTAAATTACCTCCTTGATTTAAGGAAGCTTTTGGCTGCTTTCTCTCTCTCTCTTTCTCTCTTGCTCAGCAGCTTGTACCTCACACTTAGGAGTACCTTATTTTCTGTTTTTTTGAGAAAATAAATGGAACTGGGTTGCATTGCACTGAATAAATGTGTACTTTGTGAGGGATTAGCATTTTTTAAAAAAAATTTCATGTATTTGTGTGGTAATCCCTGGGCAAATTGGTACGAGGTTTCATATTCCATTTGGTTGCTCCTAAAAGACATCATAAATGAACCTTGTCTCACCACCTTCTTTGGGGGACCAATCCTTACTGTGCTGTACCAGCTTGTACCTCACACTTAGGAGTACATTATTTTCTATTTTTTGAATGGGTCTGGATGGCATGGACTCTGAATTGTAGCGGTTTCTATATCAGTCATATCTGTATAACCACACTAAAAAGGCCCTTACACTCTGCCAACTCCAGGAAGTGACTCTGTGTTTTACAGATCTTCAGTGTTCAGGGACTATTTGGTTGCTGCTGCATGGGGCTCTCATTTACTCTGGCTAGTCAGTAGCCACAATTTTACTTGAGACAAGAGAGACAGTGAATGACAAAAAAAATTGATAAATGGTGGTAGCCTTTCTCCTCTCTAAAATAGCCTATTTCCTTATCCTGTATTTTATTTTAACAGCATTTGTAAACCCTACGTGCAATATGGTTACTAATGTGAGCATTCTGGATAAGCGACATATGCGGTTTCTGCTTCTTGATGCTGATCAGCATGTTGCTTTAGTTTTGACAATTTCTTTAAAGAAGGTAGAAAGCTAATTATTTTGTTGATTATATTGTTTTTTTTTAGCAAGTCAAAGAAGGGTTTAAAACCAGCCAAATAGTGTCAAAATGACCCTCAAAATGCACTAGAATGCATTGAAACCTGATAGCTTCTGGTGGCCTAGGTAGCACCCAGACCCCCAGCCTATTGACATGGGACTTACTGGGAAAAGCAGGACTTTTAGCAGTCTCCCCCCCATCAAAAATGCTAGCTACGCCCCTAGAAGGTGGGTAGACTAAGGGGTAACATGAGGAAGTATTTCTTCACAGAAAGGGTAGTGGATGCATGGAATAGATTCCCAGCAAAGGTGGTGGGGGCAAACACAATAGGGAAATTCAAAAATGCATGGGACAAACATTGGGGAACCCTAGCAATAGGAACAAGAAGGTAAAGCCGGAGATCAAGTACAATAGGTAGGGAAAATGGTTAGACTGGATGGGCCTAGCAGTCCTTATCTGCCATCAATTTCTATGTTTCTATGTTTCTATGGATTGACATGAGCTTGCTTGAAAAACATTACTCCTTCATTGATATCAGAAACGGTCTCAATCAGGGCTCACTTGGGGGGGGAATTGGAAATGCTGTTTCTTATGAATGACACCTACTGTGTCATAAATATGTTATTTAAACTAGAAATCAACACAGTAGATATATGTATTTATGTTTAAACACTAATTTGTTATTACTATGCCATTGATAAAAGCTGTTGAAGCTAAACTGCTTTATTGTATTTGCTGTTGATTGTTACCTGTTTCCTGGTGTACCAGCTATCTCTCCGCCCGCTCCCAATGTGTGAAAGTCAACGGTACTCTCTCTGAAACATGCCCCATTCGCTCTGGGGTGCCGCAGGGCTCAATTCTTGGACCCCTACTATTCTCACTCTTTCTTAACTCCCTACCCAGCAGTTGATGCTTCTCTATGCTGATGATGCTGTTCTCGTTGCCTCCCACAGTGACCCCATGCTGCTACAGAACTCCCTCCAACTAGTCTTTGACTCTGCAGATACCTGGTTCACTGAGCACCGACTTGTTATCAACCTTAAGAAAACAAAAACGATGCTCTTCTCCCACCCCCAAAATAAGTACAGCAAGTTTCCCTTAGCTGTCACTCCACACCCAATCTCGTCATTGACCAGGTGCAGTCCTGTAAATATCTTGGTATAACCTTTGACCCTGCACTTTCATTCCATGGACATATATCTGCCCTAAATTCTGTACGCCAACTCACGGCTGAGCATTCTTTACGGCTAGAAATGCCTCCTCTGATGCCCTCCGCCTGGCTGTCCTCCTCTGTCATGTCTCATTGACTATGGCCTTCCGGTCTATGGCTCAGCAGATCAGACTGCCCTCAACAAGGTTCGCCTCACAGTTAATAAGGCCTGCAGACTTATCACTGGTGCTCCCAGACTCACTCACACATGTGAGCTGTACACCCTGGCTACCCTACTCAACCTGGAAGAGTGACTCATGTATCAGACATGCCAGCTCACCTTTAAAGCCCTGCTGCCTATCCCCATAGGCTATCAACTCCATTACGCCGTACTGCCGACCCTGATCACGCGTAGCTCGTCAAAACTACCCTAGTTATTCCGAGCCAGGACCTCTCAAGATCAGAGGGCATTCCCCTCACCGCTCCCACTGGTATAACTCCTCCTGCCAGTGTCTCAAACTCACTAACCTTAGCTTGCTTTAAGCACAGGCTCAGAAACTTCCTGCTTAGCTCTCGCAAATGCAACTGCCGCTAGCTTAGTGTAAAAAGAAAAAAATATATATATACTCTGTTTGACAATGCTCACTGAGTGGCTCCCCCCCCTTCCTTTCCCTACTAATTCCTCCTCCCCTATCTTCCTCCCTTCTACTCCCACCAGCTCTCCCCCGACCATAAGTTTTGCACCTTTTGTTATCTTTTGCTTCGTTGGAGATTGTATTCTATTGTAACAAAATTGTAATTGAACTGTAACTTTTTTGTTTGTAAGTACTGTGTCCCTTGTACTACTGTTCTGATGTCCTCTTTGTGATGAGGTACCTTTGTAAATGAGCCTCTGGCTCAAAGGTTTCTAAACTGATGTTTAACTAAATAAATAAATAAATTGTCCCCAATATCGACTTCAAATTGGATGGGGCTGCAGCTGGAGGATTTATTCCAAAATTACCATGGGAAGCTATATTAATCCTGTGTTTCAAAGTAGTATGGGAGCTATACAAATCCTGAGTTTCACAGTGGTGTGACAAAATAAAAGGAAAATAAAAGAAAATCTGTTTCCGCTAATATAACAATACCTGTCCTAGGGAACGACAAGAAGATGGACCAGCTATGAACCTTTAGCGAGCTCGAACTTGGGTGGTGGTGGCGGAGCGGTGTTCTACCAGAGAGGTGCCCTTCTGCTGGTATAATTACCTGTGCCTGGTTAAGGAGCAGTGAAGCTACAAGTTCAGCTCTCTCTGGTACTTCCATGTACTGAGTTTGCTGGAACCAGTGATTCAGGGCTTGAAGCTGGAGACTCAAGTAAATGGTCCGAGGCTTCCAAATCGTTTCCCCTTTCCTGTTAAAAAAAAGTCACCATTTTCTATTACTGTCATGTTCTGTTAATCTGCAACTAAATAAACATTGGGAATGGGTGACCTGGAATGGAGAAAGAAGCAATACTGGGGATGGGCACCTCGGTTCACTACTAATGTAGGGCCCTATGCACTATACTAACGTGCCATGGAAGCTGGGCATGTAGGCATACATATATGTGAATTCCACACAGCAGGGGTCCAGTGGATCCCTGGTGGCATGCACCAAATGTGCACTGGCCAGGTGCACACCCGATCCCCCGGACGCACATGCAACTATGCACTAGGGTGGTCTGGGGGCTCAGATGGGGTATGCCAACACTATGTGCCATGCACAAATGTGTGTAATGTAGCACACAGTGGGCCATAGGAGGGTGCAGGATATGGCAAGGGGAACTCTGCCATAATTGCCATAAGCACCTCATAACCCACTCCCAGTCCCGGCAGCAGAATGCAACCTAGCCCACAGGATCACCGCCTGGTCCTGGCACATGGTGTAGCCCCCCCAACAACATAACCCCTGTCCCTGTCCTGTATGCCACCCCCCACACACAGCAGTGCCCTGTCCCCATCATGTTTAATGTGACCCCCCCACACACAGTGGTGTCTTGTCCCCATAATGTTTAATCTGAACTCCCCCCACACACACAGAGCAGTGCCCCATACCCATCCTGGTATATGAGAACACCCCCCAACCAGAGCCCTGTCCTGGTGGTGCCAGCCCAGTACTGCACTTTATGACCACCCCATATCCTGTCACCCCTGCCCCATCATTGGTGGCCAGTGGTCTTCCACCCCTGTGGCACCGACAAAATCAATTCCCATTCCCTGTAACTGAAAGTCAATGCCAGTGTGATGGACGGTGAGCAGCACATCCCTCTGTAGACCTCCTTGGCTGCCCACCATCCTACTGATGCTAAGAGTGTGCCGCCTATAAATAGCACACTCCCAGAAGCAGTTGGACTGCAGGTGGCCTAGGAGGTCTGTGAAGGGATGTGCCACTCTCCATCTATTGCCACAGCACCAACTTTAAGGTACAGGGGATGGGGTGGTGTTGTCGGTGCCATGGGAGGTGGGGCAGGGGTACCAGGATCAGGGGTCGGGGTGGTCAGAAAGTGCAGTACTGGACTGGCACTGCCAGGATGGGGCTGTGGTTGGAGGGAGTGTTGGCTGGGGGGGTTCTCACATATCAGGACAGTGAGCTGCTGTGTGGGGGGTTCATGAAACATGACGAGAATGGGGCACTGCTGTGTGTGGGGGGTCAATTAAACATGACAGAGCCAGGGCACTGGTGTGTATGTGTGTGTGTGTGTGTGTGTGTGTGTGTGTGTGGAGGCCTTATGTGGGACAGTAGGGGGTTCTACAGGGGGGGTACATCTGTGGACCCGGCAGTGGGTGGTGTCACGGGGGTGGACATCAGGCTGGAGGGAAATATGGATGACAGGGACCATCTACACTTTCCCCGGGTGCCTGCATGCTCTGCCTTCCCAAGCAGGGGATTCACTATGGGACCCAGGATGGGTATCCAACTGACTGCTTGCCTGGGTCTGCTACTCCACCTTTTATTGGAACAACACAGGTGTTACAAAAGAAAACAGGTGCTTAAGCTTTTGGACTACACACAGTTCATTAAGATAGATAGATAGCTATTGAGGGATGGATAGATAGATAGATAGATAGATAGATAGAGAGATAGATAGATAGAGAGATAGATAGATAGATGGAGAGACACAGACAGCAGGGGATCACCAGCTCACTGCTTCAACTGAAGCCAGTAGCACGACTCCAGCTGCAGCTTCAGAATTTAAGAAAGTCCCACTGTTCTCATACAGAGAACATGGGTGAATAGCTCCTCTCACTATACTGGGCACCAAGGATTTTTAGGTGCCAAGAAACATTATTTGCAAGGCAATTTTGGAAAAACAAACATAATCATCTAGCTAAATGTGTCTGATTTATCTAGGTTCAGGTGTTTATTTTTTGAAAATACATCATTTTTATGTATTTTCAATGTTTTTGAGTTAAAAAAACACAAGATGGTGGCTGCCATGATTTTTTTTCTTATGACAAGTAAATCATGAAAATAAGTACTCGCTATTGGTGCTTTTTTTTTTTACTGATTGAGCTTGACGGTTATCCAAAAACTCCTTATAGCTCTGGAACCATGTAATATTTTTTCACAAAACCTTTGAAAATGGACTATCTTGGTATGGGCCACTTCTACCCTGAAAGTTTCATGAAAAAAAATCTGCACTATCTAGGCTGTGCATGACATCAAAAAAAAAAAAGAGAGAGAGAGAAACTGTTAGGTATAGGGAACCGAACATTGTTTTTTGTTTTTGTGTTTTGGGGCATTCTGTACCTCAAAAACTGAGACTCTGCCAGCCTGACTGTGCATGTCAAATTTTGGGCTATTTCATTGAATACTGCCAAAATTAAGGTGCTGAAATTGGGGTTTATCATTAAACAGCCTACTCAACCTTAACTATAGGGATGCTACTGCACCCGTATAGTATATATACACCTCTAATTTTAAGCTAGGTGCTTACTCTCCTCTCTGTCAAAGTCAGCCAGCAACAGCTAATGATGGGAGTATAGGAGTCACCTTATAGGAAGTCAGGCAGGGAGCTGGCAACCGTTAGTGATGGAAATGTAGGTCTCACACAGATAGGGAGATAGGAAGCTAACCAGAGCTTCAGGGCAGTCATTAACAGCACAATACCCAAAACAAATCAGGGCCACTTAATCCGCAGTTCGACCTAATTAAGCACTTGTCACACTGGCAGGAAGTACGGGTGACTGCCTCCTCCTGCAAGCCACAGGAGCTGCTCTGAACCCAATGGCTGTTCTGCGCTGACCCGTCTGCCTCTCGGCCTACAACTCAGTACACATTTGGAAGAGCAGCCCACAGCTACCAATGGGATTGAACTTGGCGCTTTTTGCCTTTCAGGCCATTTAGCTGCACTACTACTGCTCCTGAGCTCTGATTAGGCATAACGCTATTCCCCCTTCTCTTATTGGCTGTTGACTCAACCATTCCTGAGCTGTCTCTTTTTTAATACAAGAACTACTTTTCCATTTGCAAATTATACTGCAAAGCCACTAGAGGGCAACAACTCTTGGAGGTTGCATTCCTCTTCCCACTGCTCTCCCCTAAGCACTTCTCATCCTGAGTCCTTCTTCCCCAAAGCAAATTTCTACACCCTAACAAACCATAGTCAGTCACTCTATTGCTGTGCCATAGAGACCACCATAATTATGGGTATTGGAGTGCCCCCTCATACCGACACTGGGCCACTGCCTCCTCATTGCCACTTGCTGGGCACCCATTGTCATGCGAACCACCCAGGCTCCTACTGATCACTCTTACTACCCTACTTCTTGGACCCCTTAGCCCTCCCCTCAAGGGTCTTTTCCCACCTCCCACTCCCACGAACCATCACCGACTGCCACTACCTCTCATGCATCCCCCACACCCCCCCCACATATCTCCCTGCAGTCATGTGCCACCATCAACCTCCATGCCAGATCACATTCCTATCTTTTTCAACCCTTATTACCAGGGCCATCCCTTGTACTATCTGCACTATAACTAGGTGGCAGCTATCCTTGACGATAAGGCAATGATCCTTTGCTTGCCTCAGAGTCTTTGCCATACTCCTACTAATTTCAGGAAATGTTCATCCTAACCCGGGCCCCATCTCGCCCAGCCCTAGCCTATTGCCCCACGGGCTTAGAATAGCTGCAATGAACATTTGCAGCTTAACCAAAAAGACAGCAGGTCTCCATTGTGGGATACTGCAACATCAGCCAGATGTGCTAGCAGTGACAGAAACCTGGCTCTCCAAAAAAAACCTGACTCTTTGGTTGCCCTCCATGGCTTCACCTTTCACAGAGCCGACAGAATGGGCAAACATGGTGGGGGGTGTGATGTGTACGTCCGTGACTCCATGATATGCCATGCCCTTCCAATACCTCCATTAGACTATGGTGCAAAAGCCTTATCATTAAAACTTACTCCAGATCCCTCTAGAGCCTCTGTAATTCTTACTGTCGCATATGTCCCCCCAAGAAACCAAGCTCCTGCTATACAATCCCTTGCTAACTACATCTTGCTTCAACCCCCAAAATGGAACACGTCATAGCTGGAGACTTTAATGTGAACTGGCTTGCCAGTTCAGCTTCCCACGCCAAGGACACCTTCGCTGCACTGGACCTGATCCAGCTGATCAGCCAGCCTACCAGGGTGAACCCCACTAATGGCTCTAGCACCCTGATTGACCTTCTCCTCACCAACCATCCCCACAGAATCTCTGATCTGTTGGTCCTTCCAGACTCCCTAAGTGATCACTCACCCATCCTCTTTTCCTGGTCATGACTTCAGCAGAAACAAAAACCAAACTATATTGCCCGGTGTCATCTCCAACCCAGAGGCCTCACAAAACTAAGAAAATACTTAACTCAGTGGGTCTGGTCCCCCATCTCCCGGGCCCCTACTATAGATGAAGTCCTTGATTATTTCACCTTGTTCTTTTAATAAAGCATGTGACATCTATCCCCCACTATCAAAAGTGTAATCCAAGAAATGTAATGCCCCCTGGGTCACACCTGCACTGCTCCAACAGCTAAAGCACAGAGATGACCTCTAGCATAAAGCAGTCACATCTGGCATGCAGGTTGACAGGCAAACCTATAAAGCGGTTCGTAACAGATGCACTTGGGCCATAAAACAGGCCAAATTGGGCTGCTACAAAATGACCCTTGCCTCCTCCTGGGGGAATGTTCGGTTGTTCTGGGACAATATCAAGGAACTCAATAGCAAATCCCAGCTCCCCTCCTCCCTACTAACTGTCAACAATGTCCCTACCACCGACCCACTGGACATTGCCAACTGCCTCAACTCATCATTCTCTGACCTTAGTGCAGTACTCCCAAATAACTTCTTTGACCCCAGTCCTGCAACCCCATTCGCTAACACCCAGCATCCCCCTTCCATCTCAGAGTGATCTCTATGAATGAGGCAAGGTCTTTTCTCATTAAAGCACTCAGTGGCTCTTGCTATTGCAAAGATTCTTTAGATTTGAGAATCCTACATCTAGTATTAGATACAGTCCTCTCCCCACTGACTGACCTCATTAACCACTCCCGAAGTCTGGGGCAGTTCCCTGCAGCCTGGAAGACTGCCACAGTCACCCCAATACTGAAGAGTGGTGACAGCACCTCCCCCAATAACTACCATCCCATATCCATTCTTCCACCACTCTCAAAAGCCCTCGAAAAAATTGTAGCCACCAAACTCACTGAGTACCTGCTTGCTCATAACCTGCTTTGCAGGGAGCAGCATGGCTTCAGATCTGGGCACAGTATAACTACGGCTCTCACTGAGTTCTCTAATTTTATTCACTCTGCCCTGGATAGAAAACACCTAGCTGGAGCTGTCTTCATCGACCTGTCAAAGGCCTTTGTTACAGTCTCCCACCCCTTACTCTTAAGCATACTCCGCCACATAGATCTGTCCCAAGGACCCGTCTCCTGGTTTACCAGTTACCTCACAGTTAGATCACAATGTGCCAAAATAAACAACACCCTCTCAACCACCCTGCCAGTCCCCTTTGGGGTTCTCAAGAGCTCCATCCTCGGCCCTCTATTATTCAGCATCTACCTAAACACCTTGCCCAATTCCTGCTCCAGCAACCTACTACTGTATGTGGACGACGCAGTTCTTTTTGCACTGCACCCAGACCCCACAGTATTGCAGTCCTCCCTCCAACACGCATTTAACCAGATTGAAAACTGGTTCATAGACCAAAGATTTGTGATCAATGTAAAAAAGACAAAGACCATGCTCTTTGCCCATCAACAGAATAAGGTCAAGAATGCACAGCTCACAATCGTCTCCCCCTCTCTCCTTCTTCTAGAACAGGTGCATACATATAAATACTTGGGCCTTACATTTGATTCCAGCCTCTCCTTCCATTCACACATTGACACTCTATCATCAACCATAAATGTCCGTATAGGCCTATTGTATTGGCACAGGATTGCTTACCTCCGGAAGCCTTTAATCTGGCTGTCACCTCCTCAGTCCTCTCCCTAGTCGATTATGGGCTCACTATCTACTCAGCTGCTGACCACACAGTCCTTAACAAAATCCACCTTGCCATAAACAAAGCATGCAAACTCCTCTTCAGGGCAGACGAGAGTACCCATACCTGTACCCTATATGCCCTGACAAATCTCTTCACTCTGGATGAAAGGCCATTTTATCAAACATGTCTCCTCACAAAGAAAATACACCTGGGGCTTACCCCCTTGGGGGTTTCTGCCTCTCTCCTATCCTCCCACATCTTGGAGAACACCTGCACTGCCAACTGACAGGTGTCGTCCATCCCAAGAGTTAGAACCTCCTTAGCCCAAAGGTCATTCCCACACAGGGTCCCAGCCTGGTACAATGAATTCCCCTCTGATATCTCCTCCATCTCCAAATTAGGACCTTTCAAGTCAGCCCTCAAAGAGCACATTCTCACTTCACGGTGCTGCCAATGTACCAGCTAGTGCTGGGTCATCTATCTATCATCTCACAGGACCACCCCTCCACTGAGCTCCTACTGATAGGGCTACCAAACATTACCTATTAACAATGCCTCCTTTAGCTGCACTCACAAGATGTCTGTCTAATTTTCCACTTCACTGTAAATATCAAACCTGTTACTCCCTCCCTCTATCAGCAAACTTACTGTTCTCTTGAAAACTGTAAAATACAGCTCTCGGTAACACGTTCTATGCAGTGCATAGCTGATCTTGATTCTGCAATATTGTATAACTAAAAAAAAACTGTAACCTTTAGCTGCCATTCTATGTCTATATGTATTGTTTATGTGTTTTTTCTGACGCGGAGCCTTTGTAAATGAATCCCTGACTCAAAGGTTGTAATCCTAAAGTCTGATAAATAAATAAAATACTGGGACAAACGGGCATGGATATCAGTGAGGCATACTGAACAGAATATTGAGCAATACCATGAGGTAATAGGGAATTTTACAGGTGTGAAGGATTAGTAGCTGCTTACCTGGGGAGAGGCAGACACACACTGTTAGGGTCAGCATGGTTGGCCAACAGCTGACTCCACAACTGAAGCATGTATGTTCCTGCCCTTGCGCTGCAGGAATCCTGATATTACACACCTCTGCTCTAGATCCTTGAACAGTCTAAGAACACTCTCATCCTGTCCATAACCTGTAGAGCTTACATTCTGGAATAAAATTCTAGCCATATTGGAAAAGACCAGTGCAAAATTAGTACAAAACAAAATCATAGATATCCTGCTAGTGGTTGATATTGACCTTTCCTTGATAATTGTTGTCATCTGAAGCTGATCATGTTAGGGCTGGTTATGTATCTTATTAAAGCACAAAGAACCCTCTCCCCAACACACACACACACACACACACACAGCTCCTGGAGATGCAGATGTGGATTAGGTTTATTGTCGATATATTAAAAAACTGAAAAGATAAATTGTTGTCGCAAACAGGATTTAGTGGCTTTTATTAATATTTGAACTACCTGTAGAAGGATTATAGATAGACACTGTACTTGACAAGCAGGCCCAATATAGAGATTAGCCCTGTCTCTAAGGCCAGTAAATTAATCTTTATATTATTATGCCACATCATTCCATTGCACCACTGTATACTGTGAGCTATAACCTCATATCAGTCATTGTAATATGCAGTTATCCTCATCTAATAAAAAAAAAAAATGTTAATGTGTGAGTAATACATTTCCTCCATGCCACCCCTCCTGGTACTGTCAAGACTCAATATATTAGTCCTAGAAACTCAAACTATGAAACAACTGACAGTGCTGGGATTAGAACTGAAAACCAGTTGCTGCTGAGTGGAGACTGGGCATTAGTTGCACTTCGTATGTTTAACTGTAGGATTCAGAAGCCAAAAGTGGCTAGGAGTGGAGTTAGTTCTCAACCTATAGCTCACTGACAGTCTTTTCACTGAGCTGTGATATGTTGTTTTATGTGGATATAGTCTGTGTTGTAACTGTAATGTTTAATTCAGTAAGGTGCTCTGGGACTAATGTGAAGTGCACATTAAAAAGTGCAATATATACATAAATTCATAAATAAATAATACATTATAATTGCAAATGAGAGAACAAAGAAGAGCAGGTACAGTGGACTGTGGGTGCTGTATGCCCTCTGTATTGATTTACTGATACTTAGAAAACTGAACAGTAAGCTACACTGGCTAGCATTCAATGCACATATCCCTAAAGCGTAATAACCAACCCGTCATATCATCGCTTTCAAGCCCTTTAAATATATATCTTATATTTATTTATTTTTTTACAGTTCTGCAGTTTGGTTTCATCACCATCTTCGTGGCTGCCTTCCCTCTTGCTCCTCTCTTTGCCCTGCTCAACAACTGGGTGGAGATTCGTCTGGATGCACAGAAGTTTGTGTGTGAGTACCGGCGCCCAGTGGCAGAGCGTGCACAGAATATCGGGGTGTGGTTTAATATCCTGGAAGCACTTGCCCAGCTATCAGTCATCATCAATGTGAGTCAAAAGTGAATTGGCTAATCAAATTATAAAATGGTGAGTCAGAATGTTTGTTACATAAGAGAAATCGAGTGTAATGGTAGGTAAGGAATGCTATGAAAGAGCAATTGGTAGGACGCCACACAGTCTGGGTTGGACCTGAATAAGGACATGTTCCGCAGTCCTCAACCAGTTAATAAAATAAAAACAAACAAAAACGAACATTGTGAAAGACTGATTGATAGGGTACATACTGTAGGTAGGAGTTGATTGGAAGGACTTACAGGGAAGGACTGATTGGTAGGGTAGAAGAAGATTGTTCACTTGGGAATTCAGAGCAGCAGGTTGGTTGGACAGAGGTCTGGGTTTATATTATGTTTTTAACTGAAATATTGGAATAGTTTGTAAGTGAAATTAGCTTTATGTGGTAAAAATTATTACCCTGAATTAGAACTGTTACTTGGGCTGTGATATTGTAACTTTTTTGAGGTTTGGGGACAGTTGTTTGTCAGGGTTAATTAGAGGGAAATTTAAATGTGTTGTTTGCCTGGTGCTTGGTAAGAGCTCTCCCCACCCACCCTGTTTTGTAGGCTTTCTTAAATACTGAAAAACCACTGGGGGTTGGGATTGAAAGGCTGAGCATTTCTGTTTTAGGACTGAAATTTGAAGCAACAGCAGCTGGTGGGCCTGTGACATCATACGGTACCTGATGTCTGCTTACACTCTGTTAGTGGGACCGAACACACTGGACTGTATGTGTTTGTGAGACTTTGGAACTTTATTGGGGGTTGAATTGGGTTTGTAAATAACTACAGTCAGTATAGAGAGAAACTGTATTCAGGAAAGGGACTGAGAAGGGGGTGTGCCATTATAAAAGAGGGTTAAACAGGTGACATATTCCACCATGGCAGGCATCTTTGGAAGGGTTGTAGGCTGTACAGGCTGTGGGATGGCAATAATTCTAAATTGGGCCTGGAGAGAGGGAGGCTGCCCACTCTGTAGACAGTTATCTTGTATCAGTGAGTGATATTGGTTAAGGAGTAGCTGGGGGTTGGGGGTGTCAGGATAGGGGTGTGGATATGGGCAGAAGGGTGGGGCTGAGGGAGGCTGGGCAGCGCTCTGAAATTACAGGGCGTTATGTTACAGCAAGCAGGAGGATGTTAGGGACAGAGGACCCTTAGATAGGGAGAGTTGATGCTAAGGGAAAAGCGTCTGAGGTGAACATTCTGAATACAAAGATAGTGGAGGAAGAGTCAGGAGGGCTGTTGTCTGTGCGGAAGCCTAAAACAGCAGACTGTGGGAAGGAGCTCCCTAAGGTGAACAAACAGAGGGAAGTGAGGGCAGTTTAGAGGTGCAGTCAGAGATCTCGGGTTGCCAGATGGAGGCTGACATAGAGTGTCACATAATAATTTGAGCTACTAAGCAACCTAGAGGGGAGGAAGGGGTTGGTGGAAATGAGAAAACTTATACAGAGGCGAGGGGAGTCTGATACCTTAGGGCATCACAGACCAGCAATGGAAAGGATAGAAATAGTCCCAGAGGGAGGTAGGAAACATATATGTTAAGCAAGCGGGGAGATGCTTATATTCCAGACATGAGAGAGGACAGCATGATTGGAGAAACTGGGAGACAAGGAGGTGGAGGCGCCCCCTTTCAGCACAGGGGTCAGTACCAAGGATGGGACCCCTATAGCTAAAGGGACCCACAGAGAGCCTCTGGAGGCAGGGGTACTATGTACAAGGAGGAGGATGGCGGTGTGGGGAAGGAGAAACCATCAGGGCCAGGATAAATGGTTGGGATAGAGGTTAAAGGTACACCTATTCAGAGGGAGTTTGAGTTAAGTGGGCAAAATAAGGGAGGCAGAGGGAGGTGACAGGGGTCTCTAGTAAGGCAGGAGGGCTCACAGGTGAGATCATGAATAAAGGGGAAGGGGGCTGAGAGGGCATAGTGGAGCAACCATAAGGATGATAGTGGTGTAAGGTTCTGTTATTGGAGACTTCGGTGATTGGGGTATCCAGTGGGAGGGACAGGGGTGGGATGCCATAGTGAGTGAGTAGTGTGTATCTCTGGGCTGACACTGCAGAGCAAAGTTCATGATTGTATGAAATGGTTAGGATTGTGGAGTGAAACAGTTTCCTAGTGCATTTGAAACTAATGATCTAGAGGAAATAGCATTTTGGAAATCCAAGCAAGGTTCAAGAACTTGCCAGAGTCTGTCGGGATAATGGATGCAACATTTCCTTTAGGAATATTGCCAGTACCAAAGGCCTCAGTGAGAGAAAAAATGAAGCTCACAGAGGTTAATGACTGGCTCAGGAAGTGGGGTGAAGAGAGTGGGTTGAAGGTGTTAGGAAACTGGAATGGGTTTGGGAGATAGGGACTATATGCCAGGACAGGTTTCATCTTGCCCCATTAGGGAAGGAAGTCCTTAAACAGGGATGGTTGACTACATACAAGAAAGGTGGGGTTTAAACTTGTGAGGGAAGGGATAAGGAGGGGACCAGAAGCCCTCTCCTCCAGATGAGGGAGCAGCCTTCACGCCCAAGGGGAAGGGGAAACAGATTGGGATGGAGGTTTCAGGAGGAGCAGAGGGAGGATGGAAGTATAAGGAATCTGGGTGGGGTTCGACCAAGAGAATCAGGGATAAGGGTGGGGTTGGTGTTAGTAAATGCCAGGAGCTTGGGAAAAAAGTTGCCAGAGTTCCAGGCCATGCTGTTCGGGGGGGTGGATGTGGCGGCGAGTCACGAGCGTGGGACAACAAAAAACCATGACTGGGACCTAAGCGTGCAGGGGTACACTATGCTCAGGAAGGATAGAAGGAGGGCAGAGGGTGGGTGGCTATGTTCATTAGAGATGACATAGAAATTGCTAGGGTAAAGAGGCAGAGGAAGCGTGGAGGCCTTATGGGTCACTACGATCCTCAGCAGGAAATAGAGTCAAGCTGGGTGTATATATAGGCCCCGGGATGAGTGAGGTTCTAGAGGATGGTTTGCTGGACAACATCATTGCCCAGTGTGGACCAAGGGAAGGAGGTGGTGTTGATGGGGACCTTAATACCAGGTACAAACTGGGGAACCATGTCCTCTAAGGTGGCCAAGGCAGAGGCTGCTGGATGGCTTCCAGGATGTTTCTTAACACAGCATGTGATGGAGCCCACAAGGGAGGGCATGTCCTGGATGTGGTTCTGGCAGATGGGGATCTGGTAAGGGACATGGTTGTACAAGACCCCCTGACTGGGCGACCACAATACTGTCTGGTTCAAGCAAGCATGGAGGGGGAGTCTAGGACACTGGCAGTGGACTTCAGAGGGCAGACTTCATGGGCATAGGAAATATTCTCAAGGATCACTTGATGGGGATTACCTCAATGACAAGTGTGGAAGGATGGGAGGTCATAAAGCGGGGACTTGTGAGGCAGTCAGGATCTGCACTAAGTTGAAAAACAGGGAGCAAGGTCACATAAACCATGCTGGTGGTCCAGTGAGGTACAGGTAGCAGTCAGAGAAAAAAGAGCAGTCTACAAAAATATAAAACAACAAGAGGGGAGATGGGGATAAGGAAATGTATCAGCTTGCATCTAGAAAAGTCACCCATATGGTGAGGAGCAAAGTCCAGTAAAAACAGCGGCTGGCACAGGGGATACATGGAGGAAAAGAGGTTCTTCGGTACATTGGGAGCGGAGAAAAAACTAGGCCATCTCAGCAGATTGAGATCAGAAGGAGGGTGGGTGGAAGAGGCGAGGACCAGGCAGGGTATTTAACAGTGCCGCCTCTGTGTTCACTAGGGAGGGATGGGATATCTACAAAAGCAAAGGCACAGAAGGGATAGAAACATCAGTAAGTGGGATCTGGGGCAACAAAAATGGAGCAGAGGAGAGAGGTACCCCAGGGTGTCACATCTGGGTAAAGATAAAAGGCCAGTAAGGTGGAGGGGATGGATGATGCTATCTCTGCAAAAAGGTGTGAATTGTCCCTCAAGGCCCTAAAGAAAGACAAATCTCCTGGGCGGATGGCATTCATCCGAGAGTATATGGGAATTGGCGGACATACTGGCTGCACCCATGGTGGAGCTTTCAGCAGGTCACTTGAGACAGGGAGGTACCCTGAGGATTGGCGAGAGGCATGTGGTCCAATCCATAAGGGGGTCGAGGAAGTACCAGGTAACCTATAGACCCATCAGTTTGACCTCGGTGGTGGGAAAATTAATGGAGAGTATACTAAAGGAACGATTGGGGGTGTACTTGGAGGAGGTGGGAGGTCTGGAGATGGCAACATGGGTTTGTGAGGCAGATCATGTCAACCAACCTTGTGGAGTTCTATGAATGGGTAACATCAGGGCTGGACGGGGTAAGCCTGGATGTATTATTCTTGGACTTCAAGCAAGCGTTTGACTCTGTCCCCCAATGGTCTGGTGGAGAAACTGGAGGTTAGGAGTAGGCCTTTGATGGTCAGATGGATTGAAAACTGGCTAGCTGGATGCACTCAGTAGTGGTGTGGGAGCAAGACCTAGAGGTTGGTAGTAGGTACAGACTAAATGGGTCGATCCTGTTTAATGCATACATATGGACATCAGGATAAGAATTAAATAGGTCTCGGCTCAAGTGGGAACAGTGGTTGAGGATAAGAGGTTAGCTGGGACTGACTGGGCTCACATGAGTGGTCAATATCACCGTACAGGTGTGCATCTTGGTCGGGAAACCTAAACACAGGTACACCTCTGGGAGGGAGGCGCTGGAGGCCTCAATAGGGAAAAGACCTAGGGGTCATGGTGGATGCATATATGAATAACTCTCAGCAGTGGAGGCGGCTAGCAAGGCAAACAGGATGTTGGGATGCATCGTGAGGGATCACCTCTCGGAGCAAGGAAGTGATTCTGCAGCTGTACAATGGACTGGTTAGACCACACCTTAGTACTGTGTACAGTACTGGAGACCACACTTAAAGAGGGACATACAGCTCCTAGAGAGGTACAGAGGAGGGCAACAAAAGATGATCACGAGGGCTAGGGGATTTGGCGTATGAGGACAGACTTAAGGAGCTCTGCCTGTTTTCGCTGGAGAGAGGAGGCAGAGGGGACATGATTGAGGTCTTCAGTACCTCAAGGGAATAAATAGGGTTAACATGGAGGATCTTTAGACTAAAGCAGGGAGGTATCACCTGAGGGCATGGTTTGAAGTTGGAAGGTGGAAGGGTAGGGGGAAAAGAGGAGGAGGAGGTTTTCACTGAGAGGGTGGTGGGACCTGGAATGCACTGCCTGGTGAGCTAGTTCAGAGATCCACAGTGGAGGGCTTCAAGAGAGGATGGGACAGACACAGAAAGTGGATGTATCAGATGATGTCCTGTCCCGGGGGGGTGGGGATGGATGATACGGGTTTCTGGAGCACAAGGGATGGGAGGGTCTCGGCACCCAACTAAGGATCTAAAGTTCGAGCAGACTCGATAGACCGTAAGGCCTAATCTGCTGGCAAATAGTATGTTAGTATGTTAAGAAGAATTAGCATTTATATACAGCTTGTCACACATCTTAACATAGAAGCATAGACGCTGTCGGAAGATGAGGAACACTTGCCTCACCTAGTCTACCCTAAATTCCCTACCTATAGTGCTACCAGAGACCCTACTTGGACTCTGGCTTACAGACCCCTCTTACTTCTAATATTCCCTTGTATCTATTCCATGTATTTTTAAATACTATGACCAATCTAGCCCCCACCACTTCTGCTAGGAGTCTGTTCCAAGCATCCACCACCCTCTCTGTGAAGAAGTACTTCCTCACGTTTCCTCTGAGCCTCTTCCCTGTCCCCTCCAGCTTTATATTGTGAACCCTTGTCCTTGTGCATCTTTATCTTTGGAAAATGCTCCCTTCCTGTACCTTGTTTATTCCTCTGAGGTTTTTGAATGTCTCTATCATATCCTCCAATTCCCTCCTGTCTTCTAGGGAGTCCATATTTAAATCCTTAAGCCTTTTTTTGTAGGGCTTCTGATGCAGGCCCTGCACCATTCTGGTTGCCCTCCTTTGCACCACCTCCACACTGTCTATGTCTTTTCAAAGATGGGGCCTCCAGATCTGTACACAGTACTTGAAGTGGTGTCTCACCAGCAATCTATACAGGGGTATTATTACCTCCCTCTTTCTGCTGGTGATACCCCTTCCTATGCATCCGAGCATTCTGCTAGCCTTTCCCACTGCCTTGTCACACTGTTTAGCTACCTTCAGGTCATCAGACATGACAGCCCCCAGGTTTCTTTCCTGTTTTGTAACCACCCTCCCCCCGAGTTGATACATTGCCCCCAGGTTTTTGTTCTCTAAGTGTATGATTTTCCACCATTTTGCATTGAATCTTAGCGCCAAACTCATGACCATCCTTCTAACTTCTTTAGATTCTCCTTCATTCTTTCAACCCCCAGGTGTATTTACTCTGTTGCAGATTTTTGTGTCATCTGCAAATAGGCATACCTTCCCATACAGTCATTCTGCAATGCTGCTAATAAAGACATTGAAGAGGACCGAGCCTGATATTGACCCCTGCGGCACCCTGCTAGTCACCTTGTCTTCCCCAGAGTGTACCCCATTTACCACCAATCTTTGGCTCCTACCACTAAGCCAACTCTCCAACCATTTTACTATTTTGGACCTACTCCTAGGCTACTCAGTTTGTTTACCAGCCTTCTGTGTGGAACAGTGTTGAAGGTCCTACTGAAATATAGATAGGCCACATCAATCACCCCTCCCTGGTCCACTTCCTTTGTTACCCAGTCAAATACCCTGATCAGGTTTGTCTGGCAGGACCTCCCCCTGTGAATCCATGTTGCCCCAGATCCTGTAGACCACTGGTAATAAGGTATTCTACAATCCTTTCCTTCAGTAGTGATTCCATTACTTTGCCAACTACCAAAGTCAGGCTGACTGGTCTGTAATTTCCTGCTTCCTCCCTATTTCCACTTTTCTGGAGTGGGACTACATCTGCCCTCCTCCAGTTCCCCAGTACCTCCCCTGTTTCTAGTGGCAGGTTGAGCAGGGCTGTTAGATGTGCAGCCAGCTCCTCCCTGAGCTCCCTCAGCAACCTGGGGTGCACTGTGTTTGAACCCATTGCTTGTCTACATTTAACTTTGACAACTCCTTTCAGACTATTTCCACTGTGAAAGGGCTAGTGTCCACATTCAGATGCTTTATGCCCTTATCTTGTAACAAAGGTCCATTTCCTACCCCTTCCATGATGTATACTGAACAAAAGTATTTGTTTAGTATGTCCACTTCTCGGTTGTCCTCTTCTACAGAACCCCCCTTTCCCTTTCCATCTTACTATCCCTCCCTTGGACTTTGTCTTTTCACTAATGTTCCTAAAACACTTTACAAGCAATGAGAGACAAGTAGTGAAGTGACAGAAAATGTGTAGTGGCAGCCATTTTGCACATCAGGGCGCACACACACACACACACACACACACAGCCTTGGACAATTGCTTGAACTGGTTTTATGGGAAGGCAAATGCTGGCCAGGACACCAGGGAAAGATCCCATCTCTTGCGAAATATGCCTTGGGTTCTTTTACTTTCACCTGGACACCAACCAGGACAGCATCAAATATGAGCAGAGGGAATCTAGGTTTAATGTATCTTCCAAAGGATGACACACCCTAACACTACTGCACCGACCCAGTACTGCACTCAGGTATCAGCATTTTATGGCATGAGCCCACTCACGCTGTGGTACTAGAACCAACAACATTTTGGCTCAGAGGTGGATGTGCTACCAACTGAGCCATGCCGACACCTTTTGTACACTATGAGGGACTGACTGGTGGGGCACGCTACAAAGTACTGACTGGTAGTGTACATTATGAGGAACTGACTGGTGGGGCACCGTACAAGGGACAGTTGTGCCCATGGCTCAGCTTGATGCTGGTTAGCAACAGTTTGCATTTAGTTACCTTGTCCCTGACTGCTTACTGCACTTCCACTTCACCTCAGAACCATCTGAGAATCATCCACCTTCAAAAGGGAAATAACTGATCACCTGAACATTCCAGTGCCACTGTCTTTGTGGCTAAACTGATAAAACCAGTGTTATTTATGTACTTATTTGCTACCATAATGTATATTCATCTGTAGTTTCTTCCCTGAACTCATTTCTTCTGATAGAGCTTTTAGAATTCCAAGCATTCCATTGCTTAACCTTGATAGAAAATGACCAGCTTATCGAAACTGACGAGTGATGTAATGAACGTGCATGCACTATTATCCCTTGGAATCATAATGAAATGAGATGATGCCTTACATTGGGCTTTTCTGGTGGGAAAAATGTTAAACTAGAAACAGGGTGTGGTTCTCCTCAATGGAATCCACTATAATCTTCCACATACTTTACCCCAACTATTTAGTGAATTGACAGTTTCCCATTTTTGGCAAAGGATCATTAAATGTTTGGGGTGGCATACAGTAGCTACAAGATCAACTTCATAAGGATATATGCATAAATATATGGGAAATAACACGTTACATGGTGTGCATTCCTTGGAAGATATGCTATTGGCAGTCCTCTAGTATAGTGAGGCACAAGGCTGAAGGCTGAGCACTCCTCAGCACAAAACAGAGGAGTGCCTGCATCTCCCAAAGGACAGAGCACCCTGTCGTGTGTTATTGTACTTATAAAATGGTCTTTATTTAAAGGGAGTGTGTTGGTTATAGCACCTGCGAAAACCCACACAATGGTACAAAGTGCCATGGGATCTTTGATTTCCACCTGGACAGCCACCAGAGATATGTAGAACATATCTCAGTGTAACGTCTCATCCAAAAGGGTGGCAACAGTGCAGCACCCCCCTCATGCTGCACTCTAGTGTTAGTAATGGTAGTTTACTCACCTCATAAAAGTGATTGTTTTAGTGTATATCCGTGGTACTCCAAGTCCTTACAAGCAGGATCAAGTTCACCTGATAGGCTGTGAGATGCACATCTGATCCTGCATCAAATTTCAAGATCCTGCCTGAGCCCCTGTAGCTCCCAATCCCAGTAATGCAGGCTCTGACATCATGAAGTTACTATACTAGTCTAATTTATTTGAATCAGCTGAACAAAATACTTAATTAAATTCTGAGTCCAGTCCATACGGCATGCCGGGAATAACATCGAGGCTCTCTTTTATTGGCTCTGTGTGGCCTGCTCCATCTGGGTGATAAGTGGAGTGCTACAGATATACACTTATACAATCACCTTTACCAGGTGAGTAAACTACCATTGTGTTTTGTGTAAATCCATAGCACTCCAGGTCCTTACAAGCAGGGTCATGTAAAAAGCAATACTCCCTAAGTGGGAGGAGATGAGCCAGGTCATTTGGCATTTGCAAAAGTGGCTACTCCAGAACTTAGATTCCAAAGGAAGTTCTGACTCTCATGCTAGTGTCCAGTCTGTAATGTCTGGCAAAAGTATGTATATTAGTTCATGTTGCCCCTGAGCAGATTTCTGGCACTGTTGCCTAATTTATCTCTGCCCATGAGGTGGCCACTGCCCTGGTGGAGAGTGTTTTAACACCTTCCAGGGGAGTCTCCCCTGCTGACCTGTATGCCTCCTGTACTGTTCTTTTTAACCAACTGGCTATGGTGGGTTTTGTCACTGTCATGTCCTTTCTGTGTCCTTGTGTACTGATGAATATTTTATCTGATTTCTGGACTTCCTTTGTTCTGTCTAAATAGATTTTTAAATCCCTCTTGATGTCAGGTGTGCCTAACACCTTCTCCCTCTCGTCAGAGTGGTTAGTGTAGAATGTGGACTGTTCAATTGTCTGATTCAAGTGGAATGCGGAAAATACCTTTGGCATGAAGGCTGGAATGGGTTTTAGTGATTCTCTGCCCTGACTGAATTGCAAGAATGGCTGTTTGCATAAGAGTGTGTTCAGCTCTCCTGTTCTTCTAGCTGAACAGATTGCCACTGCGAAAGATGTCTTTAACCCCATCCAGGAAAGGTTGGTGTCTGACAGGATCGAAAGGGCTCTTTGTTAGCATGTTTAGTACCAAGGTTAGGTCCCATGGGGTCACCATTATCTCTGTGTGAAGTTTTGATCTGTTGGCAGCCTTGAGGAACCTCGATACATTTGGATGTGATACTGGGGCTGTGTCCCCTTCCCTTCCCAATGTTGTCCCTATTGCTGGTACTTGATTCCTGAGCAAGGATGGTGAGAGGCCCTTGTCTAAACTCTGTTGTAGGAACATCAAACTTAGTGGTACTGATACTGTCTGGGGGTTTATGTTGTTTGTCAAGCACCATTTGTTGAATATGTCCCACTACCTACTGTATTTAGAAGTTGTGGATTAACTTCAAGATTGTAGCATGGTAGCAATTACTGAATCATGATATCCCAGTTTCAACAGTCTCTCCTTTTCAGGAGCCTGACTGTAAGTTTGAGGTTGTGTGGACAGGGGTGCATGATGAGGTCTTGCGTTAGTATATTTTCTCAAGCCAGGAGGTGCCACTTGTCTATTGCCATTGTCAATAGCTTAGCAAACCATGCCTTCTCAGACAGTATGGGGCTATCATTATGATCCACCTCCTGGATTGTCTCACTTTCCTTAGCACTTGTGGGAGGAGAGAAAGGGGGGGAATATGAAGGCTCTGCAGTAAGTCCATGGGAGCAACAGTGTGTCTACCTCTCTTGATTCTGCCTCCTTGTATCTTGAGTATAAAGGTTTTACTTCAGCATTTCTTGCTGTTGTCATGAGATCCATTGTTATCAGTCCCCAATGTTTGTTGATCCTGTTGAACAGTTGAGTGTACAGTTGCCACTCACCCGGGTAGACCTGTTGCCTTCTTAGCCAGTCTACCATGATGTTCAGTTTCCTGGCTAGATATATTCCGGTTATGTGTGCCAGATTGGTTTGGGCCCATGACATAATGTTAGTTGCTTTCTGCATGAGAACAGGGCTTCTGGTTCCCGTTTCCTTGGCAATGGAGGCTACAGTCACTTTGTTGTCTGATCAAATCAGTAACAATTTTCCTTTGATGTGTCCCTTGTCCCATGAAATATTGCTCTCAACTTATTTGAGGATCACCCTCAAAGTTATGGACCGATTTAGTTATGGTCCCTATACTGTTTGATCTTTTGTCCTCTAACCTCAATATTAGCTGATTTATGTAGGTATCGAGAATTTATCTTGTTCTGAATTAGTGTTATTTTGAATTAGTTACCCCCATAGATATAGTATTTTTTATTGTTGTTTCATGTTGTAGTAGCATGTTATGCATGATATATTTTGTGTACTTTTTTCTTACTGCACACTGTAATTTTTTATGGTATTGTATGGCATAGTGTATATGTTTGTTGATTGTGCTGTTGTGCTTTTTTTGTGAGTTTTGCCATTTAATAAACTTTAATTAAAAAAAAAAAAGAAATACCAAACTCAGTTCCAGCACAATGATTGATAATGTGGGCTCTCTTTGTGTCCATCTTCACTGGGTTACCTTGTGTCTCATGGAGACACCCCAACCTATTAGGCTGGCATCTATGTAGATGATCACCTCATGCTGTCTTTCTATGGGAACTCCTTTTGACAAATTTTGTGTCTTGGTCTACCAGTTTAGTGATTTCTTCACTTTATCTGATATTTGAATTATGGTGTGGATGTTCTTCTCCATCACTGTCCCATATAGTATGGTAAAGTTCTGCAGTGGACACATGTTCCATCTGGCCCAGGGGACCAGGTCTATGCAAGATGCCATCCCCCCTAGTACCCATGTCACTTGTAGCAATGTTGCTGATTGTTTTGCCATTAGTTGCCAAGTTAGTTTTTGTACTTTTTCTATTCTGCTCACTGAAGGGTGCACTAGGCCTGCCACCATGTCTATGTCCGTCCCCAGATGTTCTATCTTCTGTGATGTGTCCCACAAGCTCTTTTCTTGTTTATTATCCACCCATGTAATATAAGCATTTGTATGACCATGTTCATGTCCCTCTCAGCTTGCATCCTTGATCTGGTGTGTATGAGTCAGTCATCCAGGTAGATGATGTTTATGCCTTGCTCTCTTAGTCATGCTGCGCTTACTATGGCCACTTTCATGAAGACCGTGAGTGCTGATGCTGGGCTGAATGGTGGTACCTAGTATTGGTAATCCTGAATAAATAATAGTCCCAGGACATCACCATAGTCCTTTCAAATAATTTTATGTTGGTTGGTGCCGAGTACTGCAAATATAAATTCAAAAGAAAATGAAATTTGACCAGTCCAGCTGTTTTCATTTAGTGCACAGTTCTTTATTTTTCAATGCCAAAATTATATAAACCAATGCATTAAGATCCCAACTGATCTCCTCTTGAGGGAGCTGACTGTAAACAACACATAAACAATAATAAATATTCATCATTTATGTGTGCAATAAATAAACTTTTTATAATATATTAAAATTTGGAGTGGACTAAATCTCCAATATACCCGTACCTAACTGAGTTGCAGTTAATGTCTTTCCCCAAACTGTTTTTCTTATTATTTCTTCTGTATTTAACTAGACAAAACAAGGAATAATTTCATGAATTCGTATATCTTCTATTAAATTTCATCAACACTTCAACTTAAAAAAAAGTTCTGTATTTGCAGTCTAATTCTTTCATACCAAACATCTTTTTTCCATTTAAATACAAAACCAGTTCAATATTTGGTCAGTTGTTACTGTCATGTCATTCTGCATACTTCAAAATCTATTATATACTTTCTTGTCTCTATTTCTTTTTTTCTAGAAATGTGAAAAACACTTTTGTTTATCTGTTTAAGGCAACAAATTCATTTCAACCATGTATGGCAGATCACTCATCTGATTAGGCATTGTCCTAGTGTTCCTAAAAACAAAGTATATAAAATATGTTTTTAATAACAGCAATCTCAGAATTATTCCTTGTTTTAAAACAGTAATTTTTCTGAATAATCTATGTATGCTTGTTATGCCTTATAGCCTTATGGCAGTATAGCCTAGAGGTTAGAGGAACGAGGTGTGAATGAGCTTGATGCATCCAGCAGACCAAGCCTGAGTTTGATTCTCACAACCTCCACTTGCATACTGTGTGACTCTGAACAAGTCAACTTAACCATCCAGTGCTCCCAGTTCACCCCTGAAAACAGGCACTTGTGCCTAGTGGGCCTTACCCGATTACCAAAGACTAAAATGAAAATTATATAAACGCTTATTTTGAAGGTTTCTCACCTTTCTGTTCCATTTTCTAAAATTCCCCCTGCAAACATAAATTTATTTATATCAGGATTCCAGTGCTTTTTAACAAATCCTCGAGTGAAAACTTCATTATTTCTGATTTTGCTCTTTAAGTCATTTGGGTGCACCCACTAAGTATTCTCAGAATGCTCTGCTCTGGCATTCAACACATGGCTGCTTCCCACCATTGCTATTTAGGCAAACTGCATTTCTTTTCTTCTCTTTTATGTAGAGATGTGCTCCGGGCAGTGTTTGGCATGAGTAACGTGGTGATGTCACTCACAACCCGCATCACAGAAAGTGATGCGCTTCACTGGCCAGTCCATTTTAGAAATCTCCCTCCTGACCACAAATTGTAATCTTTCTGCACTAAAAGTGCAGAATCGGAGACTCCGCACTGTGTGTTTGCAATTGTTATGTAAATAAATTACAAGGGTTATATCCAAATCCCATGCTGTTATTAAACTGGAATATTCCTAAATGTCAATAACAGAACATATTTTTTTAAATGCTCTAAGTCATGTCTGAGTCACACTTTTTTATAATTATATTATAAGCTCCAGACAATGGTGCACCTTGTAGACTATAGTAATTGTTTTTTACCATAGTTACCCTTTTTTGATATTTTTCCAAAGAGTTACAGAGGAAATGGTGGGGGAGTGGCAGGAGTGGTATAAGATTCAACTAGCAGAACCCCTAACCTGCTATATCTGAACTTTTTTATTTATTTATTGATTTAAAATGTTGGTGACTGGGAGAGACACACTGAGCCAAAGCTCATATCCAGGTGTGCCCCAGGAGAAAAAGGGAAGGGCAAAAGTATGACTGAAATTGCAAGTACAAATGCACAATTGCAAAAGTACAACTGAAGTTTCAAATACAATTGAAATTACTGCAGAAAAAATACATGATAAATAGAGTAATAAGAGCATACAGTGCGTGAAAGTAAAATGATGAGAGAAGAAGGGTGTGAACATTTGGGGGTGATGACACTGCATGAACCCAGTCCAGTGAATTCCTTCATTTATCCTGTGCCTGGCATTCAAACTATTTAACCTATCTATGCACCACCTCTCTCTTTTTTTGTTTTGAATTTATTTCCCTCTGGTCACTAAGGAACCTCTCTTGGGCATCCTAGTCCATGTCCTGCCCTCCTGAGTCCCCCCGGATCTGTGCCTCCTCTCTTCCCCCTTCCCTGCAGCCAGCACCCCTGGTTTAACCCACCTGGGGTGGGTCAGCCCCTCCTCTTGGGCATTCTTGTGAGTCAGACTCTGGCTGCAGGGTAGGGCCCACGGTGGAGGAACTGGAAGGCCAGTTGGGGTTGGCCCGGGGAAGGGCATGGGGGACAGGTGCTGTTGCCTGTCCACAGCACCAGTGTTTTCCCTCTTCTGTGTGCTAACCCAACCCCCCTTGCATGGTGCACATTGACGTTCTGGCACATGGCAACCCTGCCGGAGTTGTCCACACAATTACGTGCTTGTCTGGCATGCTGCAGTGCCCCCGGTCTCCACTGGGGGCCACTGGCATGCTGGAACATCCTGCCCTTTCTTCCCCAGGGAGAAAAGCACCACAAGGGCACTCATCCTCAATCCTCCTCCTGCCAACCCCTGGCGCCTGAGTTCGCTCCTGAACCCAGGTCGCTGGTGTGGCATGAAGTGTGGCATCCAGCACTTCAACCCTCAGCACCACTGGGCCAGCCCACCTCTCTCTTTTTAATAATGCCTTATCCCAGTTGCCTCCTCTTGCTGTTTTTTTAACTCTTTAACAGGCCGTAAACCTTGAAGTACTGATATGATGCCTCTCAGTTAAAAAGGGCCTTGTTACTGTTGATCTAGTGTCCTGTGATCGTATTGCACTTTTATGTTCACTAATACAAGTTTTTAAATGCCCTTATGGTTTTTCCTACGAAAATCAAACCACAAGGGCATTTCAAAATATACATGATCCAAATCACAAATCAGTAGTTAATGTATTATAATTTTTTAATTTCTGCTTGAACTGAAAAATTCTTTAACCCTAATAGCATTAGGCAGTGGACACATTTACCACAACTAAAGAACCCTTTCAGTTCTGGTCCCTGCCATGTTATTGTAGGAAGGGGTGAGCTCCAGTGCTGTGTTTTTACCAATTTCTTTTTAGATTCCATGCTTTTCTTGCTGTTATTCAAGGTTTCTGTGCAAAAGATCCAAGTCCCTGATCAGTGCTCTGTTAATTATATAAGTGTTTCAAAACTATATTTTAATCTGTTAAAATTGATCACTGTAAGTTGTTATCATGGCCAATCAATTCTGTATATTTTATCTATTGAGGTGACGTTGTGTGTTTGTTTTTTAAAAGTCTTCATTCAACTTCTGTCACTGCTGATATTTATTTTTTATGCACCTGCACTTTACTGGCATTGTCTTTAGCATTTATGCACCTGAATAAAAAGAGATACCTGCAGATGGTAAGCAGTTCCTTTATTTGTTTGATAAAGCAATATGCTTTTGAGTCAGTACAGCAGCATTTTAGCAGGTTCCCTGCTTAACTGTGTATGCTTTGATTGTTCTGTGGCTGATTTGCACCAAACGGTCACCTTTTCAGTGAAACGAGCCCCACACTTCTTGTTTTTAGTATTTTTAATTCTCCCCATATTTGATAGTATAAATTCTCTATTTACTGTATCAGCTTTAATCACTGCCTGTTGTAAAGAAGGCAGCACATTCTCTTCTGAGGCCAGAAGATTGGAATGTTGTGGGTTCTAGCCCCCACACTGAAAACTTGGGATGAATCCCAATACGGACACTGTAGTACATCATGGGGGGGTGCTGCACTTCTAAGGTACCATCTTTCAGATGAGATGTTAAACTAAGGTCCCATCTGCCTGTTCTGGTGATTGTTCAGGTGGACATTAAAGATCCCATGGCACTTCTCAAAAAGAGTAGGGGAATTTTGAAAGTGTCCTGGCCAAATTTCCTATCTATTTACTAAAAATACCACCAACAGCTTAATCTGATTCTGTATGTCAGTTTGCATCTGTATCTTCCACCTCTTATCTGGGACGAGGCTAACAATAGGCAGAACTGCAAGTCCTCCTTTCCCATCAACAAACACTAACTAAACTAAACGCTGTTCATCATACCCATAGTCTCTAAATTTTGGGACTCATTTTTTTATATTTTTTCACATTTGGTTTCATCCCTACTATTTCTTTTGTATCACAAGAGTTGACTATATGGAGTATTTTTAATTAAATTGAGTGGGTTAAAGCTGTTTGCATGGAGAATCATATTTCTATTGAAAGCTCTTTTGCATGAAGATCTGTTATCCATCTGTCTTCCTCCTTAATGATCAATAAATCCAGGTAGGGGATCTTTTCCTTTCTCACTTCCATAGTAAATTTCAAATTCATCTGACAGTTGTTTATATATTCAAAAAACTGATGTAAGTTATCCCCATCTTCATCAAAAATCATAATTATGTCATCAGTAAACCTTTTCCACAGTTTTATTGATGCTATAAAGTGATTAAATGGGCAACAAGGTAGACACTCCAGAATGAGCAGAAAAGATGAAGGATGTCCTAAGAACTCTGAACTATGGTCAAAAACATGGCAACTAAACTTCAATGCAAAAAAAGAGTAAGATCATGCACCTTGGAAGAGGAAGCCCGGAGAAAAATACTACCTGGGAGGAGTAAAACTGGAATCCACTGAGCAGGAAAGAGATCTAGAAATAATGATAAGGGATTACCTGAAAATGTCCAAGCAATGTGAAAAAGCAGCACTAAGGGCAAATAGCATGCTGGGCTGCATAGGAAGGGGGATTACCAGTAATAGTAGTAGTAGTATAAAATTGTATTCAGGTTGCATGAAATTGGATAGATGTTATATACTCCATTGAGCGGAGACTCATTTCAAAGGAGGTTCATTGTTATAATAAATAGTGGTACATACATTATAGCATAATAAAAATATAACATTCAAATACACAATATAAAAACAGTACAATAATCACAGTCAGCACAATACATAACAACTGTTCACCCTAATGAAAAGACAATCTACCATACATACACATATTACACACCTTTAGAACAAACAATGTATTAGTTTTGAAATGATCCCTCAAGTAAGTCTTTCAGTACAACAAACAGAAGGAGCATCTGACTTAATTTTGTACCATTGCTTAATGCAGCCCAATTTAATTGATTGATTCATTTGACGCAAAGTACTAAGTAATGAATTCCACACTAGTGGCCCCCTATGCCAGACAGAAAATTTCTCCATATTTGAGTTACATCTGGGAACAATATATTCCAGGCCAGATGCTGACCTCAGATTAGTTTTTATTTCCCTAATGAAAAAAATAATCTAATAAGTACTGTGGTAATTTTTGTGTATATACTTTATGCATAAAAGTGAGAAGATGCCAGTCTCTCCTATCATTTAATTTTAGCCACTGTACCGATCTATAAAGCGTGCAGTGGTGGGTCTGTCTGGGTAAATCAAGTATAAATTGCACCATCCTGTTACACATAACATCCAAACCAGCAAGTACATCCCCCAATGCTCCTGTGTAAAAAATGTCCCTGTAGTCCAGAACCAGGAGTAGCATGCTGTTAACCACGCTCAGTCTGATCTCCAGGAACAAATACTGCCTCAGTTTGTACAATAGTCCCAATTTATTGCCCATGTTTTGATTAGGGCCTCAATATGGGGTCTCCAATTTAGTTTTTCATCCAGCATTACCCTCAGATATTTGTATCTATCAGTTTGCTGGATAGCTATGCTGTCCAGAGATTTTATTTCAGGGTTATCTAAATGACTTATAATTTTTGTAAATAGAATCCAGTTAGTTTTTTTTTTTTTTCACATTTAGGCACAAGCTATGTAGAAAACCAGTAGAAAAATAAAGGTCATCCTGCCATGCCATAGATCACTGGTAAAGCCACACCTGGAGCACAGCATCTTGTTCTAGAGGCCTCACCTTAAAATGGATATGCACAGACTGGAAACAGTGAAAATGAGAGCAACAAACATGATACAGGGAATGCACAGAAGAACATATGATGAACAGCTGCGGGATCTAAACATGCGTTCCCTGGAGCAGCAAAGGGAGAGGGGAGACATGAGAGGGAAGACATGATAGAGACCTTCAAGTTCCTAAATGGAATAAACAAGGTACAGGTCCAGGACTTGTTTTAGATCAAGAATCACACCAGAACCAGGTGGCACAATATGAGGCTGAAGGGGGGCAAATTCCGGGGCAACACACGCAAGTTCTTCTTTACAGAGAGGGTGGTAGATGCATGGAATGGCCTTCCACGAGGAGTGGTGGAGGTGAAAATGGTGGGAACTTTCAAAAATGCGTGGGATAGGTACAAGGGCACCATAACACTGAATGGTAGTTAAGGGAGGGGTGGGGTAGGAATAAGGACATACTAGATGGGCCATATTGTCCCCTTCTGCCATCACTTTCTATGTTTCTGTGTTTTGTGTTTCAGAGAAAATATATGTCTCTTCAAAGTCCATCATGTAAAGATTTGCATAGGTGGGGGCCAACTGCCATCACCTGTTGGTAATACTGGCCCAGTATGTGGAATATTAAATACTTTAAAGGAAAGCTGCTGTTTATCAAGAACCCCAACCCCCCAAAGCTGTACCACCCCGAGAAAGCTTTTCAGCCATAAGAGACTCTTTTGTCCTAAAGCAACTTACTTATTTTATTTGGAAAAAGTCCACAATGTCCTATCATGGCGGATGCTGCGTGGGTCCATTTGCTAAGAAAGTGCGGCGCCACACCGCTTGCCTCAATACTTTTGTCAAAGGTCAGAGATTCCTCTTCTTATTCCCACCCTAACCTTCTACAAGAATGTATTTCCTCCTTAATTGTATCCACAGACTTAAAGGGACGGGTAACCAAAACTGTACAATGCTTATCCATGGTAGAACCCAACCACCTCTCCCATGTTAAGGAGCAATGGAGGTCCGAAGCAAAAATTTCCTTAACAGAGTAAGAGTGGCAAGGGATTTGGAAGGGCATTCATTCCACCTCAGCATCATTATTTTGGAGGGAATTCAGATGGCAAATAGTTGTCAGATATTTTCGCCCCCCTGTGGTAACCAAACACTATAGGAAATACCCCTCTGATCTTTGCTGGAGATGTAACCAAGACAGAGATACATACTTTCACATCTTTTGGGAATGCGGGAATCTGTTAGGGTACTAGAATTCACTCCGTGAGGTGGTAGGGAAGGTGATCGATCAAGCTCTTCCCTAAGATGCTCAATATTGGTTATTTGGACATCCTGCGGATTCTCTGCAATCAAGACCACTACACTAATTATTTTATATAATGATAGCTGCGGCCCTTAAGGCTATCACCCTTGGCTGGCTTACCCCCAAGAAACCCTCATTAAATTCTTGGTATAAAATCTGCCTAGGAATATTGGAAATGGAACTCTCCCATGTTTCCACTATATGGCCTTCAAAGAGCAAAGAAACATTTTGGAAATTCTGGCAGAGCAGGCCTAGTGCATGGGCTCTGGTCCCTTGGCCTCTGTTTGTCCTCCCTCCTAGGCATATATACTAATTTAAGTAATTTCATTCTCCTGGTTCTAATGATCAGGGAAATGGGCTCAATAGAATGAATAGAATACTTTTAGAATTTGCCTCCATCCCATATGTATTCTTTATACAACTCTTTCCTTCCCTTTTAGTCCTTCGGTGATTACTCCCCTTGCCTGGTGATTCTTTCCCTTACTTTTATCCTTCCTTCTGTCTTCTCTCTTTCCTCTAACACCTCTTAGCTTCTCTTTCTACCTGATCCTCTGTGGTGCTCATTGGTTCTGGAAGATGGATGTTCAGTGGAATCTCTAAGGAAATTATCAATGGAATGTTATTCATATGTACTGAATGTGTATGGCTGATCAAAAGGAGAAATGGTGGAATGTACTTTATAATCGTTCTGTATGACTGTGTATGTGTCAATGTTTGTAATTGAAAACTTCAAATACATTACTGTTTAAAAAAAAAAATTGGTCTGAGGTCTCCAGTCTTCTTTGGGATTGGGAAGAATATGGAATAGATGCACTTTCCTTGTTCTACCTCTGGGACATGTTGCATAGCCTTGTTTGTCAGAAGTCTGTTCACTATGTCTTCTACCTGCTGTGGTAATGACTTCTTTTTTAATATTGATGATATGATGAGTCTGCCTTCCATGGATTTGCTTGAGAAGTCTACTGCATACCCTTTTGATGCTATCTCTAGCACCCATCTGTCTGTGGTTATGCTGCGCCATGCCAATTGGAACAATGATAGGTGTCCTCCTACAGGTGGGTAGCTGTTGTTTAGTATTGTTCAGGCTGGTGACCCCCATGTGCAATCATTCTTTAGACTGTTTGTTGGACCTTCCATTGGCACTACTTGACCCCCCCCCCCGCTCTTAGCTTTGAAGTTGTAGTTAAGGGTGAACTAGTTTCTGTGTCTGTAGTTGTTATTGTTTTTATTGTTGCAATGGGATCCCCTACCCCTGAAACTCTGGCTTCTGTTTTTACTGCACTGATTCGTATTTGAGTGAAAGTTACTTCAAAAGGAAGGTAGATAGGAGTACAGTTATAGCCAAAGACATGGCCAAATATTTCCTGAAATTTCTGTGATATTAACATAGAAACATAGACTTTGTCGGCAGATAAGGACCGCTTGGTCCACCCAGTCTGCCCATTTCCCTACCTACTGGATAAGCTGCAGATCCTAGTTAGCCAGCAGCCTACTTCTTCCTACCCCAACCCCCTAGAATTGCCTTATGACTGTCCCATGCATGCTTAGATTCCACAGCTGTTTTTGACTCCACAGCCTCCTCAGGAAGGCAGTTCCATGCATCCACAACCTCTCTGTGAAAAATACTTCGTAAATTACCTCTGAGCTGCCCCCTCTATCTTCAAATTGTGCCCCTTGTTCTTGCACCTCTTTTTTTTGAAAGATGCTACCCTTTTGGACTTTGTTGATTCCCTTGAGGTGGACTTGAAAGTTTCTATCATGTCCCCCTCTCCTCCTTTCCTCGGGCTATGCATATTAAGCTCCTTAAGTCTCTCTTCATATGTCTTCGGTGCCGACCCTGCCATTTGGTTGCCCTCCTCTGGACAGCTTCCATCCTGTCTATGTTTTGCGGAGATTGGGTCTCCAGAACTGCATAGTACTCAGATGGGGTCTCACCAGCTGTCTGTACAGAGATAATAACTTCCTGTTTTCTACTGGTGATGCCTCTCCCTATGCATCCCAGTATCCCCAACCCTCCTTGCTGCCCTCTCACGTTGCTTGCCCACCTTTAGGTCATCTGATATGACTACCCCAGGTCCCTTTCCATTTTGTTGTTGTTAGTATCTCACCCCCATTGTGTACTCTTCCCTGGGTTTTGTTTCCCAGGTGCATTACCTGCACTTCTTAGCATTGAATCTAAGCTGCCATACATTTGACCATTCCTCTAACCTTGCCAAGTCCCTTCTCATCCTTTCCACCCCACCTTGTGCATCAACTCTGTTGCAGATCTTTGTGTCATCTGCAAGAGACATACTTTTCCTTCCAGTCTTTCTGCAATGTCACTTATAAAGACATTAAGAGGACGGTCCTAATACTGAACCCTGCGGTACCCTAATACCCCTTTCTTCAGAGTGGACTCCATTTACTATTACTCTCTGTGTCCTATTCTCCAGCCAATTCTTTGCCCAGGCTGTCATCTTGGGACCCACTCCCAGGCTAGCTAACTTGTATACTAATCTTTTGTGTGGGACTGTGTCAAATGCCTTGCTAAAGTCTGAGGTAGAGCCATGTCCACAGCCCCTCCTAATCTACTACTTTGGTCACCCAGTCAAAGAAATCTATCAGATTCATCTGGCATGACCTTCCGCTGTGAATCCATGCTGCCTTGGGTCCTGTGCCCTCTGGCCTCTAGATACTCGACAAGTCTTTCCTTCAAGTGATTCCATCATTTTCCCTATCACTGAGGTTAAACTAACAGGTCTGTAGTTCCTGCTTCTGCCTTGCTCCACTTTTGTGAGAAGGAATCACATCTGCCCTCCTCCAGTTCTCGGGTACCACCCCATCCTCCCATGATTTGTTAAAGAGGGTAGTCAGTGGTGTCACTAGTTCTACCCTTAGTTCTTTTAGAATTCTGGGATGAATCCCATCAGGCCCCATAGCTTTGTCCACCTTCAGTTTTAAGAGTTCTTTCATAACCCTTTCTTCTGTAAATGGGCTTGTATCACCTTCTGTATCCAGAGTGTTTCTAATGTTTGTTTTAGGTACCTCCCCCTCTTCATTTGTAAATACTGAGCAAAAATACTTGTTTAGTATCTCTGCCTTTCACAGTCACCCTCTGCCCACCCTCCCTCCCTTTATTAAGCCTCACTATCCCTCCTTTGGTCTTCCTTCTCTCCCTGATGTACCTATAAAAGGTTTTATCCCCCTTCTTAACTGAGTTGGCTATCTTTTCCTCGGTTTGTGCCTTTGCTGTTCAGACTGCCTTCCCTACTTCCTTTTGCTTTAACTGATACATTTCTCTGTCCTGCTCCTTCTGTGATTCCTTGTACTTCCTGAATGCTTTCTTTTTCTCTTGAACCTTCACTGCCACTTCCTTTGAGAACCATAGTGGTTTCTTACATCGTTTTGTTTTATTTGCTTCACACAAAGGCTTGATACCTCTGTGATGGCAGTTTTTATTATTCTCCATTGTTCTTCCACCCCTCCTTCCTGCCCATTTGCTAATGCATTCCTTAGGCACGCACCCATTTTGGCAAAGTCAGCCCTCCTAAAGTCCAGTACTTTTGCCTTTGTATGGCTTGACTCTATTGCTGTGCTTATGTGAACCATACTGTTTGATGGTCACTAGTTCCCAGATGGCTACCCATTTCTACATCTGTGATCCTCTCTCCATCTAAATTTGAGAGAACCAGGTCTGAGATTGCTTCCTCTCGAGTGGGCTCCAATACTAGCTGTGTAAGGCATGCCCCCTGTAGGGCATCTAGAATAACCTCACTCTTCGAAGTTGCTGCTGCAACTGCACTCCAGTTAACATCTGGCATATTCAGATCACCCATCAGCAATATCTCCCCTTTTTCTGCCATTCTAAGTATACTTTCTATCATTTCCTTGTCCATTTCCTCCCCTGAAGAAGGTCTCTACTCTAACCCCTGTGGATTGTGGTGCCATTGCGGTCTCAAATTTACCCACAGTGCTTCTTCTCTTCCCTGTTTACCCTTTTGTTCTGTTGCTTTGATTCCTTCCCTTATGTAAAGCTACTCCTCCTCCTTTACCCTCCTGTCCCTCCTGTAGATAGTGTATCCTGGTATGTTTACATCCCAGTCATGGTTTTGTGTGTACCATGTTTCTGTGACTGCACGATAACCAGATGTTCCTCCTCTATCAAGGCCACTAATTCAGGAAGCTTGTTACCCAGACTATGGGCATTGGTACTCATTGCTCTCCATTTTTTGATGGCTTTACCTTCTGTTGCAGCATCCCCCACTGACCTTTCTACCTCGGTCTTTTTCTCATTTAGTACCCTGTTTTGCAGGGAGAGGCTGGGATTTTCCTGCTGCTTATCAGTGCCTCCCCCTTGACTAGTTTAAAAGCTTGCCAATGAAGCATTTAAACTGATTGCTCAAAAGACTTGTTCCCTTCCTTGACAGATGCAGACCATCTAGAGAACTCTCCTGCTTTCTGCATTTCTACAGTAGGGGCAGTAGAGAGCAACTCTTTAGAAATTACGCGAAATATCTGGAAATATCTGACCAAGTCTGTGTCTACTACTATATGTGTGTTTTTCCTGACAATCTCCTTACCCTGTTCCTTTTGTTTCAGGAATTCCTGCAGGCCTTCACTGAATAGTTGACCTCCTTTGAATGGTAGTTTCAGTAATTGGTTGTTTTGATTTGGTATCCGCATCCCACAATTTTAGCCATAATGAGCACCATGCTCTATTTGCTACTACTGCTGCTCTGGCTTTCAATGTTAGTGCGTCTGTGAACATGTCACCCAGATATTTTGTTGTTTGGAGTGTGCAATGAATGAGGTCTGCCTCGGGTGATTTTGGAGTCAGTGTCTTTACAGCCTCCTCCAGCCATCTAATTTCCATCCTTGTGGCATATATCTCTGTTGTGGTAGCTCTGGAAGCTAATCCCACCATCTCAAAGATGTTCTTCAACATCTCATCAAGTTTCTTATCTGCCTGATCCTTGACCCTTCAGCTGGTAGTATGACAGTCTCTTTGCTCCAGGCTGCTATTTGAGGCTCTCCTGTTGGTGCGTTTCACCACAGTTTGAGCTTGCACTCTTGTATAGGGTACATGTGGTTTAGTGTACATCTTTCTGGTATGCAAGTAGGGTCCACAGATTCCCATTTCTTAGTGAATACATCTGTGATGGTGGGGCATATGGGGAAGAAGTCTGTGTGCATTTTTTTCTATTGAATCATTGGATCTAACTTGCTCTCTGGTCATGGTAGTGGTAAAGTGAACCCCCTGGTGACTTTAATGGATTTCAGGAGGTCAGAGATGGTTTTGGAGGAGCACAGCTTGAGATTAGTGATTTTTTTCCTGTCTCTATGGTCTCCCCTAAGTCTTCTGCCCCATGCTTTGACCCATCCTCTATATTTGGTTCTTGTCCATCTGGATCTGTGGGGCCCTCAGTACCAGGATATGGTTTGTCCTCTGTGTTGGGATTCAAGTTGTTTGTGACTCCTGGAGTGGTTAGCTCTTTAGGGCCGGGTTTAGATAGGCTTCAACTCTCTCCATCATTTTTAGCATGAAGCTCTGTTGGCATGTCATCATGGCCATAGTGGCCTATTTTAGCATGAGTGCTGAGGGGGTCTAACTGACACTCTGAATTTCTGGATGTCCCCACCTCTGTTGAGGAATTTTCCAGTGAGGAGTTCTGATCTGACTCCTCAGTTCTGCATGCGAAAAATGTGGGCCATTGTGGTGTGGTAACAGTGCCATTTTGCATGAGGGACATTTTCTGTCTTTTGCCATCTGAGGAGATAAAATTAAAAAGTATATATCTTTGCTAGAATGGTGTTATTATTGTGGCATGATTTATTGCAATAACCATCTTTCCTCTTGGTTCCTGCTGCTCATCTGGTACTCAAAGATTCAGGGTACCTTTACTCTTGTGCCTGTATCATGTCCCTTATGCCACATGTACTGGTACAGCTTTAAGACTGGGACTGTGTTATCCCAGGATGGCTGCCAATTCACTTAGGGTCCCTTGAGTAAGATGGCTGCTGTCCTAAGGATGCCGTCATCTTGTGTATCACTTCTCCTTTCAACAGCAAATGGTGCCTGTTACAATATGGCTGCTCCTGTTACACTAGGACTCCAGTCTATGATGGCCACTGTCTGTAGGGTGCTGCCATCTTGGATATCCCACTTCCATTGTTGCAGGAGTGCTAGGGCATCTTAGCTGTTATATTTCCCCCAATACTCAATTTAATGTGCCAATATATGATGCTTTGTGTTTTGTTTAAAGATCTTTCACCTCTCCTTGCGACTTTACCTTCCCTGGGAGTCAGTGGTCAATTATTGAGAAAGTGTGTCCTGATATGGATGCACACACCTCCTCAGACACTACTGCGTATGCAAGTGAGGCAGATCTTCCTGGACATAAAGTCTCCACCTCTCATTCACACTAATGGGAGTATGCTAGAGGTGCTAGGACCCAGCGGGAGCAAACTTTTCAGGAGGGCTGGAGCCTGAGATGGAGCCACAAGGAAGTGGCACTGTGAGCCCCGGCATGTGCAGTAATGACTATCTCGGTGTTGACCCTCCAACCACCTCAGTTCCTTTTTTCCCCGCTCAGTGCACTTCAGTGACAACATCGCTCGCCCACCGGGAGTCAAACTTCAAACTAGACACTTAGTTTTCAGTTTATTATTTTGTATTTTATCGATGATAAGTACCGATTATATTTTAGTAAATTTTTATTTGTACAAGAGAGAAGTCTTCAGCCCTCCATTGACAGAGTTGACCATGAGTGGGGCAGATCAGGGTAGGGAGACTTCGTATGAAAGCTGTTCAGCCAGCGGGGCCGGGTCTGGTCCGCTGTCTTCCCTGGAGGGGGGGTCTGACAATGGATGGTCCAATACTCAGGGAGCTGGACAGTCTTCCCAGAAGCATAAAAATAAATGGTCCCATTTTTGGCACCGTTTTGCCTCGAGTTCTTCTTTGACACACAGGTTGAAGAAGAGACGGCATCACTCAAGGTCTCCCTCTTGTACATCTGCATGTAGACGGTCCATTAATAGGGCCAGGCACCGGTATCCACCTCTGTCAAAGTCGGCAGTTTCTGTCTCTGAGGGCCAACCTCTTCAACACCGGAGCCCCTCTCCGCCTATTGGAGGGGTTTCTGATGAGCAGTTTCACCAGTGGGCTGCTGTTATGGAGCAGTGGGCTCGAAGGTTGGCCCGACTGCCCGATCCAGCCTGTCCGACTTCGGGGTCTTGGGGCTGTTCAGTTCTGGGATGGCAGGTGGAGTGGCTAGGTCTTCCTAGTCACATGGCACCTTCTTCGGTGCCATCAACTCTGCGCTCTGGTGTTTATCCCCCTCACATGGCTGCGGCACAGGGCTCTACACTGATGCCCTTATCTCCTGTCAGTTTTCACCCTGTAACTTCAAATCACAGTTCTCAGACTTCTGGGACATTGCAGTCATCTGCAGTGCCAACTTCTCCAGCATCGAGGTTCCTTGCAGCACCTCAAGTGCTGTTGGTGCCATCTGCGGTGCCGCAGGCTCTTTCGGCACCTTCTTCGGCATCGGGTCTGGCGTCGGCATTGGGTGCAGCGTCGTGCTATTTGTTGGCACCATGTGTGATGCCATTTTCTATGATGGCTCCTTCTTTGATCTCGGCACCGTTTTCTTCTACGGCGTTGGGGATGGGTGTGGCACCGTCTAGTCTCCAGAGGTTTTTGACTCTGATTCTTTCTGCTTCTCTTCTTTCTCCTGGTTTTCACTCCGTTCCTGTCTATACAGTCCCTCCTGGACTGTCAGGAGATGATTTTGAGCCCGATCCAGATCTTAGACTGGGTAATGATGTTGATGCTGATACTGCCCTGGGGGCAGGGATTAATCCTCCTGCAGAGCCTCTTATTGAGGACCTTTCCTTTAAGTCTCTGCTCAAGAATTTAAATTCTACCCTTTCTCTCCAGACCACAAAAAATCGATCCTGGGCAGCTTTTGCGTCTCCAATATCTTCACGTCCCAGAAATCCCTATGGATTTAACCCCTTTGGTACAACCCTCTTTCGAGACCCTTTCACAGATGGTGTGGACAATCCAGCTCTTATTCCTTCTGTGGCCAAGTCCATAGATAGGAAATATGCCCCTCCCAAGGATCGCCCCATCTTGGCCTCTCAAGCCTTTGCTGATGCCATAGTGGTCCTGGCAGAGAAAGATAAGGTTGTCCTTCCTCAGGAATCTATAGCCTGGCCTATGGACAAAGAATCTCACAAGATAGACACCCTAGGTAAGAGAGTCTTTGCTGCTTCAATCCTGGGCATGCGCATTGTCAGCTACCAGGGCTATTTTTCTCAATATGAGTATGTTCTTTGGCATTTGCTCAAAGCAATGGTAGATGCTCTGCCTGAATCCGAGGTTAACTCAGAGCTACTTCAAACCATAACTAGGGGTATCGAGTCCAGTAACCAACAGGTTAAAGCTGTAATGGACGCCTTTGATACCACTTCCCGGGCAGCGGCGACTGGCATCTGCACCCGTCGCCTCTCTTGGGTGCGTACTTCAGGCTTCATGAATGATGCCTAGCAACAGGTCATGGCCTTACCTTCTGATGGTATATATCTGTTTGGACCTCAGGTGGAGCAAGCACTAGAGGCCATACAGAAGACTAGGTCTGCCATTAAGACAGCCAGACCTACGCCTGTCCCTTCCCGAGGAGGGTGGGAACAAGCGCCAGGTTTCACAACCGTCAGTCCTTTCAGGGCAAAGGCAGAGGAGGTTTTAACAGAAACCAGAACCCTCAGCCACAAAAGAAAGTGCTGCAGAAGGCACAAGGGCCCAAAGTGCCCAGTGCCACCTTCTGAGTTTCCTGCCCAGGTGTCACGTCAGCTGCTCGAGGGAGACCCCTCCTCAGCAGTGGGAGGACGTCTGACTCAGTTCTACAACCAGTGGAAATCTATAACATCAGAAAAATGGGCCCCCAGATAATCCATGAGGGATACTCTCTCAATCTTTCAGAAACCCCTCCAGATCATCCTCCCAAACAACAGCCCAGGCTGTCGGCAGTACAGTCAGACCATCTTGCTTCTGAGGTACAAGGCCTTCTGAACAACAGGGCAGTAGAAGTAGTTCTGCTGGATCAACGAAATGCAGGTTTCTACTCCTATTACTTTCTGGTCCCAAAGAAAACTGGTGGCATGCACCCCATTCTGCATCTCAGAAAATTGAACAAATTCCTGCACAAGGAAAAGTTCAAGATGATATCACTTGGTACCCTACTACCTTTGATTCATCAACATGATTGGCTAGCCTCCCTGGACATGCAAGATGCCTACCAGCACATTCTCATACACCCAAAGCACCACAAGTACCTAAGGTTCATGGCATTGGGTCAACACTATCAGTTCAGAGTCCTGCCCTTTGGGCTATCCTTGGCACCTCGAGTTTTTACAAAGTGTTGTGCAATTCTCACGGTGCACCTCAGGAAACTCAGAATACAAGTGTTACCATATCTTGATGACTGGCTCCTAGCAAGTTCCTCCAGGCAAGAGACTCTGGAGGCCGTGGCCACAGCCTCAGACTTCCTCATGTCCATGGGAGTTCTGCTGAACCGCAACAAGTCGCAGTTTCAGCCCTCCCAGAAGCTCCTCTTCATAGGAACTCTTCTGGACACCTCCTGTGCAAAGGCTTTTCTTCCAGAGGACAGAAGGAGTGATATCTTACAGTTGGCCTGACACATCAGGGAGCACAGCTCGGTTTGAGCTATCTCAATACAATGGATGCTGGGCCTCATGGCATCCTCAGTGTTCACTATACCCTTGGCTCATCTACACATGAGAACCTCTCAGTGGATGCTCAGTGCTCAGTGGTCCCTGACCACTCACCCTCAGTCCTTTCTCATCAAGGTTACAGAACCTCTGAAGAGGTCGCTCACCTGGTGGTCTCAGGAGGACAACCTTCTGGAAGGATGTCCCTTCACCCCTCTGCATCATCAGATCTCCATTATCATGGATGCATCAGTTATGGGTTGGGGAGCTCACTGTCGGGATCTCCACACCCAGGGTACATGGACTCAGAATGAGTCTCAACTTCACATAAACATCCTGGAAATGAGAGCCGTCCTCTATGCAGTCCGAGCTTTGGAGGACATATTCTGTCACAAGAACATTCTCCTTCAAATGGACAACAAAGCAGTGATGTACTACATCAACAAACAGGGCGGCGTACACTCTTACCCATTATGCAGGGAAGCTATGAGAGTGTGGAATGGTGCCTGGAGCATAAGGCTCTGATTCAGGCAGTCTACCTGCCAGGAGTACAGAATGAGCTGGCAGACCATCTCAGCAGAACGGAGGCGGATCCTCACTAGTGGTCTCTCGACTTACCCATCGTTCAGTCACTCTTCAAAGAGTGGGGAACTCCAGAACTGGACCTTTTTGCATTCCCACTCAATGTAAAACTGCCTCTCTTCTGCTCCAGAAATCCAGGACCTGGTGTTTTTTGTCAGGATGCATTCAGGCTGCGGTGGACAAAATCTTTCTTTTCGCTTTTCCTCCTTTTCCCCTAATTCAGAGGGTACTGCTCAAATTGGAGTCCCAGGGGGCAGAATGATCCTTGTTGCCCCCTTATGGCCTCAGCAGTTATGGTTCCCACTACTCAACAGACTATTGGATACCCCCCAGAAAATGCTTCCCCTTCAGATGAACCTTCTGACCCAGAGTCCTGTGGTCCATCACAACCTGAGGTCACTTCACCTTCACGCTTGATTCCTGAAGATATAGAGGTGAATAGGTTTAATGTTTCACTTAGAGTTTCAGATATTCTTTTGGCTGTGCATCAGCCAGCCATCAGAAAAACCTACACAGCTAAATGGAAGTGTTTCTCTATCTGGTGTGCAAAAATCCTCTTGGACCCCTTTTTTTCTGCCCACCAAATAAAGTCTTGGAGCATATCTTAGACCTCTCAAACACAGGTCTGCAGCACTCCACAGTCAAAGTTCATCTTTGTAAGATTTCAGCATATCATGAGCCAGCATTTTCCATGTCACTGGCTCAGTTGCCTGTAGTTAAGAGGTTTCTTTTGGGTATTCTGCATACTAGACCTCCTATTAGACATCCAGTTGCAGCCTGGGACATTAACTTTGTGCTAGCCATGCTCACTCATAAACCTTTCAAGCCTCTAGCTACTTGCGAGTTGAAGTTCCTCACTTGGAAAACGGCCTTCCTGGTGGCCATTACTTCAGCCTGTAGAGTTTCTGAAATACACGCTCTGGTCGCACTGTATTTCACAAGGACAAAGTAGTTCTTAGGACTCATCCTAAGTTTCTCCCTAAGGTTGTCTCAGAATTCCATCTAAACCAACCTTTAGTCCTTCCTACCTACTTTGCAAGCTTCCAGAATGAAGGGGAGTGTACCCTTCATTCACTGGATATTAAGAGAGCATTGCGATTCTATCTAGATAGAACAAAAGAAATTCGCAAGGCTCAACAACTGTTTGTTTCCTTCAGCGAGACCAGGCTGGGTCAACCTGTTGCTATCAGATGCATTTCAGCATGGTTGGTGGCATGCCTTTGCCACTGCTATTCTATGGCACAGATCAAGCTGGAAGGCAAGGAGTACGCTCACTCTACCAAAGCAGTCGCAGCATCTCTGGTGGAAATCTGTAACGTGCCCATTGCAGATATTTGCAATGTGGCTACCTGGAGCTCTGTGTATACTTTCATTAAGCACTATGCCTTGGATGTCCATGTCAAATGACATCTGTCATTTGGCAGAACCATTCTTAACAGACTTCTGACATAAGCACGTGAGATCTTTATCTCCTGCTGCTCATCTCGGGGGATTATTTAGCTCAGTACTCTCCCATTAGTGTGAATGAGTGGTGGAGACTTTATGTCCAGGAAGATATGGAAATTACGTACCTACTGTAATTCTTGATCTTTTTGGATGAAGTCTCCACCACTCATTCTCACGCCCACCCACCATTCCCCGAGCTCACTTCTCTGTTTATGGTCTTCACTCCCTCAGTGGCTGAGCTGTGAAGACTTTATTGTTGACCCTTCTTACACAGGTCATTTGGACTATCTTATGTCTGATTTTTAGGTTAGTCCTTTCTAGGTTAGTTACGCTGCACATCCTTGGAAAAAAAGGTACTGAGGCAGTTGGAGGGTTGACACCGAGATAGTCATTACCGCATGCACTGGGGCTCATGGTGCTGCTTCCTTGTAGCTCCATCTGAGGTGCCAGCCCTCCTGAAAAGTTTGCTTTCGCTGGGTCCTAGCACATCTGGTGTACTCCCATTAGTGAGAATGAGTGGTGGAGACTTTGTCCAAGAAGATCAAGAATTAAGATAGGTACGTAATTTCCATTTCTTGCAGCCAAGGCTGAGCTGAGCTAAGGATGCCATGCCAAGATGGCACTCAGAGCCCCCCCTACACCAGTTACAAAGTTCCATGGGAGACTAGGTTCCAGGGCATCAGAACATGAGGGAGCTCCATGATGGGGTCCCCGATCAACCCCTACAGTTATCAAGGGCACCACAGAGTGAGTTTTAGAAAGTGTTCTTTTTTCTATTTGGTTTTGGGCGGGGGGAACTTAAACTTGAAAACCACTGCGTATTCAGCCTTGTAACAGGGATTATCGTACTGCATTCCTAATGGACTGAGCTATTGGAGTGGAGTTTGTTTCAAAATTAGATGCAGCACTACAATCTTTCTCCCATTGGTTCTGTGCACAATATTCATTGGTGTATATGTTCTGCTAGTGAGATCTCGCCACTCATAAGGGGAGAAGACTGTCTGGCTGAGTATCCACAGCTCATTTTGGCTACGGTGATCCACTAGTCAAGGGAACACCCAGCCTTGTCGAAATTATAAACCTGAGGAGTGCAGAGGGTCCATATGTGTGTGTGCTTCTATGCAGCCACTGGGTCAGAGGCTGAATGGGCAAAGGTGATAGGTGTTCCCTCTTGGAAGGGGGAAGTGCCTAAGTAGGAGGAATCTAGGCACCAAATTATTTTTTTCAGTAAAAACATGCCTTACAGAGCTTTTCCATCTTGATAGGTTGAAAGTAAACAAAGCCTGACAGATAGTCCTGTCCCAATGAGCATATGGTCTTGGCTAGCTAGACTGTAGCTAGGACATAGTTAGTCTTTGAATGTTAGTTCAAGGAAACAGAATTATAAATATGAGAGTCTGCCTAGGAAAACTTTTTTTGTATTAGGAGCTCTTACCTTGGTTTGCAGTAGTCAGTGTCCCTATCACAGGAGCCCAGTGACTGTACTTGCAACCTGTTCAGATGTACATAAACAACAGATGGGATTGGGAGCTGTAGGGTCCCAGGTGGGATCTTGAAATCTGACATACTGTAAGGTCACATGTGCATCTCGCAGCCTATCAGGTGAACATGACCCTGCTTGTAAGGACTTGGAGTGTCATGGATATACACACAACACAATAGGTATTAGCCTAAGTTCCTGGTGCATGAATAAAACCAATGACCTTCTGATCTGCCAGCGCCAGAGATGAGAGTGCAGCCTACTGAGTCACAGAAAATGAGGTAAAATGACAGTTTGCATAGATTTTTTTAAAAGATGAAGCAAACTGCAGTTTCTTATAACTGTGTTTGCTCAGTGTTTCCTGTATCAGCTCATTAAAACAGAAATGAAGGAAAAAATGCAGCCTGAGTATAAATTCATTAGATCAGAAAATTACAGTTTTTTTTTCTTAAAAATGCTAACAAAAAAGAAAATGACTGTGTAGAATTTATTATAAGTTCATTACTAGAGGACACAAAATGTAGATTTGTGTAGGTTCATCATTTTAGAAAATAGTGTACCATACTGTTTAAAAAAAACAGTGCCTATTGCTCATGGAAAAACTATCAGTGCCATTTTTTGTTCCATTATGGGGCATAAGAGCAGCAAAAAAAAACTAAGGTGGAAAAAAACTATTTTGCCTGAATTATTTATAGCTTATATTAGAGTGATTCAGTAAGGGAACCTAAACACTCTTGTATGGAATTGAAATCGGTAGTGCTGTTTTTGTAGATATCATTAACTGTTGCTTTACGTTGATTAAATCCATCAGAAAATCATGCAAAATGCAGAGGAACAATAAATTAATCCTCCTAGTTACTATTTACCTCTCAGCTGCATCTACAGTGGTAGCCACAGACATTGCCAGCTATTTCCAGATATTTCACGAAATGTCTGAAGAGTTTCTCTTTTCTGCCCCTACTGTTTAAATGCAAAAAGCATCAGATATTTCTGGAAATATCACAGAAATTTCGGGAAATAGCTGGCAGTGTGTGTGGCTACTACTGTACTTTTCAGAGGAGTTCCTGATTTTGCTGCTAAACTATCTGAGGGAATCCCATACTAGAGTTGGCAGGGGACTGGGCAAGGTACATGGCAGCAGTAGGGGGGAATTGGGTCCTGGGTCGGTGGAAGCAGAGCCACCTGAAACCTACTGGCAGCTGCTCACCTGGTATCCTAACTGGAGGAAGGATGAAACTGTAGCAGTCCAAATGCCGGGGCAGGGAGGAGAAAAAAATCAAAAGAAAAATGTCCTCATCCCCTCCAAAATTTGATATTTCTGTTACCGAAGAGTAAGGATTTGAAGCACAAAACAATGCTGAGCAATAGTGTTAGTCTAGTTCTTTAAAGGTTTTTCCCACTAAGCCACAGGTAGTACAGTAACACTGCAATGGACTTCTTAATATGTGTCACTGATTGTGGTAATTTGTCCCTGATTTCCTTAAGCCATGTCATTGATTGTGAGACAGGGAGTTGAGGGGTTGCAGTTTGCAGCAGTGGCTAGACTGCCCACATCTCACTGACATACAACAATCAGAAAGGAATGTTTCACTGCAGGAGCCTGTCCAGTCACCCCAGATTCTGAGCTACTATTTCTGCCCCTCCTGCCCCCCACTATCAACCCTCAGATCCATGCAGGCCTGTTTGCTCTGCAATGATTTTGTTGCTGTGCTTTCTTCCTTGGAATGGCTGTTTATCTCTCATCAGGTGAACTCACTCAAAGATCTTCATTTTCAAGTGAGGCTCATTACTGGTTGGAAATGACATAACCATTTGTATAGAGAGTCTAAATGGAAGTCATCCTTGAAGAATGAAAGGCATCAGCCAACGAGCCCCTAGGCAGGTTTATTTGTCAGCATCTTGATTACCTGTATTGTTACAGGAAACTGAATTATTTATATCAGTGATTACAAGGTCTACAGTAATTTTTAACATTCTGTGCAGATATTTACTTCACTTGTCAACATCGTGCTTCAGCTTGTTACACAGTGGATTATTCACAAGGTTGAAAATCGGTCCATAGCGCTCAGAGCACAGGTTGCACGCTGGGTAGCTGAGCAAGAGCTTTAAGCATACCTCACTACCTTTTGTCCCAGACTTCAAAACTCTGTAACCTAATCCTAACTGTGCTCTGCATGCCCTCATACTCTCGTTGGATTCACAACTCTCAACCTCTGAGCATTAAAATGCATAGTACTGGCCTTCAAAATTCAGAGCAAACAGCCAGAATGAGTAGCGCTTTCTAGTTTTAAATAAAGATATGTCTATAAATAGTGTGTCCCATATTTTTATTGCTTTTTAATGCTAAGGAATGTTTCTGTCTAGTTCAATGTTTTGATAGTTTATGTCTCCAGAAATAGCAACAGTATGAGGAACATTAGTAAACCTTTGTGCAGCAAGAGAAAATTTGTATGTAAAAATCATAGTGCTATGCAAAATTCATAGTAGTTGCAGATATGGTTGGGTTCTTCCAAAGCCATGAAATCTTTCCCTATATAAACATGTTGTTTGGTACAAATCAGCACTATAAGAAATGACCAGCTGGAGACGGGTCTATATTCCAATGATGCTTTATTAATCCAGTCATACGGCAATGGTTGTACTGGAAAGTATATGCGTTGCCTAGATATACAGTATACATGTAATTGCCTCAGCACTTTGAGCTATAGATCCATTCTGTGACACTCCAGTTAGGTGGGCCTGGAAATGCTATAAAGATATACTCATACAATCACCTTTACCAGGTGGGTACACTAACATTTCAAATTGCATGTCTTTACAGTATTCCAAACAATTACATAATGTGTCATCCAAGCAAGAAGCAGTAACTCCAGAACTCGAGTTGGGGAGTGACACATAACAGAATTAGTCAGAAAAGGCTGGTGACAGGACCGTTTCTGGCTAGGCTGCTAGAGCCACCGCCCATCCAAACCTGCCACAAGTTGCAAGCCCTTGCTAGGCTAGGCTTCTGAAGCTACCGCCTGCCCCGAACCTGCCACAAGCCTCTGTTGGAGCCACAATTTAAGCCATAGGTATGCTCCGGACACAAGTTCTGCCACAGTAGTTTAGCTTCTGTTTGGATTTTATGCCTTCCATCTCTGTCTGTCTGATTGGTTCCTGCTGCTCTGTCCACTGACTGGATAGGCTCCTGCCTGCTTTTATTTTGCCTTATCCTTTTAACTACCGAAATTTAAATTAATTGTATAGGTCCAATTGCTGTAAAACAATTTTAAATTTGTACTGCATTTTGCTGTTGAATCTAACTGCTTCTTCTCTCCCTTGATTTCCCTTTCCCTCTGCTCACTCTGTAACCCACTCCTGCCTTCTTTGCTTGCCCTATCTGTGTTACTGCGGAAAGTTAATTAATTGTTTAGGTCTATTGCTGTAAAAACAATTATTTGTACTGCATTAATTGCTCCTGAAAGCTATCTCCATTCTGTTTCTGCTGTTTTTAACTGATTCCTTCTCCCTTGCCTTCCCTTTCCCTCTACTTGCTCTGTAACCCAACCCCCTTTCCAGTACTCAGCCGTTGCTTTACTTCTTTTTACCTTTCTCACCTGCCTTCTCTTCCCTCTGTAATCCGACCCCCTACAGCACTCAGCTGAAACTTGTTCCTAGGTTTCAGGCTGCCTCTGTGCCCTCCCCCCAATTAAGGTGAAAGCCATTTCTCCCATCCCTCTGTCCTGTCCTTTCTGGCTGCCTCTGTACCCTCCCTCTGTCCTGTCCTTTTGTCTTCTGCCCCTTCCCCATGGCTTGGCTGCTAACTATATCTCTGCCCTCTCTCCTGCAGACCTGTGGCTAGGCTCCTGGAGCCACCGCCCATCAGAACCTGCTGCAAGTTGCAAGCCCTTGCTAGGCTAGGCTCCTGAAGTTACTGCCCACCCAAACCTGCTGCAAGCCTCTGTTGGAGTCACAGTTTAAGCCATAGGTACACTCCGGACACAAGCTCAGCTAGAGCAGTTTAGCTTCTGTTTTCCTGCGAGTGCTTCATGCTGGCTCCACACCTAGCCCTCATCCCCCCACCCTTGTCAGACACTTATTTTTATAGCCAACCCTGTCATGTGACTAAGTGTCCATTTCCTTGTCTGCACCTTATATTGGTTGCCCACTAGAGGGCTGCAGTTACTCCTGCCTTACCTCGCATTCTACTTAACACCTACTCCAAATCCTCCCATGACTTACCTATTTCCTGCCCTGCTAGCCACCACTTTAATGGTCTTTTTCGTTTTTTGCTTCTCTCATCAACCTTGTCCCCACTCTATATCCTTGGAGCTTCCTCCATCAAACACATCGGATTTTACTTTCTCTAACTTGCTTGTTAGGACATTTAAGTGCTATGACACCACCCCCTCTTAGTCACTAGGTACTTTATCTATCTAGCCATTTACTCACTTAAAAATTGCCTCTACTACCATGTACCTCTACCACCTCCCTTTATTCATCATAAGCTGTGGTTCCTTATCCTACTAGTCCTCTTGCTAGCTGGGGATATCAAATCCAATCCAGGTCCCACAGCTCACTATTCTCACTCTGAAGCTTCATGGATTAACTTAAAGGGCCTAAAATTGTTCAGCTTAAAATCAGGAGTCTCCTCCACAATCTCCCGGAACTTGAGGCCTGGGTAAATCTCTATCATCCTGACCTTATATGTCTGTCAGAAACCTGGCTTAAACCCTCTATACCTAATTCTGTCTGCTCACTTGCCAACTACAACCTTATTAGGTGTGACAGATGATCCTTGAAACATTGTGGTGGCATTGCCATTTTCTATAAAGCCCATCTCAACCTTTCCCTTCTTGCTACCCCACCCTTACCCAATGTGAATCCCTTCATACCACCCCCCTATTGGGTTCGAAAAAGCTCCATATTGTGTGTATCTACAACACACCCAAAAGTGGCAACACCAGTCTTATCGAGCTCCTTGACCAAACTGACCTGACTGTAGGTTGCAACGAGGTCCTTATACTAGGTAACCTGAACCTTGACTGGATGGGTAAAGCACACAGTACCCTTCTCTCCTTAGTTCAGGGACACAATCTTCAACAACTTTTAAATGATCCCACCAGGATTGCCCCAAGCTCTAACTCACAGCCCCTTGTAGACTGGATATTGACTAGCCAGATAGATAGAATTGTAGCAGCTGGTACTCTTGCAGATGCTATTAGTGACTATTCCCCAATTTTTTGTGTCTGGATCCCATCACCTGGTCCTGCCCCACCACCTAAATACATTTCCTTTCGTAATTTTGCTAACCTTGATCAGTCCAAGTTCTTATATGATGTCACATCTGTTGACTGGTCTGTTCTATACCAAGCCCATGATGCCCACACTGCCCTCTCCTTTTTCATTAATCAATTTGGGACCTTACGAGACAGGCACAATCCTGTAACTACGTTCGGGGTAAGCATACCAGATGGCTCCATAAAGATCTTCTTGCTGAACTTAGGGCTAGAGACAAAAGCTGGCTGGTCTATAAAATCTCGGGCCTACTATCTGATTTTAATGAATACAGGTCTCAGTGGAATGCTTGCAAAAAACTAATTCGGCAAGCAAAAAGCTCCTTTAGTAAACGACTTCTATTAGACACTGCAGATGACCCTAGAAAATTCTGGTCAGACGTAAAAACCTTCATAGTGGCTAAGCATTCCCAGTCCACTAATGATATGGTTCTTCATGTGGTGCCCTGCAATGACTCCACCACTATTGTTAACTCCTTCAACCTTCGCTTCTCTGCTCTTTCAAAATATACTTCTTCCTTCTCCGCTGCAAAATTCTCTTCACTTCTCACCTCGTCAAACTCCATTTCTGTATACCCACTCTTCTGCTTCAAGGCCATAACTAAGTCAAGTGTCCTAAAACTTTTAAATACCATCTCGGACAACACCAGTGTTGGCTCAGATGGTTTTGAGCCTAGGCTTTTGAAAATTGCTGCTCCTTTTATAGCAGCTCCCCTGGCTAGAATATTCACACTATCTCTCTGCCATGGCCAAGTACCTGACATCTGGAAAATTGCTAGAATCACAACAGTGTTCAAGAAAGATGATCCTAAGGACATATGAAACTACCAGCCTATTGCCATACTCTCAGTCTTGAGCAAGATTCTAGAAAAACTAGTGGCTTCACAAACTACTGACTTCCTTGTCAACGATAACCTCCTCTCAGATAACCAACATGGGTTCTGGAAGGGTCATAGCACCTCCACTGCCATTCTCAAGTTTACCAATGACATTTACTCTGCCATGGACAATGGTCTCCTGACGGGATCAGTCTTCATCGATTTAACTAAAGCATTTGATCTTGTTGATCACCCTCTCCTTCTCGCCTCTCTTCACTCCCTGGGTTTCTCTTCTCCAGCTGTGGCCAGGTTTTGCAGCTATCTATCTAATAGGAAGAAGGTTGTGAAATTCAACTCTGCTTTATCTGACCAAACTACTAACATACTAACATAGGAGTTCCTCAAGGCTCCATTCTGGGCCCCCTCCTTTTCTCTGTGTTCATCAATAATATTGCCGTTGCTTACCCTTCCCTGCTCATCCCTCCTCTATGTGGATGACCTTGTCTATACAAGCTCTAAATCCATATCTGATATAAACCTTCCTCTCTTGTTCGCTTCCTCGCAGATCCAGTCTTGGCTTACCAAACATAAGTTTGTGCTAAATGTAAGCAAAACTCAAGCTATGTTGTTTGGCTCTGCACCTAAGCTCAGGTCTAACCATAATCAGCTTTGGTTTTATGTGATGAAGGCGAGTTTGAAAGACTGCCTATCACATAAAGTGAGCAAATATGAGGCCATAGTCAAAAGGGCGACAGATATTGTACTGACCGTCGCAAATAGCAATGGTCGCTGCAATACTTTAATAAAGCACACAAAAATCATTTTTTAGGTGGGGGTATGTGCCCCCCATGCCACCTCTTTTGGGGGCAAGCCCACCCCCAAACTTAAACAATCAACTCCAAGGCGGGGTGCAGACCATGGGGCAAGTTATTGGATTCTGTGGCAAAAAATAGTTCTGCCCATAGCCAGACCCGAACCTTCAGGTCTGCTCGCATTGCAAGCGGTGGTATACACCACTATGCTATGCGAGAAGCTTAGTGGAAATTGGCCACACAGGATCCTACATCCGGTAGTAGTGAGTACAACTCCTTGCTATACTCGCTATACAGGACATAGCGATGTATTGCACCACTCACTCTCTTGTAGAGCGCTATTACTGAGTCGCTCAAAAGTGCATCACTCAATAATCAGCACTCTACATGGGTGCTTCCATCAGCTTTTTATGTCCTGCTTGGACAGATCTCATCTTTAAACCATGAAAACTTTCAAATATCTTGGTGTTTTATTGGATGGATCCTTTGACTTTGACCAGCATATCCTAGCCACCTGCAAATCAGTTATTGCTAAAATAGGGATCACATATGAAACCAGTTATGTTTTAACCCCTTTGGCTAGGCTGGCCATTGCCCATGGCATCTTGCTTCCGTCACTCACTTATGTTGCAGTTATGTATGTCAGTGCGTCCAAAACTGACCTTCACAAATGGGATACAACTTATAATAACATCTGCCGGTATGCCTCGGCATCTTCAAGGTGCAAACATCACTGTCAACTCTATGCTGATCTGAACTGGCTCTCTCCGGTCACTCACCATCTGCTTGCCCTTGGCTTCCTGACTGACTATATCATAAGGTCCGACACACCTGTGTCCCTGACCTCTCTACTGACCCCTCAATCCTCTTCCTTTGGCCTTAGGTCTGCTGATCAACCCCCCTCCCCATATCCCTTGTGTGCTTTTTCCCACACTGCCCCTAAGTACTGGAACTGCCTTCCCCATATGATACGGTGCACACTTAGCCACGTCCTCTTCAAAAAGGAACACAGAACTCTCCTAACTAAACCCACTACCTGCTCGTATTTCAATCCACCTTAGTCCTCCCCTCCATCTACCTCCCAGTCTCATATCTACTCCTGACATTATACCCATTATCGATTCACTCTGCTTCACCCCTTGCACCCCCTTTTTTCCTTTTCATACCCTGTCCCTTGCCCCTCTTTTTCTCCCTGTTCCATACTCCCTCTGATTTCCTTTCACTACTGCTCCTGTTACTGCCTTACTATTCTACCTCTATCCCCTCCCCTATTTCCACCTTCCACCTTTTTCCATCAACCTATACACTCAATGCTATGTGCGGAGATTTGGCACCTTAAATGTTACTATTACTGTGTCTCTCTTTTGACTAGCACTTACTTTGAGCTACTGTTAACTTGGATCTGTCAGCCTACTGTACCTTAGATTTATTTTTTGGTCAACCTTTGCTCAAATTGCTGCAGGTTTTTGTACTCTGGTTCTCTTTACCTGTTGTTGTTCCATCAAGAATTGTAGCTCCACCCGGCTTAAGTAATTTCTCTATCATTATTTTTGTTTGTTAATGGTTTATCCTTATCTCATTATACATTGTACTTCTCTATTTCAATGTTTGGATCGATTTGTCCTGTTCTACTGCTGTATTTTGGTTGATTACTATTGCTGTATTTGTTCTATTAATATTGCTGTACCTGTTTTGTCTTGCTCTTTGTATGATGCAACCTCCCAGGTAGTGTTTGAAAATGGGCATTCTAATGTCTAGTGCACTTACCCGGTTAACAAAAACTAAATAAATAAATAAATAAATAAAGGTTGCTCCACTAACATCTGAGATGTCCAGGAAATAATATCTTGCAAATGTGTGTATTGAGGACCATGTTCCTGTAGTACATATTTCCTCTGCTTAGACATCACAACATTCTACCCAGGAAGTGACCATAGCTTGTGTAGAGTGTGTTTTTAGACCTGAAGGTGGCTGTTGACCTGGCAGTCTGTAGGCTTCTGTCTCTATAGTCTTCAGCCACCTGCAGACGGTTGTCTTCGAAGCTGCTGTTCCAATCCCATGGAGCTTGGTCAGTATAAGCAGTCTGTCCATTTTCCTTATCACTTACATCCACTGTATGTAAACTGACAGTGCTCTTTTTACATCTAGAGGTGAAGTGCGGTATCTTGGTTATTCATGAGGCCATTCTGAAATGTGGGTATGTACCAGGGTGTGGGTATAAGGATAGACACTGATCCAGTCATATTAGGTACAACATGCTTGCCTGCATGCTTTTATTTTAATAAAGTTTCAAAAACAAAAACAAATTAAATTAATCAATCAATCAGTCATTACTCATGAATCATGAATTTGTCAGGATGCAACAGTCTGGATCACATGACATCTCTGGGATCCTTAGATAGATACATAGACAGTGTCGGCAGATAAGGGCCTATGGCCCACCTAGTCTGCCCATTTGAGTTTGTAACTTCAGTTTATGTTTTCCTAGAACTCTGTTGCCCCCTTACCCCTGACCTCCAGAATTCCTTTATGTCTATCCCATGCATTCTTAAATCCCGTGATTGTTTTAGCCCCCACCACTTCCTCAGGCAGGGTGTTCCACTTGTGTCCACCACCCGTCCTTGTCTCATCTGTGCTCCAAACTGCTATGAGAACATGAAGACTGCGTGTCCTTCCATCTCATTCTCCTCCCAGAGGTCATGTGATCTGGCTACTTTTTTATAATGTTCATTTTTCTTATTTATACATCCGGTATGTAACAATTAATACATTGGGCCAGATTTTCAAAGGCCAGAGAATGACTCAGGGTGCTTGCATCAAAAACAACTGACGCAAGGGGCAGGATGCATTAAACCTTGCACCAATTCTGATTTTCAAATGGTGCTAGCATCAAAAACAGGTCCACGTGTGCCAGAGTGGCTTGCCCCATGCTTGCACAAAAAAAAAATGCCTGTTCCATATTGGAAGGGATGCCTGCATCACCAAAATGATGTACCATCCACTTATTTGGGATTTTCAAAGAATGCCAGTCCTGTCCTTGTACCTAAGATGCATGTCGCTGTTAGACCAGCCAGAGCTGGTCTGAGGGACACTAGAGCATATAAAGAGACCCACTGCAGGTGGTCAGACTTGACTATGCTACTATCAAGGGTATGTTCACCTGTAGTTCAAATTTATTTGTTCGACTTTTTATAGTCATTACAAATTTTGTACAAAAAACAACCATTAAAAAGAGATTCCATTACAGCAGTCTTAACATGCAGCGTACAAAAATAATAAAACAATTCTTCATTCATATCTTACTCTTTCCAATCATTCTTATTTAAAAATTACATTAATCCTTTCAAACTCTTCAAGGCACTTTTGATTCTTCACTTTAGCCACAAAATGCTATTAACTATTACACTCTGATAATTGCTTCAGTCTGCACAGTCCAGGAGGGTATCCTGGACCTGAGGAATTATACCACAAAAATGCCCAGCGCACAGTAAAAGAAACCCATTGAGCACACAGTGCCATGCTACCCTTAGCCTTCTATTACTTTTCGAATGCTAACCATTTTTCAAAACACTTAATGCAATATCTGTATTCCTTAAATAGGGGGTCAGTGTATGCTTTAAAGGGTCAATTTTCCTAGTGCGCTGAGCTATCTGATTAGTGCATACCAATTTTGACCATCCTATTAGTCCCCTCAGGCAGACTTCCCAAAGAGGCTTTAATTAGGTCATTTTGGTCCTAAGGTAGAAATTACAGAAAATCAGACACTGAATTACCCAGGCAACATGGGCATAGGGCATCTATGTGTCCCATCCCAGTCTGCATAGTTCGTTATGAAAACATCATATTGCCCCAGAATTTCATAGATATGGCCTTCTGTAGCTAGCAAATTGTAATGTCCAACAACTCTTCCACACCTGCCCTGAACTTAATTATAGCATATCCCAGGTACATTGGAACTACCACCAGAAAAGCAAACTTTATTGTTTGTTTATTGAATAGAATCAGAATTACAATCCTTTGAGACATAGACTCTTTTGCAAAGGCTCCACGTCAGATCAAAGTGAAAAAATACACATACAGTATTAAAGTAACAGTACAAGGTTATGCAGTCCTAGCTTAATCTTATTTAGATCGTTACATTATCTGGAAGCATACAAGATGTCCCATGTCAGATAGTACAGGATGCAGTTTCGTAGGATCTTGAGGGACCCCGAGTCAAATATCTGGACAGGGGAAAAAGGAAAGTAGGGGGACATAGGAGAGAGGCTGGCACCAACTAAATAATTGTAACAGTAGGCACATGTGGAACAACAGGCTCCTGCATAGCAGAAATCACTGGAGAGGGTTTCAGGGTGCAGGGGGATAACTAGAGTGTGAGCGGGTTAACTACAGTCACAGGTTGTTGAGTCAAGGAGTAGGGTTTTGAGACCTGACTTAAATAGGTTGAGACTATGGGTCAAGGAGATGGGGGTGGTATGCTGTTAAGACATAGAGGGGCGCGGTAGCGGAAAGATCTTTTCCCAAGAGATGTTCTACAGTAGGGGACAAGGAAGGAAGTGTTAGCTGCGAGACTTTTTGTCCGCCTGTGGGGGGGCTGCACGGATATCGGGTGGAGGCCGATAGGGGCTTGCTGGAGTTGTATTTTTTTTGGCAAGGAGGCAGGTGTGGTACTTGAGTCTGCCCTGGAAGTTTAGCCAACCAGTATGTTTATAAAGCTCACATGTGTGTGCTAACCTGTCACATCCTGTGACTTGACGGCAAGCTTTGTTAAGGGCAATGTTGATGCTGCGTAGGGCAGTTTGATCAGCAGATCCATAAATGACTATTCCGTAGTCCACCAAGGAAAGGACAGAGGAGGAGACAGTGAGATGCATGGCCTGGGGAGGTAAGCAGTGCTTAAGCCTGTAAAGGATCCCCAATCTCGTGTTGGTAGAGGAGGAGACAAGTTGTATGTGATTATGGTAGGAGAGGGAGGTGTCTAATGTGATTCCGAGATATTTAAACATGAAACCTGCTCCAGAGCAGAGCCATGTGAGTTTTTTACAACTAGAGGCGCATGACAGTGGGGGCTTTGGTGGTGTGCAAAGATCATGGACTTCGTTTTCTTGTAGTTGATTATAAGGCGGTGTTCAGAGAACCATGATTCTAGCTCCCTAAAGCAGTTCTGCAGGGCTAGTTGAAGAGAATTAGGCTGAGGGTGTTTCCAGAACACTACTGCATCATCAGCGTAAAGTAACAAGTGACCACTGCAAGACTTAGGGAGGGAGTTTAAAAAGAGGGTGAAAAGTAGGGGGCAGAGTTGCTGCCCTGCCCCCCCATCCATATCACTATCACCTATACTCTGTCAAGGGCAAGTATTCTCCTGCAGAACTAGTTTAGAACATTTTGGGGGCTTAGTCTTGGCCATTTCATCTTCATAACAATACCTCGAAGTAATAAATGAAACGTTTATGTGCCTTAGAATCCTACTCAGGTACTTAACATACTCATCTAAAAATGATCATAGGGAAAGGAAATTATTTTAACTCAGTAATTACTCTTATCTAATTATCTTTCAAAAGCACCTGAAACTAATAACATTTAAAATCTACATACAATATTTCAATATTCCTAGTTCACAGCACTACTGTTAGGTTCCCAAAGAGCTTTGTATAACAATAAACCAATAAAGGTACTAAATTAATTAACTAACCAGGTGAGCATCTCAAAATAACCTATTACCAGTCCCACTCCTTGGTTCTACTTAGTACCAGTTTAAGTAAACTCCCCTCGAATGATACAACATGATACAATATAATACAGCATTGCTTTTGTAGTTTTAAAACAAAGCACTTCATAGCAAAACACATGGGTCACCTAGAATAGCGTCTCTCACAAGCAACCTTGCAATGCTTGTGAACCATGCAAAACAGTTCAAAGTCCTTCATTTCCAAATTCAAGGAGGCAATATTCCCCTCTCATGGAGCTGATAAGAAAATCCAAACCCTCAAAAAATCAAAAAGAGTACCTGATGGGGAAGAACCCCAATAATCCCCAAATGGTTGCCAAAACAACTCAGTGTCCCCCAGGGCTTTCCACAGCTCTCGTCAAAACTTCAATAAATCTGAACTCTGCTTAAGAAGCAAAATTTTGCTCCGTCTCCTCTCAGCACCGAATTTCATAGAGCTTCAACATTCGGCCGCAATCCTCATGTCCCAACTTCTGTAATCCAGTCGAGAGTAATAACGCCATAATGCCTTAGGCTCACCTGTAGAAGAAAAAAAGAAAAACGCTCCACTGAGCGTAATAAAATGTAACTTATCTCAGTAAAAGCATCACCCCATTAGGCAAAGGTGGCATACCTTCATTAAGTTTTAATCAGACCTTCAAGCACAATGTGCTGCTGCAAAGCTCTGCAGAAATTCCTCGAGGACTCATGGTCCATATTTCTGCATGTCGTCATAACTTCCACCTTAACCTGATTCTGCTTCTGCATAAATCAATTTTCCTGAACAAGACAGCCGAAAACAACTCTCCTAGCTCTCGCTTGGCAAGAAATCATCCAAACCAGTAAATGCCTCTGCTCCACACTACTCCATGCTGTTCATTCAGCTTGCCAGTGATAAGTCACACTAAATCCAACCTCATACATCGAGTACTAAAATGGTGTTAGTTTCATTCATAAATTGTGGCAAAATGGAGTAAGAAGAAGTTTTAGAAGGTACAAACCAGGAGCTCTATCGTATGCGTTGTGAGCAGCGGAGCAGCAGCTCTGCCATCTTGCTGCCCTGCCCCCCCATCTATATCACTATCACCTGTACTCTATCAAGGGCATGTATTCTCTTGCAGAACTAGTTTAGAACATTTTGGGGGCCTAGTCTTGGCCATTTCACCTGCCGTTTTATTTTACTTAGCTTGTGTTATTTTCTTCCTTTGTGTAATTTTTTACTCAATTTGCACAATTTTTTTGACTCAGCTTGCACATTTTTTTACTCAGTTTGCATCATTGTTTACTCAGTTTGCATCATTTTTGTTTCTTGAGTCATTTTTGTGACTCAACATGCATCATTTTTGACTCAACTTGCACCATTTATTTTGGTGCAGCTTACATAATGCTCATCCCTTATGCCATTTTGTTGACACAGTGGATCTCTTGGATCAGTTTGGGGGACTTTGTCACAGAGAAGGCTCTTCTTGCAAAATATGGTGCACAGTATTTGGTGCACCTAGATCTGACTCAAGCTATTTGTTTGACGCAGCTAGCATGGATCTAAGGGCCCTTTCAAAATATGGACCATTAACTTGAATCTGTCTTTGGTCAAGAATCCATAGATTGAAACATATAAAGATTTATAGGAATACCTATAAAAATAAACATGTTTATGAAACTGGGTTCAAGGAGCTTGACTCCTCCCCTTAATTTAGGGTAATGACTCCCATCTTTCTTATAAATAGCCATTCAGAATGGCCACTGACTCCTAATGGAGTCCATTAGTTCATGTCTTTGGGTAAGACTTTACCACATTTTGTTATATATACATATAGGCCCCCATATTCAAAGGAGATGCATGGCACATCCCTGCACAAAACAGAAATGAGTCACGCATCCCAAACAATGCATGGAAGCATGATATTCAATTGGGTATGATTCGCCGCCCAAATGTGAATGGGCCATGGCCCCACAATAATGTATGCAGAGCATGTAGAAGGGGCGTTCCCATGAATATGCCATGCAGCAGCATATTCAGGGGAAATTCACCCTGCAAGGGCCAAGAATGTGCAGCACATAGATAGGCCATGAAAAGCTGGCCTGAATTGGCCAGCCACCAACAGGAGGGCCATGGCAGTGCAGGCAGGTGCACAGCAGCCTGTCTGCCCCAGTAGTCAAGTGGCAACCCCTATCCCCGATCCCTGATCGAAGTAAGGTATCACCCCATGCCCCATTCCAGGGTATAGCAGTACCCCCTTCCCATCCATGAACCCTGATCAGAGTAGAATAAAACCTGTGCCCTAGTCCATAGTGCAGAGGTACCAACCACCCATCCTTGTCCGAAGATAATACTATTCCTGAGCCTGTTTCCATAGTGTGCGGTATCCCCGCATCCTCATTCCTGATCACACAAATACAGTTTGACTCCCTTTCAGTGTGGCCTCCTGCCCACTCAGGCACACCCACATAACACTCCACCCCCCCAGTCCCAGCATGTCCGGGCAGCTGGAGAGCAGCACAGCCTCTGCACACCACAGCTGACTGCACTGTCTGTGACAGTGTATCATATACACTACATGCCTATCGACCAATGGGCATGTAGAATATTCTATACTGCCCCTGACAGTCCAGTTGGATGTGCTGAGATGGGGGGTGGGGTGGAGATGGAAACACCTCAATGGGTGGGGGCCCACACTTATGGAAAGGGATCCACGGATGTGTTTATTGTGATCGAGAATGGGAGGAGGCTGCCACCAGTGGGATGGGGGGGTGTCATCTTCACTATGGAATGGAGGTACACCTCCATTTATCTACTTGCAGGGATCCTGGCTGGGCCGGGGCATCCACTAGACTACAGGGATCGGGGTGTGTTTCCACTGGGAACTCAATTCAGGGCTGTGGCAGGGGTCCACTAGACTACTGGGGAGGTATACGGGTTGGGGGGGTGCCCTACTATGACCTTGCGGGGCAGATGCATTTTATTTATTTATTTTATTTATGTTAGGTAACTGGGTACATGCTCTAGACAGAATGTAGCACAGTGACAGGGATCAGGCGAGGGGTAGCATAGTCCCGGCGCATTATGGCCCATGCAGACATGCAAATGGGACCATAATGAGCATGCATGGGGCCTGTTTGCTCCATGCATGCCTAATGGGCTCATTTGCATAGTCTGGCTGAATATGGCCCTTGGGGCACAGCGTATCTAAGATGTGTTGGCGCAGCCCCCATAGCCTGTATGCAGTCCATCCCCGGGATCCATTGGGATCGCACATCATGTTTGAATATAGCATTCAGTTGTGATTATACAACTATTTGGGTGGTGCATCCAGATGCACCATGCAATCTCCCCTTTTGAATACTGGGGCCATAAAGAACACAACAATTAACTTAGGTTTTATTCCCTTTTAAAAGGAAGCATTGTGGCCATCTCCCTCATATTTTTCTTTATAATAGAGGTTATAGTAGAGACATTTAAGCAGGAGAGGGCCAAAAACAGTTTGTGTTTTCTAACATTATAATTTATTCACTTCTTAAAGAGAGGAATGCACTCGTACAAGGACAGGCAGGATTTCTACAGGGGGAGCTTATTTTCCCTAATCCCACTATACTGTCCGAAACTCTTAGTGCTGCAACACAGCACACTGAGGGAGAAAGAGAGAGAGTACTTTCTTACAGTGCTTACATGCAGTTCTTCCCCTCTTTTCCCTCTGTTTTTGCAGCATTTCAGTGAGTATTGTATAACATTTGTATTCATCTGGCAGCTTCATTTTCAGGCTTTCAAGAGCAAAAAGATAATGTACAGTTAGCAGTATACTTTTCTTTGCAAGTTCCGAAATGGAGCGGCTGTCTACCATTCGATTCATTTTATTTAAAAGGCACTCTGTTTTTGGGAGCATATTTCAGTTTAGAGAGCTAACAGGCTCACCGCGGGCAGCACACTTGAAGGAAATAAATGATTTCTCAATAAACTTTAACCAACTTCAGGTCTGGGGGGGTGGGGCGGCGAGACAGCCGCAATGCTGCCCCGCTCCCGGCAGTTCAGTGTTTAATGGAGCGTCTGGAATTGTGTTTATTGCAAAAAACATTTTCTGTTGTGAATGAAACTTCGGTTTATTTAGCACATAGTATATGTTTATATTGTGTTTTTACTTTTTTGAGTACCGATAAGAGTAGTTGAACAAGACTAGAGGCGGTCTAAGTTGTATGCGTTTGGTATGCTGGGTTGAAACATTGGTGCTTTACTTTCAAGAACTCACTGTTTGAAATTTTTGGGGACCGCTTAGTTTATTTACTCATTTGGGAGTGTGTGTGAATTCTCCTTGGGGCAAGTTGTGGATTTCTTGTTCTAAAGGACCTCTTGAGCTGTGTTGGGTCGAGCTATTCAAAGCATTCTTACATGAAGAAAATGGCTGGCAATGCCTCACTGGAAACCAGGTGAAGCACCCAGAGTGCAGAAATGCATTATTTTTCTATTTCACAGGTATACCATCTATTGCCTAGGGTGGGATTCAGGATGTTTTACCCCCTGTAGTACCAAACTTACTGCGCTTAGCAAAGCGTTCTTCTTTCTTTTTTATGTATTATGGGCGCAGATGAATAAAAAGTGGAGTGTCCAGGTGGCAAACTTTGGAGGGTAAATTTGTTGGCCTAGTACCCTGCATAGACTCCTGGTTGGAGAAGAATTTAGCCATGAAAGTTGGAAGGTGGAAGAGATAGGGCTGACCCAAGAGAATGATATTAGGGGCCACCGACCTCAAAAATAATATGCCCAAAAGTAAGAAAAAGAGTGCTTCACCAGGCAATTGCAACCATCTCTATCTTTACCTCTGCAGAGGGGCTCTAGTGGCTTTGTCTGTGTTAAGGACAGAAACTTTTCTGAATACAGGAAAGAGTTGTGCTGAGGTGATCTTCCTGGACTAAGTCTCCATCACTCATTCACACTAGTGGGATAGCGCCGGAGGTGCTAGGACTAAGCGGGAGCCAAAAATTTTCTGAAGGGTCAGCACCGAGGTAGGACTGCACATGCACAGCACTGTGAGACTGACTTGCGCCTGTGTAGGCTATCTCAGCGTTGACCCTCCAACCACCCTCAGTTCCTTTTCTCCCCCCTGTCGAGTGTGCTTGGATGTTGACGTCGCTCGTCTGCCGGAGTCAAAGTTTTTGTCTATACAACAGCAGCTTTCAGTGTTTAATTTAACTATTTAGTAGTAATTTCTTATTTTATGTACAAGAAAAGAAGATTATGAAGAAAAATAAATTCTTTCCTGCCATCAACGGAGTCATCCTTAGATGGTAGCGGTGACGGTAGGAAGACTTTGTTTGAAAGTTGTTATGGAAGAGGGGCTGTGCCCGGTCCACCACCCTTAAGTAACGGGGGAGAGTCTGACTATGGACAGTCCTGTGCTCAGGGGGAGGGCAGTCCACTGAAGCACGAATCTGGTGGTGCCGGGGATCTGGCTCCGCTTAGCCTTGAGCTCTTCTTCCTCATTTGGGGAAGAAAAATTGGTGCCGCTCGAGGTTGTCTGTTGGTACGTCTGCATGAGGATTGTTCATTGGTAGGGGCGATAGGCCTGAACCGACTTTCATGGGTTCCCCTTGGCCCTGCTCCTAATGGCCATATTCTCAACTCCGGACTCCATCTCTGTCCTCGTTGGAGTTCCAGTGAGCAGTTTCACCTCTGGGCCGCTCCTGTGGAGCAGGGGGTTTGACTTTCCTTTTTTCCTGGCTGTGTTCCTGTTTTCAGGGTTTCCGGGCCTTGGAGCCATTGGACTGGAGCTGGGTCAATTTGGATCAGGATGAGCGTGGTGCCCTCTTGGTGTCTTCACCATCATGTCGACCCCTTGTGCCTACCCCCCTCTTCTTTTTCCATGCTGGGGCTGGCACGGGCACCACCTTTTTCCTTCTCCCCATCTTCTCCATAGGCTTTTCCATGGTGTTTTTCCTGGCACCGTGCGCGACGCCTTGGTGGCACCGCAGGTCTGGTGCCGTGGCCACTGGTTTGGCATCGGTGCCATAGGCGGCACTGCTAGTGTTTGGGTCAGAGCCAGGAGTCGGCGTCATGGATTGGCACCATGGCTCAGCACCGTGCTCAGTGCTGCAGTCTCTGTACAGTGCCGTGGGTGCTGTCATTGTTGCATTCATTGCTGGTGCCACTGGCAGTGCCGTGGGTGTCTCACAATGCCATGGATGCCTGCGGGTGCTTGTGGGTGGTCTGGGCACCCACTGGTGCCATGGGCAGGGCTGGGAACCCATGGGTGCTGTGTGTGGTCACTGGGCACCCATGGGTGGTGCTGGGCACCTGTGGGTGCCATGGGTGGTGCCAGGCACCCGTGGGTAGTGCTGGCCACCTGCAGGTGGTGCCTGGCACCCACAGGTGGTGCCTGTCACCCACGAGAGGCATGGGTGCTATGGGTCCATGGGTGCCATGGTACCTTGGGTGCCCTCAGGTGCCGTTGCTGCCATGGGTTTCTTGGGTGCCATGGTACCATGGATGCCATGGGTGTCGGGGTGCCCTTGCATGCCATTGCTGCCATTGGTGCTGAGGATACCTGCAGGTGGTGCCTGGCATCCACAGGTGGTGCCTGTCACCCACAAGTGGCATGGGTGCCATGGGTCCATGGGTGCCATGGTACCTTGGGTGCCCTCGGGTGCCATTGCTGCCATGGGTTTTTTGGGTGCCATGGTACCATGGATGCCATGGGTGTAGGGGGTTTCCTTGCATGCCATTGCTGCCATTGGTGCTGAGGATATCTGCGGGTTCTGCTGTGGGTGCCCTCGGGTGTCTCCCATGTTAGCATAGGTACTGCTTGGTGCCCTCCTGTGCCATGAGTGATGCTGGTGCCGCAGGGGTGCCAGTTGGTGCTGTCCTACAGAACTTGGGACAGATCTCCATTTGTGGACCTCTTCTTCCTTGGGACTTGTGGCAGGATGTTTCTGCAGAATGAAGTCCTGTTCTGCGGATTATTTTTTCCACACATCTTAGTGGGTGGCGGTCTGCATCGGGTCTTGTGTCATCCAGCGGTTTTCCACTGATGGAACTCTTCTGTTCTGTTCTGCCAGTGGAATCTCTCATTCCACTCAGCACTTTCTCAGCTCTCTATGTGGTGCCAAGCTCCTTGACACCTTTCCTGGTGGTGGAGTCTCTAGTGGCTCTGACCTAGACCTCTCTTTGGGGTCTTTCTGCGGTAGAAGGGCACCTAGATGAGTCTCTCCCTGTCCTTCTGGTCAGTGATACAGTGAATGACTCATTTTATATACTGAAGGACATGCCATCTCTATCACCAGAGTCCGTGATGGAAGCTCTTTTCAGTAGTTCCTCAGTAATGGGGTCCACCATAGTGTTTAGACTGCATCTGTGGACCATACACCTCTGCATCTAGACTCTTTCAGTTGTCAAGACAATTACACTCTGTGGAACATTCTAATTCAATGATCAGGAGCTGCACAGACTCTTCCTCTCCTTTGATAGGGGTATACAGCCCCCTTCTGATGCTGCCCCTCTGGTGGCTGCTTCGGCACAGGTGGTTAACATCTGTCTAGCTATTGTTATTAGTTCAGTCAAGAGTTCAGTTATGGATCCTCAGGCTCCTCCTGCTCCTCAAAGGGATGACATCTTTGTCATTTCTGTATCAGGCAATCCTTGCAAAATAGCAGCCTGCAACCTTGTCAGGCTCAGACAAATGATAAAAAAAGGGGGTTAGAATTATCACAGCACAGGGCCAAGTTGGAATTTCCTGATTCCACACTTTGGATCTGGTCAGGTTCCGCCTCAACCCTGAGGCAGTCATCTCTAATCTTCGGTAAAGAGTACCTGATTTCTTCTACCCCTAGGGGCAATCCAATGCAGCGGTGGTATAGCTCATCTCTTTTCTCTAGAGAGATTCCTCTTATTCCAAGATATTTCCAAAACCTAGGCATCTAACCAGTCTATTAGTCCCCCTCTCTTTTTTTTAATCAGGCTTTCTTCTCTTGATCAGAGCCTCGCAGCAACAGAAGTGACTCTTCAGTGAGTCGGAACTTAGATTCCTACTTCCATGTTTGCTTCAACTTAACAGATGACATGCTCCTTTCTTGACCATAGGTGAAGTAGGTCTTTTTCTGAGATAGCTTCTCAAATATTCACACCTTCAGTTCCTGCGCACTGGTTCCATGCCAGTTGCACACAAAGCTATCCTCTCCGACTGCGTGACAGAGCTGTGATGTTTGTTTTTTCTCAACAAAGCATACTAGAGTCCTTCCTACTCCCTTCAGGGAGGCTGGAGTAAGTAATGCCTCACCACATTGAGCCACTTCTGCTGCTATTCGGTCGCTTCAACAAATGGGTTAGCCCTAACTTGGTCCTGCTGTGATCCTCCTCGACTCACATCTGCCTCTATTTGCCTTACAAATCCAGCTTGTTTTTTTTCTGTCAGAAAGTTTTCTTCCGTAGTGGACATGTCCTCCTGTAAACTTTTTCCTTTCTTCCATGAGTTCAGAGACTGCTACTACAGTTATACACACAGGGGCAGGATGATTCATTTTTGGAATATGCAGTGACCAGTGTCTGTTTCTACTAGACCACAAGAGGCTTCGAAGTTGTGCTTTACCTTCCATTAGGAAGGTTTCAGTGACTAAGTGAAAACCATTCTCCTTGATGGGCTAACCCCACCTGGACCTTCTTTTGCTCACCAAGTAAGGGGTTCAAGTGCTCCTGGACCTGTTGTTTGCAGGTCAGCCATACTTGGTAGTGGGGGTTCCATTTCCACTTTTCGGTCTACCCTGAACCTGTAGACTTTACCTCCGGCTCTTGCAGTTCCTGAGGTCCTTTTACATTAGATTAGTACATGTCTTTGACACTATTAGTTTTGGTCCTATACCGAATTGTGAGTCCGGGATTTTGCCGCTCTCTCAGAGTGGTTGCGGCTTCCTGGCAGAGTTTTATTTTGTGCCCATTGCAGTCGTCTGCAAAATGTTGAGTTATAACTCGAGCGCTTATCTTGTAAGCATCATGTTCTGGATGCTCTTTACAAGACAGCTCTTTTTATTAGCAGGACAGTCCTTGGCCGTCCTTTCTGGGTGAACCCTATCTCCTACCACCCTACTCAGGGTTGTGGGTTTTAGCTCGTTACTCTCCCACTAGTGTGAATGAGTGATGGAGACTTAGTCCAGGAAAATATGGAAATTACGTACTTACCGTAACTCTTGATCTTCTTGGACAGTCTCCATCACTCATTCACACTCCCACTCACCATCCCCTGGGTTCACTCATTTTCTTTCCTGGTCTTCATGGCCTGTGTTTCGGACTGTGAAGACATTGTTCTTTGACCTTTCATACAAAGGCCATCTGGGCCCTCTCAGGCCTAGAATCTCAGAATGAGCTATTTTCATTAGTTACACTGCACCTCCTCAGTCGAAAAGCTACTGAGGCAGTTGGAGGGTCAATGCCGAGATAGCCTACACAGGCTCGAGTCAGTCTCATGTATTGCGCATGCGCGGTCCTACCTCAGTGCCGACTCTTCAGAAAAATTTTGCCTCCTGCTTGGTCCTAGCGCCTCTGGTGCTATCCCACTAGTGTGAAAGAGTGATGGAGACTGTCCAAGAAGATTAATAATTACGGTAAGTACGTAATTTCCATTTCTTGCCTCTGAGGTACTCCTTTATGAATATTGTTTACTTGATAATAAGGAGTACTGCAGCCCCTAATACTTTATTACCTCCAAAAAGGGTGATGTATACGGGCCTTTGTTGAATTTAACTTGGGACTGCTAGTGTGTAAATGCAGGATTTAGTTCTGTTTTTGTGGTTATTTCTGCATAATAGGAATCTTTATTACTAGTTTTTACACCTGTTTGAAATTTATTAGCTGGCTTTTTATCCTGCATTTATGCTGCATTTCCTGATGATATATGATTTAAAAGACTCCTGAACATGGAGCCAAAGCATAAGAATCTTAAAATGGTTTGGAATTATCTGTGAAGATATAAAATTACACAAAAACTATTCTAATCAATGGACTCCTTTTTAGGAGCACTTTTCGGATATCTATTTGAGAGAGACTCTTTAACTTTTAAAACATATTTTTCCCTCCCAGGAATCAGTTTATTATGGAGCCACAAAGAACATGTGGTTTTAATTACATTTTATTTGTATGGCTGCCTTTGCTCGTTAGGACTCCATTCATGGAGCCTTATGGCCTCTGCCTGATTGAATCATTTTTATAAGATTAAAATTTCGATCTATAGACTCCTTAGAAGGAGTAAAATCCGACGTTCTGCTCAAGGGGCCTGAACATCAGTTGAGAAATGGCTCAAATTATCGAGGAGTATTTGCTTTAGTGATTGACATGGTCTTAGAGTATATGGAGCTTTATATGTTTGTTTTTTGGGCGAATGAATGTTGATTAGAGAGAGGTCATAATTTTGTTTAGATCTCAACGTCCTCTCTTAAATGTATTGAAATGTTGTCACTTATTTTTGATGTGTGCTATAATTATTTGTAGGAAATCTTATTTTTATAGCTTTTCTAGCTTGCCCTCAGGGACGTAGAATAATTATAATTTTCTCTGTATTTTATTACTGACTGAGTTAAAAGCTAACTTTTAATAAGATATAAGGCTTGAAGGTAGGCTAACTTATAAATTTTAATAATTGACAATTAAACCACTTTTTGGTACAGGCAGCCAAAATGAAATTATTAGACTAAAATGCAGAGGTAGAAACATCTGGAGGTAACCAGAGGTGTGGAACTATGGAGAGGTCCATGATATAACACTATTACTCCCATTGTTCATTTAGTAAGGTGAGTTCTGGAGAGGAAGACCATTACAGATTGGTTCATATGGGTTGGGACAGGACTGGCTAGTGTCCTGCATTGCGCCATTAAGAGAATTTTTGCAGGGGTTCTTAATCTCCATATAAGAGGTCACAATAGTATGATGTATCGTGGTAAAGGAACCTAAGTACAATTACTCTAAGGCAACTAGCAGGATGAGAGGCTGGTGGAGTCCTGCCAGGACATGCAAAACCATAGGGTGGGTTGGACAACAGGACACAGTGGGTAATAGTAAATGGAGTCCACAGTGAAGAAAGGAGGGTTACTAGTGGGGTACCACAGAGTTCAGTACTGGGGCTGGTCCTTTTTAATGTATTTATAAGTGACATTGCAGAGGGACTGAAAGAAAAAGTATGTCTCTTTGCAGATGACACAGAGATCTGCAACAGGGTTGATAAGCAAGGTGGGGTGGAAAGGATGAAAAGGGACACGGCAAGGTTGGAGGAATGGTCAAATGTATGGCAGCTTAGACTTAATGCAAAGAAGTGAAAAGTAACGCACCTGGGAAACAAAAACCCAGGGGAAGAGTACACAATGGGGGGTGAGATACTGACAACAACAAAAATGGAAAGGGACCTGGGGATAGTCATATCAGACGACCTAAAGGTGGACAAGCAATGTGAGAAGGCAGTAAGGAGGGCTTGGGGGATACTGGGATGCACAGGGAGAGGCATCACCAGTAGAAAACAGGAAGTTGTTGGTCCTCTGTACATACAGTTGGTAAGACCACATATGGAGTACTGTGTACAGTTCTGGAGACCCCATCTCCACAAGGACACAGATAGGGTGGAGGCTGTCCAGAGGAGGGCAACCAAAATGATATAGGGTCTCCATCAGAAGACATATGAAGAAAGACTAAAGGAACTAAAGATGTATAGCCTCAAGGGAATCAACAAAGTCCAAGAGGGTAGCATCTTTCAGAAAAAAGAGATGTGCAAAAACAAGGGAACACAATTTGAAGATAGAGGGGGGGATGGCTCAGAGGTAATGTGAGGAAGTATTTCTTCACAGAGAGGGTTGTAGATACATGGAACAGCCTTCCTGAGGAGGTCATAGAGTCAAAAACAGTGGGGGAATTCAAGAATGCATGGGACAGACATAAGGCAATTCTAGTGGGGGATAGGAGGAAGTAGGCTGTTGGTTAACTAGGATCTGCAGCTTGCCCGTTAGGTAGGGAGGTGGGCAGACTAGGTGGGCCAAGCAGTCCTTATCTGCCATCAAAGTCTATGTTTCTATGGATTCCCTCCATACATACCTAAAATAAGCGTTTTTGGTAATGCTTGGTGGATCTTATGGTTCTTCTTCCTAGGGTCTGAAAATTTTTTTTTTTGGAAATACCTCACGTGTTGATCGTGACTTTTATAAATGAGTAAGGTAACTAAGCGGCCTATGAACTAATAGAAAATTTAAGCCAATAAGTTAATAGTGATCTGCTGCATCTGAGGAAATGTTTATTTAAAGGCTAATTGAATACATGGTACTGTTTTAGGAGACTAACTGTAATTCTGTATGTACACAATGTTAGGAGACTGTAATTCTGTATGCACACAATGTTTTTTACAGTTTGCAGTTTTGAATATGTGGTTTTTATGTGTTTTTGTATGTTTCATAATGACTTTATGTCGAACGAATCAACATTACTACTACTAAATAGACTTTATCTTTCTCCATGGGAGGAGAAGAAAAAACATCTTCCTTTCTTTAATCAAAGGCCCATTAAAATATGACTTTCTATATTCCCCTATAGCCCTTTTATTATTGAGAGAAACTTTTCATTGTCAGTCAAAGTGTCTGAGCTTTCTTGAACAACAAGCCACAACATAATACATGCCCTTTCAATGTACTGAAGCAATCAAATGTATTTTAAAGTGTAAGTGCTGCATAACAGCATGTCAGTAACATGGCTCCTATTTTAAATGTGCACTTCTAGGGACATGGATATGTTGTTCATCCACACTGTCTGGCAGGTTCCTTGCTGCTTTAAATCTTGCCGGAAGGTCTTCAAGCTGGCTCCTCCCACCCACCCGGGTGGTAAAACTCTCGGCTCCGCCCCATGACGCCAGATCTTCCTTACCACTTGGAAGCTCAGGTTCCCGCCTTAATACTCGGCATATAGACTGGATCCTAATTCTTCGGTTCACCCGAAACTTATTCTAAAATTTTCAAGACTTCAGTCAAGTTACTCCCTCGCGGCTGCAATGGACAAATCGACTTCCGTATTTTGGCGGTGCCCATGTGGGCAGAAAATGTCCAGGATGGTTCCGCACTCCACGTGCGTCTACTGCCTCGGCCTAGACCATGACTCACAGGCCTGTGAGTTATGTTGTTCATTTTGGCCAACGCTCTGGAAGACCGCTGCTGTCCAGTTACAGCTATGCCGCCCAGAAGCGCCACCCACCGTGAAGTCGAAAGAGGCCCTTTGGGCGATTACCACGGCAGTTGGTTCAGCTGAGCAACTCAAGCAGATGATCGCCCTCAAGGAGGAGGCGTCACAGGCCGCATCATCCTCTTCCTCAGTCGCAGCATTTATCCCACTCGCTCTAGGTACCTCATATTCAGCTTCTTTTAAGGAGCTTTGCCAATCCCTTTCCACGAAGGGAGAGGAGCCATCGGGACATTCTTCTCGGTCCAAAAAGAAGGACTCAAAAGGTAAGTCCCACCATCAGCGTTCGTGGGAGCGGGAGAGTTCCCCTTCCCCGGACAGTTGACATTCGGCGGTCGAGGGTTGCGGCTAAGGCCGCTGGCTTCAGTGTCCCGTCTAGGTCAGCTGGCCGAGACACCCATCAACGCTGTTGAGATTTTTCTCGACCCGTCGGACGAGCTGTTGACTTTTGAAGCTGACAACCCTTCTTCACTAGTTCCCCAGGTGGAGACCGAGGACTTGCCCGTGCCTCTGATGCTGGAGTCCTAGGTCAAGGCTTCCGAGCTGAGGGAAGAGCGGGTGTCCCCCGCCCCTTCCCAGATCCATCCTTGGAAACACCGAGGATCTCGGTATCGGTCTCGGACATCCTCTCAGTCCAGCCGATCCTGCCGACATCGGTGGTCTCGGTCTCGGCACCAAAGTAAGCAGTGCCACCGCTCGTCCTCATCTTCTTCCTCGGAAGAGGAGAGGCTTTGGTGCAAATTGCGTCGACGCTACGAGGACCTGATGTGGCAGCAGTAACTTCTGTCCAGGAACAAGCCAACACCGTCGCCTTCCCCGGCCATCAAGTGGCTGTCACCCGAGCGGCCGAAACAATCCCTCGCTGTAGTCAAGGTGCCCAAGCCTGGGCCAGTTGTTCAGCCGAAACCAGCTGCCCCACCGATTGTGGTGGAACCTCCGCCTCCACAACCGAAATCGGGGGCGCTGACCAAGGACTCTCTCGGTCAGGTCAGGGCCTGCCCCACAGGTTGTCTGTCACCCTCACTCCCGGCCATCCTTGGCAGGTGGAGAGTGGCTCAGGCCCCAGGCAGCTCTTCGTGGACTCCTCGGAATCCGACGATGACTCCTCCCTGTTTTCCAGGCCCATCGACCTGGAGTCATCCGGGGGCCAGTCGATGGACGAAAGCCCATCATCCTTCATGGGTCTGCTTCAGCTCATTTCAGAGTCTACCGCGATGCAGCTCAAGCCTATATCCAAGTGGGCCAAGTATCCCCTAACGGAGATACTGGACTGAGGGGATTCACCCATGGAGGCCTTTCCGGTGGCTGAAGCCATTGTTGGCCCAGCCTTGGAGCTCTGGCAGTGGCCTGCTTCCTGCCCAGTGCCTTCAGCCAGGATGGCCAGGAAGTATGCGGTCCCTACCGGCACTTTGTCTGGTTTTTCTGAACACCCCTCTGCCGAGGGATTGGTCACCGATAGCGTTTTCTGGCGTTCCGGGAATGCTAGGGATGTGGATAAGCCCCCCGACAAGGAGTCCAAAAAGCTAGACTATGCTGGGTGCAAGGTGTACACTGCGTCCTCCCTTGGCCTCCACCAGGCCAGCTCGGCCATGCTGATGGCACACTTCTCCCACGCCCTCATGGGCTCCCTGGATGAGGTGATCCCTCATCTTCCTGCCAACCTGCAGACCACGGTCAAGCAGGTACGGGACCAGGGAAGGGCGGTGGTGAAACAGCAGCTCCAAACGGCTCTGGACATTGGAGACTCCTGTGCCAGATCAGTTGTGGCCGCAGTGGCCATGCATCACAGAGCATGGCTGAGGATATCCACCTTCACAGCAGATACCCAGCATAAACTGGTGGATGTCCCCTTCCTGGGGACTGATCTCTTTGGCCCTGGAGTGGACGGTCACCTCCAGTGGATCAAAAAGTCCAATGCCACTCTGGACTCGGTCACCTCCTCCCAGAAGGACAAGGGCCGTCTACAACAGCAACATAAGTCCTTTCACCCTTCTACGCCTGCGGCACTTCTGGCCCAACAGCACCAGCATCATGGCCAGCAGGCTCATGCTTGGCACCCCAAACCCAAGCCTGCGGCTTCCTCTAATGGGAAGCAGGGAGGAAAAGGCAAAGGAGGTCCCTTGGCCGGTCCCTCCTCTAAGCCTGCCCAGTGACGGGTTAAGGGGTGTCGCCCCCAGTCTCATCACTCCCCCCTGGGTTCCCCCATGGGGGGACAGCTCCATCACTTCCTTTCCACCTGGTCCACTATCACCATGGACCACTGGGTGTTAGAGGTGGTAGGAAAGGGCCTGCCCCTGGAGTTCGAGCAGGCCTCACCCTTGCAAGCCGTCGTCTCTCGGGGGGCTACAGGGTCCGCAGCCTCTCTGTTAGCTCGCTGAGCCAATATCACCCTGCTCCTCGAAAAAGAGGTGATCAGGAAGGTGGTGGATCCTCCTTCAGACCCGGGGTTTGTGTCCAGGTACTTCCTGGTCCCAAAACAGACGGGGGGGGGCTGGTGCCCCATTCTCGACCTGCATGACCAGAACAGGTTCCTAAGGTCTCAGACCTTCAGGATGGTCAGTCTAGCTCAGATAATCCCATCCTTGGACCGAGGCGTGTGGTTCCGTTCTCATGACCTCCAGGACGTGTTCTTTCACGTCCCTATCCGTCCGTCCAACCAGAGATTCCTCCACTTCAGGGCAGAGGGATCCCTCTACGAGTTCTGGCCATGCCCTTCGGCCTTTCCCTAACTCCCAGGGTCTTCACCAAATGCATGGCAGTGGTGACAGCATTCCTGCTGTGCCGAAGAGTCCGGGTGTACCCCAACTGCATGACTGGCTGATTGCAGCCCCCTCCAGAATGGAGGTGGAGCGGTCCAGAGATCTGGCCCTCCAGGTTTGCTCTCAAGTTGGCCTCCTCATCAACGAGGCCAAGTCGGAACTTGTGCCAAAGCAGGTGATCTAGTTCATCGGGGCAGAGCTCGACTCAGTACGAGCCAGAGCATGGCTCCCAGTGGACAGGGCCGAGGTTCTTTCCTCCTTTGCCCAATCATTTCTGGTTGGGCAATTGCACCCTGCCCGGGACTTTCTGCACCTCCTGGGCCTCATGGCAGCCTGCACCAGCGTGGTCCATTGGGCCCGTTGGTACATGCGTCCCCTTCAATGGGGGCTGGCCAGCCAATGGTCACAGCACTTCGATCCGCTGGATCAGCTAGTGACAGTGACCCAGGAGATGTGGAATGCTCTCCAGTGGTGGACCGTTCCAGCACATCTGTAGGAGGGCATCCCGTTTGTCCGCCTCAAGCCACGGTCTCTCTATCGACCAATGCCTCTCTGATGGGTTGGGGTACCCATCTGGGGAAGCACAGACCACACAGCCTCTGGTCCCCTCGGGAGTCCAAATGCCACATCAACCTGCTGGAGCTTTGAGCGGTTCATTTAGCCCTCACCGCCTTCGCTCCGTTTCTACAGGATCAAGTGGTTCAGATCCAGACGGACAATACCACGACCATGTACTATCTAAACCGCCAGGGTGGGACGCACTCTATGCCTCTTTGCAGGGAAGCTCTCCACATTTGGTCATTCATGCGCAGCCTGGAGGAGGATCTCCTTGCCATCCATGTGGCAGGAGTCTCCAACACCCTGGCCGATGCCCTAAGCTGGATAGGGTCTGCGTCCCACGAGTGGTCTCTCCTGCTGGAGGTAGTACAAGATCTGTTCTCCCACTGGGGAGCACCTCAGGTAGACCTGTTTGCCTCCAGGGAGAATACAAAGCTGATACTGTTTCACGCCCGCCCCCCTCAGCAGGGCTCACTGCAGGGGATGCCTTCTCAAGGCTGTGGACCCCCGGCCTCTTCTACACCTTTCCCACATTTCCCTTGATCCACAAGGTGCTTCTCAAGGTGAGGAGGGACAAGGCACAGGTGATTCTGGTAGCCCCAGACTGGCCCCGCCAGTTCTGCTATCCAGATCTCCTCAGTCTCAGCTCCAGGCTCCCGAGGCGGCTTCCATCCCACCCGGACCTGATCTCAGTCAATCAGGGGAAGGTATTCCATCTGGACCTTCAATCCCTGCACCTGATGGCCTGGTTCCTGAGCAGCTAGAGTTCTAGGCCTTGGGTCTTTCCGACAAGGTCCTCAATGTCGTTGAGGCATCCCATAAGGAGTCAACCAGAAAATGCTACACCTTCAAATGGAAGAGATTCTCCATTTGGTGTCAGGGCAAGGGCCTGGACCCTTCCTCCTGTTCCTTGGCAAGCATTCTGGATTACCTGTGGTCCCTTTCTCAGCAAGGGCTTCGGTCGACGACCCTTAAGGTGCACCTGGCAGCCATCTCTGCTTACCGGGCATGGGCCGGGGAAGCAGTCGGTGGCACAGGAGAAGGTGGTCGGGTGCTTTTTCAAAGGTCTTGATCACATATCCCCTCTGGTGTGAGAACCTCCACCTTCGTGGGATCTACTGCTGGTATTGGCTAAGCTCATGGGCAAGCCATTCGAACCGATGCACAGGTGTGACATCTCTCACCTGTTGTGGAAGACCACCTTCTTGGTGGCTATCACGTCAGCCAGAAGGATGGGAGAGCTCCAGGTGCTTTCCATCGAGTCTCCTTATCTGGTCTTCCACAGGGACAAGGTTGTCCTGTGCCCCCACCCAAAATTCCTTCCGAAGGTGGTGTCAGAGTTTCACCTTAACCAGGTGTTGACTCTGCCGGTGTTCTACCCCAATCACACCTTGGAGGCCGAATATAGGCTCCATACTTTTGACCCTAGAAGAGCGCTCGCTTAGTACAAGGAGCGGACGGCTAAAGTTCGGGGAGAGGTTTGCCAGCTGTTTGTCACCTGTGCTGAAGCCGCACCTGGCAGACCTGCAGCCAAGCAGACGATAAGCAGGTGCGTCACCTCCTGCATAGATCTCTGCTATAGGTTGGCGGGCATGGAGCCTCCCAGAGGGATAAGAGCTCATTCTACCTGCCATACTGCTGCATCGGTGGCTGCTTCCAGGGATGTCCCTGTCCAGGAAATCTGCAGGGCTGCTACCTGGAAGTCAGCACACACCTTCATCACCCACTACCACATCGACCTTGAGTCACGCTGGGATGCTGGTTTTGGCGCCTCAGTTCTCCAGTCTTTGTTTCCCAAGTAGGGGGCGTGCGCCTTGCCTCCCTCCTCCTGGAGAACTGCTAGGAGTCTGCCAGACAGTGTGGATTAACAACATATCCATGTCCCTAGAAATACAGGTTACTCACCTGTAACAGGAGTTCTAGGAATGGTATATGTTGTTCATCCACACGACCCACCCGACCTCCCCAGCTTTGACACACAACCTGGCTTCCAGTGGGCTAGATCTGTGTCATGGGGCGGAGCCGAGAGTTTTACCACCCGGGTGGGTGGGAGGAGCCAGCTTGAAGACCTTCCGGCAAGATTTAAAGCGGCAAGAAACCTGCCAGACAGTGTGGATGAACAACATATACCATTCCTAGAACTCCTGTTACAGGTGAGTAACCTGTATATATTTAACAATGGGTACCACCTTTTGTATTTGTGTAAATGACACTGTGATAGCTAGCTTTTACATTATTTATCATTATCTCTTTGAGTCATTCAGGATGCATGAGGCAATGCAGAGGGACTAAAATAGAAAAGGGAATATAGAGGTAGGTAGAAAAAAGGGGAGGGATGTCTGTAGGTGGCCATCCTAGCAAAACAGGGAGAGAGGACAGTATAGTAAGAGTGTTGCAACAGGCTTGACAAATAAAAAGAAAAAGAAAGAAAGTCCCTCTGATGCCTAGGTAGGATGACTAGCCCTACAACAGGGTAGTTCCAATGATTGTGCTCTGTGAAAGTATGATGCTACCTTAGGTGTGAAGGCCAGAACCATTCTCAAGGGTACTCTGTTGTTGTGGAATTTTATGAATGATTCACAGTATGATAGAGCTCTGGGCTTGCTTATTTGTCTGGCTGAGCAGACGATCACTAAAAATACTGTTTTCAGTATCAGTTTTTATATGTGTGGCTAGAGTGTATCAGTTTGAATTGATCTTTATTCAGTGCCTAAAGGACTGTGTTGATGTACCATAGAAACATAGACTCTGACAGCAGATAAGGACCACTTGGCCCACCCAGTCTGTCCATTTTTCCCTTCCTACTGTACATTATTACTGGAGACCGTACTTGATCTACAGTTCTTTATCCCTTCTCTCTTCCTTTCCACTATGATTCCCCTGTGCCTATCCCATGCAATCTTGAACCCACCACTGTTTTCACCCCCATCATCCCCACTGCAAGGTTGTTCCAAGAATCCAGAATTCAGACAGTGTGGTCCTCATACCTGCAGCATAAAGAAAACACTGGGAGGAGTCAGTTCCAACTGCATATTAATTATCTCGAGAGAATTGTTGGAGTTGAGGCTCACTCACCACAAATCCATATATCAAATTGTTTCCTTTTATTTTTAGCTGTCAGTTTAAAAACTTCAGAAATAAAAATTAACTAACTACTTTTAAAAGTTAATAATGCTTTCTACCTGCTATATTTGATGCTACTAGCTTCTTAAAGTGTCAAAAACATGTACATCTGACATGCAATTCCTGTAAGAGCAAATTTCAGGTCATTTTTGCAAACAAAAAAAAACAGATTATTCAAAGTAACTGTATATACATATATATATAGAGAGAGAAAGAGAGAGAAAGTGGGAGGAGATAGATAGATAGATAGATAGATAGATAGATAGATAGATAGATAGATAGATAGATAGATAGACTGTTGATGTTAGGCATACTTCAAAACATTGTTTATGCCTTTTACAGTTCCTAGCAATATAACCTAGTAACTAAAGGGCATGTGAAGGTTATAACATTACTGTATTCACATTGCTTTTTCCTTTTTACTCTGTGAATTTAGTCAACTATTATTTCAAAGCCTCTGTCTGATGCCTGTGTGTGCAGCCATATGTATTTTTTTTACTTTTCTATATTTCAGTTACTTACTTAGTCTTCTCTTCAAAGCTTCTAGTTTTCTTTGCACTCAACAATTCTGACACCATATACTATTTTTTGAGTTCAGAATAATCAACATGAACTTTAAAAATATAGAAACATAGAATTTTTCCACAGGTAAGGACTGCTTGGCCCACCTGCTCTGCTCATTGTTTACTGCCTATAGTATCACCACTAATCCTACTGGATCTGTGACCCATTCACCCAACCCTTCTTCCCTAAGATTCCGTTATGCCCATCCTGGGGTGTGTTAGAGACTTTACCTTTAGTCTAAGCAGTTGTGCTGCTTTATGGAATCTCATTACGTCAGCATGTACTCCTGGATGATAATGCCTCACTTGTCTTTGCACTACACATACTACCACCACTTGCACTCTTAAGTGATATTGCAAAGAGACATTTTTCCAGTCCTTGTTATATGAAAGATAATATTTGAAACAAGGAGAATTTCATTGGTTTACAGTATATTGTTCTGGGAGCACCAACCAGAGAATATGTGGCATTGGTGGGAATATGTGCCTATAGTTGATTGACTCTTTGGCTTCAGCATCATATCTCTGACTCATTCTTTATATCTTACTCTTAACAATCTTGCCTCTTAGGAGTCAGGCCATAAGGCATAGGTTGTGCAGACTGGGATGCTGGATTTAACCTTGTGTCAGGATGTCAGGCCTGTTTGGTAGTTGCCAGGGATGGTCTGTTGCCATTGCCAAGACTGTGACAAACCATGAGCTCCAGGTCAAGTATTAGTTGATCAGCACTACTGTGGACTGCGTTGGTTTGATATTTTGTAGACTGTTGAATTAGCGGAACAGAAAAAAATATGCATCCTTGATAAAACTGTTAGGGAAGAGACAGGGCATCCATTCCACTGGACCATGTGTTCTTGATCCTGGAGAAGAAGACTGAACCTTCTGTGTTCTTTTGGGAGGCCATAAGTTCTATCTCTAGAGGTGCCCATCTTTGGTTTATCTGCTGGAGTATCTGAGGGTGAAGGCACCTTTCCCCTGGGTTGATCTGTTGCCTGATGAGCATGGGTTCACCTGGGTGCTTAGTGTTTCTGCTAGGCAGACGGTTGATATGTGGTTGAGATTTCTTTGTGCCCAGTCAATGACCTTCTTTGGTTCCCTCATGAGCCTCACTGTAGTGGGAAATAATTTTTTTCACATCTGGGAATAAAAATTGTCTTGTGCTCTGCCACTGTGCTCTCATTCCACATGACTAGATAGAAAGTTTTTAGAGAGAGATAAATGCTAACAGCAAATACTGTAGTGAGAAAGAAAAACATTTTCCCAACTGGGAATCCAGATTATTGTCCAGGTGCTTGGCCACTGTGCTACTATTCCACATGGTAAGATAGAAAATTTCTAGAGAAAGAGAGATGCATGCTAATAACATAAATTTAAGTGAGAAAGAAAAAATGCTCACAAGTGGGAATCAAACCCCAGACTCCTCCCAACTCCTGTCCTGTTGCTGTGCCACTATGCCATTATTCCATATGGTGAAATAAATGGTTTCTAGAAAGAGATACATGCCAAGAGTGTAAATTGTTGTGAAAAAGAAAAAATGTGCACAACTGGTAGTCAGACTCAGGACCCCTTCCACCTACTCTCCTGGTGCTTTGTCACTGTATTACCACTCCACATGGTGAGATTGAACATTTCTAGACAAGAGATGCATGCTGTGAGAAAGCACATCTTGCATTGAGTGCAGAACCCCCACACACAGCTGCAGTGTCATTTGTAATGAACTCTCTGCTCATTTGAAGTAATGCTTCCCACCAAGTTGCATTTAAACCTAGACAAGCCTCAAAGTCTCAGTTGGAACTAATTAAGTTGACTGCAACATAAAAGTAATAGTTTAGCATTCTGGCAGTCTGTTTCAAACCTTGCTGAAGCTCTATCACTGACATCAGCAATGACATCTAACAATTTATCTCATACTGCATAAATTGTAATGAGAAAGAATACACAGACCATACTGAGGATTGAACCCAGGCTTGTGTAGGTTTAAAACACTAATCCAATCCCTAAAGCCTCATCACTGGCATCATCAATGGCACCATTCAGTCAAATCAGTCAGAGTGAATGTATAACCTGAAACTTGACTAAATGCAGAAAAAAACATGCATGACCACAAGAGGTACTTTGCAATCTAAGCTTGCACTGGCACCAAAAAACAAAATAAAGGTACAAAGCAGCAGTCTTTCTTAAACACGTCTACCTTTATGGGAACTGGAACAGCGCCACCACCAGCCACACTGCAAAGAAAGAACTGCCTTTCACTTTGTAGCATTTTATTTCTTCATTGCTCTTTATTGCAACTAGCTTGCATAAAATAGTTGAAATTCATATGGTACACTAGGGGGTATTCAAGACCAGGGAGGTTCTGGCCCTCATTTTGGTTTCAACAAATCACCACTGGTTTTGGTTTTGATTCTAGTTTTGAGGTTTGAATCCATGCCCTATATTCATCCAATATAGAACCCCCCCCCCCCCCCCCCATGATTTCATGTTAAAATATAATAAAGAATAAATCAGGTAAATAATGCTGAAAAACAAATACGGTGGAAATCTGCATAGTAGCCAACAAGCACCAGCTGTTGGTAGACTCAGAAGTCAGGAAATCAGCTTAAAAGGTATTTGAGAGCAGTACTGAGAATTCAAGTTACACATAGCATGCAGTCTTGCTTGATAACTAACTAAAGTAGTCATGTGCTCACAAGAGTAACATGATATAATGACTGATATGAGATCAAGCAAGGTAAATGACAGAAGAGAGGATGTGGTAAATGACAAGAGATAGGCTGAGATAATGTAACATAAAAGTTACAGTAAGCCCTTGACTTATATACTGTAGTCTGGTAAGACACTTGTCTGCTGATAAAGGTGATTTGTTGACTGAAGGGTGACAGGTAGGTCCTGGTGAAGTGAAGAAGATGCACAACTGGGGACTTTAACCATGAAGAGTGGAAATTCATGTAGCAATATGCTTTGTGAATTCTGCACTTCATGGAATGATAAATTACAAAGTGTGCACTTTGTGTAGTGAAAACCTAAGTGAATTGATGAAATATACCCTTATGCAGTTGTTGTTTTTTTTCCACATAGTGGTGAATTGTGGCATAGCATGAAATGGAAAATTAGCATGCAGGCACTACATTCAGTTTGTAATAAATCACTTGGTACAGACTTTGCCAGAGAGATTTAAACATAGCATGGGCTTAGTGAGACGACACAGTGAATGACAGGTGCTGGGCGGAGGCAGTATATTTAAGTGTAGCAATAAGTATGTGGAGTACATGCTGCATGCTCTCACCGGCCCTTTGAATTGTTGTCATTTTCTTTTTTAAGCTGATTTTATTGTTTTGTTAGCAATGGGGCCCAGTTTTTTAATGTCTGTTATTTAATCTTTTGAAAGATGATGATGGAGATGCACATGTCCTGATTCTAGACTTTTTTTTTAATTTTGTGTGTGTGTTTTTTTTCATCACTGAATAAAAAAGGACTAAGGGCCTCTGAGATGACTTGTCTGCACTTTTCCCACCCCCAATCATTTTTCAAGACCCTGAGGTTATTTTTCTGAAGCTCTGGCTGAGCTGAACCACAATATGGAAAGTCCACCCTTAATTAGGTAAGGCCCTTTAAAGGAAAACTATGGCCTGGATATTCAAAAGGGTTGCACATGGTGCAACAGTGTTGCACCATGCACAACCGACTGATGTGCCCAGGTGCGATATTCAAACGGGGATTGTGCCTGGCACAAATCCCGATGTGCCGGAGCACATCAGTAATGTATGCAGCACAGGTGGGGGGGCGGCATGTCCGTGCATACTCCACACATCCCGATATTCAGCCCGGGATGTGCTGAGTCCATGCATGTGCAACCCCTACTTGCGCTGCACACAGGTGAGCCAAAAAAAAATAGGAATAACGGCTGGCCACTCACAGGTGAGCTGCCATATTGCAGGGCACAACACGGCAGCTGCCACCTGTGGGTTGCTACCTGAGCTCCGTCTGCACCTCCAAGGCGGTGCCCCCCATGCCCGATCACGGGCATCTGTTTAAATAAAAAACGTCCTACATCCCTGGTGGTCCAGTGGACCGCTGTCAGCCCGATCGCGGGCTTCAGTATGAAATAAATAATGTCCAATATCCCTGGTGGACCAGTGGACCACTCACATCCCAATCTCAGGCTTCAGTATGAAATAAAAAATGTCCAGTATCCCTGGTGGTCCGGTGGTCCAGTGGACCGCTTGCAGCCCAATCGCAGACTTCAGTATTTAATAAATAATGTCCAATATCCCTGGTGGTCCAGTGGACTGCTCGCAGCCCGATTGCAGGCTTCAGTATGAAATAAATAATGTCTTATATCCCTGGTGGTCCAGTGGACCGCTCGCAGCCTGATCGCAGACTTCAGTATGAAATAAATAACGTCCAACATCCCTGGTGGTCAGTGGACCACTGTCAGCCTGATCGCAGGCTTAGTATGTAAAATAGCGTTCAATATCCCTGGTGGTCCAGCGGTACCCACCACCCTCCACTAGGCCCACCGCCCCGCTCCCCGGGTCAGTGGTGGGTGGCAACACCCCCGCCTGCCGCCCTGCCCACTGACTGACACCGGTGCAGGGCTGTACACCCACTGGTCCACGCATGAGCCAATGGGCATGCAGCCTGTAGCTGTACTGCCATTCCAGATGGGAATGTGTATTACAGTATGGGCTGCACACCCATTGGCTCATGCTGTGGACCAATGGGCATACAGCCCTACCTATGGTGTCAGTTTTGGGCAGCAGGGCAGCAGGTGGGTGGTGCTGCCACCCGCTGCTGACCGAGGGGAGCGGGCAGTGGGGCCCAGGGGCGGTGGGGGGTACCACTGACCACCAGGGATATTGATGTTATTTATTTCATACTGAAGCCCACAATCAGGCAGACAGAGGTCCACTGGACCACCAGGGATATTGGACATTGTGTTATTTCATACTGAAGCCCACGATCGGGCTGACAGCAGTCCACTGGACCACCAGGGATATTGGATGTGATTTATTTCATACTGAAGCCCACGATCAGGCAGACAGAGGTCCACTGGACCACCAGTGATATTGGACGTTGTGTTATTTCATACTGAAGCCCACGATCGGGCTGACAGCAGTCCACTGGACCACCAGGGATATTGGATGTGATTTATTTCATACTGAAGCCCGCGATCGGGCTGCGAGCGGTCCACTGGACCACCAGGGATAGTGGATGTTTCTTTTGATATCAACAGCATGCCTGCGATCGGGCAGTAAGGCCATTGCTGCACTGTGCAGGGGTCGCCGGTTCCTCCGGCGGCTGCTGCCAGGCAGGCGCCAGGCTAATTCGCCGGGATTGGTGGCACCTGTATGCAACTGGGGCCATACTGACATGCAAATGGCCCCATTTGCACCTTGCATACATTATGGCTCCATTTACATGTGCACTTTTGAATATTGTGGTTGTTGCACATAGCACAATGGAACTTGTGCTAGCGCATCCCCCTGCTCCACTCTGGCCACTTGTGCTGGTGCAGTGCCACTGCGCCATGCACACTGCGGGTGGCCAGGGTGCGATATTCAATGATGCTGTGCCATGGCGCAGCTCCATTGAATATTGCCCAGTCAATGCCCCTGCGCAGCCAAGATGCGCTGCACCCAGGCTTGCACCACAGCCTGGCGCAGTCTGAATATCCGGGCCTATATGTAAAAAGTATAAAAACACGTGTGCATTTTTTTATGATCCCTAGCATTCTGTGTCTGTAGCAAGGTTTTTTTTTCTTTACTTTTCTCTGCAAGTGTTATGGCCCCAGACTTCTTTATTACCTTTGATCTGTTGGAATTTTCCCAGAATGCCTCTGTGAATTATGTGAATTAGACCTTGCAATTAAACTAAAGGGCCGTTTACATGATCTAATCTGTACTGCTGTGAGTGGTGCAGATGAGTTGCACTGGTACAGCTCAGGCTGTGTAAATGACCTGAGGAGCATTGTAGGTCACTTCATTGTGGCGAACCATAATTCCTGTTTTTGTGGGAACATGTACCAGTGCAGGTGTTTTTACCTAACGTGTAAACACTCTGCTCCACTGCACCAGTGCACCCCATTGCACCCTGCACCAGCTAAACTGTCCTTCCTCCTACCACTGTATCAATTACTCTCTCCTCCTTCAGCTGTAACACCACCTTTCTCACTGCTGGATTTCCCCCAGAGTCCTCAAGTGTCAAATAGTCATGGCTGCTCGCAATTCTGCCACCCCAACCCCCCCAAACCCCACCAGACGCAGCAAGTGCGCTAACCTGTGGCGCTGTTAGGGAAATTAGGTTGAGGATCAGAGGATATCATCAAAGAGCCTTATATTACTGTTCTTACCTCTGGCAGAAATTTAGGCAGCCTCAGTCAGATTTTTCTATGTGCTGACTGTTGTTATTCTGAATGTGTGGCAATTTTCTTTCTTAAGTGCTGTCACAGAGTGATAATAAAGCCAATACACCTTTGAAGGACTTCAATATAATTGACATCATTCCTAGAGGCATTCTTGGAAAATTCCAAAAGATTAAAAGCAATAAAAGAAGCCTGAATGACTACCCCTAGGTGCCAAAAATTGGCAGGGAAAACTAAAATTAAGCCTCGTCACAGACAGATGGAACAGAATGCCAGGAACCATCAGAATAACAAAGACACAATGCACATGTGTTTTTATACTTTTTGCATGTAATTTTCCTTTAAGACTGTAGTGCACTTGCTGTGTAGCAGAGTAAGGGTTGCCCAGAGGCAGGTAGCCCTTAATTGAATTATTGGGGCCAGCTGGGCTAAAGCATCAGATTAAAGAGACATTGCTCAGCCCAGGGAGGAGACCTGATGAAAAATGTAAGAGTTTGAACACTGAAACCTGCCTGACACATCATTTGGAATCTTCCCTAATAGCCTAGTCCACATTGTTATATGTTATCTGTCACAGGGCTCTATCCACGGAAGAGTTTTGCCATAAGCACAGAATAGGAAGAAAACTATTTTACAGATAGGACCCAAAAGGAGAACAGGCTAAGACAGCATAAGAGCTCTGAACAGGAGTGAGGCTGAGGTAATGCAACAATTGAGTAGCCTCTGGCTTGTGTAGTTTTGTAAGCTAGTTGTCTTGCACCAAATGTGGGCTGGCAGTATAGCCTAGAGCTTAGAGTAATGAGCTGTGAATGAGCTTGGTACAGCCACCAGACCTGGGTTTGATTCCCACAACCTCCCCTTGCATACGGTGTGGCACTGAGCAAGTCACTTAACCACCCCAAAGCTCCTGGATCACCCCTGAATACAGGCACTTGTGCCTAGTGGGCCTTACCTGATTAATAAAGAATTTTCAAAAAAAGTGACTAGGTGACTGAAGAATGACAAGACACAGTGAAAGACAGGCAATGGGCTGAGGCAACTTATTTAAATGTAGCAGTGAGCATGTGGAGTACATATGGGCCATCCAGCCCACCCTTTCTGAACTGATGTAATTTTCTTTTGTAAGCTCACTTTGCTGTTCTTTTTGTTTGCCATTGACCCCCACATTTATGAATGCCTATTTTTACTCTTATTAATGATGATAATGAACACTACATTTTTATTTTTCCAAATTTCTCTGATGAAAAAGAACTAAGGGTTCTATCCACAGAAGATGTTTGCTATAGGCACAGAATGGGAGAAACTGTTTTGTGGACAGTGCCCTAAAAAAGAGCAGCTGAGCCAGCATAGTAGAAGTAAAGAGTAACATTTTATGCATTGCTATGATTTCTCTTTTTCCATTTTTTTCTTCCATAGATGAGTATTCCTCTTTCAAGTGCAACAGATCAGTCATCAGTATTGTGGAGTTACAGGAAGAGTAAATTCAAGACAAGTTTAGCATAGGGTACAAGACAGTATTGGAATAGCTTCTAAATAGAGCTGTATCAAATGAAGCATTCTGCTGGTAGAATTCTGGCAGAAATACAATTCTGATTCAGTGAAAATTCTGTGAAATTCTGCCAAAATGTAGAATTCAGTTATCTCCATGTACTGTAATTTTATAACCACATATCCAAACTGCACCAAAATTTGTATACTTATAGGTTCTTGTCACCTATATATGTACTCCAAGTTCCAGGTCTCTAGCTTTAAAGAGGGCTGAATTATGTGTGACCAAACATTTTATAAAACTTTAATTTTCAGTTATTTACATTTTAGAATTACATAGACAAATTTTGCAACATTTGGGACATCTGAGAAACTGTAAACCATGGGTTTGTGTTAGGGCTGGGTAAATGATCAAATTCTGCTTGATAAATTTTCCAGAAATGCTGTGATTTTCACAAAAGTTCTTGGGAGTTCATGAAACTTTCCAAAACTCTTACTGTGGTCATACCTCAGCTGTTCTTTGAGCTACAGTTGTGTAAATTTGGCATGCTTACATTTGGAAAAAATTACTATGGGTTGCCAAGTTTTACAATATTTGGACAAGTACTGTGGAAAGAATAAAGGCTCAAAATCTGGCAGTTCATGTGTTTTTTTTTTGTTTGCACACTTTTCTGTAAATATTACTCTACTTACAACTCAGCCCCTTTAGAGCTAGATATCTCAAATGTGCATATGTACATTTATTGGGAGAGTAGTGGACATTGTTGTATGAGGAGCTAGTTGGTTAAGTAAATTACATAGTTACAGAGGCTCCTAATTTCACAATTTAATTATTTGTAAATGTTTGTAAAAGCTTCAAAATTATTGGATGTTGGTAGCTTCACTGCTATTACAAGTACACATTCATGATTTGACATTCATATTTAGTGTCAATGTGTCTTAAAATCTAACAAAACTGGAGAAATTTAGTTTAGTAGTTTAACATTTACAGTGGACATTTTGCAGATTACTAAATGGCAAAATTTGCTCACAAACTCATAGGGGCATATACTACTACTAGAATTGCACTTGTGGGATTTAACATTCACAAAACACTTGCCACCACTGAGTCCATTTAGCTTGGCTGAGCTTGTTTGCAGTCCTGTAGTTCATTTCTGGATGACTGTCTTGTCCCCACCCATCTTTTTTTTTTCTGAGCTGGACCAGATGGACTCAGTAGATTCTTTTGTCACACCGATTTCATTTCATTTTGTCACACTGATTTAATTTTATTTTATTTATTAAGAAAATACCTGTGAGCATAAATGCCCATTTCACAGGTTCCATGCCATAGTACATAATTTCCTCCTTTTTAGGGCTGTGGGTGGAGCCTACAGCCCTATTGGGACCAGATTGTAGTTCTAAAATGGCTAATTGTGGAACTCCCTTTTTGGGCTTTTGAAAGTATTCCTCCACAGCTGCAAAACAGTGCACTCCCTCTCTGATTTTTGTTATTTGTTGCTCTATGCTAAAGACATCTGAAGGGAGGAGGATGCTAATGTATTGTACCTCAGAACTTATCAGGATAGTAACAAAAAAAAAAAACAACTTTTTAAACTGCTGTTTCTATCATTTATCCAGCTCAGTCTAATAGATTTATTCTATTTCTTTCAGCAACCTAGGGTTAACTTATTATATGTTGTTCTGGAATTTGCCGAAACTCTGAAAGTCAGACTACAGTGTCAGATTACAGACAGTGCAGCTGCGTTAGCTATCTCATTCCTATGAGTATGACAGGTTGCATGCTCATACACACACACACACACACAGCAGCATGTACTCTGACCAAATAAATTCAAGAGGACTGAATTAGCAGCATGCCAGTTTTTGATGATTGTGACTAAACAGCACTATATGGCACCAACAAGAAAATAGCTTTGATCATTTAGTAGCTCTTCACAGCCTGATCTGCTCTGGCTAGAGTTTTTTTTTTCTGACACTGTCCCTTCAAAGGAAAGAGACATATCTTTCTTGTCTTGTAGGACCTATCTCTTTGGAACAGCCAGAATTTCTTCTTCTTGGTACCCAGTTATTTTCTTCCACCAGCAAGTCTCTATGAGTGCTTCTTATTTTGGGACATCTAAGTGAATTGGGCTTTCAGACCAGTCAATTTTATTGAGTGCAATTCTCTCATAACCTGCTTTAAAGTGAGAATCATTCCTGTATGCTTCCTTCCTTCTTCAAACTGGGGGTCTACTATTATCTTCTACTCACCTCTGCTGCCCTTCTCTTGGTGAACCCATGCATCTAACTCCTGCCACTGGTGACCCTAGCACTGGCTCTCTCCCCATCCTATAATTTAAATCCCCGACTTCCCTTTCCAGTGACATGACCGTACCCTCTCTCATTTGGCAGAACTGCAATCCATCTTAAAGGGACACTGTCAGCTCTGCCATTTATTTTCTGATTATCTTTGACCAGTTTGCCTCTAGGCACAGGCTTGGCAATGTAAGTCTGTGGAATACCCCAATATATAAAAGAAGTAATCATTATTACCTTTTTAGCCACCTTCTCTAACTATTTTCAGACCTAGCAGTCCATGCTAATTTAGCTGCCACCCAGAAGTGTACCCCCCACCACAAACCCATGTCTGACAGAGAACTTGTTCATGAAGCTTAATTTTTTTATGTGTTTTTAACAAAGCATATAATCTAATCCAATATTTGCTGCTTAATCAGAGTGTGCGTGTCTCTAACTAAAATAAGCACTGATAGTACTGCTAAATAAGTATGGTAAATGGAGCCAAGACCCTGCTCATGTGCGCTAATGTGCATGTGCAGCATCTTTCAGACTTATTTAGCAATGCTATTAGTGCTCACTTTGGTTAGAGACATGCACACTGATTAAGAAGCAAATACTAGTAGTAGTAATAGTAGTAGTAGCAGTAACATTTTTATTTAACAAATTGTATAAGGCCATTCTCATTCAGCTTACGCTCATTTACAAGGGATAGCCTTTTGTGTAATCCTGGTTGCAAGGGGAAAATACAGTAAAAAAACTGTTAACATGACAAAACAATGCTTAATTAATAGACATAGACTATTTATAAATTACATAATATAAGTATTATATTAGAATGCATTTACACACATACATAAACAGTAATACATACTTTCATCAATTCCCACAGGCTGTATACATTTTTTGTACACTAACAATTTAATCAGTTCCAACACTAGAGCAACAAGGTATTGGGAAAGCAGCCTGAAATGCAAACCACTCCCTAATTTTCTTCCAAGGCTGTGGATTATTATATAACCTTAAATTCCTGGGTATATTTAATATATTAATTACTAATATTGTATATATCATCTTCCCACAGATGATGACAGTATCACCAGAACAATCAATGATATCAATCCCCAGTGAAGTGCATGGACACCCCCTCCAGGACATTTTGCTGCTGTTGATTATTTTGTTATCCAATGCATGGAAAACACCACTAACTTCAATCTTCATTGCAGGCACAACCATTCCAACCTGACACCTGGTGAGCTTGCAGCCGTCATATCTCTGCAATGTAGGAATGACATTGTTATCAAACCAGCTGACAAGGGAGGTGCTGTTGTGGTCTGGCAAAAGGAGCTATACATCACTGAAGCCACACAGCAACTCTCTGATGCCAGGTTTTATTCTTCTCTTCCGGAGGACCCCACTGCTGACTATCAGACTGAGGTCACCACCACCATCACCTCTGCTATTGAAAACAAAGAGCTCCCTGCTTCTTCTAAGCGATTCATAGTTCAGCATCCCCAGACATCCAGGTTTTATCTCCTTCCCAAAATCCACAAAACAGGTAACCCGGGTCATCCCATAGTGTCTGCCTGCTCCTGCCTCACATCCCACATCTCTGCATTTTTGGACAGCCTCATGAGACCCCTTGTTGAGTCCCTGCCCTCCTATGTTAAAGACACTAACCATGCTCTCCAGTTATTTGACAGGTTCAGATTCAGTGACTCTCATCAGCTCATCTTCACCATGGGCATCAAATCTCTTTACATAGTGATCCCCCATGATGATGGTCTGACAGCTTTGCAACATTTCCTGAATAAGCGGGAAATCCAGCAGCCACCCACACACACACTAACTTGACTGGCAGAACTGGTTCTTACACTCAATGCTTTTTCTTTTAATAACAGTTTTTTTCAGCAGGTCAGTGGATTTGCCATGGGTACCAAGATGGGTCCCAGCTTTACTAATCTGTTTGTGGGTTGGGTGGAGGAACTTTTTTTCTCTCATTCACAGGGACTGTGCCTGAACTCTACAAATGCTACATTGATGACTGTGTGGGGGCCACCTCCTGCTCCAGGGAGACCCTCCAAGTCTTCCTTGACAAGTTTACCATGGCCCATCCTTCCCTTCAATACACTGTTGAAGTATTCTCCTCTACACTGCCTTTTCTGGATATCCAGCTGTCAGTACAGAACACTGGTCTGAAGACATCAGTTTATTACAAACCCATTGACTCTCACAGTTTCCTCCTTCACAGCTTCTTCCATCCTAAACATGTCAAGAATAGTATGCCTTATTCACAGTTTCTTAGACTTCGCAGGTTATGCAGTGAAGAGGATGATTTTGCTGAGCAGACCCAAATAATGCATAGTTTTTTTTATCAACAGGGGATACCCTAAAAGCACAGTGGACAGAGCACTCTCCCGGGTCAGTAACATGCCCCGTAACCTTGACCCCGCAGGAAGGATACTGTCACACAAGAACAACAACGAATTCCACTAGTGCTTTCGTTCCATCAGAGCACACCTTCTCTTCACAGGATCATCACCAGTAACTTTCGCATTTTGCAAACTGACCCTAACATTGGTGCTTCCTTTACAGAACCACCTATTGCCTCCTACCACTGGCCACCTAACCTGTGGAATGTCCTGGTTAAAAGCAGCCTACCTACTCCTAACAGTACCTCCCTCCCAGGTACCAAACCTTGCAACAGGACTCGCTGCTACACCTGCAAATTTATTTCCAGTGTGACTGAAATTCGGGGGCCTACAGGTGTTTTTCACATCACCAAGGAGTTCTCATGCACCTCCACTAATATGGTGTATTGTATTCTTTGCAGGAAGTGTACAGCTATTTACATCGGAGAAACTGGTAGGCGTCTTGCTGACAGTTTCAGGGAACATTACAGAGCAGTCAGGAATGGTGAAACTGCTAAATCCATTGTAGCCCACTGTATCTCCAGTGACCACAATGTCATAGACCTTTCTGTTTGTGTCCTTCAGCAGGGCTTCTTGAATCCTGACCATAGAAAAAACATGGAAGCCAAGCTGAAACGTAGATTTTTAACTCTATTTTCTATTTTCGGCATGCATTTAATATAACTATTTTGTTTTGCTTTTAGACCAAATGCTAACGCAGCACCTTGTTTTTGTTTTATATATATATATATATGTGTGTATATATATATATCATATTATATAACTAATGGATTTGATTATATGCTTTGTTAAAAACACATGAAAGAAATTAAGCTTTATGACCACGTTCTGTGCCAGACATGCATTTGCAGTGTGGGTATACTTCTGGGTGAGGCTGAATTAGCGCGTACCACTCAGTCTAAAAATGATAAGAGAAAGTGCCTAAAAAGGTAATAATGATCACTTTTTTTAAATATTGGGGTATTTTACAGACTTATTTTGTCAAGTCTGTGCCCAGAGGCAAACTGGGCATAGATGACCAGAAACTGAACGGTAGAGCTCACAGTGTCCCTTTAACTTGGCTATGGATCATATTAATTTGATTTGTACTGCAGAGAGGTAAATCACCTTTTATTTATTTATTGGATTTTGATGACTGGGTAGACCCACTGAGACTATCTGTCTCTTTTTCAGGGGAGACCCAGAATTAAATACATAGTAGAAGGAAAACACTTGTAATTTCTGGAGTGCATACAGATGCAGAAACAATGTTGAGCACATACACATGGTACATGTTAACAAATCCAGCAGTTAGTTACACAGAAAACATTACACATTACAAGGAGAGGCAAACAGGCACAGCAAGGATATTTATGCAGGAGAAGGACTGATCATCAAACAAGCTGAGGATCCTCAGCAGTATCAGTTACATTGTCCACAGCCAAGATGATAAGCTTCAAGTCTTTTCTTAAAAGTGGTTAAAGGGGACAGGAAATCTGTGCTAGTTGGCATCAGATAGTAATGTTTCTAGCAAGAGAAATAATAAACCTGCCTCCAGATGAACCATATTTACCTATAGCTTAATAAACACCTGATGTGAAAAACTGTGTTTTCAATTGTTTTCTTTTTATGAACAACATTCTGAACAGTTCTCTTCATGGAACCAATAATTTGGAGTGCTTCCTGTGTCATGATTTGAGTACAGAATGCTAAACATGAGCTATTGTCCTATCAGAACCTTGCTTAGAGTTCTTTCTTCAAACCGTGACATGGTTAAAACTCCAGATCACTGGTTCTGTGAAGGGAACTGCAACAGAATGCTGCCCATGAAAACAAAACAATGCAAAATACAATTTTTCATATCACTTTTTTTCATGTATAGTTACGTATGAATCATTTAGGCTTATAGATATCATTTCTGTAAATGGGAACATTATAAACAGCTACCAATTAGAAATCATTTCCCGTCCTCTTTAAAGAGGCACAGTTCTGGACCATGGGAGGAGGTTTTATTCAGAAGTTTGGGGCTGTGTTGGCAAAAGACTTTCAACCTATGTCAGACTTTATTCTTGAGACTGCTAAAAGAGTACCTGCATAAGCATCGGTGTCCTCCAATGCCCCTCTAACACTCTTACTACAGTGGCACCTTGCATCATGACTAAAGGTATCCAGCTACATCTGTCACAATGGCCTCTGTCACAACTAGTTGTAATGTGTGGTGTCACTTGGTGCACTGTTTTCAAAGGCAAAACATATACATTTTTATTTGCAGGGTCAGCAAAGAGCTAGCAGGTGGATTGTACAGAAACAATGCTGCACATGTGTGCCTCCACAAACCACACAGTCTGTGAGCTCTTGTGGTTAGCTGGTAAATTGCAAGAACACAGGCAAGTGAAAAGTGATGGTCTTTACTCAAGATAATGACTGGCATGAGGGTACCTGATGCTTTGCACCACTATGATTTTACTATAGAGTTCCCAAGAATACTACCTTATTACCACTCTACTCAGCCTTACTGTATACTTCCTTCCACTCCACTGCGGCTTAAGTGTGTGGCTTGGCAAAATGTGTCAATGTGACTTTCCCAGAATTATCCCACAATTCCAGAATTTTCACAAAAACTCACAAAATTCTACTTTAACCCTTGCAGAGCTGCAAACTGAAATATCAGTCCATAATTCAGATACATTCAAATTCTGTTGGCAGCCAAAGGGTTAATTACTGATGTTATTTTGCAATTTTTGCTGCTCAGATCTTGACCATTCTTTAAACAAGAGATTAGAAAGTTGATATGCACAGAATTATTCACAGGGTTTATAAATGACCACAACTGGTAATATTGCAGTCTTTGGTTTTTAATGTTCATGGGGCTTAAAATGGTGCAGTTTATGTACAGTACATACTAAGCTGAAAATGGTTGAATATTTTGTGGTTTATAATTTAGTCCCCTTTAAAGTAAGAGAGCTGAAACTCAGTGCATTTCTTCATGAGGTGATAAACAGCACTATAGAAATGTGCTTCAGTTTGGGCTCTTACTTTTAAAATTAAACAGAAAGAACTTACTTTTTTACGACAGTTTTTCAGACATTTTGTAACATCTGACAGAAACAGAATTGTAATTTTGCCAGAATTCCACTGGCAGAAGATACATTTTAACTAGCCATAGTCTGTGTCCCATGTTTTGGGTCTCAAGATTTAAAGGGGAAGTGTTATAGACAGTCAAACATTTTGTTAAAATGTAATGTTGAATTATTTCCATCTAACGTATCTAAATTTCACCAGATTTAAAATGTTTTAACTACTATACCACATGGATATATCTACCATGTTTTCACCAGCTTTAAAGAGAACTGACTTATAAGTAGTAGGAATTGCAGAAATGTTTTAATTAAACCTTGCAAATATGTAAACTGTAAAATTATAAACATCTGAATTTTTGGTTGGCAGCCTTAAAAATACTGAGGTTGTATGTGCCAACTTTTCAATTACTTGTCCATGTTTTAACCTGCCAAGGATTGCAAAATAACATTAGAGCTTAAAGTCGAATTCACCATGTCTTTGTGAAAAGTGTGAAAGTTTGTGATAATATTGTGGAAGCCATATTTATGAACTTTTCCCAGCCATAGACCTGACCTGCAATGGAGAAGAAATGAAAAGGAAGGTGAGAGTATTAATAAGGTTGAATTCATGGGGGACTTCATAGTAAAAATGGCAGTAGAGTTGGAGGAGCATTGCAGGACCATCATGCTAATGCAAGTGAGATGATTTGAGTGTGATCCATAGCCAAGCACTGCTGCTGGACGGAGGAGCTGACTGTTTTGCACATTGTGATATGTAATATATGTTTTGAGGACACAAGGAGGTCACTGATTGATGTAGAGATGTTCCCAAATGAAAAGACGTCCATTGGAATCTTCTGCAAGGCCCTCGTGGTCCTGTGGCTTGGCAAGTATGGAATGAAGGTAGCAAAAAGTAGACAAGCTAACATTTGCTAAGATTCTGTGAAAGAGGAAGGAGGGACTTCTTTTACTGCCAAGCTGGAGAACATTCTGGAACAAGGAATGCCTGCATGCTCAAGGTGTGCTACAGTAATGCCAAAAGGTAGAGGGTACTTGTTGTGTCAAACTGCACTGTGGTTATGTTCCCCCTGTTGGAATAACATGGGATTTATTTTTTGCTGAAGAGAGTAATAACCCTGAAGTCCTTTTCCAATCCCACAGGTTCAATTTACCTATTTCTTACTGTTTTCTGTTTATTTCATTTCTCAACAGATTATTTAGTTTTCAATAACTCTGCATTAGTTGAGTGTAATTTTATTTGGTTTTTAGGTTAAATGTAGCTGTCTTTCTGGTTCCCTCTTGGTTCCAGGACCTGAGAAATCATGGTTCAGAAAGGTTCAGCCCTAGCAAGGAACCACCTGTGTTTGCTTAAAAGACACAAAATGCTTTTAAAATAAATAATTTATTACCAGTTTTAGTTATTTTACCTTTGGAATAGGTAAAGTATTTTTTAGACATATTCAGTCAATTGGCATGGCTGAGAAGCCAAAAAAGAGAACTGTACCCAGAACTGTAAATCATGTCACCAGCTCCTGGCAAAGGCAGATGGCTATGAGCAGTGTTTTAATTGTTTGAGTCCTGATCACAATTTTAAAAACTTGATGTATGCAGAAGGGTTTGCCCTAAAACATAAAAACAATGGCTGCTAAAAGAAAAGCTTTTTTTTCAGCTCCTCAGTCTGCTTCAGTGTCATGAAAAAGCTCTCCAGAACAAAGGCTCAGTAATGGAGGCAGTAGGTTGAGTACCTACAGGCCAGTGAGGCACAGGACCCAAGGCAGCATGGGTTCACAGCAGGAAGGTCATGTTAGATGAATCTAATAGATTTCTTTGACTGGGTGACCAAAGTAGTAGACCAGGGAGGGGCTGTGGACATGGCCTACCTAGACTTTAGCAAGGCATTTGACACAGTCCAACACAAAAGATTAATAGTCAAATTAACCAGCCAGGGAGTGGGTCCCAGGGTGGTAGCCTGGGTAAAACATTGGCTGGACAACAGGACACAGAAGGTAATTGTAAATGGAGTCCACTCTGAAGAAAGAGGGGTTACTAGTGGGGTACCGCAGGGTTCAGTACTGGGTCCAGTCCTTTTTAATGTCTTTATAAGTGACATTGCAGAGGGACTGGAAGGAAAAGTATGCATCTTTGCAGATGACACAAAGATCAGCAACAGGGTTGATACACAAGGAGGGGTGAGAGGATGAGAAGGGACTTGGCAAGGTTGGAGGAATGGTCTGAAGTATGGCAGCTAGGATTCAATGCAAAGAAGTGCAAATAATGCACCTGGGAAACAAGAACCCAGGGAAGAATACACAATGGGGAGAGGTAGTAACAACAACAAAAAGGAAGGGACCTGGGGTAATCATATCAGATGACCGTAAGGTTAGTGCAAGCAATGTGAGAAGGCAGTAAGGAGGGCTGGGGTATACTGGGATGCATAGGGAGAGGCATCAATAGTAGAAAACAGGAAGTTGTTATCCCTCTGTACAGACAGTTGGTGAGACCCCATCTGGAGTACTGCGTCCAGTTCTGGAGACCCCATCTCCGCAAGGACATTGACAGGATGGAGGCAGTCCAGAGGAGGGCAACTAAAATGGTGCAGGGTCTGCAAAAGAAGCCGTATGACGAGAGACTAAAGGAGCTTAATATGTATACCCTTGAGGAAATAAGGGAGAGGGGGGACATGATGGAAACTTTTAAGTACCTCAATGGAATCAACAAAGTCCAAGAGGGTAGCATCTTTCAGAAAAAGAGATGTGCAAGAACAAGGGGACACAATTTAAAGATGGGGGAAGTTCAGGCTGGAGGAAGTATTTTTTCACAGAGAGTAGTGGATGCATGGAACAGCCTTCCTGAGGAGGTTGTGGGGTCTAAAACTGTGGGAGAATTCAAGAATGCATGGGACAGACATAAGGCAGTTCTTGTGGGGAGTAGGAAGAAATAGGCTGTTGGTTAACTAGGATCTGCGGCCTATTCTGTAGGTAGGGAAATAGGCCGACTAGTTGGGCCAAGTGGTCCTTATCTGCCGTCAAAGTCTATGTTTCTATGTTACCAATGACAGTAGAAAACACACATCAGTAGGCTCCTCACCCTAGCCACAGCCCTCAACTTCCATATCTGGCTGAAACAAAGCTGCCAACAGCAATGTCTGCCCAAAGGGACTGATAAAGTTGCCAATCCATTCATGAAGCCTAGAAAAAAGCACAGGGTATCTGATAGAGGGGCCCTGATGCTAATGATGGCAAAAGTGTTAAAAGAACTTCTAGCTAGCCACTGCCTACTGTGTCTGGTAAAAAAATACATAAAGAAAAACATGTTCCTACCACTAAGCCTGCAAAGGAGAAGGAGCAATTGGTGATATGAGAACTTTTTTTCTCTGCTAAGGAAATTAATAAAATGTATCACTTCTTCCAAGCATTCCAGGCTATAGTGAACCTTGTCACAGCTGCTACCCAGATTTAGGTCACACAAGTACAACCTGCCCTGGAGGAGGAGGAGTATGAGGAAAAAGAGGAGGAACCTATTGAGCCTGAGGTGGCAACAGAACAGGATTTCATTCCCCGCCAAGGATAAATGAGGAATTTGTTTAAAAACTTTTGATTTATAAGATTTTATCAAATATATTACATACATCACTGCTGAGCAGAAAGGACCTGCTATAGAAAGGTTGGCCAGATATTATAGTACTTAAATATTTGACACTAACATTGGGTACTGATTGCAGAATGGCCTGCAATCAACTACTGCTGTATTATTTTTCATAAATGAGTTTCCCTCCAGTGCTGTACCAAATGAACAGATGCTCATCAACCTTTGTAAATGAGGAATTTTGATCATACTCCTCATTTGTAAGGCAAGTGGTGGACACTGTTGATATCCCCTCAGGGGAAACAGGAAGATATCAAAGAAGCTGACTATTTATGGGTCTGCTAAGATTGACCTCCACCAAAAGATTGTCAGAGCCTATACACAAATCATTTAGAAACACTGCTGCTAACGTGGGTCGGCACCGCACTCAGCTGAGGGCACTGACAAAAAGACTGAAAAAAGTACCAACTGGACAAATAGGGAGTGCTATATCTGTATGCCCACATTTACTGAAGGAGTGGTAAAAGCAGTTGCTTGTGAAAAAGCTGAAGTCCTTGTACACTCAACCTCATGAAAAAGATTCCAGGGAGTTGGATAACATTGCTAGAAAAGTTTATGTGACAGCTACTTCGTAAATGAGACAGGCAACCAATATGGCCTACTCCGCCCAGTATCAAAAGGTACAGTGGAACACTGTAATGGCCCTGAGAGAGAGAAGGTAGAATAAGATGCAGGTGATGATTTGGCAGCAGCAGACAAAGTAGCACTTGAAGCCACAAAATACCAGTTCCACATGGCGGAGGAGTACAGTGACATAGTCTTCAGAGTCTTGGCTTCTACAGTGACTTTAAAAAGGTTTTCCTGGCTGAGGACAAAGTCCTTTCCCAGAACACTAAAAGCAAAGCCACTGATTTCCCTTTTGAGGGGACATCACTGTTTGGTGACAAACTGAAGCCTATATAAAAATAGTGGATGAACAAAAATCCACTTATAGGAATCTGTCTGAGAGAGAAAGGGCCCTCACTTCCTATAGACCCAATGGAAGGGAAGGGAGGGATAGGGGATACTACCAGAGACCCTATACTGACTATGGGTACCAGGTACAGAGAGATACCAGTAGAGGTAGAGGCAGAAGGGTGTACTAGGCATGCTGAAACACCAGCACTCAAACCACAGCCAAAACATAACTCACATAATTTTGCCCAGGTCACCAGCCAATCATTGCTAGTGGGAGAACAACTGACACACTACCTCCAGGACTGGAAAAAGATGACCACAGACAAAATGTGTCTCATAAGTAGTGTGTCATGGATTGTCCTATAGTTTCAGAAATTCCTAAGACTGCAGAGGTTAAGAAAGGTAATGATCTGAGAGAGATGCTCAGCACCCTCCCCATGGGGTCAGTTTATGATGCCTTCACATCACATTCTACAGCTTAGGACCAAGAATTAATCCTGAATCTCCCAGGTAATGGAGCAGTGCTCCACCATCTAGTGCCACTGGGGTGGGCTACATTATACTAGATTAAGGAAACCATCTCACGGTAAAATGCACTGGTCTGTGTGTATTTGTTGTGCCAGGTTAATTTCTACCATCATACTGCCATGCCACCATGCAAGAGGTCTTATTTTATACAGTTATGAAACCTGAGACCTGAGCACTCGGCTGTGTTCTGTTTCAATGAGACAAAAGATCTAGTGGTATTAGAATCTTCAGTATTTATAGTCAGAAGTGCACTTTTGCATTTCCACAATGTGTTAGCTTTTCAACCTAGTAAATTGTGTTTAGGTTTTCCCATCATCCATTGCTGGTTAAATGGATTTATTCATTTATTTATTCAAGTGTTTCACCAGGATTGCATACTGAGCAGAATAGCTCATTTCCAGATGCATCCTGGGGGGAAGGGGAAGTGGAGTAGTACAAGTACATGTTCACACGAATACAATGAGAATAAGTGATAAATCACAGCGTACATAGCAGACTATATGTTACAACATAATTCATCCAGTTTTACACAATAATTACATCATAAATACAAGGGCGTTGAGAAATACAAGACAGAAGTAAGTGCTCAGAATAAGCTGGGATGACAACCAATTTGACTTAAAACAGGGCATCAGTAGTGGCAGCCAGCAAGACCATGTCCGGGGGAGGCCATGCCTTAGGGCTAGGAGTCGGGGGAGAGTAGAAGGGGCAGCATAAGGTGAAAGGTCACTATGTTTTGCCAGGAGCAGGTGGGGGTTGTGTATTCCCGTTAGAGGGAGGATAGATTCTTGTGTGAAGTGGCATTATGGGTTGGAGAGAGGAGAGCATTCCAGAGTTTAGGACAGTGGAAAGAGAAGAGAGATTGACCAATGGTGATAGATTGGTGGGGGATTATGAAAGAGTTTAGGTCAGTGTTTTGGAGGGAGTAAGTGCATTGGGAGGAAGCAGAAAGAGAAGGCAGATTGACCAGTGGTGGTAGGTCAGTGGGGGATTATGAAGGATTTTAGGTCAGTGTTTTGGAGGGAGTAAGTGTGTTGGGAGGAAGCATGGATGGATGGATGGAGAAAGAACAATAGGGGGGGAGATTACCAGTCCAGAATTTGGCCATGAAAGTGGCAATATGGGAGAGACGTCTGGACTCCAGAGATGGGAATGATAGGGCTTTATATAGGTCACAATGATGAGTGCCAGGGGGGCAGGATAGAACAAAGTGACAAAAGGAGTTGAAGAAGGTGTCCAGTCTGGCTAGGGTAGTTTTAGGGGTGGCACTGAAGACTATGTCAGCATAGTCAAAGGTGGGGAGGAACATTTTCTGCACTATTGCATAGCATGCAATTTGTGGAATGCAATCCTTGTTTCTGTATAAAGCACCAAGTTTGGGGTGTAGGTTCTTTTGGATTGCATTCACGTGTGCTGGAAAGTCCAGATAGTGGTCTAAACAGACCCCAAGGTATCTAAAGGTAGTGAAATTTTCAATAGGTGTGCCATCCAGGGTGTGGAAGGTGGGGGGATGGGAGTTTAGATAGCCTCTGCCTAATGCTGAAGGACATGGAGACTGTCTTTTTGTCATTTAGGAACAGCTGGTTGGACTGGAACCATAGCTGAACCTTACTGAAATCAGGTTGCAATCTAGCCTCCACATAACCGTGAGAAGTACTAGATATGTAAAGGATGGTGTCGCCCACATACATGTGAATTTGGGATGAGGAGCAGGCTGAAGGGAGATTATTGAGAAAGATTGAAAATAAAATAGGGCTGAGTACTGAAACCTGAAGGACACCAATGGTGATGGGGAGTGGAAGAAAGAAGGAGGAGGCAATCTTAACCGATTGAGATCTCCCAGATAGGTAGGATTGAAACCACACTGTGGGTGAAGAGGTTAACCCAGTGGCTGTGAGTTTTTGGAGAAGGGAGTGGGAACAGTGTTAAAGGCTTTTGCCAGGTCGACAAATATGTGGATGTAACAAGTCTCTGATCCATTATAGTGAGTATGGAGTCAGTGAGCCGTATGAGGGAGGTGGTAATGGAGTGGGACTTGCGGAAGCCAGACTGGAAATGGATCAAAAATGAGGTAGGATTTTTAGCCAGTCTGTGTCTGTTTTTCTAGGGGCAGCTAGTTTTGGTGTGAGTCTGCTTCTAAACTGCCCCTTAGTGGGTGGGATGTCCAGTTTTAATTAGTTAATGCTCCTTTTTAGCTACCTGGGATGGGGGTTTTGAACATTTAATGCATCTCAGTTCTTTAAACTGAATTTCTCTTTTTTTTTCATCAATTGGTTCCCATAGACTGAACATTTTTTAAATGCATGTTTATGCATTAACTGTGTTACTTTTGATGATGTATCTTTCTGATTTCCTGTGCAATGTTATTAATTGTAGATGGTCTTTGTATTTTAAACAATGATTTCCTCCCTTTCAAATCACCTATGGTATGCCAACTGCTGGAACATGTAGTGAAGCCACAATCGTATGTCTGTAACATAGCTAATTTCCATGGCAACAGAGTGTGATGCCACATCTATAGAACAGGACTGTGATGTCACTACATTTTCCAGTAGAAGAAATAAACAGTTTTAAGGGAGAAAGCTCTTTTTTTACAGAAGTATGTTCTGTTAATAACTATTGTAAAAGAGATACATATGGTTTGGATTCAGTAAAGCCTTTTTATGTTTATCCCATTACAAAATTCCTTCTTTTAAATACACAGTGCTAGAGTCGCTTAAGAATCCACAAATGAGGTAGTTTTTAGTGCAAGTTACGGTTTGTGCCTGGGGACCATCATCAGAAAAATTTAGGGATGTGTGTCCTTTAAGGGCTGCAGAATTTTAGTTGTGATGACATATGGTAGATGAAGTTTTGCCATGTTATACAACTGTGATTTTCAAGCAGAAAAAATATCAATCGTTAGCACAGCCTTGTGCAAACATATTGATACATAGCAATTACAGTGAAGCAAAATCATTGCTGGGCAACACTTTACATTACATTGCTGTAACTGCAATGTAGTTACAGTATAATTACACTGAAACTTCAGTGTAACTACAATGCAGTTATGTGGATCAAATGTGTAGCTATGTTGTAGTTGTAATATACTTTACTCTTAAAGCATATTTGTACAGTATTTTAATTCATGCGGTGACGGAAGTTTAATGCAAAGTGCAAATAGTTCTTGTAAATACTAAAGCAGAACTAGGGGTCAGAATTGTAAATCTATGTGCTTTGCCTTTTTCAGTCAAAGGGAAATGCAAGAGCTAGATTCAAGACATTAGGGTTAGCTAAACAATTGCTTCATTTTTATGTTCGCCGTACGTGCTAGTGCAAGTCGAACATTCTGCTATGTACAGGGTTTTGAGAGGTGTTTCATGGTGGTCCAATGCAGGAGACTCTACAAGAGGCTTGACCAATAATCAGCATGCCTGATCATGACATTGTTCAGGCATGTAAGTGTGCGAACTTCAAAACAATGTGTCGACAGACAAAATCATAAACTAACTCTTTCAGCAAGCACAGCTGATCTCATCATGTGCTCTTAGCCTGCCTAATGCCTTCCTCCTCAACATTACAGCAATGGAAACTAAAACAGTTTATTAAATATTGGTTGCCAAGTAAACTGGAGATTAGGTTACCCCCCTTCAAAATTCAACAACTTGCACGTTTAAATACTTAGCATTTAAACATTTTCTTGCTACTAGCTTCAGTTGGGCAGGTATTCTCTTTCAAGAAAGATTCATACCTCTTAAATTTGTTACCCTTTCCCAGCAAGGAATCTTCTAAAAAGATTTACGTAAGCAATAATACCCAACAGGATGGGTGGTATTGTGCTATACCGGACCGCCCAGGGACATAATGAGGCCCGACGCCGCAGGCGGAGGGCTTTATAGCCCCTGGAAGGGGCTATAAGATATAAGATAGGTTTCAGCCTTATGCATATAATTTCTGATATAAATAAGAGTCTGTTTCTGCCCCACCATAACTGTCCCCCCTCCATGCCCAGCTCATCCTAAGCCCAGCCCATATTAGTTTTCTGGCATGGGGATCTGCTCCTAGTCCTAGTACAACATCAATAGCAGTGGGGAACATCTGGTATTGATAAATGCTTGTTTTTCTCTGAAGCAATGAAAGTGTTAGCCAAATCAGGGCCTGCTCTATATATACTGTAGGCAATGGAAACCATTTTTTGTTAAGTCATATTACACAATTGGCTGCATAAGGACAAAAGACAGGTGTGATATTCTGCTCAAAATGAACTTGTTATTGTACAGTAGTTTAGCCCCTCACATCTGGTAATGGAATTTCTGGGGAAAAAAGGCATCTGCTCTGACACTTGGTAGCCAAGGTCTTATGCTGCCTGCAAAAGCCTAGCAGAGGGCATAATGAAGGACAGAAGTGGTTAGTAGGAAAGCAAACTGTGATGGAGAGACTTCCTTTGATAGAGGGCATGACTGTTGAGAACCTGGAGCTTTTTACCTGTGAGGAAATAGAATTATATACTGTCCTGTACTGTAAACAGCTACTGTATGTCCAGGTCACCAAAGAAAATGGGCATCTAATACTGTTGGGTCCTACCTAGTCAACAAATGTCAAATAAAAACAAATGTAAATAAAGAGAAGGCCATTTTCTAGAAGCAGCCTCAGTAGACATCTTTTGTTCAGGAACCTTTCAGCAGAGATGACTTGAGAGAGAACGAGTCTGACATGAGTTGACTTTGACAAGGGTATAGCAGGATGAACAAAATTTTGAGTGTGCAACTGCTCAATAACTAGTGGCGGTAAGATATCAGAGGCTGTCCAGAGCTGATGACAATCATTCTGTAGAGGGCTGGCTGACATGACAAATGTGGTATCAGATGCAGTTGCAGTCATGAGGGATTTCTACAGACCACTTGTGAAATGTCTACACTCTCCTCCCCTTTTCTTAATTGAAGGAAAAAAGTCTTACAACTTTAAGTTCCACACATTTGTTTAAAATAAAAACTATATATAAATTTTAAAAAGTGTCCTCCATTTAGTTGCTATATTTAATGCACCAGTTGCCATTTTGTGTCCCAAATGCCTCTGCAGATGATAAAATGTGATACAAATTGGTTGAGTTATGATTGCAAGAATTCTCTGATACTAAGCATTTGTAGCCAGACATAGTATTTGACATTTTTTAGAAATCTTTCCAAGTGTGTCCTTTTATTTTGTGCCTTGACTTAGCCATTACAAAACAGAAACTGTACTGAATCCTTGGTACCCATTGCATCCTCAATGAGACCATGTGATGAAAATTGGGAGTGATCTGTCATATTCTCCAAATGTCAGCCTGTTCAGCACCAGTATCTGTATTCAAGAGCTGATAGCATTCACAGAGGCTGCTTACTGCTGCCCAAATGTACTTCATTACATGGGCTGACAGTTAACAGACATGTTTATTGTTTTATCCTTTCTAGGCCTTCTTGATAGCTTTTACCTCAGAGTTCCTTCCCCGCCTGCTGTATCAGTACGAGTATGACAGTAACCTGCACGGCTATGTGAACTTCACGCTTTCGTATTCACCACACAGCTACATCATAAATAACCACACCACGTGCAGGTGAGAGTCAGTGCAAAGGGTAAGGTCATTCAGCAGTACAGTGCCTTACCCAGCTTTAGCTGTGCATCTTGAAATATTATCATGACATTCTTATGATGATGGAGTCTTGGCTTTTGGCCAAGTTCAGTGACACTGATGTCATTATATTTAGTTATGTTGCTCAAAGACAGGACCCTGGTAAAAGATGAGGTGGTGCTGCCATGTATGTTAATCTAAATCTCAGTTGTGATGTTGTACATAGTCCCTCCTCACATGACCCAGTGCCAGCTTAGTCCTTATTAGTCTTTAGTGGACAGTTTAAATGTTACTTTGACAAATATTTAAACTAGCCAAGGGGGGGGCAGAAGGAATCAGGGAGTCAGAAACTACCTACCCCCACCCCAACAGGCTGAATTTGAGAGTAAGGAGAACCCGAGGACAGAGGAATCCCCCATTGTAAAAATTAATAAAGGGAGCAGGGTGGTAGAGATAAAGGGGAAAGGAATGTGAGCATTAAAAAGAGAGGTGGGAATGAAGGAAGGAAGGGCAAAAAAGAAAAAAAGGGTGCAAGAAGCAGAGTGGAATCAAAATCCAGAAGGCCATCTGTGCAAATGCTTGAAGTCTAGCAAATAAGATTACAGACCTAAAGGCTATCACGGCAAAGGGTGACCTGGATATTTTGGCCATTACTGAGTCATGGTGCACTGAAAACCTTGACTGCAACATGGCCATAGAGGGATATACTCTGTTCAGGAAGGACTGGGTGGGAAGGAAAGGAGGAGGTGTGGTGCTTTATGTAAGGGAAAGCATAAAAGCCACAGAGATGCAGGGAATACAGGGGTAGGCAGAGGTACTGTGGGTCTCCCTGGAGATGGGGAATGGAGCCACTATTCATACTGGAGTGATCAACAAACCTCCAGCACAAAGGGAGGAATTAGATAAGGTACTGGTGGAAGCCACTGGCAAGATGGCAGAAAAGGGGAAGGTGCTGCTGATGGGGCACTTTAACATGCCAGATATGAATTGGAACCTCCCAGCAGTGGCTTCATCTAGAAGCAGGGACATCCTATGGACATACAAACATATGAAATTGCCAGCGGATACAGGCCTTACGGTCTGTCTAGACTGCTCAAGTGTGCAGCACTTCAGCTATTTAGACTGCAGCTACCTCCCCAACTCCCCCTCACACTCTTTTTCCTTTTTACTTCTCACCCACTCCCCTGTCCACTTTCAGCTTGAACCCTCCCTTTGATCCTGTCCCACTCCCTCTTGAAGCTGCTCACTGTCTGCAGTGATACCACCTCTTCCGGCAATGCGGTCCATCCTGCAACCACCCTTTCGGTGAAAGAACGCATCCTCATTTCTGTCCTGAATCTGCCTCCTTCCAGTTTCAGCCTATGTCCCCTGGTTTCCCTTCTACCCTTTAATTTGAAAATACTCTCAGTGTTTACACTGTTCATGCCCTTTAGGTACTTAAAGGTCTCAATCATATCCCCTTTCTCCCTTCTATCCTCCAGGGAATACATATTGAGCTCTCCCAGTCATTCCTCATAAGGTTTATCTCCCAATCCAGGGATCATTTTCATTTCCCTGTGCTGTACCCCTTCCAGTAGCTTGATGTCCTTTGTCAAGTAGGGGCTCCAGTACTGCACTCTGTACTCCAAGTGTGGCTTCACTAGGGACCTGTACATGGGCAGAATGACTTCCTGTCTCCTAGAAGTGATTCCCCTTGTGATGCACCCCAGCATTCTGTTAGCTTTTGCCACTGTCCTTCTGCACTGGCCTGAGTGGTTCATTTCCACTGTTACCAGTACACCCAGATCCTTCTCCTTCATTTATGTAGATAACTGCAGTCCCCAAACCAGTAAATATTACAGGGGTTCCTGGCTCCCAAGTGCATGACTTTGCACTTCTTGGCATTGAACCCAAGTTGCTATGTGTTTGACCATCCCTCCAGTCTTGCCAAATCCTCCTGGAGTACTTTACTACCTCCTCCCATCCACTTCTGCACAGATTTTAATGTCATCAGTGAATTGGCTGAGCTTACTCTTTATCCCTACTGACATCTTGACAATGAAAACATTAAACAGCACTGGTCCCAGCACCAAGCCCTGTTGGACCCCACTTGTTACCATCCTGAGCTCCAATAATTCATCCCCACACCCATCCTCGATTCTCTACAGGGACCATTCCTCAGGCTACTAGTCAGTGAACGCACTTGTGATGGGGCAAAACTGGACCTGGTACTTACTAACAGGGACAGTGTTGCAGACGTCAAGGTAGGAGGCAACTTGAGGATCTGTGATCACAATACAATGTGGTTCAATATAAGGATGGCTGCAGAACCGAACCACACAAGGGTGAGGGTCCCTGACTTCAGGAGGGTATATTTTAAAAAGATGGGTGAATGCCTCGGGGATGACCGAGCAGAACTGGGTGAACTGGGTGGGGTAGAGGAACAGTGAGCAAAGATAAAAGGGAGCACAGTAAAGGCAACACACCTCTGTGTCAGACAAATGAGCAAACGCAAGAGAAAAAGGGACCTTTATGGTTCTTAAAAGAGGTGACTGAAAAGGTAAAAATTAAAAGAGTAGCATTCAGAAGGTATAAGGAGACTGAGTGGGAGGAGGATAGGAGGCGTATCGGGGGAAACAAAGGAAAGCAGGGAAAGCAGTAAGGAATGCAAAGGAGGAAACAGTAGACAGAATAGCCCAGAAGGTAACGAAAGGGGACAAGGCATTTTTTAGATATGTAAGTGAAAAGAAGAAGACCAGGGATGGGATTGTAAGGTTGAAAAGAGAATGGGGGACTGTGCAGAGGGGGACCAGGAAAAGACAGACATCCTGAACAAATACTTTTGTTCAGTGTTCACAGAGAAAAGAGTAAGGGAGGGACCACAAAGAAGTAACAAAAGCTTTGGAGGGAGGTGTACACTAGTCCCTTTTTGGAGGAGAGAGTCTTAAAGGGAGTTGCTAATCTGAAGGTGGACAAAGCAATGGGGCTAGATGGGGTGCACCCAAGGGTATCAAGGGAGCTAAGGGAAATACTCGCTGCACCTCTGACAGTTCTATTTAAAAGCTCACTGGAAACAGGAGTGGTTCAGGAAGACTGGAGGAGGGTGGATATAGTCCCACTACACAAAAGTGGTAGCAGGGAGGATGCTGGCAATTATGGCCAGTCAGCCTGACATCAGTGGTGGGAAAGTTAATAGAATCACTGCTGAAGGAATGGATTGTGGAGTATCTTGAATCCAGTGGGTAACAAGACCCAAGGCAGCATGGTTTCACAAGGGGGAGGTCATGTCAAACAAATCTGATAGAGTTCTTTGACTGGTTGACCAAGGAGCTAGATCAAGGTGGAGTGGTGGATATAGCCTACCTAGATTTCAGTAAGGCGTTCAACACTGTTCCACATAGGAGACTAGAAAGCAAGCTGGGTAGCTTAGGAGTGGGTCTAGTGGTGGTAAACTGGATAAGAAATTGGTTAAGGGATAGGGGACAGAGGGTGGTGGTAAATGGAGTTTACTCCAAGGAAGGGAGAGTGACCAGTGTGGTGCCTCTGAGATCAGTGCTGGAACTGGTCCTCTTTAATATCCTTATAAGTGACATTGCAGAGGAGCTATAAAGGAAGGTCCACCTCTTTGCAGATGACACCAAAATCTGCAATAGGGTGGACACTCTGGGGGGTGAAAAAGATGAGCAGAGACCTGAGCAAACTAGAGGAGTGGTCAAGGGTATGGTGGCTGGGTTTCAAATCAAAAAAGTGCAGAATAATGCACTTAGGGCACAGAAACTCTGGAACAGAGTACACAATGGGAGGAGTGGTGTTGACGACCACCAAACAGGAAAGAGACCTGGGGATAATCATATTGGATGACCTAAAAGCGGCCAGGCAGTGTGACAAGGCAGTAGGGAAGGTAAGTGGAATGCTGGAGTGCATAAGGAAGGTTATCACCAACAGAAAGAGGGAGGTGGTGTTGCCTCTATGTAGATCACTGGTAAGACCCCACCTACAGAATGGTGTCCAGTTCTCTGACCACATCTCTGGAAGGACGTAGAATGGAGGCGATCCAGAGGAGTGCAACTAAAATGGTGCAGGATCTGCATCAAAAACCCTATGAGGAGAGACTAAAAAACCTCAATATGTACATCCTGGAACAGAAAAGGGAGAGGGGAGAAATGACAGAGACCTTTAAATGCCTCACAGAGGTAAATAAAATATAGAAGAGGAGTATTTTTCAGAAGAAAAGCTGCTCAAGAACAAGGGGACAAGCTATGAAGCCGGAGGGGGGTAGATTCAGAAGAGATGTGAGGAAGTACTTCATCACAGAAAGAGTGGTGGATTCCTAGAACAGCCATCAAGCAGAAGTGGTGGGGGCAAAACAGTGGTGGGGTTCAAGAAGGTTGTTACCTCTGCACCCATAATTGTGGTCACTCTCTGGACTTGGTGTTCCTCCTGGGGATGGAGATCTCTGATTTGGTGGTGGAACCAGTTGGTTGGTCTGACCATCACACTATAGGGTTTAGTTTTGTGGCTCCCCCCAATAGACCTGCCCCTGTGGAGATGGTTTGGTACTGCCCATTAAGGGGTGTGTCCCCCGCTGGTCTAATGGCGGTGCTGGACCTATCAAGTAGGCCGACGGGATGCATGAGGCCAGGTGATCTGCTGCTGCACTATAGTAGTGCAATATCAGGGGCCCTGGACTCCATTGCTCCTGTCCGTGTTTGTCCACTCACTCTTCATCCTCAGTCCACTTGGTTTGATGGGACCTTGAAGGAGTTGAGGTGAGTAGGGTGAAGGCTAGAGTTTCACTGGCAGAAATCTGGCTTGGAGGATGACAAACTTAGATTGATGGCCTATTATGGGGATTATTAATCGTCCATCTCCTGTAAGAAGGCAGAGTTTCTGTCTAGAGGGATTGCCACTTCAAGGAATTGACCGACTCCGCTCTTCCAAAATGTCGACAGGTTGTGCAATCCAACCTGCCTTCAGAATCAGAGAGCTTTTTCATGACTTAAATGTAAGGAGTTCACTCAATTCTTTGCAGATAAGGTTGCCACCATCAGGTTGGAGATCCATTCAGTACGCGGCAGTGAGTGGCATGATGGCTGGTGGAAGGTCGCTATTGCCCAGTTTTTCTGGTCTGACTTTGGCCAGCTGGCAAACACGGATATCATTAAGATTGTCCAGGGTATGCGACTGACTTGTTGTAGTTTGGATCCTGGTTCAACCCGCCTCCAGGTAGAGTGTGTAGAAGTCATTGGATTGGTCCTAGCGGAGATAGTCTGGAGTTTGTTGGAGAAGGGGGCGTTACCTGACCCTTTGAAGGAGGCGGTCATGACCCACCCTTTTGAAGACATCTTCCCTTGACATGAATTGTCTTGCAAACTACACACCTGTCTCTAATCTGCCCTTTGTGGGTAAGGTTATTGAGAAGGTAGTCACATTGCAACTTGAAGACCATCTTACCACCCACAAGGTCTATGATCCTCTCCAATCTGGATTCGGGGAATAGGCATGGTACTGAGATGGTGCTTGTTCAGGTACTTAATGATCTCCTGATGGTGAGAGCTCAGAAGAGCCATTTGATCTTGGTTCTCCTTGATCTCTCCGCAGCGTTTGACACTATCGACCATGGGGTATTACTGGAGCACCTGCAGTTGATCTTTGAACTGCCTGGTATGGTCCTCATATGGTTCCATTCTTTTCTCATGGGCAGGATGCAGAGAGTGTTGCTGGGGATTTTTTCCTCGGCCCCTTTCCCCCAGACCTGTGGGGTGCCACAGGGCTCCGTGTTATCTCCCCATGTTGTCAGCAGTGTATTTGCTGCCATTAGGAGACATTATAAGGTGGTATGGGCTGAGTTTTCATGCTATGCAGATGATACTCGGCTATACATGTCCTTTGTGCCCAAACAGGATGTTGCTGTCTCAGGCTTTAACAACTGCCTGTCCAAGATTCAGGACTGGATGAGTGCCAGTTGGTTAAGGTTGAACCCAGATAAGACTGAGGTGTTAGCTGTGGACCCTGGTCATCAGGTAGAGGGGTCCTCTGCTGCTCAGCCCTCTGGACTTGTGCTAGAGAGGTAAGCAGCTAAGGTCCTCTGTACAGGTGTGGAATCTGGACATTATTCTTGATGGTGAGTTAACACTTAAATCACAGGTACCAACTGTCATCAAGTCCTCATTTTACCATCTGAGGAATTTCGCCTGGATAAAACACCTTGTACCATTCCGGTTTCAACATTTTATCACACAGGCAGCATTTTCTGTTTTCCCGCAGCTGCTCAAAAAATATGCACAAGCTGTCATACATTTTTAGAATTTATGGCAGCTTGCACATATTTTTTTAAATTGTGAGAATGTTGCAAAAATGCAACCTTTTTAAAAAATTAGCTCATACAGAAAAACTTGCAGTTAAGCAAGAAAACCTTCCCTTGTGTTGCGTAACTTTTTACCCTCATGTGAGCAATTTCTCCACTTGTGAAAATCTAGCTCTTGAAGCCTAGACTCTACATTACACTTAGGCCCCGTCCACACTGCACCACTCAGACCCCGTAACGGATAGAAACAGTTACAACTGGGGAACGGTGCAGTGTGTCCACACTGCCACAGTGTCTGTTACAGGACCGACACTGCCGGTCCACACTTCAGGAGCCGGGCAACTGCTACCGTGGCACCTGATCCCACAATGCAGCTTACGCTGCACTAGGAGACTGGTGCCACGTTTCCACACTACACCTGGTAACGTTACCAAGGCATAACCGGTTTCATAACCGTTGTTGAAACCACCTCATATGTGGTTTCAACAATGGTTACGAAAACGCCTTCTGTAATGTTACAGGTGTAAACGCAAACTGTTGCAGTAACGGTTTGGGCACTCTGTAACGTTACAGAGGGGTAGTGTGGACAGGGCCTTATTCAATACAGTAGCAACACACTATACTTGTGGAGCTACTCACAGCCACGGCTTCAGTTATGTTTATGTTTGTAGTTCTTGACTTAAAAAAAATACATCATGAAGTTCCAAAATAAAAAGGGAGAAAGTATTTGACTCCCAAACAAGAAAGAAAAGAAGGTGATATCCAAAGTTTGAGGTGTGAAAGTAAAAAAATATTTTTTTTTCCTTTTCTGAATGAGTGGATATTGTATCAGTAATATTTTCTATTAATGTACAAAAACGGATCTCTCTTAAAATATTGACTTCCAAAATTCTGGACTTAGCAACTATCTGACTTCCAGATTTCTGTAATGAACTCCAAATTTGGACCTATGGAACTTTTTGGCTTCCATACAAAAATATTAACCGAACCCCTGCTCAGAGCTGTACTTGGAAGTTAAAACTGGTTAGTGATATGATGGTTCCCAATTAAAGCTTTATATACTGAAATACTGTATTTTTTATTTGTATTGCCAGTGTTGTACCCCCATATAACCTGATGAGATACCATATGTTGTTTTCATGAGTGTCCTAGGGGACCAGCACAATGGTGAATCCTGATGGGGGTGGGAATCAGAGATCAGGACTTGAACAGTTAAAACTGCAAACCCAGATACATAGTCACTGTAGAAAGTGCAAAGCCAAATCCATAAACTATAACATGTGATTCACATAAATAAAATGGGAGTAAGTACAGTATGTAACCAGTTTGAGAAATATATAAACTGTTAATATATTACATATCTAAAATGGGAACAGTAGAGTATGTAACTAGAGAGTAAATGCAACATTGTACTTTTATTTTGCCGTCAGTTCAGACAAAATGTAACAACAATCTTCCTATAACATTTTGTATTTCTGCTGCAAGAGCGGGGCTGGGGTTGGAGACAGCTAGTGTATGTTTGGAAAATAAATAGGGAGGGATGTGTTGAGACCTATTACACCTATAAGAGACATCAAATTAAAGGGGAAAGCTGGCTTTGCAAGTAACCATGGTTGTACTGCTCCCTCCCCACTGCAGGTATAAAGCTTTCAGGGATGATGATGGGAATCTGACCCTCTTCTACTGGAAATTGTTAGCCATCCGCCTTGGCTTCATCATTGCTTTTGAGGTAATAAAATAAATGATGAAATCTTCTGTAAATATTTTATTTTTATTAATTTAAAATGTGTTATTCGGGTAAGAACTCAAGAGCATAAATGTCCATTTTCAAGGGGGACCTAATAACAGTCTGTCAAACTACTATCAAGTGGAGAGGGATATAGAAGTTGTTTTTAAAAAATCTAAACATGCTTTTAGCCTGAAAAGTCACTGGGTGCTGCTTGGAATAATGCACTGCACGCAGTCTAGGTACATTGATTTGGTGACTTTAATAATTGAGTATTTTGGTGCTCACAAGGCAGCTTGGCACAGATTGCTTTAAGACAGCAGACAGTCATGCTGGTTGTGTCAGTTGCTACACTACACAGCCAGGTTGTGTGAACTCTGGTGCCTGCACTCTGCAAAATGTTACACTCTATAAAGTATGTGATGTCATCTGAGTCACTGAAAGAAAAAACAGTGTCGCTGAGTTCAGGAGGTTCAGAATTGTGTAGTAAGTACTGTTCTGCATGGGGAAAAGGCAGTCTGAGCAAAACACTGCCATCTAGATGTCAGAGCTGCAAATTACAGAGCTCCACACTGCTGTAAAAATGGTCAAAACCTCAGTCTAACCTCCCAGTTAAAGGAACATTCCCTGTAGCATAATGGTTAACGTTAATGTTTTCAGCTGCCAAGGTCCCAGATTTGATTCTCATCAAGAGCCTGAGGTGCATCTGCTCAGGTAGAAGAGATATAGATACAAACCTGAAAACCTGGTGGGTCTGGGATGCACAGAATCGGACAATTCCAATCTGTTAGGAGTTCATAGGAATATAGATATTTCCAGTCCCAAATCCTATTTATTTCAATTCCTATAAGGACCTCGGAATAGGAATTGGAATTCTAATTTCCAATGTAAAAGCATTATTTTACCTTTGATTTCAGATTTTCAGACTTCAGTTCCAAAAATCCTAATTCCAAAAGATGGATCAGAATCCTATGCTTGCATTTCCAAATCTGCAGTTCTGAGCATCCCTAGTGGGTTGGGGAAGGGGGCGTGCTCTTCCTGTCTGTTTTGCTAACTAAAAAGAGGTGTGTGTTACATTCTGCTTTCGGTTACAAGCCCTCTTTATTGAATCATTATAACAGAACCACTGTCACAAGATTTTTCCCTGTGCATACTACATCCAAGAGTGCTTTCACATGTTGAGCCCTGTAATTGCACATGCACAGTATTAACTTAGCTAATCAGTTGGAAGGATATTTCTTTCCTCAAATTAAATGAGCACTACATCTGCACATATTATAAATGTTATTTGTTTTCTTGTCACCAATCAGCCCAATTTCTATAGCAGTTGGGACAAATAAATATTTGTTTTAGTTTACTTTTACAGTTAGCAGTAGTCATCCGTAATTATCCTGGGCGACTCAATTTTCTGATTGCTGAAATTTCAGTTTCTTACTGGGAGCTGCATAAGCAGTGAAAAGATGATGTACGGTATCAGTACCTATAAGTCTCTACAGTATGCTTATCTGCAGATTTAGAATAACAAAACAAATAGCAGGAGGGGGGTGAAATCCCCACTATTACCCTTCAGTTAGTTTAACAAACTTCTTAGGAGTGGCAGAGCAAGCGAGTTTTTAAGATTATTTAGACTTGCTGCTGATAAATACCAAGTGTACATGTGCTCAGTGACATCATCTTCTCACTGCCAATGCAGCTTTTGGGGAAAAAAATGAGATTTCAACAATCAGAAAATGGAGGCACCCAGAACAGTTACTGAGGTCTACTACTAGTGGAAAAAAATAAACTAAAAAGTAAGCTTCTATCAAAACCTCCATAGACATGGCATTAACTGGTGACAAGTAAACTGATAAAATCCACAACATGCGAGGATATAGTGCTCCTTTGAAAAATATTCCTCAGGATCCACACCCCCCCAGACCTATGCATGATGCTCTGTGTTCACTTCAACAAAAAAATTCACTCAATCCTCCTTATACCACTATGCATTTATAACAGTGCACCAGACTTGCACTTATTTTTGCTGCAATGACTTTTTTGTGCAGGTCAAATGATTTCTCCTAATTCCTTTCCTCCCAGCATGTTGTGTTTTTCATCCTGCGTTGTATCGACTGGATGGTACCAGATGTTCCAGAGTCCCTTGAAGTGAAGATCAAGAGGGAACGGTACCTGGCAAAACAGGCCCTGGCTGATAACCAGGATGTTCTACTGATGGTGAGTCGGGACTCCGCTTCACCAGGTCAGTGTGCAAGGGAACCCTCTGTGTGTAAGAGAAACAATGAGCAACAATTATACAGCAGGCTTTCTATTAGTTGTTTTGTGAAAGGGACACCACAGCAGGTGATCGGGGTTATCTGGAGTACTGTGTGCAGTTTTGGAACTCTCATCTAAAAACAGATAAGGAGCACCTAGAAAGAGTACAGCAGAAGATGTATAAAATGATACATGGTAACCAGGGGTGGGTCCAGGGTTTTAAGAAGGGTCCTGTGTCAGGAATAAAAGGGCGGAGCCAAATATAAAGGCGGAGCCAAAAGGACATGGCTACCGGATGAAATAATGCTTATGGACTCATTACTATGCACTCAATGCAATGTCTGTGGTGAGCCACAAGGAAGTTAATTTAGATATTTTATACATACTAAAACACTAATGCTGCTTAGTGTTACATCAAATGAATGATTCTTCCGTAATACACACCTTTTTTTGTAGCTAATGAAAATGAGGTTCCAGTAACATTCACATGGATGCTTCATTTATTCAGTGGCTTATTAATACTATAATTTTGTTTAGTTACACAGTACATTTTCATACAACCATGGATTTTATGTGGCTAATATCACTCTAGGTTAACATGCATAAACATAGAACAAAACGGGGTGCTGCCCAGACTATCTGGCAAAAACTGTTTTTTTCTCATGGCAGAGTATCCCAAATATAATTTAGCAGTAACTGGGATTATCTGCAACTAAAATACCTCAGCAACATATTTTGTCTTCAGTACACCCATATACATACAGTATATACACACAATACCAGCACAAACACCAAAGCACATTAGCTAGTTTCTTTGCTTATACGCAACATATTTTTAAAACATTTCAATTGTGAAAAGATTTAAAGGCACAAGGAATAGTCAAATACATGTAAACTTTGCTGCTACTTTTCATAATAACATTTTGTCTTGTCTATCACTTCCTTGCACATCCACAACACAATCAATTAAAAATCACAAAATCAGTTTTAGTCTGTGTGGCTGTAAGGCATAGCAAGCAATCAGTATATCAATAGTTTTTCTATATCTTCTGTGAATTCTCGCTGAATATAAAGCAATATAAAGCAAAATATAAAGCAAAGCAAGGTCTGTCAATACAATAAGCTTTTAACATGATAAATTATAGATAAAACAAAGAAATTGCAGTTACAAATTGTGTAAAATGCACTATACAGTTGCACAGCTCTAGAACATATAATTGCCTAAATAATAGAGCTGTGCTGCATCCCCTTTAACATCTCAGCTGACATCTGATATCAAGAAGCCCAATTAGAAATCAGAAAAAAGAGAGTAAGAAAGCAAACACTTTATAGGAATTACAAGTTCTTTTAAGCAACTGCAGGCTAATGTCAAGACTGGCTGTAAATCTGAGTGGAAATCAGCCCCACTGCTGTCACAGAACAGACTCCTTGCTGATTAATTGTGCAAGCAGCCTGTACTTTTTTATCCAGTTTAACCCCTTAACACCGGATTTAAATAAAGTAAATGAAAAGGGAGTTTCAAGTCACTCTTTTTTGTGCGTGAGGGGTTAAATTACTGCAGCAGTGCACATTAAAATTGTTTCTGTGGTCAGCCAAGAAGGGTTCTGCAGGGGGGCATGGCTAGCCACCAAGCATGGCGAATGCTTGCTAAAGCAGCGCCTCAAGGCAACTTTTTTAATTTGTGTTAACAGGTGATTTAGAGCTTCTTGGCTATATGCCTGGTGATATCCTATCTCCTTTAGCAGATGGCATCTGGGAAATCAAAAAATAAGCAAGCAAAACTGCAATTTGAAGCTCGTCTGCAGTTAAAAAGAACTGAGAGTGAGCTTCGCAGTTTTGGGCCAACCTCACCAGGCATTAGCCCTGACAGCATACAAGCGGACACCAGCCTGATGGAGCTCACAAAGAGACTTGCGGGAGTCCCTGATGCACTGCTGAAAATGCAATGCAACATGAAAACAGGCTTTAATAATCTAAATACCCAGTTTACCCACTTCAATCCATAGTCACCAGTCTCAATGAAACCACCACTATGCATACCTCGTGAATCTGCGAGCTGGAAAAAAGGGTGAGCGATATGGAGGACTCCTATGCTGCGGTCCATGTGGAGAGGGACAGCCTGCTATCCACTACTGCTGAGCTCCGGGAGCATCTTGATGATCAGGAAAATGATTCCCGATGTTCACATATGCGTATTATTGGATTGCCTGAGGGTATAGAGGGGAGGAGCCCCAATGTGGAGATCCATCATTGGCTGGTTAAGTACCTTGGCCTCCCAGATGAGGTGGTGAGCTATGAGATTGAGCAAGCCCATCGGGTGGGCCAACCGTCAAACCCAGGGGACCGTCCATGGCACTGCTTAGTTAAGTACCTGTACTACTGTGATAAAGAAACTGTGCTTGGGTCCCATAAGTTTTGAGAACACTAAAGTCTATATCTTCCAAGACTTTAGCTGAGATCTTCAAGCAAAATGCCAAAAGTTTAACCAGGCCAAAAGTAGACTGTACGAGCTAGGCTGGAAGTTTTCTTTCTCCTACCCAGCACGGCTACAAGTGGATAGGCTGGGACCGAGTCCCCGATATTTTACTTGCCACAGATCAGTGGAAAAGTGGATCGAGGAGGAGGAGGCCAGGAGGGAGGGAGTGCAGCCTGATGCAGAGTAAGGTATTTGATTTTGCACTACATTTGTTTAGCTGGCTGTTCTGCAGGAAAAAGCTTATACTAATATCTCTTTAGCCCTTAAACCTTCCTGGTGCTCTCATTTCCTCTTCAATTATTGAGAGGTCTATGGTGGATCTGGATGGTTGTGGTGGTTACTGCCTGCATGTGCCCCCGACTGGGTCGGGGGACTTGGGTTCCAGTGGGGTGTGCCTAATCTGGATTTATTGAAATGGGTTCTCAGAGGACTAAAATCTATATCCCATTTATGGACTCTGCTTGATTTGTTGGAGTAGATGGGAGATGGGACCCCTTGGTTTGGCTATATGGGAGGCCTAACAGGATCTCTACCACCTGTCTCACTTGGCCTAGGTCTCTGGTCTGTGCATTTAAGCAGGGAATTTATGCCATTTAACTCGTGCTTTATCATGCCTGCAGTCGTATGGAGCTCGGTGATTATTTTTCACCCTTGGGCCTTGATATGCATGCCCTGCTATATCTGATGCTGACCTGAGAACCTGCACGACCAGCTTTAGATGCTGGGCCTCCTTGTGGCAGTTATTGAGTCATCTACACCAGCCCGACTGTGTCTAGGGGCACGGGTAGCAGCGGGTTGGATTTTCTCCTACTTATGGACATACCTTGGGGCTCTTCACTTGGTGCCATGGGAAGGAACTTATATAACTTATGTGGGCTTCTTATCCATTTTAAGCCCTGCAGAGGCCCGCTCATGCTCTGTTGCATATTTGCTTCATTAATGCTATAACCATATCTAATGTTGTGTTAATTTCTGGCATTATAACTTTCAGCTGTTCTATTTGTTGTTTGCAATATTTAGCATGTTGCCCCACTACTTATGATAATTGAACCAGACACAATGTTTTATGTCAGCCAAGTGTTTGTAGTGGGATTTCTGGTGGGTTTTCACTTGCTGGGAAGGGGGACAGTCCTGGTTGGATTGAAAGTGGGTTGTTTTATTCACTTTATCGGGGGGGAGGTGGGATTATTGGAGGGGGGGAGGTGTGCTGTTCAATGGGGGATTCCCTGGGCCACTGTTGAGGGGGTGTCGCCCTGGTTGCACTTTATACTGCTATCACGGGTGCATGCTAAGTCAAGGCCTCAATCAGGAAGTACTCTGCCAATTCAATGTGTTCGGGGTCGATGTCAAGTCTTTATGAGGGGGTAGTAATTCAGGTCTTGGAAGGGTGGGGGAGAGAGGGAATAAAGGTGGTGAAACAAGTAGATGTGTGCTTACTTTCTGTCAGATGGAAACAAGGTTCAAGGTGGATATGGCATGATGGGGGATGACCTTAGATGCATTTCCTGGAATATCAGTGGGCTCAAATCTATTATAAAATGCAAAGAGGTAGTTTCAAAGGTTTGTAGGCACAAGGGATCAATCATATTGTTGCAGGAAATGCACTTCTGCCATGCTGAGGCACAGAAAACTGCGGACTTTATGGGGGGCATGTGGGTCTCCTCAACATTCTCCTCAAAAGCACAAGGGGCCTCTATTTGGATTCCCAGGGGCTCACCGATACAGATTTTAGACAGATCAGTAAACCAGCATGGCCACTATGTGCTGGCGAAAGTAAATGTCCCGGGTAGGGGTGTATTCTCAATTGGCACCATATATGCCCCAAATGTGGAAACTCACAGCTTTTTCCAGAAACTGTCCCTCGACATGGCCAGATGGAAGGGTCCCTGGGTATTGGGGGGTGACTATAACTGTGTTTTGGACATGGTGTTGGACCAGTCCAATAGGACTCCTGTACCTAAATCCCATAATGCAAAGGCCATGGAGGTGCTGCAAACCGATTTGGACCTGACTGACGCTTGGCGGCACCTCTATCCCTCAGGGAGAGAATATAATTTTTACTCACATGCTCATAACTCATATGCACGTATAGATTGGTTGCTCATCTCTAGCACTTTAAAAGTAGATTTAAAGGAGGTGGGAGACTTGCTTATCCTGGTATCTGATCATGTGATGCACCATATCATTATTTGAGGTATGGGAACCCCAGCTGGCCCTAGGGATTGGAAACTAGACCTCCTCCTTCTCAGGAATCAGGAATATCCTTGATATATCAGAGAAAGCTTGCAAGAATTTTTAGACTTTAATCATCGAGGGGACATCTCTCACTCAGCCCGATGGGAGGCCTTAAAGGCCTATGTGAGAGAGCAGACCATCTCCTTTGTCTCGCATGCTAAAAGGAATGATGCCAGAGATTTAGAGTTTCTTAGATATAAAATTGCAGCCTGTGAAATGGCACATATGTTAAACCCTACAGCAGCCATTTATGCAATTGTTCAAGAGTCGAAATGGAGGTTCAACACCTTGTCTAGCACGCAATTGGAGAGAACTATCCTCCTATCCAATTTGGGAGCCTACTTCGATGGGGACAGGGCAGGAAAGTATTTGGCCTGGCAATTGAAATGAAAGGAGACAGCCAAAACAATTAGCCAAATTCAAGATGCACAGGGAAACTTGGTGCGGGGTCCCAGGAAGATAGGTAATGCCTTCGGTGCTTTTTATAAACCCCTTTATACATCTGAGTGTGACCCTCTCAAGAGGACTATGACAATTTCTTTGATGGAATACCCCTTAACAAGATTAGTGGGGTGCAGGCTGAGAGGCTCTACATGCCCCTAACTAAACAGGGGATTTGAGAGGCCATGAAAGCTCTCATAAGTGGGAAGGCTCCAGGGCCTGACGGCCTTCCTATTGACTTTTATAAAGCCTTCAAGTGCCAACTTTTGGATCCCCTATTTAATGCTGTTGATTACGGTTTGCTAAAAGATGAGCTACCCCATACATATGGTCTGCAACAATCACTGTTTTGCTAAAATCGGGTAAAGATACTGGTAAGTGCGCCTCCTACAGGCCAATATCGCTCCTTACTGGGGACTATAAAATTGTGGCGAAAGCCCTTGCATCTCATTTGGAGGTGCTGCTTCTGGGTATTATACACCTAAATCAATCTGGTTTCATGAAAGGTCATATGGGGAAGCATAACATCAGATGTACACTTAATATTATACTCAGGTGGGCTCACTCTAAAAGATCCCATGGGGCTGCGGTGGTGGCACTCGATGCAGAAAAAGCTTTCAACTGTGTGGAGTGGGGGTACCTGTTTAATACCCTGGGTAGGCTGGGGGTTGGCCTGTCCTTTTGTTCCTGGATCAAAGCCTTGTACCAAGGCCCTTTGGCACAAGTTTTGGTCAATGGAGAACTATCTGACTGCTTCACATTGAGCAGGAGCACGCATCAGGGCTGCCCGCTATCCCCACTGTTGTACATGTTATCGTTGGAACTTCTAGGGGCAGCCTTAAGGGCCAACAAGGGAATTAGAGTTTTTTTTTGGAAGGGGGGCAGAGAACACAAAATAGCTATGTATGTGGATGATCAGCTATTATACTTACAACACCCTGATGAGGACCTACCTATGGTCCATACGCTGATGCAGACATTTGGTGCCATTTTGGGGCACAAAGTCAACTGGTCCAAGAGTGAGCTGATGCCTGTGAGCTCTTTGAATCAAGCTCAACTCATAGCCCAGCTGGGTGGTCTCCAATTGGTACATAGGCTATGGTGTTTGGGGGTTCTGATCTCTGCATCAGCGGTGGCCTTATATAAACTGAACCTGAAACCATTACTGGCAGTGATTGCAGAAGATTGTGAGAGATGGGCTGCTTTGCCTGTCTCCTTACAGGGGAGAGTTGGGGCCATCAAAATGACCATATTGCTGAGGGTATTATATTTCTATCACACCCTCCCTATTCAAATACCACAGACTTATTTTAAGCAAATAGATGCACTCATGCACAAATTCCTGTGGCAAGGGGGTCAAGCCAAAATTTCAAGAGCCACTCTGCAAAAAGCACCAGAGGATGGTGGAGCAGGGTTGCTGAATTTCAAGACTTATTACTGGGCTGCCCAATTGGCATTTCTCCCCACTGAACACTTGGGTCAGACTGTCAATGGTTGGGACTAGAGGAGGAAATGTTACATTGTAAGCTACGAAATGATATGCTAGTCAGGTGCTTTCAAGACATGGGGGAGGTGCGTTTGGGCAACCCATTTACTGCAGCCACTGTGTGTGCTTGGATATGGGCACGTGTGGGATATGGGGGAGGGGGTAACTCTCCAAATCTCAGCTTGCTTAGCTTCAAGCAATCTGGAGGAAAATGCATTATAATGATAATCCAAAGGTTATGGGTATGGAGGAAGAAAGGTCTTCTTATGGTTAATCAATTATATGATGGAGGCCTGCTGAAAAGCTTTACACAATTTTGCAAAGATTGGCAGATCCCTGTGGGGGACTTCTTTTTATATCTGACAATTCGTCAACGGTGTGGAACCACCCTCACTGCCACAAATGGATAAATTGCCCCCTCCCTCATAGAAGAAGAGGTGTTTTGCCCCCAACCAGGGAGCAAACCTATGTCCATTTATTATCATTTGCTCCATCGTTCTCTCCCTCCTGAATGAAGCCCTAGCCAGGAAAAATGGAGTGAAGACCTTTAACTGCCTATAAGCCGGAAGGAGTGGTCTATAGCTTGTGCCTATTATCTGCACTATTCGCAAAGTAACAAACTGCAGCAAATTCAGCTATATTTTTTACATAGGGCTTATGCAAGCCTCTTGTGACTGCATGAACTGGACAGTACCAAATCACATCAGTGCCCTAAATGCGCATCTGATAGGGTGGATTTTATCCACCTGGCACTTGTATGCCCCAAAGTGGCTCCCTTTTGGCATCTAATACATAAAATAATGACCAGTGTCCTGGGTTGTAGCCCTTCTAAATCTCCTCTGGAACTGCTGCTCGGGGCAGACCCATCCCATCTAGGTTACAAAGTGTCAAACCCCCTCTGGTCTATTGCACTCATTAATGCAAGGAGAACCATTGCGCAACTATGAATGTCACCAACTTTTCCATCAGTCGCTAGATGGGTACAAAATGTGAAATCATGCATGATACTTGAATGGGCACAGATGGGTGCTCAGGGCAAGCTGTCACAGTTTTGGGATGTCTGGGGCCTCTGGCTGTCAGCAGTGGAAGCTGATCTTATTCTGGACTGATACCTGGACAACCTAGTCTAACAAGTATCCAAGTTTGCATGTAGGGGGGAAATCTGAAAATCTGATGCTATGCTATTAAGGCTGAACAGCAAAAGAGCTAGACAAGGATTTGGACCACTTCAGGTCTGAGGTCCTAAGCTCACCTGTTTATAAATGATTGCTGTCTGTTTTGCATACTGTAATCCTCATTATACAATGGCATGAAATAATCCTGTACTTTGATTGGCCAGTGTGGGACTGGAGCAGTGATGTTATCCCAGCACAACATCACGGCTCTAGTCTCAGGACAGAAATGACCGCATCAAATATAAAAAATTAAAATGAAACAAATCATTCCACGGGTGTGATTACTTCAGTCTCCAATTCCCGCTCAGCACCCGACTGTACTTGCTTCTCTTCCACCTCTGCCAAGAATTTAACACAGCATCTTTCTCTTCTGCTCTCGTTGCTATCTTTAAAAAAAAAAATACCTCTGCAGCACAAAACAAAACCTTGCCTTCTTACTCCTGTAACTCCTGGAAGTACGGACAATGTACCACATCAGCATACAGGATTTTAGCTCCTTCACCCATGCTCACTCATACTCCCAAACTAAAATAAAACAGTTTTAAAAGAAAGGCAATATTCTAAAAACAAAGCCAAACCTCTAGTTTGCCTTTTTCTCCACAACAACACCGTGGCAGCCGCTACGAGTCGGCTTCTCAACTAACCTCGGTAGCTCAGTCAACACAGCGCCTTGCCAGTTATACCACCTGCCTCTGCACTTAAAATTAAAAACTAAATAAGCAACCAGAAAAAAAGAAAACAGGAAGCACATTTTAACCCGTACTCTGTGACACCGTCAGACCTATGTGTCCTAACAGAAACAACACTGTAGCGAGGGTAACCTGTGAGACAAATACAATGCAGAACATACAGCCAGCACCATCTAGTGGTCAAACTGTGGACTTTTTTGTGAAAACATATACCTCCACACATGGAAAAAATACAAAAAAACCCCATAAAAACATCATTTTGTTTTCTATTTTATTGTTTTAAAAACAAACGAGCCATTGTATAATATCAATAATGCACTCCAGGGTGTGTGTTGTGCTGGAATAATGTCACTTCTGGGGTGATTAGTCACACTCGGCCTGTGGCCTGGTGCCTAATCACCCCAGGCGTGATGTTATTCAGGCACAACACACACCCTGTTGTGCATTATTGCTTAATTTAACACCTGCTGTATTTCATTGAACTGTAATAAACTAACGGATGTGTCAATATTTTATACCTGTCAGTGCCTATAACCTGACTGTATTGTAAGCTTATCCACATTTTTAATAAAAAATTTTACCAAAACAAAAAAAAAAAAAAAGAAGGGTCCTGCTTCTGCAGGATCTGAAGGATGGCTAAATCCACCACTGATGGTAACAGAGTGGGAACTACCAGAAGAGGCTCACAAATCTTAACATGTACTCAATGGGGGGGTGGGGAGATGATAGAAACCTACAAAATATAGAATAGTGGATGGCGATCATCTGATTATATCAAGGCTGTTCGATTGAGGGAGTTGATGATGTCATAGAGACCTCGAGAGCAAAGCTCGAGAGGTCTCTGGCATCATCAACTCCCGAGATGGAAACACAGCCTTGTTGTGGATGGTCACCCATCCACTGTTTTTTATAGTATATGGTTCCCCAAAATAGATACAAGAAGAAGAATCAGCATTTATATAGCGCTTTTCATACATCCAAAGAGCTTTACAAGCAATGCTAGACTGGTAGTGAAGTGACTGAATGTGTGGTAGTGGCCATATCGCACATTATCACCCACACACAGCCTGGATAATTGCATGAACCGGTTTTATGGGAAGGGGAATGTTGGCAAGAACACCGGGAATGTTCCCTACTCTTTGTGAAGAGTGCCCTGGGTTCTTTTACTTTCACCTGGACAACACCAGGATGGGTAGAAGGGACCTCGGTTTAACATCTCATCCGAAGGACAGCACACCCCAGCAGTACAGCACCCCCCAATACTGCACTCGGATGCCAGCGATTTTTAGGTGCAAGTCCAATCCCGGTGTGGGATGAGAACCCACGACCTTCTGGTCCAGAGGCGGATGTGCTACCAACTGAGCCACGCTGACACCTAATACCTTGTTCATGCTTCTGCACTCCTCCTCGCTCGAGTCCCTTTTCCTAAGATAATGGTCCTCCTCCTCGCTGCAGTTATGCGCTCATGTTCTGGTCACGTCCGTGCTCCTCACCATAGTCCCACTCTGCTTTTACCGAAACTGTGCCATTTTGCTAAAAAAAAACAAAAAAAACAGCAAATTGATATTTTTGACAGACCTACCCGATTATGGTAGTCTGTGTCCACACTATCTGCTCCCCAGACTGCTCGCTAAATGAGTCCCCCATTTTTGTATGTATTTTTTGAATTTCGGCCTGTTTCCACCAATCAGGTAGGAGCTCAAGGGGGAAAAGTTGTTGCACTATCGATGTGACGTCAGAGTGATAGTACAACAACTTTTTTGACCTTTGAATTGTCCTACAACAAGATTTGGAAGACCTTTGTTTTCCATACACAATAAGCCCTAACCATATACTATTACATGGTTGAATACAATAGGGTTGATTTTACTGAGTTATTCAAAATTCAAGAGGAACAGTCAGCACTAAGAGCTCCACACTTAAGTGTGGTGCTGGTCCCAATTTGCATTTTGTGTGTAAAACATGTTTTTATTTACTGTGTACTCCAGTATAATGGATTGCATCAGACTGATTCTGCTGACTTGCTCGCTGACATTTTCTGTAACTACAATTCCCAGATTCCCCTGCAGCTGACATCAGAAGAGGGCTACAGTAGTGGGAGATTCAATAGTCTGCAGTGCCTGTTAAGAGTTTTTATAAACCCTGATCTTTTGTATGCTGGTCCTGTTGTTCTTCCTGGGCTAAGTACAGTACCTGAACACTGCACTTAGCTCCAGGAGAACAGCTGGACCATCAAACATCTGATTGAAACTTAGAAAAGCTCTAGTGTACTGCAGGCTACTGAATTTCCTACTGCTGCAGCCCTCCTCTTATGTCAGCTGCAAGAGATTCTGGGATTTCTAGTTACAGAAAATCAGTCTAATACAGTCTACTATACTGCAGTAAACAGTACAAAAATAAAATGAACAAGTGCTTTTGCACTTAAAGTGCAACTTGGTCTGGGACCAGCCCCACACCTGGGTGTAGGACTCTTAGTGCTGACCGTTTCCCTTTAAAGGACTGACCAACACCAGGGGTCACAACCTTTGACTAGCAGGAGATCAGTTTAAAAAGGACACAAGTTTAAAAAGTTTTTCTTTACTGAGAGGGTGGCAGACTAGTGGGACAGGCTGCCCAGGCAAGTGGTGAATGCTGGGTCTATGGCAGACTTTAGGATCAAATGGAATAGACAAAAAGGGACAGTTTGGGACAAGCAGGATTCTGAGTGTCAATGGAGGGGAAGAGCTAAAGAAGGTAGAATAACAAGGCCATTTTGGGTTACCATTCCTGGGCTGGACAACTCCCTGAGTACCTAGATTTCAGAACCCTCTCTTTAAATGGAATGTAGTAAAAGCATCCTTCATATACCAAATCCCACAAGTGTGAAATAGCCTACACAGTATTTGAAGGGCTTCGCCCATGGCTTATTGTGGGGGAATAGCTCTGCCCACCTGCTTTATTTAAACCCACCTACTCCTCACTTTTATGCTTAGTTCATTTTTCGAAACCTACCATCCTCTCCACCTCTTCCTTTTACAGCACTCTTCTCACCCTTAGTGTAGGGCTTTCATTCCCACTATGCTACCTAGCCTCTCTACTGAGGGTAGGAATGAGAAAGGCCAAACCAAGTCATAAATTCAAAGTATGCATAAGATCAAACCAAGTTCAAAGTCTGCATGAGTGCCACACATTGAACTTAACTTTATTGTCCAGCTTCAGCTCCACCAAGCCTTAGCTTAAGGAGTTCTACAAGGCCCATTTATCCTGCCATAACTGCCCCTCCTCCCAAAAATACCTGCTGCCCTACTACTATGTTGGTCAGGTTACCAACTTGATTGTCCCACATTGTTGTTGTTTTTGTTGTATATCCTTATTGATGTTTTAAGTACAGTACTGTACATGTATACCTGCTGCTGTTTTCTCATGTGTTTTGTAGCTTCCTGTTATTGGACTAACCCCTGATTTATTAACTGTTAATTCTCCCCTATGCCCCCTCCCCAGGTCACAACTGAGAACGAGGCTCCTGGGCTCTGCTTGTTTACCTCTTAAAATATGTTTAAGAAATAAATACATAAATGGCTACATAAATAAATGGAGGAAAGTCTTTTTCTGTGCTAAACCACCTATACAGTATATCTAGGAAAGTTCTCAAGAAACCCATGCTGAGTAAATACCTTTGCAAAAACAAGAGGAATCAAACCAAATGACCTAAACAATTGGGCATCTTTAGACCCCTTGCAAGTATGATACGCTGACAACTCAGTAACAATAAGGATTCAGACACTTTTATGAATGGGTTAACAGGATAGGTATGTGACCTTTCACCAGTTACTGGAACATTTTGAGCACTTTATTTTCCAGTTGTGTCCCTTTTATTTCATTACTTTCATTAAGCATGCTGGCACTAGATTTTTAAAGGCCTACAGCTTCAGAAGGAAAAGTCCCTTACTGGTTATCCTGCAGATGTACTGTGACTGTAGAATTATGGGAAGTCAGTAGCACTTAGGTGGGCACTTTCTTTGCAGTCCATTGCAGCACACAGTAAGTGAAATTACCTCCAAACTGGTCAAAAATACCATAATGGTTAAATGTTTGTGAACCCCGTGTAATACGGACAGACGGATGACCACAGACCCTAGAGAAGTTTCCACTGCCTTCAGCACCTTCTTCACCAGCTGCACCATGTCTCTCCTACCCAACCACCAGCTCACTCCACCCACACCTAGCTCATCACTGAAATCCCAGATCTCCCCCCTGGCCAATACTTTCTCCTTCCATCTAGTCACCCCGGCCGAAGGACTACAAGTGCTACGTTCCCTCAACCCCAACAAAGTTAAATGCCCCTTAGGCCTGAACGCTAAACTACTCCACTTATCAGCACCCGCCATCGCCACCCCACTCGCAGACCTCCTGAACCTCTCATTCTTCCTCGCTAAAATCCCAGCTGCTTGGAAAGAGGCGGTAGTTTATCCCCCTCCCAAAGGGTGGCGATCCCTCCGTGTCTGGAAATTACTGCCCCATCTCCTTGCTCCCAATACTGGCCAAACTTCAGGAACATCTCGCCCTTGCCCAACTCACCCAATACCTTGACTCTACCTCTTTCTTCACCCCTTATCAGTCAGGGTTCTGTAAGTCTCATTCCACTATCACCGCCTTCCTAAGACTCACTAATGACATCTCCTCAGGAATGGACGAGGGGCACCTCACCTCGGCTATTTTCATAGACCTGGCCAAGGCTTTCAACACCATCTCCCACCCCAAGCTAATGGCTAAACTAACTGATGCAGGCCTCTCCAGCCTTGCCACTTGCTGGTTTCAGGCCTACCTGACTGGCAGACTCCAATCAGTAAAAATCGGTTCACAACTATCTGCCCCCCTCCCAGTCACCTTAGGGGTCCCCCAAGGCTCAGTCCAGGGCCCGCTATTATTTTCTATATTTTTAAATGACCTCCCGCTGGCCTGCACAAACTCAGCCATGCAAATGTACATGGACGATACCACACTATACACCTCTGGGCCCTCCACTGGTGTCGTGTCTGCTGCTCTCCAACTGGATTTTGATTCCATTCAGCATTGGTTCAGGTCCAACCAATTAATCCTAAATGCTAAGAAAACTGTCTCCCTAACCTTCAACATGCAACCTCGACTCTCACACCTAGCTGCTCCTCCCACCTTCCATACCCTGGACGGGTCCCCCCCTGGAAGCTTGCACCTCCTTTAGATACTTGGGGGTATGGCTCGACCAACACCTAGATTTCTCAGCCCACATCGAATTGCTACACAAAAAAGTGCACCCCAAACTGGGTGTGCTATATTGCAACAAAGGGTGCATGCCCTCCATGGTCCGAAGGGAATTAGTGCATAAAATGATTCTCCCAATACTTGATTATGGCGATGTGGTCTATGGCGCTGCACCCTCTTCCAACCTGGCCAGTCTGGACACCCTCTTTCACTCTTTCTGCCACTTCATCTTGGCCTCTCCCCCAATGACCCATCACTGTGACCTATACAGCTCCCTAGCTCTTCACTCACTTGCATCCCGGAGACAGATCCACTGCTCCAGAGTCATAGCAAAATTCTGGTCCGACTCCTTCCCCCCTTACCTTAGCTCCACTTTATCGGCCCAACCTTCTTCGGCCTACTCTCTCAGAAGCTCCGATTCTAGGCTCCTCCAAGTCCCACTCATGCACACATCCAAGGGACAATCAGCCTTCAAATATCGCTTGCCTAAACTTTGGAACGATTTACCTGCAGACATTAGGCTCACCTCTAACCCAAGACTCCTAAACCCGCTTCTCTACGACCATTTCTCTGACACATGCAACTGTTACCAGCATTCATGAGCCATAGCCCCATGTGCCCCTGCTTTGCGAGTGCCCCGCCTATTCTCACCTACTGCATTCTAGGGTCAGAAATGTTTTAAGTATTATTCTACTGTTATGTTATCATGGCCTGTTACAGGTTTCTCACACTGCCTGTGTACCTAAATGTCTCTGCCATGTATATACTCTGCACCTAGGTTACATTTGTGTATATCTGTGTACCTGAATGTATATGTTAAATCCATGTAAATACATGTGCTGTGTACCCCTTGTAACCATCCCCGAGTCACATCTGGAAATGAGTGGCCCCCCCGCTCAGTATGCCTGCCTGGTTAATCTCGTAAATAAATAAATAAATAAATATCTGTTGTGCATTAAACTGTGACAAAGTGTCACACTGCCATCTTAAAATCACCACGCTCTACATGGGCTTGGTGGCACCAGGCAGTAGGGACCTGACTGATAAGCTGGCAGCTTGGGTTTGCCCCAAAGCATGGGACTCCAGGAGTGGACCAATAGAAGAAGGATTTTTCATTTGCCCATAAAATGAGGGGCTACCCTCAAAATTACGGTATAGACGATAAATGAAAATGCATTTTCATATTTACAAACAACACCTCTTCACCTCCTTAAACACTTTATAGATCTGGGGGATGATCCCTGGCTAAGGTCCCAGTCCAAAAGGGCGAATTCATGGGATGGGCCACTGGCACCCATGACCTTCTGGGATGCCAATCCGCCCCCCCCAAAGCAGCGGAGTATGCGTCCACTCCTGGTGGTTAAACAAAAACCCAGAGTTTTGCCGGTGATTTGGGGGTTTCCCCCATATTTCTCTCAGAAACTGTACCTCTGCTTCCAGAGTGAATTTAGATCGGCACAGGATGGCACCCTGCTGCTCTTTGTAGTTTCTCCTCTGCGGTCCTTCTTCTCTTGGTGGTCCCCATGGTGGGGCAGGTAGTCCCATGTTGCCTCTTCCTCTGGCTCACCAGATGCTTACTTTTGGGGAATGAAGGCTCTTGAACCCACCCCCTGATTGCTCCCTAATGACCAAGAGTGAGCAGGTAACAGAATGGAGCATTGGCAAGGGCATAGCAAAGGTGCCAGGATGGAAGACGTGCCCTCCTTGTGTGCTTCTTCTTGACAATGCGGGGGTGGTGGGGTGGAAATTAGAAGAAAAAGGTGGAACTGCCTAGGTTAATGAAGCCACCTTGCTACTCCACCCAGCTGGGCCACACTGACCCTATAGAACCCTGTCTTCTCCCATTGCCACATTTGGTCAAGGCTGGTCAGGTGGGGGATGCTGTCCACATCAGTGGGGAAGGGTCATCCCCGGAAGTGGGGTGGAGGCTAGCAATGGTACTGAATAGGTAAGCTACAATACCTCCAGAGGCGGAGAGCCTGGCAAAGGAGAATGGCTAAAGGAGGGCTTAATAGCTCCAGGTACTATAAAGAGCAAAAATAGCAAATTAAAAAATTGTCACACTCCACAGAAACAGGGCTGTGCTAGAAATGGTGGCACACAGCTCCTTTGAGAATCAGATTGGAACCAAATAAGTGCACTCAAGGATGTAGAAACAGCAGACTTTTGGCAGTACAAAACTATATGGGTGAAGAAAAGAAAAGGTACGCTCTAAAGACAAAGTCCGGTGGTGCAACCACAGGTAGCGAACCAAAATTCTTGTAGGAAAAGTAGGTTGCACTCACAGGAAGTAAAACTCAGGAACCAGAGTAATTGAGACTGTTTATTCCAGCATGGAGGTATGTGAAGTAAGGCCCAGAACTTTGACCAATCAAGGTCTTCCTCAGGAGCAGTTTTCCTTCCTATGAGTGCAACCTACTTTTCCTACAAAACTATATGGGCTGATTTTCAAAAAGGACGGGACTGACAAAAGGGGCTTGAGGCAGCAAGAAATGGTGCAAAGGGCTCCTTGCACCACACTTTGTGCCAGTCCCACTTTTGTAAGGAATCATTTGCCACTGGATGGACCACCTGCGCCAACCAGACTTGTGCCATCCTTGCAACAGTCACACTGGTGTGCCATGGCAGAAGGGGACTTGTGTCACAGCAGGGCTGCCATAGCACCTCATTCAGTATTTTGGAAGCCCCCCAATGGGCGCATAGACCCTGCTATTAGACTAGCCAGGAACTGGTCTTACCTGCCCTGCATGACTACTACAGCCCTTGCTGAGTGGGAGGGGTGACCCTATGCCCCCCTAGGGAAGCTGCTCATACCACCACAATACCTTCCAGACCACTGATGGAGTAGCCAATGGTCCATTGCAGTTCAGAGCCCACACACCCCCATGGTGGTGCTGGAACATCTGTCCCCCCCAACCTGGACCCGCACTGTCCCTGCTCTTGCCCTCTCAGGGGCAGTTGTCACACTCATCCTCCTGCTTGACCCATCCCACCCCCCATGAGCCAGGGAATGCCCCATACAACCCACCAGCCACCAGGGCAACCAGCCGGCATGTTACTATCTTTGGCTACAGCTGCCACAAATGCATTGTGTGGTTTGTGACATTTCCCTCCAGTGTGTTGTTTCGTTAGTACAGCTGTCACCTTCTGGAAAACCAAGGGATTTTGGCACCGGGACCCCACTTTTTATAAAATCAGGCATAGGGTCCCTGGTGTACCCGGGTTTGACACAGGTGGCAGGTCAGTGCAGCCTGCACTGATCTAACGGTGCCTTCGAAAATTGAACCCCATAACTTCAGAGCTTATAAAACAATAAAAGTCAGGAGGATGCATTGCACAAAACCCCATAGGTTTTCTTCTGGGGGCATAACCTTGTACAGAATACACAACCCTTTTATAGCACCCACAATTAACAATTACATTTAAAACCAGTTCTTAGTGATCCATCAATTTATTGACTTAATCACACATATCTTAACTTGAGAAAGGATTCCCAAGGTGCTTAAATAGAATGTACAAAACATAGAATAGTTAAGATGTAATGGAAAAACTCATACTCTGCATGTAGAAAAGCAATCAGACCTGTTACATCCAGGTTTCAACAATGCAGAATAAGTCACCAAATGTATTTAAATCTACACTGCAACACAGAACCTCAAGTTCTGTAAAGGTGTTTATTAAATTACCTCCAAATCCATTAAATAAAAGTGTATTGATTCAACCTTTGAATCTTACCGTTGTCCATCATCTGCTAAGGATGATTTAAAGGAGAACTATAGTCAAAATTTACAAATAAATTGTAGTGCAGAGTATTTTGATTTATGTATGTAGTTCTACTACATTCTTTCCTTTATTTTCTGTTAGAATTGTTTTTCTAAATTTTGCCTACTTTTTTTATGGCCCCTGTCTTATTGTTTTATGGCTGTGATGTGTCAGGGACCATTGGTTCAGGGAATGGTGACTTACTATCATGTCTAAATCAGTATATTGAATATTAATAAAAGCTACATTCACATCTTGGCAAACACCTGAGAGACAACTGATTTCCGAGTTCCAATCTGATTGTTGACCTGTGCAGTATTAATGTACCTGAATGCATTCTGTACTTTATGTATCATATCTGAGAATTATGTTTGGTCTCTGTGTTTTGTGACTTGTATTTTGGCCTGTTGCCTGGCCTGTGACTATATATTTTTGACCAGTATGCTGGCCTTTTCAGCACCTTGTATCTTATGTACTGGTAATTGTACTTTATGTAATGCCCCATTGTTCTGTAATTTCCTGCACCTCATGTTGAGGCCTGCATTTACTGTTGTTCTGCACACCTATATTGCTTAATGTGCCATGCTGTGACTGAGGTCATGCCTGAAAACGGTCCTTTGGATCAGTGCACCCACTCAGTTATCAAAGACAGAAATAAATAAAATAAATAAATTGAGTGGACTGTTCTTTTAGTAAAGAGATAGAGTCTTCAGTACTTATACAATCAATGACATGCTGGTGATTTGTGTGCCTTGTTATGGCTGTGTGTGGTTTGATAAAAATAAATGCCTAAAAAGCCTTGGGCATTTTTACACCCATTATTGCTCATCGGTCATAGGCTAACCATGACATATTGCACCTTGGTCACTTGGTAGAAACTTGTACTACCAAGTGTTTCAGTTTCTGTTTAACATGTGCATATTTAGAATAATGTGATGAGCTGTATATACCTGTCCGCGTTCCAACTAGCCTAGGGGGTGTATACGACAATGTTATAAGTTATATTATGACCAATCCAGTCCTTGAGCTATGCTCCACTCCTATGTATGATGACCTGTTTACATCTGTCAGTTGAACTAGCTAGTCTAGAGTGTATAATCTGAAATGTGCTTACTACTATATGTTTCCCCTAGCGTCAAATGATGTATTTCCCACATGTTTGTTTACTGTGACAAAAAACTGTACTCTCTTTGCCATATCTCCTTGACTGTTGTTCCTCATGTTGTACTCTCCCGGGTCGTTCCTGAAAATAGGCATAATACTCGTCTAGTATACTTACCCAGTAAACAAAAGCTAAATAAATAAATAAAACATTCACTCCTGCTGGATAGACCTAGACACACACCTAAAAAACAAAAGGATCGGATTAGAAAGAGTTATTAATTTGAGGCCAGAACAACAGTTTCTTAACAACTCAGTGTTGCTGTAGATGGGACAGTAAGCCAGCACTCACTAAATAAATAATCTCTGATGCATTACTGTCACATGGGACAGGAAGTATTGTGGGAAACAGGCACTAAAAGAAACAGGCATGGAGATCCCCAGTGGCCATAAAGCAAGAGGGTACATTTAGAAAAAATCCTAACAGCAAACAAAGGAATGAACGAATAAGGACTACACACACATCAAAAGTTTCTGCACAAAATATTTTTTTTTTTTGTAAATTTTAACTGTTAATTGTCCTTTAATGTTTCACTGTACTATAACTGGGAAGGCTCTTGCTGTAGACCTATACATTGAATTGTAAAAAACTGCAAACTGTATACGGGGTGCACTTTGTTCTTTATCACAGCAACATTGCTCCCAGTAAATTTCCCATGTTTTATTCCCACATCTCACAATTTAACTCTCTCCAGTGGTATCTCTACGTCATAGTGACCTCTGCTGGAAAAGTCTAGGACAGTAGCATTCATTTATTTATTAATTTAGTTATAGACTTGCTACTGACTTTTAGAATTGCAAAAACAGATACAACACTACAGAAACATGGAAATGTTGAATTTGCCAGTAGAAAAAGGCCCCTTGGTCCAGTGTGTTTGCCCAGTCTTACTTATTTAATGTGGAATGTGAGACACCTAGTGGCCCAGATTGGTTATACATACAAATAATTTTCCAGGAGAAGAGCATTCAGACACTTTACTTGAAACTGTTACTATAGTCTAATTTGTGACATCCCTTAACTTTCAAGCAGACCAAAACACATAATTCCATATAAACACCTTTGGTATAATTCATTGTGACACATTATTATATAATACATAATTTATAATTGAAAGAGCTAGTACTGTAGTGGCAAAAATAGCAGAAAATGTTATTCATTTTTAAATGTAGTCAGTTGTCATATCTTATTTCAGAAGTATTTTTTCTTTTCTCATTTGCACATTAGGATGTTTTTTACCTGAAAATATTAGGTGTAATGTGACGGGCAGTACTTTATCTGGAGAGTAATATATCTAATGCTATTCCTCTTCATACCTCATCAGCATTGTAACCTCACTTATCGTGAGATCACAAGTGACTGATCTTGCAGCAGGTGACTGGCACTTTTTGGCTAGTTGTGATGTCAGAGAAAGTGAGGTCACAGGGCTGGTGATTTATAAAGAGGAATAGATCTATCTCTGTCAGCCTCCCAGTCGAATACTGTTCTACTCATCATACAGTTCTGTAGCTTACTCTAAAGAGGGTGCTTGTGCTATATTTAACTCATTCTTCTCTGAAACTCCTCCTGTGTTGTTAAATAAGGCTGACTTATCCTCTGCTGGCATACTTTACAAACCCCTTGCAGTGTTTCCTCTTTAAAGTCCTACATTTCATTTTTGGTCTATAAAGACCGGTAAAGTATTTAAATTGTTATGCTCCTTGAGAGAGAGGACACTGCCAAGGGAATCGACAATTTAGATAACTTTTTTACTTAAATCCGATGCTGACATCCTAGCCCCTCCTTTAACTTTCATATTTAATTTATTTTTCAGCACTCAAACCTTTCCTTCAGCTTGGATATATGCCTTAGAAATCCCTCTCCATAAAGCTAAGATAAAACTTTGGTAAAAAGTTGTCGCCAGTTTCCTTGCTTCCCATAATTTACAAATTTATGGAGAAAATTGCTTTATCTCAGATTAATGATTATTTGGCTAACTATCAGGTTCTTTCTAATTTTTAATCAGGTTTCAGGTCCAAATTATCTACCCAAACAGCACTGATTGATTTTCATGATTCTGTCTCTCATGGAACTCATCCTGCATTTGATAAAATGTATAAAAAAAAAAAAAAAAAAGTATTGTCAGGTAGGAAACCTTTAGTTCAGATATAAGAAGTAGTAGTTCACTACTTTTGAAAGTTAATATTAATTTCAGGTAGTATACTAACACTTTAAATTTCAGTTGATCAGACAAAGTAAATATTAATTAAATCGTTAAAGTTGAACTCTATAGGGTAAGATGGCCCAACCAACAAGGATCTCTGAGCCCTACCCACTGCAGTAACATCAAGAAGTTCCAGTAAAAAAATGGAATACAGATTCCCAAGAAACCCCATAGCCAAATGACCAGTCTACCTTTTGGTCCCCCTGTATTTCTCTGATAGACTTGTAAGCATTATTGGTGTTGTATATGAGGAAAAAGACAGTTTGTGCAAAGCAGTGACAGAATTTAATAACAACTGGGAATAACATCCAAAGCAAAACAGCCACCTCATGGTGGTTCATGGAAGAGCAAGCATGATAGTCAAAAGAGGTACTTTAATCTCCCAGCTTGTGAGACTAGTCCATTAGCTGACTGGTTAGAAACATAGAAACATAGAATTTGATGGCAGATAAGGACCGCTTGGCCCACCCAGTCTGCCCATTTCCCTCCTACTGGATAAGCTGCAGATCCTAGTTAACCAGCAGCCTACTTCTTCTTACCCCCACCCCCCAGAATTGCCTTATGACTGTCCCATGCATGCTTGAATTCCACCACTGATTTTGACTCCACAACCTCCTCTGGAAGGCCGCTCCATGCATCCACAACCTCTCTGTGAAAAATACTCCTTAAATTACATCTGAGCCGCCTCTATCTTCAAATTGTTCCTCTTGTTCTTGCACACCTCTTTTTTGAAAGATGATACCCTCTTGGACTTTATTGATTCCCTTGAGGTACTTGAAAGTTTCTATCATGTCCCCCCTCTCCCTCCTTTCCTCGAGGCTATACATATTAAGCTCCTTAAGTCTACTGTCTTGGGACTCCAATCTCCCACGTTTGATTCACAGCATAGGCAGGAGGGGTATATGGTCAAGTAGTGGTGACAGACTTAACATAGAAACATAGAATTTGACAGCAGATAAGGACCACTTGGCCCACCTAGTCTGCCCATTTTCCTACCTAACAGATAAGCTGCAGATCCTAGTTAACCAACAGCTTACTTCCTCCTACCCCCCACTAGGACTGCCTTATGTCTGTCCCATGCATTCTTGAATTCTCCCACTGTTCTTGACTCCACGACCTCCTCAGGAAGGCTGTTCCATGCATCCACAACCCTCTCTGTGAAAAAATACTTCCTCACATTACCTCTGAGCCATCCCCCCTCTATCTTCAAATTGTGCCCCCTTGTTCTTGCACATCTCTTTTTCTGAAAGATGCTACCCTCTTGGACTTTGTTGATTCCCTTGAGGTACTTGAAAGTTTCTATCATGTCCCCTCTCTCCCTTCTTTCCTCAAGAGTATACAAATTAAGCTCCTTTAGTCTTTCTTCATATGTCTTCTGGTGCAGACCCTGCACCATTTTGGTTGCCCTCCTCTGGACAGCCTCCACTCTGTCTATGTCTTTGCGGAGATGGGGTCTCCAGAACTGCACACAGTACTCCAGATGTGGTTTCACCAACTGTCTGTACAGAGGGATAACAACTTCCTGTTTTCTACTATTGATGCCTCTCCCTATGCATCCCAGTATCCCCCCAGCCTTCCTTACTGCCTTCTCACACTGCTTGCCCACCTTTAGGTCATCTGATTTAATTACCCCCAGGTCCCTTTCCATTTTTACTGCTGTCAGTATCTCACCCCCATCTTGTACTCTTCCCCTGGGTTTTTGTTTCCCAGGTGCATTACCTTGCACTCCTTTGCACTGAATCTGAGCTACCATACATTTGACCATTCCTCCAACCTTGCCAAGTCCCTTCTCATCCTTTCCACTCAATCTGGTGTATCAACCCTGTTGCAGATCTTTGTGTCATCTGCAAGAGGCATACTTTTCCTTCTAGTTCCTCAGCAATGTCACTTATAAAGACATTAAAAAGGACTGGCCCCAGAACTGAACCCTGTGGAACCCCGCTAGTAACCCTCCTTTCTTCACTGTGGACTCCATTTACTACTACCCTTTGCGTCCTGTTGTCTAGCCAATTTTTTATCCAGGCTGCCACTCTGGGACCCACTGCAAGGCTGGCTAACTTGTGTATTAATCTTTTGTGTGGGACTGTATCAAATGCCTTGCTAAAATCTAGGTAGGCCATGTCCACAGCCCCTCCCTGGTCTACTACTTTGGTCACCCAGTCAAAGAAATCTGTTAGATTCATCTGACATGACCTTCCCATCGTGAATCCATGCTGCCTTGGGTCCCGTGCCCCACTGGCCTCTAGGTACTCAACAATTATTTCCTTCAGAAGTGATTCCTTCATTTTCCCTACCACTGAGGTCAAATTAACTGGTCTATAGTTTCGTGCCTCTGTCCTGCTCCCACTTTTGTGAAGAGGAATCACATCCGCCCTCTTCCAGTCCTCAGGTACCACCCCATCCTCCCATGATTTGTTAAAGAGAGTAGTGAGCGGTGTCACTAGTTCTACCCTTAGTTCTTTTAGAATTCTTGGGTGAATCCCATCAGGCTCCATTGCTTTGTCCACTTTCAATTTTATTAGTTCTCTCAGAACCCTTTCTTTTGTAAATGGACTGGTATCGACCCCCATCTTCAGAGTGTTTCTCTTGTTTGATTTAGGTACCTCCCCCTCCTGTTCCTTTGTGAATACTGAGAAGAAATATCCATTCAGTATCCCAGCTTTTTCACTGTCACCATCTACCCACATTCCTTCCCCTTTATTAAGCCTCAGTATCTCCCCTTTGGTCTTTCTTTGCTCCCTAATGTACCTGTAAAAGGTCTTGTCCCCCTTCTTAACAGAGTTGGCTATCCTTTCCTAGGTTTGGGCCTTTGCTATTCTGACTGCCTTCCCAGCCTCTTTCTGCTTTAACTAATAAAGTTCTCTGTCCTGCTCCTTCTGTGTTTCCTTATATTTCCAGAATGCTATCCTTTTCTGCTTAACCTTCCCTGCCACCTCTTTTGAGAACCACAGCGTTTTTTTCCTTCATTGCGTTTTGTTGATTTGCTTTACACAAAGGCTTGTTGCCTCTGTGATGGCTGGTTTGATTACTCCCCATTGTTCCTCCACCCCTCCTTCTTGCCTGTTTGCTAGCACTTTTCTGATGCACTCTCTCATTTTCCCAAAGTCAGCCCTCCTAAAGTCCAATACTCTTGGTTTTGTATGGCTTGATTGTATGGCTGTGTTTATTGTGAACCACACTGTTTGGTGGTCGCTTGTTCCCAGATGGCTACCCACTTCTAAATCTGAGATTCTTTCTCCGTCCCCATTTGAGAGGACCAGGTCTATGATTGCTCCCTCCTGAGTGGGTTCCAATACTAGCTGTCTGAGGCATGCCCCTTGTAGGGCATCAAGAATGTCCCTGCTCTTGGATGTGCCTGCAGCAAAGGTGCTCCAGTTAACATCTGGCATATTCAGGTCCCCCATCAACAATATCTCTCCTTTTTCTGCTATTCTAAAGAAGCCTTCTATCATTTCCTTGGCCATTCCATCCCCCTGAGATGGGGGTCTGTATACAGCCCCATGCGGATTGTGGTGCCATTTCCTGTCTCCAGGGTGACCCAGAGTGCCTCATCTGCTCCCTGTTTGCTCTTTAGTTCTGTTGCTTTTATCCATTCCTTTACATAGAGAGCTACTCCTTCTCCTCTTTTACCCTCCCTGTCCCCCCTGCAGACTGTTTATCCTGGTATGTTGACATCCCAGTCATGGTTCTCTGTGTACCATGTTTCTGTGACTGCTACAATATCCATGCAACCCTATTCCATCAAGGCCACTAGTTCAGGGAACTTGTTACACAGGCTACGGGCATTAGTACTCATCATCCTCCACTTTTTGATGGCCTTATCCCTTTTAGCCCCACTCCTGTCCTTACTGCCTTTGCCTTTTTTTACATTTACCTCTGTACTGCTCCCTAATGACTTCTCTACCTTGGTGTTTACCTCACTAATTTCCATGTTTTGTGGGGAGAGGCTGGGATTTCCCTGCTCCTTTTTAGTGCCCCCCCCTTTGGCTAGTTTAAATGCTTGCCAATGCAGCATTTAAGCCTCTCACCTAGGATCCTGGCTCCCCCTCTGGACAGATGCAGACTATCGCACCAATATAGGTCTGCATCCCTCCAGGTGGCTCCCCAGTCCCCAATGAAGCCAAAACCCTGAGCTCCACACCAGTTTTTCAACCATTCATTGAATTCCCTGGTGAGGAGTACCCTAGCATCACCCTTGCCATAGACAGGCAGCACTTCCGAGAAGGTTACTGTATGGGCTACTTGTCTAAGGCCCCTCCCCAACTCTGCAAACTCCTCTTGCACTGCTCTGATCCAATTTCTAGCCAGGTCACTTGTCCCTGGGTGGACAATGACATCCAGCTCCCTCCCTTGTGCAACTGCTCCCGCGATCCTGAGGATTCACTTCCTGTCCTGCCAAGCTGTGGCGCCAGGCAGGCACCTTACCTCCCTCTCCCCTTCCTCCCCCATTTCTACCCCCCAATGAATGAGTCCCCCACCAGGAGTTGTTTCTTTCCCCTGTGGGGTCCCATGCCACCCTCCTGTGGGTCTCCTTTGTGAAGGTTCCCAGTATCCTCCTTGGTCCCCACTGCAGGTGTCTCCATAGAGAACCACTGTCCACCAGAAGAGTGAATGAATGAATTGTGGAGAGGTACAGCTGGAGGGATGTAACTTTGTTCCACCACCCTCTCTCTCCCTGAGCCCACCCTGGTCCAGCCTCTCCTTTTTCTTGGCAACCTCTGAGGTAGTGGCATTGGCCCTGGTTGTCCCTGGGTGGGGGAGGAGGTTTCACGAATCCTAGCCAGGTCAGCCTGGAGACAGGCAACCTTCTCCCTCAGACCAGAGAGTTGCCTGCAAATAGGGCAGCATTGCAGCCTCCAGAATGTCTCCCGGAACAATGCCGCCCCACAGCCATTGTACTGCACCACTCCTATCATGTCTTATTTTATGTCCCCTCTCCTGTTTCTCTGTATGCTTACTCTTTCCTCTCCTTACATCTCTCACCCTTCCTGTTCTGAGACAGCAACTTCCTGTATTCTTCAGTAGCCTCCTTCTTCCTTGCCCAGTGTCAGACCACCAGCAGCTGCAGAGGAGAGTGAGATACTTTTTTTCCTTTAGGGTTGTCAAAACCAGTGTTTCTCTATGATCCTTCCCTTCCTGTTCCTGTTAATAGTCAAATCCAGTGGCTTAAAAACTCATTACCACCTGGAGCGCTTTTTAAAGTCTGAGTTTTCCATTGCTTAATCTTGATACAAAATGGCTTCCAAGGTATAATTGAGTTAACAATAAGTGCTACTAATCAAGGCTGCCAAGTTTCAGTTTTTACCAGAAATCTCAGTCAAAGTCTGGAATTTGGACTTTATACACACCAGACAAAAAAATAGTTCACTGAATTTGGCATTTTTTTTATCAGATCAGGAATTCTACAGGACTTGTGTTTTTCTGTACATTCCTTTCTATGCTATTTTCATATTGCTTCATTTAATTTGATACATTTTTATGTTTGCTTGCACACATGTGCAAGAAACATAGTGCCATCATCGTAGTTTTCGGAGGTGTGTCAGCCCTCTTCCAATTCAGTCAGTTTGTTTGCAGGTGCGGCCGCAGTTCTCCAATGCCTGCTGAAGCTGTCTATGACAGCTCCTGAATGCAGTGGCGTACAGTTGAAAGGGGGAGCTATGCTTCAGTGAGTAGCGATCAGATATCGCCTGCTCATGTAGCTCCCCTACAGCCGCACACATACGTGCTGCCCCCCAAACACAGTTACATAGGCCACGCTGGGTGCCCACCCCAGCATGGCCGTGACATTGTATAGCCAATGGGTGCCCATCCCCGCTGGCTTCACTGTTTCTCCCCCAGTACAGGGTGCCACGCTGGGAGCCCACCTCAGCGCGGGTACCAATGTTATTGCCGACGGGGTGCCCAACTCGCTGGCTCCATGCCCTCCCCCCACCAGTTTTTCCTTGTGCCACGCTGGTAGCCCACCCCAGCATGGCAAATGTCGCCGTCACCTAAAAAAAAAATACCTGTAACTTAAAAACGGTCCCTCGCAGTCTCTGCTCCCACCCGCACTCACCCACTGCGCACCCTGCCTCCCCACAACCCCCACCCCATACTTACCTCCAGACTCCGGCACGACGATCTTCAGTAGACCAGGAACACGTCTGCACTCTTCAAAGCCGACCGCGAACTGAGGAAATGCCGGTAAGCTGTATAATGTAATGAATAGGGTTTTTTCAACTTTGCTGCATATCTCAGGCATTTTTTGGAATTTTTGCACCAAATTTTCAACATGGGGTTTTTGGGACCCATTCTCATGAATGCTGTCACTGTCATGGCGTTATTTGGGCCCGAAGGGTGATTTCGCAGTCACTGCATGAAATCACCTTTCGGGACTGATTAACGAAACGACAATGCCAGTGTTCATAAGGTGGGCTCTCAAGAAGCCTTTTACGAGCGTGTGTTGCGCAGTTCCTACACAGTCTCGTAAGTTCGCGAATTTTCAATATTTTTACTCCAAATTTTCAACATTGCCATTTTACCACACCTTCTTATGAGTTGTACAGCTGTCATTTTTCACATCTCACCCAAAATGTGTTTCCACCCATGTAGCACACAATGGCAGAGTCGGTGTACGAAATCAATGTATGGGACAAATTAAGAAAATCACAGTGACACTGTTCATGAGCAGAGGTCTTAAAATGGCTATGTTGAAAATTTGGTGAAAAATTCTTAAATGACTGTTTTACGAGTTATATCATGCGCAGTTCCCACGCCACAATCGTAAGTTCGCGAATTTCAATATTTTCACTCCAAATTTTCAACCTTGCCATTTTACCACACCTCCTTATGAGCAGTACAGCTGTAATTTTTCACATCTTGCCCAAAATGTGTTTCCGCCCATGTAGCACACAATGGCGCAGTTGGTGTGCGAAATCAATGTATGGGACAAATTAAGAAAATGTGGAAAATTTGGTGAAAAAATTCCTAAAAATGACTGTTTTATGAGTGTGCATTGCGCAGTTCCTATGCACCCTCGTAAGTTCGCGAATTTTCAATATTTTCAATCCAGATTTTCAATATTACCATTTTACCACACCTCGTTATGAGCTGTACAGCTGTCATTTTTCACATCTTGCTCAAAATGTGTTTCCGCCCATGTAGCACACAATGGCGCAGTCGCTGTGTGAAATCAATGTATGGGACACATTAAGAAAATCACAGTGACACTGTTCATGAGCAGAGGCCTTAAAATGGCTATGTTGAAAATTTGGTGAAAAAATCCCTAAAAATGACTTTTACAAGCGTGCGTTGCGCAGTCCTTATGCATGCTCTTAAGTTTGTGAATTTTCAATATTTTCAATCCAGATTTTCAACATTGCCATTTTATTACACTTCCTTATGAGCAGTGTAGCTGTCATTTGTCACATCTTGCCCAAAACATGTTTCCACCCATGTAGCGCACAATGGCGCAGTCGGTGTGCGAAATCAATGTATGGGACACATTAAGAAAATCACAGTGACACTGTTCATGAGCAGAGGTCTTAAAATGGCTATGTTGAAAATTTGGTGAAAAAATTCCTAACAATGACTGTTTTATGAGCGTGCGTTGTATAGTTCCTACGCACGCTCGTAAGTTTGCTTATTTTCACTCCAGATTTTCAACATTGCTATTTTATTACACTTCCTTATGAACAGTACAGCTGCCATTTTTCACATGTTGCCAAAAATGTGTTTTCGCACATGTAGCGCACAATGGTGCAGTCGGCGTGCAAAAGCAATGTTTGGGACAGATTAAGAAAATCACAGTTACACTGTTCATGAGCAGAGGTCATAAAATGGCTGTATTGAAAATTTGCTGACAAAAGTCCATAAACTGACTGTGTTACGAGTGAGCTTTGCGCAGTTTCCACGCACCCTTGTAAGTTCATGACTTTGTAATATTTTCAATCCAGATTTTCACCAGTGGCATTTTTCCACACTTCCTTATGAACAGTACAGCTGTCATTTTTCACAACATGGCTGAAATGTGTTTTCACACTTTCAGTGCAGAGATGTGTGGTCGCTGTGGGAAATCATTGTTCGGGACAGATAAAGAAAATCACAGTGACACTGTTCATGATCGGAGGTCCCAAAATGCCTGTGTTGACAATCTGCTGTAAAAATAATCCCCAAATTACATTACAGGTGTGCATTGCACAGTTTCTATGCACGCTCGTGACTTCACCATTTTTTAAAATATTTTTACTGCACATTTGTAACATTGCCATTTTTTACACCTCCCCATGAACAGTACAGCTGTCATTTTTTGCATCCTGTTCGGAATGTTTTTGCACCTGTGGTGCTAAATGCCATAGTCGTGTGCATAAGCAGTTTTCGGTTAACAAACTGATATTGCCACTATTCATGAGGTGGGGTCACAAAAAAATCATGTTGAAAATTTGGAGTGAAAATACCAACGAATGCCTGAGGTATTAGGGTTTCCAACCATAACACCCAACCCCGTAGAGAATGACAGGCATCAGGGATGTGACTTGGGATTCTTGCCTGTAATGCTCATACCATTCCACACCCTGTGGCCAGTGACGGGCATCGAGGCATGCCTTGGACTCTTTGGCCCCAAAGTTCAACCCATTCTCCTATACCACACCCATCTCACCGTATTTCCTGATGGAATGGGGTGCGCATAAGGGCCAAAGAACTCAAGGCACATCGTGACACTTGTCAGTGTCTGCAGGGTAGGGTGTGGTGAAATGGTTTTGTCGTTATGCCTGATGACCCAAAGGCACACTCCAATGCCTGTCACTTTTTGCATGGTGGTGGTGGGGTTGGCTTCAGTTCAATACTTCGCTGCCATTCCTATTATGCAGCTTGTAACTTCTACACTACCAATGCCAATGCCAGCAAGCAAACATTTGGCATTGACAAATGCTTGTTATCCTTCTTTTAATTTGAATATTTCTACAGATACTAAGCTTGGCAGTAGGATACTGGTAAAATCCAGAAATTAAACTAGAATTACCAATGCAGTCCTGGAATTTCAAATCATGAAAACAGAATTTCATTACTTCAAACACCACAAATCTGTGGCCTTGCTAATTATTTAAAGGTACAAGACCCCCATGGGTTTCATCCCCAAGAGAAATAGAGACAGTGGGTTATCTAGTTGCCAGCTGGACAGCCCCCTATTGTGCTTTGAATGTCTTGAGTGTCTAACTTCTGGTTTGTCATCACAACTGAAAGACAGACACTGACATAAAGCAAATTTCAAATATGAGTTAAAATCAGAAATAAAATAGTTACAATGAGAGCGGGTAATTTCCTCAAGCCCTCAGTTTTCCCTAGTTTTGAGTGCCAACTTCCCCTTCGGACTGCTTGTGGAGTCTTGCTGCTGCCCTGATGGAGGTGGGCATGGCCTAGGCAGACTCCCATGTCTTGAGGTATTTAATGAAATGGATCATCGGGAGCCCCTTTGTAAATATGGAACAGCACAGCTCTTAACCTCCTTCAGCTCTTGGTACTGAAAATGGGTTAGGATGTTATTCAATAATCACTTAATACATAAAAGCCAGGCATCTGAGTATCTGATAAAGGCAAAACATAGTCCCAGATGAGTGTATTAAAGTGATTCAAATCATTGAAAAGTGCAGTATAAAACAAAGCAGAGCTACAGCACCAACATTTTGCATTAATAACCAAGCATTTGGTCAAGATCTTTTTATTTATTCTTTGGAAATAACCTTTGAGCATGATAATTTTTAACAAAGGTTCCACGTCAACAACACAAGACAGTTGCATTGGTACAACTCACAACTGAGTGTTATATAGAGAGTACACAGACATCGCTAAAATGACATTTACTAATGTGTATAAAAGGAGAAAACAAGAAGTAGATTTTAAGTCATAAAAGAAACAGGAGCAGCCAGGTAAATTGTCATTGTCAGTTGTTTACATTCAGAGCGAGTAAGAGGAGCGAGAAGTGGTGGGTGGGAGAGGGTGGGACTTTAGTAAAGATCAGTGGTGGGGGAGTTGAGAAATATATAGGATAGGGTGAGGAGCAGCCAGGGTGGGGGGGGGGTTAGGGGTAAGGAGCAGTAAGGGTAAGTCGGAGAAGGAAAGGATGTGTAGTTGGCAAGGGGTGGCAGTAAGGTAAGGCAGAGTGGGGCCATTGGGAGGGTGCATATGGAGGTACGAGAGTAGAAGGAAGATGTGGAGTGCAGGAAGATGGCATGAGAGGTAGAGATAAGGAAGGTTAAAACCAGTTGTTAGAAAGGATTGCCGTGGGTCAGAAACATGAGGGCCACTGGGGGAATATTTGGGTGTTAAGTGCATAGAACTAAAGGAGGATGTGAATAGCAGGGAGATATGGAGTGAAAAGTTTCTTCTTGAACACAGGGTTATACTGAGGTGTATGTGGGAGGCTGTGGGCAAAGATTGCTGGTCTGGCGCCACATAGGGGATATTCAGTTTATTGCAAACCATTAAAGGCCTGAACACTTAAAAAGCAATAGCAGGTGGAATTTAAAACAGGGGAGATAGGAAAATAGGGATATGGGTAGAGAGGATTGGGAGTTAAAATAACAAGCTATGTTGTGTACTGTACCATTGACTTGTTAGATAAAAATAAATTCAAAAACAGGTATTCAAAATTTCCCAGGTCTCCCCAAACTCCAAATGGAGACTATTCATGATAAGTACATATTATTTGATGGTAGTATTATGCATACACTAATAGTATAATATTAATAAATAATCCCTGCCCTTAAAAAGGGAGAATCCCTTTCCTAAAAAGAAAAGAGGGACTGAAACCAGAAAAATGTGCAGAAGGGAAAACATATCTTTAAATAAGCCTGTATTCACCTACTTCAAAAAGGAACCCAACTGAAATCTGCCATTTAGGCCTGGGGGTTGTTAGCATTGAATTCTAATTGCAAATAGGTTTCCCTTCTTAGCAATTTCTGATTTAGGTTCCCACCCCTTGGGCCCACAGTAACCTTTTCCAGTGCCTTGAACTCTCAGTCTGTAGCTATTACATTGTGCTGCAATGCACATGGCTATTGCTCTGGGCTCATAGAAACATAGACTTTGTTGGCAGATAAGGACCGCCAGGCCTATCTAGTCTGCCTCTAAACCCTCCACTTTTTTGGTGCGAGTGACCCTACTAGGTCAACGGCTTTCTCTACTCTCCTCCTCCGCTTCTAGGGTTCCACTATGTCTGTCCCTTGCATGTTTAATTCCCTCCACTGTGCTCACCCCCACCACCTCTTGTGGCAGACTATTCCATGCGTTCACCACCCTCTCTGTAATAATAAAAGCTTCCTCACATTTCCCCTTAACCTGCCACCCTCTAATTTCATATCATGCTCCCTCATTTCTTGTACTTCTCCTATACTGGAAGATGTCACCCCTTGTACCTTGTTTATTGCTTTAAGGTAATTGAATGTTTCTGTCATGTCCCCCTGATCCCTCCTCTCTTCCAGTGAGTACATATTGAGGTCCCTTAGCCTCTCCTCATATGTTTTCTGGTGCAAGCCCTGTACCGTCTTTTGCACCCTTCTCTGGAGCGCCTCCACCCTCTCAATATCCTTACGTACATGTGGTCTCCAGAATTGTACACAGTTCTCCAGGTGATGCCTCACTAGTGTTTTGTACAATGGCATCACTGCCTCCTTCCTTCTACTAGTGATATCTCTGCCTATGCACCCCTGCATACCACTGCCCCCGCTGCCTATGTACTCTGCTTAGTCATCTTTAGGTCCTCTACATAACCACTGGATCTCTGCAGAAGCCACATAAGGTGCTTTTGCTTCTGTTGTGGTTCACATTACAGACAGTGGGTCAGGCTTTTCTGTCATTCTCTGACAGCAGCACTTTAAACTGGTGGGCATTCCTCTGAGCTAAGTAGATCCCCTTTAAAGGCAAGTTATGCTAAAAGTATTGGGGTGATTGCCTTTATGAGTTGATGCTATTATAAAAAAGTCTGTCTGCACTTCAGAAAATACTGACATATCAAACAGAGCAAGCCCTATTATGGCTGCATCAAAAGTACTACGAGGACAGATCCAGGGCATCTAAAATCCTGGCATAGCGAATCAGAAAGCAAAGTACCTCGGCAACGGTTAAGCAGATGAAGGACCCCAAACAAGAAAAATGGCCTTGACCACCTCGGAGATTTTGAAAATATTTGAAGATTATTACTTAAGGCTATGTAAAGAGAAGGCACCTCCTTTGGAGGATGCCATAACCTTTTTTCTAGAAGGCCTCCGCCTTCCTACACTCACAGAGGCACAACAACAAACCCTGATGAGACCCATCTCGGTCCCAGAGCTACAGTTTACTATTCAACATTTAAAAAATTGGAAAAGTCCAGGCCCATATGGGTATGGGGTAGAATTCTACAAATTTGCTTCAAGTCATATCCAGGACCCCTTATTAAGAGTCCTGCAGGAGAGCCAAGAGACAGCAGAGTGTTCCATATCATGGCAACAAGCTGCTATTTTGGCCATTCTAAAGCCACAAAAGCCTGCACACCTTTGTGAATCTTACTATCCCATATCAGTCTTAAATTAAGACTATAAAATATACATGAGCATCCTGGCCCATCACTTAGATTCAATACTCCCAGAGATAATACATCCCGACCAATCCAGATTTATAAGAACAAGACAAACTACTGATAATATCAAATGAATATTGAATATTATTGACCACGCCCATCATACTGAAAACCTGTTGGTGATCCTAAGTTTAGATGCCCCAAAGGCATTCAAAAGGGTCTCTTGACACTTCCTGTAGCATACCCTAACTAAACTTAATTTCCCATCAGAATTCTTGGAAGTCATTAGGGGAATTTACACCAGTCCTCAAGCAACTGTAAAAATTAACATTCCCATTCATTCACTCCAGTTTACCCTGTCACATGGCACCACGCAGGAATGCCCACTGTAGCCTTAACTATTCACCATATATGCAGACTCCTTAGCTCAATACTTGAGGCAGTCTTCACAAATACATGGATATCAAGTGGGAGATCACACACATAAATTAGCTTACTATGCAAACGATTTGCTGATAGATGTCACTAACTTGAAGATCTCGCTACCAGCACTAATGCAAGCTTTTCAACTTATTGAATAAATTTCAGGCTACAAAATTAACAGTCAAAAGATAACTCCTAACTGTTTCCCCCTACATATTAAAAAAACAGTTTCCTTACAAAGGACACAAAATCCATATTAACTATCAGGGAATAAACCTAATGCCGAACCCAGCAAATGTGTCAGCTCTGAATCTTTAACCCACTGAATGAGCAAATCAGAGTAGATTTTCAAACTTGGGGCCATTTACAGCTGTCCTTAATTAATAAGGTCCAAATAATTAAAATGAATATCCTATTGTCATTGTACATCTACCAAAACATCCCCCCAAAAATACGATTTCAGGAATGGGACAGATTAATAACCCAATTTAGGTGTCAGCGTGGCTCAGTTGGTAGCACATCCACCTCTGGACCAGAAGGTCATGGGTTCTCGTCCCACACCAGCATTGGACTTGCACCTAAAAATTGCTGGCATCAGTGCAGTATTGGGGGGTGCTGTACTGCTGGGGTGTGCCGTCCTTCAGATGAGATGTTAAACTGAGGTCCCTTCTGCCCATCCAGGTGTTGTCCTGGTGGGTGTCCAGGTGGAAGTAAAAGAACCTAGGGCACTCTTCGCAAAGAGCAGGGAGCATTCCTGGTGTCCTAGCAACATTCTCCTTCCCATAAACTGGTTCATGCGATTATCCAGGATGTGTGTGGGTGATGATGTGCAATATGGCCGCCAGCACCACCACACATTCAGTCACTTCACTACCAGTCTAGCATTGCTTGTAAAAGCACTTTGGGATACTATGTATGAAAAGCGCTATATAAATGCTGGTGCTTCTTCTTCTTCTTCTTCCATTTCTGTGGAATGAGCAGCTCCCAAAAATTGCCTTCAAGAAACTACAGCTACCTAAATCCAGAGGAGGACTGGCGGTACCAAACCTAACCCACTATGCTAGGGTAGCCTTGATTCCACACACACACAATGGTGGCTCTGCCCAGAGGGGAGCACCCCACATTGTGTTCAGGTAAAGAACAACTTGTGACTGCCTCACCTAATCAGGGGCCCACCACTCACTGCCCACCACTTCAGTCTTGACAGCTACCTCTCCTCGCCATGCCCCCTCCTACCTGCCTACCCCTTGCCCCTCTCCTCCTCCCCAGGCATTTCCTGACTTTTATCCTCCCTCCCTCCCTTTAGAGCTCTTACCTCACCTCTACCCTCCGACAATGGTCTTCCTGCCTGCATACCCCCTTCCCTCTCACCTGCAGTGCTTATTTTTAAGATTGCCCTTGGCTGATATGTCATGCTACCTAACATTTGGCACATTTTGAATTACTGGAATTTCCTAAGTCTCAGTCTTTTACTTCTTTTTATTGTGTAACTATGTATTATTATGTTGACCTTTGTATGTATGTATGCCCCCATTCCTTCAACGTGGAACCTTTGTAAATGAGCAGTCCCTGGTCAAAGGTATTTGTAATCCTAGATTTCAACAAAATAAAAAAAATAAAATAAAAAACATGACCAAGGCTAACATGAACATAGCCACAGTTTTACAGCCAGAAGAATTTAGATCTTGCTGTAGAACCCTTATGCTATACAACAGACATTTTGTGACAATGGAGACCTTTTCTCCTCCAAAAAGAAAACATCACAGGAGCCAGATGGATAGGTATCACAGCCTATGACTCTACTTTTACCCCAGCAAAAACAGATCATAAATTTCGCTCATGGATGAAATCTGGTCCTTTTAATTTTATACTAAAGGGGTCTTCAAGTCTTTCCAATAATTGCAAGCAGAGTTTCAGTTGCCCAACTCAGACCACCATCGGTATTTGCAAACCTGACACTTTTTAAATAGCATGATGGACTTGATAATAGTCCCACAGAAAACTGCACCTATTTTTCATTTACTGCTTCAGATGTGGATGTAAACCTCCCCACCTCATTTAATTTCCATGTGCTACAAGGCATTAACAGATGTACACACTACCCTAATGGAAACAGTACAGCTTAATTGGGAGGCAGAAATGTCTCTTGTATTGACTCCTGAGCAATGGAATTTAATATGAGGGAGACGACATAAAATTACCGGCTCATACGCCTGGAGGGAATTTGGGTGGAAGGTTGCAAACTGCTATTTCAGAACCCCACAAATCACAACCAAATTTCTCGACTCAAGGGACTCATCATGTTGGAAGTCCTGTGGTTGTCAGATCTCCACCCACATGCATGTCTTTTGGTCCTGTCCATTCCTCTTTCCATATTGGAAGGCGGTGGAGTCTGCCCTTAACTTCTTGTTTCCTGAACTGGGCTATCTAGCTCCCAAAACTGCCATACTATTACATTTCTCCTCTCAGATCAGACAGAAACATCAGAAATATCTGCTAAATATTATGCTGACGGCCATGAAGAAAGTTATCACTAGATTATAGCTACAGCAGTCTCGCCCACATATTTGTAAGTGGGAATATGCTATCTAAGACATATACATCATGGAGAGAATGATGGCTTGACCTCAAAATAATCTGACCAAAATACAAAACAGATGGATGACTAGGTTTCTATATGTATCTGATCATCGAGTGGATATTGTCCCATGGTCAGTGAAAGAGGGGACTGTTGAACAATCAGGCCAGACAGTACACTATAAAAAGTCAATATCTTTTCAGTCATAAACTATCTAACAAGGTGACTGCAAGAAGGGATAACCCTCAACTCAATGAGCTGGAAGTATGTTTTTGGGGGGCTCCCTTTGCTACCATGAACTGACCCCCAACAATAATCAGTAATGCTCAACTGTGTATCCCACAAATTTTAAAAGTTATTAATACAGTGTATGTATTATGAAGCAATGAAGTAAACCTTGTAATGTATACCACTAAAAAAAACCTAATAAACAGAAAGTGAAAAAAATAGCAATTTTTCCATACCACCTCATAAACGTGACATTTGTCATATTTAAAATCCTGGATGAGATGTGTTTTCGCACCTCTGGTATGAAATGACATTTCAGCCAATATATTATAAAAGGTACATGTCATATCTATAAGGTGAATCCTAAAACAAGTATTTTCAAAAGTTGGGGTCAAAATAAAAAAAAAAAAAGATTAACAGGTATCAAACATTCGGCATTGACAAATGCTTGTTCATTCCTGTGAGCTCTTCAGAGTCATGCAGATAGCAATGGCAGCTAGTGCATTCCTGAAACAGAGGTGTAGTGCATGACAGGGACTCTGATGACGAGAACTCAGAGAAACCTGTAGTTGTGAGACATCAGACTAAAAATCTGGGGAAAGGACATCAGAGGAAAGATCTTTAGTGGCCACTAAAAATGAAAGTGCAAAGGAAGATATGCCTGTCTCTTCTGCTGAGGACATTGAAAAGGAAAGCAATATAGAATTTAAAGAGCTAGTGGAACCAAAACAGACAGACAGAAAAATCATACACATTTTAAGTAGTCAGTTGTAACTTTTTTATTTCCGAAGCATTTTTTTCCTTTTGTTCATTAGAAAGTTTTCTATGTGATAATATTGTGTTAGATGTGTAGAATAGCTTTCAGACTGGAAGCTGACATCTCTGTCTCTAGTTCCCCCACTATGTAATCAGCATTGTCAGCTCACTGACAGTGACATCACAGGTGACTGACCTGGCAGCTACTGAGTGGCTGTTCCTAAGCAGCAGTGATGTCACAGTCAGTGAGGCCACAAAGCTGATGATATAATGGGTGGAACAGAGCTAGATATGTCTGATGCCAGGCAGAGTGCTGTTTATACACAGCACACCTACTAACATTAAGTACACAATCTTCTAATTAACTAAAGGGTCTAGGCCTCCTTTACAGGATTTGACCTTTCCTATCTTCTGCCTCTTGTCGCAAGATTGCAACTTCCTCCCTTATACCTCTCCTAACCTATGGGGTCCCCTCTGCTTGCCTCTGCTAACTCTTCAACTCTCTCTTTACTATACCAGGCCTACCATAAGGTGAGTAGATTCACTCTGGGGGTCAGCTCCCATACTCACCCTTGTAATGTCCTTTCCTCTCTTGGTTGGCTACCCTATGTGTCTAAATTAAGGTACTACTCCCTCAGCCTCTTTATTAAGCTGGTGCATAAATACACCCCTCCTTACCTAACTGGGTTAATATGCCTAAGACAACCCCCATGTTCCCTCAGATTTGCCTCTCTCCCCCCCTTCTCATTATTCCTAAAATGCATCTTGCTACCACCCGTAAATCCTTCGCCTTCGCTGTACCTTCTGATTGGCACTCCCTCCCTCCCACTGTCCTGTCTTGCTCATCTCTCCCCAAGTTCCAATCTGCTTTGTTTGCCTCACTTGCTTCCCCTGTTGATTGTTCCTGCTTTCGCTAAAGTCTCAGTAATCTGACTCCTTTACTCTTGACTGGTACCTCCATCTGTCTGTCAGTCTTGCAATATTTATGTCTACTATACATAATGTACATACATATAGTGATGTGCCTGTGCTTTGTAGCAAAAAGTTACTGCCTACTTCTTTTGTACAGTCTTCCCTACATGGTTGTTACATTATTCTGTGCATAATGTTTATACATCACATTTGCCTACTGTTGCAGTGCGTGAATTATACTGTGACACTGAATGTATATCTAGCTGCTTTTTTGTTCTTGAACTATATTTAGTTGCTCTCTGTAAGAATTATTTCACCCCTCGGGTCGGCCCTGAAAAAGGGACTGTACTTGTCTCAGTGGACTTACCTGGTCACCAAAACTCAAATAAATAAATAAATAAAAGGGAAGAGAAAAAACTCCTCAGATACAAAAGGTAATGGTTGACTACTTTTAAAAATGAATATTAGTTTTTTGGCAGTACTCTAGCTCTTTAACATAGACATGTTAGAAAATGATGATCAAGAAGCTGCAATGCCAAAGGCAAAAATATAAAAGGCATTGTCTTCTGTTTGGAGTTTTTTTTTTCCATTCATTTTATTTATTTATTTATTGCTAGGATTACAAATACCTTTGAACCAAGGGTTCTTTTACAAAGGTTCCGCGTCAGCAATGGGTGCAGGCAAAACAGTGGTAAGATACAATATAGGTCAGGAGGTTAACTTAGTAGCAAAAGACAGTACATAGGTATAGACTAGCACAGTAGCAAACAGTCAGTGGCAAATATCAATGCTCATTTAACAATATGGGTGTGTATATATGGCAAGACATTGATACAAATGAAACTCATCCTCGGGTAACATAAGTGAAGCAAGGGATGGAGAATAAGAGGGTGAGGGGTGGGGAAAAGGGGGATAGGCAGTCAAGGATTTGACATTGTCGTAAGTGCAGGAATGGAAAGATAAGTGCTAGGTAGTCTGGGGTGGAGCAGCAAGAGATAGGGTGATAGGGAGGGGGAGACAGGAGGAGAGGAGCAGGAGAGGGGTGGAATGGTAGGTGGGAGGTGAGAGGGGTAGAATGGTAGGTGGGAGGTGAGGGGGTAGAATGGTAGGTGGGGGTGGGAAGGGTGGAATGGTAGGTGGGAGGTGAGAAGGGGTAGAATGGTAGGTGGGGTGGGAGAGAGACGGGGAGTAGCAGGGGATGGAGGGGTGGAGAGAAGTGGGGAGGGTAGCAAGGGAGGAGATAAGAGGAGGGAGTGGTGAAACAAAGCCACAAGCCTAGGCAGAGCAGTCACAACTGCTGGGGTCAGTGAGGTGCAGGCGGAGTTTACGTTTGAATGGGCCAAGCTTGTTTTCAGCTGCAACTTCAGGGGGAAGGTTGTTTAGCAGCAGGGGGTCCCTGATGTGGAAAACACTTTGAGCCTGGTTGGTACAGCAGAATGGAATGATAAATGCTGGTTTGAGGGAACTGCGTGTAAAATGTGCAGTGACTGCTGGCAACATTAAGGCATGAGTTGCAGGTGGCGTGAGGTTAAGACCAATTTTCTTAGCCAGTAGGCAGGTCTGGTAGGCAAGTCTATTATTTAAATTGAGCCATTTGGATTGCTTGTAGAGATCACAGGTATGTGTATGCTTCCCTGCACCAGTGAGAAGTCTACAGCATTTGTTAAGTGCTGTCTTGACCCATTTTAGGGTGGTATCAATTGCAGCCCCATAGAAGACAAGCCCGTAATCAATGATGGGTAGGACTGAGGCAGTTATGGCAGCGTGCATAGCTTCTTTGGTGAGACAGTGACGGTGGTGGAAGAGGACCCCAATTCTTGAGTTGACTGATTTTGAGATGTGTTGAACATGTGAGCTGAAAGACATTGTACAATCAAGGGCAATACCAAGGTATTTAAACTCCTGCACTTGCTCAAGTAGCTTCTTAAGTTCATTATGTATGGTGAGGTTTATGGATCTGTATTTGCTGTGAGAGCTATGGAACAGCATGGACTTTGTTGTTTGTAATTCATCAACAGCTTATGTTGGAGAAGGCAGGTTTCAACTAGGCTGAAGTTCGTCTGTAGCACCTTGGAGAGCGAGATGGGGTCAGTATGGGAGGAATAGAGAACTGCATCATCGGCATTGAGTATTACATTATTATTGCAAGCTGCAGGAAAAGTATTGATGAAAAGGCTGAAAAGTAGATGGCCAAGGATGGAATCCTGGGGTACACCAGAGCGGACAGGAAGAGCACTTGAGAGAGAGTCAACGATTTTGACTTTTTGGCTCCTTGCCGAGAGGTAGCTTTCATACTATTTTGTTACATCATTAGATAGTCCAAGGGAGGAGAGTGAGTGAAGTAGGAGATGATGGTTCACAGTGTCAAATGCCTTGGTCAAATTGATGAACACCACGCCCAGTAGGTGGCCAGTGTCAATTGCCTTATGAATATAGCTGGTGAAGTCAAGCAAGGAAGTGCATCCTCAGGATCACGAGAACAGCTGCACGGGAGTCTGAGCAGGTCATCATTGTCCACCTAGGGACAAATGACTTGTCTCATCATGAGATTAGAGCAGTGCAGGAGGACTTTGTAGAGTTGGGGAGGGGCCTAAGACAAGTAGCACACACAGTATCCTTCTCAGAGGTGCTGCCTGTCAATGGCATGGGGGAGGCGAGGGTAATTTGCACCATGCAGTTTAATGAATGGTTGAAAAAATGGTGTGGAGCACAGGGGTTTGGCTTCATTGGGGACTGGGGTTCCACCTGGAGGGACACCAGCCTATACTGGCAGGATGGTCTGCATCTGTCCAGGAAGGGAACAAGTCTTTTGAGCAATTGGTTTAAATGCTTCATTGGCAAGCTTTTAAACTGATAAAAGGACGAGGCACTGATAAGCAGCAGGAAAATCCCAGCCTCTCCCTACAAAACAGGGTACTAAATGAGAAAAAGACCGAGGAAGAAAGGTCAGTGGGGATGCTGCAACAGAAGGTAAAGTCATCAAAAAATGGAGAGCAATGAGTACCAATGCCCGTAGTCTGGGTAACAAGCTTCCTGAATTAGTGGCCTTGATGGAGGAGGAACATCTGGATATCGTGGCAGTCACAGAAACATGGTACACACAAAACCATGACTGGGTAATAGCTTGGCAGAAGACACCAGGAGAAAGGACTGCTGTGTGACTGGACTTCTCTGCTGGGACTAAAGAAGAAGAACTTTTGTACTTGGAACTTTAATTTAGGGTAAAAAAAAAAACTAACAAACAAAACAAAAAAAGTGTGTGTTTGTCTGAGTTAACTGAACTGAATGGATATCTGAACAGTTATCTAGGTGTAAATCTCAGGTGATTGAAAGGACTTAATAGCTGTGAGGTTTAAATTACTTGTAGAAAGATCTAGTAAGTAGGGAGTGGCTTAGCTAGAAGGAAGCTACATTTACAGACTGCCTTAGAAAGATTCTGCTAATAGCTTGGCAGAAGACACCAGGAGAAAGGACTGCTGTGTGACTGAACTTCTCTACTGGGACTATATTGCCCTCTTTCCCTCCCCTCCACCCCCCACCCAAAGCTAGTTCTTTTTTATAGGACCAGGATTTGACCGACAACAGGAACTTCCTGTTTGGGAGCAGGAAGTGAGTGATCACAGAACCACCAAAGACCCACCATCCTAGAAGGGCAAGAGTAGCTCCGGCCCCTCTAGCTTGCTGGAGGTCTGCCTCTGAGCAAGTAAGTGGTCTATCGAGAAATACAGGATATTCTTGTCTCAGAACAGGACAATCAGGAGCTTAAAGGGCACAACAGGCAGAAAGTAAGAAGAGAGAGAAAAAACAGAGGAAAGAGTAAGGATTGCAAACAGTTAAAGGGCCAGAAATAAGACATGATTGGAGTGATGCAGTGCAGTGGCTGTGGAGCAGCAGTCTTCCGGAGACATTCTGGAGGATGCGGTGTTGTCCCATCTGCAGGCACCTCTCTGGGCTGAGGGAGGAGGTTGCTCATCTCAAGGCTGAGTTGGCCAGGATTTGTGGGACCCTCTCTTCCATCCAGGGACCACCAGTGCCACTGCCATTGCCTCAGAGGTTGCCAAGAAAGAGGAGCGGTTGGACCACAGTGGGCTCAGGGAGGGTGAGGGTGGTGGAACAGAGGCACATCCCTCCAGTTGTACTCTCCACATTCCTATGCCATTCTGGCAAAGTGTGGTTCCTCTTGTAGGCACCCGCAGTGGAGACCAAGGAAGATGCTGGGAACCTCCCAAAGGAGACCCACAGGAGGGTGGCAGGGGACCCTGCAGGGGAAGGAAACAACTCCTGGTGGGGGACTCCATTGTTAGGAAGGTAGAACTGGGGAGGAAGGGGAGAGAGAGGTAAGGTGCCTCTGGCGCCATGGCTTGGAGGGAGAGGGAGCAATCCTCAGGATTGCTGGAGCAGCTGCACAGGGGAGGGAGCTGGATGTCATTGTCCACCTAGGGACAAATGACCTGGCTAAGAAAGGGACTAGAGAAGTGCAGGAAGAGTTTGTGGAATTGGGAAGGGGCCTTAGTCAAGTGTGCGCACGGTAAGCTTCTTGAATACTGCCCATCTATGGCATAGGAGAGACTAGGTGTTCTGCACCATGGGATTCAATCAGTGGTTGAAAAACTGTGTGGAGCCCAGAGATTTGGCTTCATTGGGTACTGGGGTCCACCTGGAGGACGCAAGCCTATGCTGGCATGATGGGCTGCATCTGTCCGGGAGGGGAACCAGGATCCTAGGTGATAGGTTTAAATGCTTCATTGGCAAGCATTTAAACTAGCCAAGGGGGGAGGTACTGGAAAGGAGCAGGGAAATCCTAGCCCCCCCAAATAATCACAGTAGTAAGTGCGGCAAACACCAACATAGAGGTGTCGATAGGGAGAAGGGCTGGGGTAAATAGAGAAAGTGACAAAGGCAAGAAGGACAGGGATGGGGCAAAAGGGAGTAAGGTCACCAGAAAATGGAGGGTAATGAGTACCAATGCCCATAGTCTGGGCAACAAGCTCCCTGAGCTGGTGGCCTTGATGGAAGAGGGATGCCTGGATATCGTAGCAGTCACAGAAACATGGTACACAGAGAACCATGACTGGGATGTTAACATACCAGGGTACATAACCTACAGGAGAGACAGGCAGGGGAGAAGAGGGGGAGGAGTAGCTCTCTATGTAAAGGAAGGGATAAAAGCAACTGAACAAAAGAGTAAACAGGGAGGATAGGAGGCACTGTGGGTCACCTTGGAGACTGGAAAGGGCACCACAATCCGCACAGGGGTTGTGTACAGACCCCCATGTCAGGGGAAGGGAATGGACAAGGATATGATAGAAGGCATTCTTAGAATGGCAGAGAAAGGGGAGATACTGTTGATGGGAGACCTGAATATGCCAGATGTCAACTGGAGCACATTTGCTGCAGCCACATCCAAGAGCAGGGCCATTCTTGATGCCTTACAGGTGGCAGGCCTCAGACAACTAGTTTCAGAACCCACTCATGAGGTAGCAATCTTAGACATCATACTCTCAAATGGGGGCAGTGAGAGGATCTCAGATCTAGAAGTGGGTTGCCATCTGGGGACAAGTGACCATCAAACAGTGTGGTTCATGTTAAACTCAGCTACAGAGTCAAGTCATACAAAAGTGAGGGTACTGGACTTTAGGAGGGCTGACTTTGGCAAGATGGGAGAGTGCCTCAGAAAAGCACTAGCAAACAGGCTAGAAGGAGTGGAGCAACAATGGGAATCATCAAAACTGCCATCACAGAGGCAACAAGCCTTTGTGTGAAGCAAATAAACAAATCAAAATGAAAGAAAAAGCCACTATGGTTCTCAAAAGAGGTGGCTGTGAAAGTCAGAAAGAAAAAGATAGCATTCCGGAATTATAAGGAAAAACAGAAGGAGCAGGACAGAGAGCTGTACCAGTTAAGGCAGAAGGAAGCAGGGAGGGAAGTCAGAATAGCAAAAGCCCAAACTGAGGAAAAGATAGCCAACTCAGTTAAGAAGGGGGATGAAACCTTTTATAGGTACATCAGTGAGCGTAGAAAGACAAAGGGAGGGATAGTGAGGCTGAATAGAATGAACGGTGGGTGGGCAGAGGGGGACAGTGAAAAAGAAGGGATAGTGAATGAATATTTCTGCTCAGTATTCACAAAAGAGGAGGGGGAAGTGCCTAATCCAATTAACAGAAGCACTCTTGATAGGGGGGTCAATCCCAGTCCTTCCACAGAAGAAAGGGTTCTGCAAGAACTCCTAAAACTAAAGGCGGACAAAGCAATGGGTCCTGATGGAATTCACCCCAGAATTCTAAAAGAATTAAGGGAGGAACTAGTGAAACCACTAGCGACTCTTTTTAATAAATCATGGGAGGGTGGTGTGGTACCCAAGGACTGGAGGAAGGAGTATGTGATTCCCCTTCACAAAAGTGGGACCAAGACAGAGGCAGGAAACTACAGACCTGTCAGTCTGACCTCTGTGGTAGGGGAAAGTGATGGAGTCACTTCTGAAGGAAAGAACAGTTGAGTACCTAGTGGCCAGTGGAGCACAGGACCCAAGGCAGCATGGGTTCACAGCAGGAAGGTCATGTCAGACGAATCTAATAGATTTCTTTGACTGGGTGACCAAAGTAGTAGACCAGGGAGGGGCTATGGACATGGCCTACTTAGACTTTAGCAAGACATTTGACACAGTCCCACACATAGAAACATAGAATTTGATGGCAGATAAGGACTGCTTGGCCCACCCAGTCTGCCCATTTCCCTACCTAATGGATAAGCTGCAGATCCTAGTTAACCAGCAGCCTACTTCTTCCTACTCCCACCCCCTAGAATTGCCTTATGACTGTCCCATGCATGCTTGAATGCCACCACTGTTTTTGACTCCACATCCGCCTCCGGAAGGCTGTTCCATGCATCCACAACCCTCTCTGTGAAAAAATACTTCCTTAAATTACCTCTGAGCCCCCTCTATCTTCAAATTGTGCCCCTTGTTCTTGCACACCTCTTTTTTTGAAAGATGCTACCCTCTTGGACTTTGTTGATTCCCTTGAGGTACTTGAAAGTTTCTATCATGTCCCCCCTCTCCCTCCTTTCCTCATGGCTATACATATTAAGCTCCTTAAGTCTCTCTTCATATGTCTTGCGGTGCAGACCCTGCACCATTTTAGTTGCCCTCCTCTGGACAGCTTCCATCCTGTCTATGTCTTTGCGGAGACGGGGTCTCCAGAACTGCACGCAGTACTCCAGATGGGGTCTCACCAGCTGTCTGTACAGAGGGATAATAACTTCCTGTTTTCTACTGGTGATGCCTCTCCTATTCATCCCAGTATCCCCCAGCCCTCCTTGCTGCCCTCTCACATTGCTTGCCCACCTTTAGGTCATCTGATATGACTACCCCAGGTACCTTTCCATTTTGTTGTTGTTAGTATCTCCCCCATTGTGTACTCTTCCCTGGGTTTTGTTTCCCAGGTGCATTACCTCACTTCTTAGCATTGAATCTAAGCTGCCATACATTTGACCATTCCTCTAACCTGCCAAGTCCCTTCTCATCCTTTCCACCCCACCTTGTGCATCAACTCTGTTGCAGATCTTTGTGTCATCCGCAAAGAGACATACTTTTCCTTCCAGTCCTCTGCAATGTCACTTATAAAGACATTGAAGAGGACCGGTCCTAATACTGAACCCTGCGGCACCCCACTAGTAACACCCCTTTCTTCAGAGTGGACTCCATTTACTATTACTCTCTGTGTCCTATTCTCCCACTTTTCCTTCCAGTCCCTCTGCAATGTCACTGATGAAGACATTAAAAAGGACTGGACCCAATACTGAACCCTGCAGTACCCCACTAGTAACCCCTCTTTCTTCAGAGTGGACTCCATTTACAATTACCTTCTGTGGCTTGTTGTGCAGCCAATGTTTTGCCCAGGTTACCACCCTGGGACCCACTCCCAGGCTGGTTAATTTGACTATTAATCTTTTGGGATTCATCCCAGAATTCTAAAAGAACTAAGGGGAGAACTAGTGACACCACTGACTACCCTCTTTAACAAATCATGGGATGACGGGGTGGAACCCGAGGACTGGAGGAGGGCAGATGTGATTCCCCTTCACAAAAGTGGGAGCAAGGCAGAAGCAGGAAACTGCAAACCTGTTAGTTTAACCTCAGTGGTAGGGAAAATGATGGAATCACTTCTGAAGGAAAGAATTGTCAAGTATATAGAGGCCAGAGGGGCACAGGACCCTAGGCAGCATGGATTCACAGTGGGAAGGTCATGCCAGACAAATCTGATAAATTTCTTTGACTGGGTGACCAAAGTAGTAGATCAGGGAGGGCCTGTGGACATGGCCTACCAAGACTTTAGCAAGGCATTTGACACAGTCCCACACAAAAGATTAATATACAAGTTAGCCAGCCTGGGAGTGGGTCCCAAGATGACAGCCAGGGTAAAGAATTGGCTGGAGAATAGGACACAGAGAATAGTAGTAAATGGAGTCCACTCAGAAGAAGGGGTTACTAGTGGGGTACTGCAGGGTTCAGTATTGGACGGTCCTCTTCAATGTCTTTATAAGCGACATTGCAGAGGGACTGGAAGGAAAAGTATGTCTCTTTGCAGATGACACAAAGATCTGCAACAGAGTTGATGCACAAGGTGGGGTGGAAAGGATGAGAAGAGACTGGCAAGGTTAGAGGAATGGTCAAATGTATGGCAGCTTAGATTCAATGCTAAGAAGTGCAAGGTAATGCACCTGGGAAACAAAAACCCAGGGAAGAGTACACAATGGGGTGAGATACTAACAACAACAAAATGGAAAGAGACCTGGGGTCATCATCAGATGACCTAAAGGTGGGCAAGCAATGTGAGAGGGCAGCAAGGAGGGTTGGGGGATACTGGGATGCATAGGAGGCATCACCAGTAGAAAACAGGAAGTTATTATACCTCTGTACAGACAGCTGGTGAGACCCCATCTGGAGTACTGCGTGCAGTTCTGGAGACCCAATCTCCGCAAAGACATAGACAGGATGGAAGCTGTCCAGAGGACGGCAATTAAAATGGTGCAGGGTCTGCACCGGAAGACATATGAAGAGAGACTTAAGGAGCTTAATATGTATAGCCTCGAGGAAAGGAGGGAGAGGGGGGACATGATAGAAATGTTCAAGTACCTCAAACGGAATCAACAAAGTCCAAGAGGTAGCATCTTTCAAAAAAAGTGTGCAAGAACAAGGGGCACGATTGAAGATAGAGGGGCAGCTCAGAGGTAATTTAGGAAGTATTTTTTTCACAGAGAGGGTTGTGGATACATGGAACGACCTTCTGGAGTGGGTTGTGGAGTCAAAAACAGTGGTGGAATTCAAGCATGCATGGGACAGTTATAAGGCCATTCTAGGGGTGAGGGTAGGAAGAAGTAGGCTGCTGATTAACTAGGATCTGCAGCTTATCCAGTAGGTAGGGAAATGGGCAGACTGGGTGGGCCAAGCGGTCCTTACCTGCCGTCAAATTCTATGTTTCTATATGTTAAGTGGTAGTACTATGGGCTTCTCTAAAGCCATGTTGTTGTGGGCAGAGTAAGTTGTATTTGTTGAGGTGTTCAGACAACTGGTCAGCTACAGTTCATTCCAAAGCCTCGGAGAGTGCTGGGAGGACAGAGATAGGGCGGTAGTTGCAGAGAAGAGACCTATCACCTCTTTTATGAATGGGTGTGACCACTGCTGATTTCCAGAGCTGGGGGAATTGTTTTTGAGAGAGTGAGAGATTCAGAAGTTTAGTGAGAGGTTGTAGGACAATGACAAGGGAGAGAGAGAAGAGTTTGGGGTCAAGGGTATCACTGCTGAAACTGGCTTGCTTAGTCCTTTGTTAAGATATATTTTAGCTTCAGACATGGATATGCTCTTAAAGTAGAACAGGGGGGTATTACTGTGGAGATTGATTTTATTAGTGAGGCAGTGCCGGGCAGAGTTGTCAAAGAAGTTGGGGGGAAGGACACTGCTAAGATCAGTGAATGTGAGATTAAAGGAGTCCACTATTTCTTTGGGGTCCTGTAAAGTGGAGCCGTTAACTTCAATCATAGTGGGGGAGGATTTGCTTGGTTTACCCGTGAGGCTCTTGGTGTTCTCCCAGAAGGGTTTGCTTTTTCTCTATCAGTTAGTAAGTTCCTGGTTGTAGAAGACTTACTTAGCTCTGCATATAGCTATTGTGCACTGGTTCCTAGCCGCCTTATAGAGCTGCATATCGTGTGGTTTTCCTGAGTCCATGGCTTAGCGCTAGAGGTTATCTCAGTTTCGCATCATGGAGATGAGTTTGGAGTTAATCCAGTGATTAGTGGTAGATTGAGTTTTGCATTTATGTAGGGGGGCAAAACTGTTACAAACTTTGTTAAACTGGACAATGAAGAAGTCAAGTGCTTGGTCGACACTGCTCAAGGAGTCAAGGGGTGTCCAGTCAACTGTTGACAGGGCAGCAAGGAATTGTGGAAGCTTTCCTTTTCTTAAGATTCTTTTATAGAAAAATGAGGACTTAGATTTAGGTGCCTTGTTTGACCAGTGGCAAATAACTGGGGAGTGATCACTGAGGGCATCTGGGAGAACTTCCGTGTTAACAATTCTGCTGGGATGAGAGGTGAGGATCAGGTCAAGTAAGAAGCTACTACCAGACTTATAATTAAATCTAGTGGGAGAGGTGACCATTTGAGTAATGTCAAGGGCAGCAATGACATCCTTATATGGGTCAGCTTCTGGATCTAGCCAATTTGCATTTAGGTCACCCATTACAATTCTCTTGCCATGGGAGGTACTGTCGTCCATGAAGTCTGTGATCATTTGGAAGCCTGTAACATGTTCACATGGGGGGATGTATACTGATGCAACTGTGAGGGATTTTCCCTGCTGGCCCAGGATTATTTTCACTACTAGGATTTGAGAGTTTTTGACCCAAAGAACAGTTTGCAAACAATATGCTATTTGTAAAAGGCCTTTTCTAACAGAGGACGATGGGCAAGCATCGTTGGCACATCAAAGACACTTACAGAAAACACATCCACTTCAGTGGGTTGGGAATAAGTCACAAAGTGATATGGCAGAGGGTGTTGTAGTGGTTGACAGTGGCACACGAGCTGGTGGTATGGGTACATTTTTCCATATCCAGCACAAAACCCCTCAAAAAGCAGAGCTTTGAATGTACCCACCATGTCACCCTTTTATCTGCTAGGTTTTTATGAGAATCAGAAAGCACCCTAATTGAAAAGAGAAAGAGTTCTTCTTTGTCTCCCCCAGCATTTTCCAATATGCTAGTTGCACCTCAGAAACAGTTAACGATGCATCAGACTTTTCAACGGCGAACTAAATATGACCAAAGTCATCCAGTGGTTCAACAGTTAAAAAAATCGGTATCTGCAATGACTGCAGTGGACATGCGTCCCTTATCTATTGTTGCCTCTATTGACCTTTGGGAGGTGATGTAAATTGCTGCCCCTTGGTACCAGCTGCCATCATGGAAATATTTCTCAAGAAAGGCTGTGCCAGCTCTTGATAGAGAACTGTGTCGGACAGTAAACAGTGCCTTGCAGTCATTGGCTAACAAAGAAGTACATAAAACAACAGGTATGTGGATAAGTGGTCAAACAGCAGATTGGATGACTATCACCATGTGCTATGTATCATTTTCATGCTGCACAAATCTTCTGCCACCACCAGGGACCAACGGAATCCTCAAAAACATGTTGCTCTCCATATTGCAAGCATTGAGAAAAAAAAATCAGAGTGGTGTGAACATCTTGTAGGCTCTATTGATTTGTTTATTTCTTTTATTTATCTATTCCATTATTCAGAAAGCACCTTTGAGCACAAGTGCTTGTTTACAAATGTTCCACATCAAGGTCATTATAATACAATTAGGGTACAGTAAAAACAACGTCAAGCAGTGAGACACATAGACAGCCCGCTGGCACAGCAGTAGCCCTATCACTTGTGGCACCACTGACCTGGATTTGAGAACGAAGCTGGACCATCAGAGAGTTGGCAGGGGAGGAGGATGAGCATCTAATGGACAGCTCTTCTCCTCTGGGTGGAGTGGGAGCAGGCTCTCAGCAGCATCCTGACTCCTGGCAGTGGCCATGAGTCAGTGCACCACAACAAGCCTCAGAGATGGGATTGGTGCTGGGGTAGACGTCAGCACACAGCATGTGGAAACGCATGCCATGTACCACAGATGTCATTACAAATCCTCATTGTTGGGGGAACCTACAAAAGAGAAACCTTCCCCTCTAACTGAGCTTCATGACTCCTAGTCTTGGCCCTGCTTTCTCTGCTTTGGACTGCCGTAATTTGCATATTCCTTACTCCCTCCTCTCTCATGCCTCCCTGGGAAGGGGCCTACAGTATGGGTCACTGCGGTGTCCTGGTAAGTCCAGGGTGGGGGGAATCAAGTGGTTTGGACACCAAGAGGCAGATAATGGCTACTTTCCTGCCAGCCAGAGGAGCAGAAAGAAAATAAAAAAAAAAAAAACATAAAATGTACAATCTAATGACAATAACAAAACAACGAATCAAATTACCAAATAAGGCAAAAGCTACAAGCTGGGTTATGTGCAGTTACAACAGCATTGTAATGATAAAGATGACTTTAGAAAAGTGCAAGACTGGGAAAATTAAACAGTGGGTCAGGCAGTCTGTTTAGTCAACCAGCAGCCCTTGTTACAAAGGAGCACTGACCCAGCTTTTTTTTCCAGAATGGCAGTTCTAGTGTATTCCAAGACATGCTCAGGTATTGTATTGGTTAGCAACATAATGGCAGCAGTTTCTTAAGGTGTGTGTGTGTGTGTGGGGGGGTAAGTTTAAACAGTGACTTTTTTGCTAATAGGCAAGTTTGATACTTCAGTCTTCTTGCTAGCGGGAGACAGTTTGTTTGTGTGTACAAGGAGCAGCTGTGGGTACGTTTGCCACCCCAAGCACAAATTGACAGGCCTTGTTACAGATCACATGAATTTTGTTTAATACAGAGTCACTTGCAGCTGAGTAGATGGCAAGGCCGTAACCTATTGGTGACAGTATAGAACTGGACACAATTAGATGTCTGGCTTCCATCTAGAGGTTAGTGTGATTCCTATACAAGGCTCCCAGTCTCCTGCTAACCATCAGTACAAGGTTGTCCACGTGAGGGTCGAAGGATTGGGTATCACCAGGTATTACCCCAATATTTTTAAAAACTTCCACCTGTTCTAGTTTTAGGCCCTTGGTGGTAAAGATGTCAGGGGGTACCTTTTTCCAGTTGTGGGCAGGTGAAGAACATTATTTTAGGGGTTTTTTTTGTAGTTGAGGACTGATTTGTTGCCAGAGACCCAGTATTCAACAGATTTGGAATTGTGTTAAGGTCAGAAATTAATCTGCCAATGCCAGAATGTTTTATAGATTACTGCATCGTCTGCCTACAGTAGTACTTTGGCAGACTGTAGGCATCCAGCAATTCATTTATAAAAAGGCTGAATAGGATGCGGCCTAAAATAGCACCTTGGGGCACTCCACTGCAAACATTCTTGTTATCAGAGGATGAGCTCTCTATCTTCACCCGCTGTGAGTGATTAGACAGGTAGCTCTTGAACTAGGCTACAGTGTCCAGTGACAGACCCAAGCTATGAGCTTGCTAAGCAGTAGCTTGAGGTTCACAATGTCAAAGGCCTTTGTCAGGTCAATATAGATGGCCAAAGAAATGGCAGGCTAAAGAAGTGGTTCTCAGAATGTCTTTCCCCAAACAGCTTTTCCCAGGATTTGTGATTTCAGACAATTGAACTAACATTGTCAAAGCATTAAAGGGTGGTGGATTTGTCCATATGCAGTACCATGCTTTGCACATACACTCAATCTAGTAGTACAGGATTTCCTTAGTGAAGACAGTAGTTTGCAGAATATACTGGATGCTGCACAAAAGATATGTGGTCAATGGGGGGGGTACTCTGCAAAAGCTTGTAAAATGTTGCAAGATCTACAACAACAGAATAACTTACTGATTCACCAACTAAAACAAGAAGTTGCCACCAGGTAGAACTCCACATTTTGCATGTTACAGAGGCTCCAGGAACAACACAAAGCCATGTACCAGCCTACACCATCAACCACGCAGGAAGGAAAGGGATGTCACACTCAGCTCTGGGCAGTGGAATCTTATGTCAGTTGCAACAGTCATTTGAGGAAGCAACACATGAGGTGAGTGCTTAGAGCACAACTGCAAGTTATATAAAACATTTCTTCATGCAATAACTCGAAAGATTCTGGAAAACATTTGAAGAGCAAGGTGCAAGTTCTGGGGTCACTCTTGATCAAAAGCTGTCTTTGCCTTTGGAAACAGATCTCAGGATTGCCATGATGTTGGAATTTGAACATTATTATATTGCAGCAATGTAGAATCCACATTTTAAAACCAGTTTGCCATGTCTTCTCCAGTTTGGTACCATAGACCTCAACCTTTAAGAAGTGCTCACTAATAAAGTTGCTCTATAGATAACCACAGAGAATCTTAAACAAGTACAGCAGCTGTCGATTAAAAAGATTACCATGCTCCCATTCATGAAACAGATCCCAGTGAAGTTAGAGGAAAACACCCTTTAAGAAAATCCTTGCATTTTGAATCAGAATCCAGGGGCAATTTGTCTGGCACCTCAAAGTACAACACCTCGGTAGGACTGGATGGAAATCAGTGCTGTTACTTCTATGGCAAGCTGCTTAGTAAGCAGCATAGTGGATGACTTCTTTATGGACCCTAGAAAGATAAATGTTCGAGATGACCCACTTCCATATTGGCATGAAAAGGGCACAGTCTGGCCAGCATATCAAGAAGTGTCTCCTTACTATTTAAGATGCCCAGCAATGAGTGATCAGATCAGATAATGTTTTATTGTTCAGTCATAAATAGATCATTACAACTCTAGCAAAAAATGTATACAGTATATAATAGTCAATAGTAAGAAAGTCCGCCCCACTACTCAAAAACCAGTGCTTGGTACAACCATCATTTCAACAGATGCAAAAAAGTATCGGCACCAGGCCACAGCTGTAAATATATTTATTTTGCACTAAAGTGCGTTACAAAAACTCCGTGCAAACAGAGCTCCCAACCAGGTTTCACCTCAATGGCTTTCTCAAGGGATGCCAGTCTATGGGAGGACCGGGACTTTTAAAGTATCCCAGAACCAATGTAAATAGTGCTGTCTCTTAAAGTGACAATATCTGAAAAACACAACTGTGTATTAAAAAGAGAATAATGAATAGTTTAGGGTGTATTACTGGTCAGTAATACCATCGAGAGGTTCAGGACATGTAAAAACCTCGAGAGCGAAGCTCGAGAGGTTCCTAGATGTCCTGAAACTCGGAGATGGTATTCTGACCGGTAATACACCCTAAACTATCTATTGTTTTTTTTAATATACGAATCCATCTTTTTTTTTGTAGGCAGTCGTCTGCTGACATGAATGATTCCGTTAGTCCTGGCCGACTGCCACACTGTCTCGGTCCATCTCGTTCTCTCCCGCTCGCTTGCGCACACACAGGACACTGCCTTCCTCCGTCTCTTTCTACCCTACCTGTTCGCATACACGGGACAGTAAAAAAAATTGTGTGTTTGTCGTACCTTGTCTTCTTTTTGTTTGGGGGGGGGGTGAGCTCAGGATCAGCCAGAGAAGTCCGTGTGAAAATGAAAAAAAAAACAGGACGTACCCATGGACAGTATGCACTCTCGCTAAGCGAGAGATGACCGCCATGCTGTGAAAAGCATTTTGACCACCCACAGACAGAGAGCGGCCAATGAGCAGCTGCGTTGTGAGCGTCAATAGTTGATTGACATTTACAGTGAACAATAGTATTATCACTCTCGAAGTGTGGTATGACCGAAATAAAATTGCATGCTTTACGATAATATTAATTTCACAATCCGCATATTAAAGTGCATTACAATGCTTTTGAATAAAAACATTTCTAAGCATATCCAAATAAGTGGATAGGTTCATAGAAACATAGAAACATAGATTTTGACGGCAGATAAGGACCGCTTGGCCCACCCAGTCTGCCCATTTCCCTACCTAATGGATAAGCTGCAGTTCCTAGTTAACCAGAAGCCTACTTCTTCCTACCCCAACCCCCTAGAATTGCCTTATGACTGTCCCATGCATGCTTGAATTCCACCGCTGTTTTGACTCCACAACCTCCTCTAAGGCCGTTCCATGTGTCCACAACCCTCTCTGTGAAAAATACTTCCTAGTTACCTCTGAGCCGCCCCTTCTATCTTCAAATTGTGCCCCTTGTTCTTGCACACCTCTTTTTTGAAAGATGCTACCCTCTTGGACTTTGTTGATTCCCTGAGGTACTTGAAAGTTTCTATCATGTCCCCCTCTCCTCCTTTCCTCGAGGCTATACATATTTAGCTCCTTAAGTCTCTCTTCATATGTCTTCCAGTGCAGACCCTGCACCATTTTAGTTGCCTTCTCTGGACAGCTTCCATCCTGTCTATGTCTTTACGGAGATTGGGTCTCCAGAACTGCATGCAGTACTCAGATGGGGTCTCACCAACTGTCTGTACAGAGGGATAATAACTTCCTGTTTTCTACTGGTGATGCCTCTCCCTATGCATCCCAGTATCCCCCCAGCCCTCCTTGCTGCCCTCTCACATTGCTTGCCCACCTTTAGGTCATCTGATATGACTACCCCCAGGTCCCTTTCCATTTTTGTTGTTGTTAGTATCTCATCCCCCAATCTTCATACAATCATTACTTACAATGGCAATACTTAAATTTTCAATTGCAAATACAAACCTAAATAGAAATACTTTTACAGCACTTACCATATATATATATATATATATATGTAAACATACATCATTAAGTGTTAAATCCTTCATATTAGATGGTGTCTTACTCTGTAAAGTATTAGGCTGCATTTATATGATTTGTTAGCAATTCATTTGTTCTGAATCCTAAAAGAAGGAAGTAAATAGCAAAAAAGGGGAAATATGTATTACACTGAACTCATATTTAAATAACTGTACATATACATATATATATATATATATATATATATATATATATATATATATAGAGGTAAAAACTCCATTTTATGTAGTTAGGTTGTTCCACAGTGACAAAAATGGGGAAGTTCGATGTTAGGGTTGAAAACCCCTTGGACCCACCCCACCCTGCCCCCAGCGGCCGGGTTGTGCATTGGGTGTCGGCACTCACTCTCATCCCGTCACATGTGTAAAGAAGCTGAGATGGTGAACTATAGGAGAATGGGGTGAGAGTTAGGACTGAGCGACCCAACGCACACCCCGATGCCGGCTGGGGGGCAGGGTGGGGGTGGGTCCATGGCGGTTTTTCAACCCTAACATTGAATTTCCTCACTTTTGTCACTGTAGAATAACCCTAACTGATGCATTAAACTGAGTTTTTTGCCTCTAATTGACCCTTCTTTTTGAGAATCTGCAGTAGAAATAGTGAAATGAATGTAGTGGTGGGAGCGCAGGGCCCCCACCACGTGATGTTTTGTGACATAGAAATGGTAAGTGCAAGGGAAATGCAACCGCTAATGGTTGCACTCATGGTGACAGAAATGTAAATGGTAAAGCAAACGTTAATGGAAACGCAAGCGCAAATTTAGGGAGGCAGTATAGCACAGTGGTTTAAGGCTCTGAGCTGCAAATCTGGTGGCATCCAGCAGACCAGACTTGGGTTTGAATCCCCTTACATACTGTGTGACCCTGAGCAAGTCACTTAACTTCCCTGTGCTCCCAGGTCGCGCCTGTAAAAACAACTTTCAGCTAGTGTGCTACTCCTGGTTAAACAACTAAAAAAAAAAAAAAGTGACGCTTAAAGGAGACGAACGTGAAGGAAATTAAACCGCGATGCTATGATCATGGAACAGCAATTGAAACACAAATGGTAATGTTAACAGCATGAATAACACCAAAAGAAGCAAAAACGGAAACGTGAAATCAAGCGCATACGTAAAAGAGAACGCAAAGGGTAACGCACACGGTGGCGTGCACAGGAACAGTAATAGAAGTGGGTATGGAAACACAAGTGGGAACGCTAAATATAACAGTAATGGAAGTGCACACCCTGATTTTGCCCAACAGCTGCATAGAGAAACACAGTGTGTGCAAAGAATGTATGCATAATAATGGGCCTCAGAGCAGAAAATGAGCTGTTGGAATACTAAGTTGCTTATATCTCAGGAACCGTACGATGTAGAAAAAAATTTAAAATTTCACATGATTCATGAGTTTCCTGGCTAGGTTTCGCGATGAAAATTCTATATCTCGCACCATTTCCGAGATACAAGCCCCGAAAGGCGCGGCGTACACCACCATGCTAGTCTATGGGAAAAAATGTGAACTTTGGAGTACCGTAACTTGTCATCTGTGCAATATTTTGTCACCAAACCACCAAAAGGCACATTTGTGAGATGTTGGCTGCCTTCCCTCCAAATTGCAGCCCAAAAGACCAAACCGTTCTTTTGCAGCACAGAATTCCTGTAATTTTGGCCATAGTCTGGAAAAGAAGTATCGTGATTTGCGAAAGCTTTCACAAAGATTTGTGAAAATGTCGCGAGTGCGACACTACTTTGCAACACTACTTTTCCCAAAACTTTGGAAAACATATTTGTGGTGTGTTTAACCCCAAAATAAAGACATGGATAGCATCCTGAGGGTCCGACTAGGTGAACACAAAAAGAATTGTGTTCCGAGAGGGTCCCAATTTTAAATGCCAAGCATTTTTCTGATCACCAACTGAAAAAAAAAATGGTGGATTTGCGACACTACTAGGGTTATTTGCGACACTAAAACATGCATTTGCGAAAGTGTCGAAGTTTTTGTTAACTTTTCCCATTGACATAATGGGAACTTGTTTTTTGAATAATTTTTGAATCGTTCAATATTTTTCACGAAATCTTCAAAGGCACATCAGGAACCCTGGCATGTTCCCTGGAAGTTTTGGACTGGTCACTTTGCGTTGAACCTGTAAGTACAAGCAAAGAATTTGCAAAAAAACGTAATTGCATGCATGAATGTCGCTTAATAACTCTGCAGCCGTATATTCAACTGGTACAAAAGTTGGCAGATCCCAAGATCCATGGTTATGTCCTGAACCTGCCAAATTTCAGGCAAATCTGTTGAATGGTGGCAAAGTTATTAAGGTGAAAAGTTTCACCATTTAACCTTAAAAGGGCTACTCAACCCTAACTATGGTAGCACTACTGTGCTACCATAATACATATGTATAGAATCACATATATATGTACACTCATAGTGTGCTCTGGAAAATAGTTTTAACCACCTAGAATATCACAGCATGGGTGAACTATTTTAAGGCTTCTTCCTGTACTTCTTTTTGATAGACAGCATGATATCCACCCTCTTGTTTAGACCTGGCTGGTAGTACCCACCTAGTTGAAAAATCCACATTGATTCCTTGTCTAATAAAAGGGGCTCTATATCCCCACCTCTTTTACCTAAATGTACCTTACCAATACCACTGAACACAAATTCATGTCTCCCTGGGTCAGGGGCTGTTTTAATGTGTACTGCCAGGGCATTAGTCGGATTTCCATTATTAATGGCCCTGGCATGCTTCCCCACTCTCAGTTTCAGTTGTCTAGTGGTTTTGCCTATGTGAAAGCTACCACAGTTGCACTTGGCAAGGTAAACCACATGTGTAGAATCGCAAGAAATAAATTTGTGGATGTCAAACATCTTGGTGGCATTAGAACTTGTAAATGTCCTTGTTTTTTCCATCAAGGGGCAATTCTTACAATGCCCACATCTGTGGTTCCCTTCAGGCAGCTGTGGTAGCCAGGGTCTAGGTTTGGTTACTGGTGCTTGATAACTGTGAGTTAACAAGTCTGCTAAGTTCTTGCCTCTCTTGTAGCTAAATCTAGGTGGGGTGGTTTATTTCTCTCCACGTTAAAAAGGGGATCTGAAACCACTATATCCCAATGTTTTGTTACTATGTTCCTAGTATCTGCAGACCTTTTACTGTATGTGGTCACAAAATGTATGCATCCACCCTTATTTTCACTAACCTCCTTATGGGTTAGCAAATCTTTTCTATCTAGTTGTTCAGCTGTCCTTTCTGCTAGATCCAGGCACTCGTCATTGTAGCCCCTGTTCTGAAATCTCACTCTTAGCTCTTTGCTGTTGTTTTTATAATCCTCCATAGTACTGTAGTTTCTTTTAACTCACATAGATAGTGATTTTGGGATGTTATTAATGGTGTGTTGGGGTGGCAAAGAGAAGGGTGTTCCGATCCCTCGGTTTCCTACAGAGATTTGTTCTGATGGTACCATCATTCTGTTTATTTATCTCTAAGTCTAGGAAATTCACCCTATCTCTGCTCACGCTTGCAGTGAATCTCAAATTGTGGTTTGTATTTTTCAACCATTTAACAAATTCACTCAGCTCTGCCTCATCCCCTCTCCACACCAAGAAAATGTTGTCAATAAAGCGTCTCCAGAGATCCAACCTATGGTAATAAGGTTTGGTCTCGGGACTTCAGACATACACTATTTATGTGAGTCAAAAGAAATTGCAGTAGTATGGAGGATTACAAAAACAACAGCAAAGAGCTGAAAGTGAGATTCCAGAACAGGGGCTGCAATGTCACTTGCCAGCAGCTTTAGAAAGGTAGATGGAAGCCAGAGCGAGTGAACACTCGCTCTGGCTTCCGTCTACCTTCCTAAAGCTGCCGACTGGCTCGGTCTGTCTTCACTCCCTTCTGGATACAGTCTGCAACTTTTTTTACTGAAACCTAAGAGAAGCTAACAGGAGGGACTCATTTTTCCTATTTTTTTAAACAGAGGGGGGCTTACTTTGAAGCCTTAACAGGTTGTCACTTTCTGCAATGCGCACTGCTCGATTACGCTACATTTCAGCAATGAAAGTGAAAGTGCTCCACGATCGCTCTACTCTCTCTACAAACAGAGCTTTTTTTCAGAAAAATTAAGAGCAGAAAACTACAAAAAAATGTATGTTCTCTTGCTTTTTTATACACAGCTAGATTTCTCTTAAACACTTGCCACCATATTTTTTAGTAGGATTGAGACTGCTTGGTCACACTGCTTACAGTAATAAAAGTTAAAGTGGTTCTACACTAAGAGACTGTGAAAATGGCAGGCAGGATTTGATTTTTACATTACATTTTATTTATAAATTAATGGCATGATCAAGCACATCAGCTTGTATAGTGTGGTACTACTACTGGTCTATTTAGTTATGCCTGTGGGTGCCAATTGCTTGTGTGTGTGTGTGTGTGTGTGTGTGTGTGTGCGTGTGTGGCTGCCTAACTGTACCAGGTGTGGAGTGATCTCACTGCTGGTGAGAAGGTTTTGAGGGCTGGAAAGTTGTTCAGGCGTGCGGTCGTACTGGAAGGCATGCAGTCATTGTGGAATAATGTACGGTTATGTGACATGTTTCAGCCAATCAGGATAGTGGATTTTCACTGATTTTCCTTACCCATTTTATATATATATATAAATTCAAACACCATGAAGTCTTGCTATATTATAACATTAGCAGTCAGCCACTGCAGCTGAACTGCCCCGGAGAGGAAGGAGTTAACTCCAGAGGATCTGGAGTTCTACAGCGTGAGGGCGCTGTGCCCAAAGCTCTATCTGGCAGTTTCAAATGAAACTGTCAGATTCTTTACTCCGCTTCACTGAACAGTCGCTCCGGAGATCAGCTCCTTCAGCTCGGTTCATTCTCGGTTCAAGCGAGTATTTTTCGGTCATTTGAACCGGCAAAAGTCATTATTTTTACCGCATTTCGGTTTTAAAGCTCTATCTGGTAACCGTAAGTACTAAATTTTAAGTCTGTGTGGAAAATTAATTATCGGTTCGGTTTTGAACCGATCGGTTTGTTATTTCTACATTTTAAAAGTGTACAGTGGGTTTTAGAGTGCGGTTCCCGGTTCTTATCGGTTCTAAAAAAAACAGAATTATAACGGTTTTTTCAAATACCCGTGACACGGTTAGGAACCGATAAGGGTGTCTTGCCTGGCACTGCCATCAAAAAGGGCAAGTTTTGGTTAGGCTGGCATTATGTCTGAGAAACCCAAAGAAAAAACCGGCCCACTGGTTTCAACACTGTGATGTCTGTGGGGAGGCCTTGCCAAGGCTGACCCACACACCACTTGTGTTTATTGTCTGGGGCTGACCACCTCCTGTCAGACTGCCAGGTGTGTAAAAATTTCCTGCAGCCACCCTGGAAAAGAGATTGGGCCGGCTCAGGGAGAGAGGCCAAAAGTACGCTGACCGGATGGCCAGCCGGTCCAGTACCCACTGGACCAGAGGAGTGCCCTCTGACCAGGCGTAGACTTCTCGGCAAAAGGAAGGCTGGTTCAGAGGAACCAGTCCCGAGTAAAAGACAAGGAAATCAGTAGGTTTGGGGTCCAAAATTGTGTCTCCAACTGCTGCAGAGATAGCTAAAGCCATTCAGATTGTCCAGTCACTGTCTCAGGGATCTGTAGAACCACCAACAGTTGGTAAAAGGTTGGTTTGTTCAGTCCCAGTGGTTCAGGATTTTGAAGTTGAGGTTTTTATGAACCACAGGAGGGAGGAGGAATTTGATCAATATATGTGTGGCTGGGGGGTCTGGCGTGCCATTGAACCGGACATTTCTCCAGACAGACCTTTAGAATCTCCTCCTATTCTGTCTGAGTCCCTTCTTTCTTTATTTTTACAAAAGGTTGCAGAAACCCTCCAGCTTCCTTTTAGAGGAGGCTGTGGATGAGCAAGAGGAGCCTGATTATGTGGAAATGATGGATATTCCAGAGTCTAGGAGGTTGTCTATTCCTTTGCATAAGTCATTTAGGAAGCAAACAACAAAGATTTTAAAATCCTCATTCTGTCCCTCCTGTAGATAAAAAATGTACAGAAGGTATACTTTGTCAGGCTCGGATACAGACTTCCTTACTGAACAGTGTAGTCATGTAGGTGTGGTACAAGCTGCAGCCTGTGACAAGGCTAATATTCCTCTGGCCTCACATCCTCCTGATAAGGATTCCAGGAAGATTGATGCCATGGCGAAGAAACAGTATATGGCAGCTTCTTTGGGACTCAGGCAGGCAAATTATATGGCTTATGTGGCTAGATATCAGAAATCTAGGTGGGACACAGTATTGCAGTTAGCCAAGCAGGCCCATGGCCAGCTGGCTAGTGAGTTGGAACAGGTGGCTGCTGATGGCATTGAAGCCTCTAAAGTTCAATTTCATACTGCTGTTGATGTTAATGATGTTTCCTCTAGGGTCATGGCCACTTCTGTAGCTTTCCGTAGGTTGGCATGGCTCAGATGCACTAATCTGTCCCAAGATACCCAGTCAAAGGCTATGGATTTTCCTGTAGTGGGAAATTCTCTGTTTGGGGAGCAAACAGAAAACTATATGAAAAAGATGGATGAATACAGAACTACCTACAAAAGTGCCCAGGCTAAGGAGAAGCATGCCATGCCACAAAGGCATGCTCCCAGAGGTAGGGGCAGGCCTTTTTCCAGGCCTTTTTACCAATTTCAAGCCTCCTCTGCTGTCTCGCAGAGGGGTTTCTTCAGAGGCAGGGGTAGACGAGGCACAAGTAGACCGTCCCCCTCCCCTCAGCCTAAGGCTGCTGCTAAGCAGGCACCCTGATGGGGTGCCCAGGGCCGATTCTCCTGTACCAGTGGGGGCAGGTTGGCCTATTTCAGCCAGAACTGGCTGTCCCTAACCTCGGACAGATGGGTTCTGGAGGTAATAGGCCAGGGTCTGGTTCTCAGCTTCAAACACTTTCCAAAGATGAGAGCCAGACATTTTCCACCTGCAAATCCTTCAGAAGCCCTTGCTTTGAAGCAGAGGTTTCTTCTCTTGGACTGCAAAGCAGTGGAAGGGTTCCTCCTGCCATCAGGGCAAGGGGCTTTATTCAAGATACTTTCTACCCCAAAGACAGGAGAATGGAGGCCCATTCTAGATTTAAGGTACCTGAACAAGCATCTTTTGAAACCAAAGTTCAAAATGTTGACTCTGGCAATGATATTGCCTTCCCTAAGGCCAGGGACTGGCTAGCTTCCCTGGACCTCAGGATGCCTATTTTCATGTTCTGATCAGGCCTTCTCACCGAAAGTACCTCAGGTTCGAACTGCCCTCAGGCCACTACCAGTTCAGGGCAATGCCCTTCAGCCTGACCTCCGCGCCAAGGGTATTCACAAAATGTCTCGCTGTAGTAGTGGCTCACTTAAGAAGGCAAGGGGTTGCTGTGTTTCCCTACCTGGACGACTGGCTCATTGTGGGTCAGTCTCCAGGTCAGGTGAACCATTTGCAAGTCACCCAGCAGCTTCTCACTTCCTGGGATTCCTGCTAAACTTACCAAAGTCAGTTCTGGAACCGGTTCAGGTCCTAACTTTCATAGCGCAGAATTGAACACAAGGTTAGCCAGGGCTTTTCTTCCCTCAGAAAGGGTGGGCAGACTCATCGCCCTGGCATCCTCCTTCCCGCGGGTCTCTCGACCAGCAAGGCATTTTCACAACTCCTTGCACATGGCTGCTTCCACAGCTGTCGTGCAGGAGCAAGATTCCAGATGAGGGACATTCAGTTCCCATTTGAGGGCCTATTGGTCTCAAAGGAAGGACCCCTTACCAAGCTGGTTCCAGTTACTCAAACTCTGATCCTAGCCCTCCACTGGTGGCAGGTCCAGAGCAATTTAAGACAGGGGTTCCCTTCATTCCCATTTCTCTCCCTCACCCTCACCACGGATGCCTCCCTCTTAGGGTGGGGGCTCACCTGGCGATCTTTCCACCCAGGGGTGTGGTCTCCTCAGGAATCTCTGCTCCACATCAATCTGTTGGAACTCAGAGCTGTCTTTTAGCTCTTCGGTGTTTTCAGATTCTGTCCAGAACAAAGTGGTTCAAGTCAGGACAGACAATACCACCACAATGTGGTACATCAACAAGCAAGGGGGCACTTGGTCTTCAGCCTTGTGCACCGAAGCAATGAAGTTGTGGTCTCTGGCCTACTCCCTGAACACCTCCCTGATAGCGGTTCACCTCCCAGGGAAGGACAATGTCCTGGTGGATGCCCTCAGCAGAATTTCTCAGGGCCATCACGAATGGGCTCTGAATCCACAAGTGCTGGGGTCCATCTTTGCCAGATGGGGCACTCCTCAGATAGATCTTTTCGCAGCCCCAGACAACCATCAACTTCCTCTTTTCTGTCAGGCCTCCAGTACTGGGCTCAGTCCCTCTGGCGCCTTTCTGTTGGACTGGAAAGGGAAGTTCCTGTACTGCCTTCCTCCCTTTCCTCTTCTTTTCAGGGTACTAGTAAAATCAGATCTCAACCTTGCAGAGTGATTCTGATTGCCCCAGATTGGGCCAGACAGCCCTGGTACCCTCTGCTTCTGTCCTTGGCAGTCCACCCTGCCCTGAGCCTACCCAGAGTCCACGACTTACTGGCCTGTGCACAGGGAGAGTGTGGTATCTGGACCTCAAATCCTCCACCTCAAGGCTTGGCTCTTGAGGAGCTAGAATTTGCTGACTTACACCTTCTCAAGGTGTCATGGATATTTTAAAGTCTTCTAGGAAGCCTTCCACTAGGGCCACTTATAATTCTAAGTGGAAGAGGTTTTCCATCTGGTGCTCTGAGAGGCAGATTATCCCAGAATCTGCTGATCTTCCCATTCTTCTGGAATATTTGGTCCATCTGAATTCCCTAGGCCTTAGACCAGCTACCCTGAAGGTTCATCTGGCAGCTGTCTCTGCTTTTGTGTCAGCAGGGAAGCCTGCCTCCCTTTCTTCTCACCCTGTGTTCTCCAAGTTTTTTAAAGGGTTACTTCATACTAACCCTCCTTTTCGGGAACCAGCTCCTACCTGGGACCTGAATATTTGCATTGCTCAGTTAATGCAACCCCCCTTTGAGCCTCTGTCTTCAGCAGAGCTCAAGTATTTAACTTGGAAAACCGTTTTCCTAGTAGCTATCACCTCTGCCAGACGCATAAGTGAGTTACAGGCCCTGTCAGTGGAAGAAGATTTTATCTCTTTCCACAGAGATAAGGTAGTCCTTAGGACTAATAGAAAGTTTTTGCCTAAGGTGGTTTCTGATTTCCACCTGAATCAATCTATCTCTCTCCCAGTATTTTTCACTGAGCATTCTTCCTCAGGTGAGAGGAGACTGCACAGCTTGGATGTCAAAAGAGCCTTAAGCTACTATTTAGAGCGCACCAGAGGTCATAGGTTCGAATCCCTCCAACTGTTTCTCTTACCTATGGCGAGGTTGGCAAAGGAAAACCTGCCACTAAGAGAACAATTGCAAGGTGGATTGTTTCTTGTATCCAAATCTGTTATCAGAAACTAGGTAGAGTACCCCCTCAGGATTGAGGCCCACTCCACCAGGGGTACAGCTCGCCTCTAGCGGCTGCTAGGGACATTCCCATTCTGGAGATTTGTCAAGCTGCTACCTGGAAGACAGTTCACACCTTTACTAAGCATTATTCCCTGGATGTCCAGTCCAGGAGAGATGCCTGCTTGGCACAGCTGTGCTTCAGAGCCTATTTCCTAAGTAGGTTCTGACCCTCCTCCATGGAGGTACTGCTGTGTAATCTGCTAATGTTATAATATAGCAAGACTTCATGGTGTTTGAAGAAAAAATTACTCACCTTAGTAATTGCTTTCTTCTCATGGAGTCTTGCTATTCTTCACCCCTCCCCTCCTGCCCCTCTCAGAACCTCTACTTGGGTAGGGGTGGCGAATTAGTGCAAGCACTGTGTCATGCCATTGTAGTTATCCCTTTACCCTCTTTCCTTTGGGTTGGGATCTGGTTGCTTTCATTTAGGTTATTTATATTGCCCCTTCCTGGACTTGAGTCTTGGGGGAAGGGGGGTCATAATGTGCTTGTCAGGTAGAAACGAACCATAATACCATCAATTTTTGTTATTATGGTTCTGGGTGTTTCTTTGTTGTTTATATTGTTGTTACTACTACTAGTAGGTAGCCATGGGCTAGTGTAGTTTTTCCACACAGACTTTCTGTTCTTTGATGTTAGCTTGTAGAAGATCTGACAGTTTCATTTGAAACTGCCAGATGAGACTTTTGGGCACAGCCCCTCGCGCTGTAGAACTCCAGATCCTCTGGAGTTAATTCCTTCCTCTCCGGGGCAGTTCAGCTGCAGTGGCTGACTGCTAATGTTATAATATAGCAAGACTCCATGAGAAGAAAAGCAATTACTAAGGTGAGTAATTTTTTCATACTGTATATGTGGGCTATGTCCCTTTGTAAGGCATGTTTTAAAGAAGTCTAAATACTGTACTGACTCTCATACCATTATCCAGGAAAACTTTTTAAAATATAAAATTTAGACACAATACAGTGCTTATTTCATTAATGTTCTAAATGTATGTACTTTCATTCATTACTATTGAAGACATTTATGTAAAAACAGCCAAGAACTCTGAGTCTCCGAATTCATCTGATCCTCCTGCGTCTCCATCTGGTGAAGTCATAACCCATTGTTTGTGAGACCACAGTCATTTTCCCTGAGCATATTATAGTGTCACAGAGAATTATGACTTTCGAGGAGGGAGACACAGGAAGTTGTCATTCAATCATCCTCACCAGGGAAGAATTAAGGGACACAAGTAATTATTGAAATGCAAGCTAAATTGTGCTGGATACTGTATTTTAAGCCAATTTCTTGGATACTAAAAACACCTTAAATGCCCCTTACTAATAAAATGTAGTCATGTGTAACATAATTTTCTGCACCTGCTATCCCAATATATCAAGAATTCAAAGATATTGGTGACAAAACAAAAGCTTTCTCCTTTGTAACCCATGTTCTGTTCTTGATGGTAATGCAGCAGTCACAACCGAATAACCACAAGCATTTTTGTGGTAAGAGATCGATTAAGATGTCATTGCAAGCAGTAGTGGGGGAATGGTCAATAAGGGAAAAAGTGTAAATTTCTGAACACGAATATTTCAATTACAAGCTTGAATGAGCAGGAAAGTGGAAAAAATTAATGGGTTTTGGATTACTGTTTTTGATATCGGTTCTATAATGTGAAAATCTCTCTTGTCATCAAACGAAGTTTAAATATTTTCATATGGAGCTGAGTTAAACAGACATGTAAAGATACTATAAACCTGTCCACAGAAGACCATTTCATAGTGCAAGACTATGCATTTTTAGGGCCTCCAAGGTGACTCGTTCTGCCACTGTACACTACACAAATAAAATCAAAAATATCCACTGCATGTGAAAAGAACCTCAGTGTCCATTGTCTTCATTTGCACCATAATTCTGCTGGAATATGGATTCCTACTTTTACCAAAAAACAATATGCACAAACATACAATGTTTTCTCCCCTACCTTATCAACAGATGATCCCCGTGATTTTCAAGAGCTAGTGTACCTTTCTAGCTTATGTTTATTGGAAACTCTATAGAGTCAGATCATGACATCTGATATGTTTGATCTGCTCAAAAGTTGAGAGACGCTTACCAAGAGCCAAAATGTTCTGTCAAAAGTAATCAGCCCTATGCTGGCCCAGTGGCACTGAGTGTTGAGGTGGTGAACACCACATCTGGCGCCACGCTTAGTGGCCCATGTTTGGGAACAAGCGCGGGCCACTGGGGGTAGGCAGGGGAGGTGAAGGATCGAGCATCCCAGGGACTGAGCTCCTTCTCCCGGGGGGGCATTCAGCTGTCGGTGCATGCCTGGCCCCTAGCAGAGGCTGGGGGTGGCACAACAACACTGCTTAACATGGGTCGGGAGTGGGGCAGTCACTTGATGGAGTGTGCATATGGGAGTGTGTGCAGCGCAGTCGCTGGTGTCATTGCGTGCTTTGCACCTGAAGGGGAGCAAGCTAGAGGAAAAATGTGCTAACGGTGGATGAAGGGGCAGTTCACAGGTCCCAACCCAGACTAGTCATTGTGCCGGCACACTAGATCTGTTCTCAGTGGGGGTGGGCCCCCCACTAACCCCACTGGGGGGCAAGCCCTGGTGTTATAGCTGGCACTGGCTGGTTGATGTTGGTGTGACAGGGCTGGGACTCTCCCATGGTGTGAGGAACATGGAGCAGGGAGTATAAATACCAGTAAAAAAAAAAGAAAAAGAGTAATAAGCCCTGGTGGGTCACTTTTAGTACATTGCCTGTGACAATGACAGAAACCACATACACAGAAGCTTGCACGATCCACCAAAATTGTACATATACATCCATTTATGAGGACACTGATAGAAATACAATACATAACAGTCTCTCTCATTCACAAAGTACATCAGCTTCTGTGACATGTACACTGTTGATTATTTCCTCACGGCTTCACTGGTCCGCGCTGTCTTGTCAGCTCCTAGAACTTCACAAAAAACAAAAAATAAACTGGCAATATCGGAAACTGTAAAAGCACAGAGTTACCTGCAACTTAGAAGTGTATTAGATAAACAAAACAAGGTAATTCAGATGTAGATGGATCATCTTTCAGTCTATGGGCCCCATATTCAAAAGTGGCAGGCTGCACTGAGCAAGTGCATGTTCTGCACAACTCAACTGTGCCGGCACAAAAAATTGTATATTCAGGAGGTGCATCATAAAATGCACTCATGCATGTGCAGCTGAATATCCCAAACATGCACAATTGCGTGGCGGGAAATGCGTGGCATGGCAGGTGCCCAGAGCCCAGTGTGGAGCATACGGAAGTGTGCGAATGAAAGCCACTTGCGCAGTATGCAGATTTTCAACATTCAGCCAGGATATGCAAATGGAATCATTGCACCATCAGTGCCCAAACAGCACATTTGCATCTCATTACTGGAATGTATGCAGGCCATTCGCATACCATTGGCATGCGCTGATTCAGCATTTCAGGGCAGTACCACCACTCCACAAAGCTGATCAGGAGGTACTGCTGTCTAGCAGGCAGGTGAGAATGCATAGTTGTGTGTGGGTGGACTGCATCATCCTGAGTACAGTGTTACATACCACCCAACCTTTTAGCACTCAAACATGTGCCAAGGTGTTTGACAACTGGTTAGAATGTGTGACACAGCAGCACACATGACATTGAAAGCTTGAAAGACTGTGGGAATAAGTGCACTAATGCTGCTAATGTGTGCTGACAACCTAGCATCTCATAGTATCATACAATTCTGCCTAACAGTCTTAGTGGTAAGTGTGTAATATCCCCCTCTCAATGTCGGACAGAGGGTGTCTGGGAAATAACATGAGTGCCATACCCCATTGAGTGTGACAGTTGGAAGGTTTGTAGTGCTACTACCCATGGCCAGGTCGGTGCCCTTGGTGGCCACATGTATAGCACTGGAAGGGTTTAGTATCCTTTGAGGCATACCCCTGCCACTCCCAGGCTGCAGTTGGTGCCACCCCTTCCCCACGATGCTCACATTTGTGCATTGTCCATCACCAGTGCACCACAGTGACCCAAACCCAGGGACCCTGTGGCACTGTCACACTACAGGGATGTCACTGGTGACATGTATGTGGTTCCTGGTGGCTTGGGTCTGGCACAGGCATGGTGTGTGTATCTGTGGTGTTTCACCATGGGTGTGTGCCACTGGGCTGTCCTTGAACCATGCCAGGCTGTTACCATTACCGCCATGAATGCTAATCGCCGTTGTCCCAGATGCCACTATGGGCACATGCCTCCACTGAATGGCACTCTTCTGCCACATGGGTGCAGGCCATGGCACCTGGTACATGTGCCACATTGTAGCTGTCTGCTCCACTTGTGTGCTGGGGGCACCTGGGTAGTGTGTGGCAGCTGGGCATTCCTGACCTGGGTGGTGGTGAGGAGGGGAATGATCAAGGAAAAGCAAGTGATGTCGACCTTTACCAGCACCTGAAGTTGCCCGCATAGGCACAGCACAGCTGTGGCATTGGGTACTCACCGTTCTGGCATGACTGCTGTGTGTGGGTGGTTGGAGCACATCCTGGTGCACCTCCGCGGTCTGTCTCAGGGTCGCCTGTCTGCAGTTCTGCAGCCTGCCTATGGGTGGCTGGCCAAATTAGGCCATCCCCTTTCAGACCTAATGTTGCACAGCATATGTCTGCAGTGTGTAGCACATGCACCACACATTTTGGCTGAATATACCGTTACGCAGCATATTCAGGTGCCTGACCCCTTTTTTTGCACTGCATACATTACTTCTGCACGATCACACATTCTGACATAGGTGGCACATGTCCCCCTCTCAAATATTGTGCTTCCACGTATTTTCTGTGTTGCACCATGCATCTACAATTTGGGCTGCTCATCTCCTTTGAATATGTGGGCCTATATGTACTATCACTTTAAAAATCATGTTTTTTTTTATGATTAACAGATTTCCTCCTATGATGTAACTACCACTAGTGTGCAACAGCCAGTTAATTTCTCATTCTGCAGAAAACTCATACTGGACTGTGGAAGGCTGTGGGTTAACAGATGGTCACTTGACACAGGAGCCATAGAGTTGCAGAAATCCTGCATATATATTTTATTTACAGAACAAAATCAAAGTGAACTGTATGACACAAAATAATAAATGAAAGAGGATACTGGAAATTAAACAACAGGCTTCATTCCAGCAAAGTATCAGCAATTCCAAATACACAGGAGTAGCAATCATCTAAGCTCCTAAAGAGTTATCAGGTCAACACCCAACTCGTATCTGACTAGCTTCATACAAGAACCAACATATAAAGGGGGCTGGACTAAAGGATTCATCCACCCATCCATCAATCAAGTTACATTTTAATACATTTCACAAAATAAGGTTATTATGTACAGATTTTAATATGATTGTATTATTATGTTTTAGTTTAAACAGTTCTAACATCCACTATCTTTCCTAAGATGAATCTGATTCAATATTTCACATTTCAGAACACCGACAAGTGCTGCCACCAGCTTTCCTGCATAAAAGAAGGATGAAAGAGGCCAGCCGGCTCTAAAGAAGTAGGAAAGTTGGGCGGTTCTGTGGAGTTTTCGTTTCATTATTAAAACACTCCCAGCAGGGCTTATAACCCTGAATTCTCAAAGAAAAAAAAACAATCAATAAATGTCCCCTAGACTTCAGAGACTTAAAGCATTACCAATTCTCTCAAGCTCCATGGTTGCGTTCTGTTTTTCAAACAGTAAAACCGGGAACGAACGTGCACACCTTCGTGCAGGGAGACACAGAAAGACCACGGTAGCGGCTTGCCAGAAATTACTTGAAACAGAAGCTAGGTAGGTTTCTTATAGCTTTCCTGACATTCTTCAGCAGGATTGATTTTGCAACATAACACTGGAAAGGGAATCAAATCTTTGTATGCTACGCTTGTAATACGGGTCAAACGTCTTGTAACTATGCAAATACTAATGCCAAAATGGCAAATCGGGAGCTCGTCTTTACAGACCTAGTTTTGGGGACATAAACGAGCAGTACAGAGCTTTTTAAGGATGACAAGAGTTTAGAAATATCTAGCTATAATTCTGGCACTACTATATACACTGTGCAATTGCAATTTGGGACAAAATGTTAACAGGATTGCTCTTTTAAGAAGGTGTACCCTGTGAATGCATGGAACTGCCTTCCTGGAGAGGTTGTGGGGTCTAAAACAGTTGGGGAATTCAAACATGCATGGGACAGACATAAGGCAATTATAGTGGGGGGTTGCAGGAAGTAGGCTGTTGGTTAACTAGAATCTGCAGCTTATCCAATAGGTAGGGAAATAGGCAGACTGGGTGGGCCAAGTTGCCCTTATCTGCCGTCAAACTCTTAAGTTTCTATGTTTCTATTACAGGTAGGGGAAATGGGCAGACTGGATGGGCCTGGTGGTCCTTTTCTGCCAACAACAACTTCTATGTGAATGAAGACAACATGGTGGGGGGGGGGTTACTCAACAAATAACACAATTCAAGGTATTTCCGTAGCATGCAGTAGATGGCCAGTCTATCACTTACTATTTATTCAAGGGACAAATAATCAAAGACAGGCATTCATTCTTCTTTCATATTAGACAAACATAAAGATATTCAGACAAAGAGGGGGTAACAAGGGCACTACCACATACTCCTCCCCCCTTTTGACAAAACCCTCCCCCTTTTGGGGGTTTGTTTACCTATCTAACCTGTCTATCAGATCTCCCCTTTAGAGAGATGGAGCCACAGCCCACCCTCTCCACGGCTCCACCCCGGGGTCCCTAAAAAAAATTTAGCTTCAACAAGTAAGTGGAAGACAAAGTTCTTCCATATTATTTTTCTTCATTACCCCGAGATCTGATGACAGATTCTCACTTATTCCCATTCCATATCTTGACAGGTAATCAGCATTTCCATTTGTAACTCCCTTTCGATGTTTTATTACAAAACGGTAAGGTTGTAGAGAGAGAGATACCACTGCATGATTTATGGATTTCTATCTTTCATGTTGTATAACCACCATAACGGATTATGAGCCATCCAAATCTCAAATTCAGTCCCCCATAAATAAAATCAGAGGGCCTCAATAGCCCACTTGATCGCCAAACATTCCTTTTCAATAGTGGAATATTTGGTTTCACGTTTGTGTAACTTTTGACTGATATAAATGATGGGGTGTTCTTCTCCATCAATGCACTGCGTTAACACAGCCCCAATACCTCGGTTGGAAGCATCTGTTTGCAGTATAAAGGGGTGAGTAAAATCAGGTGTATGTAGCACTGGTGAAGAACATAGTTGGGCTTTAATGGTACAAAAAACTTCTTCACATTCAGGTGTCTTTATCTTTATCAGGCTTGTGTTCTTTTGTTAAGTCAGATAAAGGGCCAGCTATTGTTGAGAATGTGAGCATGAAGCGCCGATAGTACCCAGCTAGCCCCAGGAAGGCCCGGACATCTTTTTTTGTTTTAGGCCTGGGGCAGTTGGCAGCAGCATCAATCTTAGTTACTTCTGGTTTAATACACCCTTTTCCAATTAAAAATCCCAAGTATTTTGTTTCTTGCATTCCCATGGTACATTTCACAGGGTTAATGGTATGTCCAGCCCTAGAAATAGCAGACAACACTTCCGATAAGTGACGGATATGTTCCTCCCATGTAGGACTAAATATTACTACATCATCTAAATATGCCATGCTGTAAGCAACATGAGGTATAAGAATTCTGTCCATTACCCTTTGAAATGTAGCAGGAGCACCATGTAGCCCAAAGCGCATTACTGTAAAATGGAATAAGCCAAGGGGTGTGCTAATTGCTGTTTTGTCCTGTATATCTGTATCCAAGGCAATCTGCCAATATCCTTTCGTTAAGTCTAGTGTGGTAAAGTACTGGGAATTTCCCAAATGATTAAAAATGTCATCTGTACGGGGCATGGGGTAAATATCAAATTTAGAAATAGAGTTAAGATGACAGAAGTCTAGACATATACGTACCCCACCCTCTGTTTGGTTTACAACCACTAAAGGAAAACTCCATTCACTATGGGAAGGCTCGATAATTCCCATATTTTGCATCTTCCTTATTTCTTTGATAACATCTTCTCTAACCCTTTCAGGTAGCCGGTAGGGCTTTTGATGGATGGGACTATTTTGGGAAACCAAAATACTATGTGTCACATCTTTAGCTTTTCCAGGAGTTCCCTTGAATGTTTTTTCATGATATTTCATTATAGTTAATAATTCAGTAGTCTGCTGGGGGGTTAGGTCAGGATTAATATTAATTTCCTTAATGTCCCCTTCCATTTTCAATCTCTGATAGGCTATGGCCATTTCACTACTACCATCCTCTGGGTAAACATATCTGCATAAGGTTGGTACCCTCTCTACCCATGGTTTCAGAAGATTTGTATGATAGATACATTTTTTACAAACTTTGTCATGTACATCTGTCTCATAAGTAACAGGACCCATTTTCCTTAGGACTTTATAGGGGCCCTGCCACTTCATCAATAACTTATTCTCTGATCAGGGTAACAGTAACAACACTTGATCCCCTTCCGCAAAGTCCTTATTGCACGTTCCTTTGTCATACTGTATTTTCTGAACTAACTGTTGTTTTTGATTAACAGCATGAGCCTGTTGAATGTACTTCATTATTCGTTCCCTTAAACCTTGCAAGTACTCAAGGGGACATTTGTTCTGAGAAGTCCTATTCTCCTCCCACCACTCTTTAACAACATCTAAAGGCCCTTTAGGGTTTTTGCCATACAATAGCTCAAGCAGGGAGAATCCGATTGAGGACTGTACTACCTCCCTATAGGCAAACATTAGATAAGGTAGGTAAATGTCCCACTGTCTCCCTTCGTCATGGACAAATTTCGGAATCATTTTTTTTCATAGTTTGGTTGAAGCATTCTACCAGACCGTCTGTTTGGGGATGATATGGTGTGGTACGTATAGCTTCTATCCCTAGCATCTGGTAAAGCCACTTCAAAACCACTGAGCAAAAATTCAAACCCCTATCCGTAAGTATTTCCCTTGGTATACCTACTCTATTAAAGATTTTACTCAATTCCTCAGCAATTCTAGGGGCAGTGACATTCGAAGGGGTACAGCCTCCGGATATTTAGTTGTGTAGTCACAAACCACTAGTATATACTGATTTCCTTTTGAACTCTTTTGTACAGGTCCCACGATATCCATAGCAATTCTTTGGAAGGGAGTAGTAAACAAAGGCATAGTTTGTAAAGGCACTTTGTCTTTCTTAACAATTTTTGCCACTTTTTGACATTCTGGGCAACTTCTGCAGTATTCAGCTACTTGCTCATGTATGCCAGGCCAAATGAATCTATGAAGTAGTCTACTCAGGGTATGAGCTCTTCCTAAATGTCCGGCCATTGGAATATCATGGGCAAGGCTCAATAACAATTGTCTGTACTTTTTAGGTACCAATAACTGCTCAGTAGTTTCACCGGTTTTGGGATTAGTACATATTCTATACAATAACCCATCTATCAGTTGACACCTGTCTACAGACCCTTGCGTCTTATCCTGTGGAAAAAAATTTTGTAAACAATCATCCCCCTTCTGTAATTCTGCAAAAGTATTTTTTATCATATTCCTTTACACAGAGGATAATGTATGGTCCTCTATCGTTAACCGGTCAGTTAACAGTCGAGAGGTTGCCAGGGCGACCATGTAAACCTCGAGAGCGAAGCTCGAGAGGTTTACGTCGCCATGTAACCTCGAGACGGTTAAATTGACCGGTGCCCGGTATATAGGGACTATACATTATTTTATAGTGTATGGTCCCAATATCAAAAATAAAATGGCTTACGTTTTTAAAAAGTCACCTGTGCCCTTCAGTCCTTCCCCTGCGGTTTCCCTTCAGTTGGTTCCTGTCAGAATGCGTCGATGCCTGGCAGATCGCACGCATACGCATGCAAGATGGGCTCGTTTGCAATCCCATCGCTATGACGCACTCAAGCGTAGGTTTATAACAATTTACGTCATAGCGATGGGATTATCGAGGCATAATTTTGCCGCTTTTTAGCGGTAATAAGGGCGCACCATACATTATATCATGAATAATGACATCATCATAATTATCCTTCATAGTGTCCTTTGTATTCAAAGTCCAGTTGTTTTTCTACTTTCTCTTCTGTCTTCTGGTTGTCCTGTCTTTCCCTATAGCTCCATATATTTCTTTATCAAAGAGAAAGAAATGTTCCAAGGTATCTGGATTCTGAGCGGATGTGGCCTGAGATCTGGTCACCATAGCACAGATGTTGGAAGAAATAAGGTCCTGAAAAGTGGGACAGTCATGTCCAGTTACAACTGGAATTGGGAGGTTAGGTACAACTCCTACCTTCATATTCTGCACTTGTCCTTGTATTGATATCTCTGTCTCCTCTAGTGGATAATAATGAGTGTCACCATGTATGCATGTTACCCAAGTGGTAGGTTCCCCTGGGGGTGGTTGCATACATAACAATTGTGGTTGCACTAATGTTTGTTTACTCCCCAAATCAAGGAGATCAGTAACAAAATGTTGCCTTATTTGTACAGGTACCATGAACTGGCCTCAATTGGCTAAAGCAAGATGTATTTGTTCGGGTTTCTTCTTGGGACAGAATCGTGCAATATGTCCTTTGGTTTTACATTCATGATATACAGTGTCTAGGTTATACCCCCTTCCAACTCTACCGGTGTTTTTTATACCGGTGTTTATAATAGTGTTACCACCTGGTCCCATAGTAGTAGAAGGAGATCTTACTGGGTACCCTTGATGATGGGCAGTCTGGGTGGTACCTTTCTGCCTGTGAGGTCTCACTGCAATGTAATCATCAGCCAATCAGATTGCAGTGTCTGATACCTCAGGGTGGTGCTCCTTCACCCATAGTTGAACATCTGGTGGTAAGACCCGAAGAAACTGCTCCAATACTATTGTTTCTATAACCTGGTTTATAGTCCGAGTATTGGGCTGCAGCCATTTGACACACAAGTCTTTAAGCTGAGTAAAAGCATTTTGGGGGTTATGAGCATTACTGTATCTGTAGGACCTAAACCTCTGCCAATAGGTTTCAGTGTTGATGTCATACCTCTTCAAAATGGCCTGTTTAACTCGGTCAAAGTTATTTACATCAACCTTCTCTACTTGGGTATAGGCCAGCTGGGCTTTTCCGGTTAAATAAGGTGCCAATCTGATAACCCATTGATCTCTTGGCCAATTACATGCTGTTGCTACTCTTTCAAATGTCATTATGTAGTCTTCAATGTCATCAGAGTCTGATAATTTGGCTAGTTTAATATCCTTTTGGCCTACTACTGGAGCAACAGGTGGCCTACCAGCACCCATCGTTTGGATTGCCCTTAAAGTGTCATTCCACCTGGCTTCATATTCTCTTCAGTCTCTGTCTCTTTGTTTCTCCATTTCGATCTGTCATGTACACAACCATTTCAACAAGTCCTGGGGCTCCTCAGGGGGGCTTTCTTCTTCTACACCCCCACTAGCCTGAGCCAACCCTTCCACTTTCTTGTCTTCCATCCTGGGTTCTGTTTTACCTGTTGTCCTCTTTCTGGTTACTGGGTCCAGGCCTTGTAACAATGGCAATTGATACTTTGTAGTCACCGATCTGGTGTGTACTCCCAGAAGCCTCGACTAGTCTGTCTGCTCGATGTCCGCTCTGTCCTGTAGCATTTAAGGTCCACCCGGGCTTTGGTACAGGTTCTTCCAGTTAGTCAGTCCCAGCCAACCGATCCCACTTCCTGACACCAGTGTGGAAGGCTGTGGATTAACAGATGGACACTTGATGCAGGAGCCATAGAGTTGCAGAAATCCTGCATATGTATTTTATTTACAGAACAAAATTAAAGCGAACTGTATGACACAAAATAATAAACGAAAGAGGATACTGGAAATTAAACAACAGGCTTCATTCCAGCAGTCAAAGTATCAGCAGTTCCAAATACACAGGAGTAGCAATCATCTAAGCTCCTAAGGTGTTATCAGGTCAACACCCAACTCGTATCTGACTAGCTTCATACAAGGACCAACATGTAAAGGGGGCTGAACTAAAGGATTTGTCCGCCCATCCATCAGTCAAGTTACATTTTAATACATTTCACAAAATAAGGTTACTATGTACAGATTTTAATAAGATTTTATTATTATGTTTTAGTTTAAACAGTTCTAGTATCCACTATCTTTCCTAGGATGAATCTGATTCAATGTTTCACATTTCAGAACGCCGACAAGCACCCCCAGCTTTCCTGCATAAAAGGAGGATGAAAGAGGCCAGCCAGCTCTGAAGAAGCAGGAAAGCTGTGCGGTTCTGTAGCGTTTTCGTTTCATTATTAAAACACTCCCAGCAGGGCTTATAACCCTGAATTCTCAAAGAAAAAAAAACAATCAATCAATGTTCCCAAGACTTGGAGACTTAAAGTATTACTAATTCTCAAGCTCCATGGATTGCGTTCCATTTCTCAAACAGTAAAATCGGAGCGAACATGTACTGCCGATGGGGAGACAGAAAAAACCGTGGTAGCGGCTCATCAGAAATTGCTTGAAACAGAAGCTAGGTAGGTTTCTTATAGCTTTCCTGACATTGTTCAGCAGGATTAATTTTGCAACATAACACTGGAAAGGGAATCAAATCTTCATACGCTACACTTGTACTACGGGTCAAAAGTCTTGTAACTCTGCAAATACTATTGCCAAAACGGCAAATCGTGAGCTTGTCTTTACAGACCTAGTTTTGGGGACATAAATGAGCAGTACAAAGCTTTTTAAGGATCACAAGAGTTTAGAAATATCTAGCTATAATTCTGGCACTACTATATACACTGTGCAATTGCAATTTGGGACAAAATGTTAACAGGATCGCTCTTTTAAGAAGGTGTACCCTGTGAATGAAGACAACATAAGGGGGGGAGTTACTCGACAAATAACACAATTCAAGGTATTTCCATAGCGTGCAATAGATTGCCAGTCTATTACTCACTATTTATTCAAGGGACAAATAATCAAAGACAGGATTTCATTCTTCTTTCATACTGGACAAACATAAAGATATTCAGACAAAGAGGGGGGTAACAAGGGCAATACCACATGGACTAGGACCTTTGCAAGGAAAAAAGTAAGAATTAGCTGCAACAATAACATTAAATGACCACACTTCAACAACCTTCAAGCTTTTCCACTACTCAGAATTCCAAATAGAACACTTTACCCTAACTCTTTCAGTCTGTCTCTCTCTGTTGGGACTGAATTATAGCATCAGATCAGACAGTATGGTCTGTTCCAAAAGGTAAGCCTCTCTGTGATTGCAGCACTGTACCATCGCCAAAGGGGAATGGTCTTCCTTAGCTCAGCTCTGCTACAGTTCAAAGAAAGTGTGATTTCAGGAAACAAATGCCGACCTCTGATATATGGTCGGCATTTTGCATTTAGCTTTTATTGGTATCTGAATACTAAAGCCGCTCAACTGCTTGTCGGCCAGCATTATGTAAATGAAGGTACTGAAGCGCTCTCTCATTGGAGCACTTCAGTCCTTTCAAGTACACAAAGTTTATGCCCATGGAACTGTGACCACTGTCATACTTAGCTTTCGTGGTCATTGGTCTGTCAGGGTCTAGCCCAATGTAGATTGCTGTCCATTGGGCTAGTCAGTGATACACCTCTGAAATGCCGTTCTCTGGAACAAAATATTTCTTGCCCATGTGCAAGAAAACAAAGAAAAAAGTAAAAATAAACTGCAGTGTGCATGTGCATCATAATTAATAAGATTGAAAACAAATACCATAGTCAAATCTGTGGGGGCCCATTGCTGGCAACACAAACAACAAAGTCAGCTTATGAAACAAAAGAATATCATCTCAAGGGGGAGGACAGAGGGACAGAGGGCCCCTGAAAAAGGGACCTCCGGGGCCCAGTGGGCCTACCCGTTCATCAAAATTCAACAAATAAATAAATAAATATACTCTGTGCATGCTGTATACTTTTTTTAATATATTTCTTCTCAGATTATCACCTTTCATTTACTGTTTCTTCCTGTCAGTCACCACATCACTGTTGTCAGAAATATGCAACTGGCTTAAAAAGCTAGGGATATTTCAACTGTTACATTGCTTCAGTGGGGCACTCACATTAGGGTGGATTTTTCAGGGTACGGTAAATCAGGGCAGATGAACAATGTCGGAAGGATTGAGAGCAACCACAAATTGAGTCACTCTCAGACATGACCACAAAAATTGCAGAAGTGGCTCCTGTGTCCATGAGTGTATGGAGTGGGCTTCATCTCCTGCACCCCATGGTATTACAATATAAACAACTCTGGGTGGCATGTGTTGGGGGGGGCAATGACAAACATTGTATAATGGCAGCACCTCCCCCACATGTGAAATCGAGGTAGACCATATTAAGGCTTCAATTAATTTGTCCACACTGTTTCCCTTGCCCTATCTTCAGCGCCCTATTGTCAGGATACCTCTTCAGCCTATGTCCCATCATTGAACATGTCTTGTCTCCTGTCATTCACCTTTCCTCGTCTCCTGTCAGTCACCATATCACATGACTCTTACGCACAGATGGCTAACTAGGAATTTAGATTACAAGCTAATGAATCTATGTGCTACTCAACTTCTGAATATGGGACTGTCTCAAATATCTTACAAGAAGATTTCCTGTGAGCTTAGCAACAGCTGGGGCTTTTTAGGTGCCATGCTACTGAACTGTTTTTTTTCACAGAATTTCACCTTCTTCACTCTTTATTATACTGTAAAAAGAAGGTACAGAGCAAGTTTTGTATTAAATGAATATTGAAAAAAAAAAAAAACAGAACTAAAACCAAGGGTGATTTGTCAAAAGCAGAACCAGAATCTCCCAGATTTTGCTCACCACTAATTTGAACCTTTGATCTCCAGGTTCCCAAAAGTGTTTTAACTATTAGAATACCCTGGCACCACTGTTTGTGGGGGAAAGGACTAAAGGGCCTCCAACTGCTGGCAGTTTTTTTCAACAATTTATTTACCCAGGATTCCCAGCTGAGGTGCATTATCTCATTTCCAGTGGGATACAGCTTCTACCCAGTTCCACAGCTGGGTGGACTGGAGCACTAGGAAGCTGCTTGACTTGCTCAGGGTCTCAGTATTTTGCTTCTGTGGGATTTGAAACCTGTGCTCTTATCTGGTCTAGCAGTGCAGCCGTAGTGCTTCCTCTGATTATGCCAGTGACCTGGGTTTGTGAATGGACTTGAGTAACTCAGGGACTGCTGAGTAGGAAGGATTGAGCATCCTGAGGACTGCTGTCCTTTCTTGGGGAGGGCACGATGTGTCCCCTGCAGTGCTCCTATTACCTAGCAGTGGCTGGGTTTCAGAGAAGTCAGGTCAGCAGCTGGGGCGGGATGCTGACAGACACTGTCACAATCACACATTCATGTGTTCATAAACAGCACTGCACATCAAGATGTCCCACGAGAGAAAAGACCAGAGGAAAAATCCATGGTGGAGCTGAACAATGAAGGGCCCCCTGCAGGTCTTGCACCCCCAACTGGGCACCGCAGAAAGTAGATCCTGCTCCTGAGGAGGTATGGCCAGTCATGAGGGACCTACCACATAGGGAAAGTCATGGAGAACAAGTAGGGGTAAACCCCAGAGAAGAGGGTGATGGGGCTAAAGGGCCCAACAGATGGGGGTCAGCCAGGCACTGGTGCAATAAAAACTTTGCTTGAAAAAGAATCTGTGATCCTCCTGTTCCAGACAGTTCTCCAACCACTAGAACACATTGCCTTCACTGCCTGTTAGGGGGAGAGGCCTAAAAGGCTATTGACTGAATCTTTTTTACACTCTGTTTTCCTGGGATAGCCCAGATTAGAGGCAATTTCTCATTTTCAGTGGGATCCTGCTTCTTGCCTTTACATGCAGATGCATACTTTGGAGCACTGGGAGGTTAATGACTTGGTCAGGCTGACACAGTGAGTGTTTGTCTTTAGCAGAGTTTGAACCTGTGATTTCCTGGTTCCCAACAGTGCCCTAACCACTGCATCACACCACCCCTGCTTCCTATGAGGGGAAGACCAGGAAAGGCTGGTGACTGCCGGCAGTTTTGTTTGTTTATGTTTTATGATTATTTAACCACGATAGCCCAGCTGTGATACAGCATCTCATTTCCACTGGGGGTCCTACTTTTCTCCATTTTACAATGTACTGTATTTACTCAGGATATCCCAGCTGAGATGCAACATCATAACTGCAGTGTAATCCTGCTTCTACCCATTTCCACAACTGGGTATACTGGAGCACTAGGAGGTTAAGTGACTTGCTCAGGGTCACACAGTGAGTATTTGGATACACAGTGGTTTGAGCCTGCAATCCCCAAGTTCCCAACAAAGCTCTAATCACTAGAACACATTAACTCCACTGCCTGAGGGGGACCTAAATATAGGTTACTCCTGGCAATTTTCTTTTTAATAATTTATTCATGCAGGATAACCCAGATGAGATGCAACATCTCATTTCTAGTGGGGTAGTGCTTCTGCTCATTTCTGCATCTGGATGGACTGGAACACTAGGAGGTTAGGCGACTTGCTCTTCACATAGTGAGTATTTGGCTCTAGCAGGGTTTGAATCTGCAATCTCAGCCAGCCTGGTAGCACTTCTGTTCAATTTACTGGTGGCTCAAGTTCAGGAGTAGACTTCGGTCACTTGGGAGGCTGTCAGGGAGAAGAAGGGCAGAACATCCTAAGAAGTCCTCTCCTTCCTTGTGGTGGGAGTCATGTGTCACCTGCAGCATGCCTGGCATCTAGCAGTGGCTGAGGGTCAGCATATTGAGGGGCATTAGCTGGAGGGGCAGAAATGGACACCAGCATTTCTACGCATGCACATGTTCATGAAAGTCATTGCGCACTGAGGCATCCCAGGGGAGACAAGACTGGAGAAAAAATCCTTGGCCAAGCTGCATAACGAAGTGCACCGGCAGGTCTTGCACCACAAACTAGGCACCCCAAAAGGGGGATCATGATCCTTATCCTGAGGTGTCTGGCCAGCACTGAATAGACCCCTTGTTCGATCCAAGCCTTTTTATAAATTAACACAAACAACCTTTGTGTAGCCCCTGAAACACCTCACCTTAGACTTCTAACTAGAATACAGAGCTGGAATTTTTAATAGTTTCCATTCTGTTCTCTATTCTGTGGGAGGAGTGTAGTTTTTGTTCAGTGTTTTCTTGAAGTATATTGGCTCTTTGTCTCTTCCTCCATCACATTTCCTATTTCCCATCCCCCTTGTTATTGGTTTGATGACTTCTGAATTAATGTGGCATGTAGCGATTGCATGCTTTCCGACCTCACTAACCCTCAGAATCAATTTGGAACTTGCTGTTTCAAGTCAATGCATACTGTCAACTCCGCTTTTAAAGTAGTCTTTAAAACTCAGTCTGTGATTTTTGTCCCCTTAAAGGACAATTACACCTCTTTTGCAGGAAGTTTTCTTTAACTGAGAAATAATTAAAAGGCCTCTGGGAATTGTTTGCATAGCAGTAACAAGCTCCTTTTTGTAATTTTCTTTTTAAATTGTGTATTTCCATCAAGTCTTCTTTTTCCTCCTCATAGCACCTTTGCACTTGCTGAGTGCAGACTGCTCAAAATGTTTACTGAGCGAGTCTGCTATTCTGGATCCTTACCCGATACTCTTCAACAAGCTTTGTCTTACCTGGGTTATAAGTCACACCATTACATCAAATGATGTTTTAAATTTTGCTACCTGTTTTGCCATTCTGGCTGCAGCTCTGGTAAGCTCATCTAACTTTTTAATATGATGTTTGTGGCCCCTTTGGTTCTGATCATGAGAACATACGTTCACTGTATTTTGGTATACAAATTGACACACAGACCTTGTCTTCCTTCACCCTAATAAACGCATAGACAACAGTTTGTAATATGGTTTTATCTCTGTAGCATTTTTCATAAACATGTTTATCAAGGTGATATCACTTAGCCCCATCACCAGCGTAGCCGTCTCATTGTCATGTGAATAGCACTCATCACTGCTCAATAATTCAAGGACTTTCAATGCTTTTGTGTCAAATAACCATGAGAAATTCACAGGCCACCTAAACTCTTATCCACCCTCCATGATTTCAATGAGCTTCATAAAACCCCCTTTTGTGCATCACCCACTGCTTACAGCTGTACAAACATTGTTTAGCAAAGTGGATTACCCAGTACTTTGCACACCTAACAGTATCGGTACATATAGACGTTTGTCTGCACCCTCCACACCAACAACTGCTTTAGGATAGCTCTTACACAGTTTGCTGGTATGTTGCTAACATCCCATCAGTAAGTTCTAGTTGGACCCCATCCAGCATTAATAGCAGCCATGCAAGATAATGTATCACTTGGAGGAATTTGGTTAAAAAGTATGCTTTTTGCAGTGCCAGTGTTTCATAAATATGCCCAATTTCATGCATGAAATGCTCAAGCATTAGCAAGCAATTACAGAGTCTAGCATCCAGTTTTTTAAGTTCATTTTGTTGTTTCTCTATATTCACTTATATCCTCGAGAAAAGGAGGGAGAAGGGGGACATGATAGAAACTTTCAAGTACCTCAAGGGAATCAACAAAGTCCAACAGGGTAGCACCTTTCAGAAAAAGAGGTGTGCAAGAACTAGGGGGCACAATTTGAAGATAGAGGTGGGGTGGCTCAGAGGTAATGTAAGGAAGTATTTTTCCACAGAGAGGGTTGTGGATGCATGGAATAGCCTTCCTGAGGAGGTTATGGAGTCAGGAACAGTGGAAGAATTCAAGAATGCATGGGACAGTCATAAGGAAATTCTAGGGGTGGGGGTAGGAAGAAGTAGGCTGTTGGTTAACTAGGATCTGCAGCTTATTCATTAGGTAGGGAAATGGGCAGCCTGGGTGGGCCAAGCAATCCTTATCTGCCATCAAATTCTATGTTTCTATGTTTCCATTGGCGCACTAGAGTGCATCAGCAAAATAGCTAAATCTTGATGAGATAAGCACAAAGGACCCCTTTGAAAATTGTGCATACAAATATATGAAATTGCCAGCAGAAAAAGGCCCACGGGTCTATCAAGTCTGCCTGATTATGCAGCTCTTAGTTTCATATCACTACAGCTGTCCCGCCCAAAAACCCCTCCCTTCCTCCTCTTTCCCGGGCCTTACCCCTTTTGGGCTTTGGCTGTACTAACCCTGCCCTTGAATCTATCCCAACCCTGCTTAAAGTTATCCACTGTCCTTTGAGTGATTAGCTCCTCTGGCAGGGCGTTCCAACCCACCACCACTCCCTCTGTGAAGTAGTGCCTCCTCATCTCCCTCCTAAACCTTCCTCATTCCAACTTCAGACTGTGCCCCCTAGTGACCCTCCCCCCCTTTAAGAGGATCAATCCTCCCTCCCTGACTTTGTTTATGCCTTTCAAGTACTTAAAGGACTCTATCATGTCCCCTCTTACCCTTCTGTCTTCCAGCGAGTACATGTTGAGCTCCTTCAACCTTTCCTTGTATGGTGACTCCCCTAGTCCATAATCATTTTTGTAGCACTACGCTGCACCTCCTCCAGTAATCTCACATCCTTTTTGAGGTATGGGCACCAGTACTCTACACAGTACTCCAAGTGTGGCCTCACTAGTGATCTATACAGTGGTAGGATGACCTCCCTCTTTCGAGAGGTGATCCCTCTAGCAATGTACTCCAGCATCCTATTTACCCCTGCTGCCACCCTCCTACACTGTGCTGATAACTTCATGTCCCCTGTGATTATTACCCCCAGGTCCCTTTCCTACTCTGAAGCCATTATCTGCACTCCCCCCAGCCAGTAGCTGTTCCTGGGATTTCTGGCTCTAAGGTGCATGACCTTGCACCACTTTTTTTTTTGTTGAAATTGTATTTTATCTCCTTCTTGACATCGGAGCCCTGCTCTGTTGGGAGTCACTAAGGGTATTACCCCCACTGCTGCCTACCTGGAACCCTGGATAACCCCCATGGAGCTGTGGCTATGTCCCCCAGGGCGGGTACGAGGTGGAGCCAGTACACCCCTATCAATTAGCTTTCGTCGGGTCCCCTCTGGTAGTCAGGCAGGCAGCAGTCATTAGGGCCTATACCCAGCGCTCCTTCCCCTCGGCGGTCTGATGTGTTTTTTCCCTGTTCCGAGGCAGTGGCTATGCCCAGGCATCAAGGCATCCCCACCGATGTCCTCACTCCCAACCCTCTCCATGTGCTCGTGTACTTGTTGTACCTCTGGCCTCCGCCAGAGGCAAGATGAGTACCGAGTCTACACCCCCCACCCTCCTGGGAGAGGAGAGCTGTCCTCCGGATGCTCAATCCTCTCCCTCCCCTGCCAACCCCCGATGGGCCGGGCTCGTTCCCGAACCTGGGTCACCGGCATGACGCAAGCTGTGGCGTCCAGTGCCTCAACCCTCAGCACCACTGGTCCAGTGACCTTGCACTTCTTAGCATTAAACCCCAACTGTCGCTCCCTAGACTAGTGTTCGAGTTTAGCTAGATCCTCTCTAAGTGCCTGTCTCTCTTCATCATTGTCCACTTTTGCACAAATCTTAGTGTCATCCGTGAGCAGGCTGATCTTACTCTTGACCCCCTCTGCAATGTCTGCAGTGAAGACATTGAACAAAACAGGGCCTGGCACTAAACCCTGTGGTATTCCACTCATTACTGGCTGCATGCAGGGTTGCATGCAGATACAGACCTGCATCATCAATCATGTCCAGCACCACTGGCTGCAGGCTCATTTCCCAGATGCATCCCTGACTCAGCCTGACACACCTCCAGAGTTTTCTTTTGTCACTAATACAATACTAATGCATTTCCTTGCATACTTCAAGCAAACATGAAAAGGTCTGAATCAGTGTTTTGGTCTGCAGGCCTTATCTCAACACTTCCTATTGAGAAAGTAAAGAAACTTAGTGGAGAGGCAGGAGACTTCGGCTCTAAACTAAGTGTTAGAAAGGTTTAGAGGAAGGTTTGAAACTAAAGTAGGCAAACTTCACAGTTTTACCTAGTTTTGAAGTTCATGAAATGTTTACAGTTTTGCTAGCCATTTTTTATTGACAAATCTCAGGTTATATTTGTGAAAATGAAATTTATCTGTTTTTAAGCAATCACATTTAGTGAGGTTCAAGTAAGTTGTTGCTGAGTTTACCAATTCACAAATACCTTACAATGGCACAAATGTATTACAGAGATAGAAATACCATTTTCCTGCATGTAGTACTGAAACACTGCACTGGAACATCATCACAGAGCCAACCCCCTCCCTCTCCGGCGATGAAACCAGCTCCTTCTGCTTATTCCTGGTACATTAATCACATCATTGGTTTTCACTACGAGTAAGAAGTAAAACAAGCATTTGTCAATGCCGAATGTTTGCTTGCTGGCATTGGCAGTGGTAATGTAGAAGTTACAGAGCTGCGTAATAGGAATGGCAGTGAAGTACTGAACTGAAGCCAACCCCACCACCACCCTGCAGAGAGTGACAGGCATTGGGGTGTGCATTTGGGTCGTCAGGCATAACGGCCTCACCATTTCACCACACCCCACCCTGCAGACACTGACAAGTGTCACGGTGTTCCTTGGGGTCTTTGGCCCTTATGCGCACCCCATTTCATTAGGAAATGCGGTGAGATGGGTGCGATATAGGAGAATGGGGTGAACTTTGGGGCTGAAGAGTCCAAGGCATACCTCGATGCCTCTCACTGGCTGCAGGGTGTGGAATGGTATGAGCATTACAGGCAAGAATCCCAAGTCACACCTTTGATGCCTGTCATTCTCTACAGGGTTGGGCGTTATGGTTGGAAACCCTAATACCTCAGGCATTCATTGGTATTTTCACTCCAAATTTTTCAACATGTTTTTGTGACCCCACCTCATGAACAGGGGAATATATCAGTTTATTAGCGAGCTGCTTATGGACAGCGACTCTGGCATTTAGCACCACAGATTGAAAAACATTCTGAACAGGATGAAAAAATGACAGCTGTACTGTTCATGGGGAGGTGTAAAAAATGGCAATGTTGCAAATCTGCAGTAAAAATATTTAAAAAAATGGTGAAGTCATGAGCATACATAGAAACTGTGCAACGCACACCCGTAATATAATTAGGTTGGGGATATTTTACAGCAGATTGTCAACTCAGGCATTTTGGTGCCTCCGATCATGAACAGTGTCACTGTGATTTTCTTTATCTGTGCCGAACAATGATTTCCCACAGCGACCATGCATCTCAGCGCTGAAAGTGTGAAAACACACTTCAGCCATGTTGTGAAAAATGACAGCTGTACTGTTCATAAGGAAGTGTGAAAAAATGCCACTGGTGAAAATCTGGACTGAAAATATTACAAAGTCATGAACTTATGAGGGTGCATGGAAACTGCGCATTGCTCAATCGTAACACAGTCATTTTATGGACTTTTGTCACCAAATTTTCAACATAGCCATTTTAAGACCTCTGCTCATGAACAGTGTAACTGTGATTTTCTTAATCTGTCCTAAACATTGCTTTCGCACACCAACAGCACCATTGTGCTACATGTCTGAAACACATTTTAGGTGACATATGAAAAATGGCAGCTGTACTGTTCATAAGGAAGTGTAATAAAATGGCAGTGTTGAAAATCTGGAGTGAAAATATTAAATTGCAAACTTCACGAGCATGCATAGGAACTGCATAGCATGCGCTTAGTAAAACAGTCATTTTAGGAATTTTTCACCAAATTTTCAACATAGCCATTTTAAGACCTCTGCTCATGAACAGTGTCACTGTGATTTTCTTAATGTGTCCCATACATTGATTTTGCACATACTAGCCATTGTGCACTACATGGGTGGAAACACATTTTGGGCAAGATATGAAAAATGACAGCTATACTACTCATAAGGAGTGTAGTAAAATGGAAATGTTGAAAATCTGGAGTGAAAATATTGAAAATTCGGAACTTCACAGTGTGCGTGGGAACTGCATAATGCACCCTAATAAAACAGTCATTTTAGAAATTTTTCACCAAATTTTCAACATAGCCATTTTAAGACCTTTGCTCATGAACAGTGTCACTGTGACTTTCTTAATTTGTCCGTACATTGATTTAGCATACTGACTGCCCATTCTACGCTACATGGTGGAAACCCATTTTGGGTGAGATGTGAAAATGACAGCTGTACTGCTCATAAGAAGGTGTGGCAAAATGGCAATGTTGAAAATCTGGAGTGAAAATATTGAAATTCGCGAACTTACGAAGCCTGCGTAGGAACTGCATAGCATGCGCTCGTAAAACAGTCATTTTGGAATTCTGGCGCAAATTTTCAACATGGGGTTTTGGGACCCCTTCTCATGAATGATGTCACTGTCATGGTGGTATTTGGGCCCGAAGGGTGATTTACGCGAGTCACTGCGTGAAATCACCGCCAGACAATGCTGCTCATGACAATGACATAATTAGAAGGAAAGAAACTCATGTTAATATTCAAATCAAAAATGCCGAGATATGCAATAAAGTTGAAACCCCCTATGCTAACCCATTATACAGCTTACGGCATTTCCTCAGTTACGGTTGGCTTTGAAAATTGAGCGTGTTCCGGTCCACGAAGATCGTCGTGCGGAGTCTGGAGGTAAGTATGGGGTGAGGGGTGTGGGAGGCTGGTGCACAGTGGGTGGAGTGCGGGTTGTGGGAGGGAGGTTGGGAGGCGCAGTGGGACAGTTTTTATTTTACAGGTTTAAAAAAAAAAAAGAGCGTCCTAGGATGTTTGCCCACGCTGGGGTGGGCTCCAGCGTGGCACACAAGCACTTGGGGGGCATTCAGCCGACGGGGATTGGGCACCCCCTACCGCCAAAGGACTACAGTGCTTGCTACGCTGGGGTGGGCTCCCAGCGTGGCACCTACAACTGGGGGGGTGGGGGATGCAGCTCAGCAACTGGGGAGGACGCAGCTCAGCCGACGGGGATTGGGCACCCCGTCGGCTATACAGTACGGGGGCGTGCACGTCTGTCTGTGCGTGGGGGGGAGCTGCGCGTGAGCAGCCGATATCTTATCGGTGCTCACTCAAGCGTAGCTCCCCCTTTCAACTGTATGCCACTGCATTTTGGAGCGTGTCATAGACAGCTCCAAAATGCATTGGCTTACAGGGACCGCGCCTGCCAGCCCACTGACTGAATTGGAGGAGGAGGTGACACACCTCCGAAATCTCCGATGAAGGCACTATGTTTCTTGCACATGCGTGCAAGCAAACATAAAAACAACAAATATGCTGCAAGGGATACCTTTTTGTTACACTAATAAAATTAAGGGAAGTTGTACTGTGGTCACCTGCTGTTTAACTTATATTTGGTGAAGCAATACCTTCTTTTTACATGTCTGCACTAAAACACAACTTTGACATGAGAAAGTGATGAATAAGCAAACAATGTATCATTTCATGCACTACTTAAAAGCACGTATTATCACAACAGAAGGTTGGAATCTCACTAATCAAATATTTTACAGCTTTTTCCCATAGTGCTTTAAAAATAGGGTCTTCCCTATGTGTCCTGAAATACTTTGTGCTCGGACTGTAATAGCTCATACTAGGGCCTGTGTATGATTGGGGGAAGGGTATGTGGTATAGGTGTGTACCCAGGCCATGGCCCTCCACACTCTTGCACAGATTTATACTACACATCATTCCCTACCCCCAGCTATCTATCTGTGATCCCTCCCACAGGTGCACAGGTGTGCAGCAGGGACAGGGGGTTGGACATGGATGGAGCCGAGGGTGCTGGTGGGCATCCAATCAGATGCCTGTTCTGCCAGCAGAGTGGATCCCCTGTTCTGCATAGTTCAGGGGTGTTATTGGATGGAGCACACCCTGGTAGCGACTGGGATATGGGCATGACAGGGAAGTGCCGGCCAGGAGCCTCTTGCCCCCACTACATGACAGAAAGGCTGGTGGTTGTGGTATTGGTGTGGCTACTGTCTCTGTTGGGCCACCTGCCATGGCTGGTAGGGACACATAGGAGCTATGGAAGGGTGCCAACAGGCATAGCATGTACCCTTCCACCAGTGCTCTGCACCTTTGTGCATGTTGTGGAGTCCATCATCACTCATGGGACACACATCCTGCTCATCTGCATGTACAGTGCAGGGCACTGTGTGGGAAGTCAGTGCAGAAGGGGGTGCTCCCCTTCTGTGAATGCTGTGGTGGTCTGTTGGGACCCCCAATGTGCAGCAGTGCAACTTAGGAAAGTCTATGCCGTGCATAGGCATCTTGCAGAGGCCCCATTGTTAGGGCATTGATCATAGGAATCATAGGAATGATACTGAGCTAATGGACTTGCATCCTACATGCTCGCCATCTGAATTTGAATTGATAGAACAGTTCAAACCTTCTGTCATTCCTGATCCTTCATGAGTAAACATAATTATGAAAAGGGTGTTAGAATACAGCCTCCTGATTGGTTCCTGACATTTCAAAAACATTACAGTAATCTTATGGTTAACATACCCATAGAGTCTTATGACAAGAAAATAAAAAAACAACTCTCTGCATTCAAAAGTAAATCGTTTTTCTTTACATAACCTGATTTTCATCCTAGCAAGAAGGCAGTCCCAGGGGTTACTGTAACAGTCAGTAAATCACCCCTTAGGGGCACATGGCACAAGGTGCACCCCAGAGGGTGATTAACAGACTGCTAATGTAATTCCCTAGGGTTGCTTACTGCTTTACTTTATCAAGAGGCTCTAGAATACAGCTCCCACATTGGTTCCTCACATTCCAAGAACGTCACTTTAATCTTTTGTTAATATGACTGCTGGCCCTTATGACACAAACACATAAATGATTGAATCATTTTTCTAAGCAACCCAATTTTTATAACACCACTAATGCACTCCTAGGCGTTACCTTAGTCAATTATTCACTTCTAGGGGCATGTCGCATTAGGCCCCTAAGAGGAGATTAACAGACTGCTTAGGTAACCCCTCACCAAGATTTTTAATAAGAGACTAGTTACACTGAGCCCCAGTTCACGCAGACGAAATCCTCTTTGTATATAAAATGCCACACAGAAAAGCATTTAATCTGATCTAGTAGAGTGCTGTATCTTTATCTAGGTTGTCGGGATAGCCAGTAATAAGTCATTACATAGTCAGTGGAGGAGGTAAAGGGGAATGCTGTTTGTAAAGATTTGTTTATGGAGATAATCTCTCATGAGCTGTTGGCAGTTTAAAGAGAAATAGGTTTTCTCAGAAGGGGGTGGTAATAAGACTGATTTATCTGGGGAGAGAGATACAGTAGATGCAGAAGGGAGTGTGTGTGGTACTGAGGGGGCAGTGCATTTAGTGCAAATCTTAACCGATTGATTGGATTCATGACTCAAACTGAGACTCTGAGAGTGTAAAAAAGAAGAGCAGGTAGAAAGTGAATCTAATGATATTGGGGGAGTGACTAATCACTGAGCAGCAAAGGGTCAGTGAATAAAAGTTATAATAAGGCATAAAGGGACAGTGTGGGAGGAAGAGAAGATCTGAAAGAAAATATTGCATGTTAGAATGGAAGACAGTCAGTGTGTGCAGGGTTTGCTGTTCCACCCACAGGCTGCTATAATACTAAGCTTGGCTTTGTCTTGCACAACTCCATCTGCCCCTCAGGAATGCAGTCTTCCTGCCACCAAAGCATGTTGCACTAATCAGTGCTGCACCTCTTAGAGGGCAGGACTCTCCGAGTTGTAGTGAAGTAATAACCAGTGTTGTATAAAAGGCAGTCTGTGAAAGCTGCTGGCATCTAGGTGTAAGTATAGGAAGCAAACATGACAACCAGAACCTGCAAAACTCAGTCAGAGAAATTAAAGAGTAAATGATATGGAAGTTATTTCAGGGTGACTGATTTCAAACAATTTAAAGTCAAAATGATTGGCAAAACCATTACCCAGCACCCAATCAGGTTAGCTTTATTTACTGGGACCTACTATGTATCTGAACCATTGAAATTGTACCCATCTGTGTCAAAATGTCCTGGAAGGTCTACATTTTTTCATCCATATTTGCCCTGGTTCATTGTGACCCTGATTTTATTTATTTATTTTTATTTATTTGCTTTTGTTTGCCGGGTAAGTCACACTAGACATCCATGTGCCTATTTTCAGGTGCGATCCGGGAGAGTTACAGACATGAGTTTTACAAGTACAGTGAGTTATACAGCTTATACATACAGTGAAGTGACCGGTACATCTTTTCATACAGTGAGGTGGCTGAATATAATTTTTCATACAGAGGGGTATTGGAAGATATAGAGAAGTGACAGTCAGTACAAAAGTCAGTACAAAAGCAACACATGAGCCCGGGGGTGGTTACAGATGACCCGGGGGAGTTAAGCGCTAGGCTGTATTATAGACAGTGAGTGCTAACCCAGTTAGTCATTGCTTGGCCAGGTAGTCGGGAGAGTAAGTGCAGTGGTCCCAGGGGGTGCGGAGGATCTACGTGCCAGCGTAGTGTGGGACAAGGCTATGAGGTGCAAGGGCAAGAGGAGGAGCCCTTCAAGAAGTTCCAGAGGGAGGTTTTAAATCCATTGTGGGAGGGGGAGGACCGTGTATGGACTGGGAATGAGTTCCATAGTTTCAGGGCTTAGCTGGCGAAGGCCCGGTCGTCTGCGAGGGAGCGTGTCCCAGGGACTGGGCGGGAGAGTGTCGCCCTTGACCTAAGATGGTATGCGGGAGCGTCAGAGTTGAGGGGAAGGGCAAGGACAGCAGGGGTGGATGTCCTGACGATGTTGTCGATGAAGTTACCTATTACGAAGACACAGTGCTTCTCTGGAGGGAGCCAATCGAGATGAGAGTAGAGGTCGCAGCCGTGTGTGAGGGGAGGAGCAGAAAGTGCAAAGCAGCAGATGCTGTTGTAGGCCATATCCCATTTCGAGAGGATGGATTTCGGCACGGTGGCAAAGGTCACTAGTGCATAGCAGATGTAGGGGAGGAGAACACCCCTGGCTAGGGCCACCCGAGCAGCTGGGGTGAGGCAGTTTTTTGCTCTGTATGCAAGACCAAGCTTAGCATTTGTGGCCTTACAGATGTTTCGGACGTGTAGGGAGAGGTCCAGCTGGGGATCCAACGTGACGCCAAGGTACTTGATTACGGGAACTGTCTGCAGAGGCAGGCCGTCAGCCCTGTGGATTGAGGGGGGCGGGGCATGATTTTGTTCTGCTTAGGGAGCCCAGGAGCATAGCCTGCATTTTCTTAAGGTTGGCGGTGAGCTTGTGTATCGCTAGCCAAGACTGGACACATTTGAAGTCAGTGTTTAGATTGGAGTTAATGGTATCAATGTCACGATCGCTGTTCAGGATGACAAGGTCATCAGCGTACAGGGTGACTAGTACATGGGAGGGGACAGACAGCAGTTCATTGATGAAAAGGGAGAAGAGCAGCAGACCGAGGATGGACCCTTGGGGGACCCCCACACTGGACAGTGGTGAGTTGTGAGTGGGTCTGGTTAAGATTGGTATATTGCTTCCTACCAGTTAGGTAGTTGAGGAACCAGGTGTGGGCTGGGTTAGAGAGTCCAACGGTGAGGAGAGTGGAGCTGAGGAGGGAGTGGTCGACCCTGTCAAAGGCCTTGGAGAGATCCACGAAGATCGCACCTGTGAGATTGCCCTGGTCGGTAGCTGTTCTAATATGTGAGGTAACTACCGTGAGGGCGGTGGCCGTGCTGTGCCCCTTCCTGAACCCGTGCTGAGTTGGAGAGAGGAGATTGTGTACGTGCAGATATTTGTTTAGCTGAGAGGCCACAACTTTCTCTAGGAGTTTGGAGGCGGCCAACAGGATGGCAATGGGCCGGTAATTAGCAGGGTCTTTGGGGTTACCTTGCTTGAGAACAGGGGTGATTTTGGCTACCTTCCAGAGGTCTGGGATGACACCAGCTGTTAGAGAGGAGTTGAAGATATGAGTTATAGGCCGGGCAAGTAGGTGGGCACCCAACCTAAGAAGTTTCGGCTCCAGGTTGTCATGCCCTGCTCCAGAATGAGGGGAGAGGTTGGCAAGCAGCCTCTGGGTTTCAGCAATGGTCACGTGTTGTAGGAAGAAGGAGGGCCGGGTCTCAGGACCAGGTTGGGAGGAGGTGGTGGGACAGGGTGCAGGCGGTTGGACCTTCGGGGATGTGGGAGCGGCAGGGGCAGAGGGTTGTGGGGGAGGCAGTTCGGAGAACATTGTGTTAAAGGCATTGGAGATAGTGCGTGGGTTGTTGCAGCTGACCCGTCGATTAGGAAGTCAGTGACTTGTACTCGGGCAGAGCCCCCCACTGCGCTTCTAATGTTCTGCCAAAAACCCCTCGGGTTGTTGGCCGAGGCAAGTAGTGTGGATCGACAGTACTCACTTTTGGCTGATCTGATGGCTTGTTTGCAGATGTTCCTGAAGCGTCTGTAGGCAATAAGATCATCAGGACTGTGGGATGCTTTGTAGGCTTCCCAGCACTTGTTCCTGCATTTCATTAGGGCGAAAAGGCCCCCATGGAGCCATTTGGTGATGGTGCCCAGCACCCTCCTTTTAGTTAGTGGGGCATGTTTGTTCTGTACTGGGATGTAACTTGTTAAGAAAGCACCCAGTGCTTGATCTGAATCCAAGTAGGCGGTGACCCCATTCCAGTCGATCAAACCAAGGTCAGCAAGGAAATCGGGCAAGTGGAATTTTGAGAAGTCCCGCATCTGTATAACTTTTCCGGGTATCTTCACCTGGGAGATGCCCCAAGTGCAAAAGATGGGTGTGGTGGTCCGAGATGGCATCAGGTAGGATGCCTGGATGTGGATCCTGTTTGGTCTATTAGTCAGGACCCAGTCGGATCAGAGTCCGCCTGGGGAGTGGGGGCCTTGCTGTCTGGTGATAATCTGGTTTAGTGTGAGGCCCGATAGCAGTGGCTCATATAATTTCGAGTTAGAGCCTAACCAGTTTAGGTTGAAATCCCCTATGATCAGGACTTCACTTGTGCCCACTCTCTCACTAACATTGTGCAGGAGTGAGGAGAGCCCAGGCAGGCTGCCTCGGGGGGGATTGTAGCAACAGATCAAATGAACTTTCTTGGTGAGCCCAAGCAGGAGAACTGCATGCAGGAACTCACAGGACGGGAGGGGGGAGAGGTCTACTGCAGAGACATTTAGGTGGGCTTTGTAGTAAAGTAGCACCCCACCGCCACATTTGTTCCCCCCTCGATCACTTCTGATATGGCTGTATCCTGGTAGAGAGCACACCGTATCAGGAGTGTGGGGTTTAAGCCATGTTTCTGTGATGCCCAGTATGTCTGGGTTGTAATGGGCAACCCAGGCAGTAAGCTCAGCAAGGTTGTGTAAGAGACTACGGATATTAAGATGGACAATTTTTAGGCCTTTGGTGGATAGCCATGAGGTGGGTGGGCTGGGGGGCTGAGGGCAGCCCTGGTTGGGAGTGGTAGTTCCACACCGGGTAGGCCCGGTAGGGGTGTTGGAGGGACGGACATGTCTGTGCGGAGGGGCAGTTGTGCAGAGGGTCAGCACTGGGGTGTAGAATACGATAGAGTAAGATGAAAGCTGAGATTTGCCAGGTGATATGTGGACTGAGCTCAGGCTTGCAGTGGGATGTGTCTTTTGGCTGCTTTTTTTTTTTTTGGGTAGGCAGCAGGGCGTGCACTTAGGTTGAGGCTTGAGAGCTGATAGGTCTGCCCCTAGTGGTAGAACAGTATAGCTTGCAAATGGAAAACTGGGCTGATAGGTTAGTTCTCAGCCAGCCCATGTGACCTCAATCTGTCTATTTAAGGGGGGGGCGGGGCTAGTCCGTCTGAAAAGTGGCACGAGCAGCAGGAGGGCTGTAACTGTCCCGTAGAGTGTACACCTTTGCACACCTTTGAAAATGGTGCCAAATCAGCAAAACACTACTGAGCAGCAACAGATGGAAAGCCGCTGTCCCAGCAAAACAGTAGGAGGATGCCACGGTAAATTACCTCTTTACTGGTTCTGGACGTCCGCAGGGGTTAGGGGAGGGCCGTGGAAGCACCCTCACGACCACCGGGAAGGAACTCTTTACTGGTTCTGGAAGTCCGCAGGGGTTGGGGGAGGGCCGTGGAAGCAGCCTCGTGACCACCAGGAAGGAACTCTTTACTGGTTCTGGAAGTCTGCAGGGGTTGGGGGAGGGCCGTGGAAGCGCCCTTGGGACCACCGGGAAGGAACTCTTTACTGGTTCTGGAAGTCCGCAGGGGTTGGGGGAGGCTGTGGGAGCGCCTCGTGACCACCAGAAAGGAACTCTACTGGTTCTGGAAGTCCCAGGGGTTGGGGAGGGCCGTGAGCGCCCTCGGGACCACCGGAAGGAACTCTTTACTGGTTCTTGAAGTCCGCAGGGGTTGGGAGGGCCATGGAAGCACCCTCGCGACCACCAGAAGGAACTCTTTACTGGTTCTGGAAGTCCGAGGGGGTTGGGGGAGGGCCGTGGAAGTGCCCTTGTGACCACCAGGAAGGAACTGATGTGTCGCCAACAGTAATTAACTGACCCATTACTGCCTGAGCTTTTAGTGCCTAGGGGTGTTCTCTGACAACCAGAAAACAATGCCAGGCATTGTTCCGAGGGCTTTTAGACATATATAGCACTTACAGCCTGTTAGTTGCAGCCACACACACACACCTCATCCACAGCTTAAGGCTCTAGAGTAGTGATTCTGCTTGTTTGGTGCCTAGAACACAGGGTGGGGGTGGGATGGAGAGGAGAGAGGTAAGGTAGGAGGGGGGTAGGAGGGGAAGGAGCCAACCAGTATTTAATGATAAAGGAGGTGAATGAGGTGTCTTGCTTCAAGGAAAGCAATGGATAGGGAGGAATAGAGGGAGCAGTGGTGGGAGCAGGATGGACAGCCCAAGGCAAAATGACAGAAGGAGTGAAAGAGAAGGTCCAGTCTGGCTAGGGTATTCTTAGGAAAGACACTGTAGACAATGTCTCCAAAGATGAAAATGTGGAGAAAACATTTCTGGACTATTGCTTGGTTTGCAGAAAGAGGAATGAAACCTCTATTCCTATATAATGCACCAAGTTTAGAGTGAAGTTAGTTTTTTGTGGATGGCGTCCACATGTCCAGAAAAGTTGACGTGATGGTTGAGCCAGACTCCTAGGTACTTAAATGAGGGAACATCATTAATTGAGGCCCCATCTAAGGTGTGGATTGAGGGGAGAACAGTAAGTTTAGTGAGCTTCTGTTTAGTGCCAAAGATCATGGAGACCATTTTCTTGGCATTGAGTGATAACTGATTAGATCAGAACCACTGCTGGACATTGTTGAAGTCCAGTTGGAGCCTGGCCATCAGATTGGGGGGGAGGAACCAGTGGTAAATAGAACCATATCATCCATGTATATGTGGATGGATGCAGAGTTGCAGGCAGCAGAGAGATCATTTAGGAAGATCAAAAAGAGTATCGGGCAAAGGACTGACCCTTGGCGGATACCAGCAGTAATAGGGAGAGGTGTAGATAGGGAGTCACCAATTCTAACAGATTGAGTCCTACCCTCAAGGTAGGAACAAAATCAATTAGTAGAGGAGTCAGAGAGCCCCGCTGCCTTAAGCTTGACAAGGAGGAGGGGGTGGGCGACTGTGTCAAAGGCTTTGGCCAAGTTGACAAAGATGGCTGAAGTAAGAAGTCCCTGATCCATGCCTAAGAGAATGGAGTCAGTGAGCCAGAGAAGGGAAGAGGAGGTGGAATGGGATTTACAGAACCCAGACTAGAAGGGAGTAAAGAAGGAAAATGAGTCAAGGGAGGGGGATTGCTGAGGCAACCCAAGGCATTCTTGAAGTTTAGCTAAGGAGGGGAGCAGGCAGACAGGGTGGTAGTTGACAGGATGGGAGGAGTCACCACCTTTGGGAAGGTGTATGACTGTGGCCTGTTTCCAGGCATTGGAGACAGAAGCAAGGGAGAAGGAGAGGTTAAGAAGGGAGGAGATAGGAAAGGCAACTGCAGGAGCAGAGAGATGGAGGAATTTGGGGTTGAGACCATTAGGGCTCTTACCCTTGAGAGGATTTAGTGCAAGGAGGGCCTTGAGGGTGTCAGCAGTAGAGACAGATGAAAAGGAGAAAGTAGGGGGCAGGGTGGTAGGATGGCGGGGAAGAGGAGGAGGAGAAGGGGTGAGGGGAGGGAGGTAAAAAGGGAAGAGGCACAGGAGGTGAAGAAAGAGTTGAATTTAGAGGCAACAGAGAGGGGTCAGAGATTGGGGTGCAATCCCCCCTTGAGAACCGGGTGGGAGGACTGGATTGGAAGAGAGAAGAGGGATCGGATGACATTCTGGAACTTAGAGGGGTGGTTAAGGTTGTTCAGGAAGGTGGAGGAGAAATACTTGGCCTTGGCAAGCCTGGTGGTTCTGGTACAGGCATTGTGAAGGGAACAGTACTTAAGCAAGTCAGCAAAGGAGCCAGTGGACTTGTGAGTCTTCTAGGCAAGATCACATTCATGTAGGCAGGCAGGCCATTAATTCTGCAGAAATCCAAGGGAGGAGGGAACCTCAGACCCTGTTTTTTTCTAAGCGGGGGCATGACAATCCCAAATTTCAAAGTATCTGGTATTGAAGTAGTCAGGACAGAGTTAATGGATCTGGCAAAAGATATGGGTGACCAGTCAGTAGCTACCAAATCTGTATGGAAGGAAGACAAGTCCAGTGACTGGAACAACCAGATCTGGAAGGGCTTTGAGACAGTGTATCTTGCGCATGCAGTAGACCATGTGATGGTCGCTAATGGCGTCAGGAAGGGTGCTGGCATTTATGATGTGGTGTGGGTGAGAGGTAAGAGCCCAGTCCAGCAAGGAGTGATTGAGAGATTTACTGTATGATTGTGTCTAGTGGGGTTGGAGATCAGTTGGGTTAGACTGAGGGACGTAATATTCTGGCTGATTTTAGATTGAGAGTCGGAAGAGTCTGTTGATATTAAAATCTCCCCAAGGATAAGCAATTCACCGGAGAAGGCATGAGAGGAGATAGTGGTCAGGAGTTCAGTGACAGATGAGGTAGGTAGGCCAATGCAGCAACAGATGCCATCTACAAAGATAGGGACAGAAAAAGGGAGTTAGAGTTTGATAAGAAGTTCATATGCAGACGTGGAAGAGATAAATAACTATATAAAGCTTATAAAACAAAATTAAAAAAATTAGGCAATTTATGATGTTTTGAAATATGATGTTACTAATAATCCCCAAATGCTTGTTGAAACTAATGTGTTTACTTTTCAGGCCCCTCTTAAAGGCCTCCACCAAGGGGGCCTCCTTCAAGGCTCTGTGTAGAGAATTCCAAAGGGTCCGGCCACCTCTTCGAAAGCCTGGTCCCCAGCGGTCTTCAATCTAGCCCAAGGAACCACCAGAAGGCCCTTCCCGGTGGATTGGAGCAGGCAGACAGGGATGTGCTGGTGCAGAAGCTCAGCCTGGTTGTCTGGGTCCGGCCCATGAGGTTTTGTTGGTTAACAAACCCACTTTAAATGAGATATGCCAGTTGACCAGCAATCAGTACCCCAACATTTGGATTTGGTTTGAGTTTAGGTTCCAGCTCTGATCTGAATTTGGATTTGTCATGATGCCAGCCTGAGACCCATATGAACATACAATGAAGCCAGCAGAATAAGGCCATTATGTCTATCAGGTCTGCTCATATTGCAGGGTCCTCAACATCAGCTACTGACTCTGCCCCTCTACCCAATCTATCCTTCTTCTCCATCCACCCCTCTCTATATACCCTTATTTTCCTCTTAACTATCCCAGCCTATCTTGAAGCTGCCTACTGTTTTCAATGAAACAATCTCCTCAGAAAGCTCATTCCAACCCACCACCACCCCGTCTGTGAAAAAGTGCCAAATAGCCTCTCTCCTAAACCTCCCCCATTCCAACTTGATACTGTATCACCTCATGTTTCAGTTCCACTAAGCTTAAAGAGACCCTTCTTGTCCATTCTGTTTTTTCCTTACAAATATTTGAAGGTCTCAGTCATGTCCCCTGTCTTTCTCCTCTCCTCCAGAGAGTACATGTTCAGGGCCTCCAACCTCTCCTTGTAAGTCCTACCATGCTGGCCCACGATCATCACAGTTGCTTTCCTTTGGACTGTCTCCAGTAGGTTTATGTTGCTTTTTAAGGTACTGTACACTGTAGTCCAGATATAGCCTCACTGCTGACCTGTACAAGGGCAATATTACCTCCTCCCACCTGCTGCTGATCCCACTGGCAATGCAGGCCAGCATTTTAGTTGCCTTTGCTGCTGCTTTCCTATATTGCATGGAGTGTTTCGGGTCACTAGTGGTCATCACTCCCAGGTCCTTCTCCTCTAATGCAGATATGCAAACTCAGTCTTCATGTTCTTCGCTCCAGTGTGCATAACCTTGCATTTCTTTGCATGGAGTCCAAGTTGCTAAATCCCGGACCACCCCTCTAGTTTTTCCAGATCTTCTCTTAAGTGTTTAGTTTAGTTTACTGTTCTAGGAATTAATACCTTTGAGCCAAGGCTCTTTTACAAAGGTTCCACGTCATTAAGTACAAAATCATAGTAGACAGTGTTACAAACAATCAGTAAGCCGTTTAACAAGGCCACAACACAAACAGTAACATTTATTTACAGAAAAGAAAAAGGAACCCAGAGGCAGTGTTAAGGGCAAGGAAGAAGGATTGGAGAGCTTGAGAGGGAAGAGAGGGAGAAATAAGAAGTTTAGGAGCAGACAGAACCATGTTAATGGTACTCAGTTGTCTTTGTCAAAGAGGAGACCATGGTGGTTGAGTGAAACAAATTAAGTGCACTCAGTGGGATGAGACTTTAGTCAAAGCAGTCACAGGAGCTGGAGGCTGTGAGGTGAGTGTAAAGTATGGATTTGAAAGCTCCCAATGTCGTGGAGGATAGGGAGGGCAGGTTAAGGGCATTGTACCAGGTAGGGGCACGGTATGTAAAAGATCTTTGTCCCTGAGCAGTCCGGCATCTAGGGACAAGGAAAGGTTGGTAGTCAGATCTTCTGGTGGTACGAGTGCCATTGATCAGGCAGAGCAGGTCCCGGATACATGGAGGAGTGAGTCCCAAGATTGATTTTTTTGCCATCATGCAGGTGAGATACATGAGGCGATTGGAAAGATGCAACCAACCGGTTTCCATGTAGAGGTCACAAGTGTGGGTCTGTCTCTGTGCTCCAGTGAGGAGTCGACAGGTTTTGTTTAGTGCTGTTGAGATGCGCTTTAGTGCAGTGGTAGTAGCTGAGCCATAGACAATTAGACCATAGTCTATGATTGAGATGATGGAGCTTTGAACAGCAATCCTCAAGGCAGCTTGGTTGAAAAATTAACAGTTCCGGTACAAAATTCCAGTGCATTGGTGCACTGTTTTTGCAGTGTTATCGATATGGGCTGCAAAAGTAAGACATTCGTCAAAAGTGATACCAAGGTATTTGAAGGTGTTCACTTGTTCTAGTGTATTTCTAAGAGAAGTTTTATGACAAGTGGAGTATGCCTATTTCTGTTTTGATGACTGGCGAAAAGCATGACTTTTGTTTTTTTTTGATTTAGGACCAGTTTGTGCTCAAGGAACCACTTTTCAACACATGAGAAAGCAAGCTGCAATGCTCTGTTATAGTGGATTTGGATCCTTATGGGAGGAGAGAATTACAGCGTCATCAGCATAGAGTATTAATTTTTCAGGGCAGGATTTGGGAAGCAAGTTTAGAAATAGGCTGAAGAGGAGAGGACCTAAAATTGAGCCCTGGGGGACACCAGAAAGGACCAGTTTGGAGTTAGAGAGAACCTCAGAGATTTTTATTGTTTGAGAACGTTATACCAGGTAACTTTTTATCTAGGCTCCAGGTCCCTCGGCTAGCCCAATGTTGAGCAGAAGAGAGATTAGAAGGCTATGGTGAACAGTGTCAAAGGCCTTTGTGAGGTCTATGAAAACAGCTCCGGTTAAATAACCCTTATCCAAGGCTTTGTGAGTTTCACTATAGAAATCAAGTAGGGGCGTCGACGTACTGTGTCCTTTCCTAAATCCGTGTTGCTGAATGCAGAGTAGATCGTACTTTTGCAGGTAGTCTGATAGTTGATCTGCCACAATCCATTTAAGAGCTTTGGAGAGGGGTGGAAGAACAGATATGGGACGATAGTTCCCTGGTGTGGATTTGTCGCCCCCTTTATGCACTGTTGTGACTACAGCGGCCTTCCATGTGTTGGGGAATTGACTTTGGCACAGGGAGAGGTTGAGAATTTTGGTGAGGGGGTGGATCACTTCTTCCAAGGTGAGGGACAGAAGTTTTAGATTAATGGTGTCACTGCTATTTCTAGATTTAGAGCAGGCCTTTTTTATGCATCTGTAGGCTTCATATGTCTTAACTTTTTTAAAGTGAAATAGCAGTTTGTCTGGCGAGGTAGTTTGGGATATGAGTTTTGGAACTGACAAGTCCTGGAAGAAGTCTGGTGAGAGGACACCACTGAGGTCAGTGAAGGTTTTATTTAGGGCATCGGCCATAGTCTTAGGGTCATGGGTAGTGGAGCCATCAATGTTCATTGCCGTGGGAGAGGATGTAGACTGTTTGCCCATAATATTACGTATATTGCCCCAGAAGGATCTCTCGTCACCCCAGGCGGTTTCTAGAGCATTCTTGAAATAGGAGCTCTTCATATGCTTGATTTGTGAAGTGCATAGGTTACGTGCCTGTTTATAGTTAAGTGAGTCTGTTATGGAGCCTGTGGCCCTGGCTATAGCCCAGAGATGGTCACGTTCTTTAAGCTGAGACAGTAGTTTGGCTGTTAGCCAGGGATTAGAGAGAGGTTTGATTTTACGTTTTTTGAAAGGTGTGTAGGTGTCACAGGCAGTGTTGAAAGTTTTAATGAAGAAGTCTAGGGCAGCAGCCACATCCAGCGTATTGTAGATAGGGGACCAGTCTTGTTGTAGGAGGCAGGTCTTTTTTTTTTTGCCATTAAGTCTTTATTCCAGTTTTGTTTACATAGAATACATACAAGAAACATAATTATAAACATAAAACATAAAGGAATACATTGATACGTATTACAATTACTGACAGGAGTCCTTCTCTGCAATACCCCCCCAATGAAAACCAAAAAACAAAACCAAAAAGTAACTAAAATATAAACCCCCAAAGAACAAAATTCCTCACTCCATTCCAATCCCACTCTCTCCTCAAGACAAGACCTTTTAAACTGATTTCAACCAAAGAGGGTACCTATATCTCTTACAGTGAGTAAATAGTATAAAAGGGCCCCATATCTTATCAAACCTGGGACTCTTATTTTGGAGGATGGCTATCATCCTCTCAATCCTAAGACTAGAGAGAAGTTCCTCCAGCCATTCAGAGTAACTGATCACGCTAGAATCCTTCCAATGTCTGAGGACCACTTTTTTCAGGGTAATCGAGATCAGAGCCATATAGAACTTCCTGTTCTTAACAGATCTGAGGACATATCCCCAGCAGACATATTTCAGGAGTAAAAAGGTCTTCCAAGCCCAGCAAAGGATCTATCTTGTTTTTAATATCTGTCCAAAGTGGGATTATTTTCAGGCAATTCCAGAAGATATGCAACAGGTCCCCGTTTCCGGAATTACATCTGTTACATTTGGGATCCGCTACCAATTTTAGGCTCGCAAGTTTTTGAGGGGAGTAGTAAATGTTGTGGAGAATTTTAAACTGTATAAGTCTTAACTGGTCCTGCCAGATGAATTTATGGCAACCTTGCCAGAGGGCCGACCAATTCAGATCTTCATTGGGAAACACTGTGGCCCAATATGAGCATGGAGCAAGGTTTTGGGAGTAGGCCCAATTAAATAATACAGTGTATACTTTGGAAATTGCCTGTGAGAGGCCCACCAGGGATTCCAAGGACTCATGAAAGTCCACCTGCGGAGGCTGGACTGGATTTATACAGGAGGCAGGTCTTTAGCTTAGCAAGGTTTCTGTGTGGTAGCATTCAACTTAGGATGGTTTTAGGAGGTGGTTTGTGGAATTTATTTGTCCAGATACAGATCACAGGGGAGTGGTCACTGAGGGAGTCGGAGAGAACGGTGGTGTTTTTTATCCGGTTCGGGTGATTAGTAAGAATCCAGTCAATGAGAGTGCTGGTTCCAGTCTTGTAGTTTTTTTCTAGTAGGAGAGTTGACCATCTATGTTAGGTTGGTTGCTAGGATAGTATCCCTGCTAGGTCCAATATCTGAGGCAAGCCAATTTATATTGAAATCACCGAGAAGAAGGAGCTCAGAGTCAGGAGGTTGTAATCTTGCAAATTCAAGGATAGACTGGAGCCCCGCTCGTGGGCTCGTGTTGTATCCCTTCTGCTATATCCACCCTCCTACAGAGTTTTGTGCTGTCTGTGATTAGGCAAATTTTGCCCCAGTGCCCCCAATATCATTGATGAAGACATTGAATAGCACTGGTCTGAGTGCCAAGCCCTGTGGGACCCCACTAGTAACCTCCTTGTTGCTGGAGAGCTCACCTCCTACCACCACGCTCTGGGTCCTGCCCCTCAGCCAGTTTTCTACCCACCTGGTTAACTTCTCTCCAACCCCTAGATCCACCAACTTCCTGATTCTGTGAGGTTCAGAGTCAAAGGTCTTGCTAAAGTCCAGGTAAAGGATGTCCACTGCTTTGCCCTTGTCTACTGTTTTAGTGACCCAGTCAAATAAGTCATTCAGATTTGTTTGGCATAACCTCCTTCCCATTAACCCATGGTGCTTCTCATCCTAGAGACCATTCTCATCCAGACACTGTACTAGCCTTGCCTAAGTATGGTCTCCATGAGCTTGCACATGAATGAGGTCAGACTGACAGATCTGTAGTTCCCTGGTCCGGCCTTGAGACAACTAGCATGGAGGGACATTACATATGCCATTCTCCAGTCTTGTGGTACCACGTCCAATTCCAGTGAACTGTTGAACGGGTCAGCCCCATTTGGGCCTGGGTATTTATCTACTCTCAATGCTAGCAACCCTGTCCTCACCCCATCCACCTCCATCAAAACATCTGTGCCTCCTTACCCTCTTTCTCCTCTCCTTTTCCCTAGTGGCACCAGTCCATCTCTCTCTTCCTGGTGAAGACAGTACAGAAGTACTTATTCAGTACCTCTGCTTTGCCCCATTCTCCCCCACCCATCTGTCCCCTTTCCTGATCCTAACAGTCCCATCTTTCTGGTCCCTTTTCTTGCTAACATAGTGAAAAAAGGCCTTTTCTCCCTTTTTAACTCCCTCAGATAGCTGCAGTTCTTTCTGAGTTTTAGTCTGCTGGACTATCTTACTTGCTACACTATCCATCTTCAGGTAGTCCTGCCTGTCTTCATCCCTCTAAATCCTCCTGAATTTGTTGTAGGCTGACCACTTATCCCTTTGCCTGGGTGACCTCAGTGCTAAACCAGCTGGCTGCTTTGGCCCTCACGTTCTTCCCTTTGAGCCTAATGCACTCCCTTGTGGCAACCATTATTCTCTACTTGATGATGGACCACCTTTGGTCCACCCCTAGGTTGAATTCTTCCTCTATTACCACCTTTCCCTTCCCTGCAGCAGTCAATATTTACATGTTCAGTTCCCTGTCTCTTTCCTCCTCTTGGTCAGGTTATCTGCAAACCACTGCCAACCTCACATTCCTCCATCTATTAGACAGTAACTGAATCCACATTGTTTCCACCCTCCTCTCTTCTGACTCCTCCCTCGTAAAAGCTGTACCCTCACTGATGATCACCACCTCTCCCCTTTTTCCTACCTTTATGCCCCTCCTGTGTAATTTAAACCCAGGGATTGAGAGGTCCCAGTCATGGTTAAGTGTGGCTCATGTCTCTGTATGTCTACTCCCCTCTCAGCCAACAATGCCTGCAGGTCATCCATCTTTTTTCCAAGACTTCATAAGTTCAGGGACACCACCTTCCACCTAGCGTCTGAGCCTCCGCCCCTTCCCTCCCATCTGCCTCTTTCATTTCTTCATGTTACTTGTGCCCCCCCACCCCCTGCTGCTAACCCCTTCACTCCCTTTCCACCTCCACCCTCCAGTTCCCTCCCCTACTGGTATGGGGGGGGCAACTGACCTCCTTCTCCCAGAGACTTGAAGCCTGCATGTCCTCTTGTCCCTCCATTAGTATAAATTAAGTTTTTGGTTTATGTACCCCCCAGCATGTCCTTGAGGACCCTCAACCTACCACTCTGCGATGCAGTCTGTCTGGTACAAAAAGTATTTCATCTAACCAGGTCTCCCCCAGTCTGTAATACAGTTGTATCCTTCCTCCTTGCACCACTTTCTCAGTCAATCATTCATGTGTGCCCTCCTAACAGCTACTGCTAGGAAACACCCCATCCCTTTCCCTGGTCATTAATAACACTCCCCACCCTTATCCCCTCCTTCAAATTCATTGTACTTTCAGTTAAAAACCTGTTTTGGGGGTACAGTTAGCCGGTATCAGGTTAACATTGTGTTAGAATAATCTTGTAGAGAAATGAGCAGAGTAAAAATAGCATTGGTGAAAATGGCGGCATGGAGAGAAGAGTGTGGGGATGTTATCACACCACCTCCCAATTGTCACATTCCCAGGGTTAAGAATTGTAAATTGTGCTCCCCTGACTGTCCCATACCCCCCCCCGACTGTCACCTTCCTGGGGTTAAGAACAGTAAATCAAGCCCCCCTGACTCTCACCATTCCGGGGTTCACCCCCTATGACTCTTGTGTCCCAAGTTCTCGTCATGCTGTCATTACTTTGCGCTGCATTTCTGCAGCATGGGTATCGGTATCGGTGACTTGTCTGCATGATTATCGACCACATGGTAATTTCTGCACGGTTTTGACCTGGAACCCAGTCAGCCACCGGGAGGGTTGAAGAATGGGGAAGTCTGTGCCACTAGCTTGAATTATAATTAACCGGGGCACAATCTTTGGGTGGGGAACAGCCATGTGTGCCTCCCATTCTAAGATCACCCCCTGCTTTAGGTGGTCTCTTCAGGTATTCAGTATGAGAGGTAGCAATAGTGCATGCTGTTCCTCAGGATTGGGAGCTAGAAGAAAGAAGAAAATGGGATGTTTGTGGAGGGATTGTTAGTGCCCCAAACATTCAGGTCAAATGCCACATACCTGACATTTGACACATCTATCATTTAGTGTTTACATTCACACACCCTGAATCACAACTGGCTCCTTAAAAGGCCCTTTCCAACAGTTGGGCTGTCTGATTTTTAATTATATATTAACTGTTCATAGAGTAGTAAGTCTCCTCATTGCTTTAACCTTTCTCCAATGGACTCTGTGTTCTGTGACCAAATTAAACATCTTTGTCCATTGGGCCAGATGTGATCTCTGGTCTGAAGAAGTAACAACACTGTACTGTACTGGTGAGTAAGGATGCACACTTTAATCTTTCTGGATCGAATATTGTATTCTTCAGCTGGTATACATTTTTCAGTTCCTCTGTTTCCTATCCACCTGCACAAGAACCGCTGCACCCCCACTCTCAGACAACTTTAAGTGTGTTTGCCTGATGGCCTCACCAAGGGGGCTTCTGAAAATCTAGCTAAGCCACTATTGGAACCCAGTAGGCAATGTCTAGAACTGGAACAATACAAAACACAGCTCACCATATTGGATGTACCCACAACAAAACAAAAGCACGGATAACCATCTGAGTCTGCCAACCCTCTCATCCCCTACTTTTAATCTAATTTCCATCAGGGCTCAAATTACTGAGGACCCCCTCTCCAATGCTTGAGGCTGCCCATGTCTGTGGCAGCACTAATTAAGCAGAGTAGGAGGTGAATCAGCATGCCAGGAGTGCAGCCTAGTCCAAACATGCTGAGCGCACCACAGCCCAGTGCTAGATGGTACTCAGCAAGTTTAGCTGAGTGTATACAACATCCACTGCCTGCTTGGCTCCTACTCCAGCTTTGCTCTGAAGCAGATTTGATAACTGTAGGGAGTAAGTCAGCAGCTTGGATCTTTTTGAGTTGAAGGGGGATACTTGATTGGCTTCCCTCTAGCTGGTCAGGGGGGCCTGTGCTTTGTTATGTCATCGGGCCTAAAGCCTAATAGGGCCTCATTTAAATTGGTATTAGCCTGCAAAAGACAGTTGTATAGCATGTTTCAGCAAAACAGTTTTTTTTACTGAATTTCAGTCATTACCAAGTACCTGGAATATGAAGATTACCTAAGGATATTGACTTAATCCAAATATCAGGGTATTCATACAACACTATTGATGAGTCCAAAGGTTGTTGAAATACATTTTATAGTCATTACTGTCCGGTTTATTAGATACCTGTTTCAAGCAACTTGATGTACTAGAACTTAACATTCTCCTCCCTCAGTGATGTCATGCAGTTACCCAGCACAAGGTGTCCTCTGTCCTCAATGGCTACTTAAAATTTCAGGAATCCTGGGCAAATAAACGTAGGTGAGCAGCCACTGGATATTTCCTAAAGGAACCTAATTATTAACTTAAAAATTCTAGATCTTATTAAAAAGTGAAACTATTGCACACAAATCAAAATAATGTCCTGGATCCTGTTAGGGAATTTGTGGACTAAAATCAATAACATAAATGTACGCTACTATAGACTGGATTCCTGAAGCAGTTTTTCAGGAAATTCAGATTTTTTTAGTGTAAAGACAAAGAAAAAACTCCATAAAACAATCTAGGTCATCCTCACATGTGCCATTACATCATAAATGATTATACGCACTTGCTTATATTATCAAAGGGATTAAAAGGGACTATAAAATGGGTTCTGAAAGTCCTGCTGCTTGTTTGATTGAGAACTATTGCGTAATCCAGCATAACACATGGTTTGGTTTGATAGCGATCTGCATATATCCCAGCCAAATACCTCCACACCCCAATGCCTCTCCACACTGGATGGAACCCATAGCCCCTGACCACCACATTCCACATGTGGGAGTTTCATGAGGGAGCAGAGGGAGGTGTGGTGGGGCAGAGCTGTGCCAGATACCAGACATCCATGCAGATACCCATGTCAGCTTGCCAGTGGATCTCAGGTCCTCATGAAATAGGGAAATCATCTGATAAGGCAGCCCACCAAGGACACTAGCACCAAGTGAACATGGGGCACACTGTTTCTGATCAGCCTATGGCTCTCCACAGCAGCTCAAGTGGTGGTGGTCTTCAATCGGCTCAGGAGTGGGCTCCTCAGTGTACCATGGCAAGGGTGTAGCTAGTCTGCTGTCATTACAGCAACCGCCTGGATTGCATAACAATGCCAGCCCCTACATGCCCCAAACACCATGACTAGCAATGTAGATCACAACCTGGCATGTCCCTGCCCTGTGCCTGCCCTATCCTGGCCACACGTGGAGTACAGTGTTCAGCCCAGGGATCGATTATGGGATGGTTGTACGTGCCCATCCTGGATGGTGTAGGGCGTCCCGCACATGTGGAGGGGGCAACCTGTGGCTGCCCAGGCCCCTCTGCACTTGCTGATGGCCACAAAATGTTCTGTGGATTGGGTCCTAAATCACTTTGCCCATTCCAGTGTTTCAAGGCAATCCAACCACAGCAACAAGAAAATGTATTTTTTAAAGTAATCTTGTTACGGCGTGTGTGACCATCACACTCCTTTCATCCATAAACCACTTTGCAGCCCTGCAACACAGGCAGCACAGGTTTTGGTAGGGGTTGTGGGGGATTTGTACAAAGTCCCTCTTACTTTAAAGTTGCCCTTTAAGACCTCACTGCACTGCATGTTCTACATGCAGGTCATCCTTCAAAGTTGGGGGGGGGGATAAAAACTAACACCTGAGCCCAATAAGGGGGAGGGTGGTGTGAACAAGGGGAAAAGGAGGTTTCTGTTTCTTTTCTGAGGAGCCTGCCAGAGTCTGAATGGCAGAATCTATATGTAAAACTGATTGTAAACCTTTTTTTAAACTTGTGGTTTACTGAACGTTTTTCATTCGGTGGTACAATAATCGAAAAAATGTACATACATCTCAGGTGTGAGGTTATAGGTAAAATAATGAACTGTATGTTTAGAGTTAGGTGGGGTAGCAAGGGGAGAGGCATGCCAGGAATGACAGCGGAAAGGGTGGGACAGTCTGTTCTGAAATATGCTAGAAGGGGTAGGGACAAGCCTCATTTAATTATACATCTTGGGACAAACAACCTGGCTGACAAGACAGTAGATATAGTCCAGAGGAGGTTTGAGGAACTAGCACAATTAGGTGAGGGGGCAGAAAGATCAGTAACTTTTTCAGAGATACTTCCTGCCAAAGGCAAGCACAACAAGAAAGCTGAGAATAGAGGAATTTAACGGATGGCTAAGAACCTGGTGTTGTGCTAAAGGGTATGGACTGTTGGGGGAGTGGGGAGGGACCTGGGAGGACAGTGGTCTCTATGCCAAGGACAGACTACACTTGAGTGAGGAGGGAAAGAAAGTGTTGAAACAGAGGATGGAGGAGTACATAGAGGAAGTTGGGAATTTAAACTAGGAGTGGAGGGTGGCAGTTGGGGAAGAGATATGCAGAGACCACAGGTTGGGAAACTATATGAGCTTACCCCCCATAACAGTGATAAAGGACAAATGGCAAGTACTATTGGTGATGCTAGGAAAGGAAGGCAGGATGGGAGGGGGGAAAGGGTGGAAGGTGGTTACCCTTAATGCTAGGAGCCTTGGGAGGAAAACTGCAGAGTTGCAGGTTCTCAAGTGGCAGAGGAGAGGTGGACATTGCAGCCATTACGAAAACATGGGCCACTCTAACAATGACTGGGACCTGGTCTGTACTCAGGGTACAGGTTATTTCAGAGGGACAGGGTGATTGGGAAAGGAGGGGTGGCACTATATGTGAAGGAAGGACTGAAGTGTGTAAGGGAGAAGGGAGGAGGGTAGTACGGAGTCACTTTGGATGTAAATCCAGGATTCCAAGAATAGGATTCTTAGAATGGGAGTGGTGTACAGGCCACCATCTCAGATGGAGGAGTTAGACAGGGAACTAGCAGGACAGATCAGGAGGACCTGAGAAGGGTAGTGTGGTGATTGTGGGGACTTCAACATGCCAGGAGTGGACTGGAGCACCCCAACAACCAGGAACAGAAGGAACAGGTACTGCTGGATGCCTTCCAGGACAGCTTCCTGCTGCAAATGGTCAGTGAACCAACCAGGTTAGGGAATACCCTTGACCTTGTGCTGACAAATGGGGACTTTGTGAGAGAACTTACAGTGGAGGAACCGCTGTCAAGGGAGGACCACCACCCGTATGGCTCACATTGGATAAGGGCAAGGAAGGAGTGGAATCTGGCACATAAAGCTGGACTTTGGAGGGCCGACTTTGGGAGGATGGGGAAGTGGTAAAGGGTACCTGGCCAGAATTCAATCTAGTATGGACACTAACCAGAGGTGGGAGCATCAAGCTGGGGATAGTGGAGGCAACCAAAACCTGCTGCAAAGCCCAGAGCAAGAAGGCTAGGCTAAGAAACCGATCTGGTTGAGCAAGGAGGTCATGGAAAAGGTAAGAAGGAAAAGATCTGCCTTAGGAAGTACAAGAAAACAGGGAGGGGAGGACAGGAGGAGTACTTGACAGAATCAAAGGAGGTGACAAGGGCAGTAAGGGAGCCAAAGCATCTACGAACTCAGGCGGGCACAAGGCATTAAAAGGGGGAGAAGGACTTTAAGTACATCAGGGAGAAAAGGAGCTGTAAGGACCACATAGTAAGGATTAGGAAGGAGGGGGTTTGGGTGGAAGCAGGGTGCGATAAGGCGGAAGCACTAAATGAGTACTTCTGCTCAGTATTTACTAAAGAGAAGAGGGGGTGACACCCAAGGTGGGAGAAATGGCAGAAGCAGGGTGGGAAGTGGTGACAGATGGGGAAATCATGGAGAGCAGAGTTCGAGAGGGTTTGAAGGCACTGAGGGTGGACAAGGCGCCAGGCCCAGATGGCATCCACCCCAGTGTACTGAAGGAGCTGGCAGAGGTCCTTGCAGGACCTTTGGCAGACCTATTTAATGCCTCACTACATTCGGGGTGTGTACCTCAGGACTGGAGGATGGCTCATGTGGTGCCCCTCCACAAGAGTGGCCCCAAGGATGAACCGGAAACTACAGACTAGTAAGCCTCACATCCATCATTGGTAAGCTAATGGAGACTATCCTGAAGGAGAGGCTGGTGGCCCTCCTAGAGGCCAAAGGACTACAGGACAGCAGACAGCATGGCTTCATACATGGCAGATCCTGCCAAACCAACCTGGTCGAGTTCTATGTCTGGGTAACTAGGCAACTGGACAGGGGCCATGCAGTGGATGTCCTGTATCTGGACCTCAGTAAGGCATTTGACTCAGTGTCACATGAAAGGCTGGGAAGGAAGCTAGTAGGCACAGGGGCGGGTGCAAAGCTGGTGAGATGGGTAGGAAACTGGCTGCAGGGAAGGCAATAGAGGGTGATGGTGGGTGGGGAGCTCTCACACCCAAAGGCAGTGACGAGCGGTGTTCCACAGGGCTCGGTGTTGGGACCAGTGTTATTTGGGATATTCATTGCAGACATATCATGGGACATCAAGAGCAAGATCAGTCTGTTTGCTGATGATACCAAGGTAGGGCTGTGGTGGATGACCTAGGAGGATGGCAGGTTGCAGGATGATCTGGCAAAGCTTGAAACCTGGTCAGACACCTGGCAACTGGGCTTTAATGCCAAAAAGTACAAGGTGCTGCATTTTGGGATGAAGAACCCAAGGAGGAGTTACCAGCTAGAGGGAATGCAGCTAGCCCAGACAGAGGAGGAGAAGGATCTGGGTGTGCTCATTACAGGGTCAATGAACAACTCGGCACAATGTTTGAAGGCAGCTGCAAAGGCCAACAAAATGCTGGGTTGTATTGCAAGGGGTATATCCTCGAGGAGGGAGGAGGTGATTCTGCCACTGTATAGGTCATTAGTTAGACCACACCTGGAGTACTGCGTGCAGTACTGGCATCTGTATCTGAAGAGGGACATTAAGTTACTAGAGGGGGTGCATCGCAGAGCGACAAAGATGATCAAGGGGCTGGGGGACTTATCATACGAGAGGAGGTGTGAAGGAGTTGAACATGTACTCACTGGAGGAGAGGGAGACAGGGGTGACATGATTGAAACCTCTAAATACATGAAAGGAATAAACAAGACGGGTACAGAGGGCTGTCTCAAAGTAAGGGAGGGGAGGGCCACCAGGAGCCATGATATGAGACTGAAGCGAGGAAGGTTCAGGAAGGAGATGAGGAGACACTTTTTTACAGAGAGGGTGGTGGCTGGGTGGAATGCGTTACCTGCTGAAGTGGTATGTAGTAGAACAGTGGACTGCTTCAAATGAGGATGGGACAGGACAAAGGGGAGGGTTAATGAAGGAGAATGATGGAAGGGAGGGGCAGCTGCAGAATAAGGGGTGCTAGCTGCACATTTGAGCAGACTTGATAGACCTCTAGGCCTTTATTTGCTGGCAAATTTCATATGTTCGTATATATGTATTATCCTAGGAAAGCAATAATGAACCTGGGGGGGCAGGTAGTCAGATAGTTACATGGCCCAGCAGTTCACAGTGTGTCCAGGAAGTGGTAGTCATCATGCGTGGGCTGATGTTCTGGGTCTTATCAGTGAAATCTTTATGATTCTGGTCTGTCCAACCCAGTCTAATGTAGAAGCATTATAGAAGTCTCTCATTTCTGGCTCTATAAACTACATGGGAAAACACTGTTTTAAATGTAAACTTTTTTTTTGTTGCTGAAGTAAAGCTGGCATTTCATTTAATCTGAACTGGTGTCTGGAGAGTTCTGTCCTTGAGCGTCCTCTGAGAAGTCACCCTGTTTACTACCTATTACCTGTGATTGGCTTTAGCAGTGGGATCGAACTTCCACTAGTCTAAATAGGGTAAGATGGACTCAGACAAAGTACTGAAATAGCTAGCAGAACAACAAATATTACAGATCCAGATGCAGGCACAACAGGCTCAGATGCAAAGGGATTGGATGGCCCAACAAGTGCAATTTATTTATTTATTAGAAAAGCTGGATTTACAGCCTTTGAGACATGGACTCATTTACAAAGGCACTTCGCCGCAGGGGGGTAGACAGAGTTAAACAGTGTGGTTACAACAGTGAGAACAGTACAGATGCAGAACATTAAACACAGAATACACATAAGTTACAGCATAATGTTACTTATAATAGGTTACCATCATATATAAGGTACTCAAGGGTTACATTGGGGGTACAGCCCTGGACATATCTAGATAATACCTGGAGAGGGTGGAGGTAGGGATGGGGAGGGGGTGGGTGGGAGGGAGGAGAGAGGATAGGCTGTCCGGAGGACATTGTCAAGTCAGGGAGGCCTGACAGGAAGATCCCACAGTGGGATTAATTAGGTGCATCTACAGCAATGAGCATCAAAGAGATGGTTCTGGAGGGCGATTTTGAAGGGACCAATTCTGGCAATGTCTGTGATGCATGGTGGGAGGGGAGTTGAACCAAGCAGGGGCTCAGTAATGGAAGGACCTCTGGGCTAGCGAGGTCTTGGTTCTGGGCACCAGAAAGGTGGCCTTGACAGAGCTATGGGTGGAAACAGACAAGGATGCACACCGTAGGAAAGCAGAGACCTCCGGGGAAGGGGGGAGAGCCCTAGAAGGGATCTTTTGGCGAGTAGGCAGGTCTGGTAGTGCAGACACTCCTCAAAGGTGAGCAGGTTTGCAGTGGAATACAGCAGGCAAGTGTGAGTGTGGCTAGGGGCTCCGGTCAGGAGCCTGCAGGCCTTATTGATTGAGAGCTGGATTTTAGTCAAGGCAGTATTGTAAGCCGCAGTGTAAATGGGCAAGCCATAGTCCACTAGCGACAGGATGGAAGCGGTGATGGCCAGCTGGAGGGCAACTTGGGGGAGGCAATCTCTAAGATGGTATAGTAGACCTATCCAAGAATTTATGGTGGAGGATAGGGCATTGATGTGGGTGTGGAAGGTGAGAGCTGAGTCGAAAGTGATGCCTAGATATTTGTAAGAGGTCACTTGCTCCAGCAGGTGCAGAGTGCTGGGGAGAATGAAGAAGGGGACATTCTTGTCCTTGTTTTGGTGATGGGAGAAGAGCATTGACTTAGTCTTCTTTAGGTTAATGACAAGTCGGGGGTCAAGGAACCACTTTTCAGCTTGGTTGTAGGTGTGCTGGAGGGATACCTGGAGAGAAGAGGGATCAGGGTGGGAGGCAAAGAGAACTGCATCATCGGCATAGAGGAACATTTTTCCTGTGCAGGAGCTGGGGAGAGTGTTGAGGTAGAGGCTGAAAACTACAGGGCCCAGAATGGAGCCCTGGGGTACCCAGGAACGAACAGGCTGGGTATTGGACAGGGAGCTATTTGTCTTCACATGCTGGGATCTAGCAGATAGGTAATTGGAGAACCAGGCAAGAGGACCAGCAGAAAAGCTGAGTTGGTGGAGGGAGTCGAGCAGGAGGGGGGTGACAAACAGTGTCAAAAGCCTTGGAGAGGTCTGTGAACACTGCGCCAGCAAAGTTGCCGAAGTCAAGAGCAGAGGGATGGGGAGAGCCATGCAGCATTTTGTTTTTTAGTATGGGTTCTGGTGTGGGAGGTGAAAAGGTCACAGGCCTTGCTGAAGGCATTGATGAAGAGGTCTAGGGCAGAGTCAATATCAGGGGCGTGATGGATGGGGGACCAGTCCAGCTGTGCTTGATGCAATTTTAGCTTTCTGAGACCCCCAGGGCATAGGCACCTGAGCAAGGTGCCCTGGGACACAGGTTTCAGTATGGAGGATGGCCAGAGACAGAGAACAGGTGAGTGATCACTAAGTGAGTCGGGGAGGACGTTGATATCCCAGATTTTATGAGGGCGGTTTGATAGTATTACGTCTAGGAGGGTGCTGGAGTCACTTGTCCGGATAAATCTAGTGGGCTGGGGGACTAACTGGAAGATGTCCAGGGCAGCAAAGGAGTCCCTGGTATGGGAGGCAGTGGTACTAAGCCTACTGACGTTAAGGTCACCTAGGATGAGTTGCTCGGCTTTGTGTGGTAGGGAGGTGAGGTAGTCAATGAGAAACTGGACTGCTAGGTTCTAGTTCCTCAGGGGTATGTAGGAGACTGTGAGGAAGATTGGGCCCCTGGCTGGGTCAGGGGTATTTTTTAGAGTGAGGGCTTGGGTGCTATAGTCAAGCTTGGTGGTAGGGAGCGCATGGCTTACAAGGGTTTCCTGCATGTAGATTGTACACCGACTGCCATGTTTACCAACTCGGTCTTTCCTGAACAGGGTGTATCCAGGGAGGGGAAATAACAGTCAGAGGTTGTATTGGAGAGCCAGGTCTCTACTAACACAATACTATCAGGTTGGTGTTGTACAACCCAGCACAGGAGTGTGGCGGATTTCTTTAGAAGGCTGTATATGTTCAGTGATGCAATGCGGAGACCCGCTCCAGAGTGGGGAATGGAGGGCTAGTTGGCATAGGTCCAGGATTTAGGTGTATATTCCTGGAGAGCAGTAAGAGCAGAGTGATTAATCTGATTAGGGGATGGTGGCGACAAGGACCCTTAGTGTGGTGCTGATGTGAGGTCCTGATAGTAGGGGTGCAGGGGATGGGTATGGCATGGAGGGTAGGTATGGCAAGGAAGAGGCGGGTCCAGGATGGGCCCGGGAGGGCAGAGGGAGCAGGGATGTTGGTAGGTGGTGGATGCGGAGGAGTTGGGGGTGTCCAAGGTGGGAGAGGGCCGAGCTGTTTGAGGGTGGCTTAGGAGAGAAATGCTTGGGGTGGAGGGTGGGGGCACAGGACAGTGGGTGGTCTGAGCCAGAAGGGTAAACGTGAGCAGGCCTAGCCAATTGCAGGTGCAGAGAAACCAGCAACAAAAAGAGTTTATGAAGCAGGCTCTGAAAGCACAGTAAGAAACTGCATCACATCTCCAGGTCACAGGGAATCTAGTCATTGTAGGACCTCACACCATGCTAACTAACATGGATCCCGAAGATGACCATGAAGCCTACCTTATGACTTTTGAGATAAAAACACTGATACTGGGAGTGCACTGCTGGTGGCCGAGGAGGTGTGTGGAGGGATGTGCTGCTGGCCACCCATAGCAGTGGCACCACCATGCTGGTACAGGGGATGGGGGAAGTGCTGTTGATGCTGTGGGGTGTGAAAACTGTCCACTGGATGAGCGGGGTGGGGAGCCAGGTTTGTGGGTCGAGAGTGGGCAGGCACTGATGTGAGGGTCCAGGACCATCATGACAGGGCTACAATGGGGTGGGGGGGGGTTACATTAACTACTGTGATGGGGCATGGATAGATTGGGGGTGTCATTATTCATATGGGGATGGGGCTCAGATGTGTGGGGGGTTGTCATTGTTCACACGGGGATGGGGATCAGCTCTGGGGGCAGTCGGATGTGTGCCAGGATGTGCTACAGGGACTGGTATTGGGCAAGGGGGACCCTGGACAACAGTGCCTCAGTGCGCAGGGCCGGGTGCAGGTGGTGGCTATTCACGCACCCAGCCCCACACCTGCCTGTGCATGGGATCCACTCTGGGACCCAGGATGAGCAAGTGATTGGATGCCAGCCTGGGTCCACTGCTCTGCCTTGATCTGCCCTGCACAGTCCTGCGTGCCGGGGGGGGGGGTCAGGCCACAGGCAGGTGCACTGCAGGTGCATGCAGTAGTAAATACCATGCACCCTGCACCTGACTGGGGCCACGGAGCTACGCAGGTGAGGTATGCGCCTATGGCATGTACTTTACACCCGTTAGTACATACCCCCAATATTTGCAGGTTTGCAGAGGCTATGAAGGCACAGATCTAAACCATGATGCAAGGCACCTCAGAGAAGGTTCTGCATACTATTGTGCCAAGAAATAAAGGCAAAAGTCAGGATAAAGGCACACAGAAAATTGCAAGGCCAAACCAGAAACTGCAGAACAGAAGAGGCACCTAGCTCAAACATGGTGTCGCAGTGGATGAAACCATGCACCATAAAGTTGTCCAGCCTATGGAGAAACTTGCCACATATGCAAAAAGAAAACTCATTTTGCAGAAGTATGCTGGACACAAACTGGTACCACAAGAAACAATAATGTGCATACAATTAACATGGACAGTCTGTTCAATGGAAAAATAACTGGCAGAAAGGGGGATCAAAAAGTTGTCTGGCATGCACACATAGAGGCAGAAGGAATGCCCATAGAAATCAAGCTAGACACAGGGGCTAAGGCCAATTTGTTATCAGTCACTGTAACAAAGAAGATACCAGGATGCAGACGTATGACAGACACTCTTCAGCCACACCGGTGGCATGTGGAGGAGTATGAATGGAACCCAAAGGAATGATCGACCTGAAGGGTAAAACTCAGAATAAGGAAGCTGATCTCCAATTCTCTGTCACAGATACAGTATGTCTCTCTTACCACTGTTGGGCAAGGCTACATGTGAAAGACTTGGGGCCAGATATTCAAAACTTTGTGCCAGGCACAAACTGACTGCATCGTGATTGTGCCACGTTCCCTGGAGTGCTATATTCAAAAGGCCGAATAGAGCCAGCATAAGATGTTAGCACCAGTGCTAAATGATAATGTATGCATGGTGCAAAGTGAGGGTTAGGGACATGCAAACAGGCGCAATGGTATAATCAAAACTATAGTGCAATGCAATGTGCACTAGTGTGACATGTAGGGTGGCACAAATTACTGCCTATAAAGAGGTAGTCTTAACTCCAGGCAAACCAAGGATGGAGGGCATGGACACAGCAGCAACAGTGAACAAGGCTGTATGCAGCCAATGAAGAGGCAGCAAGGGTGGATGGCCACCCTGGGCCACTCCATATGCACAGGTACCCAAATTGTGGAATACAATGTCTCAACTTTGCTTGGAATCTAACAATCATGCACATTATATGATGGAGCTAAAACTACACTTGCAGCACCAAACTATTTGTGATTGTTAGTAATGTGTCACTATGTTACTATTTGTGAATTGTGTGTTGTACGTTGTATGTGTGTATTGTACACTGCATCATCACATGTAGTGGCTCCGGGTCATTCCTGAATATGGGCCATAGCCCAATGTGGCTACCCAGTCAACACAGTGGTAAATATATACAAAAGTATTAAATAACTGGCAGCGAGGCCATACAAAACACACCTCCAGTCCCCTCATTGGAGTACACCAACATGCTCCAGCGCACACATGCAGCACTGGGGAACTTGAGGGTGTTGGGAGGAGGGTGCACAGGAGGCCAGACTGCATCACATAGTGGGTTTTGCCACAAGGCTGGGGCCATCCCCACAGTGCACATGTTCCAGTGTCGGGAATACCCCGACACCCTTGTGCATGTCTGATGGTATGTGTCACCCCCCCCCAGTGGCACATACCTCACAACTGTACAGACACCACGGCACACACGGCCAGCCATGTGTATGTTACTGTGAGTATCCCATGCCAGAGTGGCACAGTGTGTGTGGGACACAGGACAGCATGACAGTGGTGTCCACTATCAGAATATGCCTGCCAGCTGGTCCTGTCACTGTGTGGAGAGCAGCAGTCATTGATGCCTGACACACCATAGGCTGTGTCCCTCACAGAATTGGCCACTATGGTACTGTAGTATCCGCTATGCACTGTAGCAGGGACTACAATATGTCCAAAGCATGCAGCACCAACACTCGTTGCTGTGGTGCTAGTCCCCTGGGGCACACTAGACTCTGCTGCTGTGTACAGACATAGCCTGCAGCTACTAACATGTCTGTCCAGTCTGACATACAGGTGGTGCTGTGGGAAGACACAGCCTGCAGCTATCGACCTGTAGTTCCACTTTGACCTACAGGTGGAGCTGTGTGCACCCTGCAGTAGCTCAGGGCAATCCACATGGAATAACATGCAAATCAGGCAATATTGACATGCTAATGTGGCTGTTTGCCCATGGATTGCCTAAGCAGGCACATTTGCATAGCATTTTTTTAATATAGCAACATTTTGCACCGGGCAAACATGTTAGCACAGTGCACATGAGTTCGCACCATGCAAAACTGTCAGAACTGTACCACCATTCTGCAGTATTTGGTCAGCACTGTTGTTTGCAGTTTTTGTGAATCCACTTCTTTGCTAGTACACATATTGGCCACATAGTTCACCTTTGCTCTACTCCATGTCCATGTGTACCGGGCTGCTGTTGTAGTTTGCACTGCCTGGTTGCTATATTCAGAGTGGTCTTATTTGCCGGTCTATTTTCACACTGCACTCAAGGCCCTGTTTGCACACCATCATTTGCACGCTATATTCAACTGATTTAGTCCCAGAGCTATTCCTTTGAATATAGTGTGCAAATGGTTCTGGGCTATTTTGCACACTGTGCAGTGCTAATTTTACCAAAGAGCTAAGTTTTGAATATCTTGCCCCAGATCTGGTGCATAGAATTGAGGTTGTGGTACTTCCAAGACCACTCACAAAGAAAAGTCTAATTGTAACACATGTGGATATGTTCACTGGAGTAGGGCAGTTTAAAGGGGAGCATCATAGCCATGTTGACCCTGAAATGGCACCAGTGGTACAGGGCTGTAGATGGGTACCATTTGGGATTGTAGGCAAACTAAAGGAAACCCTAGATAATCTAGAAGCGTCCCACATAATTGTCCGAGTCCTCAAGCCCACTGACTGGGTCAACAGCCTGATAATCACTGAGAAAAAGAATGGGGAACTTCGGGTTTGTCTTACATAGAAACACAGACTTTGACAGCAGATAAGGACTGCTTGGCCCACTTAGTCTGCCCATTTCCCTACATATTGGATAAGCTGCAGATTCTAGTTAACCAACAGCCTCCTTCCTCCTACCCCCCACTATAATTGCCTTATGTCTGTCCCATGCATTCTTGAATTCTCCTACTGTTTTTGACCACACACCCTCCTCGAGAAAGTGGTTCCATGCATCCACCACCCTCTCTGTGAAAAAATACTTCCTCATGTTGCCCCTGAGCCATCCTCCCTCTATCTTCAAATTGTGTCCCCTTGTTCTTGCACATCTCTTTTTCTTTTTTTATTAAAGGAAGCTTTTTATTAAATTTAAGCACCAAAGAGAAATACACAGGTTAATCTGCAAATGAGACAACATTTACAATACCCCAAAAACAAAACTACCCTTCCCCCCAACCCATCCCCCAGACTACACACAGTTACCAATCAAATAGAAATAAAATAAGTGCAGACCCATATCAATTGAGCTTCCAAGTTGTCAGGATAGCCTCCAGTCCACCCCATAACAAGATAAAAGCTTGCACTCTATCTCGCATAAGTGCAATATGCCTTTCCAGCTGCAGTGCCAAGACACACTCCCTGTACCATTCCAACAATGTAGGAGGTTTCTCCTCTACCCAGTGTCTCATGATTACAAGTTTAGCTGTTGCAGCAATGAGTGTCATGTATGCTCTCCTGTTTTTAGGGGTATCAACTGGAAAATGATTTATTATACAGACTTGGGGTGTAAATAATTCTCTTAGGCCAAGGATAGGGTCCAAATTGTTACTGATGGACTGCCAGAATGTCTTTATAAGGGGGCACTGCCACAGCATGTGATATAGTTTAGTTTAGTTTAGTTTATTAGTCTAGGAATTAATACCTTTGAGCCAGGGCTCTTTTACAAAGGTTCCACATCACAAAGAACATTTAACAAAGCACGATACACATTACAGGTAAAACCAGACAGGAAAGTTACATCATAAATTTGCTATTAACAGTTTAAGACAGTAACGTTTTTAAGTTTCATAGAAAAACAAGCTATAACAGGTTCAAGCGAGTAGACAATTTCGAGGTTAAGGAAACTTCCAGGGAGAGGGTGATCATTAGGTGCCAAAAGGAGGCTAGAGAGGAGGGAAAGGTGGTGAGCGGGAGAGTAAGTGAGAGGGGACAGGAAAAAAGGGGGGGAGTGAGTTTGGGTGGGAGACAGGAAATAGTAGAGGTACCAGAGGGTTCATTAGTCAGGGAGGAAGAGGCCTCAGATGTGAGGATGGACATGAGGAGTAGTACTCTTTATCTAGCGCAATCACAGTTGCTAGTGGTGGTGAGGTGGGCATAGAGCATGGATTTGAAAGCTTCAGGCGAGGTTGAGGATAGAGTAGGGAACCGGTATCACTCTTGCATTTGTTACATGTTGCAGCAACTAATGTCCCATATCTAAAGAGCTTATCTGGCATCAAATAAATATTATGCATTATATTATAATGGACTAACCCAAGTCTGTCTTGTTTAGTAAATTTATACATTGATATCCAGAGTTTTTTCCATAAGTTAGTGTCTTCGGGGATATCAAGCTCTCCCAACCAGTAGGGACAAATCCCAAGTGGCAGCTTGTGGTCCCAATCTTGTAAAGTTTTATATATATTAGACACTGCATGTGGTTGGGAGGCAACCTGCATGAACGTATTTAGATTTCTGTCCCCTGCGCCGACTAATGGGGTCGCCAAGGGAAACGCAGTGAGGGCCTTGCAGACTTGGAAGTATTTAAAAGCTTCATTATCTGCAGCACCCATAGTAAGTTGCAGCTGACCAAAGGAGACTAGTTTCCCACTCCTCCATAAATCTGAGACTTTGCACTTGCTCAGCCGAGGCCAGAAGATGGATGGTATTGGAGTGCCACCAATCTTAAAATGGGGGCTATTAAAGATTGGCTGGTCAACGGACTGTGACCAGTTCACAGCAAAGTATTTTTGAGCCTGGTGCAAAGCCTTTATTGACCAGCTCATCGGATTATTTCTGAGAGGTTTGGGAATGTGAGATGGGGAAACAAATAAAAGGGCCCACAACGAGCACTTTATATGGGTTGCCAAATGTCTTTCTATAGGTAACCAGAGCGGGGAGTATACGACCTGTTCTGACTCTCTGTGCCAGAAGGAAAGTTTACTAATGTGCTGCGCAACATAATATAGAAAAAAGGAGGGGGCTGCAAGTCCTCCCCTTAATTTCGGAGCTGTCAATTTAAAATAAGACCTTCGGACACTCTTTTTATTCCACATAAAGGAGTTTAGTATGCTTTGCAGCCTGGAAAACCACATTTTTGGAAGGTATACCCCCAGCATTCCTAAAGGGTATAATATCCTCGGAAGCAGATTCATTTTAATTATGCTTAGTCTACCCCAAAGAGAGATAGGAAGTAATCACCATCTCTCCAGGTCCAAAACTATTGTTTTAATTATTTTATCAATATTGTTTCGCATTATGGTCCTCAGGTCCCTGAAGATCTTAATTCCTAGATAATCAATAGATTTTGTTTCCCAAGCAAGGCCCAACGTGGATAACTCCTCTTTATTCACTCTATAGTTTAAGGGCATTACCTTTGTTTTTATTCGATTTATCTTATAATAGGATATCCTGGAATATTCTCGATTTCCTCTAGAACAGCCAAAACTGAGATAACTGGCCTCTCTAAGTGCAATAAGATATCATCTGCATATATCGAATAGGCATACTTCTTTTCTCCTATTTGAATACCTGCTATATTGTTGTTACTAGCCAATCTAAGAAGCAAGGGCTCTAAGTATATATTAAAAAGCAGGGGCGAAAGGGGGCATCCTTGTCTGGTGCCCCGAGCTAGCTTGAAAGGGGGAGACAATAGCCCATTACATTTAACTCTAGCCGATGGGCAAGAGTACATAACCTTAATCCACTTTATGAACTCCTCCGGAAAGCCAAAGGAAGTTAAGGTGGCAAACAAAAAGTCCCAGGAGACTCGATCGAATGCCTTTTTGGCATCCAGAGAGATCAGCACCATTGGGATCTCGGAGTCTCTGGCAGTCGAAATGAGATGCAACAATTTCCTCATATGGTCTTGAGATGACCTACCGGCCATGAATCCGACCTGTTCATGTCCTATTAGACTGCCTATGATTTTAGTGAGTCTATGTGCCAGGACTTTAGCCAATATTTTTATGTCCGTATTTAGCAAGGATATAGGGCGGTAGCTACTAAGGTTTTGTGGGTCACTCCCAGGCTTTAGAATTAAGGTTATTACAGCCTCTTGAAAGCTAGGATCTGATACCCCATTATTATACCAATAAGTAAAGAGATCCCTTAATAAAGGTACGATCTCAGCCTGGTAAGTTTTATAAAAATTACTTGGTAAGCCATCAGGTCCGGAGGATTTATCCAATGGCATCTGTTGGATAGCCTCTTGGATTTCACCCAGTGTAATTGGGGCACTTAAAATGGCTGCTTCTGGGACAGTGACCTTGGGCAAATTCACAGAACTAAGATATGAATTTATATCCGCATCCATGGGCCGTGGGGATGGGGCCACTGTATATAAACCCCGATAATACAATCCAAACATTTCCGTTATTTTTTGGGGGTCAGTGCAAATTCGCCCATTTTCTTTAGAGCAGATGCCAGCAATAAAATGCGAGGTATCCAATTGGAGAATACGCATTGCCAGCATCTTGCTCGCCCTCTCTCCCATATCTAGGTATTTCATTTTGGTTCTGTGTAAGGATAACTCTGCCCTCTGGGATATTAGCCCTGCATACTGGGCTTGCAGTTGGTATAGTCTAGTCCACATCTCTGCAGGAGCGGTACGGGATAAGTTATGTTCTAAATTTTTAATAGATGCTAGAAGAACATCTAACTGGGCTCTTTGATTCTTAACCCTTTTGGAGGCGATTTTAATAAATTCCCCAAGGGAGCATTTTAAAGCGGCCCAAATTAAATCATATTTATCTACTGCCCCCTGGTTATACTTAAGGAAGAAAGCAATGTGTTCCTTGACATATCCCACGGTAGCCAGATCTTTTAATAATTGAGTATTTAGGCGCCATTGTGGGGAGCGTCTGCCCCCTGTCCCTAACCTAAATTCCATGTCAACCGGAGCATGGTCAGATAATACCCTAGCTGAAATTCCTATTTGTGTAACCTCAGGGATTGCAGTGGCACTTACAAGTAGGTAATCAATCCGGGAATATGTTTTGTGCGCCGCAGAAAAAAGAGTATATTGTCTTTCAGAAGGGTTAAAACTCTCCACGATCCACTAATGCCGCACTATACATTAAATCTTCAACGCCTCTGTGCTGGGGATAGGTCTCTTCGAATGTACTCAGACCTGTCTAGGTCTGCCTGAGGAACTAGATTCCAGTCCCTCCCAATATTGTGAGTTTGGGTGGATCGTTTACTACCAGGTTTAATAAGTTCACAAAAAGGATGGAGAGTCACTGTTTGGCGTACAGATATTGAACCAAGGAGGACAGCTAAAACTCCAAGGATCCATGCACCATTATATTCCTGCCTTCTGGGTCCGGACATTTTGGGCCAACTCTGAACGTGACACTCCTAGCCAGTAATATCACTACTCCTTTCACTCGTGGAGGCTCCAGCACTAAAATACCGACCCACTCCAAAGTCTTCTAAAGAGGAGCGATCCTCTTTTTAAGTGTGTTTCCTGAAGAAAAGCTATTTGTGCTCGCATCTGTAGTAGATGTTTTAAATAGCTTGCCTTTTGACCCTATCCTTGGCTCCTTTAACATTCCAACCTCACAAAACGATAACTATTACTCATTTTCATAATAATTGTGAAGAGATAAAATGGGTGGGTTAGCCAAACCAAACCTATGTAAAGGTTGTCTTCCTGGCCCTGATGCACCAGCCATCTAGGTAACATAACAAGTCTTAACTGAAAAGTGAGGAGACATTCTGACAACATTTTGAACTGCATTGAGAGTGTGTAGTCCTTTTCCTCCCACAATAACAACATTACTACCCACCCTAAATATCTCTAACATTACAAATTATAACCCGATCTTAATACAACCCCAGTACCAACAGACTGCACTCCTACCCCTACTATGCCACATGATTAAACAACAGAAGACTCCAGCTTAACAACACTTGCTCCCTGAGCTCTCCTCCTCTTCTGTCCCCCTGCTGACTACTGTTCAGAAAGGAAAAGGAAAAAGGAAAAAAAGGGGGTACCATTTGTTTACACACCACAGGCATCAATGCTTCATTGACAAGCTTTTTAAACTAGTCATAGGGGAGGCATTGATATTCAACAGAAAAATCCCAGCCTCTCCTACAAAACAGGGTACTAAATGAGAAAAAGACCATATAGAACGGCTAGTGGGGGATGCTGCAACAGAAGGTAAAGCCATCAAAAATGGAGAGCAATGAGTACCAATGCCCGTAGTCTAGGTAACAAGCTTCCTGAATTAGTGGCTTGATGGAGGAGGAACATCTGGATATCGTTAGCGTCACAGAAACATGGTACACAAAAACCATGACTGGGACGTAAACATACCTGGATACACTGCTGTCTAGTGAGGGACAGGGAGGGTAAAAAGAAGAGGAGGAGATAGTTTATATAAGGGAAGGAATAAAAGCAACAGAACAAAAGGGTAAACAGGGAGGAGAAGAAGCACTGTGGGTAAATTTGGAGACTGGCAATGGCACCACAACTGCATAGGGTTGACGATACAAACTTCTCTGCTGGGGAGGAAATGGACAAGGAATGATAGGAAAGTATACTTAGAATGGCAGAAAAAGGGGAGATATTGTTGATGGGTGATCTGAATATGCCAGATGTTAACTGGAGTGCAGTTGCAGCTGCCACTCTGAAGAGTGCAGTTATTCTAGATGCCCTACAGGGGCATGCCTTAGACAACTAGTACTGGAGGCCACTTTCAGAGGGAGCAATATTAGACTTGATACTCTCAGTGGAGATGGAGAGGGATCACAGATGTAGAAATGGTAGCCATCTGGGAACTAGCAACCATCGAACAGTATGGTTCATAATAAACACAGTAATAGAGTCAAGCTACACAAAGACAAAAGTACTGGACTTTAGGAGGGCTGACTTTGCCATAATGGTGAGTGCCTAAGGAATGCACCAGCAAATGGGCAGGAAGGAGGGGTGAAGAACAATGGGGAATAATAAAACGGCCATCACAGAGGTAACGAGCCTTTGTGTGAAGCAAATAAACAAGACGATGTAAGAAACCACTATGGTTCTCGAAAGGAAGTGAGCAGTGAAGGTTCAAGAGAAAAAGAAAGCATTCAGGAAGTACAAGGAATCTGAGCAGGAGCAGGACAGAGAACTGTATCAGTTAAAGCAAAGGAGGCTGGGAAGGCAGCTGAACAGCAAAGGCCCAAACCTGAGGAAAAGATAGCCAACCCAGTTAAGAAGGGGATAAAACCTTTATAGGTACATCAGGGAGTGAAGGAAGACCAAGGGAGGGATAGTGAGGCTTGATAAAGGGGAGGAGGGTGGGCAGAGGGAGACTGTGAAAAGGCAGCGATACTAAACAAATATTTTTGCTCAGTATTTACAAAGGAGGGGAGGTACATAAACAAACAGTAGTAACACCTGATACAGAAGTTGATACCGCCCATTTACAGAAGAAAGGGTTCTGAAAGAACTCTAAAACTGAAGGTGGACAAAGCAATGAGGCCAGATGGATTCATCCCAGAATTAAAAGAACTAAGGGTAGAAACTAGTGACACCACTGACTACCCTTTTAACAAATCATGGGAGATGGGGTGGTACCGAGGACTGGAGGAGGGCAGATGTGATCCCCTCACAAAAGTGGGAGCAAGGCAGACGGAGGAAACTATAGACCTGTTAGTTTAACCTCAGTGATAGGGAAAATGATGGAATCACTCTAAAGGAAAGAATTGTCGAGTATCTAGAGGCCAGAGGGCACAGGACCCTAGGCAGCATGGATTTCAGCGGGAAGGTCATGCCAGACGAATCTGATAGGATTTCTTTGACTGGGTGACTGTGCTTAGGTAGATCAGGAGGCTGTGGATATAGCCTACCTAGACTTTAGCAAGGCATTTGACACAGTCCCGCATAAAAGATTAATATACAAGTTAGCCAGCCTGGGAGGGTCCCAAGATGACAGCCTGGGTAAAGAATTGGCTGGAGAATAGGACACAGAGAGTTATAGTAAATGGAGTCCACTCAGAAGAAAGGAGGGTTACTAGTGGGGTACCGCAGGGGTTCAGTATTAGATCGATCCTCTTCAATGTCTTTATAAGTGACATTGCAGAAGGACTGGAAGGAAAAGTATGTCTCTTTGCAGATGACACTAAGATCTGCAACAGAGTTGATGCACAGGGTGGGGTGAAAGGATGAGAAGGACTTGGCAAGGTTAGAGGAATGGTCAAATGTATGGCAGCTTAGATTCAATGCTAAGAAGTGCAAGGTAATGCACCTGGGAAACAAAAACCCAGGGGAAGAGTACACAATGGGGGGTGAGATACTAACAACAACAAAAATGGAAAGGGACCTGGGGGTAGTCATATCAGATGACCTAAAGGTGGGCAAGCAATGTGAGAGGGCAGCAAGTGAGGTTGGGGGATACTGGGATGCGTAGGGAGAGGCATCACCAGTAGAAAACAGGAAGTTATTATCCCTCTGTACAGACAGCTGGTGAGACCCCATCTGGAGTACTGTGTGCAGTTCTGGAGACCCAATCTCCTCTAAAGACATAGACAGGATGGAAGCTGTCCAGAGGAGGGCAACTAAAATGGTGCAGGGTCTGCACCGAAGACATATGAAGAGAGACTTAAGGAGCTTAATATGTATAGCCTCGAGGAAAGGAGGGAGAGGGGGGACATGATAGAAACTTTCAAGTACCTCAAGGGAATCAACAAAGTCCAAGAGGGTAGCATCTTTCAAAAAAAGAGGTGTGCAAGAACAAGAGGGCACAATTTGAAGATAGGGGGGCTGCTCAGAGGTAATTTAAGGAAGTATTTTTTCACAGAGAGGGTTGTGGATGCATGGAACGGCCTTCCGGAGGAGGTTGTGGAGTCAAAAACAGTGGTGGATTTCAAGCATGCATGGGATAGTCATAAGGCAATTCTGGGGGAAGGGGGTAGGAAGAAGTAGGCTGCTGGTTAACTAGGATCTGCAGCTTATCCAGTAGGTACGGAAATGGGCAGACTGGGTGGGCCAAGCGGTCCTTATCTGCCATCAAATTCTATGTTTCTATGTTTCTTAAAAATCAATGCATTTCCTAAGTCTAACATACATCTATAAAAGCCCATAGATGAAACTATAATTATCCAAGGGTAAGAATAATGAACAACTATATATATGCTCACTATCTCTATCTAGAACTAAGAGTTTAGTTATTATATAACCAGCCTGAAAATAGATATCTTGTCTAAGTTATATTATCACCATTTAGCTACTCGGTGCAGCTCTACTTTTTAAAGAAAGGAAGAGGAGCGAAATCCATAAATCTACTCTTACTAAATACCAAAATATTAATGTCTAGGCAGTTCAGAAACATTAATCTTTCCCTGAAGTCTGACAAAGGACTGTTTCCAAAACCGCATAGATTTATATCTGGAACAACAACGCATAGTCTGACTGCCCTCACAAAAGCGTTATCAAACCTCTGAGATGATATTAATAGTGATGAAAGACGTAGATTTACTCAGTTGTCTGGCAAAAGAGAGTGTCCATAACCAGGATTAGACTAAAGTCATTTCAACGCGGTCCAGTTCCCCATATCTGGTCTCACCGAGTTCTACTCCCGCATACTGCGTTTGCAGTCCAGGTGTAGCTGGTGTATTTATTTGTATTGCCTTATCACCATCTACGTTAACACCTTAGTTTCGATTAATAGGTGGGAAGTTAGGCTACTGTAATGGCAGCGAGTCTTCATGCCCACTTACACATTAACCTTTTAATGATTCGTCGTTTCTCTCCCACTTCAAACCGCAATGTCGGGCGGATGTAAAGAGCTGCGGTTGTCTGACAGGTGTGATGGACTTAAACAAGCTGGTCCAGTGCAGTGCGCTCACGAAATCCTGGGCATGTCAAAACTCTCTTACCCTACTGATATCACTTCCGGCACCAGAGACAAAACTTCCAGATGAACCTGGGTATATGTTCAGAACATCATGGGATCGCATATAAGAACAAGACAAATATCTTCTGCCCTGTCAATTTATATCGAGTATATGGAATTGTACTTAGCTGTCATGTATTCAGGGAGTCTTCACACAGTGTTCAAGGAAGCACTCCATAGTTAAAGGGACATGTATTGCCATTCTTACATTCGAACTTGCCATCACTTGAACAGGTCTGGAATGAGCTCTTTTAAGCCTTGTAAGGCTTGCGCAGGGGAGTCAAAGGAGACCCAGTTGTTGCCACATTTAACCATCAGGATTGCAAGGTACTTGACCCTGAACTGTTTTGCTGCTGCGATCAATTTAGACACAATCGAATGGAGCTCCTGTCTTCTTAGTCGCACCGAGTGAGGTAGGTCCTGAGCAATTCGTACTCTTCTGCCCTCTCAGGTCACTTCTTGGATTTCTTTTACTTTATTTAATATATGCTGCTTGTTGGTGAAATTTAAGAGCTTAAAAATCATTGGCCTCGGGGGCTGACCAGGGACTGGTGGGGGACGTAGGGCCCGGTGGGCCCTTCGATCACGTAGTCTCCTCCGTCGGGGGGGGGCGGCTATTTTAACACAAAACTTTTGCATAAAGGTAATTGCTGCGTTCCCTTCCTCTTTCTCAGGAATGCCAATTACAACTAGGTTGTTCCGCTACTGCGCCCCTCCAGGCCCTCTGTCTTCTCCTCTAAATTTTTAAACCTGCGTCCGATGTTCACAACATCTAGGTCGGCCTTATCCTGCCTTCTTTCCAATGATGCAATTCTAGTTTCCGAATCCTCGACCCTCCGTGACAGGGATTCAACAGTAGTTTTAATTACTTGAAGGTCCTCAGATATCGTCGTAATTGTTGTCTGCAGCGGCTGCATTATTTCCATAAATTTCTCCTCCGAAAGTGCGGTAGTAATCGTAGCCATTTTCGGCAAGTTCGGTGCTTGCTGCCGCGGGCGTTTTGCGGCCTTGTCTTTCTCCGGGGTCAGCGGCAGGGATCGTCTGGGTAATGCCTTTTTCATGTATACCTCCATTCAGACTTCGATCCCGTAGATCCTACTACAGTTATCTTGCTGGTGGCTTTTCCGGTAGGGTAATTCTCACTTTTAAAACCAGTTATTAAGTTAGAATCACAGTGCAGGGAATGGAGCTCAGAGGAACTGCTGCTTTAGCTCAGGCTGCCATCACGTGACCCCGCACATCTCTTTTTCTGAAAGATGCTCCCCTCTTGGATTTTGTTTATTCCCTTGTGGTACTTGAAAGTTTCTATCATGTCCCCCCTCTCCCTCCATTCCTCAAGGGTATACATATTAAGCTCTTTTAGTCTCTTTTTGTATGGCTTCTGTTGCAGACCCTGCACCATTTTAGTTGCCCTCCTCAGGACTGCCTCCATCCTGTCTATGTCCTTGTGGAGATGGGGTCTCCAGAACTGCACGCAGTACTCCAGATGGAGTCTCATCAAATGTCTGTACAGAGAGATAACAATTTCCTGTTTTCTACTGGTGATGCCTCTCCCTGTGCATCCCAGTATCCCCCTAGCCCTCCTTACTGCCTTCTCATATTGCTTGCCTACCTTAAGGTTATCTGATGTGACTACCCCCAGGTCCCTTTCCATTTTTTTGTTGTTAGTGCCTCCCCCCAACTGTGTACTCTTCCCCTGGGTTTTTGTTTCCCAGGTGCATTACTTTTAATCTTCTTTGCATTAGTTCTAAGCTGCCATACTTTTGACCATTCCTCCAGTATTGCCAAGTCCCTTCTCATCCTTTTCACCTCCCCCTTGTGTATCAACCCTGTTGCATATCTTTGTGCCATTTGCAAAGAGGCATACTTTTCCTTCCAGTCCCTCTGCAATGTTTCCTATAAAGACATTAAAGAGGACTGGTCCCAGTTCTGAACCCTGCGGTATCCCATTAGTAACCGCCCTTTCTTCAGAGTATACTCCGTTTACTATTACCCTCTGCTTCCTGTTGTCCAGCCAATTTGTTATCCAGGCTACCACCCTGGGACCCACTCCCAGGCTCGCTAACTTGTTTATTAATCTTTTGTATGGGACTGTGTCAAATGCCTTGCGAAAGTCTAGGTAGGCTATATCCACAACCCTTCCCTGGTCTACTACTATGGTCACCCAGTTAAGGATATCTATTAGATTCATCTGACATGACCTTCCTGCTGTGAATCCATGCTGCCTTGGATCCTGTGCCCCGCTGGCCTTTAGGTACTCAACATTTCTTTCTTTCAGAAGTGATTCCATCATTTCCCCTACCACTGAGGTCAAACTAACAGGTCTTCAGTTTCCTGCCTCTGCCTTGCTCCCACTTTTGTGAAGGGGAATCACATCCACCCTCCTGCAGTCCTCAGGTACTGCACCATCCTTCCATGATTTACTAAAAAGGGTAGTCAGTGGTGTCACTAGGTCTCCCCTTAGTTCTTTTAGAATTCTGGTATGAATCCTGTCAATCCCCATTGCTTTGTCCACCTTGAGTTTTAGGAGTTCTTTCAGGACCCTTTCTTCTGTGAATGGACTGGTATCGACCCCCGTCCCCATCCAGAGTGCTTCTTTTGTTTGGTTTTCGGTACCTACCCCTCTTCTTCTTTTGTGAATAATGAGCAATAGTACTGTATTCATTCATTATCTCTGCTTTTTCACTGTTACCCTCTGCTCACCTCACTTCCCCTTTATTAAGCCTCACTATCCCTACCTTGGTCTTCCTTCGCTCCCCGATGTACATATAAAAGGTTTTATCCCCCTTTCTTAAGTGAGTTGGCTATCTTTTCATCAGTTTGGGCCTTTGCTATTCTGACTACCTTCCCCACTTCCTTCTGCTTTAACTGGTACAGTTCTCTGTCCTGCTCCTTCCATGATTCCTTATACTTCCTGAATACTATCTTTTTCTCCCTAACCTTCCCTGCTACCTCTTTTGAGAACCATAGTGACCCGCAAGAGTTAAATACCACTATAAAGAGGCAACACTGCAGCATTCCAACACCAGAGGAAGTACATAATCGATTCACCAGAAAACAAGTATTCACCATTCTTGATGAAAAGGATAGCTATTGACAAATAAAGCTGGATGAGAAGTCATCTCTCCTCTGCAGATTTAACACTCCAGGGGCCACTTCAGATTTTGTAGACTTTCATTTGGTATAAAGTCAGCCAGTAAAGTGTTTCAACAGAAAAATAAGGAGATATTTTGCCACATAGTGGGAGTGTACATCATTGCTGACAACATGATAATAGCAGCAGACAATCAAGAACAGCATGATGAGATACCAAAGTGGGTCATGGACCAGGTGACAGCTGAAAATGGTAAATTCAATAAAGACAAGTTACAATTCAAAGTTTCAGAAGTCAAATACATGGGTCATGTAGTGACTGCCCCCGGGATTCACCCTGATGAGACTAAAGTGAAGGCCATTGTAGATATGCCCTGCACCATCTGATAAGCCTGTATTATTATGTCTGCTGGGAATGATACAATATCTAGTCCAGTACATCCTAAGGGAGGCAGACATCACTGCCCCAATAAGAAAACTTCTCCAAAAGGATCAGCTATGGCAATGGGAACATGAATAGCAGCAAGCCTTCAAGCAACTAAAGGAAGCCCTGTGCCAGTGTAACCCCCACCCCCACCAATTAGAGGTTTACCTTAAGTGTCTCCCAGGGCTCCAGCAATGCTCACTGTCAGGCAAACATCTATTGGAAACAATAACTCCATGGTTATTTGGTGACCCTATTTTTTTTTTCTTTTTCCAATTGTTTAACCAGGTGAGATACATTAATCTAAAAAGCTTGTTTACAGGTGCAACCTGGGAGCACAGGGAAGTTAAGTGACTTGCTCAGGATCACGCAGTATGCAAGTGGGGGCTGTGGGATTGAAACCCAGGTCTCCAGATTTGAAGCTCAGAGCCTCATACCACTGCGCTATACTGCCTCCCTATTGATCTGTGTGAGAGTGCCATGCTATGCCTCCGCGTCTGTCCCTTTAAGTGGCACTGCCATGGTGCTGTGAATTGCCTGGGATAGGGGTCCAAGTGCTTCAGAGCTTGCGACCGGCCAGGCATCACCACATTTTGCTCCACTCTGCTGTTGCTGTTAGAGCAGAGGGAGCCTAACTGGTATTGTAAATAGTTACTTCTAATTTGTTGTTGTATTTAAATTAGAGTGCTCATTTTAACATTTCTCCTTGCAGTTTATGCATCCAAATGGGAGCCACAGTGTTTGGTCCGGAACCTCCAGAAATTGGACCAATTGGGACACAGGGGACCTCCAGGGATCCTTAGTTCAGGTGCCTTGTGGGAGAAACTGTGAACTCTAAGGTTTGGTGCCCATAGAAACCATTAGGAGAACAGGATGGTAACTGACTGCTCATTCAGCCAACCAGATTGCAGGAAAAATGGACTGGTCTGAGAACTGTTTTCAAACAGGAGAGTGCAGCTTGAGCTCTTGAACTGAGAGGAGCTTCTGTATGAGCAGTTCGTCTCAAGACTCTGTGGAGTGAGGAGTCTGTTCAAGCTCACGGGTTCTGGCCCAGGAAAGGCCTAATTTCCTCTGGTGTGTGTGTCTGCAGACCTGAGTTTGGAAATTGGTCAACAGAGACTGCCTTCTGCAGGTTAAAAGGTTTGCACAGCAGAGTGGCTGTAATTGTGAACTGACCTGAAGCTGAACTGTGAAGTGGATGCTGTTTCCATTTAATGTGCTGAATGCTCGAGGTGGGCAGAGGCCTACTAACCAGGGATGCCTGTTTGCCACCGGGAGGCAGTTGCCTTGTTTGGTCAAGTTGGCAGCCAACTGGAGGCTTTCACCAGCCAAAAGAACTGAACTTTGCCAGAAGTGTTTATCCAACCATGTGATCTTGCCAAACTCAGCCCAAGCTATCTATTCCTGCACTAGCTACAGTTTTCTTGGTGAGAGACCAGCTTGGGGATCCAGCCTCTGCGCCGCAAGGTATCGCAGGTTGTGGCCACCTGGAAGGAAAGGCCATGAAGCAGAGGGTGATTCATGTCTGCCCAGCTTCCCCATGCTCTTTAGTGCTCTGCAACAGGTCTTCATTTTGCCAGGCCATCTTCTACCTACTGGTGTTGTGAGTAACCACAGGGTAGCTCCCTGCATCAAGCTCTTAAATTATTCTGTGGTACCATCTGATTTCACTCAGTGTGTTTACAGGGTTTCAGTGGACTAGGCCAACCAGCCAAGGATACAATTAGTCAAAGTCTGTGTTTGTACATGCCTAGTCATCTTTTCTTACCATCAAGGGCCCCAACAACAGCTACAACCCCTGGGCACCATTCTGGCTAGCCAACATCACAATCTGGGTACCCAGCAGTTGCAAGACTATAATTAAGGGACTAAATAAATTACATACAAAATAACCTGTCTAATATCAGCTTAGCAGTCATTTATCCAGATTTGCACTGCTCGCTTGTTTACATCCCCTCAATAAATGGGCAACTTTCATTAACCTTTTCCCTTGGTAGGGGTACACGCCAAAGTTGCCCTTTATCCCCCTTTCTATTTGTCCTCTATTTGGAGCCTTTAGCTCAAGCCCTTCATCAGAACCTTACTATAACGAGAGTTTCTCTTGGCAATAAAGAGCATAAACTCACATTATATACTGATGACCTCCTGATTTATTTAAATGAACTGGATAATGCTCTCCCTGATCTTTGGTCCTCACAGGCTGCTAGCTAGGACTCAGGATAGTGGGGCAGTGGGAAGGTTTCAGTGTAAGAAATTTCCTCCCACCCCCTCCCCCTCCCCCGCCGTTTATTAAATAGTCTTCAATACCCATCCTGCCCATAATTGCTACCCTATTGGCTACTCAGTCAGCTCATGAAGACAGGGTGTCACACCCATTAAAGAGGAACTCCGCTTCAGGGACTACACTAGTATCACGAGTTAACACCATCTTTCATCCTCTCTTAGATAAGGCAGCTTATAGAAACAATTATGATTCCCAAATTATTATTCTACTGGGCCTTCTAGCTTTACTAGGTAACTGCCCTGCCCTGCTTCCAGATAGCCCTCCTGGCTACCAGGCCAATATGTTATTGTCTCTAACCTTATACTCTACAGGCTCTGTCATTTACTACCAGTACTTTTGTGCCGACGCACCCTCAATGACAGGCATGTTTCAATTTCTTTGCCCTGTGATTCTGCCGAACCCCGGTTATTACCCCACTGTGCAGGGTAATACACCTCATGTCCAGTGTAGCACTGGGCCATTTCCACAATCGAGATGCACAATCCCCTGGCTGGCATATTTTATCCTTATATACCCATTCTCGCTGTCAGCAAACGTATTTCTGTATCCTCATGCATGTCCACAGCCTATCAGTACCTCACCCTTACCTTCCACTGAATCGGGATATCACAAGAGAGGTAAAAGGCAATTGCTAAAATTACTCCTGGAAGCCATCAAAAAATGTCTCTTATTTTTGCTTATCTGTGCAAGAAATGTTGAGCTCAGTCCTGGACCTCCACTTCCTATTTCTACCCCATCCCATCTTAGTCAGCTAAATGGAATGAGCCTAATTCACATTAATGCCTGCAGTTTGCTTAGAAAATTTGAATTCATCCAAACATGGATTAACCACACCCACCCAGATGTGTTGGTGGTTACTGAAACTTGGCTTAAGCCTGCGACCCTAGATCATGAAATTAATATCCATTCGTATGATATGTTTACAACAGACAGACTCTCAAGAGGTGGAGGTTTAGCAATATACATCCAGGACAAATATTCTACCTCCATGGTAAATTCTACTACTCTGCCAAAAGAATTCGAATGCCTTACCTTAAAAGTACAGCTTACCAGTGTAACTGCTATGCACATAATTGGATGCTACAGGCCCCCCTGCTGCAGGTTCACAACTATTGAATCACCTAAGTGAAATCCTAGATGTCCTATCCTCTGAGGGAGCAATCTTAGACCTTGTACTCTCAAATGGGGGCAGTGAGAGGATCTCAGATCTAGAAGTGGGTTGCCATCTGGGAACAAGTGACCATCAAACAGTGTGGTTCACGTTAAACTCAGCTACAGAGTCAAGCCATACAAAAGTGAGGGGTACTGGACTTCAGGAGGGCTGACTTTGGCAAGATGGGAGAGTGCCTCAGAAAAGCACTAGCAAACAGGCTAGAAGGAGGGGTGGAGCAACAATGGGGAATCATCAAAACTGCCATCACAGAGGCAACAAGCCTTTGTGTGAAGCAAATAAACAAATCAAAATGAAAGAAAAAGCCACTATGGTTCTCAAAAGAGGTGGCTGGGAAAGTCAAGGAGAAAAAGATAGCATTCCGGAAGTATAAGGAAACACAGAAGGAGCAGGACAGAGAGCTGTACCAGTTAAGGCAGGAGGAAGCAGGGAGGGAAGTCAGAATAGCAAAGGCCCAAACTGAGGAAAAGGTAGTCAACTCAGTTAAGAAGGGGGATAAAACCTTTTATAGGTACATCAGAGAGCATAGAAAGACAAAGGGAGGGACAGTGAGGCTGAATAGAATGAACGGTGGGTGGGCAGAAGGGGACAGTGAAAAAGCAGGGATACTGAATGAATATTTCTGGTCAATATTCACAAAAGAGGAGGGGGAAGTGCCTAATCCAATTAACAGAAGCACTCTTGATAGGGGGGTCGATCCCAGTCCTTTCACAGAAGAAAGGGTTCTGCAAGAACTCCTAAAACTGAAGTGGACAAAGCAATGGGGCTGATGGAATTACCCAAATTTCTAAAAGAATTAAAGGGAACTAAGTGGAAACCACTGTCTACTCTTTTAATAGGTCTAGGTGGGAGGGTGGTGTGGTACCTGAGGACTGGAGGAAGGCGGATGTGATTCCCCTTCACAAAGTGGGACCAAGACAGAGGCAGGAAACTACAGACCTGTCAGTTTGACCTCCGTGGTAGGGAAAGTGATGGAGTCACTTCTAAAGGAAAGAATTGTTGAGTATCTAGAGGCCAGTGGGGACAGGACCCAAGGCAGCATGGGTTCTGGCGGAGGTCATGTCAGTCGAATCTAATAGATTTCTTTGACTGGGTGACCAAAGTAGTAGACCAGGGAGGGCTGTGGACATGGCCTACCTAGACTTCAGAAGGCATTTGACACAGTCCCACATGAAAGATTAATAGTCAAATTAACCAGCCTGGGAGTGGATCCCAGGGTGGTAGCCTGTAAAACATTGGCTGGACAACAGGACACAGAAGGTAATTGTAAATGGAGTCCACTCTGAAGAAAGAGGGGTTATTAGTGGGGTATTGCAGGGTTCAGTACTGGGTCCAGTCCTTTTTAATGTCTTTATAAGTGACATTGCAGAGGGACTGGAAGGAAAAGTATGCCTCTTTGCAGATGACACAAAGATCTACAACAGGGTTGATACACAAGGAGGTGTGGAAAGGATGAGAAGGGACTTGGCAAGGTTGGAGGAATGGTCAGAAGTATGGCAGCTAGGATTCAATGCAAAGAAGTGCAAAATAATGCACCTGGGAAACAAGAATCCAGGGGAAGATTACACAGGGGGGGGTAGTAACAACAACAAAAAAGGAAAGGGACCTGGGGGTAATTATATCAGATGACCTTAAGGTTGCAAGCAATGTGAGAAGGCAGTAGGGAGGGCTGGGAGTATACTGGGATGCATAGGGAGAGGCATCATCAGCAAAAAACTGGAAGTTGTTATCCCTCTGTACAAACAGTTGGTGAGACCCCATCTGGAGTACTGCGTCCAGATCTGGAGACCCCATCTCCTCAAGGACATAGACAGGATAGAGGCAGTCCAGAGGAGGGCAACTAAAATGGTGCAGGGTCTTCAAGAGAAGCCGTCTGAGGAGAGACTAAAGGAGCTTAATATGTATACCCTTGAGGAAAGAAGGAAGGGGGACATGATAGAAACTTTTAAGTACCTCAGTGGGATCAACAAAGTCCAGAGGGTAGCATCTTTCAGAAAAGAGACGGCAAGAACAAGGGACACAATTTAAAGATGGGGGCAGTTCAGGGGCAATGTGAGGAAGTATTTTTTCACAGAGAGGGTAGTGGATGCATGGAACAGTCTTTCTGAGGAGATTGTGGGGTCTAAAACTGTGGGAGAATTCAAGAATGCATGGGACAGACATAAAGCAATTCTTGTGGGGGGTAGGAAGAAATAGGCTGTTGGTTAACTAGGATTTGCGGCCTATCCTGTAGGTAGGGAAATGGACAGACTAGATGGGCCAAACGGCCTTATTTGCCATCAAAGTCTATGTTTCTGTTTCTGTGTTATTGGGTGACCTCAACTTGGACTGCTTATCCACAGCATCCAAACCTCTGAAAGAACTATGCAACTCCTTTGGACTCATCCAAATTATAACTGAACCCACATGGCCCAAAGCAAAAAAATCCAGTGAAGAACACCTTACTAGACATAATTTTAGTCAATAAATCTCACCTATTTACCCATTCATGCACATTCTTCAATGACATCAGTGACCACTGTGCTATTGCCTGTGTGAGATCTACTCTTAAAACAGAGTCAGCCTCCAAGTATATCTATAAAAGATGTCGGAGGTACTTTGATCCGGTAGCCTTCTGTTCAGTCCTCTTACTTGCAGGCTGGCAGGACTTTTACCTGGCCCATTCCATGGATACCGCTTCCAAGGAATTCCAAAACTTCTAAATGATAGGAATCACCATTTCAATTTTCATTTCATTATAGTCAACTGTAAATGTTATATTTGAATAATAATGACACATCATCTGTTGTTGCATTTTTTTTATTTATGTAAAACCAAATATTCATGTGCAAAAGTATAAATCCTTCCCTTTGATCCCCCTTTACAGGTTTCAGCCCACCCCCACCCCATTTAAGCCCAGCGATATCCCGCTCCCCTTGGCACACAGGAAACAAGAAATGAGGTTCATTTTGCTGCATATCCCTAAGTTACATCAAAGATCCCCCACCTCATTTCAGAATAGAAAAAGGCCTTTCAGCACAGCACATAAGCAGTGAGGTTTGTTTCATGGCACAGTTCTCACAGCACAGACAACCCACCCCCCCTTCAGCACAGAAACAGCATATATGTTTGTTTCATACAGCACAGCACCCCCATCCCCTACACCATCCAGCTGTCATTACCCCTTCATCTGTATCACATGACAACCACTTGCTCCTAGTAGCACATCTCACCCATTAGCAACTCCCAACAAGTATGTTTGTTATACTGAAAAGGTTTGGCAATTCCCAACAAAAAATAACAGAACATGTGTAATTTGCTAGAACTGAATGGCTGTGGCTAAAGCTTGAAGAGGGAAAGTAACTTATTTTACTTAAGTTTAACAAAAACAAAAGAATTATGCAGTTTTTAATTGAAAGGCATTTTTGTACCCATTGTAAGACCTAAGCAAAGGTATTTGGTTTAACATTAATTAACAATAGACTCATGCTTGGGTGTTGTTAAATTCCAATGTGACTTCCTGTAGTCAAGTTCACATAGCCACACCTACAAAGGTATTAGGTAAGTACAATTGATAGGCTCCTCTCAATGCAACATTATTAATTCACCATACACATACCTAAGGTCAAATCACATTGACTCCAGTTACAATTTTCATTTTTTAAAATGATAAAAAATAATATCCATAGAATCCTATCATTTCATTAATGGTTTGTACTGTTCCTTATTCCTTTTCCTATCAGAAATACAGAATAGCAATTAAACTTCATCTGAAGATGCAATGGATATTTTATACTAACAAGGTTTCACTTGCCAAGCAGCCATCTCAAAGAAAAGTCTTGCTGAGATCATCAGCCCTTAACACAGATCCTCCCATTTTAGCTTATCACCTCCATAATGCAGCCCCAGTTGCATACTGGATAACCCTGAGCAAGTCACTTAACTTCCTTTGCTCCTGGTTGCACCTGTAAACAAACTTTCAGCTTAGTGTGCCTCTGGTTAAACAACTGGAAAAAATAAAAAAAAATAAACTTCATTGTCATGGCAACTCGCAGTGCCCCTGTGCTCACGCAATGAAGGCTGAAGTAGAGAAACTCTGCAACCCTCAGAGTTATTTTGGATATTATACTTGCCACCCCAAAATCAGCATCTACTTAACTCGTTCAAGTGTTACACTACCTGTATTGAAAATTGCAAAAAAAAAAAATAGCACCATACAGAGTGGGATAAGCAAACTCATAAACTGAAATTTTCAGGATCTTAAACTGAGACACCCTCTAATGTCATAGCACTCATTATACCAGAAGCCATGCCCTCATATTATTTGCCCTACAGTCAGAGAATGATCAGCCACTGGACTTGCTTGCACTTGATCTGCTGCACTAGTTCACATCCTGCTAGCACTCCTCTCATTGTCTGCAGCATTGGTTGCAAATAACAACAAGTGGGGATTCACAAATGTTGAATAAATATGTACTGTCACCATCAGCACAAGGATTGTCTTCCTATCTGTAGAACGGGTCACTCTGACGTGTTCTGTGACGTGGTGGGTATGGTTATGGTGATTTATTACTTAACATCTAACTACACCCCCAGGACATTTACTTAAAAATAGTACAGCAAAAATCTCTTCCAAAAGATTGTGTGGCACCTGAACCAGGCTCAGACCACATGCTGGACGCTATTAATATAATGGCACTTTACTTCTGTTTTGCAACTGTATGCAGTAATGTAAATTTGGCATTTTTGCCTCTTATAAAATATATATTTTCTCTATAGAAAGGACTAGAATGAATGGGATTTTGGACTAGCAGGCGAGAAAGCAGTGACAATAAATAATCATGAGGAAAGGCAGAGCTGGCATAAACGTGAGACTGATGCAGCAATTCCTTTACTCTTCACCCTCCTATACAACGTAATGAAAAACAGCCATGCGTGAAACTAGGGAAATGTCTTGCTCATTACATGGCACTGTGAGATGGGACAAGACCACGTGTTTTCTGACTACTAAAAGGGATTGTCAAAATGTTGTATGCACAGAGATTGTGCCTGTAATTACAAGCAGAATTACAATAGAGGGCATGTCCTCAAACAAAGGAGGGCATATTTAGGGAAATACCATCAGTCATTATTTCACATATATATAGTAGTCTGCCCAGTGAGACTGTGGTCACTTGCAGCATACAGGGCTTCAAAGAAGGAATTACTGATTGAGAATGCAATTCAGGGTTACAGAGCCCTGGGGCTAGGTTTAAAAGCCAACATTCTGTAACTAGTCTCATAGCAGAAAGTAGTCTGTACCATTTGGACACACACAGAATAATGTCAACTTAACATGTGTAATTAATTTTTTATTCTTATAATATGCAAACTACCACAGGCTTATTATTGCTCTGTTTATCCCATCATATTTATTTACTGGGCTGGGGCTGTAGAACGATGATGATAATGACCTTATCGATTGGCTTCCTTGCTATTGACATGCTGCTCTGCTTCTCGTGGCTTAATAATGAATTTTGGTGTTAGGAGAGTCACACACAGGTCATAACATTTTAGCTTACCATAATATACTGTAACTGAGCAAAATTCCACATGCACAGCGTAGCCATAAAAAAAGAACAAAAAATTAAGTCCTTCAGACTGAATGACCGACTGACCCACATGCGGGCACAAGGGCAGGCAATCAAGACAGGACAGGAGGACACGCCTGCTATGGAGTAGGCAGCTTTCCAATTCTGCAAGTTTGTATGGAGTTTTCTGCTTCGAGCAACCTTCTCTTCCTGGAGTCCTGAGCAGAGGAGGGCACCAACTTTCTTTTTAAACTTGCCTCTCGTGTTTGACTTCAGGCAGAAATTGATTCATTTACCTAGTCTCTCTGGGAGCAGGGACACCACCAGGGCCAGCACTCCTAGCAGAAGGGGGGAAACAAGCCTGCCACTGCAACCACCACCTGTCCACCATATCCTATCCACAACATTGCTAAAACTCCAGCCTCTGGACTTATCATTTATAATTCTGATCTAGAGACCGCTTGCTCTCCTTGACTCTGTCAGTGTACTTCCTTCCTCTGACATCCAGTCAATCACTGAACCAATGAATGTCTGCTGTCCCACCATTTTTGAATTGCCCACAGTTCCTTCACCCCCCCAATGACTACATGACATGCCTCTTGCCTAAACACTGTGTACGTTCTTGACAGCAAAAAGGAAGTTGCGAGTGGTTTCCTTGTGGCAGGGGGGCATGCATGTTCACTGACTGCTAGCTGGTAGATTTGAGGGGAATACAGGGAACAGTACTACTGACCTTTTTCAAACTAGGAAGCAGCCTGGAACTTCATTCTGGTCTCAGAGGATGGGCACACACCCGACCCGGGTTACCCAATCAACCGTGCTCTCTAAGTGCCGACTATTTGATAACTCATTTGTGTCTCATCTCGACGCAAGCAGAATTTAATGACCGACTGTCAGTCTGAGTATGGTGCTCAACTGAAGGATGGACGTCGGATGACAACAAACAAGAACCAATTTGCCGTGCGAGTTATTTCTTCGCGCCTCTACTGTACAGACAGTCGATTGGTGGTAACTATCAGCCAGCAGCCAATCAACTGTCTGTTGTGTCTCTCTCTCTCCTTACAGGCGCCAACCCTGAATCCAGTCACCAGCCCAGTGGGAGCAAATACATTTTTAAACTTCTTTTCTCAGTCAGTCTTGATTCAGAACCCCAGCCCTCACCAAAATGACACTGAAAACAACATTCTTTTTTTTTCTGTACGCTGGAGCGGGGACCATTAAAAATTAAATACTAAAACATTATTTTTAAATAGCCTTCACAACAATATTGGGGGAGAACATGCCCCCTCGGGCCCTATGGTAATGACGCCACTGCTCCTGGATGTGGTCCTCACAAACCGCCATAACCGCATCCGCAATATACAAATCCTCCCAGGCTGCCTTAGCGACCACTCCCCGGTTCTCTTCTACTGGTCAACCTCCTTGCCCAAACCCACAGCACAAACTACCCTTCGGCGACGTCTTAGACCTGGTGGGCTGAAAGGCCTTAAGCAACTCCTAGCCCTCATAGACTGGTCGCCTATACTAAATGCCCCGGATATTGACACGGCCCTTACCTTCTTTATCCACACCTTCAACTCTGCTTGCGACATTTTTGCACCCATAACTGCACGCCGGTCCAAAGTAAGGCATGCCCCTTGGGTTACCCCCACCCTGCGCCAACTTCTTAAGCACAGGGACAATCTATGGCACATTGCCATGGAAACAGGCTGTTCAGCTGACAGGCTGGCCTATGCTGCTGCCCGGAACAAATGTACATGGGCCATCCGCAAAGCGAAGGCTGAGCACTATCAAGCCTCCCTCACTTCCTCATGGGGGAACGCTAGGACCTTCTGGGACAACATTAAGCAGCTGAATGGTGGCACGCGTTCCCCCCCCACCTTCGCTTATCAACATTAATGGTTCAGTCTCCTCAGACCCTGTCTTTATTGCCAACCACCTCAACAAATCTTTCACAGACCTTAGCCCAGTGCTCCCAGATAATTTCTTCGCTCCCTCTCCCTCCAGGTCTGTCCCTATTCTCCCACGCCCCTTGTTCTACCTGCACCGAGTCACTGCCCAGGAAGTCAGACCTTACCTACTCAAGGCCTTAAAGAGTAACACAATTGGCAATGACTCCCTTGATCCCAGTCTTCTCCGTCAGGTTCTGGATCTGGTTATTTCACCAATCACCAGCCTCTTTAACAAATCTCTCTGCCTAGGGCAATTCCCCTCTGCCTGGAAGATAGCTACTATCACCCCAGTACACAAGGGTGGTGATAGGACCCTCCCTAGCAATTATCACCTATCTCAATCCTCTCTCCTCTCTCTAAGGCCTTAGAAAACATTGTGGCCACCCAAATCTCTGAATACCTCGATAAATATAGCATCCTCTGCCCAGAACAACATGGTTTCAGAGCAGGCCACAGCACCAATACTGCCCTCCTGGAGTTCTCTAACTTTCTTCACACCTCATTGGACTCTGGCTCCTTAGCAGGTGCAGTGTTCATTGACTTATCAAAAGCCTTTGATACTGTCTCCCACCCCCTCCTGCTAGCTACCCTTAGTCACTTAGGCTTTGCCACTGGGCCTGTTTCCTGGTGCTCCAGCTACTTGTCGGCCCACTCACAACGTGTGAAAATCAACGGGAAACTTTCCAACACCTGCCCTATCCGCTCTGGAGTCCCTCAGGGCTCCATTCTTGGGCCCTTGCTCTTTTCCCTTTTTCTCAACTCCCTGCCCAGTGTATGTACTGGTAAAATCCTTCTTTACGCAGATGATGCTGTACTCTTTGCCTCCGACCGTAATCCCATCTCACTTCAGGATTCTCTGCAGGAAACCTACAATGACGCAGCAGCCTGGTTTACTGAGCACAGACTAGTAATTAATCTAAAGAAACCAAAACCATGCTCTTTGCCCACCCCCAAAATAAATCCAGTAACTATCTCTCGCAGTCCACTCCATCTCTAAACTCCCTATTGAGCTAGTTCACTCTTATAAATACCTAGGTATAACCTTTGACCCTGCCCCTTTTCATGCCCACATCTCTGCCCTTGCCTCAGCCTCTAACACTCAGCTGGGTATCCTCTATCGCCATAAAACTGCCTCCCACGGATGCCCTCCAACTTGCAGTCACATCCTCTGTTCTATCTCTGGTAGACTATGGCCTACCTGTGTATGGTGCAGCAGACCAGACTGCCCTGCACAAGATCCGCCTCACCTTAAACAAGGCCTGCAGGCTCATAACTGTGGCTCCTAGTCCAACCCACACTTGCCTTCTTTACACCACGGCTAATCTACTCAACCTAGATGAGCACCTCAAATACCAAATCTGCCTTCTAACAAAAAAAATCACTCCTTGGGCTATCCCCACGGGGTCTGTCAACCACTATCCACCGAGCAAACCCTACAGTGCATACCTGTATATCCTGCAAAACTGCACTGGTTATACCGAGGGCGAGAACCTCGCAAGGTCAAAGGGCTTACCCCTACAGAGCCCCCTGTTGGTATAACGCCCTCCCCGCCGGAATCACTGATGCCACCTCGTTATCTTATTTTAAAACTAGCCTTAGAAATCACCTGCTCTCAACACGCAGCTGTACCTGCCTCTAAGCCTCCTCCTATCCTTCCAGACAAAGCTCGCTGAGCCGCTCTCTGACCTTCTGTCCAGCTCTACCTTTACTTGATACTATCTTCCCCACACTCCTCTTCTGATGTCTTCCACCCAGCCTTACCTTTATTCTGCCCACTGAATCAATCTCCATGTCACTACTGTATATTGTCTACTCTGTAAAGCACACATGTAAGTCTGTTGTATACTGTGTTTGACATATGCCTGTATTTTTGGCTGATTCCTAAATGTACTCTGATTTTTTGTCTGCCTTGATGTTTGTTTCTTGCACTGTTTTGTCCTCACTGTGACGAGGTACTTTTGTAAATGAGCCTCTGGCTCAAAAGTTGTTAAACTGATGTTCTAATAAATAAATAAAAGGCAAGCAAGCTGGTAGTATAGCATAAAGGTTAGAGTAACAAGCTGTGAATGAGCTTGGTACATCCAGCTGACCTGGGTTTGATTCTCACAACCTCCACTTGCATACTGTGTGACCCTAAATAAGTCACATAACCTCCCCAGTGCTCCCAGATGCCCTTGAAAAGAGGCATTGTGCATAGTGGGCCTCTCTTACTCGGTTATCATAGAATTAAAAAGAAATAACAAATGAGCCACAGAGATTAACAAACATTAAAAAAAATGGACCAGCATTGTTGGCACTAACAAAATCTTACTTATTTATAAAAGATTTTCACCAGATGAGCATACTGAACTATGAGCAACTCGTTTCCAGATGTGTTCTGGGGTAAGGGTACAAGGTAGGTACAAAGAGAAAGAAAGAAAAAGGCACAAAACAGAGGAAGAATCAGAGCAAAGTATTAACAATATCTACAACGGGTGTATAAATTACATTTGGTAAAATGTGTTCACTGGAAACTGTACAGAAAAGGTATTCTGTGAAAAAATATAGAAATTATACAAGAATAAATAAAAAAATACCAAGATCAATAATAGATGTTGCAAAATACAATAATACAAAAATCAACCAAGAGGAAATGGAAACGGGTGCTGCATTCCATGAATCATTGGTGGGGACCAGGGAGGTGTAAGGCTAAAGGTGTCTTTCTTGCATGCATTTCAATGTTACTTATGTGCTAATTACAAGCAAATGGATCATTAACATTTTGAATTTCACTGTTTTTCAGGGGATGCTCTAGATGGATCACACTTTCAGAGTAAGGCAAGCACCAGGGATCTGTATTTTTTTGTAGAACTTGTCTGGCCCTTCCATGCCTATAATACGCTACCAAAATATCACTTGAATTGTTGCCAAGTATTCTTCTAATCCCCAATAGTATTTTGAATAAGAAATCTCTATAAATTAGTGCACATTTTTCGGTATACTTGTTGGACCCCACTTATGAATCGGGGGGGTGGAGGACTCGATGGACCTAGAGTCCCTTCTGACCTTAAATTACTATGTATGTTACTATGTATATTTAAGAATGAGATACTGTAATTGTTGCTCTTGTTATCTCTATGAATCTCTGTATATGTGAGTATGTGTATATACTATATATATATATATATATATATATATATATATATATTTATGTAATGGGACAAGAAAATCATATACTGTGATTGGGTGGAATGTGATCCCATGACCATGGTACCAATGGTTGGGAACACCTTTCAATTTTCTTGTCTAATTTTACATTTTTTCTCAACACAATCATTTTATGAGTGTTAGCACAATCCAGGAATACATGCATACATTCTGCAATACACACCCATACACACTGGGGAGTTGTTACGGCACTTGGCCATGTCTCGTGCTGAACCACCCCCTTGATGTGAGTGTCAGTGTATAACCACACACCTTGTCATGTGTTGTCACTTACATAATATATATATATATAAAATATAACTGTGTGTAATGTATGTTGTAGTGTATGTGAGTTAAGTACAAATTGTGCTTATTCTGTTTGTTTCATGTGTTTATCTGTGGCAGCATTTGTGTTTATGTTTGGACACGGTAAGTGCACGAGACATTCTACTCCTCTGCTGAGGTGTCATGGACCTTTTCGATAACTCATCTGACTTGCACTGTTGTGCCAAAGTAACAGCCCATACTGTAAGAGCTGTGTCTTGCCATGTGGCTGGAAGAAAAAATCTACAGGTTTGTTCTGCACTTTGGTTTTTGTGTGTTGTGTACTTATAGTGTTTCTCAAATGAGGCCATGGTGGCACCAGCACAATTTCCTGTGGCCGCAGAGCTAATTAGAGCCCCAAATGCTAAGGTAATGGAATGGACAATTTCTTACTTTCAAAAACATGGAAGATGCAGTCACTGACAACAACAAAAATGGAAAGAGACCTGGGGGTAGTTACATCAGATGACCTAAAGGTGGGCAAGCAATGTGAGAGGGCAACAAGGAGGGCTGGGGGGATACTGGGATGCACAGGCAGAGGCATCACCAGTAGAAAACAGGAAGTTGTCATCCCTCTGTTCAGACATTTAGTGAGACCCCATCTGGAGTACTGCGTGCAGTTCTGGAGACCCCATCTCCACAATGACATAGACAGGTTGGAGACTGCCAGAGGAGGGCAACCAAAATTGTGCGGAGTCTGCACCAGATGACATACGAAGAGAGACTAAAGGAGCTTAATATGTATACCCTCGAGGAAAGGAGGGAGAGGGGGAACATGATAGAAACTTTCAAGTACCTCACAGGAATAAACAAAGTCCAAGAGGGTAACATCTTTCAGAAAAAGAGATGTGCAAGAACAAGGGGGCACAAGTTGAAGATAGAGGGGGAATGGCTCAGAGGTAATGTGAGGAAGTATTTTTTCACAGAGAGGGTTGTCAATGCATGGAACAGCCTTCCTGAGGAGGTTGTGGAGTCAAAAACAGTGGGGGAATTCTAGAATGCATGGGACAGATATAAGGCAATTTTAATGGGGGGTAGGAGGAAGTAGGCTGTTGGTTAACTAGGATCTGCAGCTTATCCATTAGGTAGGGTAGGGAAATGGGCAGATTAGGTGGGCCAATCGGTCCTTATCTGCCATCAAATTCTGTGTTGCTATGTTTCTATGTGAAAATACATCAGGGACTTTATTATATACTGTGTAAAAAGACAGTTGTTATATCGGGGGGGTTAGGCTGAGAAAATAAGGAGTGAGGACACCAATAAGTCCTGGTGACCATACTTTTGGGCTCTTTGAGGACACCAGGATTTGTTGCTTGAGAACCACTGGCCTAGTAAATCCATACTGTCTACTGGGGACCCCACCTTGGGAGGCATTGGTTCAAATCAACCTCAGCTCCAATATTGAATGAGTTGGGGATGGTGGGGTGGTGGTGGGGTGGGGGGTGCCCTAAATCTGTTCTATTCTTTGATCTGTTTTAAGTGAGCAGGGAATCCATCCTGTAAGAGCTACCTGACAGTTGACATCCTACTCTTGAAGACTGAGAAGGAGGACTGAATTTGCTTCTGAGGGGGAGTTGTCCCTTCAGGGCAGAGTTGGGGTGCATTGATGTAGCAGAGTGAGGAACCTTCATGTCCTATGCCTTCTGTACTTCGACTGTGGATAAACAGAGAGCACAGACAAGTGCAGTCATCTCCTCACCTCTTCACATTACTAACTGTTATGAAAAAACATGCAAGTTAGTTGTGAAAACAAAAACGCATGTCCCAAAGGTATGGTAATACAATTGTTTTTCAATTTGAGGTTGTGCCCAGAATTCCACACTGAGTCTGGCTAGTGGCTGGGTGCACTGCAGAGATGAGGTGCTGGGCTCCCAAGAAAGGAGGGTGCTACCCTCCCCTCAGCCAACCAAGGTGCTGCACTGGTACCAACTGTGAAGGCTGTCACTCAGTCACCTTCCTGGCCTGAGAAAGGGGACAGTCATGGTGGTCCAATCATTGGGATGAAGGATGGCATTGAGTCAGAACATCACTAACTAGAACAGCGCAGTCAAGAATCGCATGGCAAAAATGTTGTCTCTTTTGTTTTTGAGGGGGGCTCTGCCCCCCCAGACTAAAGGATTCTCACTCCATGGGGGGGGGAGCGGATCACAGGGCAAGATGAAATTTGTGGGGCCATGGAATACTGTTTCCATGGCCCCTTATAAAAAAAACAAAGTCCCAATCATCAAAATCTAAGGAGACCAGGATTAGAACCCTGATTTCCACTACCACCTAGATGCATTGTTTTATGCCTCAGCCCTCCACACCACAGGAGCAGCTCAACCAGCCTCTTGGATTCTGGTACCCTTGTCCACTGTCAACACCATGGACAGTGACCTGGGGAGCACTTACTACAAGTGCTGTAAATCCCCTCTCGCTGTCCATGGTAGTGCAATCCAGACTAGCACTCAGTTGACTGGCACTATTCTGGTAGCACTATTCGAGGGGGTTACTGTAAAAGATGGGAACAAAAGGGAAGGCTGGGAATAACTGACATAATCTAAGAAAAGTAAGAATGTGGAGATACTAGCGTGTAGTTTTGCGTGGTTGAACACACCATTTGTAACAGAACAGAACAGCAATTCTCCTTCATTTTGTTTAGAATTTATTTAACCAAGATAGCCCAGCTGAAACACAACATCTTGTTTCCAGTGGGGTCTTGTTTCTACCCATTTTCACAGCTGGATGGACTGATGCACTGAAAGGTTCAGTGACTTGTTTAAGGTCACACAGTGAGTATTTGGTTGTAGCTGGATTTGCACCTACAATCTCCCACTTCCCAAGCTGGTGCTCTAATTACTAGCCCACACTGTTTGGCAGTTTGAGGAAGCACCCCCAGTCCCTTCTGAAACCAATGGACTGCAAAACTCTGCTTTAGGCAGAAACTACAAATTCTGTTTTTGTGAAAATTTTGCAAAATTTCTCAAATGTGGAATTTTCTGCAAAGAATTGTATATAGCTATCTTGATCACTGTACAAACAGACGAACAAAGCAAGTGACTTGATACCTTTTATTGGACTAACACAATTTTTTCAAAACACAAGCTTTCATACTACATCAACATTTTTCTGAAATTCCAGCTTTGGTGACATCTGAATCCTCAAAATGTGTTCCACAAATTGTTCTTCTATTCCACGGAATTTTCTGTCTGAACTGGGAATGATACACATGAACTGTGGAATGACAATTCTGCAGAATTCTGATCTGCAATTTTAATACATCGATCTGCAGTACATACAATCATTCCAAAGTTCTGAAGATAGAGTGGTCAGTCATGCATAATTCCATTCTTCAGTTTAATACATTGATCCACAATACATACATTCTGTCCATGGTTCAAAGTCAGAATTTTACGAAAGTTGTCAAAGTGTCTTCCAAAATTCCATGGAAGCGAAATTCCAACTTTTTACGATAATTTTGCCAGTGGAATGTAATTTTTACACACCACTAGTCCTGACTTAAAATAGCTTTTTTTGGTTTTTTACTGTTAATGAGGGTCTCTGGTCATTGGTAAAAGAATCACAGTTGGCATCAGCAGACTCCAATATTCCAGCATTTCAAAAATGAAACTGAATTTCAAGCTATTCTTTTTGGTACAGTAGTAGCCAATTCTTCTAATTAACTGTGTCAGAAATGAGTTACACTATGTCGCAAGCACTTCGTGACCCTCTCACCACCTGAAACCAGTTGCCACCATAACATGATGAAGAATTGCATAACATCCAAATTATGCTATGTGCCAGCTTGATGGCACACTACACCTCCCCACCTCATGTATTGGGACACTACCTGGCAGGGGTTAGATTCCTCTGGTCCCCTCATACAACATTTGCACTCTGAGCCCCATACTTATGATTTTCACTTGTATGATGATCCTTGACAGCATGAGGTTGGAATAGTAAATAAGAGCGAGATAGCTACCCATCCCTGGAGGTGTTGTGATGTAGTCATGATGACACAGCTCCTTAGGGCAATCAGCCCCTAGTATTGTTTTCTTTGTTAAAAAAGTTATATGTATGTAGAGGTAACCCATGTCCCTTTACAATTCAGGTTGTTCTGATGCTGTTCAGGAGTGGAGGTCATAATCTTCTCTACTTGTGACATCACAATCTGTTGCTATGGAAATAATTACAATGTGACAAGCAGAGGATTATGCCTTCAGCTGTCAAATAGCTTCAGGGCAAAATGAAGTTTTCAAGACATGGACCATCATTTGATCCGCATATCCTTATTTTTAAAGAACTGAGAGGCTTGGGTTTTCATATTTGTGTGGACTGTTGAGTAAATGGGATCTGCAATGGCCAGCTATGATTTTTTAGTGGTTATTTAAGTCTCTCTGTAGCCTCAAAATTAGAGCAACAGATTGGGAACCAGGAGATTGCAGGTTCAACTCTTGCTGGAGTCAAATACTTACTGTGTGACCTTGTGCAAGTCATTTACTCCCAGTGGTGCTGTCCACCCAGCTGTGGAACTGGGTAGAAGCAGGACCCCACTGGATGAGATATTGCATTTCAGGTGGGCTGTCCATGGTAAATAAATTGCAAAAGAAAATGATGTTAGGGTGATGACAATAGCAATAAAAAATGTTGATTAAAAAAGCATAAACATAATGTTCTCCTAATTTGGCCATATACTTTGATCAGTTCTCTGGGGAGACATGGGTTCATAAACTTATAGTACTTGGGTATCCTATCCCAAGACTGGTGGGGAGATGGGTACATTGCAGAAGTGAGGTACTTGACTATTGGTGGTGGGGTGAGCCACTTGGTCTTTGTGCAGTCCCTACCAGCCAGTTATGAAGCAGCTTTGGGCTTGTCTGCTAAGGCAGCCACTCTTCCCCCCCAATTGTGTCTGTTGTGTCCGTTGATGTTTGATGTGTGAGGAGGCAATGAGAAAAGTAGGGAAAATGGGCATACAACACCCCAAAAAAGTCCAGACCAAGTCCCACTATGGCTTTTCCATAAATCAGGGTTTGGCATGCCAAACACAAAATTTCTTTCCAAATCAGACCTGAAACTGTACCAGAGAAGTCCCACTCCTGTCTAAAATTGTGCATCTTTGTGTACTATAGTTACATGTTGTGTATAATGTTTAGTTTTACAGTAATTTGTTTTGATTTCTGGTTCTCTTTGCTTTACATTACAGCAAGCAATCTTTCACCCAGCAGCATGAGCTAACCAGTGGCACAAAGACAGGAAGTGGAACAAAAGAGGAAAAAGGCAAAATTCATATTGGCCAGTACCATCACATGACCACTGCTGCATGTCTCCATTTAATACAGGAGCATCCCTACAAGGCTATGAAGGGGGAAAGGAAAGTCTGGATGGATGAGTAAAGAGATAAGAGATATTCCACAAAAACTGCCACCATGTCTTGTCCCCTTTGAGAATAGGCATCCTCTGCTGACGTTTAAGAAAGATGGATCCTTAAATGGTTGAAACTTTTTCATTATGGGGATACTGAAATGAAAAAGTACAAAAGCTTTAACATGTTTCTTATTACTTTGCAAGCACCTTGTGGGGAGTCTTCAGTGTCACTGAAGGGAGATGTCACCAGGACCCTTTTGCCTCCCTGACCTTCATTAGTGATGCCATAGTGGACCATTAACTGTTTTTCCAGGTCAGACTGTTGGTACTGATTAACTTTCATTCATTTCCCATCACAACTTGTAAAACACAAGAGCAAACACATTAGATTGCTCAGACTGTCAGCCATTAATACCAAATCACCAAATGTTGCCAGCCATTATAATTTGAGAACCTGCTGTATGAAACTACAGTACCATCAAGTTGAGCCTTCTTTCCAGTACCAGTGGAGCTCCTTTTATCACTGGATCAACCAACAGAGATTAGTTCATTCAAGCAGTTGATGTCTTCTGTACTGTTCCCCAGGTGTTCTTATCAGAAAGAGATTGAACTGGTATTGGGCAATGATGACCTAGATCATACCATCCGTCAGGAAGAGATTGAACTGGTATTGGATGATGACATCCTACGCCAAGCCTTGACTGGAATCCTGACCCACCTGTGAGAAGGCTATGCTGTGGAGTGGTCTCACCCAGAATACTGCACATTCCCTTTGAAGACTGTCTTCACTGTAAATATGGACGTTCCAAAACTTGCAAATGGGTGCACACTGCTCTCTGTAGTTGGCTGACACCAAGGCTGCCTGTAAGGAGGCAGTTGGGGATGATTCCCATGCTGCACTTTTGTTAAAGAAGGGAAGGATTGTGTGTATTTATTCCACATGAAATTGGATACTAGACACTGAACTGATACATTTCCAGTAATATAATTGCAAGTACAAAAATACTGGTCTGGTGCAAATATAGTTGTTTAGATTTTTTACATGTTATGTATCCTGGTAGCCCAGACGAGATGCCACATTTGGTATTTGGTGAGGACCTCTTCTGCCCAGTTGTTTACTGTAATTGGGAGGGACTGTAGCACAGGGAGGTAAAGTGACTTGCTGAAGGCCACAGAGAGTCCGTGGCTATGGTGAAATTCACACCTGGGGCATTCTACTCCACATTACTGTGCTCTAATCTCCGGAATGTGGTGCCTCTTGAATCAAATTTTTAGTGCAGTACTGAATACTGTCTGCTACAGTCTCAATGTGGCCTATATTGCTGTCTGAAGGGGTTATAGCCTGGCAAATGAGTGCCAGGATAAAGGCCGCCACTTTTAAAGCAATAACACTGAACAAACATGCGTAGGATACACTCAGAAAATACTGAGATACATTTAGAAGGGTTGGTGGCTCTTAGTCTCGTACAGCTACAAACAAAAATGCACTCCTGCTGGCAAATGGTAGTAAATGGTGGACTATATATTTAATAAAATAAAGCACTAGTCATACTGTAGAGATACTGCTTAATTTGCTTTTACTCACTGCAAGTGCAGAGTATTATTACAAAACAGGTGATGCAGGGAGTTGCAGTTCTCTGTGTTTATTTTCGGGGGGGGAGTGATGAGAAAGCTCTGGTGGAGCAAAGCACCAGGGCTATTGTGGTGTTTGGACTCCCTCTAATTTGGATATGCTATTCTGATAATTGGATTTGCCTGGACTAGGAATGTTGAACCTTATGAACTTTGTGCTGCCTTTACACTGATGCTTGTACTGAGAACTGCAACTGAACTGCAACTTTGTGTATCACTTGTTTTATGATTATACACTGCATTTGTGGTGCATAAATGCAAATTAGGTAGTATCTGTGGGACTGGTGCTTTATTTCAGAAAATACACCACCCACTATTTGCCAGCAGAAGTGCATACTTGTTTGTAGCTGTACACCACTTTTAAAGAACTGCATCTAACCTACAAGCCAGAATCCTCTGTGGAAGTTGTTTTTAATACTGGTTTGAAAAACTTTGCATTCTGTTATTACCCTGTCTTTGCTGGCATTTCAGTAAACTCATCGGTGGTACGGTAAGGATCATTTTACTGCAGGACATCAATGATCCCATAATGTTTTTATTGCACTCTTGCAGTGTTGTCGCAGTGTGTCTATGTTCTCCTATACAAATTTTAACCCAGTGGGTCTACCCAGTCAACAAAATGAAATAAATAAATAAATAAAATAAACATAGAACTTATAGGATCAGAATGGCAATGGCATGAATGTGATACATATATAGTTCTGCCATTCTAGTAGGATGGCAGGTAATTCTATATGGAAAAAAGTTACGTGATATAACATGACTAGGATGTCATGGCATTGCCATTCTAGTCCACCTATTTCTATGGCTGAAAGTGGCAAACTAAATCATACAATTCTAAAATGATACTTACTTAAGCAGCAAATCATGACAGAGGGGAATTAACATGAGGTAATTCCACCCCTTCCTCACAGGCCAGTGCCATGAGGATCAGATTACTGGTCAGTAACCCAACAGCCAAAGTCACCTTACTGCTATTATGAAACACAGTAAGGTGACTTGTGGGCATTTTTTATTTGTAAAATTAAAAAAAAACTTACTTTCTCACCCATGAATGTGCTCTGCATGTGCATGTGACTCAATACTCATTATCATCATCATCATCATATTTTTATTTATAAAAAGCACCCTTCCAAGGCTCAGGGCACTCTTACAATCAACAAAATACAGAAATTCATAATTTACATAAAATCCTTCCCATCGTGCAATTTTAAAATAGAACAGACAATCCTTATATTAAACAGGGCTAATATTGACCCCCAAGTACCACAGAAAGCCTGATTAAATAGGTATGTTTTAAGGGATGTTTTAAAATTCTCCATGGTCAGGCTATCTTGTATCCAATGAGGTCGAGAGTTCCACAGGGTTGGAGCCCTAAAAGCAAATGCTTTTCCTTCAAATGTACCCTGGGAATCTCTAGCAGTCCCTCTTCGGAGGATCAGAGACGGCGGAAGGGACAGTATGGGGACAGAAGGTCTTGCAGGTACTGCGGTCCATGGTCATGTAGGGCTTTATAGGTCAGCAATGTGACCTTGAAGGTTATCCACCATTGTACAGGCAGCCAGTGCAGTTCGTGCAGCACAGGTGTTATATGTGTGGATCTAGTGGCAGTCAACAACCTGGCTGCCGCATTCTGCACCAGCTGCAATCGGCGGATATCAACCCCCGGTAGCCCTAGTTAATGGGCATTGCAATAATCAAGATGAGTGGTGACAAAGGCGTGGACCAAGGTGGGAAGGTCTTCAATCAGAACCAGCTGTTTCACCCTAGGAATATTCCTAAGATGATAAAAGGAAGACTTGACTACAGCCGACACTTGCTCCCTCAAGGTCAGGCCCTTGTCAAAAATCACTCCAAGGTTACGCACCTGGTCCGAGACCATTAGTGGTACTCCTCCCAGCTCTAATCCAGAGAGCTGTCCCACCAGCATCCCAACTGATCTATGATCTGGGTCCATAGCTAATACCTCTGTTTTCCCGGGTTTAGCCTGGGAAAAACAATACTGTGTGGCATTCACATGGTTCCCAGCCAGTCTGAGGCTGGATTTCTGTGTCCAGTTGTATAATACCAAAGTGTAAATTAGGGCTGCTCAACCAATACACCAAGCACTTGGGATGCAACGGATTTTATTAATTTTGATTAGAATGAATAAACCAGACAAAATGTTATCCATTTAAGAATGTTGTAGATAATTACATTGTACTATGGGATTGTTTTAAATCCCAGATCACAGCAGAAGTGAATCACTTAATTAGTTTTAGTATTACTACAGATCATACTATGGATATTAGAGCAGAAAGAGATGAAAAATCCTATGTAAACTACCAACCCCTCTCACATACACACAAACAGACACAATTTGGTGGTAGTACTTTACAATTTTTGTTGTTGAGCTATATTTATCCAGATTGCTTTTGAAATTAGTGTTGTCCTTACTTATAATTATACTCTCTGGTAATTCATTTCACAAGCCCACAACTCTTCTTTCACTTCCAATTTTTCCTCTTTACAGTTGCAATGGGTGTCATTTGCTGCCCATAGTATCTCACTTGAAATCTAAAGCAAGGGATGTCATCAGCTCAGAATCATTAATTACACTGTAAAGTAGCAGCAGATCCCCCAGTTTATTTCAGCTCTAGTGGCATAAACTTGATGTTTGCCATTCTGTCTTCATAGGGAAGATTGGAAGATTGGATAGCTTAACACTAGCTGTTGTTACTTCTTAATTTGCACTCTTTCCAGGGATTTTAGTTCTCCATTTTTGTATGGGGCCCATATGGATGATCCATAGTCCAGAAGTGGCTGCACATATGCCCTGTACAACTGTGATATTACTGATGCGCTCCTGTTTTTGATGGATCTTTTAATATTCTACCACATCGTGTTTTCTTGTGCTATTATTTCATTAGAGTGGGTACTGGAGTCCAATTTATTATTAAGTTTAATTCCCAAGTTTTTTTCACATTCTACTGTTCTCAGTTTCATGCTATTTAATTCATATTCTTGCTTTGTTGTTTCTCCCTAAGTGCATTACCGTACATTTTTCCAAGTTGAAACTCATTCTCCATTTGTCTGACCATCTACCAGTTTTGTTAAGGTCTGTTTAAATTGACTCCTCATCCTCTGATGTTGCAGATACTCCCTCCTCTCCCAAGTTTAGTATCCTTGACATATTGTTCACACCAGCTTGTAATAATTTGGTCCAAGTCTGAGATAAATATATTGAAAAGGAGTGGGCTACACAGAAACCCCTGCAGGACTTCACTGCTAACTGAGGCTTCAATTGGCAAATACCAATTTATATTTACCTTCAGCTTTCTGTTATTAAGCCATGCCACTATCCAGTTAATGATTTCAGGTGGTGTGCTTGTTCTGTAATAGCCAAGTGTGCCACCAAATCAAATGCCTTCCTGAAATCCAGGAAGATCACATCAACTGGGTATTTGTTGTCTGTCTCTTGTAGTTCTTTATTTAGACTATCTGACCGGAAAGGCTCACTGGATATCAAAACTATTCTATTCCAGGTGCATCCTGGGTGATGGAGAGGAATACACTACAAGAATATGAGTATAAAAGGAATTTTTTTTTTACATAGAACCAGGGATGATAAAATGCTGAAGTACACAAGAATAAAAGATGACTTCATAAATTAAACATAATGGGGGATACAAAAGGTTTATAAAAGTCCATCATAAATAAAGTACAAAGCCAGTGACATATATATGAATATACTAGAGTAAAAATGACCAGCAGTACCCATGACATTTGGAAGTGTGTGCAGGCATCAAATATTACACTCATTAGCTGGTGACTTCACTTAATTGGGTGGAGGTACGAGTGATAGCCTGGTAGGAAGGGGTGGGGTGAGAAAATAAAGAAGGGGGGAGACTGGGTTATTGAGGGGTAGGAAGCTGGACAGGTACAGTGGTTGCAGGTACAGATATAGAAGGTAAGAAAAGTGTCTAGAGAGGAGGGGGAGGAGGACAAGTTGGGGGTGGGAAAAATAGAAACCTAGAATTTTGCCCTCGGTAAGGCCACTTGGCCCATTCTTTTCTTCCGCTTCTTACAGTGTACCTATCTAGTGTGGAATGTAAGAACTAGGGGAGGATGAATACCTTATATTGATTATTCAGCAGAATATTTGTTTTTGGAGCCCAAATATTCAGAAATTTGGAATTCATATTCATTATTCATGTACCTGTGGGAGAGGGGAGTAAAAAAACAGCCCCCCTAACCTCTTTTCCAGCCCAATCATCTTAAAGTACAACTCCCTTCCCCCACCCTATGCAACACAGCTCAGTCCCACCCTCCTCTACACCAGCACCCACAATTTCATGTTTCTAATGTTTTAATAAAAAACTGAGTCTCACAATGGGCGACAGGCACCACCCACCCACCCCCATAGCTGGCCACCTTCTCCTCATGCTTTTTTTGTTGTAAAAAAATCATTCCCTCATCCCGCAACCCAGCAGCACCCTCCAACTCCCACCCTTGCCCCTCAAGCTCCCAAATTTCATAATATATGAAGTCCCCCCAGGCACGGTGAAGGAGATCATCACATCCCACCCTCCTCCACGGCCGTCCACCTTCTTCTGAATGGAAGCTGTCCTGTACTTGCTCGCATAGTAGAACAGCTGATCACATGATACCCTGATTTGGCCAGCCCAGTAATCTTAGTTCAAGTGTTCCTCAGCCATTTGTAACTTATTAAGTTCTTCAGGGAGCCAGAAGCCTTATAAAGGTCCCAATCAGAGTCATGAGCTTTAAGGCAGGGAATAAACTTGGCATAGACCCGGGGATGAGGGTGCCTCAAACTCAAGTAAGTTTTTTTTTTGGAGAGGGGCATGTTTGTCAAAGGAGGTCATGAATTTAGGTTGGAAATTGTGTTGTTCAAATAACATCTGTCAGAATCAGATACTGTTGGATGCACCCTTTCGAATTACAAATTAAATCCCAATAAATCATCCATTTTTTCTCTCAATCACAAGGTGTTTAAATATAATATTACTTCTTTAGGCCTATCTTGGTCACCGGTCTCCCTCAAATATCTTGGTATTATACTTACACGTAACCCTTCCTCCTGGTTTAAAAAGAACCTGGAACCCCTGACTCAGATTATTATCCAGGATCTTGACAGATGGTCGAAACTCCTTATTTCTTTATGGGGCCATATTAGTTTAATCAAAATGAACATGTTTCCCCACCTTTTTTATCCCTTATCACTTCTTGATTCATTCATTCCATTGTCCTGGTTTCAGAAAATGCATAAATTATTCACTAACTTTATATGGTCCAATAAACATCCCCGTTTAGCGTACCACAAATTGGCAGCTCAGAAACTCAATGGTGGTCTCTGTATTCCTAATCTGGCCATATACTACTGGGCTAGTCATTTATCGAAGTACATTAAATGGTTAGTTCCAGATCCCTGTAGCCTGAGACCAATTTGGCTCAAAATAGAATTGGACTTTATCCAGTCTACAGGGATTGATCCCCCAGCCTTGTTTTATGTCAAGACTTCTTCCTTGCAAGATATTCGACAATGTCCATCGCTAGCAACCTCATTAAGAATACACACTCAACTTTGTTCTTTTCTGCATTATAAACCTCATCTGGATTTATCTCAATCCATATGGAACTCGCCGTCTTTCTTAATAAACAAACCGAGAATTCCCTCAAATTGGTTGTCTCAATTGGGAGAAGGGATCTTATATAACTTCCTTGAGGGTGAAGGGTCCTGGCTTTCCATATCCAAGATTATTACGAAATTTAATATTCCAGTATCCAGTCACTTCAAGGTCCTCCAACTTAAACACCTTCTTGCTAAAATGTTGGGCAACATCCCTCCCCATCCCCCCGCATTTTCTTTTATACCAGAGCTTATTCAGCTGTTAAGTCCTCCCAAGGTAATTTCGAAACTTTACAAGCCCCTTTTTCATTGGCGGTTTGGAGGCTTCTATGGTCCCACTAAATATTGGTCCTCACTTTCCCCCAATATACTTTGATTGGCCCATATTATGGCGGTATTGCCATAAGTATGTGGGGAAGGACAGATTACGGCTCATGCAATACCATATTTTACACAATCTTTACTATACTCCCGCAAAACTTGCTAGGTGGGGCCTTCTAGACTCAGATTTGTGTTCTAGATGTTCCCTAGACAAAGGGACACTTCTCCACATTTTTTGGCAATGTCCTAAGGTAACTCCCTTGTGGAATTCTGTTAAGGTCAAGTTGGACCTCTTGTTGGGTCTTCAGGACTGCTTTACCCTGGAAATTTGTCTGCTAGGGGACTTATCCCCTATTGATGTTACCACCCGAAGATTTCATATTTCCATGATAGCTTTGTCTGTTAAAAAAGACATCCTCAAGCATTGAAAGGATGATATTTGCCCATCTTATCAGGAATGGCTTCATGAAATTCTAGCTAATCTCAGAACAGAGAAAGCTATTACGGGCCTCTATAATAGGCAACGGAAATATATGCGAATCTTGGATCCCTTACACACTCTACTTACTACTTGTGGCGATAATAATAGTATGCTTTCGTTAAAGGTCTGGGGTGTTTCTTGGTGATGCTGTTGTACTGGGTGGAGGGGCGGGGTGGTGGGGGGACAGAATGAATTTCATGCTGTAACATTACTTTCTCAGTGTTAATGTTTCTGTTTCCTGTATTATTGTAAAACTGTGAATAAAATTTGAATTAAAAAAAAGAATGCATGGGACAAGCACAAAGGAATCATAGTGGAAAAGAAAGGGGAGGGAGAAAGAGCTATAGATCAGGTGCAGGCTGTGGTAATAGTGTAGGTAAGGAGAAATGTGCAGACTGGATGGGACAAGGGGGTCCTTATCTGCCATCAAATGATATGTTTCTATGACTGAATATTGGGCCATCTCGGTGCAGTGCTAAGTGGATATGGACTGCTCCAACATGGCCCAAGGCTATAAATGGCCCACAGAAGATAGCTCACCCAAAATGGGATAGCCAGAGCTCCTGTTGTCCATGTTTGGCCCAGGCATGCAGATGATCCCATTGGGTGTACAAGGTACTGAGGGTCCATCTACATAGCCATTTTGGGCTCATTTTTATGCAGGCAATAGCTCCCCCAGCACCTAGGCTGGGTGGAAGACAGAGGAGTCCCTGGCAGTCTAGTGGACCCCTTATCCTTCTTGATCACCTAGTGTATGTTTACTTTTCAGCTCTCTGATAGTGTAGTGGACCTCCCAGCCCCACCATCACCTGGTCTATGTTTGGTTTCAGCTCCCTGGTCATCTAGTGGACCCCTTGATTGCCTGGGTCCCATGTGTATCTAAGATCCCCAGTGGGTTAGCACCCACCAATGTTGAGCACCACCAACCACCTCAATCTGAATGACAACTACCACCTGCCCACCTGATGAGGACCCCCATCCTGCATCCCCCACTCCAGTCAATAATTACCTGATAAACCATAACAGATCAGTGGCCTGAACAGTCCTCTGCTCACTTCCTTAGCTGGCTGCCGTCTAACAGTCAAAGATCGTGATTGAGAATACTGTAGTTACTGCACTCAGTGAGTGTTGACCAGGGTGAAGGGGGTGCAGTGCAGGGGGGTCCTTAGTGGGTGGACAGAACAATGGTGTCACTCAGACTGTGGGGGTTATGCATAAGGGAGCCCTCATTTGCACAGGTTCAGTGGTATTGTTAGTGCAATTGTGCTGCTAGGTTAGTGTGGTGCGCCAGAGGCCTCTGAATATGGCCCCGGCTGAAGTGCTGGCACTAGTACAGGTTAGTGTGGGGCTAACTAGGTTAGTATAATGCTAATCTTTTAAAGACAAGACCCTAGAGCTTCAAATAGTTAGGCTACTGTAGGCAGCACATCAAAGGAGACTAAACTCACCCTGTCAGTTACCCTTTTATGCAAAGAAATAATGTCGTTGAGGCACAGGTCAGGAAGCATACGAAAACCAAGAGCAGTTGTAAAATTTGCAACAAGTGATTTATTATTAATAACAGTAAAATAAAAAAAATAAAATTGTTCAGTATAACTATTTACAAAGACAGTATAAACAGAGAATGTCCATCTGGGTTCTTCTCAATTTCTAATCTCAGTCTCTATGTCTCCCTTGCAAGAAATTGAGAGAGGCAGAGAATTGCAGAACCATCAGGGTGATCAAGTCCTAGGTCTCACGAGAAAATATGGTTGCACAATCAGACAGAGAAGAGACAGAAAAAGGAGAGACTAGAACAGATCCTTGCATTTAAACTCTTTCTCCATAACAATTGGGACAGGGCTGTATTAAACCCTGTCACAAATAGCCACAGAGATTTTTTTCTTCAAGCATTCTTCTTCTTTTGAGAGGTCTGGTGTACCAACTCTGCAGACTTATACACCACCATCTACTCGCATTTTGGGAAATAAAACTACGCCATGCTGTGATGGGTCAATTTACACTGTTGTCCAAAATGGCATGGGTCATAATGTCGCGAGACATTATGCCGTAGCAATATACCACACTGCCAATACAGCATGATATATATTGCAAATAGCATAATTTTGTTTTTATGGGGGCTCCACCTCTAATTAATATAAATAACTCTGGGGGTGGTTAACACTAATATCACACAAAGTGCAAAAATAAAAATTCCATGCATCTGGGACTGGGAATCGAAACCCAATCACAAATGCACTGCTTGCCTCCCTTGCTGCTAGTGGTTCATCTCATCGAGCCATGGCAGCTGCACTGGGAAGATTGAGAGGGTGCACTACTGTGCATACTTCCTTTCACAGTTTTGCACCTTCTCACTCTTACCTGCCACGCTGTTCCTACCTCGTGGTCATGTCGTGCGCTGTACAGTGTGTGACATTTTGACCCGGTAGGGTCCAAAACCTCTCTGTTGATGCAGTGAATGCTAACACTGTTTTATAGATCCATTGATATTTCCTGCATCCTTTGACTCCCAGCACCCCTTTAAATTGAACCCTGAGCTGTGCTGGTACTGCTAGATGCCACCTGGGCTCAAGGATGATCCACATCCATGGGTGCACAGCCACCCAGGAATGTAGCAGCAAGTGCTGGATGTGAACAACTACTGCCAAGGTCTGCCAACAGCCTCTGCCAATCTCCTTCCATGTGCCTTGTGTTTGGCGCGCTTGGGCCCATGTGCAGTGGATTGGGGATCTTAGCCTCTGCAACTGGAATTCTTAGAAAGTCCGGTGCAGGGTCGCTGATATACTGGGCTTTGACACAAGCTGCCATTTGCCACATCTTGTGTCGATCTAAGAGCCCACTGAAAATCGAGCCCTGTGAGTGTTTTACTCCAGCAGGGTTTGAACCTGCAACGTCTAGTTCCCAAGTCCATGCTCTAACCCCTGACTTGACCACACAACCCCTTTTAATCCCCAAGTAGCATTTAACCTTACAACTTCCTCAGATTTTGCTACCTTTCTTTGTCATGAGGTAGCTGACATGGGCAGTTAAACCTGATGTTATTCTTTTCAAATGTCAGTTGTAATTTGTTTTGTTCAGGGGGAGAAAGATGTGATGGAACTTGTTGATGTAACAATTTCAGATCACCACAGCCAGATTACTGCTTCAGTTTTATTTATTTCAATTTTGGCAACCGGGTAGGCCCGCTGAGCCCCGAAGGTCCCATTTTCCAGGGTGACCCGGAATTAGTTACAAGCAGTCTACATTTCTCATAAATATAGAGTTGAGGTTACAGATAAATATTTTCACAATTGGGCTTACAGATTAACATTTCTAAACAGGTATACTTCACATCATAATTATATAGACATGGGTGGACAAAACTTATTGAAACTCTCACTCTAAACGATCACAACAGGACTAGACTCCAGTCCTGCGCAAAACAGAGGTAGACAGATTTGTCAACATTGTACAAGACTGGTGGAGCGTGTGGATACCTGGGTAGGTATTCAAGTGTAGGTGCATTTGCTGTTAACCAGCAAGTGCTTTTGGGGCCCTTTGCGGAAGGAATCCAGGAAGGTAGCTTCTTGCAGGTTGTTATGGAGCTTGTTCCAGAGTACAGGAGCTGTATGTGTGAACAATTTGCTCCCAGTGACTTTCCTAGTTCTTGACTCCTCTGGGAGATTTCTACCAGTGGTGTGGAGCTGCCTACATGACCCCTTAGGGGTCAAGAGGTCAGCAAGGCCAACAGGTGGAGTACCATTTATAAGTTTATATGTAGTGCATAGTAGGGGATGCTGTAGCCTGCTGCTAAGGGATGGCCAGTTGAGGGAGTACAGAATGTTACAGTGGTGGCGCCTCGGATGTGGCACTGTGGCAAATCAAGCTATTTTGTTGTACAGAGTATGCAGTCTGCTTTGTTCCTGCTTTGCAAGGGAGTGCAATATCTGAGCAGCATAGGTTAACATTGGGAGGAGTATGCTCTGAGCAATGGTGAGCCTGGTGTCAGGAACCAGTTGCACATTTAGGTAAAACAGTAGGTCTAGTTTTTGATGAATCGTTTTAGTTATTTGACCCACCTGGGGTTTCATTGAGAGGCCCTGATACCAAATCAGACCTAGGTACTTGAAGGTTACTTGGTGACTAGGGGTTTAGAGGGCTGTTGATAACCTGTCAGAGTATAATTTCTTGAATTACATAAAATTACATTGAGTGAAGTTATTTTTATGTTTGCTTGCATGCATGTGCAAGAAACATAGTGCCACCATACGAGTTTTCGTAGGTGTGCCTCCCCCACTTCCAATGCCCCACTCCCTTTTGCAGGTGCGGCTGCACCAGAACAGTGAATGCCTGAGTTGTCTATGACAGCCATTGAGAATGCAGCTGCATACAGCTGAAAGCGAAAAACCGCTGCAATCACCGGTTGTAACGTATAGGCAATTTGCATGCTGGCGTCGGCAGGTAATTTACATATTGCCGTTGGCAGTTTGCAAAGTACCTACACGCCGCACTGTATCCTAAACAGCTGTCATAGACAGCTTCTTTTGTGTCTACCATCTGTAATTGCCGCTAATAGCTGCCGAGAAATGTCCAGTGGCAAAAGAATTGAGACTAATGGTGTTGCGATGTATGTGCCCATACTGTTTAACTCCATCGCTCGTAACTAGTAGCCAGACAGTCCTAGTAATAAAAATATAAAAAATAAAAAGCACACGGTTTTCCACTAGCTGCCCCTGTATGGAGGTGAAAAGTGACACCATGGCTCGCTCCCAGCTGCACCCCATGTATCAGCAATCCCACTGCTCGCACTCCAGAACTGTGGACCTTGACACTTGCTAGAAAGACCAATTCCCTCATGAAAAAAAAATCAGAACAAAAAAACACACTCCTAAAAAAAGTCAGAATGATGCCTAAAGCGTTTGTAGCTGAAGCTATGCACTTCAAGAAATAATACCAGCCATCTCTCACTCGCAGCAGTGAACAACCGGTTCGGCTCATAGCTACATTTACTATTGAAATGCTGTAAGCCATTACATTTACTTGTAAAAAAAACAGAAATAAACTTTACCTGCTAAATGGGAGCCGAAATCGCCAATCGTGCCCCACATTTTCTCACTTTCCCAGCAGCGAGTGAGTCGTCCAGCTCCCCTCTCCGTTTACTATTGAAAAGCCAACTCGTTACTTTCATTAAAAAAAAAAAGCAGAAATAAACCTTGCATGGAAAATGGGATTCAAAATCACTGCTCGCTCCCTACATTATTGACAAGCTTCGTCTCGTGTGTGTGTGTGTGTGTGTGTGTGTGTGCGAGACTGTCAAAGGGCGACCTCTCACTGCTGGGGAAAAAAAAAAAAACACTGCTGTCATGCTATCTTTCCCAGTCTATCTCTCTCCAGGTTGTATTAAAGTCCAGCTCACTCTCCCTGTTTCTTAGTCCACTCTTTGCTGACACCAAGTAAATGGTGCTCTTCCCAGTCTGTGTCTCCAGCCAGCTCTCCCTGTAATTGCATGCAGACAAATGATGAAAACAGTACACATTAATGGTCATGTTAAGGAGCTGTGGGAAGCACAGCAGGTATTAGAGCCTCAACTATTGTTTTTTAAGGACTTCAGCAAATAGGACAGAAGGCTTCTTTTTTCTGGGAATTACAAATCTGAGAATGGAGTGGAAAATATGGAACTCTGAGATTTAGGTAACTAAAAAAAACTCTACTTGGTACAGGTTTTCTGAAGCATGTGTCTAACACTGAGTTTCTGTAGAACTTTCACATTTCCAACACTGGGAATGATGTCATGCTGAAACGAACAGTTGGATCCTATTAAGTAAGCGGGGAGGAACATTTAAACATTTGTTAAATGAAGAAATACCCATATTTGGTAATTTGCTGTGTTTATGGTCTCCTTGTTGAGGTATACATAAGCGTTTCAGTTAAACAATTTCTGCTTGAACTCTACAGTATTGTATCTCAATTAAAAAAAGTTACTGTCATTTTGCAAAGAGTAGGAAAGCAGTCTAGTGGTACCATTTGTCTATTTGTAGGAAATGAAGTTGATCCTTTTGTTTTAGTTCCTGGAAGTGTGAAAAGTTCCTGTTAATAGTATTCTTTAATTAAATGCACACTACAGTGCAAATATTTGCATGCTCGCCGAGAATTAATTGAATGCTGTACATCTTTACAAAGTGTGAAATAATGCAGATTACTGTTTAGAAGTAGTGAGCAAATGTTTTGGGAGCCCACCTCAGTGCGGCACAAGTCCCGCGTCGTCTTCCTAAAAAGAAAAGAAACACCTGAAAAGAAAAACTGGTCCCTCGTTGATTGTCTTGCCCCCCAACCCATGTCCACCTCTGCGCATCCACCTCCCCACCTCCCACCCCATACTTACCTCCGGAGTCCAGCGCAACGATCTTCGGTGGACTGGGAACATGTCTGCACTCTTCAAAGCCGACTGCGATCTGAAGAAATGCTGTATAATGGCATAAGTGTTTTTTTTTTCAACTTTAGTGCATATCTCGGCCATTTGGGGAATTTGTTTCACCAAATTTTCAACATGGGGTTCTTGGGGCCCCACCTCATGAATTCTGTCACTGTCATTTTGTTATTCAGTCCCCAAAGGTGATTTCACAGTCACGGCACAGAACCACCTTTCGGGACCAGGATCTGAAATGATAGTGTCACTGTTCATGAGGTATGCCCCCCGCCCCAAAAAACCCTATGTTGAAAATTTGGTGAAAAATTCTCAAAAATGACTGTTTTATGAGTGTGCATTGCGCAGTTCCTACGCACACTCATAGCTTCTCAAATTTTAAATATTTTCACTCCAGATTTTCAACATTTTACCACACCTCCTTATGAGTAGTACAATTGTCATTTTTTAAATCGTGCCCAAAATGTGTTTTTGCTCATGTAGTGCCCAATGGCGCTGTCAGTGTGCAAAATCAATGTTAGGGACAGATTAAGAAAATCACAGTAACACTGTTCATGAGCAGAGGTCTTAAAATGGCTATGTTGAAAATTTGGTGACAGAAGTCCATAAAATTACTGTGTTGCAAGCGTGCATTGTGCAATTTCCACGCACCCTCATAAGTTCACGAATTTGTACAATTATCAGTCCAGATTTCCACACTGGCATTGTTCCACACCTCCTTATGAACAGTACAGCTCTCATTTTTCACACCCTTGCCAAAATGTGTTTTTGCACTTCCGGCGCAGAAATGCATGGTCGCTGTGGGAAATCAGTGTTTGGGACAGATTAAGAAAATCACAGTGACACTGTTCATGAGTGGAGGGTCCCAAAATGCCTGGGTTGACAATCTGCTATAAAATATCCCCAAAGTAATTACATTATGGGTGTGCATTGTGCAGTTTTTACGCATGCTCGTGACTTCAGTTTTTTTATATTTTCACTCCAGATTTTCAACATTGCCATTTTTTACACCTCCCCATGAACAGTACAGCTGTCATTTTTCACATCCTGTTCGAAATGTGTTTTGCACCTGTGGTGCCAAATGGCATAGCCACTGTGCAAAATCAGCTTTCTAATGAACTGATATTACCACTGTTCATGAAGTGGGGGTTACAAAAAACCCATGTTGAAAATGTGGAGTGAAAATACCAACGAATGCCTGGGGCATTAGGGTTTCCGACCATAATGCCCCACCCTGTAGAGACTGACAGGCATCAGGGGTGTGACTTGGGATTTCCACCTGTAATGCTCATGCAATTTCACCCCCACCCCTACCATGCAGCCAGTGACAGGCATCAAGGTGTGCCTTCAACTCTTCGACCCCAGAGTTCTCCCCATTCTCCTATACTGCACCCATCTCACCGTATTTCCATATGGAATGGGGTGAGCATAAGGCCCAAAGACCCCAAGGCACACCGTGACACTTGTTGGAGTCTGCAGGGTAGGGTGTGGTGAAATGGCATGGCGGTTATGCCTGACGACCCAAAGGCACACCTCAATGCCTGTCAGTCTCTGCAGGGTGGTGGTGGGGTTGGCCTCAGTTCAATACTTCACTGCCATTCCTATTATGCATCTCTCTAACTCCTACACTACCAATGCCAATGCCAGCAAGCAAACATTTGGCATTGGCAAATGCTTGTTATTTATAAAAGGCGCTTTTCAAAAATGTCAGAGTACCTGTACAAGAGAATATTTAAAACAAGCACAATAATAAATATTAAAACAATAATCAAGAGTAATCAAGTTAAAATAAGCAGCATTATAAAGCATCTAAAAAAGCTAATCTAAATAAGGACATTTTCAAGGTAACATAGAAACATAGAATTTGACAGCAGATAAGGACCGCTTGGTCCACCTAGTCTGCCAATTTTTCTACCTAACAGAAAAGCTGCAGATCCTGGTTAACCAACAGCTTACTTCCTCCTACCCCCCACTAGGACTGCCTTATGCCTGTCCCATGCATTCTTGAAGTCCCCCACTGTTCTTGACTCCACAACCTCCTCAGGAAGGCTGTTCCATGCATCCACAACCTCTCAGTGAAAAATACTTCCTCACATTACCTCTGAGCCGTCCCCTTCTATCTTCAAATTGTGCCCCTTGTTCTTGCACAACTCTTTTCTGGAAAGATGCTACCCTCTTGGACTTTGTTAATTCCTTGAGGTACTTGAAAGTTTCTATCATGTCCCTCTCTCCCTTCTTTCCTCAAGGGTATACATATTAAGCTCCTTTAGTCTTTCTTCATTATGTCTTCTGTTGCAGACCCTGCACCATTTTGGTCCCTCCTCTGGACAGCCTCCACTCTGTCTATGTCTTTCTTGAGATGGGGTCTCCAGAACTGCACACAGTACTCCAGATGGGTCTCACCAACTGTCTGTACAGAGGATAACAACTTCCTGTTTTCTACTATTGATGCCTTTCCTATGCATCCCAGTATCCCCCAGCCTTCCTTATTGCCTTCTCACATTGCTTGCCCACCTTTAGGTCATCTGATATAATTACCCCAGGTCCCTTTCTATTTTTACTGTTGTCAGTATCTCACCCCCCATTGTGTATGCTTCCCCTGGGTTTTTGTTTCCCATGTGCATTACCTTGCACTTCTTTGCATTGAATCTGAGCTGCCATACATTTGACCATTCCTCCAACCTTGCCAAGTCCCTTCTCATCCTTTCCACTCCATCTTGTGTATCAACCCTGTTGCAGATCTTTGTGTCATCTGCAAAGAGACATACTTTTCCTTCCAGTTTCCTCTGCAATGTCACTTATAAAGACATTAAAAAGGACCGGTCCCAGTACTGAACCCTCACGGTGCCCGCTAGTAACCCTCCTTTCTTCACTGTGTACTCTATTTACTACTACCCTTTGCGTCCTGTTATCTAGCCAATTTTTTATCCAGGCTACCACCTTGGGACCCACTCCAAGGCTGGCTATCATGTGAATTAATCTTTTGTGTGGGACTGTATCAAATGCCTTGCTAAAATCTAGGTAGACCATATCCACAGCCCCTCCCTGGTCTACTACTTTGGTCACCCAGTCAAAGAAATCTATTAGATTCGTCTGACACGACCTTCGCATCGTGAATCCATGCTGCCTTGGGTCCTGTGCCCCACTGGCCTCTAGGTACTCAACAATTCTTTCCTTCAGAAGTGATTCCATCATTTTCCCTACCACTGAGGTCAAACTAACTGGTCTGTAGTTTCCTGCCTCTGTCCTGCTCCCACTTTTGTGAAGAGGAATCACATCTGCCTTCCTCCAGTCCTCGGGTACCACCCCATCCTCCCATGATTTGTTAAAGAGAGTAGTCAGTGGTGTCACTAGTTCTGCCCTTAGTTCTTTTAGAATTCTTGGGTGAATCCCATCAGGCCCCATTGCTTTGTCCACCTTCAATTTTATTAGTTCTTTCAGAACCCTTTCTTCTGTAAATGGACTGGTATCGACCCCTGTCTTCAGAGTGTTTCTCTTGTTTAGTTTAGGTAGCTCCCTCTCCTCTTCCTTTGTGAATACTGAGCAGAAATATTCGTTCAGTATCCCAGCTTTCTCACTGTCACCCTCTACCCACATTCCTTCCCCTTTATTAAGCTTCAGTATCCCTCCTTTGGTCTTTCTTCGCTCCCTAATGTACCTATAAAAGGTCTTATCCCCCTTCTTAACAGAATTGGCTATCCTTTCCTCGGTTTGGGCCTTTACTATTCTGACTGCCTTCTCAGCCTCTTTCTGCTTTAACTGATAAAGTTCTCTGTCCTGCTCCTTCTGTGTTTCCTTTTATTTCCTGAATGCTGTCCTTTTCTCCTTAACCTTCCCTGCCACCTCTTTTGAGAACCATAGCGTTTTTTTCCTTTGTTGTGTTTTATTGATTTGCTTTACACAAAGGCTTGTTGCTTCTGTGATGGCTGTTTTGATCACTCCCCATTGTTCCTCCACCCCTCCTTCTTGCCTGTTTGCTAGTGCTTTTCTGAGGCACTCTCTCATTTTCCCAAAGTCAGCCCTCCTAAAGTCCAATACTCTTGCTTTTGTATGGCTTGATTGTACGGCTGTGTTTATCGTGAACCACACTGTTTGGTGGTCGCTTGTTCCCTAGATGGCTACCCACTTCTAAATCTGAGATTCTTTCTCCATCCCCATTTGAGAGTACCAAGTCTAAGATTGCTCCCTCCCGAGTGGGTTCCAATACTAGCTGTCTGAGGCATGCCCCCTGTAGGGCATCAAGAATGGCTCTGCTCTTGGATGTGCCTGCAGCAAAGGTGCTCCAGTTAACATCTGGCATATTTAGGTCCCCCATCAACAATATCTCCCCTTTTTCTGCCATTCTAAGAAAGCCTTCTATCATTTCCTTGTCCATTCCTTCCCCCTGAGATGGGGGTCTGTATACAACCCCCATGTGGATTGTGGTGCCATTTCCTGTCTCCAGGGTGACCCAAAGTGCCTCATCTGCTCCTGTTTACTCTTTAGTTCTGTTGCTTTGGTCCTTCCTTACGTGAGACTACTCCTCCTCCTCACCCTCCCTGTCCCTCCTGTAGATTGTGTATCCTGGTATGTTGACATCCCAGTCATGGTTCTCTGTGTACCATGTTTCTGTGACTGCCACAATATCCAGGCAACCCTCTTCCATCAAGGCCACTAGTTCAGGGAGCTTGTTACACAGACTATGGGCATTGGTACTCATCACCCTCCACTTTTTGATAGCCTTACCCCTTTTAGCCCCATTTCTGTCCTTACTGCCTTTGCCTTTTTTTACATTTAAATCTGTTCTGCTCCCTAATAACTTATGTACCTTGGTGTTTACCTCACTAATCACCATGTTTTGTGGGGGGAAGCTCAGATTTCCCTGCTCCTTTTCAGTGCCTCCCCCCTTGACTAGTTTAAATGCTTGCCAATGAAGCATTTAAACCTCTCACCTAGGATCCTGGTTCCCCCCCCCCGGACAGATGCAGACCATCGCACCAGTATAGGTCTGCATCCCTCCAGGTGGCTCCCCAGTCCCCAATGAAGCCAAAAACCCTGAGCTCCACACCAGTTTTTCAACCACTCATTAGTCTTAAAGGTCTCAATGGATAGGCACTCTCTAACCTGATGAGGTAGGGAGTTCCACAGGTTCAGGGCCATGAATGCTAAAGATATCACCCCCAAGGTTTTCAAATGGACCCTGGGAACCTCTAGCAATCCCTCATCAGTGGAACGAATTAGACGGAGGGAGCAGTAGAGACACAGAGGTCTTGCAAATAACATGGTCCCTATCTATGTAGGGCTTTATAGATCAGCAAACCGACCTTAAAGGTGAGCCTCCACTGCACCGACAGTCAGTACAGCTTGTGGAGCACAGGCATGACATGACTAGATCTAGTTTAGCCCCTCAACAACCTGGCTGCAGCATTCTGGACCAGCTGCAGGCAGCAAATGTCCACCCCCGGAAGCCCTACATAAAAAGCATTGCAGTAGTCAAGGCGGGAGATCACAAAGGCATGGACCAAAGTCAGAGGGTTGTCAGGTGGAACAAGGTGTTTTACCCAGACGATATTCCTCAGATGGTAAAATGAGGACTTGACAATGGCTGACACCTGTGATTTAAGTGTCAGCTCACCATCAAGAATAATGCCCAGATTCCGCACCTGTTCAGATGACCTCAGCTGATTGCCCTCCAGCACAAGCCCAGAGGGATGAGCAACAAAGGACCCTCTACCCGATGACCCAGATCCACAACCAATACCTCAGTCTTATCTGGATTCAACCTTATCCAGCTGGCACTCATCCAGTCCTGAATCTCAGTGAGGCAGTTGTTAAAGGCAGAGACTGTATCCTCCTGATCAGGTACAAAGGACATGTATAGCTGGGTGTCATCTGCATAGCAGTGAAAATTCAGCCCATACTGCCTTATAATGTCCCCCAATGGCAGCATATACACCGCGAACAACATAAGAGATAACATGGAGCCCTGCAGGACCCCACAGGTCAGGGTGAAAGGGGCCGAGGAAAAAATCCCTGACACCACTCTCTGTGATCTGCCCATGAGGAAAGAGTGGAACCATCTGAGGACTGTACCAGACAGTCCACAGATCAACTGCAGGCACACCAGCAAAACCCCATGGTCCACGGTGTCAAATGCTGCGGAGAGATCAAGAAGAATCAAGATCGAATGGCTTTTCTGATCTCTTACCATCAGGAGATCATTGAGTACCCGGAACAAGCACCGTCTCGGTACTGTGCCTCTTCCTAAACCCAGACTGGAGAGGATCATAGACCTTGTGGGTGGTCCTCGAGTTGCAACACGACTATCTTCTCAATAACCTTACCCACAAAGGGCAGGTTAGAGACAGGTCTGTAGTTTGTGAGACAGTCCGGGTCAAAGGAAGATTTCTTCAAAAGGGGGGTTAAGACCACCTCTTTCAAGAGGTCAGGAAACACTCCCTTCTCCAATGAACTCCAGACTATCTCTGCTAGGACAGGTCAGATAACTTCAACACACTCCACCAGGAGGCGGGTTTGACCAGGATCCAAACTACAATAAGTCGGTCACATACCCTGGACATCTTCACAATATCAGTGATCATCAGCCAGTCAAAGTCAGACCAGACAAACTGGGCACTACTGGCCTCCCACCGACCGCTACTCTGCTCACTGAAGCATACTGAATGGATCTCCTACCTGATGGAGGCAACCTTATTTGCAAAAAATTGAGCAAACTCCTCACACTTAAGTTGTGAAAAGGCTTCCCAATTCTGAAGGCAGGTTGGATTTCAGAATCTGTCGACAGTTCAGAAAAGCTGAGCCAGTCAGTTCCTTTCAGCGGCAATCTCCTTGGACAGGAACCCTGCCTTCTTATAGGAGATGGCCGATTGATAGTCCCTATAATGGCCCATCAATCTAAGTTTGTCATCCTCCAAGCCAGATTTCTGCTAGTGATGCTCCAGCCTTCGCCCCATTGGTCTCAACTCCTTCAAGGTCCCATTAAACCAAGGGGACCAAGGATGAAAAGTGAGTGGGCGAACATGGGTAGGAGCAATTGAGTCTAGGGCCCTGAATACTGCACTATTATAGTACAGCAGTAGGTCACCTGGCTCCCACGTGTCACATCCGAACAGCCTACTCGATAGGTCCAGCACCACCACCATTAGACCAGCAGGGGATGCTCCCCTTAAAGAGCAGCATCAGATCATCTCCACAAGGCAAGTCTAATGGGGAGAGCCACGAAACTGAACCCTATAGTGTGATGGCCAGATCAACCTTCTGGTTCCACCACCAAATCAGAGATCTCCATCCCCAGGAGGGACACCATGTCCAGAGAGTGACCACAATTATGGGTGGCAGAGGTAACATACCTGTGTAAAGCCCAACGAGAGCATCAGTTGGAAGAAGTGTTGCCCAAATTGCGAGAGTTCGTCATCGACCCAGGCATTGAAGTCCATGTCCTTAGACTCTTGGAAAACCACCAGTGGTACATTTTTGGCCTTTGTACTGGATGGCTATGGGTCTGAGTCCCAAACTGGATGTTTGGGCTCACACCCAGTGCCTACAGTGCAGTACAATATGGGGGGGGGGGGGGGTGATGAACTATGACAGGAGTCATGCTTCAGATGAGACATTAAACCAAAATACCTTCTGCCCATTTCTGCCAGTTATCCAGGAAGAAAATAATTTATGTCACGAGCACTTTTTGCAAAGAGTTACAAATGATTTCCCTGCTGCACAAAACAGTTTTTAATGTGTTTGTCTATGACTGTGTGTGGGGATGTTGATGATCACATGCACATTGCTCCATGGGACAGGCACTGATGCTCAGAGGTGGTAAATTCAGGGGCAATATTAGGGGCTTTTCTTTTCCCAGAGGGTGGTGAATCTATGGAACAGCTTACCAGCAGAGACAGTGGACATAAAGACAGTATAGGGCTTTTTCGGATGCCTGGACACATTTACGCTTACTAAGGGAATCACATTGTACCCAGTGTAGAGTGGGTGGGAATCCCTATGAATTAGCACATGTTTGTGCAACATACTTTTTGGTCCCTGCTTTTGAAGTAGGGGGCAGACCCGATGGGCCTAGAGTTCCTTCTGACCTTAGATTACTACCATATTTCACTATTTATTGACATATAGTCCTTGCAGCACCACTGTTTCACTCTTTTCTCTGTGAAGTGCATTTAGATGCATCAGGCATGAGAGGCATAACATATATCCAATGGGTATATTACATATTTCTATCACTTAGGAGTACTACACCCTCACAGCTTGCACATTTTAGTTGTTTCCTTGTCAACAAACAACTTTTCCTGTAGCTGTTAGGGATATACATGTTTATTTTAGTTTATTCATCTATTCAGGGTACGTCTGGAAACCAGCTGTCACCAGCTCAGCATGACTGTCCTGGTAAAACTTTTGAGATAGATAGATACAGTAGATAGATAGATAGATAGATAGCTAGATAGATAGATAGATAGAACTTTTCACTATCTGTACTAGTCCCCTTTAAGTATCCTGAGAGAGATTCCATTTTCTGTTTGTTAAAATCTCGTTCTCCCTGAGAGCTGCATTAGCATATGAGAAAATGATGTATCAGCACCCTTGAGATGCTGCTGTAGGCCTGTCTGCCCCCCTTTTTTTTCATTTGCTCTTTTTGGCCATTACTTCTCCAGTCACCCCTGCGACTCGGGACCACCAACACCTCCAGATCCTTCCTATACCAAAACATGGCCACTGGCCTCCAGGGAGCCTTGTTTTGCCCCCAGATGGGGTTAGGGTGGGGGGATTCCCCTCTGGACATCGTGTGCATCAGATGAGGGCTTATGTCGGCGGGGCAGGGACCCTGGATTTGCCTTCCCCCTGAGCCTGTCTGCTTAGTTAGAGTCCAGCAAAACAAGTTGCAGCAAAGTGTGAAATGCCACATTTACAGTACCTTCACTTAGCTTTGAAAACTGCTCAGGAGTTGTAGTGCAAGTATAACAAACCACAAATGGAGTGACCCAGGATAGTTACAGGAATCTACGACTTGTAAAAGTAAACTAAAGCAACACTTTATAAGCTAAACAGCTATATAAATGAAGGCCACTGGTGACAAGAAAACATAAAATAAACAGCATGAGAAGGTGTACTAGTTTTCTTCATCTTTCTTTGCAAGTGTCTTGTCATTGCTCAAGCAAACCACTAGAGGTGCTACAAGATCATACACTGGTATGTTATAAGATTGTGCAGATACACTTTGATTTTTAAGCACTTTCCTGAAAAACCCTCAGAATTTTCACCATAAATAACATTGCTAGGTCATTAGGATTGGCATTTGGAAACAAACTCTTGAATATAAGCAAAGGCTTTAGTGGCAGCACTTTAGATAAATGGAGGTAACACTGCAATTCTTGACTCTTATTCGTTTTGAAATATGCATGCCTTCCTACTGAATTACAGCACGCTGGTTCTTGATATGGAGTCTTTTAGAATTCCTCATTAATTACATTGTGTATGATTTCTGTTTAGGATTGCTTTTAACTTTTGGTGAATAGTGCAGCTGCAAAGTTGAAAATAGCAAATCGGAATGTAATTGAGTCACTGGCAAGTCTTCACAGGCATAACAGGGCAGGCACAGTACATGATACCCTGCTGTTACTAAAACCAAAAGTCTCCATATGGAGTCATAATGTAAGTAAATCTGAGTTCATGCATAATTCAACGTGAATACGTGCCAGTGACAGTAAAGTGTTATCCAAGTGGCATGGCACATGCACACATTATTAATTTCTTATGTTATTTCAGCCAATTACAGTTGAGAATCCAAATACCTCTTCTGTGTACATGTAACCCTTCCTTGGTGTACACAAATCATGCAGTCCACTCAGTTACCACTGTACTGTCTCTTAGCTGAGGCTAGCACCGTGTGATAACCCACTGTAGGTGTCAGTATCGGTCAGGAATAGCCCAGGGAGAACCTCTGTGTCCAGGAATAAGGTTGTATGTTTGCTAGAGGGTTCCTTGCACATCAGCTACACATTTGTATCCTATCCATGGCTGGTAGGGAGAACTCCACTCAAACTTCTGTCCTGACAGAACTTGCTGCACTGCAAGGTGTTCAATTAGTTGTCACTTTTTACTGAGATTATTTACTACAAAAGGCCCATGGACAAAGCACTGAATCTTTTTTTCACCAACCTACCCTCAACAGAGGAAGAGGGAGATTAAGTTCTCTTGCCCCAGGAGGAAAATAAACTAAAAGAGGATATTAAGGGTGAGCAAAACCCACAATTTAGATTTTTAAAATAGTTTCCTCAAAAGATGTTTAGAAAAATCTAAAATTCCTGAATCCAAATAAATCTGGAGATCTAGATGGCCTTAGGACCAGGCTGCAGAGGGAGAGAACGAATGTTATTATCACACCCTCTGCTAAGATCTTCAACATGAGTTTATGCTGGGGTATCTTTCCAATGGTTTGGAAGCAAGCTGAAATAACCCCTATTTTTAAAGAGGGAGATTCGACATTAACAAACAACTATCGTCCAGTTGCCGTTCTCCCTATAATATCCAAAATGTTGGAGAAGGAAGTTCATAAACAGTCATTCAGGTTTTTAACAGCACACTCAGTTCTTTTGCCACAGCAATCAAGCTTCAGACCTTTACATTCCACACAAATGCTCTTGTTGGACTGCTAAGATACCATCTCCATTCTGGAAAACAAGGGAGCACTAGGGGTGGTGTTTTTGGATCTAACAAAGGTGTTTGTTATGGTGGACCACCAAATCTTGCTAAAAAGACTTCTGGACAAGGGTGTGAGCCAGGAGCCATTATTGTTGTTCAAATCATATTTACAGGAAAGAGAACAACTAGTTGCAATTCAGGAAGTAGTATCTGAAAAATGGAGACTAATAAGAGGGGTGGCCCAGGGTTCCATCCTAGGACCTGTAATGTTTATTCTTTTTATCAATAACCCACCAAGCATTATTATATGATCTGCAGTAAAAGTATACGCTAATGATACAGTTTTGGTGTGTTCAGCTCCTAATTGGACCAGTTTAGTCAGAAACTTCAAGCAGATTTTCAAAATTTAGAAAACTGGTTAGTGAAAAATAAGCTTATTATTATTATTATTAACAGAAAAAAAAAATAAAGTAATGGCCTTTAAACTTAAGAAAGCAAATAGTGATGAAGCCAGGGCTTAATGGAATTGAGATTTATTCAACAAATGGGACAAAAATTGAACAGGAAAGTTCATATAAGTATCTTGGGTTATAGATCAACAAGGAATTAAAGCTTATAACACACATTGATAAGACGTGTTCTAAGATCTCCCAAAAGTTGAATGCCTTATGCAGAGACAAGGGTTTCTTACTGAGAAAAAAGAGAGCTAAAATTGTTACATCCACAATACTGCTCATGATGGAGAAGGCAGAAATGCTGAACAAATACTTCTGCTCAGTATTCACTAAGTAGGGGAAGGGTCAAGGACCACAGTTGGGTTGCAGAGGCAATGGGGAGGTGGATACCAGTCCATTCACAGTGGAGAGAGTTCTGGAAGAACTCACAAAGCTGAAGGTGGATAAGGCCATGGGGCCAGACACCATCCACCTGAAGATATTAAAGGATCTGAGACAGGAACTGGCAGCGCCTCTGGTGGCCCTGTTCACAGTCACTCAACACAGGTGTTGTTCCAGAGGACTGGGGAAGGGCACATGTTGTCCTACAGCACAAAAGCGGCAGTAGGGAGGAGGTGGGGAACTACAGATCAGTCAGCCTCACCTCAGTGGTGGGAAAGATCATGGAGACACTGCTGAAAGAAAGAATAGTGGCACATATAGAATCCAGCAGTGCTCAGGATCTGAGGCAACATGGATTCACAGCAGGAAGGTCATGTCAAATGAATCTAATAGATTTTTTTTGATTGGGTGACTAGGGAACTAAATCAGGGCAGGGCGGTAGATGTCGCCTACCTAGATTTCAGCAAAGCCTTCAACATTGTCCCACCTAGAAGGCTGATTAACAAGATGGATAGTCTGGGTATGGGAGACAAGGTGGTGAACTGGATTAGGAACTGGTTAACAGACAGGAGACAGAGGGTGGTGGTAAATCGGGTACAATCTGGGGAGAGGGGGGTGACCAATGGAGTACCACAAGGATCAGTACTAGGACCAGTCCTGTTCAATGTCTTCATCAGTGACATTGCAGAGGGGCTGGAAGGAAAGGTCTGCCTATTTGCAGATGACACCAAAATCTGCAACAGGGTGGATACTCCAGAAGGGGTGCAAAAAAATGAAGAGGGACCTTGAGAAGCTTGAAAGATGGTCAGAGATGTGGCAACTGAGGTTCAATGCAAAGAAGTGCAAAATAATGCACCTCGGTAGAGGGAACCCTGGGGAGAGCTACAGGTTGGAGGGGAGGAGCTGACTGTCACCAAAGAGGAGAGGGACCTAGGGGTTATCATCTCTGATGATCTTAAGGTATCAAAGCAGTGTACAAAGGCAGCAGGGAGGTCCAGTGGCATGCTGGGGTGCATAGGCAGTGGTATCACTAGCAGGAGGCGGGAGGTGGTGATGCCATTGTATAAAATATTGGTAAGGCCTCACTTGGAATACTGCATACAGTTCTGGAGGCCACACCTGTGCAAGGACATAGATAAGGCAGAGATTATCCAGAGAAGGGCAAAAAACATGGTGCAGGGCTTGCTTCACAAAACATATGAGGAGAGACTAAGGGACTTCAATATGTACTCACTGGAGGAGAGGATACAGTGGGGTAACATGATTGAAACTTTCAAGTACCTCAAGGGCATAAACAAGGTGCAGGTGGGGGACCTTTTCCAATGTAGAAGAAACACTAGAACAAGTGGGCACAATATGAAATTGCAAGGGGTAGATTAAGAGGTAATGTGAGGATGTTTTTCTACACAGAAAGGGTAGTCAACGCTTGGAATAGTCTGCCACAGAAGGTAGTGGGGGCAAGCACATTGAAGGGGTTTAAGCATGCCTGGGACAGGCACAAGGGAAGCCTGAGAGGGGAATGAGAGATAAAAAGCCATTGATCACATAGGGTTAGTGGCCACATACAATGTATAGGGCTTACAGGCAGACTGGATGGGCCTAGCAGTCCTTATCTGTTGACAGTGTCTATGTTTCTATGGATTATAGCTGTGCTATATATAGATGGGCCAGTAAAAAATGATCTACAGAAACTAGACAAAATGTACAATTGCTTAGCCAGATTTATTTTGGGAGTCTCAGGACCATTAATGAATTTCCATCATTATACAATGTTCCTAGAACTAAACTGGACATCCCTGAGCATAAGGAGAGGCAGACTTCTCTATGGTTTCTTATACAAGTATGTAACTGGCTTGGTACCCTCATGTCTGTATGGAAGACTAGTTGCAAATGATGTCCAATAAATCTTTAAGACATAGTAGGGGGGCACAATTTGAAGATAGAAGGGGGGCGGCTCAGAGGTAATTTAAGGAAGTATTTTTTCACAGAGAGGGTTGTGGATGTATGGAACGGCCTTCCAGAGGAGGTTGTGGAGTCAAAAACAGTGGGGGAATTCAAGCATGCATGGGACAGTCATAAGGCAATTCTAGGGGTTGGGGGTAGGAAGAAGTAGGCTGCTGGTTAACTAGGATCTGCAGCTTATCCATCAGGTAGGGAAATGGGCAGACTGGGTGGGCCAAGCAGTCCTTATCTGCTGTCAAATTCTATGTTTCTATGTTTCTATGTTTAGGAAGGGGATTTAAAGTCCCAAGAATAAAAACAAGATTTGGGAAACTGACATTTAATTATATGGTCACCTCCCTCTGGAATTTGGTCCCTCCTCAAATAAATAATTTACCCATTTACAGTAAGTTTACAAATGTGGTTATCAATTGGTGCCATTTTAAATGTGTTTGTCATTAATGTGGAATTTGGTATTTATTTATGCTAATTTTGTAAACTGATATGTACTGAATGTATGTATTGTAAAGTAAATGAAATGATTGGTAGGCAGGATGGCCCTGAAAACAGGCTTGCCTAGTGTCCATATCCTGCATAAACTTACAGTAAATAAAACTAAAAAAATCCAGCTCCACTGAAGCCAGTCTTCCACTGGAGTCTAGAGGCCACCCATGCACTGGGTGCCACACTTCAACCTTTCACCTCTCATCGGATGGTGTGCTTGGCACAATGTGTCAGCACATACTTCAGCCTGCCCTCTGGCAGTGGTTGGCAATCATCACACCCCATCTACCAGAGGATGTGTCTCCTATGTCATCCCAGCTCAGCATCTGCTGTGCATAAATTTAGGCTTATCTCTTACCTAAGTTCACAGTTCAGTCTCCCTCTCTCTCTCTCTCTCTCTGTCATAAGCTCAGCTAGCCACATCACTTGGGCACAGCATTTCAAATACCCCACAAAAGGTGAACACTCCATCTTCAGTGGGATCCTTTTCTGTGTTGCAAGCTTACTAGGAAATTCCCTGTTGGGGGAAGCCCCTCTGAGTACCCACACCCTCCTGGTGTCTCCCCTTCAGACTCCCAGAGTTATTCATGATCTCAAATACATGCTCTCAGACTCCAAATCCTTGGAGAATCCACAACTGTTATGGTGCCTCTCTCAGGAGGCTATCAGATGACTAGATAGTGAGGTCTGCTGGTTGCAATCACTGGATCTATCAGCAGCTGCTGCTGCTGTGAGGGGCTTGTACACCCCTCATACAGCCTGGCAAGTGACCTTAGGCAAGAGTGCTCTGAAGGCACACCTGGCAACCTCCACTTTCTCTTCTATTCTCAGTTCAACTGACCCTCTAGGAGGCACCTCTTACTGGAGTCTCTGTCAAAGGTTTTACCTGTCAGTATGCTCCAGGCCTGCCATTCTAGTAATTGAATCCACCTGCCCTTTGCTGGCAGTAGATGTGGTTATATACAGCTTGCATTTTTCCCTTTTTTTAAATTTTGTTTGACCAGGAAAGACCCATTTTCAGCTCTGATTGGGTACATTAAACAAATAATATAGATTCACAAACTGTTACACACAAACTGAAAGATTACAAAATACAATACATTAAAAATACAAAATGTTTAGGAGTTTGAAATAGACTTTACTTTAGCAGTGCAGAAAAAGGAGCACCACATTCCTGTTTTTAAATTTAAAAAAATCACTTAAAACATTTTATAAATCACTCTAGGATTCTCTAGTGAGTTATACAGAGGATTATGTATGGGTGTGTGTGGAGAACTTAGTGCTAATGTCATCAGTGAAGCTGGATGCAGAGCAATGAGCAAGTCACAAGGCCGAAAGCTGAGTGGCTTCTGCTTCCCCTAGCTTCACAAGATGAAATTACCACCAAGTTCCTCCCACACAAACCCATGCTCAATGAGTTGTGTTAGGTGATGCGTTTAAGTGCATGAGCAAAAACCTTTTTTTTTTCAAACAGAATTCACATCAGGTTTTACATAGAGCATATCATTTCATTTTTGCTGTAATTGATAGCAACTCTGGTCCAGGTTATTCTGTTCTGTTGATAGCAGCTCCAGTCCAGGTTTTCTCTGTGCTGCGCTGGCCTTTCTTGATAGAGAAATTAATTTGCCTCAGTTATGGGATCACTGTCAGCTACAGAGACCTGCCTTAATCATTTCAATTTTCCTCTTGAAACATGCAAGTTATTCCACTTTTTTAAGTAAATACTGTATAGCTGTTTGAATACTGCCAACATTTGTGTGTGTATTAAAGTATCAGCTTACACTGTTGCACAGTATGCTAAAATTAGGCATGCTTTAATCACAGGGTTACTATTTGAGTTGAAAAATGTGTCAGTGTGCCAGAGATTCATGGTTATAAGGTTTGTTTGCTTCTTTCTGAAGGATTTTTTGCTATAGGTCGAGGGTGCAGACAGGCATGCTCATCATACACACCTGAGTACAGTTTGTAAGTACCTGTCTCAAATCATATGTATTTTTTTAATTATCATTCTAAGCTAGAGTTTATTTTATTTTATTTATTTGGAGTGAAAGAGAATATGTCACTGCTGTTTTCGATGTCACGGAGTACTAATGTCTGTGTGCATTTAAAGTTCTGTTATGTAGGACATGGATGTAAGTATACACCTATTTTTAGATCACATGAGTTTCTTCTGCAAAGTCTGCTTTATTAAAATGCATACACATAGACACATGACCACATATAACAGGGGCATGGGGTGCAGCAGTTGGAGAGAGAGAGTATACAAAACTGATAATTTTGGCTTCTCTCCTGCTTTGGGTTCCTGTACCTATTTTGTTGAGGACAATGTTACTTTTTGTGTTAGACAGGCTCTTTTTACTGCGTCCTTCGGCAGTGAAAGACTGCATGACATCAGTGTGTGTGTGTGTGTGTGGGGAGGGGGGCTTTTGTTACTATAGCTTGACTTTAGTTTGCCCTACCAGACCGTAGCAGTATGTGTTACATACCTGCACTGTTTTTATTGATAGAACTTTGTGTCATACCTCAAATCCTCTTGTCTTGCAAATCAGAGATAGAGCTTCAAAAAATCCAGGACAAATCAGGGACACATCTTACAAAATAGAAACATCAGCTCAAGATGCTTGTTATATTGTGATGGGCTGTAGTGTGAAAAAAATTTTCTGAAGGCGATAATGACTGTCTGGCAATAGATCATGCTTCCAGTCCCTACCTTCAGTGACATACAGAACAAATTTACAAAGGACCAAGGATATTTTTGGGGAGAAATCTAAGGCAGTTGAGATACATACTTTTGCTATTGGTTTGTGAGAAGTTTTAGTTGGGAGACAGTATTATTTTGTGTTGTAGGCAGGTTCTCTTTAGTTTTGAAAGCAGTGAATGACTGTGTGACATTAATGAGGGGAGGAGGACTAAGCTACTTTGGTTTACGTAGCTTGACTTTAATTTGCCTTTGCAGGCAGGGAACAGTATGTGTGACATCATGTAGTGGGTAATGGTTGATTGATATGTGAATTTACACACTGCTATGTACTGCAGTGACATCACTCAGCAAATAATGTATTACTGGAAAAATCAATCATCTGTTATGCACTGCAGTGATGTCATCAGAGTTGGTAACGGGATTTCTAGAAGGTAATGGGTGTAGAACCTTGAACTAGATGCAATGCAGATGAAATACCAAATATAGGATTTTCTCTGGATGGCCTTATCAAACAAACAAAAAAAGGGGGGGAGTGGGCTATGTAACCTCCCTTCTTTCATGGTGTCCCAGCTGCAGATCAAGTTTTGCTACTCACTTGTTTAAATATAAAATGATTAATTCATTGCCTGTAAATATCTTTATTTCTGTTTATGTTTATACAGTATGTGTTATTCATGTCATTTGAAAAATCTTTAATCAGGAACACCTGTGTGGGATGCAGTGTCCAATTTCCAAATGTGCAATGTATGTAAATAACTTGCCACTGCTAGAGGCTTGTGTTCCAGTTAGTGTGTTCCTCACAGGGGTAATGAGTTGAACATTCTCAGCTTTGTTCTCAGTGCTGACATAGCAAAATGCAGTACACAGGGAAGCACCCATGGTGCTTAGCTTCCCTGTGGATCAACAGAGGGTATCAATTCCTAGTGCCATCAACCCCTCACCTTTTGCAACAGCCTGAAATCCATCAGATTACAAAACAGGTACTTTAAGTGCTCCTCATGTTAGCCCTGTTAAATTTGCAGGGACTGTGATAGTGTTTTGCCTGTAATGATTTGTTTCTGTTATGTTATGTTATGTACTGTACTGCAGCACTGTGTTTTACACATTTTTAATGTAACTATAATAATCAACCAGTGTATCCTGATTAGAGGAGTGTGATATTTTTGTTTCTGCCAGCAGAACTGTGTAAAATGACACCTTCCACTGGGTGAATATTTTCAGTGGAATCTTCTGATTCTGCCTAAACAGTTCCACCAGTCCCCTACAGTTGAAGTATAAATTCTCCACAGCAGAAGACAGGCAGAATCCAAACTCCGCCAGAGAAATTCCATATTTTCCTGGAGATTTTCCAGCAGAATTCTATAAATTCCATTCTACCATGATAACCTGCAAAATGGAATTACTCAATTTTACCCAGTTTAAATGCTGACAGTAGGGCTTTGTTGTCCTCTAGATGACATTGGCTAAATGAAGCTGCCCTCTCTGTAAAGTTCCAATAGTTATACATAAAGTAAACTGCCTTTTGGTGAGAATGGATATGATTGTCTTTGTCTGCTCGGAAACTGGAAAAAAAGTTCCCTGAATCTGTGCTTTAGACTGCTTAACTGTAGAGACAAGCTGCAGTCTGCAATGTACTGTATTATTGGCTGAATTGTCCTTATGGAAATGTTCCCTTCATTTAACTGTATATAGAATGAAATAGTTATTAAACTGAAGCAAATACATTTAGCAACGTGAACAAAGCATGTTTCTTCTTATTTAACTTTGACTGCTTATCTTGCTTTTGATAGTTCATTGCAAAAATGACTTACTGATTCAAGCATCCGTTCTATTTTCAGTGGGCATTCTTGAGGTAGCCCTTTTGTTGTGTTTACAGTCCACCCAATGATACACTGCACTCACTTACCTGCTCCGCTCAAGCCCCCCATAGCTTCCTCTCTCTGGCAGGGCCCTCTGGAAGGCACTTCGCCTCCTCTGTGGGATCAGGACCCATGAATGTACCCAGAGCAACAAGGAGCATGGGGTGTGAGCATGCTGGGGCCATCACACTGGCATTTACTATTTTCTTCTGGTATGACTATTGACACCAAGTTTCCTTGCACCACCTGTGTCCCCACATACTGCCCTCTGCTGGCCTTGTGTACATGTAGCATGATCCCTGTGAGGGAGCAGGCTCCTTGTTTTTTCCACTGGGGGCTGCTGTGGCAGCAGACCACGGCACTATATCCCCCCAGGCTGGAACATGCCGTCCCCAGCATGTTGCCACACAACTATTGGGCAGTTTCTAATTTGCAACTTTTTTACACAATTTATGAGTCCCACATTTGACATTTCCTGTGTGGGGGGTGTCTAAGTTTTTACGAAAAACATATATTTGTTGCAAAAGCTGCCATATTGGGTGCCACCTCTCAACTGTCCCTATTTTGGAGGGGAAAATCATGTTTGACAACATGGACGCCCACTATCCTACCAAAGCATTGTCTACTAAGATCTTAAACAGAAGTGGACAATAATTTTCAGAGTTCTGAGCTGGAATCTCCATGCTTGAGGATGTAGCTCATGTTTAAAGGGCCAGTGTCCCACTTTTATGTGCGGAAAGGTAAGAAAGATGCCACATACTCTTTCAGATCCTAATGGAAACCTAAATCTTCTTTTTTAAACAGTTTTCAAAACAACTGGAAATCTGGGCTTGTTTGAACTAAAATCTGTTTAATCACCCGGGTGTACTGTTTCATTTTCTTGTTAATGCTGCCTTCCCCCCCATAGAATTTGAATTTTTTTTTCCAATGTTTGGGCAGAGGAACTCACACCTAGATTTTTAGGTGGGGGAACTGTCATCTCTAGGTGATGGAAGTCTCCAGTTGCGTTCAATGGAGAAAGACGACAAAGGTACAGGAACTCTCATACAATTGTGTAAGAGATGCTGAAACTGAGTCCCTGTGGGCTTCTGCCTAATTTAACCCATGTTAACACCCAGTATTCATGTTGTTATTGCGATCAGTTCTGTAACCTGGTGGCATCAGCTGAGCAGAAGCCTGCAGGGTAAAAAATAAGACTATTTCAAAACAAACTTATCAAACAGTATGCCTTGGAGGTTAAACTACATGCATAGCACACATTTTTAATTACATATAACAAAAAAAGTTTGAAGGGAGTGATGAGGTCTCTGAAAAAAATATGTTTCCAGTAGCCAGAACTGACATAGTAACTTAAACAATGGGAATTAAAGCACAGGAGAGCAGTGAAAACACAGTGCAAACATGAAGGCATAAGGTATTCCAAATCAGTTTATTCCTGAAGATTTTGTCTGAAGGCAGCTTTAGTAAACCAGTGTAGCAGAGTAGGTTCAGCTTTGCCCCAGTTGGAAATGCATGTTCCTTAGGTCCAAAGTTAAGAATGCTAATTTCTAAGACACTGAGAGAATTTTTTTGGACTAAAATCAGCTTAGAAGAATAGTGGGTAACTTCTAGCACTAATCGAAGATCTGATCCTTTCACAGTAGTAAGGCCTATGTCTGAGCTGTTTCAGTGATATTCTGTTACACACCACATAATCCACTAGATGTCACTCTGCTCTCTGCATCTGATTCTCTGCTTTGAGCAAAGCACACCAGAATGCTGTAAATTAACAGTAGGACCGAATGAACAGTTTGTAATCAAGATTTGCTTTCTTTTTTTTTTTTTATACACATTTTATCCTCTGGTGTCCAGCAGGGCAGCTTATCAGCCGAGTTCCCAGCCCCCTGCACTGGCTATCCTGCCTGCCACAGCCACCTACCCGGTCAAGTGGATTCCCCATGAGCTTCCCCCTCATGGCAGGGATGAGGGGGGGGGGCCGCCCTCCTCCCGATCAACACATCTGAGGCAGGCCAAGTTGTGGTGGCAGAGCGGCAGTGTGGTGCGGGTACTGCCATGCTGGGCTTCATTAACCCCTCTGACACATTTTTCTTTCCGGTTTTTCTCCCCACCTCACTGCAGAGCACCATGCTCGTGTGTGTAGCCATACCCACCCAATGTGTCTCTGCCGTCCCCTCCCTACATGCCTCCCTAGCGCTGCTCTACCCACAGGTATTCTCCCTGGGGGCAGCCTAGGCTGGGCTGACATCACTGCCTTCCCCAAAAGAGGAGAGCAGTCCCTCAGCTGCTCAGTCCTATCCCTTCCCAGCCAACCCCTGGCGATCTGAGTCAGTTCCTGAACCTGGGTTGCCGACATGGGAAGAGGTGAGGTGCGATGCATCTCAGCTCTCTGCACCACCAGTCAGGTCTGTTTTACTTTCTACAGGTGCACACACACACACACATGCACACACACACATATGCACACACACTGGAAATTTAAAACTTACTCTCTGTTATTTTCACTAATGAGGTACAGGGTTGGACTGGGGTACGTAGGGCCCACAAGAGAACGGTCTTTCGGGAACAGTTGTAACCTGTGACATCACAGCAAAAAGGAAACCCTCTCTATTCACATCTTATATGCCTGTTCATTATCCATCCAGTCCTCTTACAAAGTAAACTTATTTCTAGGACAAAACAGTCTTGGTGTCATATTTCATCATGGATTCCTCTGGGGACCTGGTATGCTTCACCAAGGCCTGGCTTGGTGATGTCTCTTGGTTGGTACTAGAGGCAGCAATCCTGGCCTGGTTCTTGGTAGTAGTAGTAATACATTTTATTCGTAATTTTCATATGAGTAAGGATTTCCTGATAGAGCAGAGCTAATTTCCAGTGGGGTCCTTGTTAGGTTACAAAGTACAGAAAAAGACTTAAGTTGCTTACAGATAGAAAATATATCATGTACATTTCAAACAGCTGAACAGCTGACTAAGTAGAGACAGGTAAAAGAGATGTAACCCCCCTGCAAATGGGGGTTCCCAAAAGACTTCCAGGAGCTTGCTTGAATGCTCCAAGCCTGAATGGTGTTTGGCGTTTAAGCCATTTATCAGTGGGTGTTTTTAGAGCCTCTGGTACTGTCTCTTTAAGAGCCGTCTGCTTGCAGACATAATTAGTTTGTATGGGGGGACTGTGTTTCTCTGTTTGAGTACCACTCGAACTGCTGCCAATTCACTCCATTTTTGCAGTCACTAGGAGTGCAAAGGGAACCTATCTGAAAGATGTAACTGTTTGCCAGAAATCATTTAGAGTAATAATGAAATTACAGTTTGTCTAACCCGCTTTCTTTGCAGTCAGAACTGTGTCTGCCTAGTTCCCATTCTGGTTTTGAACTGCTGAACTGGACTAATCAGTGTGAGGTAAGCTAGCTCTAAAATGGTGCCTTGGACTAATCAGAACTTGGACTCATAATCTGAGCCAGCCACAAGAGGATTGTATGGGCAGTGACTCTGGGAGATGTAGTTTAGGCTTTGGCGCCTTTTTGGACCAACAGCAGCAGTCTATTGTGAGTGACAGCCAATCCAGTCAAGAACTGGGAGGAACTCAAAGGAAGTGCCTGGTTTTGTCTGTTGGAGTTTCAGTTTAGCTCTGGCAGTGAAGGGGAAAGAAACCCTGTGCTCCTTCAGTGCACAGTTTCAGTCAAAAAAGATGTGTAAGGCCCAGAGTTCGGTCTGCAGCTTGTGTAACTGCTTGTTAGGACTGAATCCGTCCTGTGAAGAGAATCAAAGGATCTCTGAAGAGTAGAAACCAGGCTCACCTGTAGAAGACTGGAGAAATTGTTGAATTGCACTGGTCTGTCAGGAACTGAATCTGCTGTGTGTTCTCCGGTATTGTGCAGTAATTGCGATCGATAGAGAAGCAGCCTGCCTGGTATAGTACTTTCTTTTTACCATATAAATGTGTGAGGAGGCTTGTGCAGCTCAAGTGAATCCTGCTGCCATTAAAGGACTTTTGCCTGTGACTGTTTACCATATAAATGTGTGAAGAGTCTCGTGGAGCTCAAGAGTAGCCCTGCTGACGTTGAAGGACCCTATCTTGTTTGGAGGTCGTGAGTACTAATTCAGGGTCGCTCCCTGTTGAATTGCCACATTAAATCCAAATGGAATCACTGTACTGCTGACTGTTTAAACTAATTTTTCTTTTCACTGTGTGAAAGGGCCCCTACCAGCTGCCACGGTTTGGACTAGCCACTAGGGCTTGGGTACCCAGGACAGTAACTGGTAGGGATAGGCCCTGCACAGAGCCATAGGTAGATAGTAAAGTGATAAGCTAATTAACCTGATTTCCCCTGTCCTTGTTATATCCCCTAAATAAATCAGAGCTGCTTGTTTCAGCAAAGTTATACTGCTTGAGGTATTTGTCTATGTTAAAGTACTGTACTGTGATTGTTGCACTGTATCTTATTTCACAGGAGGTCCCAGTGCCGGAACCAGTCCTGGGGGTAAGTGTATACTGTGAAGGTAATTCTGATATATTGTGTGGGCCACTAGTGGGAAGAAAGGGGGGTTGCAGTGTCCCAGAGGGCTGCATACATGTGATATCTCCCTCTTTATGCAGGAGACTCCTGTTTTTTTTGACTGAACTCCCTCCCTCCCTCCTGGGAAACAAAATCTCCTGCTTAAGTAAAATTCTGTCCAAAATATCCATGGTTTTTGGGCAGATAAAGACACATAAAAATTAAATCAGTGATGAACAATGTATCAGATAACTTTATATAACTAGCTGTTTATTCTCTTTAGTGCTTATTCTTGACAAAATGAAATACATTACGTTTTTGTAATGACTTTTTTCTTATTTTTTGATGCCATTTAAGGACAAAGTCATGACGTTACGGCATCTCCCTACTAGCAGGCCAATCTCCCTCCTAATTTGACCCAAATCTCCCTCTTAAGCAGTTGGCAGATGAGTCTCCCTCATAATTTGACCCAAATCTCCCTCTTAAGCAAGTTGGACATATCACATGTATGGGGCTGTGACCAAGTAAGTTTAACTATTGCAAACCCTGACCTCTGGGTGGAGGCACCCGCCATTGGATCCAGGCCCCTCAACCTGTTAGTGGCAAATCAGGCAGGGGTAGTAGCCCCTGGGATAGCGCCATCTAGGGGTTACATCTTGGAGGCACCGCTGGGATTGTGTGTCCTCTAGTGGCCATATTTACGAACCACTGTTAAGAAAAAAATGGGTACCCTGACAGAAGTGGCTGTGCACTGGCTGGTGGAGTGGTGTACTGGGGAGGAGATTGACCCCCAAAATGCTATGCTTATCCTGGACATCCTCCTGGGTATCAATACGGACACTGTACAGGGAGTACTTTCCAAGGTGGAAGGTTTACAAAACCCTGTGGTGGTGGGTCGGCATGCTAATCTGCTCACCCACACTTTCCTGGCCCTAGTAGAGTTTAAGGATCCCATAGATAGCTCCAAAGTGCCACAGACCATTACCCCAGAGGAGCCCTCACTGCCTGGAGAGTGATAACTAAGTACAGTAAAGACCCAGGGGGGAATGAGCCCCCACCACTGTCTGAAACTTTTGAGGAGAAATTTGCTAAATGGTTGCTGGGGGAAGGGAAAACTGTGGAGGACTTGAAGAAACTATTCTTGCCACCTGGGGGTGTTCCTCCCCCAACACCCTCTCCCGCTCCAGTACCTGTAATGGTGGCTGAACCAATGCAGACTCCTATTTCTGCACCTGCCATTAGTCACGACTCTTACCGAAGGTTGAGGATCTTCTCTGGCACCCTCCCAACCCCCCAAGGGGAGGATGACTGGGAGACCTGGATAGACTATGTTGCCCCCCAAGTGCTAGAATGGCAATGCTCGGAAGCCAAAAAGCGAAAGAGGGTTAGTGAGAGCCTCCGAGGTCCTGCCCTGGCTACCATCCGTGCTAAACGGGCCAGTAACCCTGAAGTGACTGCACAGGCCTATCTTGAGGCCTTGGAGAATGTGTATGGGAGCCCAGATTCTGATGAGGATCTATAGTGGAGAGTAAGAAATGCACAACAGTACCAAGGGGAGTTGTTGTCTGTGTATGTATCTCGGCTGGAAAAATTGTTGCAAGAATGCCTCAGAAAGGGTAGTTTGCCAGCGATTGAACTGGACCGAACCAGGCTGGACAGGATCCTTAAGTCTGCCCCCTTCTCAGAACTGCTGTTGCTTCAGTTATGCCTGGCAAATTGACTGGAATCCCCACCCTCCTATGATGAGTTAATGAGAGAAATTCGAGGAGTTGAGAAAAGGCGACCTCGGGAGGGACCTGCACCAATAGCTGCGGCTATGACCCGAGTGACTGAGGGTGGCCCATCAAGTGAAGTTCAGGGCAGAGGTTGGCAGTCAATGAGTGCTCTGATAAGAAAAAGATATGCCACAATGGGGCGAACTGTTGAGAGAGATCCGAATTCAAAAACAGTCCCTTTATGAAGGCCACGCCTGCAAAGTACGGGCCCCGACCTATATCCGACTGCATCTGCTATGGGGTGGGGATACCCACCCATGTATCTCCTGCTGATAACAGCTCCGAACTCGATTCCTTGACCATGGAAGTGGAGAAACTGACGAGATGTCTCCAAATGCTTATCACGTCAGCAGACAGAGATGGCACCAAGGTTTCCAGTTAGTAATACCCCCGCCCCTGGCTCCCAGTGTGGCGCCCGCCAGCTCAAACTCCAGAAAATATGTTTTGCTATAATTGTGGGAAGGATGGGCACATGAAGAGAATGCCAGTCCCAAAAGACACTGACAAAGTTGCATATAGGCTACAAGGAGAGCTTGGAGAACAAATCAGTGGTTAAGAGGTGCAAAATGATCCCAGTGAGGGCACCAAAATGCTAATTCACGTCCTTTTGCGGCAAGGTCAGTTGCCCAGGCCCACTACGCCTCTCCAGACTGGTCCAGAATAGTGGGTCCTCCATGGAGACCACTGTAAAGGTGAATGGAGTGTCTACAAGAGCTATATTAGACAGTGGCTCCCAAGTGACAATTATGTTCCAGGATTGGTATCAGAAGCATTTGTCAGACGTACCTTACAACCATTAGAAGGACTGCATGTATGGGGGTTAATGAGAAGGCCTCCCCTATTCGGTATATCCGAATTTGGCTGTCTTTCCCTCACCTCCATGGCTGGAGTGGCCAAACAAGTAGAGACCCTAGCCTTAGTGTGTCCCCACTGGACTGTATGATGGTGTCCCTTTGTTGATTGGAACAAATGCTCATATGTTCGAAGGCTGGCACAGTTGTGTTATGAAAACATGGGTCAAAGACTAGTAGAGCTTTAAGAGTTCCGGCTTTAATTAAGAAGGCCTATGAGGCACAGAGAGATGCTGAAAAATAGAACCAGAGGAACCGATTGGAATTGTATGGAAGAAGGATCCTGAGTCTCTGATCCTGGCGCAAATGCCCAGTGTACCTTACAGGAGAGGTCCGTATCAGAAAGGATGTTAAGAATAAATATTAATGTTGGATGCACCAGGCGATGGAAAATTGCCAGAGGGACTGCTGGTCAAGCCTAGTATTTTGCCCGCTAGAGCCCATGCTTATGCCAGAAGGGTAATGGTCCAAGTTCATAATGTGTCTGAAAGAGACATTCGAGTAAATAGAGGTTGCATCCTGGCTAATGTGCATTGTGCAGACACTGCAGTTACCCAGCAGCAAGAGTTCGCGAAGAATGACAGAGTAACGCCTGACTTGTTTGATTTCGGACTCCCGCTGCCAGCTGAATGGAAAGTGAGGATCAGTGAGAAGCTTGCCCAGAGATACCAGGTGTTTTCTTTAAAGAAATGGGAAGTAGGATGCGTGCAAGGAGCTGAGCACAATATCCGGCTGCATGACGAAAGACCATTTTGTGAGAGGTCTCGACGCCTGGCACCTGCTGATATAGATGATGTGAGACGGCATCTGCAAGAGATGTTAGCTGCTGGTGTAATACAAGAATCCAGAAGCCCTTATGCTCCCCCATTGTGGTAGTGAGGAAAAGAATGGGACAGTAAGGATGTGCGTGATTATCGCACCTTAAACCGCAGACTATCCCTGATCAGTACACAATGCCCCGCATTCAGGATGCTTTGGACTGCCTAAGACGGGAGCAAGTGGTTCTCTGTGCTGGATCTCGCAGTGGTACTACCAGATCCCGATGGCCCCAGAGGACCGTGAGAAGACAGCCTTTATCTGTCCACTTGGCTTCTAGAATTCATGAGGATGCCTCAAGATTTCAGGTGCTCCAGCCACTTTTCAACGATTGATGGAGCGTGCAGTGGGGACATGAACTTACTAGAGTGCCTGGTATACCTAGATGATGTTATTGTGTTTGGCAGCTCACTGGAGGAACATGAGAGCAGATTATTTAAGGTATTGGACTGACTGGAGGACTTTGGCCTTAAACTGTCCATTGATAAGTGTCAATTCTTTCAAACATCAGTAAAGTATGTGGGACACATAGTATCCACCGAGGAATACAGACCGACCCAAGTAAAGTTGAGGCCTTGACCACCTGGCCACAGCCCAAAAAATCTAAAAAGAACTGCAAAGATTCCTGGGATTCTGTGGTTATTATCGGCGTTCATCAAGGACTATTCAAGAGTGATCCGCCTTTACTTAACCTTACTCAAGGGTATCCCCAACCCACAAAAATGCCAAAAGTCAGCGTCCCTCAAGACTGAAAGAGTGTATTTTCGTCCGAGTGAAGTATTTGGGGCCAGCTGGACTCCTGATTGTGAGACTGCTTTCATGAGATCATATATCAACTTACCCATGCTCCAGTGCTGGCTATGCCGATCCAAGAAAACCTTCGTCCTGCACACTGATGCTAGTTTGCAAGGGTTGGGGCTGTGTTGTACCAAGAGCACAGAATGGCCTGAGACCAGTGGCCTTTGCCAGTAGAAGCCTGACCCCATCCGAAAAGAACTATCCTGTACATAAGTTAGAGTTCCTAGCTTGAAGTGGGCTATTGTTGACCAATTCCATGAGTACTTGTATGGGGCTAAAATACTAGTAAAACTGACAATAATCCTTTGACCTATGTGCAGACCTCAGCTAAGTTGGATGCCACTGGCCATAGGTGGCTTTCTGCATTATCTACATATGACTATGCTCTCGAATACCGAGCAGGTCTGAACCACATAGATGCTGATGCTCTCTCCGGAGGCCTGTTCCCAGAATGATTGGGTCCGATTGGCAGAACCTGACATTCGGCACTCTGCCGGAAGTTTGACAGGGAGGAACAATGTCCACGGATGCGTGGACTGCATGGTGGATTGCTTGGGACCCTCTGAGAATTGCATACCTGCTGCTTATTGCCACTTTTCTGCAATAGACATTGGTGCACTGCCTCAGCTGGACAATGACAGTATTCAAGCTGGCTCAATCTCGCGATCCCATGATCAAAGCAGCTTTGCAGCCTCTATGCAGGAAAAGATGTGTCCAAATTACGCTCCACTGATTTGAGAACTGCACTGTTATACAAAGAAGGTCCTAAGTTGAAACTGATCAATAAACTGTTATACAGAGAAACAGTAGACAGAGGGGGACAAGTAGACAAACAACAACTAGTGCTGCCTACTGCCTTTCGAGACTCAGTACTGATGTCCTTGCACAACCACATGGGGCACCTTGGTATAGACAGAACACTTGACTTGGTGAGATCCAGATTCTATTGGCCTAAGATGGGGGCTGATGTGGAGCAACACATTCGAACTTGTAGTCGCTGCTTACAGAGGAAAGCTTTGCCCCAGAGGGCTGCCCCCCTTGTTAACATCACCACCAGTGCACCCATGGAGCTGGTCTGTATTGATTTTCTGAGTTTGGAGTCAGATCAAAGAAATATCAGTAATGTGCTGGTGGTCACTGACCATTTCACGAGATATGCCCAAGCTTTCCCACCAAAGACAGAAAGCATCCACTGTGGCCAAAGTACTTGTAGAAAACTTTTGTTCACTATGGAGCTCCACAAAGAATCCATTCTGATCAAGGAGAGACTTTGAGAGTCGTCTCATCAAAGAGATGCTTTCTCTGTGGGGAGTGCAAAGTCCAGAACCACTCCTTACCACCCCAGGGGACCCACAGCCTGAACGCTTCAACCGCACTTTGCTAGATATGCTAGGCACCCTGCACCCAAAGGACAAGCCTAGATGGAGCCAACAAATTAGCACCCTGGTACATGCTTATAACTGCACCAAAAGTGATGCCACTGGGTTCTCCCTACCGCCTGATGTTTGAAGAGAAGCTTGACTACCGTAGATGTGTGTTTGGGGTCTCTCCTGATGGGGTTCAAGCTGACAACTATTTACAGTATGTGCAGAAGTTAAAGGCCCAGCTAAATCATGCGTACCAACTGGCTCAAACCATGGCTGCCAAAAGAAATCTGGCCAACAAAGAAAGGTATGATAAAAAGGTGAAAGCACAGGAACTCCAGGAGGGAGATCGGGTATTGCTAAGAAATCTGGGACTGCATGGCAAACACAAGATTGCTGACAGATGGCACCATCTCTCTCACATTGTAGTGGGCAAACTAGATGATCTGCCAGTGTACAAAGTAAGGCCTGAGAATAATTCAAAAGATGTAAAACAATGCATAGAAATCATTTACTGCCCATTGGACAAATCTTGATTGAGTCTGAGCCCCCAGAAGATGCCCCTCTGGACCAGTGACTAGAGCTGCTGCTAAGAAAAGATCAAGAAAGTCTGCACCTACAGAAGCAAAGTTAAAGTGTTCCCTCCACAAGTCCCAGTTGAGCATGACTGTCAGTCCATATCAGATGAAAGTGAGAGTGACTTTGAATACTATCCTTCTTACGAACTGAGTCAATTGTTTCGGGGCAATCCCCTAGTCAATACTGGAGACGAAGCTGGGCCTTCTGGACTGTCTAAGCCCCCAGCTTCGTCCCTGGAGCCAATGCTCCCAGAAAATGAGGTGCAAAGCATCAGATCAGATGATATGGAATCATTGTGCATGGTTGAACTGTTTGAGCTTTCAGGGGAGGAAAATGATGGATTGGGGCAGACTTGTGATACACCAGAACCAGAAGAGTATTTTGAGTGCCCTGACAGTCCACTGCCAGTGTCGAAAGCTCTCCATTGAGCCAAATGTTGTGGACTCAGAAACTGTAACTCCTGGAGCTGAAAGTGCCCCAAGTTCTAGCCTCTCTACCCCATGGAGACGCCCTGACAAGTGAGGACAATGCTGAAAATGAGGCTCAGAGTGCAGAGACTGTAACAGTTCCCCTAGAAAGACTGGTCGAGCTGTAAAGCCTGTGGTGCACCTCAGTTATGATTCACTTGGGAGGCCTGTGGACTTGCCTCTCCAATGTTGTCCATAAAGGAGTGTATGTGTCCCCGAGCTCATTGCCCAAACTGAGTGTCAGTGCTAACTCCAAGTTACTTGTGTTGCCCTCTAAGTATGGTGCCCTTGCCCCGTCCAGCCCCAAGGTAACTGATAGGGAAGGGCCCCCTCTCTTCAGATTTCATGTACACGAGGTAATAACTTGAGTTATGGTACAATGTATATGTAATACTGTGTAAAGAGTGACGTACTGCAATGTTTCAGAAATGTGTTCTTGGTAAAATGATATATTGACTGATGATTACATGTGTGAGCCTAATGCAAATGTGTATGGTTGCAGTTAAAACTTATGGGGGTACTTGCTTGATGCGGACGTCAAGCTTTCCCAGGCCAGGAAGGGTGTAACCCCCCTGCAAATGGGGGTTCCCAAAAGACTTCCAGGAGCTTGCTTGAATGCTCCAAGCCTGAATGGTGTTTGGCGTTTAAGCCATTTATCAGTGGGTGTTTTTAGAGTCTCTGGTACTGTCTCTTTAAGAGCCGTCTGCTTGCAGACATAATTAGTTTGTATGGGGGGACTGTGTTTCTCTGTTTGAGTACCACTCGAACTGCTGCCAATTCACTCCATTTTTGCAGTCACTAGAGTGCAAAGGGAACCTATCTGAAAGATGTAACTGTTTGCCAGAAATCATTTAGAGTAATAATGAAATACAGTTTGTCTAACCGCTTTCTTTGCAGTCAGAACTGTGTCTGCCTAGTTCCCATTCTGGTTTTGAACTGCTGAACTGGACCAATCAGTGTGGGGTAAGCTAGCCTAAAATGATGCCTTGGACGAATCAGAACTTGACTCATAATCTGAGCCAGCCACAAGAGGATTGTATGGGCAGTGACTCTGGGAGATGTAGTTTAGGCTTGCGCCTTTTGGACCAACAGCAGCAGTCTATTGTGAGTGACAGCCAATCCAGTCAAGAACTGGGAGGAACTCAAAGGAAGTGCCCGGTTTTGTCTGTTGGAGTTTCAGTTTAGCTCTGGCAGTGAAGGGGAAAGAAACCCTGTGCTCCTTCAGTGCACAGTTTCAGTCAAAACGTGTAAGGCCCAGAGTTCTGGTCTGCAGCTTGTGTAACTGCTTGTTAGGACTGAATCCGTCCTGTGAAGAGAATCAAAGGATCTCTGAAGAGTAGAAACCAGGCTCACCCTGTAGAAGACTGGAGAAATTGTTGAATTGCACTCGGTCAATCAGGAACTGAATCTGCTGTGTGTTCTCCCGGGTATTGTGCAGTAATTGCGATCGGGATAGAGAAGCAGCCTGCCTGGTATAGTACTTTCTTTTTTACCATATAAATGTGGAGGAGGCTTGTGCAGCTCAAGTGAATCCTGCTGCCATTAAATGACTTTTGCCTGTGACTGTTTACCATATAAATGTGTGAAGAGTCTCTGGAGCCTCAAGAGTAGCCCTGCTGGACGCTGAAGGACCCTATCTTGTTTGGAGGTCGTGAGTACTAATTCAGGGTCGCTCCCTGTTGAATTGCCACATTAAATCCAAATGGAATCACTGTACTGCTGACTGTTTAAACTAATTTTCTTTCACTGTGTGAAGGGCCCCTACCAGCTGCCACGGTTTGGACTAGCCACTGAGTTGGGTACCCAGGGACAGTAACTGGTAGGGATAGGCTATCTGCAGAGCCATAGGTAGATAGTAAAGTGATAAGCTAATTAACCTGATTTCCCCTGTCCTTGTTATATCCTCAAATAAATCAGAGCTGCTTGTTTCAGCAAAGTTATACTGCTTGAGGTATTTGTCTATGTTAAAGTACTGTACTGTGATTGTTGCACTGTATCTTATTTCACAGGAAGTCCCAGTGCCGGAACTAGTCCTGGGGTAAGTGTATACTGTGAAGGTAATTCTGATATATTGTGTGGGCCACTAGTGGGAAGAAAGGGGGGTTGCAGTGTCCCAGAGGGCTGTGACCAAGTAAGTTTAACTATTGCAAACCCTGACCTCTGGGTGGAGGCACCCGCCATTGGATCCAGGCCCCTCAACCTGTTAGTGGCAAATCAGGCAGGGGTAGTAGCCCCTGGGATAGCGCCATCTAGGGGTTACAGAGAGACCAGACCTGCTCCGGAGAAATCTGCCCTTCCTCTTGAAGCCATCCATCATCTCACCTGCTGAGCTATCCAACCCACTGAAGTAATCCTAAAAGTCTGCAAAACCATGAGTAACTAGAAATCTGCAAAATGATGAGTAACCATCAGGGTTTCAGCCCTGCAACTGGGGGTGTTTGCCAGAGTAATCTGAACTGAGAAAGTCCTCAGTGGACTGTACAACAATTGCTAGGCCCAGGCAGAAGACCTGAGAAGTGCACCTGTTCACCTATCCCTGGATTCCAAATGGGTGCCCCTTTTCAACCAGTAAACTGTTTATCTCTGTGGTGCTGCAGCTGTTTGCCTACTAAGTTAAATGCCCCACCAATTCACCCACCCTGCTAGCAGAAACTGTGTCCCCAGTGAGTTACACATTGCAGCTGAGTGTGCTCTCATCCATGGCCTGTGCAGGAATTTAAGTCAGGTGCACCTGTTTGGGGAAATTGTGGGACTGCTGGGAGGTGGCAGACTGTGCGAGGCAATTGTTAATATTTGGAGTATAAGAAGCTTATTGCTTCCTCCATCACTCTCCTTTTTTCCTACTGTTCCCTTGTTCTTTCTTTACCCTCCCCTTTTAATAAATATTTGTTGGAACGTTATTTCCTTGCTTGGGGATCATTACTGTTACTGTGTTACATGTTATGGGGAGGAGCTGTTCAGGCAAAAGTAATTTTATTGTACCTGGGGCGGGGGGTCATAATATGGTGTGCAACGTCCAGGTGCCCCTTATTGCCAGAAGGCACTAAAAATGTTTCTTTTTGTCACAGAACCTAAAACAAATAAGGACAACTGACTTCATGGGTGGAGAATCAAAGTCAAATAGAATAGCATGAATGAAATAAAAAAGCACTCAACCAGTCAGTGGACCAGTGATGCCAAGCCCTTAACATAGAAACATAGAAACACAGAAAAAAACATAGAAATTTGTTGGCAGAAAAGGACCACTTGGTCCGCTCGGTCTGCCCAGATGTTCCCTGTCTAGTCTGTGTCTGCAGACTGTCCCTAACTGGTCTCCAGCAACCCTTCCTCCTCCCCGCCTATTTACTAATATTCCTCTATGTCTATTCCACACATGCTTGAAGCCCCCAACTGTTTTTACCTCCACCACGTCTGCTGGCAGTCTCTTCCAGGCATCTACCACCCTTTCATTGAAGCAGTACTTACATAGAAATATAGACAATGATGGTAGAAAAAGACCAAAGGGGTAGCTAATCTGCCCAGAGTTCCCTTTTTGTCCCAGAACCTAATGTTCATATGACGTTTTATCCCTCCCAGTCAACCCCCTGCTCCCCTCCCTACTTCTATAACCTGAGCAACCATCAAACCTTTCACTCTGGCCCCAGGCATGCTTGAAACCATTTATGGTCTTGGTACCCACAACCTCTGCTGGCAGATTGCTCCATGGCACCACCAACCTTTCTATAGAATAGATCTTCCTCATATACCTCTTAAAACTTCCCCACACCAGTTTCCACTTATGACTTTGGGTTCTTGATTCTACTCCTGCTAAATGGTTCCCTGCTGTTCACCTTGTTTATTCCCTTCAGGAACTTGAAGATCTCTATCATATCCCACCTCTCTCACTTGTTCTCCAGTGAGTACATGTTCAGTGTCTTGAGACGATCTTCATAAGATCTGCCTTGTTAGCAGTGAATCATCTTGGTCACCCTGCACTGCACCACCCCCAGCCTGTCCCTGTGCTTCCTCAGGTGAGGACTCCAGAACTGAGCATAGTATTCTAGCTGTGACCTCACCAGTGACCCATATAGCGGTAGTAATACAGTACCTCCTTTTTCCTGCTGTCAGTACCCCTTCTGATATACCCGGCATCCTATTAGCCTTACTATATACCTTATTACACGGACTTGATTATCTGAGTGAGTCATTAATGATAACTCCCAGGTCCCTTTCCTCTGCTGTAGTGCTCCATTTAACCCCTCCCATCCAGTACCCTCTCCTTGTATTTTTTTTCCCCGAAGGACAGAACCTTGCATTTTTTTGCATTGAATTTCAACTGCCAAACCTTAGACCACTTCTCTAGCCTTTGTAGATCCCTCTTCATCTCCCTAATCCCTTCAGCATTATCAACCTTACTCCAGATCTTCCTGTCATCTGCAAAGAGACACAGCTTGCTCTGGATGCACTCTTCAATGTCATTGATGAATGTATAGAAGAGGACAGGACCCAGGACAGATCTCTGTGGCACACCACTAGTGACCTCCCTCTCTTCTTTTTTGACACCAATTATCCAGCCTCTGCTGTCTCTCCTTTAACCAGCTTCCTACCCATCTGTGTCCCTAGTCATGCCCAGGTCCTCCAGCTTCTTCAGTAGTCTTCTGTATGGCACCATATTGAAAGCCTTGCTGAAATCAAAGTGGAGTAAATCCAGAGTGTGGCCCTTATCTACTAGCTTTATTACCCAGTAAAGGAAAACTATCAGGTTAGACTGACAAGATTTCCCTGCCACAACCCATGCTCTTTACTATCCTTTGCTCTCTAGGTCGTCCACAAGGTCCTGTTTGATCAGTGATCCATCAGTTTACTTACTGCAGAGGTAAGGCTGACAGGTCTGTAATTCCATGGTTGCTCCTTGTCCCTCTTCTTGTGTAACAGGACTACTACGTCTGCTACCCTCCAGTTCTTCGGAACTACCACTGTCTGAAATAAGCTATTGAATAGCCCTACTAGAGGTTCAGCCAGTTCCTCAGCCTATTACTTGATCACCTTTGGGTGCATCCCATCCAGCCCTGGGGCGTTATCTACCTTTAGGGCTTCGACCCATTCTGGACCCTTTCTGTGGTAAACACTGGCTGTCTCATTTCAGTAATGCTCCTGACAGCTGCCTTGATGCCTCTTTAACATAGGGGCCCACTGTCTTCTTTGTAAAGACATGGCAGAAGTACTCATTAAGGATTGCTGCTTTTTATTCATCTTTCTCTAGTACCCCCGATGCCTAAAAATACCTCCTTCCTGCTTTACTTTTTCCTTAATATATCTGAAAAAATTTTTTTCCCCACCTGTGACCCCCTCCAAAATACGCAGCTCCAGTCTGCCTTTGCCTTCATTACTGTTATCTTTGCTTCAGTAGTTTTATTTGGTACTCTCCCCATTTCTCCTCCCCCATCTTCTCCTTGTACCTGGTGAAAGCCTTTTTCTTGGCCCTTACAGCTTCATTGACCCGTTCCGAGAACCATATTGGTCTCTTGTACCTGTTTCATTTTGTTACAATTCTCATGCATAATTTTGTTGCCTCTTCCACTACTCCTTTCTGAACCTCACCTTATTTTTACCAACCTTACTGCTACCAGTCCTCAGTATAGAGAGAGTACTAGCTAGCCCCCCCCCAGTCCCTTTACCATGGTTCCTCTAGCCTTCAGTGTCCCCTGCAGTCAATTAAACTGTCTAATGTAGATGTCCAGCTTCTTCCCCAGCACACTGGTCTCCTCTCTTGTCAGGTGAAGGCTGTAACCTTTGAAGAGCATCATGTCCCAGCAGTCCCCCACAAAGTGGTACCCTTTCGTGTGACACCATCCTTTTAACCACCATTTAATTCCTCTGTCTCTTCCCTTCATATTCTATTTTTCCTTCCCCCCACACTCTACACAGGAAAGACTTTAGAAAAGGTAAGGAAGCTCCCTCTCCCTAACCTCCCTCTCCACTATCTTTCCTATTCTGTTTATGTCCCAGATAGCTGATGCCCCAGGAAGGCACGTGACCATCGCCCGCTCTTCCCCCCACCACCCTCTCTACTTCCCTGATCATAGAATCTCCAACCACTAAAACTCCCTTATCTGCCATCTTCTTACTCTCACACATGGGTGCCACCAGGTTGTCACTCACATTTTTCCCCACTGACCAAGAGTCCCCCATCTCCCATGGAGTCAGACACCAGAGTCTTCTCCAGGGGTGCAAAGTGATTTGCCATTGGGATGATGTGGGGTTGGTTAACCTCTTTGTGGCTGCCTCTTCCATCCTCCTCCCTCCCCACCACTCTTTAACCCCTTGGACAAATGGGGCTCTGGGGGAGTATGTGGGTGGGCTCTAGCTGAGCTGGTGCTGCAAGTGAGATATCTCTTTCCTTGCAGCTCTGCAAAGGTCAGGCAGAAGGGGAAGTGACCCCTCCTCCAGAGTATAATCCTGGAGAAGAGCACCCCACAGTCTGTGCAACTGACTTGCTCCCTGCTAAACCTCATCCATATACTGATCCTTATGATAACCCTCCAGGCTCGATTTTCAAAGCTCTCAGAATGATGCAAGGGGCTTGCATCAAAAAGAATGAAGCAAAGAGCGTCTTGCAACAAAGTTTGCACCAAGCACGATTCTCAAACGCAGCTTGTATCAAACGCAGGTTGCATGTGTCAAAGTGGTCTTTCGACACCTTTGTGCCCAAAAATGGGCTGCGACATGGCGCAAGGCTCCTTGCATCAAATAAATGCCACAAAATCCCCTTTTCTGGTATTCTGAAGGGTGGCTTGGGCTGAAAATTTCAAACACCTGCTAGCCCAGCTCCAGGTGATTTAAGGGACACTTAGAGCATATAAAAGGAGGCTCACAGCAGGCAGGCACAGTTGATTCACCACTGAGGCTACACTGCAGCAGCAGAAGCAACAGAGTAGAAAGAAAAGAATGTCAGTGGCTATTGCTATACTGGGCATTAGGCTGGCCATGTTACAATGTCAGAGATGTGCCCGTCAATTAGGTGGTGCTGCACAAGCGCACTCCAGGCTGCAACCCAGATACTGGAGATATGCGAGGCATGTATATTGTAGGTGTACATCCTACTTTGACCCGATGGAGGAACAGTGCATTGCCTGATATCACCTGGACAAGGCCACAATTGCTGAGCTATGTCAGGAACTCAGAGGTGACCTGCAGAGCAGGACACATAGATGTCATGCACTACCCATAGAGGTGAAAGTGAGTGCAGTGCTCTATGTACTGGCTAGTGGTGGATTCCAGACCCCAAGTGGAGATACTATGGGCATGTCCCAGCCCTCAGTGTCAAGGTGCCTAAGGCAGGTTGTGGACACCCTGGTATGCAGTGCACACCAATATATCAAGTTCCCCACAGATGCACAGTAGCAGCAAGCTGTGAAACAGGGATTTACAGCATTGCTGGCTTCTCACATGTGCTGGGTGCAATTGACTGTACCCATAGCACCATAAGGGCACCAGTGGCCAAACCAGAGATGTACATAAACAGGAAGGGGTACCACTCCATGAATGTTTAGGTGGTGTGCGACAGTCAGAGACACATCCTTGACATAGTTGCTCAGTATCCTGGATCATACCACTACTCATACATCTACAGGAATACTGGTTTGTGCCCGGCCTTTGATAATGGAACATTACAGGATGGATGGCTCATAGGTAGGCCACGGACATGGACAAAGGGACTTGGATACCTTGCAGGGCTGCAATGGAAGGTGCAAACACATAAGGCACACCAGGCATGCAGGGCATGCCATGTGTAGGACGGGCCATGCAGATGGAGGCCATAGTACCATTGTGAGCACTTCCCAGTGACACTGCCATGAAGGGCAACAACAATACACCGTGGATGATGCAGGTGGTGTGACAGCTAGGGACATGGCACAGCATGTGATGTATGCAGTGCGCCAGCATGAGTGCGTTGGTGGGGCCACGGGGGACAGTACTGGACATGTGACTGAACAGGTGGGACAGCCATCCAAATGTGTGACATGCCTGGGCCATGTAGCCAGCAGGGTAGAAGCACACTGACAGGTGTAGAATGTGCAGGCAGCATTAACATATTTGTGTTTCACTTCACAGGTGACAGTGCATACCCCCAGCAACCATGGCTCATGACACTGGTCAGACACCCTGTTGTTGGGCCACATATGCGCTACAATGAGGCACATGCAACAATGCTGTCCATGACTAAAAGGACATTCAGAACTGCTGAAGATGCATTTCAGGTGCCTTGACACATCATGTGGGTGCCTCCAGTACACATCAGACATGGCATGCCAAATATTCATTGCATGCTGCATCCTCTACAACATGGCTGTAGCACACCGAATCACAATGCCTGAGCTGGAGCTGCAGCCAGGTGAGGATGACACAGGTGAAGAGGAGGAACAACATGCCAGCAGAGTCATGTATGGGAACACATGGGCACACGATACAGTGACAGGACAATGCATCACAGCCAACTTCATCTTCACTCACTTCAGCTAAACTCACAGCAACGCCATTGTTAGCACACCCCATGTAGTGTGTGGAACACACAGGGCACTGTGACAGCCACACATCAGACTGGAGAGCACAAACCAGACCACTGCATCCCTCTTAACATGGCAGACATCATAGTGGCATGGGACAGGCAACAACGGCAAGGCAGCTACAATACTGTGATCACTGCACCACTGTGTGGCTGTGGATGTCACGGTCAACCTCATTACTGTGCAGACAGCATCATGGAACATGGTTGTGAGTACACATCATGACATGGCCCCAGTCCAGACTGGGGTGATGTGGAGGTATCGTCACCTGGAGCCACAGACAGGCCATGGTAGCACTGTATCATGGAAGGTGCCCATTGCCTGTGTGCAGCACCAGGCAGCACAGTCATACTTACAGGAGGACAGCGGAGAATAGGGTGTCACTGTGTGCCACTGTTGCATATCACTTGCCTGGTACTGCATGGAAAGGAGCTGAGCAGATGGGGCACAACACCCACAGTCATTTAACCAATGGCTGGTGCAGACACCTGTGCAACACAGTCCGGGATACCATGTGCCGCATGATACATATATCTGTAGGCCTGGTGTGACAGTCATGGGGGTAAGCAAGCATGTGGCCTCCCATCACCGTGGTGGGTGTGTCAGATGGCCATGAGCTGTGCAGCAGTCGGGGGATGTCACAGGTGTGCACATGTGGGGGCTAGCAACCTTGTGGCCACATAACATGATGCACTGAACACACAGGCCACACCAGACACAGCTGCACAGGGCCAGACATGCAACATGCCCCCATCACCATGCCTAGGTGCCCAGGGTGGTGGTGTTGAACATATGTAAAACACCCAATGGGAATAAGTATAGCTCAATGGGATCCCCAGTGTGACATCTGCTGTGGGTGGGACAGGGGGTGGGCAGCATTGAGTGATGTGCGTTGTGGATTCTACAGGGTGGGTTTGGCTGGCTACAGGGGAGTGCTTTTCAGACAAGGTATGACAACTCTGCAAGCCCTATGTGGCCTCCTTGTGCAGTTAATGTGCAATACCCGATACTGTGTAACATGGCGTGTAAAGGAATGAATGCCGCATATTGCAGGAAAATATAGCACCGTTTTCACTCAAGCTGTGTCAGCTGCTGAAAATGATGTGACACACGTCACTATGTACCTGTGTGCATCTCTGTGCATCTGACACAATCTAGGGCCTTGTAGCATCACACATGCAGTCCTGAGCAGCAGACATGTGGACAGAACAACACACTGTAGTTGCACATGGGGTGTGATAGGCACAAGTTCAAACATCAGTATTAAACTGCAATTATGTCATCCTGGACAAAGGCATTAGACTTGACTGATGAAGAAACAGTAATGTTGATTTGCCTGTTGGAACAGCGGTCCAGAATACTGCTGCCACCTGGCAGCAGTAGGACCACACCACGGCAAAGAGACAGGGTGTGGTGCATTATTTCCTCTAAAATCCAGAATAACTCTGGAATTAAGACGAACATCAGACAGGTGAAACACCACTGGAATGATCTGTCCTGGAGGGAGGCAGAGCTGCTGAACCACCTGAGGACCATGGCCAGGGAAGCGGATGTGGAGATGCCTGGAGGCTGCCCCCACCAAGCAGGTACATACTGGCATACACATGTTATAGACAAGTATGTGGAACTCTACACAGTGACAGCATTGCACCCATTTTAATCGGCATATTTCCTACTCTGTCTCCACAGGAAGACAGGCAGCAACAACCTCAGATGGACATGCCATGGTGGAAACAGAGGAGGGTCAGTCGCATGAAGAGGAGGACGAAAGGTCAGGACCAAGTCAGACAGGTAGGTCATGTAACATGCACAGTACAGGCCACTGAGCCACAGGTACCAATGGGAGGTGTAGTGACAAAACAGTAACACAGACATAGCCCAATGCGTGCCGGTGTATATCGCTGGTGGTTTGAGGCCACAACAGCTGTGCCAGCGAGAGGCATACAGCATCTGCGTTGTGGTGGCTGCAGCTGGAGGTGTGTACCTGCAAGGAGTGGGTGAGGATGCACATGACACTTTGGGTCATACCAACATCAGGTGCAGGGAGTCTGATTGGACGGGGGAGATGGAACCTGTCTCAGCATTGTTGGTGTGGCATAGCCCTGGGCTCACTGCAGTATCATGCAGACCATATACAAATGCCCATACTGAGGTGATAACAGGGGTGCCCAATAGGTATGTGTCTGATGATGATCACACACGATCGGTCATACCTATGGTCAGGGAGTCAGAGCATGTGCCCAAGGGACCACACAACCATGTGCAGATGCAATGTATGCTCCCATGTTGTAGCGGTTCCCCATGTCTCAGCAGATCACTGTTACATCCCCTATAGTGCACATCTGTTCCAGGGGCTGTGGCCTGAGCAACATCACACACATGCCTGCAGCACATACTGCAGCTGTGTTGTGTGACACTCTTACACAGGGTTGCAGGGGTGACCATAGGCCAGTGACATACGTCATAACAGTTAGTTGTGTGCATGAGGCCTCACTCTACCATGCCCACTAGGCCTCATGCCTATGCTTGTGCTATATATCACTGCAGTGTACACAGCGGGGCATCCACCACACTGCTCATTGTGTGTTTGTCTACATATGTGACAATTTGTTGTTTGAGTCCAGGGACACAGCACCATGCCACACCTGGTCATGGCAATTGTCTGAGCTCACAAATGTATCCATGCCACCACACCATATGGCCCACAGTGCCACATGTCCAGCACATCTAGTGGTGCATGCCCCACGCACATTGGGCCTCGCAGGGCCAGGATTATAAAGAACAGGTGATGCCATGCCTTGGTACATTCTACACAGTGGCCCCATGGGCATCTGTAAATGACGACAGTGTTAAGGGAAGTGAACATCACATGCCCATCCACCTTGGCTATGCAGCCAGCAACCTTTGTGCTGCGGTGACATAGTGTGTGGGCTGCAGCAGCACACAGCATGCCACTGGTGTGGGGCATGGATGTGGCTGTGTCGGCTGCTCACCAGATATTAGGACTGGCTAGGTTTTCAGCTTGCTCCCACAGCAACAGGTCTGATCACCTCAGAGTCTTTCTCCAACTGCCATGGGCTCCTTGTGAGCCCAGAAACTTCTTTCCCCCAATTCAGTGTGTGGTTTGTTAGGCAGGGCTGTCTATCAATCCTTCTGTCCTGTTCTGCCCTCTCATTGGCTCCCTAAGCCCATCATTCCTTTGAGGAGGGTCTGATTGTGTCATCCTCCCATAAGTCTCTTTCACTGTTGCAAGGCTTTCTAGTCTTCTGATTGGCCGGTCTCCATGGTCAGGGTGCACCAAAATGACTGTGGCCATGTCTGATGGACAGCAGTGCTCCAGTCATCCTTATTTTATTTATTCACCCCCCCCTTGTGTGCTAGCCCCTTTGATTTATTTAAGACCTCCTGGACTTTTGTCTGCTTGGTCTGTGGCTGGCAACGGGTTGCAGGTCCACTAGTCGGGCATGCTGGGTTTGGGTGGAGCATAGCGTATTGTGGAGGATCCCCTACAACATGTGCTCCTGCTCTTTTGCCTTCGACTGCAGTCAGTAGTGTGGTGCCATCAGCAGTGTGGTGCATGGAGCACCAAAGAAGCATGTCCCAAGTTGCTCCCAGCCTTTCCTGCCAGGATCAGGGGACAGGGAGTGAAAAGCATGGCTGTAGCCACAATGAAAGACCACAGGAGGTGCCACAGTTCCTTTCTGCAGCATGACCTCTCTCTTGCAGTGACACACACGTGGTGCAGGGAAGGCCATGGCAGCCTGGCTGTCACACAGTCTGTGAGCCTCAGGGGTTGGCAAGCAGTAGTCCATGTATGCCCCCTCCTGAGGGGGGTACACTGGCAATAGGGAACACTGGTCCCTAATTGAGGGCAGTGGTCCTGGACCTCAAATAGGCAGATTTTAGTCAGATGTGGGAAACGGCTAGGGAGAACTTGGTTGGTATAGACCAGATTGAGGGAGTAGAGAAAAAGTGGGGACAGATCAAGTGGACAATTTTGGAGGCAGTGGACATCAGGAAAACAAGCAAAAAGGCCTGTCTGGTTCTCAATAGCAGTAGGGGAAGTTCTGAGGGCAAAGAAAAGTGCCTTCATAGGGTACAATGTGAAAAAGGGGGAGGAAAATGGGAGGAGTATCAGACCAGACTAAGAGAAGCCAGGGTGGAACTCAGGAGGGCAAAGGCAGACATGGGTGGGTGTGCACGGGACTTTGTTTTTTGCTGAAGAAATACCACAAAACCAGCAGCACTCTTCATTAGAAATGTGATTTGAACTTTGTGAACAATACAAGGGTACAGCGTGCTGTTTTTTGATTTTGCAAAAGCAGACGCAGAACTGTGAATTGCTAAGGTCATGAAGGAAGGGGAAAAATAATTCTTTAGATATATTAAGGAAAAAGGAAAGCTGGGGCGGATTGTTAGGTTAGTTGAGGGAAGTAGTAGAAGGTGACGAGTAGACGGCCAATGTCCTAAACAATGAGTTCTGCTCAGTAGTCATGGTTAAGGATAATGAACCTCTATTGGAGAGCAGTATCAAGGCCGCCACATGGAGTGCAGGAAATTGGGAGGGTAGTGTTCATGGGTAACAGGTGAAAAAAGGGATGGTGGCCCTCAGGGTGGAAAAAGCACTAGACCCAGATGGTACTCAGGAATTGACTTCAGAATAAGGATGCCCAGAACTGTTGGATTCTGATCTGATTTTCAGATTTAGGATTTTAGGAACTTTCCAAATCCTAATCCAGTTCTGTTTCAGATCTTAAAAGGACCTAACTATCTGATTGAGGATTCAAATTTGAAATCCTAAATGCCTATGTAAAAGTAGGTTTTAGGATTTAGTTAAGAATTTAGGATCTTCAGACTGCAAATCCTAAAATCTGAAATCCGAAATCTGAAAATCAGATTGGAATCTGATGAATCCAATTCTGTTCAGCAGATTCCAAGCAACCCTACATCAGAACTAGTTGAATCCTTGACACAACTGTTTAATAACTTTCTGGAGTGCAAAATAGTGTCAGAGAACTGATGCCTGTGGACGTAGTCCCACTCCACAAGCTGGGGGACATGGAGGACCTGGGCAAATGCAGGCTGGTCAGTTTTACCTCATTGTAGTTCAGCTAACAGAAAGCATAGTTAAGGAAGGTATGGTGGCCTACTTAGTTGACAGTGAGCTGTAGGACGATCCACAAAATATCTTGGAGTGCACCTGGATCAGCAGCTAACCCTGAGCCCGGACATTGAGGCTACCACCAAAATCCTCCATCAAAGAATTGGCCTCTTATACAGACTTAGTGGATTCCTCTCCAGTGAAGCTCGTATGGCTGTCACCACTGGTACCATTCTCCCAGTGCTTCTCTATGGTGCTCCCTTATTTCAACCTCTTCGCGGCCATGATCCCAACAAACTCAGAGTCCTTTATCATATAATTGCCCGCTTTGCAGCCTCTGCCCACCCTCGTGATCACCACTGTAATGTTCTCACCTCTTTGAGCTGGCCATCACTTGAGGCCAGGCTTGCATTCCCTACACTCTGTCTGACCTTCAAAACAGCCAAGCTCCTGTCTCCTCCTAGCCTAAATGGACTTCTCCTATTCAAAACAGCTAAACGTGACCTGAGGTCTACTGCCTTCCCTGTCCTAGAAGTTCCCAGGACTCGAACCCGAGCTGGTGACAGATCCTTTGCCAGTTCTGCCCCGTCACTCTGGAACAGTCTACCCTCAGCTGTGGCTAACTGCTCTACTCTGTACCAATTCAGAACTGCCCTAAAATCTCACTTGCTGGTAGTCAATCAGTGCTGTTGCACTTGAATTGTTGGTGCCCGTTACACTCCTTAGTCTTGACCTGTATTGTCCTGTTTCTAATGCTACCTGTTCTCTTTTGTTTACTGTGATGCTACTTATGTATGTACCTATGCAATTAACTGTACTACCTTTGTCTCTCGTATGCTCTTGTGTCTCTTATCTGTAATTAATTCCGGGTCACTCCTGAAAAAGGGACTTTGTTGTCTCAGTGGGCCTACCCGGTCAACATATTTCAATAAATAAATACATAAGGATGACAAGCAGCATGGGTTTGTGTCAGGGAGGTCATCCCAGACCAACCTGATAACTGTTTTTCCACTGGGTCAGTAGGATGACAGATAACGCACAGGCAGTAGATTTGTTGTACTTTCACCTCTAAAACCTGCTGATTCAGTGCCATGCAGAAGACTGCTGGAAAAGCTGGAGGACTTATGAATAGAGAAGGATTCAGTCAGGTGTGTGGGGAACTGGCTGGGGGGGGCAACAGAGGGTAGTACTAAACAAGGCTAGTCTGGGGACAGGGTGTGTCATGAGCGCAGTGCTGCAGGGGATCAGTCCTGAGACCTGTCCTATTCAATGTGTTCAGTGACATAGGGGAGGATATCCAAGACAGGATGTGACTCTTTGCTGATGACACAAAGCTATGCGGAAGAACAGATAGTGAGGAAGGGGTGAGGGAACTTCAGAAGGATCTAGGGAAGCTGGAACAGTAGTAAAACATCTGGCATTTGAGATTAAATGGCAGCAAGTGTAAGGTGATGCACTTAGGGAAAAGGAACCCACACAGAGGACTGAATGGGAGGGATCCGGCTGGCCACTATGATAGAGGGCAGGGATCTGAATGTCATCATCAGTGATTCCCTCTGGCAAACCAACCTGTACAATAAGTCATACAGTATGGCACTGAGACTGCTGGGGTGTACTGGGAAGGGTTTTGATAGCAGGAGAAGCAAAATGATACCACACCTGTACAGAACTCTAATAAGGTCTCACCTGGAAATACTGTTACCAGTTCTGGAGCCCTCACCTGAGAAAGGATATAGACAGGCTGGAGTCAGTACAGAGGACTGTCACCAGTATGATTCAGGGCCAGAAGGGCAGATCCTCTTTCTACTGACTGAATCTGTGTCTTTGTTTTTTTGTAATTTGTGACCAGAAGAGGCATACTAAGCTGTGATAGCCCGTTTCTAGGTACATTCTGGGGTGTATTACATGGGCTACTTTTATCGACAGGGGGAATATTGACCATGTGGCTAGGGAAACTGGAAACTCTCTTACTTTCTTCACTATGGGATCTTTAATTTCCACATAGAGAGTGACCAGATACGGGCCGAAGGATGGCACCTTAGTGCAGTACACCCCCATGCCACACTAGTACCAGTCATGGGTATTACCCCAAGCACGTCATATGGGGCTATAACCCATGGCCTTCTGATCTTCTGGCCCCAGAAGCGAACATGCCACCTACTGAGCCACTGACACAGAGATTGAGAACAAGTACTGTATGGATGGCAGACTGATTCTGACACAGATCCAAAATATCTGGGTCCAGACAGTTCACCTAAATCCAGGAAGCCAAAATCTGTTACATTTTTCAGCTAGAATCTCCAGAAAGGTCAGATGTTTATATTTCTGTCTGCTGAAAATGTGGCATCACCTGGGTTCCAGTTAAATACAAGGTTGAACTCATGTTGTGAGTTTTATTAGTTGCTGCACATTAAGATGATCTGGTGTTTGAGTGGATAACTGCAGAACTTGAGGACATGCACTGACACTGTGTCTGTGGGGGAGGGAGCAGGATAAGCAGAAACATTAGAAAACATTCATTCACATAGAGGGTGGTTGACATGTGAAATAACCTACCCAGTGAGGTTGTGGATGCTAGGCCAGGTTTTCAAAGCAGGATTAGACAGATTCCTTAGGGAGATTGGCAGGGGGGTGTTACTGAGCTTGAATAGAGGTAGCATACTGGTTGAGAATTAAGATGTACTGTATGTCCATAGAGTCAAACTTGGTATAGTCACTGATGTGCCATGGGAAGAGGCAGACATGATGGACCCTAAGTCCCTTCTGTGGAAGAAGGGAAGAAAAATCACAAGCAGGGACTGAACCTACTCAAAGAATACAGTCGTACATTTGGTGACCAAAGCTGTTTATCCTCCCCAGATAAAAAAACAAACGGGAAATTCCCAAAATATTTGCGGGAAAAAACATATTTTTTGATTCTCTATAACTTCCACACTACAACACCACAAACTGCTATATTTCTGCTGATTATTCAAATGCTACACTACTTTATCCCAATAAATTGCAAATAGGAACACAGAAAAAATACATAAGATGCATATTGCATCTTCACAAGCAGAACCATAGTTTAAAACTAGATATGCACGTCATACAGATTCAGTCATCCACCTGTCAGCAAGAAGCCCTGACATGCTTCTGCTCATGACAGAGCATTTTCAAGAGGAAAACTGTTTTTCAGTATCGTATTGTCACTTTTACTGACTGTGTCCATGCTGTGTTTGCTTGTGACGTGCATTGTTTTACACAGAGCACTGCTTTTGTCTTGGAGCAGCCCTCTTTAAGGCTGCAGGATGCTGTCATGACAGACTTCCTGGGATAACTATAATGTCTACTAGAACTGGATGGGGCTGTTTACCCATGCTGCTATCACTGTTACTTTATCATGTCATTTCATACTAACCGTGGTAACAGCATGAATTCTTCTGCACAAACACCACCCAACACCTAAGCAATAATTGTACAATCCTCCACGGTGCAAAAACAATTTCCCACCATCCCATTCTCCCTGAGCCCAAAAACACTCACATCGCATGCCATCCTTGTTCCCTACCCCCAACTGCCACTTTGGTAAAAAGCTCTCCTGGTCCCCCTCAGTGAGGGGGTGGGAGGCATCACACAACAGTGCGATTGGTGGCACCAGCTCTCCTGGTTCCCCTCAGTGGGTGGGCACAACAACAGCCATGATCAGTAGTGCAAGCTCCTCCTGTCCCCCTCAGTAGTAGGACACAATAGCCATGATTAGCATCATCAGATTTCCCAGTCCCCCTTGGTAGGAGACTGAGGGCACAGCAGCCATTATCATCAGAACATTCAAGCAGCATGGATAGGAAAGAAGCCTCCAAATACTACTGCTAGGCAATTATGTCTTTATTTCATTGCCTCAGATCATGACCAACTGTTGAAGCCTATGTTTTAGAAAGGTCAAGTCCTACCATAAATCCTTATGTTTTCTCAGACATCTGTTTAGAGACTGCCTTAGAAGACAGATGCCCTAATGACAAACTAAAACACAAATAATTCAGCTTCAGTGCGAAGAATGAAGCTATGTCCGTGCAGCATTACTTAAAATAAAAATTACTTTAGTAGTATGAAGTGAACAAAAAATCTTTTGTTAGCTTTTCTGTCAAAGCATATTCACAAAAAGAGAAGACTCAGAGTACTGTAGGTGAAAAGTTGAGAGTAAATGAGTGTGCCTGTGTGTTGTAACACCTGAAGAAGCCTGGGTTCTGGATTGCCTGGAATACTGTAGCAGGATAGTGAATAGGATGTTTATGAAAACTTGCAGCCTGGGACACAACTTCATCTAATCTACATTGTGACTAAGGGGAGAGAACAGACAGCACTCTTCTCTTCCACTGGGCATCCTTGGATTACTGCATGGCTCCTTTTGGTCCAAGTCAAACATGATACATGCTTTTTGATAGAACAAAAGAGCACTTCATAGCTGTTTATAAAAAGATAAGATTTCCAACTTTTACTAGTCAGTTGAAATCACTTAAATAACCCCAGTATCACTCTATCGATAAAATGACATGTAATCAGAGACCCCAGAAGGTTTATAGTTCAACAAGTCTAGAGTCCAACCTCACATCACACTACTTTATTTTTTAACCCACTGATTAATAAACTTGGAAAATGATTTGAGTGCTTTTCCATAAACTAAACTATAACAAAATGAGATTATGTCATAATGGGGAGTATGAAAAATAACAGAATTGTGGGGCTTCTTGTATTAGTATTTCAAGAGGCTAGTACTGTGAATGTGACTATTCAGTTGTCCCAAAATGAGATTATAGGATCCAGTTAGCCCCTTATACCAGTGACCTAATTTTTAAAGTTATCTGATGTAGTCAGGACAGACTTTTGGGGTTATCTATAATGAGTCTACTGGAACTGGACGAAGCCTTTTTACCCATGTTGTTATGATGGTTACTGTATCATGTCATTGCACAGTAACCATGGTAACAATGTGCATTCTTCCACGCAAACACCACCCAACACCTGGGGGATCCTTAAGCAATAAGGCACAACAGGGTGTGGGTTATTGGGGGTTTACCCATGCTTTGTGTGGTGTATCACGAGGCGCAGCCGAGCGACTTAACCACACAAGAAGTAGATTAATCACCAATAACTCACACCTTGGAGTGCCTTATTGTGATTATACGATGGACCCATGTGTAAAATAAATGTAAAAATGTGTTTAAATATGTTTTTTTTGTAAATGCAATTCCTTAGCTATAGGTAATGCAGGATTTACCCTGGTCATGTGACATGTTTTGACCAATGAGGTTACAGGATTTTCACACACCAGACTTCTTCCATCCCAAATGAAAAATATTACTGTCTCACATAGAGAGGGTGCTGCCTGATATTATCGGGGTAGAATTTAAGGAAAAAAAAAAGAGGTATTCTTTGTAGAATACCAGATGCAGAATTTTGGCATTCTGCCTGGAAATTTGGTATTCTGCCCAATTTTAATGGGCTTTTATGTTGTTAAAGCTAGAATGCTTGAGATACAATGAATCACTTTATGAACCCCCCTCAAAATAAACACATTTGAGCACACTGCTAAATCCCATCTCTACAGGTCCCCACATACTGGTCACTACAGCAACCTCACACAACAATGGGAGTACTCATGTACATAGCAGCAACTTGCTTGTTCTGTCCTGGTATGGACAAGCAGGTGGACACCATGGACACACTGCGACTAATGCAGGTAAAAGTTGCACTCCTGACCCCCCAATTCCCCTTCACACAAGTTACAATTCCCCACACCCCAACTCCACCTAATGAGGCGTGACCTGCGGGTGCTTAGAAGGCAAAGACTTCCCAACCTGCACTACCCTAAAACTCAGCCACAGTGCACATTAAGCTGTACCTAATACAATTGCAGCACATTAACTCCAAATTGAATAGCTCCCAGACAACCCATGCAACTAGCTTGAAGAAGCCAACAACAAGTGGAACAGACTGCAACCAGGCACTACATGTGCCACGAGGGTGACAAATTGAGCAAGTTCCTCCATCCTTGAATTGCTCCCCAACTTCCTGAGCCAGCCTCTGAGGGCAACGAGTGGGCACTCTGCAGCCAGGCGCTACATGCACCGTGAGGGTAACATTGTGCCAGTTCCTCCAGCCTATTCTGAGCTTCTCCCAACACTGAAGAATATGAAATATTTTATCCATTTAAATATTAAATATTTTATCTGTTCACCCATTCCTTGCTTAGCTCCCCGATACACCTCTCATTGCATTATTGTAAACAGAAACAGACTGACTTTTTAAAACTCTTCAACAACCACATTTAACTTTATAATAAAATATTTACAATATTTGGGCCAAAACATCTCCCTTGAAGCCACAAGACACTCACATCAGTCAGGGAAGATCGAGTTGGAGCGGATCATATACCTTACTGCTGCCAAAGAGATGTCCACCGTGCCATTAATGATGACAGAATACTGTGCAGTTCATTACGTATATGTGTTAAACAAATAGAAAACAATAAGCCTAACTGTACTGCAGTTGTAGCAGTAAGGATTTTGTCCTCATACTGACTGAATGTTCCAGGGGGGGCCTCCTCTGACTTGAATAGCTGCTGGTGGTACAAAAAAAAACAAATCCTAGGGAACACTACATTATATTCCTCTGAAAGCAAGCTCCTATTGAAAATATCATTGTATTAATATGCAATATCTCTTTTTTCTTTAAAATCTGTCCAGGTTGATCCGTTTCTTCTGCTCCGTCCTTTCTCATGTAACTTTCTTTAACCTAAAAAGAGAGGAAAATCATGCCATCTCAAGTGCACATTAGACAGCTCACATAGCTGCATTTACAGAGCAAGAAGTGCTGTTTTCTAGTAAGAATATTGATCATTTTACATAGGAACAGCATCATCTACTCTTCAGGAGCTGGTACTGCATGTCAACATCAGTAAAAAAACTGGTATTTCAGGCGGGTTACTATTTATTTATTTATTTGAATTTTTACACAGATTATACAGAAATTTGCCAGCAGAAAAGGACCACACGGCCCATCCAGTCTGCCCTTATATCCTCCTCTGTTCCCTCCCACCCACTTATCCTGCTACCATCCCCTTTACCAACTCCTTATGTCTGTCCTATGCCCTCTTGAAGCCCTCCACCATTTCAGCTCCCATTACCTCCTTTGGCAGTCTGTTCCAGGCTTCCACCATTTTCTTCATGAAGAACTGCCCTCTGACATTGCTTCTGCATCTCCCGCCTTCTAATTTGAGCCCATATCCTCTCGTGTTCGCTCCCTTCTTCATTTTGAATAAACTTCCTTCCTTCACCCTATTTATTCCCCTCAGGTATTTAAAAGTCTGAATAACGTCTCCCTCTCCCTCCTAGTCTCTAGTGGGTACAGATTCAGCTCCCTCGATCTTTGCTCATATGGTATACCCCGCATCCCTCGTACCATCTTGGTAGCTCTTCTCTGCACCCTCTCCAACATCTCAATATCCCTGCGCAATAGCGATCTCCAAAACTGCACTCCATACTGCAGGTGTGGCCTTACTATGGTTCTGTACAATGGCATAAGCACTTCCCTCCTTCTACTACTAAATCCCCTTACAATGCAGGCCAACATGCCATTTGCCTTACCTACCGCCTTGCTGCACTAGTTCCCCACCTTAAGATTCCTTGATACCATAATCCCCAGGTCCTTTTCCTGTCCCTTTTCCATGATTTCCTCCCCCCCCAAGAAAGTATATTGCCCTCATGTTATTCTGCCCCAGGTGCATCACTGCGCACTTCCCTGCATTAAATTTTAGTTGTCAGGTTTCTGACGACTTCTCTAGCTTCTCCAGGTCCCTCCTCATGGCTTCCACTCCCCCTTGTGAATCCACACTATTGCAGACCTTTGCATTGTCTGCGAAAAGGCATACCTGGCCCTCCAAACCCTCTGCAAGGTCACTAATCTAGACGTTAAAGAGTAGTCGTCCAAGCACTGACCCCTGAGGCACCCCGCTGATCACTGCCTGTTCCCTGGAGTGTGCCCTATTTACCACCGCTGTTTGTCGCCTTCCTGTCACTGGGTAGGCCTACTGAGATAATCATATCCCCTTTTCAGGGACGACCTGGGGAAATAAAATTCCAGACAGTTTACAGAGGCGAGATACAGATAAACATGTACAAAGAATAAGAAACAGAATAATGCTTGTGGATACTCAGATTAAAAACATAGGAGTAATAACAGAGGGTATTCTATTGAATAGAGCGTGCTAACAACTAGTCCTCAAGTGCCATTGTTAAAAATGAATTACATACATTTGGATAATTGCCCATCAAAACAGTCCATAAATGCTGTGGTTAGTAGAGTTGTAGACATAACAAGAGTACAAGAGTAATAGAGTAGGGGAAATAAAATATTAGAGGTGTAGAGCTGGAGAGAGGGTGGCTTGAGGTAGGGGAAGCCAAGTGATTAAGAGTTAGGGGAAGGGGGTGGGAGCTTAGAAACAGGTGCAGATTGGTGGGGGAAAGAAGAGTTCTTTGAAGCATTTTTTGAACTGGGAAAGGAATGTACATGAAAGTAGACCATGTAGGAGGTTGTTCCATTTTTGGGATGTTAGAAAGGCAAAGGATCTCCTGCCTACAGTTATGCGAGTCTTGGGGATAGTTAGTAACGGGAGGTGGGAGGAGCGGAGGGTCCTAGAGATAGGTTTCATGGAGAGCATGTTTGTAAGGACAGGAGGGAAGGGAAGGTGTATGAGCCTGATCGTAGTACATAGCAGGGGGAAGTCAGGCTTAGCCTCAAAGGATGGCCATCTCAGGGCTTTAAGGAAATCACAGTGGTGTGCTCTCTCAGGTCTTATAGTGGCAAAGTGTGCAATTCTATGGTAGGCTTAGAAACATAGAAACATAGATTTTGACGGCAGATAAGGACCACTTGGCCCACCCAGTCTGCCCATTTCCCTACCTAATGGATAAGCTGCAGATCCTAGTTAACCAGCAGCCTACTTCTTCCTACCCCAACCCCCTAGAATTGCCTTATGACTGTCCCATGCATGCTTGAATTCCACCACTGTTTTGACTCCACCCAGCCTCCTCGGAGGCGTTCATGCATCCACAACCCTCTCTGTGAAAAAATACTTCCTTAAATTACCTCTGAGCCGCCCCCCTTCTATCTTCAAATTGTGCCCCTTGTTCTTGCACACCTCTTTTTTTGAAAGATGCTACCCTCTTGGACTTTGTTGATTCCCTTGAGGTACTTGAAAGTTTCTATCATGTCCCCCCTCTCCCTCCTTTCCTCAAGGCTATACATATTCAGCTCCTTAAGTCTCTCTTCATCTGTCTTCCAGTGCAGACCCTGCACCATTTTAGTTGCCCTCCTCTGGACAGCCTCCATCTTGTCTATGTCTTTCTTGGAGAATGGGTCTCCAGAACTGCCGCGCAGTACTCCAGATGGGGGTCTCACCAACTGTCTGTACAGAGGGATAATAACTTCCTGTTTCTACTGGTGATGCCTCTCCTATGCATCCCAGTATCCCCAACCCTCCTTGCTGCCCTCTCACATTGCTTGCCCACCTTTAGGTCATCTGATATGACTACCCCAGGTCCCTTTCCATTTTGTTGTTGTTAGTATCTCATCCCCATTGTGTACTCTTCCCCTGGGTTTTTTGTTACCCAGGTGCATTCTCTGCACTTCTTAGCATTAAATCTAAGCTGCCATACATTTGACCATTCCTCTAACCTTGCCAAGTCCTTCTCATCCTTTCCACCCAACTTGTGCATCAACTCTGTTGCAGATCTTTGTGTCATCTGCAAAGAGACATACTTTTCCTTCCAGTCCCTCTGCAATGTCGCAGACATTGAAGAGGACCGTTCCTAATACTGAATCCTGTGGTACCCCACTAGTAACCCCCCTTTCTTCAGAGTGGACTCCATTTACTGTTACTGTCTGTGTCCTATTCTCCAGCCAATTCTTTACCCAGGCTGTCATCTTGGGACCCACTCCCAGGCAGGCTAACTTGTATATTAATCTTTTGTGTGGGACTGCGTCAAATGCCTTGCGAAAGTCTAGGTAGGCCATGTCCACAGCCCCTCCCTGATCTACTACTTTGGTCACCCAGTCAAAGAAATCTATCAGATTTGTCTGGCATGACCTTCCCGCTGTGAATCCATGCTGCCTTGGGTCCTGAGCCCCTCTGGCCTCTAGATACAACAATTCTTTCCTTCAAGTGATTCCATCATTTTCCCTACCACTGAGGTTAAACTAACAGGTCTGTACTTTCCTGCTTCTGCCTTGCTCCCCCTTTTGTGAAGGGGAATCACATCTGCCCTTCTCCAGTCCTCGCACTCACCCCATCCTCCCATGATTTGTTAAAGAGGGTGGTCAGTGGTGTCACTAGTTCACCCTTAGTTCTTTTAAATTCTGGGATGAATCCCATCAGACTCCATTGCTTTGTCCACCTTCAGTTTTAGAGTTCTTTCAGAACTCTTTCTTCTGTAAATGAGCTGGTATCAACTTCTGTATCCAGAGTGTTTCTACTGTTTGTTTAGGTACCTCCCCACTTCCTTTGTAAATACTGAGCAAAAATATTTGTTTAGTATCTCTGCCTTTTCACAGTCACCCTCTGCCCACCCTCCCTCCTCTTTATTAAGCCTCACTAACCCTCCTTGGTCTTCTCCAGCTCCCTGATGTACCTATAAAGGGTTTATCCCCTTCTTAACTGAGTTGGCTATCTTTTCCTCGGTTTGGGCCTTTGCTGTTCTGACTGCCTTCCGCTTCCTTTTGCCTTAACTGATACAGTTCTCTGTCCTGCTCCTTCTGTGATTCCTTGTACTTCCTGAATGCTTTCTTTTTCTCTTGAACCTTCACTGCCACTTCCTTTGAGAACCATAGTGGTTTCTTACATCGTTTCGTTTTGTTTATTTGCTTCACACAAAGGCTTGTTACCTCTGTGATGGCAGTTTTTATTATTCCCCATTGTTCTTCCACCCCTCCTTCCTGCCCATTTGCTAGTGCATTCCTTAGGCATTCACCCATTTTGGCAAAGTCAGCCCTCCTAAAGTCCAGTACGTTTGCCTTTGTATGGCTTGACTCTATTGCTGTGTTTATTGTGAACCATACTGTTAGATGGCCGCTAGTTCCCAGATGGCTACCCACATCTACATCTGTGATCCTCTCTTCATCTCCATTTGAGAGAACCAGGTCTAAGATTGCTCCCTCTCGAGTGGGCTCCGATACTAGTTGTCTAAGACATGCCCCCTGTAGGGCATCTAGAATAACCCCACTCTTTGAAGTGGCTGCTGCAACTGCACTCCAGTTAACATCTGGCATATTCAGATCACCCATCAGCAATATTTCCCCTTTTTCTGCCATTCTAAGTATTCTTTCTATCATTTCCTTGTCCATTTCCTCCCCTTGAGAAGGGGGTCTGTATACAACCCCTGTGCGGATTGTGGTGCCATTGCGGTCTCCAAATTTACCCACAGTGCTTCTTCTCCTCCCTTTTTCCTTTTGTTTGCTTTGATTCCTTCCCTATGTAAAGAGCTACTCCTCTTCCTCTTTTACCCTCCCTGTCCTTCCTGTAGATAGTGTATCCTGGTATGTTTATGTCCCAGTCATGGTTTTGTGTGTACCACGTTTCTGTGACTGCCACGATATCCAGATGTTCCTCCTCCATCAAGGCCACTAATTCAGGAGGCTTGCTACTCAGACTACAGGCATTGGTACTCATTGCTCTCCATTTTTTGATGGCTTTACCTTCTTTTGCAGCATCCCCCACTGCCCTTTCTACCTCGGTCTTTTTCTCATTTAGTACCCTGTTTTGTAGGGAGAGGCTGGGATTTTCCTGCTGCTTATCAGTGCCTCCCCTTGACTAGTTTAAAAGCTTGCCAATGAAGCATTTAAACTGATTGCTCAAAGACTTGTTCCTTCCTGGACAGATGCAGACCATCCTGCCAGTATAGGCTAGTGTCCCTCCAGGTGGAACCCCAGTCCCCAATGAAGCCAAACCCCTGTGCTCCACACCATGTTTTCAACCATTCATTAAACTGCATGGTGCAAAGTACCCTCGCCTCACTCATGCCATTGACAGGCAGCACCTCAGAGAAGGATATTGTGTGTGCTACTTGTCTTAGGCCTCTCCCCAGTTCTACAAAGTCCTTCTGCACTGCTCTAATCTCATGATTAGCCAAGTCATTTGTCCCTAGGTGGACAATGACGTTCAGCTCAGACTCCCGTGCAGCTGCTCTCGTGATTCTGAGGATGCGCTTCCTGTCTCTCCAAGCCATGGCACCAGGCAGGCACCTTACTTCAGTTTTCCCTGCTCCCCCCAGTTCTATCCCCCTACTAATTAAGTCCCCCACCAGGAGCTGCTTCCTTTCCTTGTGGCTTGCCTTAATTTTGACAGTGTTGATGCTTTCACAGCAGAAGCAGAGGTTCCTCAGAGAAGAGACCTGGGAGTAATGTTATGTGGACGCCTATGGTTCTCCAGATCGTAGAAGTCAGGTAAGGTGCAATTTGATATAGTAGTCCCAGTTTTTTACATGTGGATTTGATGGTTATATGGACATGTGCTTCAAGGGAAAGGTTATCATCTAGGGTTACTTCTAGGGAGTCCTATCCTTCTAATGCAGTACCTGTGTAAGTGTTGATTCTGAATGTTTGTTGGGTGGATAGGTCAAAAGAGGAGTGTCAGAACAGCATGGGTTTTGTTTTTCTGGTATTAAGAACCAGTAGATTTTGTTTGAACCAGATTTTGAGTTGCCAGAAATCTTTTCTAGGTCAAACTTGATGGAGGAGATACATTTATCAGATCTATAAACAATACCATCATCTACATATAGTTGGACCAGTGCACCGCCGCAGTTGTTAGGAAGCTCGTTAATGAAAATGGAGAAAAATAGAGGACCCAGAATTGACCCCTGGGGGACTCCGTCTGTGATATGAGCCAGGGAAGAGGCATTGCTGGCCCATTTGATGCACTGACGCTGATTAGACAGAGAGAGAACCATGAAAGGGTATGAGAGTCAAGGCCAATTTTGCTTCGTTTTGATAGGAGTAGTTGGTGATTTACAGGATCAAATGTTTTTCTGAGATCAACAAAGACGGCCCCTGCCATGCACCTCTGATCCATAGCATGATAGATATCAGCTGTAACCATTGTAAGGGCAGACTTCATCCAGTACAGTTTTTGAAAACCATGTTGTGAGATGGTGAGGACATTTGTAGATTCTAGGTGGGGGTATAACTGATTGTACAGTATTCTTTCTTGGATTTTAGCCAGGGGACACAATAAAGATAATAGTCTATGGTTTTCAGTAAGGTTAGAATGGCTGCTCTTGAGACTGGGTACTGCTATTGCTGTTTTCCATTTGTCAGGTATGGTGTTTTAGAGGAAGGACCTATTGACTAAAAGTGCAACAAGGTAAACAATGGTGGAGGCATCAGTCTTGAGGAATCTGGGAGGAAGGGAATCGAATCCCGGTGAACTATCTGGATTTAGTTTGTTTAGGAGCTTGAGGACTTCTGAACAAGAGGTGAGCCTCAGATAGAAGGGAGTGGGGGGGTATGACGTGCCATCGTCAGGGTGGAGTGACATTGGTGGTTAAGCCATGGGCTAGGGCTTGAATCTTGATATTCTGGCATGATTTTTGATACCCAAAATGTACCAGAATACCACTAAATTGGAGCCCTGATTATACTTTAAAGCAGAAATTCATAATAATCTATAATGCTTAATCAAAATTGTTCAATGGCAAGGATAATGCTAGCATTGTGATTGGCTGCCATTCCCTAGAGACAGTGAAGTTACCTGACAATAACATCACTGTATCTAGGACAAATACCTTCATGACTACATAATAAGGATAGAAATCCTTCCTGCTACTCACATACTCAGTTGCACAACAGATGCCACTTTTACTTTTACTTTTTTATTTTGAGGACACACACACATAGCCCCCATCGGCATCATCTTTCTCCCATGAGTCTGATCTAAATTTGGGGGAAAAAAACTGAAAGTAAAATAAAGCTGTCAGTCCATGGCTTCTCAGTCCCCTGCTCAGCAAATCAAAAATAGTAGTGTGTGCACAGCACAACAGCACCGCTCACGCTACACTCCGTGCTGTGCTCCCTACTTTCGATTTCTCACTCACTCAACAAATGGGCCGCTTTACCTTTAAAACTTTACTTTTTGGCAACAGTTGTGTATTAAACTGAAATACCACTGCCATATTAAATAAATGAGTGTGCCAAACGCGCTTCTGAAGTGAAGCAGAGAACTCAGAAGCCAAGGCACTCTGCTCCAGGCTCCGCTCTCACTAAGTTTCAATTTGAGCTACTTACTGATCACTGTTTCTGTTTTTGTTTCTTTTCAGTAAAATAAAACAATCTCCCTAAGAGGCTAAAACAACATATTTGAGTGGAAGGGGAAGGACAGTGAGAGATGCACAGACAATAGACCGGGGCACACACTTGCTGTCTTCATCAACGAAAGTCATAGCAGTAGCCAAACCAGCTGTTGTCAACCTGCTGTCTTTCACTTCAGAGTTCCCCCCTTCCAGTCTAATACAATCAGTCAGTCTGCCTGTTGAACTATACAGTCCCCACTGTTTCTGGCTCACTGTGAGTTCCTCGTTTAATAGAGAAAACTTCCATATGTCTCAGTACACAGCTTTCTCTTTCTGCCTTTCTCACCAGGACATGCCTCTTGCAAATAAAAACATATTGTTTGTAATAGGAATATTAAGGCTTTTGCTAGAAACCAGACCCTCACTGTGTTCCCATCAGTAGGAAAATCTCAGTTCCCCTGTTTTATCACTAAACACATATGCTCAGTAAGTCCTCCAATTTGCTATGTGTTTGGCTTTACATTTTTCTTAAGAGTTTCACTGTCCCAGGGTGTCACCCTGCCGGTAAACCCAATGAACAGATAAAGTTTATTACCCAAATGATCCTCTTGTAACCATGAGATAAACAGCTGAACCATTTGGCCACATGTGCAAACATGGAATTTGTCGCGGCAGACTTCCTGTTTTTTTCTGAGACACTTCAGCCAATCTGCTAATTCACTGTATTAAAACATAAGTATGCCACAGTTACTTTATCACTTATCATCTCCTACAGCATCTTTGAAGAGGGAGAAAATTACAAAGACCTAGTTCACATGAAAAGACGTGCAGCAGAGCTCAATTAATGCCAACCCTAGCACAGCCATTAAATGTTCCAACTGTGTTATCTAGTGGTCAGAAACAATGGATTGTATGGTTTGCAGTTGTTAGGACATTATTTTTTCTGTGGTAAAATTGGCCTAAATCATGGGATTCATGGATCCTACAATGTCCAAGACAAAGGTACAGCCCACTGGAACATTTTCAAAGGGGGTGCTAAGGATCTAGAAATTCTTGGGGTAAGCTATTATTAAACTCCTAAAGCAGCAATACTAGTTTATCACTAAAAATAGCATTCTACCTTACTTATCAGTAATGCATTCCTGAGAGCCTTCTTCCTTGGGGTATTTTAAATTTAGAAAGTGATGGCAGAAGGGGATGGCAAGGTCCATCTAGTCTGCCCAAGAACCTAGTTGGTGCTATGCCCCTCCCTTCCCTTGCCTTTCTGCATGCTACCTTTATGTCTATCCTATATGTTCTTGAACTCACTTACCATTTTGGCCCCCACTACCTCCTTGGGTAGGCTATGCCATGGGTCCACCACCCTTTCTGTAAAGAAGAACTTCCTTGTATTACTTCTGAACCTCCCTCCCTTCAGCCTCTTTTCATGCCCTCTCATTCTCCCACTCTCTTTCAATTGGAAAAGTTCCTGAACGTTAACCTTATTTATGCCCCTCATATATTTAAAAGTCTCAGTCACGTCACCCCTCTCCCTGCTCTGTTCCAGGGAGTACATGCTGAGTTCCCTCAGCCTGTCCTGGTATGCCATATGGTGCAGTCCCTGAATAATTTTCATGGCCCTCCTCTGCACCGTCTCAATTCTGCCTATGTCTCTTTTGAGGTGCAGCCTCCAGTACTGTATGCAGTACTCCCAAGTGGGGGTGCACCAGTGCCCTGTAGAGTGGTAACACCACCTCCCTCCTGCGACTTGTGATTTCCCTCCTGATGCAGCCCAGCATACCACTTACCTTTAGTGCCACCTTTCGCACTGTTTACCCACTTTCAAGTCTTCTGATATAATGACCCCTAGGTCCCTCTCCTGGATGGTGGAGGCTAGCTTTTCTCCTCCCAGGTAGTAATCCTCTTTGGGATTGTTTCTGCCTAAGTACATGACTTTGCACTCTTTGGCATTGAATTTCAGCTGTCATATTTCTGACCACTCCTCCAGTTTCCTTTATTCTGAAGTCATACTCCTCACATCCTCAGGGGAGTCCACTCTGTTGCAAATCTTGGTGTTATCAGCAAATAGACACACTTTACCTTCCAGCCCATTTGCAATGTCTGCTATGAACACATTGAAGAGTAGGTGACCCAGTACCAAATCCTGTGGTAACCCGCTGGTCACCTCCCTCTCAGTTGAAAATGCACCATTTACCTGAACCCTCTGCGTTCTTCCTCTCTGCCAGCTACTCACCCACTCAACCACCTCCCTGCCTACCCCCATATGGTCCAGCTACCTTACCAGCCTTCTGTGTGGACCAGAGTTGAAGGCTTTATTAATGTCCAGATAAATGACATCTAACACCACTTCCTGATCTACTACCATTGTAACCCAATCGAAGAAGTCAACCAGGTTAGTTTGGCAAGACCTACCTGCCATGAACCTATGCTGTTTTGGGTCTTGCTGCCCACTGGATACCTGATACGTTATGATTCTCTGTTTGAGTAGTGTATCCATCAACTTCCCTACCACCAATGTGAGGCTTACTGGATGGTAATCGCCAGCCTCCTCCTTGCTCCCTGCTTTGTGCAGCGGGACCACTGTTGCCCTTTTCCAGTCCTGATATGGTCCCACTCTCTAGTGATTTGGTGAATAGTTCTGCTAGGGGTGCTGCTAGTACACTCCCCAGCTCCCTGAGAACTCTAGGGTGAATCCCATCCGGTCTAGTGGCCTTGTCCACCTTTAGTTTATTTAAAGCTTTCAAGATTTGCGCCTCTGTGAAGGGGCTTGTGTCAACCCCCAGTCCTTGGGTGTTGCTGCTATGTAGGCTTGGCCCATCTCCTGCGTTGTCTTTGGTGAACACAGAACAGAAGAACTGGTTTAAGACTTTTGCTTTCTCGCAGTCTTTTTCTCCCAGTTTCCCTCTAGTATCTGCTAGTCTAACTATCCCTTCTTGGTTTTCCTGTTTTCCCTTATGTACCTAAGGAAGACTTTACCTCCCTCCTTTACCACCTGCGCAATCCTCAGTTCAGTCAGAGCTTTAGCTTATCTTATTGCCTTACTAGCTTCCCTCTGTACTACCTTATAGGTTTCTTTATCCTCATCTTTCACTGACAGCCTAAACTTTGTATATGCCTTCTTTTTCTCCCTTACTATTGCTGCCACCTCCCTAGAGAATCAGAGGGGTTTCCTTTTCTTATTTGCCTTGCTCACCCTTCTGACGCACTGTTCAGTTACCTCTGTGATAGCTCCTCTGAGATACTCCCACATTTCGTCTACTCCTTTCTCTTCCCTGTATCTACGACTCTTTGCCAGGTTATCTCTCATCTTCTGAAAGTCTGCTTTTCTGAAGTCTAAAACCTTGATCTTGGAATGACTAATGTCTTCACTAGTGTTTATTTTAAATCCCACCATGCAGTGGTCGCAATTTCCTAAATGGCACCCCACCTGTACCTCCTTTGCCCTGTTGCTGTTAGTTAAAACCAAGTCCAGGATAGCTTCATCTCTGGTAGGAGTTTCCACAATCTGCCTTAGCCCTGCACCCTGCAGGGCCATTACAAAGTCTCTTGCTCTTGAAGAAGATGCCATACAAGATTTCCAGTTTATGGCTGGCAAGTTAAAATCCCCTATTACTATTGTCTCGCCCTCATCTGTCATTTTGTAGAATGTCTCCATCATTTCTTTATCCCCAAATTCCCCTATCGACGGGGGCTTGTAGATGACTCCTATCCTAATGGCTGCCCCTGATCCTGTCTCAGCTCTTACCCATAGTGGTTCTGAGTCATCCGGGATCCCCTGAATCTCTGTAGCCTTGATTTCCTCGAGACATATAATGCAAGCTTACTCCCTTTCCTACCCTTCCTATCCCTTCTGTACAGGTGGTAGCCCGGGATAGCCATGTTCCAATCATGGTTCTCTGTGAACCAGGTTTCAGTCATGGCCCCTAAGTCAAGTTTGGCTTCTGCCGTGATGGCCATGAGGTCAGGGATTTTGTTTGGCAGGCTTCTGGTGTTTATTGCTATTGTCCTCCATGTTCTAACCCCACTCTTAGCACAGGTGGGCTTCCTTTTGTTTTGCCATGCCTCTTCAGTACCCTTAATGGATCTCCCTTGGTCTGCACCTGTGGTTTTGGATGAAAGATTTATGAGGCTGTTTTGGTCTGCACCTGTGGGTTCTATGTGATAATAGTGACCGCACAAAGGCAATCGCTATTATCGAGACCTGCATTATCGCCGAAAACATTTTTGCCGATATGCAGAAAAAGGCAACCGGGAAACTGTGCATGCAGGGAGGCTGCACCCCTCCGCACCCCCCTAACTAAAGATTCTAAACTCCAGGGGGGGTGCACATCAGGGAGGGGGGGCACAGCCTGGTTAAAAAAAAAATGTAAGTCCCGCAGCTGCGGGAAGCACAAAAGTTACACCCGCCCTGAGTCCCCGAACCCAGGACCTGCTTTGTCGGAGCCAACCACCCTTCCCACCACACCAAACGGTTAGCTCAGCAGAAGCAGGCTCACCACAGGGTCACATCCCTGTTTCCCATCCCTCCATGTCCTGTCACCCACCCTCCCTTCCTGTCGCCCACCCTACCTCATGGTTGCAATGTTCGCTGTCCCCCTACAGTCACCCATGATGATAGTACTGTCATATGGGTCGCCATTTTGACAGTCATGCCTATGCGGTCGCTATCATCATGGTATACCGCACCTGTGGTTTTGGACAAAACATTTTGTTGGAAAGGTTTCCACCCTTCATTTTTACCCCTGTCAGAACTTCTTCAATCTGTACCTGTGGTTTCGGCTGAAACATTTTGTTGAAGAGTTTTGCAGCAGGTATTGACAAGAGAGATTTCACTAATGTGTATGGTATTATCATGCTTTGGAGTAGTTACCCTGTCATTTGCTGCTGTCAGGGGATCGTGACCTTCTTACTCTTCACCTTGGTAAGTGTCGTCACCACCTTCCCAGCCTTCAGTTTAAATGGACCGCGTACACATCAAATTTATGACCAAGCGTCCTCACCCCTTCCTTTGTCAGGTGGAGGCCATCGTACTGAAAGAAGCCCCTCTCCCAGAAGAACCGCCAATTGCCGATGAGACAGTAGCAATTTTCCTGGCACCATTCCATCAGCCATAAGTTAAACTCATGTATGTCCTTCTCTCTGACCCTGTTGGTGCTTCCACCTCACCTTCAGACTGGAAGCACCTCCGAGATTGCCAGTGTGGACAAAAGAGAGGATATTCTGTTAGCAAGTTGTACAATGTGTTCCTTTGTCTCTGCAACTGATTGATTAGACAAGTCATTTGTCCGTAGGTGACTGACTATGTGTTTTGTTCCATCTTCCTTTTGCACAATCTGCTCGATGTGTTTTGTGTCCCTTTTTGCAGATGCGCCTGGGATACACTTGACAATTTAGGCACTGCTGTTTGAATTTATCAATCAATCAATCAATCACTTTATTTAACCAGGCACAATTTATGTGGGATTCCATTCCACGGATCACGGAATCTCCCACTATGATAAGTTTCTTTTTGTCTTTGTTGCAATTGTTTTCTTTATCCTTTTCAATCATGCTTGGCTCCACGAGCCATTTTCAAAAGCTCCGCAATGCCCAGTGACTGGTTCTGTTACCAGTGGTGCATATCTGTTATTTATAAGCATGTTGCTTTTGGATAGTCATGTTTTAGTTCTTGCCACACAACCTCACCTCTCCCTCCTGACCACCTGCCAGACCTCCGATTCTGGATCCTGCCTAGGGCCGCTGGGTTGGAAGTGGAATGAGCGGGTGCCTGTAGCTTTGCAATTTGACCTAGAGCTTATGTATTGTGACCCATGCTTCCCTCAGCTGGGCCCCAAGGTCAGCTATAGCTCAACAAGCTGGACATTGACCCAGGTGATGGAAGAGCACCCTGCCAAATAGGGCCCCGCATTGTTCACAAGTGACACTCTCCATTGCTACTAGAATATGCTAGGTTGGAGAGGTTGGAGCGGATTCACTTGTGTGTTTTCTAGAGTGTAAAAAGACTATTTATCCTCCTGTAGTGGTTTTAGGGCAGCTGTTTTAAGGAAAATATGGAAGCAAAGGTTAGAAAAGGTTGGACAAAACAAAAATTTTTTTTTAAGTCTTAATTATGTGGAGACCCCAGATAAGCATTATGCGGATGAATGCTAGTGAAAAGAAAAGAAGATCAAGTCCTGCCCCTTCCATACGTCCACAGGAAGGATATGAGGGGTCAGGGGCTTTATTAGAGGATGAGAACAGGGTGTCGGGAATGGGGTCGGGTGGGTGGGTACTTCCCTGCAGAAAATCAGTACAGGTACCTGTGAGAAAAACAATCAACCTTTGGCATTGGCTCCAGCAAACACCACTAACCACAGCACCCTCGGACGAAAGTAAAGGTAACCTGACCTTTTAAATTTTCCTTCTGTTGGAAGGTGCTAAGCCTTTGTCAGCTCCACCCCCAGTTACACTCCTAATCCCCTGGAAGAAAAGCAATTAGCTCCTTCAATGGGAGAAAGAGACTACAAAACATGTAAGCCCAAAACAAAACCTGTAAGCACAACCTGTAAGCACAAAACAAAATAGTAACAAAACAGTAACTCTGCTTAGCCTAAAGAGAGCTCAAACTGTAAAACCTGTAAGCACAACACAATAGCAAAACCTGTAAGCACAACATGTAAACATAAAACAAAATAGTAACAAGACAGTAACTCTGCTTAGCCAAAAGAAGCCTTAATGTTTTTGCTTGCTCTGTTAATGTTGCTCCTTGTTCTATCCTTTCAAGCAAACCTAGAAGAAAAAGCTTAGGTAAAGCTAGGTGCTTTTTGTCAGCAAACTTTAGTCTTCCACATCAACACACCAACTAACCTGACCTTTTAAATCTTTCTGCTGTTGGAAGGTACTAAGCCTTTGTCAGCTCCACCCTCCAGATACACTCCTAATCCCCTGGAAGAGCTGTGGAAGAAAAGCAATTAGCTCCTTCAATGTGAGAAAGAGACTGCAAAACCTGTAAGCACAACCTGTAAGCACAAAACAAAATAGTGACAGTAACTTACATAGAAGTTGATGGCAGATAAGGACTGCAAGACCCATCCAGTCTGCCCATTATTCTTACCTTATGAATGTGCCATAGGCCTTTACTTTGTCAATAGCCTATTTATTCATACTTATCTGTATTGCTCCTTATGTCTATCCCATGCCTGTTTGAAGCCCTGCACTGTATTCAGATCCATCACTTCCTGAGGTAGGCTGTTCCATGCATCCACCACCCTTTCTGTGAAAAAGAACTTCCTCACATTACCCCTTAATTGGCATCCCTCTAATCTCATGCTGTGTCCTCTTGTCCTGCTATTTTTCTTATATTGAAACATGTTAGACTCTTTCACCTTGTTAATGCTCTTAAGATATTTGAATGTTTCGATCATATCACCTCTCTCCCTCCTTTGCTCTAGGGTTACATATTGAGCTCCATTAATCTGTCCTCATATATTTTCTGATGCAGTCCCTGCACCATTTTGGTTGCCCTTCTCTGGACTGCCTCCATTTAGTTAATGTCCTTGTGCAGGTGCAGCCTCCAGTATGCATGCAGTACTCCAGATGGAGCCTAACCAGTGTCTTGTAAAGAGGGCTTGTTTCCTCACTCTTATGGCTTGTGGTATTCCTAATAATATCCCAACATCACTCTAGCCTTACCTACTGCTTTAGTGGTCTGCTTGAATGATTTCAGGCCATCTGTGATGATGATGCCCAAGTCTCTTTCTTCTCTTGTGATTTCTAGCAACTCCCCTCCCAACCTATAGGTAGCTTCAGGGTTTCTCTTCCCTACGTGCATGATCTTGCACTTCTTTGCATTAACCCCCAGTTGCCACTCTTCAGACCATTTTTCCAGTTTTTCCAGATCTCTTCTCATTCTGCCCAACTCATCTGTATCATCTACTCTGTTGCAGATCTTGGTGTCATCTGCAAACAGGCAAACCTTACCCTCTAGTTCATCTGAAATGTCACTGATGAAGATATTGAAGAGCACTGGCCCCAGGACTAATCCCTGAGGTACCCCACTTGTGACTTACATCTCTTCTGACTGTATATCATTTACTACCACTCTGTTTTCTGCCTACCAACCAGTTTGCTACCCAGTTGACCAATTTATGACCCATCCTGAGCCTACCCAGCTTATTAATCAATCTTCCATGTGGAACAGTATTGAAAGCTTTGCTGAAGTCAAGGTAGGTGACATCAACTGCACCCTCTTCATTCACCACTCTGGTTACCCAGTCAAAGAAATCTATGAGATTAGTTTGACAGGACCTTCCTGTTGTAAACCCATGCTGTCTTGGATACTGTGGTCCTATGGATTCCAGGTGTTGCAGTATCCTTTCCTTAAGGAGTGCCTCCATAATCTTGCCCACTCCTGAGTTAAGACTGGCTTGTCTGTAGTTCCCTGCCTCCTCCCTGCTGCCACTCTTGTGAAGCAGGATCACATGAGCCCTTCTCTAGTCTTCAGGGACCTCTCCTTTGCTCAGAGAGAGACACTAAACACTTTTGCTAATGGCTCTACTAGTTATACCCTTAGCTCTTTTAGTACCCTGGGATGTATACCATCAGGTCCCATTGCCTTGTCCACCCTGAGCTTAGCGAGGTCTTGTAGGATCCCTTCTTTTGTGAAAAGACTTGTGCACACCTCCTTCTCCCCTGTGCCCATGGTGCTAAGCTGTGGGCCCTGCCCTACCTTCTCCTTAGTAAATACTGAGCAGATGTATCTATTTAGGATAGATGCTTTTCCTTGGTCCTCCTCAACACACTCCCCCTTATCTCCTTTGATCTTAGCAATACCACCTCTGGACTTTCTCCTTTCACTAATATATTTATAGAAAGTCTTGTCCCCTTCTTTTACTGTTCATGCTAGTGTTTCCTAAGTTTGTGACTTTGCCTGCTTTACTGCTTTCCCTGCTTCCCCTAGGGAAGTTTAATATGCCTCCCTATCTTCATCCAGTGTTCCCTTATATTTCCTGAAGGCCAACCTTTTTGCTCTGACCTTTTCTGCTACTATTTTTGAGAACCAAAGTGATTTCCTCCTTCTTTTGCTCTTGCTTTTTCTCCCTAATGCAATGGGATGTTGCTTCAAGTATTGCATTCTTAATGCTTGCCCACTTGCCTGTATCCCCTCACCTGTATTTCTTCTTGCCAGGGCTAGCTTAACTCTGTTGGCCATCTTATCAAAGTCAGCTCCTCTGAAATACCATATTTTTGCCTTGGAATGGGATGATTTAGTTCTAATGTCCAAATTGAACCATACCATGTGATGGGCACTGACCCCTAGGTGACCTTCTACCTGGAGATCTGTGATCCTTTCCCCATTAGTCAGTACTAGATCCAGGATAGCCCTGTATCTTATGGGTTGTTGTACCAACTGTTTGAGGCCCTCCCCCTGCAGGGAATCCACTATCTGCCTAGTTCTGGCAGATGTTCCTGCTGGTATTGACCAATCTGTATCTGGCATGTTGAAGTCTTCCATTAGTAGAACCTCCCCTTTAGCTGTCATGTTTTGTATATTTTCTAACAGTAATGTGTCTGTGTCCTGCCCCTGGTCTGGAGGCCTGTAGACAACACCAGTTCATATTGCTGTCCCATTTCCTGTTTCCAGGGTGACTCACAGTTCTTCTGGCTCCTTAAGTGTATTCTTAATTTCTGTAGCTTTGATATTTTCATTGACATAAAGGGCCACTGCCCCCCCCCCTTTTCACCTCAGTCTCTTCTGAACAGTACATAGCCGGGTACTGTAGTTTCCCAAGTGTTCTTACTGGTGAACCATGTCTCACTAATGGCTACTATGTCCACTTTAACCTCTGTCATTGTTCCTGCCAGGTCTGTGATCTTGTTTCCCAGACTGTAGGCATTTGTGTATGTGATTTTCCATTGGCCAGATTTTGGTGCGTTAGTTGTGGGGCAAGGTCCGGCTTTCCCCCTGCATGTTGTATGGGGAGCTGGACCTTTTTCCTCACCTGGTGATGCAAATGAACTACAAACATGCTGAACTCCTGTTTGATTATTACCTGAGGAGGGAGGGGTGCTCTTCCCATTTGATGTATTGGGTGATGCACCCATTTCCCTATTTACTAGTTTAAATATTCTGCAAAGACATCAAACTTCTGCCCCAATGCACTGACTCCCTCCTTAGTCTACTTAGCCTAAAGAGAGATCAAACTGTAAAACCTGTAAGCACAAAACAAAATAGTAACTAGACAGTAACTCTGCTTAGCCAAAAGAAGCCTTAATGTTTCTCCTTGCTCTGTTAATGTTGTTCCTTTCTCTGTCCTTTCAAGCAAACCTAGAAGAAAAAAGCTTGGGTAACGCTAGGTGCTTTTTGTCAGCAAACCTTAGTCTTCCACCACAATTTATTCTGGTATTTTTAAGACCATTTTTAATTAAAAATTTTGTAATTTATGTGAATCAACAATAAAGAAGGCAGCCCCAGAAGCTTTTAAAAATCTGGGTGGGAAGAAAAAATGAGGTATGGTGCTTTATGTGAGGGAAGGCATAAAACACATAGAGATAAAGGGAATACGGGGAGGCAGAGGTATTGTGGGGCACCCAGAAGATGGTGAATGGAGCCACTATTCACACTGGAGTGATCTACAGACCTCTAGTGTAGAGGGAGGGATTAGATAAGGTACTGGTGGAAGCCATTGGCAAGATGGCAGAAGAGGGGGAGATGATGCTGGTAGGGGACTTCAGCCTGCTAGATATGGATTGGAGTTTCCCAGCAGCAGCTTCAGCTGGAAGCAGGGACATCCTGGACTCTCTGTAGGAGACATTCCTCAGGCAACTATTTAGTGAACCCACTTGTGGTGGGGCAATACTGGACCTGATACTCACTAACAGGGACAGTGTTGCAGATATCAAGGTGGGAGGCCACTTGGGGTCCAGTGATCACCATACGGTATGGTTCAATATAAGGACAGCTGCAGAATTGAACCACACAAGGGTGAGGGTCCTGGACTTCAGGAGGGAAGATTTTAAAAAGATGGCTGAATGCCTCAGGGATGACCTTGCAGGTGCGGGTGACCTGGATGAGGTGGAGGAACAGTGGGCAAAGATAAAAGGAAGCATTATAAAGGCAATTAACCCCGTGTCAAACAAGTGAGCAAAAGCAAGAGGAAAAAGAGACCGCTATGGTTCTCGAAAGAGATGGCTGAAAAGGTAAAAGCTAAAAGGGTAGCATTCAGAAGGTATAAGGGGATGCAGAGGGAGGAGGATAGAGAGGTGTATCGGGAAATAGAGGAAAGCAGGGAAAGCAGTAAGCAGTAAGCAGGCACCGACTGAAGAGGGAACAGCCCAGGAGGTAAGGAAAGGGGACAAGACATTTTTAGATAAGTAAATAAAAAGAGGAAGACCAGGGGTGAGATTGTAAGATTAAAAAGGGAATGGGAGGACTGTACAGAGGGGAACCAGGAAAAGGCAGACATCCTGAACAAATAGTTTTGGTCAGTGTTCACAGAGGAAGGAGTAGGGGAAGGGCTACAAAAAAGTAATACAAGCTTTGGAGGGAGGGAGGTGGACACTATTTAATTTTTTGAGGCAAGAGTCTTGAAGGGATTTGCTAATCTGAAGGTGGACAAAGCAATGGCACCAGATGGGGTGCATCCAAGGGTATTGAGGGAGCTCTGGGAAATACTGGCTGCACCTCTGGCAGTTATGTTTAACAGCTCACTGGAGACAGCAGTGGTTCTAGAGGACTGGAGAAGGGCAGATGTAGTGCCACTATGCAAAAGCGGTAACAGGGAGGAGGCTGGCAACTATAGGCCAGTCAACCTGACATCAGTGGTACTAAAGTTATTGAAATTGCTGCTGAAGGAAAGGATTGTGGAATATCTTGAATCTAGTGGGTTACAAGACCTAAGGCAGCATGGTTTCACAGGGGGAGGTCATGTCAAATGAATCTGATAGATTTCTTTGACTGGGTGACCAAAGAACTAGATCAGGGTGGAGCGGTGGATATTGCCTACCTAGACTTCAGTAAGATGTTCCACACTGTTCAACACAGGAGACTAGTAAGCAAAGTGGGTAGCTTAGGAGTGGGTCCAAATGTGGTAAACTGGATATAAAATTGGTTAGGGGAAAGGGGACAGATGGTGGTAGTAAATGGAGTTCACTTCAAGGAAGGGAGGGGGCAGGATGCCTCAGGGATCAGTGCTGGGACTGGTCCTCTTTAATGTCTTTATAAGTGACATTGCAGAGGAGCTGGAAGGGAAGGTCTGCCTCTTTGCAGATAACACCAAAATCTGCATAGGGTGGACACTCCGGGGTGTGGAAAGGATGAGTAGCGATCTAGGAAATCTAGAGTGGTCAAAGGTATGGCAGCTGTGTTTCAATGTGAATAAGTTCAAAATAATGCACTTAGTGCACAGAAACATAGGAGTGGAGTACAAAATGGTTGGAGTAGCATTGATGAACACCAATCATGAAAAAGACCTGGGGGTAATCATATTGGATGATCTAAATACTAACAGGGACAGTGTTGCAGATGTCAAGATGGGAGGCCACTTGGGGTCCAGTGATCACTGTACGATGTGGTTCAATATAAGGATAGCTGCAGAACTGAACCACACAAGGGTAAGGGTCCTGGACTTCAGGAGGGAAGATTTTAAAAAGATGGTTGAATGCCTCAGGGATGACCTTGCAGGTGCGGGTGACCTGGGTGGGGTGGAGAATCGTCAGCAGAAAGAGGGAGTTGGTGTTGCCTCTGCATAGCTCACTGGTAAGACCCCACCCGGAGTATTGTGTCCAGTTCTGGAGACCACAACTCTGGAAAGACATAGACAGAGTGGAGGTGGTCTATAGGAGGGCTACTAAAATGGTACAGGGTCTGCATCAAAAGCCCTATGAACAGAGACTAGAGGACCTCAATATGTACACCCTGGAACAGAGGAGGGAGAGGGAAGATATGATAGAGACCTTTAAATACCTCACAGGGGTAAATAAGGTACAGATGGGGAGTATTTTTCAGAAGAAAAAGTACTCAAGAACAAGGGGACATGCTATGAAGCTGGAGAGGGGTAGATTCAGGAGAGATGTGAGGAAGCAGTTCTTTACAGAAAGAGTGGTGGATTCCTGGAACAGCCTTCCAGCAGAGGTAGTGGGGGCAATAATAGTGGTGGAGTTCAAGAATGCATGGGATAATCACATGGGAATCACAGTGGAAGGAAGGTGGAGGGAGAAAGAGCTGTAGATCAAGCATGGTCTGAGGTAATAGTGTATGTAGGGAGAAATGGACATACTGGCTGGGCCAAGCAGTCCTTATCTGCTATCAGATTCTATGCTTCCATGTTTCTCTCTTGACTAAGCTCTTTAACTATACCTTATGTAGTTATAATGGAGATATAGTGAGGTATTTAAACTATTTATGCCTTTTTTTATCATGATTTTTTTCTACAGCACCTAAAAAATAGCTATTCATTACTAATTTTCTATATTGGTGCATATGTCTCTTTAAGTCCCGTAACACCAGGAGTTTCCTTTTAATAAATATAAAAAACATCAGGGCTGCCACGTTGGCACAGTGGTACTGCTACTGCTTGTGATGCTGATGACCTGGATTCAGGATCATTCCCAGGATTTTTGGTGGGCTGACTGGATAGGAGAATTGAGCATCCCATAGGACATTCTCCTCCTGCAGAGGAGGGAGGGATGTGCTCCCACGGCACTACCACCACCTGAGTAACCGTAGGTGGAGGGGCAGTCTCAGGTGTTTGTGCATGCACAGGGAGGGGAGAGCAAGCACATTGGTGCATCTGGCTTTGCAACATCAGACAACATTGCCTGCTCTCAGTAGGAGGGCTGAGAAGGGGGGAAAATCAGGTGCCAGCTGAATGGATGAAACCCTGCTTGCCCCCATGGGTGTCTTAGGTTTGCATCCACTTGAGGAGGACTTCCACCATGATGACTGGAAGCACAGTTGGGGCTTCACTGCCATAGAGTCACAGGTGGGACTCTGCCTCAGTGAACAAACTGAAGGTGCCTATCATGGTGTGTCACGGGTGCCCTGGGGCTCTGGGGACTGGAGTGGAGTGGCTAAGAAGGTCAGGTAAGTTGGCACTGGCATAAGGTTGAAAGAGCTTATGATTGTAGCTGGGTGGGCAGAGATAAAGATCGTTGAAAATAAAACTAAAAAAATCATTGGTTTTCTATGGCAGTACCAAAAACTATTTTGTTTTCACAGAAAATCCTACAATGTATCATGCCGTCATAGCAAATACTAGTATTACGGAGTTCTCATAAAAATGCAAAAAAATCATTGTATCTATGATTTCCATGACAAAGATAGTACCTAATAGACTGGAAGGAGGGTACCTAATTGCCCACCCCCCACAGCTAGCAGTGGAACCAGTGAACTGAAGGAGTGGATATCTCTATGAAGCAGTGTGCAAAAGATGGAGATAAGCGCCCAAGAGGTGGATAGGCAGAAAAGGGGCAAAATTCAACAGAAGGGCACACAGAAAGGAGAACCAGGGATAAATGACAACCAGGGAAGGGGCTGGAGTAGAACAGCTAAACAGTCTAGGGAGGTCAAATTATGGAAAGCCATGTGTGCCAATGCCTGGAGCCTTAGCAACAAGATGGAGGATCTGGAGGCTGTCATGGTGCAGTCAGACCTGGACATTGAGGCCATCACAGAAACCTGGTGTAATGATAACCACGACTGGGAGATGGCCATACCTGGCTACAACATATTCAGAAGAGACAGGGCAGGTAGGAAGAGAGAAGGAGTGGCACTGTATGTGAAAAATGACATAAGGGCCACAGAGATCCAGGAGGAACAAAATGGAAACATAGAAACATAGAATTTGACAGCAGATAAGGACCGCTTGGCCCACCCAGTCTGCCCATTTCCCTACCTGATGGATAAGCTGCAGATCCTAGTTAACCAGCAGCCTACTTCTTCCTACTCCAACCCCCTAGAATTGCCTTATGACTGTCCCATGCATGCTTGAATTCCACCACTGTTTTTGACTCCACAACCTCCTCTGGAAGGCCGTTCCATACATCCACAACCCTCTCTGTGAAAAAATACTTCCTTAAATTACCTCTGAGCCGCCCCACTCTATCTTCAAATTGTGCACCCTTATTCTTGCACACCTCTTTTTTTGAAAGATGCTACCCTCTTGGACTTTGTTGATTCCCTTGAGGTACTTGAACGTTTCTATCAAGTCCCCCCTCTCCCTCCTTTCCTCGAGGCTATACATATTAAGCTCCTTAAGTCTCTCTTCATATGTCTTCCAGTGCAGACCCTGCACCATTTTAGTTGCCCTCCTCTGGACAGCTTCCATCCTGTCTATGTCTTTGCGGAGATTGGGTCTCCAGAACTGCATGCAGTACTCCAGATGGGGTCTCACCAGCTGTCTGTACAGAGGGATAATAACTTCCTGTTTTCTACTGGTGATGCCTCTCCCTATGCATCCCAGTATCCCCCCAGCCCTCCTTGCTGCCCTCTCACATTGCTTGCCCACCTTTAGGTCATCTGATATGACTACCCCCAGGTCCCTTTCCATTTTTGTTGTTGTTAGTATCTCACCCCCCATTGTGTACTCTTCCCCTGGGTTTTTGTTTCCCAGGTGCATTACTATATACTTCTTAGCATTGAATCTAGGCTGCCATACATTTGACCATTCCTCTAACCTTGCCAAGTCCCTTCTCATCCTTTCCACCCCACCTTGTGCATCAACTCTGTTGCAGATCTTTGTGTCATCTGCAAAGAGACATACTTTTCCTTCCACTCCCTCTGCAATGTCGCTTATAAAGACATTGAAGAGGACCAGTACTAATACTGAACCCTGCGGTACCCCACTAGTAACCCCCCTTACTTCAGAGTGGACTCCATTTACTATTACTCTCTGTGTCCTATTCTCCAGCCAATTCTTTACCCAGGCTGTCATCTTGGGACCCACTCCCATGGAGAGAGATACTTTGGGTTAAGCTGGAAAGGAAAATGGGGCCAGCCATCTGCACAGGTGTGGTCTACAGAGCACCATCCCAGGAGGAAGAAACAGATAGGGAGCTGATGCTAGCCTTCCAAAGGATGGCAGACAAGTGTGAGGTAGTGCTGGTTGGAGACCTCAATATCCCAGACGTGGACTGGAGCATCCCAGCAGCAGCATCAACTAGGAACAGATTTATTCTGGACTCCCTTCAGGGTGTCTTTCTCAAGCAACTGGTCATGGAACCAACTCAGCAGAAGGCAATACTGGACCTAGTGCTCACAAACAGGGACAGTGTGATGAGTGTAACAGTGGGAGAGCACCTGGGGAACAGTCACCACCAGTCATTGTGGTTTGAAATCACAGAAGGAGCAGAACCAAACCACACAGAAACACATATCCTGGATTTTAGGGGGGCAGATTTTGGGAAAATGGGGAGATGCTTGAAAGAGGCATTAAGGGGAATGGGGCAGGAATCAGGGGTTGAGGAACAGTGGGCAGTATTTAAAACGGGGATTACAAGAGCAACAGAATTATGCATTAAGCAGGTTAGCAAGGGGAAAAGGAAGAGGAGGCCATTATGGTTTCCAAGGAGGTAGCGGAGAAAGTGAAAGTCAAAAGATTGCATTCAGGCAATATAAAAGACACAGGCAGAGGGGATGGGAGAAGTACCAGGAGAAGCAAGGGAGGCAGGAGGTCAGTAAGGAGCAAAGCTCAGACAGAAGAGCACATTGCAAAATCAGTGGTAGAGGGACAAAACCTTTTACAGGTACATAAGTGAAAAAAGAAAGGCAAAGGAGGATAGTGAGACTGAAGGGAGGATGGGGGCAGCGTGGAGGATGACAACAGTAAAGCTGACGTATTGAACATGTATTTCTGCTCAGTCTTTACTGAAGAAGAGGAGGGTAATGGGTCTGAAGGGAGTACAAGGGGTGGAAATGGTTCAGAAATGGACACAAGTCCCTTTACATGAGAAAGGGTCCTGAAGGAACTGGAAGTAATAAGAGTTAATAAAGCAATGGAGCCAGATGGGGTGCACCCCAGGGTTCTTACAGAACTAAGAGAGGTGGTGGCTGAACCTGCAATCCTGTTTAGCTAATCACTGGAAACAGGGAGGTACCCAAAGACTGGAGGACAGCAGATAGTCCCTTATACAAAGTGGGAACAAAGAGGAAGCAGGAACTACAGACCAGTCAGCCTCACCTCGGTAGTGGGGAAGATCATGGAAGCACTACTGAAGGAGAAATTGGTGGAATATCTGGTTGTCAATGGACTACAGGACCCAAGGCAGCATGGTTTCACCAGGGGAAGGTCATGTCAGACCAACGTCATTGAATTGTTTGACTGGGTGACTAGGGAGGTGGATCAGGGGAGGGCAGTGGACATGGCCTATCTGGACTTCAGCAAGGCCTTTGACATGGTGCCACATAGAAGACTATTACACAAACTGGGGAATATTTTTATTTATTTTATTTTATTTTTATTTAGTTCAAGAATCGGATTTACAACCTTTGAGTCATAGACTCATTTACAAAAGCACCTCGTCACAAGGGAGGGTAACAACAGCAGTGTGGTACGACAGGGTGAGACAAAACAGGTACAAATACATACATTATACATTGCCTAAACATGGGTAGCTTCTGGTGGTACAAGACAAATCATAGGTAGGACCTAGCTGGTCATGCAGGCAAAGGCTATACATAGTTACCCATAGGTAGATTTCCATGGTATAGAACAAGGTTCATTGGTGGATCCTATCAGACCAAACAGGCTATGGTCAGGTAAAAAATAGAGTGGGTGGGCTATGAGCCTGAGGGGCAATGACAGGCCTTACAATGAGCAGTACACTTCTGAGTGCTAAGAAGGTGGTTGCGTGGGGCAGCTTTGTACTGGCCAATTTTAGGAGTGCTTGAGATGTCGTGGGGAGGGGTTATACCAGGACGGTGCTCTGTAATGGAAGGACCTTTGGGCAAAGGAGGTCCTGGTTCTAGGCACCAAGAAGGTGGCTTTGCTGGTGGTTTGGGTAGCAGCCGAGTGGAAGGCAAGCTGGAGCTGTGCCGAGACACCAGGGGGACATAGTCCAAGAAGAATCTTTTTTGCTAGTATACCAGTGTGATAATGCAGACGTTCTTCCAAATTGAGTAAGTTTGTGGTGGTATAGAGCTGACAGGTGTGGGTCCCACTAGGGGCACCAGACAGGAGCCTGCAGGCTTTGTTGATGGAAGTCTGGATTTTGGTGAGGACAGTGGGGCCAGTGGCTGCATAGATGGGGAGCCATAGTCAACTAATGACAGGACAGAGAGTGATGGCCAGCATGAAGCGAGGCCAGGAGGCAGTCTTTGTAGCCGATACAGGAGCCCAATCCGGACATTCATGGCGGATAGAGCACTGACATGGGCATGGAAAGAGAAAGCTGAGTCAAAGGTGATGCCCAGGTATTTGTTTGTAGATACCTGCTCAAGAGGATGGTTGGTGATGGGGAGGATGGTGAGGGGGGCATTTTTGGAGCTACTTTGGTGATGTGCAAAGATCATTGCTTTTGTCTTCTTGAGATTCAGGACCAGACGGTGGTCGAGGAACCATTTTTCAGCTTGGCTGAAGGAGAACTGTAGGCTGTTCTGGAGACTGACCGAGTCGAGTGCGAGGAAAGTGGGGCGCATCGTCTGCATATAATAGCAGTTTTCGGTACAAGAGCTGGGAAGGGAGTTCAGGAAGAGACTGAATAATGTGGGGCCCAGAATGGAGCCTTGTGGAACTCCCGAACATACAGGCAGAGCTGAGGATAGGTCACCAGTCAGCTTGACGCGTTGGGATCTACCACAGAGGTAGCTGGAGAACCAGCCTAATGGGCCAGCAGACAGCCCCATTTTACAGAGGGTGTCTAGCAAAAGTGGGTGGTTCACAGTGTCGAAGGCCTTGGACAGGTCAATGAACACTGCCCCAGCCAACTCTCTGGAATCTAGCAGAGTGTATAATGTGGGAGAATTCCAGTAGAGCTGTGGTGGTGCTGTGACCTGGGCGAGCCATGCTGTTCAGGGCACAGGATGTTATGGCTGGATAGATCGCTGTAAGTTGAGCAGATACTATTTTTGAGAGAGCTTTGGAGAGGGGCGGGAGGGCGGAGATAGGTCTGTAGTTATTAGGGACAGTACGGTCTCCATTTTTGTGTATAGGGATGACTTCAGCCTATTTCCAAGCCCTCGGGAAATGGCTGAGATGCAGGGATCGGTTGAGGAGGCTAGTGAGGGGGACTAGCATGACATCCAAAGTTCGGCGGAGTATCCAGGAGTCGAGGGGGTCATCACTAGGGTTGCGGGAGGAGAGAGCTTTTAGGAGGATCGGCTTTGCGTCCTGTGGTGAGATAGTCCTAAAGAGGAAGGGGGGGCGAGCAACAGGTGGACTGTTGCAAACTGGTATGGGGTCAAAGAAGTGGGTCGGGAGAACAGAGCTTAGATCAGTGAAGGTTTCATTAAGGCAGTTGGCGATATGGGAGGGGTCAGCGTCGATAGTGCCATTTATGATCATCTGAGAGGGAAGGGGGGAGCGGGACGACCCGTTTAACTCTTTCACGTTATTCCAGAAGGTGCGGGCATTGCCCCAGGTGGATGTCAAGGTAGATTGGTAGTGGCAGGCTTTGGCTTTTCTTATGGCCCAGGTGCACTGGTTACGTGCAGCGTTGTAGGCTTGCCTGTCCGCTAGCCTGCCTGTACTGACAGCAATGTGCCATAGGTTATCACGTTGCTTCAGTTGATGGATCAGAGGGGGGGATATCCAGGCAGCCGGGTGCCTCTTAGTACTAGTCGCGGGTGACAGGAGCAAAAACATCCAAGCCTTGCAGAAGGCATTGGTGAGAAAGCAAGGGCAGTGTCTATATCCCTTTCGTGGGGAAGTTGGGGACCAGTCAAGTTGTGCAAGGTGGCGTTTAAGTTTGCGTAGAACCCCAAGAAACGAAAAAGCGGCGACAGTGGGCGGGCGCACAGCTTTGAGCGCAGTGCAGGACCAGAGGAAGGGGTGGTGAGTGGTCACTGAGGGAGTTGGGCAATACATTAAGGTCCTTTATTTTGTGAGGCGGTTAGAGAGCACAATGTCAAGGCATGCTGGTCCCACTAGACTGGTTAAATCTAGTGGGTTGGGTCACCAGTTGGGATAGATCAAGAGCCGTGAGGTTATCTCTAGCTTGTGCTGAGGTAGCACTGAGCCAGTTGATGTTGAGATCTCCCACTATGAGCTGTTCCGATTTGTGTGGCAAGGTATTGAAGTAATCAGTAATGGAGCGGATAGCATGATTTTGATCTCGTGGGGGTACATAGGCCGTAGTGAGGTACAGAGGACCTCGACCTGGGTACGGGGAGATTTTCAGGGTGATTGCTTGGGCCCCATGATCAAGCTTTGGGGTGCACAGGGCATGCCCCAGGAGGGAATTCGTTAGGTAGACTGCACAACCACCCCTGCGCTTACCCACGCGATCTTCTCTGAAGAGGGAGAAGCCAGGGAGGGAGACCTTCGAGCCAGGGGTCAACAGGGAGAGCCAGGTTTCTAGAATTGCAAGGACATCAGGCTTGTGTTGGGTGACCCAGCATTGGAGTGCTGCAGTCTTTTTTGGTAGACTGCAGATATTCATGTCGGCAATGCGGAGGCCAGACCCAGCAGAGGGCGATTCGCCAGGTCCTGGGCCAGGGTTGGGGTGGACATTACCAGAAAGCAGGAGGAGTAGAATGGTGAGCCAGAGTAAGGGACTGTGGTTGTGGTGGTAGCGATGTTTGGGCAGCCAGGCAGATTTGAGGGGGGCAGTGTAAGGGATAGGAATGGAGCAAAGGGTGGGCAGGGCTAGTACAGGGAGGTACCACCTGATATTGCAGTCTGCAGAGGATATGGGTGTCGGGGGGGTGAGCTGGGGCAGATAAGTGAAACAGCGTGTGTGGGGTGTTAGTGGAGAAAGGTGGGTGTAAGGAGGGGTTAGAGGGAGTGTAGGGTGGATGGAAGGCTAGCATAAGAACGTAATACGCGGTGTCAGGGGGATTTGGAATAGTGTTTTTTGTAACAGGGTAGGGGTGAAGAGGAAAAGCATGAATAATGCAGGAGCCTAAAGGTTATTTTTAATCTTCAGGTAGAAAGATAGGAGGGATTTAGACAAGCAGGGTCCTTCTAGTGTTCAACAGTATAATCTGCAGATGGCAAAGTGGGGTGATTGGTTCAGCAGACCTCACGTGCTGTCGCTACTCAATTGGAGAGCCGACCAAGGGTGGTGGGGGGGCAGTGGGAGCGAGCAATGGCGTTCGGCGAGACAAGCAGTTTCAATCAGTAGAAGTCCCAAATCAGGCAAGCTTGCTGCGCTGTAAACTACCTGTGGCCATTTGTCCAAGCAAGCTGTGGGGGAGGGCTATGCCTTGCAGCCCTCTCGACCGCTGGGGTTCAGTTCTGTGGAGAAGAAGGAGAAACACAGTGAGTTTATATAGGGATTAGGAAGGTGGGGGTTTCCTGCAGTTACACTAACGATTGAATGCTGATACAGGATTAATTTTAAAATGGAGCAGCAGCAATTGGGAGATTTTTCTCTCTTTTTTTTTTCTTTTGGGGGCTGAAACAGTACAGAGGTTTAGTAACTTAATCAGCATCACTAGGTAGCTCTATCGTGCACAAGCAGCAGTTTAACAAACCGTCATAAAGGGAAGGTAATTATTCTGCAAGGCAACTTTCTTACAATAAATATAACTATCTCCACTGTTTGACCAATACAATAAAAAGCCTCTTAAAAAAATGGCGCCAAGAGAGTTCATTTGAAAAAGCAAAGCCAGTTTCGATCAGTAGAGGTCCCGAATCAGGCAAGCTTGCTGCGCTGTAAACTACCTTGTGACCGTTTGTCCGAGTGAGCTGTGGGGGAGGGCTAGGCTTTGCAGCCCTCTCGACTGCCGGGGTTCAGTTCTTGTGGCCATTTGTCCGAGCGAGCTGTGGGGGAGGGCTATGCCTTGCAGCCCTCTCGACCGCCGGGGTTCAGTTCTGTGTGGGTGTGGGTAGGACAGTAGTGTGGTGGGTAGGTAACTGGCTGGGCGGCAGGACACAGAGGGTGGTGGTAAATGGCTGTCACTCCACAGAGGGAAGAGTGACCAGTGGGGTACTACAGGGATCAGTACTGTGACCGGTCCTATTCAACATCTTCATCAGTGACATTGTGCAGGACCTAGAAGGCAGAATTTCCCTGTTCGCTGATGACACAAAGCTCTGTAACAGAGTAGACATACCAGAGGGTGTAGACAGAATGAGAAGGGACCTGCAGAAACTTGAAGAATGGTCAGGGGTTTGGCAGTTGAAATTCAATGCAAAGAAGTGCAAGATAATGCATATGGGGCACAGAAACCTTGGTACAATATATCAGTTGGGGGGTGAGGATATAGCATGCACCAAGCAGGAAAGGGATCTTGGGGTTATCATCTCTGATGACCTCAAGGTAGGGAAACAGTGTGACAAGGCATCAGGTAAAGCACATAGGATGCTGGAATGCATAGGAAGGGGCACCACCGGCAGGAAAAGGGAGGTCATAATTCCACTATACAAGACACTAGTAAGGCCCCACCTGGAGTACATTGTACAGTTCTGGAGACCTGTAGACAGGGTAGAGAAGGTTCGGAGGAGGGCAACAAAGATGGTACATGGATTGCATCACAAGTCCTATGAGGACAGGTTGAAGGAATTGAATATGTACTCCCTGGAGGAGAGGAGGGAGACAGGGGATATGATAGAGACATACAAGTATCTTGCAGGTAGGAACAGGGTGCAGGAATACACTATTTTTAAGCAAAAAAGATGTTGCAGGATTAGAGGGCATGGGATGAAATTGGAGGGAGGACGATTCAGAGGAAATGTGAGGAAGAATTTCTTCACAGAACAGGTGGTGGACAAGTGGAACACCCTGCCAGAGGAAGTGGTGGGGGCTGAAACAATCACAGGATTTAAGAATGCATGGGATAGACATAAAGGAATTCTGGAGGACAGGGTTGAGGGGCAACAGACTTCTAGGAAAGCATAAGGTGAACTTACAAGCTCAAATGGGCAGACTGGGTGGGCAGTAGGCCCTTATCTGCCAACACTGTCTATGTATCTATGTATAACCAAGCAAGAGGAAAATTGTTACTGCCATTGCTTAAGTGGTGTCAGCATGGCTCAGCTGGTAGTACATCTGACTCTATGCCAGAAGGTTGTGGGTTCTAGCCCACACTGGGATTGGGCCCTTACCTTACAAACACACTGGCACTTGAGTAGTATAGTACTAGAGGGTGCAGTGCTGAAGAGGTGTGCTATCCCTTTGAATGAGACATTAAACTGAGGTCCCTTCTAACCATCTCTGGTGCTGTTGAAGTGAAAGAGCCCAAGGCACTTTTCACAAGAGTAGGGTAATTTTCATAAACAATCATACACACAATTTAAATCAAATCAAAGTTTCTGTACTCCATCACAAATGTAGGGCTGGGCAAAATGTATCTTTTGCTAGTGGAATTCTGGTGAAATTCTGATTTTGCTTTCTCAAAATTTTCATGAAAAGTTCGTGAAATTTCACCACAATTGCAATTTTGGTTATTTCCATCTGATTTAAAAAGTGTTTGTCCAAATTGTACCTGGTGTGGAATAGTGACTGTGCCAACACCCATACAGATGTCTATTCTAAGTTTCATATCTCTATCTTTAAAGATGTTAGAGTTATAAGCTTCCACACTTTCATAAAATTTTAAGGTGATTGTCCAAGTAGCACCAAATTTGGTAAGTTGGCTTTACCATTTCCCATAGATATGTGTGTCATGTTTCAGATCTCTAGCTTTAAAGGTGACTGAGTTATATGCCTCCAAACCTTTAGAAATTTTAAAATCAGATTTTGCAATTACGTAAACTGCTGAATTTTATGCCTCTATACGTTTAATGTTAGAGAATGGAATATCAACAATGTTTTTGGATTCATTGACCCTAAATATTAGGCTTTTAAGGAAACCCCATGGCCCAGTATCAGAGAATCATGCTGCCATGCTGACAACCCGGGTTCAGAAGCGAGCTTGGGAAGTCATTTCAGGAGACAGATCATGGCTAAAACTTACAATTTACATAACCAGTATTTCTCTATTTAGAAGTTTATACAACTCTTCCAAGAAAGAATGCATCTTTGTTTCAATTATCTAGTTCCAAAGGTGGCTAAGTTGTAAGCATAGAAATATTTTCAGAAATGTTCACATGACTATTACAGTGACAGATTTTGAGCCCCTATTACGTCTCAACCCTTCTTCCAAATGTTAGGAATCTTGGCACATGTTTAGTGTCCTTGCCAGTTAATATGCATGCCACATGTCAGGCCTCTAGTTACAACATGGACTGTGTTATAGCCAATTACAGAATTTTAGAAAATTCCAAAACAATTTGTGAAATGTGACATTTCATGGAATTTCGTGAAAATTCTCTGAATTAGGAATTTGCTAATTCACCCAGCTCTAGTCCAATGCAGTACATTCTAAAACAGAAAAATATACAGTATGTTTAGAGAAAACCCTCTTCCTGTGGCTCCAAAAAATTAATCCATGTGACCTCTTTCCATAGTGCTTGAAATACCCTCCTATGCAAAACACTGTATTCTCTTTCTTTAATATCTCTTAATTCATTGTGTGCCAATTGTACAAGTACTGCACCAGTCATTCGCAAGACTAGGGGAAGTTTTTATTGAAAGAAAATCATATGTCATATAGGGACAAATTATGCAACTTACAAAAAACTTAAAAGATCATCATAGCTAACATTTCAAATGAAGGGAAACCATGTAGAGGAAACAAAAACTAAAGGGAAACAATTCTGTTTCACAAAACATGAAAAGAATACAGTTCTCTTAACCTACACATCCTATACAGTGTTTGCATAATAACCTCATCTGCTGTTCAATGAACCTCTGTAGTTCTTGAGAGTAAATGTTTGTCATTTGTGTTCTGCTGTAAGTTTTAACTCATTTTGACCTAAATCTTGCTGTTTTAAGACTAACTGGCATCTAACCTACCATATGTAATATTTCATTACACTGCATAAAACTCTCTCAGACTGCTTGGATGGTATCGTCTTCCACCTTCCTGTATATATTCCCAGGAATAAGACCTCACAGAACATAGAACTGATATCAGGACAGTTCACTCTTTGGGCAATAGAAGTCCAAAATGTGATAATATATGGGCAAGTAATAAATAAGGGCTCTTGCATCTCAAAAACAGCATTACATGTGTCTTTAGGGCAATAGTGTTCTGAGACTTGCTTGAGCTTGTGATTATCTTGGACTCCAGTTCTACCATGACATGTGAGCCATATGATATCCTACATGTGTCTTGGGAGTCTAGACTCTGTTAATTTTTTAAGGGTATCTGGAGTAGTGTGGCAGACCCTTGTGTGAAGAGTACTGGTTCTATGAAACAGGGCTCTAGAATATGACCACACAATGACTTCCTGGATAGGACTGTAATATGTTCCAGTGTTAATTTCTATACTTTTACTTTGTTTGAGGCTGAATTAATATATATATATATATATATATATATATATATATATATTAAGGGATCTGTTCCTTTTTAAGCCTGTTGTGGAAAGTCCACTTTTTCTTTCTCCCAAAGTGGTAAGATTGGTATTAACCATTCTCTTATCTGGCTTGTCCAATATACAGCACTTTCAGAAAGTAAAAGTGAAAAATTAGCAGACCAGAACATTGTATAAAAGAAAACTAACGGGTTCAATTGCAAAGCCCCCTTTATTTACTGGGAGATAAGTGAACTGTCTGCAAATGGAGTTGAGTCTACTCCCCCATAGAGCATGAAACAAAATACTATACATTTTCATTTCTAAATCCAACGGTGGTGGTGGAGGTGGGGGGGGGGCTACTTAGCATAAGTTAAAAAAATGGTAAAATTAGGGTCTTGGCTAAGTATACTCTTTAATTGTGAAATTTGCATGGATTTCCATAGTGCAACTTTTCTTTCACTCTAAGTTTGTTTTCCCAATTCACCTTATCCATATCAAAGTCCTGAAAGTGTATACCTAATATAATTATCTCAGAGTCTATTGAAATGTCACAGAGATGTGTTATCCTGAGTTCTTGGCCAATGCAAAAGGCTTTACTTTTTTCAGTATTTATCTTAGCACCAGCCACTTTTGGGTATTGCTGTATTAGTAGCATTGCTGTTTGACAGAATTGCATGCTGTCTACAAATAAATAAATAACTTCTGCATAAACAGATAGCTTAAGCGGTGGCGTGTCAGGATTCAGTGAAAGGCCCTGCACCTGCGATGTCTGGTTTATTTTGTGAATCTATGTAAAACACATACAATAAAAGGCTAAGTGGGCATCTCTGCCTAACTCCTCGGGCTATTTCTGACCTATTACCCAGCATGTCATTTATCAGGGGGTGAAAGTTAATTTGTTTATAAAGTAATTTAATCCATTCTATAGGAACATCAGCTATTCCATGAAAGGCCAAAAATCTGGAACAGTTATGTGGGACCTGGTCAAAAGCCTTGTCTTGATCCAGTGATATAACAAAACCATGTAACTTATTTAACCTGCTTTTAACAAAAGCTTCTCTTGCTCCCATTAGGTTGTCCCGTATCGATCTCCCTGGTATAGTGCATGTTTGATTATAGGAAGTTACTTTGCTGGCTATTGCACTTAACCATTGACCTAGAATTTTTGCCAGGATCTAAATATCTGAGTTTAGCAATGAAATAGGTCTCCAGTTCCCTAATCTAACGTATCTCCTGTCTTATACAGTAAAATCAGAAATGCTTTTGCCATATTATCTGATGCCCTTAAGTGCAGTAGCATATCATTAAAAACTTAATATGGGAGCTAATAGACTAGAAGATATTTTGTAAAATTCGGCACTGAGGCCATCAGGCCCAGGTGCTGCTTCTGAATGTAATTTTTTTATTGCATCAAGTACTTCTATCAGAGGCAGTCAAACATTCCGTATCCTTTTTAGAGATATAACAGACAATATTTTCCTCTATCTCTAATGGCTCTCTAAACCAGTTCTTTAGTTTATCAGTTATGATGTGTTGAACTTCTATAAATTCTGTAGGTGTTATACACTTCTGGTCTTGTACTGCTGTGAAGGTTTTATTATTGACCCGATCCTGACATCCCTTGAAGATATCCATGGAATGTTTAGTCCCTTGCATACCTAGAGATTGCTCAGCTTGAATTGATCTTGTTCTGTCATATAGAAATGCTTTCATGTCTTTTTTTATATGTTATTTGATCTTTATAGGAAATTTTCTGTTTGTTGAAAGGAGTTAAGACAAAATGATTGTGTCCTTAACTTAAGAAATGGGAAATAATCATTCCTTCCCTTAGCCTTACTTATTTTTTGGGACAACTGTTTAAGTCCTAATTTTGTGCCTTCCCACTAGTCCATTAAGCAATCATAAAACACAGTCACTGATGCCCTAGCTTTTAAATAGTCCTCTGCTTCTACTTTAATATCTTTGTTAACAAAAACTGAGTTATTTATGCACCAGTATCCCTTCCCTGAATCATTTTGTTAGAGGACTCCAAGCTCCACATGCATCTCAAAGAGGTCTGAGGTGGCAGTGGGTACCGTCTACTCCTCCAAAATCCTCCACTACTTAGATACAAAGACATAATCAATCCATGAGGATAATGAATCTTTATTATAAGTATGTCCCCCTAAGTTATTAAGAAATCTTGAAGCATCTTGCAATCCTGCTGTTTTATTTATCTGTTTAAGTGAACTGGTGTCACAAAAAAGTTTTGAAGTTTCCCGTTTTATCTTTTAGTTCCGAAGGGCAATTAAAATTACCCCCTAAAATAATTTTCTTGGCCATATGCAAGTAGGGTTGAATTCATTGAAATAAATTAATCCAAGAGGTTTTAGTGTGGGGTGCCTAGATCATCCCGAGTCTCATATGCTAGCCTTGTCCCCGAATATCAACCATAAATTCCTTCCCGGGCTCAACATCCATAACCTTTTTAATTTTTCCATTGCAAGATTTAAACAAAATCCCTACCCCTGAACATGGGTCTTTCTCCAGAAACCGTACTGATGGCCCCCATGGCCTGCCTTTTTGAGCTTGGTGAATATCTGTCATTGTTCTATGTCTAGTGTCCTGTAATAAAATTACCTGTGCATCTGAATGGTATAAAGAAATAAAAGTGATACTTCTCCTTTAACGATTACATATGCTGTTGACACTTAAGCACAGAATTTTATGTTATCCATGAAACCTGGATCCATATGTTAGTGCAAAGAAAACCAGGAGAAAAAAAACGATCATCTTGTTACAGTTTTCTTTTTAGTTCTCTTTTTAACTTTCTGCATTTCCAAAGAGTCCCCATCCACATCGGAACAGTCTTTCTGTGAAGATGTCATGAAGGAGGCTTCAGAGCACCCTACTCTTCCTCAGTTTGGCCTTGAAGGACTGAAAACCCATTTCTGTTTTTTATGCCATCTTTTTTGGCCATTTTGGATTTTGGTGGGCCTCTGTTGGTATGTCTCTTCCCCTTACTATTTGGAAGCCATCCTATGGAATGGGTGGGAGCATAGAAGTGGACTGGCTTTGTCCTGTCTCTCTGGGGTTTTCTGATGAAAGGCCTTCCTGACCTTCCCTGTTGCAGGGAGGTATCCACTTCTCATGCCTCACACCTGTTTCCAGGATCTTGTGTTGTACTGTTTTCAGTATCCATCGTTTACATCTGATCCTCAGGTCTGTATGTGGATTAAAGACTGGCTGAGCATCTCAAGCAAGCTGCTCAGGCTGTTGTGGAAGGACTTCTTGAGCCTGCCTTGATAATGCCTCATGGACCATGTCATCTTTGTCATAAAAAGACCCCTTATTGTGAACCGCTCAAGGACATTAGAGATACAAATACCCTGTTTCCTCACATAGGTTACATTTTATAGGGTTTGGGAAAAACATGCTAGTGTGCCATGTTTGTAGGCAAAAGTTACACCAGGCCCGGTGGCACTGCGGGCTGAGGTGCTGTCATACCTTGCTTCATGCCGGTGACCCAAGTTCGGGAGTGAGCTCAGGTAGCCGGGGGTCAGATGGGGAGGAGAGGATTGAGCATCTGGAGGGGATGTAGAACCCTGGCTTGGGTGACTCCCAGTGGAGACTGGGGATACAACACCCTTGTGGGAGATGGCCCCCACGCCCAATGCCAGGCCTTCCGAGCCTGCATCCAGTTCTCCCTCCTTGCCCTGGTTGTTCTTCCAGATTATAGGTAGAGCACCAGGAGGAGTTGGCGGTCCCACCTTGGGGGGCTCAGAGTTTGGGGGGTCAGGCGATCAGAGTTGCAGAGTGGAGATGGGTCCACACCAGAAGGTAAGGCTGGGAGACTTCAGGTGGGTTGAAGTTGGCTGAGCCATAAGACTACACTGGAGAGAGTCCAGGTGGCCAGAGAAGTGGGATCATAAAGAAAAAGTAAAAAAAAAAAAAATTACACACCATGGTATTGCATACATTGCTTAAATGAGACAAGGACTCACATCTGTGTCATGTCTTTCGTTGCCCTGGGTAGAAACAAAAACCTTGATCTTGTCCTATGTAAAACAGCTAAGCAGCTGTTGTGTCCCTTTATCCAATTATCTAAGTCTGATTTTAATTTTCCAGCCACCTGTCCATATGTTTTCAGTGTCAAGAATGGGTGCAGCTCTATCAATAATGTAATTTCTTTGTTTTACCCATAATAGGATGTCTGATATATGAACACTTTCATTTCGAAATAAGATCATAATATTTTTTACTGTAGGTTTAGTTAAATGTGTTGCCATAAAAGGGGTCCAAGGGGGAACATTTTATTTCATGAAACATCTTCCAGAACTTTTCCAATAACTGAGGGGTATTAATTTTATTTTATTGAAATTTGTTGACCTGGTAGGCCCACTGAGACTAGAAGTCCCTTTTTCAGGGGTGACCGGGGGTGGGGGGATACAGATGGCAACCTGCTGAAATTGAACCTGATTAAGCTGTTGGTGGAATTATTTTAGTGAATGGGGGAAATTTGGCCAGGACACCAGGGAAATTCCCCATCTCTGTCAGTAGGGGGCCTAGTTTCCTGTCCTGCTCCTTCTGTGATTCCTTGTACTTCCTGAATGCTTTCTTTTTCTCTTGAACCTTCACTGCCACTTCCTTTGAGAACCATAGTGGTTTCTTACATCGTTTCATTTTGTTAATTTGCTTCACACAAAGGCTTGTTACCTCTGTGATGGCAGTTTTTTTATTCCCCATTGTTCTTCCACCCCTCCTTCCTGCCCATTTGCTAGTGCATTCCTTAGGCACTCACCCATTTTGGCAAAGTCAGTCCTCCTAAAGTCCAGTACTTTTGCCTTTGTATGGCTTGACTCTGTTGCTATGTTTATTGTGAACCATACTGTTCGATGGTCGCTAGTTCCCAGATGGCTACCCACTTCTACATCTGTGGTCCTCTCTTCATCTCCATTTGAGAGAACCAGGTCTAAGATTGCTCCCTCTCGAGTGGGCTCCAATACTAGTTGTCTAAGGCATGCCCCCTGTAGGGCATCTAGAATAACCCCATTCTTTGAAGTGGCTGCTGCAACTGCACTCCAGTTAACATCTGGCATATTCAGATCACCCATCAGCAATATCTCCCCTTTTTCTGCCATTCTAAGTATTCTTTCTATCATTTCCTTGTCCATTTCCTCCCCCTGAGAAGGGGGTCTGTATACAACCCCTGTGCGGATTGTGGTGCCATTGCCGGTCTCCAAATTTACCCACAGTGCTTCTTCTCCTCCCTGTTTTCCCTTTTGTTCTGTTGCTTTGATTCCTTCCCTTATGTAAAGAGCTACTCCTCCTCCTCCTCTTTTACCCTCCCTGTCCCTCCTGTAGATAGTATATCCTGGTATGTTTATGTCCCAGTCATGGTTTTGTGTGTACCATGTTTCTGTGACTGCCACGATATCCAGATGTTCCTCCTCCATCAAGGCCACTAATTCAGGAAGCTTGTTACTCAGACTACGGGCATTGGTACTCATTGCTCTCCATTTTTTGATGGCTTTACCTTCTTTTGCAGCATCCCCCACTGACCTGTCTACCTCGGTCTTTTTCTCATTTAGTACCCTGTTTTGTAGGGAGAGGCTGGGATTTTCCTGCTGCTTATCAGTGCCTCCCCACTTGACTAGTTTAAAAGCTTGCCAATGAAGCATTTAAACCGATTGCTCAAAAGACTTGTTCCCTTCCTGGACAGATGCAGACCATCCTGCCAGTATAGGCTGGTGTCCCTCCAGGTGGAACCCCAGTCCCCAATAAAGCCAAACCCCTGTGCTCCACACCATTTTTTCAGCCATTCATTAAACTGCATGGTGCAAAGTACCCTCGCCTCACTCATGCCATTGACAGACAGCACCTCAGAGAAGGATGTTGTGTGTGCTACTTGTCTTAGGCCCCTCCCCAATTCTACAAAGTCCTTCTGCACTGCTCTAATCTCATGATTAGCCAAGTCATTTGTCCCTAGGTGGACAATGAAGTCCAGCTCAGACTCCCGTGCAGCTGTTCTTGCTATCCTGAGGATGCGCTTCCTGTCTCTCCAAGCCATGGCACCAGGCAGGCAGCTTACTTCAGTTTTATCTGCTCCCCCCAGTTCTATCCCCCTAATAATTGAGTCCCCCACCAGGAGCTGCTTCCTTTCCTTGTGGTGTCCTCTGCCTCCTTCCTGTGGGCCTCCCTTGTGACAGTTGTCCTCAACCTCCTTAGTCTTCTCTGTGGGTGCACCATAGGTGAGCTATGCTCCCCCAGAATGGTGTATGGATTGTGGTGTGGAACAACTGACTGGGTGTGCCTCTGTTCCACAATCCTCACCCTCCCTGAGCCAACTGTGGTCCAACTGCTGTGCTTTATTCGCAACCTCTGAGGTAGTGGTGGTGGCTCTGGTGCTCCCTGGATGGGGAAGGTTCCCTTCCTACCATCCAGTGTGGCCTGGGGAAGGTCCCCTTATGACTGTCCAGTGTGGCCTGAAGGCGGCGCTTCCTCCCTCAGGGCAGAGAGTTGTCTGCAAATAGGGCAGCATCTCAGCCTCCAGAAAGACTCCCGGAAGACTGCTGCCCCACAGCCATTACATTGCACTACTCCCACATTTTTATTTTTGTGTGTGTGTGTGTGTGTGTGTGTGTGTAATTGGTTTGTAATATAGAAATATATATATATATATATATATATATATATTATACAATGTATGCTTATATTGTCAGTGCAGTGTGCTAGAGAGGATATGACAGTGATATGCACCTTACACTCTTGAGGAAATGATGTCAGAACCCCAGGTATAAAGGAACTATTTCCAGGGGTGGGTGGGGTAAGGCATGGGAAGGGGTTGGGCCTGAACTGTGCCCTCACAAAACAATCAGCTAAAAGCTCTGACCCACCGCTGCGATGAGTGCCTTCCTGTCGGCAAGATGCCCTACGCAATAATTTGACAGAGAAAACACCCTGCTAATCAAACAGAGAAAAATCCACACATCCAAGTCAGACACAGGTAAACCTCCCCAGCCCCAAAACAAGCCTGGTGGTTTGTGCTCTGAAAGCTGTCAGCCCCAAAATAAGTCAGCTGTGCTTTAAACTCTTCCAACACTGAAAATGTTAAGAATTGTAACAAACAAATGTAAACCTAGATCCACCTCCGTCTGTTGCTTGAAAGACTGTCTTTTCCTGTTTCACACTGCAGGTTTTTTCTATGACAACTCCTTAACCACAGTAACTTATTTAAAAATAGTTTAACTATCACAAACTCCTACGCACCAGTAAATTATTTAAAAATAGTTTCTGTCCCCAAATCCTAGTAGTCAATCCAGCTACCCCCAAGGGACAACTAAAATGCAGTATTCAAACACTTATGAAGTTACTTCCAAGATAAGCAGAGTTTGCAAGCTTCTTTTTCAACTCCTCAGCCACCTGTAATTTATTTAAAAATAGTTTAACTGTCAGAAAATCCTAGTAGACAATCTAGCTACCTCCAAGGATCTACCCAAATGCAGTATTTAAATCCTTCTGAAGTTACTAACAAGATAAACAGAGTTTGCAAGCCCCTTCTTGGTTAAACACTAAATAAATATGTGAATAAAAAGCAATTACCAAGGGTTGCAGATATCAAGTGCAATATAGAATTTCTCACACAGCTCACAGCTGAATAAAGAAGTAGTGTCCTTCCAGGTCAAGAAATTGGCTTTGTCATTACCTTTTGGCAAGTGGTCAAGAAACAATGGAGTTTGAGTCCTTTTTATAATATTCCACCTGATACCTTATTATTGGGGCTAATACCAGTACATTGGAAAAGCTTTCATCCCAGCACAGTTAGACTCATTATTACATGTTTCAAATACTATATATGGCATTCACGATGTAGATGATCATTACGGCAATTCTTTCTACCTCAAGAACAACTTTTTCATCAGATCACGCAGATATAACATACCATTAAGTAGAAGGAAGTTAACACCCCAGAACAACTAGAAATGAGCCTCTGACTCAAAGGTTTCTAAACTGATGTTTAACTAAATAAATAAATAAATAAATAGAAAAGCAGTGGTGGAGAAATGTACCTCTTTAATTTAGTTTGTCTTTTCTAGATTGAGGCAAATAGGGAATTTTGCATGAAATGTATGATGTAATACTTATTTATGTTTAAAGTTTATTTATTTACTAGGATTTGTTTGAAAAAAAAAAACACTATTAGGTATATAATTTGCTTTCATGTAGAATACATTTTCCCTACTCTTTTTGTGTGAAGGGGGTCCCATTTCAGTATTATGGTTTAATATATATATATATTTTTTTTTTAAGTATAGATTAGATGGTAAATAGGCTATGTATGCATGCAATACTTATTTCATTTCTCTTATATTTTGTTTTTAATTTTTGCATGAGTAAACACTGTTTAGATTTATATTTGATCATTACAATTATATTAAATAACTGTCCTCATCCTTTTGTGGGGGGGGGGAGTCATTTTCAGCATTTATGAACAGATTTTTGGAATATAAAAATGGGATGTGTTGTCTAGTGTATGATGTAATACTTATTTATGTTTAATTTTATTTTTTATCATTTGTGTGAAGTAACACTATTATGTATTTTATTTGCTTTTAAGTTATAATAAAAAATTCCCCTACTCTTTTTGAGAAGAGTCATTGGATCTTTATCTTCCACCTGAACAACCACCAAAACATGCTGACGGGACCTTGGTTTAATGTCTCATCTGAAAGATGGCACTACAGTGTAAGTATTGGGATTTAACCCAAGTGCCTGGTCTGGGGAAAGAACCCACAGCCTTCTGATTTTCCAACCTCAGAGGCGAGTGTGCAACCTGCTAAGCCAATGACACTGTATACCAACTGTATGAAAACTAATATCAAATTGTATAGCCCCTGAAATATGGATAAGAATGAAAATATCCTTAGTTAGTAACTGCATTGAGTCCTTTAATAATTTCCTGGCCACACTGTGTGTCTGGAGGTTCTTCCAGGCCTCCTTTATATTTCAGATGAACTGCATTTCACCTTGTGGCTGGTTTACTCAGGTTTGTGAAGAGATCTGACATTTTAAAATGTTCCTTGTTTTTTGTGGGAGCCATTGGCATTATTACAGTATTTTAATTCGACGTTCCCGGTTGCTGGGCATCTGTCTCCAAAAGTGGGGAGTCACTAGTAAACGGTGCTAGGTTAATATTTTTATTCTTTGGAGTTACTGCAGCTGGGGTTTGACTGGAAGAGGGTCCATCTTCTTAATTATCTATAATGTCTGCCCATGAGGCGGTCGAAGTGGCAACAGGTACTGGTACAGCATCAGGCTCTTCATTAACCCTAGGCTCAGCTTGGTCTGTGTGTTGTGAGGCAGCATTGTCAATGTTTGTTGTTGTGCTGGCAGCCCAAGAGGATGCATTTGGTTATCTCTCTGCCCCAATAGACAGATTTGCCTGCTGTGTATTTAACTCAGTTCTTAGAGAAGAGTTTGTTTTGTTTCATACACTGTCTGTCATGCTATACGGCATTCCTTCCATTGTTGTAACCCCCAAATATTTTTTTATAATATTTACTACAGCAGTGCTCAGTTCATTATTTTCAATGCACAGTTCATTATTTGTTGTACATTTACCTGTAATAATGCTGTGTCTTTGAGCTGCCATTCGAACGCCCATACTAGGCATTGCCATGGTTTGTTTCTACGTGTGCTGATGTGACCAGTTTAATTATCAAGCCAGTGTTCCTCATGTCAAATTGCACCTTTGATGCATTTCAGCATTCTGTAGTTTTATCTGATTTTAAAGCCACTTTTGCCATTTCTATAATCTTAGCTTCTGTTGACACCATTCGAGCCTCCCATTTTGCTCTGTCTAGCAGGGCTGTTTCAGGAGACCAAGGGGCCCTGGCCACAACTATCGTCTCTGTGGGAGGCTCCTGACCAATTTCTTTGATAGCATTATCATCAGGTAAAGTCCAGTCTGCAGAAAAAAATTGTGCACTGTACCAAGGGTTAGCTTCCTTTGTACCCAGCTGTGATTAGGAACTGCAAGCCACCAAATCTGTCCTGAGAGCCATATCTTTTTCAGCAAGCAGCCTTAACAACAAAGCTCTCTGTTCCATTCTGTCAGTTGGCATCCACATACCCACTGGTATGTTTCCCTCTGACACAGCCTTAGACAATCCAGGTACAATCTGTCTCATTTCAGTTTCCATACTCAGTGGGTTAATCTTATTAACTGCATCCTTAGCCATGGAAGCAATCTCCATAAATTCTGGGTCTGGGTCTGGGTCTGGAATGTCCATTGAGCTTGCAAAAACAATATTTTCAGTACCTTCCATAGCTGTCCTGCAATTAGCTCCTATACCTCCTCTTCCTCCTGGGTCGGCCATCTTGCCAAACCCAATGGTCAGCAGGTCCCCTACTGGCAAGAGTAGCAGAATTTTTTATTGAAACAAAGAAACAAAGATAATTCAAAACATTTCAACAAAATAGACAATATATGTAAGCATGAGAATAGACAGGAAGATGCAATGCAAAGAAGCAAAACAAAAGAGTCAGGAAAAAAAAATTACATACAAAGGAGATAGTAAGTATTAAATAAAGGATGCTATACTTTGCAAGTCAATGATTCTACCCGTGGCAACTAAGAAAAAAAAAAAGAGAACTGTTCATATCCCTATTATTCTGTCAGAAACCAAGTCAAATGGTAACAAATGTGGTGATACAACCTTATTTTTCATCTAATATCTAATTCTTAAAATAGTTTTAATTTGTAGAATAACGTGTACAGCTGAATATTCTTTTTGTTGTAGAATGAATGCACATCTGACTTGCCAAAGGTAATGTCTGCAAACTGTGACTATTAACCATAGTGTACAGGCATTAAACTTTTGTAATCTGACAGGGTATATACCCATCATAGGTATGTCATATGTTATTGGAGGTACTGCACACTTTTGTCACTCCAAGCCATGAAAATTAATGACCAAAAGTGTTGAACAAAAAGGAACAACAGAAAAAAATGTTCTTGAGTTTGAAGGCTTTATGTTTAAGGGAGTTATGGATCCCAATCTGCCATGGCAGGACAGCCAAATGACATCCCACAACTGAGTGGGGATATGTTTATCGATTAATTGTAGGAACACTGTGTGTGTTTGTTCTTCTGTACAACACACCAGTTGTGGGTTTGAGTAAAAATGTCCCTGAGGAATGGCTGACTAAAACGGCTTCCTAGGTTTGGACAAAATGTAAGTCTGCATGACTTCCTATTAGCATAATTTAGCAAGTACAAGTTTCATATAACTGGGTGCATCTTTCAGCCAGGTAATTGAATAGACTGTAAGTATGCTCTGTCCCTATTTCTCTTTCAACAGTAAAAGCCACTGGACCATCATTGAGTGTTACAAGGGGACTATTCCTCTGAGCAGTATGTGAAACTTACAATATATGAATAGATTGTGAAAAAAAAAACACTGGGTTAACCATTCTGATCCCCCCATAACTATAATCATGATAAGTATGATTCCGCTTGATGGGGCTTAATCTACTGCCACAGAAGCCTTGGAAAAAATATTACTGATCTTGATTTCCACGTTAAATGGAAGTGGAAAAATGTGTGCAACATGTGAAAAGAGTGGAAGAATAAGTAATTTTAATAAATACTCTCTCTTTCGCTTGGACATAACTTTTTGTTTCCAGGTGTTTACCTGTGCAGAGCTTAAAGTAATTACAGAGTCCCAATTTAGAGCCGCATCTTCCTGGCTTCCAAAAGTGAGGCCTAAACATTTGATATGTTCCCAGGTGATCAGAATTTGAGTCACCTGCTGAACCCTGGTAACACTTTTATGTGGAGCTGTTTAGATACCCCATCTCTTGGAATAATTGAGCTTGTCTCCAGAAAGCTGTTCATAGGAGGATATAACTCAGATAACATCTAGCCCAGCATAGTCATCCTGTATACAGAGACCATGTATCATCTGTATAGGCACATATATTATCTGCCACTTGAGTCTCTGAATTTTTGATGCCCAGAATTTGGGGGTTATTTAAGATTTTTCTAATAAAGGGATCCAACATAAAGACATATAAGAGGGGCTTAAGGAACAATCCTAACCCCTTTCTTTCCCAAGAAGGGGGATCCTAGCATTCCACTGATATATGGTACAATAGAAGCATTACCATAAAGCACCTTAGGTCAGGATAAGAATTTTTAAGGGATGTCATATTCCTGAAGGATGTGGATCATACTGTATATTTATGACTAACGTGGTCATAAGCCTTTTCCTGGTCTAAAGAAAGAATAAAGCCAGAAGCGGTGTCTGAGATGCCACGAGAAACTAAATTTTTTATGAATATCAAATTATTAAAGAGATCTGTTAGGAATAGCACATGTCTGTACAGGAGAAACAACAAACTCTGCCACCTTCAATAATATTTGTCACAGTACTTGTTAATATTTTATAGTCAATATTAAGGAGACTGATTGGTCTCCAATTTTTTGTATTAGACCTATCTCCCCTTTTAAACAAGAGAATCATAAGTGTCTGTGCCATTTCGTGAAGCAAGGAGTCAGACTGTAGAAGTTCATTATACAAAACTACTAGAACTGGGGACAATTGTGAAGAAAAGGTTTTATACAACTAATCTGACAACCCATCATGTCCAGGAATGGAGATTTTATTCAGTTTACTGTAGCTTGAGAAATCTCTTGTATTGTAATATCAGATACCAGACTACTTTGAATATGGGCAGGGGCCTTGGGGATGTTAACATTCTGCAGGAAGGATGCATCTCATGCAGTAACTGAAGCAGTACCGAACATATGGAACAAGTACCTCTGAGCAATGTCCAGTATTTTATCTGGAGTGGTCTGTAAGTAGTTTAAATCTGGGTTCAAAAGATATTCTATGTGAGTGTGCTTCACTGTCAGTGCAACCTTCAAAAATATCTAATGCAGGTTTTTTGCCTTGTTTTTCAAACTGAGCTTCCAGTTTTAATGATTCAGCTCTATTATACTGATACATAAACATTTCCTTCTTGATTTGCATTATGTGTTCACTAACATTATGTTTTTGTTCATATGCTAAAGATAGTAAAGCTTGTAATTTTTTCCAGCGTCTTAGGTATTGAAGATAACTGTCTCTACCTTTTACCACTGCTATTCTGATGAAGAAATCTTAGAAATCCTGTTTTATGTCAATCCACCATTGTCCTGTTGAATCATAGGCATTAATAACATAGACCGTGGCTTTAAATAAATCTTGCTATTTATGAATAATGTGAGGGTCAGACAATAAACTGCTTTTCAATTTCCAATGGAAATGTGTTTTATGATTAAACCAAGGTCCTATGATACAGTGAAAAGAGACAATCAAATGATCTGATGTTTCAAACGGAGGAGTGCAAGCAGCTGAAACCTGAAGATTATGGGAAAAGAAACAAGAAATCAGTTATAATGGCCAAGACTCCTTGAACATAAGTCTTGGCCCCCATCGGATGTACTGCAGGATAACCATCCTGCAAGTTAGCTGTTTTTATGAGAGTATTTAAACAATGCATATCACTACACACTTTGGAAGTCGTGCCTCCCCTGTCTGTGAGAGAAAGCCCACAGTTAAAATCACCCTCAAAAATCAGTTTCCTATTTGTATCCGAAAACGACTATATGATATGGAAGAGTGCCACTCTTAAAACTATGCCTTGCAGTGCATAGATTTTTTTTTTTTTATTCTTTTTCCCTCCAGTCACTGATCTAGGAGCCTCTCTCAGGCATCCAACCTTTGTCCTGTCCTGCCTGAAGTCCCCCCGACTGAACCTTCCTCTCCTCCTCCCCCCCTGCCTCACAGCTGGCACCCACAGCTTAACCCCTCTGGGGTGGACCGTCCCTGCTACCTTCGGCGCTCTTCAATTTGTAGACTCCAGCTGTGGACATGGGCCTCTGGGAGAAGGGTCTGTGAGGGTCTGCCAAGTTGGACCCAGTCATGGACATGGGGATTGCTGCCGTTGCCAAACCCTGGAACCGGGGTTTTCCTATGCTCTGTTTCACCCACCCCATCCCTGTGTGTGAACCCCCAATGCTATGGCACTCAGCTGCCCTGCCGGTGTCAGGCACACTATTACATGCAGCCCTGCACTAGTGCAGCACCCCCCAGTCTCCACCAGGGGCTGTTGGAGTGCTGAGCTCCCCAGAGCCCTCCCTCCAGGACAGGAGAGCAGCCCAGTGGGCGCTCAATCCAGTCTCTCTCTCCTGCCGACCCCCGGCACCTGAGCTCACTCCAAAACTTGGGTCACTGGTGTGGCATGAGGTGTGGCATCCAGCACCTCAACCCTCTGTGCCACTGGGCCGGTCAACAGCGCATAGATGTTAATCAACTGAAATTATGTTGGCCATGTGTAAGGTCTAATATAAGAGCTCTCACCAGACTGGTCTCCAGTAATCTTTTAATCCTGAAAGCATGACCATTGAATAATATGGCTATCCCATAACACATCTCCTGCCTTGGGACAAATAAGAACAACCCTGTGACCAATAACATTTAACTTGAGAGATTTTATGCATCATTTTGAGTCTTGTGTCCTGTACAAAAATAATGTTATTCGGTAACTCCCGTAAAATTTGTAATGTAGACAGATGTTTTCTATAGTTCTTAATGCTATTAACATTAATAGTCAATGGTTTTATTATTCATCCATTACACATACTGGAGATAAAAGAAGGGGTATCAAACCTTCCTTAATACAGCTTTCATTCTCCCCTTATCCTTTTTCATTGTGGATACCTCGGGTTAAGAATCAGAGTTATCCATTAGAGATGAAGAAATGGAAGACACATCCTAGTCCTCCTCCTCCTCATTAGTGGCACCCCATTCCTTCCATTTGGAAAGCACACTAAATCTGTTTCTTGTGAGAACAGGGTTTAGGGTTGTTACTACTCCTGGTTTTCTTTTACCTCTCCCTTTTTTTGTATGTATCACTAAGATTAGAGGAGTCTCAGGAGGTGTGGGAAGGGGGGCATCTCATCAGTCTGCATATTGTCCATAACATTAACTTTGACCTCTCTAGTTATGTCCATAGGGACTGAAACTGATTCTGCTGTAGCCATGGGCTTGAGCTGTGCACCGGCCACCTCAGAAATATGTTCCACAGCAGGTTGTGATAACACTTCATCTTGTGGACTGGTGACATTATGCGAGATAGGAAAGTTCTTGTCATGCACTGTGAGATCCTGCATCCCTGAGGCAGAAGAAGGTCAGCAGTCTCTACCAAGTTGGGCCTTTGCTTGTGATTCAGCAATAATTTGGTCCAACTTCACTCTGTCTAGTCTGTTATGTGCCGCCTAGGGGGTATTGTCTATAATTACAAAAGAAATACAGTTAATCCACCTCTGCAATCCGGTGCTTTCTGGTGAGCAGCCTACTCACAAATTCAAAACAGAAGCAACAACTTTAGAAAGCATTCGTAGTCACAAAAAGCACTCTGAGCATTGCAGTCCAAATGGAACTTAATTTATTCAAAGTATTTGCTCTAAGAGTTAAGCATCAACAGTTCCCACCAACTAGTCACCCTAGTGCCTCGACTCCTCATGAGTCTTCTCAGGGGTGTGACTATATACAAAAGAAATCAGTTTAAATAGCCCACTGTGTCAATTAACATTTAAATATTGATGTCATAACATTCATTACATATCTGCAATTTTAATATCACAATACACACTTTTGTGAAAACCTGGAACATAAAAAAAGTTTATGCTCTCTTTTTTCCATTAAGATCATACAAACTTTACAACATTTCAGAAATGTTTTTTATGTTCCAGGTTTTCACAAAAGCGTGTATTTTTATATTAAAATTGTAGATATGTAATGCATGTTATCATGTCAATATTTAAATGTTAATTGACACAGCGAGCTATTTAAACTGATTTATTTTGTATCTAGTCACACCCCTGAGAAGACTTGCGAGGAGTTGAGGTGCTAGGGTGACTAGTTGGTGTGCACTGTTGATGTTTAATTCTTAGAACAAATACTTTGAATAAATTAAGTTCCATTTGGACTGCAATGCTTAGAGTGCTTTTTTTGACTATGAGTGCTTTCTAAAGTTGTTGCTTCTGTTTCGAATTTGTGGATAGGCTGCTCACCAAAAAGCATCGGATTGCAGATGTGGCTTTATGGTATTTCTTTTGTAATAATGATTTGAACTGTGTTTTTACTGCTGAACGCCGCATAACTGAAGGGTTGTGTTTGCAATCTCACTTGTACATCATATAGATTAAGTCACACCATAAGAAATTTGGGTTTATTTTCTGCTGTTACATGTTTGAAGGATATTAAATTCCTGGTTTAAAAGATCAACAAGTTGGATTAAATCTTCCTTATAATTGTTGATCCTGACATTCCGGCTGACAAATAGGATAAATAATTCATCAGAGGAAGTAAATGTAGCTGTCCCTAGCCACTATGATTGAGAAAATCTGGACGAATTAACCAACAGGAGCAATAAAGTGAGACAACTCCTGCAAGGTGAACAGGTACGTTCCGAAATCTCTGATACAATTAAACTGGCTTTTTGGAGTTAGAAAAATTGCTCCTTAAAAAGATAGATATTTCTTTCAACATTTCCACATTGGAAGAGCATCTTAATAAGGAACAGGTTCCTAGAGGCTTACGAGCAACAATTGTGACATCTAGTGGCTTAGATAATTTCCCATATAAAGAAGAGTGGATTCAAACTATATTCGATTGCTCTAAAATTTTTATAAAACTATTGATCAAAAGTAACACCAAAAAGTATGAAGAATTGCTGGTAAACCTGACTTCAGCCAAAGAAAAGGTGTTAAGTCTGAAAACAGACATTAAATACAACAAATTAAATTCAGCCTTACAAGATAAACTAATTAAGCATGAAGCGATCACTATAGAATGTACAGCAAAGAAGTTGGTAAGAGATTTTACAGATTACCAAAAGGGTAATATTGTGAGTTGACCTAAATCAAAAGCTAATAGATCCGTGAGTCGGGGACGTTCCAAAGTAAGATTTGACAATAAAAATACAAGATGTAGAGATAACAAGGAAAGTGATTTTCAGCAAGCTACAGATCAGGAATCCAGTTCAGAAGGCAATACTCAAATTACAAGGCATGAAGTATCGGTGAGCAGTGTTTCAAAAATTGGGGAAAGAGAAGAGAAATAAGAAGAGGAAGACACAGCAGGAAGAATAACACAAAAAACAAACTGCAATTTGAAGGGCAAGAACAAGAAAATTACAAATAGTTAATTTATCCAAACTAAGTCTTACAAAAACACAAATAAAAGTGTTAAGCAGGGGCTTAAGTTTTATCCTCACGCCCCTTATCAACGATTTTCAAATCTTTGTTGACTTATTTAAATTCTTCTGGAAATTAAAACTGAAACTCTTTTTCTCAGAAGTAAAGGATTTTGAAAATATCAATATGGGATGATTAGATGTATCCAGAGAACAAATGGAGGACATTGATCTCTTGTTAGAAGCTATTATGACAGAACCACATTTTTTGGAAATAGAAGCTGAGACTGCAGGCAAGATTGTCATGGACACCAGAGGGACCAAGGGACCGAGAATTACAGGTGGAGAAGAAGCAAAGATAATGGACAACCTGGCATCAGAGCTTGGTACTTTAGAAACATTATTATTAGAGAACATTGCCAGTATAAGTTCATGGCAAACTTCTACTTTCGATTCTTCTGGTATGTATAATTAAAAAAAAAGCAATGGTCTAAGTTGCGTTCCGACAGATTTAAAGTCAGTTCTGTTTTTTGTCCACATACATTTAACAGTGCGATTAACACCTATGAAAGAGTGGTTTGTAAACAAGTAGAGATGGTGTTAAATGAGAAAACAAAGCCTAAATTTAATTTAACAAAAGCAGTAAGTCTAGTGCTAAATGATTTAAAGAATGAAAATGTTATAATCATTAAAGCAGCAGATAAAGGAGGCAACATTGCGATTTTTGATAAAGAACATCATAAATCTATGGTGATGGTCTTACTAGATAATGAAAATAATTACCAGAAATTAAAACTAGATCCCACCTCGGTTTATAAAAAGGAACTGCAAGTTTTGTTAACACATGCATTACAAACAGGCAGTATCTCAGAACCTGAATTTCAATACATTTTGAAAGAATATCCTGTTATACCAGGATGTTATGCTCTGCCAAAGATACATAAAAATCAAATGGATCCACCTGGCAGATCTATTGTGTCAGGGGTAGGGAGTACTGCACAAAATCTGGGCAAATTTGTAGACTTTTTCTTGCAACATTATGTTTTGGACCTTAAGTCTTATATTAAAGACACAAAACATCTATTACAGGAATTGGAAGGAGTCCAATAGGAAAAGGAATACTGCAGGTTAGGCATTGATGTAGAAGCTCTGTACACTTCAATAAAACACAATCAAGGTATTACTGCCATCAAATATTTTTTTGATATAACTTCAGATTTGGAGAATGTTCCAAGGGAATTCCTTATAGAAGCATTGAAATTTATTTTGGAGCATAATTACTTTAAATTTGATGAGCAATTTCACCTTCAAAAATGTGGAACAGCAGTGGGGGCTGCAATGACCCCCAGCTATGCAAATTTATTTTTGGGGTTTTGGGAGGACACTGTAGTTCTAAATAAATCCATTAACCCCTTTTTGTCACACATTAAACATTGGTATCATTTTATTGATGATGTGCTTTGTATATGGGCAGGAGATGTATTGATTGCAAAGGATTTCATTGAATGGCTGAATGTTAATGGTATAAATGTGAAATTCACCTATGTAGTGGATAAAAATATGTTGAATTTCTTGGATCTACATCTTAGGGTAAATGAGGATACGAACATAGAATCACAGTGTTTTCACAAACCAACAGCCAGTAATTCACTTATACATGCCACAAGTGCACATCCCCAACATTTAAAAGATGCTGTCCCATACAGTCAAATGTTGAGATTACATAGAAACTGTAACACAGATTTCTTATTTGACAAACAGGCCAATGAGCTTATACAACAATTTACACAAAGGGGTTACACAGTTGTTTTTTTAGAGAAACAAAAAGTAAAAGCTAAAGAGTTGGATAGGGCCAGTTTATTAATTGATAAGAAAAAAAAAATCTGATACACATCCTTGTACTTTTGTCACACAGTATAATCAAAAGGCAGATAAAATTGGCAACATTGTGTATAGTAATTGGCCCATTCTAATGAGTGATCAAACCATAGCAGATGCAGTTGGAATCAAACCCAGGATTTCTTTCAGTAGGGCCAAAAATTTGTGTGACACACTTGTACATAGCAGAATTACAATATCTAAGAAACATAAATCTTCCTGGTTACCCAGGAGAGCTAATGGATGTTTTAAAGGCTCCAGATGCAATATCTGTAAATTTTGTATAACAAATAAAGAGTTTCAACATCCTAGTTTACCAGAGATTAGGATTAACATCAGAGAATTTATCACATGTGACACTAGTTATGTGGTTTATGTTCTCTGGTGCAGTTGTGATCTGCTATATGTGGGTAAAACTGTGAGGCCTTTGAAGCAAAGAATCCAGGATCATGTTCTCTCCATTGTCAATAATAGAATTGACACTCCGGTGGGATTACATTTTAATCAGGCCCATTTCTCAAAACCTGACTGTATGAAATTCATGGGACTTGAATGAGTACCACCCCTTGTTTTTTTGGGGGGGATAGGTCCAACTTGTTGTTCGAGAAGGAAAGCAAATGGATTTATAGGTTAAAAAGTGTAAAACCTAATGGTTTGAACGAAAGATGGGATCTCAAACCATTTCTTAAATGATAAAATATAAACAACTGCTGAAAAAATATTTTGATTCTTATAGTATTGCTGTATTGATTTCTTTGTCATTCTGTTTTCTTTTTCTTTTTCTGCAGGTTGTAGACTCGGGGACACTCTGTACTCTGGATCCAGACCAGATGGCTGGAAATAAAATATGGCAGCAACCGATTTCTAAAGGAACACTGTCCTTGCCAGATACTGAATCCCAGACCTATGCTTAAACATATGTTTCCTTTAATTCTTTAAGATGAATGTTGTTCTAAAGTAATGAATAATAAGGACATTGATGAAATTATTCCCCCCTTTTCCTTCTGTCCCCTGTCCCTCCCTTTTCATTCTTTCCCTTGCCCCCTTTTTCCTTTTTCCTTTCTACCCCTTTTCCCCTTCCCCCAATGTCCCCTTTTTATTTAAGGTAGAACCCCTACACTAATATGGGGCTATATTTTGATATGACTTAACGTGAATCAAGATGATTTCATAGACTTCAGTGATTATGAATCAGTGGGTTTGTGCTAAAGCAGAACCCCATCCTAAACAGGTTGTTTAAAACTACTATTGTTGTTTAATGAATTCTCTCTTTTTTCCATTAATATCATACAAAATTTACAACATTTCAAAAACGTATTTTCTGTTCCAGGTTTTCACAAAAGCGTGTATTTTGATATGAAAATTGTAGATATGTAATGAATGTTATGACGTCAATATTTAAATGTTAATTGACACAGTGGGCTATTTAAACTGATTTCTTTTATATTTAGTCACACCCCTGAGAAGACTCGCAAGGAGTCGAGGTGCTAGGGTGACTAGTTGCTGTGTACTGTTGATGTTTAACTCTTAGAGCAAATACTTTGAATAAATTAAGTTCCATTTGGACTGCAATGCTCAGAGTGCTTTTTGTGACTATGAGTGCTTTCTAAAGTTGTTGTTTTGGTATTGTCTATAAGAATGCCCAATTATGTCACATGAGTTACATGTGTACAGGTTCGGGCATCCCAAGCTAATATATCCATAGGCCAGGCATAGGTTACAGTGGGGTGTATCACAAACTGAACTAAGATGTGTCCTTGTCCCACATTTGTAACATGTTTTGGGCTGATCTGGATAGAAGCATAATCCTCCGTCCATTCCAGTGTAAAAACCACTGGGTAAGTGGCATATTCCAGCATCAGCTTATTTCAGTTCTACCTTTACTTTCCAACCCCCCCCCATCCAGATTAAATTGTCATCCAGAATAGGATTGGGGCATTCTAAAGTATCACATCTCTGACACAACCAGTACTGTATGTCTACAACATTGACCCCCTTCATTCCTAAACAGAAGCATTACCAACTTTACTGTGGGTTTTGTAAGGGGAATGAGAAAGAAGGACTGCCACAAAGGTATGTCCTTAACTAATGGATCTTTCTGCCAGAATTATTCTAAAGACTGTAGTTGTTCAAATCTTATGCCATATGTGGCTTTACCATTTACATGAATAAAAGCAAATAATTCACTAGCATTTATGTCCATAGTATTTATTTATTTTTTATTTATTCATTTATTTATTACGATCTTAGATTAAACCTTTGAGAACAGGCTCATTACATAGGTTCCATGTCAAGGTCAAACAGCAAGAATCAAAACAACAACTTACGGTAAAGCCGTGAGATGAAGGTTGACAACAGTGGATAGGCATTTAAGCAAAAAACTTACAGGGCAATGACAAAAGATAAATAACATTATATACACAGAAAACTAGCAAACTCAAGGAGAGAGGAAAAAAGGGAGGATGAGAGAGTGATAAAGGGAAAGGTTGGCTCAGGCTGAGGAGGGCAACAGAGCGACAACAAACTACAAAGACAGTATACTACAGGAACTGGCCCATATTGTGTGCCTCATCATATGAGGTATGGGTTACCTAGGGGTGTCAAGCATAGAAGTGGGGCAATACCAATACTGAGTAGAAGGTACAGACCACCTAGAGGTGCCAGGCATTAGGGTGGAGCAAGACCAGTACTAAGTAGCATGCATGAGTTCGGGATGTGGTGGGATAGGAGCAGACGGAGTGTAGTGGAGCGAGGACGAGGAGAGGGAGGGTAGAAGGTAAGAGGGGGAAGAGAGTCAGACAGTTAAGGGAGGGAAAGGGAGAAGTAGGGAGGTAAGGAAGGAGGCCAGTTGGTGCTGAGGTTGGGCAACAGTCAGAGGGGCAGAAGACCCTACTGGAAACAGTTTCAACAAGCATTAGCAATCACATGAGTTCTTAGCTCATGTTTAAAGGGGCCTAACATTGATTTAGTTAAGATGCTAGGAGGCAGATTGTTAATCCATTTGGGTGCCTGGTGGGCAAAAGCTCTTTGTCCTAGTGAGATGCAACATCTGGGAACCTTGAAGACCATACTCCTGGAGCTTCTTGTGGGGTGACAACTTTTGTATAAGGTGAGGAGCATCAGGACACTGGAGAGCAGCATATCTAGACTTGCTTTTTTTGGCCAGCAAGTAGGTCTGGAACTTAAGCCTGCCCTCGAATTGGAGCCAGTTGGCACAGGCATAGAGGTCACAAGTGTTCGTGTGCTGTTCAGAACTGGTGGAGAGATGGCATGCCCTATTTAAGGCAACTTGACGTGATGGAGGGCTGTGTCCATTGCAAACCGATAGATTACAATTCCATATTCAACAAGGGACACCAATGAGCTGTGAATGGCCAGGTTTAGAGCTTCGGGGATAAGACAATGCTTATGCCTTATGCCTGTATAGAAGGCCTATACGTACTGTATGTTGAGGGCCTTTACAATATTGTCAGTATGGCAGACAAAAGACATGGAGCTGTCAACTGTAACCCCCAGGTATTTAAATTGCTGTACCTGGTCCAGGGATGTACCATCGACATTCCTAATGGTGAGAGGGTGCAATCAGTGCCTGTTCTGCAGACTGGAGAACATCTTAGCCTTAGTTTTTTTATAATTCATGACAACTTTATGATCCTTGAACCGTCTTTCCACTGAACTGATGTTATACTGTAATCTGTGCTCAAGGGTAATAGGGTCAGTGTCATTAGAAAATAGGACTGCATCATCTGCATAGAGCAAAATTTTGCTATGACAGGCACTTGGAAATTGATTTAGAAATATGCTAAGCATTAGGGGACCCAGTATGGAGCCCTGGGGGACACCAGAGGGAACTGGTCTGCTGTCAGATAAGACATTGTCAATCCTAACTTGCTGGGACCGGTTCGAGAGGTAGGACTTGAAACATCCGACTGTGCCATCAGAAAGACCAATAGCAACTAATTGCTCTGCTAGGAGGATGTGATTAACCATGTTGAATGCTTTCGACAGGTCAATAAATGTTGCACCAACCAGTTTGCCATGCTCAAGGGAGGTGTGAATATAGCCTGTAAATTCAAGCAGAGCAGTAGTGGTGCTATGTCCTTTGAAGAAGCCATGTTGTTCTGTACACTGAATGTTATATTTTTCTAGATATTTAACTAATTGATCCTCAACAATCCTCTCAAGAGCCTTTGATTGTGGTGGGAGAATCGAAATGGGTCTATAGTTTTCTAGCAAGGAACGATCACCAGTCTTGAAGACTGAAGTCACTAATGCCACTGTCCATAGCTGTGGAAACTGTAAGAATCTTAGTGAGGCATTGATAATGTGAGTTAGAGGCTCCAGAATGTCTTCCAAGGATAGAGCTACAAATTTTAGGTCAAGGGAATCACCACTGTATCGGGATTTTCCCAGGATCTTTAGAAAGTATTTCCTGGCTTCATTTAAAGAGATGGTTCTGAAATGAAATGGAGGGTTAAAAGGTCCTTTGTCTGTGCAATGACAGAGGAGTTAGTAGGTTGGAAGAAATCTGGGGATAGCACTCCAGTTTGATCTGTAAACGCTTCGTTGAATGAGTTTGCGATTGTTACCGGGACAGTTGTAGGTAGGAACATCAACGCTGAGCATTGTAGGGGCTGACTTACTATCTTTCCCATGACTTCCTTGAGGTTAGCCCAGAATTTTCTACTGTCACTCCAAGACAGGGTGAGCGCATCCGTGCAGTATTGTTTTTATTCGCTGCACGTATTGCCTGAGTGCAGTCATTGAGAGCCTTTTTGTAGATTTGAATATCGGCCTGTTTGCCTGTCTCCCGAGCTCTATACCACAGGTGATCTCTTGCTTTCAAGCTCTCAAGAAGCTCTGGTGAGAACGAAGGGTTGCTACGGCCTTTTATTTTTGACTTTTTTATTGGGGCATGTTTATCACAGACCTCATTGAATAACTGGATGAAACACTCCAGAGCTGCATCAACAGTAGTGGAAGAGTAGACTTGGGACCAGTCCTGTTGACTCAGGTCTGATCTGAGTTGGTCAAGGTGACCTTGCTTAAGGACTCTATTTGTGACAGTTCTAGTAGGGAGGTTGGAGTATGTACAGGACCAGTGAAACAGAACAGGCGAGTGATCACTATAAGCATCAGGTAGGACAGTGGTGTAGGAGATATGTTCTGGACGATTTGATAGAACCCAGTCCAGTAATGTTGATGTGCCAGTCTTGTAGTTTACCCTAGTGGGTGAGGAGGAGACAAGTTGGGAGAGGTGTACCACTATCACTGCATCCCTGTATGGAGTTGCCGAAGGGGAGAGCCAATTAGCGTTGAAATCACCCAGCAGCAGAGTTTCAGTGCTAAGTGTTAAGTATGTCCTAACATAGTATGTATGACAGTCTTTCTAACAGGAGTATTATCCATATTGCCATTGTATTTTATCCTAACTGCATTTCTTCTCTGGGCTGGCTCACCTACCTTACTAAACAAATCAGATAATTTCATACTGGATTTCATACTGGAATATAGGAAAGTCAAGAAGGCAAAGCCCATATAAACTTTCCCCACAATTCAGTGGCAGTGACACCAGTCACCAACTTCATTGAAATACTTATCCAATCTCACCTTAAACATTCCCACATTTTCTGCATCCACAACTACCTGAGGTAATCTATTCCACATTCTAATTACCCTACATTTGAATCAATTTCTTCTTATTTCTGTCTTAAATATTATTTCCTTCAACTGTCTATCATGTCAATTGATACAACTGATCTTTAAATTCCAATCCCATCTACATGCTCATACTATCATCTTTCAAAACTTTACACAAACACAATAAATCGCCCCTCTCTCTCCTATCTTTCAAAGACCACAAACCCAACCTCTCCAATCTCGCCTCATAACTCAAGCCTTCACATCCTGATATCAATTTCGTGATGGACCTTTGTGGCCTTTCCACCATCCTAATATCCTTCACTAAAAAGGGACTCCATACAGTTGAACAATAGTCCAACAAGGATCTAACAAAGGTCCTATACAACAGCATCAGCACCTCCCTCCCTCTAGACTGGAAACCCCATCTTATACTATTCACTAAATGCATGGCCTTGTTTGATACATTCCTGCTATGAATGCCACATTTTAAGTTATTTTGGATATAGACTTCCAGATCTTTCCCACATGTAGATACCTTCAATTTTATATCCTTCAAATAATAATTTTGTTGTATATTCTTCCTTCCCTTCCTTAACATGCATTTATCACTATTAAATTTCATCTAATTTTCTTCAGCCCATTCCAAAATATGTATTAAATCTCTTCCAAAAGTTAACTTATCATCAAATGTATCCTATTTTCACATCATCTGCAAACTTCACCATTTTATTATTACCACTATCTATATCCAAATCACTTATAGATATGCCAAATAGCAATGGTCCCAGCACTGACCCCGGGGCACACCACTTCCCACTCCCTGAGGTTCTGACAAACAGCCCCGAATCCTAACTTGTTTTCTATTTCTTAGCCACTGATCGACCCACTTGACAACACCCATATCAATACCCACACTAATCAATTTCTCAACAATCTTTATATGGAGGACAGTGTCAAAAGCCCAACTAAAATCCACCAACACCACATCCACACTTTTCCCCTCATCTACCCACTTATTTATGTGTTCATAAAAGGTAATCAGATTAGTCTCACAAGACCTGCCAGAGACAAATCCATGTTAGTACTTATCCACTTGTCCCTTACCAATCATGATGCCCTTTATAGCTTCACCAATGATACCCTCTATTATTTTCCCCACCACTGACATCAGATTCACCGGTCGATAATTCATCACCTGATCCCTTTTCCCCTTCTTATATATTGGCACAACATATGCCCTCCTCCACTCCTCAGGCACCACATCCTCAGCAAGTGACCTCTGTTCCAGCAATGTAATAACAGTCACCAACTCATCTTTCAACTCCCTTAACATATAAGGGTGGATCTCATCTGGTCTCGCCGCCTTGTCCAACTTCAGCCCCATAATCTTTTTCATTACCTTTTCTTTTGTTATTATTTCCTTTGGATCAAGTTCTCCAACACTCTTTAATCTAATTTCTGTCCTACGCAGCAGGAAACGCAGCAGGATGAAGATAGAGAGGCATACCAAACTTCCCTAAGGGAAACAGGGAAGGCAGTAAGGCAGGCAAAAGCCCAAACTGAGGAAACACTAGCACAAACAGTAAAAGAAGGTGACAAGACTTTCTATAGATACATTAGTGAAAGGAGAAAGTCCAGAGGGGGTATTGCTAAGATCAAAGGGGATAAGGGGGCATGTGAGGAGGAGGACCATGTAAAAGCATCTATCCTAAATAGATACTTCTGCTCAGTATTTACTGAAGAGAAGGTAGGGCAGGGCCCACAGCTCTGCACCAGGGACACAGGGGGGAGGGAGGTGTGCACTAGTCCCTTCACAAAAGAAAGGGTCCTACATGAGCTCAATAAGCTCAGGGTGGACAAGGCAATGGGACCTGATGGCATACATCCCAGGGTACTAAAGGAGCTAAGGGTGGAACTAGCAGAGCCATTATCAGAACTGTTGAGTGAGTCTCTGAGCACAGGAGAGGTCTCAGAAGACTGGAGAAGGGCTCATGTGATCCCACTCCACAAGAGTGGTAGCAAGGAGGAGGCAGGGAACTACAGACCAGTCAGTCTTACCTCAGTAGTGGGCAAGATTATGCAGACACTCCTTAGGGAGAGGATAGTGCAACACCTGGAATCCATAGCAGCACAGGATCCAAGACAGCATGGGTTTACAACAGGAAGGTTCTGTCAAACTAATCTCATAGATTTCTTTGACTGGGTAACAAGAGTGGTGGACCAAGGGGGAGCAGTTGATGTTGCCTACCTTGACTTCAGCAAAGCTTTCGATACTGTTCCACATAGAAGATTGATTAATAAGCTGGGTAGGCTCAGGGTGGGTTAGACATTGGTCTACTGGGTGGCAAACTAGTTGACGGGCAGAAAACAGAGAGTGGTGGTAAATGGTATACAGTCAGAAGAGATGCAAGTCACAAGTGGGGTACCTCAGGGATCAGTGCTGGGGCCAGTCCTCTTTAATATCTTCATCAGTGACATTGCAGATGGACTGGAGGATAAGGTTTGTCTGTTTGCAGATGACACCAAGATCTGCAACAGAGTAGATGATCTAGATGGGGTGGGCAGAATAAGAAGAGATCTGGATAAACTAGCAAAATGGTCAGAAGAGTGGCAACTGGGGTTTTATGCAAGGAAGTGCAAGATCATGCACATAGGGAAGAGAAACCCTGAAGCCACCTTTAGGCTGGGAGGGGAGTTGCTGGCAGTCACAAGGGAAGAAAGGGACTTGGGTGTCATCATCACCGATGACCTGAAATCATCCAAGCAGACCTCTAAAGCAGTAGGTAAGGCTAGAGGGATGTTGTGGTGCATTAATAGGGGTATCACAAGTCAGAAGAAGGAAGTAATAATCCCTCTTTACAAGACACTGGTTAGGCCCCATCTGGAGTACTGCAGCAGTACTTGAGGCCACACCTTCACAAGGACATTAACCAAATTGAGGCAGTCCAGAGAAGGGCAACCAAAATGGTGCAGGGACTGCATCAGAAAACATATGAGGACAGATTAACGGTACTCAATATGTATACCCTAGAGCAAAGGAGGGAGAGAGGTGATATGATTGAAACATTTAAACACCTTAAAGGCATTAACAAGGTGAAAGAATCTAACATGTTTCAATATAAGAAAAATAGCAGGACAAGAGGACACAGCATGAGATTAGCGGGAGGCCGATTAAGGGGTAATGTGAGGAAGTTCTTTTTCACAGAAAGGGTGGTGGATGCATGGAATGGCCTACCTCAGGAAGTGGTGGCTATGAATACAGTGCAAGGCTTCAAACAGGCATGGGATAGGCATAAGGGAGCAATACAGATGAGTATGAATAGATAGGCCATTGGCAGAGCAAAGGCCTATGGCACATTCATAAGGTAGAAAAAGAAATGGGCAGACTGGATGGGCCTTGTGGTCCTTATCTGCCATCAACTTCTATGTTTGTATGTTTCTATTTTTAGCATCCTTATTTACAGAGCCGAAACATTTGGCAAATTTATTCGCCAGATCCAGTGGGTCTGATAACACCTCTCCATTTACTGTTAGTGGGCCTACCATATTACTTCCTCCTCTCTGTCCATTAACATAAGTCTAGAAACTTTTATTATTCTTACTCATTGCTAATCTCCATTCGAGCTGTTTATTAGATTGTTTAATTTCCTTTTTTAATTTCCTTAAAATCTGTCTATACCTTATCCCTGTTTAGCTGTCTTATCCTTTTTCATCTTTTGGAAAAGTGCTTTCTTTTTTCTACATAATCTGACTATACTCCTAGTTAGCCATGGGGCCTTTTTTCCTTTATTATTGTACACCGTCCTTTGTGGGATATACTTTCCTCTAATCTCATTTATTTTTTGCAAGAAGATTTCCCATGATTTCTCTAAATCCTGATTATTTAACATATCCTCCCAATTTATACTCCATAATACTATTCTCATAGCCCCATAATCTCCTTTTTTATACAGATATTGGATTGTAATACCTCTCACTATCTCAATTGACCAATCTAACTCAAAATCTATGGAATTATGATCACTCATCCCCACCTGTGGCTGTATATTAATCTATTTAATAATATCACTTCTATTTGTAAAAATTACATCTAGTATGCTCTCCCCCCTTGTTGTGCCCTGTATACATTGTTGGATACCTACTGCCATTATTTATTCCTGAAATCTACAGAAAATATTATTACCCATCTGTTTTTTTCCCCATTCAATTTCCGGCATATTTAGATCCCCCATCAGTACAACATCAGTTTCTTCTGCCAGATTACCAATGTACTCCAAAAATGCCTGTCTCTCATAAATCCATGTCTGGTGCTCTATAAAAAACTGATATCCCACATTTCTTTCCTTTAATTCCCAAAAGTTTGATTGTTATAATTTCTACTTTACTTAGCGCAACTGTTTCCTCCACCCTCCTAATTTCCTTTTTTTTTTTTTTTTATTTACATTTTTTCCACCAACCTGGTTGCCGGCCACCCGGTACTCTCAACCCGATCACGGACACGACTTCCACCCAAATGGGCCTCTAGTCCTCCGATGCCCGTGGCTTGCAGGCGGGGCACGGGATGGAGGAGGAACATCGCAGAGACCGTAATCAGTCGGAGGACTTGGCCTGGGGGCTAATCGAAAGCCAGCGGCGGGCTTCATGGAGGGTGGCCGGCAACCGTCCTTTTCCATTTTCTGGGAAGGCGGGGCGTGCAATGGCGCGCGACATCCTGCCCGCCTCCAGTACTCTTTAGTAGCGGCAGCGTGGGTGTTCCCTATCCCGCTGGTCCCCGTGCCCCGGATGCTGCCGAACCCTCCCCAGAGAAGGAGAGCAGTCCAACGGACGCCAATCCATCTCCCCGGCCAGCTCCCTCCAACAACTCGGGTCTGTTCTCACCCGGTCGCCGTCAAGTGGAAATCCTGACCGCTGCACCAGGGTCGCCTAGAACCCTCCTAATTTCCAAATCTTCCTTAACAAAAAGATTAACCTCCCCCTTCTCACCTCCCTATTCTTACTAATCAGTTTGAAGCCGAGTATATGTTGGGACCAACCACTTTCATTCCTCCACCAGGTTTCGGCTACCCCTATCATGTCTAATTTTTCATCTTTGATCAGAATTTCTAATTCTGATCTACATGCTTCATTTAGACTCCTCGCATTACAAAACATAACCTTTAAGGATGTTACCCCTTTAACTTTACTTTTACTAGGAATCCTTTCCTCTATATTACCCTCCATCGTCCCCCTCCCCTTTAGTTTAAACTATTCTCAATCTCATTTTTTCAACCTCATTCCCAATATCCTACTACCTCTAAAATTTAAATGGAGTCCATCCTTACAAAGCAGTTCCTTTCTGTTGCTAAATGTCCCCCAATGCCTGATAAATTTATACCCACTTGATGTAGCCCACTTCCTCAACCACTCATTTGTTAAAGCTATTCTTTTCTGCTTATAAGCAGATGCCTTGGGCTCAGGTAGTATTTCCAAAATTATTATTTCGCTCCCTTTATCCACTAAATTTTCTACCAGCTTCTTGTAGTCCTTCTGCATTTCAGGCAACTTCTTTTTTGCAATATCATTTATTCCTACATGAATACAGGCCACGGGATGCTCCCATTCTGTCTTAAATATATTATCAACCATCCCATTTAAATCCAGGATCCCAGCTCCAGGAAAACTACTAACCATTCTGTTTTTCTTATCATTTCTACAAATAAACTGGTCTGTGAATTTTATAATTGAGTCTCCAATAACCACTACCTGTCTCTCTACTTGTTCTTCCTGAATTCTATCACAGTCACCTTCTCCCCCATTTTGTTGATCAGGTTCTCCCAATATATTAAAACTATTCCTCACCTGAATTCCCTCATATACAATATCTCTTCGATCTTCTACATTCCCAGGGTCTACAGTGTCCTCACCTTCCCCATTCTCATTCAACATATTTTTGTCCTGTCGTTCTCTTAAATATTCTGGGACTGGTTGTAAAGGGCTACCTCCCCTTCTTTTTCTTTTACTCTTACTTTTCACCTTTTGACCTCCCTGATTACTAAATCCCTCTTCTTCATTTATCTTTCTTTTTCCCAAACTAATCTCCAATCCATGCCCCCCCAGCTCCATCACTTTTGTTCAAACTAGACATAATCCTTAATCTCTCCGTTAGCTCCATCTGGCTCTTCTCGAGCATTTCCAACCTTTCAGTGATCCTTTTCACGTTTTCTCCTAATTCTTTATTTATTTTACATTTGCTACATTCGAAGGAGACATAGTTGACTCCTAATTCAGCTATTATGAACATTAAACAGCTCCTACAACATATCATCAAATCCCCTTCCGACGTTAACAACGATAAAGTACCTTCTTGCCCATTTCCTTCTCTCAACCCCATTTCATTGCTTACATTTATTCATACCTTACTGCTTGTAGTCATGCCTTCTCACCCCTTCTCCTTCTCCCCTCTCCCCGCAAACACACGCACAGACGTACATGTCTCCACGTGTCTCAGCATGCTGACGTGTGCCGCACACACTGGCACCGCTCGAGTGAGTGCCTATTTAAATAGCCTAAGGACCCAGAAGTTCAGCGGTCCTCGGCTCTCACACACTATCAGCTGCACCTGCCAATTATTAAAGTGCTTGTGCACTAGTTCCAATTAGAACTACCCCTTTAAAATACCCCACACAGTAGCAGGAATATAGCTCTCCCTGTTAAACAAATAGAGGGCTTCCAGCTACAATGCTACAATCCTCCGGTACAGTGAATTAGCAATTTAACTGCAGTGAGACAGAACACTTGTAGTCACAGCACCCCTGTCTCACTGGTTTTGGCGGTCCCACAGTACGTGCAGTAATCTCTAATTTGAAAGTCTCAGGTTCAATTAGTAAAGTTTCATTAGTTGGTTTATAATTATACACATTTATAAATCAGGAGATAAAGGAGACATAAGAAATTGGAAACTTTGCGAACTGTGTGAGAGGCCTTTTTGGCACCGTGCAATTCTGCTTAAAGTTGAACCAGCATAACATTCTGTGGTGATTTGCATATGCAGCCCATGATGCTTTGCATTGTGTGGGCATGTGTGATTTTGTATTGAAACTTGGCTTCCCAGCCAAATGCCCTTTGGGGTAACCCTTGCCTCAGTGTTTGTGCACAGAGGTTCTTTGTCTTTTAAATATTTTTTTATTTTAATGGATTCACCACAACATAACCCAGACAGGCTGTCTTAGGGTAGCTGGTTCATTCCACTTGGGTGTCAAACAGACGAGACATACTGATGAGTCCTGGTAGGACGAAACACGTGTCTATGTCATCTGTTAGCACCCTTTGAAAACTGTGTGAGAGGCCTTTCGGCACCATGCAATTCTGCTTAAAGTTGAACCAGCATAACATTCTGTGGTGATTTGCATATGCAGCCCATGATGCTTTGCATTGTGTGGGCATGTGTGATTTTGTATTTTTTTTTATAAGAAATTGGAGGCCCATAACAATTTTGAACTCAGATTATAAAATATTAACAATGTTATTAAATAGCAGAATGAAAATTTCTGTAGAAAAAATAATGTCACCTTTCCAATAATTCCTAACAGAAGAATACAATCAGCCCTTATGATTATTAAAGACGTTATTGAGTATCTTTCATTAGAAGAAAAAACTGGGTATCTGATATCTGCTGACCTGGAGAAGGCTTTTGATAGGGTTAATCACACTTATTTATTTCAGGTTTTGCGGTTTTTTGGATTTCCACAATGGATTGTCAATATTATTAAATCCTTATATACCTCAGCTACAGTGTTTCCCTTTATTAAAGGAAGTAAAACTAAAGGGTTTACACTAAAATAAGGAGTTCATCAGGGATGTCCACTAAGACCTCTGTTATATGTTTTATCATTAGAACCACTCATTTGATCTTTGATGGTAATACCTAAATGGATAGGAATTGGTAGAGATCATCCTAATTCTCATCTTCATATTCAAGCATATGCATATGCAGATGATGTATGTATATTTTGCAATAATTATGAATCTCTGCAGATTTTCCTAGCAGAATTTAAATTATTTGCAGCAGTGTCTAATGCTAAAATTAATCTACTCAAAACTAGGGGTTTGATTATGGGGGCTGGATGTCATCAGGCATTTCAGAATAACAAAATTATATTATCTCCAGAACCCCTAAATATATTAAGTATTTCTTTTGGCCCTCAAAACCTTCCTGAAAAAAATTGGGACAATGCTTTAGTTAAAATAGAACTTAAAGTTTCAAGATGAAAAAGTTATAAATTCTCCAAAGCTAAACTTATACAAATCATCAAACAGTTTATTATTCTCTGTTTGCAATATGTGGCTATGCTTTTCCCTCTTCCTACACAGTATGAGACCAGACTTTATAGTAATTTTTTTCAACTATTGTGGGGTAATAGATTCAGTCCAGTAAAGAGATGTTTTACTTATCTAAACATCACTAAAGGAGGATTAGGTATGATTGATCCCATACTATTTTTTGTACCCTTTTTTTTTTACTCAGTCTACAAAACAATTAATCCTGAGGCCAGAGAGTAGAGAAAGTATTTGTACTTCATTAGTACTAGGTCGATACTTTAAAGCTTGGGTTAATCTAACCCTTAAATTAAATCCCCATATACATACTCCAATATATTTTAAACCAGCAATTCAAAAACTATACAAGTGGAAAATCACTGAACAAATCATTGTTTCTAATACAGTGAAAACCCTATACAAAGTGATTATGAATTCAATGTACCCTATTGAACCTAGTTTTAAAAATTGTCCCGCAAGACACAACTCTTATATATTAGACCAGTTGAATAATGATAGGATACCTGCCTTTATGTGGGAAACACAATGGTTGATAATGTATGGGAGATTAAACATAAGAGGCACAGCCAAATACAAGGCAAAAAGAAGAAAGGAATTGTCCTTATCCAGAATGCATTAACCAAGACGAAACTATGGAGTATTTTTTTCTACACTGTTCTTATGTAACAAAATTATGGGTATATGCTGCCAAAAAGTGGGATTTGTCATGGCTAAAATGTATGAATTACGATATTCTGGTTATAGGTATATATCCTCCAAGCATGGCCCATCTTAGTAAAAATACTCTAGGAGTATTTTTTGGATGTTTGTGTTTTTTTTATGGCAGGTGAGGTGTCAATGGGTTATGTATCAAAAAAGGGTTCTATATGAGGGGTTTTGCCAAATGCTAGCTAAGGAAATTTATAAAGTGTATCTCAAAGATTTCCAAATGTATAATTCAAGTAAAGTATTAAAATGGTGGAAAGGATTTACCCATATAATTAAATTTAAATAATAGTTTTTTGCTTGATCCACACAATATGAATACTTATAATCTTTTGTTTATTTCCTTTGATGTTTCTATAAAAGATCTCTGTATTTGATTGTATTATGATATTACTGTGAATTTGTTTTCTTTTGAGTTATACTGTATATTTATTTATTTTATTTTGTCAATAAAAACTCCCCCACTCTTTTCGAGAAGTGCCATGGGATCTTTAACATCCACCTGAACTACCACCAATCCAGGCAGATGGGACCTCGGTTTAACGTCTCATCCGAAAGACAGCATCTCAGAAGCGCAGCACCCCCTCTCATGCTGCACTACAGTGTCAGTACTGGGATATTAACCCAAGTGCCAGATGTGGGAACTGAACCCACAGCCGTCTGATCTCCCAGCCTCAAAGGCAAGTGTGCTACCTACTGAGCCAGTGACACAATAGCACCAGTTTGAATCCCACCAGTCTCCAGTGCCAAAAAGAAGTGAATACCCCAGAGGAGCGAGAGACCCCTAGTCCACAACAATCCCCAATACATAAATAAATCAGCTGAGTACACACAAAAAAGTCACCTTTCAGTGGTGATGCATGCAGATCCTTCAGGCCTGATAGCAGCTGCTGAAGTGGGCCATTTTGCAGGCAACAGCTGTGTTTTTCCCTGCAGCTGTACTCTGTTTTTAGGTCCACTTCTAACTGGTGTCTGCAGGGGTCCTGGTAGAGTGGTATGGGGCATACCGTACATGGGGTTTTCAAATGTTTACCTGGAGGCAGCTACAGACAGTCTTCTTGTCAAGTGTCTTGATTTACTCTTGATTAAGGGCTGAACTGTTCTAATTTAGAGCTGAACATATTGCTAGTTCGGTCTGTCAGGATTCCGGTTGTCGGGTTTTTGTTGAACGGGCTATTGTTTGCCGGGATTTCAATCATGTTGGGATTTCATACGGCTCTCTTTTTAAATGCCCCTGGTTGGAAATAGTAATTCTGTTTAGTTGGGAGGAACAGTTGAGAGCCTGCAGAGCCGCAGAAATTGCTGCCAGGAAGTGTACTTCGCTGATGTCATTGTTCCCTGTCCATTGGTTGAACCCCAAGAGCTACTGGTGGTGTGGTGCATTCGTGGAAGTTGTTCTGCACAAGCCAAGCACTGAGTTGAGAGTGCAAGCCTGGGACCACTTGGAGCAGTGGTCAAAAGGAGTGTATCAATGAGAAGCCCCCGGAGAGAGCTTTGCACCTTTGCTACGACCAGCCCAGGACTGGGGGAGAGATTGTGAGGAATCGGACTCGGGATGGAGGAGATTGGGACTGGGAGGGAGATACCTGCAGCAGCCTGTGATGACTGAGGAGACCAGGAGAAAGAGAGACCAGCACACTGCTGATCCATTCAAGGAGGAGCCTTGAGCAGAGCGCCGATCACCTCTGAGAGTATTGCCGTCAACCAAATGCAGCTTGCTGCAGTGCCTGCTGTCCACTCGGTATGAGAACTATCCTCCTCTTGTCTGAGTCCCAGCTGAATTGTTGGCTTACACCGGTGACCATCTGGTACTGTGATCTGAGAATCAGTCGCGCCGTTCAGTTCCTACTCTGGTACTGACGTTCATTTCATTGCCGCCTGTCAGGAACACTTCAGACCAGCACCTCTACATTTTCACCAGTCTCAGTGAAGAGACCATCATCTCAGCCAGGTACTTTTTGTGTGGTAACCTGTGGAGGTAAATGTGTGGCACTGGTGAACAGACACCTGATAGGCCTTGGTTTATTTTATATTTTATTGTGAGCTCACTTGAGACTATGCTCTAATTTTATAAACATACTGTATAATATGAGTGCTAGCTCTCTTGTCTTGTCCCTTCTATGGAATGTTAATTTTCACAATATTTGAAATGAATTAATTTATGTGACTCAATAAGTAAAGTATCTTATTTGGCATCAATCTGTGATTTCTTCTATGACTATAACTAAGCATGAGTTAACCAGGGAAGAAATTTGCACTGGAATGATCTAAACTTCCAGAGTTTATTGATAAGCAGAAATAGTGACCAAAATATATTTTGTAAATTATTGATTTTAAATGAGCTTATCCATTATCTAACAAGCATTTGTCAATGCCGAATGTTGATTGTTTTGGTCTGTTGAGCTCGCTCACTGCCCTTGTGTCACTCACTCATTCTGTTTCTCTTTTGTACTGGGCTTCTGCCTGCATTGGCATGTTTTGATACCCACAAAGAAATCTGCAGCTGTCCCAACAGAGCTCCATTGAGGTGGGTCACTCCCCCTCTCTCACTCACTCATTCTGTTTCTGCTGGCGCTGCAGGCTGCCCTTTTGTACTGGGCTCATGCCTCTGTTAGGTGGCTTTTTCTGCCCATAAAGAAATCTGCAGCAGTCCTGACACAGGTCCATTGAGCTCGCTCACTCCCCCTCTCTCACTCACTCGTTCCACTTCTGCTGGCGCTGCAGGCTGGCCTTTTGTACTGGGCTCCTGCCTGCGTTGCCACCTTTTTTTGCCAACAGAGAAATCCGCAGCAGTGATGATAGAGCTCCATTGAGCTTGCTCACTCCCCCGCTCTCACTCGCTCATTGTGTTTCTCCCGGTGCTGCAGGCTGCCCTTTTGTACTGGGCTTCTGCCTGCATTGGCACCTTTTTCTGCCCACAAAGAAATCCGCAGCTGTCCCGACAGAGCTCCGTTGAGGTCGCTCACTCTGCTTGTCTTACTCACTCATTCTGTTTTTCCTGGTGCTGCAGGTTGCCATTTTGTAGTGGGCTCCTGCCCTTGTTGGTGCCTTTTTCTGCCCACAAAGAAATCTGCAGCAGTCCCAACAGAGCTCCGTTGAGCTCGCTCACTCCCCCTCTCTCAGTCGCTCATTTTGTTTCCCCCACTGCTGCAGGCTGCCCTTTTGTACTGGGTGCCTGCCTGTGTTGGCGCCTTTTCCTGCCCACAAAGAATCTGCAGCAGTCCCAACAGAGCTCAGTTGAGCTCGGTCATTTCCCCCCCAGTCGCTCGATCCTAATCTGTCCCAAACACTGATTTCCGACAGTGACTGCAGTATTCTGCACCGAAAGCGCAGAAACACATTTTGGCCAGGATGTGAAAAATGACAGCTGTACTGTTCATAAGGAGGTGTGAACAAATGCCAGTGTTGAAAATCTGGTGTGAAAATATTACTAATTTGCGAACTTATAAGGGTGTGTGGAAACTGCACAACACATGCTCGTAACACAGTCATTTTATGGAGTTTCATCACAAAATTTTCAACATAGGCATTTTAAGGCCTCTGCTCATGAACAGTGTCAGTGTGATTTTCTTAATGTGTCATGAAAACTGATTTCCTACAGCGACCGCGCTATTGTGTGCCGGAAGCGCAAAAATACATTTTGGCCAGGATGTGAAAAATGACAGCTGTACTGTTCATAAGGAGGGGCAGAACAATGGCAATGTTGAAAATCTGGAGTGAAAATATTGCAAATTCGCGAAGTTACGAGCGTGCATGCAAACTGTGCAATGCGCATTCGTAACACAGTCATTTTATGGAGTATCATCACCAAATTTTCAACATAGGCATTTTAGGACCTCTGCTCATGAACATTGTCACTGTCATTTTCTTAATCTGTCCTGAACACTGATTTTCCACAGCGACTGGGCTATTCTGTGCCGGAAGTGCAAAAACATATTTCAGCCAGGATGTGGAAAATGACAGTTGTACTGATCACAAGGAGGTGTGAAAAAATGCTAATGTTGAAAATCTGGCATGAAAATATTTCAAATTCGCAAAGTTATGAGCGTGCGTAGCAACTGTGCTACGCACGCTCGTAAAAATCATTTATTAGTTTTTCCCATCAAATTTGCAACATAGGCTTTTTGAGAGCCCACCTCATGAACACTGGCACTGTCGTTTTGTTAATCGGTCCTGAAAGGGGATTCCTCGCAGTGACCGTGAAATCACCTTTCAGGGCTGACTAACGCCATGACAGTGCAATAATTCATGAGGAGGGGTCCCAAAAACCCCATGTTGAAAATTTGGTGCCAAAATTCCAAAAAATGCCTGAGATATGCATCAAAGTTGAAAAAACCCTATTTATTCCATTATACAGCTTACCGGCATTTCCACAGTTCACAGTTGGCTTTGAAGAGTGCAGATGTGTTCCCGGTCCACCGAAGATGGTTGCGCCAGACTCCGGAGGTAAGTATGGGGTGAGGCTGGTGTGGGGAGGCAGATTGCGGAGTGGGTGGGCGCGGGTTGTGGGAGGGGGGCAGGGAGACCACCGAGGGACCGTTTCCTTTTTCCACAGGGAAAATAAAAAATTGCGGGACTGTTTTTGTTTTTACAGGGGAATGTGGCATACTGGAGTGGGCTACCAGTGTGCCAAAGGAGTCTTTTTTTGGGGGGGGGCAGCTGAAGCCGACAGGGGATTGGGCATGCGTGCAATCAACATAAAAATGTCCAGAATGGTAATAAAATCAGCTACAATTAACTTACAAATTAGGGAGATATTTAGCAATAGAATGGAAGGAACATGTTAACACACTAGTTAATAAAGAGGGTAAGAAAGTTAAGCATTACAAAAATGATAAATGAGACCAATGCACTGCTGCTCCAGCCAAGTGGAGCAAACTTGGGTCTCAGACTAAGGTACTGGCAGGAACATATGCATTTTTTTTTTACACTGGTATTAATGCTCCTCTGCTCCTGTGGCCCTCACATTCTGGGGGAGCCCCAGCCCCATCACCCTGGTGACCACCAGCCAGTGCTTTAGCTCCAGGACTTAGCCCCCTGGCGGGGTTGGCAGAGGGGGCCCAAGGAATCGCGCCGAGGCTAGCCAGGTGTGGGGTCTGCGGTCTCCCCTGTCATCCTCCGAGAGCTGTGTTTTTCCTGTTTTCTTTGTCCCTTTGTGGTAGCGCAGCATACATTGATGCCTGTGATGGGGCTGTGCATGCTCCTGCGCATAGCCCTGTCAACCATCTGCCGTGTACCACCTCCCATGCAGTAGTGGCTCCGTGGCACCGAGCCCCTGCCTCCAACAGGAGTCAGGCATGCATAGGCCGCTGAACTACCCTCTCCCCAGAGATGGAGAGCAGTCCATTGGATGCTTGATCCATCTCCATCCCTGCTGATCCCCGGCAGCCCATGCTCGTTCCTGAGAGTGGCTCGCCAGCATAGTGTGAGGTAAGGCACCAGCGCGTCAGCCCTCAGTGCCACCAGGCTAGGTGGCCATATGCATTTAAAATGTAACCAGCTTGGCTCCTTAGAAGGGATGGTATAGCGCACATGGTATTAGTACACTACCATTTACCCAGCATTTGTGTCACCAACAAATACAGCTACTTGCTGCCCTCCAAGCCTGCTGCCTGAACACACATTAGTGGTTCAAATGTAATTGGAGAGGGGATGGGGAGGCATTTGGGCTATCAAAAATGTTTATTAATATGCTAACAGTCTATTATTTGTTATGATTCTCAGTTTTCTCCATCCTCTTCCCATCCCTACACCCTCCCCAGGTTGCATCTGTAAACAAGATGTGTCTGAGTCTCTATTGCTTACCTAGGCCTAGATAAAACATTTCAACAAACAAAGGAATGAATGTATCTGAACAGAATGTATTCTCTATGACTGGCCTTGTGTATAAATATTAGTAAAGTTAAACATTCTTTATTTGATCTCTATACTATCTCAGAGATGCTCCATGGTTTAAGATTGGCCACATTGCCATGACCCATTATCTTTTAACAACTGATCCCTTGGGGTCACTTTAAGCAAAGTAGGTTGCTGCCTTCTTGGAACAGGCTTTAGAGTTTTGATCACCTCTTTGAGATCTGGTTTGTCATCTTCGTTCTTCTGTTCCTTTGATTTGGCCAGCCATGTGTGCTCCATCTCCTGTAGTTATCTGCCCCCTTAATTTTGGTTTTGTTTAACATCCTTAATTGACAATGGCTGAGGGGTAGCCTGCTCTTTAAGGAGTTGGTCATCACCAGCCACTGGAGGCATGGATGGTTTTATGACCTCTGGCACTCTGTTCTTTACACCCTAAATAATGTTACTCTGGCTTTTCTGTTTTAACATTTCCAAGAATTATTTAAAGATAATTATGATGAACTACACATTTTGGTGGTCTAACTTTGCAGTTGTCAGGCTCGGTATGATGCTGGCAGCCTTACTGTATCTGTGTTACGCTCCAGTTAATGCATAGTAATAAAAGTAATATCTTATAGGGCCTATGACTGAAGTTGCTCCTGCTGTTAATACCTCCCATGAAAACCAACCAGTTATGTCCCTAAGTGTGGTGAAGTATTACTTTTATTATTACGAAATAAGACCTTGTTTATGCAATTACACCACAAATGCAGTATCCAGGTGCTGACAACTGCAAAATTAGTTCACCACAATGTGTAGTTAGGTATTATGATCTTTTCTTGGAAATGAGTGAAGACTGTCAGAGGAACGTTATTGAAGTCATCTTATTCATCACAAATGTGGTTGTTTGAGCAATGCTCCAAGAGGGACATTAATTATCTAATCTAATTCACCAGAAATGTGGGCTTCGGGCACTGCTCGTAGAGTGGGAGAAGTGCTTTCTTCCTCTACTGATTTTTTAGCTGCTGATAATAAAGCTTTGATGTCAGTGCTAGTATGGAGTCTTTTATTTAGCAGCATGACTTTGGAGCCTTGGCAGTGTTCTGTGTCATTTCATTTTCCTAAGTGAGCACTTAATGCATAATAATAAAATAAGTAATACCTTATAGAGCCTATGATTGAAGTTGCTGCTGCTTTAATGCTGCCCATGAAAAACAGGTGCTGTGCTGTGTGAATAGACATCTGTGGGACTGGCTACCTTGATGTGGCACAGAGGTTTGTCACAATGTGATATTGTAACTAAATGCTAGTCTGTCAGTCTGACAACTGTTGGTGGCGAGGTTGGTGGTGTGGTGGCATGGCTAGTGTTGTGTGAATGGTCATCTGTGGCACTGACTACCATGATGTGGTACAGAGGCTTGTCACAATGCAATATTGCAACTAAAAGCCAGTCTGTCAGTCTGACAACTGTTAGTGGTGTGGCGAGTGGTGTGCTGGTAGTGAGCAGGCACAAATACGGCACAGACAGTGGGTGTAGGGGTAGCTGGCCTGAGCAATGGGGGGGGGTAGCAGTGAGTCCACTTGGTGTGCAGATCTGAGATTCCTGGCTACACCCATCTTCGGGGGTGCCCAATCCCCCTGTTGGTATGTGTAAACCCCCCAAGAGTGTGTGGTACACTGGGAGCCCACCCCAGTGTGCCTCACTGTATTCAGAAGCTGACTGCATCAGCATTTTCCTGGCCCCGCCCATCCCCATTGTGAGCCACACTGGGTGCCCACCCCAGTGTGGCACATGTCACGTCCTCGAAGTCATGGGGCACACTGCGAGCCCACCCCAGTGTGCCCAACATTGTTCCATACACCTGTAAAGAAAACAAATCTGTGCTGTTGGTTTCTTTTTTTTCACCTGAAACAAAGAAAATAGTCCCTCCCTGTCGGAGGCCCCCCTACCCCAACCTGCACTCACCCTCTGCGCATCCCACCTCCCTACACTCCCCTCACCCTATACTTACTTCCAGACACCTGGTGCCGCAATCTTCAGTGGAGTGGGAACACATCTGCACTCTTCAAAGCCGACCACAAACTGAAGAAATGCTGTTAAGCTCTATAATGGCATTAATGGGGGAGGTTTCAACTTGGGTGGCTATCATGACCATTTTTTTGACTTTTGACTCCAGATTTTCAACATGGGGTTCTTGGGACCCCACCTCGTGAAATCAGTCACTGTCATTTCATTATTCGGCTCTGAAAGGTGATTTCATGGTCACTGCGTGGAATCACCTTTCGAGACTGACTACCAAAACAACAGTGCCACTGCTCATGATGTGGGGTCCCAAAAAGCCTATGTTGCAAATTTGGTGAAAAAATTCCAAAAAATGACTTTTACCAGCGTACATTGCACAGTTTCCACACACACCCGTAACTTTGACAATTAATATTTTTGCTCCACATTTTCAACATTGTCATTTTTTCACACCTCCTTATGAACAGTACAGCTGCCATTTTTCACATCCTGCCCGAAATGTGTTTTCTCACATCTTGTGTTCAGTGGTGCGGTCGCTGTGGGAAATTAACATTCGGGACAGATTAAGAAAACCACAGTGTTACTGTTCATGAGCAGAGGTCCCAAAAGGCCTATGTTGAAAATGTCATGAAAAATGTCAAAAACATGTCTGTTATGAGCGTGCATTGCACAGTTTCCACGTATGCTCATAACTTTGAGAATTTTTAAATATTTTCACTCCAGATTTTCAACATTGCCAATTCTTTACATCTCCTTATGAATGGTGCAGCTGTCACGTTCATCAGCGGAGGTCCCAAAATGCATATGTTGAAAATTTGGTTAAAAACATCCCCAAAATAATTGTGTTACGAGCATCTGTTGCCCACTTTCCATGCATGCTAATGACTTCACCACTTTTCCATAGTTTCACTTCAGATTTTCAACATTACCATTTCTGTACACCTCCTCATGAACAGTACAGCTGTAATTTTTCACATCCTACCTGAAATGCGTTTCTCCTACCTGTGGCACCAAATGGCGCAGTCACTGTGCAAAATCTCCTTTCAGCTAACAAACTGATAGTGCCAGTGTTCATGAGGTGGGGTCACAAAAAGCTCATGTTGAACATTTGGAGTGAAAATAACCAACAAACACCTGGGGTATTAGGGTTTCCCAATGTAATGGCCCACCCTGTACTGACTAACAGGCATCAGGGGTGTGACTTGGGATTTTCAGCTGTAATGCTCACACCATTCCACCCCCAGCCTGCACCAGCTGACAGGCATTGAGGTGTGCCTTGGACTATTTGGCCCCAAAGTTCACCCCATTCTCCTACAGTGCACTCATCTCAGTGTATTTCCTTATGGCACGGGGTGAGTGTATGGCCTGAAGACCCCAAAGCACACCGTGACACGTGTCTGTGTCTACAGGGTAGGGTGAGGTGAAATGGCGTGAGTGTTATGGCCAATGAACCAAAGGCGCACCCCACTGCCTGTCTGTCTCTGCAGGGTGGGGGTGGGATTAGCGTCAGTTCAATACTTCAGTGCTATTCCTATTATACATCTAATGTCTGCACTACCAATGCCAGCAAGACAACATTTGGCAGTGACAAATGCTTGTTACATTTTGTGTCAGCTCTGTGCTTGTTTCAGTCATTTGTAAATTAACCAGTTTGGAGGTTCAGACTTCTAAACTAGCATTTTGTATGTCCTTTCCAACATTCCTCACCATTGTAGATATCACCACATCCATAACAGGGGCAATTACGGTGTTTGTAGCACTAGAGAGAAGGGATCCCTCTACAACACCTCTTCCATCTCCACCACCATCCTCAGCTGTGTCCACCATCTTGCCATGATGGACAAGGGATCCCCCCACTGGTAAGAGTAGTGGAAGTTCCCTGGTATCCTGGCCAATATTCCCCTTCCCATAAAACTGGCTCATGCAGTTTTTCAAGGCTGTGTGTGGGTGTTGATGTACAAAATGGCGGCCACTACACATTCAGTCATTTTACTACTAGTCTAGCATTGCTTGTAAAGCTTTTTCAGATACAGTGTGTATGAAAAGCACTATAAAAATGCTGAGTCTTTTTCTTCTTAAAAGAAATACCTGTTTCTATGCCATAGAAACATAGAATTTAATGGCAGATAAGGACAACTTGGACCATCCAGTCTGCCCATTTCTCCCTACCAATACTATTACCGAAAACTGCGCCCTATGTACAGCTCTTTCTCTTTCCTCCCCTCCTTTCCATTATTATCCCCTTGTGCTTATCCCATACATTCTTGAAATGCACCACATATGCTGGTTTCTCAGTTTTCCTGAACTCTCAACTAAGCATTCTCTGCCAGAATTTGCCTTGGAGGAAAAGCTAACATGTTAATTTTTTTTTTATTCTATTTCGTGTGCTAGTCTTGAATCCTGGAGTGATGGGTTGGAAGATTATTTATTTTAAAGTTATGTCATTTTCTTATAAGTGTGTTTGGAGATTATGAAGGTGGTTTAGTTCTTAAAAGGAACAGTACATAACTTTTCCCAGGGGTGTAGGTGACCAGAACCAAACCTGGAAAAAGACATCCAGGTTGTCTTTTTTTGAGTACACTCAGATTTATTTAAAGCACCAGTACAACAATTTTTTTTTTCTCTCTCCCAAAAAGCTAGTTTCAGCTACAATTAATACAATTATTAACATACATGTCAAATCTACATTTCTAGGTACTTCCCATGCTGCACATCATCAGTTTTTTTTCTCAGTTCTAACCATTAACAGGTTTGCAATGGTATTTCTAAGCCAGATGCAGAGGCCATCTTTTTTTCTTGAGAAAAGACTAAATTGAAACATCTATAAAGTACTACAATTTTGGTGGAACTTAAAAATAATACCACTAAATAAAACTGGAAGATGCCTAGAATATTTTATAGTGAAACATAGGTATGGTCACATTGTTTTGCCTAATTTCATTGCACTGCTGCTTAAAGATTACACTCAGTGGAGATAGTGTTTCAATCTCCCTTCTCTTAGTATATCTTTCAGGAGAGAGTAGTGATAGGGCTAGGGGTAAATCCACATTTTTTGAACAAAGGGTTAAACAATACTGTAGTGGGTCTGTTAGGAATGTTCAGACCTAGGCATTGTCCTCTCCTGGAAACTGTGGAGTTGAAGGAGAAGACTATTTCAGAGCCAGCTTTGGGATCTTGAGGGACCCCAGTAAGAGCAGTCATGGGTCGCCTATCTGTTAGGGAAGGGCTGCCATGTTAGTTCTGGGCCCTTCCAACCCTCTATCCCTCCACTCACCTAATCCATTGCTGCACCTGATTGTCTAAGCTATACCTTGGTGAGTAATTTTATGGCACTGTAATGCCACAGCAAAAGGCTATGCTCTGACTATTGTAGAAATACTGTAACACTTATTACTGTTCTACAAAGACATTACTTGGAAAAAAAATAATATTTAGAAACTAGTGAGGTGCACTAATCAATGATCACTGAGCCACTGTAACTGTAGCAAATAATTGTGAAAAACTGGCTGTGGACCATTTATACTTTTAAAATGGTGTGTGAACAGACTAATTATGGCTCTTCACTGGTCAAACTCTCATCTCATGGGACTTCATAAACATAACTTAAACCCCAACTAAAGGTGCATTATTTGGGGTACAACCTCTCTGGGTCAGAATGTTAATATGTAAATCATACAGTCTCAGCCTAACAAGCTCAAAATGGCATTATGCAAATTAAATAACCACATGACAAAACTATTATACAAGGCCTCCCACAGAAGTAATTATACAATTAATACTACCACATGACAAGAGTTATCACACAACTCTCCCTCACAGACAAAATTACTCTAAAATCATATGTTGCAAACCAAAACATTGAGAAAAACAGCTGAGAAGAAAGACAGTGGCCCGGATATTCAGACTGCACCAGGCAGTGGCGCAAGCCTGGGCACAGCATAATTGGGATGCACCAGGGCCAGGTCCAGGTGATATTCAATGGTGATGCACCATGGTGCAGCACCACTGAAAATGGCAAAGACAGCGCACGTACTGCACATGGCACAGTGGCACTGTGCCGGCGCAAGCCACAGATAGGGCACATGGGATGCACCAGCACAAACACAGTTACGTTGGGTGCAACAGCCACAATATTTAGCAGAGGGCATGCAAATGAGGCCATAAGATATGCAAGGCACAAATAGGGCCATTTGCATTTCATTATGGCCCTATTTGCATGCTTTGCACAGGGCAGCCTGGTGAATTGCACCTGGCGCCCTGCACAGCATGATGTGTGCACAGTGGGGGTCCTGGGGCATCCTCCGCCCCGTAGCTGTGAATGTGGTAAATCTCCATGCAATGATTCCCTGGTAGTCTAGTGGTCTCCCTCTCCCTCCTGAGTCCCTGATGAATGTACATTAAGACAGTGCCTGGTGGTCTAGTGGACCCCCCACCCTCCCAGGTCCCCAATTGTGGTAAATCGCTGAAACCTAATTCCTGGTGATCCAGTGGCACTCCCACCCTCCCACCCACATAGGACCCTTGCCCACCCTGCTGCCCCCTGTAATCAGTGTGCAGCTGCAACTCACCCGCGCCACCACCCGGCCACCCAGAATGACAGGTGCAGTATGGGCTTGCAGGGCATACTGTACTAGACAGTCCCAAATATGTGAATGAAGTCATTCACATTGTATCACCCCTTTTCGTTGACACCCCAATGGCGAAACAAGGAAAAGTACCAATACGGCGACATTCGAGGTAATTGTCCATTTTCCTTGTTTCGCCTTCCCCAGTGTTCCACTCCCTCCTCGGACCAACTCTGACCTGGAGTTGAAATCTTACAGTCTGGGGTGTGTGGGGGGCACAGCCCCCTGAATGGGGGATGTGGGGTGCACAGCCCCCACAGAAAACAAGGAGTCAAGAGGCTGCACAATACCTGCGTCGGTATTGTGCCGTCGCTGTGGGGGAGGTCGGCATTTTCACTAACGGAAAAACTTGGTGCTTCCCATTCACATATTTGGGACTGTCTAGGACAGTATGCCCTTCAAGCCCATACTGTACCTATCATTCAGTGGATGGCCTGGTGGTATACGGGCAGATTTCAGCCACCTGCCAATGACCGGGGGGGGAGAGCGGGGTGGGCAAGGGGTCCTGTGTGGGTGTGAGGGATAGAAGGTGCCACTGGATAGAAACATAGAATCTGATGGAAGATAAGGACCACTTGGCCCACCTAGTCTGCCCATTTTCCTACCTAATGGATAAGCTGCAGATCCTAATTAACCAACAACCTACTTCCTCCTACCCACCACTAGAATTCCCTAATGTCTGTCCCATGCATTCTTGAATTCCCCCACTGTTTTTGACTCTACGACCTCCTCAGGAAGGCTGTTCCATGCATCTACAACCCTCTCTGTGAAGAAATACTTCCTCACATTACCTCTGAGCTATCCCCCCTCTGTCTTCAAATTGTGCCCCCTTGTTCTCGCATATCTCTTTTCCTGAAAGATGCTACCCTCTTGGACTTTGTTAATTCCCTTGAGGTATTTGAAAGTTTCTATCATGTCCCCCCTCTCCCTCCTTTCCTCAAGGCTATACATCTTAAGTTCCTTAAGTCTTTCTTCATACGTCTTCTGGTGCAGACCCTGCACCATTTTGGTTGCCCTCCTCTGGAAAGCCTCCACACTGTCTATGTCTTTGCGGAGATGGGGTCTCCAGAACTGTACACGGTACTCCAGATGTGGTCTTACCAACTGTCTGTACAGAGGGCCAACAATGTCCTGTTTTCTACTGGTGATGCCTCTCCCTATGCATCCCAGAATCCCCCCAGCCCTCCTTACTACCTTCTCACATTGCTGGCCCACCTTTAGGTCATCTGCTATGACTACCCCCAGGTCCCTTTCCATTTTTGTTGTTGTCAGTATCTCACCCCCATTGTGTACTCTTCCCATGGGAATTTGATTCCCAGGTGTATTACTTTGCACTTCTTTGCATTGAATCTAAGCTGCCATACATTTGACCATTCCTCTAACCTTGCCAAGTCCCTTTTTATCCTTTCCATCCCACCTTGCATATCAACCCTTTTGCAGATCTTTGTGTCATCTGCAAAGAGACCTACTTTTCCTTCCAGTCCCTCTGTAATGTCATTTATAATGACATTAAAAAGGACCAGCCTCAGTACTGAACCCTGCGGTATCCCACTAGTAACCCCCCTTTCTTCACTGTGGAATCCATTTACTATTACCCACTGTGTCCTGTTGTCCAGCCAGTGTTTTACTCTGGCTACCACCCTGGGACCCACTCCCAGGCTGGCTAATTTGTTTATTAATCTTTTGTGCGGGAATGTGTCAAATGCCTTGCTAAAGTCTAGGTAGACCATGTCCACAGCCCCTCCCTGGTCTACTACTTTGGTCACCCAGTCATAGAAATCAATTAGATTTGTCTGGCATGACCTTCTCACTGTGAATCCATGTTGCCTTGGGTCCTGTGCCACACTGGCCTCTAGGTACTCAACAATTCTTTCCTTCAGAAGTGATTCCATCATTTTCCCTACCACTGAGGTCAAACTGACAGGTCTGTAGTTTCTTGCCTCTGTCTTGCTTCCACTTTTGTGAAAGGGAATCACACCTACCTTCCTCCAGTCCTCAGGTACCACACCATCCTCCCATGATTTATTAAAAAGGGTAGTCAGTGGTGTTACTAGTTTTTCCTTTAGTTCTTTTAGAATTCTGGGGTGAATCCCATCAGGCCCCATTGCTTTATTCACCTTCAGTTTTAAGAGTTCTTTCAGAACCCTTTCTTCTGTGAAAGGACTAATATCAACTCCCTTATCCAGAGTGCTTCTATTGACTGGATTAGGTATCTCCCCTTGCTCTTCCATTGTGAATACTGAACAGAAGAATTCATTCAGTATCCCTGCTTTTTCACTGTCGCTGTCTGCCCAACAACTTTCCTCTTTACTCAGCCTCAGTATCCCTGCCTTAGTCTTTCTTTGCTCCCTAATGTACCTATAAAAGGTTTTATCCCCCTTCTTAACTGAGTTGGCTATCTTTTCCTCAGTTTGGGCCTTTGCTATTCTGACTGTCTTCCCCACTTCCTTCTGCTTTAACTGGTACAGTTCTCTGTCCTGCTTCTTCTGTGTTTCCGTATACTTCCTGAATGCTATCTTTTTCTCCCTAACCTTCCCCGGAACTTCTTTTGGGAACCATAGTGTTTTTCTCTTTCATTTTGATTTGTTTATTTGCTTCACACAAAGGCGTGTTGCCTCTGTGATGGCAGTTTTGATGTTTCCCCATTGCTGATCCACCCCACCTTCTTGCCTGTTTGCTAGTGCTTTTCTGAGGCACTCTCCTATTTTGACAAAATCAGTCCTCCTGCAGTCCAGTACCTTCACTTTTGTATGGCTTGACTCTACAGCTAAGTTTATCGTGAACCACACTGTTTGGTGGTCACTTGTTCCCAGATGGCTACCCACTTCAGGATTGGAGATCCTCTGTCCATCCCCATTTGAGAGTACCAGGTCTAAGATTGCTCCCTCCTGAGTGGGTTCCAAAACTAGTTGTTTGAGGCATATCCCCTGTAGGGCATCAAGAATGGCCCTGCTCTTGGATGTGGCTGCAGCAAAGGTACTCCTGTTAGCATCTGGCATATTCGGGTCCCCACTCAGCAATATCTCCTTTTTCTCTTCCATCCTAAGGATGCCTTCTGTCATTTCCTTGTCTATTTCTTCCCCCTGAGATGGGGTCTGTATACAACCCCTGTGTGGATTGTGGTGCCATTGTGGATCACCATGGAATTACGTTTCATTGATTAACCGTGATCGGGGACCCGGGAGGGAGGGGGGGTCCACTACACCACCAGGGACTGTATTAATGTACATTCATCAGGGACTCAGGAGGAAGGGGGGTACCATTAGACTACCAGGGAATGGATTCTAATACATATACCATGATCGTGGACTCGGGAGGGAGAGGGGTCTACTAGACTAGCATTGAATGTTTTAAGTTACATTTACCGAGATTGCAGCTACGGGGTGGGGAGTGCCACTAGACTACCAGGGACTGAATTATTATACATCTACCATGATCAGGGTAATGGGAGGAAGGGGGTCCCACTAGACTGCCATGGTTATGTGGGTGCTTCTTGATGGTGTTCAGGGTGGGCGGGCAGCCACCCACGGCTAGTGGCTGCTGTGTTGTACCATGCAATACAGCTGCCCACCTGTGGGTGGCCAGGATTTGTTCCCACTTTTCATGGGATCAACTTTGAGCCCCCCATGTGGTGCAATGCAGGACTGCACCAGCATACGTGCCATACATCTCGGGCTGAATATTGGGATGTGCCACATATGCATTGGCATGCCCCTGCATCTGTGCTGCATACAATTACATTGCACCCTGGTGTATCCGGATTTGCACTGTACCGGGCAGCCTATCCAATATCCCGCTGGGGCGCAATGCGGGGGTTGTGCTGGTGCAACTCTGTTGCACCGTGCACAACCCCTTTGACTATCCAGGTCAGTCACTAACTCAACAAACATTATCCCCAAAAATCTCAACTCATAAGTAATCCCCCTCACTCCATGGGATTATACCAGTCAGTCCGTGCCAGCATCATCCTTTTTAATTGGTACCTATCCCAGAATTTTAACTCTGCAGCAGGACCAGGTCAGGTAAGGTAGTGGTGGAATAGAGATGTTGCAAAGATTTCATTCACCCATGAAGTTCAGGCAAATTGCCAAATTCTGCCTTCATGGATAAATTTGCAGATTTTTGACCCATGCTAAAAATGTGCAAATTTCCACCTTCGCCTTGTAGCTTCTCCTGTGGTGTTGCCATGGTGAATTTTTTGTGAAAATGAGACTTTTGGTAAACAACTTATTTAAAGGTCACACAGAAGAGCTTCTGCAGATCACATGGTACATCTTTGTACAGTGACTGCTTAACTTGCTTCCTGTTTCTCATTTCTAATCAGACAGAGTGGAAAGAGCTTATTCTGCACCAGAAATATATACAGTATTTCAAATGCTGTTTGTAGCAATTTCCCTATCTTTTTGTCTTTCCTTTATTCTTCCTTAGTTAGTGAACACTATTTTAATATTTAATCTTTATTTTGAATCTATTTTTATACCTATTTGTTATATTTATTTTCTTCATGGCAGCCCTTCTCTAACAGATAGGTACCCATGTCTAATCTTACGGGGGGCCCTCAAGATCCCAAACATGGTTCTTAAATAGTCTTCTATCTCTCTCTCTCTCTCTCTTTGTTTTGATTCAAATTTGTTATGCAGAGTCATCATTGTGGAGGTGTTTACACCAGTGATGGTGTCACATCTGTTCATCATCCTGTCTTTTCGGGGAGTGCTCCCCCTTGTCTCCTCTGAACCATGCAGCAGCAGCCCCACCTGATCCTCCAGCAGGGACATGCCAACAGCAGAAAGAGATGAGTGTTGCCCCAGACCAGCAGCAGCAGGAGCCAGAAAAGAGTATTGAGGAACAGCAGCCCTCTGTTCCCACTCATGAGATGGAGGGGCAAGAACCCCTTGGGCTCCTCATTGTGGTTCCACCACTGGCACCACCTGCTACCCTGCAGAGCAGCTCCACTTCTCATATTCAGGCTCCTCTGTTCCTCCAGCATTAGCACCTTGCCTGTGCCACCAGTACCACAAATCTTCCCTAGTGTGGGATTTCCATGGGGAGATCCTTAAGCATACTATAACAGAAGTTTTATATATATATATTAGGTCTAGAAATCAGGAATTAAGTGCAATTGTTGACATATTGACAGAAGTAGAACAAAATTATATTCTATCCACTTCTGAGAATGATTTAGTCACACTGATTAAATTAAGAGAAAACTACAATAGGTTGGTAACTTTAAAGCTCAAAAAGCACTAAGAGCTTGGACAAAACATTAATATAGCAGGGAAAAGCATGATAGACTCCTAGCTCTATAGCTGCAACAATCTGCAAGGAGAACAAATATCAGACCATCAGCAAATCAATCAGATTGTCTATGATTTTGTTATGCAAAAACTCCATGCTCGGGATCAAGAGAATAACATTTCAGTGATAAAAGCCTGTCGCAGCCAGATTGATCTGGCAAGTATTAATCAGGAAGAAAAAAATAATCTTGAAAAAGAAATTACCAGCAAAGAAATAACACTAGCTACTGTATTAAGGAATTAAAATTAACTGCAGATTTGTATAACCTATTCAACACAGATTTGACCCCACACTCATAATGTGCCTCTCTACTTCAATGAAGCCCTTATTATTCTAATTCTGAAACCAGACAAACCTTGGGAAGACTGTAAGTCATATCACACCATTTCATTATAAAATAATGACTATAACAGTTTTACTAAAATTATAACTCATGGTCTGGAAGTAGTCATTAAAAAATGATTAATAAGGACAAAAGAGGCTTCAAGATTTGCAAGAAAGTGAGTAGTGCTCACAACAGAGGGAGGTGAACCTTACAACTTACAATTGTCTTTGGTTTGAAGCAGATTCCTTAGGAAAGTTAATATTCTTCAGGTGGAGGATACTTCTAACTGAAGGGTGAAATAAGGAACTTAGAATTATCAGAAGAGGCAGTCTTTCAATCAACAGAGGGATGTGGAGTTTGCTTTACTTTTGTTACAAGTGTTAAGGTTTTCAGTGCAGGAAGAGTTTAAACCCACATAGGCTGAATATTGTTTTCTGTGTCTGCCCTTCTGCACAGCTGACGTGTTTTGGGGCTGACTGTTTTCAGAGCACAAGTTACCAGGCTCTTTTGGGGCTGGGGAGGTTTACCTGTGTCTGACTTGGATGTTTGGATTTTTCTCTGTTTGATTAGCAGGGTATTTTCTCTGTCAAATTGGTTTGAAGCAGTATTACAAATTGTCATGTATGGCATCTTGCTGACAGGAAGGCGCTCATCGCATCGGTAGGTCAGAGCATTTAGCTGATTATTTCATGAGGGCACAGTTTAGGCCCAACCCTTCCCACCCCTCACCCCACACCCCTGGAAATAGTTCATTTATCGTGGGGTTCAGACATAATTTCCTCAAGAGGCAGGTACATATCACTGTCATATCCTGTCTAGCACACTGCACTGACAATATAAGCATACACATTATATAAATACATATATTTCTATATAACACACCAATCACACACACACACACACACACACACACACACACACACACACAAAAAAAACTAAACAAGGTAGACAGTTATGTGGGGAGTAGTACAATGTAATGGCTGTGGGGCAGCAGTCTTCCGGGAGTCTTTCTGGAGGCTGAGATGCTGCCCTGTTTGCAGACAACTATCTGCCCTGAGGGAGGAAGTTGCCCATCTTCAGGCCACATTGGACAGTGGCAAGGGAACCTCCCCCATCCAGGGAGCACCAGAGCCACCACCACTACTACCTCAGAGGTTGCGAAGAAAGCACAGCAGTTGGACCACAGTGGGCTCAGGGAGGGTAAGGGTGGTGGAACAGAGGCACACCCAGTCTGTTGTTCCACTCCACAATCCATACACCATTCTGAGGGAGCATAGTTCCCCTATGGATGCACCCACAGAGGAGACTAAGGAAGATGCAGACAACTGTCACAAGGGATGCCCTCAGGAAGGAGGCAGAGGGCACCACAGGGAAAGAAAGCAGCTCCTGGTGGGGGACTCAATTATTAGGGGGATAGAACTGGGGGGAGCAGGGAAAACTGAAGTAAGGTGCCTGCCTGGTGCCATGGCTTGGAGGGACAGGAAGCGCATCCTTAGGATCACGAGAACAGTTGCACGAGAGTCTGAGCTGGATGTCATTGTCCACCTAGGGACAAATGACTTGGCTCATCATGAGATTAGAGCAGTGCAGAAGGACTTTGTAGAGTTGGGGAGGGGCTTAAGACAAGTAGCACACACAGTATCCTTCTCAGAGGTGCTGCCTGTCAGTGGCATGGGTGAGGCGAGGGTACTTTGCACCATGCAGTTTAACAAATGGTTAAAAAAATGGTGTGGAGCACAGGGGTTTGGCTTTATTGGGGACTGGGGTTCCACCTGGAGGCACACCAGCTTATACTGGCAGGATGGTCTGAATCTGTCCAGGAAGGGAACAAGTCTTTTGGGCAATCAGTTTAAATGCTTCATTGGCAAGCCTTTAAACTAGTCAAGGGAGGCACTGATAAGCAGCAGGAAAATCCCAGCCTCCCCCTACAAAACAGGGTACTAAATGAGAAAAAGACCAAGGTAGAAAGGTCAGTGGTGGTTGCCGCTACAGAAGGTAAAGCCATCAAAAAATGGAGAGCAATGAGTACCAATGCCCGTAGTCTGGGTAACAAGCTTCCTGAATTAGTGGCTTTGATGGAGGAGGAAGATCTGGATATTGTGGCAGTCACAGAAACATGGTACACACAAAACCATGACTGGGACGTAAACATACCAGGATACACTATCTACAGGAGGGACAGGGAGGGAAAGAGGAGGAGGAGTAGCTCTCTACATAAGAGAGAAATCAAAGCAACAGAACAAAAGGGTAAACAGGGAGGAGAATAAGCACTGTGGGTCAATTTGGAGGCAGGCAATGGCACCACAATCCGCACAGGGGTTGTATACAGACCCCCCTCTCAGGGGGAGGAAATGGACAAGGAAATGATAGAAAGTATACTTAGAATGGCAGATAAAGGGGAGATATTGCTGATGGGTGATCTGAATATGCCAGATGTTAACTGGAGTGCAGTTGCAGCAGCCACTTCTAAGAGTGGGGTTATTCTAGATGCCCTACAGGGGGCATGCCTTAGACAACTAGTATTGGAGCCCACTCAAGAGGGAGCAATCTTAGACCTGGTTCTCTCAAATGGAGATGAAGAGAGGATCACAGATGTAGAAGTGGGTAGCCATCTGGGAATTAGCGACCATCGAACAGTATGGTTCACAATAAACACAGCAATAGAGTCAAGCCATACAAAAACAAAGGTACTGGATTTTAGGAGGGCTGACTTGCCAAAATGGTGAGTGCCTAAGAATGCACTGGCAAATGGGCAGGAAGGAGGGTGAACAACAATGGGGAATAATAAAAACTGCCATCACAGAGGTAACAAGCCTTTGTGTAAAGCAAATAAACAAAACAAAACGAGGTAAGAAACCACTATGGTTCTCAAAGGAAGTGGCATTGAAGGTTCAAGAGAAAAAGAAAGCATTCAGGAAGTACAAGGAATCACAGAAGGGACAGGACAGAGAACTGTATCAGTTAAAGCAAAAGGAAGCTGGAAAGGCAGTCAGAACAGCAAAGGCCCAAACCGAGGAAAAGATAGCCAACTCAGTTAAGAAGGGGGATAAAACCTTTTATAGGTACATCAGGGAGCGAAGGAAGACCAAGGGAGGGATAGTGCGCTTAATAAAGGGGAGGAAGGGTGGGCAGAGGGTGACTGTGAAAAGGCAGAGATACTAAAGAAATATTTTTGCTCAGTATTTACAAAGGAAGAGGGGGAGGTACTTAAAACAAACAGTAGAAACACTCTGGATACAGAAGTTGATACCAGCTCATTTACAGAAGAAATGGTTCTGAAAGAGCTCTTAAAACTGAAGGTGGACAAAGCAATGGGTCCTGATGGGATTCATCCCAGAATTCTAAAAGAACTAAGGGTAGAACTAGTGACACCACTGACTACCCTCTTTAACAAATCATGGGAGGATGGGGTGGTACCTGAGGACTGGAGGAGGGCAGATGTGATTCCCCTTCACAAAAGTGGGAGCAAGGCAGAAGCAAGAAACTACAGACCTCTTAATTTAACTTCAGTGGTAGGGAAAATGATGGAATCATTTCTGAAGGAAAGAATTGTTGAGTATCTAGAGGCCAGAGGGGCACAGGACCCAAGGCAGCATGGATTCACAGTGGGAAGGTCATGCCAGACAAATCTGATAGATTTCTTTGACTGGGTGACCAAAGTAGTTGATCAGGGAGGGGCTGTGGACATGGCCTGCCTAGACTTTAGCAAGGCATCTGACACAGTCCCACACAAAAGATTAATATACAAGTTAGCCAGCCTGGGAGTGGGTCCCAAGATGACAGCCTGGGTAAAGAATTGGCTGGAGAATAGGACACAGAGAGTAATAGTAAATGGAGTCCACTCTGAAAAAAGGGAGGTTAGTAGTGGGGTACCGCAGGGTTCAGTATTAGAACCGGTCCTCTTCAATGTCTTTATAAGCGACATTGCAGAGGGACTGGAAGGAAAAGTATGTCTCTTTGCAGATGACACAAAGATCTGCAACAGAGTTGATGCACAAGGTGGGGTGGAAAGGATGAGAAGGGACTTGGCAAGGTTAGAGGAATGGTCAAATGTATGGCAGCTTAGATTCACTGCTAAGAAGTGCAAGGTAATGCACCTGGGAAACAAAAACCCAGGGGAAGAGTACACAATGGGGGGTGAGATACTAACAACAACAAAAATGGAAAGGGACCTGGGGGTAGTCATATCAGATGACCTAAAGGTGGGCAAGCAATATGAGAGGGCAGCAAGGAGGGCTGGGGGATACTGGGATGCATAGGGAGAGGCATCACCAGTAGAAAACAGGAAGTTATTATCCCTCTGTACAGACAGCTGGTGAGACCACATCTGGAGTACTGCGATGCAGTTCTGGAGACCCAATCTCCATCAAAGACATAGACAGGATGGAAGCTGTCAGAGGATCAACTAAAATGGTGCAGGGTCTGCACCAGAAGACATATGAAGAGAGACTTAAGGGCTTAATATGTATAGCCTCGAGGAAAGGAGGGAGAGGGGGACATGATAGAAACTTTCAAGTACCTCAAGGAATCAACAAAGTCCAAGAGGGTAGCATCTTTCAAAAAGAGGTGTGCAAGAACAAGGGAACAAATTGAAGATAGAAGGGGTTGCTCAGAGGTAATTTAAAAGTATTTTTTCACAGAGAGGTGTGGGATGTATGGAACTGCTTCCAGAGGAGTTTGTGGAGTCAAAAACGGTGGTGGAATTCAAGCATGCATGGGACAGTCATAAGGCAATTCTAGGGGTTGGGGGTAGGAAGAAGTAGGCTGCTGGTTAACTAGGATCTGCAGCTTATCCATCAGGTAGGGAAATGGGCAGACTGGGTGGGCCAAGCGGTCCTTATCTGCCATCAAATTCTATGTTTCTATGTTTCTAATGGAGTACGAAGGCTAACGCACAATATCAGGAGAGCTTTGACTTTCTTACACTGCTCTCAATAAGACCATGCAGTAGTTATTGCTTTGGCTGTAGAGAAGCCTTTTGTCAGTGTCTCATGGAACTTTCTGCAGGAGACTCTGTCAAAGATGTGTATAAGGGAAACCTTTCTACACTGGATTAAGCTTATTTACAGTTTACCAACATCAAAAATTAAGACAGATTTACAAATTTCATCTTGCTTTACTTTACATGGTGGCACCCGGCAAGGCTGCCTTTTGTCATGTCTTTTCTTTGCTATATATATGGAGCCTGTTGCTCAGATATAAGGAGCTCAGTTGAAGTAGAAGGGCAAATATCAAATGCTATGAACAGAAGATTTTATTGTACCCAGATGATGTTCTAATCTTTTTGGACAATACTGTGTCTTCAATAGATCCATTGCTTAGAATAGTATCTGACTTCACAGAAGTGCCCAGATATAGAGTCAGTGCAAAAAAATCTGAAATCTTATCTCTTAATAACAATTCTCAATATATACCACTTCCAGTACCAGAATTTGAGGATTACAAGCCCCATATAAAATATTTAGAGATCAGAATTTCAAAGAACCCACATATGCTGTTTTCCCTTTATTTCCCACCATTACTTAACAAAATAGAGGAAGATATGGAAAAATGTGTCTTATTATCCTTAATATCGATAGGGAAATTAAATATTATATCTATGAATATTCTACCTCATTTTCTCTACCTCTTCCAAGCATTACCATTTAGAACTGGGAAATCGCTCTTTAAAGAATGGGAGGTAAAACTCAAAAGGTTTCTTAGGAAAAGGTAAAGGGGGACTACAATTTCCAAATATATATACTAGGACTATCCAGCATGTCAGCTAGAAGTACTTGACTGGTGGTTTAATAGCAAAGACTCAGAAGTTCCTAGCTGGATACAGATAGAGCAGGAAAAATCACAGTGGAACCTAAAAATACAAATACTGTATTAAAATAATGTGGAAAAAGGGTGACTTAATAAATATACTTTGCACAATCAACAATAGCAGCATGGTGCGAATTTCACAAAGCAATACAATTTAAGCTGGGAACAAAAATGGTGCACAAAAACAGTCTAGATAAGTTGCAGCAAAAATGTGGCTTTATCGTGAGTCACACACCACTAATAAAACAGCTGAAGAAAGCTCCAGTGCAGGGGTTCAAAGCACTGGGGCATTCTTCAACTGTTTTGCTGATGTTGTGTGACTAATAATAAAGCCACATTTTTGCAGCTGCTTGCACTTACCTAGACCATTTTTTGCAAACCCCTTTTTGATACAAGTTCAAGTCTTTTTGGGTGCTGCAAATTGTTTCTGAGTGCCAGGTATTTTTTGTCTTTTGTCCAGTAAAATTTAAACTAAGGTTATCAACACTTTCACCTATTGGCAGTAATAGCATTCTAGGAAAATTATCTCAAAATAACATTTTGAGAGACTGGAAAGTAAAGGGAAGATCTGAAATAGGAGATTTTTCCCGAGGTGGCTGTGGACCCTATATGACCAGTTAATGATACAATATATTCCTAATCCAGGGAATTTTCTATTATATTTGCAACTACAAGTAAGACAAATTAGATTCACAAAAACTAAGCCCCCCAACCCCACATCCATATTGGTAAGCTTAACTGTGGGAGAAAATAAGCTAAAAAATGACAAGAACAATATATAGCTTTGTTAATACTGAACATGAATTATGGTTGGATAAAATATAAGGCCAGGTGGTCTGACAATTTAGGCACAGAAGTCATAGAGAGTAATTTGGAGGTGATTTTAAATTCTCTGTCATCAGTTCTGTAATGGAAAATAAACACAGTGAGTTTCAGGAACTCTGGAACCTCTTTTTTGAAGTAATTGGCTAAAACTGCCATATAAAGAAACAAATACCTATTGGAATGTCCAACGAAGCACAGAAAAAAAATACTTACCATAGTAATCTTGTTTCTTCCAAGGGAATCTTACTGTATTCTGACATATGCAGTATGGTCTCGCCATAGAACTGCCCCAGAGCTGAAATGGTTGCCTCTGCTACATCCCTTCACAGGATCATTGTTGCTCTTAACAAAGCATGCAGACTCCTTACTGGGGCTGCATGCTTCACACACATGTGACCTATATGCTGAGACTGGGTAGCTTCAATTATTCAGATGTATCCATTATCAAACCTGCTTACTTGCCAAGAAGGCACATCTTGGTTTGTTATCCCCTGGGGTCCAACAGCTCCTTAGCCCTTGTCACAGTACCCAACATACTAGCAGCTTGGCAACTCAGGTCTTTACTGTTCCCAGATGCCGCACCACCTTAGGTCTGAGGTCTTTTGCTTACAGAGCCCCCTCTGGCTCAACTCCCTGGGTAGGGACATCTCTGCTGAGTCAAAACTCAGCCCTTTCAAACACAAACTCCAACAACATCTATTAGCAAACAATATATGTGACTGCTGCCCTTAGCAGCCTTCTGTTTATTTTATCATTGTACTTATACCTTTCAGCACTTTTAACTCTTGGCACTTCATTTCAATCCTACCCTCGAGACTTTTCCCCTCCAACCCTCACCCCTGCTTCTTCTCTGCTCATGCATCTTCAAGTTCTTGCCTTGCTCCTCCTCACCTTCCCTCTTCCACCCTCCGCTCATTCTCTTACTTCATGCCACCTCTTTTGCAACTTCTTCCCCTCCTTCTCCCTACATTTCTCTCTCTTACCTCTCTCCCAACTATATTACTTTCTCTCTTGGGTTTTCAACAAGGCCTGCTAGGCTGCCCCCTCTCCTGACTAAACAACACCTCTTCTTCTTATACCATTAATTTGTCTTCCTCCCCTCACTTTATCAGCACGTCTCTCTGCACTCACCCCATTTCCTTCCTTCCACCTCCCCATCCTCTCATCTCTCTGTCCCCATTACCTCCTTTGCAGCTCCTCTCCTTCCCTCTCCACCTCCTATGTAATTAATCTCCTCCTCCCTCTTGTTTCTCCCATCCCCCACCTTACACCCCATTACTTTCTCTCCTAGATTTTTACAAGGCCTCCCAGGCTGCCCTCTCTTCTAGCCCACTCTATTGTGATATTGAACAACATTCAGTGCTATTTTGTTTGCTTTTGATGTATTATTTTTCTTTTTAAGTATATTCTTGATATCTGCTATTTAATTATCTATTGTTTACCTTGTTTTGTTTTTGTACTACTGATGTGGAACCTTTGCAAATGAGTTGTATTCCTCAAAGGTGTTGTAATCCAAGACTCAATAAATGAATAAAAAAAAAGTAGAACCTATGCAAATGATGAAATGCTAGGCTCGAGCTTGCTTTTCAAACCACTGTCCCTGGAATACATACTGCAGCTATCAGATTCTTATGCAGCATGCATAAGAACAAGCTATCTAAACTACCTAATAAATAACTAGCACCCCCCAACAACCAAACAATCTCCTTACATTTAAGAGTGTGAGCATCACTAAGACTCAAGTCACAGATGCCCCAACAAGAAACAACTCAGAAGTTTCAAACTGCAAGGACAGCTGTAGTGCAGTGCTCATAGGTTCTAGTAGGGGAGGTAGGGGGGGAGCTCAGAATACAGTAAGATTCCCTTGGAAGAAGCAAGATTACTATGGTAAGTCATTTTTTCTTCAAACCCCAGGAAATCTTACTGTATTCTGACATATGCAGACTACCCAAGCAGTACCTTTGGAGGAGGGCAGAGAACCTATTTAGGAAACAAGCTCTACAGTGCTGCTGTACCAAATCTGGCATCACTTCTGGCCTGGGTATCCAGGCTATGGTGATTGGTAAATGTGTGAACAGTTTTCCAGGTAGCTGCTTTACAAATCTCTTGTAACTGCTATAGAAGCAGCTGTACCCCTTGCAGAGTGGGCCATAAGGCCCACAGGGGGTTCTTTGCCTACTTTGCTGTAGCAGAATTGAATGCAGGCAACAATCCAGTGTGAAATGGTCCTCTTTGAGGCAGGTTTGCCCTTGCCTACATAGAAACATAGACTTTGATGGCAGATAAGGACCGCTAGGCCCATCTAGTCTGCCCATTTCCCTACCTACAGGATAGGCCGCAGATCCTAGTTAACCAACAGCCTATATCTTCCTGCCCCCCACAAGAACTGCCTTATGTCTGTCCCATGCATTCTTGAATTCTCCCACAGTTTTAGACCCCACAGCTTCCTCAGGAAGGCTGTTCCATGCATCCACTACCCTCTCTGTGAAATAATACTTCCTCACATTGCCCCGAACGCCCTCCTTCTATCTTTAAATTGTGTCTCCTTGTTCTTGCAAGTCTCTTTTTCTGAAAGATGCTACCCTCTTGGACTTTGTTGATTCCCTTGAGGTACTTGAAAGTTTCTATCATGTCCCCCCTCTCCCTTCTTTCCTCAAGGGTATACATATTAAGATCCTTTAGTCTCTCCTCATACGGCTTCTCTTGTAGACCGTGCACCATTTTAGTTGCTCTCCTCTGGACTGCCTCTATCCTGTCTATGTCCTTGTGGAGATGGGGTCTCCAGAACTGGACACAGTATTCCAGATGGGGTCTCACCAACTGTCTGTACAGAGGGATAACAACTTCCTGTTTTCTGCTGCTGATGCCTCTCCCTATACATCCCAGTATACCCCTGTCCCTCCCTACTGCCTTCTCACATTGCTTGCTAACCTTAAGGTCATCTGATATGATTACCCCCAGGTCCCTTTCCTGTTTTGTTGCTGTTACTACCTCCCCACCCATTGTGTATTCTTCCCCTGGGTTCTTGTTTCCCAGGTGCATTATTTTGCACTTTTTTGCATTGAATCCTAGCTACCATACGTCTGACCATTTCTCCAACCTTGCCAAGTCCCTTTTCATCCTTTCCACGCCTCCTTGTGTATCAACCCTGTTGCAGATCTTTGTGTCATCTGCAAAAAGGCATACTTTTCCTTCCAGTCCCTCTGCAATGTCACTGATGAAGACATTAAAAAGGACTGGACCCAGTACTGAACCCTACGGTACCCCACTAGTAACCCCCCTTTCTTCAGAGTGGACTCCATTTACAATTACCTTCTGTGTCCTGTTGTCCAGCCAATGTTTTACCCAAGCTACCACCCTGGCACCCACTCCCAGGCTAGTTAATTTGACTAATAATCTTTTGTGTGGGACTGTGTCAAATGCCTTGCTAAAGTCTAGGTAGGCCATGTCCACAGCCCCTCCCTGGTCTACTACTTTGGTCATCCAGTCAAAGAAATCTATTAGATTCATCTGACATGACCTTCCCGCTGTGAACCCAATTCATCTGACATGACCTTCCCGCTGTGAACCCTACCTCTCCATATGTCAGGAAGAGTAGAGTTCTATCCTGCCTATGATTCTTAGTGTGACCCAAGTAGTAGCTGATAGCCCTCTTGACCTCTAGGCTATGCAGTCTACGTTCCCCTGAACTGGAAAGGTCAGTGAAAAAGACTGGCAAAGTAATGGACTGTTTTAGGTGAAAGTCCAACACCACCTTGGGGGGAAACTGCCTGTTAGTTCTGAGGACTACCTTGTTCCTATGGACTGAAATGTAATTTGCCTGTGTGGATAAGGCCTGGAGCTCACTGATTCGCCTGGCTGAGGTGATAGCTATCTAGAACACTATTGTCCATGTCACATATTTGAGCTCTGCTGAAGACATGGGCTCAAAGGGTGGCTGCCAAAGCTGGCCAATGCATATATTGAGGTCCCATGCAGGAGTTGGCTCCCTGTGTGGGGGATGCAAGTGTAACAGACCTTTGAAAAACTTTCTGAATACCTGGTTCATAGCCAGAGATGAACCCTTACCCACTAAGAGGTAAGCAGAGACAGCTGTCAGGTGCACCTTTTTTTTTCTTTTTCTTAATTTCATGATCCCATTCTCCCTGCGGCAACCCCCATCTGACTGATCATCCCAGCTCCATTACCCGGCTCCTCTGGGGGTCTTACCTTAGGCCGACCTGGCTGTAGGATGTTCACCCGACCACTAGTGTGAAGCCTGAGGAGGGTAAGTCTTCATCCTGCCGCTGTGAGGGATTTTCCGTTTTCTTCCCTCCCCATTGCTGGGGTGCATACATAAAGGTGTACACACATTGTGATGTCTGCAGCACCCACGCTTTTATTGGCACCCCCATCCTGTCCTACCCTCAGGCCTTCACCTGGGGGCAGTGATGCGGTGGGGCAACTAAGCCTCCCTTCCCTCAGAGAGGAGAGCTGTCCTCCAGGCACTTGATCCTGTCCTTCCCCTGCTGACCCCTGGCAGCCCATGCTCATTCCTGAACATGGGTTACCAGCATGGCATAACGTGTGGTGTCCAGTGCCTCAACCCTCAGTGTCTCTGGGCCAGGCACTAGGTGCACCTTAAGGGAAGATGGCCTAAGGCTAAGGGAATGAAGCTGTGCCAGATAATCCAAAATGACTGGCAAGCCAGCCTGGCTACAGTCTATGTTTTTGCTGGTACCAAATTGAAAACCTCTTCCACTTAGAGGTATAAGTTTTCCTAGTAGATAGTTTTCTAGAAACTCTGAGGACCTCTTGAACCCCTTTAGAGAGGTGTAGGTCAGCATACTCTAAGTTCTCAAGAGCCACGCCTTGAGCCTGAGGGACTGGAGAGTGGGGTAAAGGATTCTGCCCTTTGAGGAGGTCAGTAGGCTGTGCCTCCTGGGGAGGGAGATTGGTCTGGATACTGACAGGGTCAGGAGCAGTGAATACTAGGGCTGCCTGGCCCAGTCTGGAGCAAAGAGGATCATTGTTGCTGGCTGAACCCTGAGCTTGTTCAGTACTCTGAGCAACAAGGGAAGTGGAGGGAAAGCATACAGAAACTTCCCTGTGCAATCCAACAGCAGTGCGTCCAGAGGCACTGTGCCCATTGTAGGAGGTCTGCAGCAGAACTGTGGCAGCTGGTGGTTGTCTGAGGCTGCAAAGAGGTCCACCTCTTGGGAACCCCACCTTCTGAACAAAACTTGCAAGATCTGCCTGTTTAGTGACCACTCATGGTGATTCTGATTGATCCTGGTGAAAGCATCTGCAAGGACATTATCCTTCCCTGGGGGATGAACTGCTGAGAGGGATATCCCCAAAGAGTAGGCCAAATTCCATACTTTCATGGACTCTGTGCACAGGGGGGATGACCATGTGCCACCTTGCTTGTTAAAGTAGTACATTGTGGTTGTGTTGTCTGTTTTGACTTGAATCACCTTGTCCTGCAGCATTGAGGCAAAGGACTGAATGCCTAGGTAAACTGCCCTGAGTTCCAGTAGGTTTATCTGAATCAGAGTCTCCTGCTGAAGCCAAGTACCATGTGCGGTGTGCTCCCCCAGGTGGGCACTCCATCCTAGGAGGGAGGAATCTGTTGTTAGCACTGCTGATGATGGCTGCTGAAGGAAAGGCACACCTTCTCTGAGGTTGTCCTTTTCCTGCCACCACTGGAGTGCTTGAAGAAATGTTCCTGTGACTGGCACCATTTTTGACAGGGAATCTCTTTTCTGTGAGTGGTGAAATCTGAGATGGAACTGGATGTCTCTCATCTGGAACCTGGAACGTGGCACTGCTGCTGTTGATGTAGCCATGTGTCCTAACAGCTGGAGAAAGTGCCTTGCTGGTCTGGTAATATGCAGCTGAAAGGAGCTGGCCAACTGTACCAGGCTGTCCACCCTCCCCTGAGGGAGGAATGCCTTTCCCCTTAGTGTATCCAATTCTGCTCCTATAAATTCCAGGAGCTGAACTGGCCTCAGCACTGACTTTTTTTGGTTTACCAGAAAGTCTAAGGACTACAGGGTATCCTGAGTGGTGGTCAGTGAATCTTTTACCTGCTGGAGTGACTGGCCAACTACTAGTCAGTCATCCAAGTATGGGAAGACTGTGACTCCCTGCCTCCTTAAGTGCACTACCACTACTGCTAGGCCCTTTGTAAACACTCTTGAAGCAGAGGTCAGGCCAAAAGGCATGGCTCTGAACTGATAATGGCCTGATGGCAATCTGAACCTCAGGTACTTTCTGTTGGACTGCCTAATAGGGATGTGGAAGTAGGCATTCTTGAGGTTTAGGGATGCCAGCCAATCTCCCTTCTTGAGTGCGGGGAGGATGGTTGCCAGGGTGACCATTTTGAACTTTGGTTTTGTCAAATGTTTGTTTAGATGTCTGAGAACCAGTATGGGTTGCCACTCACCTGTTTTCTTTAGGGTGTGGAAGTATCTTGAGTACAGTCCCTTTCCCCTTTGGGTCAAGGGGATGGGCTCTACTGAGAGCAAGACCCTAGCTCACTACCTCCAGGACCCACTTGTTCATGGTAATAGAACTCCAAGCCTGGAGGTAGTGAGCCAGACTGCCCCATACTAGGAGTGGGGAGGTGACCCTGGCAGACCCTTCAGTGCTTTTCCTTCTTTTTTATAGTGGTTGCCAGTTCAGTGGCAGTTTCTGCAGTTCGCTTCCTTCCAAGGGAAACTTCACCCCTGTCAGAGGGCTGTTCGTCTGGTTCCTTGCATTTTTCTTTTGAATGGGAAGGAGTTGTGTAACCCCCCAAACAAATTTAGGGTTTACTATAATGTCTCCTGGGCCCCTAATGCCTATGGTCAGGCTGGTGTCCTAGTGTGATTCTGTGTCTTTGCGTGAGATCGCCATATTAAGCCTCTGCACCTGTCCTTTTAAGAGAATAGCTAATCTGTGTTCAGAAGTTGGTCTGTGCTGGGTCTGAGTGATTTAGGGCTTTTGACTGGCTAGTCAGTGTGTAGTTTTGCTCCATTCTGCAGTTGCTACTTGTGCAGAGGGAGCTCATGTAAGAACTGTGATTATTTACTGTTTGTGCTTTATTATATTAGAGATAGAGAAGGTAGTCTAACCTGCTTTAATTGCAGCTTGATCATTTGGACGGAAGCCACCATGTTAGGTGCAGGACTTCCAGTAATTGGATCAATAGAACCACTGGGGATCTAAAATGGATCGGAATCCCAGTGTTCTGTGGGAAGGAAATACTGTAGTATTCTAGTTTTTCAGTCGGTGCCTAAATTAACCTGGAGGGGGAGCCCTACTGTGATTGACAGCTCCTTCAGCCAACCAGACCTTTGGATTTACAAGGGAAATGCCCTGTGTGGCAAGAAACAATGGATCAGTTAGAGTTGGAGGTTGAAGTGTGAACAGCTCGAGCTTTCAAGCAGTTGCTCCCAGAAGCAGCATAAGGTAATCATCAGGAAGAGGCCCAATTTGCCCTTCTGCTACCTTCTCCTGTATTGAACTGCTGGTTTGCAGAAGTCTGATCTGTCCGATTCCAGCCTGGAACTATGGCAGAAGAGAAGAAGAAGTTTGTTAGTGCAACTTGCAATTTGGACAGAAGATTTGCTCCTGAAGCGACTGGCCCAGCTAGTGTGTGAAACATACTTGGATCTAAAGGTTTGCGCTGTAAAGAAAAAAAAAACTGTGTTTCCAGTTGTCAATCTATATAGCTCCCCAATGTAGCCTGTTTACAGACCTTACTTAAAGTGACGATACATGTTTTTCTCTGGCCTTAATCCTGCTGCAGTAGAAGCTGAACAAAGTCGTGTTAATATCCTTGATATGAAAGTCAAAGCATTCTTATACCTAAACCATCTTTTTTGCACATTTTTTTAAATGACTCCATAGACTCATAAAGAGTCTGTTGTTTACATTTTTACTGAAACTGCATTTATTAAAGCAGGACAAAGGCAATTTCATGGCATTTGAAAACTGTAAGCACAGCCTCCCCTGATTCAAAAATCCTGTTCTAAGAATCCTAAAATGGATGCCTTGATGATGTCACTGAGGAGACAGAGATGCCCAGCTGTGCAGATGTATTCTAGCTGTGCTAACTGTATTCAAATGCAAATAACTTTAAACTGAAAAATGATGGCATGATACTGTGAGCACAAAAGTTGTTCAGCAGAAAAATATCTACAAAATGATTGGTGTTTCATTTATAGATATCGTTTAATTTTTTAAAAATTAGTAAAATAAAGAAGCAGAAAATTCAATTATTTTTCACTTTTTCAACAAACAAATGCAAATAATATTAAAACAAAATACTGTGAGCACAATATTTGCTCAGCACAAAAATATCTACAAAATGAGTAGTGTTTCATTTATATGTGCCTTTTTATTTTTATGTAATTAGCAAAAATCAGCAGAAACTTAAATTATTTTTCACTCTTTGCAACAAAAAATACAGATAGCTTTAAACTGAAAAATGACAGCATGGTACTTTGAGTACAAAAGTTTTTCAGCACAAAAATATCTATTAAAATATTTTTGTGCTGAACAACTTTTATGCTCAAAGTACAATGCTATCATTTTTCAGTTTAAAGCTATTTGCATTTGTTTGCTGTAAAAAGTGAAAAATAACTAAACTTTCTGCTGTTTTTTACTAATTATAAAAAAACTAAAAGGCACATATAAATGAAATACTATTCATTTTGAAGATATTTTTGTGCTGAACAAGTGTTGTACTCACAGTACAAAGCTATCATTATTTGTTTTCATATTATTTGAATTTGTTTGTTGAAAAAGTGAAAAATAATTGAACTTTCTGCTGTTTTATTACTAATTTTTAAAAAACTAAACAGTATCTATAAATGAAACATGAATAATTTGTAGACATTTTTGTGCTGAACAACTTTAATGCTCACAGTACCATGCTATCATTTTTCATTTTAAAATTATTCACATTTGAATATGGTTATCACAGCTAGAATACATCTGCACAGCTGGGCATCTCTCTCTTCAATGACATCATCAAGTCAGCTATTTTAGGATTCTTAGAGCAGGATTTTTGAATCAGGAGAGTCTGTGTTTACAAATTTCAAATGTTGTGAAACTGCATTTATCCTGCTTTAATGAATGCATTTTCAGTATAAATGTAAACACCAGACTCTCCTTTACAAGCCTATGGAGTCATTTTTGAAAAAGCAAAATGTGTAAAAAAGATGGTTTAGGTATCCTTTAAGGCAATTTTTTTCCCCTGGAACTCTGCTTTAGTTGGGAGTCTTAGTCAACTCTTCGTTAATTTCCATAGTGGAATTTGCTTTTGTAAGGTGCTGTGATAGAGTGAAAAGAAGAAAGGATGAAACAAAATGTCTTTGTGGTCAATATATAGTAATTTTATTGGTCATTAATTCTTGGCCACTGCATCTCAACATTTTGTGTACCATCATGGGATGTGGTCCTTGATATCAATTCATCTATCCTCTTTGTACATGTAACTACCTCCCACCAGCCCCCCTTGTTTAACTAGCAGGGCTGCTCCTCTCACCACGTGGCACCAAAGAGAGGGATGGGGTGTACACAAACAGTTTACAGTACATCTGCTTCTGAGCCTGCCATACACAGACAGGCAAACCAAGTGTGCCAACTACCTGGTTCACACCCGGTGGGACCATTTTCCATGGCTATCAACCTTGGTCCCCGTTTGCTCACAATTATGCTAGGTTTGCACTTCTGCACAGGGGTACCCAAGTAAATCTAGATACAGTGGAAGCAATAACAGTACTGTCCAAACCAGGTTGGGATTCTAGCGTGTGGCTTTTATTCACATACACAGAGAATAATCACAAAGCGAAGATGGACCCCCACAGGGCTACTTCTACTGCTAATGCAGATTACTGAGGTACAGAGAACACACACCATGAACCCTCAGGTTCTGACTTGAACAGTGAACACTCTGGTTCTGAATTACACAGCAAACTCTCTGGTTCTGAATTACATGGCAAACTATCTGGTTCTGAATTAGGAGATTGGCACACACGGCCAGCTACTGGTACACTTACCTTGACTAGGCACACATGGCCAGTACAAGGAGAGTTTCCCATATTTCATGAGAGATACTGCTGGCACACACGACCACCAAAGAGCACATCTAGGCTCACAGAAAATCCAACCCACGTCTGGGTAACTATTTCCATCAGGCACTGGCCAAATGCACTGAATGAAAATTGAACTGGTGCCCAAGCTGAGCCTGGCGAGGTAAACTGGTTCCTCAGAATGGGGGGGGTTTCCCACCTTTTGCTTCCAAGTTTATACTAGGCTATTCATCTGGTTAATAACACCCTCACAGAAAACTTGTAGATGCTATCTTGAAATGTTTTTCATGCTTAGCATACTACATGACTAAAAGTTCTGTACTTGGACAGTCTCTATCTCTAGACTCCTTAGTAGGCAGACACTTTTAAAACAGAAACAGTCTAGGTAACAGAGTCCCTTTGTCAGAGAAAGTTCACCAAGGAATGCAGATGCCCCTCCTGGGCCGAACACAAAAGTACTCACAGTTTCTGAAGTTGTCACAGGCAGCTTCACTAGACAGACTGGGTGAGGGGATTGCCCCTGAACCCTGAAGATCACCCCATCCCTCCTGGAATGGGGCAAAGGAAAACCCACTTGGAATGATTTCCACCACTTCAATCTCTGTCTTCTATGTTCTTCTTCCAGGGTGAGAACAAACTACGCAAAACACAGTGGTAGCTTTCTGTCAGAGATAAAACTGAGGAGCTGCTGCAGTTTGCAGCCTTCTCCTAGAACTCCATTCTACAGACTCATGAACATTCCAAAGCTATCTCCCTTGCAGCTTGACAAGTGTGGTTTATGCAGCTGCGAGAGTTCCAAAGTGACATCATCACTCCAGCTCAGCGGAGACTGAAAAGCAGAGTGTGACACTGTGAAATCCATTTACCTGGCATTTCACAAGCTGCCTATCCCTGCTTGTCACTGGTTCTAACTGGGATTCTAGTAGCCCCTGGGAACAAGGGGGTTACATACAGAATAGTATAGAAGCCTTTATTTAACAGACTATACTGTGCTGTACCAGATGCCATAAGAGCACATGGACCACAGGATGCTCCCTGTAAGAGCTAGCAACCACAAATGGAGCATAGCAGTGCCGCACTACTAGATGAATGGTAACCCTAAAAGCACCTACTAAAATATATGTTTCAATGCAGACGTTGGGAAGCAGTGGCCATGAATTAATGACCAGTAAAATGACCATATGTTGACAATATGGAGATTGAGTGTCACCCTATGTTGCAGGATTGGTGCTTTCCTATAAAGTGACTAATTTCTCCTGTTAGGAGATTGGGCATCCTGGACATTTTCATTGACTATGATAAAGTAAAATTGAATGTACGGTGATGCCACCCAGAATGCAACTAAGTACATTGCAGTATTACTGCAAAATGTGGCAGTATGCTGCAGGTAACAGTGCAATTCAATGGCAATTAAACCTTTTTGTCTTGCTGTATTTTGTGACTTATCATTTACTGCAAAGTACTGCATTTCATACTGGCTGGCTCCATTGTAGTTTGGGATTTATTCGTACTTTTCCTGTACAAGAATTAGTTATATAATATCCCTTTACAAAGAAATTAGTAAAGCAGGTAGTGCTGGTAGGGCAGAGACTGTATGCAGACAATCAGAGGAGCCTTACTGTGCTCATGTATAGTCAACAATGACTTTGGAATCTGATATGTTGAGACAGTTTTTTCTGGCCAGGCCAGTGAAACATTCTCAATTATTTTTAATAGGTATCATGGAATCATTAAGTTTCACCTGGGCAAGCATATGAAATAGGCAGAAGAGAACTTAGTTCACCACCTAATACAAAATACGACACTTCTAACAGAGCAGCACCCCCTAGTAGTACTATGCTGGGGTGGTGGTACACATGAGTACCAACAATTTGAACCTGTGGAGCAAGTGGAGGAGCACTTTCAGAGGCTGGAGGACAGAATTCCAGCACACTCTGCCTCCCTGGCCTTTTCTGTGGACCGCCCTGTGTGGAATGGGGGAAGGGAAAGCTAGAGTATGGAGGGAAGTGATAGAGGAACTAAATGGGTGGTTAAAAGGGTGGTGTCAGAAGAAAGAGCACCACTTTGTGGGGGACTCAGGGGACTTCTGGGACAGGAGGCTCACCAAAGGTGATGGCCTTCACCTGACAAAAGAGAGGATAAGTACACTGGGGCAGAAGTCTGACGTCTATATTGGACAGTTAAACTAACTTCAGGGGACACTGAGGCAGGGGGGAATCACGTTAAAATGACTGAGTAAGAGGAACATAGCTAGTGCTCCCCGTATACTTGAGACTGCTAGCAGTAAAGTGGGAAAAATAAGATTGGGGTTCAAAAAGGAGTTGTGGAAAAGGTAAATAGGTGAAGGCTGTCAGGCTCTGCAAGCAATAGGAAAAATAAGACAGTAAGGAGAATGGAACATATAAAACCCTACTCCTTTCTGAAATCCTCTCCCACTCCAACTGTGACTGTGCTTAGCCCTTCTCCCCCTTGCCTGTGACTATAACCTTGTGATTTTCTGTAAATGTTATTATACGTGCTGGATTTATAATGATTTGACATGGGTTGGTCCTTTCCACCCTTAAACTGTAACTTGTCCTCATTATATGCCTCTTATGATATATACAGTACTGTCTCTGAATTTACATTGTATGTTTTCTGGTGTGTTCTCTGTATATTTATTATTGTATATCTTGTCATTTCTTGTAATGTATGTTTATCATGCATGTAATGTATATATAACGTGAAGCCTTTGCAAAGGAGTCCTTGACTCAAAGGTTGTAATTCCGATTCCTTCAATAAATGAATAAAAATGAAATAAATAAGAAAAATGGAAAGGAATGCCAGTGTTGGATCACAACACAGCAAAATAGGATCCTGAGCTATGTAGAAGGGGTATACCTTAATGTCAGTGGTCTGGCTAATAAAATCAGAGAGCTTCAGGCATTGGTAGAAGATTCTGAGACGTAGTCATCACAGAAACTTGGGCATCAGAGAAAAATGACTGGGGCTGTCAGTCCAGGTTACACAGTGTTTAGACAGGATAAAGGGAAAGGCACAGATAGGGCATAGCTCTATATGTCAGCGAGGCCGTAGAGGCTGTGAAGGATGGACACATCAGGGGAAGCAAAGGAGAAACAGAGCCACTGAGGGTTCACTTCATGATGCCCTCAGGCAAGAAAATATAAGAGTGGTTGATTTATAGACCACCAGGACAAGAGGAAGAGAGAGAGATACGGAGCCCAGGAAATAATAGATAAGGGGAGTGAAGAAGTTGGAAGTGGTGGTGGTTGGTGAACTGGGTTCCAGTGACCATAATTCCATTTAATTTAGACTGGCCCTTGGGACCAGAATGCCCATAACAAAAACTTAAGTCCTAGATTCAGAAGAACAGACTTCAACCAGATGAGGGAGCTGGTCCAGGACAAACTGACCAGGGCTGACAGCACTGGCAGTGTAGAGGAAAGATAGGGGGCAATTAAGGAAACCATACTTGAGACGACACAGTCTTGCAGAAGAATTGTTAAAAAATGAAACAGGTACAAGAGATCAACATGGTTCTCAGAAAGGGTCAGAGAACGTGTAAGGGCCAAGAAAAAGGATTTCCCCCTGTACAAGGAAAAACTGGGGAGGAGGAATGAGGAGAGTACCAAACAAAAACTAGGGAGGCAAAGAAGGCTATCAGGAAGGCAAAGGCAGACATGGATCTACGTATTGCCGAGAGGGTCAATGGTGAGGAAGAACAATTCTTCAGATATATTAAAGAAAAAAGGAAGCTGGAAGGGGATATTGTTAAGCTACAAGAGGGATATAAAAGAGAGGGAGAGCACTAGAGGACGATAAAGAAAAAGCAGCTGTCCTTAAAGATTACTCCTGCTTTTCTTCACAAGGGAAGACAGAGAGCCCCTGCCTGAAAATAGCATCAAGACAGCTGCCAGGGGTATTCCTGAAATGAAGCAGCTAGTATTTACTGGAGCAAGGGTCCAGAAGGGGCTTGAACCCTAAAGGTTGATAAAGCCTCAGGATCAGATGAAATGCACACAGGGGTGCTCAAGGAATTGGCTGCAGAACTGACTGAACCCCTAGTATGGCTGTTCAGTAGCTCAATTCAAATGGGGGTAGTTCTGAAAGACTTGAGGGTACTAGATATAGTCCACCTACACAAGGGGGGGGCAGGCAAGGATTAACCAGAGAATTACAGACCTGTCAACCTTTCCTTTGTAGTGGGTAAGCTGATAGTCACTCATCAAAGAGGACCTTGTGGACTACTGAGAGAGCAACTGTCTGCAGGATAGCAAATAGCATGATTTTGTGGCAGGGAGGTCTTGTCAGATCACCCTGATAGTTTTCTTTGACTGGGTAACAAAAGTAGTAGATAAGGGCCATGATGTGGATTTACTCTATTTTGATTCCAGCAAGGCTTTCGATTCGGTGCCACGCAGAAGATTACTGAAGAAGCTGGAGGACCTGGGCGTGGCTAGGCACACAGATGGTAGGAAACTGGTTGTAGGAGAGACAGCACAGGGTGGTGGTAATCAAGGTCAAATAAGAAGAGAGGGAGGTTGGATCTGTCCTGGGTTCTGTCCTCTTCAGTATGTTCATTAACAATATTGGAGAGGGCATCTGGGGCAAGTTGTGTCTCTTTGTAGATGACATGAGGCTCTGTGGCAGGGTAGATAGTGATGAAGGGATCATTGAGATGCAGAGGGATCTACACCAGCTAGAGAGGTGGTCTGAGGTTTGAAAGTTGAAATTCAATGCCAAAAAATGCAAGGTTGTGCACCTAGGGGGAAAAAAACAGGACAGAGTACTCGATGGGAGGGGTTAAACTGAGCACAGCGGCAGAGGAAAGGGATCTGGAAGTCACAATTGGTGACCCCCTCAATTAAGCCAGTTTAACAGGGCCTAATAGGATGCTGCAGTGTATCAGAATGGGTATTGACAGCAGAAAAAGGAGGTACTACTACATCCATATGGATCACCAATGAGGCTGCATCTGGAATACTGGGCCCAATTCCAAGTTGCCTTACGCATGGCGCAAGGCGATTTATGTAAAACCATATGGCGCAAATCGCATCTTGCGCCATGCATTTTGCAGGTTGGAAGTACAAGAAGTGGCTTGGACCATGCTGCATGGGGGTTGTGCCAAAGCGGGGCTATGCCACCCACTACACCTGCATCCTACTGTGGCATGGTGCAAGGGTGGGTTACAACAGCACCTGCACCCTATTCCGAAAGGGCAGCTGCCATAACCCACTTATGCAATTCCAATTCTGGACATGATGCTGCTGAGTTAGGATAGCATGGAGGTGGTGTAAGGGGCATCTGTCCTGGCCAAATGATGGATGCCCCCCTGCAGTGCCATGGTACACACATTCCCATGCCCCATGCACCCCCCAATACAGTGATGCCCCCCACCCCGAGTCTTGGGTGCCACCTGGGTCAATGTAGTGCTGTGCTCCCCTTTTGCCTGTGCCACCCAGCCTACCCCCCATGCCCCAGGGGGATTGCGGGTGTGTTCCGAGATGGGGGGGCTCTGGGGGGGCAGTTACATGCGGCTGTGTCTTGCGGCACCCAGGTCCATTGTGCCATTCCTGTGGCACAAGCCTGTGGCTTTCACAAGTTGTGGCTCATAGGTGCCAGGGGCTCTGCCTGTCCTGGAATAGGATGCAGGGTCCCCGGCGTAGTGCCACATGGCACAACTTGCATATGCCCACAAGTTGCACCATGTGACTTGGAATTGTGCCCCATGTGCTCAATTCTGGAGTCGTCATCTAAGGAAGAACAATGACAGGCTGGAGACGGTGCAATGCTGGTTGACCTAGATGATTCAGGGCCAACAGGGCAGATCTTATGAAGATTGTCTGAAGGCATTGATCATGTAGTCACTGGAGACCAGGCAGGAGGAGGGATATATAATAGATACCTTCAGGTTCCTGAAGGGAATAAACAAGGTGAACTGCAAGAAACTATTTAGCAAGAGCACAGAGTCAAAAACCTGAGGTCATAAGTGGAAACTGGAGGGGGGAAGGTTTTATGAGGTATGTAAGGAAGTTCTTTTTAACGGAAACAGTGGTGAAGCCATGGAACAATCTGCCAGCAGAAATGGTGGGTTCTTTCTTTCTTTCTTTCTTTTCTTTCTTTTCTTTCTTTCTTTCTTTCTTTCTTTCTTTCTTTCTTTGCATTTACCTAGAATAGCCAGGCTGAGATGCAAACTCTCACTTCTAATGGGGTCCTACCTCTACCCAGTTTAGCAGTTGGTAGGACTGGAACACTGGGAGGTTAGTTGACTCGCTCAGGCTCCACAGCAGGCAACTAATTGGAAGGCTATGCCTGTAGTTCAGTGGACAAGCAGCCAGCCACTCCCCCGTCCTGTGCTACATAAGCAGTTCCTCTGAGCCTCTCTCTCAAGCACTTTTTCTTTGTAGCCAGAGGTTCTGTCAGCCTGTGCTTTGCTACTAGCTGGGACCAATCCTCCCCCCCTCCCACCTTGCTATTTTGGCTTCTGCTTGTTTCTGCTGGACTTCTGTTGTCTTCTCTCCTGAATTTGGTTTGCATGTTGCCTCTGGCTATGTGCTTCTTTGTGTTGTTTGTTCTCTGTTCCTCTGTGTTTGTGTCTTTGTTTTGCCTTCTTTTTGGGGGGCTTCTGTTTCTAAACTCCTTGTATATTGCTAAGCCAGAGCTCATGCTACTTGCTTCCATTTACTCACAATGCAGCTGCAATCATCATCTGTGTGTTTCAACTCATGCCACATAGCTGCTTTCCATGCTATGAACCTTAATTGTTTTCACCTGGTTCAGGCTCACTCTGAACCCTAGCCTATGCAGTTCAGTCTTGCTTCTTCAACTCATATCACATACCTCATTGCTGTTGTTTTACTGCACTGCCTGGCAATAGCTGCTTCAGAGAATTGCCTCCGTCCAGTCTATGTTCATTGAATCCTATAACTCATAGTTGCTCAATACAGATGCTGCTCTTTATGTTTGTACATGGCTATTATATTCTGGAGGTCAGCTAAGCTACCACTGATGCTGTAAACTAGTTTTAATATCTGCATGTGGGTCTCGGCACCTTCTATCACTTTCTTGTTTTTCCTGCAGCGGGGACTTGGAGGTGTTGGTTAGTTCTGGCCCAGTGTGGCACACTTACTTTATGTTGTAATCCTGCCTCCACTGCCAAAAATCCTCAGAGTATTTGTCACCTTTCATTGGCTTCCTTGAATGCCTGGCTGGCTTGCTCTGCTATTCATATTTGCTGATTCTCCAACCTAAGTGCAGGTCCAGCCATTGTTTCTCTGCTTTACAGATCTACGTGCAGGTCCAATCATTGCTGTTCTGCCTTACTGACCTACGTGCTTGTCCACTAATTGCTTATGCAATCATTGCTCAACGCTCGCTACTACCATCTGACCTACATGAGGTCCCAGCACTCAATGCTCATTCAGCTCCTCTTCAGTTTTCTGGGGTATGCCAGCCATACCATTCTGGCACAATGCATCCCTGCAGCCGACGATCTTGCTCTGCATTTTTTTTTAGTTCTTTTATTTTTTAAGTCCACATCTTGAGTGTGCCTGACTTGGGTCAGGGTCCTTCTCACCTGGCCCATAGCTGGGAATGTTCTCACTCTGGGCCTGGCTTTAGCCATTCAAGACTCGATGGCAGCTCCTGATGTAGAATTTAAGACTAGCCATGAAGGGTGGTTACAGTGATCTCGTTTCGCTCTAGTATTCTTCTAGCAAGGCTCCTTCACTGCATTCTCCCTATGACTGCCTCTGGTTCACCTGGTTTGTTTTTAGGGTGAGTAGGTCAGGTGAGTGCCTCAGCAGTCATTGCTCTCCTCCTCCCACCTTGGTTGCCCCAATGTTGCAGAGCACTCTCACAACCTTCCAAAGCATTCCCGTTAGAAGGATCGAGAGAGAGCTTTCCTCTAAATTGGAATATTTTCCACCCCCCTTTTTATTGGGTTTCTAAACTGCAGCAATAGAACCATCACAAAATAAACATCCCAAGCCTGGAGGGAAGGTGAGCTAGGCCTTGGATCCCCCGAGATTTCCTCCTCAAGGTTTTTTTTTTTCCTCTGGTCCGTGCCACGGGTCATAACTATTAGTTAGCCATAGTTAGTGTTCCCTAATTCCTGTAGGTAGGTTTCACGGCAGGACGGAGGTGGATGGTGTCCCTATTTGCCATTCCCTCTCCTTAGGAGGCCCCCTCAATTTCCAGTGCAACCTATCGTACTTATGCCATTGCAAATCTGGGCATCTCATTATGTTATCAAGCTACTTGATGCCTTATCTACTACCATGCCTCAAGGCTACTGATTGTTAACATGCTTCATACTACTATATTTCTTTTTGGGGATACTTCCTAAGGTACCTTTAGACAAGGGAATTGTCCTGCGGCACCTCTAAGGGTGGAATCCTCTTTGAGGATTCCTTGTCTTTCGTACCCTTACAGGGTAGTAATTCCTCTGGAATAGAGACTGCAAATAGCCAAAACCAAGTAACACAGTTGCACAAGCATAACATCATACTGGCTATGTAGGCCACTGAATTGGAAGGCTATGTCTGTAGTTCAGTGGACAAGCAACCAGCCACTCCCCCTTCCTGTGCTATATAAGCAGTTCCTCTGAGCCTCTCTCTCCCAAGCACTTTTTCTTTGCCCCACCATCCTCCACTCCTCTTCCTCCAGCGGCATAGCCTCTCTCCTTGGGATCCTTCCTAAGGTACCTTTAGCCAAGGGAATCATCCCATGGCACCTCTAGGGGTGGAACTTTCTTCAAAGGTTCCTTGCCTTTGGTACCCCTACAGGGTGGTAATTCCTCTGGAATAGAGTGTGCAAATGGCCAAAACCAAGTAACACAGTTGCACAAACATAACATCATACTTGCTGCGTAGGCAACTGAACTTTAGTGGAGTTTGATTCTGTGCTCTCCAGGTTGTCAGGCTGGTGCTGTAACCACTAGACCATATTGTCCCTGGGTAGTTCAGGCTTAACATAAACACATTTTCTATGAACTGACATGAAACCACTACAACCCACAGAGCACCAAACAGCCATCATATGGTTACGGAACAATTCTGAGCCTTGTTCAAGCCAGTAACTAATACTCTGCAGACAACAGAGCCCTCCAGTCCCATAATACAGCTTTCTTTTCTACATGCTTTGTTCTCTAGTCCCATTGTGTGAAGGTTGAAGAACAAGATTACAGTTAGATAAACAGCTCTTGCATTATAGTGCTAATTACCTTGAAAAATACATCCCCCGGGTTTTAAAATTTAGGAAACATGCCAGGACTTCTGTTTCCTTCATTGCTTCTTTCTTGTTGAAAATTGCATGTCACGCCTGTCATTTTTTCAATACTTATCCTACAAACTGTAGTTTCAGACCAAATTAGTGTGCCTAACACATCAGGGGAGCTTTTCTTTTTTATTATTTCAAATGTTTTACAAGGAAAGACATACTGAGCTGATAACAATTCATGTGCAGTGTGTCCTGAGTGGTATGGGATACAGGAGCAAGTACAAGGGGGATAAAGAATGAATAAATACTACAGCATTGTAAAATTAATAGTTTGGTCAGGACATCTGCCGGCTAATGACTTCGCTGGGCTTCACACAGGTTATTTCCTCTCTGACCCATATTGGTAGTCATTCATTGGACTTGGTGATCCTCCTGGGGATGGAGATATCTGATTTGGTGGAGGAACCAGTCAGGTGGTCTGACCATCACACCATTGGGTTCAGTTTCAAGGCCACCCCCAGTAGGCCAGCCTCTATGGAGATGGTCCGGTACCACCCTTTGAGGGGTGTTTCCCTAGATGGCCTGAGGGCAGTACTGGACCTATAGGGCTTACCGAGTGAATGCATGGATCCAGGGGACCTGGTACTTGCCCATTATAAGGCAGCGACAGAGGCCTTGGATTCCATTGCTCCTGTTCATGTTCATCCCCTCACTCTTCACCCCTAGTCTCCTTGGTTTGATGAGACTTTAAGGGAGTTGAGGAGAGTGGGATGAAGGCTAGAGAGGTGCTGGCGGAAGTCCGGCCTGGAGTGTGACAGACTCAGTTTGATGGACCATTATGTGGTCTATCAATCAGCAATTACCCATAAAAAGGCAGTATTCCTGTCCAGGGAGATTGCTGCTACACAGAATTGACCAGTTCAGCTTTTCCGGACTGTGGACAGATTGTGCAATCCAATCCGTCTTCAGCCTGGAAGTGCTTTTTCTCAAGAACAGTGTGAGGAGTTTGCTCGATTCTTTTCAGATAAGGTTGCCGCAATCAGGTCTGGTATCTGCTTGACACTCCCTAATGGGAGCTGCGATGGTCAGCAGGAGATGTCGGACACCCATTTTGTGTGCTGTGACTTCAGCCCCATGATCAGTGACATTGTGATGATCATCCAGTCACTGTATCCGACCAACTGTAGTTTGGATCCGGGCCCCACACGTCTCCTAGTGGGCTGTGTCAATAAAATTGGTCCTGTCCTTGCTGAGATAGTCTGGATGTCTTTGGAGAGGGGGATCTATCCTGATCCTCTGAAGGAGGCCATGGTTCTGCCCTTTCTTAAAAAATCCTCATTGGACCCAGTCTGTCTGGCTAACTGCAGGCCTGTTTCTAACCTGCTCTTTGTGGGTAAGGTTATTGAGAAGGTGGTTGAGTCGCAGCTGGATGATCATTTGACCAGCCACAATGTCTATAATTCTCTCCAGTCCGGATTTAGGAAGAGACATAGTACAGAGACAGCCCTTGTTCGGGTACTTAATGACCTCCTAATAGTGAGAGATCAAAGGACCTGTTCCATCTTGGTCCTTCTTGACCTCTCTGCAGCATTTGACACCGTAGACCATGGTGTGCTATTGGAGCACCTGTGGTTCACCTGTGGACTGTCTGGTATGGTCCTCAGATGGTTTTGATCCTTCCTAGAGGGTAGGACTCAGAGGGTGGTGTCTGGGATTTTTTACCCGGCATCACTCCCCCTATCCTGTGGGGTGCCGCAGGGTTCCATTTAGGCACCCATGTTATTTGTGGTGTATATGCTGCCATTGGGAGTGATTAGTAGGTGGTATGGCTTGAGTTTTCACTACTATGCAGATGACACTCAGCTATACATGTCCTTTGTGCCTGGCCAGGATGCTGCTATTTCGGTTTTTAACAACTGTCTCGCCAAAATCCAGGATTGATTGAATGGGAGTTGGCTCTGGTTAAACCCAGAAAAAAATGAGGTGTTGGTTGTGGACCCAGGTCATCGGGAGGTGGGTTTGTTGGTGGGATCATCTTCAGGTTTATGGCTTGGGGGTGTGCTGCTAACTACCTCAGACTGGGTGCAGAACCTGAGCGTTATGTTTGATGACTGTTTGACACTTAAATTGCAGGTGTCGGAAGTTGTCAAAACCTCTTTCTGTCATCTGAGGAATATCGCCCAGGTGATGCACCTGGTTCCTTCCGATGATCTTCCAACTTTGGTCCACGCCTTCGGTACCTCCCGCCTTGACTATTGCAACTCCCTTTACCTTACGTTACCGGGGGTTGATATCCGCCTGCAGCTTGTGCAGAGTGCGGCAGCCAGGCTATTGACTGGTTCATCTAGGACCAGTCATATAATGCCTGTGCTTCATGGACTGTACTGGCTGCCAGTACGGTGGCGGATCACCTTCAAGGTCGGTTTGCTGACCTATAAGGCCCTACATGACCTGGGACCTGGTTACCTGCAAGATCTCCTTCATCCTACTGTCCCTCCCGCTCTCTCCGATCCACTGATGAGGGATTGTTAGAGATTCCCAGGGTTCATTTATAGACATCTGGGGTCAGGTCTTTCAGTCTTATGGCCTCAACCCTGTGGAATTCTCTACCTCGTCAGGTGCGAGATTGCCCAACCATCCAAAGTTTTAAAGCAGCATTGAAGATATTTCTTTTTAGTCTGGCATATACCTATTTGTAATGCTGCAGCCATGAGTTTTAACTTGTTTATTCTGGTTTTAATAAATTGTTTGACTTATTTTAATGAATTATGTACAAACGCCTTGGTTTTGGAAAGGCGCTTTTCTATAAATAAAGTTGATTGATTGATTGAGTGATACAAGCAGTACAGTACAGTACAATACAAGGGGAATACTCATAAACATTGCAAGACATAATGGAACAGAAAGGTACATGCGGTAGCATAACAGGAGGAGGGGGAAACAATATGCTCAGGGCATTATGAATAGGGGAAGAGATCACAAAGGTAAGGGGTCCTGGGCAGTTGCATGTGGGAGTCACAAAGAAGAGACTAAAGGGAGAAGGGACAGAGCAGATTGATGGGGAAAGGTTGGCCAAAGTTTAGGAAAATTATATGAGAAAGCAGCTTGACCATCAGTAGATTTCCTAGACCAAATAGAAACTGAATGGGAAACATTGCTGCAGAGAGGGTAGAAGGAAGAAGGGGGAAAGGATGGAAGGGAAGAAAGGTAGGAGAGAAGAGAACCAAACCAAAATTTGGGACATAAAGGAGAATGTGTTATGATTCACTCTTAGGGCCTTTTATTCAAATATCAACACAGCCGCTAATTGAATTAGCGGGTGCACTAATCTGGATTTCACTGGCGCAGCTGGCCAGCTCATATTCAGAAGCCCTTGGAATGCCAGCGCAAACCTGCAGTTCCAAAGTACTGTAATACTGCTGTGCTTATGCAGATGAGGGGTGCCCCATGCATCTCATGCAGTGGTATCTTCAAAGGTCTGCAGCGGTAACAAACAGCCCCCCAAATGATGCTGTTTACTGTAGCCAAAAAGCACCTCTTAACAGGATGCCCCCACACCCAAAGGGCAGGGTGGCTGTACTGCGGCTGCCAGTTCCAGATCACCTGTAATAGACATTAATGCACTCCCTGAAGTCAAGTGGTCCTCCTTAATCACCTGTTGTATGATGAAACAATGATCCCTGGTGTCTAGTGGTCTCCCCATCACCCACTGTATGATAAAACAGTGATCCCTGGTTGCAACCCTCATTTGCATAAGCACAGCAGTATTACTTTCTCTGATGGCAGAGAAAGGGGAGATACTGTTGATGGGGGACCTGAATATGCCAGCTGTTAACTGGAGCAACTTTGCTGCAGCCATATCCAAGAGCGGGGCCATTCTCGATGCCCTACAGGGGGCATGCCCTACATAGCTAGTGTTGGAACCCACTCAGGAGGGAGCAATCTTAGACCTTATACTCTCAAATGGGGCCAGTGAGAGGATCTCAGATCTAGAAGTGGGTAGCCATCTGGGAATAAGTGGCCACCAAACAGTGTGATTCATGATAAACTCAGCTGCAGAGTCAAGTCATGCAAAAGTGAGGGTACTGGACTTCATGAAGGATGACTTTGGCAAGATGGGAGAGGGCCTTAGAAAAGCACTAGCAAACAGACAACAAGGAGGGGTGGAGCAACAATGGGGACACATCAAAACTGCCATCACAAAGGCGACAAGCCTTTGTGTAAAGCAAATAAACAAATCAAAATGAAAGAAAAAAAACACTATGGTTCTCAAAAGAGGTGTCGGGGAAGGTTAGGGAGAAAAAGATAGCATTTAGGAAGTATAAGGAAACACAGAAGGAGCAGGACAGAGAACTGTACCAGTTAAGGCAGAAGGAAGCAGGGAAGGCAGTCAGAATAGCAAGGGCCCAAACTGAGGAAAAGATAGCCAACTCGGTTAAGAAGAGGGATAAAACCATTTATAGGTACATTAGAGAGCATAGAAAGACAAAGGGAGGGATAGTGAGGCTGAATAGAATGGACGGTGGGTGGGCAGAGAGGGACAGTGAAAAAGCAGGGATACTGAACGAATACTTCTGCTCAGTATTCACAAAATAGGAGGAGGGGGAGGTACCTAATCCAATTAACAGAAGCACTCTGGATAGTGGGGACGATCCCAGTCCTTTCACAGAAGAAAGTGTTCTGAAAGAACTCCTAAAACTGAAGGTAGACAAAGCAATGGGGCCTGATGGGATTCACCCCAGAATTCTAAAAGAATTAAGGGGAGAACTAATGACACCACTGACTACCCTTTTTAACAAATCATGGGAGGATGGTGTGGTACGTGAGGACTGGAGGAGGGAGGATGTGATTCCCCTTCACAAAAGTGGGAGCAAGACAGAGGCAGGAAAGTACAGACCTGTCAGTTTGACCTCTGTGGTAGGGAAAGTGATGGAATCACTTCTGAAGGAAAGAATTGTCGAGTACCTAGAGACCAGTGGGGCACAGGACCCAAGGCAGCATGGGTTCACAGTGGGAAGGTTATGTCAGATGAATCTAATCAATTTCTTTAACTGGGTGACCAAAGTAGTAGACCAGGGAGGGGCTGTGGACATGGCCTACCTAGACTTTAGCAAGGCATTTGACAGAGTCCCACACCAAAGATTAATAAGCAAATTAGCCAGCCTGGGAGTGGGTCCCAGCATGGTAGCCTGCGTAAAACATTGGCTGGACAACAGGACTCAGAAGGTAATAGTAAACGGAGTCCACTCTGAAGAAAAGGGGGTTACTAGTGGGGTACTGCAGGGTTCAGTACTGGGTCCAGTCCTTTTTAATGTCTTTATAAGTGACATTGCAGAGGGACTGGAAGGAAAAGTATGCCTCTGCAGATGACACAAAGATCTGCAACAGGATTGATACACAAGGAGGCATGGAAAGGATGAGAAGGTACTTGGCAAGGTTGAAGGAATGGTCAGAAGAATGGCAGCTTGGATTCAATGCAAAGAAGTGCAAAATAATGCCCCAGGGAAACAAAAACCCAGGGGGAGAGTACACAGTTGGGGGGAGGGGTAGTAACAACAACAAAATGGAAAGGGACCTTGGGGTAATCATATCAGATGACCTTAAGGTTGGCGAGCAATGTGAGAAGGCAGTAGGGAGGGCTGGGGGATACTGGGATGTATAGGCAGAGGCATCACCAGCAGAAAACATTAAGTTGTTAACCCTCTGTACAGACAGTTGGTAAGACCCCATCTGGAGTACTGCGTCCAGTTCTGGAGACCCCATCTCTGCAAGGACATAGACAGGATGTAGGCAGTCCAGTGGTGGGGCAACTAAAATGGTGCAGGGTCTGCAAGAGAAGCCTTATGAGGAGAGAATAAAGGAGCTTAATATGTATACCCTTGAGGAAAGGAGGGAGAGAGGGGACATGATAGAAACTTTTAAGTACCTCAGCGGAATCAAGAAAGTCCAGGAGGGTAGCATCTTTCAGAAAAAAAGATGTGCAAGAAGAAGAGGACACAGTTGTAAGATGGGGGGGGTTGCTCAGGGGTAATGTGAGGAAGTATTTTTTCACAGAGAGGATGGTGGACTCATGGAACAGCCTTCCTGAGGAGGTTGTGGGGTCTAAAACTGTGGGAGAATTCAAGAATGCATTTGACAGACATAAGGCAATTCTTGTGGGGGGGTAGGAAGAAATATGCTGTTGGTTAACTAGGATCTGCAGCTTATCTAGTAGGTAGAGACATGGGCAGACTAGGTGGGCCAAGCAGTACTTATCTGCCATCAAAGTCTATGTTTCTATGTCCAGTGGCCCCCCATATGATAATACAGTGATCCCTGGTGTCCATTGATTCCCCTGATCACCCATTGTATGATAAAACCATGATCCCTGGTGTTCACTGGTCCCCCAATAGCCCTCACTGTGCCTGAACTACCCTTGCCTGCAATGTGATTGAAGTGAAATACTAACATACTAACATACTATTTGCCAGCAGATTAGGCCTTATGGTCTATCGAGTCTGCTCGAACCTAGATCCTTAGTTGGGTGCCGAGACCCTCCCATCCCTTGTGCTCCAGAAACTCCTATCATCCATCCCCACCCCCCCAGGACAGGCCATCATCTGATACATCCACTTTCTGTGTCTGTCCCACCCTCTCTTGAAGCCCTCCACTGTGGATCTCTGAACCAGCTCACCAGGCAGTGCATTCCAAGGGTCCACCACCCTCTCAGTGAAAACCTCCTCCTTTTCCCCTCACCCTTCCAACTTCAAACCATGCCCTCTGGTGATACCCCTGCTTTAGTCTAAAGATCCCTCCATGTTACCTCCTATTTATTCCCTTGAGGTACTTGAAGACCTCAATCATGCCCCCCTGCCCTCCTCTCCTCCAATGAAAACAGGCAGAGCTCCCCAAGTCTGTCCTCATAAGTCAAATCCTAGCCCTCGTATCATCTTTGTTGCCTCCTCTGTACCCTCTCCAGGAGCTGTATGTCCTCTTCAAGTGTGGTCTCCAGTACTGTACACAGTACTCAAGGTGTGGTCTAACCAGTCCATTGTACAGCGGCAGAATCACTTCCTTGCTCCTAGAGGTGATCCCCTCACGATGCATCCCAACATCCTGTTTGCTTTGCTAGCTGCTCTTCTGCACTGCTCAGAGTTATTCATACATGTATCCACCATGACCCCTAGGTCTTTTTCCCTATTGAGGCCTCCAGCGCCTCCTCCCAGGGTGTACCTGTGTTTGGGAGTTTCCACCAAGATGCAACACCTTGCACTTGGTGATATTGAAATTAATTTCCATGTGTGAGCCCAGCTTCAGGGTGTCCAGGTCCCTTGCAGGCCAACCTCCTCTTCTCCTCAACTACTGCTCCCATCTTGGAGCCATCCGCTAATAGACTCATTTCACACCCTATACCCTCCCTGATGTCCGATATGTATGCATTAAACAGGATTGGACCCAGGACTGAGCCCTGTGGTACCCCACTACCTACCTCTCTAGGGTTCGAGAGCTCCCACAGACCACTACTGTCTCGAGTGCGTCCAGCTTAGCCAGTTTCCAATCCATCTGACCATCAAAGGGCCTACTCCTAACCCATCAGTTTCTCCACCAGACCATTGTAGGACAGAGTCAAACGCCTTTGCTGAAGTCCAAGAATAATACATCCACAGGCTTACTCCTGTCCAGTTCTGATGTTACCCATTCATAGAACTCCACGGTTGGTTTGACATGATCTCACCTGGCACAAACCCATGTTCCGACTATCCAGACCTCCCACCTCCTCCAAATACACCCCCAATCGTTCCTTTAGTATACTCTCCATTAATTTTCCCACCACCGAGGTCAAACTGATGGGTCTATAGTTCCCTGGTACTTCCCTCGACCCCCCTTTATGGATTGGTACCACATGTGCCTCTCGCCAATCCCTAGGTACCTTCTCTGTCTCAAGTGACCTGCTGAAAAGCTCCGCCAGGGGTGCTGCCAGTATGTCCGCCAATTTCCATAGCACTCTCAGATGAATGCCATCCGGCCCAGGAGATTTGTCTTTCTTTAGGGCCTTGAGGGCTAACCACACCCTTTTGGCGGAGATAGCATCATCCTTCCCCTCCACCTAACTGGTCTTTTTATCCTTATCCAGATGTGACACCCCTGGGGTACCTTTCCCTCCCTCTTGCTCCATTTCTGTTGCTCCCTGATCCCACCCCTGCCACATCTATCCCCTTCATGCCTTGTCTTTGTAGATATCCCATCCCCTCCCTAGTGAACACAGAGGCAAAGTACTCAAAAATACCTCTGCCTGGTCACTTGCCTCTTCCACCCACCCTCCTTCTGATCTTAATCTGCTGAGATGGCCCTTAGTTTTTCTCCACTCCCCAATGTACTGGAAGAACCCATTTTCCCTCCATGTATCCCTGTGCCAGCCTCTGCTCTTTCTGGACTTTGCTCCCTCACCATACAGGTGACTTTTCTAGATGCAAGCTGGTACATTTCCTTATCCCTATCCTCTTGTTGTTTTATATTTTTGTAGGCCCTTCTTTTCTCTGACTGCTACCTGTACTCACTGGACCACCAGCATGGTTTATGTGACCTTGCACCCTTACGTTTCAACTTAGCGCAGATCCTGACTGCCTCATGAAGTCCCTGCTTATGACCTCCCATCTCCTTTCCACATTTGTCGCTGAGGTAATCCCCTTCAAGTGATCCTTGAGAATATTTCCCATGCCCATAAAGTCTGCCCCCCTGAAGTCCACTGCCAGTGTCCTAGATCTCACCCCCACTCCCCCATGCTTATTTGAAACCAGACAGTATTGTGGTCACTCCCAGTCAGGGGGTCCTGTACAACCATGTCCCTTACCAGATCCCCAATCTGCCAGAACCACATCCAGGACATGCCCCTCCCTTGTGGGCTCCATCACATGCTGTGTTAAGAACACATCCTGGAAGCCATCCAGCAGCCTCTGCTCCTTGGCCACCTTAGAGGACATGGTTCCCCAGTTTGTACCTGGCATATTAAGGTCCCCCATCAACACCACTCCTTCCCTTTTGGACCACACTGGGCAATGATGTTGTCCAGCAAACCATCTCTAGAACATCACTATAACGGGGGCCTATCTACTCCCAGCTTGACCTTATCTCCTGCTGGGATCGTAAGGTACCCATAAGGCCTCCACGTTTCCCTCTGCCTCTTCTACCATAGCAATTTCTATGTCATCTCTAATGAACATAGCCACTCCACCCTCTGCCCTCCTTTCTATCCTACCTAACATAGTGTACCCCGCACATTTAGGTCCCAGTCATGGTTTTGTTGGCTCACGCCCTGACTGCCGCCACATCCACCCCCTCGAACAGCATGGCTTGGAACTCTGGCAACTTGTTTCCAAGCTCCTGGCATTTACTAACACCAACCCCACCCCTTATCCCTGATCCTCTTTGTCGAACCCCACCCAGATTCCTTTATACTTCCATCCTCCCCTGCTCTCCTGAAACCTCCACCTCCAGTCTGTTTCCTTCCCCTTGGGCTTGAAGGCTACTCCCCTCATCTGGAGGAGAGGGCTTCTGATCAGCCCCTCCCTTATCCCTTCCCCCCTTACAAGTTTAAACCCCACCTTCCTTGTATGTAGTCAGCCATCCCCTGTTTAAGGACTTCCTTCCCTAATGGGGCAAGATGAAACCTGTCCTTGGCATATAGTCCCTTATCCTCTCAAACTCCATTCCATTTCCCTAACACCCCCAACCCATTCTCTTCACCCCACTTCCTGAGCCAGTCATTAACCTCTGGGAGCTTAATTTTTTTCTCCACTGAGGCCTTTGGTACTGGCAATATCTCTGAAAAGGAAATGTTGCATCCATTATCCCGACAGACTCTGGCAAGTTCTTGAACCTTGCTTGGATTTCCAAAACGCTATTTCCCTCAAGATCATTAGTTCCCAAATGCACCAGGAAATCCGGTTTCCCTCCACAATCCCTAACCATTTCATACATAATGAACTTTGCTCTGTGCACTGTCAGCCCAGAGATACTCACTACCTTCACCTGGCTACGGCATCCACCCCCCTGTCCCTCCCAATGGATACCCCTAATCATCGAGTCTCCCAGTAACAGAACCTTAACACCGCCATCATCCTTATGGTTACCTCCACTATGCCCTCTCAGCCCCCCTTCCCCCCCTTTATTCATGCTCTCAATTTCATGGGAGTCTTCCTGCCTTATTAGAGACCCCCTTGTCACCCCTCCCTTCTGCCTCCTCGTTATTTTGCCCACTTAACTCAAACCCCTCTGAATAGGTGTCCCTTTAACCCCTCTTATCTGAACCATTTATCCTGGCCCTGATGGTTTCTTCCCCACACCACCATCCTCACCCCTAGTAATAGTACCCCTGCCTCCAGAGGCTCTCTGTGGGTCCCTTAGCTATGGCCCCATCCTTGGTACTGACCTCCCTGCTGAAGGGGGCCTCCCACCTCCTTGTCTCCCAGTTTCTCTCTAATCATGCTCTCCTCCTCATGTCTGGAATATGTTGCATCTCCCCATTTGCTTAACATATATGTTTCCTCTCCCTCTGGGACTATGTCTATCCTTTCCACAGCTGGTCTGTGATGCCCTATGGGTATCCGACTCTCTCCCGGCCTCTGTATAAGTTTCCTCATTTCCACCAACCCTTCCTCCCTCTAGGTTGCTTAGTAGCTCAAATTTATTGTGGACACTCTATGTCAGCCTCCATCAAGTAACCCGAGTTTCCCTGACTGCATCTCTAAACTGACCCTTCTTCCTCTCTTGCACTGTTCACCTTAGGAGCTCCTTCCCACAGTCTGTTGTTTTAGGCTTCCGCACAACAGCCCCTCCTGACTCTTCCCCTCTAGTCTCTTTGTATTCAGAATGTTCACCTGTATGCTTTCCCCTTAGCATCAACTTCCCTATCTAAGGGTCCTCTGTCCTTATATCCCTCCTGCTTGCTGTAACATAACGTCCTGTAATTTCAGAGCATTGCCCCAGCCTCCCTCAGCCCCACCCTTCTGCTGCCCATATCCACACCCTTATCCTTGGACACCCCCCAGCCCCCAGCTACTTCCTTAACCAATACCTCACTCCTGATACAAGATAGCTGTCTACAGAGTGGGCAGCCTCCCTCTCTCCAGGCCCAATTTAGAATTATTGCCATCCCACAGCCTGAGCAGCCTACAACCCTTCCGAAAATGCCTGCCATGGTGGAATATGGCCACCCTGATTATCCCCCTCTGTTTATAATAGCACACCCCCTATTCTCAGTCCCTTTCCCCTGGAGTACAGTTTCTCTCTATACTGACTGTAGTTATTTACAAACCCAAATTTCAACCCCACCAATAAAGTTCCCAAGTCTCACAAACACATACAGTCCAGTGTGTGTTCGGTCCCACTAACAGTGTGTGTAACCAGACATCAGGTACCGTATGATGTCACAGGCCCACCAGCTCCTGTTGCTTCGAATTTCAGTCCCAAACAGAAATACTCAGCCCTTCAATCCCAACCCCCAGTGGCTTTTCAGTATTTAAGAACACCAGGCAAACACATTTAAATTTCCCTCTAATTATCCCTGCCAAACAACTATCTCCAAAGTTACAATATCACAGCCCAAGTAATAGTTCTAATTCAAGGTAATAATTTTTAACACATATAACTAATTTCACTTACAAACTATTCAAATATTTCAGTTAAAAACAGAATATAACTGCAGCCCTCTTTCCTACCATCCTACTGTTTAAGCTCCCAAGTGAACAATGAAAGCCAAGGTAATTCCTGTTTAAAGACAAGGTAATTGCAGCTAATGTCCCTTCCCCAAACACCAGGCAAACACATTTAAATTTCCCTCTAATTATCCCTGCAAACAACTATCTCCAAAGTTACAATATCACAGCCCAAGTAACAGTTCTAATTCAAGGTAATAATTTTTAACACATATAACTAATTTCACTTACAAACTATTCAAATATTTCAGTTAAAAACAGAATATAACTGCAGCCCTCTTTCCTACCATCCTACTGTTTAAGCTCCCAAGTGAACAATGAAATAGTGAAATAAACAAAAAAGATACTGAGAAATGAATTGCTGCTGCTGCCGTTTGAACAAAATGAGAAGCCTCAATTTCTGTTAAGACCGCTTTCTTCTAAAAAATGTGTTTATATTATTTTGTAAGGTGCTAGCGGTACCCCCATTCCTCCCATCACCTGCTCTTGTCCTTAAATAAGTCTTTGGTGTCTAGTGGTATACCCCACACCCCCACCAATCACCCAATATTGCCCTTGAGCAATTTCCTAGTGTCCAGTGGTACCCCCCACCCCACTGGCTGACACACATATCATCTAGATTTGGTGACTGGCACAGTCCTCCACTCACCTCTGCAGCTACCCTCCATATCAGATGTCAGTGATTGTACATGCAGTAGCTGTCTGCTGTACATGTGCTTACCTACATCTCATATGGCAGCTGGCCACGAAAGTGCGTGTGGGGTGGAGGGCTATTTTAATAATGGACAATCGGGAGGGGTGGGCCACTGGACACCAGGGATCACCATTTCAATTTGCACTTGGAGACAATGCAAGGAATGCTAAGGGGCTCTAGGCCCTTTGAAAATGAGCCCGTAATGGGAATGCAAATGGCCTCTTAGTGCCTTGCATGCCAGTGGACTCACTACATTTGGTGGTTGAATATAGGCCACAGGGGTCTTGGCTGTATCCATTTTTGGGCAGTGCTATTCCCTGTGGGCTACATGTCAGGGCAGCGCAGTTTCACTTAGCACTGTTCTGGGTCTGCAAGGCACTAGATCAGGGTGGAGCGGTGGACAAGGCCTACCTATATTTCAGTAAGGTGTTCAACACCATTCCACATAGGAGTCTAGTAAGCAAGCTGGGTAGCTTAGAAGTGGATCCAAAGGTGGTAAACTGGGTAATAAATTGGTGAGGGGATAGGTGACGGACTTACTTAGATTACAGTCTGTCATTTCAGCAATGACAATGGGGCCGAATGAAGTCTCTCCACCATGTTCTGTCTTGCAGCAGCTCCACAGCTTCATTCATTTTTAACCCTTTCTGCTGCAAGTCATTTTTGATGGTATCTATCCAGCATATTCCAACTCCCTGCAAAGCTCTCTGAATCAGGACATTCCCTCCAAGCCACTGATAGGTTCTATTCATACCTTCTGGGTAATGTTGCTCAGATAATGCTTCTGTGAATCCTACCACTATCTGTCAGGTAGTGCTGGTAGCCTACCTAGGATCCTACCAGAAATCCTAGCAAAGACAGATGTAGGATCCAGGGTCAGATAGTGATGAATCCTAGTTAAGATCCAGGTGTCCAAGTTAGGATCTAGGGATCCTATATCAGATAGTTAGGATCCGGGATCAGATAGCAATGGATCCTTGTTAGGATCCAGGGATCCTAAGTCAGATAGGTAGGATCCAGTGTCAGAGAGTAATGGATCCTAGGTCAGATTCAGGGATACTAGGTCAGATGGTTAGGATCTGAGCTGGATCTGTTGCTAGGATCCACAGGAGCCACAACATTTGTAGGATCCATGCACCGGATCCTAGAGTGTAGGATCCATGGTCAGATAGCATTACTATCCTACCACAGCAACTATCTGGCCAAATGGGAGGTATCTGCTGGTATCCTAATTTCTAGGATACATCTGAGCACCACTACTTCTGGACAGAACTCAATCAGTTAAAATTGGTTATTCCCTGTCCCCCCTCATCAGCACTTGTGTCTCCAAAAGATCAGTGCTTGGTCCCATTCTCTTCTCCATTTTTCTAAATAGCCTCCCATCTGCTTGTACATCTGCATTCATTCATATGGATACATGTGATACTGTTCTATTTGCCTCTGGCTCCTCCCCTGCTGATCTGATGGCCATATTTCAGCTGGACTTGGATAATACCCAGCATTGGTTCTGCCCTAATCAGCTATCCCTAAATGCAAAGAAAAATGTCTCTATGACCTCCAGAACCAGGCAAAAGCTCTCTAGACTTTCAGCCCTCCCCTCCTTCTACACTCTGGATGGGTCCCACCATGAAGACATCCCTGCCTTCAAATATCTTGGGGTGTGGCTTGACCAGCACCTAGGCTTCTCTGTACATGTGGACTCCATTCACAAAAAGCTCCACCCAAAAACTAGGTGCCTTGTACCGGAACCGAGGGTGTAACCCCCTGCCGGTGCTCAGAGCTATTGTACAGCGAATGATTCTCCCCATCTTTGACTGTGGTGACACCATCTATGGAAGTGTTCCACAGTCCACCCTAGTTAGACTGAACCCCCTTTATCACTCCTCCTGCTAGTTTGCGCTTGACTGCCTGCCTCAGACTCACCATTGCTCCCTCTACAGCTCACTCTGTCTTCCCTCTCTTGAAGCCAGACGTTTTGCACATGGCTCCTCCCTTCTTGCCAAGTACTGGCTGAGTTCCTTCCCCTCCTATCTCACATCTTTACTCTCCTCCCCTCCTCACTCCTCTTACTCCCTCTGTAGCTCAGACTACAAGACCCTTGCACTCCCATCCAGGTCATCTTCTTCAGGCCAAGCTGCATTCTCCTTTCTCCTCACTAAACTCTAGAACGCCCTCCCTCTCCCCAGCCACTCTGCCACCTCCATCTGCTCCCTTTCTTGTCATCTCCAAGACCTTACCACTCCCTCCTGCAGCACACCTAAGCTCCCCACCCCTACTACACTATTCTACCCTCCTCCTCCTCCTCCATTACCTCACCCACTATGTCCTGGTTCCCTCCTTGTAATTTCCACCTCACCCCTGACTACCTTTCTCTGCTCCCTTCCACTACATGTATTTGCTGTGCTTTCAGCCTGTATAGTTGCCCAATTAATTGTTGAACATACTGCACCTAGGTATGCTTATTGTAATATTGCTGTTGCCTTTTTTCCAGTTATTACACATTGTTTATGCTTTATGTCTTTATATTGTACAATCCTCTGATTATGTACTCTAAATACTCTGTTACACATTTAAAGACAATTTTACTCAGTTCCAGAAATGGCTTATTTATAGACATATGCACCCAGATATTTAAAAGAGTTGAGCCAAGCGCAACAGGGTTGCGCTAACACAAGTCTGAAATTGCACCATTCTGCGATATTCAGCAGGAGGCAGTTGCGCCACCAAAAACATGCTGAGCAACAGCGCAATGATAATGAAGGCATGCACAACCGAAGGGGGAGGAACCATGCATAAATGGCGCAGTGTGATATTCAAAGACTTGTGCAATGCACAACAGTGGAGCAAGCAGAAGTTGCGCCATAGTGGAAATGAGCCAAAATAAAAAGGAGCAAGGAAGAGGCGCAAGAACGCTACAGAGAAGCCACATGAAGCAGAGGGAGAGGCAGGGACAGGGAAAGTGGCAGAAAGAGGGAAGGCCAGGGAAAAATAACAGCAGAAGAGAGGCACAGGGAAGGTGTGTGGAGCCACAGAATCCAGAGGCCAGCACAGACAGGTGTACCCGGTGCAGGGGAGGTAGCAGCCAGGACAGCGGGGGGAACAAAGCAACAGCTGCTGGGGGGGGACGCAAGCCAGGGACAAGGCCAGTGCCACCTTCCACATGGAGGCTGTAATGAGGGGGGGTGAGAAGGTGGGCGACAGGGGGATGTGGCCATGGAAGAGCCTGTCAGCGGTATGCCCCCAACAGGCAGTACCGAGCCCGCACCAGCTTTGAGCTGTATACAGATACTGAGATTGTGAGCCGGTACCGCCTGAAAAGGGCAATATTAAGGCGGCTCTGTGAGCTGTGCAGTGATGTGATGCAGGCACCCACATGACGGAGTCATGCCCTGTCAGTGGAGACAAAGGTAACAGCCTGCATGTGCTTGCTCACCATGGGTACCTTCCAGAGACCAACTGGGGACACCACAGGCATAACCCAGTTGGCCAAGTAATGCAACCTCACCCAATTCCTCAGCGCACTGCTGCCACATGCTGAGGAGTATATCCATTTCCCCAGCACTCCAGTGGAGCGCACAGCAAACATCCAGGAGTTCTACAGGGTAGCATGTATGCCTGACATGCTAGGGGCAATAGACTGCACCCATGTGGCCATATGCACACCACCTGGCGAGGAGGGGGCCGCATACATGAACCGCAAGGACTATTCCAGCATCAACTACCAGGTGGTGTGCGATGCCAGTGGGTGCATCATCAATGTCTGTGCCACACACCCTGGGGGAGCACATGATTCATACATCTGGCACCAGTCAGCACTGTGCCACCGATTTGAGAGTGGAGACATCCCCACAGGACACTTAGTGGGTGAGTATGCAAACCAAATGGACATATCACGGGCCTGGGTGGCATGGCCAGAGGTGCCATGGGTGTGGCCTACAGGGCTTTGGGCAGGCCGAAGCTGAACACGAAACTAACCTCCACCCTCTGTACACAGGTGACAGTGGATACCCACTCCGTCCCTGGCTGCTCACACCCTACCGGCAGCCCACGACCCCATCACAGCAACGCTACAATGAGGCACATGCCACCACATGCAATGTTATTGAGTTGGTGTTCGGGATGCTGAAGGCACGATTCCATTGCCTGGACACCTCTGGCGGTGCCCTACAGTATAGCCCCTCAAAGGCCTGTGGGATATTCCTGGCCTGTTGCATCCTTCACAACATGGCCAATGAATGTGGGATAGCCGTACAGGTTGAAGAGGGGGACAGCGATGGGGACGATGGGGATGCCGGTGTCAATGGTGATGGGCAGCCCCCCCTTGGCCAATGGGACCCCTGACTGATCCATCACAGAGGAGCACTTCAGCCAACCCAGGTAAGTCATGGAGCCATGCGCAACCACCAGTGGCTAAGGCACAATCCAGAAACATGCATGGAAACACACCAGGGGTGCATGCTGTCAAGGGATGTGGCAGGGCACAGAAGCACACACACACAACCAGGGATGGGTGAAGATCAACACGCCACATGGACGGACACACACACATGCATACACACAATGCACCAAACATGCACAGAGGGCAGGAGGAACACAGACCCAGACGCCAACCCTAGCAACACACATGTCCACATGCCACCACATCCACTGTCTGTCCATGTGCATGTGTCAGATGCTGGGCACCATCACACTTTGGTGTACAGTGCAATGCAGGCATCATCATGCATATGCACTTGTGGGCAGCAGCTGGGAGGGTGTGCAGGTGGACCATGTGTCTGCATGCAGGGCCAGGCACCCACCCGTGCACTGCCCACTGAAATGCACAATGCACACAGGGCAGCACCAGACAGTGCCCGTGCTGGGAGACAGGTCATTCTCGCAGCACAGTGCCACGGCTGCCTCAGATGTGTGCGTGGCCCTGCTAAGACCCGCCAGCACTGGCAGGCTGAGCATGGGCCTCATTGGGTGGCACTGATGGTCCCCCAGGGGTTTCACTGCGTGAACGCGACCATGCCCATGCGGGGTCTGCAGCACACTGAACATGCCCGCACCAGGAGTGCTCGGGATGCCCACAGCTGAACCCGGCATTGACTGGGTGGGTGTCGCATGACGCCGGGAATGGGGAGTGGATAGCACACTGCGTGGTGCGAGCGACATATGGGCACCTGACTGTGTGCCCATTGTGGCCCTGAGAGCAATGAACGCCTGTGCATGCCTGTCAATGGCAGCGGTCACATCCTCCCACAAACGGTCCATCCGTGACAGGATCCTTTTGGTGTCCCTGCTGCAACGCTCCTCTGCCCACTCCAGAGCCACACACAGAGCCTCCATGGACGTTGCAAGCCACATCTGCTGCTGGACCGATGCCCACAGTAGGCGGGTGTGCTCGTCCAAGAGGTTGTCTGCCTCCTTGGCATCCTGTCCCTCAGGGTGTGCAAGGGCCTGATGTTCAGCACCCCTTGAGGGTGGGTGCTGCACACCAGGACCAGGTATGGGCAAGTCCACAGGCCGTGCACAGACGCTGCCGCTGAACCCTGAACCCCCAGTCCCGGTGGGCGACTGCTGCTGCCGCCCCTCCGGCTGCTGTACCCAAGGGCTCGGTAGTGCCGCCACAGTGGCCCCAACAGTCCCACTGTCCTGACCAGACACCGGTGCTGCCCCACTGGTGTTGACAGGCACAGCCTGGGACTGTGCTGACATGCTGGCCCACATGGCGGCACCAGCCACAGCCATGGGCGCGAGCTGACCTGCTGTGTGTCCATCCTGTGGCGCACACATGTGTCACCGCCCATGGCGGTCGTGTCTTCATCACTGGTGCAGGTCTCTGCCCCAGCCACAGCCACAGTGTGCTGGCATCCTTGGACACCAGAATGCTGAGACACAGGAAGGGCTTCCCCCACACCTGTCTCAACGACATCAGTGTGGACAGTCAGGCGGCCCCACTGTCGTGCTGATCCACAGAAACCTATGGAGGTGGATGGTCCAAACTCCGAGTCTGGCCAACTGTCCTCAGTGGACAGGCCCACCAACGTTGACCTGTGCAGATGCTCAGGATCTGTAAGGGAAAGCAAAGTCACGTTACTGCGTGTTACCTACCCGGCCCCCCCCAAGGCAGACCATGGCTTACCATGCAGAGATGGGCCACCACCCATTTGGAAGCCACCACCCAGAACTCCCTCTATGGCACTGTGGTGCATGCTTGCAGCAAGCCTGTCCTCTGCTGGTGTGAGCTGCACCACCTCCGGCTGTTCCCCGCCTGTTACAGCACGTGCCGCCCTGATGGCAGCTACCTTCTCCTTCACCCTCCTCCTGTCAGTACCCATCTTCTTCTTACACTCCTGCATGGAGCGCTGGTGGCTGCCATGCAGGTTCACAGCATGTGCCACCTCCTCCCATGCAGCAGCATGGGCCGGAGGGTTGCCCCGCCATCCACTGAGCAGTGGCTCCTGATCCAGGTAGGCCTTGAAAAGTGCCTCGGTCTCGGCCTTCGTGAAATTGAGCCTCCTCCTCCTCCTCCACCCACCACCGTAGTCCTCCTCACCCAGAACTTGCTCAATCATTATTCAGCCTGTAATGATGGCAGTGGTTACCTGTGACTGTGCAGTCCAAAGCATGTCCCTGAATCCACAGTCCACACTCCCACACAGCATGCAACTCACCAATAAACTGCAGTAACCGACTATGGCTACTGCAGCACTTTGTCGCACTTTTATAGTGCAATCCATGCAAATTAGGTGAGGAGCAACTTTAATTAGATGCAAATCGCGGTGCTGCGCCATTGAATGGCTGATCGGATGATTTGCATATGACGGCTGAATATCGCGCTTTTGCACTTTGCGCAATTGTGTTGAATGTGCTGAGCCAATGGCGCAGTTCTGTGGCATGCATAGTACATCTCACTGCGCATGCCCAGGCTGCTGATGCTGGCATCTGCCATGCTGCTGATGTGCTGTGCGTGATGGTCAATGCAGGGCATGGCCACCATTGTGCCAGTGGCATTATAGTGAAGGTCACTACATGGCGCTGTGACAATGGGCCCTCATAGGTGCAATGGCACAACTGCCCAATAGTCCGCTGTGGCACTGGCACACAGGCAACCAATTGCGCTACACGCATAGTCATCCAATGGCACTGTGCGTGGCTTTGCGCCAGAGACCCTTGACCCTGTGCCTGACCTTTGCCCCTTGGCGCCATGCGTCAGGCATGGGTGCACCTCTTTCGCTCTGTTCGGTAACAGCACGATAGGGAATGGCAGTGCTGTACCACGCAGCATTTGCACGTGGGGTACCACGCTGCAGAGCGCCATATTGCCTACTATAGCTGTTGTGATGTCACGCAGAAGAGCCCCACAGTGGACTGCCATTGAGTTAGCCAACCTTGTGGCTATTGTCGAGCTATACCATGGGCCTCTGTTTGGGGAGGCGCCACTGGACAGGGCCAGGACCCAGGTGTGGCAGGAGGTGGCCACTGCCCTGGAGGAGGCCACCGGATGGAGGAGGACTGCGGAGCAGTACAGGCACCACTATGGGGACCTCAGAAGGAGGGAACCAGACCTACTAGCCCATCTGCAATCGCATGCCAGGAGGGGCATGGTGCCATGTCCAGGTAAGGGATCCGTCAATGCACTTGTATTGACCATATGGGTAACAGTGTTGTATGTGTCCAGCACATAGGGGAGGGATAGTCTAGGGTTGGCTGTGGTGGTGTTTACAGGGTGTGGGGTGGGTGGGTCTGGCTGGGTGGCTGGGCACTCACATTGGGGCGGGGGACTTTGCTTCAGGATTGTACTGATGTTCTTCTCTCCTTGTTTCCCCCACAGGCGTGGATGAGCGTAGCAGGCTGAGGGAGGAGTGGCGGAGGGAGGAGGACAGAGCATCCAGGTGGGATGAGGGCCATCACCGCCGACCTGACAAGCCCGATGAGGGTAAGTGCCATAACTCCATGATTACTATTGCATGTTGTGTAACAGGGTGGGCAGCGGGGCATGGCCACCATCCATGGACACCACTGCCATGCACGCAACTTGTGACAGTCAGCACTGTCCAGTGGCACTGCATGTCTAGGAGTGCATCAGTGGTGGTCCATGCATGCAATGGACACATGGCTGTGGCACTGCCTTCACACCGCATAGCCATATTACTGTACGGCCATGGTGGTGCTGTGCAGGACATGGGCGGTGGGTGTGTGCAGTGGTCCACATGGCTGTGGCTGACTGGGTGGGCAGGTCTTGTGGACATGGACACTGTGGGTGGTCGCACACCATCACAGGGGCATGGCACATGGCTGTATGCCAAGCACAATGGGTGGGTTGCAGGGGGATGGACAGTCACACCTATTGACTCTGCTCCCTCGTCCTAGGTGATCGGTGACTCCTGCGAATACAGCAGGGAATTAATGAGCTGCTCCAGGTGGTGAGGGAGACTTTGCAGCTCCTTCAGCGGATACACCACCATGGGGTCAGGAGGAAATGGAGGAGCACACATCAGGGCCAGGAGGAGGAGGAGGACTGGGGTGGCCGCTGATGTCCCCATGCCCCGACTACCACCTTCCCCCCTTTGACCCACCCTCACACCCCTTCTTCCCTCTCCCATATGTTCACCCCTGCCTCTTACCCACCCCCACCTTGTTTGTGTCCCTCCCCCCCACGTTTGTACATAGTTATGTAAATAGTTGTTTTTGATATTTTTGAATACAAATCTTTTGATATGAATACTGTGGTGGTCTCTGATTTGCAGCAGGCTATAGGTGCTCAGCTGCAGTGGTGTGCATGGCATCAGGGGTGGTGCAGTCATGGGTATGTGTGTATGTCAGTAGGGATGTGATTATGGTGTGGGAGTAACTATCAGTCGGTGTCTGTAGTGTGTGTGTTGTTCCCTGTGCAATGGATGACTGTGTGCAGTGGTCCATGGTGCATGCTCTGTGTCCATGGTGCCCCTGTCAACCCATCCATGGCCTGTGCAGCTGACACCCTTGCATGTCTGTGACCTGCGGTCTGCTGCCATGTGAGTGGTGGCTGTCCATGCAGGGCAGCCACTGTACCCTATCACAATGCTGAGTTGCCTCCTGTCACTGGTGTGGTGCATGTTTGCCTCAGGTGACACTGTGGCCTTTGTGGTTGTTGTCCCACCCATGCTGTGGCTTGTGTGTGTTGCAGGGGATGTGCACCACTATCTGTGACTTGTGCTCCAGGCATATGATGGTGGTGTACGGGTCCACAGTGCCTGCGCAGGGTGGCTGGCACTCCTGTGCTACGGAGGACTGCAGGCTGTGTGTACACGGTTTCCATGGGCCCACACTGGGGGCTTGGTTGCCCCGCTACTGCGTCCCTGTGTTATTGTCCCGTTGGGTATGGGTGGGTGTTTGTCCCTGCACTGTGTTGCATCCGGTATGGTGCATGCTTCCACGCACCACTGTGGGTGTCTGTGCTGGCTGTTGTGGCCAGTGGTCGGTCGGGGTGTGTCACTGGACTACTGTGCAGGGTGCTGTATCACTGGTGGTGGTGTCAGGGGCACGCCCTGTCCCATGTGGGGTACCTCTTGTGCCGATGCATGGTCAGTCTCTCAGCTGTGCCTCGGGGGGATTGTGCGAGGTGGCACTGTGTCTGCTGTTGTTGCATTGCCATGTTCTGCCACCCACTGCTGGGTGCTCATGGTGGGGCTGGCTTGTAAGGTTCTCTCGTGCACAAGGTTGCAGTGTCACAGTGGGGGTGGTGATATGCATGGGGTTTCCTGCAGTGGTGGTCACTGCTCATGGGAGGGTGTCTGGGGGTCACGGTGCAGGGTGTGCTGTGCACTGGGGGGGGATGGCGTGGCACAGGGTGGTCCGCCCTCCTTGTGTGGCAGTCTCAGCTTGCCGGTGGGTGTGATGGGGCACCATGGCCCGGCTGTGGGTTGTTTGCTTGTATCCATGGGCTGGTGGTTATTACAGCCCTCCCCTAGTTGTGCTGTGCTTGGGGTGTGGGGGGACGATGTCAATTCTGCTGTGTGTTCCTGTGCCCATCTGTGGCATGGGTGGTGGGCCCCTACCTCCCTGGTTGTACAGTTACATTGCTCTGCAGCTGGGGGGCTCCCTGCTTGTGCTATGGTGCCTCTGGACTGCTCAGCTGGACATCCCTTGTTGCGCCATAGCGCATCATATCTGCTCAGCTTCCCCTCCCTAGTTGCACTATGGTGCAGGTTGTGCGATATTCAGGCGTTGGCTGTGGCGCAATTTGGCTTGCTCCTTTTTGAATATCGCTGTCTGCTGCGCATGCGCACAGACTTGTGCTTGCTCCTGCTATTGCGCACTTTTTGGGCGCAGTTTGAATATTCGGGCCATGGTGCTTAATTCAACAAAAAACAAGTTGATGGTTTTTACTGGGCCCAGGATGGAACTTTCATATGTACCTCCTGTGTTAGACTTAAAGGGCGATACTATTGAGAAAGCTGAAATTTTTAAATATGTGTGTATTTACCTAAATTCCCATTTGTCATTTGAGTATCATATAAATTTTCTCTGTAAAGCCCTTCATCAAAGATTAGGAATGTTATATAGGGTACGTCCCTTTCTTGCTTAAAGTTCTTGAAAATTACTGACTTATAGTTTCTTGTTTAGTTTGATGGATTACGGTTTAATGATCTATACCGCAACTACAGATAGTATTTTAGGTCGTTTGAAGGTAACATTTAATTCCATCTTAAGATTTATGAGTGCTGTTCCACATATTCATACCTGTGATTTGCTCAAACTCTCAGGCTGTATTTCACTTCATAATAAGGTGTTATTTAAGCCAGCTCAATTCTTATTTAAGGGTACTGTTGGCCTGTTGCCAGATTCTATTATTTCATTATTTACTAAGGCATTACACATGTGTCACCCGCTCTCAGAGTAAGCTCACCTTTTCAATCCCATTATGCAAGAAATCAATTGGTCAGAGGTCTTTCTTATTTACAGCTCCCTCATTTTTATGTTTGCTTGCGCGCATGCGCAAGAAACATCTTGGGAGAATATGACTTAGTGGAGGTGTGTGCCTGCCCTGCCTGTCCTAGCCAATGTTGTACTTGCTGCAGTAGGCACATCCCTGATGCACCAATGGATGGGTGAGCTGTCAATGGCAGCAGTTTGGCTGCAGTGGCGTTCACCTCAAAGAAAAGATCCGTTGCAATCAGCAGCAGTAGCGTGTATCTACTTAGCATATTCACGCCACGGTGTTCTACGCCCGTCCTTCCATTCTGTTGTTCCCATATGTAGTCCGCACTTCTCTCTGGCCTTCCTCCACATTTCTTGCATAGCCACTGTTGTGTTCAGACAAAATATGCCTTGCTGTGCATCTTCTAATCAGACAAACATCATGAGTAGCTTCAGAGGCATCATATACATGTTTTCACGCATGCACTCTGCTACAAATCCTTTAATCACGTTTTGCCTTGGCGACATTTGCACCACCACTTCCGCCCCCAAGTTTCAGAGGATCCTGTAGAGTTGTTGATAGCTGCGGTCCGCATAAATACTTTATTCATGTTTCACCTACTGCTTTGAAGATTGCGATGCTGCAACTGGCTAGAGGAGTTTGTTATATGGATGTTAGCACTCGAGCACAACTTAGGAGATATAGCCCTTCTGCTAATTTCTTTCCATGATCATTTCTTAAATAATCAGATAAACATCATGGGTCACTTCAGATGCATGATATACAGCTTATACATACTTCAATCATGTTCATGCTTTGCCTTGGCGACATTTTCAACCCCCCCCCCCAAGATTCAGAGGGATTATATAGCATTGTTGACACCCGTGGTCCAGCATAAATAGTTTATTCATTTTTCCCCTTGGCAACATTTTTCCATACTGGTCTGCATGCATACCAGCTGATACGGATGCTGCAAACTCACCTGGTACTGTACCAACATACTCCGGGCCAGCACCGAGATCCACCTCCAACCTAAATTTCATCCTCCCCCACCCTTCTTAGGTGTTCCGCTCCCTGGGTACTGAGCCAACAACAGTCAGCCAGCCAGCCATGCAGCCAGCCACCTCTCACACTCCAAATCACCATCGCTGCCTTTAATCTCAGCAGTAGTTCATTATAGTAATTGTACCTTCTTACTTATCCCACCCGCTCACTTTCTAAGTTGCAGGCGTGTTTCCATCTGCCGGAAACATGAACCTGCAAGCACCCCCAACCGCCACTACAGTTAAGTTTTATCTAGTAATATTTTACATTATAACGTCATGTAGTTCAGTGCACAGTCTATGCACATCGATACCCATAACCTCCCACCCCCAATACAAAGCAACAACAAAAAGGTCAGACACACAACCACCCAGAACTACACATTTATGTTTGCTGGCAGGGTTGTGTGAACAGTGCAGGGCTGTCAGGTGAGCAGTATGCAGCTCCTAGTATCTCTGTGGTGGGGCGAGCCTTACATTCCACGATATGGGTGGCTGCGGCGCACAGACAGCAGAACCAGCACAGCAACCGCAGCAGTAACAAACACATCTGTTGGCAACCCCTGGAAGACATTAAAACCCACAGTCATGCACTAGCCAAGTTCAGAGCTTTAAAAATAAAATACTACATGCACCATGGAAAGAAACAGGCAAATTAATTCCAACACTTACTGGGGGGCCATTTTACTAGCTTGCTAATAAAAACAAAGACTGAGTAAAAAGTTTAGCTGCTCATGTGTGCACTTCTGAAAAAGTTAACCAGCTTCAGAAAGGCTGCTCTCAGTCCATCAGTGAATCACCACAATCAACCCTCAAACACTGAAATCTGATCCTCGGATTTCTTCTCTCAGACCACCACCTTAAAAGTGCTTAACCTTCTCCCCACCTAATTACTAGTAGCCAAAACTCACTTTTCTGCCCACCTCTTTTCTGGCTTAAAAGCACCTCCAATGGTCACCTACAGTTTCTTTGCCAAACTTATCTCTAGTTCACTTCTGCCGACAGTCTGAAGTCATACATTTCAAACGGCACAGCAGCACACCATACTGTTCGCATCACAATTTATATACAACACAGTTAATGTAAAATTGTTAGCAGGGTTTATTATTTTGCAGGGCTCGAAATTTCCCATTATTTGGTGTTCCCCACATACCAAAAATCATGCAGGAAACACCAAAACCTGCCTCTAGGTAATCTGTGGTGTATACATACCACTTTAAGAGCCATTAATTCAAGAGCCTCTGCAATTTCTTGTTTAAGCAGAAGTGGGTAGCCTTTGTTAATGCAACCCATTCAAATTTTAAGTGGTTGAGGCACTCTATCACCTGTAGCGCACATTTCAAACCAGAAGATTTCGAGGGGTCATCTGAACTCAAAGTAGCTTTCTGGCTAAAAGGCGGTCCCAGGTGAGTTAGGAGTAAACCGAAAAAGAAAAAATAGTCATTCAGAAATATAATGTATAAAGCCATAGGAAATAAAATGGGTTGCACACGTTTGTTCTGTGACATTTATATGGGTATGGAAGTTGACACACATCTTATGTCTGACTGGTTTCTTTGCATGAGTGACGCTAAATTTTCACTAAAATGTGTTTTAAATAAGTAAGACATAAGGAAGTAAAGAAACAGTGGTTGTGGTGATGCATTCGCATTGGGACAATCTAGGAACCGAACCCTGGTCATTCTAGTCATTGCTCAGTAATGAGTAGCCTTATATTGCTGTAGTGTCTTTTTATTTTGCTGATCTATGTTCAATTCACTGTTTTTTTTTTAACGTTTGTATTGTCTATACTCATGGTCGTTAGTGCTGTGTGGCGGAGAGCATTATTATTTGCATAACTTTGCAGTAGCTCGACATCTTGTAAAACTATCTCTGTGTCACTGTGTGGAAGAAACAGTTTGGTTAGTCTGAAAATGTTTCTTGGCACAAGCAGGACACTAGTCTTTGAACCGTCAGCCTCTGCAATTGCTTTTTTTTTCGCTAGTCGGTCATGCCTTATTTATCAGCTATGTGCTGAAGTGCTGTGAGTTTTTGCTAAAGGAATTGTTTTTCTTACTATTTTGCTAAGTATTCTTTTTTTAGCAAAAGGTGGATGAATTGCAGTTTCTTTTTAATGCAGGATAAGAGCAACATAATAAGTGACGTATTGCTCCGTTTTTATAGCTGGCTGTTTATAGTCCATCTATTCGATGGTGTAGCTCTTGTAATTAGTTCTACAGAAAGTGACAGAGACAGGCTTGTGGCGATATGGATGAGGGTTGTTAAAAGAATAACAGTTCTTTTTCAAAGAGGCTTTGAGGTGTGACATCTTAACCGAATTTGGTACATTCTGGTAGAGGGATTGACAGGGGAGACATGATAGAGTCTGGTAAGAAGTATTACATACATGCAAAAATATATAAAGGCCCCCTTTTCTCCACTAAATAAATGTTCAAAAGACATGAGGCCAGATGTGGGTAGCAGTTCTTTCAGACAGATTTTGTATTTTCCCAGTAAATCCATACAAATTTGCTTGTGTTTTCCTGTATATTACATGCTTTCCTTTTGTATCCAAGCTGCTTTGTGCCCCTGTATAATCTTGGCAAATATTTGGGAAAAAATTCCCAGAATGTGGCGTAATGTTTTTCTCTGTAAAAGAAAGGCATCCCTGTATGTCTCGGAGTCCTTGGTAGGTTCTTGAGAGATGTGAAAACTTACATTCACATATATGGAACAGAGTGGCTTAGACATAGAAATGTGTGTGTATATAATGGCCCTTGGCACATCTGGTGTAACCCAATAGCTTCAAAATCAGTGTTGTTTAATGTGTCATATATGTTGGGTGCCAGGAAAAATAGTCCAAGCTATGTGTTTCTCTTCAAGCTAGTAATACTAACACACATCTCATTTTCAGTACTCTTCTGTGCCTTCCCCAAACATTATGTCACCCGGCTATTTGTTTCTATCATTGCCACCTTTAGTGTCATGTAGTTTGACTGGCACACCTTCTGTTTCATAAAGAACTACTTCCATCTCTCCTCTAAAATCCCTCCCCCCACCCCACCCCCAGCACTTGTATATGGTGGTCTCTTTTCTCGAACTTGGTGTGTCTGTGAGAAATTTGTTCTATTTATTTTACATGCCATGGTAAAGTGCTGAAATGTTCCAGTCATATTCCCTTTCTCCATCATTTCCACAGGGTCTTCATAGTTATCTCCAGTAGCTTACCATTTTAGTGCATTTCATGAAGTCCCTGCCTTTCTTAGGTTGCTCTCCTCTGAGCAGCCTATACCTCATCAATTACCGCATGTGGGGAAGGCCTCCAGATCTGGACATATTACTCAAAGTGTGGTCCTACCCATTGCATGCAATTTTGAATTATCACATATTTTTCTCTAACTGTAATTCCCATGCCTATGCATCCCACCTTTCCAAATAGCCTTCCCTGCTGCCTTGTCATAATGCCGCCTAACTGTTTGGTCTGTCTTGTGCCTGTGGAATGTCTTGTCTTCCTTTTCCACTGCATTTGACGAATGGTCCTGTGTCTGCATAGCATGCCTTTATTTTTTGTTTGTTATACCACTCTCAGTCATCTTCCTTTTGAGACTTGTAGTATTTCATACATACTGTTTCTTTCTATGTAACATGATTTTATTACTTCTTTAAAATCCACATTTGACTTTTGTTTCTCTTCCCTGTACTAACATATTTAACAGGTGCAGTATGAGCATTTCCTCTGTAATCCCAGTTATGATTGCCTGTCCTTTTTTATCTATACGCCCAATTTTTCCCCATTCTGGTCTGAGTTGCCTCTGTGCATCCTCTAAACCTCCTGTGGTGTGTATCATGTAAAGTGTTGGGATCCTGACCTGCTGTTACACTTTTTTTAGTTTCCAGCCTGTTCCAGATTACTGATACACCTGTGTTGCGAGCCAGGCATACCATGATCATGTAACATTGTGTCAGAAGCAGGATTGTTGACAAAGTATAAAGATAAATAAGCATTGCAATCCATGACATCAACATATTATCAATGCAGTTACCGGAAGGTGATTTTGTTTTTTTGAGGGCAACATGCAGTTGTATTTGTGTCAGTATTATTTTGGTCAACCCCACTGAAAACTGTATGGATTGTTTTGTTTGTTTGTTTTATTTGTTTATACTGGTAAGACCATGGGCCAAAGACTGGTTTTCATGGGCGACCTTTTAACTAGTTTATTTTTTCACTCGATACACTGGTGTGCTGTCTCATTTCTTTACTCTGACTATTCTGTCAGTGCAATAAGTCTCCCTGGGAATGTTTAGTACTATGTGACAATCGCAAACAAATTGGCAAATGGTGTAGTGAGGAGTTCATGAGTTAATCAAGGGAGGTGAGCAGACAGATTAGTGTGACCATAGCAGCAAATAAGATAAAGCTGGAGCAGGGAACCAGAGAAGGAGGGAAAAATGTCTTCAGGTACATAAGGAAAACAAGAAGGTGTGCAGATCAGATAGTTAGGACCAAGGTGGATTGGGATTGGGCAGACAAAGGGGGATGCAGGCAGAAGTGCTGAATTACTACTTCTGTTCTGTGTTTACCAGGGAGAAGAAGGATGCAATGCTGCAAGGCTATGGTCGGGGGGGGATAGTTAACGGAGGGGTTATTCATACTGAGCAGAGTACTTGAAGGCCTTAAGGCCTTCAAGTTGGATAAGGCACCAGGTTAAGGCGGCATTCAATCTACGGTGCTGAGTGACATGACAGATGTCCTGGCAAGACCACTGGCAGATTTTGTTTTGCACCTCCCTGTCATCTGGGGACATACCCCTGTACTGGAGGATGGCACAAGTGGTGGTAATTCACAACATTCTATGCAATGTTGAGCCTGGGAACTATAGGTCAGTCAGTCTCACCTCCCTTGAGGACAATTATGAAAAGTATGATTAAGGACCCTCTGGTAGACTTTGTAGAGGAGAGCAGATTCAAATCAAAACAAAAGAAAAAGCCACTATGGCTCTCAAAAGAGGTGGCGGTGAAGGTTAGGGAGAAAAAGATAGCATTTAGGAAGTATAAGAAAACACAGAAGGAGCAGGACAGAGAGCTGTACCAGTTAAGGCAGAAGGAAGCAGGGAGGGTAGTCAGGGGCTGTGGACATGGCCTACCTAGACTTTAGCAAGGCATTTGACACAGTCCCACACAAAAGATTAGCAGTCAAATTAGCCAGCCTGGGAGTGGGTCCCAAGGTGGTAGCCTGGGTAAAACATTGGTGGAACAACAGGACACAGAAGGTAATTGTAAATGGAGTACATTCTGAAGAAAGAGGGATTACTAGTGGGGTACTGTAGGGTTCAGTACTGGGTCCAGTCCTTTTTAACATCTTAATAAGTGATATTGCAGAGGGACTGGTAGGAAAAATATGCCTCTTTGCAGATGACACAAAGATCTGCAACAGGGTTGGTACACACGGAGGCGTGGAAAGGATGAGAAGGGACTTGTCAAGGTTGGAGGAATGGTCAAAAGTATGGCAGCTTGGATTCAATGCAAAGAAGTGCAAAGTAATGCACCAGGAAACAAAAACCCAGGGGAAGTTTACACAATGGGGGGGAGGTAGTAACACCAACAAAAATGGAAAGAGACCTAGGGGTAATCATATCAGATGACCTTAAGGTTGGCCAACAAAGTGAGAAGGCAGTAAGGAGGGCTGGGGGGATACTGGGATGCATAGGGAGAGGTATCACCTGTAGAAAACAAGAAGTTATTGTCCCTCTATACAGACAGTTGATAAGACCTCATCTGGAGTACTGTGTACAGTTCTGGAGACCCCATCTCCACAAAGACATAGACAAGGTAGAGGCTGTCCAGAGGAGGGCAACCAAAATGGTGCATGGTCTGCACCAGAAGACATATGAAGAAAGACTAAAGGAGCTTAAGATGTATAGCCTCGAGGAAAGGAGGGAGAGGGGGGACATGATAGAAACATTCAAATATCTCAAGGGAATCAACAAAGTCCAAGAGGGTAGCATCTTTCAGAAAAAGAAATGTGGAAGAATAAGATACACAATCTGAAGATAGAGGGGGGACGGCTCAGAGGTAATGTGAGGAAGTATTTCTTCACAGAGAGGGTTGTAGATGCATGGAACAGCCTTCCTGAGGAGACTGTAGAGTCAAAAACAGTGGAGGAATTCAAGAATGCATGGGACAGACATAAGGCAATTCTAGTGGGGGGTAGGAGGAAGTCGGCTGTTGGTTAACTAGGATCTGCAGCTTATCCATTAGGTAGGGGAAATGGGCAGAGTATGTGGGCCAAGCGGTCCTCATCTGCCATCAAAATCTATGCTTCTATGTTTCTATGTTACAGTCTCTTGCAACTAGCTTGTAGTCTTCACCCCAGCACTATCATATCCAACCACAGTCTTACCTGGGGACTTCTCATGGTCCTTCCCTTCCCGAATACCATCCTCCACAAGGCAACAGCCTGGGAAAATGATCAACAGTGGAAGGTTCATATGAACTGGCTGCACATGCCCTGACAGGGAATCCTCTTCCTCCATATAACAGAGAGGAAAAATTGGCAATATCAGTGACCAGAACTCCATCCATGGGCCCTCCTCTTCTCATTGCCTATGCTCCTGGTCATCCATAGCAATGTCTGGTTCCCCCAAATGGGTCATCTCCAAAAACACCAGGTAAAGGCATTCAGCCTCCTTCCAACTTTGGTCTGCATCTAGCCACTTCCTGCTGAGCCAGTTCACCAGTTGGACAAGTTCCACCATCTAGTCTCCGAATCTCTCAGGCTCCTGTGGTACGTCGTCCAGGTCACCACCTCCGGTACTCCACATCCTTGGATTTGGCACCATGCACTGCTGCCTGTTCTCCCCAAACAGTACCAGGGCTGATATCACCTGACTGAGCTCTCCCTTCTATCCCTTAGACGCTCAGCAAAATCCCACGTTTAACACCAAGTGTAGCAGAGGATGTGGGATTTCAAACACTGGAACAGGCAGACAAGATTTTTGGTGCATAAAAAAACTCTCAAAAGCGTTTGTTATTTTATTTTCTTTAAAACTGAAAGAAAAATATATACAGAAAAATAAAGAAGATTATTCAGTGCATCCAAATAAACAAAACTACTGCTTTTCCTGGCAGGGTCACCAGGCATTTCCTTCAGCCTATTTAGCAAGTTTGTGTGAGCCCACACTCTCAAGAGGTCCTTCATCCTCCACCGCCAGCTCTAGACTGACTCCCTATCTAACATTTCTGTCCCTAGTGGAAACTTTTATACTTTAGGGATTACATCACACTTTTGGGGGGAATTCCCAGTTGCTGTGTCGTTACATAATGGGGATTTTCCAAAGGCCGTGACATAACATGTAGGGACTTTTATTTGGCCCTTTGCACAAATAAGCTTGAATTTCTACAGGCAGCAACAGTTACAACATCTCTGGGGTTGCAGAAACTCATTTTCATATTTCATTTATTTTAAAGCTGCCCAAACACATATGGGGGTTAAGGGACTGTATGGTTTCCACCACCATTTCTCTCTCTTCTGTCTCTCTATACCCATAGTAATTTTTCTCCTTTTCCTAAAGAGTGGGACAGCTGCCTTTACTTTCTGACAGCCTGCCGACTGCTCTCTATTACTGGCACTCTGTGTGGAAATCCTGTATCGAAGCAGGATTTTGACCCCATTTATAACAGCCTGCTTTGTCTGCATATTTTACCAGCTCCTCCATGGCTGGGTTGGCCAAGGAGTTTTTAAAGTCCTTTCATTGCCAGTAGCCGGGAGCCTTTTTTTTAAGTACACCACATATAAGGATCATGTTTATACTTCAGTGCAGCTCCCCTTTTATTTTTGCTACCTAAACCAGGGGGATTCATGCTACCTTTAGAGCTACTATACAATAGAAACATATATATTTGTATGCAAGCACCCATTAAATCGTAAAGATGTACAATTTCTTCATTTCTTTTAAGGCTTGCTGGCACTTCATTTTATATTTTTGTGAAAAGGTGAACAGGGAACAAAGGGCAACCTTTCTTATCACTGGGCACCTTCTCCTGGCAGAGGTCACTCTGCTACACAGTACTAGATCTAGGAGAGCCCTGTCTCTTGTGGGTTGTTGTACTAGTTGTTTGAGGCCCTCCCCCTGCAGGGAATCCACTATGTGTCTAGTTCTGGCAGATGTTCCTGCTGGTATTGACCAATCTGTATCTGGCATGTTGAAATCTCCCATTATCAGAACCTCCCCTTTAGCTGTCTTGTTTTGTATATCATCTAACAGCAAAGTGCCTATGTCCTCCCCCAGGTCTGGAGGCCTGCAGACAACCCCAGTTCATGTGGCTGTCCCATTTCCTGTTCCCAGGGTGCACCAAAGTTCTTCTGGCTCCTTATGTGTATTCTAAATTTCTGTAGCTTTGATATTTTCATTGACATAAAGGGACACTCCCTATCCCCACTTTTTGCACCTCAGTCTCTTCTGAACAGTACATAGCCAGGTACTGAAGTCTCCCAAGTGTGGTTACTGGTGAACCATGTCTTGTAATGGTTACTATGTCCAGTTTAGCCTCTGTCATTGTTGCCTGCAGGTGTGAGATCTTGTTTCCCAGACTGCGGGCATTTCTGTACATGATTTTCCATTGGCCAGATTTCGGTGTGTTATTTGTTGTGCGAGGTCCGGCATTTCCCCTACACGTCGTATGGGGAGCCATACCTTTTTCCTTACCTGGTGATGCAAATGAACTACAAACATGCTGAACTTCTGTTTGATCACTAGTTGAGAGGGAAGGGGTGTTCTTCCTGTTTGATATTTTGGGCGCTGTACCTCTCTCCCTATTTACTAGTTTAAATATTCTGCAAAGACGTCAACCTTCTGCCCCAATGCACTGACTCCCTCCTTAGTCAGATGCAGTCCATCAGATTTAAAGAACTTTCACTCCCAAAACTGTTGCCAGTTACATACAAATCTGTGTCCTTTTTCCTGGCACCAGCCCATGAGCCACATGTTTATCTCCCCTATCTCCCCTTCTTTGACCTTCCGTCCAGCTGTCCTCCTCTCCCAGACTGGCAGGATCTCAGAGAAGGAGATGCCGGATGAAATGGATGACAGTTTATCTCCCAGTCTGGTCAATTGATCCTTGGTCTCCACAACTGACTGGCTGGTGGGATCATTAGTTCCTATGTTTATCAGGACATCAATGTTTTCTCCTGCTTCCTGCACAATTTTAGCAATGCAGCCAGTGTCTCTCCATGCTGATGTATCTGGGAGACATCTGACTGTTACTCCTGGCTGGAGGTAGGTATCAACTCCCCAAATCATGGAGTCTCCTATGATCAAAAGTGTTTTGGATTTCCTTTTTGCTTTTTTTGTTTTGGTTCCTGTTTTGGATGAGTTTTGTTGTGCTAGCTCCTGTGCTGCAGTGTCCTGCTCTGCAGTGTCCTCTGCCCCTTTGTTTGATTTTGGAGATAGAGACAGATACCTGTTTGTTGTTTTTATATGGTTTGTGGAGGTGATACATTAGAGAGCACTGAGTGATGGGACACCCGATTTGCCCCTTCTAACCACCTGCCAACCTCCTGGACCAACTACCCTCTGTGGTCAAGGTGCTTCAGTTGAATGTTGGGGAAATGTCAGGCAGTTCTTATAATATATGTCATCCTGAATATGAGATTTTAGGTGTGCACTCTCTGCCCATGCTGCCTGGAGCTGATCCCTCAGATCTTCAATGGTTCAGCATGTAGAACAACGTCCTAAATCCTGTTTAACTGTCCTTTTGAAAAGTATCCTACAGTTAATAATATCCATTCCAGTTGAGTTGCCGGGCTTATAACCTGGTCTAAGTAATTAGAAGAAGAAAAATGAAAACAAAAGTTTGATTTTTTGTTTTGTTTGTTTGGTTTCTGTATAACTTGTTATAATAAGTTAAATTCCTTGTGCCCCTGTAAGTGATGTCACTGTGTGGATACCCCTCTGATCCTCCCCTTCCTGCTTTGCTACAGAAAATGTCACGACTGTGCTACTCTATAAAAGGAGTGTAGCATGGCATGGAGTGGATGGGGATGGGGTGGGTGGCTAGGCCCTTCCCCTGCTGAAAAAGAAGAACCACAGACAAAAGAAACAAGGAGGTAAGAGCAGAAACAGTCAACCAACAACAAATGCAGTAGCTTGGAAAGCTTAGCCTAATATTAGATAATACTGTAAAACCTGTAAATCACCACCTGTAATAATTTCACAGAAGACATACCCTGCAAAAAACTCTTTGCTACAGAGAAAAATAAAGCAGTAACAGAAGATATACCTTGCAAAAAACAATTTGAATCAGAGAAGAGTACATCAGTAATCTGTAAGCACAAAACAGTAACAACCTGTAGGCACACCCTGTAATAATGCAGCAGAAAGTATACCCTGCAACAGCGATTTGAATCAGAGAACAATAAAGCAGTAAAATGTTAGCAAGAACAGTAACAAACCCTGTGAGCACAAAAGAAAATAGTAACACACAGTAAATTTGCCTAGCCAAAAGAAGCCTTAATCTTTTTTCTTGCTCTAATAATGTTTCTTACTCTGTCCTTACAAGCAAACCTAAAGGAAAAAAAACTCAGGTGAAGCTAGGTGCCTATGCCAGCAAACCTAGTCTTCCACCTCAAAAACACCAACTAACCTGACCATTTAACTCTTCCTTCTGTTGAAAGTTAATAAGACTTTGTCAGGTCCCCCCCTCCCCAGTTACACACCTAATCCCCTGGAAGAACTATGGGAGGAGAACAATTAGACCCTTCAGTGTGAGAAGGAGACTGCAACACCTTTGAGACCAAACCAAAAACCTTTCAGCAAAAATTTTATAAAATAGTAGCAAACAATAATTTGCTTAGCCTAATGATAGAGAACTGCATCCCAAGCACCATTTTTGTCACCCTCCTCTGTACTGTCTCCATCCTGTCTATGTCTTTCTGGAGATGGGGCCTTCCAAACTGAACACAGTACTTCAGATGAGGCCTTACTAGGGAGTTGTACAATGGTACCACCACCTCCCTTCTTCTACTTGTTATATCCCTTCCTATGCACCCTAGTATTCTGTTAACCTTTCCGACTGCTTTGTCATGCTCTTTATCCACTTTGAGGTTGTCTTCTATGACCACCCCTAGATCTCTTTTCTCTTTGGAGGCCCTCAGTGTTACCCCATCTAGTTTATACTAGACCCTAGTATTCCCTCTCTCCTGGTGTATAATCCTGCACTTTTTTTGCATTGAACAAGCATTGTACAAATATCCTTTTGTTAATGCTTTACAGACTAAACAAGGTAGCCAGGGGAGTGTGTGTGTGTGTGCGTGTGTGTGCAGGGGTGTAGCCAGGAATTTTAAACTTGTATTCAAAACTGATTCACTGTTGCCCCCCCCATTTAAACATAAACCAAAATATGCGCTGCCACGCCACACCAACAATAGCCCCTCTTTGCCATGTCTGAGTTCAAGTAATCACTTTCTTCCTGTAATCCTCCTTCCTTTGTTTTTCTGCCTGCCTGCCTGATAACTTGTTCTTGTTTGTATAGTTGGCTGGTGGCATCCGTGCCCTATAGAGAACAACAAAGTCAAAAGGGCTCAGCACGACGCAGACACAATGTGACTCACAATGTCCTCGCTTTCCTCTTTTTGTTGCCACTGCCTGATTTTTTTTACTGTACTCTGCTGAGTACAGTGCGTATGCCTGCTGACACATGTGTGTGTGTGTGTGTGTGTGTGTGTGTGTGTGTGTTGTTCTTTGATAACCAGGTAAGGCCCACTAGGCACAAGTGTCTGTTTTCAGGGGTGACCTGGGAGCACTGAGGTGGTTAAGTACTGACTTGTTCCGAGTCACACAGTATGCAAGTGGAGATTGTGGGAACTCAAACCCAGGTCTGCTGGACCAAGCTCAGTCACAGCTCATTACTCCAAACTCTAGGCTATACTGCTATACTCAGTTGTTACATTGCCTCAGCCTATGTCTCTGTATTCAGTGCATCTTGTCTCCTGTCATTTATTGCTAGGAATCTGGACTGCAGACAAAGAAAACTAAGTGCTTATTCAGCTTTAGCACTGGCTCAAAATAATACATAATTTCCAATGAACTTACTAACAGCTGGGCCTTGCTACTGTAGCTGCCATGCAATTAAACTGTATTTTTCTACAAAATTTAACTTGCAGACCATTTTTATGTTAAATGAATATTGGCCATGAATTGAAAACCAAAACCAGAACCAATACCAGGGTTAATTTGACAAAACCAAATCCTCCAAGGGTTTGAACACCTCTACTTTCAAAGACACAAAGAAAATGTAAATGCAACTTTTATGCTAATAATAAACATATGATTTAGGCTTAAGTTTTAAAAATATAACAGTGCACAGAAGACTATTAAATCTCCATACACAGGGCAAGGTATAAGAAGTGTCAGTGACATGTCATCCTATCACATTGTTGGCACTCTTGTGGAGCAATGTCGGGTTTTTATGAGGGCTTTGCTATGTGAGTGCTTAAATAAAAATTGTGTCTGCAGGAGGGATTGTGGTACAGAAGCCATGATGCAAGCATCTGTTCTGTTTTGTTCATTCCATTACTTCTCCTTTAAGATGTGTGCCAGGACAGATGGAGAAGTAAACATTTTTATTAATACTGTTCACCAAGGATAGCCCAGTTGAGATGTGAAATCATGTTTTACTAAGGCCTGTCTGCTCTGTAGTTTGCTTTATGTAAGAGAACTACTAATGTATCTGTATTTCTTACTGCCAAAGTTGGAATTACACTTTATGGACATTGAAAGCAGCTGTATGGAACCTTGCTTTTAATACGAGACCCCTTCACGTTAAATTCCAGAGTTTGAGCTTTAGTAGAGGGGCTGCATTCAAAGCTACAGGAACTGCGGACGGCTGTGTTTGTGTCACAGGGTGGCACATCTTTTGACTTTCTGTGTTTACATTGTAGGGTGGGGGTTAACCACAGGGGTGGGGCAACAGTGCTGTCAACTACAAGTGGAAGTTTAAAATTCATGGCTACACCTCTGGAGCAGAGTGGCTGAGCAAAACTGCCCCTGCACTCTTGTGCAGCCTGCAACTCTCATGTCTGATTGAGCGATGGTGTCAACGAGTGGGTGGAGATGGTAGTCAGCGCAGGACAGCAGGAGTAGGAGATGGAAGGAAAAAGGGATATGGAAAATGAGGGACCAGCCCGGAGCAGCGCAGTATAAGTACAGTATTTACAGTATAATTCACTCACTGTTCTCCTTTTTGTTGCTGCTGCTTTGTTCAGAGCAGCTGCTTGCTGAGCAGAAGCCCGGTTGCTGTGTGCATTAGCTTTAAGACTCTGGGTTGTTGTGAGGGAGCCTCAGCATCCTCATCATCCCAAGACTGTGGCAGGCACTGGCAGCCCCATGGGATGGAGAGACCCAGAAGTGAGTGATCACTACATTGTTGGTGCTGATTTCCAGAGGTGTCATCATGGCTATGAGGGTGACTGTCACTGATGATGTCATCCTTGTTATTTGATTGTCACATAGTGTGCTGCTGTGTCATACAGACCTGCTGGCCTGCAGTGACTGGGGCAGGAGTGGCTGCAGCACAGAGGGATTCAGACAAGGGAACCCACAAGGACTCCAGGACCAAGTGGCTGGTGATCAGGATTTTTGTTTTATTTTTTGGTAACTGGGTAAGGCCCACTAGGCACAAATACCTGTTCACAGGTGACATGGTAGCAATGGAGAGGTTAAGGGACTAGCTCAGAGATATGCAGTATGCAAGTGGAGGTTGTGGCAATCAAAACCTAGGTCTGCTGGGATGTACGAAGTACATTCACAGCTTGTTACTCTAACCTCTAGGCTATACTGCCAGACAACTTACAATGACTTGCCATTTCTACGTTACATCTAGTGACAGAGTATAGTAAAGGGACATGACTCACAGGAGCGAATTCAGCAGCTGGGGGAGTATGCTGAAGAGATTAATTGTGCAGAGAAATTAAGATGTTGGAGAGGGGGGCCCTTACCAATCGGCAGGTCTGGGGAGGGGGGCATCACTGGCAGGTGGGGGGAGGGCTAAGCAGGGAGAAGAGGTACTGGAAGTGGAAATCACAGCAGAGAGAGTGAGGGAAGCCCTCAGCTCCTTTAAGACGGAGAAAGCACCGGGCTGGATAAATTACATCCTAGAGTGCTGAAGGAACTTGCAGATGTCCTAGCGAAACCCTGGCAGAGCTTTTCACCATCTCTCTGAGGACAGGTGGGTGCCCCAAGACTGGAAGGTGGCGCATGTAGTGCCTATCCACAAGGAGGATCAAGGGAGGTGGCAGGGAACTACAGGCCTGTCAGCCTGACATCGGTGGTGGGCAAGGTGATGGAGGGCATTGTCAAGGAGAGGCTAGGGGGGACCTGGATAAGTCAGGTGCCTGGACGATAGACAGCATGGATTCATCCCGGGAAATCGTGTCAGACAAACCTGGTGGAGTTCTATGACTGGTGACAAGTGCCTTGGACCTGGGTAGACCAGTGGATGTCCTCTTTCTAGACTTCAGCAAGGCATTTGACTCTGTTCCTCACGTGGGCCTGTTGGATAAACTAGGAGAAATGGGGGTGGGAAACCAGATGATCCGATGGATAGGCAATTGGCTCCAGGACCGGACCCAGAGGGTCGTAGTTGGTGGGATAGTCTCTTCCCAAGGAGGGTCATTAGTGGGGTCCCACAGGGATCAGTCCTTGGGCCCCTTCTGTTCAATGCCTCACGATTCGACATAAGGACAGGAATCAGGGTGAGATGAGTCTCTTTGCAGATGACTCTAAACTGGGGGGTGGTGGATGGGGAGGAGGGAGGTGGCCCTGCAGGGGGACCTGGAGGCTCTGGAAAGATGGTCTAGAAAGTGGAAGCTGAGGTTTAATGCAGGGAAATGCAAGGTACTCCACCTGGGGGCCAGAAACCCAGGCCAAGTGTACACCCTGGGGGGAAATACTACAAGTCTCAATGGCTGAGAGGGACCTGGGGGTGGTGGTGGATGTCAAGATGAACAACTCTGAGACTTGTAGGAGGGCAGCAGCCAAGGCCAACAGGATGCTGGGATGCATCGCTAGGGGGATCACCTCCAGAAGGAGGGAAGTGATACTCCCTCTGTATAACTGCTTGGTGAGGCCGCACCTGGAGTACTGCGTGCAGTTTTGGAGGCCGCACTTAAAGAGGGACATTAACCTCCTGGAGAAGGTCCAGAGGAGGGCAACCAAAATGATTTGGGGCTTGGGGGACAGGACCTATGAGGAGAGGCTCGAAGAGCTAAATATGTACACTTTGGAAGAGAGAAGGGACCGGGGGGACATGATAGAGGTCTTCAGGTACATGAAGAGGGTAAATAGGGGAGGAACAGTGAGGGTGCTTTGAAGGAAGGAGGAGGGGGCCACTAGAGGGCATGGGTGGAAGCTGGAGGGGGGAAGATTCAGGGAGAAAGGAGGAGGTGCTACTCACTGAGAGGGTGGTAGAGCCATGGAATGCACTACCTAGGGGGCTGGTGGAGGCAGAGACAGTGGAGGGGTTCAAGAGGGGTGGGACAGGTACAGGGGAAGGGTTCAGGAAGCAAAATCCAATGCAGCAAGAATATCCGGAACTGGGAAGGGAGAAGCCAGAGAAGGCGAGGGGGACAGCAAGGTCAGCACCCAGGGTGGGGGCTGACGAAACGAGCAGACACGAAAGACCATTAGGCCTATTCTGCTGGCATTTTAGTATGTTAGTATGTTAGATGGATGGGCAAGGAGGATTCTGTGAACCATGATGAACTAATAACACATGTTTAATGAATGCAGTAAATTGAATGTTGGAATTCAGTCATCATTTAGACTTGTCAGTTCATGTACTGTAGTTGACTGTTCTTGTACACTTGCTTCTTGTAGACTTACAGTCTTATATTCAATCACATTACATACATACTGTATGTCTCTGAGGCTTGGGCTCCTAACTTAAACTGTACCTACTACAGCATGCAAGCAAACATTTTTGGCATTGACAAATGCTTGTTTAATTCCCTCCATCTTTATTTGGTAAAGTGTACATCTTTATTTACATTTAAATTTTTTTTATAAAAATGGTTGTATGATAAGGACGAATGTAATTGTTTTGAGAAATAGTTATTTTAATGTGATTATTGACTGATTGTTCAATGTGTTAAATGTGTTGTTTTTATATTTATTAATGTATATTTCTGTTTGTACTTGTCACATATGAAAACGGGCAGATATGCTCATTTTGCTTACAAGTATAAAATAAAATAAAAATGAAATTAAATAATATCGTCTATTTCTGCAAATTGTACACTAATCTGATTATGTACTGTAAATACTCTGTATTTATCTCCCTTTACCCCTCCCCCCAGGACGCATCTGGAAATGAACAGTTCCTCAGCTCAGTATGTCTTTGCTGGTGAAACTTTTGAAACCGTGAAACTTAATACAGTGAACGACGCTCTGCTTCTCAAGCAACTGTCCTCAATTGACCTCTCAGCAGATACTGTGCCCTGGTTCAAAAGCTATCTTGCAGGCCACTCCCAATGGGTAAAGATAGCTAATGTCACCTCTGACCATCAACATGTCTGCCCTGGAGTATCACAGGGCTCCATACTGGGTCCCCTGCTCTTTAACATTTTTCTTAACAATCTCCCTCATGCCTGTCACCAGTAGATCCTCCTCTATGTGGATGATGCAGTCATATACATTAGCAACACTGACCCTGAACCACTGGAACACCAACTTCAACTCATCTTTGAGGAAGTGGAGGACTGGTTCAGAAAACACAAGCTGATTCTGAACTGCAAAAAAAAACAAAGTCGTGTTGTTCAGTGGTGTTCACAGCAAACACAGATCCAGTGCCCTAACCATCAGGAACTCCTCTGGTGTCCCGCTTGAACAAATTCAACATTTCAGGTATCTAGGGGTAACCGTGGATAGCTCACTATCATATGCCCAGCATGTTGAAAATATTGCCAGGTCTGCCAGTATCAAGACAGGGTCATTCCACAGACATAAACACAGTTTAATGTCTGAAGCCCTTATACTAGCTATCTATAGCTCCATAGTATCCATTGTTGATTATAGTCTGATTATCTATGGCTTTAGCTTCCACCACTGCCCTCCACAGAATATCAGTGGCACTCAATAAAGCATGCCGACTTCTTACTGGAGCAGCACACCTTACCCACACATGTGAACTGTGTGTGCAAACAGGTTGGCTTCAGCTAAATGGGAGGATTCACTGTCAAACCTACTTGCTAACTAAAAAGGCACTTCTCAGGTTCCTGCCTTCTGGTGTTACAAACTTACTCAACCCCTCTTGCAGCTCCCAGCACACGCGTAGCTCAGTCAACCAACTCTTCTCTGTCCCAAGATGCCGGACTACACAAGGGCAACGATCGTTTGCATATAGAGCACCACTATGGTTTAATGTGCTGCCCAGTGATCTCTCTTTCTTACCAAAATTGGAACCATTTAAAGGCGCTCTCCATCAGCATCTTACAGCTAACAGTTCCTATGACTGTTTCAACTGACATGGCTCTACCTCAGCAGTATTGACACGTCCTTGTGTACCTACTTCTTCCCCTTTCTCTGCGAATGACCACTTTCACCCTAACCTCCCTGCCCTATTTCCTACTTCCTTCCCCGATCCTTCTTTCACCTCACCCCTCTCACCCTCCGCCTTCTTTCCACTGTTTAGCTTCACATACCTGAACTTTTGTTCACTTAAATCTACCTATACCTATTTGACAAAGTACCTTGGGCTGCCTCCTTTTATTAAGTTATTTTTGATTTCCTACCGATTCATAGTTTCAATTTTAGTTACAATGTTTATTTATTTATTTATTTAGCTTTTGTTTACCGGGTAAGTACACTAGACAAGTATTATGCCTATTTTCAGGAACGACCTGGGAAAATACAACATGATGGTACAGAGACACATTTCAATACATCAGGACAGCATGGGCAACATATGAGAAAACTACAGAGGGTACAAGCAGCATAATGACAACATAGGCAAGATAAGAGAATACAAAAGGCACATTTTAAATACTTTCTTGTCAAAATGTTATGTAATACCATCCGTTGTATGTCTATCACCCTTCCCCTCTGACATGGAACCTTTATAAAAGAGCTGTTATGTGCTCAAAGTTATTGTAATCTGAGAATGAATGAATAAATAAATAAATAAATAATGTCATAGGTCTTCCCCTAGGCTTCATTCCACATACTTATGTATGCATTGCCATGAGTGGTATTCTATCAATGTTTATTCTCGATACACATCTGAACCATTGCAATCGTCTTTCTTTTTTTTTCAAACTGAATAAACTTTATTGAGAAAAAACATCAGATGGGAAAACCACATACAGAAACAGATCGAAACCTGGACATACAATAAAATGTAAGACAGTCTTGAACAAGTCCAGGATTTAAACATTTTACATATAACAACAACTAACAACAAACATTCCCCAACCCCTACTCTATCCCCCCATATCACCCACCCTCCCTGCCACTGGAGGGAAAAAAGAAAACAACAGAGATACACAGGTCAGGACACCCATATACTAATATAAGGCTATGGGGACCATGAAGACATGCATTCATGCTGTCAATATAACATACAGTGGTTCCCAGACTGTTTATACAGTATGTAAGCAGATTACCAGATATACTGGCTATAAGGTGCTCAGCTTGCAAAGCAACAGGATCTCCCTGAACCATTCCAGGAACTGAGGTGTGCACTGATAAAGCCAGTGCCGGAGGATAACTTTTTGTCGCACATGCTGAAATCAAGGCCATGTGTGGTTTTTGGTTGCCAATCAGATTATTGTTATAGTCATCCAAAATACACATTTCAGGGAAAAAGGCATTGGCATCCCCAGCAGGGGAGTCTGGGCAAGATCTAATAGAATTCCAAAAGGGGGTTACTGTTTCACAGGACCACAGGATATGTGTAATCATCTTTCTTAAGTCTTGTGCAGCAGAGTTGTTTCCTGTCCAAGCCGCTTTCTGATTATCCCATTCTCAATTTTTCACATTCTTGAGACACCCAGTATTCCCCTTAACCAACTCATTTCTGCAGTCAATCTTTTGCATCAGTATTTCTCATGCTCCAGCATTCTGACCCATATAACAGTATTGGAATGATAGTTTTCTCACACTTTAATTTTTGTTTTTATCAAGATGTCTTTCATTTTCCATATCTTGTAAAGGTGTCTGAAAGTAGTAGCGGCTAGTCCTGTTCTTCTTTATATATCATCTTCACATTTTCTATTCTTCAATACTAGGCCTCCAAAGTACACCGATTTTTCCACTTGTTCTAGTTTTTCGTCTTGTACCTTGATCAGTACGTCTTCCTCTTGTCTCCTGACTGTCATAATTTTTGTCTTCTCTGTGTTGATCTTCAGTCCAAACTTTCTGCTTTCCTGATCTACCTTGTCAGTTATTCTCTGTAGATCATCGCTGGACATTGCTATGAAGTAATATCATCTTCAAATCTAAGGTTATTCACTGTTCTACCATATAGCATGACTCTTCCCATCTCATATGTTAGTGCTAAAGTCATAACTACTTTCAGTACTAAACTGAACAAATCTGGTGACATTGTGCATCTTTGTCTCACTCCTACCATAGTCCTGAACCATTTCGTTAGCTTTCTGTCTGTTCTAACTGCACTCACTGACCTGCTGTAGATGTTTTCTGTTAGTCTGACACATTCTTCGGGGATTCCATGCATTCTTAAAACTTGCCATATCCTTTGCTGCCAAATGCTGTATATAGTAGGGAATGCTGCATTCTATTTCAGTCATTTTTAAGTATTTTAGTATCTGAGTTTATTTTGTTTTTTTCACTGTTTTAGTCTTTCTTTTTCATGTTGTATTTTGTTTGTTTGGGTGGCATGTTCTGAAGCCCCTCTGGGTTACTCACAGAACCAGGGGAGTGGACTATTTCCAGAACCAGGAGAGTGGAGAATCCGAGGAGTGTGAGCGTGAGCTGCCTGAATGTTATCTTTTTTGCACTGTTGAAGTTAATATCACTGCTGCTTAGTTTTGTGACTTTTTACAGGAGGCAGGGGCAGGGGTTCGAAGAGTTTGGAGTCTTGTGGACTCGTGGACTGCACCAGATCTGTGGAGTGGTTCTATGAGCTTAGCGGATTAGTGAGTACACTGACTTTGCCTTGGCCGCTTGTCAGCTTTTTGGCCTAACTATCCTGGAGAAGTTTAACTTGCAGCATTAATTTGATACTTGAGGTGTGAAGCCTAAGGTGCCTGTTGGGGGACCACTGCCCCATGCTAGACTCGGGTCTGGGGCAGGAGTATCTGTTTTATGGCCACCAAAGAGTCGGTGGGGGAGCAGGGTGCTGTCCTAAGTTGCCTGAGGGAGTTCAGCATGAAGGTGACTCTCTGGGTACCTGTAGCCACTGGTCTCAGGTATGGGGGGTAGTGGGTCTCCTGGTGAGGTGGCTAGAGGCATTCAATCCCAGTCTGTCTGCGTCTATTAGTAACTATCTGCTGGCAATTTGGAGCTGCTAAAGACAGTGGATTCTGGGTTTGGTTTCGTACGGCTAAGGATATTGATCTACTGGACATACTGGATCTATTAGCCAATGTTCTGTTCCCTGCCCCTCTCTCATTGCGGTGTTGCTTGCTGTTTGCTCATTTATTTGTGCTCCCCATAAGAGTCGCTCTACAGGATTGCCGCAAGTATTTTGCTGACCTATTATAACTCCTTATTAGAGGCAGTGAGAGGGCCTCGATACTTTTGGATATAACATTTAACTGTTTGTAGGGAGAAAGAGGTGGTGAGAGCCCTCTTCTCCTCTGGAAACTGTTTGGAGACTGTAGTCAACAATTCTGGCTGTCTAGATTTTTTTCTGTAACTTCAATTGGTGCAATAACATGGGATAACAGTTGGACTTATACTTTATGCTTGAGTTTTAGTGTTATGATAATTTGGATATAGTCTTTAATTTATTGTTGTATTAGTACTGTAGTGGTAGTGAGAGTTCCACAAATATTGGACAGTAAGGATGGTGATGAGAGCCCATCCTTGAACAAAAATTTATTTACATTTATTTTTTATTTATTTTTGGGGGCGGATGCTTTAGAAAGTGGTTTGTGTAATTTTATTTTCATCTTATTTTTAAGGTATTTTGTATGTTGTTTTTAGATAGATAATTGACTTAGCTAACGGAGTGTTTTTATATTTTAGTCACCAGAATGTGCTGTAGCCCTGCCCCCATGGTTGTGCGCTACTCACCCTCTGATCTCCATGCCCTCCACACTTTTTGTCCTCCCCCCTTGCAGTTTACAACTTACCAGAACTGTAGGGCACTGGGTATTGTCTGTAAGGGGAGGAGGAGGAGGGCAGGGGATGTGAACTGTGGAGGGTGGGTGAGCGGGGCCATCGTATTAGGACTGTAGGATCCAGAAGATGCCCTGGGGTGAAATGGAACCAGGACTGTGGTCCGCCATGTCTGGTTTCTATACCCAAGGGCACTACCAATTTTGGTGGGCAGGTGGTTCGGGCGGCCCGGGAGGCTCATCCAACTTAGGTGGTGCTATGCAGTGCCAGGTCAGCTAAAAACAAGACTGCAATAATTGCAGATCTTGTTGGAATGGTGCACCTGGCTTGCATCACCGAGACCTGGCTGGACAAGAATTCTGTCCCTCATTTTGAAGACTTAACTCCAGCTGGTTACTCGGTGATTCACCGCCTTAGATTGGATTGCTGCGGGGGGGGGGGGGGTATGGTCTCTTTCAAGACTGAACTCAACCTCATGAATGTACCAGTTGAGGAAGCTGAGTCATTTGAGTGTACGTGGTGGTAGGTGTAGGTTGTAGGATCGCCCTCAGCTACCCTCCGCCCAGAGGAAAGAAGCTGTTCCTTCAGGAAGTCGCGGACTTCGTCATCAACATGGTGTTTGAGTCGCCCAGACTGATGGTCCTGGGTGACTTCAACATCTGGGTCGATTACGAACTCTCAAAGTTTGGACTGCCATTCCTCCAGTTGATGACATCTCTGGGCCTCACACAGATAGTTACCACTGCTACCCATAAATATGGTCACTCTCTTGACCTAGTCTTCCTCCTGGGGATCGAGGCCTCTAATCTGGGGGTGGAACCAGTTGGATTGTCCAATCATTACACCGTGGGGTTTAGTTTTAGCACTCCCCTTTGTAGGCCTGCCCTGTGGAGGTGGTCAGGTACCTCCCTTTAGGAGGTGTAAGCTCTGAAGGCCTGGCAGTGGTACTTGACCTGTCATCCCTCCCAGTGCCAAGCAGTGATCCAGAGACCCTCGTGGTGGCCTATAACTCTGCCGTTTCAGTTGCCCTGGATGTCATTGCTCCTGTCCACATTTGTCCTCTCTCCCTTCACCCTCAGTCCCCATCGTTTGACGGGACTTTGAGGGAGATGCAGCGATTAGGACGAAGGTTAGAGTGTTGCTGGTTGAAATCCACCCTTGAAGCAGACCGCCTTAGATTGATGGATCATTACCAAGTCTATCAATCTGCAATCACCCGTAAGAAGGTAGAGTTCCTGTCCAGGTTGATTGCAGCCTCTCATAATCGACCAGCTCAGCTTTTTCGAATGATAGACAGACTGTGCAACCCAGCCTGTCTTCAAGTTCAAAAAGCCTTTTTGCAAATAGAGTGCGATGAACTTGCTTGATTCTTTGCGTCTTAGGTGGCTGACATCAGGACAGTACTCCAACCTGCACACTCTATGGGTGTTGCTGTGGATCGGCTCAAGGCCACTACTTCTCAGCTTTCCCGGAGTACCTTTGACCAACTGGAGTTCATGGATGTCATGCGGATTGTCCAGGGTGCTCACCCTACATGCTGTAGTTTGGATCCAGGACCAACTTCCCTGATTTTGTTTTTTTTTTATTCCATCGGTCCGGTCCTAGCACGGATAGTCTGGTGCTCCTTGGAAACAGGTGAGTTTCCAAACTCCCTGAAGGAGGTGGTGGTAACACCCCTCTTAAAGAAAGCTTATTTGGACCCAGACTGCCATGCAAACTACAGACCAATCTTTAACCTTCTCTTTTTAGGGAAGGTGATTGAGAAAGTAGTGGCTGTGCAGCTGGAGTACCATTTGACCATCCATGACTTCTATGAACCCCTCCAGTCTGGATTTCAAAAGAGACGTAGCACTGAGACAGTGTTGGGTCGGGTGCTCAATGATCTCCTGATGTCTAGAGATCGGAAAAAACATTCCATCTTGGTTCTTCTAGATCTCTCATCAGCATTTGACACTGTGGGCCATGGGGTTCTGCTTGACCACCTGAGGTTCATCTGTGGATTGCCAGGTACAGTTCTCAGGTGGTTAACATCTTTTTCACTGGAAGAACTCAGAGAGTGGTGTCCGGGGTTTATTCCTAAGACACAGTTTCTCTGTCTTGTGGGGTTCCTCAGGGTTCAGTGCTGTCCCCCATGTTGTTCGCAGTGCACCTCAGAGACATTGTAAGAAGGTATGGGCTGAGGTTTCACTGCTATGCTGATGATACCCAGCTCTACCTCTCTTTTGCACCTGACCAAGATGGAGCTCACTCAGTCTTTAATAGCTGTCTCACAGAAATCCGGGAGTGGATAGATTCCAGTTGGCTAAAGTTGAACTCAGAAAAGACTGAGGTGTTGGTTGTGGATCTGGCGCACTGGATAGGAGGGTCGGGGGTGGGTTCACCCTCAGGACTTTTTCTTGGGGGTGTATCACTCCCAACCTCTGAACGGGTGCAAAACCTGGGGGTAATCTTTGATGATGGTCTGACTCTGCATTCGCAGGTGTCAGCTGTCATCAAATCTTCTTTTTACCTTCTTAGGAATATCTCCAGGACTAAGCACCTCATTCCGTCCGGTGATCTTCCTATGCTGGTCCACACCTTTGCATCCTCCCGCCTTGATTAGTGCAACTCCCTTTACCTAGGGCTACCTGGGGTGGAAATCCACCCCTTGCAGCTAGTGCAGAATGCTGCGGCCTGGCTTTTGATGGGAACTTTCTAGATCCTGTCATATTACGCTGGTTCTGCGTGGACTGCACTGGCTGCCAGTACAGTGGTGGAGCAGCTTTAAAGTCAGTCTTCTGACTTATATGCAGCCTGAGCTGAATTATCTGCAATAGTGACACACCTCTGAACCTCGCTACTGTAGCAATATGTTTGCTGTGCATGCAACATAAAAAAGGAAGTTAATAATGAAAAAGAACGGTATGTTGTATGGTTATGTACTCTATGTTCCATGACATTTTATTTTTGTTCTTTCTTCTTGTACCATTGGTGTTGTCTAAAATTTGGAAACCTCAATAGAATTATGATTTCAAAAAAACAGAAAAATGTATTCAATAACCAAACAAAAAATATTATGATCATAATAAGAATAAAGAGGACACTTATGAATACAAAGGTATGCTTAGTTGGGTGGCAACAGGATCAAAACAAAATAAAATAAAACGTCATTTATAAGAACAGAATATCATTTCAAGTGTCATTCAGTCATTTAGGTAAGACAGTTCCTATGCTAAAAATCAAGTGACTTTCTCTCTGGAGCAGGATTTTGATGTACAAAGGTGCTGGAAGACAGTATATATGAATAGACTGGCCCTATGGTGTATGATTATATGGTCAGTACCTAACTCTGGTAGTGGTTGGATCTGAGTTATAATATTTATCCACACGAGTCTCACTTCTGCCATTAGTGATAGACCGTGAATACTTGTGCTCCTGGATCCTCTCCCTCATCGGTCAAATGGTGCGATCTATGTAGACAGACAGACAGACAAACACACCATAGGCAATGAACAATGTTTTACATGTGATCAAATGATGACTCTCATACAGTCTTATCCAAAGGATTGAATGACACTTGGGATGTTATTCCGTTCTCATAATTAAAAGATGTTTTATTTTGTCTTGATCCTGTTTTTGTCACCCATCTAGACATACCTTTGTATTCCTAAGTTGAGTCTTTATTCTCATTAGGATCATTTATTCCTTTTTTAGTTATTGAATGCATTTTTCATTATTAACATCCTTTGTATTATTAAATTAATGTGTTTTTCTCTCGTGTTCTTTTTTTGCAGGGTCACTTTCCAGCCAGCTTCAGCAGTTTGGCCTTGAGTCCCTTTCCGAGCTTTGTGTGTGCATCCATTTTGGTTTACTTCAGTCCTAATAGAGTTATACACTTGACTGTATTATTGTACAGGCCTTTTGTTTTCCCCTTATGTTTTTCTTTCTTTGCACATTTTTTTCTTACTGCTTGTCACGATGTCTATATGCAAATTTAAAGCTGTGTTGTGTTATTTCTATATAGATTTAAGAAACTGGCATAACTAATAAATTTCTTCTTCAGTACTGATTATGATGTCTAATTGCAGCCTTGAAGCTATAACATGCAACTTTAATACTGTTTAAAACTGTCCTGTATTTAATGGGAAACTGAACACATCCTCCCTCTGAGGAGGAACCTGCACAGGTTTGAAGTCCTGGGATTCAGTGCTGTTCTTGTTCATCCTTTTTTTTTTGCCACAGTAAACCCTGTTTGCAGCATACTTTTTCATCTGCTTTGTTTCACTGCTATGCAGTTTGCATGTTTTTTATGGTTGTGGGTGGAACCTACAGCCATTTTGCTACCTGTAACTTGAAACTGGAGTTTCGTGGAAAACATTTTTTGGAGATTTCAATGTATCCTTCTACATCTATAAATCATTATGACAACTAAAATAAAATAGTTCCTTCTTTCTCTTTAGAATGTTGGAGACATAACTCCAAGCTACTTATCTGATGGCCATTAGGAAACTGCAACAGCTTATTAAATATTGGTTGCCTATTAAACTGCAGATTTGTTTACCCCCTTCAAAATGCAACAGCTTGCACATTTAAATGATTAGCATTTTAACATTTTTTGCTACTAACTTCAGTATGAGGATGAATATCTTTCAAGAAAGATTCATACCTCTTAAATGTTACCCTTCCCAGTAAGTTTTGTAAAGATTTACATTGTTTCTAACCTCTCAAGACCTATCTGATCAAAATGCAAGGTCTTTGGTGAACTACCGAGACTAAATACATACATTTATTTTTAACAGAAAAGGGCTGTGGTCTGCTTCCCAAACATAACAGATAAGAGCTACTGAGATCTCTTATAGTGAGAGAGAGAGAGAGAGAGAGAGAGAGAGAGAGAGAGAGAGTGTGTGTGTGTGTGTGTGTGTGTGTGTGTGTGTGTGTGTGTGTGTGTGTTTGGGGGGGTGGAGAAACAGTCAAACTCTGGCAAGGGAGACCTCATCTAATGAATTAACTGCTGAGAAACCATAAGTGATACAGAAGAAAATGATTTGATACCTTTTATTGGACTAGCATAGATGTAGCAAAAAGAACTTATACCATTTATAAACTTCCTGATCAAACAACTGCAAACAGAAGACTGTTTTTTGTCATTTTATAATATGATATACTGAGTGTGTATTTACTGAGTTGCTGGAGCAGGGCCTTGATAAAATAATAATATTTACTTAACTCATTCAAGATTCCATAAGAAACATAGAATCATAGAAGTTGATGGTCGATAAGGACCGCGAGGCCCATCCAGTCTGCCCATTTCTTTTTCTACCTTATGAATGTGCCATCGACTTTTGCTCTGGCAATGGCCTATCTATTCATACTCATCTGTATTGCTCCCTCATGCCTATCCCATGCCTGTTTGAAGCCCTGCACTGTTTTCATATCCACAACTTCCTGAAGTAGGTCATTCCATGCACCCAGCACCCTTTCTGTGAAAAAGAACTTCCTCACATTACCTCTTAATGAGCCTCCCTTTAATCTCATGCTGTGTCCTCTTGTACTGCTATTTTTCTTGTATTGAAACATGTTAGACTCTTTCACCTTGTTAATGCCCTTAAGGTGTTTGAATGTTTCGATCGTATCACCTCTCTCCCTCCTTTGCTCTAGGGAATACATATTGAGCTCTATTAATCTGTCCTCATATGTTTTCTGATGCAGTCCCTGCACCATTTTGGTTGCCCTCCTTTGGACTGCCTCAATTTGGTTAATGTCCTTGTGAAGGTGTGGCCTCCAGTACTGCATGCAGTACTCCAGATGGGGCCTAACCAGTGTCTTGTAAAGAGGGATTATTACCTCCTTCTTCTGACTTGTGATACCCCTACTAATACACCCTAACATCCCCCTAGCCTTACCTACTGCATTAGAGGTCTGCTTGGATGATTTCAGGTCATCGGTGATGATGATGCCCAAGTCTCTTTCTTCCCTTGTGACTGCCAGCAATTCCCCTCCCAGCCTATAGGTGGCTTCAGGGTTTCTCTTCCCTATGTGCATGATCTTGCACTTCTTTGCATTAAACCCCAGTTGCCACCTTCTGACCTTTTTGCTAGTTTATGCAGATCTCTTCTCATTTTGCCTACCCCATCTGGATCATCTACTCTGTTTCAGATCTTGGAGTCATCTGCAAACAGACAAACCTTACCCTTCAGTCCATCTGCAATGTCACTGATGAAGATATTGAAGAGGACTGGCCCCAGGACTGATCTCTGAGGTACCCCACTTGTGACTTGCATCTCTTCTGACTGTATACTGTTTACCACCACTCTCGTTTTTCTGCCCGCCAACCAGTTTGCCACCCAGTTGACCAACATCTGACCCACCCAGAGCCTACCCAACTTATTAATCAATCTTCTATGTGGAACAGTGTCAAAAGCTTTGCTGGAGTCAAGGCAGGCAACATCAACTGCTCCCCCTTGGTCCACCACTCTGGTTACCCAGTCAAAGAAATCTATGAGATTAGTTTGACAGGACAGGTCGACAGAAAAAAGTCTGTAAGAATTTGTCTGAAAACTATCAACTATAAGATGCAAAAACATTTGTGTGTGTGTGTGTGTGTGTGTGTGTGTGTGTATGTATGTGTGTATATATACAGTATATATATATATATATATATATATATATATATAAATATATATATATATATATATATATACATATTACATCTATTTGCAATACATTTGCTTGCAGGAATTACTAGTATCTTTTTAAAGATTGTCTGATTTGTGATTACTAATTTGGAGTATAGTTCATGAAATAATGAGCTTGATATTTGTTATTTCATATAATCCCCCATTATGCCTTGTGCATCTAAATCCAAATCATTGCAAGGTCATCATGACATATAATAGTATTACTGAGCAGCAAATCAGAGTTCTTTTCCTAATAAAAAGCTGCTGATATAATAAATAACGAACAGTCATAAATAAGGAATCAGAGGCTTATGGAAAAATTTACAGGGATTTAAACAGGGATTTGATCCTGCCTTTGTGGGGAAAACACAGGGAACATGAATGTTTCTTAGACAGTAATGGTTATTTGGGTCTGGGAGCACTGAATATGACTTATCCTGTATTTTGTATCCTGGATAGGGCAGGGGAGATGTTACATGTCATTGCCACAGTGATGTCCATTTATACAGTTTTGCATTGTACTTATTCAGGCTGTCCCAGATTAGATGCAATATCTTGTTTTCATTGGGGTCCAATCCAGGGCCCCCATATTTTTTTTTTATTTTATTTTTAGTCTTTGGTAACCGGGTAAGGCCCACTAGGCACAAGTGCCTGTTTACAGGGGCAACCTGGGAGCACTGGGCAGTTAAGTGACTTGCTTAGAGTCACACAGTATGCAAGTGGAGGTTGTGAGAATCAAACCCAGGTCTAGTCTGCTGGATGTATCAAGCTCATTCACACCTCATTCCTCTAACCTCTAGGCTATACTGCCTCAAAGGAGATATGCAATGCATCCCCCGTGGAAAAGGAAGATGTGCCACACAATTCCAACAATGAGCAGCAGTGCAATATTCAAACATGCAGGATGTGCTGGCTGCAAGGGAATGGGCCAGGGCACACACACATGGTATGCCATTCAAGTCAAAGGGGCAATAACATGTATATACTTTGCTAAAGCATATTCAGTGGGAATGTGTACCTCACGGTACAGAGTATTGTGGCCCGCAGTTAGGCTACAAATGGCTGGCTTAGCCCAGTGATGAAAGTGAGCAGGAACATGCAGGAACTCAGTTCCTGTACCTTTTTTTGCAGCAGAAACAGAGTTCCTGTACTTCTTCCTACTTATTTTTGAAATGAAATTCTTAAAACGGTAACATAGGGACAATTTCTTGGCTTATGACCTGAGACCAGTGGATTCCATCATGAAATCTGACTTGCAGAACAATTTAATTTGTTTTAGAAATACTTTGACATCTCTGATTGAGTGTACCAGTATCTCAACAGACATGTCTGGATTAAAAGAAATATGGAAACATAGGAGTCAACAGCAGAAAAAGGTTCAACGAACCCTCGAGTCCCAAGAGCTATCCTTTAAAGAAAGGATTTTAATTCTGCTTTTCATTTGTGCCAATGTTTGACTTCCTGTGCTTCTTGTTCACCACTTACACCACTGGCCTAACACAGCCAGCCACCCGCAGACAGGCTGCAGATGTGCACCGAGGTGCACAGCAGCCTGGCAGCCCTGGTGGACTAGAGGTACCCCCTTTCTATCCCCAATCTAGCCAACTCCGTCCCTGAAGAGCTCCTTAGTGTAGGGCCCTCCCAGACTCAATTGCACCAGAGGAAACCATGGTCCATATCCATAGCCTAGAGCAGTGGTTGTCAACCTTTTTTGGTCCAGGAATCCCTTGGCAAAATATCTGCAATGTAGGGGACCCCCTACTGAAACTGAGTATATAGTTATACATTTAGTACCATGTTAGCGCTAGTTTTTCACCCAACAGTATAATCTTCATCAATAGCTCAAATAATAATGACAGTAAACCAAAATTATAAAACAATAATGTTTTATTTAAATAAAAATATAACAAACATATCATAAGTGGCAAAGTGGACAAGTACACAAATAGACAAATATACTTAAATGTCCATACAAACTGAACTAGTGTGATACTTGAGCTTGATGCATTGAGCATAGTCTGTCAATCCTTGGTGTTAGTTTTGAAAGACATATTTGCAAATCATTTGCTGGCTGTAGTCATGAATGATACTTGGTTTTAAGAGAAGTTAATGCAGAGAATTTGTTTTCACACAAGTAAGTTGTGGCAAATGGAATAACAACTATCATTGCCTTATTTGTTAACTCTGGAAATTCATTCTTGCTATCAATCCAGAATGTGGCGAGACATGGAACCGATTCTTATCTGTTTCTGTGCACACAGTCAGTGGTTAGTTCTATCAGTTGGTTCTCTTCTTCAGCTAAGCTTGATGTAGCACTGCCTGTGTTTGAAGAAAATGGAAACTGAATCCAATTGCTGTCACATCTCCAGGCCTCTGCTTCTGAAAACTACCCTGCAAATTATTGCTCCAGGGCTGCTAAGTGTGAGCAAATAGTTCCAGCAATGTTTGAAATTATGTTAGTATCAGAGCTGTCAATCAGTTCTTGTAATGATGGAAACATGGATATATTGCTCTGCTGAACTCTCTCTCTCTCCATTTTTGGGCTCTCTTAATGAAAGACTCAATTTTGCTGTACAGTTTTACAATATTTACATTTCTGAGTTGCATTAATATATATTCAGACTGCTCAAATCACAAAACAAATATGCCAGGTATGCCAGTTTAGCTATCCATTCCGTATCTTTAAACTTCTCAGCTACGTCTGTTTGTGAGTGTTGTAATAGGAATTCATAAATGTCACCACATAATTCAAAAGATAACCATCTTACTTCTGAATGAAACAGCATCACTCTTTGTTCTGCACCCATTTCATCACAGAGAGCAGCAAACAGCCTGGTATTCAATGCTCTTTTTTTGGTGAAGTTTACCACTTTTACAACTGTGAGAAGAATTGCGTTACAGTCAGGGCTCAGTTTTTTAGATGCCAGAGACTTCCTATGTAGCACACAGTGAGTCCAAATAACTTGTGGTGCAATTTCTTAACAAGTCCAAGTAGTCTGCTCTTTAAACCTGTTATTGCCATAGCTCCATCTGTACACAAGCCCATACATTTTTTCCAAGATATATCATTCTCCTTCATGAATTCATCCAGCACTTTCAAAATTTCTGCACCAGTTGTACATTGTGGAAAAAGTTTACAGAATAGAAACTTTTCCACTACATTGGTATCTTCAATAAAGTGAACAAAAGCCAGCAGCTGTGCATCATTGGATATGTCAGTTGATTTGTCAAGTTGTAACGCAAATGTACACGTGGTGTACAGTTTAAGAATTGACTGGTCTGATATGTCTGTTGCCATATCATCAGGTCTACAGGCTATTGTGTTATCTGACACAGGAATGGATTTTAGTTTCTCACTGAAATCCTGTCCAAACATGGTATTACAGATATCAATTGCTGCTGGCAACACAAGACTTTTAGTAACAGTGCATGGCTTTTTGCACCATGAAATATGAAAAGCAACTTGAAATGATGCTTTTAATGCAGCTGAACTGATGTTGGAAGCTTTTTTGGTAAATATACGTTACCTCAGTAAATCTTTGCTGCAGTTTAGAAAATACTGCATCGGTTTGTCTTTCACTGAATAATGTTTAGTTTCCAGATGTCTGACCATCTTAGATGGTTTCATCGCTTCATTAGAAAGCACCAATGAACAAACAACACTTTGTGGCAGCTCCTCTCCCTCAGGTCCAAATGCTTTTGCTATAATGAACCCGTTTTTCAAACACTGATCCTATTTCCTGAACTTTTTGTAGTGCTTAGATTCTGAAGGGGAAGAAGTTATGGGCTGAACATGGTCATGTTTTCTTTTCCTGATAGATCTATCCATCATAAAAATTAGGTTCCTTGTGTTCTGCAAGTAGCAATAAAAAAAGACTTAATAGTAGTGGACAAAAACCTGAATTATAATGCACAGAGCAACTGAGCAAAAAAAATAAAACAATGGGGGTGTTACCTAATTGAGCACCACAAGACATACAGTAAATAAGTCCATTCATAAAAATGAGGTTCCTTCAGTTCTGCAAGTAGCCACTGAATAACATGACACCCTGTGCTTCTGAATAACCAGAATTATATAGCAAATTACTGGGACACACTGGTTTCCTGAGCACAAATAAACAAAAATAACACACTGTGAACACCACATTATTCTGCCACTAAATATACAAAACTACACATCTGAGCTACTAAGCTACTAAACTTTGTAAAAACATTGCAGCTCTGCATTTTAAAATCACAAAAGCAGTAGTAGAATACATGCTTACCAAGCAATGTATTTTCTTGATTATGAGAGTCCTTGAATCCATGAGTTCGTAAGTAGAGAGCAAGCAAGAACAGTAGATGGCTCAATGGCAAAGCAGTGTAGAGGGAAACGGGACTTAGGCGGTGAAAGGATATAAATTAAATTTATTTGAAACACGAGCCATTCAACTAAAAGACAGCTGAGGAGTGCTGAGAGAGGTCCGTGCTGCGAAGCAGAGCAAGCAGGCAGCATGGAGCATGGAGCGTTAGTCAGCAGCAAGGAAAGGACCGACTGTGTAACTGGATAGACATGGCACATACTCATGGACTCATCTCACGGACCAATTAGCAACACAACAGGCAGCTAAATGGGGAATCTCAGCAGTTCCAGCAGTTCCATCCTTAATCTTCACATTCAACGTGGCAACGCATTGTTAACACTTCACAAGCAAGAGATTAAAGGACAAGTCAGGCAATTTAAGATAAATTGTTGGATTAATACTTATTAATTAAACATAAAGGCTTACTCGCTGTTGTGAAAGAATGTTTACAGTGCTTTCAACAGGGGATTATCAGCACTGCCCATTCACTTACGCTCAGTTGCTATGTTGGGATTTTTTACCGCACTACAAATTAAAAGCAAAGCTTCGTAGACCCCATGGCGGATGATCGTGGACCTCATTTGGACTGAGGACCCCCGGTTGACAATCACAGGTCTAGCAGACTCCCATCCACTGCCCCTGCACACAGACACCCTCACTCCCCCATACCCAGCCTGTTGCAAAGACTGGCACTGCCCTCCACACCCTGCCATGGCCAGCCATTGACTGCACTGAACCCAGGCTGGGGACCTGCACTTTAGAATGACCCAACTGGCTGCATTGTGCATTGGGGCACTATACCAGCTGAGGATCCACCACTGTATGCAGCTGTGTGTACGTCCCTGGCAAACTGAAGCGGGAACTTACATACCTCCAATGCATGCCTTGCTGATACTGTATCTTCTTGCTGTCATACACCACTGCAAGTCCACACTCTCCTCTGAGTCCCTGTGTAACATGCTACCCTCTGGACTGCTGAAGTATCCTGAGTGCCATGGGGTGTGGTATCCTGTAATGCCATTTGCAGTGTACGCTTCGAGCTACAGATAGTTCATCCGCAGTTCCAGAATTGTACAAACGAATGGGAGGTCAGCTATAACATGCCTGTTTTGGGACCTATGCAAGTGGGTACAGCATCTGTTGTCACCCACACTGAGCAGTTCAATGGTACTGGGATGATGGATCCACATGCCAGTGCCTGAGGCATATGGCCACTGGGTGTTATTATCCACACACAGCTCTATCCTACGTATGACCATTCCAGTATCCTACTGTGAATGCTCCTCCACCCACCGATAGAGTGGTAGGATCCCATTACAGAGTCAGTCATCACAATGGGATGGGCAGAGGGGCAGGGAGGGGGGTGTCTGTGCACCATTGAGGGGGAGCGGGGGCCACTACACTATGGACATGGATTGTAGGTGTATTCAGGTGCTATTCAGGATGGCATTGGGGTCCCTACCATATGGAACTAATACAGCCTGGACTCCAGTATGATCTGGACTGGTGGAACGGGTGGGGGGGTGCCACTATAAAACCAGAGACTTCAAGGCCTGTCCCACATGGGAGTGATCAGGGTCAGACTTGGGGGTGAGAGCTGCTCCTGTGCATTCATCCCCATGTCAACATGCAAATGGACTGGTAATGAGCATGCAAAAGGCCCCTTAACACCCTGTCTGCTCAATTAGTTATTTTGCATTCCTGGGCTGAATATCACCCATGGGGGCTGTGGTGCATACCAGTATGTGCCACACATTCCCCCTAGAAAGTATTCAGTCGGGGTCACCCTAGATGCTCCTGACTTGGCAGCCACCTGCACTGCGACTCCTGTCCAGGGTCACATTTTCAACAGGAATGATGAAGCCTGCCAGGATGAAGTGCAATGTCACAGGTTTACTGCATGATGAAAGGGATTAACTCCCTTTGAAGCTGCATTGTTTGCTGCAGTAACTCTACTGCAGAATTCTGCAGTGCTGCACTTCATCCTGGTGGGCTTCACTGTATACATACCCTGTACCGGTGGTGCATTCTCTTTGAATATTGTATCAGTGCCAACTGGTGCACCCTCTTTGTGCAAGATATTTTCCTGCTCATGCATCAATCTGGCACATAATATATCCCCCTAGATGTAAAATATTGTTTTAGTGCATTTTGATTTTACACAATGCAGTATAATATTGTATTGATGTAGAGCCCCACTGAAAATAAGATGCCATTTCTTCTGTGAACTACCCAGGTTAAATATATAGCAATCGGCAGGTATATTCCAGGAAAACACATTGCAAAAATGTGTAAAAGGAAGACCACATTGAACTGCCTCTCCACAGATCTGCATTATGCAACTCATTAGAAATAATGGGTAAAAGCATCCCAAAAGCTCTTCACAGCCATATCGGCTCTGACCAGCGTCTGTTCTTCTTGTGGTTGATTCATTATTCAGAGTGCTGCACTTCATTTCAGTACACCTGCCACTCTCTGATATTGCTGCTGCTGAAATGTTACTGCTAGACTAAGGCTTGCCAACCGCTTCTTACAGTTTCTGGGTAGGATTACTGGACAGCAGTGCCCTCATTTTCAGAAATGAGAAGCTCAAATCCCTATTTGATACTGATACAGTAGTTTAACTACTGAATACTGACTGGGATTCTGTTTAACGTTTTCAGCTCCACTCTCTGTTAGATTCAAAACGGTCTGACCAGTAGTATAGCTGAGCTATGGCAAACTTTCTGGTTGAGCTACAGAAACTGGACCTCCAGAGTTCTGAACACACCACACAATTGCCCCTGATTTTCAGGGATGCCCTGGATTTTTTTCAAGTCCTTTGCTCCCCTTATAACCAGTGTTTAAGTAACAGAAAAGCAGGCATTGAAAGTACAAAATGCCATCAAAAGTGAATGTTACAATCTAGATCTGCTTCAAAAAATTATTTTTATGTTGTCTTGTGCACAGGCACAAGCAACATCTTGTGGTAGTACCACACTGAGATGTGTGTCAGTGTTGGCGAATGCAGGGCACACTTTAGTAGGTGTATCCCTCATCACCCCAATTAGCGAGCGTGCTAGTGCTGATGCGGAAATTATGGAAAGTGCCACTAAGTTGAAAGAAATATGCCACTGCAATCAGAGACAAGCGGCAGATGACATACCTCCCCAAGGTGCCTTCCTTGGTGAAACTTTTCAATAAACATGGTGGCTCCAGCTGTCTGCCACACACAATCCCCATACCGACATTGGGGGTGGTCAATCCCCCAAGTTGTCATGTTCCCCCACCCCACACACTTTCTTTGCTGATTGTGTCCAATACCCATCGGCATCAGTCCCCCCCCCCACACACACACACTTTCTTTGGTGATGGGGCCCACTCCCTGTCGGCATCAGAACCCTCCAAACTCATGGGGCACACTTCACTAAGTTGAAAGAAATCTGCCGCTGCAATTAGAGACAAGCTCATCATGCAGTGGCAGATGATACTTCTTCCCAACATGCCTTTCCTGGTGAAACTTTTCAGTAAACATGGCGGCTCCTGCCATCCACCACACACAATCCCCATACTGACATTGGGGGTGGCTAATCCCGCGTGTCACCATGTTCCCCTACTCCACACACTTTCTTTGCTGACGGGGCCCAATCCCCATCAGCATCAGTCCCCCCCCACACACACACTTTCTTTGCCAATGGGGACCAATCCCCATCAGCATCAGCCCCCTCAACTCATGGGCACACTGGGAACCTGCCCCAGTGTACCCAACATCCCCCCAAAACTCATGGGGCACACTGGGAGCCCACCTCAGTGTGCCAAACATTCCTCCCCCCAAAAAAACTCATGGAGCACACTGGGAGCCCACCCCAGTGTGCCCATCATCCCCTCCTGAAAGTCATGGGGCACACTGGAAGCCCACCCCAGTGTGCCCAACATTTTTTTTAGCTCACCTGTAAAGAAAGAAAACCGTCCCTCGATGTCCGGTTTTTGTTTTTCCCTGTAAAAAAGAAAATGGTCCCTCATAGTCCCCTGCACTCCCTTCCCCCAACCCTCACCCACTCTCTGTGCACCCACCTCCCTGCACCTCCCTCACCTCATACCTACCTCTGGAGGTCCAGCACAGTGATCATCTGTGGAGCCGGACACGTCTGGATTCTTCAAAGCCGAACTGCAAAATGAAGAAATGCCGGTCAGCAGTATAATGGCATCAATGTGGGGGGGAGGTAACTTAAGTGGCTATCTCAGTCATTGTTTTGTATTTTGGCTCCAAATCTTCAACATGGAGTTCTGGGACCCCACCTCATTAACACATGCTCTGTCATATTGTTATTCGGTCCCAAAAGATGATTTTGCGGTCACTGCGTGGAATTACCTTTCGGGACTGATTAATGAAATGATAGTGCAACTGTTCATGAAGTGGGGTCCCAAAAAGCCTATGTTGCAAAGTTGGTGAAAAAAGTCCAAAAAATGACTGCGTTACGAGCATGCATTGCTCAGTTTCCACTCACACCCTTAATTTCGACAAATGTTAATATTTTCGCTCTAGATTTTCAGCATTTCCATTTTTTTACACCTCGTTGTGAACAGTACAGCTGTCATTTTTAACATCCTACCTGAAATGTGTTTTTGCACATCTGGCACACAATGGCATTGTCACTGTGGGAAATCAACTTTCTGGACAGATTAACAAAATCACAGTGCCACTGTTCATGAGCAGAGTTCCCAAAATGCCTATGCTGAAAATTTGGTTAAAGAAATCCCAAAAATAATTGCATTATGGGCATGCGTTGCACAGTTTCTATGCACGCAGGTGGCTTCACCAATTTTTCATATTTTCACTCCAGATTTTCAACATTGTCATTTTTTGTGCCTCCTCATGAACAGTACGGCTGTCTTTTTTCACATCCTGCCCAAAATGTGTTTTCGCATTTGCTGTGCAAAATCACCTTTTAGCTAATGAATTGATGGTGCCACTGTTCATGAGGTAGGATCACAAAAAGCCCATGTTGAAAATTTGGAGTGAAAATACCAACAAATGCCTGGGGCATTAGAGTTTCCAACTGTAGCGCCCCACCATGTGGAGACTGACAGGCGTCAGCGGTGTGACTTGGGATCGTCGGCTGTAATGCTCACACCATTCCACCCCCACCCCCACCCTGCAGCCACTGGCATGCATTGAGGTGTGCCTTGGAGTCTTTGGCCCCAAAGTTCACCAATTCTCCTATACTGTACCCATTTCAGCATATTTCCTTATGGAATGTGGTGAGTATAAGGCCTGAAGACCCCAAGGCACACCGCAACACTCGTCAGTGTCTGCATGGTAGTGTGAGGCGAAATGGCATGAGCATTATGGCCAATGACCCAAAGGCACACCCCAATGCCTGTCAGTCTCTGCAGGGTGGGGGTGGGATTGGCATCAGTTCAATACTTCACTGCCATTCCTATTATGCATCTCTCTAACTCCTGCACTACCAATGCCAATGCCAGTAAGACAACATCCGGCATTGACAAATGCATGTTACCCTAAGCTCCTTATTCAAACAGTTTCCTGAGTTTTTATGACCATTTTCTAAAGTAACCTCTCTCATTTTGTTAATTACATCATTGTTTTTTTGTAAGCCATGTGTCACAGGTTTGGGAGATAGGTTCCTCAAGGGCCCATCCTATGAACCTTAAAGTACAGGTCTGCACTTCAGCATGTACTTTCATAAACATTATTTTTCTGCTATTACAATTCACTAGAGGATACCTTTTTTTCAGTTTTTTCCCCCAAGGTTTATAACACATCCTGGTAGGCTGTGCAAAATACCTATATAAATTAATTTGACTGTCCCCAGCTGTTCTGATAGTGTGTTTATGACATCATAGAGCTCACCATGACAATAAAGTGTGACATCACAAAAACGGCAATCAGTGAGGTCAGTTGGGACAGTGAACCGTCTTTCTGAAACAAGCAGTGAAATAAGTGTAGTATTCCCTGAATATTCAGCAGATCAACAGCAAGCAGAAGTAGACAAAATCTAGAAGCACTAAATTTAAACAATTGTTTTAAATATGAAAGTTGTCAGTCTTTTATTTCAGTGGCTGCCTGCTCTTTGAAGGGATTCTATTAGTGTTTTCGGCTGATTTTCTGACAGAATTGTCAAATAATATAAAGCTAATAATATGTGATTTGTACTTCCCTCCTGTGGTGGTAATAAAGCAAGCAGCAGATTTATTAATTGTTTTCATTTTTTCACCATTGCGAGGGGACTGCCTGCTGATATTTCAACTCATACTCCTGAGTTACAGTTCCACCACTTAAATAGCCTATTAAGGGGGATTTGAGGGGAGATGTGTGTGTGTGTGTGTGTGTGGCTGCTGCTGCAATCAGCTGCCACTCACACATCTATGTTCAGCTTGCTTAGAGAGCAGGATCATATTACTTGGATGCATGGGTGGTCATGTTTGTAGGTGGGCTACTCACAATGCAAAACAATCAAAAAGAAAACGACCTTTAAAAAAATCTGGTGCCCCTTTTGATAGCTTCAAGGAGTTAAGTGCTAATCACATCATCAGTTGTACAATACTAGATTTCTAGATCTTGTCCAAAATGTCCAAAATCAGCTAGAAACACTGACAGTGCCTCTTCCATGAAATGGCATTTGACATTTGGAAAGATATTTCATTATACAATGTTTTAGTAATAATGTATTGCTGGCAAATCCATCATTATACCTATTTTTATTTTCCTTTCATTACTTTTCTTAACTTAGATATGAGATTTTGAAATTTACAAATGGTCTTGGTCTTTTGCCTTGCCTGCTGTCTTGGTGCCCCAGCTGAAAACCGACTTGGCACATTCCATCTGTCAATATACTTTATATGTCACTATACTTTATATCATGTGTCAGTGGTCAAAGGTATGGCAGCAGGGATTCAATGCCAAAAAGTGTAAAGTCATGCACCTGAGGCACAAAAACCCAAGAGCGGAGTATAAAATGGGGATGAGTACAGTTGGTCACTAAAAAGGAAAAGAGCCTTGGGGTTATAATATATGATAACTGCAAAGTCAAACAGCAGTGTGACAAGGCAGTGGGCAGGACCACTAGAATGCTGTGTGCTAGGGAACCAGGAGGAGGGAGGGAGGTGATATTACCACTGTATAGATCATTGGTGAGACCACACCTTGAACATTGTGTACAGTTCTGGAGACCACATCTCAGAAAAGACAGGAAAAGGGTAGAGGAAGTTCAAAGGAGAGCAACTAAAATGGTGCATAGGTTGCACGAAAAACCATATGATAAGAGACTGAGGGAGTTCAATATATACACCCAGGAGGAGAGGAGGGAGAGGGGGGGATATGATAGAGACCTACAAGTACCTCACAGGAGTGATCAGGGTAAGGTGGAGAGCCTGTGCCAAATGAAAAAGTGCAAGAGAACAAGAGGACATGCACTGAAGCTAGAAGGGAGAGAAATGTAAGAGGGATGCAAGGAAATACTTCTTCACTGAAAGAGTGGTGGACTCCTGGAACAGTTTGCTACAAGAGGTAGCGGGGTCAAAAACTATGTAGGGGGTTCATACATGCCTGGGATTGGCACAGGAAAATACTAGTGAATAAAATGGGAGGTGGGAGGACCGCCAAAAACTAGTTAGCCGAGAACCCCCAGGGTTCCCAGCTTATCTGCCGAGGGAAATTAGGCCACCGAGTGGACGGCGTTTCCAAAGCCGCCGCCCAAGACCTCAAGCCCGGACACTCTCCTCACTAAGCCGAGAACCCCCAGGACTCCGAGCTCATCTGTCGAGGTAGACTTGGGCACCAGGTGAATGGCGCTTGCAAAGCCGCTGCCCGAGGCCTCAAGTCTGGACACTCTCCTTACTAAGGCACGGCTAAAGCCACCAGCCAATCGGAATGCGAGTGCCTTTTTCGGCCCGGTTCCAATTTGTCCACTGTCCGCTCTTCATTTTACTTGTTAAAATCCTCTGAAAAAGGACTGTAATTGCCAATTTTTACTGCTGTTTTGCTGATTTTATTATTTAGAAACTGCTGTTAGCATTATTTGTTGTACTTAGCATAGCCAAAGCGTTTACAGCCCTCCCCTGATTCTATTTGTCTGGACCCCAGACTCCTGGGCTCCAAGTGAAATTGGCCCTTTTGTTTTGCTAATCTTCTCTCCCGCTGGTTTACTTTGGCCTTTTGTCCTTGGCCAGCATTTAATCTCTCCTGTTTCCTTTCTTCCCAGCCAAGAACCCCCAGGAGTCCCAGCTCATCTGCCAAGGGAGACTTGGCCACCAGGCGAACGGTGCTTCCAAAGCCTCCACCCGAGACCTCAAGCAGGGGCACTCTCCTTGCTAAAGTATGGTTAAAGCCACAGTTTTTCACCTGCCCTCCCAGCCCCCACTCTGGCCACCTATTAAATACACTATCACCCCGCCCCACCTTATTCTTATGCCCACTACTTCAGTCTTTTATTTCTATCAAATCCCTGCTTCCCTCCTCATCACTGTGGCTTAAAATCTGCCAAAATGTGCTAAGTTATTCTGATCTGCTAACCCAGGAAGGTCTCCCTGCTGTGTGGTGAATGGACAGCAGTTGAGGGTATTCTATACCCATAGACTAGCGAATACCCAGGGACTGACTTAGGCTGATAAATCTATTAATAGACTACAAAGGCCATTTAGTCCTACTGTCTCTGCTCTCCCTAAGGTTTCATCATGTGAGGGACTTATTAGCTACACTATCTGATCCTTCTCTCCCTTGTGCCATGCTCATTATACCAGCTTTCACAATCAACTAGGCTGAAGGAATATAACCTTCCAGTGGGCTGTCGTGTGCACCACAACTCATCTTATAACCATATTTGTGCTTTTAAGCTTCCTCTCTTGCAGCCTCTCACATGACCTATCTTTAGTGGTAGGACTTGGGCCAAATTGTCCTTGCAAGGTACATCTTTCACCCCTCTCAGTGCTTATTTCACCTTACATTTTACAGCCAGGGTTTTAGTATTTGCCGCTTTAGGCCAGCATAAATCCAAACATGGGGCCTTATATACTAGGCCCGACACCTCTCGTAGACGGACAAAGGCAAGAGACTATATACTAACATACGAAATTTGCCAGCAGGTAAAGGCCTAGAGGTCTATCAAGTCTGCTTGAATGTGCAGCTAGCACCCCTTATTCTGCAGCTGCCCCTCCCTTCCACCCTTCCCCTTCATTAACCCTCCCCCTTGTCCTGTCCCATCCTTGTTTGAAGCAGTCCACTGTTCTACTGCATACCACTTCAGCAGGTAACGCATTCCACCCAGCCACCACCCTCTCTGTAAAAAAGTGTCTCCTCATCTCCCTCCTGAACCTTCCTCGCTCCAGTCTCATATCATGGCCCCCGGTGGCCCTCTCCTCCTTTACTTTGAACAGCCCCTCTGTACCCGTCTTGTTTATTCCTTTCATGTATTTAAAGGTTTCAATCATGTCACCCCTGTCTCTCCTCTCCTCCAGTGAGTACATGTTCAACTCCTTCAACCTCCTCTTGTATGATAAGTCCCCCAGCCCCTTGATCATCTTTGTCACTCTGCGCTGCACCCCCTCCAGTAACTTAATGTCCCTCTTCAGATGCGGACGCCAGTACTGCATGCAGTACTCCAGGTGTGGTCTAACTGATGACCTATACAGTGGCAGAATCACCTCCTCCCTCCTCAAGGATATACCCCTTGCAATACAACCCAGCATTTTGTAGGCCTTTGCAGCTGCCTTCCTACATTGTGCCGAGTTGTTCATTGACCCTGTAATGAGCACACCCAGATCCTTCTCCTCCTCTGTCTGGGCTAGCTGCACTCCCCCTAGCTGGTAACTCCTCCGTGGGTTCTTCATCCCAAAATGCAGCACCTTGCACTTTGTGGCATTAAAGCCCAGTTGCCAGGTGTCTGACCAGGTTGCAAGCTTTGCCAGATCATCCTGCAACCCCTGCCATCCCCCTAGGTCATCCACCACCGCGCCTACCTTGGTATCATCAGCAAACAGACTGATCTTGCTCTTGATGTCCCATGATATGTCTGCAATGAATATACCAAACAACACTGGTACCAACACCGAGCCCTGTGGAACACCTCTCATCACTGCCCTTGGGTGTGAGAGCTCCCCACCCACCACCACCCTCTGTTGCCTTCCCTGCAGCCAGTTTCCTACCCATCTCATCAGCTTTGCACCCGCCCCTGTGCCTACTAACGTCCTTCCCAGCCTTCCATGTGGCACTGAGTCGAATGCCTTACTGAAGTCCAGATACAGAACATCCACTGCATGGCCCCTGTCCAGTTGCCTAGTTACCCAGTCATAGAACCCGACCAGGTTAGTTTGGCAGGATCTGCCACATATGAAGCCATGCTGTCTGCTGTCCTGTAGTCCTTTGGCTTCTAGGAGGGCCACCAGCCTCTCTTTCAGGATAGTCTCCATTAGCTTACCCACGATGGATGTGAGGCTCACTGGTCTGTAGTTTCCCGGTTCATCCTTGGGGCCACTCTTGTGGAGGGGCACCACATGAGCCATCCTCCAGTCCTGAGGTACACACCCAGAATGTAGTGAGGCATTAAATAGGTCTGCCAAAGATCCTGCAAGGACCTCTGCCAGCTCCTTCAGTACCCTCAGGTGGATGCCATCTGGGCCTGGCGCCTTGTCCACCTCAGTGCCTTCAAACCCTCTCGAACTCTGCTCTCCATGATTTCCCCATCTGTCACCACTTCCCCCCTGCTTCTGCCATTTCTCCCACCTTGGGTGTCACCCCCCTCTTCTCTTTAGTAAATACTGAGCAGAAGTACTCATTTAGTGCTTCCGCCTTATCGCACCCTGCTTCCACCCAACCCCCCTCCTTCCTAATCCTTACTATGTGGTCCTTACAGCTCCTTTTCTCCCTGATGCACTTAAAGAAGTCCTTCTCCCCCTTCTTAATGCCTTGTGCCAGCCTGAGTTCGTAGATGCTTTGGCTCCTCTTACTGCCCTTGTCACCTCCTTCGATTCTGTTAAGTACTCCTCCCTGTCCTCCCCTCCTCCCTGTTTTCTTGTACTTCCTAAAGGCAGCTCTTTTCCTCCTTACCTTTTCCATGACCTCCTTGCTCAACCAGATCAGTTTCTTAGCCCTAGCCTTCTTGCTCTGGGCTTTGCAGCAGGTTTTGGTTGCCTCCACTATCCCCAGCTTTAAGAGCTCCCACCTCTGGTTAGTGTCCATACTAGACTGAATTCTGGCCAGATACCCTTTTACCACTTCCCCCATCTTCCCAAAGTCAGCCCTCCTGAAGTCCAGCACTATTGTGCCAGATTCCACTCCTTCCTTGCCCATATCCAATGTGAGCCATACTGAGCGGTGGTCACTCCCTGACAGCGGTTCCTCCACTGTAAGTTCTCTCACAAAGTCCCCTTTTGCCAGCACAAGGTCAAGGGTATTCCCAAACTGGTTGGTTCACTGACCATTTGCAGCAGGAAGCTGTCCTGGAAGGCATCCAGCAGTACCTGCTCCCATCTGTTCCTGGTTGTTGGGGTGCTCCAGTCCACTCCTGGCATGTTGAAGTCCCCCACAATCACCACACTACCCTTCTCGCAGGTCCTCCTGATCTGTCCTGCTAGTTCCCTGTCTAACTCCTCCGTCTGAGATGGTAGCCTGTACACCACTCCCATTCTAAGAATCCTATTCTTGGAATCCTGGATTTGCATCCAAAGTGACTCCTACTACCCTCCTTCCTTCCTCCCTTACACACACTTCAGTCCTTCCTTCACACAGTGCCACCCCCTCCTTTCCCAATCACCCTGTCCCTACGAAATAACCTGTACCCTGGTACAGACAGGTCCCAGTCATTGTATTGGGTGGCCCATGTTTCTGTGATGGCTGCAATGTCCACCTCTCCCTCTGTCATGAGAACCTGTAACTCTGCAGTTTTCCTCCCAAGGCTTCTAGCATTAAGGGTAACCACCTTCCACCCCCCCCCATCCTGCCCTCCTTTCCTAGCATCACCAGCAGTACTTGCCATTTGTCCTTTGTCATTGTTATGGGGGGTAAGATCATACGGTTTCCCAACCTGTGGTCTCTGCATATCTTTTTCCCAACTGCCACCCCCCACTCCTAGTTTAAATTCCCAACTTCCTCTATGTACTCCTCCATTCTCTGTTTCAACACTTTCTTTCCCTCCTCACTCAAGTGTAGTCTGTCCTTGGCATAGAGACCACTATCCTCCCAGGTCCCTCCCCACCCCCCAACAGCCCATACCCTTTAGCACAACACCGGGTTCTTAGCCATCCGTTAAATTCCTCTATTCTCAGCTTTCTTGTTGTGCTTGCCTTTGGCACTGGAAGTATCTCTGAAAAAGTTACTGAACTTCCTGCCCCCTCACATAATTGTGCTAGTTTCTCAAACCTCCTCTGGACTGTATCTACTGTCTTGTCAGCCAGGTTGTTTGTCCCAAGATGTATAATTAAATGAGGCTTGTCCCTACCCCTTCTAGCATATTTCAGAACAGACTGTCCCACCCTTTCCGCTGTTATTCCTTGCATGGCCTCCACCTAAATGAGACTATGCCTCTCCCCTTGCTACCCCACCTAACTCCTCTTAGTATTGAGTCCCCCAGCACTAAGATTCCACCCCTCTTACTCCCTGCTTGCTTCCATTCACTCCCTCTCTCATTTCCAGCTCCTCTTCTTCCTCCTGCATTATTTCCCCTTTTACCCCTGTTGCAATTCTCCCAGCAGAACTTCCCCCTGCTCCAGTTTGGTCCAGGCATTTATCAATTACTCCTCTAATTTCATCATTTCCCTCCTACACCTTCTTCCTCTCTAGCAGTGCACAACTATTTTCTGAAGGCCCTTCACAAATGCCCGCTCCCTCTCTCTTCATAGTAACCTGTTCTCTCCTTTCCACTCCATGACTTTTGCCACTTCTTCACCTCCCCTCACAAGTCCCTATCTCCTCCTTCCATTTGTCTTTTGTCTTCTGACCTGACTGACTTTTGCTGCACTAAGGAAGCTTCTATTTCTCATTCTGTTGTGTTCAGGTGACACTGAACTCAAGCCTGGACCACCTGAAGCCCTCACATCTCCATCGGACCTAGCAAAGCTGAAAGGAATGTGTTTCATGCATGTAAATGCATGCAGCCTGTTAAAGAAGTTTACTCTGATCCAGACATGGGTCATTCATACCCTACTGGATGTCCTAGTGGTCTCCGAATCATGGCTCAGATCTGCCACTCCCGACTGGGAAATCAACATCCCAGACTATTCATTGTTTAGAGCTGACAGGCACACTAGGGGCAGAGGGGTGGCCATCTACGTCAAGGACAAATACTCGGTTTCTTGCCTAGACTAGTTTTCTGTTGCAAATCAGTTTGAATGCCTGTCAGTAAAGGATGAGATATTCTCCTCTACTGTGCTATGCATCATACAGTAGGTTGCTATAGACCTCCATCTGCAGGCTCCCAAATCCTCACCCATCTTTCTACTATTAAGGGGCATGGCTCCCTTGAAACAGTTATTCTAGGGGATCTTAACTCTGATTGGCTGTCCAAGGCCTCCACACCACTTAAAGAGTTCTGTGATACCCATGGGTTGATGCAACTTATTGGCGAGCCTACGCGCCATAATGAGAAGAACCCTGATCATAGCACGCTGTTCAACATCATTTTAGTAAGCTAACCACACTTATTCCGCCATGCTGGATCCTTCCTCACTGATGTTAGTGACCATTACATCATTGCCAGTGTAAGATCAGTCCAGAATCCACTATCTCCATCAAGGTTCTCCACCAAGAGGTCTAGATGCAATTTTGATCAGTTCACCTACCTTGATGAGCTAAAATACTTTCTACATTGGCAGGACTTTTAACTAGCTAACTCGGTTAACATGACATATGATATCTTCTCTGAAATTGTATCCGAGGCCGTAAATAAGTACACCCCTATGGTAAAAGTTTGTATAAGGAGTATAACCTGTCGTTGGTTCACCTCAGAACTCAAGGCTCCACTGTTAGACAGGGATATGCTTTGTAAAAAAGCACGGAAAACAAAGGCACCTATGGATTGGTGTCACTTTAGGAGAGCTCAGAATACATGTACCAAGATGCTAAAAGAAGCTAAGGCCTTCTTTTACCACTCGGAACTGGACTCTTCCACTAAGAATGCTTCTAAATTCTGAAAATCAATTAAGGACATGGCTGGCCATACACCAGGAAACTCTCTACCTGCAAAGATCACCTCTGGCAGTACCACCATCTGTAATAAAATAGAGATCTTGGATGCTTTTAACAACCACCTTGCTACTGCAGGTCTAGCATTTGACAACTCCCCAGCATGCTCCTTACGTTCCCAGCTCAGTATTCAAAATACTGAACCTCTTATTACCATCTCAGTCTTCTCCCTCCAGCCTGCTTCGCTGAAAGAGGTCGAAGAACTCCTTTCACAGTTGGATATCAAGAAAAGCGCTGGTGCTGACTCACTTGACCCATACTTCCTGAAGATTGCCTACCATATTTTAGCTGTGCCAATCACCCATCTGTTCAGCCTCTTACTGCCTCAGGGGCTCTTTCCATCTCTATGGAAAACAGCCTATGTTATCCCTCTGTTTAAATCAGGGGACCTTTGTGATCTTAACAACTATAGGCTGATTTCCCTACTTCCTCTACTGTCCAAATTATTAGAAAAAATTGTGAGCAAGCAGTTAAGAACCTACGTAGAAACCATGAATTTATTAAACCCAATGCAATCTGGCTTCATAGCAAAGCATAACACTATTACGGCACTAGCCAAAGTAACTAATGATTGGCAGCGAGACCTGGAGAATAGAAACTTCATCTGTGCAGTATTCTTAGATTTGAGCAAGTCCTTCAACACCGTCGACCATGGCCTGCTCCTCTCCTTCCTGAGGGCGATAAGTCTGGACCCACTATCCTTGCATTGGTTTGGTGACTACCTCTCTGGCCGGTGGCAGCAGGTTAAGGCTGAAGGTGAACTCCTCCCCTTAAACCATTACAAAGAGGGGTGTCCCAGGGAGTGATTCTTGGCTCCCAACTCTTTGGAATTTACATAAACAATATCAATGTAAATATAACCAAGGTCAATACTCATCTGTTTGCAGATGACACAGTACTGTACATAATTCGCCCATCGCCGGACGCCGCCTGTGCAGACCTGCAAGCTGAATTCAATGTGCTTCAGGGTCAACTTCTAAATAAAAAACTTCTACTAAATGCCCCCAAAAAAGAAGATGATACTGTTTTCTCCCCTCCTACATGTAACAAACTCAGCTTGTGCTGGCTCTATTCCACAGATTACCACAATCCTAGGAGAAAACCTAGAATTCTTATCAAAATTTATGTACTTGGGAGTGTGGCTCGACCATAGACTTTCCTTTACAGACCATATCGAGGACCTGCTAAAAAAAACTGAGGCAGAGGCTTGGTCTCTTTTTCAGGATTAATCATTTTCTTACTAGAGATGCCAAGCTACGCCTGGTACAAACGTTTCTCTCCTTGGTTGACTATGCTGACTTTCTTTATAGTCAATGCTCTGCCTCTTATCCTTCTAAACTGGATACACTGTATCACAGGGCTCTGAGATTTATTACCAGCTTACCTTTTTCCACTCACCATTGTTCCCTTTATGCTGCCATGGGGTGGTCCTCTCTTCAGTATAGGAGGAACAGAAATGCTGCCCTCTGGGCATTCAGAGCTATTATCAATAAACTTCCCCAATATATCTCTGATTGTCTTCCGCTATGTGAGTTAGGAAATTATGCACTGAGAAGCTATTCCTTTATTTCTTTAAAGGTACCTAAGCTTAAAACATGTTTTGGAAGAGTGGCCATAAGTTTTGTGCTGCCATTTCTCTGGAACAAACTACAAAAATCATTGAAACTGAGTACTTCTGTCAGCATATCCACTTTCAAGACATTATATGTCCATTTGGTTAAGGAGTCTTGTAACCATTTCTCTTGATCATAGACAGCCCTTGCATTTGCGGTGCATCTTCTTGGTGCCATCCTCTTCACCATGCCTGCCCTAGTGGCCTTCCCCTTCATACCTATACGTGTGTATTACTGCCCCTGTCTGTGCTCCACCTGTGCTATCCCTTATGCCTTCCTTTCATGCCTACAGTAACTCCCACTTCAGCTCCTGTCTCTATCTGGTTGACCACTGTCTCCTTGCTCCATTGTCCCTGTTCTGTGACCTCCTGTGGCCCTACACCTCCTCCTTTCAGCACCTCTCAATCCCCCCGCCTGTATTCCCTCTCCCACTCTACCTTCCATACCTTCACTACCCTGAACACACTGACTGTGAACACGCAGTTTTGCTCCACAAGGCAATGAATGTATTATATCATCATCTAATTGTTTTCCTTGTTTAGTTCGCTCACTTATTGTTGCAGATACATTCCTACATCATGATGGAATTGACCCACTGTTCACTAAATGTTCTCCAGTTGTGTTATTGTTAAACCCTGTGTTAATGTTATTGTAAAGTATTATGTCAGATATTACATTGTTGACTGTTATAAATTGTACATATTTGTTCATGCTCTAAACTAGGTCCTTCCTGTAAATGAGCTATTTTTTTTTTTTTAAATTTAAGTTTATTAGTTTCAAACAATACAACCCAAACAAAGAAGTAACAACGAACAAAACAGAAACATAACAAAACCCAAACCCCCTCCCCCATTAAACAAATGTACAGGATATCCGGAAATGTTTAAAAGGTGAAGAAAGCATGAAATACATATCCTGCAACCAAACCTCCAGAAAAAATATATGATCCCCACCACTTATCCTCCCACCCCCACCTAAAGTGCACCAGCAACAGACCACAAACACAAAAGGCCCTGAATTCTGGATACCACAATCTATTTACATAATACCTTTGTAACCTAGAGCAGTTTAACTTACTAACCAAGGAAAGGAGCAGGTCTAGGAACCACAATAACATAAAAAAACTAGAAACACTATATGTACTAGTGTACTATATGAGGGCCGAGGATCAGGTCAGCAGACCCAGGCATTAGGACAAACAAAAGGACTGCAGTTTACCCCATCTTTTGTGAAATAGATCCATACGATCCTTATAACTTGCAATCAAATTTTCGGATTGAGATACAACATTAACTCCTTTAACCAGTCAGCGTATGATAAAACCAACTGGTCCTTCCAATGTCTTAAAACCAGTTTCTTGACAGCCATAGATATTAAGGCCATGTGATATCTGCGCCCACACTATCTATTATGAGAGAGGTCACCCAGCACACAGATATCGGGACTGAAAAACCTAGTCAGACCCAGAAGGGAGTCCAGATTGTCTCGGATCGAAGACCACAGTGGAGTAACTTTAGAACATTCCCAGAAAATGTGAATTAGGTTGCCCTCGGCCTGTGAACACCTGAAACAATCTGAGACGGAAACCAGTTTACGCTGAAAATGTTTAACGGGAGTATAATAAAGGTTGTTAACAATATTGTATTGTACTAAACGAAACCTATCTTGGGTACGGTATTTGTGTAAATTAGGCCAAAAATTTCTCCAGAGCGGAACCTCATCAGGAAGAAGGCGTGTCCAGACCAAGGAACCCCCAACTTCCTCCTGTGAGTTAAAATCCAAAAGGTAGGAATAAATCAGCGATATGGAATGAGGCTGAGAAGCCAGGTTTATAATGTTAGATAGAAAGGGGTATACAACCGAGCTTCTGACCTCAGTACCAAATTTACTACCCACCAAGTGCCGGAGCTGAAACACCTTAAAAATACTTTTGGTTGGTATATCAAACCTGGTAAGAATATCATCTGAAGTAAGAAGTGAATCATAACCAAACAAGTGTTCCACCCTAGAATCTTTGAGTTGTGGAAGCCAGCTTGATCCTATCCAAGATTTCCCTAATCGAATATTGGGGTTGAGAACTATCGGCTGCCCTAGATCCGTGAGATTAGAGATCCGAAAAGACTTAAGACATTGTGCCCATGTTCTGAGAGAAACCGCCACCGTCTCATCAGAGACCAGCTGTGAGAGGATTTTTGGGGTCTGATAGAATAAGGCGGACATATCAACTCTAAGTTCGGAGAGAAAGGCCTTCTCTCCAATTGGAGCCAGATTGGGCAGGAGCTCTCAGTATTGGTAGAAAACCATTTTCCTAACTTAGAGAAGTGGGCCTCCCAATAATACAGAAGGAAGTTAGGAAGTCTCAGGCCCCCTTTCTCCTTAGGAATTGACAAGGTGGCATAGGAACATCACACCCCTTTTCCTCGCCAGATAAAAGTGGAAAACAGTTGGTGCAGCTGTTGAAAGAAGGAAAGAGGGACCCAGAGATTAGTAAGGTTCAACGGATAGAAAATCCGGGGAAGAACATTCATTTTGATAATATTTATTCTGCCCCACAGTGAGATAGGGAGAGCTGACCAACGTTGTAGGTCTTGGCTAATCGAGTCTCTAACTCTAATCAGATTTAATTTTTTGAGAAGTGAGGGGGTCAGTGGAAAAGTGAATTCCTAGATATTTAATTGATTTGGGAGTCCACCTCATTCCGAAAGGAAGGAAATCTTGTTTGAACGTATAATTATTTAAGGGGAAAATTTCACATTTGGAGATGTTTAATTTGTAACCCAAAAAGAACCAAATTGCCTAATAATATCGAAGCTGCCTTTAAGGAAGATACTGGTTCCATTAAATGGAGCAGGACATCATCTGCATAGGCAGACAAAACTAATTCCCACTTGTAGAGCATGATACCTTTCACATAGGGAGAGGACTTAAGTTTAATCAGCAGGGGTTCCAAATATAGATTAAACAGCAGGGGGAGAGAGGGCAACCCTGCCTGGTACCAGCAAAAAGACGGAAAGAGGGAGACAGGATCCCATTACAGTAAATTTTAGTGGAGGGGCACCTATAAAATACCTGTATCGCATTCAAGAAGGAGGTCGGAAAGCCCATTTCCTCCATTACTATCCATAGGAAGGACCAGTCAACCCAGTCGAATGCTTTCTCAGCATCAAGAGATATCAAAGCAGCAGAACTTGAGATAGACCGGGCATGCTGAGAGATGTGTGACAAGGTCCTCAAATGGTCAGCCGCCGACCTCCCGGGAACAAAACCAGTCTGCTCAAGGCTCAGAAGCTCCAGCCAGATTTTCTTGATCCTTTCAGCGAGTATTTTGGCTAGTATTTTAATATCATAATTTTGCAGGGAAATAGTGCTGTAACTAGCCGAATCAGAGGGTTCCTTATCTGCCTTAGGGATTAAAACTATGGTAGCCTCAAATAAGGCAGGATCAAGCTCAGATGAGACCGAGAGATAGTTATATAGCTTGAGAAGAATAGGTGTTAAATCCTTAACAAAGACTTTATAGAAGTTTGCCGGAAATCCATCCGGACCCGGTGCCTTGTCTGGGGCCAGGGAAGCAATAGTACACCTATTTCTTCAGCTGAGATAGGGCTAGCAGACTCACTTGTTGGTATTCTGATATGCACGGGACACCTATTTCTCTTATATATTCTTTGACATTCGCTTTGGGGTGGCGTGTCGGGAGTGGCTATAGAGACCGAGAAGTATTCCTTAAAGACACGCCAAAGTCTCTGGGTGAAGAGACACTATTACCAGATGGGGAGATCAGGAAGGATGATCCTCGAATTCTCAAGAGCACGAGACGCAAAGCTAATAACTTACCAGATTTTTCACCGAGATCCAGATATTTAGCCTGGGTTTTCAGCAAGCAGTATTCTGTCTTATCTTTCAGGAGATCTGAATATTCATTCTTAGCTGAAAGAAGCTCCCTAAGGTCCAATGCCAAGGAAGTTGACTAATATCTAGTTTCCAAATCCCTAATCTTACCTACCAACTCCAATGACCTAGTTAAATGTGCCTTCTTTCTAGAGGAATCCATTTTGATAAAGTCACCCCTAAGATAACATTTTAGAGCGCCCCATATCATTTCAACCCGATGGGTAGAGTTTGCATTGTCAGCCAGAAAAAGAGATATCCGGGAACTGATTTCCAAGACACAGTGACGGTCTTTTAATAATTGAGTATTTAATCGCCACATGGAATCGCGAGAGTAGGCAGGGTTTAAAAACATTTGTACCCAGACTATGGCATGATCCGACACAATGATCAGTTCAATGCCCGATAGAGAGACATGCGGGAGGAGAGAGAGACTGACTAGTATCATATCTAATCTTGATTTGGTACCATGTGATTGGGATTGGAAGGAAAAAACACGACAGGAAGGGTTGGCAAGGCGCCAAGGGTCACCCAGACCCAACAACAAAATCATTTCATGGAAAGCATTTTGAGCCGGGGAAGGCGTGCACCTATCTTGAGGTTCCCTATCTAAGGCCGACGAAAAAGGTACATTCCAGTCCCCCCAGTATAATTTGAACAGGCAATAAGCTAGCCAACTTATTCACCAGCGTCATAAAGAACTCAGGGATCCCCCCCACCGGTCCATATACTGAGCCAAGAACTACGCTTTCTCCGTTTAAATTACCTTTCACTAGAACATATCTCCCTTCTGGGTCTGAGAGAACTAGGTCCTTGGTAAAGAGTACATGCCTTTTAAGAAGAACCGCCACCCCCTTACTGAAACAAGAGTTCCCAGTGAGATAAAATTGAGCAAAACCAGATCGAGAGAGCAACCTAGCTTCATCACGACATAGGTGTGTTTCCTGCAAAAAAAGGATATCAATGTGGAGCAGTGAGCAGTGATTAAAAGCCTGCAGACGCTTGACCCGATCCCTAAGCCCTCTAACATTCCACGATGCTAATTTAGCTGTACTTCTAGCCATTTTAAAAATATACCAAGCCAGTTAGATATCCAGACAGAGTGATTATCAGACATAGTAGTAAGGTGCACCTCTATACAGGTCTGAAACCCCACAGTAACCCTCCCTCCCCCAAAAATCCAAAACCCACCAGCAGTCATGTCAGCCAGAAAAAGGCCCTTTAAACAAATTAACCAAATACAAAGAAATTAGGTGAAGAATCAATCCGTGACTCCTCACCCAGATATCCCTTCCCGAGCATGAGTCCGGCATGGTGGGACATCTGCATATGCCAGGAAAACCCCTTTCCCTCTAAAGGGGACAGACAGACCAAAACTGTGTGCACTACATTAACCCACCCCCACAAACAACCCCAACTAAAACCCCAAAAACTATCTACAGTTGGAGGTCCGAAAAAATATAGTCCCACGTATATTCCGTTAACCCGCATCACAGACCTCCCAAACCCCCATGCGAACCTCCCACCCCCAAAAGCCGGAAGCGAGTACCCATATACTACTAGATAGAGGTATACTCTAAAGGAGAACAAGACCCAGACGCTAGCAAACCCAGTCCTTCCCAAATCCAGCCCCGGGCGGAGGTTAGCAACCCCCCTAACACATGGCTCGCAATCCCACATCCAGCGAGCAAGCCCACTAAGACCTCCCCCCCATAGCTGCCGTCCCCACCCCAGCCCACCAACATAAAAATAAAGTAGACCAATACACCACAGAGATAGAAGGGATAGGGCATATAAATGAAAGGAATAAGACAAGACACAAAGGACCACTAGGCCCAAGTTGTCCAGGGAAGCCAAGTCCCACTCACCCCAATGAAGCCAGCATGACTCCCATCAACTCTCCCCATATTCAACTGTCAGGCACACTAACCTGAATCTACGCTGTCCCTGGCTATCAAAAATCCAGCTCTCCAGGTACTAATCCAGTGGGCAATAGGGAGTACTCGCCAGCGCTGCCAGATCCAGGGTCGCTGTTTCCGAGGGGACCGCTATAACCACAGGACCCAAAGCGGCCCGACACCCAGAAGTTCCTCCGAAACAGCAACCCCAAAAGAAGTTCCTCCAGGAGAAGCCGACGCTAAAAATGGACTGAGCCCCAGCCAGAACCTAAAACTCCAGCGACTCAGCCTCATCCAGCCCCTGACAGATAGCCCGTAAGGAGGACCCCAAAGGGAAGACCAGAACAGCCAGAACAGCAAGCGAGGCATAGCGAGAGAGCCGAGACAGAAGCAGGTAAGAAAATAAGTAGGGAGGCACAGACAGAAGCCAAGAGAAGCAGACCACCAGGAAAAACCAGAGCCAGACACATTTAAATACTTAAAAGTTGGGTTAGAGAGTATTAGTGCAACCATCCAGAGTACACCATGTAGCTTTTCAGCCAGTCCTTTTGAACAAGTCCGGGGAGCCTGTTGGCGAGTTCCTTGTGGGCCGCATCAGGAGTACTAAAATTTACAGTAGAACCTCAAACAGTCCTTCAGCGTTGCAGGGTACACCATCCTAAAGGGAATTGCTGCTGCTATTAATTTTTTATACGACAGGGTGATACGCTGCCCTCTTCTCCAGATTTCCCTTAGGTAGAGTCTTAGGTAATTTGGATCTCGATGTTCCCCACAAAATCTCCTTCAGTTCCCAGGCCTTCAAATAAATGTGTTGCCTTTCCACGTAGCTGAGAAACTTCATAATGATCGGACGTGGGGGAGATCCAGCTGTAGGTCGGGGGCGCAAGGATCGGTGAGCCCTTTCCAGATGGTAGGAGGTGTTTATAGGGGATGGGCCCACTATTTTAACGAGGAATTTTTGTAAGAAGGCCATGAGGTCTGGGCCTTCTTCCAGCTCAGGAAGGCCCATTATCAACAAATTATTACGGCGGTTTCTCCCCTTCAAGTCCTCAGTTTTGAGCTGCAGCCTCTTCACTTGCTGCCTGAGTTCCACTATTTCCTTTTCGGCCCTGGATCTCCACTGTTCCGAGGAGACGACCCTGGCTTCAACATCTGAGACCTTTTTAGAGACCGAGGATAGGTCATTTCGCAATGATTTAAGCTCCCCAGTCAGTTCCAAAAGAAGATCCTTCAGAGGGTTAAGCTCTTGGAGGAATTTATCCTCCGACAATGGAGTAGGTTGTGGCATCTTGTCTCCGCCACGGTCCGGCCTAGTCGGGGTCTGGTTTCTTTGCTTTTTCACAGCCTTCTCCAGGGAAGCAGGAGTTTGGTTAGGGCCTGCTTCCCATCCACCTCCATCGTGGTCCAACCAAAACTCAAATTCCCAAGATGAGGTCTCAAATCGATGGTAGTGTATTAAAACAGCTACTTTCTGGCGAAATTGACCGAAAAAACTTTGGAATACAATGTAAAATTATACAATAAAGGCGGCCAGAGGGGGGAGCTCAGTATCCCAGCTGCTGCTTAGGTGGATGCCATCACGTGACCTCCCTGTAAATGAGCTATGCTCAATGGTGTCCACCTGAATAAATAAAAATTTGATTGAATGATTGATTGATTGATTGGGTTAGGGCCTGCTGGGACAGAATAGGCAGGGAAAAAAATGGGCAGACTGGGATGGCCAAGCAATCATTTTCTGCTGATAAATTCTCTGTTTCTATGTCTCTTCAATGCTGCCACCAGCCTGTTGCAAACTCTCCAGTGGGTTGTTTATTCTCATTCCACTTTAATTCCCTGCTTACACAGTACAAGGTCTGGACTACAGAACCCTAACTCACTTCTGGCACTCTTGAACATGCTCCTGTACTGGAAGCAGTACCACTTTATGTCAGTACATAATCTCTGAGATGGAACACAGTTGCCAGAAAATATATTAGATGTACCTTTAAAAACACTTCACAGTCACAGATGAGTAAATATAATACATTACTTGTTTACGATGAGTTAAATATAATACATTTCTTATTTACACAATGTACCAGATAAGCAAACAGCAAAACAGGAAATACAGAACACACTAGGGGAATCAAAATAAAGCTTTTATACAAAAGAATTAAAAAACAGAAATAAACTAAGAGGTTCCATGTGATAACGGTGATCGCGGAAAGGCGATGGCCATTAAGGGCAAGTGGCCATCCTGAAAATCTTTTTTGGCGATGTGCACTAATGGATAAAGCAAAAGGGTGCCCCTCACTTAAGGATTCTCAACTGTGGGGAGAGCGTCAGGTAAAATAAAAAAAAAAAAATTCCCAGACAGCGACAAAAAATGACAGAGCCTAGGACCCAATCTTGAACCCTCCAAACCCTAGCCTGCCACTCACTCACTATGCCACATGGCCAGCTCTGCAGCCGACCACTGCACTACACCCCACAAACCCTCCCTCCCTCCTTCCACCTGTCGCATGGCATGCTTGCTCCCCCTCCATGTGCATGTACATATTAGTGACATCCTATTGCTATATTTGCAGACCCCCCATCCGGTCACCCTCCCTACCCAGTAGCCCTGTGCACAGGCACCGTGATTGAGTTGCCCTTTTTGAAACCACTCAATCGCGGTCGCCATTGCCACAGGCTACCAACTAAGAGAGCTAAATGTCAAATCTGCCTTACATCATAGGCTTACTTAGACAAAAATTTCCACACAGAATTCGGTTTCCAAAAAGACCACTTGACAGATTGGGAAAGAGCTCTTTCTCAGTTGTAGAACAGTGGTCACAAAGCACTATATGTGGGCATCACTGCAACCCTCTGACTGAAGAGCACATTTTTTGCATACCCCGTTATAGGATACCTCAAGTTCCCCAAACGTCATAGGGCTGGGACATGTGGTTGCCATCTGATATGATTTGTTTTTCAGTGATATTTCATCTGGCTCAATTTCTTTAAGCCTCTGAGCTTCTGGCTAAAAACATATGTGTCTATAATAGTAAGGCTGTACATAAATATTCAATCAGCACTGGCTAGAGCAAATTAACTCAAGCTATTTTTTGTGCTAAACTACGTAGCTGGTTAAATTTGCTCACCCCAGGAGGTCAGTAAGATTCCTATCTAGTCAGAGCCAAGCTATTGTTCTAAAGAGCTCAATGGCTGTCCCATAAAGTACTTTGAGGATCACTCAAAGTGTTACTAAAAGTACAACATCATCAGACATGAGATTCAGCATGATAAATGTGAATAAGCTTTTTAGCATACAGAAACCAATACTAATCCATCTAGATAGCCAAAGTATGGCTCAGAAAATACATGAATTAGAGGTGTTTGCCTCATTACACAGACTCCATATTCTTGCTCTCTCAGAGACTTTGCTCCCGCCTTCAATTAATGACTCAAAAATCTCCCTTTCAAACTATGCCATCCTACAAAAGGACTGACCCTCCAAAAAGGGAGGTGAAGTAATGATCTACGTCCACTCCGACCTAGAGGCTGAGATTCATGAACCTCTCTACTCCCCGGTGTCACAGTGTGAATTGCTGCTCATCAACATCTCAATGGGCCCCAAGAATTGAAAACAAATTTGTTGTGTCTACAACTTTCCCAAAGCAGGACAGAATGGTCAAACTGACCCTTCTCTTGTGCTGAATCATCTCCCTCCATCTGAATTAATAGTATTAGGCAATCTTAACTTCAAATGGCTAGACAGTGAAGCACCGTACTAGTCTCTCCTAGAAACATCCTAGCTGCATCAATTCCTGAGTACCTCTACCAGACTCCATCATAAATCTGGCAATCACTCCTTCATCGACTAGATTAATGTTGTTTGTGTAAAGAGAACTGAGTCATCCGCATATATTGTAATACAGTCTATGGTTCCATTTTCTTAAGGAAACAGTGTCACTTGTTTTGGATGCACATTTTTTTTATCAAATGTATTGTAGCAAATAAACTATTTCCTAACGTACATACATAAGGGTGTGCAAACTAAGGAATGACATGCCAAAATACAGGTGAGGATTGGGCATCTGTTGTCTTTCCAAGTATTTTGGCACAAAATAAAATGGCACATTTTGCACATGAAAATATTCTTGAGTCCAGTGGTGTCCTTCCAAAACATGGAGGTGATAAGTGACTAATTTCCGTACTTTGCATTATTATTTTATTGTGAGCACCACACTCCAAGTGTGAACTTTTTTTCTTGTTGTATAAATAAGGCTGTTAAGCTATCTCGGTGTTCTGGTGACAAATATAAACCACTTGGCCTTCGGTCTTGTTGTTTATAAATGTCACCAGAATGCCTTAACAGCTTAACACCCTTATTATGTCCAGTAGAGCACCGTTTATTCTGTATATTTATTTAAAATAATTATTGTTTATGCAAGATGACTAAGTCTCCTTTTCAGCTGCATCTCAAACAAGATGGACAACAACATCAGTTGTGAAACCTTACACCATAAACCACAACAAAAATTGTAGCAAAGTTTATATGGTCATAATAACCGGCTTTCCCTTTTTCACAGACGGAAAGCGTGGCATAATTTTTATTTTTTTATTTTTTATTTACTGAAGTCTTGGATTACAACCTTTGAGCTACCAGCTCATTTACAAAGGTTCCACATCAGGAGGAAAAATACAAATGTATAATTGTAAAACACAGTTTAACAAACAGCATAAGACAATGTCAAAAGTACTATGACTTAACAGTGTACCTGGGATAGGAAGTGTACCTTGACACACAGACAGAGTCAGAGCTGAAGCAGAAGTAAGAACGAGGGGTGGAGGAGGGTGAGGTTATTGAGTTGGGGGTGGAATAGAAATAGGTGTAAAACAAGCGGGAACCTCTTGCTTGGGCTTACTGTATCAGGAGGTGTGGGGGTGGAAATGACAGGGGCAAGAAGATGGGTGAGGCATAGACCCCTGGGGAAAGAGGGGAGAGTGGGACTAGGACAGGGGCAGTGGGGGAAGGTATGTAGAGGATGGTGGGGTGGAGCAGCAGGGGGAAGTGGTGGATTGGGTGAGTAGCATATGTGCACAATTGGTGGGGTAGTCAAACAAGTTGTACCAGGTGGGTTGGTCAGGTAGGGCAGGTGCATTGCCTTTGGCTGGACAGGTGAGATCTAAGTGCGGATCTGAACATGCCAATTTTTTTAATGGTGGTAAGTTCCAGTGGAAGTGAGGGAAGCCATAGTGGGGCCTGGTATTCGAAGGATCGCTGACCTTGGGTGGTGCGACGATAGGGGATTTTGATGGAGATCTTGTTGGATGTCCTCGTGGTCCTTGTTGGTGCGACCTGGTGTATGAGGGAGCTGGGCCCCAGTGGCAAAACGCCCAAAGTGGCTTTTTTGGCAAGGAGACAGGTTTGATATCGGGCCCTGTCATTCAGGTTTAGCCATCCGGTTTGCTGGTAGAGGTGGCAGGTATGGGTCAGTCGTGGGGCTCCAAGCGCAAGCCGGCAAGCTTTGTTGAGCATGGTGGTGAGTCTCTTGAGGGTGCTGTCAGGGGCTGTGCTGTAGATATCAAGGCCATAATCAATGGTTGAGAAGACCAAACTGGTTATGGAAAGCTGGAGGGCTTTATAAGTGAGGCAGTTGTGGTGCTTATATAGCAGGCTGAGCTTCCTGTTAGCTGTACAGGCCACATGATCGATATGTGTGGCATATGAAAGGGAGCTGTCAAGGGTGAGGCCTAGGTATTTGAATTTGGGGACCATTTCAATGGGGATCTTTTTTAAGTTCTGGATGTCCAGGGTTGCAGCCCTGTGGTGGCTGTGCGCTGGGGCAAAGAGCATGGATTTCGTCTTTTTGTAGTTGACTAGGAGCCTAGCTTTGTTAAACCAGTCTTCCACATTGTAGAAGACACTGCTCCAGTGTGATGGGGTCAGAGTGGCTCCACATAATTTGTCATTATAAAGGAGTGTTTATTACGGCAAACACGCACACGGTTTCCCTTGCTTCGTTCATGCACCCGCCGAAGCTCTTTCCTTCAGATCACTAGCGCTGGCTGACTTCTCTCTCTCCTGAGTGCTGGACACTAAACCACCACTTGGAATCAGTGGTAAGTAACACAAGATCATTAAAAAATTAAAAAAAGTAACTTTTGACTGTCAACAACAAGCATTTGTCAATGCCGAACGTTCGCTTGCAGGTATTTGCAGTGGTATTTGGCACTTGGACATGGCTTAAAAAAATCAGTGACAAAGAAGTAAAAGCATTTGTCAATGCTGAATGTTGCTTGCTTCTATGTGCTTTTTAGGTATTTGGAACTCATTGGAGTGCAAATATTGAAAGATTCCGATGACTTACTGGCGTGTGTAGGAGCTGTACAGCATACTTGCTATAAAACAATCATTTTGGAATTTTTCACCAAATTTTCAACATAGCCCATTTAAGACCTCTGCTTATGAACAGTGTCACTGTGATTTTCTTAATGTGTTCCATACATTGAGTTCAAGACACCGATCATGCCATTGTAGGCCTATATGATAGGAAACACGCTTTGGGCAGGATGTGAAAATGATAGCTGTACAGCTCATAAGGAGGTGTGGTAAAATGGCAATGTTGAAAATCTGGAGTGGAAATATTGAAAATTCACAAACTCCCACGAGGCTGGCATAACCGCGCAATGCACGCCGTGAAACAGTCATTTTTAGGAATTTTTACCAAATTTTCAACATAGCCATTTTAAGACCTCTGCTAATGAACAGTGTCACTGTGATTTTCTTAATGTGTCCTATACATTGATTTCACACACCGATCATGCCTAATAAAGCGCTGTACATGAAACACGCTTTGGGCAGGATGTGAACAATGACAGCTGTACTGCTCATAAGGAGTGTGGTAAAATGGCAATGTTGAAATCTGGAGTGAAAATATTGAAAATTGCGAACTTCTTGACGTCGTGGGAACTGCGCAATGCCTTCAAATAAAACAGTCATTTTTATGTTCGCTTGCGTGCATGCACAAGGAACGTATTGGGAGAGTAGCACACTTGGAGGTGTGCCTCTCCCACACAATGCACTGCTTACTTGAGCAGGCGTGGGGGTCCTGCACCAATGGGTGCAGGAGCTCAGTATGACAGGGGTGTTCCTCTGCTTCAAAGGAAAGCACCGCTGCCATACTGAGCGCCACCACCCGTGTCACATGCTACCTGCCCCCCATGTCCATCGCCCACCCCCAAAGCTTAGGTGCCACTGTGAGCCCACTCGGCGTGGCAAACGTGTTGCCGGCGGGGGTGCCCAATCCCTGTCGGCTCCGGCCCCCCAAAGCCATACTGCTGCCATTGGGAGCCCACCCCAGCATGGCAAACCTTCCTGTTGTTTTGCCGATGGGGGAGTCCAATCCCCGGCTCCCTTGGCCCCCGCGTAGTTTGCCGACGGGTGCCCAATCCCCGTCGGCTCCTCGGCCCCCACAATCTTCTGCCATGCTGGGAGCCCACCCCAGTGTGGCAAATGTCTCACATCATTTTTTTTTTTTACCTGTAGAATAAAACGGTCCCACGGGGTCTTCTAGCCCCTCCCACAACCCGCACCCAGCCACTGCGCACCAGCCTCCCACCCCCTCACCCCATACTTACCTCCGGACTCCGGCGCGATCTTCGGTGGACCGGGAACGTCTGCACTCTTCAAAGGCGCACCATGAACTGAGAAATGCCAGTAAGCTGTATAATGGGCTAGATGGGGGTTCAACTTATTGCATATCTCAGTCATTTTTTGAATTTTGCACCAAATTTTCAACATGGGGTTTTTGGGACCCCTTCTCATGAATGATGTCACTGTCATGGCGTTATTCGGGCCAGAAGGGTGATTTCACAGGCACTGTGCAGTCACTGCGCGAAATCACCCTTCGGCCTTGAATAACGCCATGACAGTGACATCATTCATGAGAAGGTCCTAAAACCTATGTTGAAAATTTGGCAAAATTCTAAAACTTTCTATGAGCGTATGCTGCAGTTCTCACGCAGGCTCGTAAGTTTCATGTAATTTTCAATATTTTCACTCCAGATTTCAGATTGCCATTTTATCACACCTTCTTATGAGTTGTACAGCTGTCATTTTTCACATCTCACCCAAAAGTGTTTCTGCTCATGTAGCGCACAATGGCGAGTCGGTGTATGAAATCAATGTATGGAACACATTAAGAAAATCACAGTGACACTGTTCATGAGCACAGGTCTTAAAATGGCTATGTTGAAAATTTGGTGAAAAAATTCTTTAAAATTACTGTTTTACGAGCGTGTGTTGTGAAGTTCCTACGCACGCTCGTACGTTTGCAAATTTTCAATATTTGCACTCCAGATTTTCAACATTGCCATTTTACCACACCTCCTCATGAGCAGTACAGCTGTCATTTTTCACATCCTGCCCAAAATGTGTTTCTGCCCATGTAGCACACAATGGCGCAGTCGGTGTGCAAACTCAATGTATGGGACACATTAAAAAAATCACAGTGACACTGATCATGAATAGAGATCTTAAAATGGCTGTGCTGAAAATTTGGTGAAAAAATTCCTAAAAATGACTGTTTTATGAGTCTGCGTTACGCAGTTCCTACGGACGCTCGTAAGTTTGTGAATTTTCAAAATTTTCACTCCAGATTTTCAACATTGCCATTTTACCACACCTCCTTATGAGCACTGCAGCTGTCATTTTTCACATCTTGCCCAAAACGTGTTTCCGTTCATGTAGCGCACAATGGCACAGTCGGAGTGCGAACTCAGTGTATGGACACATTAAGAAAATCACAGTGTCACTGTTCATGAGCAGAGATCTTAAAATGGCTATGTTGAAAATTTGGCGAAAACATTCCTGCAAATAACTGTTTTACGAGCTTGCGTTGTGCAGTTCCAACGCACACTCGTAAGTTTTACAATTTCCAATATTTTCACTCCAGATTTTCAACATTGCCATTTTACCACACCTCCTTATGAGCAGTACAGTTATCATTTTTCACATCCTGCCCAAAACGTGTTTCCCCCTATGTAGCACACAATGGGGTTAACAAACAGGTCATGCTGACAATTTATTGTGCAAATACCAGCAATCGCACAGGGCATTAGGGTAAAGCACCATACATGCCAAACACCACTGCAAATACCTGCAAGCGAACGTTCGCCATTGACAAATGCTTGTTAGGAATTTTTTCACCACATTTTGAACATAGCCATTTTAAGATCTCTGCTCATGAACAGTGACACTGTGATTTTCTTAATGTGTCCCATACATTGAGTTTGCACACCGACTCTGCCATTGTGTGCTACATGGTCGGAAACATGTTTTGGGCAAGATGTGAAAAATGACAGCTGCACTGCTCATAAGGAGGTGTGGTAAAATGGCAATGTTGAAAATCTGGAGTGAAAATATTGAAAATTTTGTAACTTATGAGCTGCATGTAGGAAGTGCGCGAGTGCACGTCAGAAACAGTAATTTTAGGAATTTTTCACCACATTTCAACATAACCATTTTAAGATCTCTGCTCATGAGCAGTGTCACTGTGATTTTCTTAATGTGTCCCATACATTGAGTTTGGACACCGACTGCACCATTTACTGCGCAGTAGGCAGAAACACGCTTTTGGCAGGATGTGAAAATGACAGCTGTACTGCTCATAAGGAGGTGTGTTAAAATGGCAATGTTGAAAATCTGGAGTGAAAATATTGAAAATTCGCGAATGTATGAGCGTGCATAGGAACTGCACAATGCAAGCTCGTAAAACAGTCATTTTTAGGAAGTTTTTCACCAAATTTTCAACATAGCCATTTTAAGATCTCTGCTCATGAACAGTGTCACTGTGATTTTCTTAATGTGTCCCATACATTGAGTTTGCACACCGACTGCGCCATTGTGCGCTACATGGGTGGAAACACGTTTTGGGCAGGATGTGAAAAATAACAGCTTTACTGCTCATGAGGAGGTGTGGTAAAATGGTAATGTTGAAAATCTGGAGTGAAAATATTGAAAATTTGCGAACTTATGAGAGTGCATAGGAAGTGCGCAGCGCACGCTCGTAAAACAGTCATTTTTAGGAATTTTTTCACCACATTTTCAACATAACCATTTTAAGATCTCTATTCATGAACAGTGACACTGTGATTTTCTTAATGTGTCCCATACATTGAGTTCGCACACCGACTCTGCCATTGTGCGCTGCATGGGCGGAAATACGTTTTGGGCAGGATGTGAAAAATGACAGCTGTACTGCTCATTAGGAGGTGTGTGGTAAAATGGCAATGTTGAAAATCTGGAGTGAAAATATTGAAAATTTGCAAACATACGAGCGTGTGTAGGAACTGCTCAACGCACGCTCGTAAAACAGTCATTTTTAGGAATTTTTTCACCAAATTTTCAACATAGCCATTGTAAGACCTCTGCTCATGAATGGTGTCACTGTGATTTTCTTAATGTGTCCCATACATTGATTTCCTCAAGACACCCATTGCGCTACTATCAGGCTACATGGGCGGAAACACATTTTCGGTGACATGTGAAAAATGACAGCTGTACTACTCCATAAGAAGTGTGGTAAAATGGCAATGTTGAAAATCTGGAGTGAAAATATTGAAAATTCACGAACTTACGAGCCTGCATAGGAACTGTGCAATGCACGCTCGTAAAACTGTCATTTTTAGGAATTTTTCCACCAAATTTTCAAAATAGGCTTTTGAGAGCCCACCTTATGAACACTGGCACTGTCGTTTCATTAATGGGGCCCAAAGCGGTGATTTTGTGCTGTGACTGTGAAATCACCCTTCGGGCCCGAATAACGCCATGACAGTGACTGAATTCATGAGAAGGGGTCCCAAAGAAACCCATGTTGAAAATTTGGTGCAAAAATTCCAAAAAATGCCTGAGATATGCAACAAAGTTGAAAAAACCCATCTAGCCAATTATACAGCTTACCGGCATTTCTCGATTCGCGGTCGGCTTTGAAGAGTGCAGGCGTGTTCCTGGTCAGCGATGATGTCGCACAGGCTCGGTAAGTATGGGGTGAGGGGGTGTGGGGAGGCAGGGTGCGCGGTGGGTGGGTGCAGGTTGTGGAGGGGGCGGGGAGACTGCGTGGGACCGTTTTTAATTTACAGGTTTTTTTTTTCTACTTTGACATCGCGGGATGTTTGCCACACTGGGGTGGGCTCCCAGCATGGCAGAAGAATGGCTGGGGGGGCCGTGGAGCCGACGGGGGATTGGGCACCCTCGTCAGCAGATGACATGGGACATTTGTCACACTGGGGAGGGCTCCCAGTGTGGCAGAAGGATGGCTGGGGGGGCCATGGAGCCGACGGGGGATTGGGCACCCCTGTCGGCAGATGATGAGGGACGTTTGCCATGCTGGGGTGGGCTCCCAGCGTGACAGCAAAGATTTGAGGGGGGCGTGACACTGTGCAAGCACACAGCGGTGGTTTTCTTTGAAGAGAAGACCACTGCTGTCATACACAGCACCGGTGCGGATTGGTGCAGGACCACCATGCCTGCTCAAGAGAGCAGGGGATTGCTCAGGAGAGGCACACTTCCAAAGTGTCCCATTCTCCCAAGACGTTCTTTGAGCATGTGCGCAAGCAAACGTAAAAACAAAGTGGTACACAAAATATTAACGCAGACTGCACTGTGCACTGAAACAACCGGACCACTGCTGCACCTGAATGCCTTTATATAATTGCTGAGGTGAAAAAGTGAAACCCAGCAATTATATAAAATAAAACATGGGGTGGTATGTGTAAACTTCAAGTTTACACACACCCTCGGGGTTAGATGCTCTTCATAAACCCCTCAAGCTTCACTCTCGGGGTTTATGTAGCATCTAACCCCTCCGGTGTGTGTAAACTTCTCATTACACATACCACCTCATACTTTATCTTATATATTATTTATAATGTTACATACTGTATATTTTCACAAATACTGTAACTGTAAACAAGAAATCCTATGTAAGAATATCATCAGAATGACTGACTGACAAGCTTGGGTTCCAGGTGATCCTTTATCACTTCTGTGAATTTGCCTGCCATGGATATGTGAACTGCATGTAGAAGGCTATTCCATCAAAAAGTTGCATGATACCAGAAAACACTTTGAATTAAATTTTGTCTGGGCATTGTTGCATGACATTATGATTTGTGCATCTGATTACTGACTCAGAAAACAGCTTGGTTATCATCAGTAAGCATTTCACTGATATAATTTTCTTATTGAGGAACAAAAAGTATTTTGTACAATAATATGATTTTTTGGCCTCAAGATAACGGGCAAAAAAATATCAGTAAGTCTCTAGGGCATACTGCATACTTCTAAAATTCTTCCCCAGAAATCAACACCAGGTAAGAGTTGTCCCTGTTATGCTAATCAGTCATAATACAATGTGCATCTCAGACTGTCACATACATTGTTTGAAATACATTTATGTCAATTGAGTGGACTTTGCATCAGAAAAAAATGTATTTTCATCTGGCACAAACAGCTTTGGGGATCCTTCAGAGAATGGAGGCAGTACAGCACAGTGGATTAAGGCTTTGAGCTATAGATCTGGAGACTTGGGTTTAGAACCCACAGCTGCCTAAGTGCATACTGTGTGATTCTGAGCAAGTCACTTAACTTTCTTGTGCTCCCAGGCCACATCTGAAAACAAGCTTTGGTTTAGTGTGCTACTCCTGGTTAAACAATGTTCCCTTTAAAGTCATTATACTTTAAATAAACATGAGAAGGTATAATAAAAGCAACCAACCTCTGTGTGAAAGAAGTAAGTAAAAGCAGAAGGAAAAAGAGACTGTTATGGTTCTCTAAGAAAGTGCCAAAGATGGTGAAGGAAAAAAGATGGCATTTAGGGTACCAGGTCAATATAGAGCACCCGAAGCAGTGCAGGATTAACCGTGCAACAGATACTGTTAAACAATGTACAGCGACAGGGGTTTTTCAGCATTCAGAAATAACCACTACCCCTGCCACTGTACATCCTGATGGGGGAGTGTTAAGGAGGCTGCCGGTGCAGTGCCTGGTTGAGCCACTCCTGTGGTGGAGTGACTAGGGCACCAGCACCTGGTGGTGTAGGGGACCTAGTGCCATGGTTCAGTTCCCCCCAGGTCCTATAGTGTTGTGGCATTTTTTGTTTGTTTAGCCAGTGATTTTCCTCTGCTCTGACATTTCACCCCATTCCCGAAGTCCACACCCCCTCAGAGTAAGCCATATTTAGTCCGGGGGTGTGGGGGCAAAGCCCCCCATGTCAGAGGTGCAGGGGGAGCCCCCTGCAAAAACAAAGATAATGCTGTGTTCCTCAATGGTATGTGCTGTTTCTGCTGTGGTCAGTGTTTTTTCAGCACACACCATTTTGCATGCGGCATTCTTTCACGTGTGGTTTCGACGGTGACATGATGACCCCTTGCCAGCATTCACGAGGACAGGGAGTATACCAATTAAAGCAGAGGGGAAACAGGCAAGGTGGAAAGGGGAACAAAGACACAGACAGAGGAAAGCATCCCCAAAGCTGTTGCTAAGGGGGTAAGACTGTCTTCAGATACCTAAGTGAAAAAAGGAAAGCAACGGGAGGGATAATGCAAATCATAAGGGCTGAAGGGGGAGACTACACAGAGGAGGACCAAGAAGAAGCTGACATCCTTCACAGGTATTTCCGCTCAGTCTTCACAGTAGGGGGGGGGGCCATTAGAGAGTAGCAGGATCAGATGGGGAGGTGGGGGTGGACACAAGTCCATTTTTAGAGGAAAGAGTCTAAAAGGTACTTGCAGTTCAAAAGGTGAACAAGGCTATGGGACCAGACAGGATACACCCAAGGGTACTAAAAGAACTCAGGAGGTGCTAGCTGTCCCAGTTGACAGCCTTGTTCAACAGCTCACTGGAAACAGGTGTGGTTCCAGAGGACTGAAGAAGAGCTGATGTGGTCACTCTATATAAAAGCAGCAGCAGTGAGGAGGCCAGCAACTATAGATCGGTTAATCTTACTTCGGTGGTGAGAAAATTAATGGACTCTACTAAAGGAAAGACTGGTAGAGTATCTTGAAGCAAATGGGCTGCAAGACCAGAGGCAGCACGGATTTACAGGGGGAAGGTCAAGCCAATACATCTTTTAGATCTCTTTTACTTGGTGACTAGGAAACTAAATCAGGGGAGGGCAGTGTATGTGCCCCATATGGACTTTAGCAAGGCTTTTGACACTGTACCACACAGGAGGCTGATAAAAAATTTAGCAGCCCAGGGTGGTTTCAAAAGAGGTCAGATGGGTTAGAAACTGGTCATGGATAGGAGACAGAGGGTGGTGGCAAACAGCACTCACTCTAATGATGAGAGAGTGTCCAGAGGGGTACAACTGAGCTCAGTACTGGGACCAGTCCTCTTCAATGTCTTCATAGGTGGCATAGTAAGCATCTTGATGGGAAGGTGTGCCTTTCTGCAGATAATACTAATGTCTGCAATAGGGTGTTTACTCAGAAGGGGGTGGAGAGAATGTGCAAGGATCTTTGGAAACTAGAGGAATGGTCAAAAACATGGCAGTTGGGGTTCAATGCAAAAAGTGCAAAATCATGCACCTAGGGCATAGGAACCCACGAGTTGAGTATAGGATGGGTGGGGTTACTGACAGCAACTAAACAGAAAATGGACCTTCGGGTTATCATATCTGAGAGCCTCAAAGTGGCAGGGTAGTGTGAAAATCAGTGGGTAGGGCTAGTGGGATGCTGGGGTCCATTGGGAGAGGCCACTCAAGCAGAAGGAGTGAGGCTGTGGTATTGCCATCAAATCACTTGTTGGTGAGACCCCACCTGGAGTATTGAGTCCATTTCTGGGGACCACACCTCAGAAAGGACATAAACATGGTGGAGGCAGTCCAGAAAAGGGCAACTTAAATGGTGCAGAGGTTGCACAAGATACCCCACCAGGAGATACAGAGGGATCTCAACATGTACACCCTGGAAGAGAGAAGAGCGAGAGGCGACTTGATAGAGATCTACAGTACCTCACAGGGGTGAACAGAGTTCAGGGAGGAGTCTCTTTCAAATAAGAAAGAGCACCAGGACCATAAAGCATGCAATGAAGCTGGGTGGGGGGAGTTCAGCAGAGATGAGATAAATATTTATTTTCGAAACTGGTGGTAGACATCTGAAACAAATTGCCATTGGAAGTGGTTGATACTAAAATGAGAGGGGGGGTCAAGCATGCATGGGATGGATTAAGGGGTTTATTAGAAAAGTGACTGGGAGGCGGGAGGGTCACTGGAGACCAGAGAGGGTTTGCAGAGACAGATGAAGTATGGAATATCTGGGAAGACTGGGTGGGCCAAGCAGTCATTTTCTACTGACAAATTGTAATGTTGTTATTATTCCAGTTTGCACATTGCATTACAATTGCCACAGCTGGTGTTACGTGGTGAGGAGATCCTCACAGAGAGGTGCTGGGGCATTCCACTTCAAACATGTGTAACCCTCAGAGGGCGCTATCTCAAGGGCCACTACCCCTGCCTGCCCTAACTGTAACAGGGTGAGGGGCCTAGATCCATTGGCGGGTGCCTCCACCCAGAGGTCGGGGTTAGAACAGTTGAGTATGACTTAATCACAGCCCCCTGGGTTGCTGCAACCCCCTTTCTTCCCACTAGTGGACCACACACTTTAATTACAGTGTCCTTACCATATACACTTACCCCCCCGGCTCGAACCAATCAGCTTGCTCCGGGGACCCCCTGAAAAGTAAGTTGCAGTTACACAATATTCACTGTGCAGTAATTCACCATTAACACACAAACTAGCCAGTGTACCTTTGCAAAACAAGCAATCTGATTTATTTAAGGGGAAATAACAAGGACCGGGGGAAATCAGGTTAATTAGCTTACCACTACAATGTATGAGTATCTAAATAGGGCTCTGTGCACAGGCCTAACCTATAAGTAACTGTCTATGGGTACCCAAGTCCTAAAGGCTAGTTCCTCAATGCAGCTGGTTGGGGCCCTGACGCAAATGAACATTTAATTCCTATGAAGATTAAGTGGAGCCAGCAGGCCCAATTAGTGTCACCAGTACAGAACCCAAACCGTCCTGCCCTCACTAAGACCACTAGCCAGGGAGCTACCCTGATTTAGTACTCACGATTCCAGCAGACAGAGTGCTCTTGTACCTCATCACAGGACTGAGCCTGTACTTCCAGCACTTCTCCACACATTTATATGCAAGGCAGAGGGGTACCATAACAGGCAGCTGCTGTCCTTCTCGATCACCCACACACCATACACTGGGCCAAACCAATGCAGCTTCACATTCCTGACAGACCGAGCGCGATTCAAGCAGATTCTCCAGTCTTCTACAGGGTGAGCCTGGTAGGTAGCCGAGCTCCTGCACAGCCTCCTCTGACCGCCTCACAGCAGATATAGTCCGTGATTACTGGCGTTTCCTAACACCCGACTCTGGCCTTAAACACACTTCCCGTGTGACTGCTCAAAACAGCGCAGGAGCCTCTGAGCTCCTTACTTGTTCACAGCCACAACGTCTCTGCCCCTTGGACAGTATGAGGCAAGCCTCTCAGTTCGGGCACCTCCCAATCCCACTGGTGGGCTGATGAATCTAGCCACTAAGTTCGCCCCTCATTGGTGCAAAAAAGGCGCCATGGTCCAGAACTTCACTTCCCAGAACCTCTAGCTGTTTCCCCATTGGTCAGCAGGCTCCATTGAGAATCCCGATCCTGGTTGGTTGCCAGTTACTCCATTTTAGGTACCCCTTTGCCACTATTGGACCCTTCAGACAGTCCTGGTCCAAAATGGAAGGACACAGCACACAAAGTCCAGCTGCAAGAAAGGCAGGTTAAACAGTTTACATTCCCACGAACACATCTAGAAGGCATGGGGCAAACAATTACACTTTCTGGAAAGTGCTCACTCTGCCCCTTTGGCGACAGCCGAAACCGGAGCAATTAGTCAGCGGCTCGAGTGGGACTCGAGCAGGAGAACACACAGCTCCCCTCAGAAGCAATGAATATGTCTGCAAGCAGACAGCTCTTAAAGAGACAGTACGTGGAGGCTCTACAAGCACTCACAGATCCATTAAAATGGCTTTAAGCGCCGAACGCTGACCACCAGGGGGACACTTAGACAGCTCCTAGACGACTATTAGAAACCCCCATTTGTAGGGGGGTTACACATGAATTTTGTTACCTCTTTGCTAGTAACACATTTATGGTTGACCTTTCCTTATTACCAATAAGTTCTTTTCATCTGCACAATATCCTTTAGGAATAAACAGTGATTTCTATTAGTTAGATGAATACCTCATGGTCTATGCCATTGCACATGTCATTCTAGTTCAGTAGTTTCCACTCTCACCCCTGGCTTGAAGGTGTTGGCTTCAAGTTCCATTTCCAGGGCTCGGATGTCCCTGCCATGCTTGGGCTCCTCTTCAGTACTGACACTATAGTGACGTGATAAGAGGACCTCCTCTGGTGCAGGGGCTGTCCTTAAGATGAAGACAAGGGTGGAACTCATGTAAGACTTTTGAATATGGATCTTTGAAAAAGGACCGGAAATCCCAGGATTGACTTCCAGCAGGCCCCCTTGCTCACTGTGTAACCCTGTGCTATTCAATTGGCCTCTCGCTGTTGTATTTCACCTGGTTGTGAAACTGGGTAGAAGCAGAAGCTAACAGAAAAAGAGATGATGTTGCACCTTTGTTGGACTAGTCCTAAAAAGTAAATGGGGAAAAAATCAAGCTGAATGCATTTTATGCACTATGTTCTGAGCATTAGCCTTCATGATAGAGGCATATTCCATTCCTAGGAAAGCATGACGATGAATAAATCTGGGCCATATATTCTTCATCCATCCCTTACAATCTTGTATTACTCTGATATAATGTGCCTAGCTGTTTTATCCCTTTTTCCCACAAAGTGTGCCATCCTTGGGAGACAAAAATAGATTGTAGCTGGCTGGCCCAGTCGTGTTGTGATAGCACTATGGGAGGGCTTGGCCCGAGGTTCAATGTGGGGAATAGCTCCTCCTACAACCTTTATTTAAGCCCTCCACTAATGCACCTCCCTTGCTTATGGAGTGTTTTTTGTGTGCCCTGGGCTCCCTGTGTGGCTTGTGTGGCTGTGCTGTTCGGCTCACTTGCTGCTTATTTTAGTTCCTCCCCTTGCTTCTATGCCCTCCCTTCCCCTTTCCCTTCCATTGTTTTGTTGTGCTCTATCTTCCATGCTGTCTGCGTCCTGGCTCCTTTCCCTTTTCCACGGCCTGTTCTCTCTCCCCGCTTCCTTTTTTCATTTGTCTCCCTTCCCCAGCATTTGGGTCCTCCCCTTGCCTTGTTTCTTTTGGGCTTCTTACCTGTTTTCCATTCCCCCTACCTCCGACGCTTGTGAGTGTCACCCATTCATCAAACTTTTCGTTACTGCCTCCTTCCCCCTTCCAGATGCTCGCCATTCTCTTGCAGTCCCTGTGAGCATACAGTCACCTCCTCGACTCCCAGCTGCTGCTGCCGCCTCCACATGGCGCTTCTGCTGGAATCCATGTCACTTCTATGTGACACTCTACTGCAGTAAGTACTTCCATTTCCACCATCTCTGGCATGCATCTGAAGCTGGTTGGTTTCCCCTTCTCCCACACGCACTTTGCTTCTCTTGTAATCTGCAAACTGCTGTATGGACTCCAGGCGGCATACAACACTAATTCTGCACTTAGCCAACCATCAAATTTAATCCTATATACCAAACAACCTCATACCTGCATGAATGTCCTGTGTGTCCTTGCATTGGACTTCTGCAACTACGCTATCCATGACATCCTCATGTGGACACCTACTGGACCAGCTTGCCTTTCAGTTTTACAAATGCTTCCTTGTACTACAGCTCCAGTTTTCTCGTGCACACATATCAAGAATTGTACCTTCAGCTACCGCTGTGTACTCCGGTTGCCTCACACCTGTGCTGCACCATACAGTCCTGCTCTGCTCTGCTGTGCTCTCAGTAGCCTTCACCGAATCCCCTGATCCCCACCAGTATCGGGCACCTTGAATTACTCTATTTGCTACCTACTGTACTTGTGTTGCTAATGATATGCATTGCCTACAATGTTTTAACTGGGAACCTATGACTTTAACCCATGAAGGTTTTACCTTGCCCTGCTCTGCCTCACTTTAACTTCTCTTCTCCCTATAAAATAACCTAACAGTGATTCCATTGCTGTGGGCTCGTTATGTAGCTTAGACGAACGCCATCCCCATTTTAGACTACTCATCTGCAGCTTTCCTAATGGGATATCTTATCCTGTAGCTGCGAATCGGATTTTTGTAGTGCGCTGCACTAACCAATTTTACCTAGCATGCCCTCAGCATGTGTGTGTGTGGGGGGTATGTGGTGGTGGGGATGGTGGGGACATGGGGTGGGGTGCTCATTTTCACTGATCTTCATCCCCTTGGCCTGTTCTCTGCTACTGACTCCATCACTGATCACCTGCGACTGCTTCCTTATCTCCTCGGTTCCTGCCTCAGATTTCTTTGAAGCTTTCTTCCCTTGCAGAGTTACTGCTTCCCAACCACTCCTTCCCCATAGTACCTCTGGTTTCTATGCTTACTTTCTCATCATGCTTGCATGTCTTCCCATACCTATGTTTAATTCATCATCCTATTCACCTCAACTTCCTAATTTACTTTCCTTTTCTAGCAGTGTTCTGAGTTTCAGCCTGTTGCCCAGATTTTACCTCCCTCCAGGAACATGACTTTGCCCAACTTGTCATCTCTATCTTAACCCATTTGCAGCCTTGTTTATTGTCCTATTCGCTGACTTCCATGGCTTGAAACCTGACTCTGAAATTGACTGTTCATGCCATTTGCATCCTTATCCCGATGCAAATTGCCACTTCCTTTCAGGAGTGGAATTTCTTCACCATGTACTCTCTTCATCCTACCTCTGATAACCATATCCAATCATGATCATCTCACTTCGAACATCTCGCCTAGACACATGTCCTTCCATTCCGATGCTTCAGACGTGTTCATTCTCCACCTGCTATCCAATGCTCTCACCATCCTGGAACTGAATCTCCTACTGCCAGCAATCTCCATTTCTCATTGCCCATAGCCCTTCTTCCAGCCTTGCACACTACCTTGTCTGGTTCTTAGTCTGAGCTTGCATTGCTGTGTCCACTGTTTGCTTCCTCTAATCGACGATGGTTGCCCTTCCCTTCAGGAATGGGGCCTTTCCACTCCACTTGCCTTCCACCACTCAGCTCTGCCTGTTGACATAGACTGTGGGTCTTCTCCCTGTCTACTGGGCATGGTAGCCTGTTAATGGATCCACTCCTTAACGCATCCCCTGACTGATGCTAGGTTGCCACTTCTCTTCTGAACCTGGACCTCAAGGCAGTATTTGCCTCCATCCTGCCAGCTTGCTGCTTCTCTCCAATCACAGGACCCCTCTGCTTTGATGCCTCTGGGACTTTCTTGCTGTAGGTCACCCTTCCTGTCAATGGCCAAGTTTAATATCTCTTTCAGATGTGGGACCTTTATCCTTCTTCACTCCACCTCCTTTTGTCCCTTCTCTAGTTAGTTGACTTCATAGTTGGAAGTGGAACTACTGTACCTCAACCCTGATGATCTGAGTACTGCGCTTCACTTTTGACCTCCATGGATCATCTTCTAGTGACTGCTACAACCTACTGCATCCTGCTGCTGTTCGCTGGGGGCTGACCTGGTTCTGTTCCTTCCTGCACAGTTTGTCATCAAGCTTCGCCTAGTTCATTACCTTCTTTGGATAGTTTCTCCAGTTCCTCAGGACTCAATCTAGACTTCTTTCCCATTTGACTGGCTGCTTCTCCACTCTGCCTTACAGGCTCGGGGGTTTGTGCTATTTGCTGTGGCTCATTTGGGCCTAGTATTTAATCTCTGAACGTACTCCTACCAGGTCTTCCATATTATTCTTTTCATAACCCTTCTCTGGTCATTCTAGCAGTACCCTTCCACTTCTCATTGGATCACTAGTTCATTACTGTGGAGAAATACTACTGTCAGCAAACTTCCCTTGGCTAACATGTCTCATAGACTCTTTCGTCATTATAGAGTTTTATACACTACCCAATCAGCTCCTCAGGATCATTCATGAAATCCCATTTGCCTGGACATAGGAGGATCTTCTCAGTCTCTAATGGATGTACCCTTCGACTCCTGTCCATTCTATTACTGTGATTTTCCTGTCTACTATGTCTCACTGGGTGTCCTCCTACATGGTAATGAAGTAAATCCCTCTGCTATGGCCTGACATGGTAACTGGCATCTCTTCTGTAGATACCGGGAATTGCATGATAACCCATTTAACTACGAACATCATCTGGCTTACTTTCTGCAGCTCCTCCTACTACCACCGACTCTGTTGACCATGTTACTCGACCCCTACTCTTCAACAGTCATTGCTTCATTGCTTGTTTTAAGAATTTCACAGATGTCTTCCAGAATATTCATCGTGGGATATCCACCGTCTAGCTAATTACTAATTCCACGCCATCCAAACCATCATTTTCGCCCCTGGACATTGCCATTCCTTATACAATCATCCACACCTTTTCACCAAGTACCTTCATCTGGGTTACCCACTCTTCCAGTGGACCCTTCAGCTTCTTCTTCTCTAATTGCCTTCGTTAATCTCTGCAGTAAAGACCATCACCGAGAACAGGCTCTCCTGAATTCTATCCGGTAATCCTTAACATTCAAGTCGAATTCACCAACTCAGTCTTCCCTCTCAAGCAGTCTTAATCAGCCATAGCACTAAGATCCTATGGCATCTTACACTATCAATCTCACTACCAATTTAGCCTACAGACTCTTCCTTATATCAGCCTCCAACATTCTCTCAAGTACTTCGGCATCACGATCACCTGTAAACTTAACCAACCATATGTCACCTCAGTGTATCTCCTAGACAATCACACTACAGAAATACCTGCACTTAATTCAGGCAGCATACCAGCAGAGTATTTTCATACAAAGTCACGAACATCATGACCAAAGAAGCCATCCATCCCTTATACTGAATTTCCAATCATTTCCCATATACAGTATGCTGGGCTACCAGCTGGACCGCTTCCACAAATCATCTTCCATTCATTTACTAATCGCTTATGGCATTACTCTCATCAGTAACTCAAACTCTCCTCTACTCATTTTACTCTGTGATACTTACTTAGTGACTTACCATTCATGAATTTGATCAGTCATCCTTAACTTTACAAATCCTCGCAAATACCACGGTGTACTGTCTGGTTTTATATCAATCTAATTATGCTATCCCAACTCATTACACCCCTACAATCCTTTTGGACATGCACCTTTTGTCATCCTGGAAATATGGACTAATTTAGCCCTTCTTCAACTGGATCTGCTCCTCACATAGGATTCTACCATCCCTATGGAAAAGAAGTACCCTTTATCCTCAGGTTCATCACTCAGTCTGCATTGTCCTTGGATCAAGAACGAACCATCATCTCCAGGGCACTCAAAGATTCTCTTGTACTTATTTCTACTTCTTGGATGCTTCCTTAGCAACTCCTCATTCATTATTGACTTCCTGGCTGCCAGACCATACTTTGACATTCAAACCTTTCACAAATTGGATCATTCACCAATGACTTTTTATACCATAGCATTTCCACCATTCCCCGACAAGTAACTTATCGATCAAATCATGCTCCCTCTGCTCATTACACCCTTACAATTCCTTGGGACAAGCATCATTCGTCATCTTGGAAACTTGGACTTCCTTTGTCCTCCTTCACCTGGATCTACTTCACACTTTAGATGCTATCGCTCCATTAGAAAAGAACAACTCTTAACCTCAGGATCATCACTAAATCTGCATCATCCATGGATCAATGATGGATCGTCATCTCTCCAAGCAGCTCACTGACCTCAAATTAGCTATGGTTACTAGAACATAGGTCATTCTCCTTTTAGTATGTCCAGAGGATGGGCAGACTTCTGGCCATGGGTCCTCAGAGGTTTCCTTCACCTGGGGAAGGGGGGGTTTCCTCTCCTGAGTGCCAGGGGTTCATACTCTCTGTGAGTTGGAGGAGGTATCTTTTGAGGCCTTCTGTTCCCTACAAATTACTATCTACATACTACTACTCAAGGGTGAGAATAGAGTAAAGCCACAAAAAGTACTACAAGTTACACAAGCACTATGTACCCTATCTCTCCCCATTGCTGTTCCACAAACATTGAATGGGAGGGCTTGGCCTGAGGTTTAAAATGGGGAATAGCTCCTCCTACAACATCTATTTAAGCCCTCCACTAATGCACCTCCCTTGCTTAGGGAGTGATTTTTAATCTACCACCATCCCCTCCTCGTCCTTCTCCAGCACTCTTCTCACCCTTGTTCATGGGCCTTGTATTCCCTACAAATTACTACCTACATACCACTCAAGGGTTGGAATAGAGTAAAGCCACAAAAAGTACTATAAGTTACACAAGCACTGTATACTCCATCTCTCTCCACTGCTATTTCACAAACATTGAACCTTCTGCCATGTAAGAGAGTGGAATTCAGGAGCAGACTCAAGTTGTTGGGGCTAGGCCGGGGGGTTGAGCATCTCAAGGACTGCTGTCCTCTTCCGATGAAGGAAACCAAGCTGTTTAGGTCTCTAACTATCATCAGGTGCAGGCCCAGTGGTAATGCAGGTTAGCATGGGGCTCAAAGGGAGGGGCCAGGGCTCTGAAGTGCATATGTTCCTCCATGCACACGTCCTTAATTATTTATTATTGTTATACTGTACAAAGTTATCTGGACGCTATCAGAAATTAGCCTAGGCTCAATGGTTGATATACCAATAAACAATAACTTGAAATTAAATTTTTCTGCAACGGGATCTGTGGACCAGAAAACAGAAAATGGGGATAGGTGGGAATTCATGAAGCCCTGCCCACCCTCTTTTGGCCCACAACACCATCTGAATGCCCTGCCTTCCTTCTCTTGGCCCCGCCATGGGGCAAATCCATAGGGAACTTAGCCTCTGGTGGGTCAAAAGAGGCAGACATACTCTGTGAGGAGCAGGGACAGAGCTGAGAGCCTGTCCACCTACCTCAGCAGGTAAAAAGATTTTTGGAAAAAATAAAGAGACTGTAGCTGTATTTGAAAAGCAGAAGTTGTGGGATAATTTGATACTAGCTATTTATGTATGTATGTATGTATGCTTTATTTTTTTATCAAGTAAGACATACTGAGACCAACATTATTAAATATATATTATATATAAATTATGAAATGACTAAGAAGAATGCCGAATCCTGATTGATTGAGAGGTACTTTCAAACAGAAACAGATTTTGCTGGTTGAAAAGGACCAGTTGGCTCAATCTAGTCTAGTCTGCCTTGATTTTCTCTGCTTATTCTGACACCTCTGACCCTTCTTAGTCATTGGCATCCCCCCCCCACCTCTCTGTCCTCTAGCTAGTTTTCCCTTGTGCCTGTCCCACACATGCTTTAAACTTCCTACAGTCTTAGCCTCCTTAACTTCTGCTGAAAGGCTGTTCCAGTCGTCCATGACTCTCTCCGCGAAGAAGTACAGTATTTCCTCACATCTCTTTTAAACTCCCCAACTCCAGCTTCATTGCATACCCTGTGTCCTGGTGTCTTCTTTTCTCTGATGGAGACTTCCATCTGTATCTTGTTCACTCCGTGAGAGGTACTTAAAGATCTCAATCATGTCCCATCTCTATCTCCTCTCTTTTATGGAGTACATGTTGAGATCCCACAGTTCCTTATATGGCTTCTTGTGCACTCCCTGTACCATTTTGGTGGTCCTCCTCTGTACCACTTCCATCCTGTCAATATCATTGCAGGGGTGCAGTGTCCAGAACTGGACACAGTACTCCAGGTGGGGGTCTCACTAGTGAGTGATACAGTGACAACACCACCTTTTTCCTCCTGCTAGAAATCCCCCTACCTATGTACCCCAGCATCCAGGCAATTAGTCTTCCCAGCTGCCTTGTCACACTGACCAGGTGCATTGAGGTAATCTGATATGATGGCCTTGAGGTCCCTTTCTTGCTTGGTGACCATAAGTACTCCCCATCCTATACACACTTCCTGGGTTTCTCTGCCACAGGTACATGACCTTGAACTTTTTGGCACTGAAACCCAGTTGCCACCCCTTATACCACTCCTCCAGCCTCCCCAGATCCCTATGCATTCTCTCCGCCACCTCCAGGGTATTCACTTCTGTTGCAGATTTTTGTATTGTCCACAAAGAGACTCACCTCCCCTTCCAGTTCCTCTGCAATATCATTCATGAAGATATTGAAGAGGACTGGCTCCAGCACTGATCCCTGCGGCACCCTGCTAGTTAGTCCACTGTCTCTGAGTGTCTACCATTCACCACCACCCTCTGCCTCCTACCCTTCAACTAGTTTGATACCTAGCTTACCAATTTCACCCTGCCCCCAGGCTGCTTAATTTCTTCACCAGACTCCTGTGCTGCATAGTATCAAAGGCCTTACTGAAATCCAGATAGGCCACATACACTTCCCTTCCTTGGTCCTCCATTCTAGTCACCCAGTCATAGAAATCAATGAGATCTGTTTGGCATGATTCCCACCCCCCCCCGTGCAACCATGCTGTGGTGGTCCTGCAGCCCTTTTGACTCCAGGTACTCCATCAGCCTCTCCCTCAGTAGGTTCTCCATTAGTTTTACCCGCACTGAAGTGAGACTGACTAGCCTTCACTTGCTAGCCTCCTCCTTGCTGCTGCTGTTGCACAGCGGGACCACACTGGACCTCCTCCAGTCCTCTGGTACTATCTTTGTCTTCAAAGAGGTAATGAATAGTGTTGCAAGGGGGCAGCTAGCACCTCCCTCAACTCCTTTAGGATCCTTGGGTGAATCCCACCTGGCCCCATTGCTTTACTCACCTTTAGGGCTGCCAACCCCTTTTAAACTTTGTCTTCCATAAAGGGACCAGTGTCCTCTTCTCCCACCACCTGGAGCTTTCTACTACATGCTGGTCCCCCCCCCCCACTGTGAAAACAAAGCAGAAGTAATCCTTTAAAATTTCAGCCTTCTCGTGATCCTTTTCTGAACATTCCTCCTCTCTCCCTGCCCTTCTGATTCTCTCTCCCTCCCCTTGTCTTCTTCTTCTTGCTCATGTACCTATGAAAGGTCTTGTCCTCCTTCTTCACCTCCCTGGCTTTTTTTTCTTCAATTTGCACTTTTGCTGCTCTCACCCTCCTTCCAGTCTCCCTTTGCTTTACTAGGAATGCTTACTAGTCTTCTTCCTTCTGTGTTCCTTTGATTTGCTGAAAGCTTTATTTTTCTCCTAAACTGCCTTTGCCACCTCCTTGGAGCATCACAGTGACATCTTCCTCTTCCTTCCCTTACTGACTGCTGTTGCCTTAGTTATGCTCTCTTTCATTCTATTCCATAGGTTCTCCACCCCACCCCCGGTCCATCCACTCCTTTGTGGTGATCTTTGAGGCAATTGCCAATTTCTCTAAAATCTGCCCTCCTGAAGTCTAGGAACCTCATCTTTGTGTGGTTTCTCTCTTGCCCAAACCTGATGCCAAACCACACAGTACAGTGATCACTAGTACCCATGGAACTGACCACTGTGACATCTGCAATGTTGTCCCCATGTGTGACTACCAGGTCCAGCACTACTCCATCTTTAGTGGGTTGTATAACCAGCTGCCTCAAAAATGCCACCTGTAGGGCATCGAGGATGGCCCTGCTTCTTGATGCAGCTGTGGCCAACATGCCCAAGTCTATATCTGACATGTTAAAATCTTCCAGCACTAGTATTTCCCCCTTGCTTGCCAATTTCCTTATAGTCTCTTTCAAGGCCCTGGCCATTTCCTCCCCCTGTGTCGGTGGTCTGTATTCCACTCCTATTCAAATAAAGGGCCCTGATCCTGTTTCTAGACTGACCCATAGTACGTCTAGCCCATCCTTTTCCCACTGGTGACCCTGTATCTCTGTGGCCTTAATTTCTCCCCTCACATACTCCCCCCCACCTTTTCTCCCTGCCCTGTCTTTATGGAACAAAGTGTACCCTGGGTTGTCTATATCCCAGCTGTGGCTGTTGTTGCTCAATAACTCTATTATGGCCACTAGATATATGTCTGCCTCTACAATGAGAGCTTCACGGTTAGGGATTTTGTTTCCTGGACTCAGCCTTCCATTGCTTTCTGTCCTCCCTCCTCCCCTCCTGTTCACCCCTCCTGCTTCCTTCCATTGCCCTTTCTGCCTCCTCTGGCTTTTCCTCCTTAGCCCCTTCCACAACCTCAGTTCTCTTTGCTTACTCTCCTGACTTCCCTTTCTCCTGGTTCTTACTTCCCGTTACCCTTGGGAAATTTCTCTCCCCTGAACTGTTCCTCACTGATATCCTATTCTGGGGGCGGGACAATCACTGCCTCACGCAGTATTTCTGCTCCCCTCTTGGATAGTTTAAATGCCCATCAAAGTAACATCCAAACCTTCCACCCAGGACAGCTGTTCCTCTCCAAGATGGAGGAAGGCCATCACCCTTATATAGGCCTCTATTCCCCCAGGTAAGACCCCAGTTCCCAATGTAGCCAAATCCCTCTTCCTGGACCATGCATTCAACCAATTGTTATAGAACCTGGTGCACAGTTCCCTTTCCTTCTCTCCGGAAGTACACAGATAGCACCTTGGTGAATGCCACCACGTGAGCTACATGTTTCAGGCCTCTCCCCAGCTTCCTGAACCTATCCTGAACTATCCCTGTAATGCCCCTTGCCAGGTCATTTGTTCACAGATGGACAGTGACATCCAGCTCCCCTTCCTGCCCCACTTCTCCAGTGATCCTAAGGATCTGCTGTCCACCCCTCTGTGTAGAGCCTCAATGCAGTCCCTCACCTCCCTCTTCCTCTCCCATCTTGTTCCCAAAACTACCCCTCTAACAACTGAGTCCCCCACCAGAAGTTGCTTTCCTCTCTGCTGGGGTCCTCTGCCACTGGTATACACTGCCGACAGTGACAGTCACTACAGTGACTACAGCGCCAGGTCACTGTAGTGTCATCACTGGAACCCAGCAGTGTATCTCAGGGATCTTGCACCCCCTCCCCTAATCAGCTCCCACTCAGAGTTGATTATATTTAGTGGGGCAGTGGGTGGGGCATATCGCCCTGCGTGGGTGGTTAGGGGGCAAAGCCCCCAAAAGAAAACAAGTTTCTCAGTGAGAAACCATATGCAAACCTCAAATGCGGTCAACATGATGGTTTCACTGTACGGTCTTTAGACAAATATTTTGTCGATGATCGGTCATGGATCCCTCTGCCACCCACCTTGGGGCCTTTCATGTGGAGAGCCCCCATATCCTCAGTGGCCACTACCGCAGGTGCCTCTTTCTGGTAGTCTCATCTCACCAGAGCAGCGTAAGAATTTGTTAGTGGCACTGGCTGAGGGACGGTGGTAGATTATGTGGTCCCTTGGTGGGAAAAGAGGTTCCACAGATGCTAGCCAACTCAGCCTGGACTCTTCTGACCTCTCCCTCAGCCCTGAGAGGTGCACGCAGACTGGGCAGCATCTCAGTCTCCAGAAGGTCTCTCTGAAGACTGCTACATTGCAATCACTGCACTGCACTGCACCATTCCTAACATTGCTGTTTCTACTATCCTACTCCTGGTTTGTGTCCTTACCCCAGATACAGTTTCCTAAATGTCTTTTGTTTCAGTTACCCTTTTTCTCCCTGAATCAAGTTAGAGATTTCCTACTATTCTCTTTAGCCTTTTCCTGTTCTTATTCCTATTCCCGCCTCTTTCTGTTACCCCTCTGTACCCTGACCCTCGATAGGGTGAATCTACGTTTCCTTCTTCAGCCCTCCCTAAAGAATTCCTAATATTTGCCCTTTAGCTTTACCTAATGCTTATCCCTGACTGTCTCCTGTTTCTGTTTACCCCCCCATACCCTGACCCTAGATAGGGATTTCCTATTACTACTTTCTGCCCTACCCGTTTACTCTGAGCCTCCCTTTTCTTTTCCTTACCCTAGATAGGTAAGCTAATATGCTTTACCTATGATGAATAACAATTACATCTTTTATACTTCTATCCCATACAGGGTGTTATACCTAATCCCTCTTACCAGGAATTTTCAAGTTCCAGCACTTCTTAGGCAGCAACAGGTACTCAAGTACTGTACCTTACCTTATTCGACCAGCATAGTTTCCTGCATGCCTGCTGTTGCCTGCAGATGCCTGCTGATACCTAAGACACCAATCACTACACCTGTTCCACTCCTGTGCTATTCCACTTATTTGCTGGGACACAAACGTGCTTGGGGCATGTTAGGAGAGTCTGCTTTTATTCACTAGGTGGAACCTCCCCCAAGCAGAAATTCCTGTGTCGGCTTGTGCCTCTGATTGGCAGTTCTACTTAGACCACTCAGGCCCTGAACTGGTGGAAAATTATGCTCTGCTCTCTCCCAGTTGGTCCATGCTAGCCACGTGAGCCTGCTTTAGAGCTATGATCTCGTGTCTATGCTGTCTGGCTAGAGAGACAGAGAAAAGCTCACAACATGTTAGTTAATTTATTGTTTGCTGTATTTGAAGCCCCACCAGCCTCACTGAGCCCGCCTTGCTCCCTTCCGATGGTGTCCTGTATTCTCGGCACTTGGAATAAAAAGCATGCCGAATACCAAACACACATGAAAGTAGCCCTTAGCCTTGTTAAAATGAGCAGTTCCTGTTAGAAACAAGCATTTGTCAATGCTGAATGTTAATTGCGTTGGCGTGTTGAGCTCGCTCAGTGCCCCTCTGTCACTCGCTCAGCCTGTTTCTGCAGGCTGTTGTTTTGTACTGGGCTCTTGCCTGCGTTGGCACCTTGTTCTGCCCACTAAGAAATCCACAGCTGCCCCGACAGAGCTCCGTTGAGGTGGCTCACTCCCCCTTTCTCACTCGCTCATTCTGTTTCTCCTGGTGCTGCAGGCTGCCCTTTTGTACTGGGCTCCTGCCTCTGTTGGTGGCTTTTTCTGCCCACAAAGAAATCTGCAGCAGTCCTGACTCAGGTCTGTTGAGCCTGCTGACTCCCCCTCTCTCACTCACTCATTCCATTTCTGCCGGTGCTGCAGGCTGGTCTTTTGTACTGGGATGCTGCCTGCGTTGCCTCCTTTTTCTGCCAACAAAGAAATCCACAGCAGTCACGATAGAGCTCCATTGAGATCGCTCACTCCCCCTCTCTCACTCTCTAATTGTGTTTCTCCTGGCGCTGCAGGCTGCCCTTTTATACTGGTCTCCTGCCTGCATTGGCACCTTCTTATGCCCACAAAGAAATCCACAGCTGTCCCGACAGAGCTCCGTTGAGGTCGCTCACTCCCCCTGTGTCACTCACTCATTCTGTTTCTCCTGGCGCTGCAGGCTGCCCTGTTGTACTGGGATCCTGCCTCTGTTGGCACCTTTTTCTGCCCACAAAGAAATCTGCAGCAGTCCTGACAAAGCTCCATTGAGATCGCTCACTCCCCCTTCTCTCACTCGATCATTCCATTTCTGATGGTGCTGCAAGCTGCCCTTTTCTATTGGGCTCCTGCCTGCATTGCCGCCTTCTTCTGCTCACAAAGAAATTTGCAGCAGTTACAATAGAGCTCTGTTGAGCTCGCTCACTCCTCCTCTCTCACTCGCTCATTCTGGTTTCCCCGCCACTGCAGGCTGCCCTTTTGTACTGGGCCCCTGCATGCATTGCTGCCTTTTTCTGTCCACAAAAAAATCTGCAGCAGTCCCAACAGAGCTCCGTTGAGCTCACTCACTCCCCCTCCCTCACTCGCTCATTTTGTGTGTACTACCGCTGCAGGCTGCCATTTTGTACTGGGCTCCTACCTGCTTTGGTGGCTTGTTCTGGCCAGAAAGAAATCTGAAGCAGTCCCGACACAGCTCCATTGAGCTCTCTCACTCACTCATTCCATTTCTGCTGGCTCTGCAAGCTGGCCTTTTGTACTGGGCTCCTGCATGCGTTGCTGCATTTTCTGCCCGCACGAAATCTGCAGCAGTCACAATAGAGCTCCATTGAGCTCGCACACTACCGCTCTATCACTCGTGCATTCTATTTCTCTTGGTGCTGCAGGCTGCACTTGTGTATGGGGCTCCTGGCTGCATTGGCACCTTTGTCTGTCCACAAAGAAATCTGCAGCTGTCCCGACAGAGGTCCATTGAGGTCACTCAGTCTCCCTCTCTCACGTGCTCGTTCTGTTTGTCCTGACACTGCAAGCGGCCCTTTTGTACAGGGCTTCTGCCTGCACTGGCACCTTTTTCTGCCCACAAAGAAATCCGCAGCAGTTCTGTTAGAGCTCCATTGAGCTAACTCAGTCCCCCTGTCTCACTCGCTTGTACTGTTTCTCCCACTGCTGCAGGCTGGCCTTCTGTACTGGGCCCCTGCCCGCATTGGCACCTTTTTCTGGCCACAAAGAAATCTGCAGCAGTCCTGACAGCGCTCCGGTGAGTTTGCTCACTCCCCCTCCATCACTCGCTCTCTCGTTCTGTTTCTCCCAGTGCTGCAGGCTGCCCTTTTGTACTGGGCTCTTGCTTTGGGGCCTTTTTCTACCCACAAACAAATCCACAGCAGTCCCAACAGAGCTCAGTTGAGCTCGGTCACTCCCCCACTCATTTGATCTTAATCTGTCCCAAACAGTGATTTCCCACAGCGATCATGCTATTCTCTGGCAGGAGTGCAAAAACATATTTTAGCCAGGATGTGAAAAATGGCAGCTGTACTGTTCATAAGGAGGTGTGGAAAAATGCCACTGTTGAAAATGTGGCATGAAAATATTACAAAATTGCAAAGTTACAAGGCTGCGTGGAAACAGTTCAACACATGCTTGTAACACAGTCATGTTACAGAGTTTCGTCACCAAATTTTCAACAGAGGCATTTTAGGACCTCTGCTCATGAACAGTGCCACTGTCATTTTCTTAATCTGTCCCGAACAGTGATTTTCCACAGTGACCATGTTATTCTGCGCCGGAACTGTGAAAAGGCATTTCGGTTAGGATGTGAAAAATGACAGCTGTACTGCTCATAAGAAGGTGTGAAAAATGCCACTGTTGAAAATCTGGCATGACAATATTACAAATTTGCGAAGTTACAAGGCTGCGTGGAAAGTGTGCAACACACACTTGTAACACAGTCATTTGATGGGCTATCATCACCAAATTTTCAATATAGGCATTTTAGGACCTCTGCTCATGAACAGTATCAATGTCATTTTCTGAATCTGTCCCGTACAGTGATTTCCCACAGCAACCACTCTATTCTGCGCTGGAAGTGCGAAAACACATTTCAGCCAGGATGGGAAAAATGACAGCTGTACTGTTCATAAGTAGGTGTTGGAAAATGGCAATGTTGAAAATCTGGAGTGAAAATATAATTTCGAGAAGTTACGAGCATGCGTGCAAACTGCGCAATGCATGCTCGTAACACAGTCATTTTATGGAGTATTGTTACCAAATTTTCAACATAGGCATTTTAGAACCTCTACTCATTAACAGTTTCACTGTCATTTTCTTAATCTGTTCCGAACACTGATTTCCCATAGCGACTGCACTATTCTGCGCCGGAAGTGCGTAAACACATTTCCGCCAGGATGTGAACAATGACAGCTGTACTGTTCACAAGGAGGTGTGACAAAATGCCAAATTGAAAATCTTGTGTGAAAATATTGCAAATTCATGAAGTTACGAACGTGCGTAGCAACTGCACAGCGCACGCTCATAAAACAGTAATTTTTGGGATTTTTTCCAACATATTTGCAGCATAAGCTTTTTGAGAGTCCACCTCATGAACACTGGCACTGTTGTTTTGTTAATCGGCACCGGAAGATGATTCCATGCAGTGACTATGAAATCACCTTTTGGCACCAATTAACGCCATGACAGTTCAAGAATTCATGAGGAGGGTTCCCAAAAACCCCATGTTGAAAATTTGGTGCGAAAATTCCAAAAAATGACTGAGATATGCATTAAAGTTGGAAAAAAAAACTATTTATTCCATTATACAGCTTACCGGCATTTCCTCAGTTCGTGGTCGGCTTTGAAGAGTGCAGACATGTTCCCGGTCCACCGAAGATAGTCGTGCTGAGCTCTGGAGGTAAGTATGGGGTGAGGGGTGTGGGAGGCAGGGTGCACAGTGGGTGGGTGTGGGTTGTGGGTGGGGGCAGGGCTGGCGTCGAGGGACAGTTTCCTTTTTTCAGAGTAAAAAAAAAAAAGACGTTGAGGGACCATTTTTAACATTAAAAGGCATGTGGCACGCTGGGGTGCGCTTCCAGCATGCCAAAGGACTCTTTCCTTGGGGGAGCAGCAGTAGCCAATGGGGGATTGGGCACCCCCCATCGGCACACAACAAATGGGGGGAGGCTTAGATTATGCCGACAGGGATTGGGCACCCCGTCGGCAGACAATCAAAGTGGGGGGGTTGGTTACAGAATGCCGATGGGGAGTAGGCTCCCCTATCTGCAAATTCAACATTACGGCACTGAAGCCGACGGGGATTGGGGGCCCTGTCGGCATATAAACATGGTGGGGTGGGTTATATTGTTTGTGAACATGACGGCAAGCCACCGCCATGTTCACAAACAATATCAGGGTTTGGAAGTTCCACCCTGCAATGATGGGTTACTCCCTCATTGCAGCAGATGGCTGACGCTGCAATGATGAGGCAGCCCTTCATTGCAGTGGTGAAATTGTCACAAGTTGGTGCCAACATTCCAAACTTGTGTCACCAGCAGCATGCAATGGCATTGGGGGAAGCAAGACACGCCTTTGCAGGCTGTGGAGGCATTGGCCACAACAGTGCCGGTCCTCCACTATCTGCTTCTGAGAAAGCTGTCCCAATATGTTTCTTGCGCTGCGTGCAATCGACATAAAAAGCAGCTCTACTTTTAAATCCCCACCTGACTCATTGAGCCTACTTTGCTCCCTTCTGATGGCTGTCTTATATTCTCAGTGCCTGGAACAAAAAGCGTTCCAAAAACCAACAAAAATAAAAGAAGCCCTTTACCTTATTAAAACAAGCAGCTCTTGTTAGTAAAAGGCAGCTCTGCTTAGACCACTTGAGCCATAACCTGGTGCACAATGCTTTCAGCCAGGCTATTATCCCAGCACAACAGCCCAAATGATAGTAGCCCTCACACAATCTGGACTCAGCACTGTCAACATACTAATCTGCTGTTCTTTCCGGCAAAATGCCTACACATAACATGGCTGCACCGGCAGCATTCCCGGTTCGTCTCCCAGTTACACAGGAGCACATCCTAAGGTCTCTTCCTCTCCAAAATGACCGCTATTAACAAAAAAGCACTTTAATTTACCTTAGCTGTTGAAACTCACTTCTCCAGCTTGCACTCTGCTCCTGCTGCCACGTTGCCATCTTTATCTCGCCAGACGCTCGCTCAGTTGGTCTTTAAAAACAAAATGGACAGACTGATTCTAGTAACAGACCTTAGCTACCCACCCCTCCACCCAATCTGACCACAGCCACCTACTGTTGACTCTAATTTCCTCAGCCTGCTATGCCCACAGTGCCTGATGGTATGGTAGCACCCCAATCTGTCTGTCAGCCAGTGAACACTGTATCCTCAGCCCTGATGAAAAGCTAGGGTATGAAACCACTGTTTGCCCTCCCTTTGCCCTTACTCGAGCTGCACAGAAATAGCTGCTTATATGCAGCATTGGTGCCACCTACTGGCAACGTAGCATAGACTCAGTGTCTAATTTGGACTATTTTTTGTTGTAACATTTTTATTTTACATTTCTTAAGGCTTCCCCCCTAAATTTAGAAGCATAAAATAATTGTAAAAAATACCATTTTTACTTTAGAGGGGCCATTTCAGTACTGCAATAAGGCACTACACTCCAGGGGGTGCATCAAGGTAGGATAATGTCTCTTCTTGGGTGGTGGAAATACTTGGCTTCAGCTCATGCTTTAACCTACCCAAGGTGGGCCATTATCCCAGGATAACATACCCCCTGTTGTGCCTTATTGCTTAATTTTTGAACCAACATATGTCTTGTATAAAGATAATACAGTGCATAACCTTTTGGGGTCCAAAATGTCCCCTCCTTGGGGGTAATAGCAATCTGAACTGAAGAAGCTGGAGCTTGGGAGATGAAAGACTGAGAGCTTTACAGCGAACAAGGGGCCAGCTTTCATGCCAAATGGGAGTCTCAGTGGCTTCAGACCAGTTCTGTAAGAGCACAATAGCTGCAATGTAAAAGAGCTGTGGGAACACATCAGTCAAATACGAACTGTGTCTCTGAGAAAGCTGCTGACTCAACTTGCTTAACAAGGTCAGCTTTACATTGCAGTTTGTAAACATGGAGCAATGTGCACATGGAAAGCTGGGATCAGGCAGAGTTACTATGTGACAGGCCCTGAGGGCAAAGGGAGCGTTAGGCATCATAGACCTTTTGCCCCCAGAAAGGTTAATGGTGCAGATGGTTTTTGAAGTGTTATAGTATGTAATGACAGATTCCTGCGAAAAAGCCATTTAATTCCCTGCTGCTGGATTTATTCCTGGAAATACGTGCTATCTTAATACAAGCCATTACCCATCCCTTTTATATTCTGCCTAAAGTATTCATTGTTGGTTTGGCTCCAGTTTAAGGTAGGTACTGTACATCTTAATACTGCCTCTTAGGTTAAAGGAGCTGAGCTGAATGTTAATGCCTTTATCTGTTTTTAATTAATGAACATGTTCAGTGAGTAGTACGTCAGAGAAACCTCTCTGCATTCCAGTCCTCTTGTTTAAACTTGGCATCATCTTGACACATAAACAGCAGGATGTTCTGCAGTGGGAAAGCATTCAGTGCTTGTGTTGAAGCTTTTTTTTACTGAAACAGTTTGCCATGAATGTTTGTGCTGAAGGAAAATGGCAGGGCTAATGGCATCTGGTCCTGTAGGACATATAGGAAAGGCCACCAGTGTTTTCAAACTGTGCACAGTGTTGTTGTTTTTTAAGTCAAGTGGGCTCCAATTTATTTATTTTTTTTATTTTAGTTAGCTTTTGTTAACCGGGTAAGTGCACTAGCCATAAAATGACTATTTTCAGGCACAACCTGGGAATTTAATTATTTATTTTAATTTTTTGCTATAGCCTTTGAGCTCAGAGCTCATTTACGAAGGCTCCACACCAAGGGGAACAATACAGTGGCAGACAAGCATATTTGGTATACAGCAGCAAGTATGAATTTACAGAGCACTTAACAATAGTAGTCTAACCAAGTGTAAGTAATGCTGTACGATAAGATAACAATATGACACATAGACAAACTACAAAAAATAAGGGAGGGAATGGAGATCCATAGGTCAATACCCAGAGATGTGTGATTGTCTCAATTATATTAGTAAAAGTGAGGATGGGAGGCCAGAAAGTAACAGACAGGTACAGGTGGTTAGGGGAGGAGGTTCCATGAGGAGGGTACAGGGTTAAAGGTGTCAGTTGAGGTTGGGTAGGCAGTGGGGAAGAGGAAGTAGCAAGAGGAGGCAGGAAGGAAGATAAGAGGAACGTAAAAGGGTCAATTAAAGGTTCCTGGGATAATGACAGGGTGAAGTCAGCTTTGCTAAAGTAGAGAGGAAAAAGCAGTCTCGAGGGTGAAGAGTTCGAGGTCACTTAGCAGTCACAGCTGCTGGAGGTAGCTAGGTAGTACTACAATTATTTTTTAAAAGAGCTGATGTTAGAGTTGGCTAGTATGGTACAGAGTTCATTACTCCAATGTGGGGCTCTGTAAGCAAAGGAGCGCTGAGCGAGAGGGTTCTCCTGAATGATGCAGATAGTGAGCATCGTGCAGCGCCCCTGGTGCAATGGTGGGTTTGCGAGAATTGCAAGTGGGCTCCTCTCTGGAGGATACTGAGCAGAGAGACTGCCACACCTGTTGCACTTCTGATTTGAGCAGGTCATTTGATTGAAATCCTGGTGATGCTGTCCATTTCCTTTCCAGATTCCCACCTAGCCCCTGCCTTTAATGGGGGCCAGTGGCAGCAATTTTCCTCTGGCCAGGTGGGCAAAGGCAATGGATGCCACTGCTATTTTGCCACAGGCAAGCAGGGGGTGCTTGAATACTGGGTGTGGTACATCCACCAGGGAACTGTGTGAGGGCCTCACCCCTACAATGTGCTTGGCCTCCAGCGATCCCAGGACACTAATCCAAGTCTTTCATATGGCAATGCAGAGGAATGCTGCAGGATTGCTGGACACCAAAGGGGTGTTTTTCTTCTTCAACCCGGGTTCCAAAATCATTTGGGCTGGTTTTGATGTGGTGTGTTATTGTCCAGAAATGGTTGAGCGGAGACCAGTTACATTCATTCTGATAGTGACTTGAGCCACTTTTGAAGCTGAGCCCAAGTCAGCATGGCTCAGCTGGTCACACATTTACCTCTGAGCCAGAAAGTCATGGGTTCTAGACCTGCACCAGGACTGAGCTCATTCCTCAAATGCTGACACATGAGTGCGGAACTAGGGAAATGCAATACTGTACTTTCAAGATGTGCTGTCCTTTGATGAGACATTAAACTAAGGTCTCATCTATCTTTTCTGATGTTTTTTCAGGTTGACACTAAAGATCCCTTGGCACTTCTCAAGAAGGCTAGGTTAATTTTCCAGATGTCCTGGTGAAATTTCCCTTATTCACTATAATACCACCAACAGCTTAATCTCATTCAGTTTCAGTTGGATTGCATCTCTACCCAACCCCCGACAAAGCTGAAAGTAAGCAATATTGTCTAGACCGCCTTTCCTGATCAACAGGAACTTCATAACTGAATAAATAAAGTCTCTCAACATTAAATACAGTACACTGACTACAAAACCCTTAGTCACATCAGAACAGCAGTCTATAACCCCCTCACTCTAGGCTGGATTTTTAAAAGTCTTGGCACAGGACTCATAACAGCACTTTTGCCAAAGCTGTGTCACTACAAGTAAGTCAAATTATTTGTGTGTGATTTTAAACATTTTCATGTATTTGCAATACTTTGCTCACTTTACATACTAACATACTAAAAGTCAGCAGAATAGGCCTGATGGTCTGTCATGTCTGCTCGGTAGCCAGCCTCCTAATGGGTGCTCGCTTTTCCACCCCCCCAGCCCCAGAGAGTCATCTTCGGCTTCAGTTTTTCCTTGTACCTGTCCACCCTTCTTGAAGCCCTCCACTGCCTCCTTCACCAGACTCTGGGCAGTGCATTCCTTAGCTCACCACCCTCTCAATGAAGTAATGTCTCCTGCATCGCCCTCTTAATTTCCCCCTCTAGCTTCCACTCATTTCCCCTGGTTGTTCCCCTTCTTTAGTCTGAACATCTCTTTGGCTCTGCCTTTGCTAATTTCTTTTACATATTTGAAGACCCCTATCATGTCACCCCTGTCTCTCCTTTCCTACATAGAGTACAGCCCAAGTACATCCAGCCTTTCTTCATAGGGCCTCCCCCCATGCCCTGGATCATCCTCGTTGCTCTCCTCTGGACCCTCTCCAGCAGTGCTATGTCCTTCTTGAGGTGAGGTATCCAGAACTGCACACATTACTTGAGATGTGGTCTAACCAGGGCATTATACAGAGGGAGGATCACCACCCTCCTCCTGGATGTAACCCCCCGCTATGCAGCCCAGTATCCTGTTTGCTTTTGCCGCAGTTCTTCTGCAATTTTCAGTATTATTCATTTTGACATCTACCACCACTCCTAGGTCCCTCTTGCTCGATGTGGCTTGCAGTGAGACCCCCCAGGGTGCATACATGGCCCGGGTTTCTGACCCCTAGATGCAGCACCCTACACTTCCCTGCATTAAAACTCAATCCCCACCTCTTTGACCACCCCTCCAGGGTATCCAGGTCCCTCTGGACTGTCTCTCTCACTTCGTCTCTGTCCGCCAGTGCTTCCAGTTTTGAGTCATCTCGGAGACTCATCCTACTCCTAACCCCCTTCCCCATATCCGAGACATAGGCATTGAACAGGAGTGGCCCCAATACCAAACCTTGGGGGACCCCACTATTGATCTTTCTGGGGAAGGAGACTATCCCACCCACTACTACCCTCTGTATTCGCCCCTCTAGCCAATTTTCTACCCATCTGAGCAACTGCCCTTTCACCTCATCCCCCCCAACTTTGTAAGCAGCCCACTGTGAGGTACCAAATCAAACACCTTACTGAAATCCAGGTATAGGATGTCCACCAGCCTATGTCGGTCCAGAGTCCCTGTTACCCAGTCATAAAAATCTAAAAGGTTGGTCTGACATGATCTCCCTGGGATGAAACCATACTGCTTGTCATCCAGGTGCCCCAACCTTTCCAGCTGCCTCCCGAGCCTCTCCTTGACAATGCCCTCCATCATCTTGCCTACCACAGATGTTAGGCTGACAGGCCTATAATTCCCCATCTCCTCTTTAGACCCCCCTTTGTGAATGGGCACCACATGCACCACCCTCCAGTCTTGGGGCACCCATCCTGTCTGGAGAGAGGTGTTAAAGAGTATCCCCAGTTGACCTTCTAGCTTATCCGCCAGCTCCTGCATGACCCTTGGATGCAGCCCATCCGGCCCTGGCACCTTATCAGTTTTTAGCGCCCAAAGGTCCTCCCTCACCCTGTCCACTGTGATTTCTCCCTCCCAGCCCATCCCCTCATTCAACCTCCCATCCCCTTCTGGTTTTGGCCCGGTCTGGACCCTAGCCTCTTTTGGACTTCCTGTCTCTGTCTGACCTCTCAACTTTTCTAGCTTCCCTCCCTCCCATCAGGCTGGAGGTATCCCCTGCCTCCCTCTGTAAATATCAAGGCAAAGTACTCATTTAGCACCTCTGCCTGTTCCCCTGCCTCCTGAGCCCATCCCTCCCCAGTCTTAATCCTGCTGATCTGTGCCCTTCCTTTTCTGTTTTCCCCTATGTATCTATAGAATCCATCCCCCCGGATATCCCTAGCCAGGTTTTGCTCCATCCCCGTCTAGGCTCCTCTCACCACTCTGGTGACCCTCCTCACCATCAGTTCATACTCACCCATCTCCCTATCCCCCCCAGAGTGCTTAAAATGTGCATAGGCAGCCTTTTTATCCCTCACTGAATCCTGCACCTCCCTGGTCCACCAACATGGCTTGTTGGCTCTACCATGCTTACATCTTACTTTTGTACAGAACCTAGTAGCCTCCTGCACCCCCTTCTTAATGGTCTTCCACAAGGTACTTTACAACAGAAAAATTAAGCATTCATCATTCTTTTGGCATATGCGTCATTTTTAATATGCAACACGTTAGGCCACCTTTTTGAGGTCTAATAGTTTTGCTGCAGGTAGTGCAGTTGCGTCATGTTCATGATGTAAGTCTCTGAAACCCTAGCCCTCTGTCTCAGTAACTAAGTTTGACTGAGACATGTCAAAATGGCTCGGGTGGATTTCACAAGATATGCAATTACAGCAAGGTTTGTGGTTACCAGGCAGTAGTCAATGGATGCACAGTGCTTCATTTTAAAGCCCAGCAAGGCATGTGGTATTGATGTACACAAAGCCCTCATTCATAAGCATTGTGCTTATTACAGCTTTATTTAATGGCAATTTTCCTGAGAGCAGAGTGTTCCACAGCTCTCAGATATCAGTTTGTCTCCAAGACTAAGCTGTTTCTGTAATCACTGCCAGCTACTACATTAAATCAGTGTTATTATACGGCACACATCACTATAGCATAATAATTCCATGGAATCCAAAAGTGGTCATATAATGAAGGTAATGTATCAATTAAACAACTAGTTATCCATGCTACCAGACACTGAAGGAATTTAAATGAATGTTGTACCATCACATTTCCTCTTAAAAAAAAACTTGCACTGAAAGCAACCCTTTTCTGCATTTAACCTTCAGGAAAGTTATGTTCCAAAACCAATAGATCATATGCTCACTTTCTTCCTAGTTGACATTTTCAATAATTACTCTGTCTGTTAGTCCACCTTTATCTCTCTCTTGTGACAGACTGATGCTCAGGTATGGTTACTTTTGTTTCTGATGAAAAATAAAGGGACAGCCAAACTGGCTAACCTCTCTTTATGCCCACATGTTACATGAGAATCAAACACTTACTAGGTACAAATCCAGTTTTTATGTTGGCTTGCCGCGCTTGCGCGGTAGTCAACATATTGGGAGAGTGCAGCTTTGAGGCGCGGCTGCTGTTGGGCTTAATGCAGGCACGCATCAGTTGGTGCGTCCTCATTCCCCAATAAGTTAGCATGTTAGCGATTAACTGAATATTATGTAAGTGGACAAAACTTCTAAACAGAGTGCCACTGCAATCAGAGACAAGCTTGTCATCGGCAGGCACTTTGTTTACAAGTTACATCCACTTTACATAATGTGCCGTCCCTTGCATAGAGTGCCACGCTGGGAGCCACCCCAGCATGGCAAATGATGCCATGGCTGACGGGTGCCAATCCCGTTGGCTCCACCCCCAGCCATCCTTCTGCCATGCTGAGCCCACCCAGCGTGGCAAGCGTCCCGTCTCTTTTTTTTTTTTACCTGCAAAATAAAAGCGGTCCACGGCGCTTCTCCTGCCCCCAACAACCACACCACCCACTGCGCACCTGCCTCCCACCCCTCACCCCATTCTTACCTTTGGAGCTCGGTGCGATGATCTTCGCTGGACTGGGAACACGTCTGCACTCTTCAAAGACGACTGAGAACTGAGGAAATGCTGGTAAGCTGTATAATGGGCTAGATAGGGTTTTTTAAACTTTGCTGCATATCTCAGGCATTTTTTGGAATTTTTGCACCAAATTTTCAACATGGGGTTTTGGGGCCCCTCCTCATGGTGTCTGTCTTACTGTCATGGCGTTTATTGGCCTCGAAGGTGATTTTGCGGTCACTGCGCGAAATCACCTTTCGGGACCCATTAACTTAAAATGACAGTGGTGGTGTTCATGAGGTGCCCTCTAAAAGCCTAAGTCCCAAATTTGGTGGAAAAATCCAACAAATGCCTGTTTTACTGGCGATGCATTGCGCAGTTGCTACGCGAGCTTGTAACCGGCGCATTCTCAATATTTTACTGCGGATTTTCAGCATTGTCATTTTGTACACCTCCTTATGAACAGTACAGCTGTCATTTCCATATCCTGCCCGAAATGTGTTTCCGACAGGTTCCGCGCACAATAGCGCAGTCGCTGTGGGAAATCAGTGTCAGTCAGATTATGAAAATGACAGTGACACAGTTCATGTGCAGAGGACCTAAAATGCCTATGTTGAAAATTTGGTGATGATACTCCATAAAATAACTGTGTTACGAGCATGAGTTGGCAGATTGCATGCACGCTCGTACCGTTGTGCATTTGTGATATTTTCTGTCTGGATTTTCACCATTGCCATTTTTCCACACCTCTTGATGAACAGTACAGCCATCATTTGACATATCGTGCCCAAAATGTGTTTTCGCACTTCCAGCGCAGAATAGGGTGGTCGCTGTGCGAAATCACTTCTTGGGACACTTTGAGCAAATAACAGTGACACTGTACATGAGCAGAGGTGCTAAAATGCCTATGTTGAAAATGTGGTGCCGAACACCCATAAAATGGCAGTGTTGCAAGCGTGCATTACATATTTCCCACACACCCTAGTAGCTTCGCAAATTTGGTATATTTACATGCCACATTTTCAACACTGGCATTTTTACACCTCCTTATGAACTGTGCAGCTGTCATTTCTCATCCTGCCCAACATGTTTTCCCACAGCACTACCAAACACCCAAAGGGACACCCTAATGCTTGTCACTCTCTGCAGGGTGGGGGTGGGTTGGCATCAGTTCAATACTTCACTGCCATTCCTATGATGCATCTGTCTAACTCCTGCACTACCAATGCCAATGCCAGCAAGCCAACATTCGGCATTGACAAATGCTTGTTTTTTTCATTATTGTAACTATACCAAGGAAGTATTGTGGAGAAGGAGGCGGGAATAGTTGGCCTCAGCTATACTGTATGTTGGGGGAATCACATGTGCAGTCCAATGAATGGGAATATGGGCCAAGCACTCAATTGTTTCTCTGCAGATCATCTGAGAGAGTACGAAGTAATGTATGTGCCAATTCTAGGTGGTAGTTTGCATGAATATGAAAGGTAACTCTTTTAGCAACCACTCCTCAAGGCTATAAGAAGATAATTCATGCAGCTTAAGTTTTTTTCCAACATACTGTTAAACAAAAGAAAAGCTTTGTGAGAGACATTATCATTATAACTTTCATGTTATGTGCCATGGTAGCTCTCTATATGGTTGTTTATTCTGTTGATTGTGTGCTGCCTTATTGAAATAAATGATGGAGCGGCTGCAGTTTTTGAGGGACAGAGATGGCAGATGAGATTATGATGTGGGAGATCCAACTGTTGCTAGGCAACATTCAACAGAGTACAAGTCTCGGGCACTGACTGGAATAGAGACGATCGTGGGGCTGTGGCCCTCACCCCCACATACACAATGATTTCTTTTGTTTGGGGGCAAAGCCCCCTGAGACACCCCTTCCCAGTCCTATCAGTACTGGATTACTACTATTCCAAATAGCTACCAATGAAAAGTGAGGTTGGGAAGTCTCGTCAGAGGTGACACTGAATGCTTGTCATCCACGAGAATCTCGGCCACCATATTAGCTGTCCCTGAAAAACTGCAGCCATCCACACACTCACCTAGAGCAACAAAGGCCATGACTCTTTTTCTGCGGGATAGTCATGCTTTGGGTGGATGGACCTGTCCATCTTAGTACAAAGTGCTGCAGAGTCAGTGTCGATGAAGTCCAGTGCTACTCATATGATCCCTTACAACTGATAACAGATAGACGATGCAGTGCAGTCCAGTGGTTACAGCACAAATCTGTATACTAAGAAATCCATGTTCAAATCCCACTGCCACTGTTCACAAAACTGTCTGACCTTAAGAAAGTCACTTACCCTCTTTGGGTTTCAGCTAACCCAGCTGAAAAAATGGGTTTGAGGACCTCTGAAAATGAGACGTGGTATCTCTCAAGGGTAAATCCTAGTTGGGGACCTTAACGTAAATTGGCTCAGCACCTCCTCTTCCACGATTAGAGACTCATTTGCCGCCCAAGACCTGACACAACTCATCACCCAGCCCACTAGAATAAACCCTAAGAGAGGAACCAGCACCCTTCTGGATGTTATTATCACCAACCGACCCCAAAAAATCCAAAACATCCAGGTCCTACCAGATTCCCTAAGTGACCACTCCCCTATCCTATTTCATTGGGCAGTCCCCAATCCCAAACCCAAAGCCCAGACCACCCTCCGCAGGTGCCTCCACCCTGGTGGGCTGCAAAAACTTAAACTATTCCTCATCCAGATAAACTGGTCCCCCATTCATCGTGCAACCGACATTGACACTGCCCTCGCCTTCTTCACACACACCTTCAACATGGCTTGTGATCTCTTTGCACCCTTCACCAAAATCCGATCCAAAAAGCAGAATGCACCCTGAGTTAGCCCTGCCCTTCTACAATTACTAAGAAATCGGATAACCTCTGGCACTTGCCACTGAAACGGGTCGTCTGTCTGATAGGCAGGCTACAATGCAGCCCAGAATAAGTGCTCTTGGCCGTCCGGAAAGCCAAGGCCGACTCATTACCAGGCCACCACCTCCTCCTGGGGCTCGGCCCAGACTTTCTGGGATAATATTAAACAACTAAATGGAAAATCACGCTCCCTGACCCCATCCCAGCTCACTAGCAATGGCACTACGCCACCGAGCCTGCTACCATAGCTAACTGGCTCAACACCGCTTTCACTGACCTTAGCTCAGTCCTCCCTAGTGTTCTTTGACCCTCCCCAACCAACCTCCCCTGTCCTCCAGCACCCCAGCTTCCACCTGCATAGATTTCTGCCCGGGAAGCCAGACCCATCTAATCAAAGCTTTGAATAGCAACAGTCCGGCAGTGACTCACTGGACCCCAGTATCCTCAGGCTGGTGCTAGATGAAGTCCTTGCCCCACTCACCAGCCTAATTAACCGATCGCTCTGCCTGGGACAATTTCCCACGGCTTGAAAACAACCATAATCACACCCATTCATAAGAGGCGACAGGTTGTCGACCAACAACTATCGAGCCAATCTCCATCCCCCAAAGCCCTGGAGAAAGTGGTGGCCATTCAAATCACTGATTATCTGGCTAAGCATAACATCTTATGCAAGAGCAACATGACTTCCGTGTTGGTCACAGTACCAACACTGCACAATTGAATTCTCCAACTTCCTACACTCCTCCCTGGATACCAGCTCCCTAGCTGGTGCAGTGTTCATCAACCTCTCAAAGGCTTTCGACACCGTCTCCCACCCTCTTCTGCTGAATGCTCTCTGCCACACTGGTCTCTCGGCTGGCCCCCTAGCATGGTGCACAAGCTATCTAGCCGCTCGATCACAGTGTGTTAAAATCAATGGGATACTCTCTGATATCCGTCCCATTCTACTCTAGGGTCCCCAAGGCTCCATCCTGGGCCCCCTTCTCTTCTCACTCTATCTGAACACCCTGCCCAGTGCATGCCCTGGCAAAATTCTCCTGTATGCAGATAGCTGTCCTTTTTGCCACCCACCATAATCCCGTCTCCCTTCAGGACACCCTACAGCAGTCTTTCAATAATGCGGCCTGGTTTAAGGAGTGCAGACTCGTCATCAATCTTAAAAACCAAAGCTATGCTCTTTTCCACCCCAAAACAAAGCTAGCAACCACCCACTCTATATCCTTCCTAGTACCAAACAGCCACTGGAACAAGTCTGCTCCACAAATACCTTAGGGATACCTTCGACTCAGCCCTCACACTTCACAACCACATTGATGCCCTAACATCCACCACTAACACACGGCTTGGCATCCTCTTCCACCATAGAACCTGCCTTCCCCCAAATGCACTCCGGCTCGCTGTTACGTCTTCCGTATTGTCCCTTGTAGACTATGGTCTACCAGTCTATGGTGCTGCCGACACGACTGCACTCAAAAAAATTCACTTAACCCTGAATAAAGCCTGCAGATTGATTACTGGTGTCCCCAGGCTCACACACATCTGTCAGCTGTATGACGAGGCTAAACTCCTTACCCTGGATGAACGGCTCCGATATCAAACCTGCCTCCTCACAAAAAAAACCCTACTCGGGCTCTCCTCCTGGGGTAACGGCATCCATCCACCGGATCCCACCCACTATTGCAACACGGTCATCCAACAAGACCACTCTAATGGTCCCCAGATCAAGAACCAGCCGTGGCCAGAGGTCCTTCTGCTACAGAGCCCCATCCTGGTTTAACTCTCTCCCTGCTCCCATCACCAATGCCACCACCATCTCCAAGTTCAAAACCACCCTTCGAAACCAACTCTTCAACACTCGTAGCTGCTCCTGTCTCTGAAGGCAGCCTCCACCTCGACTTCTCATGACAATGCCCACCGGGCGGCTCTCCACCTAACCCTCCCCACCACCTCTTCCCGGTACACCGTACCTATGTCTAACCTGGCCAGTGCCAGCTGTTTCATTGTATGCCTATTAGATTGCTCAATTTTTGATACCAACTTGTGTAACACCTGTTCTCAATTACTTGTACCCTGTAACCTAAATGTATTTTGTCTGACCTCAGTGTGACGTGGCGCCTCTGATGAACGCCTATTTTTAGCAAAACATATGCTATGTAACCTAAAACTCTATGTATGTCTTTAATGTGATGAGGTACCTGTGGAAACAAGCCTCTGGCTCAAAGGTTGTAAACTGATTTCACAAATAAATAAATAAATAAACAACTTGTCAAAAAGAATACCTCCCTGGTCTTCCAGATGGAAAAGGCACACTTCGCTGAAGCTCATATCCAGGTGCATTCCTGGAGTACAGAGATTTTAAAGAGCCACTGACTCCTCAAGAAGAACTTTTAAAAACAAAATATTTGGGCAAAAAAAAGCTTGTATTTCCATTAGCTCTGTATTCCCCCCATTACGTACTGTTGATGTCATATGTATAAATATAAGATAGCTGTTCCTTGAGGGTTCATTAGCTCCTGTTGTTTCTTCCCAACTAGATGTTATAATACTCTGCTTGTGACATCACAGTTATTCCCATGACAACAGATTGTGAGGCCAAAATGGAGTATTATAATTTCAAATGGGGAATAAGCGGTAGAGGCAGATGAACTCTAAGGGATGAGGATCTTGTTTTTGTGAGAATTTCTTCGGTAATAAACAATGGAGTGGAGGAATCTATAGAAGATACAGGAAATACAGGCTGAATTGTGTCTAAATATTATATTTTCCCATGTTTTTTCAATGGTGTCAGCAGCTCATTAAATGAGCAATATAATGAAAATGTTTTTTTTTCCCCAAAAAAGCTAGTTTCAGCAACCATTAATTAAAATATTAGCATACTTGTCAAAGCTACATTTCTAGGTACTTCCTAAGCTGTGCACCACGTGTTCTTGTTTTTGGTTTTTTTTCTTGATCCTAACCCTTACCATGCCTAAATTGCATTTCTAAGCCAAATGTGGTAGCCATCTTTTTTCCTTGAGAAAAAACTAAATTAGAACATTAATAAAATACTTACAGTCTGGAGGAACTAGAACAGTTTACCACCAAATGAAACTAGGATATGTCTGGAATCTTTAATAGTGAAAAAAATGTAGGTCAAATGTTTGCCCAGTTTTGCTGCACTACTGCATTTAGGGACTTGCTCAAGGTCACACAGTATTCAAGTGGACGTTGTGGGACTGAAACCCAGGTCTGCTGGATGTACAAAGTTTGTTCACAACTCGTTGCTCTAACCTCTAGGTTATGTTGAAAGCCCTACCACCCAGGCAACCCAGGATCAGGAGTTACCCTGGGTGCCTGTTAGAGGGAGTGATCATGCTGAAGATGGCAGCACTGCTCTGATCAGGGATGACTGATGAGCCACCCACAGCACCAAAAACCCCTGTGGTGGTCCAAGGAGGTTCCCATTCATCCAGAGGGGCTGCTGTGTGGGTGTGGCCATAGTGTGGTGCTGCACAGCACTGCAAGGAGAAGGGAGGCTAAGGGGATAAGTTTGGGATAAGACCCCCTGAAGGCTGCAGTCATACTACCCCCTGACAATCTATGGCCCCATGCTATTGTATAGGAACTGTGAGGCCATCTCAGAGTGAAAGAGGCACCCTCCGCTAGGTAAGGAGCAGTACCAAGTGAGGAGAGAATATCTTAATAAAAAAAAATGTTGTCAATGCTGAATGTTTGCTGCTTGCACTGCTGTTGTACTGGGATCTGCTTGTACACATTTTTGCTTTACCCAAGATAGACCAGATGAGATGCAATATCTCATTGTCAGTAGTGTCCTGCTTTTACACATTTGAGATTATATTTACCCAAGATAGGCCAGCTGAGACGCAATATTTAATTTTCAGTAGGCTCCCACATTTTGACCCAAATTTCCAACATAGACTTCTTATGGCCTGCCATTATAATCAAAGCAGCTGGAATTTTTTAAATCCCATCTGAAAGGTGATTTTGCAGTACAACTGTGAAAACATGTTTAGGAGGGGATTTGAAAAAATGGCACCTATTATGTTCATGAGGTGGGGTGGCACTAGGGATATGTTGAACATTAAGGGCCAAAATCTACATAAAAAACGTTTTGAGTAAATGGAACAATTCAATGCTTCTTCATAATTAGTTGTTTTCTCACATTTTGATCACAAATTTCCACATTGTCTTTTTATGACCCCTCCTTCTGAACATGACAGATGTCATTTATAAAATACTGGCTGAAGTGTAATTTTGTGCCACATATGCGAAAACACATTTTGGCCAGAATTTGAAAAACAACTCCTGTCACGTTCATGAAGTGGTGTGAAAAAAATCTTATATTGAAAATCTGGGCTTCATAACTGTTGTTTTTTCAATATTCTGACCCCAGATTTTCAACATAGTCTTCTTATGACCCCACCTCATGAAGTCAATAGGTACAAATTTTCAAATGCCACCAGAAAGGTGATTTCACAAAGCAACTGCAAAAATCACTTTTCATGCTGGATTTGAAAAATGTCACCTTACCTTGCTCATGAGGCTGGGTTCCCAAAAGGCCATGTTGAAAATCTGGGACAAAAATATTAAAAACTGACCAAGTTATGAGAACAAGTTCAAAATGCATTGAAATACATTGCCACACTTACTTGATTTCCTCAGTTCCCCATCTGGCATTGAAGAATGAAAGTCATAGAATCATAGCATTCCACTGGCAGAAAAGGACCAACTGAGCCATCTAGTCTGCCCGAGAAAGGACCTACCCGCTCCCACCCTCCTACCATTTTCTTCTTTGCCCTACCCCTCCTCTGCCATTTAGGGCTATATAGCTGTCCTATGCTCTTTTGAACTTGTTCACTGTATCCATCCCAACAACCCATTCAGGTAATCTGTTCCATAGACCCACCACCCGCTCTGAGAAATAATTTCCCCTTATGTCCCCCCTAAATCTACCCCCTTCCAGCTTGAAAGCATGACCTCTGGTGGTTGTGTTTTCACTCAGCCTCAAGAGGCTACCTCCCATCACTTTGTTAATTCACTTCAAATACTTGAAGGCGTCCACCATATCCTCCCTTTTTCTTCTCATTTAAAGTGTGTACATACCTAATTCATCCAATCTTTCCTCATATGACCTCCCCTGCATCCCCTGGACTATTTTGGCTACCCTCCTCTGGACCATCTCCAGCATATCTTTGTCTCCTTGCAAGTGTGGCTTCCAGAACTGCACTCCATACTCCAGCTGTGGCCTGACCAGACCTTTGTACAGTGGCATTATCACCTCCTTCTTCCTACTTGTGAAGCCCCTCCCTATGCATGCCAGCCTTCTTGTCACTTTTTCTGCCGCCCCATCTCACTGATACCTAACCTTTAGGGTATCTGAAATCCAAATCCCCAGATCCTTTTCTAGTTCCATAACCTGAAATGTCCCCCCCCAAGCTGATATGCAGCCCTGGGGTTGCTGCAGCCTATGTGCATTATCTTACATTTTTTCACATTGAATTGAAGCTGCCACCTTTCTGCCCACTCCTCCAGCTTGGCTAGAGCTTGCCCCATTTTCTCCACCCCCCCGGAGTATATCTAGAGAGGATTATGGCATCAGACCACAGGAGGTAAGTAAGGGGTAGGGGAGTGTGGTGTGGTGGGTGCTGAGTGGGTTTGGGGGGTGTGTAGGTGGGGGTGAAGTTGGTGGCAACACATGTCAGTGGACCATTTTCCTTTTTACATGGTGTAAAAAAAAGTCTACAAGGGATGGTTTTCTTTATTTCAGGTACTGACACTATGGATTTCGCATCCCAAGGTAGGTTTAACATTTACAGGACAAGAGAGTAAGAGGGAAGTGGTAGGGGTACTTGGGAATGTGAGAGAGTTGCTTTCATGGACCACGGCATGGGAAGTGATGGGGAGGTGAGAGGGATACTTGCAGTAGGAGAGAGTTGTTTTCACAGACTGGGGCACAGGAAGAATTGAGAGGTGGGAGGGACATTTGGCAGTGGGAGGGAGATGTTTTCAAGAACTGGGAATGGGAAGTGACAGGGTGGTGAGAGTGATACTTGGCAGTGGGAGGTTGCATGGGGGGGAAGGATGAAGCACCTGCTGATCATGATGTGATCAGCTGTTTTCTGGGTGGCATCATGAAGATCAAAGCAAAGAGCTGCAGTGTGATTTGGGTGGCTCTTTTACTTGAACTTCACGAAGTTTCAGTGTAGCAAGTTCAGAAAAGTGTAATGATCATCCTGGTTAATGATTGGTCTGACACTGCTAAGCCCACTGCAGACTGCCCTGCATTGGCCCAATAATGACACAGCTCCCAAATCCACTATCATAGCAATATGTTCGCTATGCAAAGGCATGGACATAAAAACCCTTACACAATACTTAATTGTTTCTTTGATCAGGACAAAGTAATGGATCCCATTTTAGTGAAATATTAATGATGCTTTCTACCCTGTTTACTGCCAGCAGGAATACATTTTTTTAAATGACCTACAGTGGTACCAAGTCAATATGTCGCTGCTTGAATAGCGTGACAAGAACTGTGCTGTGTAAAGTGCGAAAACATTTAGAGCAACAGGTGTATAACAGCAGTAGTTAATTACTACTACCCCTGCCTCTGTGCACTGAAAGTAGGGAGGGATCAAGTTGCTGTTGGTGTGGTGCCTGGTTAAGCTGTTCCCATGGTGGAGTGGCTAAGGCACCAGCACATGGCAGTGTTGGAGATCTGGGACCACGGTTCGGTTCCTCCTGGTGTTGCAACTTTTTTTATTGTTAAATAAGTGACTTTCCCCTCTTGAGTTTTTCCCCATCCCCGAAGTCCACACCCCTTCGTAGTTGATTATTTTAAGTCTAGAGGGTGCGGTGGGCGGGGCTCCCCTCTAAAACAAAGAGGTCCCATTATTTCCTATGGTGTGCGCTGAGTTTGTGCCGGTCGGTGTTTTTGCCTACCTTATTTTGGCATGCAGCATTTTGCTTGTGGCACTGATTGCCATGCTGTTTTCGTTTTCGGGGTTTTGACCTTGTGCTGCTATAGCTAGTGGGGTAGCACAGCCTGCTTGCATTAATGCTAAGGTGCCAGCCATCTACACTCCAAAGTGATTGTTTCCCAGAGCAGTGCACTGTGAAAACGCTTTACTGTAAAAGCTACCACTAAGGGTCCTTAAGAGAAAGTTTACTTTTTGAACTTTACTGGACCATGAATCACCCTCAAGTGAAATAGGAGGGTAATGAAAAGTTTTAAAATGTTCAGTTTTGCTGACATTCAAACTGAGAGCTACTGGGTCACAGTCCTTTGCTCTTAAAACTTTGCTACTCTAGCAGCTGTTCTGCATAGTTGTGGGCACAAGTCTCAGTAACATCTTGGACACAAGGACTGACCCTACATTCTTCAGTGCTTAGCACACTTATTTATTTATTTATTTATTTAAGCATTTTACCAGGAAGGCATACTGAGCAGAGTACTGCTCAATTACAGATGCGTCCTGGGGAAGGGGAGAACATAGGAAAACAGTTTACACAGTATAGACAAGAAAATACATAGTGGGAGAAATATTAACATTTGGATCTGGTTACATGTCAGTAGTAGCTTGAGAGAGACAAATTGGTATCCACAGTATGTACAGTAAGAGAAAACACTTGAAGTCAGGATTGACAAGTGAATACATTGTGGAAGATCACTAACATTTGGTTCAGAAACCACTACATGCAGGATTGAGTGTGACAGTTGGTAGCACAGTTACATACAGCAAGTGTACAACAAAATTAAGTTTTGAGCCATACGAGAGACAGTATAAGGTGAGTGGGCAATAGTTAGATACTGATGAATTACAAATTTGCTAAGTGCCAACATTCCCAGAGAGTTGCCTAGTAGTTGGTAGGCCCCTAGACACAAGCACAGGTAGGGACGAAATGATCTTGGAGCATGGAGTTTAGGTGCAAAAGGGAGGTGAAGTGACGAATGTTAGCTGGGAGGGAGTTCCATAGCGAGGGAATGCGGTAGCTGAACCCTGATTGCCCTGTGGAGGTAGACTGGTATGGGACAGCTAGGGACCTGGAGTCTGAGTTTCTGAGTATGTATGATTGTGCATTAGGGTTTGTTAAGATGTCGGAGAGGTAGGAAGGGAGCCACTGAGACCAATGCTTGGCTGTAATTTTTGTGCAGTGAGTTAGTCTGTGACAGTGAAGTGAGGTGAGGTTCATTGCTTGATATAGGGCACAGTGGTGTGTGGAGTAGGGGCTGTTGAGGGCAAAGCGGCAAAAAGAGTGGAACAGAGGGTCCAGCCTAGCTAATGTGGTCTTTGGGCTGGCACTGTAGACTACGTCCCCATAGTCGAGGACTGGGAGGATCATTTTATTTACAATGTCCTTCCTGGCTGGAAGGGGTATGTTGTCACGATTCCGGTAAAGTGCACCAAGCCTTGGGTGCAACTTCTTAAGTAAGGAGTCAATATGTGCGGAAAAGTTGAGGTGCTGGTCAAGCCAGACACCGAGGTATCTGAAGGTGGTGCAGAACTCCAGAGGGGAGCCTTCCAGGGTGTGAAAAACTAATGGTGAAGGGAGCCTAGAAATTTTCTGCCTCATCCCAAAGGTTAAGGAGACTGTTTTGCTAGCATTTAGGAGGAGATTATTTGAGCAGGGTCAGTGCTGGACTGTGATGAAGTCGTGCTGAAGTCTGGACGCAACTTCAGAGGATGAGGGGCCGGATGTGTATAGCACTGTGTCATCTGCGTACATGTGGATGGCAGAGTGAGTGCAGGCAGAGGGCAGATCATTTAGAAAGACCGAGAATAGGAGGGGGCCTAGGACAGATCCTTGAGGCACTCCTGACGTGATTGGGAGGGGATTCGACATGGATGCTCTAATACGGACAGCTTGGGATCTGTCAGTGAGGTAGGAGTGGAACCAAGATGTGGCCCAGTCAGATAGGCCAGCCTTAGCAAGTTTTGTCAGGAGAAGGGAGTGATTCACCATATTGAAAGCCTTTGCCAGGTCGATAAAGATGGCAGCAGTGATGTGGCCAGCATCCATCCCTGAGAGGATGGAGTCGGTAATCCTAAGAAGGGAGGTGGTAGTGTAGTGGGATTTCCTAAAGCCAGACTGGTAGGAGGAAAAGAAGGAAGAGGAGTCTAGATAGGTGGATAGGCGAGAGAGAACCAGGCCTTCTTGTATCTTGGCAAGAGTTGTTAGGAGGGAGATGGGCTGGTAGTTGCTTGGGTTTGAGGCATCACCACCTTTTGGAAGTAGGATTAGGGTGGTATGTTTCCACTTAGTGGGGACTTCTGCTAGGATGAATGATAAGTTAAATAGGGCGGCTAGGGGTTGGGCTATGGCAGGGGCCTACAGGTGGAGCATTTTGGAGTCCAAACCCGTGGGACATTTTCCCTTTTCAGGGTTAAGGACAACCAGTGTGTTGTATACCTCAACAGGGGTGACTTGCAGGAAGGAGAAAGGCTGAGCTGCAGCACCACAAGATGTGGAGTCAGTGGAGGCATGCTGAGCCTGGTGCGGGGTGGCCCTGGGAGTAGCATGGCTAGTAGTGAAGACAGTGTTAAATAAGGCAGCAACTGCCGAGGGGTCAGTGATGGTGTGACCACAAACCTACAGGGATGGGGTTGGTGGGTGTGATGGCGGGCATAGAAGCGATTTGACCACCTTCCAGAAACAAGACGGGAGATGGGAGGAGGAATTGAATGTGCATGAGAAGTAGTTGGCCTTTGCTTGATGGATTCTTTAGTACTAGAATTGTGGAGCGCTCTGTAGGTCTGGAGGTCGGCCTGGGATTTTGAAGTCTTAAAGGTTTTCCAGGCCTTGTCTTGGATTCGGAGGTGGGCTAGGATATCGGGAGAGATCCATGGTAGATGAGCACCTCGGACTCTGGACCATCTGAGTGGGGCGTAGCGGTCCCAGATGGCAATGAAGTTGGACTTAAAGAACTACAGTGCCTCATCTGTCAAGGTGAAATGACTGATGCACGACCAATCGTAGTTGCCCAACTCATTTAATAATGAGGGGAGGTCCAGGGATCTCGAAAGTAGGATTCTGGGAGGGGGGGCTTTTGGTTTGTGAAATTTGCACACGGTGTAGATCCCGTGATGGTCACTAAGGGCATCCGGAAGGAGTCCTGAGGCTATAATCCTATGAGGGAGAGAGGTGAGGGACCAATCTAGCAGTGTATGGTTCTGTGTTTTGTGGTTTGCCCGAGCAGGTTCAGAGATTTGTTGTGTTAGGATTAGGGCTGTTACCTTGTCATGAAATTTGGAAAGGGACTCAGCAAGCCAGTTCTGGTTAAAAACCCCTAATATGTGGATCTTACCACCTGCTGCCAGGGAGTTTAAATAGCCCAGATAGTCCAATATGGAAGGTCAGGTGGTGCCTGGCGCGCAGTATGTGCGTGCTATGTAGATTTGGATTGAGTGGAGGAAGGAGAGTTTTACCATTAAGACATTAATGGAGTCAATTGGTAGGGATAGGGCAACCATGGTGAATTTGATGGTGGAACCAATGTACATGGCTATGCCACCTCCTTTTCTGCCGACCTGGTCATGACGGAGAAGTGTGTAGCCAGGTATGGCAAATTCTGCGTCAGTGTTATGTGATTTTAACCAGGTTTCAGAGATAATCAGAATGTCTGGGCTGAGAGACACGGCGAGGGCTTTTAGCAGGGTTATTTAACGCAAGAGACTGCATATATTTATGTGTATTAGTTTGAGGCCTGAGGGGATTTGGAGTGGGACAGAAGGGTTTTGGGTGTGGGGATGGGTTGGTCCTGAGTTAAGTTCGATATCCCCTGCAAGGAGAAGTAGCAGGGTGACCATTAGTTTGGTGTAATGAGCTATCTACTGAAGTTTTCTGGTGGTGGTGGTATGATGTGCGGCTCCGTCAGCTTTTGGTCTCCAGGTTTGTGGTAGAAGGACTAGAAGGCTGATTCGGAAAGTAGGTGGGATTAGCCCGGGGCAGGTGGAAAGAGTATGGTAGGGGTAGGCATGGTGCAATTCAGTGGAGATAGTGGGGGTAGGAATATTTGTTAGCAGCCTATCGCAAGATGTGATGTGGGCTGGGAGTGTAGGGTAAATTGATGGTGGGAGGGACACCCAGGGGGTGATGATAAAGAAGATTAATAAGTAAAGTTGAGGCATAATGTAGAGGCTAAAAGAGCAAGGGTCTGGAAAGTAATTGCAAAACCTTGGTGTAGTGGACTCTAGTGGATGGCTGGTATAACCTGCAGATGGGAAAGTAGGCTGATTGTTTAAAACTGGCATGCTACTTCAGGTATGTGGTGGGGGGGTGGTGGGGAGCTGACGCGCAGCGTCAGCTGGGCTCTAGCTTGTTCAAACTGCATAGTGGCAGCAGCAGCACCACGAGCCATACCTTAGCACTGCCTGTGAATTGCCATTGGGAGGGGGGGGGTCGGACTGCACTCTGGATCCTGGGAAGGCTTCCACGCTGCCCTCATGACCTGAGGATTGCCCCGAAAGCTATGGGAAAGACAGAATTTAAATAGGTAAGAGGGTTGGAGGGAGGGAGGGGCTTGGTACAATCTTAAGTAAGCTTTAATCAAAGGGAGTCGGGGCTCAGAGGAGCAATTACTACAGCAGGAAAGCTCTAAATAATTTAAACCTTAGCCTGCTTGAAACGCTGCTCAGAGATGTCTGAAAGCAGCTGGTAAATTTAAAAGTTTCAAACTTCCCTTAGATTGGGAGCTCAGAGGTGCCTTAAGCAGATAAATTATGCACTTTAAAAACTTGCTTGAAACGCTACTCAGAGGTGTCTGAAAGCAGCTGGTAAATTCAAAAGTTTCAAACTTCTCTTAGATCGGGAGCTCAGCAGTGCCTTAAGCAGAAAAATTGTGCACTTTATACCTTTCTTTGTGTCTACGTTATACCCCTTGTATAGCACAGCAAGGCAAAGATTAAATTAAAGCTGGCTGCAGCTAAATCAATTTTAAACAAATTAAGGTAACTCAGTAGGACAGTGAAAAAGCACAGAATTTTAGGGAGTTATTAGCAGACAAACAACTATCTCCACACATCTGACGACTTTAAAATTCAAAAGATGGCACCTTTTCTCTTGTAGCTTGTTCAAACTGCGTAGTAGCAGCAGCACCAGGAGCCATACCTTTGGTTGCCTGTGGATTGCCATTGGGGGTTGGTCTGCACTCCGGATCCTGGGAGGGCTTCCACGCTGCCCTCATGACCATGGATTGCCCAAAGCTTAGCACTGCCAGTGAATTGCCGTTGGGGGGTCTGCACTCGGATCCTGGGAGGGCTTCTGCTGCCCTCACGACCTGAGGATTGCCCCGAAAGCTTAGCGCTGCCTGTGAATTGCCATGGGGGGGGGTCGGTCTGCACTCTGGATCCTGGGAAGGCTTCCACGCTGCCCTGACAACCTGAGGATTGCCCCCTAATGCTGAATAAGTGCTCACAGTTCACCGATCCCGAAAAAGTGTTCACATTTCACTGACTCCATGTCAGTGCTCTCAGTACACTGGTCCTGAATCAATACTCACAGTAGACTGACCCTATGTCAGTGCTCACAGTAGCCTGATCCTGAATCAGTAGATTCGTTTACACTGCCTGATGTACAGTGTTGTGAGAGGGGCAGATGTGCTGCATCAGTGCAGGTCAGACAGTGTAAACACCATGGGGAGCATTGCAGGTTGCACTGATGCACTTCGATGCAGTGCAGCGATGCAGATTTTTTGGCAAGTGTGTAAACCCACTGCTGTGTCTGCACTGGTACAGTGCCACGATATACCACGACACCTGCTGCTCTTCATAGCTGCTATTTTATTTTCACAGGATACAATACAATAGAAACTGTTGATCTTGGAATGAACTGCTGGAACTGTCTAGTTATCTATGCAAGTAAAGCAAGCTACGTATACATCAAGTCTTGTGAGACAACTCTGTTGGTATTTTGTTTAACTTGGCTCCGGTTATCACTGGTTACATAGATAAGATATGTTTGCATTACTGTTATTGCTTTTCCTAAACTGGCAGTGGCTATTTGACAAATTGCATAGGCAGTTTAATTCACCCACACTCTGTTTTGCTCCTGGGGGCTGGAAATAGCTATTTTCCTGTTAATTGCAGCCCATCCCCAAAATCTGGCAGCAATACAGTGGCAGTATAGGAAGTAGGTACACTGCCCCTGCAATGGCAAACAGTGCTGTTTGTGTAAACATCAGCTGCCACTGATGTAGAGGAGTGGTGGGTGAGTGTCACAGACTGTAGCAGATCTTTTTGGTATGTGCAAACGCATTTAGCGATCACAGTTCATTGACCCTGAATCAGTGCTCACAGTTCACTTACCCACAAATCAATGCTCACAGTACACTGACCTGAATCAGTGCTTACAGTACACCGATCTTGGACCATTTCTCACAGAGTAACCAACCCATGAATCAGTTAGTACAGTACACTGATCCAGGATCAGTGCACTCAGTACACTGTCCCTGAATCAGTGATCACACTACATTGACCCTGAATCAGTTCTCATAGTTCCCTGACCCCCAAATCAATGTTCTTGGTACACTGATTCCTGAATCTGTGCTCACAGTACACTGACCATGAATCAGTACCCTGAGTATGCTAGCGCTTTCTCACAGAGACATCAACCCTGACTTAGACAGTACAGTACACTGACCCTAAATTAGTAATCACAGTACACTGACCTTGAATCAGTACTCACAGTACACTAACCCTAAATCAGTAATCACAGTTCTCTGACCCTGAATCAGTGCTCATAGTTCACTGACTCCTAAATCAATGCTCTCGGTACTCAGATCCCTGAATCAATGCTCACAGAACACTGATCCTGAATCGGTGCTCTCAGTACACTGACTCTGGGTCAGTGCTTACAGTACACTGACCTTAGCTCAGTTCTCAGAGACATCAACCCTGAATCAGACATTACAATACACTGACTCAGGATCAGTGCACTCAGAACACTAAGTGCTTAATCAGCTTAATCAGTGCTTGCAGTACACTGACCCTGATTTCAGTGCTCACAGTACACTGACCCTGATTCAGTGCACACAGTACACTGACCCTGAATCAGTACTCACAGTACACTGATCTTGAATCAGTGCTTGCAGTACACTGATCCTGAATCAGTGCTTACAGTACACTGACCCTGAATCAGTACTCACAGTACACTGATCTTGAATCAGTGCTTACAGTACACTGATCCTGAATCAGTGCTTGCAGTACACCGATCCTGAATCAGTTCTCACAGTACTCTGATCCTGAATCAGTGCTTGCAGTACACTGACCCTGAATCAGTACTTGCAGTACACTTACCCTGAATCAGTACTTGCAGTACACTGATCTTGTATCAGTGTTCACAGTATGCTGATCTTGATTCAGCTCTCACAGTACACTGATCCTGAATCAGTACTCACAGTACACTGACCCTGAATCAGTACTCACAGTACACTGCTCTTGAATCAGTGCTCACAGTATACTGATCTTGATTCAGTTCTCAGAGTACACTGACCCTGAATCAGCACTTGCAGTACACTGAACTTGTATCAGTGTTCACAGTATGCTGATCTTGATTCAGCTCTCACAGTACACTGATCCTGAATCAGTACTCACAGTACACTGATCTTGAATCAGTGCTCACAGTATACTGATCTTGATTCAGTTCTCTTAGTACACTGATCCAGAATCAGTGCTTGCAGTACACTGACCCTGATTCAGTTCTCACTGTACACTGATCCTGAATCAGTGCTTGAAGTACACTGACCCTAAATCACTGCTCACAGTACACTAACCCTGAATCAGTGCTCACAGTATACTGATCTTGATTCAGTTCTCACAGTACACTAATCCTGAATCAGTGCTTGCAGTACACGGACCCTGAATCAGTGCTCACAGTACACTTACCCTGAATCAGTCCTCATAGTTCACTAACCCTGATTCAGCCATAGCATTACTCTGACACTAAATCAGTGCTCACGGTTCAATCTGACTCTGGAAAGGTGCTCACAGAGTACTGACCCTGGATCAGTTTTCACGGATATCAACCCTGAATCAGTGCTCACAGTACACTGACCCTGAGTCAGTGCTTGCAGTACATTGACACTGAATCAGTGCTCACAGTTAACTAAACCTGAATCATTGCTCAAAGTAAATTGATCCTGAATTGGTCCTCATAGTTCACTAATCCTGATTCAGTCCTCACATTACCCTGACACTAAATGAGTTATCACAGTTCACGCTGACTCTTGAAAGGTGTTCACAGTTTACAAACTGTGGATCAGTTCTCACAGAGATACCAACCCTGAATCAGTGCTTCCAGTACACCGACCCGGAATCAGTGCTCACAGTTTATGGACCCTGAATCACTGTTCACAATACACTGACTCTTGTTCATGGGTATATCCTGCACTTGCTCCACAATAACATAAAAGGTACTCCCCCATCTGTCGGTGATCTTATCCTTGCTGTGCAGTTTCAACTTTCTTAACAGCACTCTTTCTCATGGCAGCAATCCTTGTGTCTTAGCCCTCTTATTGTACCTGTCTTTGTTGGCTCCGTTCTGCTTGGCAACTGCATCTGAAGCCAACTTGTAGACTGCATTCAATCACTTTTTTAATTGTTGGACATACTGCAGGTAGATCTCTGGCTGGGCTCCATGGGTAGAGACACTGAAGGACAAATGCACAGGTATCGTGGATTCCCAGCCGAACATTAAACAGTACTGTGAGTAGCCAGTGGCATCACTTTTCATAAGACTGTATGTGGGCACCACTGTAATCGTTGTGTCCACTTTGCCCTGTTTTGGGGTTTGAAGGTACCCAGCATGTTGAGTAATGTTTGATTAAAACACTCCGCTTGTGATCACCTTATGGGTGATACAGGGTGATGTGAGATTAATGTGCTTCCCAGAGGGACTACAGTTCTTTTACTGGATGACTTTCAAAATCTTACACTTGATCTGAGGGATCCTCTTGTTGTGCCAGAGTGTGCAAAGAATTTGACCATGATAAGTTTTGCAAACATAGTGGCCTTTTGGTCCTTGATTAGATACACCTGGGCATACCTGGAGAAAAGGTCCTTGACCACAAGAAGTTTGGTTATTTTTTTAATCAGGCTCCAAGTTAAAGAATTCTGTACACACAAATTCCATAGGTGCACTTGTTGCAATGTTCACTAGAGGGGTAGCTCTCTTTGGCAGGGTTTTCCTTTGGACACATGTGTTGCACTGTTTGCAATATTGCTCCTGTATATGTTCAATAAAAGCAATATGGGCAAGGTTCAATGTCCTCTCACTGCCTAAGTGTCCCATTTCATTGTGCAAGGCACACATCATGCCCTACCTGAACTTTTTTGGTAGTAAAAATTGCTGTTAGGTGAATCCCTGTGGTTCTTGGATCTCCCTGTAGAGCAAGTTGTATCTGATCTTTAACTTGGACCACTCCCACAGCTGCGACTGAGTATCAGTATCTCTCAGTACCACTAAGGTTGCATCACCTCTCTTCTGCAGCACAAGAATTTCCCATAAGATGGGGTGCAGTCTCTGTTCTGTAAGACCTGAGGGCTTAAATGTGGTAGATTGGGTTGATCTAGTGCTGTGATGCTGTAATAGGTGATGTGGAGACATTTGCCAGATGCTTCAAGACTGTCTACAAGATGATAATGAATGGCAGGTGATGGTTGCTCATTGGTCTTAAACTTTCTACACAATGCATACCCATTTCTGTTCAACAGTGGTAGACATATTAGGGTATAATAACATCACAGCAGCATCCTCATGGTTATGTTCTGGTCTGAGCTCCACACAGTAATCATAAACACCTGTGTCTAGCAGCATCCAGCGTTGCCATGGTCCTTACATATGCAAAGGGGTTGTGTCTGCCTTGACTGTGATGTACAATCTGTAAAGATATTTATGGAGCTGATCCCCAAAGGCCCATTTGAAAGCCAGGAACTCCATCTTGTGCACTGAATAGTTCAGTTTGAAGTGGTCAGGCTTCTACCAATGAATGCCACTGGTCTCAATCCTTTGGGGCAGGCTTAGAAGAAAAATGCTTTATGTTCACTAGGACTTGTGTCTGTATACAGAGTGTAATACTTTGCTAAATGTGCATTCACTAGTACTAGTGCATTGGTCCAATGGTGAATAATTTCTTGAAAATCCTTCTCATACTGGGAGTCCCACCAGAGTCCAAAAGAGATATGCATCTTAAAATATGTTTTGTCTCATTTGTGATGACAGGGCTGTTTGGGCCTTGTTGGTAGATGGGTAGCTTGAGAGGTTCAACAACAGTCTCACTATTTGGATAAAGTCAACAGACACCTAAAATGTGTTGCAGGTCATTCAAGTTCCTAGTTCAGGCCTGACAGCTAATGCTACCTTGCTGGGATGTATCTGGATACCTTTCGCTGATATAATATGTCCCACTTATGTGACTGAGCTTTGGAAAAATTGACACTTGTCAATTGAGAGTTTGAGTTTCAACTCTTCCAGTTGATCCAGCATGTGATGCAACTGAGCCTTTTGTTCCTCCAGGGTCTTCCCAAACATGATGGCATCATTGATATAGATCAGACATTCCAGCTGACTCATATCTCCTATGGCCCATTCCATGAGATATTGAAAGGTAGCAAGGTTGCCAGATATTCCTAGGAGCATAAACAGAAATTCATGGAATTACAGAGGGCAGATGAATGCAGTTTTCTGTATGACCTGTCAGGCCATGGGTATCTAGCAGTACACTTACTTCTCAAATCCTGTACTGAGAACCATTTGCCCTATTCAGGCAGTCCAAAGCATTATGAATCCTTGGCATTGCATACTGATCAGATATAGTTCATTTTTGAGCATCTGATAGTTCACACATGCACACTATTACATTCTTCTAGCACACAACCATAATAGGTGAGGTGCAGGGACTTCTTGGCTCTTTGATAATTCTTGCCACTAGCAGCTCCTGTGGATGTCTCCTCACATCATCAGTGTCTGCTGGGGAAAGCATCAGGATCTCTCACAAAAAGGACGGCCATCATGCAAGTAAATGTGGTGTTCCTGTCCTGTGACACATTCAACATTCTGTTCATACAAAGAAAACGGATGGGTCTTTTTGGCTTGCTTGTTCAGGCATGGGTGAATCTCCAAAATCAAAGACTTCAGGGCCAGTTCCTGACTATGTTCCAACTTTGGTGGGTTTGTATTGTACTGCTATGTCTGTGCATTACACTTGGGTCAACTTGCACCCTTTCTGATGGGGTTGTCCCAGTCAGTACCATTCCTCACTTGAATGGTAATTCTCCTCATATGTGTGTGCACACATTGTCAGCATGCTAGGCCTCATGAGTAACCCTTACTAAGTTGCTAGGTTACTAGGTAGGCAAGACATAAGAAGGCAGAGACCCATCGCGAATGTCTCCCACAGCCATGTGGGTATACTAGCTTTGGCCTGTTCCCCAATTAAAGTGCTTGTCTAGTCTTTCTTTAAAGATATTAAAATTATCTGTTCTACCACAAATTGTGGGAGTAAATTCCATAGTTTTGCTGCTCTTATAGTGTAGTAGTTATCCCTTTTTTGTGTAGATGCTCTAGGGATAAGAAGTTGCAGCTTGTGACTTCTGAGGTTTGCACTGCACAGAGCGTACTCTAGCACACACTGAGATGAAAAAAATGGATTTAGTAATATCTTACAAAGCTGTAGAAGGTCTCCCCTACTCCTTCTTTCCTCCAGGGTAAGTACTGTAAGAATGTTTCTAACAGCCTGTTGTTGTAGGATAGAGGCCTGAGGTTGGGGATAAGTTTAGTGACTCCATGTGGGCAGCTGGACACAGAGGATGGTAGTAAATGGCTGTCACTCCACAGAGGGAAGAGTGACCAGTGGGGTACCACAGGGATCATTGCTGAGACCGGTCCTATTCAACGACTTCATCAGAGACATTGCGCGGGACCTAGAAGGCAGAATTTCCTTGTTTGTTGATGACATGAAACTCTGTAACAGAGTGGATATGCCAGAGGGTGTAGACAGAATGAGGAAGGACCTGCAGAAGCTTGAAGAATGGTCAAGGGTTTGACAGTTGAAATTCAATGCAAAGAAGTGCAAGATAATGCATATGGGGCCCAAAAACCCTGGAACAACATATCAGTTGGGGGTGAGGATATAGCATGCACCAAGCAGGAAAGGGACCTTGGGGTTATCATCTCTGATGACCTCACGGTAGGGAAACAGTGTGACAAGGCAGCAGGTAAAGCAAATAAGATGCTGGGATGCACAGGCAGGGGCATCAGCAGCAGGAAAAGGGAGGTCATAATTCCACTATACAAGACACTAGTGAGGCCCCACCTGGAGTACAGTGTACAGTTCTGGAGACCTTAACTGCATAAGCACATAGGCAAGGTATAGAGGGTTCAGAGGAGGGTAACAAAGATGGCACAGGGATTGCATCACAAGTCCTATGAGGACAGGCTGAAGGACTTGAATATGTACTCCCTGGAGGACAAGAGGGGAGATAGGGGATATGATAGAGACATACAGTACAAGTACCTTACAGGGAGAAACAGGGTGCAGGAATACACTATTTTCCAGCAAAAAAGATGTTCCAGGACTAGAGGGCATGGGATGAAGTTGGAGGGAAGGAGATTCAGAGGAAACGTGAGGAAGAATTTCTTCACAGAAAGGGTGGTGGTTAGGTGGAACATCCTGCCAGAGGAAGTGGTGGGGGCCGAAACAATCATGGGATTTAAGAATGCATGGGATAGACATAAAGGAATTCTGGAGGTCAGGGGTAAGGAGCAACAGACTTCTAGAAAAACATCAAGTGAACTTACAAGCTCCAATGGGCAGACTGGGTGGGCCATATGCCCTTATCTACTGACAGTGTCTATGTATCTGCATATATATGTGGAAGTCTGAGTGACTTTTTTTGCAGTGACTACTGGAAGAGAAGGAGTTGTTAATGATTATTCCCAAGTTCCTTTCCCTTGTCACTGCTTTGAGTGCTTGGTTGTCCAATGTGTAGATGCAGAGAGGGTTGTTATTACTTATGTGGAGGACAACACATTTATTTAAGTTTAGAGACATTTTGTTGTCTTTTGCCCAGATATCTACTAATTTTAGATTGTTGGTTAGTGACAGCTGTTTTTCTACCATGTCAACCTCCCCACCCAATTTAGTGTCATCAGCAAATTTAGCCATGTGGTTCTTCATGTTTTTATTTATGTCGCTGACAAAGATGTTAAATAGGGGTGGTCCAAGAACCAAACCCTGAGGTACTCCACTGCTCACTTCTCTGATTGATGAGAGGTGAGAACCAACTCTAACCTGCTGTTTTCTGTCTCATTGCCAATTGCTGATCCATCTAACCAATGGTGTGCTAAGCCCTATTCTTAGTAGTTTATGTGTAAGCTCATGATGTGGTGCCTTATTGAAAGATTTACAAAAGTCCAAAAGGATAACGTCCACTGACTTTGTGTTATCAAGACTTATCCCAGTGTTGTTATAGAAGGTAACCAGATTAGTGGTGCAGGAGTGACCACTGGTGACTCCATGTTGGTGACTGTCTGAAAATCCCATTAGCTTCAGTTCTGACGCTATTTTATTTTTGACTAGTTGCTCCATAGTCTTACTGAGAGTAGACGTTAGGCTAATTGGTCTATAGTTAGCAACATTTTCTCTTGCTCCCTTCTTATGTATAGGGACCACCACAGAGGTTCTCCAATCTAAGGATACCTGGCTGATTGATATAGATTTGTTAAATATTTTTAAGATGGGGGATGTCAAACTAGCTGCTGCCTCTGTAATTATTCTTGGGTTAAGATTGTCTGGTCCTGGTGAAGAACTGACCCTGAATCTTTTTATGGCTGCTAAAGTTTCTTCCTCAGTTAAGCATATTCTTCTGGTAATCCATACCCTTCTGGGGCATCAATCATTATGATCTGGTTCTTCACATCCTTTTTCAGTCAGATCACACCAATGATGGTGAACTCTGTGTTCAGAAGCAGTACCAGCTCTTTGGTATCCTGGCACTACACTACATCAACTGGGTCTTGTCTGTCACCATGCATCCTCTGGACCTGTCTCTGGTAGGCTTGCATCACCAGTCCATGCATGGGCAGTGCTCTCCATTCTTTTGCACCTCTAGCTCCTTATGAAGTTAGGTCATGTGTCCAAACATGTGAGCATTTGTTCCAGTCAGTACAGGCACACTGTCATACATTCCAGACTACAGGCATACCAACATCAAAATTTCCATGGGGTCTCAGTCCTAGCAACTTTTGTACAGAAAGTGATCCATACTTTTACATAGCCTAAGTAATGATAGGACTTGTCCTTCAGGTCCCACATGTTTACTCCCTCCAGAGGTTGCAGTAGCTGGTCCAACACATGCTGGCCATACCAGTCCTTTGAGATGATTGTGACTTGGGAGCCACTTTTCTGTAGAGCTCCAGTTGGTGCTCCCTCAGTGGTAATGATTGCCTCAGTAGAGGGACTCACAGGCTTGTCTAAGTTAGCTGGTAAAGATGCTGTGGACATGGATGATGACTTGGCAAAGGTTTGGGTAGAGTGCCCGATTGGTAGATCTCCAGTACATTTCTTTACTGGCTCCACTAAAGTTTGGGAAACAGTACAAACCAGGCACCATCCACCAGAGACTAGAACAACAAGTACAAGGGACCTGAGGAAGTGCGCATGCGCGAAACCGGTCAGGCCTAGTGTGAGGGGGATCATGCACCTACATGCCACATTGTGCTATTTTTGCCATTTTTGCTTTTGCATTTTGCCATTAAAGGAATTACAACCTTGTATTTGTTGTTCGAGTTTCTGGTGGATGGTGCCTGATTTGTACTGTTTCCTGAATTCTTCACCATGGCATATCAGCACTGGAGCCTCCCTTATTGCCGTTCGGTGTTCCACTAAAGTTTTCCTGCTTCATAGCTAATTTCAGTAACTTGTTGGCCATCTTGGATAACTCCTCTATGGACCGACACTCCCTTCTCAGATGTCCATATTATCCACAATGGTAGCAGTAGATTCCTCAGGGGTTGCTGTACTGCACATTTTGCTCTTTCTAGTCCTTGCCCCTTTCATGGGTGGTTCCCATCTGGCGCTTTGATGGAGGCACTTGCGGCAGCAGCAGGCCCTTGCTTAGCAAGCCCTTTCATTTTTCAGAACCACTTGCTGGACATTGCACCCACATAGACTGGTCACTGGCTCACTTAACTCATCAAACTGAGTCTGGAAGTCACAACTTGCAGGGTGGCATTGTACTTGTACTCCAGTGCCCATCACAGTCCAAGGCTTGCTGGCTGGAGTAGCACGTGGTCCTTTAGAGGTGCCCTCTCCACCAGCTGAAGATACATTGATATCTGAGGCTCAGTTCTTTGTACTCCTTCATCAGATTCCACACGGGTATGGTCCCACTCTCAGTGACCTGTGTACCAGCTGCTGGCACCGTATAAGGGCCCTTATTGCTTCTCTTGCTCATCGCCTTCTCTTATCTCACTCACTAGCACTCAGTGGGAAGGCGGTTGGTTCCTTTTCTCCTGCAGTTGAAAAGTGTCTATACCAAAATGCAGTTCTCTTGCCTGTCATGTCTGACTACCCGAACATAAGGAACAAACTGCAAGAAATTGGCACCACCCACCAGAATTCAATCAATTTATTTAAACAAGTAATGAATAAAAAAGTCACATTCTGTACAAACATGCATAAGTGTGTTGGTATACCTGCAATGAGCTGGGGTTCCTGTCCACATGCCTGTCCTCATGGAGGCTGAATCTTTACAGTCTTTTACATAAATATTTCCTAAAATAAAGTGATATTGCAGTTACATAAATAGACACAAGGTAAAAAGGTTAAAAACTGACTGTTTAAGCGGCGTATAAAAAATTGGTAATGTTCACTGCTTGTCAGACTCGGTGCTCATAATCCTGATTTATTCAAAGGTGTTTAGTGAAATGATAATGCCAACAACTAGCAAAATCATATGTGCAACCATAGCTTCTGCAACATAATCTTGGCGTACAGCAAATGTGAATTTCTGACAAGGCCTGTGAAATCCTTTGGACATGCACATATGCTTGAACTGCAGAGCCAACAAAAAAACAGAAATATATATGAGCACACAAAAAATACTTAGATGTACATTGATGCAAAGAACAAGGGTCCTTTCCCATATTGCAAATAGATCCACAAGAAAATCAAAATGTAGACAGTCCTGCCCTGAATAAGAGAACAATATTTTTGATATGAAGCCTTAGCATTAGCTTTGGTTATGGGTCATGCTATGTTTTTTTTTAACATCCACTATATTGGTAAGTTTTACACAGAGGTCTGTTAAGAATATGAACAGCAGCCGGTCTGGTGGCACTGAGGGTTGAGGCGCTGGATGCCACACCTTGTGCGACGCCAGCGAACTGGGTTCCAGAACAAACCCGGGATGCTGGGGGTCAGCAGGGAAGGGGAGGGATTGAGCATCCAAAAGACAGCTGTCCCTCCCTGGGGTGGGGGTGGGGTTCCATGCTCCTGCAGTCTAGTGGCCTCTGGTGGTGCCAAGGGCTCACAGCAGGCGGGAGCCAGGAAGAGCGAGGATTGGCTGGGAGGTGCTCCTGTGGGCATGCTCGGGAGTGAGCACGCAACACGTTGGAGTGCATTGCACTTCCCAGCCAATAGGGGGAAAACATGGAAAAATCCTCTGCCTCCGGGTGAGGCGACGGGACCATCCGTTGCCCCGGCTACTCTCCCAATGTCTGGCCGCAACTCCCAACTCTCCCCTTGGGGACTCACAGGCCTCTCCTTGGGCTGGGAGAGCCCAGGGTCCTGATCCCAATGTAGCGACGGGAGTGCAGTTCAGACGGGCAATGGAGCCGAGGAGCAGAGCATGGATCCCCGAGAGATGCTCCAGTCAGGTAGGTGCATAAAGAGAATTAAAAAAAAAAAAAAGAATATGAACAGCATCATTTTTGACTTAGCATCTGGGCTAGTAATAATGCACAGATTTTTTTTTTACCACTGTTCTTCAAAAAATTGTGTAAGTCATGGAACTTTCAATCCCTTCTTATTAGAAAGCTGCATTAATACTACTGAGGTTTCTTTCCTCCTCCCTCCATACCTGTCCAATACATGAACACACATATTCCTTCATGGCCGTTCAAGGTTGAACACTATTTAAGAAACTCTTTGTGAAGCCAAACCCTGCTCCTAAGGAAGAACTGTGCTCAAAGTGCCTGGGTGTTTGCTTAAAGTGCCGGGGTGTTTGGCCAAAGTTGTTAGCCATTTTGAACACTGACATATAACATTTTTGGTGTGCTCAAGAAAAGCTATTCAGCTTCTGAAATGTTACTTTTGTCTATGTGCTCCTAGTGAGGGCTTTGCTGTTCATGTGTGACTGTATTTATTGATGGCCCCCTAGGTACAGCTCTTAAAATAGTGCCTGCTCCCACACCACTATGTGCAGTACAGTAGCTCTCTTCTTCCCACCTGTAAGGGGGACACTACCCTGACACCCAGCTGCCAAGTGTGTGGGGCCCAGTACCCATATCACCCAAAGACATGAGGGCCAGGACACTATCACAATACTAACATTTTAATTTACTCTAAAAAGGAAAACATTAGCACAATCTGAAAGACCAGTATCATGAGAATGTCCTTCAGTATGTCTTCTGAACATTAGTTGTGTAAGTGTACACTGGTGTGGGTCCTGTGACTTCCTAGAAGGTAATATTTCCTTGTGTTTTGTGCTGTCTGGTAATAAATTGTATTTTACCTGTGACACCTTTGGTCTTGTGTTGTGTTTCTGCCTACATGTCTAGAATTCTGCCAACAGTGGCAACCATGGCAAGGCATGTTTTTGAACAGAACCAATTCCAAAAGGTTCGCAGGTATCAGGTTATGATACTGGTGGGTGTCGAGTGCCTCCACCTCCTACTCGATTTGCGGTTTGGTACACGGTGCCACTGCTACCAGAGCAGTACAACTGTTTGACTGTAGAGAGAGAAAGGTGAGCTGGAAAGCCTCAATCTCCGATCAGTACAGCCTGATTAGAAGGGAACCCCACTAAAATGGCCAAGAATTTTGAGCTTATTACAGACCTCTTTAGCTACTAGACATCTTAACCACTCCCTAACCTGGCTCTACAAAGCTCTTCTGTGTAAACTCCACCATATATCTCTAATCTCTTTTAGTGGTCTGCCAGCTTATATCCCTTATGCAGTAATTCGTATATTATGCTAGATGTACCAAACTTTCACTCCCGTTTCGGAGATATGGCCCTAAGGAGTGCAGTACCAGCTGCCTGACACAAAGCCCAGGCTAAACTCAAGCTTCAACATCTAATTAGCCTGAATAGCTTCAAAAAAATAACTACCAGCAGTTTATCTGACATATGCACTTATATAAATGACTTATCCGCTCAGGACCTCCTTGTAAATGAGCCTGTTTAAAGGAGTATTTTCCTGCCAATAAACTGAACTGAACTGAACATACAAATACAATCTTGCCATCAGTTCTTCCAGACTAACATAATTATTTTACAAAACTTTCCTACCTCTCAAGTAGGACTGGCTGACTCCACACTAGCCGTAGAGCACCATACAACTTCTGTGGAATACACACTATCTGTGCAGGACAGATCAACGGTTCTGTGCCAGGGGCAGGAGGCTACAGGTCATTTGAGTAATGTCCTGGTTGGTAAGGATTTAATAGTTGCTGCTTTGTTTGCTATTTGTCAAGCTTTGCTAATTCAAGTGTCTGCTTAAAAAAAATGAAATACAGCAGGCCTTAAGGGTTGATTTCATATTGCCTGAAGTGAATGAAACACTGAAATATGAGAAAGCTGGGTGGTCTCAGAACCTCGTTCATACTGAATGTAGCAGGCAGATGCAGAAGTTGAAAGTTGCAGCACTTAGGGGGTTGCAGTCTGCCCCATAGATTTTACAGGACATTGTGGGCAAATTTGGTCATATGGCAAGGTCCAGGTCCTTGACCACAGAACCTACCCTGTAGGCATCCCTCCCCAACAGAGTCCGCACAACTCGGGAGCAGGCAGATGAGGTGACCCAGCAGACTTTCCTAGAATTCAAATGTTTACTGGCACAGAACCTCCTGCAGACTATCCATGGAAGGATGGAGGATCTGAAAGCACTGACTGCAGACATGCCAAAGCAGTCTTGGACCAGTGCGGAGAGATTCCCCCTTCCAGCAGTGGCATTCATCACTGACAAAGGTTAGGTGTGCAGAAATGGAATTACAATATGCTATATAACCTCTTAATTTATCTACTCTTACCTTATCTAACTTTCTCTAGCTACTCATTGGCTGGATGGCCATCCTCTGTCTTCTAGATACTCTAAATCTCTTCTAATCCCTGGTCTGACTAACCAGGGGAAAATAAAGCTTCTGCTTCTATTTTCCTTTCCACCAAACCACACATACAACTAAGTGTTATGTCCTAGTCTGCTGTACAACAGTTTGTAGGGAAAGCTTGCTGGTTTTATTGTGCGCTCCTTTTTTTTTTTTTTTTTTTACTGCTAAGAGAGAATAATTGCTATTAACTGAATTATACAGTACGGTGTCTGAATTCTGCTGTCCTACAGTGTCTTACATGAATTTGAACTGTTAATTTTTTTCATTTCTCTCTGAACATAACAGTGATGCTTTATAATGTTCACGATTAAAAGTGCTGCATATTTTGAAACTGTTATCTTAGCTATTGAGACAAAGCAGCAGCAGAGAGAGAGAGACATTTTATAGTCATTCATAGGGGGGGATGAAATTTGCTTTTACAGTTTGTCACAGGGTGAAGTATTTTTATTTCTGGAACCTTTTTTTTCCTCTCCTGCTTCAAGTCTGCTGCAGCAGCACCTTCTATTACTATCTATCCTTGTCTAATGACTTTGCTGTATTTCCCCTTTCCCAGTTAGGCCACCTGGGTAAGCTCTCTACACTATCCCTGTGTTTCTTTCTTGCTCCAGAAAGGAAAATGCCTTTGTACCCCGCCCCCCCAAGTCTAAAACCATATTAGTGAACTGCCTAAGCGTCAGTTAGCACTGTAAAGGATGAATTAAAATGTATGTAGCTGGCAGTAGCTATTTAGAAAATCGTCCTGTCCTCATCTGAAAAGATAATGGCACTAGTTCTGCGGGAATACTATGAGCTGTTTTGCCCATATAGCTGAATCGCGTTTTGTGATTACCCCTCGAATGTGCGAACATTCGCACCGCAAGCTACTGCACAGCAGTGTGCACAGCCACACGGTAGCGTCTTTTCATTTGTTTGCTAAAAGTACTAGAATAGCGACCAACACCCAGTCTCAAAACCAGTTATTCAAGTGTCAGCCGTTGGAGAGAGGATAGCAGAAGGAGAACAAACAGGCTGAAGGGCTAAATTACACTGAGGTACATTTTATATTCTGAATACCTGGTTCTGCTGTGTAAACTGTTAAATGCTGAATGCTGAATGTAGGCGTAGAATGGAGAAGTGCTGAAATATATGGAACACTTCACATATGCAAACCATTTGAGAAGGTAGCATAGGAGATTTTTATCTTCAGCCACAACTGTCTTCTCATTCCCTAAACAAGAAGTACTGCTTCTATGTGGTTTTATGTTTTTGGACAGCAGTTAACTAGAAGCTAAAAAGAGTTCTGTGGTGCTGTGTAGACATACCAGTCATGTTTAAGGTATAACAGCAAAATCCCTGTCTATATTTATGCTTCTTTATGCCTCTTATTACCTGTGTATATGAACAATACAATCTGGTGTATCACTGTGTTGTTTTTTACTGAACTAAATAAACTAAACAAAGTGCAGTAGAAATGTAATAAAAGATCATGAATACAACACAGACGTTACCTAACCTGGCTGCAGAACCTCCTCCTTGGCCTTTCCATTGTCTCTAGGAGCTGGCCAGCCCTGTTTCACAGTACTATATACTGGTCAGCTCAAGGGAAGGAGTCTGCTACCAGGCACAGCATTACAATAAAAGAAACAAAGCATATTAATCGATATTAAAAGCTATAGCATATAGTCTTATGGTGAATTAAAGTCTACCCTGTGTTTAAAATGTGAAAATATTGGTTAAATGTTAAAATAAGGATGCTTGAAGCAAAAGGGGTGGTGTCTCAGGTAACCACCTGACCTCCACAGATATAAAAGGGATAGCTTTTCATTACGGAGATAGATAGTGAGGTTGGTAGCACACTGACCTGTTGTTATGCTCTAGCTAATTCTAGAGAATGTATATTGATATTTGTTTTCTTCTGCTTCTGTTTATTTTTGTTGAATTCAGTTCGCTTGTTTATTTGCTTTGCCTAATTTGCTGGCTTTAAAAATAAATTCGCCTAAGCAATTGTTTGGCTCAACCTGACACTTTTGACTCTGTGTCCATCATTGACCACATCCCTCCGACATGGTTATTGGACTTAAATAAAAGGGTTTTGTTTACATATTTTGCAATGTGATTCATAGGTGTGAAATGTTTAAAGAAAAATTTAGTTTCTGGAAAATAGATGTGGAAAAGCCCCCATATACACAAGTATATTCAGATGATTGGGCAAGCAAAAATAATTATGTTAGTCTGGAAGAACTGATGGCAAGATTGTATTTGTATGTTCAGTTCAGTTCAGTTTATTGGCAGGAAAATACTCCTTTAAACAGGCTCATTTACAAGGAGGTCCTGAGCGGATAAGTCATTTATATAAGTGCATATGTCAGATAAACTGCTGGTAGTTATTTTTTTGAAGCTATTCAGGCTAATTAGATGTTGAAGCTTGAGTTTAGCCTGGGCTTTGTGTCAGGCAGCTGGTACTGCACTCCTTAGGGCCATATCTCCGAATCAGGAGTGAAAGTTTGGTACATCTAACATAATATACGAATTACTGCATAAGGGATATAAGCTGGCAGACCACTAAAAGAGATTAGAGATATATGGTGGAGTTTACACAGAAGAGCTTTGTAGAGCCAGGTTAGGGAGTGGTTAAGATGTCTGGTAGGTAATGAGGTCCAATCTAAGGAGGCGTACAAATCACAGTGATGTGTATGCCGGTGGGCAATAGAAATGAATCGAATTGCTTGATGGCAAAGTGTATCTAACTGGTGTAGCAGAGATTTAGGGCAACGAGTGTATAGTATATCGACATAGTCCAAGATTGTGGGATGTGGGATGAGGCTTTGTGTACATGAAATGAAGGTCTGAGTAAGTGAGAGAATGTTTGTGAGGACGGTTTGGAGTTTGAGAGGGCAGAATAGAGAGAGAGATAGTATATTGTATGGTGAGGGCTTTGGAGTCACAGAATTGGGAACTGTATGTTGACAATGCAGACTAATATGAAGGAATTAAGGTTGCACAAGCATACAGTATTTGTATGCATTATGAAAGTAAAAAGAAGTGTTTATGGCAAACACGTGGTGTGGTATGAACTAATGTGATTCTGTCCCTACCCTATGCACCAGAGGGGATCTGGAGTAATGAAATCACCCCTTAAGAGGCACAGGGTCCAGCTAACTGCCCCACTACCTGCACTGGTATGAATTTGGTAAGGGGGCACAATGCTTAACTGTGAGAAAGGAACAACAAAGGTTCACCTTCAGCTGTTAATGTTTGCTCATTTGAAGTTACTTGTGGCTTTTTGTTTCATTGGCACATTTGTGCCATCTCAGTTAGAAGAGAGTCCCAATGAACCAAAAGCCAGCCTTTGACTCTTTACTGACCAGCATCACCCATCTCCCTCCCCGGAGCGAGCTAACTGTAATGGGCGACTTCAACGTGAACTGGCTATCCCCCACATCTATGGTCTACAAAGACACCATCCTTGCTTACGACCTCATCCAGGTAGTCCAATCCCCCACCAGACAAGACCCCAGAACAGGGTCCTCCCACCCTCATCGACCTCATCCTTACTAGCCACTCCAACAACCTCTCCAGGGTTAAAGTACTCCCGGACGTGATAAGTGACCACTCCCCAGTTGCCTTCTTGTGGTCTAACAAACTCCCACCCAGCCCCCCTAAAATTTCAATCCAAAGGTGTCTCAAAAAAGGGGTCCTCTCATGCCTCAGAACTTACCTCACTTCATGTGACTGGTCTCCCATCCACACTGCCCAGTCGGTAGACGCTGACCTCACCTCCTTTATTATCACCTTTAACGTGGCCTGTGACATCTTTGCTCCCTACACAAAGCAGATCATAAAAAACAGGGACACCCCGTGGATATCGCAATCCCTGCTTGACCAGATGCACCAAAGAGACAACCTCTGGCACAGGGCCCTAAGCTCCAAGTCACCCCAGAACAGACAGCTGTACAGAACATCCAGAAACAAATGCACCTGGGCTATCTGGTAAGCAAAGGCAAACTACTATAAGCAATCCCTCAGCACCACATGGGGCTCAGGGAAAAACTTTTGGAACAATATTAAGAAACTTTGTGGGAAAACTGTCTCCCCTGCCCCTGTGCAGCTTCAAGTCGAGGGGGCCCTAATGCAGGACCCCACTACCATCTCCAATACCCTAAACACCATCTTCTCAGACCTCAGTCACATAATCCCGAATAACTTCTTTGACCCAGTTCCTAGCTGCCCTCGGGCACCTCGGACACTAAGGCCCCCCCCTTCTGGCTGTGAATCATCTCCTGCAGGGAGGCTATGCACTACCTCTCCAAAGCCATGGCAAACGTGTGCTATAGCAGTGACTCACTCGACCTCATAATACTCCGTCTAACGCTGGATGTGACCTTGCCACATCTTACCAAAACACTAAACTGGTCACTATGCCTCAGTCAATTCCCCATGCTATGGAAAAGAGGAATTATAACACCTATCCTGAAGGGTGGTGACCCCACTTCCCCTAGTAATCACCGACCCATCTCGATCCTACCCCACAAGGCTCTCGAAAAAATTGTGTCGAACCAACTCGCAGACTACTTAGCCAAACATAATCTGCTCTGCAAAGAACAACACGGCTTCAGGAAGGGCCATAGCACAACCACTGCTCTCCTCGAATTTACATCTTACATACACGAGGCCCTAGAACAAGGGCCAGTCACAGGGCAATCTACATCGACTTGACAAAAGCGTTCAGTACTGTCAATCACAATCTACTTCTCCACTCCCTCCCCTCCTACTATTTCTCCCCTGAGGCCATCTCCTGGTTCAAAGACTATCTCACCGGCCGGACGCAACAGGTCAAAATCAACACCACCCTCTCCACCAATAAACCAGTCCTAACTGGTGTCCTATAAGGGTCAATTCTAGGGCCACTGCTCTTCACTCTCTTCCTAAACTCCCTACCTCAATCCTGCAGTGGGAAGCTCTTACTCTGTGTGGATGACAGTAGTTTTCTGGAAACACCCCCATCCTCACTCTCTCCAAATTACCCTACAAGGTTTTTTCAGAGAAATAGAATCCTGGTTCACTGAGCATTGCCTAGTACTCAACTACAACAAGATGAAATCCATGATCTTTGCCCATCGTCAAAGCCCAATCAGTAGTGCCCCCCTAACCATCTCCAACTCACAGGGCCTCCTTCTTGAACAGGTCTCAAACTTCAAATACCTGGGTATCACTCTTGATATGTCCCTCACCTACCACACACACATTCACCACCTCACCTCCGCTGTAAACACCAGGTTGGGGATTCTATATAGACATAAGCACTGCCTACTCCCTCATGCCCTACGTCTCACTTTATCCTGCTCAGTCCTCTCATTGATGGACTACGGGATTGTAATCTACGGCACCACTGACCAAACCACCCTTCACTGCATCATCCTAGCCCTTAACCAGGCATGCCGTCTGGCAACAGGCTGTGATAGATCAACCCACACATGTGAGCTCTATAAGCTGGGGGGCTGGCTTACATTCGAAGGGAGGCTTAAGTATCACACTTGCCTCCAAGCCAAAAAAATACTTATGAACTTAACACCCAGAGGCCTCTACCCCATCATCCAGCCAGTCCCACACAGGAGGGCCCCTACATGCCTTGCAAGTACCTCCCTCCTTGTTCCCCACTGTAGGACCTCTCTAGGACAAAGGTCCTTCTGTTATTGTGCCCCCCTCTGGCTCAACAAACTTCCACCCTCCATCTCTCTGGCCCCTAGTCTGGGACTATTCAAAACTGGTCTCATGAACCTCCTCCTCAACTCTGATGACTCTGGCTGTAACCAATACTCCTCCCCCTTGTCAGAATCCCAAAAGAAGGCACAGTTAAGAATAAAGGTCTAGCTTATCCCCTAACTACATCCTCAGGTCTACGATCTTGCTGTTAATAAACTCTGACTCAGGGCCCTGCGAATGACCCTCCGTATCCGAGACCAGACTTGTCTCACAACTATAACACAGGGTATTCTCTGGCCCTCGAGGCGGTAACTAATAGGTAATTTAAAAAAAAAAAAAAATACTATACTGTGTAACCAATGTAAAACTGTCATTAAATGTAATGTTTGTGCTTTTCTGTACTGACGTGGAGCCTTTGCAAAGGAGTCTATGACTCAAAGGATTGTAATTTCAATTTCTCTCAGTAAAATAAATAAAATAAAAATAAAAATTTGGTATATCCCTATTGTGTAAGTACCAGGTTTTCTGATACCGTACTTAAGTAATAATGCCCAACAGGGTGTGTGTCGTGCTGGGATAACGTCACACCTCAGGTGGTTGGGCACGAGGCCGCAGGCTGAGTGCGCTCCAACAACTGAGGGCAAAGGATCTGGTCCCGCAATGACACACACCCCTGAGGCATTATTACATTATACAATGGCTCGTTGTTATATATAAAATAAAACAAAAATTTTAAAGAATGTTTTTAGTGTGGAAAAATATTTTTGTTTCTTAAAAGGAGATACAAAAAAGAGGTCATCTAGCTCATCATATAGCTCATCTACAGGTTCACAGTGAGGCTGAGACTAGACCCGTGATGTTGTACTGGGATAACATCACAGGTCCAGCCCAAGACTGACCAATCAGAGACCAGGAAATTTTCTTGCCATTGCATAATGCTTGTTAAGCAAAAGAGGATTAGAATTTTGGTTTTTCTTTACTACACCTTCTTCAACAAGGGGGGGGGGTAAATAAGAGGTGCCTCAAACTAAAAAAATGACTAAGAGAGGGTAAAATGCATAATTTGCCTTCCCAGTTTCTCGAGTCAACATTTCACTTGAGACACTGTAATCAAACACCCTTTCCTTTCAGAAACGAGAGCCTTAATTCAATAGGGGAAGAAAGTTTATATTCCGAAAGTAACCTTTTTAATTTCAGTATTTTAATGTTTTAACATTTTATTATGAACAGGATTTCCCTGTGTTACTGTGCATACAGTACATGGACAGTAGTGTGGAAATGACACTGTGTATGGACCTGACTTTTGGGGAAGGCTTGCAGTCAGTGTCTTTCTCTCTGCCAAATTTTTTCAGTCTGTCACTTTACTGTTAATGGTTTAAATGGTTAAAAGCTCACTTGAAAACAGGTTCCTTTAGCAACATCAATGCCAAGCTGATCTCCATGTGAATCAGGCATGGAGATCGAGGAGGAGGAGGCATGGATTTTCTGTGTACGTCCACAGCATGTGATGAGCTTCCCAGAAAAACAAATTGAGCCCATTAACTAAGCAGTTTAACTTCTTGGAAGAAATTACAAATGTCATCCAGAAACTGAATGTATGTTGTATGCAGGTCCAAGAACTTATTTCTTCAGTGCCTGATGTGCCCATTGGAGGCCATCGGGGGCAGACAAAACCCATTTTGAAAATGCAGAATTGAGGGGGCGTGGCCTGACCAGGCAGAAGATGGCAGCATAGTTCAGAATCTCTGTAGGAATTACTGCAATCTAACCTCATCCAGCCTTCACCAGACATTTCTTTGGTACCAACTCCTGAGACCATCCTTTAATCTTACTGCCTGACACAGTTTGTAAGTAATTTTTGATCCATCATCTACTTATATTCAATTATTCTACACTGTACTGCAGCATACTAGGCCTCATCCTTCAGCATTATGGCAGATCTCCAAGTACAGCAAAGCTCACTTGCTAGAGTGGAAGTAATGTTTTCTAAATTGATGGCTGAGATTAATGATCTAAAAACCTCCACCCAACAGAATGCGACCACTCTTGAAACTTTTAGCCAGAAAATTGTATTTAATGAGAAAGCATCGGCCTGTAACACCACTACTATTCATGACGTCCAGGCTACTGTCCACGATCAAGATTGAACTATTAAATCCCTACAAGCCAAAATTGACGATATTGAAAATCATAATTGTCACAACAATTTACGATGTTTTGGCTTCCCTGAAGGTGTAGAATTAGGAGACACTACTGCGCTTTTATTACATGTGCTGCCTGCAATTCTTAAACTGCTTCCTGACCTAACATTATTCATTGAGCGGTCTAACCGCACTCTGGGTCCAAGGCCAACATCAGACCAGCAACCAAGGCCTATCATTGCTCGCTTCTTGAACTATTCCCACACAGAATTAATACTGAAATGAGCCAGAGAAATAAGGAAACTTCAGTGGCAAGAGTTTAATATTTCCATCTACAGATCTAAAGATTTAACCATCAGAAGGAAGGCCTACAATCCACTTAAACAAATCCTACACCAAAGAAGCATTAAATTTGCTCTACGTTACCCTGTGACACTACGCCTTTTCTCAGGCTCTTCCTTCAAGGATTTTGAAATCCCTGATGCCTTAGCCAACTATCTGGTGGTCTCTCTCTGCAATCTTACCCTGGGAGGTTCAGCAGCAATTGGCAACCCAAACACAGCTTTGGTATCCGCATGGAGGGTGGACAAAGAAGTACAGGAATATGGGGAAAGTGTTGCAGAACTCGCAGCCCCAAGCAACAACGTCACAACTGATTTGTCCCCAAGGCAATCAACACGGCTGCAAGAGACGCTTCTGTTGGGGCATTATTCTTAAAGACTTTCATGCTGTTCTAGTGAGGTTTCACCCCAAACACCCCAAGTTGCAGCCTCTCACCTTCAAATCAACCCCCCTATTCCCTTGAGCAATAAGTTTGCTCTCTTGGAGGATGACATGCACTCCTCGCAGGAGGATCTTTCCCAGCAAATTTCAGATGAACAACCCTCTAATTTGGGCCCTGTGCTTCAGGGATGTATTTCTGCCAATACTTCATGGTCAGAAGTTGTTGCAAGTTCCCCCCTCAAATCTTTAGTGCCGCCCAAAAAGAAACGTAGGGCAAAGACCAAAAGCAAGAACATCAATAGTCACAATCCTGCTAATAAATCTAAGGTGTCATGAGCTTATATGGTCAGTAATATGGTCACAGTTGCTATATCTTGGTAGGTTTTGCTTTCAGGATACCTAAAGGGAGTGCCAGTATGCTTTTTCTGCCTAGTCTCCCACTCTAAAGTCTATGCTACCTGGTTGCTTTCGCTCCCAGCGGGTGCAGAAAGCAAAGAAACATAGAAACATAGAAACATAGACTTTGACGGCAGATAAGGATCACTTGGCCCACCCAGTCTGCCCATTTCCCTACCTATTGGATAAGCTGCAGATTCTAGTTAACCAACAGCCTACTTCCTGTAATCCCCCACTATAATTGCCTTATGTCTGTCCCATGCATGTTTGAATTCCCCCACTGTTTTAGACCCCACAACCTCTCCAGGAAGGCGGTTCCATGCGTCTACCACTCTCTCCGTGAAAAAGAATTTCTTCACATTACCCCTGAGCCATCCCCCCTCTAACTTTAAATTTTGCCCCCTCGTTCTTACACATCTCTTTTTCTGAAAGAAGCTACCCTCCTGAACTTTGTTGATTCCCATGAGGTACTTAAAAGTTTCTATCATGTCCCCCCTTTCCCTCACTTCATCAAGGGTATACATATTAAGCTCTCTCAGTCTCTCTCCATATGGTTTCTGATGTAGACCCTGCACCATTTTAGTTGCCCTCCTCTGGACTGCTTTCATCCTGTCTATGTCCTTGTGTAGATGAGGTCTCCAAAACTGCATGCAGTACTCCAGATGGGGTCTCACCAACTGTCTGTATAGAGGGATAACCACTTCCCTGTTTCTACTTGTGATGCCCCCCCTATGCATCCCAGTATCCCCCTGGCTCTCCTTACTGACTTCTCACATTGCTTACCCACCTTTAGGTCATCTGATATGACTACACCCAGATCCTTTCCATTATTGTTGTCGTTAGTACCTCCTGCTATTGTGTACTCTTCTCCTGGATTTTTATTTCCCAGGTGCATTACTTTGCACTTCTTTGCATTGAATCTAAGTTGCCATATGTCTGACCATTCCTCCAACCTTGCCAAGTCCCTTCTCATCCTTTCTACCCCCCCTTGTGTATCAACTCTGTTACAGATTTTTGTGTCATCCGCAAAGAGGCATACCTTTCCTTCCAGACCCTCAGCAAAGGCTGTACATGGTGACACGATCAATTTACTTTTTGTTGCAGTGTTTAAACGAGCAGCTTAAAGGTCTTCAAGGGAACTTTGGTATATCAGTAATGCTTTTCTAACCCATTGTTTTAATGTTAGATCTTATACATTACCTCACTAAACAGGCTCCCTGTATCTAGTCTTTTACTCTCCAATTTCGCAGTGCATCAGGTTTATAGTCTTTTGGCTGTTCAGTTGCATATCTTCAATCGGTATGCATCCTGATTATTGTGTTTTCTTTTTTCATATGTGAATTATTATATATTACAAGGCAACTTACCTCTTCCCTCTCCTGACACAGGTTCTTAAGTATTATTAGTAACTACATTTAATCTATCTCCTTCCCTACGCTCCATTATTCTTACTACCTGCTGTTTACAATATGGAACTATCATTAGCACTCAAAGAGGTGGGCTATGTTTGGTGTACTGTTGCAAAGGATTGTCAGTCTACATGTTCTTTATGCTCCTTATTTTACTTGAAGCCTACAGATATTATAGAAATACACTGCTGTGTGGTCCCTCCTGTTTTGGGGCTCACTGGGCCTAGTCTTCTAGACCTAGTCACCCCATATAACACCTATTTAGGTGATTTTTGAGTAATTGGAGCTGATCTTTACTATGACTAGCTCTTCTGTCTACAGTTATTACCGATGCCTATACCTCTCCACACAATCCCGATTTGCATTTGGCTCAGGGCGTAAGGGCTTAAATTGACCTCCCCTTTCTTCTTCCCCCCTCAATATTGTATTTATTATGTACTTATTCTGTTGCACTGCAAAGTATACTCAGAGTCACTCTAATGTGGTAACAATCTACTTTTCCTTTTATATTTGTTCATTTGCATTCCACCTGGCTGTCTGAATTCCTTGCTCTATGTCTAGGCTGTACTGGCATCTCATACATGGTTCTTTAATTTACTGTTATTTTGAGTTGGTATATCTTGTACTATTACTACTAATGTTTATAAATAAGTTCTGGTGTTTAGCTTTATCCTTATACCTTGTCCTGTTAGCCTAGAATTAAGCTGAGATTATTACAGTCCCCTGCCTTTCTTGGTATTATTCCCTTTCAGTTTAGCTTATCAGGAATACTTACTTTATTATATTACTGGGATCAGACTTAGGTTTGGGCCGATATTTATAACCGGTCCTCCCTAGTCTCCTCCCTACATCGACGCCCCAGAGTGTGGTGAGAGAGTCTCTTAGCCAGTTGGCTGACTCATATCTCCTCACACCGATAAAACGTTTTCTTTGTTATTTAGCTTACTAGTATTGCTGTTAATGACTTTTCTCCTTCCCCATCTCTATTCTAACTTTAATAAGATATCTGTGCTACTCATGTATCATACATCTCACTTTTTTTGGCTTGAATGTTATTGCCACTCTCTGCATATACGTAAGCTCTCTATATTGTATTCTAATCATCCTCTGCCTCATTTATTTGTCCCTTCACAATCCAGCTATTATTCCCTTTCTTTAACACTAACAATATGAGTGACATACTTTTATATACATGGAATGTGAAGGAACTTAATTCTCCTTGTAAGCGGAAGCAAATTCTTTCACATCTCAAAAAATATAAAACACAAATTGCTTTCCTTCAAGAAACTAAATTATTAGCAGAGGATGTTCATAAACTTAAAAAAGATTGGGTCAGTCAGATCTATGAATCATCCTATACCTCAAAAAAAAGAGGAGTTGCTATTCTTATTCATAAGAGTCTCAAATGGTCCCTTGTAAACTCCGTTTCTGGTACTGACGGCAGATGGGTGATGGTCAAACTGAATACCAACTCTGGTCCTCTTCTGCTTGGTAATGTCTATGCACCCAACTCCGATTCTCTGGATTTTTTTCATAATTTAGCTCAACAGATTCTATCCTTTAACACTGATAAAACACCAGTTATTCTTGAAGGGGATCTTAACTTAGCTTTAGAAGCCAGAATTGACAGAAGTAGCCTCACTACAGAGGCCCACCCTAAAAGTATTAAAGCCCTCTCATTACTAATGCAAGATGTTGGATTAGCTGACGTATGGCGCCTCCTTCACCCCTGTTATCGAGAATTTACTTTTTACTCCTCTCTACATAAGACATACAGTAGAATTGATTACTGGTTAGCCTCTCCTGTTATAATGGAAAAAACTATTGATTCCTCCATCTCTCCCATCATAATCCCGGACCATTCCCCTGTCAAATTGCAACTTTTGTGGGGCTCATTAGCACCTAAATCTTCTTACTTGTGGCTGGACCCTCTCCTTCTCAAGGATCTCAATTTCTTACCCATGATCAAAGCACAAATTCAGGACTTCCTCTTTCATAATCCCCCAACCGAATCTTCTATGTCCTCTGTATGGGAAGCTCTTAAAGCTACGATTCGAGGGAAAATTATCAGTTATGCTGCACATAGGAAAAGAGTAAGGGAACAACAGCTGGCTGACTTGAAAAAATCTCTTAAGGCTAAAGAGAATTTATACTTTTCTTCTAATAAGCACCGTCCTGATTCTCAACTTCATCTTGAAATTCTTCAACTTAGAGTTAAAATTAACGAATTAATTTCTTGTAAAACCGAACTGGCCTTGTTTAAACTCAAATATAAGTTTGGGGAACACGCCGATAAAATTGGGAAACTCCTTTCTTACCAGCTCAAAGCACAACAAATGGAATGACACAGCCTAAGCCTAAAAGATGAACAGGGTACGATTCACTCCGACAACCCCCCTATAAACCGTATCATGAAAACCTTTTATCAAAAACTATACTCTAACACAAATCCTCCATCTACTTTACAAATTCAACAGTTCCTTAAATTGTTACATCTTCCTCATCTTTCTACTCTTGAAACAAATTCTTTAGATGAATCCTTCTCGCTTCAGGAAATCCAGAAAGCTTTGTCTTCTTTGAAATCCGGCAAATCCCTTGGGGGTGACGGATTCCCTGTCAATTTCTATAAAATGTTTTCTGACACCTTATGTCCCCTTCTTCTTAATGTTTATCAAGAAGCTTCAAAAACTGGCAAGCTTCCCCCATCTTGCATCGAAGCAATCATAACCCTAATCCCTAAAAAAGAAAAAGACCCTACTCACCCCTCAAGTTACAGGCCCATCTCTTTATTAAACAGGGATGGGAAGATATTTGCTAAACTACTAACTTCTCGACTTGAATCCTTGATTCTCAAGCTAACTCATTGTTAGCAAGCTGGTTTTATTAAACATAGATCTGGTTCTGATCACCTACATTCCTTATTTAATTTAATTCACAAAGCCAAATCCCTCAAGACACCAGCTGCAGCCATAGCTATTGATTTTGAGAAGGCCTTTAATTCCTTAAACTGGGACCACCTTCATCAAGTTTTATCTTGTTGCGGTCTTTCTCGTACCTTTTGCTCCTGGATCAAGCTATTATATAACTCCCCTGTTGCTAAAGTACTTACTAATTCCACCCTTTCCTCTAACTTTCATCTAGCAAGGGGAACTAGACAAGGCTGTCCCCTGTCACCTTCCCTGTTTATTTTAGCCATGGAACCCCTGATTGCTTGTTTACGTCAATCTTCTGGCATTATGGGCATACCTGTGAGCAATTCAAGATATGTTTCTCTCTCATACACGAATGACCTCTTAATCTTACTCAAAAACCTGAATGAGGCTGGGCCCCTGTTGGTTGATTTGCTTAATAATTTTACTAAAATTTCTGGCCTTGCTTTGAATTATGGCAAATGACAAACGATGCCCCTTAATGACCACTGTAAAGCCTTTATGAACATACCTCTTGGATTCCGCTGGTCACCACAGGGTATAACATATCTAGGAATCAAAATTACTAGTAACTTAGGGAAGATATGGGACATTAACTTTAACCCCTTATTTGATAACATCAGAACAATTCTGGACAGATGGAAGCGTCTTAATCTCTCTCTTTCATGGGGAAAACTGCAGCCATTAAGATGTCCATTTCTCCCAAGATTCTTTACCTCTTTGCCAATATTCCTTTAGTCTTACCGTCCTCCTTTTTTGCTAAAATTGATAAATTAATAGGTATTTAACCGCAACAAACTTCGATCACATTGGGAAAAAGGGGGATTTGGACTCCCCTGGTTCAAAGGCTATCTCTGGGCTTTCCAAATGGACCAAACCATTAAATGGTTTCAGAAACCGTCCCCTCACTCACCACTATGGGTTGCAATGGAATCTGCACTGTGCCCAGGAGGAGGTCCCACTTCCTTCATTTTTAATCCCATTTCCTCTAAACTAAAATCTCACCCGGCTATATCATCCTCTGTTCTTTATTGGAAACTAACCCACAAATTCCTGAAATCCAATCCAACACCTTGGTTTTATGCCCCCTTATGGGGCAATCCATTGCTCACTCTAGAAGATCACCCAATTTTCTGCTGTACATGGAGGAACACAGGCATTTTCTTTCTCTGAGATATCTTGGACCAGAATTCACTCACTCTTAGATCATTCTCAGACTTGCAGGTCACATGGAAACTTCCTAAACAGGACTTCTGGAAGATTTTACAAATTTGGGCAGCTTATAACTCTCTCTCTAGTTTAGTGTATAGGCATACTCTTCTAAACCCATACCTCTTGCACTGGACTAATTTATCAGTAAAATTGAATAGCTCCATTTACAAAGTCATTATTGATAATCTACCTGATCAGTCTATACATGCTAAAAATAAATGGAATACTCTTCTTAACTACAATATTTCAGATGCACAATGGAGTAATTGTTGGCGTATTGCACATAATATCTTTAAAGATGCCCATAGTTCTTTAATACAAATTAAAATCCTGCATCTTTGGTATATAACCCCCTCTGTTCTTCAATGAATGGGCCTATTAAATAATAATCATTGCTTGCACTGCAATTTGGCCAATGGGGATCTACTTCATATCTTGTGGTCTTGCGTTCCCATTAATAAACTCTGGCATAAAGTCTGTTTACTTGCCTCCAGAGTAACAGGACAAAAACTACCTTTTGACCCCAAGCTATTCCTTCTAGGCATCCTTATCCACAATAGCTCTCTCCTCTCACATACACATTTTAGATGGCTAAACATACTTTCTCTTCTGGTCAAATGTCCGATTCTTATGAAATGGAAATCAACTCTGGTGCCTTCTCTTTCAGATGTTCTTCAAAGCCTCTCTCAGTATGCCTCTCTAGACTGATTATCTCATGTTGCTCATAACCGACTCACTGTATATGACAGATGTTGGCAGGATTACTTCAAGTACATGAACCTAGTTCTTCTAGACCCTAATTCTTAGGGATATTTAGCCCTCCTTATTTTGCTCTCAGATTAGGTTTTCTCAGAACTTTTGTACACAGATTTCTCCTCTTTTTTCCCTTCTTCCCTGTTTTCTCCCTCTCTCCTTCCCTTCTTCCTTGCTTTTTTCTCTCTTCTTTCTTTCCTTGCACACTTTTCTCTTATCTTCACCTCTCCATTACTGAACATTGTTCATATTACCACATTTATCACTTTTTGCAATTTACTGAATGCCTTGCCATAGCCTGCCCTAGCATGTATTTCATACATGGTTGCTATTTCTGATCCTACAATACCCTATTGATTGTAACCCTTCTGCTCTCCACTTACATCCTGTCTAGGTTTGTGTTTTATTATCAATACATGTATATAAGGCTTCTCCAATATGTTTACCCTAAATACTGTGTTTTTGTTAAGTGATATTTTATATCTTACATGAGGATAGTCTTCTATTGTATAAGATGTGTGCTTTCTTATATACTCGAATTTCAGTAAAAAGATAAAGTGAAAAAAATGCAGAATTGAGGATGGGCTCCCATATTTACAGGGATTCCTGTATTTTACAGGGGTTTAAAGCAAATTTACAGAGAAATTCTTCCCATAGACTTGCACTGGTTATAAAGGAAAAATGCCAAGTCAGTCTGGGAGCAACAACAAAGTGATTTCATGTAAATCGGTTGAAACTGTTTACTAACCTAGAATAAGTGAGAGGGATGAAACCCTCCTCTTTGTTTTTCTTTTGTCTTTCAGAAATATGAAGGTGCCTATCAGTGATGATGTAGTCATGTTCCACACAGAATGCCTTGCAGGAAGTTATGAGATTTGCCCTTCAGGAGGATACATCCATGGATGGCCTACAACATGGTGGTGATGGATGGCCTACGAATGTGGTAGTGAGCGACACAGAAGGATGGCAGGGGCTGCAGAATGACCTGACTAAACTGGAGGAGTGGTCAGAAGCACGGCTGCTGGGGTTCAATGCTAAAAAGTGCAAGGTCCTGTGCTTCGGAGCAAAGAACCCAGGGAGGAGTTACCAGCTGGGTGGAGTACAGCTAGGTACCACCAAGAAGGAAAGGGATCTTGGGGTGGTTGTAACTGGGAAAATGAACAACATAGAGCAGTTCAGGAAGGCAGCAGCAAAGGCCAACAGGATAGAAACATAGACATAGAAACATAGACTTTGACGGCAGATAAGGACCGCTTGGCCCATCTAGTCTGCCCATTTCCCTACCTACAGGATAGGCCGCAGATCCTAGTTAACTAACAGCCTATTTCTTCCTACCTCCCACAAGAATTGCCTTATGTCTGTCCCATGCATTCTTGAATTCTCCCACAGTTTTAGACTCCACAACCTCCTCAGGAAGGCTGTTCCATGCATCCACTACCCTCTCTGTGAAATAATACTTCCTCACATTGCCCCTGAACCGCCCTCCTTCTATCTTTACATTGTGTCCCCTTGTTCTTGCATGTCTCTTTTTCTGAAAGATGCTACCCTCTTGGACTTTGTTGATTCCACTAAGGTACTTAAAAGTTTCTATCATGTCCTCCCTCTCCCTTCTTTCCTTAAGGGTATGCTGGGGTGTACTGTGAGAGGAATTTCCTCCAGGAACAGGGAGTTGATCCTGCCTCTTTACAGGTCACTGGTCAGGCCGCACTTGGAGTACTGCATGCAGTACTGGTGTCCATATGTAAAGAAGAATATCAGATTACTGGAGAGGGTACAGTGCAGTGCAACTAAGATGATCCAGGGACTGGGGGACAGGCCATATAAGGAGAGGCTGAGTGAGTTGAATATGTACTCCCTGGAGGAGAGGAGGAATAGGGGAGGATATGATTGAGACCTTTTTTTTTTTGGAACTCTGTTTTACCACCTACCTTCCAGGGCATCTCTCAGGTTGCCCTCACTCAACCTGCAGCTCCTAACCACCCACCTGAATCGCTCTCTCTGACAGTAGCATCGGTGTCAGGACCCTCATCTCTCCCAGGCCCCTTGGAGAGGCTGAAGATCCCAAGGGGGTACAGTCGGGGGTTGCAGCCGGTGATGGATGAGTGGAGCCTTGGTTCCCGGAGGTCACCGTCACCTCACCTGGCCAGTAGGGTTTTTTCTTACTTTCTCTCCTAGGCTTGGACCTGTGATCCATCCAGCATGGGCATGGATGCTCCCGTGTGTGCTGCAGGATTTCCACTGCAGCCAATCCTGTGGTTACTATCCTCAGGCTTGCTGTACCCCTGACTGCCACCAGGAGCCACCAGAACCTGAGAACTGGACCCTCTCCCTCCAGGATAGGACAGCAGTCCTCCAGATGCTCAATCCTGTACTTCCCCTGCTGACCTCTGGTGACCCGAGCTCGCACCTAACAAGGGTTGCCGGTGTTCCGTGAGGTGCGGCATCTAGCGCCTCAATCCTCAGCACCACAAGGTCAAGCATGCTTGAAACCTTTAAGTACTTAAAGGGGATTAATAAGACAAGTACAGAAGGAATATTTAAATTAAGGAGGGGGAGAGTCACAAGAGATCATGGACTTAGATTGGAGGGTGAAGATATAGGAGGGAAATGAGGAGACATTTTTTCATGGAGAGGATTGTGGTAGAATGGAACACGCTGCCAGAGGAGGTGGTATCCTGTAAGACAGTGGAGGGATTCAAAAGAGGATGGGACAGGGTGAGCGGGGGGGGTTATTGTGAAGGGGCAGCTGCAAGGTAAAGGTGCTAGCTGTGCATTCAAGCAGACTTGCTAGACCATGTGGCCTGTTTCTGCTGGCAAATTCGTATGTTCATATGTTTGTAACACCTCGTCTTTAGAACTTCAGTATGAAGGAGACATACACTTGTATGAGAGCATTGCATCTTTCTTAATTAATCTTGTGCACCAACCCAATGCAGGCATTTATGCATATGATGCAGAACAAAGCCCTCACACTGCAACACGCTGAAAACCTACCTGTGGCATATGGCCTTCTTGGATGATTAATTGATATTTGAGTATAAATATTAATTTTGATTGCATGGATGATTTTATTGTTGGTTTTTAACATATGATGTTGCTATGTATTTATTGTATTTATATGTTTTTATGTGATATTTTATATTGTGGCTTCTGACATGTAAAGCACCTTGATACTTTGAAATGCACTTTAAAAATAAAGTTATTATTATTATTATTATTATTATTATTATATTGAAGGTCTTTAGACTGTCACCACTGGCTCCCAATGTTGTGCATTTATCCACATCAAAGGTTCACTGAGAAACATTTCTACAGACTTTCCTTTAAGAGAATGCAACCCAGGAGGTGAAGGCACACACTTGGGCAGAATTGTGCGACTTTATACAGGACATTTGTTTAAGGGCCTAGTACACATTTCTCCAGACAGTGCCTTCTTGGTGATTGACTCAGTGCAACAATCAGACAGAGGTATTTTTAAACTGACAATTACATAGGCAAGGGTTTCCAATAAACTGTGACATTTTCCAGTGGCACATCACCTTCTGTTCCACAAATACTTGAAAGTGGGACAGAACCCACTCAGTAGTTTGACTACTGCTACTTCTACCCTGGGACTTTATTGAATAATGTATGCATGTTGCTTTCAATGCTTTACATTGTGATATGATGTAATATGGGCCTTGTGAGGGAACACATGTATCACTGTTTAATGCTTCTTTAAATGTGATTGCCATTCATCAGGCAAAAGCAAATGATGTTCTGTACTAATAAAGTTTATGCATAGCAGGGGTGTACGAGTAATGAATATTGAATTCCTAATACCAAGAGTAATATGCTATTCGGTATTTGGAACCTGAATACCGGCACTATTCGGACCGTATTCAGGTCGGCTTTCCCATGAGATTTTAAGATCTTACAGGACTTGTTGGCCAATCACTGAGCATTTGCCAAAGCCAGATCATGTGACTGCCACATTGCAGCAGAGAAAGACATGGCGGAGAGAGTTCTGAGAGTGGAAGAGATTAAGTACTAGCAAATTATATTTTTACATCACAAAACCTTTGTTTTTCTGTTAGTGCACTGTGTTTCTTAATGCCTGGTATGGGTCTACGATATTGGTTTGACAAACATTTTGTCGACCTATGTTACAGCAACAACTTTATGTCAACCACAATTGCGGTTGGCATAAAGCCATCCAGTGCAAGCTGTTTTTAGGCTTCATTTCAACCCCCTCATATGTCAGAGAGCTTTGCCCCACACCTCATAATTAAAGATTATCAACTGCAAGTCAGAGTTGATTCAGGGAGGGGTGCAAGAACCCAAGAGATCAGTGCCGGGGTCTTGTGGGTACATTAAAGCAGCAACATCGAATTGCCACTGCAATGTCATTCGATATAAAAACTTCACTGTTCGATCAGCATACCGCCTGGTACTAGTGGAAGGCTCCCCCCCCCCAAGAAATCATCTGATCTAGTGATTTATTTGTCAAGAGTAGTGCAGAGACAGACCTGCAGTTTCACTACCATGATGTCACAGGCATCTGTGCTGTGCTCTGTGCTCTGTGCTCTGTGGAGGTGAAGGTGTGTACTGTGTTTCTTAATGCCTGTTACTATTGGGAAGTTTTTTGTCCCATACAAATCATCTGATCTAGTGATTTATTTGCCAGGAGTTGTGCAGAGAGAGACCTGCAGTTTCATTACCTTGATTTCACAGGCCTCTGTGCTCTGTGGAGGTGAAAGAGAAGAAGACAGTGTTACTGAAACTATTTTATATCTATTAATTATAGTAGTTCTAACTTCTAGCTTGACTGCTGTACTTATTTGAAAAAAAAATGTCCAAGTATTCTGAAGTGGGAGGGGCCCCTCAGGTTTCATGAAAACCAGTAGAAGTCAGAAATCTCAGAGTGCAGTCACCTGGCTGCACTCCCACTGCCCATGGTTTAGGGACAGGAATTGACGCCACACAGTTGTACTGTGCACACACTTGCCTGCCTTGTGTGCTGCTTGCAAGAATTTTTTTTTCTAAAATAAATCAGTATTTCTGTACATTTAAAAATAAAAAGTATTACAGTAGTTCCGCTATAGAAATCTGTCTTGAAAAATATTGGTGATGTAATCTGAGGTTGGGCTCAAGTTTTCACAAAAGTCAGTCACAGCCAGCAGTCTCAGAGGCAGCCGGTTGACGGCACTCCTACCAGCCACAGTTTAGGACCAGGTAGTGATGCCATGCAGTTGCACTGCACATACACCCTTGCCTGCCCTGCATGCTGCTTGCAAGAATTTATTTTGTGCTAAAGTAAATTAGTACTTCTGTACATTTAAAAATAAAAAGTATTACAGCAGTTCTGCTGTAGAAATCTGTCTTTACAAATATTGATGGTGTAATCTGAGGTTGGGCTCAGGTTTCATGAAAGTCAATAGCAGCCAGCAGTCTCAGAGGGCAGTCGGTGGACTGCACTCCCACTGCCCACAGTATAGGGCCAGGTATTGATGCCACACAGTTGCTCCATGCACACACGTTTGCCAGCCTTATGTGCTGCTTGCAAGACTTTTTTGGTGCTAAAATAAATCAGTACTTCTGTGCATTTAAAAATAGAAGTATTACAGTAGTTCTGCTGTAGAAATCTGTCTTCAAAAATATTGGTGGTGTAATCTGAGGTTGGGCTCAGGTTTCACAAAAGTCAGCAGCAGCCAGCAGTCTCAGAGGGTAGCCAGCTGACTGCACTCCCACCGCCCACAGTTTAGGGCCAGGTAGTGATGCCACACATAAGAACATAAGAATTTGCTGGCAGAAGGAGACTGTGCAGTCCATCTAGTCTACCCATGATATCTACCCCCCCATTATGTGCTGAACTTGCTGAGGTAACAACACTGACTATCCCATGCCCGCTTGAACTGCCTGACTATTTTTGCTGCCACCACATTCTGTGGTAGGCTGTTCCAAGGGTCCATGGCCTTCTCAGTGAAAATGTTCTTCCTAACATTCGTTCTGAACTTATCGCCTAACAGTCTCAAGTTGTGCCCCCTTGTACACGCCAGTTCTATTTTCCTGGATGAGATTACCAGTTTGTACTGCGTTTATCCCTTTAACAAATGTAAACGTTTCTATCATGTCCCCCTGTTCTTTCTATGTTCTAGGGAAAATAGATTCAGCTGGGTAAGTCTAGCTTCATAGGATTTGTGGTGCAGACCTTGCACCATCTTGGTGGCTCTCCTCTGTACGGATTCCAGTCAGTTTGCATCCTTTTTTAGATGGGGCCTCCAGTACTGCACACAGTACTCCAAGTGTGGTCTCACTAACGACTTAGACAGTAGGGTGATCACCCCTCTCTTTCTGCTAGTAATACCTCTACCTATGCATCTAAGGATGCTGCTTGCCTTTAGTGCTGCTTTTTTGCATTGCTTTCCTACTTTTAATTCATCTATTATCATAACCCCTAGATCCCATTCCAGCTTTGTCTCTTCTAATTGCTGCCGTCTAGGACATATCTGTTTCCTGAGTTCCTCTTCCCCAAGTGTATTACCTTACACTTCTTGTCATTGAATTTCAACTGCCAATTCCTAGACCATTCCTCTAGTTTACAAAGATCTACATCCATGTCCAAGGCTCCTTCCTGTGTGTCCACCCTGTTGCAGAGCTTTGTGTCATCCACGAACAGGCAGACCTTCCCCTTCATTTCATCAGTGATGTCGCTGATGAATATGTTGAAGAGGATTGGGCCAAGTAACGATCCCTGTGGGATGCCACTGGCCACTCTCCCTTCCTTTAACAAGGTTTCATTTACCATAACCTCCTGTGTCCTGTCCTGTAGCCAGTTTTTGATCCAGCCCACTACTTTCTGACTGACACCTGCTTTCTCTAGTTTACTTGCAAGCCTTCTGTGTGGAACCGCATCAAAGGCTTTGCTAAAGTCTAGGTATACTATGTCCATGGCTGCACCCTGGTCCACCACTCTAGTGACCCAGCCAAAGAATGCTGTCATATTTGTTTGACATGAACATCCTGCTGTGATGCCATGCTGCCTTGGGTCAAGTCTTCCACTTAATTTCAGGTACTCCACCACCCTCTCCTTAAGCAATGACTCCATTACTTTACCTACCACTGAGGTCAGGTTGACAGGGCGATAGTTACCTGCTGTCTCCCTACTCCTGCTCTTGTGTATTGGCACAACTGTGGCCCTTCTCCATTTCTGAGGCATTATGCAATGTTCCAGTGATTTGTTGAATAGTTCAGCCAGTGGGGCGGCAAGTTCCTCTCAAAGTTCTTTCAGAACTCTAGGGTGTACGCCATCTGGCCCCATTGTCTTGCCCATCTTTAATTTAGACAGTTCTTAAAGGACCCTTTCTTCAGTAAAGGGGATGGTGTCTACTCCACCTGTGTGGTGATGTGATTTAGATAGTTCTGGACCATTACCTACATATTCATGAGTGAAGACCGATCAAAAGAATTTGTTGAGAACTTCCGCCTTGTCTTCATCTTTCTCCACCAGCTGCCCTTCCTTCATTGCCAGCCGTGTTATTCCTCCCTTAATCTTTCTTTTTTCCCATATGTATCTAAAAAATGTTTTTTCCCCTCTCTTCACTCCCTTTGCTATTTACTCCTCAGTCTGGACATTTGCTACTCTGAATGCTTTTCCGGCTTCCCTGAGTTTAATCCTTTAGTCTTCTCTATCCCTGTCTAATTTAGTCTCCCTGTACTTCCTAAACGATTTTTTCTTTTCTCGAATTCTGGTTGACACCTCTTTGGAAAACCACAGTGGATTCTTTGACTTTTTGGACATGCCCATTTGTTTTGTGCATTGTGTAGTTACTGTAGTTATGGCAGATTTTAGTTTAGTCCATGTGCTTTCCACATTCTCTGTGGTTTCATTTGCCAGAAGCAATTTAATTTGTTCCCTCATTTTTGGAAAATTAGCTTTTCAGAAATCAAGCACCCTAAGTTTCATGTGATATGGGTCCTGTGCTTTGTTAATCGAGAACCAGACTGACCTGAAGTTGCTGGTTCCCAGATTGATCCCCCACTTGAACCTCAGACACTCTGTCAGTGTTTGAGAGTAAAAGGTCCAGGATAGCTGATTCTCTAGTAGGTGAATCTACCAACTGGTTAAGTCCTGCCCCTGGGAGGGCAATGAGGAATTCTCTACTCCTCTCAGTTCTATGTGATAATAGTGACTGCCAAAAGGCGAGCCCTATTATCGCGACCTGCATTATCGCCAAAAACATTTTTGGCGATATGCATTAAAAGGCGACTGGGAAACTGTGCATGCAGGGGGGTCTATGCCCCGCACCCCACACCTAACTAAAGATTCTCAACTCCAGGTGTGTGCATCTCAGGAAGGGGGGCACAACCCAGTTTAAAAAAAATTAAGTCCTGCAGCTGCAGGATGCAGCAAAGTTGTACCCGCCCACAGTCCCAAACCCAGGAACTGCTCCACTGGAGCCAACCACCCTACCTACCACACCACACGGTTGGTTCAGCGGAAGCAGGCACACTACAGGGTTACAACCCTTTTCCCTATCCCTCCATGTCCTGTTGCCCACCCTGCCTTCCTGTCGCCCATCCTACCCTCACAGTCACAACATTTGCTGTCCCCCTTCCATCGTCCGTGATGATAGTGCCATCATATGGGTCGCCATTTTGACAGTCGCCCATATGTGGTCACTATCATCATGGTATACCCTCCTCTCTGATGATGCTGAAAAGGTGGACCAATCTACATCAGGTAGATTAAAGTCTCCGACCAGCAATAACTTGCCCATTTCGGCTAGCCTCCGTATGTCCTCCAGGAGGTTTCAGTCCTTCTCAATCTCTTGGTTTGGTGGTCTTTAGATAACTCTCACCCTGATTGGATCCCTTTTTCCAGCTCCCAGAGTGATCCATAGGGCCTCTGTTTCGCTGTGCACTCCTTGTATTTCCATTGCATCGATTCCTTCCCTTATATACATAGCCACTCCCCTTCCCCTCTTACCCTTGCCGTATCTCCTAAAGAGAGTGTATCCAGGGATAGCACAGTCCCAGGTGTGGTTCTCAGTTAACCAAGTCTCAGTGACTGCGACCCAGTCTAGGTTGGATTCTGCCAACATGGCAGTAAGATCTGGGATTTTGTTTGGGAGGCTACGAGCATTGATGCACATTGCCTTCCATCCCTTTTTTAATTTGTTTGCTGCATGATTCCCCTGTTTCATCTTTGTTTTATTTAAGTTCTTATCATGTTTGGAACATCTCTCTGGACTTTTGCCAGTTTTGTCGCATGTGATGGTTGTGATATCATTTTCTGGTGCAGACCAAGTATCTGATGATGGGGAAGGGCTGTCTACTTGCCAATATGATGTGACATGTGATGGTGCCCCTTCCCCTTCCTCTAGTTTAAACAGTTGACGAAGATGTCGAACTTTTGACTGAGAGTGCGTGTTCCCTCCTTTGTGAGGTGCAGTCCTTTGAATTTAAAGAACTCCCTTTCCCAGAAGTTAAGCCATTTACTGACATAGCAATGTCCTTTCTCCTGACACCATTTTTCAAACCAGGTGTTAAGCTCGCAGATATCCTTCTCCCTGATTTTCTGCCTGCTGGTTCCCTTTCCCCATACAGGCAGAATATTTATTTATTTTATTTAGTTTTTTGTTAACCGGGTAGGTGCACTAGCCAAGAAATTACTATTTTCAGGCACGACCCGGGACAGTACAACAAAAGAACAGTGGAACAATAGCAAACATGGGTACAGTAAATGAAGAATAAGGGAACACAGTACATCAGAGATACAAAGATATAATAAGTAGGAACAACAAACATAATGGCAAGCATTGTACAAAATAATGGCAACAAGGTTTATATTAAGTGCAGCAGCCATGGATTCGACCTGTGGAATAAAAGGGTTAATAAGAGAGTAGGGTGAGAGAGAGATAAAGAGAGAGAGAGAGAGAAGAGAGAGAGACAGAAGTGAGGAAATGTGCAGGGATACCAAGAAAGACTGATAGAAGGAGGTGCATAGATAGTAGGGGGAACAAATTGAATATAGGAGGGGGATATTGAGTAGATTAGGGTCAAATAGGCCTAGGGTGGTTTGAAACAGGAGCACTTGCTGGACAGGATTAGATGGTTTCTAAGTGCCTCCTTGAAAGCAACATGGGCCGGAGCCTGGTGAATGGTTAGTGGAAGGGAGTTCCAGTATTACGGGGCAAGATAGGCAAAAGCACCGGTGCCTTTAGAGGTGGTGTGTCTAGGGACAAGAACAGGGGCAGAAACTGCTGAGCGAAGGTCATAGAAGGATGACTGTTTCTGAAAGAGACCCGCTAGGGACTGTGGAGTTTGAGATCTAATAATGCTGTCAGTTATGGAGCCAAAGGCATAAAGCCTAGACTCGTGGGGTGGAAACCATCCAAGGTCAGAATAGAAGGTACAGTGGTGTTTCAGTCTGTGGGAGGAGGATGCATACTGACAGATGTTATTGTAGGTGACAACCCATTTCCGAAGGCTTGATTTGCATGCAGAGGTATAGGAGGCAACCCCATAGTTAAGTGAGGGCAGAAGTATCCCACGAGCTATGGCAAGTCTAGCAGAGGGGGAAGAGAGCATAGCTGGTTCGATAGGCAACACCGAGTTTAGTATTTACTGACTTACAAGTTTGTAGGATATGGGTGTCAAAATTTAGCGAGGGATCCAGGGTGATACCCAGATATTTAAAAGAGCTTACCACCTCAATAGATTTGCCACTTAGGGTGGTGACTTTAAAATTGTGTTGGGCTTGTTTGAGTTTATAGTTTGAACTGAATAGCACAGCTTGAGTCTTAGACTCATTTAGGACTAGTTTGTAACAATCAAGCCATTGTTGGATGAGTTGAAAGACATAGGAGAGTCGTTCATTGATGTCATCTGTACTTTTAGCACTGGTGTACAGGACAATGTCATCCACATACAGCAGGGTAGCTGTCTGTGTAAGGTTAGAGGTGATGTTGTTTAGGAAAATAGAGAAGAGCAGTGGGCCTAGTTTTGACCCTTGGGGTACGCCAATGTTAACAGTAGACTTTTCCGAGAAGATAGAGTTATATTTTACAAACTGAGTTCGGACAGACAGATAATTACCATACCAGTTTACAACATTTGGAGAGAAACCAAGAGATCTAAGTGGGGTGAGGAGAATAGAGTGATCAACAAGATCGAATGCCGTAGTCATATTGATAAAGATGGACCCAGTAAGAAAAGCAGAGTCCATGGTCACTAGGACATCAGAGGTTAGCTTGAGTAAAGCAGTGGTAGTACTATGTCCCTTACAGAAGCCATGCTGGGCAGGAGTGAGGAGGTCATATTTAACTAGAAATTCTATGGTTTGGGTAGCTACAAGTTTTTCAAGAATTTTGCTAAGAACAGACAGGATTGCGATGGGCCTATAGTTGAGTGGGTCTTTGGGGTTGCCTTTTTTGTAAACAGGGGTTATCTTTGCCATCTTCCATACATCAGGGATATGATGTTGGCACAGTAAGAGATTAAAAATGTTGGTTAGGAAGCAGCAATGAATGGAGCAACTAGCTTTAGTAACTTGGGTTCAAGACTGTCTGAGTCCACTGCTGCATGCTCGGGTATATTCTCGAGTAATTTTAGTAACTCCCATCTAGAGACAGATTTAAAGAAGTTTGGATGCTTGATGTTAGTTGGAACACGAGGGTCCAGAAATTGACAGGAAAAGAGGAGGTATATTTTGTTAGGTCGAAGAATTGTTCATTGAAAAAAATTGCTGTGGTCCGGGGATTGTTGCAGTGGATGCCATTGAGTGACATGTCATTTGGGGTGAGTGATGAGTTTGAGCCCATAAAGAACTTAATGTGGGACCAGAATTTTTTTGAGTCACCATAGGAGTTAGTTAAAAGGTCTTTACAGTAGGAGCTTTTGGCCTGTTTGATATCCTTTTTGCAGGAGTTTTGCAGGACTCGGTAGGTGTTTAGGTCAGCTGTAAGGCTGGAGCTCTTGTAGCGGATCCAACTTTTATCTCTTTGACGTAGCTTTTTGAATAGTTCAGATTTTAGCCGCCTAGTTTGTCTGTTTTTTTACTCAGCGAGTTACCATTTTACAGTGCTTCTCCTGCAACTCTAGGAAGCAGGATAGGAAGGTGTTAAGGGAAGAGTGAGCATCATTAGTACCTAGGAGAGAAAACCAGTCAGTGTTAGCTACGTCTAGAAGAAAAGCTTGGGAGTTGAAATTGGCATAATCACGGAAGGTGATGAAATGGGGGTTCATTAGTAATGGCTTCCCTTTGCCCCAGATGCAAAAAGTGGGGGAAAGGTCAGTAATAGCATCAGCTAGTACACCTGAGGAGACGATGTGCTCAGGATGGTTGGTCATAATCCAATCCAGCAGAGTTCCTGTATTAGAGTGAGGGGAAATTCTGGTAGGTTCTAAGATGATCTGGTGAAAATTAAGGCTTTGTATGCTCGACAGGGATGCAGGTTGGGAGCTACCCAGCCAGTTTATATTAAGGTCCCCAAGGATAAGAACTTCATTTCGCCCAGAGAGAAAAGCGGTTTGAAGCAACAGTTCCTCCAAACCATTATGACCACTCCTGGGGGGATTGTAGATGCAGACTATATGTATTTTTTTGGAGCCGAGGGTGAGAAGAGTATGAAGCACTTCACAGTGATTTAAGGGGGATGAGCTAATAGCAGAAAGTTAGAGGTGACTTTTAAAGTAAACTGCTGTGCCCCCACCTCTTTTGGGGGGAGGTCTATCTAGTCTCAGGAGGTTGTAGGATGGGATAGTACACAGAGAGTCAGGGGTGGATGATTTGAGCCAGGTTTCAGTGAGGCAAATTATATCCGGCTTGTAGAGGGAGGTCCAAGCTTCAAGATCAGTGAAGTTTTTCTCGAGGCTCCAGATGTTATGGTGGGCAATTATAAGATCTTTGGCATTTAGAGTAGGGTTGATTATACAATTTACTGGGCCTGGGTTTAGTTGGACATCGCCTGAGAGCAGTATGGCTAGAAACAGTAGATAGCACAGTCTATTTCACAGGAAGGAGCATAGGGTATGTAGATAGTGGGGCAACTATTTTTGTGGACATGTGCAATCATAAGGATTCATGATCTATTTAATAGTAGAGGAGTAGTGACATAATTAGGTGCAGGCACAACACGGAGGTTAGAGAAATAAAAATCATTGAATGTGTAGTGAGGGTGAGCTGTAGCAGTTCTGAGGACAGGTAGCAGTGATAGGTGAAACAGTGGCAGTGTGGAGGCAAGGAAAATTAATAAAGTGTGTAACTTCATTGTAGACAGTCCGTGGATTATGGGCGCAAGTCAGAGAAACTGTTGAGGATCCAGGAGTGGGAGGGACAAAGGAAGGAGTAGAGCTAGCACTAACTACAGGACCCTGAAAATTATATACAGGCAGAAAATAGAAAATGGTAGATTCGAGAGAACACAGATAAGTAATCAGGTCAGCAGGTGGGCTGAGCTGTAATATAGAGTTTGAAATGTTAGAGAGAGAGAGAGAGAGAGAGAGAGGAGGGTAGGGTAAGTAGATCAGAGAAGAATGAGGAGAACTAGGGGAACCCGATGGGCAGGACAAAGTGATTAGGGAAGCATAGGCATGGAACGGGAGGGAAATAGAGGATAAATGAGCAGAGAGAGGGGTAAACGGAGGAATGGAGTATGGCAGTGAGCAGAAAAACTATTTCGCACTAGCACTAGATTTCCCTAACAGTAGAACATATAGAACGTCCGATTAGGAGAGCCAATGAGAACAGAACTGTGAATGAGAGGAGGGACAATATGTGTATTTAAAGGAGGCCTGAGTGGGGGAAGGCGGGTGGGAAGAAAATACAATGAGTAGGGTAGAATACTACAGTTAGCAGAGAGAAAAATGGCTATTTTGTGGCTGGGAGAAAGGCACTCCAATTGGGTTAGCAGAGCAGGAGGAGAGGACCAATCACAGTCCAGCAGCCAAAACACCACATCAATGGGAGAAAGGCCAGAGCAAGGCATCTCTAGTGGTAGTACCTGCTTGAGGGATGTGATGCGGTGAGCTACAGAGGTGGGCAAAGATGGTGGTCCGAGTCGGGCGGCGGCCATGGGGGTTACCTTGGGACCACCTAGTAGTCCAGCAGGAGAGTACCTGGGGGAGCAAAGAGAGGGTAAATTAAATATAAGTGCAGGAGGGGGCAGAAATAGTAGCAACAGACACTCAGCAGGGGCTGAGGGAGATTAGGGCTAAGGACAATGGAGCAAAAGCAAGTGAGAATAGGTATGGGAGGGGAGATCAGATAGACAAAAGGTGAGGTCAGAGCACTAAGGAAGGAGAGCAGAGGGGGAGACAGAGGGGGAAGGGGATGAGGCAAAATGAGGCAAGTTACTGGCGTGTAAAAAAATGGAGACAGAGGAGGTACAGGGGCTCTATGAGGGAAGCAGGCAGGGAGAGAATAGAATTTTGGGATAGAGAGAAATGAACAGAGCAGGTAAAAACAGTGCAGGTAAAAACAGTGCAGTTTTAAGATACAGGCTCTTATTAGAACAAACGGTAAGCATGATTTAGCATCTAGATTCACAATTATAACTACAATGCTGTAACAACGGTGTTGTAGGTAAACAAGTAAAATTTCAGAAACAGTGTCAGCCAGAATACTGACAGAGAAATGCATAACTTTAAAAGTGGCACCAAAACAAGCAGTGGTTCTTATATTTGAAAATATGAGTAGGGTAGAATACTGCAGTTAGCAGAGAGAAAAATGGCTATTTTGTGGCTGGGAGAAAGGCGCTCCAATAGGGTTAGCCGAGCAGGAGGAGAGGACCAATCACAGTCCAGCAGCCAAAACGCTGCACCAATGGGAGAAAGGCCAGAGCCAGGCGTTTCTAGTGGTAGTACCTGTTTGAGGGATCCGATGCAGCGAGCTTCAGAGACAGGCAAAGATGGTGGTCCAAGTCGGGCGGCAGCCACGGGGGTTACCGCTGGGCTGCCTAGTAGTCCAGGGTGCTGCTCAGGTGCAGGAGAGTCCCTGCTTGAGGGATCCAATGCGGTGAGCTTCAGAGATGGGCAAAGATGGTAGTCTGAGTTGGGCGGCGGCCACGGGGGTTACTGTGGGGCTGCCTAGTAGTCGAGGGTGCCTCTCAGGTGCAAGAGAGTCCCTGCTTGAGGAACCCGATGCGGCAAGCTTCAGAGGCGGGCAAAGATGGTGATCCAAGTCGGGCGGCGGCCACGGGGGTTACCGTGGGGCTGCCTAGTAGTCCAGGGCACCACTCAGGTGCAGGAGAGTCCCTGCTTGAGGGATCCAATGCGGTGAGTTTCAGAGGTGGGCAAAGATGGTGGTCCGAGTTGGGCAGTGGCCACGGGGTTACCGTGGGGCTGCCTAGTAGTCCAAGGCACTGCTCAGGCACAAGAGAGTCCCTGCTTGAGGGATCCGATGTGGCGAGCTTCAGAGGTGGGCGAAGATGGTGGTCCGAGCCGGACGGCGGCCACGGGGGTTACCGTGAGGCTGCTTAGTAGTCCAGGGCACCACTCAGGTGCAGGAGAGTCCCTGCTTGAGGGATCCGATGCAGCAAGCTTCAGAGGCAGGCAAAGATGGTGGTCTGAATCGGGCTGCAGCCACGGGGGTTACTGTGGGGCCGCCTAGTAGTCCAAGGCGCCGCTCAGGCGCAGGAGAATCTCTGAGAAGGAGACGTCAGATGAAAGTGAAGCTAGTTTTTCCCCCAGAAGGGAAATGTGTTGCTCAGTCTCCTCCACAGATCTACTTGCTAGATCCTTTGTACCGATATGGATAAGAACATGTGTGACCCTCTTAGCGTTGCATGCAGTTCTCACAATGCAGCCTGTATCTCTCCATGCTGATGTTCCTGGGAAGCATCTGACTGCAGTTTCTGTTTAGCCTCTTTGGTGGATGTGAGACTCTACCCCATGTATCATACAGTCTCCTATTATTTGTATTTTTTTTTTGTTGTGATTGGTGAAATCCATTTCTGTTTACCTTTCCCTGCCTTGATTCCCTTCCACTTGAATTTCTGCCTTGGTAGAGGGTATGTCTGTCAGTGGAGAGAACCTATTTGACGTGCTGATTGTTTTTGGAGTCACCTTTGGACTATTTTGTGGTTTAGCTTTGTGCCCCCTAATCAACTGCCAGCGCCCCTGGTGTGTTGGTTCTCTCGGGGGGAGGGGTGCTGGCTTACGGCGCCTAATGTTGGAAGTTGCTGAAGTGTAGTGGTGTGTAGTGTGGTTGACTTGTGCTTGGAGGTAGGTTGTCTTGGTCCATGCTGCATGGAGCTGAGATTGAAGGTCCTTGAGGGAAGGGCATGTAAGGCAATGCCCTACTTGCACTGCAAAGGTCCTGGTGACTAGAGTACCACAAAACCTGCAGTTCACGATGTCCATTGTCTATTGAAGTTGGACAGAATCAAAACGAAAAATTATATGCAGTGTATAGTATTGATGGAGCACGTATAAGTTCTCAATAGAATGACTTGTCTGTATTGCAGATAAGCATACAATGCACCCCCATCTCCAACTTTTTTTTTGTTCTGAAAGTAAGAGGAAGATCCAAAGGCCCAGTGAAGAGGGAAGATTTCCAAAAGTGTGTGTGTGTGTGTTGTTTTTTTTTTAGATTTGTTTTATGTGCTCAGTGATAAGGAGAGTAAGTCCCACCTCTTCCTCTTCTGTGCAGAAAAGACGAGATGCATCCCAGGGTTATATAAGTGGATGAACAAGGAGTGGTGGGGATGGGGTTGGGTGGTGGGCACCCTCACTGCAATTGAGAGAATTAACCAAGCAGAAAACAATCAACTGTCCCAGTGTCTCCACCAGACAATCTACCACAAATCTTAGGACACACCGCAAGGTAAGGGTCTTTGTTGTGTCAACCTAGGAAAATAAAATGTAGAATAGCAGCATGGTAGCAGACACACAATTCAGAATCATTATATTTAAATCAAGTCCTGCCCCCAAACACTCATGGGTTTTCCGACTTTTGGACGTGCCCCTTTTCCAGTGTGGGGGACAGCTGGTGTGTTCAGCCATGAAGTCAGAGAAGAAGGTGAGTGTCCACCCTTTCTGTCCCAGCGTTTGGCAATTCCCTATGCCGGAGAAGAAGGCAAGCTGTCTGCCCTTCCAGTCCTGGCATTCAGCGATTCCCTCCCACCAGAGATCTTTGCCCTAGCAAGCTAGTGGTTGGTGTAGCAGGAGTGTCTTTCAGACCCCCATTTCCATGCAGAGTGTGAGTGAGTGAGTGAGGTCTGCTGTCAGCCTACTCACTGTCCCTACTGCTGCTGCGCTATAAAATAAAGATTCTGGATGGCAGTATTTAAGGACTGCTGTCCTTTTGCTTGTATTTAGCACCTGAATGCAGCACCTCTATTGGTTACTATGAAGCACACATCACTAAGGGAAATATCCTTTGTTCTCTTGCATAGTGCTATTCACTATGGCACTCCCCTCACTGTAATTGAAAGAGTTAGCTGAGCAGAAAAACAATCAACTGTCCCAGTGTCTCCACCAGACAATCTACCACAAACCCTAGGACACACCACAAGGTAAGGGTCTTTGTTGTGTCAACCTGGGAAAATAAAATGTAGGATAGCAGCACAGTAGCAGACACACAATTCAGAATCAGTATATTTAAATTAAGTCCTGCCCAAAGCCATCAGCGAGTGCAGCTGCTAAGGAACAGAAGTTACTGCTATGTCTCTGTTTATTAAATGCTTTGTTACCCCTTTTATTACAAATACCAGTCTTGTATCAAAAAGCACAGAGTTATATCCAAAAAGGTGAGCCACAGACACTCACAGGTTTTCTGACTCTCAAGCGTACCCCTTTTCCAGTGTGGGGGGCAGCTGGTGTGTTCAGCCATGAAGTCAGAGAAGAAGGCGAGTTGTCCACCCTTTCTGTCCCAGTGTTTGGCAATTCTCTACTGCCGGAGAAGAAGGTGAGCTGTCAGCCCTTCCAGTCCTGGAATGTGGCTATTCCCTCTCACCAGAGATCTCTGTGATGGCAAGCTAGCGGTCAGTACAGTGGGAGTGTCTTTTAGACCCCAATTTCCATGCAGAGTGCAAGCGAGTGAGTCAAGTCTGCTGTCAGCCTACTCACCATCCCTACCACTGCTGCGCTGTTTCATTGTGCACACACCCTTGCCTGCTCTGCATGCTGCTAGCAAAACATTTTTTGTGCTAAAAAAAATCTGTACTTTTGTACATTTGCAAAGTATTACAGTACTTGAGAGTGTTTTGAAATTGTTGGCATAGACAATGGCAGGTAGAGGTGGTAAAAAACTTACTTGGTTTAGCCCATGCAAATCTATAATGGAGGAACAGGTTGGTGATGGTGAACCTGAATGTGAGTGACGGTCAGGCCATATTCGACACCCAAAAATTATTCTTCACCCCTTCCAAACCTATTTCTTCCAGCAGCAGTAGTACTATGGCTGGCATGGGAGAAAGTGATACAAGAAGCACAAGCAGAAGGACACTGTTCTCGACTCCCACAACCACCAGTGTGTCACCAGTACCATCACATCTGTCATCCCCACCACCACCACCACCATAGAGACCCTGTCTTCCACAACAACTGGCAGCATGACTACTACAGCCAGTCCCGCAACTGTGACTGTCACTCCGGCCACTACTGACACAATGAACCCTGCCGCTACTGTAACACTATCACCACAGTCTGTTATCCCTGCCACACTGAATATTACCAGTATGACCACTACAGCTGATTCAGTTATGCCTCCTGCTTCTCAGCTTCTCGGTAATCCTGAAAAAGATGTAGAGGAGGACCAATCATCTGGTTCTGAGTATTTCCCTCCACATGAATTGCCCAGTGACACGTCATCTTCTTCATCAGAGGCAAATGTTAGTGAATTTGAGGGCAGACTATGCTATGTACTTTGAGGGCAGAAAAAAAAAAGATGACTGGTAAAAGAGCCTCTAGGAGTAGCACTAGTACCCAGTGTAGTAGAAGTAGCTTAAACGTAAGGGTCCCCCTCCTCTTAAGAAGATCAAACAAGCAACACTAACATTTCTTAGGCAGGCTCAGTCACAGCCTGAAGGACAGCCAAGTGATATGGCAGCACTGGCATAGCACCATCAGGACCAGTAGTCCCAGCGCAAGAACATGAAGACAAGACAGGCACATCTGTTGAAAAAAGAACTGGATGATGTGGTGCTACCAGAATCACTGGTAACCACAGTGTTAAGAGTGCTGTGTGGCTGCATTTCACTGTGTTAAGGAGGACACGAGGAAGGCAGTCTGTTCTTTTTGCAACAGCACTACAAGCTGAGGGAAATCACTCTCTAATTTAACCACATCATTATAGAACCACTTGAAGCTTAAGCACCCTCAACTGTATTGAAGCTCATCTGGGTCTGGTTCTGGACCCTTGGTTTCACGAAGACTAAACATCTCTGGTGGACAGGCATGTACTGCTGGCAGTGGTGGTGGTACCGACATATCTGATTTTGAGCAACCCAGTGGTCATGGCACTGCTTCCCCCTCACCAACACAGAGTCCTTCTACTCTGGTCACTTCTGACTCCTGTGATACTACAAGTCAGAGACAGTCATCAGCCCTTCGCACAGCACCGATGAAGCAGTCCACATTGATGTCTCCCATGGCAGTTCTAATAATGGGTGCTCTGCATGCACAAACAAAGTACCATGCCTCACATCCAACAGCACAGCAAATCACACAGCTGATTGTTGGGATGATGGTGTTGAATCTCCAGCCTATCTCAGCTGTGGAAGATACTGGCTTCTGATGGCTTCTCAACTGCTTGCACCCACATAATCAGATACCATCTCATACTACATTTTTAGGGAGAGTATTCCCCCAGCTGTAATCTGGCATGTGATCTGCTGTTGCTGCCCTGCTTGCAGAGGCTGTTGGAGGTGTTTTTCACTGTACATCAGATATCCAGACTAGCAATAACTCCCTGCATGCCTCTCTCTCCTTAACTGCACACTGGTATGTGCAACAGCCTGATGCTGTTTCCAATGCATCACCTTGTGGCTCACTCTTGGCCCAGCCTCCAATCTGGTAGTCACATTAGGTCAGCTTTGCTGAACGTTGGACTGATGGAGGAAGATCACAGAGCACATAATATTCTCATGTTCTTGCAAGATATGTTGCAGTCTTGGACTGATGCTAACACCAATTTAAAAGTTGTTTTTTTTTCTTACCGACAATGGTACAAACATGGTGAAAGCCATCAGTGATGGCCATTTTGTGAGTACTCATTGCTTTGCACACACATGGAATTAAGAGGAGACTCATGTACTGCATAACAGTACTAGGATTAACAACATATTATCGGTATCCTGTGACATAGGCAACCGCGATTGGGCACCTACAAAAACGGCGACTCAATCGTGGCACCTGTCATCGAGGCTACCCAGCAGGGAGGGTGACCAGATGCGGGGTTCACACATATGGCGATAGGATGTCGCTACATGCATACACACATGGGGGGGAGCGAGCATGCTCAGCAAGGGGAGGGAGAGGAGGGAGGGATTATGAGGGGTGATGCTGCAGCAAGCTGCTGGACTGCTCCCGTGGCATGGTGGGTTGGTTCAGGGCTGGACTGCAGAGGGTGCTAGGTTCACGTCCAGGTGCAGGTACCTTTTGTTGCACCCGGCCTGAAATTGTTTTTTTTTTACTTTTGCACCCCCCCCCCGGACATGCATCCCCTTGGAGTTGAGAATCCTTCAGTAGGGGGTGCGGTGGACATAGTCCCCCACATTTACATGTATATCATAAGTCCCTGGCACCCTTTTGCTGTGCTCTGGGGAGTACATCACCAAAAAATTTTTCTGGCGATGTACATCCGCCCTAACAGCAATCGCTATTCTGTGATCGCTATTGTCACATAAATCCCATATTATTCACAACCCATTCTATCTGCAGCCAATTCCATCACTCTGTAAAAGCCACTAACAAGTTAGAGGAAGTTCAGGAATGCCTTGGTCTGCCCCAACATCATGTAATGCAAGATGTTAGCACTCAGTTAAATTCTTCATACCTGATGCTTTCAAGACTGCTCGAGCAAATCCGGACACTACACGAAATGTCTATAGGGCAGATATTGGAGAGGTCCTAGGACATCATGATTGGTTAGTTCTTGAGGGCATGGTGAAGATTCTTGTGCCATTAGGGTGGAGTACATGTAGAGCAAGGGTTCTGTGATTTTCTGGGTTTCTAGTTCAGTTCAGGCTCTACAGGGTGGGGTTCTAGTTTGGTTCAGTTCTGTTTATGAATTGCAAGTTTGGGTTCTGGTTCAGTTCTTAAAATTCGGTTCTTTAATATAAATAAAACATGAATATAGTTGAATTTGTCAAACATCGTAACTTTAACTAAACAATGTTAAATATACAAAGAACAAAGAAAGCAAGACATTTCAATGAGTACATTTAAATACATTAAGTATTTTACATTAAATAAAAAAAATTATCTCTAAGCATGGTAAGGATCCTCCCTAATCTGAAAGAGGGAACTGGCAGTATAGCCTGGAGGTTAGAATAACGAGCTTGGTACATTCAGGAGTCCAACAGGCCTGGCTTTGATTCCCAGCTACAACATCCACTTGCATACTGTGCAAGTCTAAGCAAGTCACTTAATCTTCCCAGAGCTGCTGGGTCTCCCCCGTGTGCCTAGTGCACCTTACCCACTTACCAAAAGGGGACAGGGAACCAGAATGGCCCTGCAACCTTTGCAGGTGTATAAAAGATTAGTTGTGTTCTGGTGGCATTTTTGTTGCAGAGCTCACATGATCTCAAATCACAGCCGCATTTACACTACCTGCATCATCGTTGTCTGTCCCAGTCCTGGTAATGATGTGAGGCTCCGTAGTTTTGAAATCAAACAACCACCTATAACGCCTGAACTGGCATCCAGCGGAAGGACAGGTACTACAGGAAATGTACAGGTATAACACAGTTCTGCAATTTTTTAAATATTTTCTATTCTTTTTCTGCCATTGGCAGCCTGATACTCGGCCCTTCCTGCACACCATTACCTTGCTCCTCCTCCCCACTGATACCTCCTGACTTACCCCTCCAGGGTGGGGTCGATGCCCATATCCAGCCTGTCCCCAATGGAAAGGTGCTGATGATGACTGGCATTGCCTCCCTGGCTTCCCCCCCAGGGTGGGGTTCGGGGCTCGGACGGCGCATCAGAGCCGTAATTGATTGGTGGAGAATCGGAGTCATGAAGGTCGTGGTGCCAGGCACGCGTCATTCGTGGCAGCCAATGTGATTTTCTTGGACTGTCCCAGGGCTGGGACATGCAGTGATATCCTGCATCTTCCCTGCCCTTCTTAGATTTGGCGCTGGCACTTGCGTTTCCTACCGGCCTCCACCAGGAATCATACGCATGCCGGACATGCACCCGACCCTGCCCCCTGGAGAAGGAGAGCAACCCTGGGGGTGCTCAATCCTTCTCCCCCCAGCTGGCCCTCCAGCTCCCTGGGTCCGTTCCTGAACCCAGGTTGCAGGCATCGCAAGAGGAAATCCAACCGCTGCGCCGATGGGCCGACACAGTTCTGCATTTTAAAAAGGGCAAGTTCGAGTTTGGTTCTGGTTCACCACCTCATTCGATCAGGTGGTTCTAGTTCAGTTCAGTTCTGAAGGAAACCACAAAGTTCAGGTTCCGTTCATGTTCAGTTCATGCTAGAACCCTGGCTCTCAGTACACGTGACCCAAGTGCTATCACAGCCTTACTTAGTCGGGTTATCCCAGCTGTGCGTATTCTCAAAAGATCATTACAATGGTTTTCGGATGACAAAACAATGAGTACACAAGAGGTCACTGATCTTGTTATTCATTTTGATGCAGCACTTGATGCAAGGTTCGCCACAGTCATGAATAACTGCCATCTCATATTTGCTACCTTGTTGGACCATAGGTTTAAATGCAAGATCCTTCACATATCCATGGACAGCCACAAGGGGACTCATTTTAGGAAACAGCTGAGTGAAGAGTTAAATAGTGCCATGCAGACAGTCAGACACTCAGAAGGGGAAGAAGATGCTCCAGTTCAGGTTCCTGAGGGAGAGAAACAGGCATGCGGTGGTTTGGAGTTGGTTGGTACTGGTGGAGATGGGGAAAGATGGCATAGTGATGGTGCAGAGGAGAGTGACTGGGCATTACTTAGCACATTATGGCATCAACAGCAACACAAACACTTACAATCTCAGCCTTTTTATGCAGAACATTTGCTTAATGGCTCCTTTGCAGAATCAATTGAGCCATTTGATGTTGATCCACTGGGCTGCTGGATTCAGAAAATGAACTCCTCGCCTCACCTGGCACAACTTGCTTTAAAATACCTAAGCTGCCCTCCTACAAGTGTGCCATCCAAGAGGATGTTTAGCACTGCTGGTGACGTTGTTGATCCACACCATTCCAAGCAAGACCCTTGACATGTTGAACAGCTAGTGTTCATTAAGCTAAACTTACCAGTAGTGGGCTACAAATATGATCTGTGCACATAAAAATGATGGTACAGTACTGCTCTCGATCTGCCTAATGTTATGATAGTGTAATGTTACTTTTTTTTTGGCTCATCCTTTCTGTTTTCTATCACATTAAATATTTAATTTAAAGGGTAACTCTCCATTCCCTGGCATATAACTGCAGGACCACCGTGAGGCCCCTCTTAAGTTAGAAACATTTAAATACTGTATCATGTTTTAGTGTACTTACTATTGTGTACTTTAGGTTATTATTTATCTGTTGGTAAAAAAGGACTGCTTGTCCCACACAGTCTGCCCAGATTGTTTATCCCTGCCTTATCAGTCTCTTCTGCAGACCCTAAAGCAACCCTGCTGCCTCCCTGCCTGTTTTGAAATACAAACAGAGAAGCTTTTTACCGCCCTTCAGAGTACTCGGCCATTTGCTGCACCATAAAGAGGGTAGCTAGCCCCCACAAATAAACATGCTAAAGAGAATATATGGTGTGCAAAATAAGGAAGGCAGCAGACAGTTAATGTTTAACCACCAATGTGCATCTTTACTGTTTGGCCATAAAGCAATTGTCACAGGCAATACCCCTAGTGCCTTGACTCCTGTATGAGTCTTCAAGGGGTGAATATACTGAGCACAGATACAGTTTAAATACATCCTGGTGGATCCAAAGTACTTGTACTGTGCTCCGGGGAGTCCATCGCTGAAAAAAACTTTCACCGATGTGACTTTGCTGTAATGGTGATCGCCGTTATTACTTAAAACCCAAACGTCAAGAGTTTAATGTAACTGCTCCCTGTCTATGGCTATACTGTAGAGGGATATGCTGCATGGACGCAACTGCACACCGAGCCTTCCAGCAGGACACAAATAAACTCTAATGGCACCTGTCCAGTGTGACTGACTAAATGGCGCCTTCCTGTGGTTAAAGTCACCCACAACATAGACATAGACAACAACATTGGTATTTATTTGTATTCACTTTTATTCCTGGTAAACTTCCCTTTTTTTCTTTTGAACACATTGGGCTGGATATTCAAAAGGGTTGCGCCATGCGCAATAGGGTTGCCCCTGCGTAAGTCCGAAATTGCGCCATTCTGCCATATTCAGCAGGAGGCAGTTGCACCCCCCCCAAGTCATACTGAGCAACAGCGCAATGCTAATGAAGGCATGCTCAATCGGAGGGGGAGGAACCATGCATAAACTGCACAGCCCGATATTCAGCCGGGCTGTGCAGAGTTGTGCAGGCGCAACCCCAACCTGCGCCTGCACAACTTTGAGCAAAAAGGAGAAAGTCGAGGGATACCCACAGGTGAGCTGGCCGCATTGCAGGCGCAACACAGCAGCTGCCACCCGTGGGGTGGCCCTCCACTCTCTGTGCCCCCTGCAGCCCAACGGCAGGCATAATAGTAACCCCCGACTGGCCCGTTCTGGGGCAAACCCGTCAATAATCCCCCCTCCCTCCGACTGGCCAGATCGCGGGCAAATCCAGTAAGTCCCCTCCCCTGACTGGCCCGACTGGCAAACCTGTAGTAATCCCCCACCTCTACTAGCCCGATCACGGCAGAAATAGAGTTCAACCCCCCAGAACAATATCCTGGTGGTCCAGTGGGCGCGAAGCCCGATCGCGGGCATTAGAGTCCACCCCAAGGTCCAAGTACCCTGGTGATCTAGTGGCCCCCACCCCACCCACCCATGGAGCCCTCCACCCCCCCGCCAGTGCGGCGGCGGCAGCACCACCACCCCACCGCCGGCCACGATCAGACTGCTGTCAGGCTGCCCCATTGGTTCAGAGCAAGAGCCAATGGGTGTGCAGCCCATACCGCATAAGGCAGTCCAGATATGTGAATGTGTGCAGCCCTACTGAGCAGTCAGTCGGCAGGTGGTGGGGCAGCAGGCGGGTGGTGCTACCGGCTGACGGGGGGCGGGATGGTGGGCTCCATGGTGGTGGGTGGGGCCACCAGATCACCAGGTACTTACACTTTGGGGTGGACTTAATGTTCACGATCGACTTCGTGGTCCACTGGACCACCAAGGATATTGTTCTGGGGGTTGAATCTGTTCTGCCCGCGATCGGGCTAGTGGGGTGGGGGATTACTACGGGTTTGCCCGCGATCGGCCAGTCGGGGAGGGGGGGATTACTACGGGTTTGCCCAAGGATCGGGCCAGTCAGGGAGGGGAGATTACTACCGGTTTGCCTGTGATCGGGCCAGTCGGGGAGGGGGAATTATTAGGGTTTGCCACCATCGGGCCAGTCAGGGGAGGGGGATTATTATGGGTTTGCCCGCGATCGGCCAGTCAGGGGAGGGGATTTACTTCCTGCCCGCGATCGGGCTGCAGGGGGCATCGGTCCCCGACGGCTGCTGCCTGACAGGGCACAGGCGCAAGTCGTCTGGGATCGGTGCGCCTGCATGCTAATGGCATGCAAATGGGGCCATAAGTAGATGCAAATGGCCCTCCCTACTCCTTGCATGAATTATGGCCCCATTTGCATGTCACCTTTTGAATATCGGGAATTTGCGCTTAGGCGCAATGGAACTTGCGCCACCGCGTCTTGAATGCTCCACTCTGACCACTTGCAGTGGTGCAAGTTCCACTGTGCCATGCACAGTGGCTGTAGCCGGGGGGTGATATTCAAAGGAGTTGCTCAATAGCGCAACTCCGTTGAATATCACCCCGGCCACACCCCAGCACAACTTATTTGAGCAGCGCAAGGGCTTGCGCCACAGAATGGCACAGTTTGAATATCCAGCCCATTATGTGTTAAGCAGACAGATGCAATCTTAGATCATGCACATTACCAAAGTTTTCTATTCCAAAAACTCATTTAAAAATCTGTGACTGTGTCTTATCTATATCAGTCTCCCAAACCTGGAAAGAACTTAAGAAAAGATATAAACTTTGTGCCTTGATCCCTATCTCCTGATTTAAATTTTTTATTGCTGGGTCTTTTCAGAAACAATATGATTGTTTTGGCTGAATACATGTGTTTTTTTATCAAACTATTATTTATAATAGGAATTATACTATGTAATGTGTTTGTTCACTTTATTGTTTTGCATTATGTATTGTAACTTTTTTGTAATTTCTTATGTATGGCCTCAATTGTAAACAAGAGTTTCTATCAATTTGCCTTCTAATAAATTGATGAACATGCCTAAAATACCTAAAATGTACCCTTATGTAACTATTACTGTGCTACCCAATGTATATCTTGTTTTGCTCCTGTACACCTATATTATGTCTGTGCATTTCTGCATATTGTAACCAATGTTCTGTGCTCTTCCGGGTCGTGCCTGAAAATAGGCAGGTCTGTTGCCTAGCGCACTTACCCGGTTACCAAAAGCTAATAAATAAATAATAAATAAACATGGCTGATCAGTATGGCATAATTTAAAACCATAAATTCTTTACTTATGGGACATTGGTGTGTCCTGTGACTGCTCCAAACTTCCACTTCACACCTTCTGCTCGCACTGTCATTGGTCAAATGGTTAACCTAACAGTGCCGCTTCACAAGGAAGAATATCTTCTTAATGAACCTGGTCATCAAACTGATGTCATCATAAATTACACTCCAACCTTCAATGTGCATATTATTCCACTCTTACTAGACTTACAGCTGTTGCTGTATCATAAAGATGAACATCTCATGCAAATCAGCAATGACATGCAGAAGGCTGAAACTGCTCTACACAATTGATTTGTGATTATGAATTACAATTACTTCTTTCCAATACTTGGCTAGAATTAACAATTAAAAGTCCTCCGGTTTAAAATAAAACACTGCATCCCAATGCAGGTGGAGTAACTGTTTTATTATCAAAAAATCTAAAAGCTAAGAAGCTTAACATTTAACATAAAAAATATTTTTTGTCAAACATATAAAATACATGGGCCCATTTTCTAAGTTCAATAATACCCTCCAGGGTGGGTGGTATTAGGCAATACTGACCCTCTGGGGCACTTGACACTGTTGCACCAGTCCTTGTATTACCCAAGTCTTCTCGCTTGGGACCCCCATGATTTGATGAGGCTTGTCAAGGAGATGAAGACCAAGGGTCGGAGGTTGGAGCACAGTTGGTGGAAGACTCAGTCTGAGGGTGATAAACTAGCTTTGAGACTTCACTACAGTGAATATCAAAGGGAAACCAATAGAAGGCAGTGTTCCTGTCTAGGGAGACTGCTGCAGGGAGGAACAGACCAGCTCTGCTTTTTTGAGCTGTAGACAGGCTTCTACACCCTGCCTGTCTACAGCTGAAAAAAGCATTTTCAATTGCTCAGTGCAAGGAGTTTGCTCTGTTCTTCTCTGACAGGGTGTTCTCCATCAGAGCAGGGATGTCCCCAACAGAGAATTTGCAGCCATGCAGTGGTGAGTCATGTGTGTCCAGAGGCACTCCTATTGTTTGGAGCAAGTTCAAGCTGGTTTGGGTGGCTGAGGTTTGCGAGGTGATCTCAAAGCTGTGGTCCACATACTATGAACTGGACCAGGGCCCAATTTGTCTCTTAATGGGATGTGTCGAGTCCGTTGGGCCAGTGTTCACCAAGATTGTCCAGTGTTTACTTTCAGAGGTTCCCCCCTGATGCCTAGCTAGAGGTGCTGGTGAGGTCCCTCCTTAAGAAGCCATCTCTAGACCCTGACATCTTGGTGAATTATAGACCTATCTCTAACCTTGCATTCTTAGGGAAGGTTATTGAGAAAGTGGTGGCTCTGCAGCTTGAGGCTCACCTCACAGCTCATGACATCTATAAGCCCTTCCAATCAGGATTTAGGTCAAGGCTTAGCACTGAAATGGTGTTAGAGTGCAAAATGATCTCCTCAGGGTGAGGGATAGAGGGCAGTGGTCAGTTCTCATTCTCCTCAATCTCTTCTCAGCATTTGACATTGTGGGTCATGTAGTGCTGTTGGATCACCTAAGGGAGCTCTGTGGACTCACATGTACCGTCATCAACTGGTTTGAGTCCTTCCTTACAGGCAGGACACAAAGGGTGGTGGTGAGAAATTTCTCATCCTACCCAAAACCCCTGCCCTGTGGAGTTGTCCAGGGTTTGATACTGTTGTCTGTGTTGTTTGCAGTGCACATGCTTCCCCTTTGTGGGATCATAGATGGTACAGCTTGGGTTTCCACTGTTATGCAGATGACACCCAGCTGTACATGCCATTTGCACCTGAGATGGATTGTGCTGCAAAGGTGCTAAATAACTGTCTGGCCGAGATCCAGGACTGGATGGCTTCTAGCTGGCTAAGACTCAGTCCTGACAAGACGGAGGTGCTAGTGATTGAGCCTGTTCTTTGGTGGGATGTGGATACTGCTGGAGGGGGAGAAGTATTGTTTGTTGGCCCCACTCCCTTGGCGGCATCCACCAAGGTGAAAAATCTGGGCATCACCCTCGATGATGTATTGACACTTGAAGCTCGGGTGTCATCTGTCGTCAAGTATGATTTTTACCATTTGACATACAGATTTAGTCTTGGCAATATTGGCCCTTGTACCACATGAGGAATGTTGCCTGGATTAAAGCCTTGATTCCAGCAGATGACTTGCCTTCACTGGTACATACTTTTGTGACATTGTGGCTCAACTACTGCAATGATCTGTACCTCGGGGTCACTGGAGGGATTCTCTGGTGCTTGCAGTTGGTGTAGAATGCAGCAGCCAGGTTACTGATGGGCCTTCTAAATTCCTGTCATGTGACCCCAGTACTGTGCAAACTGCACTGGCTGCCAGTAAGGTGGAGAATCATCTTCAAAGTGGGCTTACTCACTTGTAAGACCCTACATGGATCGGGCTCTGGCTACCTAAATGACCTCCTGACTCCTGCATATCCTGTACGTTCACTTTGCTTCTCCACTGAGGGCCTCCTAGTGGTTCCCAGGTCCCACCTTAAATCCTCTGGAGAGCATGCATTTGAGGTGGTAGGCCTGATATTGTGGAACTAGCTACCAAGGTCTTTGAGGGAGGCCCCACCAGTGGAGGTTTTTAAGTGGGGCCTAAAGGCACATTGTTTTAGAAAAGCATTTCCAGATTGTTTATTGTTAAATTGGTTAACTGCTGCAATATTTTATTCTATTTAAATTTTCATCTTTAAAATTGTAATTGAGCCGGCCCAGTGGCGCAGAGGGTTGAGGCGCTGTACACCACACCTCACACCAAGCCAGTGACCCGGGTTCAGGAGTGAGCCTGGGCACTGGGGGTCAGCAGGAAAGGGAGATGGATCCAGCATCCATAGGTCAGCTGTCCTCTCTGGAGGCTGGGGGTACTACTAGCATGGGAACAAGAATCGGGGACAAGCGTGGCGGACATTTACGGGAAAGCCACATGCTGACGCCATTGCACAGCTGTGCTCAGGGGAAAACACAAGAAAAAATCCTTCTAGACCACCGGTGAGATGACAGTGGCCCCAGTGGAACACCCATATCCCAAATGCTGGCCCAAGCGCGCTCGGGTCTCTCCATGGCCGACCCGATGACCAAATATAAGACACCACCAGGAGACGGGTGGAACCAGCCCTGAAGGTTATCCAGGGGTCAGGCCTGCCTAGGTCTTTTGGGGGAGAGAGCCTGGGAGATGTGGGCGGGGGTTCAGGCTGGGAGTTAGGGTTGTATCCATGTGGGCACTCCTGAAGGATGCCTGGGGGTCTGGATCCACAAATAGAGTTAAAAAAAAATTGTTGTAATTTATTATTTGTTTTCCTGTTTATTTTTTATGATGTTGCCTATTTACTTATACAGCATCCAGATCCTCCGGGATGGGGCACTCAGAAATAAACCTTACTTACTTACTTACTAATCTGTGATAACAACATGTTTGTGGACTCTAAGAACCAATTGTAAACGTCACCAGCCTAATTCTTAACAATGTCAGTGCACACTGGTGTGGGTCCCATGACCTCCTGGCAAGGAATACTTGCTTGTGTTTTGTGCTGTCCAGTAATAAATCATGTTTTACTTGTGACACCTTTGGTTTTGTGTTACGTTTCTGCCTACATGTCTAGAATTCTGCCAACAGCTGAAAACAGCTGTACTCAATATACAGTATGCAGGCATCTCATTTAATTGGCAATTAACCATTTAATTGACAATTAACCCATATGGTGTCAATGGATAATTGCCTATAGGAAAAGTCAGGTCACTGCAAGGTCAAAACAGGAAGGAGAGTGTTTCTAACGTACAGTGAAAGGTTAGGGGAATCTGATTTCCTCACTTGGCCATTCAGTTTGAAGTCTGTACATCTTCAGGCAGCAACACAAAGCTGATGCTGATTTTGATGTTTGGAATTGATGAAACAATCAGAACCCATTGTTTCCAACCCTAAAGTAAAATTGGCAAAGGATGGGGATATACCACTTCTGTCCTTAACGATGGCTACTAAGGTTGGCCCCACAGGGAGATGGTAAAGCTAGCTTGAGGCCCCTAAGGTTTTTATGTCTTTCTCTTACTTTTGGTGACCTATTAAGTTAACATAGAAGTTGTTTGGAGTGCCAGCCACTACCTGATTGTCAGTGTAGGACTTGTGTTTGGTTTTGAGTGAGACCCCTGCTCTGTCCCCCTCCTCAAGAGATTTTGCTACCCACTTTATAATCTACAGACTTTTTATGATCTACAGACTTTCACCTGCTAAAGGTGATGGTTGAGCTTCTGTGAAAACATTGAAGGTGGGTGCCCTCACTTCCTCTGTAGTCATTCACATGATGCATAATCCTGTGTTATAACATCTCTGCTTTTTTTCTAATGTCTACTTAAATGTCAGTTTAATGTGCTTACGCAGCTTGATAGGATATGTGATAATGCTTAAGTAACTTGATTACATTTGTGGCTTTCCGCTTCTCTATCTATGGGATATAACATCCTGTAGGGGTACGATGCAAGGAACCCTAGAGGTGGGTTCCCCCCCTACAGGTGCCGGAAATGAATGCGTCAGCTAAAGGTAGGTTAGGAAGAAGCCCACGGGTAAGAGATACTAGCCGCTGGAGGAGGAGAGGTGGATGGTGGGCAATGAAAACGAATCCTTAGAGAGTCCAGGATGAGTGACATTTTGAGATCGATGGAGGAGTGACGTTGTTACTCTGCCCATTGAACCTCGGGCTTAAAAGCCCTCCCATTGTAATTTGTGAAAATGTTACAGGAATAGGCTGGTGTTATATGTAGATGTGGCAGATATTCTCTAAGGGATGCAGTAAAACTAGCAGAATGGCATAGCTGCAGGGAAAAGGGCACTGTTTTCCTTTAATCAACTGATTTAGCAGTAGCTGTTGTGGACTTAGAGACAGAGCTGCTTGTAATTCTACAGCATGAAGCCAGCAGCCAGGAGAAATTTACTGTATGGGGGAAGAAAAGCCAATTAAAAGGATGTGCAGCAGCAATCAAGAAGCATTTACTTTCTAATGCATCAGACACGGTATTGAATGCCATTGCTCCTCAGTTAATTTCAGTGTGAGATGGTGCCTTGCTACAAATTACTACTCCTGAAACTGTAAAAAGAGAACTTGTTCTTAATCAGCACCACAGAGTTAATTCCATAGTCAGTGACTGATAGTGCAACAATTTCCATGCCTTTTTCTCTGGAGGACAAAGCCTACGGACATGGGAGCAAATATGACACATCTATTGATGTATGTATTTATAAAATCCTGAGCAGAACTGTTTTGGATATAGTGGGCCTCCTGCTGAATCCTTAGGGGCAGAGGGTTTTGGCACCTTAAATATCCAAGAAAAGACAATCTTTGAACCATAACAGTGTTATCAGGGCTCCTATAAATTGTTAATTGTCTGGTTGCCAATATATTTGCTTTTGAAATATTATGTTTAAAAAACACTTCTTTTAGATTAAGCAAATCCTTTCACGTTGCCAATTCTGCAAGTAGAGCTGAGTAAAATGTTATTACAGTTTTGAAATTGTGCTAAACTGTAGGTTCTGCATTATCATCCAGTTTTTGTGAAACTGTGTAAAAATACAACATGATTTCACTTTCTTATTTTTTCCCCATATTGGGCATTTCATTCTCGGATTGTACATTTTTAAAAATGTGAGTTCTTAAAAACATGCAATTCCAAGGCATGCCAGTGGCACGGTGGATTGAGGCACTGGCACCTTACCTGCTGCCATGCCGGTGACCTGGCTTCAGGAATGGACTCGGGTCACAGGGAGTTGGCCGGGTGAGAGTTACTGTCTTCCTTCAGGAACTGGACACCTGTATCCCACTATCTGACTGCAAACTAGCAGAGGCCAGTTGGCAGTACCGGTGGCAAGAGCAGAACATGGGGAGATAAATGGCAGATGTGCTGCATCATTGCACACCAACATCTCATGGGTGAAAACCAAGGAGGAAAATTCCCCCACTCTCTTGGCTTCCCCACGGGTCCGCATGACTCTCGCTGGTAGGCCACCCTCCAGGGTAGATAACATGTAAGGCCACCAGATAGATCAGTGAAGGAACTGGGGGGCGCTGTAAGGGGAATGCAGACAGAAAAGGATAGATGGAAAGAAATGTGCAATTTCTGCAAATAATGCCACTGGTTAATTATAAACAACAACAACACAGTATATATAGAATAATCCCTTCCGTCCATCTGTACACCAGTCCGAGTGCACCTGTGAACAGGGTACCAAAGTCCGTGATTCGCCCCTTCCCCGAGGTCTGTCCCCCCTGGAGTAAGAATCTATAGATGGGGGGCATGGGGGGTGCAATAATGCATGGGGAAGTATGGTTAATGAGTTTAGTTTGCAGACCACCGTGTGTGATGCCCCATAAACCCCGAGGACAAAGACCGAGGGGTTTACATGGGCATCACACACTGAGGGTGTGCATGAAATTTGAATTTACCAGACTTCATCATGTTTTATTTTTTATATTTACTGGTTTCTGTGTCTGACAGCATATTTTACATTCCAGAGCACAATTAGGCACAATAGGGACAAAGACGCAAAAGCTAGTACTCATTCGGAGGCATGAAACATTATGCAGTTGCCATTTTTAAATGATTTTCTGTCAAACTATTTATTTGAGCAGTGCTACCAGCTTTTTGCTGTTGGTTCCCTGAGAAGGCTGTTTTTTCACACTGGTGGTTTTCTGTCAGCAGTGCGAGCGGACTGCCAGCGCGAGGACAGTTTCTTGGAGAGGCAGTCAGGGACACTCACCGCTATTTCTGAGAGCCATGGTTTACAGAACTCCATAATTCACAGGTGTGAATTACGGAGTTTGTAGGGGTCTGCCAGTGATGGCTTACTGACCTCAACCAGTAAATATAGTCCTTTTAAAGCTGTAGTGTTGGTGGGAGCTATTTACTCCTCTCCTTAGACTAAAGTAAAATGTTTTGATGATTTTACTCTGGAAATTAGAGAGAGTATAAAACATAAAGTTGTTATACTATGGGAGATTTTAACATGGATTGGGGTCAAGATACAGGGAAAAAGCTAGGTGAGACTTTTAATTTGATGGGTTTAAAGCAACAAATAGATTCTTGCACTAGATTTACTAAAGATGCAGGGTCTGTTACTATTTTAGATCTAATTTTTACTTCCAAGGGTTTAGGATGTCAGATTTGGCTGTTTTGATGCCAAACTTTGGGGAACACAACCCTGTTTAATGCTGGCTAGACAAAACAAAATGAAGGTATTTTACAAATCTGGTATTAAATGGGATAGGTGTATGCTTATTCCATAGCTAGATTTAGTAGTCAAATATTTCTCTGTATCTTTTAATGACATATGAAATTTAGATGGCCCTTGGAAAAATTTTCTCTTGAAAAAATGTCATGGAATGATGAAAAATTACGTACACTGATTAGAGTAAAAAGCAAATTGTGCTATAGGCTGGATTAAATTTAAGGTAATGTGTGAACAGTGTGATAAGCAATTGAAACTGGCCAAGGCACAGTATTATACATTTCATTTGTCTACAGCAAAATACTAGCAGCCTACTGAAGATTTGAAAAATCCAGTTAGACAAGAACAGAAGATTAATTTAGTTAAAGGCAATACACTCATAGAAAATCCTAACATAGTAGCAGAGGAACTAAATAGATACTTTTCTGAATTACTGTACGTGGAACGTATGGCAGAAAATAGGTTGAATGGTTTGATGGAGGAAGGAGAGTAGGAGGACACAAAGATAATGAATGTAATGTAGAGAGGGTAAGGAGATTTAGATTTAGGATATTGAGAGTAGGCGAGGTGTACAGAGCTGTAAAATATCTAAAATTGGGAAAAGCTTGTGGATTGGATTACGTTTAATTAAATTTAAATTTAATTAAATTTAAATTTCTCAAAATTTGTGCCTGAAAGATTGCCTCAGCTGTAACACTTCTGTTTAACTGAAGCCTTATGTTGAAAATATTTCCTAAATATTGCAAAAATCAGTAAAGTTATTCCAATCCCAAAAGGATGTGGTAATCCAGCCCCTTCAAGGCATCACCCAATTTCTATTTGTCTGTATTGTCAAAGACTCTTGAGAAACTGGTTCATGGAAAGTTATATGGATATTTGGATTCCACTAAGAAAATTATCATATTTCAACATGGTTTTCACCCCAGCCATTCAACTGATACAGCATTATTGGATTTTAAAAATCTGCTGAACTGTAAATTGGAGATAGGAAAGTTCCTGGAGCATTTTTCTGTTGATTTGATGAAAGTGTTCGATGTAGTGAGCCACTCCATTTTGCTGGATACAGTAGGTTGATTAGAATCGGTGTGCATCCTGAGTCTGTTGAGTGGTTCAGGTCTTATCTAATGGAAAGGAAACAGAAGGCTCAAAGGTCTGACTGTTTGTCAGGCCCTAGAGACCTCTGGGGAGGAGTGCCTCAAGGTTCTATACTTGTTCCCCTTTTATTTCTGATATATACAAACAGTCTCCAACAGGTCCTGCACCATTTCACAGTCAAGATGTGCGCTGATGACACCATATTGGTAACAACTGATGATTCCATAGATAAACTCCAGAAGAAATTGGAGGCCAGCTGTAAAGAGGTGCAGGAGTGGTTCACCAGGACAAGCTAGTCATCAGTATGAAAACAAGTACTGATGAGATCCACCATGTCTGCATAATGAAGTTAATGAAGTTGTGTGGAATTGTTAAGGAGGTATGGAAAAACAACACAATGATTTGTAAGCAGTAAGATTTATTTTAGTTTCTGTTCTAAGGAAGGCATACACATTATTAGGAAAATATATGGAGGTGTACATTTTAATGGAAGGAATAGGAAGCAGTATAGGTTTACAAAAGAACCCCAGAGCAAATGCCACTGATGTATGTGTTATCCCAGATGATATTGTCCGGACAGGCAAATTTTAAAGAAAATACAGTTGCACATACCCCAATATTACAAAGCAACATGGGAAACATATGCAAATACCCATGATGGTACAGAAGGTGGCAGTACATGAAAAAGTAATGGCTGGCATATGTTCAGCCTTGAGATTATTTACACAGTTTTTTTTTAAGAGAAACAGGATTTTTGTCCATGAGGTGACGTAAGTTATATTTAAGCAATGTGTTGATGTCAGGAAGTCAGGAACTCAGTTGTAATGATGGACTGTTAGCAGAGAAAATGTGATAGTAACTTTCAGAGGGGGTCACTTTTGATAAGGGCAAGGTAGTTATGCTTGTGATAATAGGAATATTAGGAAAGTATGAGGTCTATGCAGAAATGGAGTACAAATAAGCACAGTTTCATAAGTATGTGCTCAGAGTGCAGGCAAATGTGATATGCAGGTTTGTTTTAGAAATGGGCAAAAATAGCGATACATGCAATTGCTAGAAAGATAGATAATTACATAAACATATAGATAGAGAGAAAGAAAGAGAGAGAGAGAGAGAGAGACATACACACAGACAGACAGATAGGGAGAATAGGAATGGCAGTGAACTATTGAAGTGATGTCAACCCCACCCCCACCCTGCAGACATGGAGAGGCATTGGGGTGTGCCTTTGGGTCATTGCCCATTACGCTCACGCCATTTCACCTCACCCTACCCTGCAGATACTGACAAGTGTTGAGGTGTGCCTTGGGGTGTTCAGACTTTACACTCACTCCATTCCATAAGGAAATACACTGAAATTGGTACAGTATAAATGAACAGAGTGAACTTTGGGGCTGAAGAGTCAAAGGCACACCTTGATACCTGTCACTGGCTGCAGGGTGGGGATAGGGGTGGAATGGCATGAGCACTACTGTTGACAATCCCAAGTCACACCCCTAATGCCTGTCAGTCCCTACAGGGCAGGGTGTTATGGTCAGACACCCTAATGCCCTGGGCGTTTCTTGATATTTTCACTCCAAGTTTTCAGCATGAGCTTTTTGTGACCCCACCGCATGAACAGTGAAATTATCAGTTCATTAGCCAAAAGGTGATTTTGCAAAGCGACTCTGCCATTTGGCACCATTGGTGCAAAAACGCATTTTGAACAGGATGTAAAAAATGACAGCTGTACTGTTTATGAGGAGGTGTAAAACAAGCATTTGTCAATGCTGATTGTTTGCTTGCTGGCATTGGTATTGGTAGTGTAGTTAGAGAGATGCATAATAGGAATGGCAGTGAAGTATTGAACTGAAGCCCACCCCACCACCACCCTGCAGAGACTGACAGGCATTGGGGTGTGCCTTTGGGTCATCAGCCATAATGCCCACACCATTTCACCACACCCTACCCTGCAGACACCGACAAATGTCATGGTGTGCCTTGGGGTCCTTGGACCTTATGCTCACCCCATTCCATAAGGAAATATGGTGAGATGGGTATAGTATAGGAGAATGGGGTGAACTTTGGGGCCGAAGAGTCCAAGGCACACCTCGATGCCTGTCTCTGGCTGCACAGTGTGGGTGGGGGTGGAATAGCATGAGCATTACAGGCGACAATCCCAAGACACACCCCTGATGCCTGTCAGTCCCTACAGGGTGGGGCGTTATGGTTGGAAACCCTAATGCCCCAGGCATTCGTTGGTATTTTCACTCCAAATTTTCAACATGGGTTTTTTCTGACTCTGCCTCATGAACAGTGGCAATATCAGTTCATTAGCTGAAAGCTGATTTTGCACAGTGACTATGCCATTTGGCACCACAGGTGCGAAAACACATTTTGAACTGGATATGAAAAATGACAGCTGTACTGTTCACGGGGAGGTGTAAAAAATGGCAATGTTGAAAATCCAAATTGAAAATATGAAAAAACTGGTAAAGTCACGAGCATGCGTAGAAACTGCACAATGCACACCCGTAATGTAATTAGTTTGGGGATTTTTTACATCAGATTGTCAACACAGGCATTTTGGGACCTCCGCTCATGAACAGTGTCACTGTGATTTTCTTAATCTGTCCTGAACACTGATTTCCCTCAGCGACCATGCATTTCTGCACCAGAAGTACAAAAACACATTTTGGCCAGGGTGTGAAAAATGACAGCTGTACTGTTCATAAGGAGATGTGGAAAAATGGCAGTGTTGAAAATCTGGACTGAAAATATTACAAATTCGTGAACTTACAAGGGTGCATGGAAACTGCGCAATGCACGCTTGTAACACAGTCATTTTATGGACTTTTGTCACCAAATTTTCAACATAGCCATTTTAAGACCTCTGCTCATGAACAGTGTCACTGTGATTTTCTTAATCTGTCCCAAACATTGATTTTGCACACTGACCACGCCATTGTGCTCTACATGCGTGAAAACACATTTTGGGCGAAATGTGAAAAGTGACAGCTGTACTGCTCTTAAGGAGGTGTGGTAAAATGGCAATGTTGAAAATCTGGAGTGAAAATAGTGAAAATTCTCGAAGTTATGAGCGTGCGTAGGAACTGCACAATGCGTGCTTGTAAAACAGTCATTTTGGGGAATTTTTTCACCAAGATTTCAACATAGGGTTTTGGGGGGGCCTACCTCATGAACTGTGACACTGTCATTTCGTTACTTGGTCCCAAAAGGTGGTTCCATGCAGTGACCGTGAAATCACCTTTCAGGACCGAATGACAAAATGACAGTGGCTGAGTTCAGGAGGTGGGGTCCCAAGAACCCCATGTTGAGATTTGGTGAAAAAATTCCCCAAAATGGCCGAGATATGCACCAAAGTTGAAAAAAAAAAATTTATGTCATTATACAGCTTACTGACATTTCTTCAGTTCTCGGTCGGCTTTAAAGAGTGCAGACATGTTTCCGGTCCACTGAAGATCATTGCGCCGGCCTCCGGAGGTAAGTATGGGGTGAGGGGGGTGTGGGAAGGTGGGATATGCAGAGGGTGGGTGGGGTTGGGGAGGGGGCAAGAGTGTCAACAAGAGACCGTTTTCATTTGTTCTAGGTGTTTTTTTTTTTTATAAAGATGATGTGGGACTTTTCCATGCTGGGGTGGGCTCCCAGTGTGTGCACGTGGAAGTTTATTGGGAGGCAGTGGAGTCGATGGGGATTGGGCTCCATGGGCCACAAACTTTGCCACCTTCAGGGTGGGCTCTAATTGGCACCTGGAAGATTTGTTTTTGAGGGCAGTGGGGCGACTGGATTGAGCACCCTGCCGGGTCTTACAGTGGCGGGTGGAGGGAGCACATGAGCACACTGGGGTGGGCTCCCAGTGTGCTACCTAGGTGTTTGTGGGGGGGGAACTGGATCTGATGGGGATCAGAAACTAACTGTCTATGACAGTTCAGATGCAGTGCTGATGTGTAGGTAATTTGCATACTGCCAACGGCAGTGTGAAAATTGCCTACACATTACCACCACTGATTGTAGTAGTGGTTTTCTCAAAACTGTATGGCACTGCATCTGAACGGCTGTCATAGACAGCTCAGATATTCATTGGTGTGGTGCGGCCGCACCTGCAAAAAGGAGCAAGGCATTGGAAGTGGGGGTGGTACACCTACAAAAACTCGTATGGTGGCACTATGTTTCTTGTACATGCGTGCAAGCAAACATAAACATAGAAATGTTGAAAATCTAGAGTGAAACTACTATATAAAAAAATTGGTGAAGTCATGACACTGCTCCTGTTAATGTATACTTTTTTCAAATTCCTATGCATCCCATTGTTTTTATCTCTTGCTGTTATGTGACTTCTTAACCTAGCAACAGCATTTAATGCATTACATTATAAGGACGAGTAAATGTTTTTAATACATTTACAGACAGTTACATAAACGTAATTTCCTTCATACAATAATTAAAATTTAGTAACAGTGGTCATACAAAGCAATTACTCAGATAACTTGAAAACTATAACTACTTTATATTGTACGTTGACACCCCACAAGGACCTCCTTGAAATTGAGATGCAAATGTCACACATTTATCAGTTTTCTAATAGGAATATTTTTACTATCCTTAATACATTTCTTGCTTCAGTAACTACTCAGCACATCTATTGCATGACCTACTTATTGACATTTTACATCTGCTATTCAATGTACTGCTGCATACTACACCAACACCATGAAGTATAAAACAGTTGACTGCCATAACTAGGGAGGCAGTATAGCACACTGGTTTAAGGCCCTGACCTGCAAATCTGGAGATGTGGGTTTGAATCCAACAACCCCCACTTGCATACTGGGTGACCCTGAGCAAGTCACTTAACTTTCATGTGCTCCCAGGTTGCCCCTGTAAACAAGCTTTCAGCTTAGTGTGCTACTCCTAGTTAAACAATTGAAAAAAAAACACAATATATTATTTTTCTTGCTTTATTTTGCTACTGCAGGTTTTGACTAATATATCCATCCTTAAATGTACTTTTTATAGCTTATGTGTCTGTGACCTAGGCAGAACTACACTTAAAATGTTACACATAAATAAATCATCAGAATAGCATTTATTTTAGTAGTATCTCCTTCCTTTTCAGGTGCCCATGACACTATGTATATATATTTATATATTTTAACTTCAAAGCACTAAACCTATTCAAATGCAAAAATCACAAGACGTTATTCTCTTCACACATTACTGTAACACTTCAGATCCCAGAATGGCCAAGAAACAACTTAGACTTCACTCTTGCATGCCACTGTCGCTCCCACATCTTATGTAAACAACAATCACAGAAACCCTTTTGTTTCTGTGCTATGCACTTTTACATCAGAGAGACATAAATCTTACAGAACTGCTAAAAAAACTAATTTATCAAGACTGGATTTCTGAATTAAAACCTGTCATTTACAGTACCTACGTAAATAATAGTTTACTGGCTACAAGTGATGCTACAGACACGACATTAACAGAATTTCTGTTTTACATGGAAAACATCCATATAATGAACTTGTCATATGGGATTTGTGACTTTCTGATTGCATATATGTTACAAAGGAAAAGGCACCTGCTTGATCCTTTTTTTCTATGCTGCCTCCCACTACTCAGGTTCCAGTTCTTGTACCTCCCATTTAAGAAAGAAAATAGTGCCCTGCAACCATTGTCTAACATGAAAGCGGATTTATTTGAGGGCAGAAAACATTTCTTGGAGGAAGGTAAGGCGGAGGAAACTATTTACACCTTCAGTCAGTTCCACGGACAGAAAACACGACATCACCCCTTTTGTACATGCAAAACATCTGCAGGCTCCACTCACTGCAGCCGTAAAAAGACCCGCTAACCACTATATGAGTTTCAGGACAGTGGATAAAAAACAAATCAAGTTATGTGTAAAAGATCTGGAGAGTCTAGAATTGGAACAGATGCAACAATATAAATATTTGAGTGTTTCTCATTTGGGTGTGATGTTGATGATCATCTTTCATTCTTGAGTCATATCCAGAATGTTTGTACTAAGATTACAAAAGAGCTGGGTGCCCTAAGGTGTGTCTCTTGGTGTCTCACTAGGGAGGCATATTTTAAAACTGTTAGTACTCTTGTATTACCAGTGATATAATATGACAGTATTGCTTATATTACTGCAAACAAAAAGGATTTGGAAAAATTAGGCAAAGTAGATAATAAATTGGCATATTTTATCTTGAAAGCTAAATACTGTACCTGGCACTGTGACCTGTATCCTCAACTGGGTTGGAATAACTTGGGAGATAGGCAATGAAATGGTTAATTGTGATTTTTAAAATGATGAGAACTGTATGCTATCATCCACTGTCTCATCACTTGTCCTAGGAGAGTCATGATAACAGAATTCATGACACTAGGGGCCTGATATTCAAATATGTGCAATAGCGCAGTGCAGCACAATAGTTTGCACTGCACTTGCCCCTGTGCCAGACTCTGAGGATGCTAAATTCAGTCATCACAGCTCTAAGTCAAGTAGTGCTGCCCTGACATGGACCTGGGCTGTATGCAGCCCATAGGGAAGTTTAAGGGCACTGCACCCCACTGGTGCTATATTCAGTGGAAAAATGCAAATGAGCCCATTGGGCATGCAAGGCACTAAGGGGACATATGCATGCCCATTATATGGGCTCATTTGTATGGAAAGTGGCAGCAGGTTTGCACCCCTCCTGTGGCCACCCCTATGCAGGCATGGTGGTAAGTGGCCCTCTCAACCCCTGATTGCCCATCCCCATACTATGTAAATTGTCTGTGGTATCTAGTGGCACCCACACCCTCTGATCGCCCATCCACCTACTATGTAATTTGTCCCTGGTGTCTAGCGGCACCTCACCCAATCACCGTCCACATTCTATGTATGTTGTTCATGGTGTCTGTCTAATGGTACCCACCACCCACTGAGCAGTTGTCCCGGTGTCACACTGCCTCCCAGGTGGCCAGTGTCCCCCTACACCACCTGCACCAAGCACACCATCCAGCCACCCTCCATGTACATAAGGAGCCATGTCATGTGGAGGGTCCAATACAGAGACTGACTCTGCTGTCCTCTCACCTCCTCAGCTGGCCACCAAATGGGATGCCAGGGAATATGCGTACAATATACTGTATGCTTTCTCCCTGTAATCCCATATGACAGCCACCCAAGAAGGGCTGTGCCAGTTGCCATATCAGACCCTCTGTGTGGCACAGCTGCTTAGGTATGTGGGGGGGGCAGCTGGGTGGTGTACTCAGTGTGGGTGGTGCAGTGGGGTTGCTAGTCACCAGGGAGGCAAGGTGTCCCCTGATGGGTGCTCGATGGGTGGGGGGGGTACTACTAAACACCAGGGACAAAATACATGGAAAGGGGATGGGCAATCAGAGGGTGGGGATGCCACTAGACACCAGGGACAAATTACATAGCATGGGAATGGGTGATCAGAGGCCAGTGGGTGTCACTAGACAGCATGGCATCCATCAATTCAGCAGGCTGGAGATTGGAGATGGGAGGCAGGTGGCTGCAGTAATGTTGCCCTCCACCAGGGCCTGGCATCCCGTTAAGTTGAGGTTTGCTAAGGCGTTAACTTGCACACATTTGGGTGGCAGTTAGTGCCTATGGAAACTTTTGAATTACCACTGTGCCTGTACACAGGGGTGGACCCCCTCATTTGCATGGGTGCAGAAGTAAGTTAGTGCTCAGGTGCTAATGGGTTTTGCCTGTACTGTAGAGGGCGCTGCATATAGACCTCAATCACGAATCAACTGCAAAACTCAGTTATCATGGACAAACACTCCTTAGCCCCTGGGCTAACTTTTAAATATCTGGCCTCAGGAATTCAAATAGAAAAAGGTTGAAAGTCCCCAGAATTTACATTAGATTTGGGAAAATGGGGACTTGTAGTAATGCTGTTGGTCTTTGGCATAGGCTGAGTGTCTCCCCAAGAATGATGTCGACACTTTACATGTTTCAAAGAAGTTTATCTAATGAACTTAAAGGGAAACGTCCATGTCCAATCGGGCCCCACCTCCATGTGAAGCAGGGCCTGCTTAGCAGTTTTATAAATAGAAGCATTTTTTTAACTTACCATGCCATATTTTAAATGTTATCTAATTGATCCTACGCCCTCCCCACTAGCATTTTACAACCTGCAGCCCTTCCCAGCATGCCCACAACCACCCACGGCTGTCCCCAGTAAGACATGTCATGTGGGGAGCAACTGGGTCATGTCCATAGGATTACTATATTGCCAGTCATTTGAAATAGCTCTGGTGTGGAGCTTACGTGTGTCCGTGATATACCGAGACCAGGTACAGACTGACAGGCACCCTGCCGGTCTGTACCTGGTCTCGGTATAGCACAGACACACACACACATAGGCTCCAAAGTGGAGCTATTTGAATCTTCTGGCAATACAGATTACTATATTGGGGTAGCTCCAAATAGCTCTGATTTGCAGCCTACATGTGTCCATGCTATACCAAGACCAGGTACAGACTGGCGGGGTACCTGTCAGTCTGTGTCTGGTCTCAATATATCACGAACACATGTAAGATCCAAACCAGGGTTATTTGAAGCTACCACAATATAGTAATCCTATGGGCGTGCCCCAGCTGCTTCCCGCATGACACGTTATACTGGGGACAGCCGTGAGTGGTTGTTGGCACACCAGAAAGGGCTGCAGTTTCTAAAATGCTGGCAGGGAGGGTGCAGGATCAACCAGATACAATTTTAAATAAAATATGGCACAGTAAGTTAAAAAAATGCTTCTGTTTATGAAACTGCTAATCAGGCCCTGCTTCACACGGAGATGGGGCCCGACCGGATGAGGACATTTCATTTTAACTTTGTATGTGAATCTTTCAAATAATTATAACTTTTAACTTCCAATGCAGAGTTGCAAATTGAAGGATTTTGACTTTTCTGTTTTATTTTTGTAGGCATTGTATGGAATTGTATGAATGTATGTAAAACAAGATTCATCTGAAAATAAGCTTTGGTCTGAGTATGTAATTCCCGCTTAACAATAAATGTTACCTACTTACTAAAGTGCAATGAAATTGGGCAAAAAGAAATGACCCTACTTTTTTTCACTATAAAAGATTCCAGGTATCTTCTGACTTCATTTCGTGTGACCTTTGCTAGCTCAAACATAATTTCAGTGTTTTATAAAAGTAAGAGCATGAGGTTTGCAGTATAGCCTCGAGGTTGGAATAATGAGCTGTGAATGAGCTTGGTACATCCAACAGACCTGAGTTTGATTCTCACAACCTCCACTTGCATACTGTGTGACCCTGAGCAAGTTAATATCACCACTGCTCTGGGGCCACCCCTGAAAACAGGTGTTGTGCCTGGTGGGCCAAACCCAGTTTTCAAAGAATTAAAAAAAATGTTTTCATTTAGTTTTTTTTTGTCAAGAAAAAAAGATGGCCACCACATTTGGCTTAGAAATAGCATTGTAGACATGGCAAGAGTTAGGACTGTGAAAATAAAAAAAAACTCCAGGTGTGCAGCATAGGAGGTATCTAGAATAGTAGATCTGACTGATATGCTAACATTTTTATAAATTGTAACTCAAAGTGGCTTTTGGAAAAAAAAATGTAATTGCACTGTCGCTTTAATATGCTGCTGTTAGTACAATTTCCTTGTACAATTTATGCTGGTACAACCGTTATACAGCAAATTTCAGTGTTGATGTCTGAGAATGAGAGCACTGCATGTGTACTGCACTGCTACACAAGATGCTGAACCTTCCTATGGATAGGAAGTTTGTAATGCAGGTGACTCATCTCAAAAACAAAATCAGTGTTTTCCTTCTAATATACAGCTTCTAGCACAATTTCCCTATATAATTCATGCTGGTGCTACTGCTATATGACAGATTTCAGTGCTGATGCCTTGGAATGAGCACTGCACGTGTCCTGTGCTGCTATGCATGTCACAGGACCTCCGCTTGAGTAAGGTGCTTGTACTGCTACTGGCTGATCACAAAACGATTCCTTGTACAATTGTTGTTGGCAGTACTGCTATGTGATGAGTTTCAGTGCTGATGCCTGGGAAGTACAGCACTATATGTGGACCATAATGCTCTGCATGACTCAGGGCCCCAACTTGAGTGGTACACTTGCACTGCTACTGGTTGATCACAACCCCCAACCCCCTCACTGTTTTCCTTTAATATACAACTACTAGCATAATTTCCCTGTACAAGTTCAGCTGGTGCTACTGCTATACAGCAAACTTCAGTACTGACTCATGGGAATTACAGCACTGCATGCATACCCTGCTGTTCATGATGACGAACCCCATTTTGGATAATATTCGAAATTCAACAGCTCTAAAAAAACTGTTTCTTCTATCTTTGCCTACTTTGCTATGGCAAAATGAAAACTTCCTAAATAAACCCTATAAACTGAGCCCCTGCAAATATAACATCTATGAATTGCCACATCAAATCTAGCAGAAAGAAAAAGAAAAAATGGATTTTAAAGTTTGTCTTTTCAAGGACTGATCTATCTTGCAGCTCTGCAATCTAACTGCTCTGACAGATGTATCTCAAATGCATGCAAATGGCTAAGCAACACTAGAGCATCCTTGGTGTAAGCCAACTAGGAATCATGGGAAAGACCCTTCCCCCCTCAAAAGTGCTATTTGATAACATTGCTCAAGTTTTTATATGTGAATACTCTGTGCTTCCGAAAGTGTGAATTAAAAAAAAAGTCTAATTATTTAAAATTGTGCAGTCTGATTCATTTTGTTCAAAACGCCACAAGGTGCTCACAAAATGTCTATTGTATTGTAAAATTATATCTATGAAATACAAAATCACACATACCCCCATAATGCAAAGCATCATGGGCTGTATATGCAAATCACCACAACATATTATGCTGGTTCAACTTTAAGCAGAAATGTATGGTAGCAAAAGGCCTCTCACACAGTCTGCAAAGGGTGCCAACAGAAAACACAGACACATGTTTTGTCCTATCAGGACTCATTAGTGTGCCTCATCTGTATGAAACCCCTGTGGAATGACCCAGCTACCCTAAGTTGGTCTATCTGGGTTGAGTTTCCCTACTTTTGTTGCCAGAACCTGAACTAATGCATTAACAAAGTTTTTTGCCAAGAATGTCCTTACTTTTTGAGAAAGTATAATTGTTGCCTTCTTTGCTTGTGGGAGCACAGTTTCCTCCCATCCCTCCATAGATCTATACATGAACAGTATTTGCCAAGCAAGCATTTCAGCCAAAACAGCAACCACATTGTCAGCATAGCCTTGTTATTATATGACCTCATGAATGCTGGGCTGAGAATTTTCACATGTCAGCTGAAACATTATTCCACACCATTGCAACATCATTTGCCACAGGGTCCAAAACACATTTTGGCTAGGAACTGAAAATTGACAGCTGTCACATTTATGAGGTGATATAAAGAAATCGCTACGTTGAAAATTTGGGGTGAAAATATTGAAAATTATGAAAGTTAGGAGCAAGCGTAGCAAAATATCAACAAATGCACAGAACTTTGCCATTTTAACATAATTTGACCCCAAATTTTCAACATACCCTTCTTATGATCCCACATCATGAACAAGTATGGTGAAATTTAGAAATCTGACCTGAAAGATGATTTTGATGACCAACCATGAAAGCACCTTTCAGGCAGGATTTGGGAAATGACACCAATATTGTTCATGAGGAGGGGTGTCAAAAAGGGTGTTGAAAATTTGGTGTCAAAATCTTACAAAATGACAAAGTTTTGCACCAAAGTTGAAAACCCCATTGAAATACATTGAACCATATTTACCTTAGTTTCTCAATTCCATGGTAGTCTATTGGTCCCTCCTTCCTAGCCCATCTCTGTCTCTGTATAAAAAATATACATTTCCCTGGTAGTGTAGTGTTCCCTCCCCCTCCACTATTAACTGATTGCCATCCCCATATAAAAATATAGAATATTTCCCTGGTAATCTAGTGGCCCCGCCCCCTCCTCGTTCACCGATTGCCGTCCCTGTATAGAAATATACAGTATAATAGTTCCCTGGTAGTCGAGTGGTCCCTGCCCCTTTCCACAATCACCTATCACCTATCACCATTCTGGCATTGTTTTTTTGGTTTTCTGAAGTTCTCTGGAAGTCTAGTGGTCCATCCCTGGCCCTGATCTCTGTCCTGTGAAATAATGAAAAACATAATCCTGGTAGTCTAGTGGACCTCCAACTCCCCCCCACCCTCTCAGGTACTGACCCACCCCCCTACTCCCCCCCCAACTGGATCTGCAGCCTGCAACCAGCACAACCCTCCTCTCACCACCATGGCTGGCCATTGACTGAGCTGTGAATGACTGCATATTGTATACAGCACACACTCATTCACAGCTCAGTCAGCAGCCAACCATGGTGGTGAGAGGAGGGCTGTGCTGGTTGCTGGCTGTGGCTCGGGTTGGGGAGAGTGGGGTGGTGGGTCAGTGCCTGAGAGGGTGGGGAGGTCCACTAGACCACCAGGGTAATGTTTTTTCTATTTCACAGGGCAGGGATGGGGGACAGAGGGGGATCACTAGATTACAAGGTAACTTCTAAAAAAAAAAAAAAAAAAAATACCAGGATGGAGATTGGCAATGGGGAGGGGGATGGGACCATTAGACTACAAGGGAATATTTTTGGGAATAAGGGGGTGGTGATTGGACATTGGGGGAGGGGGAGAGACCACTAGACTACCAGGGATATAGATTTTTTTTTATGAGGGAAGGGGATTGGTGAACAGGGAACTGACCACTAGACTACCAGGGAATTCTACATTTTTTTAGAGCCGAAATTCTTTTTCAGAAATTGGAGGAAAAAAATCCTTTTCTGTTGTTCCTTTTTTGAAATTTGCAAAAAAGAATTCTTGTTCGTGGCTCACAATCCTTTTCTGAGGTTGCTTTTTTACAATTTGTGACAAAGGAACAAATCCTTTTTCACAAATTGTGAAACAGGATCCTGTTCGTGATTCCTTTTTTGCAATTTGTGAAAAAGGATTTCAGCATCTTAAGAAAATGCATTTCTGAGCAAGTTATAAAAAAAACTAAAGTCAAGATCAGACTCTATGGGCCTCGATTAGGTAAAGACAACCGCTGGTGTTTACTAATGCCCTCTGTTTTTTGTGCTATTTCATTTTGTTGCCACCACTAAATGAAAACAAGATGGCAGTAGCATGAGAACGTTTTCCCATTTGCGACAAAGGATTACCTATTTGCAGTAAAATATTCCCCATTTGTGACATACAGTAGAATCCTTTTTAAAGGTGAACATCTAACTTTTTCTATAAGAAATAATGGGAAACTTTGTAATTTAATAACTTTTGAACAGACTAATATTTATCACTAAACCTTTGAAAGGCACCACTGTAACTGAAGACCTATATATCCTAATAATTTCAGACCAAATTCCACACCATTTTCACGCAGAGGTGTGACAAAGAATTTGACAAAAAATGCTAATTTACACATTTTTTGACACTTCATATCTCCACACCAATACATTCAAATGGAACAAAACTTACTACGTCAAGGGATCTTTGGTTCCTGATGGCGCATGCAAAGTTTCATGTGAATAGACTGAAGGTTGCAAAGATTTTAAAGTGCAACATTTTGAGTTTAACACAGAACTGAAGATTTAACCCTAACTATAGGGACACGACCACACTGCTATATACAGTAATCTATAGTTACTTTCAATTATTTAATATTTTTGGTTTTCAAAATGACTTGAACATTTCAGATGTAGTCTACAGAAACTGCATGTTGGATGTATATGTTTTGGACATTTTAAGAAGCTAGTAGTACCAAAAATAGCAGGTAGAAGGCATTATTAACTTTCAAAAAGTAGTTAGTTGTTACTTTTTATTTCTGAAGTATTTTTCATTGTTCCATTTGCTCATTAGAAAGTTTTTTGCCTGGTAGACTTAGATGGGATGTAAAGAGTAGTACTTTTCATGGATGCCGATATACTGTATATAGTTCTATTTCTCATCAACATTGTGACCTCACCTATTATAACACCCTCTACTGGGACTCCAGAAGACAATCCAAGCATCTTAAAAAGTACAAGCAGAAACTCACTCCAACCTGTTATGAACTACGAATGGCATCGCTGAAACTCCTGCTCCTCCTACTTTTAATATCTGGTGGGATACACCCAAACCCTGGTCCTGTTGCACTGAAGCCGACAAAAACAGGGATAGTTGGTAGTGGTCTCTCCATTATCACTCTAAATATCTGCAGCCTCCTTCCCAAATTGGCATCTCTTCAAGCTCTCGCTGGACAAAAAAACCCTGATATACTAGCCATTGTGGAAACCTGGCTATCTCCCAGCACCCTGGATCATGCGGTCTCGCTGAGGGCTACAATCTTTTCAGACTCGACCAGGCAAGCAAGAAAGGTGGGGTAAGTATCTACATAAGGACAACCTCTCCTGTCAATGTGGCAGCTTCACCCCACAAATACGCAGATGCAACTCCTCCCTATCAAACTGCTTCTTGGTGCACAAAATAAAGTTCTCACAGAAGCGGCAGTCTATATCCCTCCAAAAGACCACCGTGCCAGTATTAAGTCTGTACTTGATTTTGTTAGTCTGCAGCCCTCTGAAAATGAGCTCCTCCTCCTCGGGGATTTCAACATAAACTGGCTCACCTGTGACACTGGCTCTTACAAAGATGACATCCTAGCAGCAAACCTGACTCAGATGGTAACCTCCCCACCCGAAAAATTACAAAACTGGTACAAGCACCCTTATTGACTGGGTTCTCACAAATCACCCTGACCGGATAAAAACATTAAAGTCCTCCCTGACTCTCAGTGATCACTCCCCAGTGTCCTGTACCTGGTCTAATAAATTTCTCAAGCCACCCCCAAAGTTATAACAAGCAGAGTATTGCCTTATGGGAATCTTATCAGTTGAAACCCATCTCCTACAACAGGACTGACGCCAATCTTGAATCAACTGATATTAATACCGCACTAGAATACTTCATTAAATCTTTCAACTCTGCATGTGACTTATACGCCCAGTAAAAAACGTAAAATCAAACGCTATCAAATCCATGGATTACTGCCAAACTACTTGCCGAGCTCATGGTTCGGACCACCTCTGGGCAGTTGCCAGAGACACAGGCTCACCTCATGATACCCTAAAATACAAGCAGGCATGAAATAGATGTACCTCCAAATTAGGCAAATGAAGAGCACCTATTTCAAAATGCCCTTGAATCCACCTGGGTGATGGAAGAGCTTTTGGGACAACATCCAAACATAATGGGTAAACAATCAAAATTGTCACCTACCATTATGAAAGTTGATGGATCCACCACTCTTGATCCAAAGTCTATTGCAGATGCGTAATACGACATTCACAGACCTTAGTGGGGTCCTCCCCAGATTTCTTCTCGGACTTACCTGTGCCTAGCCTAGTATCACAAAACACCCTCGTGACAAACCACAATTTTACTTCAAGAAAATCAAAGTGCACGAAGCACACAAGTACATAAGAAAGGCCTGCTCCAAATCCAGAACAAGTAGTGACACGCTAGATCTAAAAATCCTGTCTCTCACCCTGGATGAAGTAATTCACCCCCTTGCAAAAATTCTTAATCTGTCACTTTGCCAAAGTCAATTTCCCAACAAATGGAAATCTGCCATAGTTACGCCAGTGCACAAAGGGGGGGACAAAACCTCAAGAGGAAACTATCGACCAATATCAATACTCCCTCTCCTCTCCAAAGCACTTGAACGAATAGTGGCAGACCAACTCTCTGATTACCTGGACAAATACAATCTACTCTGTAATCAACAGCACGGCTTTAGGAAAGGACATAGTACAACAACAGCCTTACTTGATTTCTCTGGAGAAGTCCACTCAGCCCTGGACAAAGGGTGCCAAACAGGTGCAGTCTTTATCGATCTTACAAAAGCTTTGACACAGTCCATCATGGCCTACTTACCTCCCTACTTTCTAGCCTAGGCCTGGCCGAAGGTCCTTGTGCTTGGGTAAAAAGTTACCTGTCCAATCGGTCACAGGCTGTAAAAATCTCTAATAAACTCTCCGACTTCAAACCAGTTCTCTCGGGTGTACCACAGGTATCAATTCTTGGACCGCTCCTCTTTAGCCTGTTCCTTAACTCCCTCCCAGATATCTGCCAGTAGAAAATAATCTTATACGCTGATGATGCTGTAATTCTCTCTTCCCACAAGGATCCAAATTCCCTACGAAAAAGCCTGCAACTTGCTTTCTCTAGTGTTGAAAGGTGGTTCCTGGATAGTAAACTTGTGCTAAACCACAATAAAACAAAAGCCATGCTCTTCTCCAATCACCAAAATAAAAATAGGCATACTCCACTCACCATACAAACCTCTGCGGGAATTACACTGGACCAAGTAAATACTTTCAAATACCTTGGCATCACTTTTGACCAAGAGCTCACCTTTGCAACCCACATTGACAACACTGTGAAAACAGTGAACCAAGGCCTTGGAATACTATTCCGTAACCGTCAATTTCTAAATCAAGCGGCATTGAGAATAGCTATACAGAGTTCCATAATCTCAATCATTGACTATGGCCTTATTATTTATGGCTCAGCTACCTCCACTGCTCTAAGGCATATCTCAATCACTCTAAATAAGGCCTGCCGGCTCCTCATGGGGGCTCAAAGACTGACTCACACGTGTGATCTGTACTATGAATCAGGCTGGTTGAACCTATCAAATCATCTTATTTATCTCACCTGCACAATGGCAAAAATCTATCTTGGGACTGACTCCATTATGTATTCAAACCCTACTCCGACTGAATCCTGGCTCACGACCCTCCACCAGATCTGAACGCCAGCCTTTCCTGGTTCCGAGATGCCGGACTGCACAGGGACAAAGATCTTTCGCGATACAGGGCCCCAACATGGTTCAATGCGCTTAGTCCACCTACTCTATCCTCAACCTCACTTGAAGCTTTCAAATCCATGCTCTATGCCCACTCACCACCACTAGCAACTGTGATTGTGCTAGATAAAGACTACTACTCCTCATGTCCATCCTCACATCTGAGGCCTCTTCCTCCCTGACTAATGAACCCTCTGGTACCTCTACTACTTCCTGTCTCCCACCCAAACTCACTCCCCCTTTTCCTGTCCCCTCTCACTTACTCTCCCGCTCACCACCTTTCCCTCCTCTCTAGTCTCCTTTTGGCGCCTAATGATCACCCTCTCCCTGGTAGTTTCCTTAACCTCGAAATTGTCTACTCGCTTGAACCTGTTATAGCTTGTTTTTCCTATGAAACTTAAAAACGTTACTGCCTTAAACTGTTAATAGCAAATTTATGATGGAACTTTCCTGTCTGGTTTTACCTATAATGTGTATCGTGCTTTGTTAAATGTTCTTTGTGACGTGGAACCTTTGTAAAAGAGTCCTGGCTCAAAGGTATTAATTCCTAGACTAATAAACTAAACTAAACTAAACTCACTTATTTTGGTTACATTTAGGCTTCTGGCATTACTCCTTAAAAATGTATAACCATTTTTGGTACATAAGGTTCAACTAATACTTGCCCTCTTTGCCCCTGATTATTCAGTTTAAATGTCACGCCTCTGTGCAATGTCTACATCTCTAATCTTTTTTTATATTTCTGCACATATCCAATTATGTACTTCCTTATCAACAGAACTGTCACATCAGTGTGTGAAAGGTTAATCAGTTCTACCCAATGTATTTAAGTTTGATTTTTGGAAAAAAAAAAATACCATGCCTGAAGAGGGGCTCAGTGTAGCCTGACAGTTTGTGTTTTGTAAATCTATTGGTGGTGCAATAAAAGGTACCAAATGACCCAGTTTGTTCATATTTTTCTACAAGGACCAATACACCTACAAAAAATAATCTACATCATGGAAGATACCAGAATCCACCATCTCAAATGGTAGCTTTATAACATCAGGAAGAAAAAAGCTCAGTTGGATAGTGACATCTATTTCCTAACCCAAAGCAAAAACAAAATATTGTTCCTAAGGGTCTTACTTGCTACAATCCACTAAGAACCACTTACAATTCAAAATATGCTGAACAGCTCTGCTGGAGGACTTCAGAGATACTGAGAAATCACATTGTTCACTGGATATAATCTAAAAAAGTTATTTTGAAAAAAGAGTTTGCAAAGATTTCTGATATGCTGGAGGGAAGGACATTTAAGTCAAAACCAGAAATCCAGAAAGAGATCCATCTGAACTACCAGAAAACATTAAAGAGAGTTAGTTTCTACAAGAACAAGAAGGTAAATACCCTCCAACAAGCCATATGTTACAGCAGTTGAACAGAGGCCGACAATGATAACAAGAAACAGCAAGGTAATGCAGCTGAAGATTTTGCTGTTGTTAATTTATCCAACCCCACACTGACAACTGCAGAAATATCTATACTCTCTAAGGGACTTTCATTCTACCCAGCAAAGGACCTTGATAAACTACAGTTCTGTGGTGAACTAAAGGAAGGCTTCCATTGACTGTGACTAAAGGATTTTTTTTTTCACAGTAAAGAAGAAACCCCAGGCATCAGCGCTCCAGTAGAAAAAAAATAAATCATCTGATTTCACCCCCCACTCCCCAGTACCAAACTGGACACTTCTATTCAAAATGTTTGTCAGAAAGTCAACTATCAGATCCCTAACAAGCAAAAACAAATCTTCTGATACCTCCCCCCATTAGAAAGAGAAGCAATACAGTCACTGAAATCCAACCATAAGATTGCTATTAAGAAAGTTGACAAAGGTTCTGCATGATCTTAAACCATGAAGATTATGTTAATGAAGTAAACAGGCAATTGACAGATCATATCTGCTACAGAGAACTAGCTAGTGACCCCACCACACAATACACCAAAGAACAAAGGGACATTATTAAACCATTTCTTAAGCATGTCCATAATAAAATAACTGATCTAATCTCTGGTAAACCTAAGCTAGGTATATTCAACATGCTTTCCAAAATCTGTAAACCTGGGAATCCAGGGAGATCTATGATATCTGATAATGGTGCCCTGACAGAAGGGATCTCTGGATTTACAGAAACCATCTTAAAACCACTTGTTATAGAAAGAGACATCTGTATTCATAAACACTTTTTGCATACACTTTCTGATTTTGGAGATCTTAGTAACAATGGGTGTGAACTATCTCTACACTAATATCTTACATACCGAGGGACTTTCTGCCTATCTTAAATACCTACAAGAGAATGGACAGCACCATGACATCCACCCAAAATTTATTGCTAAATTTATTCAATTTATTCTGACACACAACAACTTTAGTTTCAACAACAAACATTATGTTTAAACTATGGGAACAGCAATGGGCACCAGGATGGCTCCACCATATACCAATCTTTTCATGGCCAGTTTGGAAGAAGATTTCCTGAAACAATGTAAAATCAAACTACTTGCTTACTTGCATACTTCTGATATATTGATGATACATTTATAAATTGGACAGAGGGTACTCACAAACTTAAAGAATTTCATCAAGAACATAACATCCTCCACCCATCTATTAAACTTATTACTGGAGTACTCTGACATGAAGTACAAAGCTTCTGGAATTCAGGAGGGCAGACTTTAAAAGAATGAAGGAGATTTACAGAGAAGAAATTAAAAGGAAAGACCAGAGGATGTAGAGGAATTGTAGAGATGTATCAAGGGGATGGTACTAAAAGCCACAGAACTATGCATAAGGAGGATAGGAAAAAAAACAAAAAAAGGTGGCCTTTTTGGTTTAATAGGGATGCTGTTGGGGCATTAAGGGATAGAAGGATATCATTCAGAAAATATAAGAAAACTTAGAGTGAAATAGAGAAAAGTTAATTATAAAGAGAAACTGAAACAGGCAGTGAAATTGCTTAGGAGAGCAAAAGAATAAACAGAGCTGAGAATTGCTAAACATGCCAAAAGAGGGGATAAAACATTTTTTAGATATCTGGGGAGAAGAGGTGAACCAGACAGAGGATTGTGAAGTTGAGAGGGGTATAAATTTCGAGAGTGACTTGGAGAAAGCGAAGATTCTAAATACTTATTTTTGCTCTGTTTTCACTGTGGGGGGGGGTAGGGAAGGGAACAGAGTTAAAGAGGAAGGGAGGAGAAGAATGTGGGATGGATCAGAGCCCATTAAGTGAGGACAGATTAAAGAAAGAACTTGGAAAACTAAAGGTAGATAAGGCAAAGGGGCCTGATGGTTTGCATCCAAGAGTTCTTTGAGAGTTTAGGGATGAGCTGGCATCACATCTGACAAAGTTATTTAATTTAGCCCTGGATATGGGGGGTTGGAGTGACTGGAGGATGGCGAACATATTACCAATTTATAAAGGGGGCTGCATGGAGGAGGTGGGCAACTACCACCCTGACAGCCTCACATCAGTGGTAGGTAAGGTGACGGAGGTGTTAATAAAGAAAAAAGTGGTAGAATACTTAGTGGACAATAAACTATTAGATGAAAAACAACATAGCTTCACTAGTGGGAGATCTTGCCAGACAAATCTGATTTCATTTTTTGATGGGGTAACAAAGGTTATTGATCAAGGGGGGTCAGTTGATGTGGACTACCTAGACTTCAGTAAGGCCTTTCACTCTGTTCTTCACCCTAGGCTAGTAAATAAGATAGAGAGCCTGGGGGTGGGACAGAAAATAACTAGATGGGTACAAAACTGGCTGAAGGATAGAAGTCAGAGGGTGGTGGTAAATGATGTACATTTTAGGATAATGAGGGCGATGAGCAGTGTTCCTCAGGGGTCAGTACTGGGACCAATCCTTTTTAACATATATGTCAGTGATATATCAGTGGAACTTGAAGGGAAGTGTATCTTTTTGTGGATGATGCAAAGTTATATACAGTGCATGCCACTTTCGGCCGACAGTTTTGTGTATTATTCATTTGTCCACTGAAAATGATGTCCACCATTCTCAGAGTGGGTGGGATTACAAGTCACAGTACCTTATGGAATACCTGCTCACTTTTTTGGTCATCCAGTGGTGAATAAGCATTATTGAGTACTGTACCGTACACTATTAAAATGTAAACACTTTTTGAGCCATCCCAAGTAAGTGTTGGACTAAATTTTACACATCATTGTATGGTGCAGCACAGTTTACATGCTTACTATTTTCTTTGATGGTCACTGGTAGGGAACATGGATTCAGTGCAGTGCAGTGTCATGCTGTGCTTGTGGTGGGGAACTGGGACTAGGTGCAGTGCTGTGCTTGTGTTGTACATTTGCAGCCTTTATTTCTTCAGGACTTCATATTGTCTGGTGTTTGGGAAGTGCTTGGTGGTTGGGGGGTGATTTGGGAGTGTTAAAACAGTTCTTTACTTTAAAACTTGAGTTGACTGAGCTTTAGTTGAAGAAGCGCATTATTTTACTTTGCTTTGTTGGTGCTGTGGTGTACTTTTTCCACCTGGATTCTGTTCTCTGGATTAGATTCCAGTCTAGTGCAATATCGCACCTCTGTGTCATGATTAGACAGAGGACATTGAGTGCCTACATGACATCTGCGGCCAGGATGGTCCTTTTCTGCTGACACATTACTATGATACTATGATCAACATCAATTTCCTTGACAACACAGTTACCATAAAAGATGAAACCTTACAGACTTGTATCAACAGACAAACAGAGACATCTACATAAAAACAGCAATCACCATAGGCATACTAAAACATCTGTAATGTGCAGCCAAGTACTTTGATACCACTGAACCTATTCAAGTCAGGAGGACAGAGATAAACACCTTGTCACACTGAGAAAAGCATTCACTGAACAAGGACACTCCTCTAGAGAAATTGAAAGAGCTGTGTAATGTGCCACGTTTATGCCAATAGAACAACTACTACAATATAAAGAAAATACTACCACCAACCAGACACCCTTGGTTGTTACATACAACCCTGATCTGAAATCCCTACAAAAAAATATTAAGGATCTAAAACCAATATTCTGTGAGTATGACACCTTGAACTGTATTTTCCAAGAGCCACCCTTACTGTCTTTCAAACAACTACCTAACTTATCCAACCTGATTGTAAAGAGCAAACTTATACAAAACCAAAACAACAGAACACTAGGAGGCACTAAACCCTGCAATGTTATTTAATGTAAAACATGTGAGCACATTTCCACTTCAAACTTTATCAACACCTCCAAAACAAGCAGTTCAAGATACAGAGGAGTTATACAGGCAGGTCCCAGAATGTTGTCTATTACATCCATGGCAAGAAGTGCCCATGTACAGACTATGTGGGGGGAAACTGGGCAACCCCTTTGAACCTGAATGAACTCACACAGGCATGACATAATGGAGAAAAAAACTGAAAAAGTAGTGTGGCAACATTTCTCTCAGTCTGATCACTACATTTCTGGTCTCTCTGTCCTGGTTCTCAAGAGAGAATTCAAAACTACACAAGAAAGACAGGCCTATGAGCTCAGACTTGCTTATCTTCTTGACTCTAAAAATAATGGACTGAATGTAGACCTTAGTTTCATCATGACCCATTACAAACTTTTAATTGACAACTTCCTTTCTCTTAATTCAGGTGCATATGCATTTCCTGTGCATATATTTATATAAGTTGCAAAAAACTTTGTTAATGCTCCAGTTAGGGTCAAAGCAACAAAAGTTGGGAAATGAGGCATTCAGGTTTCCCTAACATCCCACCCTTCCAAACCAGGCAGGATAGCAGGTATGGGATGTGCCTTTGGCTTCTCAAGCCTAACACACACCCCATTCTATCTGTAATTAAGGTCAGATGTGTAGACTTTATGAGAATGGATGAGCATTAGGCTCAAGAAGCCCAAGGCACACCCCACACCTGCTCTCCTGCCTAGTTTGGGAGGGTGGGGTGTAAGAGAAACCCTAATGCCTCATTTCCCAACTTTGACCCTAACTGGAGACTCAATAAAGTTTTTTGCAACTTTTTTCCTTACTTTTTGAGATAGTACAATAGTATCCTTATTTTACTGTGGGAGCATAGGGTCCTCTAGACCCTGCACTCCCATCCCTCCATACGTGCGTACAGTATATGTATGTAGCTTTAGAAGTTCAGGGCCAAGAGGGCCCTGTGTTTCCATTTATAGGACAACAGTGATAAAACTTACAGCATAGCCATCTTATTACCCTTCCTCATGTACCTGATACAGAAAATCTTTGATCCACCACCAAAACATAATTCTGCTCAAATACAATGTCATTCCATGCCATAGGTGCCAAAACACATATTAGGTAGGATTTGAAAAATGACAGCTGAGACATACATGAGGTGGGGTAATAAGAAGGCTCTATTGAAAATCTGGTGTAAAAATATTTAATATTTCGGAAGTTGTGAGCGGGCATAGCGAAATTGCAACAAATGGTCATGACTTTGGCATTTTTTCATATTTTGACCCCAAATGTTCAACATAGTGTTCTTATGACCCCACCTCATACATCCTGTAGGTGAAAATGTTCAAATCCATGCCAAAATGCCATTTTGTGCCACAGGTGCGAAAACACATTTTGGACAGGATGCAAAAAATGGCAATTGTACTGTTAATGAGGTGGTATGAAAGATGACTATGTTGAAAATTTGGAGTCAAAATATTAACAATTACCAAAGTTATGTGCTTGTGTAGAAAAATTTCAACAAACATGCATAATTTGGCCATTTTTAGCAATTTTGACACCAAATTTTCAACATGGCCTTTTAGGGACCTCACCTCATGCACACTGGCAGTGAAATCTCATTATTCAATTCCAAATTTCATGCAGCAACCACGAAATCACCTTCCAGGCACAATTAACAAAATGACAGTTACAGTGTTCATGAGGTAAAAAAATTCCATCAAATGACATACAGCACTTACCTTTAACCCTCAGTTCATGGTTCGACTTTGAAGAGTGCAGATGTGTCTCAGTCCCCAGAAGATGACAGCCTATGACCTCTGGTGGAAAGTATAGGTAAGGGGCTGTTCAGTGGGAGGGTTGGGATGGGGAAGGGGGATGGCGGGGATGATGCAGGACCGTAATCTTTTTTCAGGTTTAAAAAAAGATGTCAAGGGACTGCTTTCTTTATACCGGTTAATGTCAAATAAATCTTTTGGGACACTGTGTGGGTGGACTCTCCAGTGTCCTATGCTGCTGGGGGTGCTTGTAATGCCAACATGGGAATCGGGCCCCTGATGTTGGCACTTTCAATAAAACAAAGGTGGAGGGCATCTGACATTGAGGGTGTGCATCCCAGTGTTGGATAATATAAAAAAAAAACAAGGGACTAGGGGACAGTGATTGGAGGATGGAAGGGTGCCACTAGACACCAGGGAATATATGGGGACAGTGATTGGGGCATGAAGGGTGCCACTAGACCCCAGGGAAAACAAGGGGGCTTACAACTCACACTACAGTGGGCAGCAGGAGTTCAGCTGTGGCTGCAGAACTAAATAATATCTGCTGTTCTTATACATAGAGCACAGCAGAAGGCTCCTCTCACTAAGCTGGGCACCCGGGATTTCAGGTCCCAGAAAAAGTATTTCTGAAGCTAATTGTGAAAAACAAACACTAGAATTCAGCTAAACATGGACAATTTAGCTAGGTTCTGGTGTTTGTTTTGTAAAATGACAACATTTGTATGTATTTTCCACGTTTTTTAGTTGGTGAAAAAAAAAAACAAGTAGGCGACTCACAAAAAATGATTTTTTCCTCACGAGAAAGGAACGGATCTTGCGAGAATGAATCCTTTTTTGTGACAGCAAATACTTTGTCAAACTTTTTACCTCTGTCCTGAAAAATGAACTTCCCATAAGAAGTAATGGGAACTTAAAAACGAATAACTTTGCAACAGGTTAATATTTTTGCAACAAACAAACACTGACAGTTCTGTTACCCAAGTTCTTTCTACCATAAAATAAACACACCAAAATTCCAAAATATCTGGGCTCAAAGTGATGAGGAAAAAACTGCAAAAAGTGGTGACAACTTTTTGACAATATCCAGATCTCAGAATCTGCACATCCAACAAAAAGAAAACTTGCCTTGTCAAGCGATCTACCCCATAGGACAGCGCATATCAAACTGTGTGCAAATCCATTGATCGGATGCAAAGTTATTGAACTGCAAAATTGGAGGTTTAACATCAAACAGGCTACTTAACCCTAACTATAGAGGCATGTCCATGCCCCTATAATACATCATCTCTTACATTTTATTCATATATTTTTAGTGTGTCTTATAATTGAACATGGTTTTATTTATGTTTGATCACACTGTTTGTCTACTGTGTTCTTGTGGATATGGGTGTTTATGCAACATGGATATATACATATGTACTTTTCATTCTCTCTCTCTCCCTCTCGCTACACACACACACACACACACACACACACACACACACACACACACACACACAGTCTGCTGTCACATTTCAACCATGGCGAAGAGCTTACACCTCTAATCTTTTTTTTTATCTCTGCATATATCTAGTTATTTACTTTCTTATCAACAGAACTGTCACACTCATGTGCAAAAGTTCATTCATCACTTGTACCCAATGAACTTAAGTTTTTTTTTTGAAGAAACTGCCATGCCTGAAGAAGGGCTCCGTGTAGCCTGAAAGCTTGTGTTTTGTAAATCTCTTATTGGTCCAATAAAAGGTATAAAATCACCCATTTGTTCATCTTTTTGTACAACGACCAATACATCCACAAACAATTCTCAGATATAAGATGTAATAGTTCACTACTTTTGAACGTTAATATTAGTTTCAGGCATGACACTACTTCCTTATTAAGGCAGGACACATTCTTTCTCTTCTCATTAAATTTCTGTGACTGCTCCTAATTCTTCCCCTGTACCCCACCCGACCCTCTTTGACCATCTGTCTCTCCCTGCTTACTCTCTCCTTACCTCCCAAATCTGTCTGTTTCTATGTTTCCTAGTCTCACTCCGCCTTCCCTCTCTATTCCGTTTTCCCCCATCTCATCCCTCATCATTTTCCCCCTCATCTGACTGTTTCTCGAACTCAAGCAATTCTGTCCCCTATGCCTTCTTGATCCTTTAAGCCCTCTTGGCTCTCTCACAATGTCGTCTGGACTGCCATTCCAGCTTCATACAATGCTTTGGCTGGGCATCTCCCCTGCGTCCCCTGCCTTGCTCCCCTCTCCACCATCTTCCTCATCACTGCTCAGTCCCCTTGTCCTCCTAATTTAGGTATATATCTCCTCTCCCTTTCTTGTTTTTACCATTACTATAATCCCTGAGACCCCTTTACACCTCTCTTATTTTAGGTTGCATATTACTTTAGGTTGCATATTGTTCCTGCCAGTTCCAATTTGGTAACATCCTCTCTATTGTACATTGTATTGCACTTGTTTGTACTCTGTCTCTCCTGATTGTTCGTTCTCACTGTTTTACAATTGTACTTGACTTTTGCACTGTTGTTATTTTTGTCATATTTGTACTATCGACGTGGAGCCTTTGTAAAAGTGTCTCTGACTCAAAAGTTTAGTTCCAAATCTTCAATAAATAAATGCTGAGTCTTTAATAAAAACAATAAATACAAAAATAAGACAAATTGAAAACATTATTTTTTTGACTACAAATTGTATTGGAAAAGAATGTCTGTTTCACTGTTTTTGTTTATACTTTCATCCCCTTCAAGTTACCATCAAGCCTTAGTCAACAGTCCACCCTCCACCCCGTCCAGGCAATGGCACTCTTGGACTCACAAAGCCAAGTCATGAGTTGTTGTAGGAATGATCCCTTCTACAGTAGGGCCCTCAATGGCTGGGGTCATGCCAGCTAAACTGCATGAGATCCATGTTGGGGGCCTAAGAGGAATGCGCAGGCTACATGATACTGACAAAATTCATCGAGCCATTGTCCTTTTGGGGTGGATTATTTTCCTGCCTGAAGGCCCTCCCATCATCCACTGCTTTCATAAATCCTGGTCACCTCATTCTCCAGCAGGCAGGGAGTTGCTGTCACCTTGTCACTGTCAATGTGATACTGCTTCCAACACCACACTAGGAACTGCTAATTTAGGGCTAGGTGAAATTGGCAGAATCTACTACTATGAAAAGTCTTGCAAAATTCCATGCATTTCACAAAAATGTGTGGAATTTTGAGAACATTTGTTAATATTTTCAGCTGGTGATAACTCAGCCTTCCTTTAATCTACAGATATGAAAATTGGTATGCTCCCACACTGATGTAGGATCAAAGGACATATACAATATTATTACATTGAAATATGTAGTTTTTAATATACAGGGCTAAAAGGTGACCATTTTTATTTCTTTTTCGAAATTCCATTAAATGTTGCAAATATTTTCAAGTGGTTATAACTCAGCCATCATTCCTTTATTTATTTCATTTTTGTTGACCAGAAAAGGAGGGCTAGACAATACTGTTTACTGCCTGATCTGGGGCGGTGTTACAGATGCCAACCAACTGAAACTGAACCAGATTAAGCTGTTGTCAGTATTGTTAGTGAATGGGAAAATTTGGCCAGGACACATGGAAATTCCCCTACTCTTTTGTAGGAGTGCCATAGGATCTTTAATGTCCACCTGAACAACCATCACTACAGGTACTATGGTTTAATGTCTCATCCAAAGGACAGCACACCAGACAGTACAGCATCCTCCTAATATTGTTCTCTGGTGCCAGCATCTATGGTATGAGCCCAATCCCAGTGTGGGACTAGAATCCATGACCCTCTGGCCCAGACGTGGATGTGTTTTAAGTTAGAGGCCTAAAAATGTTCATGCTCTCCCATGGTGTAAGGGGCTAAGCACTTGTCAAATGTCCAGGCATTTGGTTATGCACTGTTAAACTTAATGGGGCTCGAGAGACGGGTCACATGATGGCTGCCTGACTGTGAGTCGCAACTTCCCCTCGCTCCTCGCTAAACCCACAATTTCTGCCTATTGGTGCTTCTCTCTGCCTACTATTTTGATCGCTTTCACTTTGGGAAGCACTCCAGAGACAACTTTCAATGGTTTGAGATGGAAATAGATATGCCGAAGGCTCCCACCACACTCCACCTCCCTCACCAGAGAAAGACAAGGCTGCAAAACAGTCCAAAGTGCAAGCAACTGCAGTTACTAAGCCTTCCGCAGCCACCACAGCGCTTTCGAAGGAACACTTTTTGGAATTCATGCAGCCCCTCCAGGATTCTATTTACTGCAATTTCAGGAGATGTGCAGCGAATCCGCGTTAACCTTGACTCTTTAGCTTCCCAGGTGGGAGACATAGAAGCTCGAGTGACCTCCATGGAGAAATGGAGGGAGAAAGCAGACCTAGACTCCTCCACTCTAAGACAGTGGCTCCAGAGAATGGAAGATAAGTTAGAGGATTTAGAAGGGCACAGTTGGCTCAATAACCTCATCCTCTTTGGCCTGCCTGAAAAGGAGGCGGGCAATAACCCTATTTTATTTATTTAAAAGCTCTGTGAGAAAATAGCTGGCCCCTTGCCTAACAACTCTATCTATGTGGTGGAAAGAGCACATCGATCTCTGCGCCCCCCTCCTCAGCCTAGTGCACCTCCCCAGCCTTTAGTGTTCAAACTTCTCAACTTTCTTGACAAGCAGCACATTCTAGCTAAAATCAAGGAAGTGCAGGAGATTCAATGGGATGGGCACAAGCTTCGACTGTCTCAAGATCTACCCCAATCGGTCAGGCTCAAGCAGCAAGAATTTCATCCCCTAGTGTCTCATCTGATAGCCGCAGGGAAAGCCATCCGAATGAAGTACCCTGTTGTTCTCCAAGTCAAAAACAATGAGAAATGGGTCACCCTGGAATCACCTAACCAGGCCATGGAGGAACTCTGTACCCTCTTCCCAGACCTTTTTAAGTGAAAGGGTCTCCTCGATCTTGCAAAGAAAATCAGCTAGAGGGGACTGTGTGCTCTCAATTTGTGGACTATATCTCTCCCGGGATTTTTCTAACTGGATTAGTGGTACGCATCACCCTGGCATGAGGCCTAGAAAGCTTTCTCCTGCTGTTGCTGAATAGGAGACTCTAATTTAGTATTGCGACTGGCACCTGGGATCTACATCAGCTTGTATCTGGCTCGATGCATCCTCCGATGAACACTTAATTGGACTTTGTCTCTCTTCTTCTCCGTTTTTGGTTCGTCTTCCCACCTCGAGCCCCATCTCAGCAATTGTGAGAGGATTTTTCTTTACCGGCTGAAACTTTTTCCTACACTGTTGAACAGACAATGTAGACAGTTAAAGGCTATGGCATACAAGGGGTCTTATTGTTTGGGGGGTGACTTTGGTTAAACGAGGGAGCAAGCTCGAACCTGCAGTTTTGGTTAATAATTTAATTTCTCCCTTCCGTGGTCATTATAACTGAGAGTGTCGCCCTTGGTGCATATTCAATATTCCTTCACCCAGACAGTGTCTGCTCCTCGAGCCATCCTGAACTGTAGTTTGTTATCCCTCACACTGCAAGGGGTAGAACCACCTTCTCATTCCCTGGTGGGCATAAGGATATGATCCTCGACTGTTTTTGAGGGATATCTAATGTTTGTATATTTGTGGATTGATGGGGGGGGGGTTGATTTTGCTCAGGCGGCAAATACCTTAATTACGTGCTACATTGTACAGTTGGAGTTCGATTGTTAGAACCGGGGTAGTTTAACTTGTTATATTTGTGTGGGAGTATGGAGTGAGGGTTTTTCTTTTCCTTTTCTCAAGGGATAAGGGTGTTTTCTCCACTCCCATTTAACAGATGTATTCATTTTAAGCTGTTGGGGGGGTTGGGTGGATCTGCACACATTGGTCTTATGGGGCACTACTTGCTATATTATACCTGAATGTAGCTGGTTACTAGGTTATCCCCCCACTGACTATTGCCAATGGGTGGACCCTACAAGTTTGTGAGCTGGAATATAAAGGGGGCACAATGTAAACAAAAGAGGCTTATGAGTCTTAAACATCTTGCACACCTAGGGACCAGGATTGCCTGTTTGCAGGAAACCCACCTACCCAGAGATGATATTCCCCTCTTCAAACGGTGCTGGGTGGGGCAAGTATTTGGCTCTGGCAACTCATCTAAGCGTGGAGGTACTATTATTTTGATTGCCAAAACTGTCCCATTCATTAAAATGCAGGAATGGTATGACCCAGAGGGCCACTATAGTATAGTACAGGGCACTTTAGAATCCTTCCCAATTCTACTCGGTTCCATCTATGGCCCGAATGTGGACTTGCCCCATATTTTCGTACAATTACTATCCCGGGTGGTGTTAGGCCCACCTATTCTGACCTTCCTGGGTGGAGATTGGAACCTTGTTCCCCAGACAGACTTGGACCACTCAGACAGTAAAAGGGTCAGGCTCTCCCCTGCACAGCGTGCCCTTCGGGACCTCCTATCTGGGGCTGGTGTCGTGGATGTATGAAGGACCCTAAACCCAGAAGAAAGGCAATATACGTATTACTCTCCTCTGCATACCACATTTTCCCAGATAGATTATTGGCTGGTTAGTTCTTTTTGCCTCCAATGCATCCTCGATGCCTCTATTCACCCCAGAGTACTCTCAGATCTCTCTCCTGTTGGTATTTCCTTTGTACTAGGGCCTGGGATTTGGAAAGACTTACTCTGGCAACTTAATATGCAACTGCTTAGGCACTCAGAGACGTTAACCTCCACCCAAGAATTCATAACAGGTTTCCTAGACTTCAATCTGAGATCTGTAGAGAGGATTGATACAGTTTGGGCCACCCTCAAATGCTCTTTAAGGGGCAACTTTATACGCATTGCCGCTACCCGAACATGGAAAAATAGACTCATTCTAGACTCCTGTTAAATGAAATCCAGCAGTTGAAACATACGTTGCATAAGACATCGCCACCAGAAGACTGGGCCAAGCTTTATCGCCTTCAAGCGTCTTACTATGATGTGATGGCACAGAAAGCTGAACTGGCCATTCGCCATACCAAGTTGAAATACCTAGAATCTGGGGATAAAGCAGGGAAACTTCTTGTTCTTAGATTAAAACAAGTTGAAATGTCCAAATTTATTCCAGGATTGAGATCCTCCCTAAATGGTCATATTATTTCTCACCCCCAAGATATTGCAGCAGCCTTTGGTGATTTCTGTAAGGGACTATACTTTACTGATGATCTGATGGCTGTGACTGACCAAGAGATTACAGAGTACCTTCACTCCACCAATCTCCCCACCCTACCTTCTCATGAAGCAGAGTGTCTCAGTACTCCAATTACCCTAATTGAAGTAGAGAAGGCTATTACGCAGTTGCCTCAGGACAAAACTCCCGGCCCTGATGGCCTACCCAACAATTTATATAAGGCCTGTCTCCTGCAAATTTTCTCTCTTCTGATGAATGCGTTTAATTTGTGGTTTCATCAGGGGATAAAGGACCCGACTTTCTTGGATGCAATCATTACCCTCATTCCTAAACCAGATAAAGACCCATTATGTCCCGGAAGTTATCATCCAATCTCCTTATTGAATTCATGTTAAGATTCTGGCTAAAAGTTTAGCTAACCGCTTAGCCCCAATCCTGGGAGAGCTCATTGGCAGTGATCAAGTGGGATTTATGGCAGGTCATCTATCCTGAGATCACATGAGAAAGCTAATGCATCTTATTGTAACATCAAGAGAGTCCAGGGTCCCATCAGTTCTCATCTCTCTCTTGATGCCGAGAAAGCTTTCGATCGTGACTCTTGGCATTTTTGTTTGCCTCCCTTAAGCACTTTGGTATGCCCAACACCTTTCTTAAATGGGTTAAGGTCTTATACACCACCCCAACTGCTAGGGCATGGTGTAATGGACATCTATCCCAGCCCTTTACCCTTGAAATAGGCACCCACCAGGGTTGTCCCCTCTCTCCTCTCCTCTTCAACTGTTACCTTGAACCATTAATCTGTAAACTTGTTTCTTCCCCCCTCTCTGCGGGGCATACAAATACAAGGGGAATGGTATGTCTTGTCAGTTTATGCGGATGACCTACTGTTGTACCTTGAAGAGCCGGGGATCTCCCTACACACTCTTCTCAAGGAAATTGACAGCTTCTCTGCAGTCTCAGCATATAAACTGAATCTCTCCAAAACTAAAGTTTTTCCTTTAAATCATTGTGTTACCAGGGCTAACTGTAACTCATTTGGATTGTCCTGGGAACATAAAACCCTCACCTATTTAGGGATCAAGGTCGCCTGGAGCATCTCCTCTATGTTTAAAGAAAATCTAACCGCTCTGGTACAAATCCTGCAAGCGGACCCGAATAGATGGAGTGCTTTACCTCTGTCACTTTGGGGCCATATCAACATTCTTAAAATAAATGTTTTGCCAAGGCTCTTATACCCACTTGGTATGCTTGGCCTTTATGTTCCCAAATCATGGTTTGTGAGGCTGCAAAGACTGTTCAATAACTTTCTCTAGAAGAATAAACCAGCAAGAAGGGCTCATCTTAAATTAACGGCCCCTAAATTGCAGGGAGGGCTTGCCCTCCCATCCCTTTTTACCTATTTTTACCTATTATGGGGCTCAATACCTTAGTAGACTAGATCTCTGGCACAAAGTGGACTCTCTAAGAGCAGGAGATGCCTATATCCCTCTATGGTTGAATATTGAACGCAATCTAGCATGCAGTGCAGCTAGTTCCTTGACTGCCTTGGTATACACGAAACCCTCCCGACTTCTTCACCCGCTTAAAGCCACCCCAATTGCCTGGTCGCTCAAGGCCCTACAACAAACACATCAGTATCTTTCAGTGAGCTGGCACTTATCATCTGCTCAGCCCCTCTTCAGCAATCTACATTTCCAACGTGGCCATCGTCCATCCCACTCTCATTCCTACCACAGCTTAAGCATAGTACTCTAGCAGATTTTCTGCAAGGTAATACTGTGGTTCCTTTTCAGACTCTCCAGACTGGCTTTCAGCTTAACCCCAAAGATACATTTAAATACATGTAAATTAAGAAAGCAATAGTATCCTTTAATAGTAAGCAGGTCTGGTCTGACCAATCCTTTAATGGGCTGCTATGAATTTTTCAGGTGGCAGATCAGTCTCACGCAGTTTCGAGAATATATACACAGCTTCAAGCTTTAGACCCAGGACTTCCAACCGGGATCTGCTATTACTAGGTACAGGAACTCTCTTTACCAGCAGAGACAGAATTTTGGACTAAAGTCGGGAGCACGAACTATAAATATATTAAGCAAGACAGATTACGACTTGTCCAATTTCAAATTATGTACAATATTTACTACACCCCACTCAAGTTGTACAGAGCCAGACTCGTGCCCTCCCCAGATTGTTTCCGATGTAGGCATGCTCCCGGCTCCCTATATCACATGATCTGGGAATGTTTCTGTACTCAGAGCTTCTGATAAGCAATTCAACAAATATTAGACCCCATCCTTGGGCTAGACACCTTATTTACCCCGGAATCCTGCCTTCTGGCTATATATCCCCCGGGGAGCCTGTCATTGCATAAGGCCCACCTGACCCTGATTGCTTCCATTGCCAAACTCATTATGCTTTGACACTGGAAGTATGATTCACTTCCCATGACTTTAGAATGGTACCGAGAACTCCTCCTTGCTATCCAGTTAGAAAAGCACATAGTGAATTTATGACATAGACCTCATTACTACCACAGCACTTGGGAGCCCTTTTGACCCTACTTTCCCTATGGAAACCTTAGTGGTTTGTCAATGCCTCTGATTTAACTGCTTGGTGACTTTGGTTTGGCTTATCCCCTTAGTGTGCAGATCCGGGGGTGGGGGATGGGGGGATTTTTGGGGGGTGTAAGGGGGATTATATATGTAATGGGTTGATTTGTTTAGTATGGTTCTGTTTGTCTGTGTTTATTGTAGCTCTTTCTTAGTTGTCTGTTTCTTCTTGTTTGTTGTATTGTGAAAACAATAAAGTATATTAAATAAAAAAAAACTTAATGGTGCTCACAATCTGATATTTTTTTTTTGTGTGTGAAATTTTGAAACATTTTAATTGGTACTATCTCAGCTGTCCTTCAAGCTAGACACCTGCATATTGGTATGCTCACCAGTGTAATAATATTGAAAGTATTGTACCTGCCACATTTTCAGACATTTCATTATGTGGTTTGAATTTACAGGGGCTCAAAACCTGGCAGTTTTTGTTCTTTGTGTAATTTCCTGATAATGTCCAAAATAGTGTGCTAGTTATACCTTTATCTTTCTTTTCTTTATTAAAGTATAGGAATTACAACTCTTTGAGTCACAGACTCATTTACAAAGGCTCCATGTCATACAAGGAATAAAGTCAAATACAGAGAAAGAGGACAAATACTGCGAATAACATACAGTGGCATAGTGCATAAACAAATACATAGAACAACACCATAGGTGTGTACAGTGCAGTCATACAATACAGTAAGTACTTAATCAGCAGAGGAACTTGTCATTACAGGGAAACATGGGGTTAGTTGCAGTCACAGTTGGTGCTGAAAATAATGTAATCTCATAGCTCAGTTTTAAAATGCCCCAGTCTAGGGATTGATAGGATAGGCTTAGGGATTGAGTTCATCCAAAGTGGAGCCCTGTAGAGGAAGGACTTTTGACTAGCACTGGTCTTGACAAAGGGGATGTGAAATGCACTAGTGTCAGAGTGTCTCATGGCCCATCTGAGCAAACTTGATAGGAGAAGTGAGAAACAGCCAGGGGGCGATACACCCAATTAGATTTTTTCGGCCAGCAGGCAGGTCTGGTAGAATAGACGCCCCTGAAAGTTAAGCCATGATGAACGTTGGTAGAGGTCACAGGTGTGCGTGAGCCTGTCACTGCCAGTGGCCAGCTGGCAGGCCTTATTAAGAGCATGTTTAATGAAGAACAGGGCAGTGTCAAAGGGGGCACCATAGATGACTATGCAATAGTCTACCAGGGAAAGGATGGAGCTAGAGATGGCTAGTCAGAGAACTTCAGGAGTGAGAAAGGGTCTGAGTTTATACAGGAGGCCAATTCTGGTATTAATTGAAGTGCATGTAGATGCTATATGTTCACGGAAGGCAAGGGCCGAGTCGAGTGTGACCCCCAAATATTTAAAGCTGGAAACTAGTTTCAGCTTGGTACCCTGGGAGTTTTGCATAGATAGGATAGCTAAGCTGTGTTTATGTTTAGGATGGGTGAACAGCATAACCTTTATATTTTAATAGTTGAGGACAAGATTGTGGGAGGCAAACCACAATTCTATTTCTGCAAAAGAGTCCTGCAAGGATATTTGGAGCTGGGTAGGGTCTGGATGCCAACTAAAGGTCACTGCATCATCTGTATAAAGGAGGAGATATCCAGTGGAGGCCATGAGGAGGGAGTTTAAGTACAGAGAGAAAAGGAGTGGGCCGAGGATGGATCCTTGAGGGACACCCGATTGGACAGGAAGGTTTGTAGAAAGGGTGTTATTGATCTTCACTTGCTGGGTACGTCTGTGGAGATAGCAGGAGAACCAGCCAGCGGCCTCTTGGGATATGCCAACAGACAGGAGGGAGTTTATGAGCATAGGGTGCTTAACAGTGTCAAAAGCCTTGATTAGATCGATATAGACAGATCTGACCGAGGCGCCCTAGTTAAGGGCATCGTGGATAGAGGAGATAAACTCCAGGAGGGTGGTGGTGATACTATGCCCTTTCCTGAAACCATGCTGTTGCTGGCACAGTAAGTTATGTGAGTTCATGTATTCAGTAAGTTGATCAGCAACAATTCTTTCCAACGCTTTTGAGAGGGGAGGAAGGATGGAAATGTGCCTATAGTTACTACTAGAGGTACAATCACCATTTTTATGTACTGGAGTAATAACCACCCTTTTCCACAGGGAAAGGAACTGCCCTAGACACAGAGACATATTGAGTATTTTAGTTAGAGGTATTAGTACTGCGTCAAGTGCACTCCGCTCCCTTTGGAACGAGATACCGAAAAATGTGCACAAATCATATTTTTGGAAGGATCTTCTTGACAGCTGTTAACTGTGGCAACCTTTGTTTAAGTTGTTTTTAGGTTATAGAGGCACATCATTCCAGTTTACTTATTCATTATATTTAGTGTATTTAGCTGATATATGGCATGCTTACTTGGTGCCAGTAGATCATAGATATTTCATGTCTGGAGAGATTCAGCTGAGTACTTTGAAAGTGACTAGGGAAATACCACAGATTACTTATTAGCATAATGTCATGAACATTTTCAACACTTTTTCAAAATTTCATAGAAGTGGAAAAGGTAATGCTGCCACAACTCCAGTGGTGAAAGTTGAATTTTGCAAAGCACCAGATCACCACTGCATCTGATTTAGCTGCTGTACCTGTTTCCTGAAGCAGCCCTGCATCAAGCTCTACTGCACTGTTTGGAGTCCTGTAACATAATCTTTGGTGGACCTCTTCGCAACTATCCCCTATCTAGATCCAGATGGGCTCTGTGGTACTGTCTGTGCTCCTAATATCCTCCTTGTACTTTTCAGTGACACCCTCCCTTTAAGTCACCACTTGATTCCCAGCTATGGAGTCCCCAAAGAATAGTACTTTCTTGCCTCACTAATCTGCCATTTCCTTTCTTCTCTGTGACAGGTTAGGTGCATGACTAGGCAAAATCACACACACACACACACTCACACACACACACACACACACACACACACACATTGTTGGTGTGTGCAGCTGACAAATTTGGTGATGTATGTTGTGTTATCTACTTTTAACTTAACCCTTTGGCTGCCAACAGAATTAGAATGTATAGGAATTCTGGACTGATATATCAGTCCATGGCACAGTAAGGGTTAAAAGGGGCTTTAAATGTTACTGTTTACATGCTTGCAAAATTTCATCAACAATATTAAGAACATTTTGACTGCTTTTATCTCAGCCACCCATAGAGCTAGGACCCAGATTATTTACATGCACACCCTTATTGTAGGGACAAAGACTCTTCCAAATGTTGTAACATTTTGTTTAGTTGTTCTGAAATTACAGGGGACTCTCAGTGATACCAGCTGGAGAAGGATGCTGACACTGCATGGCGTTGTAAATCTAAACTGTTGACTTCTGCTCAGAGGAGGATCTAGCACGTAACCAAACAAGCATTTATCAATGTAAAACATTTGCTTGTTTGTACTGTATGTGCTGTGCATGTGTTGGGTACTGATAGCGAACAGATGCAGCTGCCCTGCACCAAGGGAAGACTCTGTCCAAGGGCCCTGCACTTCCATGCAGTGACAGTTGTGAAGATTTCATGGGGCTGTCTGGTGGGCTGAGGAAACACAGGGTCCTATGGTCCCTGCACTTTCAACATGTGCCTACAGATAGAGATGCACAGGCCAAAGAGTGCATCTGTCAGCTAATGCACAAGGCACTCTGCCACACACAGGTGGAGAGGTTTTGGGCTCTATGCCAAGAGGACAGCTGTCTTCATTGTATGGTACCCATGCCCATGCGTAAAACTCTGCATCTTTCATTCCCTGGCTGGGGATTGTTGCATAACAGCACCATTCTACCACCCTCACCTGATCCAGCTGGGTCACTGAGCTCACCCCCAATCTCAGCTCATTGGCATGGCTGCTGGGGTGAAGACTGGCTCTACACACAAAGGTTGTTAAACAATAATTTTGTTTCACTTTTGACTCCAGCTTTTCAAGATACTTGTTTTATGATTTGTCTTAGAAACATGGCATGTACCATTCATAGTATATTGGCCAAAATGTAATTTCACACCAGAGGTGTAAAAACACATATCATCCAGAATAAAAAGATGATACATGTTATGTTTATGAGGCGGTGTGGAAAAATGGCTATATTGAAAATTTTGAGTAAAAATATTGAAAATTTATTTGTGAAATTATGAGTGAACATTGGAATACCATAGCATTCAGTCATAACCTGAGCATTTTACGGCATTTGTACACCAAATTTTCAGCATAGCCTTATTACCTCACCTCATGAATCCAGTAGGTGACAATTTTACCCCCACCAATATCGTTTCCTGTCTCCAAAATGTCATTCTGTGCCACAGATGTGAAAATACATTTTGGTCATGATTTAAAAAATGGCAGCTGTCAAATTTGTGAGGTGGTGTGAAAAAATGGCTATGTTGAAAATTTGGGGTCAAATATTACAAATTACCAAAGTAATGAGTGAGCATAGAAAGGTTTCAACATATGAACATAACTTTGCCATTTTTACTTATTTGGACCCCACATTTTCAGCATGACCTTCTTATGACACCACCTCATGAACAAGGGTGGTGAAAATGTTCAAATCCCATCTGAAAGGTGATTTTGCAATGTGACTGTGAAGTCACTTTTCAGCCTTGATGTGGGGTCCCCAAAAGACCATATTGAAAATCTGGGGCCAAAATATGCAAAAATGACAAAGTTATTTATCAAAAATTGAAAACCCCATTGAAATACACTGAACCACACTTACCTTAGTTTCTCATATTCCAGCTGTCAGTTCCAGCAGCAAGACATATCTTCGATCATAGACTGGAAACACAGTTCCATAATGACAGGGATAAAAAAGCCCAACCGTACCCCTGACTGCATCCTCAGGTCCCACAATCACAATGTATAAAACAAAGTCTGACTCAGGGTTCAATTAGGACCCCCCAAATCTGTAATCTACCTTTTGGTCACAGCTAAGACCAAAAATCCACTTTAGGATCCTTGACACAATGTGTATACTGTACCTATGTATAATACCAGTAAATGTTAAATTTGTTCTTTCTGTATTGACGTGGAGCCTTTGCAAAGGAGTCTATGACTCAAAGGATTGCAGTTCCGATTCTCTTCGATAAATCAATCAATATGTCCAGGTGAGTGAGGGTGTGTTGAGGGTGTGGGTGTGTGTGAGGTGGTGAGTGTTGAGTGGGAGGTTGGGGTGAGGTGGGTGGGGGGCAGATCGGTGAGGGACTGTTTTCTGTTTTACAGGTTTAAAAAAACGATTAAGGGATGGTTTTCTTTATATCAGAAATATTGTGACACTGGGAATTGGGCATCCTAGTGTTGGGCTCGTGTTCGGTGGTAGCAGAGGTGGGCATCCCAGTACTGCCACCTACATAAAAGGAGAATGGTGGTAGGTGACCTGAAGGGGAGGGGGGTCAAGAGAAGCAGCCCTGGCAGTGGGCACCCCAGTCCACTTCTACATTAATTAATAAATAAATATGTAAAGATTGGAAAGTAGAGCGGGTGACCTGGAGAGGAGGGGCAGAAGGCATGGGGTTATAATGTCATGATTAAAACTACACACATCAAGAATACCACACACAAATCAGCATGCAGCATTATAATGCCGGCACAAAACACCAACCAGAACAATTATGCTGCATATAGCAGTCATCTCTTTGTTTTTGCAGGGGGGCTCTGTCCCCTGCACCCCTGAAATGGGGGGCTTTTCCTACCGCACCCCCCAGACTTAATATAATCAACTACGGGGGGTCATGGGCTTTGTGGAAAGGAAAAACTTGGAGTGGGGACATTTTTGTTTCCTGCACCAAAATTAAAAAATTCATCATAATGGGACCTGGGCAGAACCAAACTGCAGCCCCAGGACCCTTCTGCCACTGGAGGCAGGTGCTCTAGCCATTCCAACAAGGGAGCGGCTTGGTCAGGCACTGCCCCAGTGCTGTCCTTCACCTTCCCCAATGTCAGCCTACAGCAACAGAGGTAGTGGCTCTTACCACATGCTAAAATGACCCCTGTCACTGTAGAACCATACGTGCTTGTTATAGCATAATATTCTATGTGCGGTTCTGTCCACGCTATACTTACCCAGCACTGGAGCAGAAAGAAGCAGTACCAGGGGTAGGCACCCCAGTCCACTAAATAGCTAGGTAGGCAGATAGATAGATAGATAGATAGATAGATAAGAGCCATTCTGAATTTGAAGGGGAGATTGAAACCCAAGATGGGGCAGCAGCAACATTCCAAGTTCTGAAAGCCAATCAGGTGCTCACTGATGGGCTTCATGCAAATGAAAGGACCAACACACCTTCTGATAGGAGTGGCTATGGTCCTTTCAACTACATAAAGTTTCTGCCCAGCACCAGCCTGGTAGCACTGGAGGTTGAGGCGCTGGTTGCTACACCTTACACCATGCCAGTGACCCAGGTTTGGGAATGAGTCTGAAACATTGGGGGTCAGCAGGGGTGAGAGAGGATTGAGCATCCAGAGGACTGCTCTCCCCTATTGGGGGAGGGAGGGAGGTTGTCATCCTGCTCACTGGCTGCCCTCTGGTGATGGCTGGAGGGCAGTACAGGTTGGGAGGCACATACTGACATCCTCACATTGGTAGGAGAGGTGGGGCAGGAGAAAACAGTGGAAAAGGAGCTGTCAGGCTCCATGGTGGCCTGTTGCATCTCTGAGGGCCTCCCCCAGCTTCTGGATTATACTCTGGGAGGGAGGGAAGTAGCCAGCACCCTCCTTCCTGGCCCCACCATGGGGGTTAAGTCATGTGGGAACATATGGGGGTTGGCAAGAGCATGGATGCATGGACCAGAGAGTGAGTGCCTCTGAGGGAGGGCCACAGCTGCCTGCCAGGGCTACAGGAGCATAAAAAAAAGTTTTTGCCCAGCAAGCGGTGAGTAGTGTCACAACCACAGTGCATGGTCATTGGTCTGGACTGCTGAGCCCCTTCCAGCTTGGGCTGCAATGGGGTTGGCAGTGACACACTTCTGAAATACTATTTATTGTAGCAAAATTTTTCTTGTGCATGCACAAGCAAACATAGAAATGAGACAGATTCCTTTCTGCTCACTGATTGGAAGATATTTATTTTCTTTCAAATAATCAAGACACAGAATCATAGCAGTGTGCAGTAGTGGAGTGAACCCACTGAAGCCCAACATTTCACATCTCTGCTCCTATGTGCTTTGTCAAGGTGAGTGACTTCTTCTACTGGACACTATTTATAATCCAGTTGTGAAGGGAAAACTCACTAGTTATGTAATTGTGCACAACAAGGTTACCATAAAATGCTAATAATAGAAAAATGTGAGCAGAATGGTATCTGGCTCTTTTTTTTTTTTGGTCAAGTGCTGGATCCTCCTCTGAGCATAATTCAGCAGCTGGAATTTATAAGCACTGAGTTGCTGTGTGAGCGGCCCTCTCCATCTGATACAGTGTTTAGTAATAGAAGGCATCACTCCATTAACCAAATATACCACTTGCATAGCAGACTGTCAAGCAATGCAGCACACAGAAGAAAAGAAATGACCCAGCAGGAGAGTGGTAGTTCACAGATTGAGCACTGTTTGTGGTCAAAATAACTTTTTAAATGTAGCAGTGATACATATTCAATAGCAGCATTGAGCAGCAATGGTGGAGTTGTGGCATCCTTATCAGTGAATGTGGTAGGACTGATTACAGTCAAGTGGCTTATGAAAAAGCAGCCTTGAAAGCTTGCAGGTTATTCTGGCAACAAATGTCATTGGAGACATATCTGGATGTGCAAAGAGTTTTCCAAGGATTACATCTTCTAAAAAACCCAACGTTTCGCAAAGACAGAAGCCAGTTCGTGAGCAAGTGGCTGGAGGAGCGCCACAAGGGACCAATGGGTCTGGTTAATTGCATTTTGTAGGATTCAGAATGGATCCAGGATGGAACTTACTGTCAACCTGAAAGGGAAATAAAAACAGGTACATAAGTCTGTGGAGTCTAGTGAGTTCACTAATTATAAAAGCAATCTAGATACAGCAATTGAGAAGCTACTGTGTCTTGAGTATTGGAAAAAAACAACAACTATTTATTATACTGTTTAGCAGAAGTACAGAGTGAAGAACCCAAGGTCATGAGTAGAAACTGATGGGGGGACAGTTTAAGAGGAATGTGAGGAAGACGTACTTTAAAGAATGAGTGGTGGAGCCGTGGAACAGTCTGCGAGTGAAGGTCATAGGCACCAAGACCATTAATGGTTTCAAGCATGGCTGGAACAGAATGAAGGGTTTGGTGGTTGTTCAGGTTGGCAGCAGTGGGGAGGGGAGCAGGGGGTGAACAGGGAGGGATAAAACCCCATATGGAGAAGAGGTTCCAAACAGATAGGGAACTCTGGGCAGATTAAATGGACCATTGGTCTTTTTCTGCTACCATTGTCATTGTTTCTGTGTTTATAAGAAAACAAATTTCTTCCGAGCCATGAGAAGGAAGGCATCTGCAAGTGCTGGATACTCCTCTGAATATCGTCTCTCAATGATGCAGTTTACTTACTTGCAAATGTTTTCATAAAAATGTATAACAATGTGTAAAATATTTGAACTTATACATTGGGCACTCTTAGAGCCACAGATTTGAAAAGTGACATGCCTACCTTTCCGTATGGTCCATGAAACCTGTAAAATATTGTGAATTTCCAACAAAGTAGTTGTAAAATTAAATGGAAAATACTGACATTTAAATTTTGGCAAAATTCAGAGGAAGTAGATATGGTACTTTCAAGCAAATTCGGCTAATGAACTTTAAATTTACTAGAGCACTAGAAACTAGGGATGTGCAAGGGTAGAACAGTATTTCAAGAATACTGTACCATGAATAGAAGGGCTCCCAAATATTTACGAGCCCTTCCTGAATATGATAGTATTCATTTGGGAACTAATATTCATTCACAAGTAAATAGTAAAAGTAAAAAACTCCTCAACTCTTGCTTATTTCTAGTGTCCCCCAACTGTGACACAGCTTCTCCCTCCCCACCTGGCGGCTGCACTCACCCCCCAGCACCCACAATATTGTAATGTTTTTTTCAATTTAGTATGCTCTATTAACATTTTAAAGCAACCAGTGCATACAGTACAACAATATTGTAATGTAAATTGTTTCATACCAGGATGGATGATTGGCACAACCTGCCCACCTCCATGCCTGGCTGCTATCTTGATCAAGTAAATGTGCTTTTTTTGTGCTAAACTAAAGTATCCCCTGTGTCTCCCCCCACATCCCTCCCTGGCAGAGCTCTTATCACCTCTCCCCAGCACCCAATGTAGTAGCATGCAGAAAAGGTGACTAACACAAGCCATCCTCCACCACAGCTGGCCATGTTCTAGCGAAAGAACGTGCTCACATTCTCTGTTATAGTAAAACCAGCTGATGATATGATCATCTTTTTTTATTACTACAGAGAATGCAAGTGGGGTGCAGACAATGTCTGGGGTGATGGGGGTAACAGTGGGACAGTGCAAAATAAGCAAAGGTGGTAGACAGGTGTTTTTTTGTTGTTGTTTAAGCACAGTACTGTACAGTACTGTACAGCACAAATACAGAATGCCAAAAACTGAATACTTGGATGTTTGGCTGTCAAATACTGAATATTTGGCCAACTATTCAGAAAAAGGTATTCACACACCCCTACTGGTAACCAGGATGAAGCCCTGCCCCTACATCACTCCCAACATTTTATTGTCCCTGGATAGGGAGTTGGGCTTTGGATGAAAACCAAGGTCTCCAGCATAGTGAGGATGTACACTACCCCTCAGCATTATTGAGCCAGGCAGTCAGGACATTTATAGCAATCTCAGATTTGAAGACGAAAAAAATCTGCAGATACATATAAAGGTTTAAGGCAGCTATATTCCAAAAATGGATTTGCTAAAGAAACAATGCAAATTCTTCACAGGCATGCACCAGCTAGAGATACTATGGCTCAATGAAGCATTAGGACAGGGTAAGGTTACTGCCAAATAATTTAACCCTTGGGGGATGATGAGGCACGAGCATAATCCAAGTGCCTTTTGACCCTAGATTTAGAAATAGCAAAGGTAACCAAACCTCTAGAGTTCCTTAATGCTATTATTAAACTAAAATGTTTTTATTTATTTTAAATTAGTGTTACTATAGTTAAAATTCTAATTGTTCTAGTGTACATGAGGATTTCTATCCATTGACTGAAACTATTTTAACTTCATACCAACCAGCGGCGGTGACCCTGGTAGTCCACCCAGGGACCACCAGGGCCACCACCACTGCCTCAGAGGTTGCAAAGAAAGAGGAGCAGTTGGACCACAGTAGGCTCAGAGAGGGTGAGGGTGGTGGAACAGAGATGCATCCCTCCAGTTGTACCTCTCCACAATTCATATGCCATTCTGGCAGAGTGTGGTTCCTCTATAGAGGCTCCCGCAGTGGAGACCAAGGAAGATGCTGGGAACCTCCACAAAGGAGACCCACAGAAGGGTGGCATGGGATCCCACAGGTGAAGGAAACAACTCCTGGTGGGGGACTCCATTGTTAGGATGGTAGAACTGGGGAAGGGGAGGGGAGAAGGAGGTAAGGTGCCTGTCTGGTGCCATGGCTTGGAGGGACAGTGAGTGAATCCTTAGGATCGCGGGAGCAGCTGCATGGGGAAGGGAGCTGGATGTCCTTGTCCACTTAGGGACACATAACCTGGCTGGGAAAGGGATCAGAACAGTGGAGGAGGAGTGTGTGGAGTTGAGGAGGGGCCTTAGACAAGTAGCATGCACAGTAACCTTCTTGGAGGTGCTGCCTGTCTATGGCATGGGTGAGGCTAGGGTGCTCTGCACCATGGGATTTAATCAATGGTTGAAAACTGGTGCAGAGCTCAGGGTATTGGCTTCACTGGGGACTGGGGTCCTCCAGGAGGGATACAGGCCTATACTGGAGTGATGGTCTGCATCTGTCCAGGAGAGGAACCAGGATCCTAGGTGATAGGTTTAAATGCTTCATTGGCAAGCATTTAAACTATCCAAGGGGGGAGGCATTGAAAAGGAGCAGGGAAATCCTAGCCCTCCTCAAGAAAATCAGGGTTGTTAGTGAGGTGAACACCAAGGTACAAACATTGATAGGGAGAACGGTAGGCGTAAATGGAGAAAAGGCAAAGGCAGTAAGGACAGGGATGGGGCAAAAAGGGGTAAGGCCATCAAAAAATGGAGGATAATGAGTACCAATGCCCACAGTCTGTGTAACACACTCCCTGAACTGGTGGCCTTGATGGAAGAGGGATGCCTGGATATCATGGCAGTCACAGAAGCATCGTACACAGAGAACCATGACTGGGATGTCAACATACCAGGATACACAATCCATAGGAGAGACAGGGAGGGTAGAAGAGGAGGAGGAGTAGCTCTCTATGTAATGGGAGAGGATCAAAACAACGGAACAGAAGGGTAAACAGGGAGGAGAGGAGGCACTGTGGGTCACCCTGGAGACTTGAAATGGCACCACAATCCGCACAGGGGTTGTATACAGACCCCAATCTCAGGGGGAGGAAATGGACAAGGAAATGATAGAAGGCATCCTTAGGATGGCAGAGAGAGGGGAGATATTGTTGATGGGGGACCTAAATATGCCAGATGTTAACTTGAGCACCTTTGCTGCAGCCACATCCAAGAGCAAGGCCATTCTCGATGCCCTACAGGGGATATGCCTCAGACAGCTAGTGTTGAAACCCACTCAGGATGGAGCAATCTTAGATCTGGTACTCTCAAATGGGGATGTAGAGAGGATCTCAGATCTAGAAGTGGGTAGCCATCTGGGAACAAGTGACCACCAAACAGTGTGGTTCACGACAAACTCAGCTGCAGAGTCAAGCCATACAAAAGTGAGGATACTGGACTTCAGGAGGGCTGACTTTGTCAAAATGGGAGCGTGCCTCAGAAAAGTACTAGCAAACAGCAAGAAGGAGGGGTGGAGCAACAACAGGGAAACATCATAACTGCCATCACAGAAGCAAAAAACAAATCAAAATGAAAGAAAAAACACTATGGTTCTCAAAAGAGGTGGCGGGGAAAGTTAGGGAGAAAAAGATAGGATTTAGGAAGTATAAGGAAACACAGAAGGAGCAGGACAAAGAACTGTACCAGTCAAAGCAGAAGGAAGTGGGGAAGGCAGTCAGAAAAGCAAAGGCCCAAACTGAGGAAAATATAGCAAATTCGGTTAAGAAGGGGGATAAAACCTTATATAGGTACATTAGGGAGTGTAGAAAGACAAAGGGAGGGATAGTGAGGCTGAATAAAAGAGATGGTGGGTGGGCAGAGAGGGACAGTGAAAAAGCAGGGATACTGAACGAATACTTCTGCTCAGTATTCACAAATGAAGAAGAGGGGGAGGAACCTAATCGAATCAATAGAAGTATTCTGGATGGGGGGGGGGGTCTATCCAGTCCTTTCACAGAAGAAAGGGTTCTGAAAGAACTCCTAAAACTGAAGGTGGACACAGCAATGGGGCCTCATGGGATTCACCCCAGAATTCTAAAAGAATTAAGGGGAGAACTAGTGACACCACTGCCTAGCCTTTTTAACAAGTCATGGGAGGATAGTGTGGTACCTGAGGATTGGAGGAGGGTGGATGTGATTCCCTTTCTTAAAAATGGGAGCAAGACAGAGGCAGAAAACTACAGACCTGTCAGTTTGACCTCAGTGGTAGGGAAAATGATGGAATCACTTCTGAAGGAAAGAATTGTTGAGTACCTAGAGGCCAGTGGGGCACAGGACCCAAGGCAGCATGGATTCACAGTGGGAAGGTCATGTCAGGTGACTCTAATTGATTTCTTTGACTGGGTGACCAAAGTAGTAGACCAGGAGGGGCTGTGGACATGGCCTACTTAGATTTTAGCAAGGCATTTGACATAGTCCCACATAAAAGATTAATAAACAAATTAGTCAGCCTGGAAGTGGCTCCCAGGGTGGTGGCCTGAGTAAAACATTGGCTGGACAACAGGACACAGAAGGTAATAGTAAGCGGAGTCCACTCTAAAGAAAAGGCGGGGTTACTAGTGGGGTACTGCAGGGTTCAGTACTGTGTCCAGTCCTTTTTAATGTCTTTATAGGTGACATTGCAGAGGAACTGGAAGGACAAGTATGCCTCTTTGCAGACAACACAAAGATCTGCAACAGGGTTGATACACAGTGGGGGTGGAAAGGATGAGAAGGGACTTGGCAAGGTTGGAGGAATGGTCAGAAGTATGGCAGCTTAGATTCAATGCAAAGAAGTGCAAAGTAATGCACCTGGGAAACACAAACCCAGGGGGAGTGTACACAATTGGGAGGGTAGTAACAACAACAAAAATGGAAAGGGACCTGGGGGTAATCATATCAGATGACCCAAAGGTTAGCAAGAAATGTGAGAAGGCAGTAGGGATGGCTGGGGGGATACTGGGATGTATAGGGAGAGGCATCACCAGTAGAAAACAGGAAGTTGATATCCCTCTGTACAGACAGTTGGTGAGAAAACCCCATCTGCAGTACTGAGTGCAGTTCTGGAGACCCCATCTCTGCAAGGACATAGACAGGATGGAGACAGTCCAGAGGAGGGCAACTAAAGTGGTGCAGGGTCTGCAACAGAAGCCATACAAGGAGATACTAAAGGAGCTTAATATATATACCCCTGAGGAAAGGGGGGAAAGGGGGCAGAGGGGGACATGACAGAAACTTTTAAGTACCTTAAGGGAATCAACAAAGTCCAAGAGGGTAGCATCTTTCAAAAAAAGAGATGTGCAATAACAAAGGGACACAATGTGAAGATAGAGGGGGGGATGGCTCAGGGGTAATGTGAGGAAGTATTTTTTCACAGAGAGGGTGGTAGACGCATGGAATGGCCTTCCTGAGGAAGTTGAGGGGTCAAAAACAGTGGGGGAATTCAAGAATGCATGGGACAGTTAGAAGGTAGTTCTTGTGGGGGTAGGAAGAAATAGGCTGTCGGTTAACTAGGATCTGCAGCTTATCCAGTAGGTAGGGAAATGGGCAGACTACGTGGGCAAAGCAGTCCTTATCTGCCATCAAAGTCTATGTTTCTATAATAATGCTTCATTTCAAGCCACTGGGTTATAATGTGTATTATAAATTACTGAATCTTTCTAGCTAGTCAGGTTTGCTTATTTCTAAACATTTAAGGATTGCTTTGTTTGTTATGAGTGTCTGTCATAGCAGCATTTAAATTCTGCATTATAGTGTATGTCACATTGGAACATTTCATTTTCCAGAAAAGAAGTGTATCTCTAGGCTTTATCAGTTTCTTCTGCTATTGACTGTATACCAAAATGTCAAATGTTTACTTCTTTCTTGTAGCTAATTCTTGGTCACCCTTAAAAAAGAGACAATTTGTCACAGAGGGCCTATGCAGTTATCAAAATTAAATTCATCAAATAAATAAATAATGTCCTATTTGTTTATATGTATAGTAATGATGTCTGTAATGGTGTTCTCTCTGAGTTCTTTGCATGACAACTGCAAAGCAAATCTGAATTGTGCTGACATAGAAAAAAATTCCATGAAGGCACTCTTACCAGCGTCTGTCTGTCTGTCTGTCTGTCTGTCTACTGTATCTATCTGTCTGTCTATCTAGCTATCTATCTGTCTAGAATAAATGATAGGTACAGTCATGCCCAGCATCACGTTGTATTCTGCCATTTCATGCATCGTGTGTTACTGCGGCATTTTGTGGCTGCCAGTGGCATAGCAACCAGTTTGTGCTGTGAAGGTGCTGATACTGAGATGCTGTCACAATTCCCACCTGCAGGTGGCCCTAGTGGTTCATTAACATTTTCAGTGGGGTTTGTCTATATTAATATCCATAATGTCCTCACTGCACAGCAGTAAAAAGACAACCTACTGTTTCATATAAAGCACACCCCTCAGTATTTGAATCTGTCCTTCTGGTGGTCATCAGAGGACCCTTTGGGAAACATGTGTCATGAAGTTCTTGCTAATACATCGAGAAATGCTAAAGTTATGGGTGCTATATTGTGACGTTTGTAAAACAAAGCCAGGCCCTCTGAGGATATAAAGAGCCATAGCCATTCAATATTTATTTTTTTTACTTTATTTCTCCATGATGGCCAGGCCTCCATCCACCGGTCCCTCCAGCCCTGTCACCACAGCGTCCACTGGAACTCACCTTTCACACTTGCTCCTCCAAGGTGCCCAACTGGCTGGGTGTGGAGCCTGCATGGAACCATGTCATTCTACTGGTCAGCTGCCATTTTCTCATCCAAGTATGGTGCAGCAGTGTGCAATGATGCCAATAGCCAAGCTACGAGTGTTTCTGCATGCAGCACACTGAGTGTCTGCTCTGCATCCACCCCCTCTGTCTGCAGGTCCATTGTTCCAGTCTCCAGCTGTGGCTAGGGGTCAGGCAAGCAGCGGACTCCATCCCCACCCCTTCCCAGGAGAGGAGAGCTGTCCTCTGGATACTCAATCCTCTTCCTACCCAGCTGACCCCCAGTGACCTGCTCACACCGTGAACGTGGGTTGCCAGCTTGGCAGGATGTAAGACAGCAATCCCTCTGTCCTCCATGCCACTGGGCCAGCTAGCCATCCTACATTTTGACAAGCACCGCAAAAAAAATCATCTGCTGAAAACCACCTTCCCCTCAATATTTGAACCCAGCCTTCTGGTGATCATCAGGGGACACTTTCAGGAACATGTATTCTGAATTTCTTGTTAATATACCAGGGAATGCCAAAGTTATGGGTGCTTCTGTGTGATGTTTGTCAGACAAAGCCAAGCCCTCAGAGGAGATAAAAAGTAATTCTGTAGTTTGGCAAGCACCACACAAAATCACCCCCAAAAGATTACCTTTCTCAGTATTTGAACTCAGCATTCTGGTGGTCATCAGGGGACCCACTGGGAAACATGTGTCCCAAATTTCTTATTAATACACCAGGAAATGCCAGTGCTATGGGAGCTTTTGTGTGATGTTTGTCAAAGCCAGACCCTCAGAGAAGATAAAAAACCATCCTGCAGTTTGCCAAGCACAACAAAAAATCACCCCCTGAAACCGCCTTTCTCTCAATATTTGAACCCGGGCTTCTGGTGGTCATTAGGGGGACTCTTTGGGGAACATGTAGCCTGAAGTTCTTGTTAATACACCAAGAAATGTCAAAGTTATGGGTGTTCTAGGTGTCTTGTCTTTACAACTGAGGCATTTGGAAACATTGAAATGGCAGCCTACTTTTTCACATATAGCACGCAGATGCTCCCTATGAAAGTCACTTTACCATTATTGTTTGAACCCAGGCATCTGAGGAATGACACAAGTCATTTTGGGGAACATGCATCCTGACTTTGGTCTAAATAACCCCAAAATGCCATAGTTGTGGCTGCTTTTCCGGTACAGTGTCTTTGAAACAGGCCCTTTGATACAATGAAATGGCCACTAGCAGTTTCAAAGACACATCACAGATGCACTCTTCAAAATCACTTTACCCTTATTGCTTGAACCCAGGCATCTGGGAGCTGTCAGGTTACACTTTTGTGAACATGCATCCCAAATGTATTGGAAATACACCATCAAATGCCATAGTTATGGCTGCTTTTACTGTATGCATAATGTCTTTAAAACTCAGGCACTAACGGAAAATACAGCCTATAGTAGTGTTTCAAAGACAGAGCACAGATGCATCTGGTGAAGAGCATTAAAACCCTTAACTTGCACATAGTAATTTGATACACATACAGTAACAAAATAATCTGACAACAAGTATAGTGGAATACTTTTTTTTATTGTTCTTTTGTAACCTGGTCTTTTTAGTTAGAATATTAATGTTCATTTTCCCTGAGGTAGCATGAGGGGTTGGGATTAGGATTGATACTGTAATACTGTAACAATGCCCCCTTGCTCCTATTCCACTCTGAGTCACAAACTTCGGGACTCCCTCCCATCACTGTCAATCTGAAAGACAGAAGAGCAAATGTTTTTTCTGGTACTGCATAGTATGAACATACAGTACCACGGCAGCATTCACATGATTTACTACTACAGGAACGTCTATTTTACTCTAGTTAGTGCTCACTTAGTGCCCTACCATGACCCACTCCCTATCATTGGTGTCCACAAAGTGGTCACCTTCCCAGGTCAGTACAGTTGGGAGTGGAGTGACATTCTTAGGTAAGGACCAGCGTGGATCCTCCTCCGAGCTCTGACCCTCTCTTGGGACCTCAGAGAAAGTAATGGTCATCCCTCATCATCCTGTAATGACACAAGATGAGAGCTTGATATGGAAGGGTTTGCCAGCGCCTGATCCCCTTGACTGTGTGGGAGGGTTGGGGTGGGTGGGGGGTGTTATATGTTATGTACTGTTTCCATGTACTGACCTGTGTTTCTATCCCTTTGTACTTGTGCATATTGTTCTGTATTGTGGATTGCCTGTTTTTTAAAGAAAATCTAAATAAAGTACATTTATTCATAAAAAGGCATGGGAGCTCAATCTTTTGTACTGTACCATACACATCATATTCACACACAATTTAAATTTATTACAGTACTGTATATTACATCAAATTGTACTTGTGCTCACTCTGGTATATGTGAGCACCCACTCACACTGGGTGGGTGTAAGGAACACCCACACTCATAGGCTGAGGAATGCCACAATGATGTGACTCAGTGGCGTTGGCAATGCAGCTTCAGCCTTTTTTTAACACCTCTGCATACTGTACTGCACTGTTTTGCTGATGTTTTAGACTCATGGGATGCAACTTTTCCTAGTAGGGGTGATCAGTGGGAATTTGTAGGTTGGATGTTCCTCATTGTTTGGAATGGGGCATGCATGGAATTAGTTATTTACTGTTTAATTCACTTTGTCAGTGTAGCGAATAAGCCTATTTTCTCTGTGCAGAATTAACCCCTCACCATTCATGTCTGCCCACACAGTAGTTTAGTTCTGATCTCAAACTTTAAAATAAGGGATTCCATGTAAAAAAAAAAAAACAACACAGTAAGCAACATACAGTAGGTGTTTCAACATTTCTGGTCTTGGATAATGCAGAGAGATCCTTTCTAATACTGTACAGTTGAAGCCGCATAATCGGGAAGGGTCACCCCGGTCGGTGTATGCCTTTTCATCCAGATTAAGTGGCTGTCTTGTTAAAGAGAAGTAATGTTTTTTCTTTTAACTTTGACCGGTCCTACCTCCACTGTCCATAGTAAGTCACCAGATAGCCTGAAGAATGCTGAGGGCAGTATTGCCTGTCATTTATTTGGAGCAGAATGTAAAAGTAAATTTAAAGGGACACTGTCAACCTTTTTGAGTCATATTATTTCTAGTTCAAAACCCACATTTTATGAGTGCTCTCCTCTTCTATGACTCATTGAAGTTGTTGGTTGTTTGGTAGGCTTCTTTTCTTAGCAGAACTGAAATGCATGGGAATGGTGCAATTACACCTAACCTTGTTTTGCTTCAAATCCTTGAGCTACTCTTATTGCATGCATCCTGAACATAAGGGAACACTCCCAAACAGTGCAGTCACCCATGATGCACTAGTTTCCTCTCCTCCCATGGCATTATGAGTGGCCAGACTGTGTTAGGGGTGTTCCCAAGTCTGGAAAAGAAGCAGTAGAAGTTGATCAAAGAATGCAAACAAACAACATTTTTATGTGGCAACACCAGTATGGTGGGCAGTCTGTTTTTTTTTAACTTCTAAAGCTAAAAAAAAAAAAGAATCAGAATCAAATTACCAGCTTCATCAGCAATCTCCACAGAATGTGAGCAATCATAACATGTATTTTTATTCTAGGGACAATTTGAGGCACAAGGGGGTTGACAGTGTCTCTTTAAGGGATAATGCATGACAGGGTGTGTGTTGTACTGGGATAACATCACGTCTCAGGTGGTTTTGCATTAGACAGCAGGCTGAGTGCATGCAACACCCGAGAAGTGATGTTGCAGAATAACATACACCCAGCAGTGCATTATTCTGATTATACAATGACTTGTGAGTAAAAAAAAAATGCATTTAAAAGTAGATTATTTTTAATGAGTGGTTTTACTTTAAAAAAAGTGCTAATTTATTGTTTTGGCCAGTAGGTGGAGCTGCTGTGTTGTCACTGTGTCTCTGTATTCCCCACACCAACCTTTGATTGTGTTGTTATTCTATGCCTTATTCCACTGTTGTACTGCTAAGGGCATTTTTTTGTTTTGTTTTTAGTTTCTTGTTTTTGTTTCTCTCTGGGCTAGATACTCAAAACCCATAGATTGACACAAGGTGCATGTTGCAAACATAAATGGCACATGTGGCACCTTGCATCAAAAAATGAGCCCTGAGCTATTCACAAAAGCAGCCTGTACCAAACAAAGGCTGCATGCACCAAAGGGGACTTGCACCAGCCTTGCCCCACAAAATGGACTGCGGCATGGCGCTAGGGGGCTTGTGGCAGATGCAGGCTGCCATATCCCTGAAAGAGGGATTCACAAAACTCTCCCAAAGAGAGAATTTCTAAGTACCCTTAGACCTGCCAAGGCCAGTCTAAGGGTACTTAGACATATCCATCTGGGAGAGTGTAGCACATTACAGCACCCTGTGACTGTCCATCTCAATGTACTTTTCCTGGTTACCAATGTTAAATAAAAAAATAGAAATAGATATACTGTGGTCCCCCTTCCCCACTCCCCTATGTTGCCCCTATATACAATGAATAATACCCCCATTCCTGGGGTTCTAGTGTCCCCCATCCCGATGTCACTGTATTTACCATGAAGAAGTAAACCCCTTCCTGGTGGTCTAGTGGCCCCCTTCCCCGATCCCCGATGTCCCAGTTATTATAACAATTCATAAAGCCCCATTCATTGGTGTTCTGGTGGCCCCCCTCCCTGATCAGAGATGTCCCTGTTACTATTACAATTCGTAATGCCCCTTTCATTAGTGGTCTAGTGCCCCCCTGATGCCCTGTGTCTCCTGCTCTATTGATAATTTATTAAGCGCCCTTGCCTGGTGGTCTAGTGGCCTCCTTTCCCCCACCCCAGTAGCTGGTGCCCACCACACCACTCCTCCCAATCTCTAAAGACAGCCAGCGACTGGCACAGCCCACCTTTCACCTCTGGAGCTGGCCAGCAATTGAATTGACACTGAGCACAGTCTATAAAATGTAGAGCACTCATAAAGTGTTGTACACTTTACAGAATGTGCTCAGTGACAGTTCAGTCTGGCAGCTGGCCACAGAGGTGAGAGGTGGGCTGTGCCGACTGCTGGCTGCATTTTGGGATTGGGGGGGAGTGGGGTGGTGAGCACTACCTGCTTGGGTGGGGGGGACCACTAGACCACCAGGCAAGGGCACTTAATTATCAATATAGTGGATGACATGGGGCATTGGGGAGGGGGCGCACTAGACCATCAATGAAAGGGGATTTATGAATTGTTATAATAACATGGACATCAGTGATCAGTGATGGTGGGGCACTAGAACACCAGTGAATAGAGCTGTATGAATTGTTATAATACTGGGGACACTGGGGATCAGGGGGGCCAGTAGAATACCAATGAATGGGGTTTTATGAATTGTTATAATAATGGGGACATCAGGGATTGAGAATTGGGGAGGGGGGCATCTAGTACACCAGAGAAGGGTTTTATGTACTGTATGTGACCCAGGGATTGGGGATGGGGGGACCTTTTGACTTTGCTGCAGGAGTCTGTGGCAAACCCTTCCTGTACGCCGTGCATTTGTCACATGGAAGTGGTTGCTGCAAGTGTGGGGACTTAGGCACCGGACCCCTCCTGTACCAGAATCTGGTGCAGGATCCCTGGTGCACCTGGCTTCAGCACAAGCTGCTGTTTGCAGCAGCTTGCATCGCTGCAAGCCCCCTTTGAGAACTGAACCCTCTACCTCTTGCCCCTCTGTCACTCTTTATGCTGCCACCCCCTGGAAGAGTGATATTGCTCCCAAGTTCCCCATCACTCTCACAACTGTGGCTGTTCCTTCTGTGTCACTTGGAAGTTGGAGATCTACTCCCTCCCCAATAATCGCAGCTATGTGCCTTCTCCCATTACATATTTTAATGGTTTTTATCTTCCCCTGCTGTCCTTGCCTCTCTGTGTTACTGTGGTTTATGGTGTAGTTTCTGGCTCCCCCTCAGTGTCAGAGTTCACATGTGTCACTCAGCCACACCCCACTGACTTCCAGTTACTATTCACACTTTCTCCCAGTAAAGATGGTGTTAAGGCAGGGAGAAAGAGTAAAAAGAAAGCAACTTTAACAGTTGGCTCATAAGTGCAGCACCTGCACACTTGCTCATGTATTTGTGGCAGCTGGGAGTGGGAAGTGAAACCAATCATGGTTTTGTTGAGGTGGGCAGTAGTGAAGCTGATCGCTGTATTGGCTTCCTTTAACAACTCATAAAAAAGAGAATAAACACAATAAGGACATTGTGTGTCATGTTGGACACCTAAAATGTGTGCTGGGGGGTCGAGTTTGTGGCAGTGGAAGGGAGATATTTATGTTTTAAAAAAAATGATACATACTGTAAACTGCACAGTGGCCATGCTAAGTGTGGCAACTCAGACATGGCATGTGCAGTGTTTTGTTTTAGATTACATGTGGTCTTGTCGGAACTAGATCTGTGATGCTGTGCTGCGATAACATCACGAGTCTAGCCCCAGGCTGACCAATTAGGTTTCAGGATTCTTTCTTGACATTGTTTATTATAAGATATACTGTACAGTAATAAACATGGTACATACTGTATGATGTTAGTGCTGCCTGAGTCTGCACGGGCATGGTGTGCTTGCCCCTTGCATCATCTTTGATGCCGAACACAGAACTCAGCATGGAGTGCTGAGAGTAAAGAAAAATTAAAGCAAGTTTATTATGTTATTTAAAAACAGTTTTAAAAGCAGTTGTTTGTTTGAGCCAGCATGCCAAACCATGAAGTAAGCACAGAGTGCCGAGAGTAGACACATCAACATGCCATGCCACGGGGGTTACAGTTATCATAGAGATTGGACAAGGGAAAAGCTAAACAGGACCAGTTCTAGCATTTAAAATAGAGAATAATCTAGAGCTGGAGAACAGTGAGACAGAGAGGGGAGAATTCTAATTTCAGCCATGAGGCCATCAGTGTTATTCACAGTGGATTCACGCATGCTCAGCAGCTTTCTAGCACTCCATTAACAAGCCAGGACACAGGGGCTGATAGCAATGAGTGGGACCGAATCATCTCAATAATACTGCATCCTAGACCATCCCTGTCCCTATAAAAAGGATGGAGATGTCACAGAGATTGATGGCAACTTAAATGGTTCCTGGTGGGATGTCTTAATAAAGTAGACATTCTGATTATCCATGTCCTGATTAAGTGGCTTGCTTTATTAAGACATCCCACTATGAACTGATTCCCTCTCCAAATTGCTTGAAAAAGTAGTAAACTTGCAACTTAGAGATTACTTAGACTCCACTAACTGCTCAGCCCAGCTCAATCTGGCTTTAGGCCAAGCCATAGTACAATCACAGCTCTCGCAAAGGTAAATAACGACTGGCAGAAAGTTCTTGATGATAAACTATCTGTGTGTGCAGTCTTCCTTGACCAAAGTAAGGCCTTCAACACTGTTGATCATGACCTACTTCTGACTACCCTTCACACTATTGGTATGGACAAGGCATCACTGAACTGGTTTTCCTCCTGCCTCTCCGAGCGCACTCAGCAGGTAAAAGCCGTGGGTGACCTCTTTCCTCTGAAACCTATCAACAGAGGTATACCTCAGGGTTCAATCCTGGGTCCCTTGCTTTTTGCACTTTACATCAACAACATTGACCTTGGGATCACATCTTCAGATGTTCATATTTTTGCGGACGATACTGTTCTATATATGTCTAGACCTACTCTTGAGCAGGTATGCACAGATTTTCAGAATGATTTTAATATCCTGCAGCACAACTTACACAAATAAAAATTGCTATTAAATGCCAAAAAAACTAAGTCTATGCTTCTGACCCCAAATAGCTCTGCTTTTATGTCACCCATGGCAGGCACTGTGCAACCTATTACCACGTTGCTTGGCGAATCTCTTGACTATGTTGATAAATTCAAATACTTTGGGATGTGGATAGACTGCCACCTGTCCTTCATGGATCATGTAGAGGAACTCACAAAAAAGCTGAAACAGAGGCTCATCTTATTCTATAGAATCAAGCATCTCCTTACCAATGAGGTCAAGAGGAGGATGGTTCAAGCTACTTTTCTATCACTATTGGATTATGCTGACTTCATCTACAGTCACGTTCAGGGGACAGCCTTAGCCAAGCTTGATGTTCTGTACCACAGAGCCTTATGTTTTTTTTCTGGGGCAGCTTATTCTACTCACCACTGTGACCTGTACTCGGCAGTGGGCTGGCCATCTCTCACATTCAGGAGACAAAGGAATGCTGTCCTTTGGACATACAGAATAATTGCCAAGATGCTGCCACAGTACATCTATAACTGCTTGCCCCTATGTGTTTTGGGTAACTATGCATTGATAAGTCATTCTTGTATCTCCTTAGTGATACCCAAGGTAAAAATCCGCTGTGGCAGATTGTCCTTTAGCTTTGCCCTATCCCAGTTATGGAACAAGCTTCAAAAAACTCTAAAATTAGCAAACCCCATAAAAGTCTCAGAATTTAAAAATCTTTATGCAAGAATTTTCTCCGAGCATTATAAGTGTTACTCCTGATGTGCCCTGCCTGGTTCTGACCTCCTGTGATCAACCTTTACTGCCTCATTGCTCTCTATATCTGTCCTTTCCTGTGTTTTACTCCCCACCTTTTCTAGGTTTTCCTCTACCTTTACTGCTTTTCAATCTGCCATGGTATAGAAACATCATGGTCATTACAGACATTACATGTGTGAATATTATATATCCTGCTTGATTATCCTTCTCATGATGTAGCTCTGTATACATTATTATTTGTTACATTTGTGCTGCTTTATAATAGGAGTAGCTATGCCGTACCTGTATATGTATTATTTATCTGTTGACATTTCTGTATGACCGACCAGGCCCACCTTGGAAATCAGCTTGCTCAACGGTGTTCCACCTGGTAAAGTTAAGATTGATTGATTGATTTTACACTCAGCATTTTCCCTCTGCCACCATTGCTGAATTGAGAAATGAAATTGATCCTGGCTTTTACATATTGTTTGTTTGCCTATGTAGAGACATCACCCATTCACTTGTTTCACAGGTTTCTATGGGGCAGTCATTACATTCTGAGTATGGTGACAAGTACTTCACTATACCTCATTATGATGTTATGGTGAGAAGCTGAATATCTCTGTTGTGGAACTTTGGTAATTCCTGATCATGTTACTACAATAAGCGCCACCAGAACACCTGGAAATTTCAGGATAAGTAAGATGGGTGGGATGGAAGGAATAGCAGGTGGCAGTATGCAGGGGACAGACCACAGCTGGTGGAGATGAACCTATAGGACTCCCATAAAAAGATATATTTCACTGGAATAGACTGATCTCTGGTTATTTTTTTTTTTTGGGGGGGGGGGACAAATCTTGTCTTGCCTTAGGAAACTAACTCTGCCCAAAAATAGAGGTGGGGTGGCCCTTCCAGATCTGTATAAATATTTGATAGCAACTGTATTGACACATCTGGCCCAATGGTTTTTACCTTTGTCAGATTCTCCGAGTTGGGTGCTCACTGAACGTTCCCTGATGAACCTCCCCTTAATGATGGACCTGATATTTCAGCCCTGGTTGCCCTCAGTTACTGGGAGGAGTTCCATGTTAACCAAAGCTATGCTCCAAGGTTGGATTAGATTTTTAAAATGTCCAGAAAACCAATCTGGGGCCAAATGGATGGGCATACCAGGGACTAATCCAGGGTTTCTCCCTTCAGGTATGGACAGGGGGTTCGAGAGATGGTGAAGCCTGGGGCCAATACACACCTTCCAGGTTTATGATAAGGGAATCTTTAAAACATTTCACCAGCTTCAGGCTGAGTTCTCTTTGCCAAGGCAAGATCTCTTCCACTACTTACAAATTCACCACTTCCTAAATACAGAATTGGGTTTTGACACATCTAAACTCTCCCTTCCCCCCTTATTCATCTTACTTACCCAGCTGATAGGCGATCCTGGTCCACAACACCTAGTATCTTGTTTTTATAAAGCTATACCTCAATCTCCAACCAGTGAGATGGACAATATTCAAATTAATTTGGAAGCAGAATTAATGATAAATCGAATGCTAAAAGACTGGACACTTATTTAGTTCCACCAACAGCAAACGTCAAACTCATACTCCTGGAGAGAGTTTGCATAGGAAGTGGCAGTAAGATTTTTTTGAACACCTCAGATCACAGTCAAATACTCAGAGCAGGGAGAGTCTTCCTGCTGGAGGGGTTGTAATTGTGAGCTAGCAACACACTCCTATATTTTTAGGTTCTGCCCCCTGACCCCTTTCTGGAGGGAGGTGGAAAGTAGCTTGATATGGCTCTTTCCTGACCTGGAAACCCTGACCCCAGCTCTAGCTCTTTTGCTACATATACATAAGCAAATCTGGGGCACTCATAAAATATATTTGATTATTACATTACTGGCGGTGGCAAAGAGATTCATCACTAGATTATGGCTGCATCCAACACCTCCAGAAATTTCACAAGGAAAAACTACAATATATGACATACAGTATAAAAAAAGGAACACCTTACGACCAAATTACAGAATAAAATTCCAAACTTGATGAACAGATGGACACCTTGGTTTCTCCTAATTGCAGAGAGATATCCAGAATTTGTACCCTAAAAGCTAGGGGTTGAGGGACGGGACATGTGGTCATGCAGTGTTAAATTATTTCCAAAGATCCCCACAGGCTCTGACCTTTTTAAAGATGGGTCCGTTGTCTCTTCACCGATTACCCACCCTCTCAAGACAAGCCGAAGCTAGAAGCTGACAGGTTGCAGAATAACAAATTTGAGGGTGACTGATCAACTCTCATGATATTAGAAAATAACATGTATCCCCTCTATTATTGTTTTTATTGTTTTAAATGTAGACTAAACTACAAGCAATAAATATGAAAGCTACTATTGTTTATCTTGAATTGCTTTATTAGCTCTATACTACCACTGTATGTATGATTTTACCCTGTATGCACTCTCCATGCATCCTAAAAACCCAAAATAAAAAGTTAAAAAAAAAAGAACCTGTAGGACTGTCATCAGTGGAGGCGGAACAGCAGGGATCAAAGGCAAAATTGAGTCTGCTATGTTTCCAATTCCAGCTCCACAAACTCACTGCCTGATGATAAGCTGCTGCACTGTTACAGACTTTACAATATGCAGTCTGTCAGCTGTAACCCTCCCTCTTAACTACCCACCCCAGAGCCATAGACCCAGTGTCTGGTTTGCAGGGGTATACAGTAGACCAGAGCTGGTAGAGGTGGAGCCATTGGACCCTCATCAATGGAGGAGGGACAGCAGGGTTCAAAGACCCACAGTGCACAGCAGCTCCAGCGCTGTGACATGAGCTCAACTGGCACAAGTGCCACTCAAAAAACAAAATCTGCTGAAATCTGGAGGCACCTGCAGTGGAGAACAAGGAGGATGCTGGGAACCTCCACAAAGGAGACCCACAGGAGGGTGGCAGGGGACCCTGCAGGGAAAGGAAACAACTCCTGGTGGGGGACTCCATTGTTAGGAAGGTAGAACCGGGGGAGGAAGGGGAGAGGGAGGTAAGGTGCTTGCCTGGCACCATGGCTTGGAGGGACAGGGAGCGAATCCTCAGGATTGCCGGAGCAGCTACACAGGGGAGGGAGCTGGATGTCATTGTCCGCCTAGGGACAAATGACCTGGCTAGGAAAGGGATTAAAGAAGTGCAGGAAGAGTTTGTGGAATTGGGGAGGGGTCTTAGACAAGTAGCACACATGCTAACCTTCTCGGAGGTGCTGCCCATCTATGGCATAGGAGAGGCTAGGGTGTTCCGCACCATGGGATTTAATCAGTGGTTGAAAAACTGGTGTGGAGCTCAGGGATTTGGCTTCATTGGGGACTGGGGGTCCACCTGGAGTGATGCAAGCCTATACTGGCATGATGGGCTGCATTTGTCCAGGAGGGGAACCAGGATCCTAGGTGATAGGTTTAAGTACTTCATTGGCAAGCATTTAAACTAGCCAAGGGGGGAGGCACTGGAAAGCAGCAGGGAAATCCTAGCCCCCCAAAAAAATCAGGGTAGTAAGTGCGGTATACACCAACATAGAGGTGTCGATAGGGAGAAGGGCTGGGGTAAATGGAGAAAGTGACAAAGGCAAGAAGGACAGGGATGGGGAAAAAAGGAGTAAGGCCATCAGGAAATGGAGGGTAATGAGTACCAATGCCTGTAGTCTGGGCAACAAGCTCCCTGAGCTGGTGACCTTGATGGAAGAGGGATGCCTGGATATAGTAGCAGTCACAGAAACATGGTACACAGAGAACCATGACTGGGATATTAACATACCAGGGTACATAACCTACAGGAGAGACAGACAGGGGAGAAGAGGGGGAGGAGTTGCTCTCTATGTAAAGGAAGGGATAAAAGCAACTGAACAAAAGAGTAAACAGGGAGGAGAGGAGGCACTGTGGGTCACCTTGGAGACTGGAAAGGGCACCACGATCTGCACAGGGGTTGTGTACAGACCCCCATTTCAGGGGAAGGGAATGGATAAGGATATTATAGAAGGCATTCTTAGAATGGCAGAGAATGGGGAGATACTGTTGCTGGAAGACCTGAATATGCCAGATGTTAACTGGAGCACATTTGCTGCAGCCACATCCTTGAGCAGGTCCATACTTGATGCCCTACAGGTGGCAGGCTTCAGACATCTAGTTTTGGAACCCACTCATGAGGGAGCAATCTTAGACCTCATACTCTCAAACGGGGGCAGTGAGAGGATCTCAGATCTAGAAGTGGGGTGCCATCTGGGAACAAGTGACTACCAAACAGTGTGGCTCACATTAAACTCAGCTACAGAATCAAGCCATACAAAAGTGAGGGTACTGGACTTTAGGAGGGCTGACTTTGGCAAAATGGGAGAGTGCCTCAGAAAAGCACTAGCAAACAGGCTAGAAGGAGGTGTGGAGCAACAATGGGGAATCATCAAAACTGCCACCACAGAGGCAACAAGCCTTTGTGTGAAGCAAATAAACTAATCAAAATGAAAGAAAAAGCCACTATGGTTCTCAAAGAGTGGCTGCGAAAGTCAGGAAGAAAAGATAGCATTCGGAAGTATAAGGAAACACAGAAGGAGCAGGACAGAGCTGTACCAGTTAAGGCAGAAGGAGCGGGGAGGAAGTCAGAATAGAAAGGCCCAAACTGAGGAAAAGATAGCAAACTCTGTTAAGAAGGGGGATAAAACCTTTTATAGGTACATCAGTGAGTGTAGAAAGACAAAGGAGGATAGTGAGGCTGAATAGAGATGAATGGTGGGTGGGCAGAGGGACAGTGAAAAAGCAGGGATACTGAGCGAATATTTCTGCTCAGTATTCACAAAAGAGGGTGGGAAGTGCCTAATCCATAACAGAAGCACTCTTGATAGAGGGGTCTGATCCCAGTCCTTTCACAGAAGAAAGGGTTCTGCAAGAACTCCTAAAACTGAAGGTGGACAAAGCAATGGGGCCTGATGGAATTCACCCCAGGATTCTAAAAGAATTAAGGGGGGAACTAGTGAAACCACTGGCTATTCTTTTTAATAAATCATGGGAGGAGGTGTGGTACCTGAGGACTGGAGTAAGGTGGATGTGATTCCCCTTCACAAAAGTGGGACCAAGACAGAGGCAGGAAACTACAGACCTGTCAGTCTGACCTCTGTGGTAGGGAAAGTGATGGAGTCACTTCTGAAGGAAAGAATATTTGAGTACCTAGAGGCCAGTGGGGCACAGGACCCTAAGCAGCATGGGTTCACAGTGAGAAGGTCATGTCAGACAAATCTAATAGATTTCTTTGACTGGGTGACCAAAGTAGTAGACCAGGGAGGGGCTGTGGGCATGGCCTACCTAGACTTTAGCAAGGCATTTGACACACTCCCACACCAAAGATTAATAGTCATATTAACCAGCCTGGGAGTGGGTCCCAGGGTGGTAGCCTGGGTGAAACATTGGCTTGACAACAGGACACAGAAGGTAATTGTAAATGGAGTCCACTGTGAAGAAAGAGGGGTTACTAGTGGGGTACCGCAGGGTTCAGTATTGGGTCCAGTCTTTATTAATGTCTTCATAAGAGACATTGCAGAGGGAATGGATGGAAAAGTATGCCTCTTTGCAGATGACACAAAGATCTGCAACAGGGTTGATACGCAAGGAGGCGTGGAAAGGATGAGAAGGGACTTGTCAAGGTTGGAAGAATGGTCAAAAGTATGGCAGCTAGGATTCAATGCAAAGAAGTGCAAAATAATGCACCTGGGAAACAAGAACCCAGGGGAGGAATACACAATGGGGGGGAATTAGTAACAACAACAAAAATGGAAAGGGACCTGGGGTAATCATATCAGATGACCTTAAGATTAGCAAGCAATGTGAGAAGGCAGTAGGAGGACTGGGGAATAATGGGATGCATAGGGAGAGGCATCAGCAGCAGAAAACAGGAAGTTGTTATCCTCTGTACAACAGTTGATGAGACCCCATCTGAGTACTGCATCCAGTTCTGGAGACCCCATCTCTGCAAGAACATAGACAGGATAGAGGCAATCCAGAGGAGGGCAACTAAAATGGTGCAGGGTCTGCAAGAGAAGCCGTATGAGGAGAGACTAAAGGAGCTTAATATGTATACCCTTGAGGAAAGGGGGGGGGGCATGATAGAAACTTTTAAGTACCTCAGTGGACTCAACAAAGTCCAAGAGGGTAGCATCTTTCAGAAAAAGAGATGTGCAAGAACAAGGGGATACAATTTAAAAATGGGGGAGCAGTTCAGGGGCAATGTGAGGAAGTATTATTTTACATAGAGGGTAGTGGATGCATGGAACAGCCTTCCTGAGGAGGTTGTGGGGTCTAAAACTGTGGGAGAATTCAAGAATGCATGGGACAGACATAAGGCAATTCTAGTGGGGGTAGGAAGAAATAGGCTGTTGGTTAACTAGGATCTGCGGCCTATCCTGTAGGTAGGGAAATGGGCAGACTAGATGGGCCAAGCAGTCCTTATCTGCCGTCAAAGTATATGTTTCTATGTTTCTATGAACTTTGTGGGAGCATCAATTCTTGATCCTATTGCTGAACATATTTTCTTTACAGTCAAACACAAGAGACAATTCAAAATGTTGAGTACTACACAGCCAAATTTAAGAGCCGGACTAAAACGAGAATACTGTGAGTGAGCATTGAGAGGAAACTGTCTTTGGACTGATTGATCTAGTAACAGCAGAACAACTGTATCTGGGCTGCATAATGAAACTCTGAACCTGTAACTGAATATACAATACCTATTATATGATTCAATATTCTGTATCTGTTAGCATTAGAGCTTAATTCACCCTTCATTTTACAACTGCTTTTTGATTTAGCAATGTCTGCAAAAGTGTTATTAATCTGGTTTTGTAATAATCTTATAATTTATTTTAATTAATATTAATTTTAATATTGCAAAATCATCATTACTTTTAACACACTTTTTCATAAAATGTGTTATTTTCTGTTAATATGTTCTATTGTTTCTTAGTTTTACCTTTCATCAAGCAATCATTTAAGTATTCATATTCTTCCCTCACAGATTAATATCACCTCCACCCCCACCTTCAGTGTATAACAGGCTGCTGCTTATATGAGTGGAGTGGAGTGAGAAAACAATGTGAGAAGACAGTAAGGATGGCTGGGGGGATACTGGGATGTATAAGGAGAGGCATCACCAGTAGAAAACAGGAAGTTGTTATCGCTCTGTACAGACAGTTGGTGAGACCCCATCTGGAGTACTGTGTGCAGTTCTGGAGACCCCAGCTCTGCAAGGACATAGACTGGATGGAGGCAGTCCAGAGGAGGGCAGCTAAAATTGTGCAGGGTCTGCAAAAGAAGCCATACAAAGAGAGGCTAAAGGAGTTTAATATGTATACCCTTGAGGAAAGGAGGGATGAACAGATGGACACCTTGGTTTCTCCTACAGAAACATGATAGAAACTTTTAAGTAGCTCAAGGGAATCAAAAGTCCAAGAGGGTAGCATCTTTCAGAAAAAGAGATGTGCAAGAACAAGGGTACACAATATGAAGATAGAGGAGGACGGCTCAGGGGCAATGTGAGGAAGTACTTTTTCACATAGAGGGTGGTGGACACATGGAACAGCCTTCCTGAGGAGGTCATGGAGTCAAAAACCATGGGAGAATTCAAGAATGCATGGGACAAACATAGATATAAGGCAATTCTTGTGGGTGGTAGGAAGAGGTAGGCTGTGGGTTAATTAAGATCTGCAGCTTATCCAGTAGGTAGGGAAATGAGCAGACTAGGTGGGACAAGCGGTCCTTATCTGCTGTCAAAGTCTATGTTTCTATGTTTCTAAGTGGACTACAGCTCCAGGATATTATGATTTATTCACCTGTTTTATCTTCCATTACGTTACTACTGTAATCCCATCTTCACTCCCCATATTCCTGTCTGGCAGGTAACAGTTGCTAGTTAAGGAGGAGGAGCGGACAGTCACACCCTCATAGTCCAGTATCAGCTGGTGGCAGCAGTTGATGGTGACATGTTGAAAGTGACATTACTGTAATAGTTTTATTGATTCACAACTCCTTTCAATTCATCTATGGCAGGTGGCAGTTGCTGGTTTAGGAGGAATGGTGGGTCATACCCTCAGGTCTTTTCAAGTAGGTGGCAGCTGCATGTTTAAGACTAGTGGTGGATGAATCCATCTCAGGTGGGCCATACCCAGCATTTTTTGGAGCAATCTGGCTACTGTTGGATCTTGCTTTTACATATGTGTTACTGTCTTCTTTTATAGTGCTTTTACAGATTTTTTTCATTCGACAATACGTCACCTTGGCAGTTTAATGTTTGAATTCTGTTGTACTGTTTTAGTTGCTGTATTTCATCTCTATTTGTATGGTTTTATATTGTATTGTATTTTTTGCATTGTATTGAATTAGAATTGCACTGTATTGTATTGTATGGAAACTCATTGATGTATTACTTGTTGCTCATGTTCGACTTGCACAATTTTTGTATACTTACATTATTTTCTCAATGTTCCCATCCCTCCAAGATGCATCTGGAAATGAGCAGTTGTTTGCTCAGTATGCTCTCCTGGTATAACTTTTAAAAAATGTAATAAATAATTTTTTTGGGGGGGTTAAAACTCCCTTTCTGGTTGAATTTTCTGCTTCAGGTTTCTATTAGTCTAATTTATTAAATCAATGTTATCTGAAACATTACCTGTTTCTAATTTGGGATTACAATGTTCTGATTGCCAGTTTAACTATATCTTTGGTCATAAATTCAACTTTGTTTCCTAAATTAACTTATTCATACTGTAAGCAACTTAATGTGATGTATGTAAGGTAAGGTACACTTTATTCTGTACAGATGTGGTTAGAAATTAGTGTCCCAGAACAACGTTAAACAAAAGTGTTGATTGTTTCAGAACAATTAGGCAGAGAAGATTATTACTTTTGATTTTAGGATCCAGGGTAACAGGATGTTAGCTGTGGTAGATCCAGGATTGAATCTGGGGTCAAAGTAGCAATTAGTATGGCTCACTTGAATACTCAAAGTTTACTGGCCACAAAGCATTTGTTTGAGATCTGGGTTGCTTCAAATTATTTTGATGTTACGTTGCTTTTAGAAACCTGACTTAACAGTAAAATTTCCAATAGAGAAATAAGTTTGGATGGTTATTCATTTAGAAAAGATCGTATTGCCAAAAAAGGAGGGGATGCTTGTTTTACATGATTAATTATTTAGTAGCAACAGAATGTCTTTACCAGCATATTTTTTCTACCTGTGACTTTTTGTCTATAAATTTGGAATTGGGCGATAACATTTTAACCCTAGATTGTGTTTAATCCCCCGCAGGGCAGTTTAGTACAGGGTTTGATACTATATACAGTTTTAAGTACACCACCTCCAAATGGTGAGTGGATTGTAAAGGGAGATACTGTATAAATTTGAATTGGAACAGTAAGCAGGTTGAGGGAGTTAAAGAGTTTTTAGTGGATCATGGGTTATATCAGATAATTCAGACTAATGCACATTCAGATTACAGAACAAGCTTTGAATCTGTCCTTGATTGTATTATGGTGACCATTCCTTCTAGGGTGACTGCTTCTGGAATCTTATCAGACTCCATAAGTGACTACTGTGCAGTGTACTGTAATTGATTGACTAGGAGGGACAGGAAGCCTCAGACCTTTTTGTTCACTGAGAAAATTCATAATCATAATAGAGGATCTCAATAATGCTATACAAGCTGTTGATTGGACCTTTCTTGAAAATATTAATAGCCTGGATTCAGCTTATGAACAATTTTGCCTAAGTTTCTTAGATATTTGTAATAGATTTCTTCTGATTAAAAAGATTAGAGTAAGAAGCCCTAAATGTGATTGGTTGGTCAACAAGCTCTTAAAACAATTTAGGAACATGAATAAGAAGTCGGTTAAATGAAAAAAAAAAGCTCCAGTTATCTTACAGGAATATAAAACTTTAAAGAAATCATTCCAAGCCAATGGTAAGCAGGGCCAAAAATTAACCACAGTGCATCTCACTTAAACACATACCTGATAAATGCATAGCCTGTGTAAATGCATAGCATTTCCAAGTCACAATTTTTTCCCTAACTTCCTTTGTAAAATAAACCTGTTAAACACATAAAGAATCATTTCAAAATGCATACTTTTCTCTCAGTTTTTGCTGTTCAAGTGTGGACTGACTGGTCCAATTTTGCTGACACTGCCTGTAGGTGCCTTACTAATCAGCTCTTAATTCTGTTAGTCGGCTGCCCTATTTAAACTGAGGTATCAGTCACTTACTTTAACATATTAACCATCAAATCCAAAACACAAAAGCACCCTCCTTCCCACTGAAATCAAAGCAAAGAACCCAAAAGAATGTCAAAGAAGCACTTTACACGTATCACAGAAGCACCCTTCCTCACACAGGAATCAGAACAAAGAATGATACAGCGTCTCACAAATCACTTTATCCCAAAGAAGCATTCAGTCACTACTGGCATTACTTTTCCCTAACCAACTCATTGACACATTCTGCAAGTTGTGCTTGCCAGTAAAACAAGATCTGCCAGAGCCAATATGGCTGTTACGAGCTTGAAGAAGCTCCAAGTAATGAATGCCATGAGCTCCACTGAATGCCATCCCAAATACACCATGCAAGGAAACCTTCAGTACTGGCAAATGCTTGTTTTTTCGTTATCTTTGTACAGCTTCCAGCAGTCTAACTGAGATGAAGACATAATCCCTGATTGTACACTGCAGTCACTAAACAGTTTAGCATAAATTTATCTTGCTCTGTGCTGTGTATTAGAATGTAATCCAGTCTACCTGTTGCTGACCAGGGAAATTCTAAGCTGGAACAGCATCTCTGACAGATAGCAATGCTCGCAGACAGGGGTGCCAGAAGATCAAAATAGATGGGGATGCTAAAAATTGGAAGGGCATTTGTTAGGGTATAAAGGACATTTTTTACAAACCATTTTTTGATATACACCATAATACAACAGTATAAGATACTGTCAACCACGGAGATTAAGTATTGTCAGCGGCAGTCATTCTAATGTCATGAGCCATTAATTGTAAATACTGTATAGTTATAAAATCTGCTTTTAAGTATGTGAGCTAGTTAGAAACATACTGATTATGAATGCAATGCATCTTTTGCTAAAAAAATAAAATTGATGTTGATTAACACATACCGCTGCTTTAAGTGAACAAATCCCTAACATAATTTCATGGAAAAAAATATGCAGAAATGGGAAGTACCAGATTCTAAAAGTGTGAAATTATTACCATTCATGTGTTATTCAGATGTTATAACATAAGAAGTATTACTCCACTGAAAACAGGGCAGTGCATCTCAACTGGACAATCTATCTGTCTGTCTGTGTACACACACACACACAAATGTGTTTAGCAAATATGAGCTATGCTTTGAACTTTTACTCTGAGGTGTGAAATGGTCATGGTGCCCCTAGTCCAGGGTATCCCATCATATTAGTGAGTAAAAAATAGCGAGTACAGGGTAGAGAATCAAAGATGGAGAAAAAAACACCTGGCGTCCATCACACAATATCGGATGCAAATAATAGCGAATTGTCATGTACAATAATAGTGAATGTGTTAGAATGTTGCGTTGCCATTTGTGTTGATTCTTACCCCATCCCAATTCTTACCCCATCCCGATTCTTACCCCATGTCTCCATCATCATGCTGTAACATACTGATATCGCCCATTGCATTGCTTCTTACAGCTACTTTACCTGCAAGCCCGCCCCAGGATACATATGTACAATATGTACAACAACAATTTACCTTGCAGCTTTCAGTCTCAACGCAAGTTGCTCCAGCCCTGGTGAGATGTTTCTTATAGTGTTGTGACCTGTCTGGATTACTCTCATGTCGCCCCCCCCCAGCTTCTTTTCCATATTTGCATATTCACTTTCAAAACTCCTGGATGTAGATGTTACAGTATTAAAGTACCTAACTAACTAGGAGGCAGTGGCACAAAAGAATTGAGGCTTCAAACTTGGAATCTGTCATCCACAATGCACAATGCACAATGCAAATAGCTGCTCCATTTTTTTTAGAGTTGCTATTTTGACACCATGCTAACACCTGTAGCAAGGTAGCAATCTCAGATTTCTGAGTTTGAAGCCTCAATTCTTTTGTGCCCAAGTCTCTTACTTAGGTAAGCACTGAATGTCATTCATGTTATTGGAAGCTGGGAAAAGAAACTGAGGGGGGTGAGAGTAATCTGAACAGTAGTGATAGGTGACCTAGTATCACTGCCTCCTGGTTCCACAGTTATTATTTATGGAAGCAACTGCCTGCAAGGAATGCTGACAGTGACAGATTCAGAGTATTTTTTATGCCCGTCTCTGAATTTGCTATTGTATTGCAGTTATAATTTATAAAATCAACTACCTGCAAAGCACCCTGACAGTGACAGACATAGAAGCCTCAATATTTTTTTATGTCCCTGTGTCTGAGTTTGCCATTGTATTGCTTCTTCCACCATCTCAATCAGTGTGTCTCTGAGTTATGTAAAGTAAATTAACATTGTACATATGCATTCTGGAGTACAGTGAGGCATCAACTGAGTGGGGGAAGGTGGGCGGGCTGGTGGGAAAAGTGGCTGTTACAGCTTTGTTTCAGTTGATGCAGAGTTTGAAAAGTAAGATCACTGTAGTCATACTGGTGATTTTGTGCCATCAGTGTAACTGGGTTCACCATATTGTGCTCGCTATTGTATTTGTTGCAATATTATTTTCAGGATTTTGATATGGAACCTAGTCCAGTAATGCATAAAGACTTAGTGAAAATTAAGACAGTAGGCTATCCTAAATCTTACCAGCAATTGCACAACATGACATTGCTGGAGGGGCATGTTTACATCATTGTACTACTTCTGTTATAACAAATGTGACTTCTTTTAGATTCAGATAGAAAGACTGTATTTTTCTTACTAGGAGGCAATATAGCATAGTGGTTAAGAGCAGCAGGAACGTCATATCAGACAAATCTAATAGATTTCTTTGACTAGGTGACCAAAGTAATAGACCAGGGAGGGGCTGTGGATATGGCCTACCTAGACTTTAGCAAGGCATTTGACACAGTCCCGCACAAAAGATTAATAATCAAGTTAGCCAGCTTGGGAGTGGGTCCCAGGGTGGTAGCCTGGGTAGCAAACTGGCTGTACAACAGGACACAGAAGGTAATAGTGAGTGGCACACATTCTGAAGAAGGGGGGTCACTAGTGGAGTACCTCAGGGCTCAGTACTGGGTCCAGTCCTCTTTAACATCTTTATAGGTGACATTGCAGAGGGTCTGGAGGGAAAGGTATGCCTCTTTGCAGATGATACAAAGATCTGTAACAGAGTTGATACACAAGGGGGTAGAAAGGATGAGAAGGGATTTGGCAAGGTTGGAGGAATGGTCAGATATATGGCAACTTAGATTTAATGCAAAGAAGTGCAAAGTAATGCACCTGGGAAACAAAAACCCAGGAGAAGAGTACACAATAGCAGGGGAGGTACTAACAACAACAAAAATGGAAAGGGACTTGGGGGTAGTCATATCGGATGATCTAAAGGTGGGTAAGCAATGTGAGAAGTCAGTGAGGAGAGCCAGGGGATACTGGGATGCATAGGAAGGGGCATCACAAGTAGAAAAAGGGAAGAGGTTATCCCTCTGTACAGACAGTTGGTGAGACCCCATCTGGAGTACTGCGTGCAGTTTTGGAGACCTCATCTACGCAAGGACATAGACAGGATGGAAGCAGTCCGGAGGAGGGCAACTAAAATGGTGCAGGGTCTGCATCAGAAATCATATGAAGAGAGACTGAGAGAGCTTAATATGTATACCCTTGATGAAAGGAGGGATGGGGGAACATGATTGAAATGTTCAAGTACCTCAAGGGAATCAACAAAGTCCAGGAGGGTAGCATCTTTCAGAAAAAGAGATGTGTAAGAACAAGGGGACACAATTTAAAGATAGAGGGGGGACGGCTCAGGGGTAATGTGAGGAAATCTTTTTTCACAGAGAGGGTGGTGGATGTGTGGAACTGCCTTCCTGGGGAGGTTGTTGGGGCTTAAACAGTGGGGGAATTCAAACATGCATGGGACAGACACAAGGCAATTGTAGTGGGGGGTGGCAGGAAGTAGGCTGTTGGTTAACTAGAATCTGCAGCTCATCCAATAGGTAGGGAAATGGGCAGACTGGGTGGGCCAAGTGGTCCTTATCTGCTGTCAAAGTCTCTGTTTCTATGCTTCTATGTAAAGCTGGAGACCTGGGTTAAAATTCTATCAGCTCCCACTTACATACTATGTGACACTGAGCAAGTCATGTAACTTCCTTGTGCTTCCAGGTCGAAACTAAAAACCAGCTCTGGATAAATGTGCCTTTCCAGGTTAAACAAGTTCCCCTCCCCACTTTACTGTATATCGGCTTACTAAATGAAGCTTGGCTATAAATAAGTGCTCTTGCTAGGACATTCAGGACTTAATGTAATGTAATAATGTACTGAAGAAAAATAACTTTTTGCAAGAGAAATGCTCCATGCAGTGGATACATGTCTGAACCAAAACAGAAAATATATTTTGTCTATACAAGTAGGCAGTATAGTGTTGTGTTCAAGAGCACCAAGCTGCAAACCTGGAGAGTTGGGTTTGAATCCCATCGGCCTCCACTTGCATACTGTGTGACCCTGAGCAAGTCATTTCACTTCCCTGTGCTCCCAGGTCACACTTGGAAACAAGATATGACTTAGTGTGCCTGTCCTGGTTAAACAATTTCCCCTTTTCCTTTCCATATACCTGTCGGGGTTATATCAGGAAGCTGGTATGCATAAGAAAGATGGAAATAAAGTGGTATTGGAGGCAACCACATTTGAATGAAAATAAGTGCATCAGATTGTGTATTACATTAAGTGCTGCAAATATAGTTCTGTTTGTCATTTATGCTAAAAAATATTAAAGTGATTACAAGGCCTTATAAAGGTGATGATCTCCCTGTTTCACAAAGGCATTTTTTTACATCTATATCAAAATTAAACTATCACTGGATCTCATTTTCAGTACCAACCATATGGCTTTTTAATACAGCAAAAATCATGGTGGAGATGTCAGAAAAACACCCTTTCAATAAGTGTGTTTATTTATTAATGCACCATTCATGGTTGCATTTGTTGGGTTTTGATTCATTCAACTTTAGAAAAACATACTGATGCAGGGGAAATCTTTATTTAAAAAGAAATGCAGGTTAACAGTTAAGAAAGCAAATGAAAATGAAGACAGGCACCTGTTAACAGTGTGCTGTTCTTAAAGGGTCAGTCTAAAGTTCCTTTCCTTGTGGCCCTGTGAAAGTGTCTTTGTTTAGCTAACCTCTTCCACCAACATTTTAAGCTTGCTTAGAGAAGTGAGGGGGGGGGGGCAATTTGCATTTATGTGTACATCTTTTATACAATCTTTTTCTTGCCTTTTTGTGCATAAAAACAATTCTTTGTTTCAAATTAGTGGTCAAGATTAGTAATACTGTATATGTTCATTTTTACCATGTTGCTTCATAATAGAACAGTGCTTCCTTTTAAACTCCTCCCTGGATTGCTTTGAAGGCTATTAAGAAGAACTAGCAACTGACTGATTAATTATGGTCATAAAACTCTTCTACAGCCAGTCAGCCATCTTCAAAGGTATAACTCAAGACCTGCTGTTAAATTAGGCATGACAAGATATAAACCATGTTTTGGTCTCAGCCTAGTAATTTCACACAGCAGGCTGTTTGAAATGCAATCGTAGTTTTGCAGAAAGAAGCAAGTATTTCTTTAACTGCCATAGAGATTTCCAGAATGGAAGGATACACTGAAAACCCTTAAAAGATGTGCTCCAACGAGACACTTTTTTCAAGCAAAAGCAGGATCGCTGTAGGCTCCACCCACAGCCATAATAATACAAACATACAGACATATGAAAATGCCAGCAGATACAGGTGATATGGACTATCAAGTCTGCTCAAGTGCCCAGCAGCAAGACTATTCTACTGCAGCTGCCCCCAACCCCTTCCCAGTCCAACTGATTTATAGCTTCATCTGCTGACTCCCCCTGCCCTGCTTCCCCTCAGTTTTGACCTTACCTTTGACCCTATCCCACCACTCTTAAAACTGCCCACAGATTACAATGATATCACCTCTTGTGGTAGTGCATTCTACCTTGCTACCACCCTTTCCATGAAATAGTGCCTCCTCATTTCCCTCCTGAATCTTCCACCTTCCAATTTCAGACTTTGCCCCCATGTGTCCCCCATTTAATCTAAAAATGCCCTCAGTACTAACCCTATTCATGTCCTTCATGTATTTGAAGGTCTCAGTCATACCCCTTCTCTCCCTTTTATCCTCTAGGGAATACACTTTGAGCTCCCTCAGTCTCTCCACATATGGCTTGTCCCCCAGTCAAAGGATCATATTGGTCACCCTGCACTGGACCCCCTCCAGTAGTTTGACATCCTTCCTTAAATAGAGGCACCAGAATTGCAACCAGTACTCCAAGTGCAGTCTCACCAGTGTCCTGTACAGAGGCAGGATGAATTCCTGTCTCCTGGAGGTGACTCCTTTGGCAATGCATCCCAGCATTTTATTAGCTTTGGCTGCTGCCTTCCTGCACTATGCTGAATTATTCATGTCCCATGTGACTAGTACCCCCCAGATCATTCTCCTCCTCTAAAGTGGATAACTGTACCCCCCACCCAGCCAGTAGCAGTTCCTAGGGTTTCTGGCTCCCAAGTTCATGACTTTGCACTTCTTAGCATTGAACTGCCATGTGTCTGTCCAGCACTCAGACTTAGCTAGATCATCTTAGAGTCCTTGCCTCCTTTCTACACTATCCACCTCTCTACAGATCTTTGTGTCATCTGCAAAAAGGCTAATCTTATTCTTAATCCCATCTGATATGTCAGCAATGAAGACGTTAAATTACACTAGACATTGTACCAAGCCTTGTGAGAACCCGCTAGTTACAGCTCTGAGAGTCAAGAGTTCTCCCCCTACAATTACCCTCTGCTGCCTGTCCTGCAGCCAGGTCCTAACCCATCCTACCAGTTTGTTCTCTGCTTCCAGATTTCTCTGTTTACTAGTCAACCTTCCATATGGCACTGAATCAAAGGTCTTGCTAAAGTCCAGATATGGGACATCCACCACTTGGCCCCTATCAAGTCCCCTTGTCAGTCAATTTAAAAAGTCAACCAGGTTGGTCTGGCAGGATCTGCCTGAGACAAACCCATGTTGCCTATTGTCCTGGAGACCATTCGCTTCTAGAAAGATCACCAGCCTTTCCTTAAGGATAGTCTCCATTAATTTCTTCACAATGGCGGTAAGGCTGACTGGTCTGTAGTTACCTGGTTAGTTCTTTGGCCCACTCTTATGGAAGGGCACTACATGTGCCATCCTTCAGTCCTGGGACATGCACCCAGTCCCCAGAGAGGTGTTGAATAAGTCTGGCAGTGGTCCCACCAGGACCTCCACCAACTCCCTCGGGACTCTTGGATGCCCACCTTCTGGCCCTGGTGCCTTATCCACCTGCAGGGACCTAAGGCCCTCTAATACCATTCTCACTGGGATGTCCCCATCCATTACCCCCACTCCGCCAATGCCCACTCTACCTTTCCTCGGGGCATAGGCCCATCCTTCTCTCTGGTAAACACCACACTAAAGTACTCATTGAGTGCTTCTACCTACTCCCACCCTTTTCTGCCCACCCTCCATCTTTCTTAATCCTGACAATCTGAACTTTACAGTTTCTTTTCCCCTCATGTACCTGAGGAAATCCTTTTCCCCCTTCTCCGATCCCCTGTGCCAGCCTTAGCTCCCTTAAAGCCTTGGCTTCCCTGACTACTTTACTCACCTCTCTGGATTTCCTCACATACTCCTCCCTGTCCTCCTCTTGCTTGGATCTCTTATAACTTCTGACGGCAGCCCTTTTTCCTTCACCTTCACTACTGTCTCCCTGCTTATCCAACTTGACTTTTTGGACCTGGTTTTCTTACTTTAGATCTTTGAACATGAGTTCGTGGCCTCTGCCAGCCCCAGCTTGATGATGACCCATTTTTTGGTCGGCATCCATCTGTGGGTGGATGTTGGCAAGGTGTCCTTCTAGCATGCTTCCCATCCTGCCAGTCTGCCATTTTGAAGTCTACTACCTTTGTCTTGGTTGTGGCCACCTCATTACCCAAACTGAGGAAGAACCACACTGTGCGGTGATCACTTCCTGCCAGGGGATCCTCCATCCCTAAATCCTGGATGTGCTCCATATCTGTCAACACAAGGTCCGGTATGTTTCCCTCCCTGGCTGGCTCCATTACCCTCTGCATCAGGAAGTCATCCTGGAAGGCCTCCAGGAGGACCTGTTTCCTGGCACTTGAGGCAGCTGGGGTGCTCCAGTCTACCTCAGCAGATTAGAATCCCTACAATCACAGTATTGCCCTTACCACTGAGCCTCCTTATTTGCTCCCCCACCTCCCTGTCAATTTCCTTATTTTGAGAGGGTGGCATGTACACTACCCCAATATATCTAACCTTCCTGCCTTTTGAGTTTTGGAGCTATACCCATAAGGCTTCAGGCCTGCCCACCTCCCCTTCTTCCCTGCAACATAATATCCCTTCTCTTACATAAATAACCCTCCCTCCCCCTTCCCCTTTTCTCTGTCCCTATGGTACAGCCTATACCCAGGGATCACTAGGTCCCAGTCCTGGTATTGGGTGGCCCATGTCTCGGTGATGGCTTCTGTGTCTAAACCTGATTCCACCATCAGTGCCTCCAACTCTACTGCCTTTTTCCCCAGGCTCCCTGCATTCAAGTAAACCACCTTCCACCATGGCCTCTGCGCCCTTCCCACCTTGCTCTTACATAGAAAGATAGAAACTGTCAGCAGATAAGGATGACTAGGCCCATCCAGTCTGCCCATAACCCTACACTGGTTCAGCTACTGACACTACCTGGTGACTAGCCTCTTCCCACTCTTCCCCACCTCTAAGGTTCCCCTATGCTTGTCCCAGGCATGATTAAATCCTTCCACCATCCTCACTCCCACCACCTCATGTAGCAGGCTATTCCATTCATCCACAGTCCTCTCTGTGAAAGAAAAACTTCCTCACATTTCCCCTCAACCTGCCCCCTTCTAATTTCATGTCATGCCCCCTTGTTCTTGTACTCTTCCTATACCGGAAGATGCCTTCCCCTGCATCTTGTTTATACCCTTGAGGTACTTTAATGTTTCTATCATGTCACCCCAGTACCTCCTCTTCTTCAGTGAGTACGTGTTGAAGTCCTTTAGTCTCTCCTCATATGTTTTCTGGTTCAAGCCTGCCCCATCTTTGTCACCCTTCTCTGAACTGCCTCCACTTCGTCAATGTCCTTACGAAGGTGTGGCCTCCAGAACTGTACACAGTACTGCAGGTGAGTCCTTATCAGTGTTTTGCACAATGAAATCACCACCTCCTGCCTTCTGCTTGTGATGCCTCTGACTATGCACCCCAGCATGTATGGGCCTTCCCTGCCATCTTTTCACTCTATTTGGACAACTTTAGGGTGTCTGAAATGATAACCCCCAGGTCCTTTTCCTCCTTGTTGACAGTCAGTAACTCCCCCCAATCTTGTAGCTCTCCGCAGGGTTCACTCTTCCTAGAAGCATTATTTTACACCTTTTTGAATTGAACCTTAGTTGCCACAACTCTGACCATTTTTCAAGCTTCCTCAGGTCCCTCCTCATTGTCTCCACCCAGTCTAGTGTATCCACCCTGTTGCTGATCTTGGTGCCATATGCAGACAGGCAGACCTTTCCCTCCAGCCCTTCTGCAATGCCACTAATGAAGACATTGAATAAGACTGGCTCCAGGACTGATCCTAGAGGTACTACACTGTTCACTCCCCTCTCCCCAGATTGGATCACTTTTACCATTACCCTCTGCGTCCTGTCTTTGAGCCAGTTTCTCACCCAGTTTACCACCATTTGCCCCATGCCAAGACTACCCATCTTGTTAACCAGTCTTCTACAGTATAACCAGGCCTTCACCTGTTATTTCAGTATCATTTCAGAACTGGAGGGTCTTATAATGGGTTGAAGTAAGACTCATGTACAAAGCATGGTTTACAACAGATACTGTTTTTACATGTTGGGAGAGGAATTGCTCTATACTGTGACCAATTACGTCTGGATATGGTTGTCTTCCATCATGTTTTTTTTTTTCTTTTTTGTTTTGTTGAGTAATAATTGAAAATGTAATAAAGTACATTAAATTGAAAAAAAAAAACAGTCTTCTATGTGGGATGGTGTCGAGGGCCTTGCTAAAATTGAGGTAGGCGACATCCATTGCCCTCCCCCTGATCCACCTCCCTTGTCACCCAGTTAAAGAAATCTATCAGATTCATCTGACATGACCTTCCTGCAGTAAATCCATGCTGTCTTGGATCCTGGGCATTGATGGCTTCTAAGTATGTCACTATTCTTTCATTAAGCAGTGTCTCCATGATCTTACCTACTACTGAGGTGAGGCTGACCGGTCTCTAGTTCCCTGCTTCCTCACTACTGCCACTTTGTGAAGAGAAACTACATGTGCCCTCTTCCAGTCTTCTGGAACCACCCCTGCGTTGAGTGAGTTTGTGAACATGGCTGCCAGAGGTACTGCAAGCTCCCTTCGCAGCTCTCTCAGTATCCTTGGGTGCATGCCATCTGGCCCCATAGCTTTGTCCACCTTTAGTTTTGCGAACTCCTCCAGGACTCTCCCCTCTGTAAGTAGAGAAGTGTCCACCTCCCTTTTCCTTTCTTGTTTGTTACTCAGCTGTGGTCCCTGACCCTCCCCTTCTTCAGTGAATACTGAACAGAAGTATTTATTTAGCATTTCTGCCTTCTCCAGGTTATTCTCCTTGCACTCCTCTCTGTCCCCTCTAATCTGTATAATCCCCCCCCAGTTTTTCTTCTTTCACTGATGTACCTAAAGAAAGTCTTCTCTCCCTTCCTTACTGTCTGTGCAAGTCTTTCCACGGCCTGTGCCTTTGCGCACGTACTGCCTGCACAACTTCTTTTAGATTCTTTAGGTACACTTCTCTGTCTTCTCCCCTTTGAGTCTCTTTATATTTCTTGAAACTCTTCCTTTTGTCCCTTTCTTTGTCTGTCACATCTCCTGAGAACCATAGTAGTTTCCTCCTTTTCTTGCCTGTGCTTACCTTCCTAATGCATTGATAGGTCACCTCCACTATAGCTCCCTTCAGGTGTTCCCACTGCTCCGCAAACCCCTCTCTTATTTCAATCTTTGCCAGGGCCTCCTTGATACCCCTACCAATTTTATCAAACTTTACCCTTAAAGTCTAAGACCCTTGTCTTAGTGTGGCTTGACTGCATCTCTGTCTCCATGTTAAACCACACTATGTGGTGGCCACTGGATCCCAGCTGATTTTCTACCTGGACATCTCTTCTTTTGTCTCCGTTGGACAGTACTGGGTCCAGAACTGCCCTGCCCTTGGTGGGATCACTCACCAGCTGTCTGAAGTTTGCCTCCTGTATGGAATCCAGGATGTCCTAGCTCCTGGATGAAGCAGCTTCTGGGATGGTCCAATCAATGTCTGGGATGCTGAAATCCCTCAGCAGTACAAACTCACCTTTTGTCATCATTTCCTGACTCTGATCCATTAGAGCCCTACCCATCACCTCCTCCTCCTGCACTGAAGGTCTGTAGATCACCCCAGTGGGAATTGCTGTGCCATTGTCTGGCTCAAGGGTGACCCACAGTGCCTTGGACTCTCCCTGGTCTACCCTGCACCTCTGTTGCTTTGATACTTTCCCTTATGTACAGGGCCAAACCTCCAACTTTTTTATTCCCCCATCCCTCCTGAATAGAGAATACCTGGAACATTAGCATCCCAGTCATGACTGGCAGTGTGCCAGGTATCTGTTATTGCTGCTATGTCCAGGTCTGCTTCTACTGTCAAGGCCTCCAAGTCTGGGATTTTATTTCCCAGGCTTCAGGCATTTGTAACCATGGCCTTCCATGGTTTGTTGCCTGTCCCCCTTCTCCCTCTGTGTTCCCTTCTCCTCTACCGCATCCCCTTTTTGAATTTCCCTCATTATCCTCCTGACTAGTTTGGGGGTATTGGATTCCCTCACCTGGTGGCACTTTTTGTCACACAGCCTTTTGCCACCCCTTACTTAGATTAATTCTGGTCCCTGTGTACTTTCCCAGCTTATACTTTGGGACCCCTGAGTATTCCTTACTCAAATGCAGCCTATCTGGTGCATACAGATCCTTGTTCACCCACATCCTACCCCCCATCAGACTGTACCCCATGGTCCCACACCATTCCCCTGAATTCTACAGTTCTTTGTTTTTGGGCTGTACTTGCCCCAGGTAATGGGAGAATCTCAGAGAAAGAAACTGAATGTCCTTCTTTATTGCATAGCCTTCTTCAAAACAGCCATGGCACTCTCACCTCAAATATATGCAGACACCGGAGCTTAAATAAATAACTATTTATTTCACGTGAATATAGCTAAACAAGACTATTAGCCTGATGCATTTTCAGATTTAATTCATCCTTTATCATAAAGGATGAATTAAATCTGAAACATCGAGCTAATAGTCTTCTTGTGTATATTCAGTGAAATAAACAGTTATTATTTAGCTCAGAATCTGCATATTGAGGTAAGAGTGCCAGAGTTGTTTTGAAGAAGTTTGTTATTTTACTGGATGTGCACCTTTTCCTAGTGCAAATTATTTTCTGTTGCAAATTGCATAGTCTTACCATTTCTTTGAACCTCTCCTGCACCTCTTCGACCCTACTCTCCTCCAGATCATTTGTACTCAGGTGCACCACAATGTGAGGTTTCTCCCCATCCCTTCCTACACACTTAGGAATAAACTGACTCACCCTTCCTGCCATCATGCCTGGCATACATTCCACCATATGCAGCTTTTCCTGGTACCCTTGCCTTCTACTCTTACACCCTTCAGTATCGAGTCCCCCAGAATGATGAGCCTCCATCCTTTTTCCTGCTCTCCTCCTAGGTGCTTCCTTTTTTCTGTTCACAGTCTTGATCCCCCTCTCCTCTTTCCATGCCTGCATCCCCCATTGCCTCACTTGTCCCTTGCTTTGTCCCTTCCTTAAGCCTCTCCCTGACCCCCCTACTCCTTCTGCCCAGACTAACTCCTTCCCCATACCATTTCCCCACTGCTCCTCCCTCCACATTTGAATCTGCTACCCCTCCTCTGGTCATAACGCTCCCTCTGTCAGTACTACCCTCCAGTGCACAATCTTTGCTTTCTGCCACCCAGGTAGCCCCCCTGCCACTTCTACTACCCTTTAACATCACCTTCTCTGTGACTCCCCCCCTTCCTGTTCCTTCAAGCTAGCCAACACTGAGAACCAGTTCCTGGACTCCCTCCTCATGTCCCAAGCTTCCCCTGATGCCCTGCACTGTGACTTCTTTCCATGCTCTGTCACTGTTCCCTTTCTGTCCCTATTCCTAACTGCCATCCCCTTTTCTGTTTCTGTTCCCATTGGCTCCTGAGGAGTTGCTGATTCTGTCCCCTTTAGCCTCCCTCCATGTTTTATTCTCAGTCCACCAGCTGTGAAATCTAGGGGAGCATTCCTCTGGTCCCTTGGACCCAGATGATCCCCCCAAACCATTCCACCCCCTGTATTCAGCTCCCTTCTCAGCCATACAACCTCATCCCTAATCCAAGCTGCCTGCACACCATGCAACCCCCGTCCTCCACACATTTCCTCTTGTACAGCTGCCACCAAACATCCCCACATCTAATACTTGCCTAACACCAGTGCAGATTCCAGCTGTGGTTCCCTCTGTCCTCTGTTTATGATATGATTGCCTCTTATTCATACTATATGTAGCCCCCTCCCCTCAGAAATCTCTACCTCCACATCTGTCTCCTGTTACCTCCTGCCCTCCATTGCCCCAACCAGATGCCCTGCAGATGTCACCTAGTCAGATGCCACACTTCTGCTTCATGGCACTCACTCTTCGGGGTAGCTCACCACTCAAGATTGGAATACATGATTGGATAAACACGCTGTATAGCCCCTTGAAGAGCAGCTAATGACTTCAGGAAAACTTTAACAAAACATATTTAGACATAGTTCAGCTACTCTTTCACATTGGTATTGTACTTCTCACCCCCATTAATTATTATTGAGGTCTTTTGCATGTAAATAGGATTTTTGCTTCTGAAGAGCTTATCTATTGCTGTTGCATTCTCCCTACCTGAGGTCATAATGCAGTGCTTGTGATGTTACTGTTACTCCCATGGGAACAGATTGTGATGTCACAACACAGGATTATGACTTGAAGTAGAGAGTAAGCTAATGAGGCATATTAACTCTAAGTAAGTAAGTAACAATTTATTTATATGAGGTGCCCTTCCAAAGTTCAGGGCGCCTTTACAAAATTTCACATACAAAATTAAAATCCACAGCAATTTAAAACAATTTACATTTCTGAAAATGCTTGCTTAAATAAAAAGGTCTTAAGAACTTTTTTAAACTCTCCTACAGTCAGGCTATTGCATATCTGACAAGGTAGAGAATTCCAGAGTAGGTACCATAAAGGCAAAAGTTCTTCCACCAGATGTTTTCCCTGGAATCTCTAGCAATCCCTCACCAAAGGATCAGAGGGAGTGGGGGGGGCAGTAAGGAATCAGGAGCTCTTTCAGGTAGTGTGGTCCCAACCCATGTAGGGCCTTATCAGTCATTAATGTGACCTTGAAAGTGATCTGCCACTGTATGGGCAGCCAGTACAATTTGCACTGCACAGGTGTTATATGGTTGGATCTTGGGCTTCCAGTCAACAACCTAGCTGCCACATTTTGCAACAGCTGTAAGCGGCGGATATAAACTCCCAGCAGCCCTAGATAAAGGGCATTGCAATAGTCAAGACGACTGGCAACTAAGGCGTGGACCAGGGTAGGAAGATCCTCCGATGGAACCAAGTGTTTCACTTGTGCTATTTTCCTTAGATGGAAAAAGGATGATTTGACTACGGCTGATACCTGTGCCCTCAGGGTCAGACCCTCATCAAACACAACACCAAGGTTAAGCACTTGGCCAGATGCCATAAGTGGGGTCCCCCCCAGAAATAGACCTGAGGGTTTTTCCACCCATAAACTTGACATCCTTACCCCTGGCTCCACTACCAATATCTCTGTTTTTCCTGGGTTCAACTTCAGCAAGTTGGTATTCCTCCAGTTCTGTATCTCCAGGAGGCAGTTGTTAAACACTGCACTTGACTCGGACTTCTGCTCGTGCACGAAAGACATGTAGAGTTCACAGTCATCAGCATAGCAATGAGAACTCAACCCATACCATCTTATAATAAGCTAATGAGGCATATTAACTCTAAGTAAGTAAGTAAGTAAAAGTTTATTTATATGAGGCACCCTTCCAAAGTTCAGGGTGCCTTTACAAAATTTCACATACAAAATTAAAATCCACAGCAATTTAAAACACAATTTACATTTCTGAAAATGCTTGCTTGAATATAAAGGTCTTAAGAACTTTTTGAAACTCTTCTACAGTCAAGTTATTGCATATCTGACAAGGCAGAGAATTCCAGAGTAGGCACCATAAAGTCAAAAAAGTTCTTCCAGCAGATGTTTTCCCTGGGAATCTCTAGCAATCCCTCACCAAAGGATCAGAGGGAGTGGGAGGGGCAGTAAGAAATCAGAAGCTGTTTCAGGAAGTGAGGTCCCAACCAATGTAGGGCCTTATCGGTCATTAATGCAACCTTGAAAGTGATCCACCACTGTTTGGGCAGCCAGTGCAACTCGCGCAGCACAGGTGTTATATGGTTGGATCTTGGGCTTCTAGTCAACAACCTAGCTGCTGCAATTTGCACCAGCTGTAAGCGGTGGATATCCACTCCCAGCAGCCCTAGATAAAGGGCATTGCAGTAGTCAAGACAACTGGCAACTAAGGCGTGGACCAGGGTAGGAAGATCCTCCGATGGAACTAAGTGTTTCACTCGTGCTATGTTCCTTAGATGGAAAAAGGATGATTTGACTACAGCTGATGCCTGTGCCATCAGGGTCAGACCCTCATCAAACACAACTCCAAGGTTATGCACTTGGCCAGATGCCATAAGCAGGGTCCCCCCCCCAGAAATAGACCTGAGGGTTTCCCCACCCATGAACTTTACATCCTTACCCCCAGCTCCACTACCAATACCTCTGTTTTTCCTGGGTTCAAATTCAGCAAGTTGGTACTCATCCAGTTCTGTATCTCCAGGAGGCAGTTGTTATACACTGTACTTGACTCAGACTCCTGCTCGGGCACGAAAGACATGTAGCATTCAGAGTCATCAGCATAGCAATGAGAACTCAATCCTACTGTCTTATAATGTCCCCCAATGGGAGCATATACACCGCAAATAACATGGAGGACAACACCGAACCCTGTGGCACCCCACAGCACAAGCAGTGAGAGGCTGAGGAATAAATCCCTGATGCTACACTCTGAGTCCTATCCTGCAGGAAAAATTGAAACCAACTGTGGACCACCCCCCCTTAGTCCACAGAGAAACCACAGGCATTCGAGCAATACCCCATGATCTATGGTGTCAAATGCTGCTGAGAGATCAAGGAGAACCAAGATAGAATGGGCTATCTGATCTCTCCCCATCAGGAGATCATTCAGTACCCATACAAGAGCTGTCTCAGTGCTATGCCACTTCCTGAAGCCAGACTGGATAGGATCATAGATACTATGGCTTGTTAAATGATCCTCCAGCTGCAAAGCAGCCACCTTCTCAAAAACCCTTCCCCAAAAAGGGGAGGTTTGAGACTGGCCTGTAGTTTTCGGGGCAGTCGGGATCAAGGGAGGGCTTTTTCAAAAGGAGGTGCACCACTGCCTTCTTTAAGGGATCTGGGAAGATCCCTCTCTGGAATGATGCCACCACTATCCCAGTAAGGATTGGGCCAATAACCTCTACACACCCCACCAGTAGGTGAGTAGGACCTGGATCCAAACTACAGTAAGTTGGACGCAAAGTCTGGATGATCCTCACTATATCCATGACTGCCGGCTGACTAAAGGTGAACCAAGCTAATTGGATATTAGTGCCACTCAGTTGATCAGTGCAAGACCCAATGGTGAGGTAGTGGCTGATCTCATTCCTGATGGTGGACACCTTATCAGCGAAGAACATCGCAGACTCCTCACACTGTAACTGTGACAAAGTTCGACTGGTTTGAAGACAGGCTGGATTGCACAGTCTGTCAACCATCCAGAAGAGTTGGGCCAGTCTATTCCTTGCTGTAGCAATTTCCCAGGACAGGAACTCTGCCTTCTTATGGGAAATTGCTAACTGATAGATCTTATAATGATCCAGCAGTCTAAGCCTGTCCATCTCCAGGTGAATTTTCTGCCAGCGTCTCTCCAATCTTCGACCCTGTCTCTTCCACCAATGGATCTCCCTGGTAAACCATGGATCCTCTGGATGAAGGGTACAGGGTCGAACATGGGATGGAGCAATGACATTCAGGGCCCCCACAACTGCCCTATTGTAAGCTAGCACTAGGGGCCCTGGGTTAGTGCTATCCATTTGCAATCCCGAAAAGTCCAGCTCCATCATCAGGCCTTCTGAGGTAACTCCTCTTAAAGGACGGAACTGTACTATCTCCTTTGGGGCAGGCCTCTTTTGGGGGGCCACAAAACTTAACCTTAGGGCATGATGGTCAGATGAACCGATAGGCTCCACTGCCACATCGGAGACTTCCATCCCCAGATGGAATATCAAGTCCAATGAGTGTCCCCCCTCATGAGTTGCAGAGGTAATAACTCATGTCATGCCCAATGAATCCATCAGTTGGAGGAGGTTTTGTCCAAAAAGTGTGAGTTCATCATTGACCCAGGCATTGAAGTCCTCCAGAATTAACCATCGGGGGGACTCCAATACTCTCTCGGTGATGAAGTCTGCAACCTCCCTCAGGAATTCTCTCCCATCACCTGGTGGATGATAAATGAGAAGGATCCTGAAACCTGCACCTTCACCCACAATACACTCAAAGGAATTGGTACATCCAACTGGCACCTCCCTAAGGTCAAGTTCCTGTCTAAAACAAACTGCAACTCCACCGCCCCTACAGTCCACTCTCAGGCAGTGAATCACCGAGAACCCGGCCAGAATCGCAGACCCCCAAATAGGGCCTACATTTTCATCTAGCCAGGTCTCGGTGATGCAAGCCAGGTCCACAGATGCAACAAGATCTGCCACCACTGCGGTCTTGTTTCTAATGGACCTAGAATTGCTTAACACCACCCAAAAGGGACGAGATTCCAAGGATGACTCCACCTCCTACCTGAGCAAGTCAGTTCCCTTAGGTATGGGTACAAGGCAAGGCGGACCTCGCTCCTGTATCCATTTCACCCAGGGCGTTTCCTGGCCCTGCCTGTCCCTATCTGCCCACTCCTTTCCCATCCCCCACAAGAGTTCCAGGATCCCTTATTCCTCGCACTCCTTCATCTCACAATGCCGAAAACTCGGCAGTTTTTATAAGCTTCCAAAGGCAGTACAGGATATTCAAAAGGATGGAGAAAGGGATGAAGATCATGCATTCACTAAAATGGCCTCAGTAATAAACAATGGGGAGGAGAAAGCTATAGATTACATGTGAAATACATGCTGCACTGCACCTAAATGTCATATTTTTCAAAGTTTTCTTTGTGGCGTCAACAGCTCTTTAAATACATAATTTTTGGCAGTCCCCAGGTTATGCATTTAAGGGGTCTGCACTGTATTTTAAATCTAGGCAAGAGCAGTAATTTTGTAAAACTAAAAACTCTGGAATAGTATAAATGCTCTGCTTGCTAAAGCTCAAACATCCAGAGCAATAGTCTGGGAGAACCAGGGGAATATGTATTGGGAACCTCAAGATGTAGCAGATTGCTTTAACATTTTTTTTTTAATTTGGAGTGTTATAGATAAAATGCTAATTTTCAATTTTCAGCTTATTATTTTTATCATTCAACGGCAGTCCATTCTGTACCTGAACCAAAGATTCTATTTTCTCAGTCCTTCGCCAACAGAAGTAGTCAGATATTTAAGTTCAATTAATCCTAGGCCTTTAATTTGATTTTAGGCTTTTAATATTAGAAACAGATTTAATTTATTTTCCTCTCATGGAAATTCTCAGTTTCTCACTTTGTAATGGAGCTTCTCCCACTCTTTGGAAGGAGGCAGTCATTAGACCAATACATAAATCTGAGCTTAAACATTGTGTTTCTTCTGGTCTTGCTTCCGGACCCTCTTTCAAAAGATTTAGAAAAAAATTGTATTATCAGACTGTTTATTTTCTTAATGAAAGTGGAATTTGGCCAGAGGAACAGCATTGTTTCTGTACCAGACATAATACAGAGACTGTCTTGGTGAGGTTCACAAACCAGATCCATGGTGTCCTCGATGATGCACTTTTAAGGAACCTGTGTTCATAGACCTCACCAAGGCCTCCAATCTCGTAGCTCATCAAAACTTTGATTAATACACTGCAAAATCAGAATTTTTCAATGGATGTACTTTCATGGTTCATGAAGGCATTATAATGTAGTGGTTAAGAGCACTGAGCTGCAGCCTTGAAGACCTGGGTTTGAATCCCATTAACCCCTACTTACATACTGTGTGACCTAAGCAAGTCACTGAACTTCCTTATGCTCTCAGGTTGCATCAGGAAACGAACACTGGCTTAGTGTGCCTTTCCTGGATAAACAATTTCCCCTTCCCTCTCTCATGGTTTAATGACTACAGTATCTAAGGGCATTCTCAAGCAACACTGATAGATGGTTCATGCCCTGGGGATTACAAAATTGTCTGTGGGGGTAACCCAAGGATCCAGCCTTGGTCCTTTGCTTTTTGCCCTTTTATCAACTCTCTTCCATGAGTTTGCACACACACTGACTTCATACTCTATGCAAATGATGCTGTGTTGTTTTGTAAGCGTGATAACTTGAGTGAAAGTAATAATAAGCTGCAGGAGGATTTCAGTAACCTGCAGTCTTCATTTCTGCATAATAGATTCATTCTCAACTTGAAGAAAACAAACACAGTGATGTTTCAAGGACCCAAAAGAGCCAAGTACTGTAGTTTTGAAGGGTGAAGTAATTGAAAGGGTGTATGAGTTTAAATAACTTGGTATCTCCTTGGATCATTGTCTTTCTTTCAAAGCTCATGTGTCCGATCTCATAGGGAGGCTCCTTCAGAGACCAGGGGTGCTTTACAGAGCAAAACTTTTTATGGTACCAGAGTCAAGATTTCTTCTTGCAAATAGCTTTCTATTTTCATTGTTAGATTATGGCTCTCTGATACACTCTGCTGTCTCTGACGGAGTGTTGTCAAAACTAAAAGTTACATATCACAGTATTATCAGATTTCTGACTGGTCAATGTGTTTAACAATCATTGTGAACTGCATAATTTTATGAACTGTTTTCCGCTTGAATACTGTTTTTCTTATAAGTCATCTGCCTTTTTATGTTTGCTTGCATGCATGGGCAAGAAACATTATGTGGCAGCATAGGGGAGAGAAGTGGGATGTGGAGGTGTGGCACTGTGGCAGCCAATGGCGGCACTCCATTTGGGGGCTTGACACTCATGGACCAATGCAGGCACACTGTGCTGACGACATTGGTTTCCAAAAGTGCCACCAAGTTGAAACGATTTCGCCGCGGCAATCAGGAGCTGCCTCATCATTGCAGGGTCAGCCATTCATCTCTGTGTTGGGCTGACAGCATGATGATGGGAGGTCCCTGATTGTTGCAGCCGCCTGTGTACTATTTCATTATCCCAAAATGTGCTTTCAGCCAGGAGAGTAAGCACCATTCATTCTGTGGCTGTGCCATACTGATCTGGGACCGAGCGAGAAGAGAGGCGAGACAGGAACTTTTTTCATTTAGTCTAGGTCGCCACCATCCATTTCCAGTTCTACAGTCTGACTCTTCTGTGTTTCGGTGTGATCTAACTCCCTTGAGTCCTGCATAATTAATTTGTGTTGATAGCACTGCTACCATTCTAATAGAGATAATCAGAGATAACATATTTTTAAAACAGTCAGATTGAAAAATGTTGCAGCTGTCTGTCAGACTGTGTTGTTCTATCTTGCTTGGGAACTTGAACTTCTGCATTTCAGCATGTTCATGTCAAACAAAACAGAGCATGCATTACCCAAATAGCAAGTTAACAGCATGGAATTGTAGACGGGGATGAGTATGTAGCCAGGTGCTATTTTTTCCCTTTCCCTGATGTGGCTGGGGTGGTGAGTGCAGGGATCTTGTTCTTCAGTTATTGGAAAGGTAAAGTGCTCTAACTCCTGGTGATGTTTTGTTGACAGAATAAGTTTCCACTGCTAAATGTGAACGTACCAATCTCAAACACAGTGACCCTGCTTTTTGGCTCCTGACCCTGACTGAAGGCTAAAGAATGCTACTGAAATTCACAGCGCTCAAGTACACTCCTCTCACCGTGCTCAGCTTGTTGATCATATCCCCAAACTGAGATAATGTCAGATGGGTTATAAGCTTCAAGACTCTTAACCGCTCCTGCCCCCCAACACTGAACCAGCATGTAGCCGAATAACAAAACAGCAAATATCCTGCCAATTTTTCATTGTCCGAGAAAGTTGCCATGCTCCTTGTGGCTTGAGGAAAAAAAAAGGCTACTTTCTGGCATATTTCTGATGAACTTTGCATTAAACATATTGTTGCAAAGTGCAAGTTGTGTTAATTTGAGTAGTACAATTCAGGCAGTTTTGCAAATTTACATAGTGCGCAGTGCGTCAATACTCCACATAGGGCTTACCAACTTTCACTGTTTAGAAATCACACCTCCTTTGGAAAATTTTTGGTGCAGTCAGGGACTGACATACATATAGCCCAGGTCATTCTTGTTTCCATAATAATGCACTGTGTTAACATTAGTACCACATAAAAAAGGGAAAAAAACACTGAGTGCTAAGAGAAGAAAAGAGACACACACACACTGTCAATTCAGCAACAGCCACATAAATCACTGACAAATTTGCCCTTAGACTGCCCTATCTAAGGATGCATTTACTTCAGAGAACTATGTCTCATGAAGCAGATACATGACATTGTAGTTGTGGATGTCACTACCGAAATTCTGGCATGTGCGCCTGTTCATTTTGTCATGTAGGTCCCAAACTATGTTCATTAGAAATTAATACTACATACCAGCAGGCAGGAAACATTCTGTTGAAATCGGGCAGTTTCCTGAAATTGGGCAGGTTCCTCAGGTTACGTAATAAAAAATAAATAAAAACAAATCTGAAAATTCTGCCTGATTTCAGGAAACTAGCCAATTTCAAGGCAGAATGCTAGCTGCTGGCATAAAGTATTGAATAGTTTGGGATCTACATAATAAAACAACATGTAAGATCAGGAATATTAAATGTCCCTGCATTGTTTTTGCCAAAACGAAGGCTGACTTTCATATTTATTATAAGTAGTCTACCCCTTCTGTTGTCCCATCCTAGGAACTGTGCTGTTAGTGATAATTACTGCAGTAGCCACCACCATCTCCTGACCCACTAAACCACAATGCTCTTCCCACCTTGCACAATCCATTAGTTCCTCAGAGACCCTACTCAAGTAAGAGCCCCCCAACACACATACCAGCCCCCCCAGAACATCTGCATTGTCAAAATCGGGATCTCATTTCACTATTCTCAATTACTACACTTCTACTCAGATCCCACAGTGGAGTGCCTTCTGCTCATCTTCATTCTGATGAGTATAAATGAAATAACATCCTCATATAGGAGAGACATGGGGAGAGAATGAATTGTATAGAGAGATGGAGAGAAAGAACTGTAGTAGGTGAAAGAAAAAAAGTAAACTAAAGATAAAGAGAGACAGACCATTAATGGCAAGGGTGATGGGGGAGCCACAGACCCTACAGTAAAAAATACATACAATAGAATAAACACAATCAGGGAAAACACACTAAAAATCAAAAGCCCCAAAAGCATGAGAGAGTCAGAAATACAGATGGCAAGTACTGAATCTATATTTGTGACTCTGCCATGCCTTAGAACTTTTGATTTGCTATAGTTTAAAACATTAATTTGCAGTAAGCAATCATATCTGGTATGGTACTTTGATATCAGAATGGCTTGCATTTACGCAGCTATAGTCTCATAAATCATATTTCTCTGTCTGCTGGAAGAGGGAATATTTTTGACATTTCATTGTGAAGCCAAGAAGCTCAGCTTTGATCTCAAGCAAGTTTTTTTGTAAGGTAAAGCTTATTTTAATCTCTTTAAGCAAAATTACATCACCTGTTCATAATTCTTGTTTTACCAGTGAATACAAAAATCAGACTTGTGGTAAATCTTGCTAAGTGTTCTGTTGCAGGCTCTGTTTTTTTCATTGAAAGCCCATATTAAACAAACATTTGTCAATGCCGAATGTTTGCTTGTTGGTATTAGCATTGGAAATGCAGGAGTTAGGCAGATACAGAATACGAATGGCAGTGAAGTATTGAACTTCACGCCAACCTCATCTCCATCCTGTAGAGACGGACAGGCATTGGGGTAAGTGTTTGGGTCATTGCCCATGACGGTCATGCCATGTCACCTCACCCTATTCTGTAGACAACAACACGTGTTGAGGTGTGACTTATGGTGTTTGGCTTTACAGTCACCCCATTCCATAAGGACATATGCTGAAATGGATTCAGCATAGGAGAATGGGGTGAAGTCTGGGGCTGAACAGTTCAAGGTACATCTCGATGCCTGTCAGTGGCTGTGGGTGGGGGTTGGGAAGGCATGAGTAGTACAGTCGGCAATCCAAAGGCACACCCCGATGCCTGTCAGTCTGTACAGGGTAGGACGTTATGGTTAGAAACCCTAACACCTGAGGCGTTTGTTGGTATTGGCACTACAAATTTTCAACATGGCCTTTTTGTGACCCCACCTCATGAAAGCATTTGGGACCTCTTCTCATGAAGAGTGGCAGTGTGACTTTGCAATGTGTCCCGAACGTTGAGTTCCAACAGTGACCGTGCCATTCAGCACCACATGTACAAAAACACAGATCAGGCAAAATGTGAAGAATGACAGCTGTACATCCATAGGGAGGTGTGAAGAGATGACAATGTTGAAAATCTGTAGTGAAAATATTAAAAATGCTCGCATTTCCGAGCATATGTGGAAACTGCACAATGCATGCGTGCATAACACTGTCATTTTATGGACTTTTGTCACCAAATTTTCAGCATAGGGCTTTTAGGATTCTGCTCATGAACAGTGTCACTGTGATTTTCTTAACGTGTCCCGAATACTGATTTCCCACAGCAACCACGCTATTCTGTGCCGGAATTGCAAAAACACTTTTCGGGCAAGATGTGAAAAAGGACAGCTGTTCTATTCATGAGGAGGTGTGGAAAAATGGCAGTGTTGAAAATCTGGAGTGAAAATATTACAAATGTGTGAAGTTACAAGCGTGCACGGAAACTGCACAACGCACACTCGTAACACAGTCATATTATGGACTTTTGTCACCAAATTTTCAACATAGGCATTTTAGGACCTCTGCTAATGAACAGTGTCACTGTGATTTTCTTAATGTGTCCTGAACACCGATTTCCCACAGTGACCATGCTATTCTGTTCTGGAAGTGCGAAAACACATTTCGGCCAGGATGTGAAAAATGAGAGCTGTACTGTTCATAAGGAGGTGCAGAAAAATTACAATGTTGAAAATCTGGAGTGGAAAATATTGCAGATTCATGAAGTTATAAGTGTGCGTAGCAACTGTGCAATGCACGCTTGTAAAACAGTCATTTCATGGATTTTGTTCACCGAATTTGCAACGTAGACTTTTTGAGAGGCCACGTCATGATCACTGGCACTGTCATTTCATTAATCAGTCCCAAAAGGAGATTCCACGCAGTGACCATGAAATCACCTTTTGGGACTGAATAACACCATGACAGTGGCTGAATTCATGAGGAGGCGTCCCAATAACCCCATGTTGAAAATTTGGTGCCACAATTCCCCAAAATGCCTGAGATATGCTCCAAAGTTGAAAAAAAACTATTTATGCCATTATACAATTTACTGGCATTTCTTCAGTTTGCAGTTGGCTTTGAAGAGTGCAGACGTGTTCCTGATCCACCAAAAATCATTGCGCTGGGCTCCGGAGGTAAGTATGGGGTGAGGGGGGAGTGGGGAGACAGGGTGCACAGATGGTGGGCAGGGGGTGGGGCGGGGTCACTGGACTCAATGAGGGAATGTTTTCTGATTTACAAGAACAAAAAAAAAACATTGTAAGATTTTTTTTTTTTTTACTAGGGACATTTGGCATACTAGGGTGGGATCCCAGAATGCCACCCAAGTGTTTTTTTGGGGGGCTGTAGCCGACGGGGGATTGGACATCCCCATCAGCACATATGGGGGCAAGAGCCAAAAGGGATTGGGCACCCCCTTGGCACAAAACCAATTTTTGGGGGGGACATTATGCAGACACGGAGTGGGCTCCCCCATCAGCAAATTACACTGAGAAGGAGAGGGAATGAAGCTGATGGGGACTGGGCCACCCACTGGCAAACAAAAACTGTTTTGGGGGTGGCACATGATGCCAACGGGTTATTGGGCACCCCCTCAGCACTGGGGCTATCTAATCTTGTTTCTGAACATGGTGGTGGCTTTCTGCCACTTTCACAAATAATATTACACTAGGCAACATTCCACCCTGAAATGATGGGTCGCTCCCTCATTGCAGCAGAATGGCTGACACTGTAATGACGAGGCAGCCCCTGATTGCTGCGGTGAAAACGTTACAAGTTGGTGGCACTTTTGGAAGCCAGTGTCATCAGCACACTGTGCCTCCATTGGTCCACCAGTGCCAAGCCCCCAAATGCAATGCCTCCTTGGCTGTCATGCCTCCACAACTCGCTTCTCTCCTAAGCTGCCACATAATGTTTCTTGCACATGCGCACAAGCAAACATAAAAAATGCTACTACTTAGATTATATATACCCCCTACCACCTGTCGGCAACTGTTTCTGTCAATAAAATGAAAAGCAACAAATAATCTGTCTGTCCTGTTTCCTCCAAGCCCCCTTCCACCAAATGCTTTTATTTTATTCTGTACTGACCCCCACATACCCACATGCACTTTTAATTTATAGATCCCTTTTACAGTTTATGTCAAGCACTGTCAGAATGAGAGGGCCAGTATTTCTCTCGACAGATAGCTATATAGCTAGTCAGACAGAAGTACACATCAGCACATACACACCATTTAAAATGTAAAAAAAAATAGTATTGCATCATATGTACTTGGAAATTGATAAATATGACAAAGTTTGAAGGTGAACACAGCTAATAAAAGTGGATCTTATTTTTACTCTCAGCCTCATGATTTGTGTTTGCCCACTCCACAGAGTGTTACTCTTGAAGGTTATACTCTTTGAAAAAGCTGTTTAGGCTATAAATCTTATAAGGAGTTTCCCAGCATGTGTTTTAGGAATGGGAAAGTTAGAGATTCTTAAGCAATACATTAAGAGGATGTTAGCAAACACAAGCAGGACACTGTTTAATTTACAGTATCTGTCTTGATGGTCTTTAACTGTGAGCAAATCTTTTTTTCACTCTTTTACTGGTTATTTCCTTATATTAGCAGGCATCCTCTTTCCTCTCTAAACCAGTGACTTTACTGACACATTCAAGTGCCGCTGTTTTACAAGTATCTTTTTTACGAAATGCGTCCAAGCCTCCAGAATGGATTTTTTTGACCCTTAACCCTGTGGCTTCCTGATTGTTCTCTATGTTCACAATGCTATTATGTTGTAAATCATATTCTATTCAATGAATCTCAGTTTTTCAAGAGAGACAAATAGCAGGGGAGATCAATACTTCTAGAGTGCCTTCATCTGAATTGTTAGCCACATTCAGGTTACTCTGCTTCTTCTTGACTCTTTATTCCCATGTAGCTACAGTAGTTTTCCTATGTACTCAAGGCAAGCTGGTGGTGTTCTTGCATCCTCTATGTTTCATTCAATATCAGAATTCTAGACACTCATGTTCTTTAAGGTAAAACCCGTTTTCCTCATTTCTGAAGTGAGTAATTGACAAAGTGTTTTGTTATCAGGTGCTGCAGCAACGCAACCTCTGCTCTACATCAAACTCCAAACCAATAAGGCCCAAGGCTACACCACCTAGTGATTTAAGCAAGGCAAACAAGAAGGTGAGCACACAGTGATGCAGGGCTCGGTGCAAATATAGGGATCTCTACTCCCCAAAGCAAAGCCAAGCAGACAGGGAAGTAGAGCATTCATACAACAGCCAAGTACTTCACCAAAAAAGACATACAGAGGAAGTAAGCTTACTGCAAGTGTATTACTTTAAACAGCAAAATGCTCCTATAGTAAAAAGACAGAACACTGATCAACCCAAAGCTCTGATGCCTCAGATGTAAGCTTGGTCAGGGGAGTTGGTTTATGTGTTGAATATCACCTCTTTAAATAGTGCTGTGGTGAGCTGCCAAGCCTGCCATTTTGAAAGTGAGCTGCAAATACTTTTGTTGGTCACCACCACAGCTACTGGAATAGAGAGAGCAGAACAATCAGAACCAAATACAGATAGAAATGAGTTATAGAGAGAATCGGATTAAAATGAGCACCACCACTCTCCCCACATTAATCCCCAACCACTCCAAATACCACCCCTCCACCAACTCTGAACACAATCTACCCCTTTTCTCCTGTCCCTTCCTCCCCTGCCCAGACCCCTACCCTATGTACTAGTTCTGATGTGATACTTTCTAACTCATTTGTACCTGTATTTGAGTCTGGTTAGTTGCCTCTATCTTGCCAGTGATCAATATTACTATATGTTGTATAAATATGACTGACAAATTAAATTGCTCACTCTATTAAACATTGTTAATGTGGTTTATTTTTGTTGCTATGCAACTAATGCCTAAATTTTTTGTATTCTTGCTTTAACACAAACTGTTGGTACTCGCGAATGCTGACTGTTTATGTTACACTTGTTCTACTCTCTCTCTCTCTTCTCGTAGCCACAGTGGCCACCAACACATGCATTTTCAGAAAACTTTAAAAATGACCGGCTTAGCAAGTCACCCAAGTATTGTGTAAAGAGGGTATATATTTGGCTCATGAACCAGCCCCCTAATGAAGCTTATGAGTGAAACACTGGGGCTTTGCATTAAACTGAGTGTTTTTTCTCTGTGCCTCATCAGCATTTTGCTAGTTAAATAAATCCACTTACAATAAACTGACTGCCTATATTGTGTGTCTTTTTTGCTGAAACACTGCCAGCTCCATGAGTGCTATACTTCTATACTAAATGGGTGAAAGCAGGGTCCCATAGCAAATGAGACAGTGTGTCCTTGCTGTGCTATACTTAGTAAATTCACTGACAAAATAAGTAAAGGCAGGACCCCACTGAAAGCAGCATACTGCATCTGAGCTGTCCTATCCCGGTTAAATGCAGTGTAAACTGGTATCAAACCAGGGTCCCATAAAAAATAAGATATTGCATCTCAGCTGAGCTATCCTGTGTAAATATTTTGTAAAACTGTGTAAAAGCAGGACCCTGTACCAGTACCCCAGAGAAAAGGAAATGCTACATTGATGCAGATCTGTCCTGGAAAAAATACATTGTAAAAGTAGGACGCCACTAAAAATGAGACATTGCATCTCTCTTTTACTATGCTGGATAAACACAGTTTAAAGATGCATAAAAACAGGACCCCATTGCAAATGAAATTTTCCAACTCATCTGGTATATCCAGGGAGAAATGGTAAAAATGTGTACAAGTAGTACCCACTGAAAAAAATATAAATCTGTGCAGCTCTATCCTGGAAAAAAATGCATTGTAAAAACTGGACACTACAAAAATTCAAAATTGCCCATCAGCCTGGCTATCTTGGATAAATACACTGTAAAACAGGTAAAAATTTAACCCACATGGAAAGCAATATATTTAATTTCTTCTGTGCAATCCTGGATAAAAGCAGTGTAAAATGTGTCAAAGCAGGACCCCACTTATATGGAGATAATGCACTCCACTGGGCTATCCTGGTAAATATATTTTAAAAATTGGTAAAAGTGGGACTCCACACAAAATGAGATATGCCATCTTAGCTGTTCTAGCCTGTCTATATACTGTCCATTGCAAGAATGTGTAAAAGAAAGACCCCCACTGAAACTGAGATATTGCATCTCAGCTGTGCTGTTCACAGTAAATACACTCTACAAATGTGGAAAATGACAGCCCTGCTGAAAATTAGATTGCATTCTACCAGTGCTATCCTGGCTAAAAATGTTGTAAACATGTATAAAAGCAACCCCCCATACAGCATACCCTCACTGAAAGTATGCATGTAAGTTGGCCTGTTCTGAAAAATACTTTTGTTCTGAAAGTAGGATTCCGCTGAGAATGAGACACTTCCTCTCAGCCAGGATATCCTGGCTAAATACATTGTAAAAATGGCTCAGAATAGGACCCTTACTAAAAACAATGTATTTGGTCTCTAGTCCTGGATAATGACTAAAACTGTGTACAAGCTGGACCTCACGGAAAACGAGCATTTCTTAATGCCGAATGTTGTCTTGCTGGCATTGGCATTAGTAGTGCTGGAGCTGGAGAGATGCACAATAGGAATGGCAGTGAATTACTGAAGTGGCACCAACCCCGCCCCCATCCTGCAGAGACTGATAGGCATTGGGGCATGTCTTTCAGTCGTCAGCCATAACGCTCATGCCATTTCACCTCGCCCTACCCTGCAGACACTGACAAGTGTCGCAGTGTGCTGTAAGGTCTTCAGTCCTTATGCTCACCCCATTCCATAAAGAAATACGCTGAGATGGGTGCAGTATAGGAGAAGGGGGGTGAACTTTTGGGCCAAAGAGTCCAAGGCACATCTCACTGCCTGTCAGTGGCTGCAGGCTGGGGGTGGAATGGTAGTTTGCTCACCTGGTAAAGGTGATTGTGTTACTGTATATCCATGGCACCTCCATTCCTTACCTTAGGGTTATGTATGCCTGATAGGCTGCTTGATGCACATGTGACCTGAGTTTCAGATTTTGGTCCTCCACCAAGCCCCTTGCCCCACCTGGGCTTCCTCAGTTTCGATACTTCCATAGTTGTGAATTAATTTATTAGGTATATGCACAGACAGTAATCATTATTCTAGAGAGTGTGTTGAACATTCTAATACTACTTTAATGAAATTAATATAATGTTGTGTACATTCATGTCTTTTACGTACTTAAGTTTCCTTATTTTCAAATGCCCTTATCTGCTGTATCATGCTCCCTTGGGTGGGAAGAGGTGCCATGGATATACAGTAACACAATCACCTTTACCAGGTGAGTAAACTACCATTGTGTTGTCTGTATGTCCATGGCACCTCCAGTCCTTACGTTACGGTAATTCAGAAGCAGTGCCCTATAATTTGGGTGGGGCAAGCAAGAATTAAACTTTTTTGTATTGTCCTAATATCATGAATGTCTTATTTGTCTTTTACTGTAGCTGTCATTAGCACCTTGATTCCAAACGAGTTTAGAAACATAGAATTTGATAGCAGATAAGGACCGCTTGGCCCACCTAGTCTGCCCATTTTCCTACCTAACAGATAAGCTGCAGATCCTAATTAACAAACAGCTTACTTCCTCCTACCCCCCACTAGGACTGCCTTATGTCTGTCCCATGCATTCTTGAATTCCCCCACTGTTCTTGACTCCAAGACCTCCTCAGGGAGGCTGTTCCACGCATCCACAACACTCTCTATGAAAAAATACTTCCTCACATTACCTCTGAGCCGTCCCCCCTCTATCTTCAAATTGTGCCCCCTTGTTCTTGCACATCTCTTTTTCTGAAAGATGCCACCCTCTTGGACTTTATTGATTTCCTTGAGGTACTTGAAAGTTTCTATCATGTCTCCTCTCTCCCTCCTTTCCTCAAGGGTATACATATTAAGCTCCTTTAGTCTTTCTTCGTATGTCTTCTGGTGCAGTTTCTTGCTGGAATTTCTGTGTCAAGTCTATAGTGTTTTGTAAACGTATGTATATTGGACCAAGTAGCCACTGCGCAAATCTCTTGTGCTGTTGCTGAATTACCTTCTGCCCACAAAGTGGCTACTGCTCTAGTAGAGTGGGCCTTGATTCCCATTGGTGGAACCTAGTTACTTTACTGGTATGATTCTGTAATTTTTCTTTTTAACCATGTTGCTATTGTGGACTTGACTGTTGCTGCTCCTTTCTTGTGTCCTGTTGTTATGACAAATAGTCTCTCTGTCTTTTGGATGTGTACGGTTCTGTCCAGGTATTCTGTGAATGTTCTCTTAACATCCAATGTGTGTAGCTTTTTCTCTCGGTTGTCTGTATGTTCTTCAAAGAATGTTGGCAATTATATTGGTTGATTGTTGTGAAAAGTGGAGTCAATTTTGAGGATGAATGAGGGTACTGTATAAAGCGTCACTCCCTGATGTGTGAAAGTTGTAAATGGTTCCTTGCATGACAGAGCTGTCATCTTTCCAATGCAGCAAGCTGAGCATATGGCTAACAGAAATGCCGCTTTTAACCTGACCCAATAGGCTGTGATGTCTGTAATTGGTTCGAAAGGTGGCTTAGTAATGGCATTTAGTACTAACGTCAGGTCCCATGGTGGTACACTGTTCCTTATATGTGGTCTTATGTTGCTTGCTGCTTTTAAGAAGCGTATAATGTCTGGGTGTGATCCGGGGCATGTTCCCTCGACAGTACCCAGTGCTGCTGTGATGGCTGAGAGTTGTACTATTAGTGATGACAGGGCTAGACCCTTGTTTAGGCCCTGTTGTAAGTATAGTACAATTTCTGCCATGGATATCTGTGATGGGTCTCTCTCTCTGTCATCACACCATCTTCGGAATATGTTCCACTGTCTGGTGTATGTGGAAGTTGTTGTGTTCCTGCATGATTGTAGCATGGTGTCGATTACTGTAGAGTGGTATCCTGCGTTCAGCAATCTCTCCCTTTCAGGAGCCAGGCTGTGAGTTGTAGAGTGCCTGGGTTCGGGTGTGTTATTGGGCCTTGAATAAGAATGTCCTTTTTCTTTGGTAATGTCATGCTGTCCATTGCCATAGCCATTATGGTTGCGAACCATTCTCAGCCAGTAAGGGGCTACTAGGATTATGATCCTGCATGACTGACGTACTTTCCCTAGTACATGTGGTATCAGAGGAAATGGTGGGAACACGTATGAGTAGTCGTGTGTCCATGGAAGTGATAGGGCATCTATCCCTTGGGACTGAGGTTCTCGGAACCTGGAGAAGAATTTGGTTGTTTGTTTGTTGTTGTTGGTGGCCATGAGGTCCATGGTTATGGTTCCCCACTTGTGTTGTATCATCTGAAATATTATTGGGTGTAACTGCCATTCCCCCAGATGCATCTGTTCCCTGCTGAGCCAGTCCACTGTCATGTTCAGTTTCCCTGCCAGGTGTATTGCTGTGAGATGTAGTAAGTGTGTTTATGCCCATGTCATCATAGTGTTCGTTTCTTTGAGTAACCTCCTGCTCTTGGTACCTCCCTGTTTGGTTATGTAAGCTACTGTTGCTCTGTTGTCTGATTGTATTGTATCAGTACTGATTTCCCTTGAATCTGATTCTTGAATGAAGCTAGTGTGTGGCGTAGTACTCTCATTTCTAAAGCATTGATCGGAAGTTTCCTTTCAGTAGGGGACCATGTGCCTTGTGCTCTCTTGTGTCCCATTGCTGCTCCCAACCCCTGGAGGCTTGCATCTGTGTCTATGGTGACATCGTTTATCCTTTCCAGTGGCATTCCTAAGCTCAAGTTCTCCATCTGTGTCCACCATAGTAGTGAAGTCCTTGACTTGCTGTCCAGTGTTATTGTCTGGTGCAAGTTTTCCTCTGATGGTGAACCGTATTATAAAAGGAATGTTTGTAGTGGCCTCATTTGCCATCGTGCCCATGGTATCAGGTCGATGCATGATGACATGCATCCCAGGACTGTTGATACTAGAGCTGTTGTCAGTGTTGCAGATTCTAGTAGCTTGCATGTGATTGCTATGAGATTCTGTCTTCTGGTTTGTGTTGGCTGAACGAGTCCTTCATTTGTGTCTATGTCTGCTCCCAGGTGCTCTATGTGTTGTGATGGTGTTAGGCAGCTCTTTTTGTCATTTATCACCCATCCGTGTTCTTGTAGGGTGTGGATTGTTTGGATCATTGCCCATCTTGTTTCCTGTGGTGACCTGGCTCAAATTAGCCAATCGTCCAGGTACGGAATGACATGTGTTTCTTGTTCTGGCAGTTTTGCTGGTAGGACTATGGACACCTTTGTGAACACTCTTGGTGCCAATGCTAGTCCAAATGGTAGAGGTCTGTACTGGAAATGTTGTCCCAAGATTTGAAATCATAAGTATTTTCTGTGTGTGGTCCTCATGGGGATGTGCAGGTAGGCGTCCTTTAGGTCTATTGATGCTAAGTAGTCGAAGGGTCTTATTACATTTAGTGTGGAGTGTATGGTCTCCATCTTGAATGGCTTGTGTTTGATATGTTTGTTGACCATCTTTAGGTCTAGTACTGGTCTGAGATCTCCTGTCTTTTTGGGTACCAGAAAGAATATAGAGTAGATGTGTTATTCCTGTATCTTTGCACAGACTACACTGAAATCTTCAGGACACTATATTGTTGCAACTATAGCCCCTGGTTTATGAATTTTTTTCCTGTTATATCCACCCTATCACTGCTGTTTTTCTAAAATTGAAAATGTTCTACTTAAATAGACACTGACAATTGATATATTTGCACTGTGTAGTACATACTGTCTGCATCAGCCCTGAATTAAGCAGAAGTGAAGGCAAACTAAGCCACAACCAACTCTTTTAGGTTAGAATTGTGACTGTAATAACTGTAAATGAACAAAACACACTATACTGTAACATAATGGAATCATTTTTTACAATTCTGTACTGTACAAAAACTGTTGTGGTGTAATCTGCAATAACAACTATTAACTGAAAAATATATAATTTACTGCTGTTAAATGCATTCACTGTAAATCACATAACCAGTCAGTCCCTGCTGACTTGTTGCTCATAACATCACCAATTTTGTAAAGGTTGGCTCTATTTCAATACTTCACTGCCACACTCATTATGTATCCATCTAACTCATGCACTCCCAGTGCTCATGTCAGCAAGCAAACATTCGGCATTGACAAATGCTTGTTGCATAAAGTTATACTGGGCATATTACCTGAAACTGTAGTTGAACCTTTTCCAAGATTCTTATTCATTTGGCACAAGATCACAGAGCAAATTTACTTTCAAAATCCCATTTTTTCAAACAAGACTAGGTCATAACTTATTCGGCTCGAGGGCAGCCAAATTTTATAACAATCTTCTACAAACACTTACCTTGTTTAAAAGTATTATGAGTTTTAAGAGTAAATTTAAACAAAACATGCTGGATAGTTGGTCTGAATGCAGTTGTTTCTGAAGTACTGCTGTTTTTATCTACTTTGTGTGTAATGATGTATTGTGCATTTTGAACATTATGTTTTGATGTAAATTGGTTGCATATGAAAGTGGGCAGTTATGTTCACATGCTTATCAGTATAAAATAAAATGAAATGAAAAAGGCAGTTAGGAGAGTTAAGGGCTAGTCAGGAGAAAAGGATTGGAAGGGAAGCAAGGAAGGAGTATAAGACTTTTTTCCAATACATCAGCTAGAAGAGATAAGCTTGGGGGGGATAGTAAAGATAAGAAGGGAGGAAGGGGGGAGACTGTGCAAGAGGAGACCACAAAAAAGTGAATATTGTGAACAGACACTTCTTCTCTTCACATTAGAGGAAAGGGGCTACCAGCTACCAGAGATAAGTAAGAATAGACACTGGCAGGGGGTGGAGACAAGACTATTTCAGAGGAAAGAGTACTGAAAGGACTTGTAGCCCTGAATGTGGATAACACTATATGATCAGATGTGATACATCCCAAGGTACTGAGGGGGCTCAGGAAACTTATAGCTGTACCACTGACAGCCTTGTTCAATAGCTCAGTGAAAACAGGAGAGGCTCCAGAGGACTAAAGAAGGGCTTGCATGGTCCCTCTGCATAAAAAATTGCAGGAGGGAGGAATCTATCAACTACAGGCGAGTTAGCCTAACTTCAGTGGTGGGGAAGCTGGTGGAACCCTACTAAAAGAGAGACTGATTGAAGTCAATGAGCTGGAGGACCACAAGCAGCATGGATTCACAGGGAAGTCATGTCAAATGAATCTGATAGATTTCTTTGACTGGCTGACCATCAAAATATACCAGGTGAGGGCAGTGGATGTAGCCTATCTAGACTTTAGCAAAGCCTTTGACACTGCGTCACAAAGAAGGATGATTAGGAAGATGATCAATTTGGATGTGGGGGTGAAAATGATAAATTAAGTTCACAGCTGGCTAATGAATAGGAGGCAGATGGTAGTGGTAAATGGCACACAGTCTAATGAAGGTGGAGGGTGATCAGTGGGGTACTGCAGGGTTCAGTGTTATGATTGGTCCTCTTCAATATCTTCATGGAGACATTGCTGAGGCACTACAGAGAAGGTATGTCTTTTTGCAGATGACACAAAGATCTGAAATAAGGTGGACACCCATGAGGGAGTGGAGACAATGTGCAGGGATCAAGGGAAACTAGAGGAATGGTTGAAGGCATGGCAGTTGGGGATCAAAGCCAAAAAGTGCAAAATCATGCCCCTCAGGCACAGGAACCCTATTGCTGAGTATAGAATGTGGGTGGTATTGGCAGTTACTAGGCAGGTAAGTGATCTCAGGTTATTATTTCAGAAGACCTCAAGGTGGCAGCATAGTGTGACAAGGCCATGGCTAGCAGGATGGCAGGGTGCATAAAGAGGAGCATCACTAGCAAGAGGATGGAGGTGGTGCTATAATTGTTCTGCTCTCTGGTACACCCCCACCTGGAATATTGTGTCCAGTTCTGGAGACTGCACCTCAGGAAAGACATAGGTAGGTTTACGGTAATCCAGAGAAGGGCAACCAGGATGGTGCAAGGGTTGAAGGGGAAGCCCTACGAGGAGCCAAAACAAATATTCGTACTGGGGGACTTGATCATTAAACATTTACATCGAGCCATTTGTGCTCAAGAGAAATCTAACAGAGCTGTTTTCTGTTTTAGAGGTGCCAGAATCTCTGACATTATTTTAATGTCAAAGCAAATTATAAAGGGTGGTGGCAAAAGCCCTCTAATTCACGCAGGGGTGAACAATGTCATGAGTCAAAATGTTCAGACAATAAAGGAAGAAATTGTTAGCCTGACAAATGTGCTTTCTGAACTTGATAGTGATATTGTTTTCTCTGAAATACTCCCCTTTCCTAAAGCTATTAGATCACAAATGGATAAGATTAAAGAAATCAATAACTGGCTTACGCTCTGGTGTTTTAAGTAGCAAATTGGTTGCATTACTCACTGGGAGGAATTTGCAGATAGAGTTTATTTGTAGGGATGGTCTTCACCCCAATAAAATGGGTTATATGCTACTGGCTGAACATATTAATTGTTTTATTAATAAACATTTAAACTGAGCACTGGGGAGGGGTTTAGCTGTACAGTCCCTATTTGACTCTCATAAGGCACATTTTCCTTTAATAATGTATAATAATACCATCAATATGACCAAAGCTCCTAGTACTGATAACATAATAATTGAAAATGAAGTTAGACTGTTGCTACTAAATGCTAGAAGTTTGCAAAATAAAATTGATGAATTAACATACACTCTATATAAGGACAAAATTGATATATGTGGCATAACTGAAACGTGGTTTAGTGATTCTGCCTGGGGGACTGAAATACCTGGATATATAAATTTCACTAAGAATCGTTCAGCATCTAGAGGTGGTGGGATTGCTCTTTATAATCAGAATACCTTGAATTGTTGTGAGCTAAACACTAATCAAAACACTTCAAAGGAAAATGAAACCATCCAAGTTTGGATACATTATGTAATGAAAAATTTATGCACAGTATTGACATTGTGGTAGTCTAGGATGATTACATTTGTATGGGTGATTTTAATTTCCCAAAAATAAACTGGACTACACTTGAGGGTACTAGCTCAATGGAAAATAAGTTTATAGAAATTAGCCTACGGCATGATTTAGAGCAACTAGTAAAGGAACCAACAAGGAAAAATAATATATTCAATTTTATATTTACTAACATTAAAGATCTTGGAACATCTTCAAAAATATTGGAACCACTGGGAGATAGCGACCATAATAAAATTCTATTAATAATAAATAGGTTAAAGATAGAATCAACAGGAGTAACTACAGTGTGCAATTTCAACAAAGCCAATAATGGGGAAATAGAAAAGTATTTTAGTACCTGGAACTGGCAGACCGAAGTTAAAAACTGAGATGCTAGCAGTATGTGGAGAGTAATAGTAAAGAATATTACATATTGTATCAATAAATGGGTCCATTTTCATACTAAATACAACAATAACAAAAAAGGCCACCAGCTTGATTGAAAAATAATATTAAAAGAATTATAAGAAAAAAGAAGAGATCCTACAATAAATACAAAAAGAAATATACCGAAAGTAACTGGCAAAAATTTAAAATGATGGCAAAGAAAACTAAAAATGTAATTAGACTTGCAAAACAAAATTTGGAAGTCAACCTTGCAACTATAACCAAAGATAACAAAAAAATATTCTATAATTCTATTGGTTCACTAAAAAGTAAGTCCAGTGGTGTGGGTCCTTTAATGGTAGAGCAAAAATAAAAACATAGAAACATAGAATTTGATGGCAGATAAGGACCATTTGGCCCACCCAGTCTGCCCATTTTCCTACCTAACAGATAAGCTGCATATCCTAATTAACCAACAGCTTACTTCCTCCTCCTTAGTAACAAATGAAAATAAAATGGCTGAGGAATTGAACTCTTACTTTGTAAGTGTTTTCATGCCAAAAGAGAACTTCACCCAGAATCATACAGAACATAAAAATTTTCCTATCTTGTTTACCACAAAAGATATTCTAGATGCCATTAAAATGATGAAATCTAACTCCTCCGCAGGTCCAGATGGAATCCTTCCTGTTTTTATTAAAAGCTTGTCTTTGGAATTGTCCAGTATCTTGCTTCATTTATTTAACACCTCAATTGCTGAGGGAGTTACTGCACCTGATTGGAAAGTGGCACTAATAATGCTGTTACACAATGGAGGTAGTAAGCAGAACATTGAAAATTACAAGGCTCATAAGCTTGACTTCCTGTTTCGGAAAATTAATGGAATGTCTACTCCAGCAGAAAATTATAGACCATTTGAAAGTAATTAGTTTTCAGGATATTAGTCAACATGATTTTTTTTATAAAGGCAGATCTTGTCAGAGCAACTTAACTAATTTTTTTGAACCAGTTAGTAGGACTATAGACTTGGGTTTACTGTGGATGTTATGTATTTGGATTATGCCAAAGCATTTGATTCAGTTTCTCATTACATCTTACTTAATCAGTTAGTATATCTGAAACTGCATAAAAATATAATCCAATGGATTGCATCATGACTTGACAATAGAAAACAGCAAGTAGTTATTAGAGGGTATGAATCATCATGGGCCACAGTGACCAGTGGTGTGCTGCAGGGCTCTGTTCTGGGCCCCTTATTGTTTAATTTATTGATTGCATCCACGCAGCCTGTGGATGGAGTATGGATAAACAAATATGCTGATGACAGCAAAATTGGTTGTATTGTAAATAACAGTGAGTCAGTTGCAGCTTTGCAAACTAACCTCGATAGATTGACTAAGTGGGCAGATGAAAATAAATTAACCTTTAACATCAGTAAATGCAAGGTGATGCATTTAGGTAAAAACAACTCACTTGCAGACTACAAATTGAATGGTACTTACAATCAATCACTACCCAAAAAGATTTAGGAGTAAGTATTTCTAATAATCTAAAATTTGGGGTACATACTGCTAATACAGTAAAAAAATGTCATGGGGTAATCAGTTGTATTCTAAAACATATCAAGAGTCGTAAACAGGAAGTTATTGTGCCCTTATATACAAGCTTGGTTAGATCTCACTTAGAATATTGCTCTCCCTTTTGTGCTCCTACATTGCTTGGTGACAAAGCTTTAGTAGAGAGGGTTCAGAGGAGAATCACCAGGAAAGTATGCAACTTGTCTGAGCTGGATAACTCTGATAGACTAAAATCACTTGGGTTGTACTCTTTACATTACATATCTATGAGAGGGGAATTGTGCCTTGCATATAGAGCATATAATGATCCTGCAATGCTTGAAACATATTGTCTCGAAAAACAGAACACACTTAATAACACAAGATTGCACACATTTAAATTAGTGATTAGTCATAATGAGACTGTCAGAAGAAGACATTTTTTTACTCAAAGTATACCACCATTATGGAACTCTCTTCCACCATTTGTCATCTCTAGTGCCAACATTAGTCAATTTAAATCTAGGCTTGACCAATATATTGGTGAACAAAAGTTCTGTTTCCGCCATCAGGATATATGGTAGCAAGTTATAATGGGCTTGTCCCTTGAACTTGTAACTGCCTATGAACCTACAGGAGAGGCTGAGGAATCTCAATCAATGTACCCCAAAGGACAGGAGAGAGAGGAGTGACATGATCAAGACCATCAAGTACCTCACAGGGTGAACAGAGTGCAGTGAGCCTCTTACAAAAGAGGATGAGTTCCAGGACTAGGGGCCATGCAATCAAACTGGAAGGAGAAATTTCGGGAAGGATGTGAGGAAATACTTCTTCACAGAAAGGGTGGTAGAAGCACCAAACTGGCTGCTATTCAAAGTTGTGGAGGCTAGAATGGTTTAAGCATGCATGGGGTAGATACAGAGGCATTTACACATAAAGGGAGGATCCCTGGAGGCCATTTACAGTCTGTAGAGGTACAATAGGCAAGGAACCCTTGGGCAGACTGGGTGGGCCTGGCAGTCTATTTCTGTTGACCATTTTCTATGTTTCTAGTTTGTCCTCCTTTGTTGGCTATTTATAAAAATAATGTCTGGCAAGACAGTGCCATTGCATAACATCCAGTTTTTTGTTTAAACATTTAGTTTGCTGCTTATGCTCACTTGCACAGTGGAGGATTTGTGCATGGAAATGTGTCTTGTGATGGGGCTTTATAAAGTACATTTGTACTTGTTGTATAAAAATACAGTTTGGCCTGATAGTGTCTTTCACAACTTCAAGGCAGCAGGGGAGAAAAAAAAACAGATCAGTGACCAAAATCCCTGGGAAATAATGGCCTTGGATGTGCCCCCTTCCTCCTGGGAACAGTTATTGAAATGTTGCCATTCTCCTATTTAAACATCTGTGTACTGTGGGCAATATAGGGTCATATATTTTCAGGTCAGATCTAAACTTGAATTATAGGCCTGTTCACCTAATGGAAGTACTGTTTTACTATTTCAACTTGGTTTACTATTTTCTGCTAAAGCAAGCCTGTCATTCCTGTAGGCTGAAATGACTGCAGTTATTTCTAAGTTTGGTGTAAGATCCAATGCCACCTCGAATCTTGGTTAGGAACAGACCAGATAAGTGGGGCTGAATATGTGCAACATGCTTATCAAATGTTTCTAACTGAAGTGTAAGCAAAATTCACCTTAGCCGTCTTAATGTCTGATGACATGAGATGAAAAAAGTTTGCTATGTAAAATGTGAGGTATAAAAACTACAACCATATCTAGAGAGAGATTAAGGTACTATGAACATCTCATGATATCAAGAGATGTGGTATGGCTGAACAACAAAACCGTCAAGATGGTATTTCAACATCTAATGCTATCTAGAAATCTGGTATTTCACAACATCTGATATCATCATCATGTCATCTGTAAGCAACAAACTATTTCTGTACCAACTCAAAGTTCTGGGATATCAGGAGAAAGACAACAATATGCAGAATCCCATGCCATCTACCATGCCTTAAAATCATGATGTGACAAGTTGTACATGTACAAGACTCTCGTCAGCTCCAAAGATCTGCCACATGATCAAACAATCGAGGGAGAGAAGGCCTGCACGCATAATCCTCCTCTCCTCCACAGACCAGGTAAAAACAAATGTTTGTCGATGACTGTCAGCCCCTGCCAGATAAACTCTCTAACTAACATCTCATCCTTGGCAAGAGACTAAAAGGGTTAGGAGTGAGATTTTATCTGGCAAGGTGCGGGTTTATTGAGTGGCTAATGTGTGTGCGTCTTTTTCTAACAACTGTATACATTGCCATTAGCTGGACTGAAAATATGCCAAGTTGAAATTGGAACTCTTGTACTAAGGGTATCAGCTAAATGTTCAGCACTACTCCCTTCCAAGAGAATGCCAAACACAGTCAGCAAAGTTGTGTTCTTCCAAAGAGAGTGCACTGGTACAAATGTATTTGAAAGACTGCTGCTTAATTATGTGATATTTGCTTATATGTCATCTTTTCTCTTTTCAAGTCTGTTGCTTAAAAGAAAACGTATTGATATAATACGGGTTTCTATTGACCTGCTTGTCCTGTGAAACTCATGAGATTGTGAGATTTTTGTGAAGTCCAAACACTGCGATTAAGATTTGTTCTTGGGCTAGCCCAAAGTAAATCAGGTTGCCTCCCATACATTTAGCTTCCAAGTTTGGGTGACCAAAACCAGGTCATAACACTCACAAATATGGCTGCCCAATGGGGTATGAGATCTTTTTTTTTTTTATTTGGTTGTTTAACCAGGTATAGCACACTAAGCTGAAAGCTTTTTTACAGGAGCGACCTGGGAGCACAAGGAGGTTAAGTGACTTGCTCAGGGTCACACAGTATGCAAGTGGAAGCTGTGGGATTCAAACCCAGGTCTGGTCTGCTGGATGTCACCAGATTTGCAGCTCAGAGCCTTAGACCATGGCGCTATACTGCGTCCTCCATCTTTCATGTAAACAGTGTCCTAATGCAGGCCAAGTTACAGTATATACAAGATCTGGTCTTTAGATATGATCTGAACCATGCTGTATCACAGAATGTTGGATGAACTTAAACTGAGACTTTTTTCCTTATTTTCTGTGTGTAACGGTTACAAGGCTATAATGTTGCCAAAGATACTGAATGGCCTTCAAGCACTGTGAATGTTTTGAAAACAGTTACTGTAGCTCAGCTAGTGAGACAGACAAATCTTATTTTAATCAACAAATGTTCATATATTAATTATTAAAGTGATATTGACTTTATTCAGAAACTGTAATTAGGGAAACATTTTGCTTTGCAGTTTATATCCATTCCTTGTGTTTGTTTTATAGTAACATCATGTTTGTAATGGTATTGACAATTTTAATCTAGCATGACCTTTGATACAACGCCCTGTGACCAGGAGACAAGCACTTCTGGCCATATTCTGGATTGAACCTGGGACCAATTTGTCCCTTAAATCAGGCTAGTCCCAGAGAAAAACTGAAACCTGCCCCCCACATGCACTCATCTATTTTCTGACACACTGCAGTCTGAATTTCAGAAGCAACAAGAGGGGCTGGATGAAATCTTTTCCACTGCAGCGATTGTAACCTGAACGAAAAAAATGTGTTTCTTTTACAAATACTTGGCAATCATCTACCTAGAGGAAAGGAAAAAATGTAGTTTCTGGGAAATACAGTGTGGAGGCCCAGGGACCGAATGCATTTAAGGCCCCCCCTCCCCCCAATCACACACGCAGCACTCCTTTATTCCACAATGTATTTTGTTTTTTGGTCTGGACTACTCTCAAGTCCTAGACATAAGGTCATTTACAGGCATTACAGGGAGCAGCCTCCTTCTTCCTGGTGGATAACCCTGGCACAAAGTACATAGTGCCAAGGACCAGACTGAAGATCATGTGCAACGGTTTTTACATATTTTTTATAAAAGCTTGAAAAGCTGAAATTCAAGTCCTTATGTCATGATTAGTGTTTCCTGAGAATTTCATGCCATTTGGTTTTGAGGTTTTCTTTAAATCAGCATTTGTTAACTTGCTCTACAGTAGCTGAAAACAGTGGAGTTATTTCTGTCCTCTCAGTCAAACTTAGAGTGCAATGACATCATTTTGGAGTAGCTTGCTGTTTCAGATTCCCAATCAGAGCAGTAGTTTGTAGACTTAATGGTTTGCTGAGCTCTCCAAGTTTCTTACAAACACAGTCTCTGGCTTCTGTTTAGATAGATGAGTTTAAAATATAACATTATCTTTTCATAAAAAGCTGATCATTTTAATTTCAAGGCTGAATTGAAGTAGTGGAGATCTTTCTCTGAAAATTAGCTTCTGTATCACAGCTCTCAGTTCTTTCTAATCAAAACTCAGATTGTTTTTCTAACTATATCAAACGGCTATTAAATGTACATAAAATAAATCTAAATTGTGTTCATTCACAGAAACAGTTTGTCTTTGATGTAGCCTCCATAAATAGATTTCATGTAAGAACATTTTTTTTTTCAGGTCAGATTGACAAACAGTACATGTGCTTGAAATACTGTAGCAGAGTGTGACAGGCACTTGTCAGAACTCACAAATTTCAGTTCTTTGGTGGTTTCTGTGTGAAAATACATTATGTGTAACTAAAAACATTATGTGGCATCTTGATGCACCATGTCTCTGCCTCAAAGCTGAGGCAGCTGCAGCCTACTGCCACCTGTCCCTGCCCCACAAGCCCCCTTCCTTTTGCTCCACATTTGAAGCTGCTGCATCCTGCTTTCCACCATCTTCTCCCACACAGTCAAGGACTATGCACCCTTCTACCTCCATCCCCTGCCTAAAGAATCAGGGCTGCTGTACCCTGCCTTCCCCTGCCCAAACAATTGGGGTTGCTGCATCCTGCTGCCCCCCCCACCCTCACAATTAGGGAAGCTGAACCTGTTGTCCCTTGTTCCTATCTCCACAGTCAGGGCTGCTGTGCTGTGCTATGCTGTGCTAAGCCCTAGAGTGCCAAGTTCCCTGCCTCCACAGCTGGGACTGCTGTACCATGCTGTCCTAGCCACCAGAGGTGGGGCTTTTGCTACACCCTGCTATTCACTTACATTGCCCCAAATGGTCAGGGCTGCTGCACCACATGTACCCCATCTCAAAGTCAGGGCTGCTGTACCCTGATGCCCCCTGTGTTCTGCACCACAGTCAAGGTGTCTGCACCATGCTGTTCTCTATCCCCTGTCACCAAAGATAGGGCTGCTGCACCCTGCTCCTTTCTACACAGTTGGGGTTGCTATGGCCTGCTGTGCTCTAGAGTCCCATGCCTCTGCAGTTAGGGTTGCTGCACCATGCTGCCACTTGCCACAAGATTCAGGGCATGTCCTGGCCAAATTTCCCTCATTCACTAAAAAACACACCACCAACAACAGCTTAATCTGGTTCAAGGTCAGTTGGCATTCATCTGTATCCCCGGGTCGTGCCTGAAAATAGGCAGGATTTGTCTAGTGCACTCACCCAGTCAACAAAAGCTAAATAAATAAATAAATAAATAAATCTGCTGCACCCTGTTGCATGCCTCCACAGTTGAGGCAGTTGTACCCTGCTGTCCCCCCTACCACCAGAGTCAAATCTTTTGCTACACCCTACTTCCCACTTCCCTTGTCCCAAACAGGCATGACTGCTGCACCCTGTCCCACAGTTTGGGCTGCTGTATCCTGTTGCCACCCTTATCTCCTGCCTGAACATTCAGGGCTGCTGCACCATGTTGCTCTCTGTCCCCACACCCACAGTCAGGGCCATAGCACCCTGTTGCTCCCTGTTCCTATCTGCACAGTCAGGGCTGCTGTGCTGTGCTACACCCTAGAGTCTCATGCTGCCTTCATCCACAGTTGGGGCTGCTGAACCCTGCTATGCACTTCCATTGCCCCAAATGGTCTGGGCTGCTGCACAGTGTGCACCCTGTGCACTGTGTCAGGCTGCTGTGCCCTGATGCACACCTGTCACCCCGGTCAGGGCTTCTGCTTGTCTGTCCTTTGTCCCTACCAATTGTGCCTTGCTGCACCACAGAGCCCTTGCCTCCACAGGCAGGGGACAGGGTGCAGTAAATGCCCTTACTCTTGTGCTGCACCCTTCCTGAACAGCTGGGGTTGCTGCACCCTGCTGCCCTCTCTCTCTCTCACCCTCACAATCAGGGACACTGCACATGTTGCCCCCTGCTCCTGTCTCAGCAGGGTGTAGCAAAGGATCTGACTCTGGTGGCAGGGAGACAGCAGGGAGCAACTTCCTCAACTGTGGAGGCATGCAACAGGGTGCAGCAAATGCCCTGAATCTTGTGGCAAGTGGCAGCATGGTGCAGCAGTCCTAACTGCAGAGGCATAGGACTCTAGGGTACAGCAGGCCACAGCAACCCCAACTGTGTAGAAAGGAGCAGGGTGCAGCAGCCCTGTCAGTGGTGACAGGAGATAGAAGACAGCATGGTGCCCTAACCATTTGGGGCAATGGAAGTGGGTAGCATAGTGCATCAAAAGCCCCACCTCTGATGTTAGGGCAGCATGGTGCAGCAGCCCCAGCTGTGAAGGCAAGGAATCTGGCACTCTAGGGCTTAGCACAGCACTGCAACCCTGACTGTGGAGACAGGAACGGAGCAACAGGTGCAGCATCCCTAACTGTGAGGGTGGGGGAGAGAGGGCAGCAGGGTGGGAGGGTGCAGTAGTCCTGATTCTTTAGGCAAGGGATGGAGGCAGCAGGGTGCACAATCCCTGACTGTGTGGGAGAAGACAGTGGGCAGCAGGGTGCAGCAGCCTCAAATGTGGAGCAGAAGGCAGGGGGCTTGTGGAGCAGGGGACTGGTGGCAATAGACTGTAGCTGCCTCAACTGTGGGGCACAGAAATGGTGCATCGGGAAGCCACATAGTGTTTTTAGTTATACACATACATGATGTATTTTCACACACAGAAACCACCAAAGAACTGAAATTTGTGAGTTCTGACAGGACATGTGCTTGAAATACTGTAGCAGAATGTGACAAGCACCTGTTTGTTAATCTGACATGAAAAAAAATGTTCTTACATGATTATATTTATGAAGGCTACGACAAAAAGAAACTTTCTGTGAATGAACAAAATTTAGATTTATTTTATATTCATTAAACAGCCCTGTGTTACATAGTTAGAAAAAAAATTGAGGTTCAATTAGAAAGAACAGAGCTGTGATACAGACATGCTGATTTCTCACGGAAAAAGATCTCCACTACTTCAATTCAGCATTGAAACTAAAATGAACAGCTTTTTAAAGTAAGAGAATTACATATTTTAAGCGGATCTATCTAAACACAAACCAAAGACTGGGGTTGTAAGAAACCTGGAGAGCTCAGCAGACCATAAATTCTACAGAGTGCTGCTCTGATTGGGAATCTGAAACAGCAAGCTACTCCAAAATGATGTCATCGCACTCTAAGTTTGACTGAGAGGACAGAAATAACTCCACTGTTTTCAGCCACTACAGAGCAAGTTAACAAATGCCTATTTAAAGAAAAAACACAAAATCAAACAGTGTGAAATTTTCAGGAAACACTAATCATGACACAAGGACTTGAACTGCAACTTTTTAAGCTTTTATTAAAAATATGTAAAAACCGTTGCACATGATCTTAAGCTTGTATATGGTGGCGGATACAGTATCATCCTCTCTAGTTTTTTTCATCCCCCAAATCTATTCCTGTGGTGGGTCTGCTATCTGGATCATATCCAGAGGCAACAGGGTAAGAGTGTTATTCATAACCATGGTTTCCCACAAGATTCTGTCCATTCCCAAGTCCTACTGGGTCAACAGTTGCAGTTTATACAATGGCTAGAAAAAAAAGCAATCTGATTGGCTGGCTGGCACCTTCAAGCCATTGTAAACCCCTTTTCTCACAAAATAGGCCCTGGCTCCTGATGGTAGCCTATGTACTAAAACACTATACCCTGAACATACGGACCCTATGTCCCTTCCTGAGACATAAACTCTGGTATCGCCTCATACTTGCCCTGATGCTCTCTGGTAATATACATTCTAACCCTGGTCCAAACAACAATTTTCAGAATCCTCTTTCAAATGCTAAGGGTCTTACTGTAGTGCACCTTAACATCAGGAGCCTTCTGCACAATTTTGCTGAATTAGAATCTTGGGTCACCCTCTACAAACCAGATATCATCTGCCTTACTGAAACCTGGCTTAAATCTTCCATCCAGGACTCTCAGTGCTCGCTTCCCTCCTACAATCTCTTGAGACTGGACAGATCTGCTCCAAATAGAGGGGGTGGTACAGCCATCTCTTATAAAGATCACCTACAGCTCTCCACTGTCTCCTCATCACCCCTAATCCACTGTGAAGCACTTCATGTCCTCCTTACTCTTGGCTCCAAAAAACTACATTTTGTCAGTACCTATAACCCCCCATTCAGTGGTTTAAAAGGACTTGATGAGCTGCTTGATCAGACTGCTCTTCTTTCCGGGAGATATGAGGTTCTTATACCAGGGGATCTCAATCTAAATTGGCTTGGAAACTCTCTACATGTACTACAGTCCAAGATTCTAAGTTTCAGCTTTCACCAGGTGATCAGTGACCCCATTAGAACTGCTCTACACTCCAACTCTAGTACTCTGTTGGACTGGATAATAACCAGTCACCCGGAAAATATTATCTTCTCTGGCATTCTAGCAGATGCCATCACAGACCACTCCCCCACCTTTTGTATATGGGGTAAAACTAGGCCCTCCCCTTCTAAGCCTCACTTCATTACTTTCCATAACTATGCAAATTTCGACCCTCGATCCTTCCTACTGGACATTGCCGCTATTGACTGGACCCCCACTTTATGCCTCGGATGACTCTCAGACTACTTTAAATCTATTTCTGTCTAGCTTCCTGGTGATCCAGGACTAACACTGCCCTCTTGTTACCAGACGTGTAAAAAATAAACTTACTCAGTGGCTAAAGTCCGACCTTCTCTCCAAACTGCGGCAGAGGGACAAATCCTGGTGCCTCTACAAAAGCATGGGGCTCCCAGTTGACTTAAATTCATACAGACAACCCAGAAATTCCTGCAAGAATGAAATCAAAAGGGCCAAAAGTGCCTATTGTAAGGATCTATTAAATAAATCATATGGTGAATCCAAAAAGTTCTTGTCCCATATTAAATGCTTCCTAGGATCAAATCCATCCCCCACCCCAACGGACATGTCTCTAAATGAGGTCCACTGCAATAATCCCTCTACTATCGCAAACTTTTTCAATGCCCAGTTCTCTGACCTCACCAACTATACCTCATCTTTCCCAGCTAACCTGTACTCAAATGACCAACCCAATGTTGTGGGGCCCAAATTTCTTTTCAAGTCAGTCACATGCCAGGAAGTTCTAAGGCTGCTCCAAAAATCTCCGATTTCACCGCTGCTGGGTCAGACAACCTTGAACCCAAACTCCTAAAACTCACAGCCCCTAACATAGCTGCACCTCTTGCTAAAATGTTTTCCCTCTCCCTTTGTCACAGCTATGTCCCAGATATCTGGAAGACTGCCAGGATTATCCATGTTTTCAAAAAGGGTGACTGCAAAAATCCCTCCAACTACAGGCCCATTGCCATATTGCCTGTTCTTAGCAAAATCCTTGAGAAGTTCATAGCCACTCAAACCATTGACTTTTTATAGAAGCATAATCTTCTCACATCTGCACAGCATGGTTTCCATAAGGGTCACAGCACCACCACTGCTTTACTCAAATTTACGTCCGATACCCTAGTTGCCTTGGACTCAGGTCTCCTAACAGGGGCTATTTCTATAGATATGACTAAAGCATTTGATCTTGTGGATCATCCTATCCTCTTCACTGCTTTAAGATCACTACGCTTCTCCCCTGGTGTGACTGCATGGTTTGACAGCTACCTTACAGACTGCACCAATCTAGTTAAATTCAACTTTACCTTGTCAAATTATGCTACCATAAATATTGATGTGCCACAAGGATCTGTTCTTGGTCCCCTGCTTTTCTCCATATTTATAAATGATATTACCTCAAACATTCGCCAGACTGCCTCACTGCTATACGCCGATGACATTGTCCTATGCGCCAGTGCAAAACACATCATTGAAATCAACCAACATCTATCCCAAGACTTTCAACAAATTGAACGGTGGTTGTTTAGCATTAAGCTTGTCCTAAATGTGTCTAAGACTCAGGCCATGCTGTTTAGTCCCAATGCAAAATGTATACTTGCTCAACCTAGTTTTAATGTCTCTACTAGAAATGGCTCATCTGTTATAGTGGTACCCTCCTTTAAATATCTAGGTATCACACTTGATCCAGCCCTTACTTTTGATTTCCATATCCAACAGACTTGCAAAATGGCCAACATAAAACTTGGTATGGCCTACCGCTCTAGCTACTTTCTCACTCCCTCTGCTAGACTTGCCATAGCTCATGGCCTACTCCTTCCATCACTCACTTATGGGGTGGCAGCACATGCCTCATCAGGTAAGACTAGCTTTCAGAAGTGGGATGTCGCATTCAACAATATATGTAGATATACGTCCTCCTCACATAGGCCGAAATATCACTGCCTCCTCTACGCTGAACTAGGATGGCTTTCTCTGGCAGCCTCATGAGATTATGCACTCTGCTCAATCATAGATAATATCATCCAAAATCAAATGCCTAGTCCACTGGCAGAACTATTTCTAAACCAGACATCCAGCTATGAACTACGCTCTGCTGCCAATGCCCATGTTATCATCCCAAGACATCACTCCTCCAAAGGTGCTAGCGCTTTCTCCTGCCATGCCCTGAAAAAATGGAACTCCTTCCCTCTAACTAATCATCATGCATCATCCCATGCCTCTTTCAAAATATTGCTGCGTGACCATCTTGCTGTCTTATGCTCTTGCTCCTGCTTCAACCCCCCAGCCTAGTAAATCTTCATAATGTTTCCTAGCCCAACAACCTTACTGTGCTTTTTTATCAAATAAAAATGTTTCTACACTAACCTCCTGTCTCCTATCCTGTCATAATTTAACTTTAATTACATCTAGCCATCATCTCTTACCTTAATTTTCCTTTCCTATCCTATCCCACCTCCTCATACTACCTCCCTCTCCCTAAATACTCCTGTTTACATTGTATTTCCATCTTCCTCTGCTATTAAGTTGGCACTCTGCTTTATTTTAAGCTCACTAGACTGCTACCTAAATGTTGCCTATGGATGTTTTACTGTTGATCTCCCATAGTTCTGTTATATAGTTTCTGATGAATCAATCAATTGTATTTTCTACTGCCTGCACTGTATTACTATTACTATTTTCTAAGCACCTACTGTTTTATGTTGGATTGTACTATCCTTGTTTCAAATTGTATTGTTACTGTAAACTCCTGGGTCATGCCTGAAAATAGTCATTACTATGGCTAGTGCACCTTACCCTGTTAACAAAAACTAAATAAATAAAATAAATAAATCCTAGCATCACCCAATGGAAAAAGGTGCCAACCACCAGTCAGACACATCGTAAACTCCCCCAGAAATCACTCCATGCATGGGAAACTCAAGACTGGCAAACACAGCAATCCCCACTAAACAACTGTCTTGGTAAACCATGACGATGAACTTTGTCATTTCTGTCATCAGTAAAAATAAATGTATGATTAGAGAAGTGTTAAATACCTAAAACCTTGCTTCACAAACTTGGACAGCGACTCTCTCCTGAGTCCACCCCATCTATCAGCAACCCCCACCCACCTCCACTGCAGTCTTGTGGACCCAACAACAGCCAAGAACTTCCAGCATACACCAATTCCCAAATTAATAAAAAAAAAGCTCACTATGTCTTTCCAAATTAAAGTTTTGAATTAAACCAGTAAATGAATACCAGCAATCCCAGACACCCACTCACATCACAGACTGACCTTTCACATTCTTGTGACACTCAACTGCCAGCTCCCTTGCATCCTTCACAGTCCCTCATGCCAACATCACCGACCACTCTACAATCCATGCATAGGACTCCCCTCACAGACCTTAATTTAGGTTCAGTGGCCTATACAGCCAGTATGATGTTATGCTTGTGCAACTGTGTTACTTGGTTTTGGCCATTCGCATTCTCTATTCTAGAGGAATTACCACCCTGTAGAGGTACCAGAAGCAAGGAACCCTCAAAGCGGGTTCCACCCCTAGAGGTGCTGTGGCACTATTCCCTTGGCTAAAGGTACCTTAGGAAGGATCCCAAGGAGAAAGACCATGCCACTGGAGGAGGAGGAGGGGAGGATGGTGGGGCAAATAGAAAGTGCTTGAGAGAGAGGCTCAAAGGAACTGCTTATATAGCACAGGAAGGGGAGTGGCTGGCTGCTTGTCCACTGAACTACAGGCATAGCTTTCCAATTCAGTGGCCTATGCAGTCAGTATGATGTTATGCTTGTGCAACTGTGTTACTTGGTTTTGGCCATTCACACTGTCTATTCCAGAGGAATTACCACCCTGTAAGAGCACCAAAAGCAAGGAACCCTTGAAGAGAGTTCCACCCCTAGAGGTGCCGTGGGACGATTCCCTTGGCTAAAGGTACCTTAGGAAGGACCCCCAAAAAAATAAGCAGCAGGGAATTCCCAGCCTCCCCTACAAAGCAGGGTACTAAATGAGGTAAAGACCAAGGCAGAAAGGTCAGTAGGGAGCAGGACAGGGGTTAATGAAGAAAGTAAAGTCAACGAGGACAGGGATGGTGCTGCAAGAGGTAAAGCCATCAAAAAATGGAGAGCAATGAGTACCAATGCCCATAGTCTGGGTAACAAGCTTCCTGAATTAGTGGCCTTGATGGAGGAGGAGGAGCATCTGGATATTGTGGCAGTCACAGAAACATGGTACACACAAAACCATGACTGGGACGTAGACATACCAGGATACACTATCTACAGGAGGGACAGGGAGGGTAAAAGAGGAGGAGGACCAGCTCTCTACATAAGGGAAGGAATCAAAGCAACAGAACAAAAGGGTAAACAGGGAGGAGTGGAAGCACTGTGGGTCAATTTGGAGACAGGCAATTGCACCACAATCCGCACAGGGGTTGTATACAGACCCCCATCTCAGGGGGAGGAAATGGACAAGGAAATGATAGACAGTATCCTTAGAATGGCAGAAAAAGAGGAGATATTGCTGATGGGGGATCTGAATATGCCAGATATTAACTGAAGTGCATTTGCAGCAGCCATTTCTAAGAGTGGGGTCATTCTAGATGCCCTACAGGGGGCATGCCTTACACAACTAGTATTGGAACCCACTTGAGAGGGAGCAATCTTAGACCGGGTACTCTGAAATGGAGATGGCAAGAGGATCACAGATTTAGAAGTAGGTAGCCATCTGGGAACTAGTGACCATCGAACAGTATGATTCACAATAAACACAGCAGTAGAGTCAAGCCATGCAAAGGCAAAAGTACTGGACTTCAGGAGCGCTGACTTTGCCAGAATGGGTGAGTGCCTAAGGAATGCACTAGCAAATGGGCAGGAAGGAGGGGTGGAAGAACAATGGGAATAATCAAAACTGCCATCACAGAGGCAACAAGCTTTGTGTGAAGCAAATAAACAAAACAAAATGATGTAGGAAACCACTATGGTTCTTAAAGGAGGTGGCAGGGAAGATTAGGGAGAAAAAGAAAGCATTCAGGAAGTACAAGGAATCACAGAAGGAGCAGGATAGAGAATTGTATTAATTAAAGCAAAATGAAGCAGGGAAGGCAGTCAGAACAGCAAAGGCCCAAAATGAGAAAAATATAGCCAACTCTGTTAAGAAGGGGGATGAAACCTTTTATAGGTACATCAGGGAGTGAAGGAAGACCAAGGGAGGGATAGTGAGGCTTAATAAATGGTAGGGGGTGGACAGAGGGTGACTGTGAAAAGGCAGAGATACTAAACAAATATTTTTGCTCAGTATTCACAAATGAAGAGGGGGAAGTACCGAAACCAATCAATAGGAGCACTCTGGATACGGGGGTTGTTACCAGCCCATTCACAGAAGAAAGGGTTCTGAAAGAACTCTTAAAACTGAAGGTGGACAAAGCAATGGGGCCTGGCAGAATTCTAAAAGACCTAAGGGTAGAACTAGTGACACCACTGACTACCCTCTTTAACAAATCATGGGAGGATGGGGTGGTACCTGGGGACTGGAGGAGGACAGATGTTATTCCACTTCACAAAAGTGTGAGCAGGGCAGAGGCAGGAAACTATAGACCTGTTAGTTTAGCCTCAGTGATTGGGAAAATGATGGAAACTCTTCAGAAGGAAAGAACTGTTGAGTACCAAGAGGCCAGAGGGGCACAGGACCTAAGGCAGCATGGATTCACAGTGGGAAGGTCATGTCAGATGAATCTAATAGATTTCTTTGACTGGGTGACCAAAGTAATAGATCAAGGAGGGGCTGTGAACATGGCCTACCTAGACTTTAGCAAGGCATTTGACACAATCCCAGACAAAAAATGAATATACAAGCTGGCCAGCCTGGGAGTGGGTCTCAAGACGGTAGCCTGGGTAAAGAATTAGCTAGAGAATAGGACACAAATGGTAATAGTAAATGGGGTCCACTCTGAAGAAAGGGGGGTTACTAGTGGTGTACTTCAGGGTTCAGTACTAGGACTGGTCCTCTTTAATGTCTTTATAAGTGACATTGCAGAGGGACTGGAAGGAAAAGTATGTCTCTTTGCAGACAAAATATCTGCAATAGAGTTGATACACAAGGTGGGATGGAGAGGATGAGAAGGGACTTGGTAAGGCTGGAGGAATGGTCAAATGTATGGCAGCTTAGATTCAATGCTAAGAAGTGCAAAGTAATGCACCTGGGAAACAAAAACGCAGAGAAAGAGTACACAATGGGGGTGAGATACTAACAACAACAAAAATAGAATGGGACCTGGGGTAGACATATCAGATGATCTAAAGGTGGGCAAGCAACATGAGAGGACAGTAAGGAGGGCTGGGGGGATACTGGGATGCAAAGGGAGAGGCATCACCAGTAGAAAACAGGAAGTTGTTATCCCTCTGTACAGACAGCTGGTGAGATGCCATCTGAAGTACTGCATGCAGTTCTGGAGACCCAGTCTCCACAAAGACATAGACAGGATGGAGGCAGTCCAGAGGAGGGCAACTAAAATGGTGCAGGGTCTGCACCAGAAGACGTATGAAGAGAGACTTAAGGAGCTTAATATGTATAGCCCCGAGGAAAGGAGGGAGAGGGGAGACATGATAGAAACTTTCAAGTACCTCAAGGGAATCAACAAAGTCCAAGAGAGTAACATCTTTCAGAAAAAGAGGTGTGTGTAAGAACAAGGGGGCACAATTTGAAGATTGAAAGGGGATGGCTCAGAGGTAATGTGAGGAAGTATTTTTTCACAGAGAGGGTTGTGGATGCATGGAACAGCCTTCCTGAGGAGGTTGTGGAGTCAAAAACAGTGGTGGATTTTAAGAATGTATGGGACAGTCATAAGGCAATTCTAGGATGTGGGGTAGGAAGAAGTAGGCTGTTGGTTAACTAGGATCTGCAGCTTATCCATTAGGTAGGCAAATGGGTAGTCTGAGTGGGCCAAGCGGTCCTTATCTGCTGTCAAATTCTATGATTCTATGTAAGAAATGTAGTAGTATGAAGCATGTTAGCAGTCAGAAGCTGTGAAGCATGGTAGTACATAAGGCATCAGGCAGCTTGTTAACATAATGAGATGCACAGGTTAGCAATGGCATGAGTATGATGGGTTGTGCTGGAGATTGAGGGGACCTCCTAAGGAGAGAGAGAATGGTAAGCAGTGTCACCATCCACCTCCATCCAACAGCAGAACATACCTAAATGAATTAGGGAACACTAACTCTGGCTAACTAACGGTCATGACCTGAGGCACGGAGGAGAGAAAAAAAAATCTTGAGGAGGAACTCTCTGGGGTTTCAAGGCCTAGGTCACCTTTCCTTCAGGCTTGGTATGTTTATTTTGTGATGGCTCTGCTGCTGCAATTTAGAAACCCAATACAAAAGGAGGGGGGTGAAAAACATTCCAATTTAGAGGAAAAGTTCTCTCTCAATGCCTTTAATGGGAATGCCATGGAAGGTTGCGAGGGTGCTTTGCAACATCAGGGGCAACCAAGGTGGGAGGAGGAGAGCAATGACTGCAGAGGCACTCACCTGACCTACTCATCCTAAAAACAAACCAGGTGACCCAGAGGCAGTAGTGAGAATGTGGTAAAGGTGCCTTGCTAGTAGAATACTAGAGCCAAAGGAGATCACTGTAACCACCCTTCATGGCTAGTCTTAAATTCTACACCAGGAGCTGCCATTAAGTCTCAAATGGCTAAAACCAGGCCCATAGCGAGGACATTCCTAGCTCTGGGCCAAATGATAAGGACCCCACCCCAAGTCAGGCACTCTCAAGATGCAGACTTAAAAATGCAGAGCAAGGCCGTTGGCTACAGGGAGGCCCTGCACCAGAATGGTATGGCTGGCATACCCCAGAAAACTGAAGAGGAGCTGAATGAGCATTGAGTGCTGGGACCTCACATAGGTCAGATGGTAGTAGCGAGTGTGGAGCAATGATTGTGTAAGCAATGAGTGGACCTGCACGTAGGTCAGTAATGCAGAGTAGCAATGGTTAGACCTGCATAAAAGTCTGTAAAGCAGAGTAGCAATGTTTGGAGCTGCACGTAGGTCAGAAAAGCATCAAATATGAATAGTGGGGCAAGCCAGCCAGACATTCAAGGTAGCCAGTGAAAGGTGACAAAGGACTGAGGACTTTTGGTAGCAGAGACAGGATTAGAACATTATGTAAGTATGCCACTTGGGACCACGACTCCCCCAACACCTCCAAGTTCCCGTCATAGGAAAAATAAGAAAGTGATGGAAGGTGCTGAGACCCACATTCAGATATTAAGACTAGTTTACAGCATCAGCGGTAGCTTAGCTGACCTCCAAAGTATAATAGCAATGTACAAACATAACGAGCAGCAGCTGTGCTGAGTAACTATGAGTTGTAGGATTCGATGAACATAGATTGGAGGGAGGCAATGCTAGGGAGCAACTATTGCCAGGCAGTGCAGTGAAACAACAGCCATGAGGTATGTGGTATGAGCTGAAGAAGCAGGATTGAGCTGCATAGGTTAAGGTTCAGAGTGAGCCTGAACCAGGTGAAAACAATTAAGCTGCATAGTATGGACAGCAGCTATGTGGTATGAGTTGAAACACATAGATAATGATTGCAGTTGCATTATGAGCAAATGAGATCAAGTAGCATGAGCTCAGGATTAGGAATATACAAGGAGTTTAGAAACAGAAGCCCCCAAAAAGAATGCAAACAAAAGACACACAAAAACAGAGGAACAGGGAACAAACAACAGAAAGAAGCACACAGCCGGAGGCAAAATACAAACCAAATGCAGGAGAACAGACAAGAGAAGTTCAGCAGACACAAGCAGAAGCCTAAATAGCAAGGTGGGGGTTAGGCCCCAGCCGACAGAAAAAGACAGACTAACAGAGCCTCTGGCTGCAAAGAAAAAGTGCTTGAGAGACAGGCTCATAGGAACTGCTTATATAGCACAGGAAGCGGGAGTGGCTGGCTGCTTGTCCACTGAACTATAGGCATAGTCTTCCAATTCTTAGGTGGCACTAACAAATTTCAAAAAAATTATTTGGTTACTTTTCTTTCTTAATCAGTTAAGTACAAAAGACATACATATAAACATCACCCAGGTAGGCTACATACTTCCATTTTGCTTGAAGAAAAATAAAATTGCTCACTCTTTCGTTATTCCAGACCGTTGTTAGCTGACATTAAATTAAAGACACATTGATTTAATAAAAAACACAATCTTATCACACTGTCTGCCTCTAACTGTCACTTGTCTTTGTATAAAAAAATGTCGCTCATTCTCCCCTTTCCCAGCCCAAGCATAATAATTAAAAAAAAACAGTCAGCTGCAGATTCATCCCCACTGCTAATAGCATTAAATCGCACCAACAGCTATGATTCATGTCTCTCTCTCTCTCTCTCTCTCTCTCTCTCTATACCCCGTCACACCTCACTCTCCCACTGCTTCTAATAACTTATAAAGTAACATTCTTGTCAGCATAAGAGGACTGTTTTTTTCTGGCAAAGAAATAAATTCAATAAAAATAATGTAAAATAAAAAAAAATTTTTTTCTCACCCCAAAAAAGAGACAACGTATAATTGCAATATCCCACTCCAAGGTGTTGGGTATGCTGGGATTTACCCATGCCTGGTATGTTTTGCTCACTCGGCCTGCAGCCTCATGACCAAACAACACACCAGACGTGGGTAAATCCCAGCATAATCCACACCTTGTTGTGGTAATTGCTTAAGTATTCCAGGTGAAAAGTAAGTAAAAATGACTCACTGAAAGTAACCATGGACCACTAGCTCTCCCCAATTAAAAAGGAGGTGCCAGATAGCTAGGATAGTGCATATGTGGATATCCTAAACTGTGGGGAACACAGATTAATGGGAATAAGCGTAATACCTTATTCCCTTTTAAGACAGTCTATATGAAGCAACTCCATATATTTTCCTAACTACTCACAGGTGGTACAGTAAAGCCTGTGCTTTTCTGAGAACGACAACTACAGTCTGGCCAAGCTAGCAGAAGCTAAGGTACTTCATAGCTATGAATTTTTAACATGGCATCTGGACTGTGAAAGTGCCTCATGGAGCTGGTACAATTGCCCTCTGATGGGAAGTCAATGTTGCCAGGAGAAGGGAACTACTCAGACCTTCAGATAGGTCTAAAGGGCCTCTGTCCTAAAGGCAGAATTGGTTCACTCCTTTCTGAACCCCAGAACACCTACACGGTGGTTGTATAGCCTCAGGGTTCTGCAATCAACACTGTCAGTTCACTGACAAGTGCACAGATGTTACAACAGTTGCTTATGCGCTAAACAAAGGTCAGCCCTGGTAGTAAGTTCCAGAGCCGGTGAGCTAGTCACTGTTGTAAAGGCTACAGTCATGGCTTGCCCAAGCACCTTGACTATTTACCCCAGGTAGGTATGCAGTTACACCATCAAATATGTCAAACTGGCCATCATGTTAGCATGGTATAACTCGATGGTGAGACTGGCCATCATGTTAGCACAGTTCCACGGTATTAGTTACAGTATAAGTTAGCAAAACACTTGAGTAAGGTAGAGTACATGTACACAGAGTACCCAGGAAAAATACATTTTTCTTGTGTTGTTTTCTGCTATGGTGGCTTGCTACACCATGCTAATGTTAAATACTGAAAGTGTTCCATTGTGCTTTATCCCAGATGACCTTGCTAGTGACAGACCTAGTAAGGTATCACCTGCAATAATAAAACCAGTCTGAAAACTGCATATCAACTGTCTTCATGGGACAGTCAGGGAACGATAGGGAGAAAATTCAAGACGGTCAAGTGCTATTGATGTTTCATGTTGCGTGTTGCACTTTAGAAATTGTCTGATAACTATTCTCAGTAACACATGATTAACATCAAGTTTGTATTGATTGTACTTGGTTGTAATCTTGAAGATGATTTTAGCATCTTAGTGATTCCAGGAGAGAGCACATGTGGGAAATATAGAGTTGTATATATTCAGATCAAGTTTGAACTTGAATTCTAGGCATGTTCACTTAATGAAAGTATTATTTCAACTTGATTTATCATTTTTCTGCTAAAGCAAGCATGTCATTCCTGTAGGCTGAAATGACTTGGTCATTTTTTTCTAAGTCTAGTGTAAGATGTAGTGCTATCTCGAACCTTGAATCGGAACAGATCAGATAGGTAGTGCTGAATATGCATTACATGCTTATCGAATGTTTCTAACTAAAGCGTAAGCAAAATTCGGCTTTAATGTCTGATGACATAAGATGAACAATGTTTTGCTATGTATATTACCATCAATAGATGCGGTATGTCTGAACAACAATACACGCAAGATGGCATTTCAGCATCTAGTACCATCAAGACGTGGTATTTCTCAACATCTAATTCCATCGTCATGTCTTCTGTAAGTAACAAACTGTTTCTACAGCAACTCAAAGCTACGGGACCTCAGAAGAAAGAAAAGAAGATGCAGAATCATGTGTCACCTACCATGCCTAAAAATCATGATGTGACAAATTGTTCAGGAACAAGACTCCCATAAGCTGCAAACATCTATCATGGGATCACATCATCAAGGGAAAGAATGCCAGCAAGCTTCACTCCCCCCCACCCCCACAGATCAGGTAAAAACAAGTGCTTGCCAATGACTGTAACCCTTGCCAGATAAATTCACTAGTTAATATCACATCTTTGGCAAGAGGCTAAAAGGGCTGGGGGGGGGTGAGATTTTACCTGTGGGGGTTGTGGGTTCATTGAGTGGCTAATGTGTGTGCATGTTTTGTTAACGAGTGTATAAACTGTCATCATCTGGACTGGTTATGCCATTCTAAAAGTGAAGCTCTTGTACTAAGGATATCAGCTAAATGTTCAGGTGTCAGCATGGCTCAGTTGGTAGCACATCCACCTCTAGACCAAAAGGTCATGGGTTCTTGTCCCACACCAAGACAGAACTTATACCTAAAACGCTGGCACCAGAGTGCAGTATTGGGGGGTACTGTACTGCTGGGGTGTGCCGTCCTTCCATCCTTCGGATGAGTTGTTAAACTGAGGTTCCTTCTACCCTTCCCATAAAACCAGTTCATGCAATTGTCCAGGTTGGGTGTGGGTGTTGTGCGATATGGCCGCCACTACACATTAAGTCACTTCACTACCAGTCTAGCATTGCTTGTAAAGTGCTTTGGGATACACTGTGTATGAAATGCCTATATAAATGCCGATTCTTCTTCTTCTTCAGTAAGTCCCCTTCTAGGGGAATGCCAAATACAGTCAGCAATGTTATAGTCTAACAAGAGTGCACTGGTACAAATGTATTTGAAAGAGACTGTTGCTCATTTACTTGCTAATTGCTTATATTTTATCTTTTTTTCTCATCATGTCTGTTGCTTAAACTAAAACCTATTGATTGGTACAGTATGGGTTTCTTGTTATCTTCTTGTCCTGTGAAACTCACACAATTGTGGGATTTATGTGAGATCCAAACGCTAGGATTAAGATTTGCTTTTGGGCTAGTATGAAGTAAATCAGGTTGTCTCCCACACATCTGGCTTCCAAGTTTAGGTTTGGGTAACTAAAACTGGGTCATAACATTCACATAGCGTAGTCTGTTGATTATACCTATTTGCACAGTACGGGGCAAGTGCATGGAAATGTGTCTTATGATGGGGCTTTATCCAGTATGTGTGTGGGGGATTATTTTAATGATTGAATTAAATATTTCACAATTTCATACTTTTTTACATACTTTACATTATACTGTTCATTAATAAATTCTAATGTAACCCATTGTAAATGATTTTTGATAATTTAAATTGGTTTAAGGCAAGCTATAAGGATTTATATCCACAATTGCTTGAATATTTCCTATGAATCCTATGAAAACACAAAACAGAAAAAGCCTTTTAACAGAGTATTCACATATCCTTACAAAACAATCTGAAAGTTTACAGCACACGTTAATACAGTACACTGCAACTCTGATGCAACTCACATCCCAATTACATGCCTGTCCTTGGCAACAACTGGCAACACGTTTTGCAAATGTGTAATGTATCTTCGGCAGTCTCATTTTTTTAACATTTTCCAAAATTGTTTCATAACATTAATCAGTTCCTGCTTTGTTCATGATTCTTTTTTTCTCTGGATGTGTGTTTTCATGGCATGCCACTTCATTGCAATAAGATTCATATCTGGTGACCTGAGTGTTACAAAAAAGAGCTGGAAGCAAAATAACATTTTTGGTCAGCAGCAAAGTAATGTTCATTAAGTCTAGTATGGACAGGAACATGATTTTTTTTCTTATCTGACTGCTGTGCAGTATTTGCTCTGCTGGCATTCTGACTCAATTAGTGCTCACAGCAGCAATAGCTGCTGCTGATGCAGTGTGTTTCAGGCCATTGTCTTGAAAGAAGTGATGTCCAGCTGGCTATTTTTTCCTTGTTTATTTCTTGACAGCACCCAAGAGAATATGTACCCTGAAGAATTCCCCATCCACAGTTCCTGTGGGCATAAAGCAAGTTTCACAGCACAGTGAACTGTATGTTACAGTAACAGTATAAGTAAAACTGGCTCCTAAAATCGAGCATAACAAACCTTTAAATATGTGCTATGGGCCACATCCCCTACTGAATATTAAACAGGGGGGAACGTGAAGCTTAAAAGGATGTTTTGACTTAGGTATCATGAGGTCCCAACACTTCTTTTGAAATGACATTAAAGCAAACTGCTCCAAAGAAACTGTAGTTTTGTCCAAAAATATTACCGTATGTCATGGAACACCTGCTTGTTCTGTTTCCACATCCGTTTGTTCAACTCGCTTCAGCTTGTTGACTTCCCTTATTTTGGGGCAAAAACTAGAGGGAACAAAAACAGTTGTTATATACAATACAGTACCTGTACTTTTTCTATGGCACACTGTGCAATAATAATGTGAATATTTCTAAAAAATTGACATGATTTCTGTGCCTTTATCATGCATGCCCATAAGTCTACCCCTTCTGGCGGCATATCCTCTTTACCAAGGAGACAGGTTTCTTAACCACCAGGTGGTCAACAATTTCCATTGCAGTGGTATCCATGTCCTCATTTAGCATGCTATTTACAAGTAGCATGGTTTCCCTGTGTGCAAAATGAGGGAAAATCACATACATAGATACATAGACAGTGTCGGCAGATAAGGGCCTATGGCCCACCTAGTCTGCCCATTTGAGCTTGTAAGTTCAGTTTGTTTTCCTAGAAGTCTATTTCCCCTTACCCCTGACCTCTAGAATTCCTTTATGTCTATCCCATGCATTCTTAAATCCCGTGATTGTTTCAGCCCCACACTTCCTCTGGCAGGGTGTTCCTTGTCCACCACCCGTTCTGTGAAGAAATTCTTTCTCATGTTTCTCTGAATCGCTCCTCCTCCAACTTCATCCCATGCCCTCTAGTCCTGAAACATCTTTTCGCTTAAAAATAGTGTTTTCCTGCACCCTGTTCCTCCCTGTAAGATACTTGTATGTCTCTATCATATCCCTCTCCCTCCTCCTCCAGGGAGTACATGTTCAGTTCCTTCAACCTGTCTTCATAGGATTTGTGATGCAACCCATGCACCATCTTTGTTGCCCTCCTCTGAACCTTTCTACCCTGTCTATGTCCTTACGTAGGTATGGTCTCCAGAACTGTACACTGTACTCCAGGTGGGGCCTCACTAGTGTCTTGTATAGCGGAATTATGACCTCCCTTTTCCTGCTGGTGATGCCCCTGCCTATACATCCCAGCATCCTATTTGCTTTACCTGATGCCTTGTCACACTGTTTCCCTACCTTGAGGTCATCAGAGATGACAACCCCAAGATCCCTTTCCAGCTTGGTGCATGCTATATCCTCACCCCCCAACTGATATATTGTGCCAGGGTTTTTGTGCCCCATATGCATTATCTTGCACTTCTTTGCATTGAATTTCAACTGCCAAACCCTTGACCATTCTTCAAGTTTCTGCAGGTCCCTTCTCATTCTGTCCACACCCTCTGGTGTGTCTACTCTGTTACAGAGCTTTGTGTCATCAGCGAACAGTGAAATTCTGCCTTCATATCCTGTGCAATGTCACTGATGAAGATGTTGAATAGGACCGGTCCCAGCACTGATCCCTGTGGTACCCCACTGGTCACTCTTCCCTCTGTGGAGTGACAGCCATTTACCACCACCCTCTGTGTCCTGCCACCCAGCCAGTTACCTACCCACCACACTACTGTCCTGCCACCCCCATATTCCCCAGTTTGTGTAATAGTCTTCTATGTGGCACAGTGTCAAAGGCCTTGCTGAAGTCCAGATAGGCCATGTCCACTGCCCTCCCCTGATCCACCTCCCTAGTCACCCAGTCAAAAATTCAATGAGGTTGGTCTGACATGACCTCCCCTGGTGAAACCATGCTGCCTTGGGTCCTGTAGTCCATTGACAACCAGATGTTCCACCAATCTCTCCTTCAGTAGTGCTTCCATGATCTTCCCCACTACCGAGGTGAGGCTGACTGGTCTGTAGTTCCCTGCTTCCTCTTTGCCCACTTTTGTATAAGGGGACTACATGCTGTCCTCAGTCTTTGGTACCTCCTGTTTCCAGTGATTGGCTGAACAGGATAGCCAGAGGTTCAGCCACCACCTCTCTTAGTTCTTTAAGGACCCTAGGGTGCACCCATCTGGCCCCATTGATTTGTCAACTCTTATTACTTCCAGTTCCTTCAGGACCCTTTCTCAGTGTAAAGGGACTTGTGTCCATTTCTGCACCATTCTCACCCCTTGTACTCCCTTCAGACCCATTACCCCCCTCTTCCTTAGTAAAGACTGAGCAGAAATACCTGTTCAATATGTCAGCTTTACTGTTGTCATCCTCCACGCTGCTCTCATCCTCCCCCTTCAGTCTAACTATCCCTCCCTTTGTCCTTCTTTTTTCACTTATGTACCTGTAAAAGGTTTTGTCCCCTTTAACCACTGATTTTGCAATGTGTTCTTCTGTCTGAGCTTTGGCTTCCCTTACTGACTTCCCTGCCTCCTTTGTTTCTCCTGGTACTTCTCCCTATCCCTTCTGCCTGTGTCTTTTTGTATTGCCTGAATGCAGTCTTTTGGCTTTCCTCTTCTTTGCTACCTCTTTGAAAACCATAATGGTCTCTCTCTTTTTCCTCTTGCTAACCTGATTAATGCATAATTCTGTTGTTCTTATAATCCCCATTTTAAATACTGCCCACTGTTCCTCAATCCCTGATTCCTGTCCCATTCCCTTAATGCCTCTTTCAAGCATCTCCCCATTTTCCCAAAGTCTGCCCCCCTAAATCCAGGATACGTGTTTTGTGTGGTTTGGTTCTGCTCTTTCTGTGATTTCAAACCACAATGACTGGTGGTCACTGTTACCCAGGTGCTCCCCCACTGTTACCCCCATCACACTGTCCCTGTTTGTGAGCACAAGGTCCAGTATTGCCTTCTGCCGAGTTGGTTCCATGACCAGTTGCTTGAGGAAGGCACCCTGAAGGGAGTCCAGGATAAGTAAGTGGACATGTTAAGTAAGCTAGGCACTAAGTATTGTGTAGCAATTAATCTAGTTTGACATAACTTACTATAACTTAATATAATGTGGTAACACTAATCCACTGCAAGTTAATTACTATGTGTACACAGTGGGCCAAGGGGCCAATGGAATAGGAGCTGGGCATTTCAAGTGTGTCTTTAACCCACTATCCATGATGGTGATGCCAGTGCCTGAATCTTGCTCAGGCTTTCTCCTTCAGTATGCATTCTCCTGATGACTGCGCTGATCTCTGCTGGTATCTTCTTCACCACTGTAAGTGACCTATGTGTTTACAGCAGGAAAGTGCCCAGTTATGGTAGTGCACCATTTATTTTGGAACATCGAAGAATACAGTGTCACTCTACCTGCTGACCAATGTGACACCACAGTGCATCTATGACATGTTCCTGACACATACCATGTTACCAGATGCCATCTGCACTCAACCTAGATAAGGCTGAAAGAAATGCCCCAAAGTCCACTGTACTGTACTGTACATTTTCTGAAGAATTGTCAATGTTGTATCATCCAACTATTCCACCATGGACAATATTGTTTTCAATGGGAGAAAATGGAATGAGGAATCAAAGCCACTCCAGAAGTCTCAAACTGGTGAATATGACACTATCTATGAACAGGTTGTGTGCTGCCACTGGGAAGTAAACATTGGCAAGAATAAATAAAAACTCATGTCAAGCCCAGAAATGGAGGCAATCTATGGATGAGAAGAAGACATTTTTTATTTTATTTATTTAGTTTTTGTTGACTGGGTAAGTGCGCTAGCCAACAAGTGACTATTTTCAGGCACGACCCGGGAGGTACAGTTACAGAACACAGTGATACATAAGAGATTACACAAAGCAGGATACATTTGCAGGATACATAAGAAATTACACAGAGCAGGATACATTTGCAAAGGACAAAGTCACACAGTGTAGTCAAGCATAGCAATAAGGATAAAATTACATGTATTCAGTTGTTGAGAACTAGGGGGAGAGGTGGTAGGGGACAGGTGTAAGGGTAGGGCAGGAGAGACGAGACAGGGGTGGTAGGACGAATAGAAAAAGGGAGGACAGGAGGAAGGTTAAGGCGCCAAGTGCGGCATTAGCGGGAGAAGGTTACCACCTGTGGCTGGACGGTGGAACCGGAGCTCGGCAAGAGAGACGGAGAGGTCGGGGAACAGGACAGTGAAGCTATGGGTGCAAAAATAGAGAGGAGAGAGTGATGTGCAGGGAGAGGCGGTGGGGGACTAGGTGCAAGGGTGAGGAGGGATTTGAACTAAAGGAATGGGGAGGGAAGGGTAGGGTGGGAAGGGCAGGGTATAGGGGAAAGGGATGAAGGGCACCAGGAACAGATAGGGAAATGAGTGGGGGTAGAGAGATAGAGTGCACCTAGTAAGAGCAAGAGCTGGAGCAGAAGAAGGGAGGAGGACAAGAGGCGAGGCGGTGAAAACGGCATTGGCGGGTAGAGTAGTAACTCATGCGCCGAGCGGTGGAACTACGTAGACAGCAGGAGAGAGGGAGAGTCACGCAAACTGGTGGGAGGCGGATAAAATAGGAGAGAGGGGGTGAGGACTGAGCCTAGGGAGAAGAGGAAGAATAAAAGAAGGAGGGAAAGCTGGCAGGGAGAGGGGCAGAAAGGTGAAAGAAAGGTAGGAAGGGTGGCGGCAATTCTGGCATTAGCGGTACAAGGTAGCAACCTGTTACCGGGCAGTGGAACCGGAAGAGCGGCAGAGAGGGGAGGGAGCGGTTAGAGGGGTGAGGAGGCAAAAGAGCAGGAGAGGGAGGGGCAGGAAAAGGGAGGGGTAATGACAGGGGTACTGGAGAAATGGCTAAGTGGGAAGGAAGAGAGTGGGGCTGGGAAAGTAAGTGTTACAGGAACAGAGGGTGCAGGATAAGGAATGAAGGTGGGGAAAACAGCTCAGGAGCGAGGGCAAGCTAAGTGACTAGGCAGTAATTAGAGCTTTACAATTGGCATCAGAACAACAATGTTATACAGTATCAACAAACATGAAACATAAAAGCAAAAACAACCAAGAATAAAAAAGCGTAAGTGCCTATAATACATAATAGGGAGGGAGGAGAACAGGTTAGAGCATGGGATTCAAGAGGGATCAAACAAACACATTTGTCCATCGAGGTAAGGAAAGCTCTGAGATTGTGCTTAAATGCATCGTGAGAAGAGCATTTCTTAGTCCCTGGGGCAGCAAGTTCCAAAAAGTGAGGGCAGCATAACTGAAGGCTCGGAGCCCTTTTTTGTCTGACAGAGGAATATTCAATAAGGACTTGTCAGAGGATCTAAGGTCCCGTGAAGGTATAACCAGTTGGAGTAGTTTTGAGAGCTCAGCTGGCTTTGATGCTCTGATGATGGTGTCCGAAAGGTTGCAGAGGTAATATTGCCTGGTGGAGGAGGGAGATAGCCAGCCCAGGTCTTTGTATAGCTGACAATGGTGCTTCAGGCGCGGTGCTTTAGCCGCATACCTGCAAACATTGTTGAAGGTGGTGTCCCATTGGTGCAGAGCAGTTTTGCTGGCCATGGTTAGGATGGGAGCACCGTAGGTGAGGGTTGGTAACAGGATTCCTCTAGCAATTGCCAGTTTAGCGGCAGGGATAAGCAGGTAGTTAGTCCTGTAAGCAGCCCCTAGCTTACAATTGACAGATTTACAAGTTTCCTGGATGTGCAGCTTTAGGTCAAGATTTTGGTCAAGGTGAATGCCCAAGTAGTGAAAAGAGCTAACAGACTCCAGAGGGTTACCATTAATGTCAGGCACAGAGAGAGAAGAAGAGCAGGTTCTTAATTTGTGTGGGGATCCAAATAGCATGGCTTTAGTTTTATTGGAGTTAAGGACAAGGCGTTGGGTGTGTAGCCAGCACTGCACCAAGTGGAAGTCTGTGGTAAGGGCAGCATTCAGGTTGGTGATATTGTCAGAGTGGGCATAGATGACCAGGTCATCAGCATAAAGTAGTGAGTGGCCAGGGTTACTACATCAGGGAGATTGTTTACAAATAGTGAGAAGAGAGGACCGAGAATGGAGCCCTGAGGACGCCAATATTGATAACAGCACTGTCAGAGATCGCCGAGTTGAATTTCACTGCTTGAGTCCTGTTGGCAAGGTAGCTGCTGAACCAGGTAGTGACAGGGTAGGGAGAAGCCCAGATTTCTGAGGGAGGCAAGTAGTAAAGGATGGTCAACAAGATTAAGCGTTAGTGAGGTCGATGAAAACAGCCCTGTTAGCTTCCCTTTGTCCATGTTGGTAAGAATGTCAGAGGAGAATTTTGCTAGTGCAGTCATGGTGCTGTGGTGTTTTCTAAAGCCGTGCTGTGCTGTATTGAGTAAGTTGGAGTTTTCAACAATTTGGTAACTTGAATAGAGACTAATTTCTCAAGGATCTTGCTAAGGACTGATAGTATAGCAATTGGTCTGTAGTTGGTCGTGTAATTTTTGCTGCCTTTTTTAAACACGGGAGTAATTCTGGCGGCCTTCCAGATTTCAGGGACAGAGCCACTGGAGAGGGATAGGGTGAAGATTCTAGCTATAGGTCCAGATATGAGGTGAGCCGCCATCTTTAATAGACGGGGTTCCATTCCATCAGAGCCGGGGCTGATATTGTCAGAGATAGCCTTGAGCAGCTTGAAGACTTGATGCCTGGTGACCGCTTTGAAGTAGAATGGTTTAGATGAGGTAGGTGAATCGCCAGGGAATGTTGAGTTCAGTTGTGTAGCAGGAGATTGAAGGGAAGCTGTGTAGGCAGATAGGTCGGAAAACTGCTGGTTAAAGCGTTTGCAATAGTGAAGGAGTCATTACAGTGGACACCTTGCAGGACCATTTCTGAGGGGGTGACAGCTTGCGTAGATCCTAAAAAAGTTTTAATGTGGCTCCAAAATTTTCGAGGGTCGTTGGAGGAGTTAGTCAGCAGGTTTTGACAGTATATGCTTTTAGCCTGTCTGATGCGCCTTTTGCAATCATTTCTATACTGCTTGTACAGGATAAGATCCAGGGGGAGCCCAGATTTTTTGTATTGTTTCCATTGCTTATCTCGGACTTTTAACTTACATAGGAGTTCTTTATTTAGCCATCTTGACTGCTGACCTCTGACTCTTCTTTTACCTTTGGGAGGTGTTTCTTTTGTACTACCCAAACCTGGTGAGAAATATGTTAAGGGCAGTGTCAACATTGGAGGTGGAGAAAAGCGTCAGTCAGTCTATGTCAGATATGTCAGATAAGAAGGCTTGTGTATCGAGGGCAGCATAGTTCGTGAAGGTAATCAAGGTGGTTGAGGAGCAGGCAGTGGGCAGGAGCGCCAGTGACAGAGCGTTGGTGAGTGATCTGTAAGTGAGTCAGCCAGGACGGTAGCTTTGGAAACATGATCCGGTCTATTTGTAAGGATCCAGTCCAGTAACGACCCTGATAGTGAAGACGTGGTTCTAGTGCAGATAAGTTATAAGTTGGTGAAAATTGTGCTTCTGGATCAAAGATGCAAGGAGATTGTGATGTGGGCCCAGCCAGTTCAGGTTCAAGTCACCGAGGAGGAGTGTTTCATTTGTTTTTACATTTTGAGAAATGTACTGCAGTAGGTTCTGGAGACCGTTCAGCCCACTGGTTGGCGGGTTATACACACAAACGATATGTAGGTGTTTCGACCCGAGTGTCAGGGTTGCATGCAGCGCTTCACATAGCATGAGGGAATCAGGGTTAGGTAGGACGCTAAGAGACAGATGACTTTTATAGTAAATAGCGACCCCACCCCCCCTCTTGGACCCAGATCGATCTAGCCGAAGAATATTATACCCAGGTAGAGGGCAGGAGGTATCGGATACAGTAGGTTTCAACCAGGTTTCGGTGAGTCATAGTATGTCAGGATCCACCAACTTAGCCCAGGCTTCAAGTTCAGCCAGGTGACTCAGAAGGCTTATAATGTTCATATGGGCTAGTACCAGGCCTTTTTTAGTGCTAGTTGAGGTAGAGAGTGGGGTGTAGAGTTTTCAAAGCACCCAAGGACAAAGGCCCAAAACGTACTGCCCAGTAAGCAATAAATCTCTTTTTTGGTGTTTACACAATTCACGTTTATACTCACCTGACGTCTTTACTAATTTTGTCACCAAGGTGACCCAACAAAACAGGTTACCCTTAATTATCCTATAGTACCTACATTTTCGGTTGTTTTGTTCTGTGTGCACACACCAGCTTTAATGATGTCCCCCATATCAATCCACTTCCGGTATCTCCCAGGCATTCGGAGGCTCAGAAGACAAGCAGGGAATGTTTGTGAGTGTGCGCTGTGCTGCACACTAAGTTACTACATGACTTCAGTCATGGTAATCTGTGCAGTACAAACGACTTGGGCTGTTACAATGCACACCATGCTAATTGATGCCTCAGATACAGAAAGTCTCACAAGAAGTCCAGACTTCTGGCACAGACTTCAGCTTTGCACAACACCGAAACTTTGGCCATCAGGAACTTTACGTTTTATATCTCATAATTTTTTCCCAGCATCTGGTACTTTTCCCCACATGTCCTTGGCTCCCAGGACTTCCCCAACAGGAAGCCCAGGTTAACAAGAGTCTCCACAACCCATGGAGAATGACAGCATTGCCTTGTGTCCTCCCAAAAATCTTTACTGGCCTTGACTTCTGGTTTGGACAAGTCTCTCCCTTATTAATCCACTCACGTACTGTAGACAATTTAAGGCAGGGGAGGTCAGGCTTGAACCTGAGGATGCCTCAGAATATAGACCCCTATATGATGTCTAGAATCATAGAATCATAGAATACATGGGCAAAGATGACTGGTAGGCCCAGATAGTCTACCCTACCCTACTCTCCTTGCCTCACTCTACACCGTGGACTCCATTTAGCACAGGTGCCTTTCCTTGATCCTTAGCTCTGTGCACTGTTCCAACATGTATTCCGTGCACATCAGCAGTGCCCAGGTCTTCACCCCTACCACCTCCTCTGGCAGGCTGACCAATGAGCTTACCACTCTTTTTGTGAAGCAGTAACATCCCTCGTGAACCTGTTTCTCTTCACGCTTATAGCATGCCCTGGTATTCTGGTGCTCTCCTGCATGCGAAAGAGTCGCACCTCCTGTACCTGATTCACTCCTGTGATGTATGGCTAGATCTGAGTCATGGCCCAGCTAGCTCCCCCCTCCTCCAGGGAATGCATGTTGAGCTCTGGTAGCCTCTACTCATATGGATTCTCATGTAGTCCCCGCACTATGGCAACAGTGCAGCATCATGAGCAGGACACGGGATGGAATTCTATGTTGTTTATGGGCCCCAATAGAAACAGGTGGGCTCCACCCGGGGCAGGACCTCAAACTCCCCTACAAGTACGTTTCATACAAAAATTCAAGTTGGAGACTCTCTCAGGCCCACCTTGATGGCTGGTCAACCAGGTGGTTTACTCACCCCCATCACCCTAAAGGATGCCTACAGCCACACCCCGACTCGTAGTGCTTGCCATGACCCTGGTTGCACATCATTTCATAGCTGGGCAATTGACTCAGATAGTCCCCAACTCAGGCACAGAGGGACATGGATATGGTACTTCACCGACTACAACAACACGGTTGGAGGACTCAGTATAATAGCAAGACACTTAACCTCCTTGTGCTTCCAGGTCACTCCTGTAAAAAAGCTTCCAGCTTAGTGTGCTATACCTGGTTAAACAACTAAATAAAAAAAAAAAAAAAAAAAAATATGGTGGCTAAGGGCCAGGGCTATGAATCAGGAGACCAGGGGTTAGATCCCCACAGCACCCCTAAGTATGGTCAAAAGTTTTCATAAACCAGGTCAAAAGCCAGCTAATCCCCACACAAGGCATCCCGCACCTGGCCGCACAGATGATCATGCACCCAGGGCCTAAAGACCACAATGGAAGAGAAAGTCCACAACCTAATCCAGCTCATTGGGTCATTATGGATGCATACCCACAGGCCAGTGCATGCATACTTGCTGCTGCTCAGGCTCGGGGCATTGATGGTGTCATGGGCTCAGCTACACATGTGCCTACTCCAGGAATCTGTTCTAGACACATGAGACAGGTCAACCCAGAACTGCAACTACAGACTCATATAATCTTGCTCGGATTGGCAAGGACATCTTTGGCATTGATTGAGACAAATGCAATCTTCCTAAGCAGGGAGCCATGCTGGGAACCAGGTCAGTCAAGGTAGCTGGATTCCCCAGACTCTCATCTGCCCATTGATGTGCAGAGGATAACAGCAGTACATGCACCTGGTTATGCTTCGCTACTCAGGTCGCTGATCAGGCAATTCCAATCAGGAAGAACCCCATGTTACCATGGCACACATGAACAAACAAAAGAGACTCGGAGTAGGGCAACACTCAGAGACATGCAGAAAATGCTAAGATGGGCAGAACACAACCTACTGGCAATCTTGGCTACTTGTCTGGCTGGCAAGCTGAACTCTCAAGCAAACTGGCGCAGTCGAAGGCCCCCAAAACCCGGGATTGTGAGAGCGCTTCTCAGGGTCAAGTCCATGAAAGTCAGAGTGCGGACATTGGCTCCCAGCTGGTCAAGCAGTTCATGGTATTCTCTGCTCTGAATCATACTCGATGCCCAGTTGGCATCTTCATCACCACCTGGATCCCCTCTGCCAAGGATCACTGTTTCACCCTAATGCTCAGCCTGACTGCATGGATGCTGAATGGCACAGACTGTTAAATGCAGGGTGTCTCACCAGGGGTTAACCAGTTTTTGCACTTCAGAACACAATTGACAATAAGGTTATCATAGGCATTGGCAGATCTACTGGATCTTCTGGATGTGGTGTACCTCAATAGGCCTGTACCATTTGGTGGTGGACCATCACCATATTCTAGACTTTCTCAATGAAAGGGCAGATAAAGGTCTCGCAGTCTCCTCTTTGAGGCTACAAGTTTCAGCTATTGCTATAATGTGAGGCTCAGTTCGCACCCAGGTGTAGTCTGGCTGCTGCAGGCAGTACAGTTTACATCTCCCTGCACTGGCCCACCTGCTCTCCATGGCAACTTGACCTGAACTTGGACGGCCTCTATAAGCCTCCTTCTCCATACCTGGTTCTCTATACTAGATGACTCTCAACACGGTCTTGCTGATGACCATGTGCTCAGCCAGGCACTATCAAGCTGTGCACCGTTCTTTGTTTTTCATAATGACAGATGGCTCAGAATAATTCCATCCTTCTCTCCTAAAGTGGTATCCCCATTCCACATGGGTCAGAAAATTCCCTACCCATCATGCCAATGAGCTGAGGTGGCACTGATATGACTTTTCATCCCCTTGACATGGTATCCCTCAGGAAGGATCATCTGACCATGTCTAAAAGTTTCCTTAAAGAAAGAAAGCGGGTCAGGCTGCCTCTAAAGAAACCATAGCTAGGGAGATATATGAACATATGAAGAAGCCAGCAGAAGAAAGCCATTTGGTCTATCTAGTCTGCTTGTATTGTAGGGTCCACAGCTTGAGCTATTGTCCCTGCCCCTTCCCCACTCCTCCCATCTTTCCTACCCATGATCCTTACCTTCTCCCTATGTCTATCCCAGCCTGTCTTGAAGCTGCCCACCATGTTCATCAAGACCACCTCTTCCGGCAGTGCATTCCAAGTGTCCACCACCCTCTCTGTGAAGAATTATTTCCTGACTTCCCTCCAAAACTTTTCCCCTCCAGCTTAAAACTGTGCCTCCCTCAAGTTATGGTTGCCACTCAGCTTAAAGAGACTCTCCTTTTCCACATTATTTATTCCTTTCAAGTACTTGAAGGTCCCAATCATGTCCTCTCTCTCTCTCCTGTCCTCCAGGGAATACATGTTCAGTGCCCTCAACCTCTTCTTGTATGCCTTACCCTGCTGACTGGCTGCCATCTTTGTAGCCCTCCTCTGAACCTTCTCCAGCAGGTTAATGTCCTTTTTGAAGTGTTGACACCAGTACTGAACTCCATACTCTAGATGTGGCCTCACCAGTGAGCTGTACAAGGGTAGTATAACCTCCTCTCTCCTATTACTGATCCCCCTAGCTATGCATCCCAGCATATTGTTTGCCCTTGCTGCTGCTTTCTTACATTGCTTTGAGAAACAGTGTAGTAAATTCTCAGAGGTCCTGTGTGCAAGGGTATGTTATAGGGCCCCCCTGGTTTTGAATAAACATTAAAATTATGATTTGGGCCCCTCAAACCTCATGGGCCCATGAGTGACTGCACCCCCTGCACCCTTGTAGCTACGCCCCTGGCTTTGAGTGCTTCAGGTGTCTAGTGATCGTTACTCCCAGGTCCTTCTCCTCCTTTGATGCAAATACCAGGACTCCACCCAGGTAGTACAGCATCCTGGATTCTTGGCTCCAGTGTGAATAACTTTGCATTTCTTGGCATTGAAGCCAAGCTGCCAGATCCTGGACCACCTCCCCAGCTTTTCCAGATCATCCTTTAGGTCCTGTATCCCTTCATCTGTGTCTACTCTACCACAGAGCTTGTTGTCATCCACGAATAGGCACATTTTTCCCTTAATGCAGTCCCAAATGGCATTGATGAAGGCATTGAACAACACTGACCCCAGCACAAGCCCTGTGGGACCCCACTGGTGACCTCTCTGGTGCCAGATAACTCTCTCCCCACAATATGGGCAGCAATAGTGACTATGTACCAAGGGGTGGGACTGGAACCCTGGCGGGCATTAGGGCTCATTCCACCAGAGTGATGCCAGCATCATGGGCAGAGAGAGGAGGAGTGTCTCAATACAGGATATCTGTGCTGTGGCTATATGGTCCACAGTACATATTTTTCCTGCCATTACAGCTTGGATGTAGCATCAGCAGGCAGAGCTACATATGGAAGGGTGGTGGTTTAGGCTGCTTCAGGTTTAGGGTAATGGGGTTTTCCACTAGAGAGAAGGGAAAAAGATCTGGGGATGCTTATAACAGGGAGCATGAACCACTCAGCACAGTGTAGGAAAGCAGCGGCCAAAGCCAACAAGATGTTGGGGTGTATAGCAAGAGGAATCATCTCGAGGCATGGGGAGGTCATCCTACCACTGTACAGATCGCTAGTGAGGCCACACAGTGAGGCCATACCTGGAGTACTGAGTAGCTTGAGATATCAGCGCTGGGGATTGGGTGCCTACAATAACAGTGACCCAATCTCCAGCGCATGTGTGCAGGGCTACTGTAGGATAGGGCGGCCAGATGGGGGGGTCAGCAAATATAGCCACAGGATATCGCTATACTTAAGCGCATGATGGGGGGAGTGAGCATGCACAGTGAGGAGTGGGAGGGGAGTGTGAGGGTTGGTGCCATGGTGGGTTGCCAAGCCGACCCCATGGTGTGGTGGGTGAGTTGGCGGCATTAGTCGGCAGGGTACTGGGTTCAGGTCCAGATGCTGATGTGTTTTTGTTGCACCTGGCCTGCACTTTTTTTTTAAATGTTTTCACTACCCTGACATGCACCCCCCTGGAGTTGAGAATCCTTAAGTACGGGGGTGCAGGGGACACTGGCCCCACATAAAAAAAAAAAAACTAAGTCCCGGCACTGTTTTGCTGTGCGCTCGGGTGTCAGAGTGGTGAAATACATTTTTGGCACTCTTGACTTCTCAATAACTGCAATCGCCTTTAGGCTTTCGCCGTTATCACCTGTAACCAAGTACTGCATGCAGAACTGGTGCCCCTACTTGAGGAAGGATGACAAATTGCTAGAAGGGGTTCAACGCAGAGCAAACAGGATGATCCTCAGGCAGGAGGACAAACCCTATGAGGAGAGACTGAGGGTACTCAGCATGTATTCCCTGGAGAATAGGAGGGTTAGGGGGACATGATAGAAACCTTTACATATATGAAGGGCATAAATAAGATTTGCACAGAGAGCATTCCTAAGTGGAGGGAGGGCAGGGACACTAGAGGGCACAGTCAGGAAGGAAATGAAAAGGCATTAATTTAGAGAAAAAGTGGTGACAGGGTGGAACACTCTGCCAGGGGAGGTGGTGTCCTTAACATCAGTGGGTGGTTGTAAGAGGGGGTGGGACAGAGACAAGGGGAAGTTCACAAACAGGGAGGAGGAGGAAGTGGTGTCACAAGCAAGAGCATGACATCACAGGAGCAGGTCGGGGTGGGAGGGGCAGCTGAAGTATAATGGTCTGCCAACTGCACACCCGAGCAGATTTGATAGATGTATGGCCTGTATGTGCTGGCATTTTTTGTATGTTCATATCCTTTTTCCTGGTATATTTGATATTGTGGATGTTGTGGCAGTCACAGAAACATGGTGCACAAAGAACCATGACTGGGATGTCAACATACCAGGATACACAATCTACAGGAGGGACAGGGAGGGTAAAAGAGGAGGAGGAGTAGTTCTCTATGTAAAGGAAGGGATTAAAGCAACAGAACTAAAGAGTAAACAGGGAGCAGATGAGGCACTCTGGGTCACCCTGGAGACAGGAAATGGCACCACAATCCGCATGGGGGTTATATACAGACCCCCATCTCAGGGGGAGAGAATGGACAAGAAAATGATAGAAGGCTTCCTTAGAATGGCAGAAAAAGGGGATATATTGTTGATGGGGGACCTGAATATGCCAGATGTTAACTGGAGCACCTTTACTGCCGGCACATCCAAGTGCAGGGTCATTCTTGATGCCCTACAGGGGGCATGCCTCAGACAGCTAGTATTGGAACCCACTCGAGAGGGAGCAATCTTAGACCTGGTACTCTCAAATGGGGACGGAGAAAGAATCTCAGATTTAGAAGTGGGTAGCCATCTGGGAACAAGCAACCACCAAACAGTGTTTTTCATGATAAACACATAGATACATAAATACATAGACAGTGTCAGCAGATAAGGTCCTATGGCCCACCCAGTCTGCCCATTTGAGCTTGTAAGTTCAGTTTATGTTTTCCTAGAAGTCTGTTGCCCCTTACCCCAGACCTCTAGAATTCCTTTATGTCTATCCCATGCATTCTTAAATCCCGTGATTGTTTCAGCCCCCACCACTTCCTCTGGCAGAGTGTTCCACTTGTCCACCACCCGTTCTGTGAAGAAATTCTTCTTCATGTTTCCTCTGAATCGTCCTCCCTCCAACTTCATCCCATGCCCTCTAGTCCTGGAACATCTTTTTCGCTTAAAAATAGTGTATTCCTGCACCCTGTTCCTCCCTGTAAGATACTTGTATGTCTCTATCATATCCCCTCTCTCCCTCCTCTCCTCCAGGGAGTACATGTTCAGTTCCTTCAACCTGTCTTCATAGGACTTGTGATGCAATCCATGCACCATCTTTGTTGCCCTCCTCTGAACCTTCTCTACCCTGTCTATGTCCTTACGTAGGTATGGTCTCCAGAACTGTACACTGTACTCCAGGTGGGGCCTCACTAGTGTCTTGTATAGCGGAATTATGACCTCCCTTTTCCTGCTGATGATGCCCTGCCTATACATCCCAGCATCCTATTTGCTTTACCTGCTGCCTTGTCACACTGTTTCCCTACCTTGAGGTCATCAGAGATGATAACCCCAAGATCCCTTTCCTGCTTGGTGCATGCTATATCCTCACCCCCCAACTGATATATTGTGCCAGGGATTTTGTGCCCCATATGCATTATCTTGCATTTGTTTGCATTGAATTTCAACTGCCAAACCCCTGACCATTCTTCAAGTTTCTGCAGGTCGCTTCTCATTCTGTCTACAACCTCTGGGGTGTCTACTCTGTTACAGAGCTTTGTGTCATCAGCGAACAGTGAAATTCTGCCTTCTAGGTCCTGCACAATGTCACTGATGAAGATGTTGAAAGGACCGTCCCAGCACTGATCCCTGTGGTACCCCACTGGTCACTCTTTCCTCTGTGGAGTGACAGCCATTTACCACCACCCTCTGTGTCCTGCCACCCAGCCAGTTACCTACCCACCACACTACTGTCCTGCCCACACCCATATTCCCCAGTTTGTGTAATAGTCTTCCATGTGGCACAGTGTCAAAGGCCTTGCTGAAGTCCAGATAGGCCATGTCCACTGCCCTCCCTGATCCACCTCCCTAGTCACCCAGTCAAAAAATTCAACGAGGTTGGTCTGACATGACGTCCCCCTGGTGAAACCATGCTGCCTTGGGTCCTGTAGTCCATTGACAACCAGATGTTTCAGCAATCTCTCCTTTAGTAGTGCTTCCATGATCTTCCCCACTACCGAGGTGAGGCTGACTGGTCTGTAGTTCCCTGCTTCCTCTTTGTTCCCACTTTTGTATAAGGGGACTACATCTGCTGTCCTCCAGTCTTTGGGTACCTCCCTGTTTCCAGTGATTGGCTAAACAGGATGACCAGAGGTTCAGCCACCACCTCTCTTAGTTCTTTAAGGACCCTAGGTGCACCCATCTGGCCCCATTGCTTTATCAACTCATTACTTCCAGTTCCTTCAGGATCCTTTTCGTGTAAAGGGACTTGTGTCCATTTCTGCACCATTCTCACCCCTTGTACTCCCTTCAGACCCATTACCCTCCTCTTCCTCAGTAAAGACTGAGCAGAAATACCTGTTCAATATGTCAGCTTTACTGTTGTCATCCTCCACACGGCCCCCATCTTCCCCCTTCAGTCTCACTATCCCTCCCTTTGTCTTTCTTTTTTCACTTATGTACCTGTAAAAGGTTTCGTCCCTTCTACCCACTGATTTTGCAATGTGTTCTTCTGTCTGAGCTTTGGCTTCCCTTACTGACCTCACTGCCTCCCTTTGCTTCTCCTGGTACTTCTCCCTATCCCCTTCTGCCTGTGTCTTTTTGTATTGCCTGAATGCAATCTTTTTGGCTTTCACTTTCTTTGCCACTTCTTTGGAAAACCATAATGGTCACCTCTTCCTTTTCCTCTTGCTAACCTGCTTAATGCATAATTCTGTTGTTCTTGTACTCCCCATTTTAAATACTGCCCACTGTTCCTCGACCCCTGATTCCTGTCCCATTCCCCTTATGCGTCTTTCAAGTATCTCCCATTTTCCAAAGTCTGCCCCCCAAAATCCAGGATCGTGTTTTGTGTAGTTTGGTTCTGCTCTTTCTGTGATTTAAAACCACAATGACTGGTGGTCACTGTTCCCAGGTGCTCCCCACTGTTACCCCCATCACACTGTCCCTGTTTGTGAGCACAAGGTCCAGTATTGCCTTCTGCCGAGTTGGTTCCATGACCAGTTGCTTGAGGAAGGCACCCTGAAGGAGTCCAGGATAAATCTGCTCTAGTTGATGCTGCTGCTGGGATGCTCCAGTCCCCGTCTGGAATATTAGAGTCTCCAACCAGTACTACCTCACTCTTGTCTGCCATCCCTTTGGATGGCTAGCATCAGCTCCTATCTGTTTCTTCCTCCTGGGCTGGTGGTCTATAGACCACACCTGTGTGGATGGCTGTCCCTATTTTCTTTCCAGCTAACCCACAGTATCTCTCCCCATTTTGTTCCTCCTGGATCTCTGTGGCCCTTATGTCATTTTTCACATACAGTGCGACTCCACCTCCATTCCTGCCTGCTCTGTCTCTTCTGAATATGTTGTAGCCAGGTATGGCCATCTCTCAGTCGTGGTTATCATTACACCAGGTTTCAGTGATGACCACAATGTCCAGGTCTGACTGCACCATGACAGCCTCCAGATCTTCCATCTTGTTGCTAAGGCTCCTGGCATTTGCACACATGGCTTTCCATGATTTGACCTCCCTAGACTGTTTCACTGTTCTACTCCAGCCCCTTCCTTGGTTGTCCTTTATCCCTGGTTCTCCTTGCTGTCTGCCCTTCTGCTGAATTTTGCCCATTTTCTGCCTATCCACCTCTTGGGCACTAATCTCCATCTTTTGCACACTGCTTTGCAGACATAGCCACTCCTCTGGTTCACTGGTTCCACTGCTAGCTGTGGGGGGTGAGCAAGTAGGTACCTTCCTTGATGGCCTGCCACCCTCTCTTTGCTAGTTTAAATGCTTGTCAATGTAGCATTTAAACTTATTATTGAGTGCTTGGATTCCCCTCCAGGATGGATGCAGGCCATCAGACTTGAACAAACCTCCATCCCTCCAGGTGGGTCCCCAGTCACCAATGAATCCAAACCTTCCTCACAGCACCAGTTCTTCAACCATGAGTTAAAGTTCCTGGTGCATGCACTCCTATGCTCTCCTTTGCCTCTCGCAGGTAGTACTTCTGAGAAAGTGACAGAAGTAGCTACTTGCTTGATACCCCTCCCCAATTTCCTAAACTCTTCCTGAACTTCCTTTGGCTCCCCATTTGCCAGGTCATTAGTGCCTAGGTGGATAATGACATCCAGCTCACCCTCCATCTTGCCTTCCCAGTGATCCCCAGGATCTTCCTTCCATCCCTCCATGCCGTGACACCTGGTAGCACCTCACCTCCTGTCCTCCTCCTGTGTTCCTAGCTGGATTCCTCTTATGATGGAGTCCCCACCAGGATTCACTTCCTCCTCCTCTGGGGTCCACTGCTTTCCCCGCTGAGGTCACCTCCTTGGCTAACCTCCACATCCTTTCCTTCCACTTCTCTGGGTACTTCTATTTGGTTGTCCTCGTTTGCCAGTGTGGCATATGAGTTCTTGAATGGAATAGGATCTGGGATGTGCCTCTGCCTGACCACTCTAACCCTCCCTAAGCCCACTGTTATCCAAGTGCTCCTCGTTCTCGGCATCCTTTGAGGCAGTTCCATTGGACTGGGTGGTCTCTGGATAGGGGTGATGGTACTCCTGACCCAGTTTACTTCCGCTCTGAGTCTGGCTACCTCATCCCACAGTCCAGAGAGATGCATGCAGATAGGGCAGCACCTCAGTGTCCAGAAGGTCTGCCTGAATATGGCTGCCCCACAGCCACTGCATTGCACCACTCCCCACATTATACTGCAATTATACTGCTATTCCACTACTTGTCTGCTACTGAAGCTCTCCTAGTTCCCTTTTTATTAATTTACTGTCCTAAAAATCCTGCCACGGATCCTCATATCATTTTCTTTAAAAAAAAAAAAAAGAAACCAATAAATAAATAAATGAGTCAAAACACTTGTCATGCTGAGGGTGGACTTCTTCCCTCTTATGCCCCTCCTACTTCACACCCCTTACTATACCCCGTGTTTAGCTCCTGTCAATCAGATTTAACAGGGCATACAATTAAGAGTTGGGGGAAGGGGAGGGAGAGGGGGCAAAAATTTGCAGCAATTAAAGACAGCACAGAATTACACCACTAAGTTTTAAATTTTCAACAGCCCAAAAACAATTCTAAGTAAAGACAACAAAGAAATTACAGTGTCACTAAAAGCCCACAATCTAAGTTTAAAAGAAAAATAGCAATTACCAGTTACTCTAAAGCACTGAATTGAATATGTTTCCTTCCTTCCCCTTCTGGCTTCTTCTGAGAAAATAAAACTCACTTGCTACCTCAACTCTGACTAAGCCCCACCTCCAGTTATCACGTAGCTGAGGTCAGAGGCCAGACAATTAACACCTCCTCACCCAACTACAGGGCAGTCAGACAAGCCAAGATAAAAATTGCAGCAATTAAAGACAGCACAGAATTACACCACCACTACGTTTTAAATTTTCAACAGCCCAAAAACAATTCTAAGTAAAGACAACAAAGAAAGTACAGTGTCACTAAAAGCCCACAATCTAAGTTTAAAAGAAAAAATAGCAATTACCAGTTACTCTAAAGCACCGAATTGAATATGTTTCCTTACAGCCATACAATCTAGCCATACAAAAGCAAGAGTATTGGACTTTAGGAGGGCTGACTTTGGGAAAATGAGAGAGTGCCTCAGAAAAGCACTAGCAAATAGGCAAGAAGGAGGGGTGGAGGAACAATGGGGAGTAATCAAAACAGCCGTCGCAGAGGCAACAAGCCTTTGTGTGAAGCAAATCAATAAAACACAAGGAAGGAAAAAAACGCTATGGTTCTCAAAAGAGGTGGCAGGGAAGGTTAAGGGAAAAGGATAGCATTCAGGAAATATAAGGAAACACAGAAGGAGCAGGACAGAGAACTTTATCAGTTAAAGCAGTAAGAGGCTGGGAAGGCAGTCAGAATAGCAAAGGCCCAAACCGAGGAAAGGTTAGCCAATTCTTTTAAGAAGGGGGATAAGACCTTTTAAAGGTACATTAGGGAGCAAAGAAAGACCAAAGGAGGGATACTGAGGCTTAATAAAGGGGAGGGAATGTGGGTAGAGGGTGACATTGAAAAAGCAGGGATACTGAACGAATATTTCTGCTCAGTATTCACAAAGGAAGAGGGGGGGAGGTACCTAAACCAAACAAGAGAAACACTATGAAGATGGGGGTCGATACCAGTCCATTTACAGAAGAAAGGGTTCTGAAAGAACTAATAAAATTGAAGGTGGACAAAGCAATGAGGCCTGATGGGATTCACCCAAGAATTCTAAAAGAACTAAGGGTAGAACTAGTGACACAGCTGACTACACTGTTTAACAAATCATGGGAGGATAGGGTGGTACCTGAGGACTGGAGAAGAGCAGATGTGATTCCTCTTCACAAAAGTGGGAGCAGGACAGAGGCAGGAAACTACAGACCAGTTAGTTTGACCTCAGTGGTAGGGAAAATGATGGAATCACTTCTGAAGGAAAGAATTGTTAAGTACCTAGAAGCCAGAGGGGCACAGGACCCAAGGCAGCATGGATTCACAATGGGAAGGTCATGTCAGATGAATCTAATAGATTTCTTTACTGGGTGACCAAAGTAGTAGACCAGAGAGGGGCTGTGGACATGGCCTACATAGACTTTAGCAAGGCATTTGATACAGTCCCACACAAAAGATTAATATACAAGTTAGCCTGCCTTGAAGTGGGTCCCAAGATGGCAGCCTGGATAAAAAATTGGCTAGACAACAGGACACAAAGGGTAGTAGTAAATGGAGTACACAGTGAAGAAAGGAGGGTTACTAGTGGGGTACCGCAGGGTTCAGTACTGGGATCGGTCCTTTTTAATGTCTTTATAAGTGACATTGCAGAGGAACTGGAAGGAAAGTATGTCTCTTGCAGACGACACAAAGATCTGCAACACGTGTTGATACAAAAGATGGAGGAAAGGATGAGAAGGGACTTGGCAAGGTTGGAGGAATGGTCAAATGTATGGCAGCTCAGATTCAATGCAAAGAAGTGCAAGGTAATGCACATGGGAAACAAAAACCCAGGGGAAGAGTACACAATGGGGGGTGAGATACTGACAACAGTAAAAATGGAAAGGGACCTGGGGGCAATTATATCAGATGACCTAAAGGTGGGCAAGCAATGTGAGAAGGCAGTAAGGAAGGCTGGGGGGATACTGGGATGCATAGGAAGAGGCATCAATAGTAGAAAACAGGAAGTTGTTATCCCTCTGTACAGACAGTTGGTGAAACCCCATCTGGAGTACTGTGTGCAGTTCTGGAGACCCCATTTCCACAAAGACATAGACAGAGTGGAGGTTGTCCAGAGGAGGGCAACCAAAATGGTGCAGGGTCTGCATCAGAAGACATATGAAGAAAGACTAAAGGAGCTTAATATGTATACTCTTGAGGAAAGAAGGAGAGAGGGACATGATAGAAACTTCAGTACCTCAAGGAATCAGCAAAGTCCAAGAGGGTAGCATCTTTCAGACAAAGAGACAAAGAACAAGGTGGCACAATTTAAAGATAGAGGGGAACGCTCAGAGGTAATGTGAGGAAGTATTTTTTCACAGAGGGGTTGTAGATGCATGGAACAGCCTCCCTGAGGAGGTTGTGGAGTCAAGAACAGTGGGGGAATTCAAGAATGCATGGGACAGACATAAGGCAGTCCTAGTGGGGGGGTAGGAGGAAGTAAGCTGTTGGTTAACTAGGATCTGCAGCTTATCTGTTAGGTAGGAAAATGGGCAGACTAGGTGGTCCAAGCAGTCCTTATCTGCTGTCAAATTCTATGTTTCTATGGTACTACTACAAAAGTCCCACTTGTAAGGAATTTCTGACCACTAGAAAGGTTGCGGGGATAATGTTATTTACTCACCTGGTAAAGGTGATTATTCCCACCACCTTTCTAGTGCTCAGAGTCCCTTCTGATTGTGGACGAACAGGGAGATTCTGCAGTCAGAATCATGTAGGGATACTCCCTAATATATTTAGGTAGAGTTACAGCATGGAATTGCATTATGTTATCTAAATTCTGGAATGTTTTGCTCTACATATATATATAAGCGATATTATACATACTCTTCATGATGGAAAATTTTGGTATGGCTTATACCTGCTGTACCACAAATGTTTTGCAGCTCTCTTCCTGCCTTTTTTTTTTTTTTTTGCCTTTTGTGTGTGTTTTATCATTTTCTCTGCTAGGGAAGTTTCTAACTGGACAATGTTATCATGGCTGGGGGCTTGGCCGCTGGCAGTCCAAAATTTATGATCATGCATCAGCTAATAGGATGGATGGAGGATTACCTACTTGTAAGGAATGTCTGAGCACTATTAAGGTGGCTGGGATAATCACCCTTACCAGGCAAGTAAATGCTATTTTCCAAATTTCTCAGACCCTTACCAGAATCATAAAGGAGGCTCCCGTAAAGCTCTTCAACAGAAAATTACTGAATCTAAATTTATTTTAAGCAGCACTCCCACCTCAATTTCACCTGCCATTCTGGAGGGAATGATTGCATTAATAAGCTAGTTTGGAAGCATGCTTTACTTTCCACATCCTGTTACCTGCCACTTCTAGTTCTTGCATGTACTGAGAGTCAACATAGGTTCAGATGAGTGACTTCTTTCTTTCTTTCTTTCTTGACAATACTGGAATTACAAACCTTTGAGTCAGAGACTCCTTTACAAAGGCTCCACATCAGAGAAATACAGAGTTTACACACAGTACAAATCAGTAATACAAAATAGACAAATAATAGGTATACTACAGACAGTGGAGTGTCAAAACATTATATACATTGATGGTATTGCACTGGCAGTTACAGAGAGAGATATGACTGCATTATAAGTAATGAGAAGGCACATAGTTTAGTGGGGTGCAGTCTAAGTGGACATTAAAGCCAGACGGGAGTCCATTGTCAGAGGGAGGTGGTAGGGGAAAGGGGGAGTTAGGGGACATTGCAGGAGCAAGAGGAGAGGAGGAGGTGGTCAAGGAGCAGGGATTTGAATTGCCCAAGTTTGCTTTCCTAGGTGATAGTGAGGGGAAGGGAGTTGAGCCAGAGAGGGGCTCTGTATGAGAAAGAGTGCTGACCCAGGGAGGTTTGAGCGAGGGATTTGCAGGGTAGGTTTGCGCAAGCTACAAGTGGCCACTGTGTAGGAAGCTGGTTGTATGAGATGGGAGAGACTGGGGCAGTTAGGCTAGTATCAATCTTTCTGGCCAGAAGGCAGGTCTGGTATTTTAGCCTATCATCAAAGTTTAGCCAGTTAGATTGGCTGTACAGCATGCAGGTGTGGGTAGTTTTAGGGCATCCTAAGGCTAAGCGGAAGGCTTTGTTTAAAGAGATTCTGACTCTGTGAAGAGCAGTATTGTCGGTGGCACCATAAATCGGGATTCCATAATCTACAAGGGACAATACTGAGGATGAAATCACAAGTTGGAGAGCATCGGGAGGAGGCAGTCCCTGTGATGATAGAGTAGGCCAAGTCAGGAGTTAACTGAGGTGCAGAGGAAGTGGATGTGGCCATGAAAGATGAGAGCAGAATCAAGAGTAACACCCAGGTATTTAAAGGTGGTCACCGTTCGAGTGGGAGGGAGAGGGAGGTACTGTAAGATGTGGAGCAGAGAATTCTTGAGTCTGTTCTGGTGGTGGGAAAACAGCATTACCTTGGTCTTTTTTTGATTCAGAACAAGTTTGTTCTTGATAAACCAGGACTCAGCTTCATTGAAGGAGTGCTGTAGGGAAAGTTCAAGGGAGGCAGGATTTGTATGGGATGAGTAGAGAACAGCGTCATCTGCATAAAGGAGGATATTATCAGAGCAGGATTTTGATAAGGTGTTGAGGTAAAGGCTGAACAGAAGGGGCCCTAGAATGGACCCCTGTGGGATTTGGAGAGGGTGTGGAAATTTTGACCTGTTGGGAGAGGTTTGACAGATAGTTAGAGAACCAGGCTGTGTTGTCCTGGGAAATGCCAAGGTTTGAGAGAGAGAAGAGATGAGGAGTGTGTGATTGACAGTATTAAAGATCTTGGATAAATCAAGTAAGACAGCACCGGCCAGCCTACCACTGTCAAGGGCAGAGTGGATGTAGCTGATGAGCTCCAGTAGTGCAGTGGAAGTACTGTGGTCTTGTTGGAAACCATATTGCTCATTGGAGAAAAGGTTATATTTAGAGAGGTATTCAGTGAGCTGGTCCGAGACAATGCATTCCAGGGCTTTGGAGAGGTGGGAGGATGGAAATTGGGCAGAAATTTCCAGGGAAGAAATGGTCACCACCTTTGTGGATCAGCGTGATGACAGCCACCTTCCATAGGAAGGGGAATTTGCCTAGGCAGAGTGAGCAATTTAGGAGGCTGGTGAGGGAAGAAAGAACCTCATCAAGAGCTAGGCATAGGAGGCAAAGGTCTAGGGTGTCACTACTATGCCAAGCACCAGCCAGAGTTTTAAGGAGGTAGGGTTTGATTTCAAGGGGGGTAAGCAAAAAGTGGAATGAGGGGTTGATGGTGGGGAGGGGTAACAGGTCAAAGAAGTCAGGGGGATGAAGTGAGCTAAGGTCAGAAAAGGAGGTGTTGAGGGTGTTGGCAACAAGTTGTAGGTCTGTGGTTATGCAGCCATTGATATTCAGTTGGGTAGGGGATGGGGAGGTGGTTTTGCCATTGAGGGATTTCATGTTCTCCCAGAACTTGCGACCAGAGCCCCAGGTGGAGGTGAGGGCAGTTCTGAAGTACTCCGCCTTGGCTCTTCGGATAGGCCAGGTGCAACTATTGCATGCGGCCCGATAGAGCTGTCTATCTGCTGATTTTCCAGAGTCTAAGGCTTTCTTCCATAGGTTATTTCTTTGCCGCATCTGATTAAGGAGGGCGTGAGAGATTCAGGGGGTATTATGGCCTTTTATAGTATGTTTAGTGAGGGGGCAGCAATATCATAAGCTGCATTAAAAGAGCAAATTAAGTAGTTAAGGGTGGCATCAAAGTCATGGGAAAGATACAGGGGGGACCAGCCCCAGTTGGCAAGAAGGGCTTGCAGCTGGCCTAGCTTACCGGGTTTGAGGAGCTGGGAGCGGAAGGTCTTAGGAGGTTTTTTTTTTACCAAACAGGTCCACATATAGAGGACCGGGGAGTGATCACTTAGGGCACTGGGGAGGACAGTGATATTCATGAGTTTGTGGGGGCAGTTGGACATAACGAGTTCAAGAAGGGTGGCAGTACCATAGTGGGGATGGAGGCGAGTGGGGCAGGTAACAAGTTGGACGATGCCGAGGGCTGCTATTCCATCTTTGTAGGGAGAGGCTGAGGGTGAGAGCCAGTTTGTGTTGAAATCCCCAAGTGTTATTTGTCCAGTTTTGGGAGGGAGGTGGGAGAGGTAGTCGATAAGTGACTGAAAAGCAGGTTTCTGGCCTTGGAGGGGGAATGTAGATAGAGGTGATAATGAGCAGGGCCCTGGAGGGACCGGGGAAGACATTAAGTGACAGAGCTTGGGTACCTCCATTCAGCTGGGGGGAGTGAAACTCTGGAAGGAGTCCCTCAGATAGATGGCACAGCCGCCACCATGTTTGCAAACTCTATCATTGCGGAAAAGGGAGTACCCTGGAATAGTGATAGAGGAGTTCGGGGTAGATTTGGAGAGCCAGGTTTCTACTAGGGCTAAGATGTCAGGCTGGTATTGTGCTATCCAAACCTGGAGGTCACTGAATTTTTTCAAAAGACTGCATATATTAATGGAAGCAATGTGGACCCCAGGTGTAGGGGTGGGGGATTTGGAGGGCGATGGGAGGGGATCAGGGCTGGAGTGAATATTACCAGATATGAGAAGGAGTAGGGCGAGGTTCTAAATAGTAGGTGACGTAGGGCTTTCTTGCTGTTGGACGCCACAAGGTAGGGGTGGGTAGACTGTGGGGGGCAGGTAGGGATAGGAAGGGAGCACAGGCAAAGGAGGGCAAGGAGGAGGGATGGCCAGATCGAGTCACGTGGGGGGGTAGGGGTCAAGGAGTGAGAGGGAGGGGGGTGTAAGGGTGGAGGGCAGGCATGAGTAGAGTGGTGATTACAGTGCAAATGGGGAAATGGCGGGGTGCATTTGGGTGGAGATGGTGTAGGAGTGTGGGGAAGCAAGGTGAGGATGAGGAGAATGACAGGTGCAAGTAAGGTGGGTGTAGTAACCATGCTGGGCTAGAGGGGGGTAAGGTGGGTGAAGACAAAGGGGACCTATGGGCAACAGTTTGTAGGGCAGCCTGGATAGCACAGTGGTAGGGTGACAGACTCCCAAGTAATGGGTACCAGGTTCGAATCTTAGGGGTGGGGAGTTGAGAAATCACTAGGCTGGGGGGGGGAGGAAGAGGTGGAAGGATGTCAGAGAGCGGTGGGGGTGTTGGGCTAGAAAAGGAGGAGAAAAGCTTGGGGTGAAGAGATGTCAGGCGGTGGTGGCACTGCCTCCTAGTGGTCAGATAGAGTAAAGACATTCCTAATAGGAGAAGGGACAACCAGGTGGGATGATAGAGTACGGGGAGTCAGCTTGCAGGAGAGAAAGGAGTCAGGGAGAAAACACTACTACCCTCTAGTGGCTGAGTGCGATAACCCGCTAAGGGAAGTTCAGATGCTTAGTCACATGACAGGAAGGTGTCTATAAGTCAAGGGCCACCCTTGAGTGGGAGGGTGGCTAGGGTAGGCAGGGCAGTCAACTTGCAGCGTCGATGGGCTAACACCCCCAACACAGAAGCTGCTTGGAGGAGGGTAACAAATTTACCTTTAAAGGGCTCCTATGGTCCAGCGCTGTCCCAAGGTGCAGGTATCTTGTGTGTGTGCTGTGGGAAGGGCTCTGCGGCCTGAAATGGGGAAGGGGGGGAGAAAGGATTAGTATGCAGTGGGAAGATAGGAAGAGTGAGAGACTTAGGCACAGACCTCCTAGTGCACATGCATAGGCAGTAGAGCACAGGGAGGCAGAGAAAACAACAATGGAAGAGAGCCAGAGGATGCCAACCACAAGGTGGGCCCGTAGCAGAACTCAGCAGGCTATATAAGTCTGAACAATATACTCTAGCACACTATCTGATGGGAAACAATTGAGCAGTATACAATGAAACAGAATAATATGGAGGACAGGCAAGTTTTGTAACTAACTAGGCAGTCGCTAATTAAAGCAGTACACTGCAGTTAATATTCATCAAAATGAAATGGGATAACAGGGAAGAAGCAGTTCAAGTGAGGCAGTATAGGAAAGTACAGCTTAAAGTACAGGAAAAACTCACTAAGCTGAGAGTCCAAAATGCTAAAGAAATGTCTTAAAGCTCTGCTGGAAACTGCGTGGCTTCATTGAGCTTCTGCTGAAACTGGACCAGCCAAAAACAATCAGGCAGATTCAGAGGGCAGTAAATGCAGGGCTAACACTCCCAACACAGAAGTTGTTCAACTTTTGTATCGGTATAATACAACCAATTAGCAAACCATAAAATTTGTAAAGTAGTAATAACAATCAGGTGGATTTTATTCATTACAGTCTTTAAAAGGGCAGTAAATCATATAGTACAACAGCTGGAATTATACTGAGGGTCTTTTTTTCTTAACAATGATTTCCTGTTGTTGATTCATTACTGTTTTGAGGGGAGCCATACCTCAGCACAGGCCCTTTTTATGTTGCTTGCATGCATGTGCAAGAAGCATAGTGTCATCATCCGAGTTTTCGAAGGCGTGGCAGCCCTCTTCCAATTCAGTCAGTGTGTTTGCTGGCGTGGCCGCAGTTCTCCAATCAACGCTGCAGCTGTCTATGACAGCAGTTGAAAATGCAGTGGCCATACAGTTGAAAGAGAGAGCTACGCTTCACTGAGCAGCGATAAGATTGCATGCTCATGCGCGCTCCCCCACCACACACATGCACTCATACTGCGTGCTTGTGCTTCCCCCCACGCACACACTGTATAGCCGATGGGGGTGCCCAATCCCCCATCGGCTGTGCTGCACTCCCCCCCAACAGAGTTCCAGGTGCCACGCTGAGAGCCCACCCCAGCATGGCAGCAGTCTGTATGGCCGACGGGGGTGCCCAGTCCCCTGATGGTTCTACTGTTACCCCCCCAGACTATCGGGTGCAATGCTGGGAGCCCACCCCAGCGTGGCAACAGTTCCTAAGGCCGATGGGGGTGCCCAATCCCCTGTCGGCTCCACAACCCCCCCAACAGTGTTCCAGCTGCCACGCTGGGAGCCCACTCCAGCATGGCAAACGTCCTGCATAGTCCAAGTAATAAAAAAAAAAGAAAAACTGAAAAAAACCCTTCCCTCGCTGCTGTCTTGACTCCCCTCTCCCACCCGTGCCCACCCACTGTGCACCCTTCCTCCCCACACCCCCACCTCACCCCATACTTATCTCCGGAGCTCGGCGCGATGATCTTCGGTGGACTGGGAACACGACTGCACTCTTCAAAGCCGACCGCGAACTGAGGAAATGCCGGTAAGCTGTATAATGGAATAAATAGGGTTTTTTCAACTTTACTGCATATCGCGGGCATTTGGGGGAATTTTTTCATCAAATTTTCAACATGGGGTTTTTGGGACCCCACCTCATGAATTCTGTCACTGTCATAGCATTAATCGGCCCTGAAAGGTGATTTCGTTGTCACTGCGTGGAACCACCTTTTGGGACTGAGTAATGAAATGACAGTGTCACAGTTCATGAGGTAGACCCCCAAAAACCCTATGTTGAAAATTTGGTGAAAAAATTCCCAAAAATGACTGTTTTACGTGTATGCGTTGCGCTGTTCCTACGCAAGCTTGTAAGTTCATGAATTTTCAATATGTTCACTCCAGATTTTCAACATTGCCATTTTACCACACCTCCTTATGAGCAATACAGCTGTCATTTCTCACATCTCACCCAAAATATGTTTCTACGCATGTAGCACACAATGGCGCAGTCGGTGTGCGAAATCAATGTTTGGGACAGATTAAGAAAATCACAGTGACACTGTTCATGAGCAGAGGTGTTAAAATGGCTATGTTGAAAATTTGGTGAAAAAATTCTTACTAATGAAGACATTGAACAGGACTGGCCCCAGGACCAATCCCTACAGCACCCCACTGGTCGCCCCCTCACCCTAGACTGCACCCCATTTACCACCACTCTCTGCCTCCTGTCTGTTAGCCAGTTTCTAACCCAATTTACCATCCTTTCCCCCATGACTAGTCTACCCAGCTAGTTTATCAGCCTTCTATGTGGGATGGTGTCAAAGGCTTTGCTGAAATCAAGGTAAGCGTTGTCCACTGCCCCACTCTGATTCACTTCCTTTGTCACCCAGTCAAAGAAATCAACCAGATTTGTCTGACATGAGGTCCCCACTGTGAATCCATGTTGTCTATGGTCCTGGGCTCCGATGGCTTCTAGATGCCCCACTATCCTTTCTTTAAGCAATGTCTCCATGATCTTCCCCACTACTCAGGTGAGGCTAAATGGCCTATTGTTCCCTGCCTCCACCCTGCTGCCGGACTTGTGTAGTGGGATCACATGTGCCCTCCTCCAATTCACTCATGTTGAATGACTCAGTGAACATGGCTGCCAGAGGTACTGCTATCTCCCTTCGCAGTTCTCTTAATATCCTTGGGTGTACGTCATCCGGTTCCATTGCTTTGTCCACTTTCAATTTACAGAGCTCCTGCAGGACTCTTTTGCCTTTGAATGGACTATTGTCCACCTCTTCACTCCCTTGGCAACTGCTGTACTGCTGTGGCTCTTGCCCCTCCCACTGTTCTGTGAATACTGAACGGAAAGACACAGTGCATGTCTTGGGAGGAAGGCATGGAGCTATCACTTCCAAATACCTAAACAGCACATACAAGCAAGCAACATTCGGCAGTGACAAATGCTAGTTTTCTCTCTTACTATACCATTATATGCAGTGCAATTTGTAAACAATGCAGCAAGCTATGACAGGAAACATAAGGCATTATTCACCAAAATATGGTATGATGTGTTAACCCTTTTCAGAAAGACCATCATCTGGATAAACACATGATTTATGTGCCACAAACAGTAATCTACTGGTAGATGAAATACTAAACGGCACCTATAGACAGTGGCTGATCATCTATTTTAGACCGCAAAGAGAAAAGATTTTGCCTTATAACTCTGGAGTCAAACTGTATCACTAACTTGCACAGTGTAATTTATTGGCAACACAGTGCCTCCCATTCTCATCTTAGTCTACAAATGTGAATATTCTGAAGGAAAGAATTGTTGAGTACCTAGAGGCCAGTGGGGCACAGGACCCAAGGCAGCATGGATTCACGATGGGAAGGTTGTGTCAGACGAATCTAATAGATTTCTTTGACTGGGTGACCAAAGTAGTAGACCAGGGAGGGGCTGTGGACATGGCCTACCTAGATTTTAGCAAGGCATTTGATATAGTCCCACAGAAAAGATTAATACACAAGTTAGCCAGCTTTGGAGTGGGTCCCAAGGTGGTAGCCTGGATAAAAAACTGGCTAGACAACAGGACACAAAGGGTAGTAGTAAATGGAGTACACAGTGAAGAAAGGAGGGTTACTAGCGGCGTACCGCAGGGTTCAGTACTGGGACCGGTCCTTTTTAATGTCTTTATAAGTGACATTGCAGAGGAACTGGAAGGAAAAGTATGTCTCTTTGCAGACGACACAAAGATCTGCAACAGGGTTGATACACAAGATGGAGTGGAAAGGATGAGAAGGGACTTGGCAAGGTTGGAGGAATGGCCAAATGTATGGCAGCTCAGATTCAATGCAAAGAATTGCAAGGTAATGCACATGGGAAACAAAAACCCAGGGGAAGAGTACACAGTGGGGGGTGAGATACTGACAACAGTAAAAATGGAAAGAGACCTGGGGGTAATTATATCAGATGACCTAAAGGTGGGCAAGCAATGTGAGAAGGCAGTAAATAAGGCTGGGGGGATTCTGGGATGCATAGGAAGAGGTATCAATAGTAGAAAACAGGAAGTTGTTATCCCTCTGTACAGACAGTTGGTGAGACCCCATCTGGAGTACTGTGTGCAGTTCTGGAGACCCCATCTCCGCAAAGACATAGACAGAGTGGAGGCTGTCCAGAGGAGGGCAACCAAAATGGTGCAGGGTCTGCACCAGAAGACATACGAAGAAAGACTAAAGGAGCTTAATATGTATACCCTTGAGGAAAGAAGGGAGAGAGGACATGATAGAAACTTTCAAGCACCTCAAGAAATCAACAAAGTCCAAAAGTAGCATCTTTGGAAAAAGATGTGCAAGAACAAGGGGGCACAATTTGAAGATAGAGGGGGACGGCTCAGAGGTAATATGAGGAAGTATTTTTCTGGAGAGGGTTTTGGATGCATGGAACAGCCTCCCTGAGGAGGTTGTGGAGTCAAGAACAGTCGGGGAATTCAAGAATGCTTGGGACAGACATAAGGCAGTCCTAGTGGGGGGTAGGAGGAAGTAAGCTGTTGGTTAACTAGGATCTGCAGCTTATCTGTTAGGTAGGAAAATGGGCAGACTAGGTGGGCCAAGCGGTTCTTATCTGCCGTCAAATTCTATGTTTCTATGTTTCTGTGTTTCAACTGATCTTAACCAATTTTTTCATAAAAAGACTGGACTTTACTTGACAATCTGTAAATTATCACACAGATTTGCACTACTGGGCTTGCACAGATTATAGTAAGGCTGCTATTAGACACATCATTCAAAATGGAAGATTTTTTTCTGCTTCCATATGCAGGAGTCCCCATTGGTTACATGTTTTGGTTGGGGTGAGCTCCAGTAGGGGGTTCTGATGACCTTATGTTCAGGTTAGAGCTTTCAAAAGCAGGGCACCACAATGGCCATGTGTTCTGTTTGGGTCTTTTATGACTGTGGGCAAAGGAGGCATGGAGGAGGAGAAGGACCAGGAGATAGCAATCTCACACAACCAGAACACCCAACGCATTTCAAAAAGGCAGCAGTGAAGGTGAACAAGATGTTGAGGTATATATCAAGGAGGTTCACCAGCAGAAGAAAGGAGGTAATTCTGCCCCTATACAGATTCTTGGTGCGACCGCACCTGAAGTACTGAGTGCAGAACTGGAGCCCTGACATCAAGAAGGACATAATTCAGCTGGAGGTGATGTAGAGAAGGGCTACCAAGATGAATCAATAATAATAAATAATAATCATACTTTATTTATTATGCACCTTTCAAGTATCAAGGCTCAGTACAATAAAACAATAAGACACAGTAAAAACAGAATCATCATCATAAAATGTACAAATCAGCAATCATCGCTACCATATGCTTTGACCCAGAGAAAAGGTTTTAGGGCCTGTTTAAAGCTCCCCACGGTCATGCATTCCTTAATCCGATGGGGTAGAGAATTCCAGAGGGCCGGGGTTGTGAACATAAAAGCACGGGCGCCAGCAGATTTTAAAGTCACCCTCGGAATCTCTGGCAACCCCTCGTCAGCGGAGCGGTCTCACAGGGTGGTAAGGAATCAGGAGCTCTTTCAGGTAGTCAGGGCCCAGTTCGTGTAGGGCTTTATAAGTCAGCAATCCAACTTTGAAGGTGATCCACCACTGTACTGGCAGCCAGTGCAGTTCCTGCAGCACCAGTGTTCCATAAGAACAGAGACTAGTGAACGTGAACATGTACTCACCTAAGGAGAGAAGGGGGACATGATCAAGAACTTCAAATACCTTAAAGGCATAAACAAGTAGAGATGCGGAGAATTTAAATTCTGCCGTCGAAGTGAACACGAAGTGGGCACTTCGCGTTGCTACTCCGCTATGCGGAGTGGGCAATGAAAAGTGCTCACTCCGCCTTGTCATTACCACTTCGCGTTAAGGCGGAATGGCAATGCGAAGTAAGGCGAAGTCATTGTTTTTAATGGACTTCACGTTCCTCATTATGATTCTAAGTGATCCACTTGGTGTTTCAGATTTGGCAGCCCCCCACACATCACATGGCTTACAGTACTGTAAGTCACATGCTCTTTAGTTAGGCAGGAAGAAAGTGAGTCACATAAGCAGACACTTTTACTTTCTCCTGTGCAGACAGAGTGAGAGGAGTGTGTTTTGTGACTGCTGATATTTTGAGATCAGAGGGAGGAGGAGATTTGAACTTTGATTTAGACTCAACAGCTTTTTTAAAGCCTAATTTTTTTTGTCTTTTCTGTCTGTACTCTTTTTTTACTTAATTTGTTCTTTCTGTAAATTTTATTTTTCTTACATAGAGGGACATCAGTTGCAAATTATGTCCATGCTGGAACTGCTGCTGGATCATCATGGGATCCCACATTATTTTTTTTTCCTCACACCATGTGCCCCCCCACACCTTCCTTGCTGTGTTATAAAATGTATTCCTCCACCATCCCCGACCCTTGTATGTAATTATGCCCTTTTTTGTTGTCTTCCGTATGTATTCTGAGCAGTGCAAGTATACTGTGCTAAACTGCATGGGTACAGTCTTCTTTCCAGTCTGTGTATGTACTGCAGACACTGTCCAACTCCCTGACTTAAAGACACTTATTGATGAGTACAATGGTGGGATGGTGAAGCCTGGAGAGATACTATAAAACAGGCTTACAATACATGCAAGTAACTAGTAAAAAAATTAATGTTGTGATTCGTAACATGATCGTAAATCATGATTTGTGACAGCATTTGTGACCGTGATTATGAAGAAATGCGAATGCCTACAGCTGTACTTCCCCAGGCCCCGATGAGGTGTGGCAAAAAACTCCCCAACTTAAAAACACTTATTAATGAGTACAATGGTGGGGTGGTGAAGCATGGAGAGATACTACAAAACAGGCTTACAATACATCCAAGTAACTAGTAAAAAAAAAATTAATGTTGCGATTCGTGACGTGATCGTAAATTGTGATTTGTGACTGCATTTGTGACCGTGATGATGAAGAAGGTGATTTGTATCATGAGTGACTCGTGATGATGGTCCTGACTAAAAAATGCATATTAATGAGTACAATGTTCATGCTGAATTATGCACCACACCTGTCCAGTACTCTGAAGAGAAGCCAAAGAAACAACTGTGATTTAAATTAGAAATGGAGATTGGGCCCTAAAGAGATGCAAATGCACAGACAGATTAAGATTGTGCTGCACACTTAAGAGATGCAGATGCAAAGGCACAACACCTAACCAGTGCTCACTATCAGAAATTCAAATCTGGAAAAGAATACTTTTGCCAGTTGGGGTGGGCCGGGGCAGTGTACTGCACCGCAGCAGTAACAGTCACTAGTACTAGTACCAGTAAAGAAACCCCAAAGAAGTATAAAAATTACACAGCTGCAGTGGATAGCAGGTTCACATTGCTGAAATTATGTGGCACAATAAAAGTTATCTAATTTGGTGACATGCGTCACACACATACTCATATACGCACTAAGTAATGCATAGCAAATTGAAATCTTCAATAATATAACCACATATTTTAAACAAACTAAAATTATGCACTGCTGCACCACAACAATCAGCAAAAAAATGGCAAGAATTATTGAAAATATTACTGTGTGTACATTAACACAGTTATACAAGAAAAATATCACCAAAACAGAAGGCACTGTCTTTTTCTCCAAGTTAATCTACCTAAACCACATATACGCCCCTCCCCAAAGCACACTTCCACTGTCTCTCAGTACACAGACTGAATGTTGCACATTAACATTCAAAATCCACACACAAACAATAAACACTTGATGATATGAGCATAGGAGGGTTTCCTATAATCGATGAACTAAAGTTTCAACAAAAGAAAATGACTCAAAAAGGCTGTTTTAACAGCTTTTAGAAGGTTTGAATCACAGATAGCTCTCAGAGCAAATTGTCTCCTACAGCTTCCTACACACACTACCCCAAACTGAGGCTATGCAAAACAATCTAGAGCCCATGTGACCTGAAATCCAATGAATCACTGCAAAATTTGCCTTTGGAGCTTAGAAACAAGACGAAGTGAGGCAAAGTACATTGTTTACAATGTACTTAAGATAAATTAGTGGAGTAGTGGTTTGGGAAGGCAGAGTAACGTAAAGTCATTGTTTTCAATGGACTTGCGTTACCATTATAACGCTGGCAATCTACTTCACGGCCATGGAGCACCATGAATTCAAGCCACTCTGTGTTCCACTTCACGGAGTGAATTGGGGCCACTACCATCTCTATAAAACAAGGTGCACCTTGGGGATCTTTTTAGCATATGCAAAAACAAAAGCACCTGTAGGAACAGCTACACATTGGTAGTTGTGGGGGGGGGGGATGTACAGGAAGAAGACCAGAAGACACTTCTTCACAGAGAGAGTGGTGACAAGGTGACTGCACTACCAGAGGGGTAAGTCAATCACATATCAGGTGGTGGTTCTAAAAGGGGGTGGGATAAAGTCAAGGGGAAGTTTAGGGTGACAAGGGGCAGGGCAACATGCAGCAAACATGCATGAGCTCCTCAACGAGCAGACTTGACAGACCATTTGGGCCTTCTTCTGATGGTATTTTCATATGCTCTTACATAGGTTTTAGACAGGTGTTCAATAAGTAGGGGCTCTCTTTGTTATGGGTTCTGACTGGAGCTTACAAGAATATGATTCCCAATGGTTGCTGGTTCTTGCTGAGGCTTCCATCTGTATGGGTGGGGAAAGGGCAATAGCAACAGCTTTCAGATGGGTGTTCTACAAATAGGGTGCCACAACAAGTTCTGACTGGTGTTTCCATGCATAGGGGCCACAACAGCTATAGGTTCTGGAGGGAGACAGTGGAGGGTCCCAGTGCCCATAGATTCTGATTGGGGTCTCATGATTAGGGAGCCTCAGTAACCACAGGTTTTGTTTGGGGCTTCCATACATACGGGGCCCCTAACATGCACAGGTCCTGAGTGGGGAATGCAAAAAGGTACCACTATGGCCAGTACTTTTGACAAGGGGATATCAATGAGCAAAGGTTGGCTGTGGTTTCCATAAGTTACGGATATCAATGACCACAGGTTTTGGGTGGTGCTTCCATGAGTAGGGGACAATAATGGCCACAGGGTCTGGCTGGCTGTCTATGTGTTGCCCCTCCCCCAACTGTCACAGGTTGTGGCTTGGGTTTCCCTGGCTATAAGACAGTAGAGGCCTCAGTGTTTACATGTTCTGACTGAGGAGTCCTTCAGCAAGGGATCTCAACAGCCATGAATTCTGGCTGTGGTTTGAATGAATTGGAGATATCAGTGTCCATGATTTTGGGTGGTGCTCTCAACAGTAAGGGCCATAATGGCCAATACCATAAGTTCTGACTGAGCATCCATAAGTATGACGTCTCAGTGGCCACTGTGTTTGGCTTGGCTTCCATGAGTAGAACACACCCAGTGGCCACAGGGATTTCTAGTGCCTAAGGTCAACTCTAAATATCCTTATCATGTAAGTTTTTGGCTGTGCATGAAAAATCTGACTTTTGCACAGGTCCCACAGTCCTACATGCTTTTCAGAAGTGAGGTTGGTTATCCACAGACTTTAAGTAAATGTATACATGCTCACTGTCGCATGATAGGCCTAGATCCATTTATGTGGATTCATATTGTATATGCTGTAATGTACTTTAACAGGTAACTACAAAATAACTGTTGTTTCTATAAAGGCTAGTGATGACCTGTTATATTTCAAGATAAGGGAGACAGGTATAATGTCCAAGAAGGCATAAAATATCCCACTGTGGCTTTCCATGACAGGGAAAGGTAATGTAGTGACCTAGGGGTCAGAGGTCAAGCCAAATGCATGGACCAGATGTCACTGGGGTTGACATCAAACTTGACATGGCACAACAGTGACACCTACAGGGAAAGGTAAACTGTTGCACCCCATCACACTATAGAGGTGGCTTGAAGATGACCAGCCTGCATATATAAGACACACATTCTGAATTCAGGACAGTTGAAAACCAGCTTAGCTGGAAGGCAGATAGTCTGTCCAGCTGGCATATATTTGTAGACCAGACGTATATGTGCAGGCCTGGAAAAACCTCTAAAACCATACCTGAGTGTGTGGAAAGTTTGACTTGTCCCATACTGAATAGGAAATTCTGATTTTTAAGTCAGAAGTTTGGAAACCAAGACTTTGCACCAAGGAAGCACCTGAAAGACTTCTTTTTTTAAAATGGACATTTCAGAGACTTGGCTTGGAATACACACTTGTTACACAACTGTTGCTTAAGGACTCATCTCTACAAGGACATTTGAAATCTTGTCTGAACTTTAACATCAAAATTAGGTATAGTTTAGAATACAGTATCTAGTGTTTTCTGTAAACCATCTAGTTTTGCTTTTGTTATTCTCTGCATTTCAAAGTTCTTCCAAATTGTAGAATTTTCTGTATTGCTTTTATTTTAAGTAAACTTTTATGATTTTCTTATCAACTCTGCCTGGAGTCTGGTGGTTGTGTGATTTAACATTTTAACAGAAGGGTTTTGAAAATACTGTGTGCTTTGACAAGATAGAACCATTCAGCTATCATATAAAACTAACTAGGCAAGACGTAGCCAGTGGCTGTGGTGGAATTCAAATACTGAAAGTAGTGCAGAGTCAAGGGAACTCAAAACTACAGAATCCACCCTCCCACCGGGAAAAGGAAGGCTGGCAAGTCTTCTGGAAACCCTTACTCCTGCTCACAAGTTCCTAAAAAGGGTGATCCTCTCTGCAAACAGGAGGTCCTGCCGGGCTGCCAGGGTTTGGGGGCCAGGGGCATGTGACACTCACTATTACAAGTTGTTATCAAGAAAAAATAAAACAAAAGAAGGCTAATATTTGTCATAATAGCCAAGTGGCCAAAGCATTATTCTTATGTAAGGCCGGCACCCCCTGCATCTAGTGGTATATGGTGGCATCTCGTCCAGAGGAGCACCCACCTTATGCCATGAAAATCAATGCCTTTCCTTTACCTTGCCATATTGGGCCACGGAGAATGAGGACCAGGGCAACCAATAAACACTTTGGGGGCACCATTAACTGCTCTTATGAGACTCACACACAAACTCAGATCCACACTGGAAGTTGGGATCAGGCAGGATGTATTTATTATGTTGTCCACCATGTCACACAGCATTAAGGGCATTTCCCTAGCCAGACACGTTGTTTGATGTTGTTACTGTATTTCGCAGGTCATTACCATCCCTTTATTCACTTTATTAGGCTAATACTTCTCACACTCAGTACAGTCTCAATGTATCCACAGTTCAAAGTAGACCTAACTGTCCTATGCCCGGCACACTTTCACTGTGCCCACAGTTGCTTCTGATTTCCCTCCCTTTGCTCTAAAGTGTCTGCTGTCTTTTGTCACAGTTCTTTCATAATCCCAATATCAATTACAGTTCCTTTTCCATGTTCCCTTTCTCCCATATATAGGGCCCCTGGAGCCCTGGTGCTCCCAACCCAGCATACAGTGGCATTCTCACACTACCCTGGGGGTAAATATCATTGTTCAGTTATGTGCTAGACAATGGCAGTCAAATTCAGTTTAGTACATCAGACTATGATCTCTTAAGTTCTGTTCTAGTTGGTCTGGTCATGCATGCCTCCCTCTGGCAATGTCACTGATAGCTCTAGTGGCAAAAAACAGGCTCCCATATCTTGCCCCAAGCCAAGGACTTACTGATCCTATCTCTAATCAGGCCTTCTCCGTCTGATGACCAAAGCTTTGAAGCTCTTCCACAGGGGGTTACATACTTTAACTAGTACCTATGCCTTTTCCTTCACACATTCCCAGAGAATCTTTAATGAAAGGTTTACTTACAAATGTGCTCTCTGTCAAGTGTACTTTGTGATTTTTTTTATTCTTTTGGTAACCAGGTAAGGCCCACTAGGCACAAGTGCCTGTTTTCAGGGGTGACCTGGGAGCAATAGGGAGGTTAAGTGACTTGCTCAGAGTCACACAGTATGCAAGTGGAGGTTGTGGGAATCAAACCCAGGTCTGCTGGATGTACTGTGCCCATTCATAGCTCATTACTCAGTGGACCCTCACAGATCTTGGCAACCTACCATGAGGAGTGGCCTTCAACAGCTCACTTTAGTGCCATTCAGGTCTTGATCTTCTGGTTCCTGAGGCTGAAGTTGCTGTACTCTGCCTCTTTGTAATGGGTGTTATTGGGGGTGTCCTTCCCATCAAAACCCTGGTTGGGTTCTGGGCCTCCAGAGACCTTACCAGACAGCACTCATGCCATGCAGACCAAGGGACTCTGCCACCCTCCCTAGGCCCACAGGCCTCTTCCCCACCCCTGCTCAGTGATAGCTGGAGCAATGAGACTCTGCTGCTGATCAACCTTTCTCCATCCTCTCCCGGCTTCCTACCTTTTCTCCCCCAGACCAACAGCTAGCATTCCCCTCTTATAATGTAAACGGGGAAATGTATGGGGTAAAGAGGGAAGTGAAGGGCCATGAATATTCATGTCCAGCTTCCTGCTGCTGGCTGAGTCAGGAAGCTCAGACCACAACATCCAGACACCCAGGGCTAGATTTTCAAAGCATGGTGCAGGGCTTGCATCAAGCCATGCACCATGACACTTAGGTTCTGGCAGTGCGCCAAACCCCTTCACCGCAACTACGCCCGATTTTACAATCTCGGGCACAGTTGCGACAGTTTCCTCAATTTACGGCAGTTTATGACAAATATCTGGCACATACTCCATGAAAAAGGCCCTCGGGATTGCCATAAGCTAGACAACAAAAAGTTGATGTAACTTGCGGCAATTGCCGCACAAGATAGAAAATCCCAATTGATGGCCAGGAGAATGCCACAGGCCCCATGTGCCATAAGTTTGGAACACCAGGGGCTGGCAGCATTCTCAGAGTTTTGAAAATCCGGCCCTCTATCTCCACACTGGTGCCCACTACAGAACAACTCCCATGGTCTTGCTTAACCCTGAGAGTGCTCTGTAGTAACCATCCTCAAGCTGGGTGAAGAGAGGGATTTGTTACACTTAGGATACAGTCTCCACTAAAGACGGGGGTTCAAAATCCATTTCTGAAAAATTGATGGGATGGTTGTGTGGTATGGTGATTACAGTACAAAACTGGGAAACAGTAGATCCCATGTTTGAATCCCACTACATCCATTAGCTCACTGGGACACTTCATGCAACTCACTTGGTCTCCCAATGCTTCAGTTCTGCCTAGCAGTGAAATTCGCTAGAAGCAAGACACAGCAGTAAAAAGGTGTTGGGTCTCATTTGGGCTAAGTACCCAGGTTGACTAATTTGTAAAAATAACAGTATTCACTGGCAGTTGTCTTCTTCCCTTCATTATTGCAGCTGATCAGTGCAAGTACTCAGTGTAGTGAAGTGTACGCACTGAAGGATACAATATGTAAAGTATAACAGACTTAGGCATAGCAAAATAATGCATTTAGGCATGACCAAATGCTGGGTTACTGTTGGTTAATTGAACTCCAGGGGGTCATAAGGTATGCGTTACCTCAGATAACCCAATGTCTGGAGTGCCTTAGAGGACACATTCAAGCCCAGTGCCCATAATAGTTTGAAAGCCTATAAACAGTTCTTTCAGACTAGTTGCTGGGCTCATCTGTTACTGGAAGCACTCCAATGATATAGATGATTAAGTCTATTCAACATTAATACTATATTGCAGCCATTTTTAGAACACTGTGATGTACCTGAGGAACAAACTGTGCCTAAAGCACAGCCTGTTCCTTGGCGACATCACAATGTTCAAAAAGCAGCTGCAATACAGTATTAAGGTTGAACAGACATAGTCATCTATATCTCCGGCATGCTTCCAGCTACAGATGAGCCCAATGCCTCATTTGAAAGAGCTGTTCATCAGCTTTCAAACTATGTCAGCCTCTGTGCTGGAATGTGTCCCTTATTTATGAAAACTAGTAACCAGAAAAGGCACACTGAGCCAAGAATCATTTTCAAGTGCAACCCAGGGAAGGGAAAAGGGAGACAAAATATAAAATACTCATGGTTTTAAAGTGCAAAATAGAAAATATACAAAGGGTAAGGTGCTATAAAAATACAGTAAATAAATATATTGCATAAACTGCATACAGGCTGGTAACAAAGCAAGGGCAAGGTACAGGCTAGTAATAATGCTAAGGCAATTGGTACAGGAACACTAAAGCAATGTACAATAGAGTAGCATGGACAGATCAGCTGCAACCAGAACAGGAGCATGAAGGGGCAACAAGAGGTTTGAGTTGGCATTCAATAGAGAAGTGGGAAGGGGAGAAAGGAAGATGAGAGGAGAAAGCAGATTTTCCAGCAGAAGAGTTAAGAGTCGGGTATAGAAAATGTGCAGGAGTCTTAAGTGTGAAGGGCATAGGAGATGGGAGAAGTAGGTGAAAGGAGAAAGGAGAGAGGAGGCAGAGATTCAAACCAATATTTAGAGATGATGGACGTGCAATGCAGGAGGTGATGGGATATAAGGGGGAGGGATAGAATGGGAAGTATACAGGGTGCAGTGGTGATTATGAGGAGGGGGCATTTGCAGCAAAATAGCAGAAAGCATTTCAGAGGGTTTCCAGTCTAGGAAGGGAAGAGGATAAGGCAGCGCCATAGACCACATCCTCACAGTTAAACACTGGGAGCACCATCTCAGTGATGAGCTCTCAGTAGACTAGAGATGAAAAACAATCTTTGTTGTAGTGGCGGGCACAAGATTAGGAAACAGCTTGCTGTGGATGGCATCAATGTGGGTGGAGAAGCTGAGTCTACTATCCAACTATACCACAAGGCATTTTAAAAAAGGGACAAGTTCAACCTCAAAGGGAGTGCCATCCAGGGTGGAGAAAACAAGAAGGTAGGAGAGCCTGGTGAGTATTTAACTGGTGTCAAAGGTCATAGACATGGTTTTCTTTGTGTTGACCCCAAGTTGGTTTGATTGGAATCTGGATTGGACACTGTTGAAGTCACACCATAGTGATGATTCCATGGTAGAGACTGAGGCACTGAGGCAAAGGAAACCATGTCATTTATGTACATGTGAATATACATGTCAACACAGATGGAAGGGAGGTCATTTAGGAAGATTGAGAATAATATGAGACCCAGGATCCAATCTTGGGGAACTCCCATCTGGATAGAGAGGGGAGGGAAAAGGCATCGCTAGACTGCACAAACTAGAGATGAATTGAGAGTTAGGATTTTAACCAGTCAACTGCTGTGGCAGAAAGATGTGTGGATCTCAACTTCTCCTGAAGGAGGGGGTGAGTCAAAGAATCAAAGGTCTTAGTAAGGTCGATGAAGATGGCAGCAGATATGTATCTGCAATTCATCCCAGAGAGCATAGACAATAACATGCAACATGGAGGATACAGTAGAATGGTTTCGATGGAAGCCTGATGGGAAAGGAGAGGGGAAATTGGTGGAGTAGAAGTCAGAAATCTGAGAGTAGACAATTTTTTCTTGTACCTTAGCAAGACCAGGGAGGCGAGAGAGAGGATACTAATTGCAGGGGTGGTGGAGTGGTCTCTCTTGTGTAGCAAAAGAAACTTGCAAATTTCTAGGACTGAGGGACAGAGCAGGGAGAGAAGTAAGCATTAATCACTGGCAGAGGAGGCCTCTACCGGGGATTAATGCCCGCTGGGGGGTCGTTGTTGCACGAGGGCGAAGCCCGAGGGTTCAACCCCCCAGCGGGCATTAATCACTGGTAGAGGCCGACGCTGCCGGTGATTAATGCTCTTGTAACACGGACAAGCGCGATGTTTACTAGGACAAGCAGAGTCATTAAGAAAAAAGGCGCCGGAGACTGAGGTGATCTTCATAGACTTTATTGTTACTTTATAACACGGCATTATTGAGGGCTCTACGAGGGCGCCCCACGATAGGTGCATCGCCGTTATGTGGTGCAGGAGATGCCGTTTTCTGGGAAGTGCATTCACGACTCCAACACAGCATTATTTCTTATAATGCCATGTTGGTCTTGCGAGTTCCCGAGCCCAACACGGCATTATGAGAAATAATGCCGTGTTGGAGTCGTGAACACGCTTCCCAGCACAGCAACACTGCATTATCGGCTCACAATGCCGTGTTGCTCCTGCACCACATGACGGCGTTGCGCCTATCCCGGGGCGCCCTCCTAGAGCCTTCAATAATGCAGTGTTACAAGGAGAGATTAAGCAGGTGGGTAATGGGCACAGTGATAGCAGGTGCAGAGAGGCAGAGATGTTCAAGACCACCAGGGCTAGACTCTTTAAAGAGATTTAGGGAGAAAAGAGCACCAACAGTATCCAGCACAGTAACAGAAGTATAATAAAAGTGGCTAGAGGAAGGTTCAGGGAGGGAATATTGAGGTGGGGCAGGGGTAGCTGACAGATGCAACTGAGGAGGGAAAGAACAGGTGGTGAAGAAATTGTTAAAGTAATTGGCAACCAAAAAGGAAGTAGAGTAGGAAAACCATTCTCTAGCAGGACAGGGAAGGAAGACTGAGAGGTGTGTGTGTGTGTGGGGGGGGGGGTCAAAGACAGAGTGAGTGACCTTCCGGAATTAAGGTTATTCTGGAGGTTGGAGTTAAAATAGTTAGATTTTGCTGCCCTTATGGTCTTTGTGAAAAAAAAAAAATATTTTCTTTTCTCCTTTTCTATCCTACCTGGACAAAACCATATTCCTCACTACTCAACTTTCATCTGCACCACCAAGGAATGGAAATGGATATTATCAACTGCAGTCATTGTGGAACACTTTTCTACAGGTCATTTGAAGGCTAGAGTGTCGCTGGTGAAAGACGGCCCTTGATGCCACCCACCTTAGATTGATGAACCACTATCAAAGTTATCAATCAGCAATCTCAAGTAAGAAGGCAGAGTTCCTGTCCGGTGAGATAGCTGCTGCTCAAAACCGACCGGCTCAGCTGTTTCGAACCATGGACAGGCTGTGCAACCCAGCCTGTCTACAGGTTTATGGAGCATTTTCACAAGATAAGTGTGATGAGTTTGCTTGCTTTTTTGCAAATAAGGTGGCCGACATCAGGGCCGAAATCTGTCCAACACCCTCTATGGGGGTTTGTGGTGGTCGGTGTATGGTCACTTTTCCTTGGTCCTCTTGGATATCTTTCGACTGACTGGAGATAGGGGATATCATGCGGATTGTCCAGAATTTTCAGCCAATGTGCTGTAGTTTGGATCCAGGCCCTACACGCCTATTATTAGGGTGTTTGGAGATCATTGGCCCGGTCATTGCAGAGATTGTCTGGTGCTCCTTAGAGTCGGGAGAATTCCCTAGATCCCTGAAAGAGGCGGTGGTGACACCGCTTCTTAAGAAAGCTTCCTTGAACCCAGGCATCTGTGCAAACTACAGACCTATCTCTAACCTTTCCTTTGTTGGGAAGGTGATTGAGAAAGCTGTTGTGCTGCAACTGGAGAACCATCTTACCATCTATGATGTCTTTGATCCTCTCCAGTCAGGTTTCTGCAAGAAACATAGTACCGAGACTGCTCTGGTTCGGGTGCTCAATGATCTCCTGATGGTGAGAGATCAGAAACGCCGTTCCATCTTGGTGCTTTTGGATCTCTTTTCAGTGTTTGACACTGTAGACCATGGGGTTCTGCTCGAGTGCCTGAGGTTCATCTGTGGACTGGCTGGTCCAGTTCTTGAATAGTTTCATTCTTTCCTAGCCAGCAGGTCTCAGAGGGTGATTTCGGGGATTTTTTCCTCCAAACCACTCTTTCTACCGTGCAGGGTTCCTCAAAGCTCAGTGCTGCCTCCTATGTTGTTTGCAGTGTATTTGCTGCCCCTGGAGATATTGTAAGATGATATGGGCTAAGTTTTCACCTCTTATGCAGATAATACACAGCTCTATCTGTGTTTTGCTCCCAACCAGGATAGTGCGGTCTGGATGTTTAATAACTGTCTGGCAGAAATCCATGACTGGATGAAGTCCAGTTGGCTGAAATTGAATTCTGGGAAGACTGAGGTGTTAGTTGTGGATCTGGGGTGCTGGATAGAGAGGTCGGTGGTGGGGTTACCCTCTGGGCTTTGGCTCGATGGTGTACAGCTGCCCTCCTCTGAATGGGTGCATAATCTGGGGGTGGTATTTGATGACGGGCTGACACTGTGGGCGCAGGTGTCGGCAGTCATCAAATCTTCTTTTTCCATCTTAGGAACATCACCAGAATTAGGAACCTTGTTCCGTCCAATGATTTGCCCACGTTGATCCATGCTTTTGTGACCTCGCGCCTGGACTACTGTAACTCCCTATACCTAGGGCTTCCGGGGGTTGATGTCCGCCGATTGCAGCTAGTGCAGAATGCTGCGGCACAGTTATTGACTGGGGCCTCTTGCTCCTGTCATATTACTCCCATGCTGCGTGATCTGCACTGGCTGCCTATATAGTGACGGATCACCTCCAAGTTGGTCTTCTGTCCTATAAAGCCGAACACGGATTGGGACCGAGTTACCTGCAAGAGTTCCTGATTCCTTACAGCCTGAGTCAACCCCTCCACTCAACTGACTAGCGGTTGTTAGAGGTTTCCAGGCTGCAGCTAAAGACATCTGGTGCCAGGGCCTTTATGTTCATGGCACTATCCCTGTGGAACTCTCTACCTCATCAGATTAGAGAGTGCGGGACTGTGGAGGGCTTCAAGACCAGTCTGAAGGCTTTTTTATTTAAACAAGCATTCAATATTTGAACTTTTGAGTTATTCTGTGGATTTTGAATTCAATTTGTTATTCTATGTGATTTTAATGAATGATTCATTGTTTGTATGTGAAGCACTTTGACATTGGAATTGCGCTATACAAATAAAAATATTATTATTATTATTCACTTTACAGGTCGGGCACTGTCCAACCTGCTGGCCTATCAAGGACCTAAAATACCAGCTCCGTGCCACATGGGATGAGGTCTCATACCTATGAGCCAAACTCAAGACACCAAAATCATTTCCACTAAACTATGAACACAGAAAACAACCCCTATCCCAAAGAACAACCAGAACATGGGGTTGGCAAACAGTAGGTAGAGGTGTGTCAAAAGCCACTAAACAGAATCCGTGCTTGCTAAAATCAACAACTACCCCTATTCACACTGTAAACCAATTCACACCACTGGAATCCAAACTTGCAACAGGTGCACAAAACAGTACCAAACTAAATCGAGCGCAACACACAGAAACAAACATTTCCAACACAGTCCCAATAAGGGACACCAAAAAATCTCTTCTAATCATAGGTGACTCAATGATCTGAGGGGTAGAACCACACCTTCAGCAAAATGCTCACACTAGTGTGGAGGTCAGATGCCTCTCCAGGGCATCATCAGAATTGACCAACTCAGCTCTTTTGAACTGTGGACAGACAGTGCAATCCAGCCAGTCTGCAAGTTTGTAGAGCATTTTCTCATGATAAGTGTGAGGAGTTTGTTACCTTCTTTGCTGATAAGGTTGCCGACATCTGGTCTGAGATCCACTTAGCACGCTCTACGGGGGTGGGGGATGGTGGTCGGTGGGGTGTTGCTACTCCTCGGTTTTGATGGATGGAGTTTGAATGGATGGAGATCGTGGAGGTCATGTGGATTCTCAGGGGTATGCGCCTGACTTGCTGTAGTTTGTACCCAGGCTCCACTCGCCTTTTATTAGGCTGTATTGATATCATTGGCCCAGTCCTTGCAGAGATAGTCTGGTGTTCACTGGAGCTGGGTGAGTTTCCTTGCTCCCTGAAGGAAGTGGTGGTAACTCCCCTTCACAAGAAATCTTCGCTTGACTCAGACTGCCCCACTAACTACAGACCAGTCTCTAATCTTCCCTTTGTGGGGAATGTTATTGAGAAAGTCGTGGTGCTACATTTGGAGAATCATCTTACCATCTATGACATTTATGATCCTCTCCAGTCCAGTTTTTGTAAAAGGCATAGCACAGAGACTACTCTGATCTGGGTACTTAATGATCTCCTGATTGCAAGAGATCAGAAATGCCGCACCATCTTGGTATTTTTAGATCTTTCTTCAGCCTTTGACAACGTGGACCATGGGGTGCTTCTGGAATGCCTGCGTGTCATCTGTGGCCTGTCTGATACAGTCCTCAAATAGTTCCATTCCTTCCTCACTGGCAGATCACAGAGATTGGTCTTGGTGATTTATTCCTCTGAGTCATTCTATCTGCCTTGTGGGGTGCCGCAGGGTTCCGTGCTCTCCCCCATGTTGTTTGCGGTGTACATGATGCCATTAGAAGGCATTGTGAGGTGGTATGGGCTGTGGTTTCACAGTTATGCAGATAATACACAGCTCTACCTGTACTTTGTGCCCTACCAGGCTAGTGCGCTCTCAGTGTTTTACAACTGTCTTGCAGAAATCCAGGATTGGATGAATACCAGCTGGCTAAAACTAAATTCTGACAAGACTGAGGTGTTGGTGGTGGATCCTGGTTTCTGGCTAGAGGGATCGGCAATGGGATGTCCCTCAGGGCTTTGGCTTGGGGGTGCCCAGTTGCTGACCTCTGAACGGGTGTGAAATCTGTGGGTAATACTTGACGATGGTCTGACACTTTGTTCTCAGGTGTTGGCTGTAGTTAAGTCCTCCTTTACCATTTGAGGAATATTGCCCAGATTAAGCATCTAGTTCTGTCTGGCAACCTTCCAACTCTGATCCACGTCTGTGTGACCTCACGCCAGGACTACTGTAACTCCCTTTACCTAGGGCTTCCTGGGGTTGATATCCACCATCTGCAGCTGGTGCAGAATGCCGCAGCTAGGCTGTTGTCTGGATCATCTCGATCCAGCCATATTACGCCTGTGCTGTGCAAACTGCACTGGCTACCAGTCCAGTGGCTGATCACCTTCAAGATCAGTTTACTGACCTACAAAGCCCTACATGGACAGGGACTGAGCTACCTGCAAGATCTCCTGCATCCTTACTGTCCCCTCTGACCACTCCGTTCAACCAACAAGGGATTGTTGGAGATTCCCAGGGTATAGTTAAAAACTTCTGGAGCACAGACATTCTCATTTGTAGCCCCAATCCTGTGGAATTCTCTGCCTCATCAGATATGAGAGTCCCTGACAGTGGAGAGCTTTAAAATTGCTTTAAAAACTTATTTATTTGAACTCGCCTTTGGAGACGTTCTTTAATTTATGTAGGACTATTGTGTTTTATAAATATTGATGGATGTATTTTAGAATTGTATGGTTTTAATTGCTGTTTTTTGGATGTGCAGTGCTCTGATACTCTGTGAAGAGCACTTACTAAACAAAGGTATTGTTATTATCTTGAAAGGATGCTAGCCACATAGAGAGGATCATAACTAGCACAAGAAAAAAAAAACAAGCATCCTAATCCACCTGGGAACAAATTACCTGGCTAGTCATTCAGTGGAAGAAACCAAAAAACATTTCACTACACTGAGCAACAAGCTAAATTCTCTTACATCCAGAATAGCTTTTCCAAAGGTCTTACCTGTCTGGGAAAAGGGGAGCAGAAGGCAGGAAAACAGAGAATGAGATATCACAGAATTCAACACCTGGCTGAATGACTGGTGCCAGTAACAAGGATACCAATTTGCTGGTGACTGGAAAGACTTCTGGGAATGGGAGTTTTTCAAATACGATGGTCTCCACCTCACTAAGGAAGAAACCCGAGCACCAGCCCCAAAATTTGATGTTTTTCTGGGGCATTTAAACTAGAAAAAGGGGAGAGATCATCATCACCCAGCATGCCTCAAAGGGAAGTAAATGCCCCTCCCCCAGCACCAGCCAGTAACTCATTCTTTAATCTGGAAGAACCAACTACTGGGCCTTCAAATGCAGGCATAGGAATGGGGGAGAGGGCATTATCACACAACACACCTCAAGAGAAAATAGATGCCCCTCCCCCAACCAGAAAAGCATACTTTCATCAAGCAGAATCTACTAATGGGCCTACAAATGTATCCATAGGAAAAGGGGACAGGGCATTATCACCCAATATGCCTCAGGGAGTATTAGATGCCCCTTCCCTATCACCAACCAGTACAATATTCTTTTGTCCAGCCCGGCTTACATCTGGGCCTGCAAATGCATCTCTAAGTCAACCCACAATATTTAAAACAAACCTCAGAGCAGATAGTCCCAACTAGATCAATAGCAAAAGGCACAAAGAAAAAAACAGAGGGAAGTGGAAGCCAGACATGGCAGGTATTGTGTGTAAATGCTTACAGTCTGGCAAATAAGATACAGGACCTCACCACCATAATAACAGAAGCTGATCTATATTGGGTCACAGTAACAGAGACACGGTTTAATGAAAGCTACACCTGCAACATCACCATCCCAGGTTACACTCTATTCAGATGAGACCGTAAGGGAAAAAAAGGTGTGGCGGGGGTTGCACTATACGTCAAGGAAGAGATCAAAGCCACTGAAAGACAGATAAATCCCAATGAAGCCAAAACACTATGGATCACCACTGGAACTGGAGACAAGGCCCCAGTCAGGGTAGGAGTTGTGTACAGACCACCATCTCAAGAAGTGGAAAAAGACAAAAAGCTTCTTGAATCCATCCTAATGATGGTGGATAAAGGAGAACTGCTACTTGTAGGAGACTTCAATCTGCCAGTTGTGAATTGGTCCTCCTACACAGCTTCCTCAGAGAAAAGCAAGGAATTCCCCATTGCTCTGCAAGGGGTGGGCCTGACACAGATGGTGGATACCCCCACAAGGGAGGAAGTTATCCTAGACCTTGTGCTTACTAACAGCACCAGGGTCTCAGACGTGTCAGTAGGAATCAATCTGGGTTCCAGCGACCACAGGTCAGTCTGGTTCTCAGCAGACAGGAAGATATCTGTCACACCAAACTGAATATCCTTAACTTTAGAAATGCTGACTTTAACAAGATGAGCTCCACCTTCAAGAGCTTATATAAAAACAAGTCAATTGGGGATGTTGAAGCCAGCTGGATAGCTCTAAAGACATCATTGAACTTGGTCACAGCACAATGTACAAGGATGATCAGCAAAACAAAAAGAAGAAATAAACCCCTATGGTTTTCAAAAGAAGTGGCATCACAAGGTAAGGAAAAGAAAAAAGCGTTCAGAAAATATAAGGAAACAAAGAACGATGGCGATAGGGAGGAATATAGAATGAAGCTCAAAGAGGCAAGTAAGGCAATCAGAGCAGCAAAGGCACAGTGGAAAGAACTGCCGAAGGAATAAAAAGAGGTTACAAGACCTTCTATAGATACATAAGAGAAAATAGAAACACAAAGGGGGAATAATTAGACTTAAAACAAAAGAAGGCCAACAAGTAGAAGAGGACATCAATAAAGCGCAAGTTTTGAATGAATACTAAACGTCCATTTTTACAAGAGAAGATGATGGAAACGGGCCAACACTGGGAAGTAAGTCACACCAGAATAAGGAAGTGGACACAAGCCCCATCACCAAAGAGAGAATCCTCGATGAACTAAATAAGTTAAAAACTGACAAAGCCATGGGACCGGACGGAATCCATCCTCGAATTTTAAAGGCGCTCAAGGAGGAGCTTGCTTCTCCTCTAGCCGAACTCTTTAATAAGTCACTGGAGAACAGGAAGGTCCCAGAGGACTGGAAGAGGGCCATTGTGGTACTGTTACATAAGAGTGGTAGTAAGAAAGAGGCAGGGAATTACCGCCCAGTAAGCCTCACCTCCACTGAAAGGAAAATTATGGAATCTATTCTAAAGGAGATGATAGCAGCTTACCTGGAGACCAGCGGGAAACTTGACCCTAAGCAGCATGTCTTCACAACAGAACGATCATGTCACACTAGCATGATAGATTTCTTTAACTGGGTAACAAAAATAGTGGACCAAGGCAGTGCGGTTGATGTTGTATATCTGGACTTCAGGAAAGCCTTCAATTCCATCCCCCTCAGCATGCTCATAAACCAGCTGGAGTATACGGGGTTAGGAGATAAAATTGTAAATTGGGTAAGGAACTGGCTTCAGGGGAGAACTCCTCAGGTAATGGTGAATGGAACACTGTCACAGGAGGGTAAGGTGTCCAGTGGAGTTCCACAAGGATCGGTGCTGGGACCAGTCCTTTTCAACATATTCATCAGCGACATTGCAGATGGATTGCAGGGGAAGGGGTGCCTGTTTTCAGATGACAGTAAGTTCTGCAACAGGGTGGACACACAGGAAGGGGCCCCCGGATGGAATCCAATCTAAGGAGACTAAACGACTGATCCAGTACTTGGCAGTTGAAGTTCAATGCCAAGAAATGTAAGGTCATGCACCTTGGAAAAAGAAACCCAGAAAGACTTTATGCTCTAGAAAGAGAACAACTAGTAGTCATGAACCTAGAAAAAAGACCTTGGGGTCATGGTTTTCCAGAACTTCAAGGTAAGGGGACAGTGCAAGAAGGTGGTGCAAAGAGCAAATGGCATCCTCAGATGCATAAGCAGGGATATTTCAAGCAGAAAGCACAAAGCAATCATCCAGCTGTACAGATCCTTGCTGAGGCCTCACCTGGAGTACTGTGTCCAGTTTTGGAGACCTCACCTAAAAAAGGATATAGACTGGTTAGAGACAGTGCAAAGAAGAGCCACAAAGACGGTTCAGGAACTGCATCAGAAACCCTATGAGGCTAGACTAAGAGAGCTGAAAATATATTCCCTGGAACAGAGGAGAAATAGGGATGACATGATAGAAATGTTCAAATACCTCAATGGTATAAACTCAGTACAGGATCAGAGTCTCTTCATTGATAATAAAGAACTATGAATTAGAGGCCACAGCAGGCGCCTAAGGGGAAGGGGAATTTAATACTAACATCAGGAAGTGCTCCACAGAAAGGATGACTGAGCCTTGGAACAGACTACCACAGGAGGTGGTGGAAGCAAAGATGGTAAAAGGGTTTAAGCTATCTTGGGATAGACATTGCGGTAATCTGAAAGGATAAGTCTACTGGGGAGGTGGAAACATGAAAGGATAAATCTACTAGGGTGGGGGTAGTAAAACGGGCAGACTAGATGGACCACCCGGTCCCCATCTGCTGGCACATTCTTATGTTCTTATACTGTGCAGGAGTTCTGAAGACCCCTGTAGGTGAGAAGGTCAGAGGGTGATTGTGAGAGTTTGATGCCAGACCAGGTATTGTCACAAAATTTATAAAGGTCAATGAGGCAGCAGTAATCTAAGGGTTATGGGAGCCCTTTACACTGGACTTTCTAAGAAGGGTATACTTGTCCCACACTTGCCAAAAATTTGGAGTGGAAATTGAGTAGGGCCCCATTGATATTGGCAGCTGTGAGTATAGGGGACAAATCAATAGATGCAAGATTTCAGAGTAAGGTATCAATATTTAAGGAGCAAAGAGATCTGACCCATACAAATTTGGGAGGTACAGAAGGGAGACAAATTTTCCTGCTGCAGTATGTTATACAGTGGTCAGTAAGAGCATCAGGTAGTACCACAGCAGCTACCATGTGATGTGAGTGGGAGGAGATGTCTTAATGCTATTATTTAATTAATTTAATTAAATGCTATTATTAAAATAATTGTTTACATTTTTATAAATTAATGGAACAGGACAACAGGAAGTTGTTATCCCGCTGTACAGACAGCTGGTGAGACCCCATCTGGAGTACTGCGTGCAGTTCTGGAGACCCAGTCTCCGCAAAGACATAGACAGAATGGAAGCTGTCCAGAGGAGGGCAACTAAAATGGTGCAGGGTCTGCACAGGAAGGCATTATGAAGAGACTAAAGGAGCTTAATATGTATAGCCTCGAGGAAAGGAGGGAGAGGGGGGACATGATAGAAACTTTCAAGTACCTCAAGGGAATCAACAAAGTCAAAGAGGGTAGCATCTTCCAAAAAAAGAGGTGTGCAAGAACAAGGGGGCACAATTTGAAGATGGGGGGGCTCAGAGGTAATGTAAGAAAGTATTTTTTCACAGAGAGGGTTGTGGATGCATGGAACGGCCTTCTGGAGGAGGTTGTGGAGTCAAAAACAGTGGTGGAATTCAAGCATGCATGGGACAGTCATAAGGCAATTCTAGGGGGTGGGGTGGGGTAGGAAGAAATAGGCTGCTGGTTAACTAGGATCTGCAGCTTATCCATTAGGTAGGGAAATGGGCAGACTGGGTGGGCCAAGCAGTCCTTATCTGCCATCAAATTCTATGTTTCTATGTTTCTATACTGTAAAATTCTATTTTTTCTACTATACATGAGAGTCTCCAGCATTAACATAACCCTTTTAAAATGTCAGTCATTCAGAATGTTTCATTTCCAGCCTTTATTTATTTTTATTTATTTATTGATAATTCAGAAATATCTTTGAGTCAAAGACTCATTTGCAAAGGTTCCACGTCACAATGATTAGGTACAGAACAAACTTTACATAACAATTCAACGAGGACACAGTTCAATATTAATACAAAGAAACAGTGAAGTCTAACACGCAGAAACTAGGGATAATTAGTGCAAGTTTGAAATACATGATAAAACTCAGCTATATATCTTATGCCTGGAAGCCTAGGTAGGCAGGCGAGTGGCAGTGGTCAGCAGGGAGGTGGGGAGAGGGCTGGATTCAGGGACAATCACAGGTATTTGAGGACTGGAGGTGGTCCCTAAGGTGGGTTTTGAAAGGGCCAATTCTAATTTCATTTACAAGCAAGGTTGGTAGGCTGTTCACCAAAGAAGGGGCTCTGAAACTGAAGGACTTTTGGAATTGTGAGGTACGGCAGGAGGGAACCAAGAAGAGTGGCCTGGCAGAGCTTCGAGTGTGCTTAGGCTTCAGGGCTGGGTGGACTAA